>CM053785.1:1097641009-1100578509 GCA_028749045.1 Cupressus sempervirens
ATAGTAAAGCAACAAGACCTCCCATCTAGGTGATGCTCATAGAGGTGAAGTACAAGGACCTCTTGTGAAGTCTTGATTCTTCAACTCTATGAGAATTTCTTAGATCCAATGAGTTATAAGTACTCCATTCATTCTCATGAGAGATGGGTTTTTGTGAACTACCTCCCATGAAATATGGGTTAGCAAGTTTGACTCAAAAAAATTATCTTTTAAATCCTTATAGAAATATCATAATTTGACTTGTGGAAAATATATCTTACTTATCACAATTCCAAAGATCAAGATAGATTTAAATTGACCACCTCTGTGATGTTTTTTTTACATGACTACCATAATTACATGTTTCATTTTTTTTCTCTTTTGTAGATGAGATATAGGTTTAACTATCTATGTTGTGTATTTTGTGTTACAAGCTTGTGCAAGGCAATGTTTGCCAACAACTTTGTAGAAACAAAGGAAAATATTAAGGATTTTCTCATACATTGGTGTGAATCCAAATAATAACCTTTTTTCAAGATATATTCTATTAATCATTTAATGAGCACACATTTTGTTAATGAGATTCTAAGTGAGCATGGGGTGGGAAAATTACACTAAGGACTCTATTACAAAGAATTTTTTTTGTCATGCTTTCTATCATTGTTTTAAACTACAATAAAAGAATAAATTATCAATCAAATCATTACCAACAATAATATTATTCTGTTAAGAGAGAATTTGGAGGAATGATTTTAGTAGGATGATGTACTTTTCCTTCAACAGACTAAGGGATTGGATTAATTAATATCATAATATACTCATTCCCTCTCTAAAACTCATGAAGATCTAGATCTTTCTTCTCAAGACATATACATGTAATTTTTGTTTCACATTTTATGATGTATTTTGCAAATTTTAATTTTTAACTTTAGGCTTTGACAACCATCTCATAAAGTGGCTTATGATATTGTTCTCACATATCTGTCAATAATCATGATATGTAGATGGTGGCTAAGAAGAATTTTTCTACATGTCAATCTTGGTGACTAAGTTATCTTGTAAATGTTCACATCTAGTTTCGCTATAAATTTTTCCATCACAAATTTCTAATCATATGATGTTCTTTATATTGGTAGATTAACACAAATTTCTACTTTCATCAATACACCTACCATTACTAGTCTGAAAATGATTATTCTTGACTCTTTAATAATGATAATTTTTACTTTCCTTCAAAAGAAGGGTAATGTATCCTTTTGGTGGCACTGTCATGATCTTCATACCTTTGACTATAATAAGGAATTGTAGTTTTCTTTGTTACCCATCTATTCACCTAGAATGATAGAACATCATTTTCAATATTCTCCATAATGTATCATGATCTCCTTCAGTATGACCTTGGAAACCTGAGGACCAAAAAGAACCAAAAATATGTAGTGGCTATAGCTAGAAGAAAAAATTTATCCTTCTACTTTTAAAATCCTCCATCTATTCATTTTGAAGGGAAATATGGTCATGTCATTTCCTTTTTACTTTCTCCAAGCTTTAAGAATAATAGACATAACCATCAACATGGTTTCAACATTTCTAGAAGTGTATTCATATGTTGTGTTAAAATGATGACAAGAATTATCTTTCCACTGCAACATTCTTAAGCCTTGGATCTAATGTTTACTTTCATTTTATTGGTATCAATGTGCATTGAAATATATCCCATCCATTAATAATTGTTTCAAACAATATTTTGTTGTCATCCCATATTAAAATTCATAATAACAATCTTTGCATCGATTCAATGATAAAAATCAATGTGATGTCATTGATACCAAGTGTGAAATAGATTGTAGTCCTTGAATTTTCATGCAAACACCAAACAAGGACAAAATCTATATTTTCCAATCCCCCTCTATTTTTAGCAACAGACGATATTTATCAAGTGAGAAAAGAAGCCACTAGAGAGGTGAAGTTTGGAGAATATAATAGTAGATTTAGGCTGGATGATAAATCATAACATCTAGGCATCATAAAAATAGCTAAAGTCCATCAAAAGAAAAAAGGATTTTACAAACAAAATTTGTTTTCAGTCTCCATTTCTAAGCCTGATATAGGTCAGAAATCTGTAAAACATTCATGCAATACATTAGGAAATTTAGATACAAAAAGGATGTCACCCCATAATCCATGTCAGATATCTTCTATGACTGCCACTTCTATGAACTGTAGCAAAAAAAATATGGATGGGAGTGTGATATCATCAATAAATTTGTTAGAATTGGAAAACTATAGTACAAAAGCATGCTACACAAACTATCTCTTTTTTATGAAACACAATGATTTGAATTTAGCTAGCAAAAGGCTTGACATACTCCATATTAATGATGTATCCTTATCATTTGGTAAATTATGCTATAGAAGTACTACATTAAAGATTAATATTGCACATAAATTATACCGACACAAGAACCCATGTATTGTATTACATATCAACATCTTTGAGTCATATTCCCAATCCTTCGCATTGTTTGCAACATCAATAGCATGAGATATCCTATATCGAAAGGTATCCAAACTAAACCATGTTCATCATATCAATAGAACTCATGAATCATGACAACATGTCATCTGAAAAAAATTCAAATGAAAAACTTAAAGCATATATCTTCATGTGAATAATCTCCACAAACTATGGTTCATGAGTCAAGATAGAACAGTGTCGAGTTTCTCAACAATACTAGGGACCAAGTTGCTTAGTACACACACAAAGAGCTTGGTGATGGCCTAATTTTTCACCCAGTAAATTTTTTTGTGATATTCTATGAATATCAGGGGAAATTTTGTTTTGAATGAATAGGGTTTTTAAAAATGTGCTATCCCTCATAAAAAACCCTAGGGTGATAGTAATTTTTTATTGTCCTATTGAATTTTGTTCAAAATTGACATGAAATTAAATAGGGATATATAAAAATAACTCTTATTTATACATTTTTATTCCTAAGTCATTTGATATATGGTCACATTATATTTCATGCCCTTTTATCCTTTGAGTTGCAATGTTGGGAAAGTTCTTTAATCACAACATCACTTTGTTTTGATCACTAACCATGTTGAAGGATGTGAGGATGTGAAATAATCTATCATAAGTTCATTGTGGCATCAAAGCAGTGAGTACTAGCATTCAAGTAAGTGGTTTGAAGGGGAAATACAATAGAGAGTGCATGATCATAGATTAACTCGAGCTTAAAGAAATTCAAGTTGCAATGGTATGAAAGGCATAGACAATAGTCAAAGTTGGAATCATCACTTCATCGTAGGTGGCTAGATAAGCCATGAAGTTTGAGTCACAAATATTGGAAAGGAAGCAATGGTTAACTTTTTAAGGTTATTGCATGTTTGTAGATGGGTGAGAATAACCAAGGGTTAAGCTGGCGACATAGTGAAAAGCTTGCAATCGCACCATCACGAGGTAAATTGTTGAGTTAAGTGTTCAAGTTGTGAAACAAAAATGATGGAGAGAATAGTCAAGTTAAAAGGCTGTAAAATGGTCACATGGTTGAGCAATGAAGAAAGATTGTAAGCTATGAAGTTGCAAAAAGCATCTGATGGTCAACAAAAATTATCATCACATTGTCATGAGGGTTTGAAATGCAATGAAACTTTAAGTTGTGATGATGCAAAAAGTAATTAAGTATTTAATTTTTGAACCGCTAGAACATCACAAGAGTTTTTGATTGACTCAAGGTTATAGTGGTGAAGTAGTGAAGGCTTAAAATCACACTATCACAAGGTTTATCTACGGTTAAAATTTGAATTTGCAAAGCTGTAAACGTAAAATATGTTAAGATTAAAGAGCTAGCACAATTTTGTATGGTTTCATAGATAGTTAGAATGTTGAGTTGTGATGTTGCAAAATGAAGCAATGGTTAACCAAAAATTCTTAGCACAATGTTGCATAATTAAGGAAAACATCATGTCTAACAGTCATGAAGAGGGGGATATGGTGAATATATCAAGCATTGCATCATCACAAGCATAGAAAGATGTTAGTTTCTAAACTGTTGCAAAGATGTGAAATGGTAAAACTAATGGTTGTTACCAAATCATAGTGGTCAGAAAGATAAAGTGGTAAACAATTGTGATGCAATAATAAAGTATGAAAAGAGCTGATCGCAATGTCATAGGACAATGTGGTAAATGAAGAAATGAATTTGTGAAGTGCAACTAAAGGGAAGTGCAACATCACACACTAGACATAGTAGTTAAGGAAAAGGGAAGTGAAGTTGTGAAATAGTAGAAATAACCCTATTCATATGGTTGTAGCCAGAAATAAAGTAAGAAAGAAAACCACATCAAGGTGGCAATAAGGTGGTCATTGCATCATCATAGTTTTTAGTTTTAAAGGGCATAAAATAGTTTTAAAATGGCTATGTTTGAGTTGGATGTATGATGGGTAAAAAAGTGAAGATTTTTGAAGATTGATAGGTTTTAAAGTGTCCTAATTTAAATGTCATTAATGACATGCTTCTATTGTAAAAATAGATAAATTCAAAGAAGCACAAAAACTTTTATTATCAATTGCATGATTGTTTGAGTTTCAAAGAAAAAATAGAATTGTAGAGCAATTTGAGAAATTTATTAGCATGCAACATTCAATGTATTTGAGATAATCTTATAGAAATGGCTCAAAAAGAAGGAGAACTAATAGCACAAGTAGTAATTGAGGAATCTACTTCAAAGGGGAAGAGTTCTAGCCCATTTGTGGATGAGTCAATATAGATGTTACTTGGTTCTTCAAATATACAAGCTACAAATGACCTTTCTTTTCAGGATCCATATGCATTCTACAGAGATGTAGAGGTACTTGGTAGAAGTGGCAGTGAATTATTCTAGTATTTATACAAAAATAGGATAGATAATATCCCAATTTTCATCCCTCAGACCAGGAACCTAGGAAAGATGATCATGCCAGAGGTGTTTGTGGATGTTGACCTAGTGAAGGCATTGATAAAATGTTATAACCTCATTAGCAAGTCTTTCCATAGAAAAGATAGAACTATCTTCCTGGTGCTGGACAAGGAGACATTCATTGAGTCATTTGACTTGGGAGACCCTATGTCATTGCCAAATGACATAGAAAAATTAAATGAAAATTTCAAAAGCCATAAGAATTTCTACATGGGTAGTGATCTGATTTAGGATCTAAAAGTTTTATGACTTAATCCCAACAATCTGATATATTATTCTGATCCAAGTAGTAAATGCATGGCTATGTAGTTAAAAAACCTTTGAAATTACAACAAAGAAGAATCTAGGACTGATATAGAGGAATTCTAACCAATTACATAAAATTAATTTAGTACTTTTACTAAAGCAAAATAACGTAATTGAAATGTAGAAAATAAAAACACATAATAAATTGACAAAAAGAGAAATGAGAGATAAGAGGCACAACACAATTTGATATTAGAGTTTTCCTTATCAAGACTACATCTCTCAATCTTGCTCCAACTGGTGGATTGATCCAATTAACTCCAAAATCAAGTACAAAGCGTTACAATATCAACCCCTTCAAGTACAACAATATTTCTCTACTCTGATGTGTAGGCCTGAAAAATGTCCTCCAAAAATTTCTCTCTCCTTCTCAGCTCTTGGTCATTCTTCAAGTCCTCTCAAATTGAATTTTCAAAATTTTAATGCCTTGGAAAGGCTTCCTACCCCCCTTATTTATACATAAAATAAGCCTAAAAATAGGCCTAAAAAAAAAATGTAAAAATAGGCCTTTATCAAATTACATTTTCAAAAATGCCCCTTTACATTTTTGGCAACTTGTTAATATCTCATTTTAAGGGATGGTTTTAACTAATAACCCTTAAAAAAAAATTTGGTAGCATTTTGTTTTAAAAATAAATAAAATTTCAACTGCTTATGTAATGAGCACTATAAATAGTGTAGCAGTGACAATAAGTTCTAGTGGAGCACCGGTCAGGGGTTCCAAGCCCACTAGTGGCCCCCCACCTACCAACATTACTAGCGGTGCAAAGTTTAAATATAATAATGTTTAAAATAGTTCCAACCATCACTAGCAGTGCAACGACCACCAACTGGGTCTTGGGAGCCGGTGTTTAAAGGTTCAAACCCCACCAACCACATTTTACCAAGCTTGCCACCACATTAGATTTTTCGTTGACACATTCCTATATGATGTAAACAAAATTCTTAGCATGTAAGTGCCATGTGGCACCTTCTAATTGGTCAGTGACTTGCCACATGTCATCACCTGATTGGGCAGTTATCATCCCTTTTGGTCAACTAACTTTGACTGAGCATAACTTTTTCTTCAAGGCTATGTTTTTGACAAAATGAATGTCATTGGAAATCTCTTGACAAGACCTTCAATTTGATGTTTACTTTGACCAATTTTGGAGAGTTCCAAATTTTGTCTTTCTGATAGCCTTTGACTTAGGGTTTGACCAACCTTTGACTAGCTATAACTTGAGCATACAAACTCCTTTTTTTTCCATTCAAGTTGTGTTGGATTCAGAATTTTGAGGACTTCAATATGGCATTGATTATTGGATTTTTGGAAATACTTCAAATTTTAGTGAAAATCCAAATGTTTATTTTTACATAGAATGAAAGTGAGCGCATGTTCGCCTCACTTGTCCAGTATCACCTGTACAAACTACTAGAATTTTGAATATTAAAATCATCACAGAAATTATGAAGAATGAAATAGAACTACTAATACAATCAACCATATATCCACCAGTGTTCATTATTACATCCATCACCCACATAGTACCAACTAGTAGAAATAGAAGCAACAAAACTGAAATAATTGATGAAATGGAAAAAGTATCAACATTTTGGACCTCTCATATAGAAACATCGTTAGAAAACAAACCCTTCAAATCCTCTTCTACCATCACTGGTTGAAGATTCTGCTTGCACCTGATCATCACTAGCTATTGCAAACATGAGAGTTAATTTACTGCTTGCATTTACAATCATTTTTAAATGTCTTGTGTTTACAATCGATCCTTCATTCTTCATGTGATGAGCTCTTATGATGTACTCAATTCCATTTTTAAACAAATGATACTTGTTATGTTCCTTGTAAAAGATAACTTTCCTATCATATAAGTATGGGCAAGCCAACACAATCCCAAAGATATCAAGTGGAACCACATCAAATTCAACCTCATATACAAACTTAGATGTTATTGTAAATCTTAACTTACATTGCTTAGTTACTCTCAATCTGTTATCATTGAACACCCAACCTAATGGATAAGGTCTCTTATGCGGTGTAGTTTCCAATCCCAATTGTTTAACAACTTCCTCTAAAATTAAATTAACTTGGGATCCACTATCTATCAAATGTGTCAATTTTGGTGTTCTTAGAAATTAGCCTTACATAAAAAATTTCACACCTTTTACTATCTTTAGAAACATCACAAATTTTTGAAGTGAAATCATATGAAACATTAGTAGTAGAATCAACAAAAGCTTTACCTTTCAAACCCATAGCTGATATTATTGTATCATCACCAAAATCTGATCAAAGATCCTAAACAATAACTATAGACTTTTTCTTCCCTTTTTAATCCTTCTTAAACCACTTTGGTTTCAACTATGGATGGAATTTCCAACACTTTTCTTCTGCATGTCTTTTCTTTTGACAATGTGAACAAGTAGACTTTTCACCTTCCTCTTTCTTCACTGTGGCTACTTTCTTTCCCTTCTTGTATCCTTTAGGTGGAACAAATTCCTTCTTTGAATTAAAACTTTTGTTTCCTCCACCTACTTCAATATGGGTTGCTTGAACACATACTTCATCAAAGTTAGAAGGACTAAACATCAATATTGTATGTTTTAAATAAGAATGCATTCCACCTATATACTTCAATAGAGTATCTTGTGTATGAAGAGGAATTCCAAGAGTTAAAGACTTCTTCCTAAACATTTGTGTATACTCTTGCATAGACTACCCTTTACCTTGCCTGATATTTTGCCAGTCCATAATGGCTTGCTGTATATGACCCAAAGGATAAAACTGTTTCTTCAAAGAAGAAGTAAATTCATACCAAGATGAAATGATTCTACCATGCGTAGCAAGATCATCTTGGATCTTACTCTCCCACCAAACTAATGAAATACCTCCCATTCTAAAAGTAGCTAACTATATTCTAGAAGAATCATCCAAAAAAATTTGAACCCTGCAGTACACTTCAATCTTCTTAAGCCAATTATCTAGTCTTTCTGCATCCAATTCACTACTATATATAGGTAAATCAAACTTCACATCAAGTTTTAACAAAGGTGTCTTCACAGAATGTTTCTTTTTAGAAGAAGTAAACAACTTAGAAGAAGAAGAAGAAGAGGATGAAGAAGATGAAGAAGATGCAGATGAAGGTTTCAAAGGGTCACTACCACCTCCTACTCCTTTTCCTTTGTCATCTTTTGATGAAGATTGAGCTTCTTCCTTCTTCGTAGCCTTGTTCACCTTTCTCAATTGTTGTTCATTCCTCTCTTGAAGAAGAATGTCCACTAAAGCCTTCAATTCCACAAAAGCTCTCTGGAAGGCTTCTACATCAAACTTGGGAAGATTTTGTTCAAATTCCATGAGTCGTGAAAAAGTTCTTCTTTTTCCAATTTATGGATTGAACTCTACAATTTCACCTTCTCCTTGTTTCAACTTCAACCTAGTTAACATTCACCACTTGCAATTTCTCTGCAAAACAAGCTTTGATACCAAACTTGATCTGATTTGTTTATTCGTCTCTTGAAGAAGAATTTTCGTGAAAGCCTTCAATTCCACAAAAGCTCTCTGGAAGGCTTCTACATCAAACTCAAGAAGATTTCATTCAGATGCCATGACTCACAAAAAAGTTCTTCTTTTTCCAACTCTACAAGTTCACCTTCTCTTTGTTTCAACTTCAACCTGGTTAACATCCACCACTTGCAATTTCTCTACAAAATAGGCTTTGAGAACAAACTTGATTTGATTTAGGATCTACAAATTTTATGAATTAATCCCAACAATCAGATATACTTTCTCGATCCAAGTAGTAAATGCATGGCTATGTATTTAAAAAATTGTTGAAATTAAAAGAAAGAAGAATCTAGGACTGATACGGAGGAATTCTAACCAATTATGTAAAATTAATTTAGTGCTTTTATTGAAGAAAATTAACATAATTGAAATGTAGAAAAGAAAAACACATAATAAACTGACAGAAAGAGAAATGAAAGATATAAAGAGGAACAACATAATTTGATACTAGAATTCGCCCTATCCTGACTATGTCTCTGGGTCCTACTCCACTAGTGGACTAATCTGATTAAATCCAAAATCAAGTACAAAGTGTTACAATATAACCCCTTCAAGTAAAATAGGATTACTCTACTTCGATGTATGGGTCTGAAAAATGTCCTCCAAAAATTTCTCTCCTTCTTAGCTCTTTGTCATTCTTCTAATTCTTCTCAAATTAAATTTCAAAAATTTAATGCCTTGAAAAGGCCTCCTACCCCCCTTATTTATACATAAAATAAGCCTAAAAATATTCCAAAACAAAAACATGTAAAAATAGGCCTTTAACAAATTACAGTTTTGAAAATGCCCCTTTTACATTTTTGGAAACTTGTTAATATTTCATTTTAAGGGTAGGTTTTAACTAATAACCCTTAAAAAAAGTTGGAAGTATTTTATTTTAAAAATAAATAAAATGTCAACTACTCATGTAACAAGTGCTATAAATAGTGTAGTGGTGACAATAAGTCTTAGTGGCGCACTGGTCGGGGGTTCCAACCCTACTGATGGCCCCTCACCTACCAATATTAGTGGTGGCACAAAGTTTAAATAGAATATTGTTTAAAATAGTTCTAACCATCATTGATAGTGCAACAACTACTAGCTGGGTCTTGGGAGCTAGTGGTTGTAAGTTCAAACCCCACCAACCACATTTTTTCAAGCTTGTCGCCACATTAGATTTATTGTTGACATGTCACTAGATGATGTAAAAAAAAATTTCACCATGTAATTACCATGTGGCACCTTCTAGTTCGTTGGTGACTTGCTATGTGTCATTACTTGATTGGGTAGTTATCATCCCTTTTGGTCAACTAACTTTGACCAGGCATAACTTTTGCATTTAGGCTCCATTTTCAAAGAAACAAACATTGTTGGAAAGCTCTCGATGAGACCTTCAATTTGATGTTGACTTCGATAGTTTGAGTTCCAAATTTTGTCTTTCTGATGGCCTCTAACCTAGGGTTTGACCAACCTTTTACTGGAAATAACTTGAGCATACAAACTCCTTTTTCATCCATTTAAATTGTATTGGATTCACAATTTTGAGGACTTTAGCATGGTATTGATTATTGGATTTTTGAAGATACTTCAAATTTTAGTGAAAATATCCTCTGGATCAAGCAGGGTTAGGAATAGATACATCCCTTAAGTACACATAGAGAAAGGGGAAATGCCAAAGAAAAAGAAAGTTTATAAAATCATGCCTCTTGAGTTATTTTAGAGGTATATGAAGAATATTGTTTTTGCTTTGAAAAAGGTTCTAGGTTCAGATGGAGCCATGTATGCTAATGGTGAACATTACATCATGGCATTAAATATTCAAGATCCCAACAAAAATGTGGTATATGAGTTTGTGTTAGTAATAGGGATTACTGAGAGGGGGGGGTCGAGGGTGCAGGGTGGGGGGTGAATAAGTAATCTACAAACTTTAGTCGCCAACTAGATAATATTTCTTACTTAAAACCATACATAACAAAGTAATAATGTAATGTTGAACAATAATAGTAACCATGCACAAAGATAACTCATAACACCATAGTTTGTTAACTAGGGAAACCCTAGCCAAGGGAAAACCCTGGTGGGGATGATAGCCACTAGATAATATACTGATATATAAGTTCCTTGTTAGAGGATGGACCCTATTAGGAGTCAATGAGAAAATTTAGTATAAGGAGTCCCTATTAGGAGATTCCAACCATGTTAGGAGTTGTACCAACCTTGTTAGGAGTTGTAGTACACTGTATGCAAGAAGAGCCCACTACCCAAACATGCATTTCCAATTACAAGAAGAGCTCATTGCTCAAATAAGTAATCAGAATTTTAGAATATAAAATCTTTCTTAGGTCAATCTTAGATCTCAAAATAGCTTCAAAATTTTTACATATATCCCTTTCACAGTAAGTTCGTGTATCACAGTACTTGCACAACTTACATCACAAATTACAATTCTTATTGCAAGATGTCCTTTGCATAAACATCATGCCTTTACACAAATTTTTTCTCAGTTGGCCAAGACCATAATACACTTTTTCCAAATTAGAGTAAACATGTTAGAAATAGTAATTCACTAGTATAACTGAGAGGGGGGAGGTGGGGTGTGAATTAGTTATGCAACAACCTGAAATATTAAAATTTGTAAAAAATTCTTAATCATTTAACCAAAGAAAACAACAACCATAAAGAAATGTGCATATACAATTACACCAAATATGTTGACTAGGGAAATCCATGATTAGAGGGAAAACCCTAGTGGGAATGATGCCCACAAGATAATGTACTAATCTTAATATTTCTTGTTAGAGGATGGACCCTGTTAGGAGTCTATTGCAATGCTTAGTACAAAGAGTCCCTATTAGGAGACTTTGAATAATTTTTAGGAGATTCCAACCCTGTTAGTAGTTGTAGAAGGCCACTAAATCCACTGTCTAAATAGCTTTAGGATCAGATCAATGAACACATTATCCAATTCACCTCGGTACTATTCCTTTAAGAATAATAGATGTGTGATAGTATTTTACTTCTTCCTTTATCAAGTATGTCAGACTACTCCACCTTTAGATCATTCAATTAGATATAGAACTATGTATCCGTCAACAATAACTGTTGAGGTCACTTACATGCATTAGCAGATTGCTCTACTCTACTTCACAATTCACGAGTTTTCTCTGCTTATTAATCTTCAAAATTCTTGTCACTAAAATTCAAAAAGAAATCTTTCCTTTATACCATACTCAATATTAATTCCTTGAGTTGGCTCCATACTCAATATTAATTCCTTGAGTTGGCTCCATACTTTATCATAAGTTAATTAAATGAAATACATATTTAATTAATGTTGTTAGCTCTCAATTATACACAACATTCCACATGTGCAACTTTTGTACCTGCACACTTCTTGATGTCATCAGTAGTTAGTGTGCTACCTCTAGTTAACTATGCAACCCTTCATTCCAAGCATAATGTGCTATATTGATCATACAATAGAAACTAGTTTCTACATGCTCTATTTCCCTATAGTTCTCTATAAATCATTAATATCTTTTGTATGTTGTCGATTCAAGTTCTACACACTTGTCCACATGTCACATACATGTTGTAGCGTATGCTAGTAACTATGCATGAGAAGATACACAATGTATTGCCCTCAATACAAAAAATCTCAGTTTGCTACTCTATCAGTGTTTTGCAAACTTATTACTATGTTGTCATCAATGACAAACACAGTCATAAAATTGTTCTGTAATGCTCCCCCATAGCATCAAGATTCATGCTAACAATCTCCCCCTTTGGCATTGATGGCAACATAGATGAAAAACATCTAGTTCCAAAAATACTAACAATTTTCTTCATCACTCAAATCTTGCTTCATGTAAATCCTTTATTGCAACACTTCTCCCCCATAGTACAAACTCTCTCTAATGTTTTTCATGTCACTCTCTCCCCCCCCATTGACATCAATGTCACAAATAGTACAAAATAAAATAAATTGGAACATTCAACAATCTATCAGCATGACCACAAGTTGGTCTATTACATATAATTCTATAAACAACCCAAGTGTCTGAAGACACTATTGTACACCAATTATCATTCACCAAGAGTCCTTGTTGACTCTGTTCATCATAGATACTCCCCCATAGAGGAAGCATCAACATTCAGTCTAGTCTAACAATGGTGCTATGTACCCTGGATTGATGCACTTTTGCATCTTCTACTTTGAACTAGGTAGGGCCATAACCCCAAGCATACCTCTTAGGTACTCAAATGTATCTTTTGGTAAGGATTTTGCGAAAATGTTTGCAATCTATTCCTTAGTGTTAATGTACTCCACTCTAATTTCTTTCTCTGTGCCTTTCTCTTTTAGTACATGATACTTTATTGCTATGTGCTTAGTTTTGGAGTGCAAAATAGTATTCTTAGACATATTAATAGTACCTGTGTTATCACAGTAAATGATAACATGTTCTATGAATCTAATTCCAATATCTTTCATCATCTACTTCATCCATATGACTTGATTATAGTTTTTTACTACTACAACATATTCTACTTCTACAGTACTTTGTGAGGTAAAATCTTTTTCCTTGCTGAGCCAAGAAACTAGTCTTCCTCCAAGGAAAAATGATCCTCCACTAGTGCTTTTTCTATCATCCCTATCTCCAACCCAATCAACATCTATATAAGTAGAAAGAGTAAAGTCATTGCTTCTGTCATACCAAATGTTGTAATCTGATGTTCCTCTTAGATATCTAAATATCCTCTTTACTACTACATAGTGATATTCTTTAGGATCAGCTTGAAATCTTGCCACCATTCTGATTGCATTAGCTATATCTGGTCTATTATGAGTTAGATACTACAATCCTCTAATCATGGATCTATAATTCTTTTGTTCAATAGTAGCAGTCTCATCTTTGCTTGATAAATTATGACCAATTACCATAGGAGTTCTAATAGGTTTATAATTTTCTAAACCAATTCTTTTCAAAAAAAATTTTAAGTATTTGGTTTGAGAGATAAAGATACCTTCTTTATTCTGAAAAATCTATAGTCCTAAGAAGAATTTCATTTCTCCTCTCATGCTAATCTCAAACTCATCGTTCATGTCTTATAAAAATTCATTACCAGCATCATAATTTCCACCAAAAATGATGTCATCAACAAAAACAATGATTATCAGCAAATCATCTCCTATTTTCTTCAAGTACAAGTTACTATCTACTATTCCTTTAGAAAATCCAAGCTTTCCTAAGTATATTTTTGTTAGTAGTGTTTTGAGTTGCCATTTTTTAAAGGTTTTTCCTTCAACTTTTTCCTATCCCTCTATTGAAGTCTTTCCCTTGTCACTTCATGTATGCATCATCTCCCAAAGTGATTGTTTAAAGTTCCTTTGGTCCTAGGTCGATATTTCTTCCCTTGAACCACTTTAAACCTCAGTTTGAAGTAGTTCAAAGAAATTCAACCAAATTTTTGTACTAACAATTTTTCTAGCAAGTGATATGTGTCAACTTGGTGGAGATCTCTTTTGAATCACTTTGAACCGCTTCAAACCTCAATTCAAAATAGTTCAAAGTTGTTCATGGTGAAGATGTGTTGGTAGCATAAAAGTTTGGTGTACAACATGCCATCATCCCACAATGAAATTGATGGTCATGTTAGAAAACAATGAGTAAAAGGACATTTCTATTCCCAATGTGGAAAATCATCATTATGGGGAAAGTGGGAAATCTTCGACCGAAAAAGGAATCAGATGTCACATTAAAACTAATCATTACCAATGCATCCAAAAAGGAATTATTAAATGGAGATTTTATACAATAAGGCTTTCAAATGTGTGAATGTTAATAGGGAGTGATGTGTAATTAACATTGTATTATGAGCATGTACTTTCGCACGTAAGTACTTTCTTTTTAAAACTTGCTCGACTTTATTTTTCTAATTATCATGCGAAGAACTGAAAGTGTGGAGAAGCTATTAAGGAAGACAGAGAAAATCATTGATTTTTCAGCAAAATACAGGTGAGAACTTAGAAATTCTTTTTTTTTTCTACAATCTATGTATTTTCAAAGCATTGTTGTTTGATTAAGAATGAGGTTTGTATTGCATTTCTTTGGTAATGTCACAAGTTTAGAATGTAGAAAGCTAGCCATTTGTGATACGAATTTGCAAGGGGTGAAATTGGAGAATTTATAGGCAAATTTTCTTGAATATGCTAATGAGGTGAATGGGTGTATGGAAGTCCTAACTAGTGGGTTAATTGAGGCTACTACTTTTCCCTGAGCCTTCGTGAGTCCTGAACTTCTACAAATCTATATTGATCAATATGATGTTAAAAGAAAGAGTATTGTAAGTAAAAATGGCAATGCGATACTCATGATTTCAAGAGACACTATTACCTCTGTATTGCATTTGCCAAAAAATACCATTCCTACATTCTCCCCTATTCAAGCCCAGGCTAAATACTAAGAGACCCCAAATCAATTCCGCAATACCATGGCTAGGAAATGGACCGAAACCATGTATGGCGGAGGTTCCAGGCTACCCAAGGTCATCACTAAAGATCACCTAAAACCCCATATTCATGATCTAGTGGTGTTATTGCATAGGGTAAAAGACTCAGCTAATGTGCTTCTTTTTGAAGAACGGATGTATAGGTATATAGAAATCATTTTAAAGGGTGAACAATGGATGGATTGGGCAGAGATTATTGCTAGTTCAATGAGGTCTCAATTTAGATGTGCTAAAGAATTCCAAGAGGATTTTTATATGGATTCCTATTTAACTTACTATATTGCCTATACTTGTGATCTTACCCCTCTTCCTCATGGAGTATGGAGTGAAGAAATAATAGTATTTTAGTATTGCCCTTTGCTACAAAAAGATAAAGTCTTGGAAGATTTCAAAAAAGTTCATGACCTGCTAATGCAAAGGGTTTATATGTCTCTGAAGGAAGTACCTGTATATGAGCAATGTTAGTATGCTAATAGAAACCAGATTTAAATAAAGCTTCTACAAACTAAACAAAATTCATAAACTTCAAGATAGACTAAGATGAGCTCTCAATTAAGAATATGAGCCATTAATGGGCTCTCTCAATAAGAAGCTCTCTTGTTGAGTGGCTTTGTCTAAATAGATAGGATGTATGCTCAAGCTTATGCTTCAAAAAGGGCTTCAAATGGAGTTGGAATTTGGGTGTGAGTGTATGGTTTTGATGTAAATGGCTTCTTAAAATGGCATTATGACTTTACTTCATGGATTGTGTTATTTTGTAAAGGGGAAGAATCCAATTTATAGGCAAGAGGCTTGAAGGATTGAGGGCTAAGATGCAAGGATGGGAAAAAGCTCATGGAGGGCTCAGATTGCATGAGAAGAGAGCACATGGATTGTGCTTCCTTACAGCCAATCAGGGAGTGACACATGTCACAAGGTGAGAGGATGGAGGAAAGGGGAAGGATGAGTCAACAAAGGAGGATCAAGGGATAAAATCTTCATAAAGACCCTCATAATGGCTTGTAAGAGCAATAAAAGGGCTTGGAAGAGTCATTTATGGCCTAGTGGACTTCATAAAGTTTTATGGTTGAGATATTTTGAGGGAGATGAGAGCAATTTAGACTTGGGCTTGATTAGGAGGGTTTTAAGCTTGCTTAGGATTGTGCAAATGATTAGAGGATGGATTAGGATGGTTTAGGATTAGCTTAGGGATAGGCAAGTGGATGGCATTTAATGAGGATGGGTGAAGGAGGAGATATTTGTTAACTTTGGCTTGGGTTAGTAGGTCCTAACCCATGTTTAGAGAATGTGACAAGGTTAGGAGGGGATTAGGATCATGTTTAAAGACACCTTCTAGAATAGTCTAGACTTTGGATGAGGATAAAGACTTTCTAGAATAGTCTAGAACTTCCTAGGATGAGGATGAAGACTTTCTAGAAGAGTCTAGAACTTCTTACGATGAGGTTAAATTAAATTTTTAGGAAATAAATAAATTTTTATTTATTTCAAGGGTTTGGGTTGAGGAGATATTTATTAAAACTTTTTTAATAAACATGAGGATTAATATTTAATCTTAATTAAATATTTTGAGTTGGGATTAGGGGTAGGAAATGATGGGATTAGCCTTTAATGAAAATTAAAGAAGGATTAGAAGATTTTGGAAGAGGTTAGTGGTCTTAAGGAAATTGGCCAAGTTTTGGGCAAAAAATAATTTATTTATTTATTTTGGGTTTTTTGGTCAATTTATTAATTAAATAATTAATAAATAAGGAAATAATGTTTAAATAAGATTTAAATATTTTCGGGAGGGATTCCTTAATTAAATATTTTTAATTAAGATAAAGGGATTTAATGGCATAAAAATAAATAAATAAATTAAATAATTAATTAATTAATAAATGATGATGTCATGAGGAATTTTTCAAAAAATAAAAATACTTTATTTTCTAAAGGTTTTTAGGTGTCTGCATTTTGCCCCTCTTTGATGTGATGCCGCAAGTGGCATGGCATCAAAGATAACAAAAGAAGATGCCCAAGGCTAGAGCAGAAGAGGAGAGAAATGATTGTGAGATGCCCCCTCAAGAAGGCGGCGGGGAGAGAAAGCGAGGGTCGATGGCTTCTTGAAAAGTACAAGAATCTCGGATGAGCAAGGAAACTTAGATTGGCAAAGAGAAGGGCCTGAATTAGCTCAAACTCTCACTATGGGAGAATGATAAAGGAGAATCAGATGCACAAGAGGAAGCAAGCTTAAGACTTTAGGGAAGGTGGAGGATGAAGGAGCGGAGCGCTGTAAAAAGGAATCTAGGATAGGGAGATGGATGAGGGGATTATAAAGTTGATGCAATAGGATTTCAAAAAGTCAGATTGGTGGAAGATGGGTTTTGGAGATCCCTAGGACTAGGATTGTGGATCTCGAAAGATGAAGCTTGGTGGATTGATTTGGATTAGTGGATCCCTAAGACTAGGATTGTGGATCCCTAAAGCTAAGAGGGATGATTGATTCTGAGAGATACGATTGCACAAGCTGGGGTAGGAGAGACAAATATTGGATATGGATGGGGGATAATGGAGATGAAGGAAAACCATTGAAGCTTTTTGAGCGGGGGGATACTTCAAAGAGAAGTACCACCATGTAGTTGAGCACTAGATTTGCTATAGGACTGTTGGTTAATTTCCAAGGTTACCAAGAACATAAAGGCCTTTTCACCAACTGTCCAGAGGACTGACAAACTGACTCAAAACAAACACGCAAGGATTGCCCCAGCATCACACATGAATCTTGAAAGAATCAGAGTGGAATCGACACTGGGTAACCCACAAGCAGAAAAGAAAAACAAACAAAAGACTTGATCAAGACCTTATGCCCAGATTGCCCCATTCACAGTATACCATGATATGGAAGATCGCGGCAACTTTGAGGAGGGAACAAAAAGATTGTTTGGAAAAGATACTTCAAGAACCAAAAGGGAAGATTCCAAATCAAAAGAAAGTGAAAATCCAAAAGAGAAACATTTTCCAACGAGATGGGTAGGACGAGGTATTAACGGACCAAGATCAGACATGAGGAAAGCTATATCCTACAAGGATCTATTGGAAAGCACCTAAGCTGGTGGACCTAGATGAGCGATGCATCTGGCAAGCTAAACTAAGAAAGATAACACTTTGGTGACAGGAAATCTAGCTAAAGGATGCATTGGAATAGCTAACCAAGATGTGCGATGTGTGCAAGATGCTGATCAAGGAGGAACTGACATGAAAGCTGGATAGATACAATGGTACTAAGCTAAAGAGGATGTACAAGCTGACGGACCAAATATTTACAAGCGGGCTAATCAAGATATGGTACAAGCTAACAAACCAATGATAGGTATGATACAGATGGATAAAAAGCTCAGGATGAGAGGATAGCGGGATGACTCAAGTTGGTGCAAGAGGTAGAAGCTAAGGATGAGGTGATAACGAAAGATATGGATTTGACAAGATGCATCCAATGATGATGATGGGGACAATGCTAAGGTTGGTGGTAGCTAAATGGATAGATGGCGCTAGAGTGAATCGCTAATGAGAGGATGACATTGGATTTTCATGAGGATAGCCTAGAGCGGGATACTAATGACAAGGGAGGATCGACAAGACAAGATCTCCAAGGAATACAGTGCCCCCAGTCAGAAGATGACATGTGGAAGGAGGTCTTATGATGGATGTGATAGGATTCAAGCTAGGATGAAAAATTGGAAGGTGCTAGGGAGATGGATGACAACTAGGATGATTGGTTGAAGATGTAGAAGATCAGTGGATAGTGATAGATAAAAGCTGGAGGATGAAAGATAGGTGGATAAATTGGAAGATGGAGCTGGATGGAAAGATGTAACCAAAAGCATGAGGATGATAGGCTAAGCTGGGGATGACTGGATTACGCATGACGCTTGTTTGCCAAGTTTTCATCATGGTACTTGTCCAAGGAGCTTGAATTGCCAAGTTTTCACCAGTGGACACTTTATTTTTCTTTACTTTTTTTTTTGACTTTTTGACTTTGGACTTAGCCAGAATTATTTTGGCTTTCTTCAGCTATTTTTGGCTCATAGATGTTGGTAGGATGGATGAAAAAGGATTGGATTGAACAAGTGGAATGGTGGGTGGGAATTTGATAGATAATGGATGTGAAGACATAAGGGTTGTGGGTAAATGGATGAGGATAATGGAAAGATCATCATTGGAACACACCTTGAGAGGTGATAAAGTAGTGGGAAAGATGGTTTTGAGTGATGTTGAGGAGAAAATGGAGGAAGAGAAAGATAAGGACTAAAAGTAGAGTTGGAAGATGGAGGATGGGAAATTTAGGATAAGAAGCATATGGACTAAAAGTGGATTGGGGGGATGAAGGATGCTTATATGGGGATTTGGATGAAGGATGGATGGATGAGGCTTTTTGAGTAGCATGAATGGATGCCAATTGAGATTTTTCTTTGAGATGCATTTCTTTTATGAGCATCTTGGGTAGCCACATGATTTTTGACTTTTTTAGCTTGGGATTTTGTGGCCTCTTGACTTTTTCTTTGATTGGGATTAAAGGTTTCTTGTTTTGAACATGTATTTTAGAAGGGACATGTTGAGACTTGGATTTTTGTGGATTTTTTGATTTATGCTTTTGTATTTTGGCATCCAATATGCTTCTATTAGCCATGGGATGGGAACAAGAGCATGGAGGAGATGGAGGGATAATTGATGGAGTGATAGGGTTTAAAGGTTGGAAGGGATTCAAGGGTGAGTGCCTTTGATAATCTAGCTGGTGGATTTGAGGGGATGGAAGGATAGATTGGAACATAGGATATGGATGGATATAATTGCCCAAAATGGATGGAGGGAAGGAAGGATATGGGCCCAAAATAGATGGAAATGGCGAAGGTGTAGGTCCCAAAATAGATGGAGGGGATAAAGGATTCATATTAGGTATGTAAGGACCCAAAATGGATGGAAAGGGTGTGGGATTTAGATAAGGGATATATGGACCCAAAATGGAGGGTTGGAGATAAGGAGTAGGATGAGGGCCCAAAATAGATGCGGAATAAGATGGATGGGAACTTTGGGGTGGAGATGGAAGGACTTGGGACCATGCTGGAATAGCGGGGATACCAACATCTAGAAATACATTTTCATTTCTTTTTTCAATATGATGTTCATTATTTGGAACACAAGATGTGAGTCCATTACTAGCTAAAGGAGTTGGAGCTTTGGATATGATAATTAGTTCTTTTTCGATGGATCTATCATCATGGATTATGGGAGATGTATGATCATGAAGTAGAGGAGATGGGAGGATAGGATCTTGAGTTGGGTGGGCTAAGGGAAAGGGATCTTGAGATGGAGTAAGTAAGATGGTAGGATTTAGATATGGAGGGGGTGGTAAAAGTGGATCATGTAGGGGAATAAGTGGGATGGCGAGATCTACTATTCTGTCAGAGGATATTTCAGCATGCTTTTGGACAAGATCTTGACAGGAATGGATGGGATTAGATTCATGAGGTTCATTATATGGGATTTGGATAATGCTTGGAGGAGGAGATGTGGATGGGATTTGGAGCGATTCGATGGGTGGTGGGAATTTGATGCTTGTGGGAAGTGGAAGGATTTTAAGCAATTTGATGGATGGTATGGGGATGATAGCTATGGGAGATGAAGGTGATATTATAGATGGGGAAGCTTCATCACTAACTACTTCACATGGTTGGATTAGAGGACATGGCTTATCAACTGTTGGAGGTGGCTTTTCTTGTATTTCCTCTAGGAGATTCCTTGGAGACTGGTGTGTTGAAGGTGTAGGTGGTGGATTGATAGGAATAGCTGGTGTGATGAGGGTGGAAGATTGGAAGCTTGGTTGATTGGGTGATGGAGCAGAAGCTGGGATATCAGATGGCATGACCAGATAGTTTGGAATAACTCTTGGATTTTGGGGGATGGTTGGTGGAAGGCCTCTAAGGCTCTCAAGATAGCTGTCATAGTCAACAAGATTTTCATCATCATTGGAATAGGATATAGTGGGAGAAAGGACAATACGACCAAACACATCATGATAGGTTTGGGATTTCATGTTTTGATGATGAGTTGGAAGGGGATGGGATCTTGCATATGGATGAACATGGAAGCTCATGGTTGGATTTGGATTAAGCTCAAATTTTGGATTGGATTCTTAAATATTTCCTAGGGAAAGTCAAAGCTGCATGACAAACCTAAGGAGGATTGGATGAGGATTTTAGGCTTTTCTAAGGATGGAAGACTTCAAGGGCATGTTGTAAAAAGGTGAGGGTTTTTATTTCCTATGTGCAAGATTGATGGCTGTGTCAACTTGAGGATAGACTAATGATCCTATGGGTATGACACGAGATTGACCACTTGTGGATCCCAACCTTTAGCTCAAGGTGATGAGGGATACAAGTGACAAAGCTGGATTACCCTAGACAATGCTTTGTCAGAGGGATAACCTTGGTGAGATTGGTTGATTGGTAGGATAGATTGGATAGCAAACTCTGGCAGAGTAACAACAATTCCTTAAAGGCTTGGGTGATTTTGGATTGGGTTGCTAGCTGGCTGGGGGGATGATTTGGATGGACTTTGGATTTGGGATTGTTCTAAAGCAAAGAACTGGATAGATTCATTTGCGGCAAGGGAGCTTGGATGATATTCTGATGAGGTAGTGACTATGCTAAGTATGCCTTGAGTTGGGATATTTTTGCTTTTCTGGGATTTTGACCAAAGTTGGCAAACATTCATTCAAAAGCTATGAACAAACAAGCAGACAAAATTTTGGAGCAAGCATGTCAAACACACCGACATCCTAAGAAGCTTTCTACAAGGATGAATTTTTTTATAGCTAGGGAGTCCTCAATATACGCAAGGTACGTGAGGCCCAAATCCATAGATGAAACAAAAAAGATGTCACACAGCCAAAAGGAGCGATAACCCACTTCTCCTCTTTCACTTCTCAAGGGTATAAAGTTCCTTGAGGCTTAGCCCGAGTGATAAAATCTTGATTCCAAGAGAGGTGTCTTTGGATTCACCTCCTGATTTTTATACTCCACTGGAACGCTGGAGTTGAGGTTGTCCCAAGGGGTGATGAAATCCCCAAGAAGGCCTCCTAAAAAGTGTAAAACAAGACCACATACATGATCTTGGGCTTTAAAAGACATGCATTTATTCCAATTGATGATTTAGATTTTGTAAGCTATGATTGAAGACACTTGTGATTATGGCATACAATGTTCATTCCAATTTGATAGCATCGTTAGCATAATGAAAGTCGAGAGATCGTCAACATAAGAAATGCGAGCGTCATTGAAAATGCATCAAAACCATGTGATGTTCATTGATTGTTAGGCATTCAAGATTGAGTGTGAGTTTTTTTTAAGCCCAAAACAAAGATGTGTGAAACTCGATTACCAAGCGCGCACCCGGAGGCCCTCCATGTCAGGATTTGTCCAATTTTTATGCCCAAATGAAGTGTGAGCGAGATTAATGCACATTCAAGGAATTTTCTAACTTAGAAAAACCACTAAAGACCCAAGTGAGTGGAGTTTGATCTTTGTGGAGCACTTAACACCCTCTTAGGTAGACCCATCCCCATAGAGGGCGCTAAGATTGCAACCAATGGTTAAATTGATGGGTGATTAAAGAGGATGAGTCCAACTACAAACTTACTCAAAGTGTCTTTATTAGTTTTTATAACTTAGAATATTTCAAAAATGTAGATTCTTTTTATGCCTCAAAAGATGAGTATTTGATCTATGGCATTCAAGATTGGATTTTTTGTTTTAATCATGCATTCATAAAAAAAACAAACTTGATTTTAATCCATGGCACTCAAGAGTGATTTTAGCAACATGCATTCAAAGACAAGTGATTAAACATTCGAGTTTTTTCCTTTGAGCATTCAAGATTGAGATTTTGTGTGTTGTTTTAAGAACTTTGAAGTGCTCTGTTTTAACCTTAGATCATTCAAGATTGTTTTGGACTCAAAAGTGAAAATGACTCTTTGGACTTTGGTTTTCATTCAAGATTTTATGTTCTAGTTTTCATATTTTAAGCCCAAAAATGATATTCCTAGATTGTTTTGATGCATGGAAAACCTAAGAAACATTCAAGATTTTGCAACAAGACATTTGTTTGGAACAAATAACAAAGCTTTTAGGACAATTTTTGGCAACCATTTAGGACTCTTAGTTTTCATGATATTTTTAAAAGAACTTTAAAATATTTGAAAATGAGGTTCATTTTATCCTTGATTGATGCTTTGAGTTTGATTTAGATTTTAGTGTGCACTTAGTGTTGATTTTGAGCCTTTTGAAATGGAAACTTGAAGTTCTTTTTAAATTCCCAAAAATGAAGTGTTCCTAACTTTGCATGAATGCATCTAAAACCTTGATGTTGCAAGGATGCAAATGATTGGATTGGTTTAGTTTCACTTGTTAAAATATTTTTTCTTTTTTGCAAATTTTTAATTTTTTAATGGATTTAAGTATGATTTGGGGGTTCATTTTAAGCACTAAAAAGAAGTGTGTATGATTTTGCTTCCTTAAAAAAAAATGGCCAAGATCTCCCACAAGAAGAAGAAGAAGAAGAAGTAGATAGATTAAGAAGAATATAGACAAGAAGAGGAAGAAGAATTTCAAGTGCTTTGTCCACCTATAATCTTGAAAAATCTGCAAATACTATGAGATAGACTATGAGTTCCTTTGTCTTCTTCATGCTCATGTGGACCTACAAAACCAATTTATACAATCCTACCAATCACAAAAACAAGCAAAATTAGCCAAAATTAGCAAATGACATACAAAATTTGACTAAAAAAGCTAATGAAGATGACCCATGTGGGGTCCCACCGAGCGTGCCAAAATGTATATGAGCAATGTTAGTATGCTAATAGAAACCAAATTTAAATAAAGCTTCTACAAACTAAACAAAATTCATAAACTTCAAGATAGACTAAGATGAGCTCTCAATTAAGAATATGAGCCATTAATGGGCTCTCTCAATAAGAATCTCTCTTGTTGAGTGGCTTTGTCTAAATAGATAGGATGTATGCTCAAGCTTATGCTTCAAAAAGGGCTTCAAATGGAGTTGGAATTTGGGTGTGAGTGTATGGTTTTGATGTAAATGGCTTCTTAAAATGGCATTATGACTTTACTTCATGGATTGTGTTATTTTTCAAAGGGGAAGGATCCAATTTATAGGCAAGAGGCTTGAGGGATTGAGGGCTAAGATGCAAGGATGGAAAAAAGCTTATGGAGGGCTCAGATTGCATGAGAAGAGAGCACATGGATTGTGCTTCCTTACAGCCAATCAGGGAGTGACACATGTCATGGGGAAAGAAGATGGAGGAAAGGGGAAGGATGAGTCAACAAAGGAGGCTCAAGGGATAAAATCTTCATAAAGACCCTCATAATGGCTTGTAAGAGCAATAAAAGGGCTTGGAAGAGTCATTTATGGCCTAGTCGGTTTCATAAAGTTTTATGGTTGAGATATTTTGAGGGAGATGAGAGAAATTTCAACTTGGGCTTGATTAGGAGGTTTTAAGCTTGCTTAGGATTGTGCAAATGATTAGAGGATGGATTAGGATGGTTTAGGATTAGCTTAGGGATAGACAAGTGGATGGCATTTAATGAGGGTGGGTGAAGGAGGAGATATTTGTTAACTTTGGCTTGGGTTAGTAAGTCTTAACCCATGTTTAGAGAATGTGACAAGGTTAGGAGGGGATTAGGATTAGGTTTAAAGACATCTTCTAGAAGAGTCTAGACTTTGGATGAGGATAAAGACTTTCTAGAATAGTCTAGAACTTCCTAGGATGAGGATGAAGACTTTCTAGAAGAGTCTAGAACTTCTTAGGATGAGGATAAATTAAATTTTTAGGAAATAAATAAAGTTTTATTTATTTCAAGGGTTTAGGTTGAGGAGATATTTATTAAAACTTTTTTAATAAACATGAGGATTAATATTTAATCTTAATTAAATATTTTGAGTTGGGATTAGGGGTAGGAAATGATGGGATTAGCCTTCAATAAAAATTAAAGAAGGATTAGAAGATTTTGGAAGAGGTTAGTGGTCTTAAGGAAATTGGCCAAGTTTTGGGCAAAAATTAATTTTTTTATTTATTTTGGATTTTTTTGGTCAATTTATTAATTAAATAATTAATAAATAAGGAAATAACGTTTAAATAAGATTTAAAAATTTTTGTGAGGGATTCCTTAATTAAATATTTTTAATTAAGATAAAGGGATTTAATGGCATAAAAATAAATAAATAAATTAATTAATTAATTAATGATGATGTCATTAGAAATTTTTTAGAAAATAAAAATACTTTATTTTCTAAAGGTTTTTAGGTGTCTATAGTACCTATGCCTTGATTGTCTCCTAAAGCCCAAAGGTTAATCCAACAATATGGAAGTCACTTCATATAGTTCCCTAGGTTCACTTACTTGAGGATAGGCAAGTTTGAAGAAGAACGTAAAAAGTTTCCACGATATGGTTTAGACTATTTTGTATTGGCTGAGGTATGTAGGCAACTTTTCTCTATTATAAAAGATAATTTACCATAGGAGGATTGGGAAACAACTTTCCCTATCAAACTAGGTTCTTTGATTTGTGGTAGTATGACCAATGGTTCTATTATTGGAAGTAATTTGCTCGAGTTCAATTTCACCTCTTACCATAGCAGAAGGAACTTCGACAGTAAAGGATACACAATCAAAATTCTTGGTCTTGAGTTCACCCCCCAACAACTCCTTAGTTGGAAGATCTATGGCAAGATTTTAGGAATGAAGGAGAAGTTCTAAGGAAAGATCATTCAAGGCTAACTTTGTAGCAAATTGTTTCCTTTAGGTTGAAGTTCAAAATAGAGTGAGTGATTGAAGATGGCTCAGATATAATTGAACTTGGTTAGAATGAATCTAGTGAACCGAAGTCTCTAGCTTTTGACTGGAATAAGGATGAAGAAGATGATATCAACTTGAGGGCTAGATTTATACTTGCCTTCATAGATGACTGGTTAAAGAAAAAGAGCAAACAAATTATCAATGAACCCTCTTCAGGGGAGGTTTCTTTTTTTAAACCATCTCCATCTGATGTCCCACTTTCTCCTGTTGCAAGTAGTACATTGGCTCAAGATAATCAAAAGAAGATGCCCCTTCATTTGCAAACTATGACCCCAAAGACTAGATCCCAGTCTAAGTCTGAAGCCTTGAAGCAACATAAAGTTAAGAAAGAGACAATGTTGACTTATGGGTATGATTTGAATGACAGCCTCAATTCCTTGGATGGTGTGGATGGTGATGTTCAATTCATTGAAGCTCCTAAGGTAGATCAGCCTAGATTCCTCACTCATACTAGAGATGCCCAGGAAAAGGCTATGAGCCCTACTATTCCTTCTTGGATATCTAACACAATTAGCAAGAAAAGGAATTTGAAACTAGTGTCCACACCAGTGAAAGACAACATCACTAAATATGCAACTAGAGGTTCGAAGGTAAAGAAGCTGAAAATAGATGCTCACCTCACCAAGGACCCAATAACTAGAAAGATCACTTCTAAGATAGCTACCTACAAGAAGAAAAGGGAATCAGGGGATATTGATGAAAAAGGCTTCAAGGTTACCTCTATTGAATTGGGAACTATTAACAGAAGCACAGGTAACCATTTCTTTAAATTCTTTGTTGATCATATGTTGACACAATTTGAAAAGGATAATAAAGAGAAAAAGGAGCTGAAAGGCATGGTAACTACAATGGCTGCATATATTGATTCACTAATGAACCTTGGTGCATTTCCAATTGTTCAAGCTTCACAACCCTTTGATCCTAATTCTATAGGAAGTCAACAATTAAAGAAGAAAATGCAAAGGGGTAGACTGCTAGCTAATGCCGTGAAGGACTAGGTGGACACTATTATGAAAGAAGGTAACAAATTTATTTTAGAATTTTTTAATGTTTATGCTAAGGGAGAATCATTGCTAGGAGAAATCCAAACTTTAGTTTCAGCTTGGGAGATGAAACTAGGTCGATGTCAAGTACTTGTTTTTCAAGTGGTTGAAGTTGAGAGGTTTGGGGTCATCTAGTTCTTGAATGAGAACCCAATGAAAAATGAAGATCCCTGCATGTTGTTCATTATGAAGAACAACATGGGATGGAAGGAGTTGGTTTACAAGAAAACAATTAAAGAAGTGCAGGGCATAGAAA
Organism: Cupressus sempervirens; assembly: GCA_028749045.1. NCBI lineage: Eukaryota > Viridiplantae > Streptophyta > Pinopsida > Cupressales > Cupressaceae > Cupressus > Cupressus sempervirens. Next base: position 1,097,668,513 of record CM053785.1, read on the forward strand.
ATAGAATTACTGAAATGCATGAAGAATTCCTAAAGGATATGAGCGTAGGTAATCCAATAGGGATCCTACTATTCAAAAATGAGAATATAGATGTCGAGACATTAACAAAGAGCTTCAGTGAAGATGTGGAACAAATCAGGAATGGTGAATTGCCAAGTGCCAATGATTTTTCTATGTTGGCAAGTATTGAATTAATGTTGTGTCTCAATAAGAACTTGATGCCATTTCAAAGTTTAAAGATAAAGGAATTCAAATGGCAAAAGGAAACGTGTAGATCCCAATTACTAAGCCTAAAGAATCCACACTCCCACATGATGCGTGAGTTTATGAATACCTTCCAAAGCTGGAAGCTGGTACATCAGACCATTGGTGAGGAGGAGAAAATTGGCGACAACACTTGAACTGAACCATTGCTTTCAGTTACTTTTTGGCACTCATTTTTAAACTACTTTCTTGTTTTAACAAAAATGATTGGGTTTTGATGAAGGCCTTTCATATTTGTATGGAAAAACTATAAATGCTGGGGCATTGAACTGGTTTGGGGTTAGCAATAGATAGCTAGAAAATAGATAGCTAGAAACCCTGCTAAGTAGTTACTTTTTATACAGTAATGAAAGGATAGTATATGGATGTTTTTCTTTTGAATGACTATGTGCATGTGGAAGGTTTAACACACACACACACACACACACAGATGTATATGTATATGTATATAATCTTGAATTCAGCTTTGAAACTTTGTGTTTAAAGTGTATAAACCACTATTACTTTAAGAACTCTAGTTTATTGGTGTGAGATATTTGATTGCTATTCTTACTGTAAGTTCTTTCAATTAAGGTGTTTAGATAATTGATATAAGTTTATGGTGCTATTCATTCTTCTAGAGTAGATTTTCTATACAAGTATATTAAAATGAATGTTTCTTTGAGATTTCTAAATTGATTTTAACCTCACTACCTAAGAGTAGTTGAGAGATCCTTATGCGCTTTTGGGTAAAAGTGCAAAAGGTAATTTGAATTCATTGAAAATCTTATAAGGGAGCTGTACCTTTAGAAAATTTAAAGAGAAAGTCAAATAATATGAGATTTTCTCAACTGTTGTGGACATTTTGTAATTTCTAAACCCTAGGCATAGAGAGAATTTATTAAAATTGTTGAAAGGACAATCTGTTCACCAACAAATTTTTGGCAACTCCGCTAGGGAGAGTCCCTTTGAAAAGAACCTGAATTTTGAAAAACATGTATAAAAATGGTTCTTTGACATAATGAGGTCTTCCCTATACTACAACCTTATCTCTAATTTAAGGATACTCAAGAAGACCTAATATCAGACTTAGTTTCAACTACTTGGGTGTTGCACAGAAGTAACCAGCAATATTAGCAAGTATTAATTATTTTAGAAAGAGAAAAAGAAACAACAAAGTTGTTGAGAGGGGTACTAGAAGTTCAAGAAGAAGCAGTTGTGAATAGACTTGCCCAAGCACCTGCAAGACCTTGAACCTAGGACTAGGAGTTAGAGCTAGCTACCCATAGATATACAAGAGGGGAAAGGGGAAAAGGGATTCTTGACAAAAATTTTGAACCATTGAAGAATATAAAGTTCTTACCAGATTTTAACAATCCTAAGAAGAGGAGTATCAAATCCCAAAGTAGATCCAGTTCACCACCAAAACAATCTCCACTTTCACCTTTAATACAATCTTTGATTCTATTGAATACTCTCATCCCTACTATTATAACTGTCCAACCTTTGCAAGCTATACCACCAAACATGGCCGTAAACCAACCATGGGGGAAAAACATAGGGCCATTAAATTTTGGTGTAAATCTTGCACCATTACCCAAGGAGCCACTAAAATTTTACCCAAGTTTAGTGGAGATGGCAAGGTTTCAATAGATGATCACCTAAGTGCCTTTCATTTTGCTTGTGCTATTATAAGTGTTCCCACACAAGAAGTTGTTGTAAGATTGTTTGTGTGGACCCTGACTGATGCCGCCATAGATTGGTTTAACCACCTACCTCATCATTCCATCACTAGTTGGGATGATATGAAAAATGCTTTTGAAGATAGATTCAAGGCTCCTAAAAATGAAAGTCTCTATTTTTCCAACTTAGTCAGATGAAAAAAGAGATGCATGAACCTATGAGGGAGTTCATTGCTAGGTTCAATAGATTGATTCAAAGAATACCTACTACATCTAGACCTAATGCAAAGAACCAAAATTCATTCTTTATAAATGTTGTTCATCCAGATATAAGCTTTCATCTCATAAAGGATGCATGTGCTGATTTGGCTGTCACCCAGAGACTGGCCATTCAGTTTGAGGATGCATTCATCAATTCTAGTAAGTGGAAATGAGAAGTTCAAACCCTAGGAACAGTTTCCCCCTCTACTTCTACTAATCCTATTCTACAAAAATTGATGAATGATGTAGTGATGATGAAGAGACAACAAAACAAAATTCATGGCCCTTACCAAACTCCATATCAGGACATTTATAGATGGCAACAACCTCAAAATTTTGGTAAAACTCCCCTATTGATTACAAATTGAAGAAGCCCCTAAGGAAGCAATGTGTTCTTTTCATATGACTTCAAACCATGACAAATGAGAATGTCCTAATTGGCTCAATTGTGTTCAATTAGTAAAGAATGCTCTTGTAACAGAGCAAATGCTTGAAAATTAGAATGTAGAAAATGAAAATTCAGTTGCTTATTTTCTTGAATATGAATTTGATTCAGAAAAGGAGGTACTATGTTCACAACTCTTCAAGATCCTACTTGTACGGTGATGAGTAGAGGACAAAGAAATCAAAGATCTTACCTAGGAGCTAGCCTAAATGTATCAATTTCCAAAGGTAAGGAGCGTCCAAGATAGAAACAATGGCTAGCACTTTGGCTTTCAATGTTGTTGAATTTTTCAAAACCTCTTCCATATCTATTTCTCTAGCTAAGTATTTAAAGTTTAATCCTAAGGAGTTAGATAAATTGATTCAACATGTGAAAGTAGGTTCCATTAATAATGCCCAATTTATGAGTGATGCCACTGAGAGTTCAAAGGCTTAGAATGAATCCGTTTTGTTTCTGAAAGATGCAGAATAGATGTTCCTTACAATGAAGTAGTTGATAATTTTGTCAAAAAAGAAGTAGAGAACAGGAAACCTAATTCATTCTACATATCATTGTTATTGAATGGTCAAAAACTCAGTAATTGCATCGTTGATTCTGGAGCATCAGATAATATCGTGCCTCGAGCTATTGCAAATGCCCTTGGTCTAGAGCTTACTAAAACCTTTGGGTGTTGCTATTATATGGATGGAAAATAAGTGCCTCTAGTCGATCAAGTAAAAGATATATAGGCCGTTCTCTATGCTTGTCTAGAAAAAAGAGTGAAACTCACTATTCTTGTAGTTGATATGCCAGCCAGCTATGGAATGCTACTCAGTAGAACCTTTTATAAGGATATGGGTGGCAAAATTAAAATGGATTGGTCAGAAGCCTATATCCCAATAGGAAAGAAGAAAGTAAAGCTGGAGCCTAAACCAAAGAATAAGTATACAGTAGTACCCTTAGATAACCTCAAAGCATAGATATTGTATGAGGAATGTCAATTTGAAAACTATATTATTCTACCTAAAGAATCATGCAACAAGGAAAAGATAGCGAGTTCTGAAGAAGACCTATGGAGCCTAGAATTTGATGGAAGTTGTTCAAATTTAGGTTTAGGTGTAAGTGTTATTCTTATTTCACCCACTGGGTGTTGGAAATGATTGAAAAGATCATAAAAGAAAAGTAATAGAACTGGTAAAGAATGTTTTCAATCATTTGTTTGTCATTGATGTCAAATTTGCTACTTGCAAGAATGAAAATTTCTTTAGTGATCCAAATTCTATCAATTGGTTGATTGACAAGGAGGAGGCAATCAATAAGATGTAACTAGAGCACCTAGAGAAAGGTTGAAGTTATGATGTTATAATGAAATATAAGGATCAACTAAGCCATTGATGAAATAGCGTATTGATGTCATACTCTAAGACACATGGAATGGGCACACTAAAACACATCAAAGATGTAAGGTTTAGCTAAGTCATTTGTAAAGCCTAACTAAGTTCATTAGAGAGAGCCGAGTAAGCTAGTTAGTGCTAAATAGATTCTCAGTTGAAGCCCAGGAAGTTCAAATTTAGTAGGTGCTGAGTATAGAACAAGTGTCAAGTAAAGAACAAGTGCCAAGTAAAGAACTAGTGTCGAGCATGATATAGGTGCCGAGTAACATAGAAGAAGTCGAGCATCAATAAACCAATAATGCCAAGTTGCTGCATTATTTTAAAAATTGAAGATTTGCCAAATCTGAGCTGACATGGTAGTTATCTAGAATTTTGTGAATCAGATAGAAGATAAGAGTGATGAGTTGGTGGCATAGAACACTATGTAAAATGTTTTTGGCAAATACAATTGGATTCTAGACAAAGTTTGTAGATAAGAACAAGATATGGGATAGATACATTGTATCCTACCTAATCTATTGAAACCCTAAAAGTTGGAGAGGGAGAATCAAGCAGGTAAGGTATTCCAAATTTCTATTTATGGAGTCATAAGGTCATGAAGCAAAGTAGATGGTCAAGCATGAAAGAATGAAGTACTGAAGAAGGTGCTAAGGAGAAAGAGAGCATAGATACTCTATTTCAATAGATGACTACAGATATGATTGCATTGATATGATGAGCAAGAAGACTCAAGGAGATGAAGCTTGAGATGACAAGCTATCAGAGCTGAAGTGATTAAAGTCAAGCAAAGGATTGAACTAGAGTGTGATCTATAATATGCAAGATATGTTGTAATTTGTATTAGATCAAAAGCCATTATTGTTACTCTCTAGAAATTGTAACAGTCAGTATAAATCTTATAGACTTAGGTTGGTTTAATAGCCATGTTGTAAATCCTTTAACGGGGTGACATTCCAAGTGAATGTTCCAAAGTCCTTTGACCATGCCCATTCCTAATAGTATGGTGAAATCCTCTCACAAGGTCACATTTAATAGTGTGTTGTAAGCCTTTAACAGGACAGGCCTTTAACAGGGCATCACTTTAGAAGAGTGAGAATTGAGTAGCATGTTACTGGTGGCTTTTCCCAAATTGGGTTTCCACATAAATCACCGTGTCATGTGTTGATCTTGCATGTTTTATTCTATTAGGGCATTTATACCTTAGATAACTAATTCACCCTACCCACCCCTCAGTTATTATAAAGAATTCTAACACTGGGGATATCTTCCCTTTCTCTTTTAAATTGGACTTCCATAATACCAATAACATTGTAGAATATGAGGCATTGCTTCTAGGCCTACAAGAGGCCAAAATAAAAGGAGTGAAGTAGTTAAAAGCAAAGGGTGATGTTGAACTTATTGTAAAACAGGTAAGAAATTAGTTTTATGTTAAGAATGATAGACTGAAGCATTATAAAAACTTGGTTTGGGATTAAATTGAGTCCTTTGAAGCTTTTTCTATTGAATTCATACCTCGTTCCCAAAACACTAAAGCTAATTCTTTAGCTATTTGAACATCACTGTTGTTACCACATCTAGAATTTAAAAATGATACTTATAGGATTGAGATGATCTATAGGCCTAGAGTTCCAAAAAATGTTAATCATTGGCAAGTTTTTGATGATGATATGAAATTGAGAGAGTTCCTTGAATGTGCTGGGAATTTTGCTAATATTTTCTTTGAAGGATTTGATCATGAGGGTAAATTAATTGGAGAAGAATTAACTAAATCTAGGGAAGTCATTCAACTCAAAGGTAATCGAATTCCTAAGGGATTGATCTCTCTAGAACACCTATTTGGAAGGAAGGATGACAATGCCCTAAAAGGGAATGTTGACTCTAATAAAAGTGCTAGAGAACATGATAAAATTAATATCAGAACTAAGGAAAATCCTAGATGGATTTCAATAGGTAAGACCTATTCTAGGAGGGAAAAAGATAGGCTGACTAAGCTCCTTGCTCAGTATCATGATGTTTTTTCCTAGGGGTATGAAGACTTTAAAAAATTTAGAAATGGGGAGTTCATCCATCATATACCTTTGAAACCAGGGGAAACCACTTTTAGGAAAAATCTTAGGAATTATAATCGTAAAGTATCTAAAGCCATTTTTAGAGAAGTGGAGAAGATGTTAAAGGCTTGCATCATATACCCAATTCATCATTTGACATGGATAGCAAACATCGTCCTTGTGAGAAAGAAAAATTGTGAAATAAGGATTTGTGTGGACTTTGAAAATCTAAACCAAGTGAGCCTCAAAGACAACTATGCACTCCCTACTATGGATCATGTTCTACAGATCATTGTTGGATCAGAAGTCATGTGCATGCTTGATGGCTATTCAGGGTACAATCAAATCAGTGTTGCACCAGAAGACCAACACAAAACAACCTTTATTACTCCTTGGGGCACCTTTGCATATAGTCAGATGCTCTTTGTTTTGATTAAAACAGGAGCAACCTTTCAAAGAGAAATGAACTCATCCTTCAAAGATTTGAGGGATAGAATAATTGTGATATATCTTGATGATTTTACCATTTACTCTAGGAGAAGAAAACATCATTTAAGGGACTTAGAAAAGGTGGTAAATAGATGCAAACAACATGGTATATGCTTGAACCCTAAGAAGTTTGTGTTCTTTGTGGAAGAAGGTAAATTGCTAGGGCATATCATCTCTAAAGATGGTATAAAAATTGATCCAGAGAGGGTGCAAGCCATATAGAAGCTGGCTCCGCCCACTAATAGAAGTGATTTGAAGTCCTTCTTTGGTTAAATCAATTTCTTACAAAGTTTTGTTCTTGATTTTTTTGAGAAGGTGGGATACATGTTGAATATGATGAGTGAGAAACATCCTTTTAGATTACAAGAGGAAGGTAAGAAGGCTTTTGAGGATATTAAAATAGCTATTGCAAATGCCCCAATGCTGGTAAGTCTGAATTTTGAAAAAGACTTCATTATTTATTGTTATGCTTCTGAATATTCCTTGTCCAGTATTTTAACTCAATAGAATAATGAAGGTAATGAGGTTCCAATTGCCTTTATGAGTGTTCCATTAAAGAAGCATGATTTTAACTATACTCAAGCATAAAAACATGCATTTTCTGTGGTAAAGGCATTGAAACAATTTAGGTATTATATCTTGCATTCTCATTCAATTATGTATGTGCCAGAAACAATGGTTAAGAGTACATTAACTCAAGAAGAAGTGGGAATGAATAAAAGAGTCGTATGGGTACCAAAGTCCAAGAATATGATTTGAATATTAGGCCTATTTCTTTGGTGAGGGGGCATGGTTTATGTAAATAAATGGTTGAAGGAAAAATTATATCTCATGATGAAACTAGAGAAAAACCTGTTGTTTTGTTTGTTGGCCTTACAGACCCTTGGTTCTCAAATATTGCATATTTTCTGACATATGGTAAATGTCCCCCAAACATGAGCTATAAGGAAAGGAAAAACCTCATATTATAGGCTGCTAAGTATGTCATTTCAAATGGTGTTCTATATAAAAGAGGAATTGATGGAATCTTTTTAAGGTGTGTGGATACGAAGCAACAAGAAAATTTGTTAAAGGTATATCATTTGGAGGCTTGTGGAGGACACTTCTCATCCATACTGACTACTTTCAAAATCCTTAGGAATTTCTTCTATTGGTTAGGTATGTTCAAGGATGCTTATAAATTTGTAAAGAACAATGAAAAATGTCAGCTTTTCACTGGTCATCCTCAATTAGTAGCACTACCTCTTAGACCAATTGTGATTGATGAGCCCTTTCAACAATGGGCTATTGATTTTATTGGACCCTTAAACCCTCCATCAAGTGTTTGACATAAATACATATTAACAACAATAGATTATTTCACTAAATGGGTGGAGACTATTCCAACTAAAAGGGCCAACTCCAAGGTGGTATGCAATTTCCTGATGGAATATATTTTTGTCAGATTTGGGGTTCCTCAAAAGATAGTTTTAGACAATGCAACCAACTTTTCATCTAAAGAGATCTCCCTATTATGTTATGAACATGGCATTCATTAGCCCATTCTTTAGACTATTTCCCACAAGGGAATGGACAAGCAGAGTCCAGCAATAAGAACTTGACAACTATAATTAAAAAATTGGTATCTAACAATCCCTGAGACTGGCATAAGAAGCTTTATGAAGTATTATGGGCTGATAGGATTACACAAAGAGAGCTATTAGTATGGCCCCATTTGAATTGGTGTATGGGATTGGAGCTCATGTATGACTACCTCTAGAGCTGTCTGCTACTAAACTGTAAACTGTTACTGAGGATCAGTTCTTTAAAGATTCATCGAAGAAAAGAATAATGTACTTGTACAAGTTGGAAGAGGAAAGGAACCAAATGGTTGATCATATTACTGAATATTAGATGAGGATCAAGAAGATCTTTGATAGGAAAGCTAGGCCACATGGTTTCTTTAAAAATGATGAAGTGCTTCTTTGGGATAAAAGGTGAGAACCCAAGGGTGCACATGGAAAATTTGAGTCTCTCTGGAAAGGTCCATTTGTTATTTTAGAAGTTGTTGGCCCCAATACTTTTCATTTGAAGTACCTAGATGGAATTTTTCTGCCCTTTACTTATAATGGGCAAGACTTGAAGTTAATCAAGTTTTGAGTTTTAAAGTCCTCTGTTATGTACATAGTCTTTGTTTTGTTTTTGTTTTTGTTTGTTTTCCTTTCCTGTTGTTTCCCTTTTTATTAATTTAGGTTTGTCTATGCTTCTCCTTTTCTAAGTTCTCTGTGTACTCTACATACACAATCCCCAATTAGAGCCCCTATTAATAGTGTTTTGAGTCACCATTTTTCAAAGGTTTTTCCTTCAACTTTTTCTTATCCCTCTGTTGAAGTCTTTCCATTGTCACTTCGCATATGCATCATCTCCCAAAGTGATTGTTCGAAATCCCTTTGGTCCTTGGTCAACATTTCTTCCCTTGAACCACTTTGAACCTCAGTTCAAAGTAGTTCAAAGTAGTTCAACCAAATTTTTGTACTAATGATTTTTCTAGCAAGTGATATGTGTCAACTTGGCAGAGATCTCTTTTGAATTGCTTTGAACCGCTTCGAACCTCGGTTCAAAATAGTTCAAAGTTGTTCATGGTGAAGATGTGTTGGCAACATTAAAGTCTAGTGTATGATGCACCATCATCCCACAAGGAAATTGATGGTCATGTTAGAAAACAATGAGTAAAAGGACATTTCTATTCCCAATGTGAAAAATCATCATTATGGGAAAAGTGGGAAATCTTTGGTCAAAAAAGGAATTGGATGTTGGATTAAAACTAATCATTACTAATGCATCCAAAAAGGAAATTTTTAAATGGAGAGTTTATACAAACAAGCTTTCAAACATGTGAATGTTAATAGGAAGTGATGTGTCATTAATGTCATATTATGAGACTATACTTCTACACATAAGTACTTTCTTTTTAAAACTTTCTTGACTTTCTTTTTTCGATTATCATGTGAAGAACTAAAAGTGTGGAGAAGAAGCTGTTAAGGAAGACAAAGAAAATCTTTGGATTTTTAGCAGAATATAGGTGAGAACTTAGCAATTCTTGTTTTGTTCTGCAATCTTTGTACTTTCAAAGCCTTGTTATTTGATTAAGAATGAGGTTTGTATTGCATTTCGTCAGTAATGTAGAAAGCCAATAATTTGTGATACGAATTTGCAAGGGGTGAAGTTGGAGAATTTACAAGCAAATTTTCTCGAATATGCTAATGAGGTGAATGGGTGTATGGAAGTCTTAACCGGTGGGTTAATTAAGGCTAATGTTTTTCCCACAACATTTGTGAGTCCTAAACTTCTACAGATCTATATTGATCACTATGATGTTAAAAGTAAGAGTATTGTAACTAAAAATGGCAACATGATACTAACTATTTCAAGAGACACTATTGCCTTTGTTTTGTGTTTGCCAAAAAATAATTTTGCTGCATTCTCCCCTATTAGAGCATAGGCTGAACACCAAGAGACCCCAAATCAATTTCACAATACCATGTATGGTGGAGGTTCTAGGCTATACAAGGTCATCACTAAAGATCACCTAAAACCCATATTCATGATCTAGTGGTGTTATTACATAGGGGAAAAGGTTCAGTTGATGTGCTTCTTTTTGAAGAATAGATGTATAGGTATATAGAAATCATTTTAAAGGGTGAACAATGGATGGATTCGACAGAGATTATTGCTAGTTCAATGAGGTCTCAACTCATACATTTTAAAGAATTTCAATAGGATTTTTATATGGCTTCCTATTTAACTTATTGTATTGCCTGTACTTATGATCTTACCTCTCTTCCTCATGGAGTATGGAGTGAAGAAATGAGAGTTTTTTAGTATTGACCTTTGCTAAAAATAGATAGAGTCTTGGAAGATTTTAGGAAAGTTTGTGACCTACTAATGGAAAGGGTTTATATGTCTCTGAAGGAAGTACCTATCCCTTAATTGTCTCTTGAAGCCCAAAAGTTAATCTAGCAATATGGAAGTCACTTCATACAATTCCTTAGGTTCACTTACTTGAGGATAGGCAAATTTGAAGAAGAACCTACAAAGTTGCCACGATATGCTATAGACTATTTTGTATTGGTCGAGCTGCATAGGAAACTTTTCTCTATTATTAAAGATAATTTACCGCAGGAGGATTAGGGAAGAACTTTCCCTATCAAACTACATTCATTGATTTGTGGTAGTATGACCAATGCTTCTATTATTGCAAGTAATTTTCTTAGGTTCAATTTCACCACTTACCATAGTAGAAGGAACTCTGATAGTAAAGGATACGCAAGCCAGATTCTTGGTCTTGAAGTTTAGCCCCCCAAAACTCCTTAGTTGGAAGATCTATGACAAGATTGTAGGAATGAAGGAGAAGTTCTAAGGAAAGATCATTCAAGGCTGACTTTGCAGCAAATTGTTTCCTTCAATTTGAAATTTAAAATAGAGGGAGTGATTGAAGATGACTCAGATATAATTAAACCTGGCTAGAATGAATCCAGTGAGCTAAAGTCTCTAGCTTTTGACTAGAATAATGATGAAGAAGATGATATCAACTTGAGGGCTAGATTTATAATTACCTTAATAGATGACTAGTTAAAGAAAAAGAGAAAAGGAATTATCAATGAACCCTCTTCAGGGGAGGTTTCCTTTTCTAAGCCATCTTCATCTGACATCCCACTTTCTCCTATTGTAGGTAGTATATTGGCTCAGGATAAATAGAAGAAGACACCCCTTCATTTTCAAACTATGGCTTGAAAGACTAGATCCTAGTCTAAGTCTAAAGCCCTGAAGCAACATAAAGTTCAAAAATAGAGAATGTCAACTTAGGGCTAAGATTTGAATGATGGCCTCCATTCCTTAGATGTTGTTGATGGTGATGTTCAATTCATTGAAGCTCCTAAGGTAGATCAACCTAGATTCCTGACTCCTACTAGAGATGCCCAGGCAATGGTCATGAGCCTTGTTATTCTTTCTTGGCTATCTAACACAATTAGTAAGAAAAGGAATTTGCGACCAGTGTCCACACTAGTGAAAGACATCATCACTAAATATGTAGCTAGAGGTTTGAAGGTAAAGAAGATGATAATAGATGCTCACCTCATCAAGGACCTGATAACTGGAAAGATCATTGTTGAGATAGCTACCTACAAGTAGAAAAGGGAATTAGGGGATATTGATGATGAAGGCTTCAAGGTTACCTCTGTTGAATTGGGAACTATTAATAGAAGCACAGGTAACCATTTCTTTAAATTCTCTACTGACCATATGTTGACATAGTCTGAAAAGGATAGTAAAGAGAAAAAAGAGCTAAAAGGCATGGTAACTAAAATGGCTGCATATATCGATTCACTAATGAACCTTGGTGCATTGCCAATTGTTCAAGCTCCACACCCCTTTGATCCTAATTCTTTGGGAAGTTAATAATTAATGAAGCAAATGTAGAGGGGTCAGTTGCTAGCTAATTCCATGAAGGATTGGGTGGACACTATTGTGAAAGAAGGTAAAAAAATTATTTTAGAATTTTTTAATGTTTATACTGAGGGAAAATCATTTCTAGGAGAAATCCAAACTTTGGTTCTAGCTTGGGAGATGGAACTAGGTCAATTTCAAGCAGTTGTTTTTCAAGTGGTTGAAGTTGAGAGGTTCGGGGTCATCAAGTTCTTGAATGAGAACCCAATGAAAAACATGGATCCTTGCATGTTGTTCATTATGAAGAACAACATGGGCTAGAAGGAGTTGGTTTACAAGGAAACAATTAAAGAAGTGCAGGGCATAGAAAATAGAATTACTAAAATGCATGAAGAACTCCTTAAGGATATGAAAGTAATTAATCCAATAGGGATCCTAGAGTTCAACGATGGGAACATGGATACTGAGACACTAACAAAGAGCTTCAGTGAAGCTATGGAACAAATTAGGGATGGTGAATTGCCAAGTGTCAATGATTTTACTGCATTTTCAAGTATTGAATCCATGTTTTGTCTCAATAAGAACTTGATGTTGTGTTAGAGTTTAAAGATAAAGGAATTCAAATGGAAGAAGGACACGTGTAGAGCCTAATTGCTAAGCCTAAAGAATCTGCACTCCCACGTGATGTAGGAGTTTATGAATACCTTTCAAAGCTAGAAGTTGGTACGTAAGACCATTGGTGATGAGGAGAAAACTGGTGATGATGCTTGAACTAAACCGTTGCTTTCAGTTACTTTTTGGTGCTCATTTTAAAACTACTTTCTTGTTTTGTAACTATTTCTTGTTTTAACTTAAATGGTTGGGTTTTGATGGAGGCCTTTCAAATTTTTATGGAGAAACTATAAATGCTGGGGCATTGAACTGGTTTGGGGTTAGCAATAGATAGTTAGAAAATAGATAGCTAGAAACTTTGCTAAGTAGATACTTTTTATACAGTAATCAAAGGATAGTAGATGGATGTTTTTCTTTTGAATGACTATGTGCATGCAGAAGATTTAACATATATATATATAGTTCAGCTTTGAAACTTTGTGTTCAAAGTGTATAAACCACTGTTACTTTGAGAACTTTGGTTTATTGGTTCGAGATATTTGATTATTTTTCTTATTGTAAGTTCTTTCAATTAAAGTGTTTAGATAATTGATATAATTTTATGCTATTGAGTGAAAGCTCTTGCATTATTACAAGAGATGGTGTGCATTGTGTCTTTATTGAATTTCATTGAAAAATTGGAAATAAAGTTATGGTGTTATTCATTCTTCTGGAGTAGATTTTCTGTACAAGTATATTAAAATGGATGTTTCTTTGAGATTTTTGAATTGATTTTAACATCTCTACCTAAGAGTAGTTGAGAGATCCTTATGCAATTTCGAGTAAAAGTGCAAAAGATAATTTGAATTCATTGAAAATATTATAAGGGAGCTATACCTTTAGAAAATTTAGAGAGAAAGTCAAATAATATGAGATTTTCTCAACTATTGTGGACATTTTGTAATTTTTGAACCTTGGTCATAGAGCAAATTTATTAAAATCATTGAAAGGATAATCTGTTCACCAACAATGTCCAAGTTATTGGTGGTTTCTTTAATCCATACAATGCTTTCTTTAGTTTACAAACCATATCCTTCTCTTCTGTTAAAGGAAAACCCTCTAGTTGCTTAATGTATACTTCTTCTTCTAGTTCTCCATTCAATAATGTTAACTTAACATCCATTTGATATAACTTAAAATTCTTATTTTCTACATATGCCAAGAACATTCAGATTACTTCCATCTTCTCTACAGGTGCATATGTTTCTTCATAATCAATTCCTTCTTGCTAAGAGAAGCCTTTGTATACAAGTTTTTCTTTGTTTCTTATCACTTCTCCCTATTCATTCATTTTATTTCTAAACACCCATTTTGTGCTAATCACATTTTTATCCTTAGGTCTAGGAACTAATTCCCATGTGTCATTTTTAATTATCTTCTAGAGTTCTTCCTTCATCATTTTTATCCAATGATCATGTTTGATTGCTTCATCTACACTTCTTGGTTCTAATTGAGATTTTAGACATAGTTCTTCATTAATTTTGCTCCTTTTCATTACTCCCTTTTCTTTACTTCCTATTAACTAATTAATAGGATGATTTCTTACCAAGTTCCTATTTGGGGTAGGACTTGCTACTTCAACTCTCATCTCAGGCACTATGCTCTGTTCTTCCCTTCCATCTTTAGTTTGTACACTATTCTACAAATCATTGTTAGTCTTGAGAAATAACTCATTACTTCTATCAATCATTCTAGAGTAATCATCTCCATCAGAGTTATAATTCACTATCTTTTCCTTGGTGCCAAACTTTTCATCAATTTTAACAGTTACACACTCTACTATATTTTTTGTTCTATAGTTGAGAAATTTCTAGGCTTTACTTTTTAATGAATAGCCAAGAAACATACCTTCATCACTCCTTGGATCAAACTTACTAATATCATCATCTCTCTTGATGTAACATTTTCTTCCAAATATCTTGAAGTACTTGATAGATGGTGAGTGAACAAACCATAATTCATAGGGTGTTTTGTCCATACGTTTCCTAATCTATACTCTGTTTAATGTGTATACTGTTGTATTGACTACTTCTTTCCAAAAAGTCTTTGGCACATCATTCTTAAATAACATAGCTCTTTCTACTTCAATAATTGATTTGCTTCTTCTTTCAATAGTCCCTTTTTGCTCAGGTGTATGGGGTGAAGATAGTTGTCTTCTGATGCCATGCTCTTCACAATAGATATTGAATTCTCTAGAGGTGAATTCTCCTCCTCTATCTGATCTTAAACTCTTGATTTTGACTCTAGATTCATTCTCAACTTTGTTCTTAAATATCCTGAATTTTTCAAATGCCTTGAAATTTTCTTTAAGAAAAGCTGCCCACATCATTCTAGTGAAATCATCAACAAAAATCATAAAGTACCTTTCTCCATAGAATCATCTTGTTCTTACAGGACCACTCAAATCTATATGAACCAATTCCAACTTTTGTGTAGTGAAAAATTGCTTGCTCAGAAATGAGATTCTCTTCTGCTTAGCCAAAATACATTCCTTACAAATAGTATTAGTGGGCTTAGTGATCTTAGGTAAATCTCTTATAGCAAGTGTATTACTAGCCTTCATAATGTTATCAAAGTTAATATGACAAAATCTTTTATGCCATAACCAACTATTGTCAATCTTTGCTACCAAATGTGTTATTTTAGTGGAGTTTAACTGAAATACATTACCTCTAGTTTTAGTGCTAGTACCAAGCAATTTTCCTTCCTTGTTCTTGATAATGAATCTCTTATTATCAAACTGTAGTTGGTATCCTTTGTCCATAAGTTGTCCAACACTCAACAAGTTATGCTTCAGTCCATCAACAAAGTAAACATCATCTAATTATGTTTTACCATGAAGTGTGATAGATTCAATTCCTATAATATGACAAGCTACATTATTTACCACTCTGACAATTCCTCCATCATGGCTTCTAAATTTGAAAAACTTGCTCATATCACTAGTCACGTGATGTGAACAACCACTATCAATGATCCAATCTTTCTTTTCAACTTGTGAGATCAGTGCACTTTCTTCTCTAATTTCTCTATCAAGATCGTCCTCCTTTATAGCTAAAAACCCTAATTCATCTTCACTCATATTTTGATTAGATTCCTCTTCTTCTTCTTCTTCTTCTTCTTCATTAGCATATAAACAATTTTTAGATCTTCTAGACTTAAACCTTCCCTTAAACATTCTTTCTCTTTTAGGACACTTAGATGCATAATGACCATATTGATCACATGTCCAACATTTGAAGATATTCTCACCATCTTTTTCTCTTTCCACAAGAAGAGCTACTCCCTCTTAGATCTTTTCTTCAATGGACTTGTTGCTATTGTCAATGTCTCCTTGCACTTTTGTGTTCCTTGCTGAACCAGGTTTTATGTTTAGTACACTGAATGCTGTCTCAACTTTTCCCAATTCTTTAAATTATTTTAGATCAAATTCTACAGCTTCCAATCTATCAAGCAATGTATCTTTAGTGAAATTAGTAGTATAGGGTATCATTAGCTAAATCATTTGTGCTACTATTTTGAAAGGTGGTGTCAGACTTTTCAAAATATTCCATATCACTTCATCATTAGACTTCTTTCCATCATGTGATGTGATTCCTACAACAATATCAAATATTCTCCCAATGTAGCTTCTTATAGATTCTTCTTCCATCATTCTAGCATCTTGGAATGTGCAATACAAATTTTGCAATCTAACCCTTTTTGCATGTGTATCACCCTCATAATTAGATTCTAAAGTTTTCCAAATTTTATGAGATGTTTTGAGTAGTTTTACTTGACTATATTCACTTTCAGGTAATGTTGACAGTATTGCTTCTCTTGCCCTTATGTTGCACATAAACACTTCTCTTTGTTCCTCAGTACAAGTTTCAAGATTGTCTTCTTTTGGAATGTTCTTTGACATCTTGGTTACAAGCCAATATCCTAGACCCATGCACAAGAGATATGTCTTCATTTTATCCTTCCAGCTATCATAGTTTGTGCCATTGAATCTAGGACTTTCCTTCCTGAAAAAATTCACCATGGGTCTCCCAAAGTTGTTAAATTTTCCTTCAAGGACCTGAAGCTTTGATACCAATTGTTTGAAATATTAATTCACTAGTATAACTGGGAGGGGGGTGAATCAGTTATGTAGCAACCTAAAATATTAAACTTCTTAAACAATTCTTAATCATTCAACCAAAGCAAACAACAACCATAAAGAAATGTGCATACAATTACAATAGAAATGTTGACTAGGGAAACCCTTGATTAGAGGGAAAACTTTGGTGGGAATGATGCCCACAAGATAATGTACTAATCTTAACATTCCTTGTTAGAGGATGGACCCTATTAGGATTCTATTACAATGCTTAGTACAAAGAGTCCCTATTAGGAGACTTTGAATCCCTATTAGGAGATTCCAACCCTATTAGGAGTTGTAGAAGGCAGTTGAACCCATTGTGCAATTAGCTTTAGGATTAGATCAATGAACATATTATCTAATTGACCTTGGTACTATTTCTTTTAGAATAATAGATGTGTGATAGTCTTTTACTTCTTCCCCTATCTAGTACGTCAGACTACTCAACTTTTAGATCATGTACTTAGATCTAGAACTATATATCCATCAATAGTAACCCTTCAGGTCACTTACATGCATTAGAAGATTGCTTTGCTCCTCTACTTCACAATTCACAAGTCTTCTTTGCTTCTCAATTTCAAAATTCTTGTCACTAAAACTTAAAAAAATATATTTCCTTTATACCATACTCAATATTAATTCCTTGAGTCAGCTCCATGCTCAATATTAATTCCTTGATTTGACTCCATACTTTATCATAAGTTAATTAAATGGAATACATATTTAATAAATGTTGTCAGCTCTCAGTTATACACAAACTTCCACATGTGAAACTTCCATACCTGCACACTTCCTAACATCTTTAGTAGTCAGTGTGCTACCTCTAGTTAATTGCATAACCCTTCATTCCAAACATAATGTGCTATATTGATGATACAATAGAAACTATTTTCCCCATGCTTTGTTTCCCTGTGATTCTCTATAAATCATTAATATCTTTCATACATTGTCGATTTAGATTCTATGCACTTGCCCACATATCACATACATGTTGTAGTGTATGCTAGTAACTGCGCATGAGCAGATACGCAATGTATTGCCCTCAATAAAAAAATCTCAATCTACTACTATGGAAGTGTTTTGAAAACTTATTACTATGTTCTCATCAATAACAAACACAGTCATCAATAACAAACACCGTCATAACACTGTTCTATAAATCTTTCCCATAGCATCAGAATTCATGCTAACAAAACATCTAGGATGTTGGCCCTAATTGGAAAAATAATTATTTTGTAAAAAAAAAATTCCTTTCTTTTAATTATGATGTCCTATTTCTCTTAAAACATGAATATCTCTATTTCATATAGTCTATACTAACTTCTGAGGTTATACACATCCAACATGTATACTATCTCCATCTAACTTCACTAGTCATAATATGATGTCAGAAGCAAGTTAGAAACAAAACAATACACTAATGTATACTAAATTCATACTTAGACAATTTTCTAATGCCAAAAGCTATGTATCTTTATTTCTAAGGTTTCTTGTAAGCATGTACATCATGTGTTTCTATAAATGACAACAATTACATATCCTCATTAGCCAATTGTTAGCATTTTTTAGAGTACATTATCACGAAGATTCATGATGAACTAGTGGCTGTACAAGACGGGAGTTTGGGGAATTTTAGCTTCTTTCATTATTCCATGCTCATGCATCTAATTTTGTTCAGAAATGTAGATCTTTTTTATCAGAGTTTCTTTGAGTGTATAGAGGAATGGGGAGAAAGATTACATGTGAAAAGGTGGACAATGGTATGACAAAGATTCTACCCTTATTGTAATGTTGTTTCTTTCTACAATGAATTTGTGCACCCTGTTTTGAAAATGATAAGAGTTAATGTTGAAAGAATACCACCTAGTGTGAAGAAGATAATTAGGCCAAATTTGTATTATGATGCAAGAAAACAAATAGGGAATAATTGGTGTAGTGTTTTTCTTTTTTAGGACTATACTATTATTAGGGTTTTTGGATGCTCCCAGACCCCCATCTTCTTCCAAATTTTATGCCAGAAAGGTTAGTGTTGTCACTTAGGTTTGCACCCTTGTCCAAAGCCTATGCATGAGGAAAACCTAGTGAAACATGGAAACAACCTCCAAGCTGTGGGACTTGAACTGTGAGGTTGAGTCTCTAGAGAAGGCCGACTTCCTCTTACTATTAGGGTGCACCTAACTACTCTTGGAGAGGAAAAGGGAGAAGAAGAGCATGAAAGAAAATCTATCTAATCTAATCTAAAGAGATGATGCACCAAAAATAGAGTGTTTAGACCAACCTATCCCATATATGCACTATTGAACCAGAATGAAACTAAGGATATATTCATTTAGACTTGCTTTACTGTAATAATCACATGTAGATCAGAAGACCAAGATGAATGACACAAGGAAAGAGAGATTCACTTATATTATCATTCATAGGCCACGGAGATACAGTCATGTAGATCATAGATCTCTACAAAACACCAATAAGAGGCAAAGAGTTCTTGCACTTTCATACCAATGGCTGAAAGAGATAAGGCAGAAAATCTTGTAGTTCAGAGGCATTGGGGAATTTACATTGAAAATATACAGAGCAATAACAGAGAAAACAGAGAAAGGTTGACCCCTTCAAAAATTTTAGAAGTTACCTTTATAGCTTAGGCCTAACTAAGATGTCCTCCAACAGTCATTACTATGCAACAACCTACCATTAAGTTCTATAGAGAGAAATCATGGGGATCTAGAAGAAAATCTGATCTAAATAAAGCTTTTTGGTACCATGAAATCTGATTTTTAAGTAAAATAGGACCTCAAAAAGATAAAAATGGTGCCATAATTGTGCTCTAACTAGGTGGATAGGTTGGATCAGGGGGTAGTGATCTAGGGGATACTTTCATCAAAATTGAAGTATCTCCAAAACTCCAACAATCAGCATCAGATTAAACTCCTTGAAATTCTGGACCCAACACAATTTGAACAGGTGAGAAAGGAGTCCATACACAAAAGTTATGACCAGTCAAAGGTTGGTCAAATTTGGGTACAGATGCTGTTAGAAAGGCAAAAAATTAAACTCTCCAAATTTGATCAAAGTCAGCATCAAATCGAAGGTCTCGTCGAGAGCTCTCCGATGATGTTTGTTTTGTCAAAAACGGAGATCATATGTGAAAATGACGCTCGATTGAAGTTTGAGGTGGCATGGCATTAAAAATAATAATATATATATTTAAAAATAAATAAATAAACAAAAAAAAACAAAATGCCATGCGAAAATTCTATTGATGGCCGGCGGGGTCGAACCCATGACCTCCTGGCACTAAGACTCCACCGATAGCCGTTGGACCATCCTTTGCATTTAGAATATAAAAGGCGCAGTTTATAGATAACCCGTTTTCATGGGAAATTAGAGGGAAAAGAGGCCGCCGGCGGGGTTGGAACCCCCGATCGGTGCCTCTTCCAAAAGATGCGACTGCCAATGTGCTATTTTAGCGCTCTAAAATATATTTAGTGCAGATTATATTTATCCTTTAAAACCGACGGCCTAACCTTAGTAAAAATAAGGTTATTAGTTATTTTTGACCCCAAAATTGACATGACGCAAATCTGTTAAAAATGGCTAACAGGTTATTCCGAGAGGGGAATTAATTGAAGGGGTTATTTTTGTAAATTGTTGTTATAGCCTTATTTTGGCTAAATTTATTAATAAAAATGGGGCATTAAGGGACTCTTAGGCATTTAGAAAAAGGAGAGAATGTCAAAGTGCTGAGAGTAAGGGAGATTTTTGAAGTGTTTATTCCCTGTACTTTGAAACAGCGTGATGTTGTTGTACTTCAAATGAATGACTTTGTAAACATTTGTACCTAATTTTTGGAGGTAATCGGATCGGTCCCCCTATTGGAGCCGGACCCAGAGACATAGTCCATACGGATGAACTCCAAGATCAAATTGTTTGCGTCTTCTTTCTCTCACTGTCTCTTTTATTAGCTTAATCATGTTGTTCTCTTATTTCATTTATGTTAATTTGATTCGTTAAAAGTTTTAAATTAATTCTATGTAATCAATTAGCATTCCTCTGTAATAGTCCTAGATCCTAATCAGATCAGGTAGAGTGTTCCTCTTTGTTTTTTATTTACTCCACGGTGGTTGGAATCGATCATAAGATCAGATTATGATAAAAACTTGGTATCCCATGTTCCTAGTTCATGAACTAGTGTGGTCAATAGGTCAACATAACTCTGGCACCGGAATGAGCCACATGGACCAAAAATCTCTTTTCACTTTGCCACCCCACAAGGTCTTCCCGAGGTTGACCAATCTTTCTTTACTAACTGCACTAATTCCTCAAACTCCAACTGCGATGGTCACATTAACTGCCAGCGCATCTAACCATTACTGCCTCCACTGGACCCACTGGGACACATGTCACTGAGGTGCTATGGTGCTATGTGTAAAATTTGAGCAATTTCCCATAGCAAGATAGCACCCATCGTTGATTTAGACTGATCTGACGATCGTGAAGACTCACCATATTATTGTGCTATCTCCTTAAAAGAAACCTAAAACCTAGGCCCACGAACCACTTGGCAATCACTTGGCACAACATGGCATCCTCATCTTGGTGAGACCTAGCCCCACTGATCCATGTGGCACAATGGTGCTATGTCGCTATGGGTAATATCCTCACAACTTTCCATAGCGAGATAGCACCTACCATCAATTTCCTTAGATCTATGGTGATCAACAAAATTGTACAACTACACACTGAGTTAGCTGAGTGGACCAATGAAATATCACCACTATACTATGACCCACCTTACAACTACCACTAAGGACAAGCCATAATATTACTTTGGAGAAGGGTGGGCCCATGAAGTCATCTGTGCCATGCATCGCTGAGGTGCTATGTCGCTATGGATAATATCCTCATAGCTTTCCATAGTGAGATAGTGTCTACCATGGATTTTCGAAGATCTGGTGGCGAGCAAGATGGATCTGACCTATCAGTTACTAACCAATAAGAACTAGCCACGTGCCAACCTGTCTGACATGTCCTTGTCTGTGGCCTGCCAAGGGAAGTAGGACCCACATTCTTCCTTCTGATGTCACCGTAGTAACACTGTTCGTCTGGGTGCTATGTCATTAGTGATGAGGAACACATATTTTTTGATAGTGACATAGCACCCTCTGGGGATCTATCAAAACTCAGCGCTAAAGAAACAAGGAAAGGGAGGCACCACCTGACACGCAACCAAAAGGCACTATGTCACTATGGAAAAACAACATGCAACTTCCCATAGCAAGATAGTGCCAACCGTTGATCTATCTCGATCTGATGATGGGGACTTGTGGGCCCATAGAAACATTAAAATGCATAAGGAAAGAAATATAATAAGGTTCAATCATTTAATTTTTTTGATATTCCTGGGATGTTTAAAATAACATTAAATTGGGAAGTGACCATTAGGCGGGCAGCATTTAAAATTCAAATATTTGGCGGCGGGGGGCACAATATGTAATAGTTAGGAATCGTAGAAATATTCTAGCAACTAATTTCATTAAATAGGGAGTACTTAGGAAAAACTATCAAGAGGGGTACTTTCCTATGTAGGTGTACAAAAGTAGGAGATTTTGAGATAGGGTCAAATAATCCCATCAAAGAAATTGATGCATTCCTTAGAGACTACAAATCTCCAATGGTCTCTGCCAAAATTTATGATCCCTACAATGTAGTTATGAGTTCCTTGAAGAGAATGATAAATTATACCTTACCTTCAAAAAAATGCCAAATGGAGGAGGATATCATTGCTGATAGATTATATGAGAATGTATGTAGAGAAATAATGATTAAATTTTGAGATGTTGTCAGTTTTGAACAAAAAATGAGGAAATTTAATCTATCTTTTAAAGGATTTTATCCTAAAATGGAGTAATGGGCTAGATTAGATAAATCTATTAAAATTTTTGATAAAATTTCAGCCCAAGTACTTGAGGAGATCAGAAGAAGAGTGGATCTTAAATCTATTGAACAAGACATTATTGTAGAGGTTACTGATAATGAAGAGGATCGGCCTAATTTTTTTGAGTGGGTAGAGTAGAGGAACAAGAAACTAAAAAATGGTGGAGATTCCATAAAAAGATACATAGAAAGCCTTACAAATTCTTCCAAGGGGTAGCTAGTATTTTGGTACTATTAGAAGAAATTTCTTGATAAATCAAGTCACCGAGAATGAAAAGTAGGCAAAGAAACTTGAACTCCAAGATCAAATGCTTGATGAAAGGATCATAGAGACCAATGAATTCATGAGTCATGATAACTTCATCAAAACAAAGAAGTTCAAGAGTCTTCTCTTTAAATTAAATAAAAATAATTTATCTCTACAAATGAAGCCAAGTGACTCTGATGAGGTGGTTGCTAAGATGGTTCAAAAATTATAGGAGTATAACCCTACCAGTAAAACTCTCTCTATGGAAGAAGCCAAAGAATTAGTACAAAGGAGTGGTATGATTGTTTTCTCAAGATGGGACACCAGCTCTTCTTTTCAATTGGATCAGATGAGAAGAAAAGAAAGAACCATATCTTTTGAAGATGAGAATCAGATGGGAGAATTGAGAAGCTCAAGGTATAATATTGATGCCCAAACTATGGCAATATGGATCTTAGCCCCATAAAATCAAAAGCCTACCCTTATGGAAATTAAAGAGTCCCATAGGGGGAATGCTATATTCTTGAATGTGCATTCTACTTCTAGTAACCAAATATATGGAATGTAAAATTTAGTAGTGTAGATGCTCAAAAATGATTCACCTCTATGGTTTCATCACTTCTTCATACTAATTTTTCCCATTTTCTCATTCTACTAATTTTGATCTTTTGGTCAAATTGACCATGCTTTGCCATTTGTATCCTTTTTCACATCAATTTCATATCATTTCAAAACCATTTCATATAACTCAAAATCACCCCAAATCAACTCAGAATCACTCGAAATCAGTCCTAATCAGCACAAAACATATCAAACATCCCAAATCAATCATCATTTATCCCCTCCTAGGTATTGTTGTGGCTTTCAATGCCTTGGAAATTGATCAACCTATCAATCTTATCAATCTGACCTTAGTACTGTTATGGCTCTCAGTGCTAGGTTAAACTATCATTCATGTCATCCAATCTTTGACATTTTTGAGGCTTTCAATGTTAGATCATGACATTATCAACCATTTTAATAATATTGACAGTGTCTGTCAACGGTATTATGATCAAACCTTATCAATCAATTTCAATCCCGTAGTATTTACAATGTCAGTTAAATGTTACATATCAACCAATTCATGTCATCTGTCCTTGGCATGTTATCAATTTTGATCAATCAATCAATTTGACCATGGCTTTGGTCTATCTATCATCATCTTATTCGATATCTATATCATCATCACATTTCCATCAAAGGATACAGTCGCATTCATTTAATCAATTTGCCCAATCATTTACTAATTTTCTTTATAGGATTAAATAACCCATAATTTAATCCTATTATCCTTTCTAATTATTCTTCCTAATTATCATCCTCAATTAATTAATTTTATTAGTTAATTGATACATTATCTGCAAACCATGGAAATTTACAATTTCCTAAGTTCCATTTTCCAGCATTAATTTATAATTTTCTACTAATTCTTATATTGTGGAATAAGAGGATTTTTAATTTGAATATTCCATAAAATATTGCATCATCATGACACTTGGATATGACACCTCGTGGATTCTCCTTTAACACTTGGCTAAGATTTTTCATAATCAAATATTCTTACCTCTTATGCACATCCCTATTTGGCTTATTCGTCATAGATTCTTGGCTTTAAGTGGGTTGAGGTGTCTTATGACACGTCATAGATTCTCTTCCACATTTAGCCAAGTTTGACTTTCATGCATCATAGAATCTTACAATTGGCATATTTTGTAATATGTATCATGGATTCTCAAAGAAATCTCTTTCCACATCACATATGTATGGGTGAAAAATCCAATGCTCTCATCCTCCATGTCAATTATAAATTGGACACTCTTTCTCTCATTTTCAGTCCTTGAATCCTTGAAGTCTTAATTCCTTAAGTCTTGGGAGGTCCTTGAATCCTTGAAGTCTTTGTTTTGGAGGTCATTGGATCCTTAACTTCTTTTCATTTTCACACCATTTTCTCTCAAGCTTAAAATCACACTTCTAGTATTCCCATGGCATTATCCATATCATAGGCTTTTGCTTTAATCTTGTGTGCACTATAGGAAAATTGGAGATACAATGATTTGGAGAAGAAAGAAGGACATGTGAGCTACAAACGAAAGAGGGGGTTTCTATTGCTTTCTTTATTAGTTTGGATTTCATGGTAGACTAGTGGGTGCTAATATATGATTATTGAATTTTGTGATTTTCTTATAGTATGTTATGCATTTAACCCATTTTCTAGCTACTACATTTGGTGAACCCAACGTGAACATGCATATCTAACTTAGGTTTTCTTGTTTTGTGCTTGGAAGGTGCAAGGAAGGAGCTCACTTGGAAGGGTATAATGATTATTTTCTATTCCTTTTAACACCTAGATTAATTAGGGGGTCTAGTAAAAGGCTTATATGCTCTTGTTTCACACATTCTGCTAGCTTGTTGTCTTAGGGTGCACTCTGCTCTGTCAGGGCACACTTGGGACCCCTAGGAGTAGTTTTAGGAGTCCAAAAGCCATGAAAACCTCTTTCTATCATTTCTAACTTACCAACTATGCCCAACTAGGCCCCAACTATGTCATTGATGTAGTCTACATTGTTTGAGAAAACTTGGGAGTGTAGCTTTGAAAATTTCAGTTTCTGGGTCTTGTCTAGGCACCATCTCCCCACACTTTGCACCTAACTTCCCAACTACACCCAAATGGGCCCCAACTACATCATTGATGTAGTTTTCACTATTTGGGTGTACTTGGGGGTGTTCAGAGCCATTTTGGCCTTCTGGGGAGCAATCTGCTCTATCAGAGCACACCTAGGTTCATAGTAAGCACATGCATCAATGAAAATCTGCATCTAAGGTTCCCATCACTCTCTAGGACATAGATTAGATGATTTTTTGTTACTGATGGTCTATTTGTAGCATGTGGTAGTCATGTGATGAAGAGATGATCATAACAAACTACTAATGTGTGCTTTGTAGGACATTGTCGAAGACTTTGTGTATCTTTCAAAACTATGTGTGTGGATTTCCTAGATCAGATAACACTTTGTTTGGTGCTTAAAATGAACCCTTTTCTTTTCTTCCTGGTGTGTCTATAGTGTTAAATCCCTAGGAGTTACATTGGACGTATCCTCTCCCATCGCCATTGGTCGATCTTGGGTGCAGGAGAAATCAGTGCAACTTCTATAGGAGGCCTTCCTTGGACAAAGATACTCGATATTGGGTATGCCAAGGGATGACCTCAGAGCAGTAATGGTCCAAAAGCCAGGTCAATGTTCTAGCTGCTATATAAAATTTGATTATAGTGAAAGCCATGTCGGCGGTATTCCTACATGATAAGTCTCCTCCAGTACCCTTGTGGTGCATCAAACCCCAATTCTCGGGGCTAGGAGACCTTCTTCGAAAGTTTATCATTCACTTGTTGAATGGAATGCCCTTACTAAAATTCATGTTTTAGTGGAAAAAATCCTTTCTATCCACTAGCTCAAGGGGTCATCCATGCCCATGAAGACATCCTACATTCTTGCAATCCTTAGTAGAGGCAACAGTCCCTTGGGAAGTCATGCCCCTTGAGAAGTGGATCTTGGTAGCCCTGAGAAGTGAGTGTGCTGTAAGGGGGAGCATATGGTGCAAAGATCCTAGGTTGTCTACTCTAGATAAGCACAGCTAAACTCTAGTTCAAGTAGGAATTTAGTGGATCTAGTCCTAAAAGCCTAGGTTGTGGTGTGTTTGTTAACTTTTAACAACTATTCTTGTCTTAATGTGTCTTGCGTGTGTGTAAAACATAATCAAGATAAAAGAAAAAATTTTAAATTTACACCTTGGATATCATTTGAACTTGTTGAAACATCACACATTGCCAAAAAATTTCAACATTTACCAAACTTTGCAAACTTTGGTTCAACACACTCAAACCTTGGAAAACATGGTCACTTATGCTCCTAAACATGCTTGGCAAAATGTAGATCTCACACTTGCATTCACCCTAGTCTAGGCTTCATTATTGCATCATATAGACTACATATTGCACCTTTTAGTCCTCATTTACCATCTATTACCTTTCATATTGCATCCTTTTAGGTTTAGTTTACCTCCCTTAGTTTTTGCATTCCCATCTTAAAATCAGCACTTTGCATTCACCACCTTGCATCTTTTCATACCTATTCATCATCTTGACCACTTTAACCATCACTCTGGGTGTCCTAACCATCATTTTTATCATTCATACTAGTCTTAACACTATCCCCTATTGTTTACCTCTCTGTGAGATCAATTTGGAAACCATAGCTCCTAGAATTGCCTTAGTTTCAGCCCAGTTTACCAACTGCACCCTGAAACTACCAACTGCATCATCAAACTACCAACTCCATCATTGATTCATTTAGCACTATTTTGGCACACTTTGTGGTCCTAAAACCTAGTTTTGGATTCTAGATAACATTTTGGGGCTTCAGCTGTGTCTTTAGGTACTTGCTTAGCTCCCCTTGCACCAGCTTGCCTAGATTTGCATTTTGCATCACCTAGTCTCCATTAGCTTCACTTAGGATGTAATTAATTAGGTCATAACCTATATTTTACATCTCCCAACCTATCCTAACATCAACCCCAGCATCTTAACTTCCTAGCATATCAGTTTGGTAACCATACCCTTCAGAATCAGTAAACATTCTTCCTAGCTTACCAACTGTGCCCAGAAACTACCAACTGTACCCAACTAGCTCCAAGTGCATCAATGACATATTTGTTACTATTAGGGTGTACTTGGAACTATTATGGTTCCCTTGGGTACCTACATGACCATTTTGGGCCTTCGAACTGCACTTTAGAACCCCAAAACAGCATCTAGGAGCCTCTACACCTCCTCTATCTACACTTGACCCAAAACCACATCTTGCACCCAAAATCCCATTTTTCATCATAGGAATTGTCCATATCACACATTTTCTCAGCATCACCACCATTTTGAGCCCCCAAAACATCATTTTGAACTCCCAAAACCTTTGAATTTAGTCAAAAATCTAGACAAAGTATGAGTCTTAGAGTATCTCCTAGTGTTGACAGATAATGGATCTTGACTAGTCTTTTTATCTTTTCTTATCATTTTATTGGGTCAAAATATGTCTATGTCTTGATATATTTGACCTTGTCATCTTTTATCAATTTGATCTTTTTGTCTTTTATCAGTTTTTGGTCAAGATCCAAAGTCCTTTATCACAAGGTTAAACTCCTAGACAAAATACTTTCTAAAAGGTTTTACCTAAGTTCAAAACTTTCCATATACCCTTTTCATAGCATAATCATATCCCTAGCATCCCCAAAAATCATTTTGAATTACCCTAGTGGTATATCCCCTTCATCTTGCATGGTCCAAACCTTAGTATAATTCTCACTACCAAACCCTATTAGATTATCCATCAACCAAATTGCCTTCTTGATCATTTACCCTCATTTTTCATATCCTAAATTTCATTATCAACCCTTTGAAAACATCCTTTGCATAGTCTACCTTGCATACACCTACCTTTAGTTTCATTACCAAGTTCAAAACATAACCCTAACCTTCATTTTGCATACCCTCAAAACATCACCTTGCATTTGCATTTGCATAACATCCCTAAGAAATTTGCACTTTGCACATCAAAACCTTGATTCATTTAGTATTTCCTCACATTGCATAACATGCCTAAACATTTAAAAATCCCAAAAAAACTCATATCTTGCATACCCACCACTCTAAATCACCCAAAACACTCAAAATTTCCATTGCATCTGCATTCTTAGGTATCATTCCAGCACTTACTAGGACACAATCAGCTCAGAGACCCAAGCAACTCTACCAACCTTTGTCTTCTGAGGCATGAGCACAACCAAAATCTCATCCAAGATAGAGAAAGAGCAAGAAAACCCAACATACTTTTGACGAACACCAAATCGAGGCATCACAACCATTACTAGTAGACCCCTTGAACATGTATCCACAAGATCCTCATAATCAAGCTATGACACAAAAAACCTCAAAAAATGCACCTACCATGATATTTCCTCCAAAAACTTCCCCCACACATGGGATGGTGCAATGGAGTCTTGACTTTGAACCTATATTTGATCTAATACCACCAGGAGGAGGAAGTGTACCAACCACACCTGAAGATGAACAATCACACTCCTTTGAATTTAGCCAACCTAACACAAGTAATTTCAACTATAATACATCAAACATACAACAAGGTATTGTACACCTCAGTGATGACTCTGACACTACCTATGGCATCACTAATGAAGAAATGGCTAGAGCATGTCAAGACAAAAAATTCCATAAAAACTTCAATCTTTTGGTAGCCCAAGAAATTGTCAAATTCAACCCAAACATGGAACAACCCAAGTCAAAACATCAAACCAATAGAACTATTGAAAACATACAACCCATGATCAATTTTCAATTAGATAAAGGAAAACAACCTTTGGAGTTTTCAAACATGATAATGGCACCTATAAGGCCCCATCATGAATCAACCATTGAAATCCTCCAAAGTACATTTGAACACATCAATGTTAACCCCTTGTTCAATGAGATACCACCAATCCCTAAACACCCCAAAAGGAAATTAAGACTTAATTTTAGTCACATGATGCAACAAAAAGATTCACCTAAAGGGACTTGTGCTCTAGGGATGCCAAACATACCTTCTCTAGAGGCAAATCAACAAAGTACACCTTTGCTCCTAACTTTACCAAGTGCTATGGCATCAAATGCTATGGAGCCTTTCATAAGTACAACATGTGAAACATCAAGTGAAACCATCCCTATGGACACACACAGGAAAAGTCTTATTGAAATTATGCCCATTCCCAACAGGGACAAATCTCATAGTCAAGTCAATATGATGTCACAAGTAGAAACATGTAACACACAACGGTACCAAAACAACAATTCAAAAATGACATTCAATTCTCTAGGACTTAGTCAACCCCCATGAAAACAAAAACCTATAGTGGTACAAGGACTCAACACTTCCAAGGTGTAACCAAGTCTACATCCACTTAACACACATCCCACATATCAACAACAACATCAACCACAACGACAACAACCTCAAGTGGGGAAAACATCCAACATTCCTAATACATATTCCCATGTGAACCCAATTGACTTTTACACAATTTATCAACAAAAATTTTAGAAAAAATTCCAACAACAACAAGCAATGTTTGCTAAAAAATAAGAACAACTCAAACAACAAATAGAATATCAAAGATTCCTTGAGCAAAAAATTGTGTACCAGCAACATTTTTTATAGCAACAACATGTGCCACAACAACCTCAACATATACCCCTACAACAACACTCACATACATGGTCTCACATACAATCAACAAAGGTATCCCAACAACAACCACAACACATGGAACAATAAAAACACATGGTACAAAAATCATAGTCAATCCCTCAACAAGTACCACATCAAATACCACAACAAGTTCCCCAACAAAAAGGACCTTTCTATCTTCAAGGTGCCAACATACCTCCACCACCTAGTGACACTTCATCAGACTCATCAAACATAGAAATGTCAAAACCAAGTAGACATAGCTCTTGCCACAGCAAAAGGTCTACTCATAGATACAAAAACTTGAAGGAAAGACCATCATGCAAAACCCCAATGAAGAACTATTATAACAATTCAAACAACTTTCCAAACAAGTTGAGGCATTGGGAGTCTAGAAGAAACATGCTCTATATACAGAAAGGGACCTACATCCTAACCCATTCGATAAAAGTTTATATATGCCTCCATTCCCACACTAATACATTTGGTAGCAAATTGCAATGGCAGTGCCATTGCATTTTTTCCATCACAACCTTGTCATTGTCACAATTGTGATGGTAGACCATCACAATTGCGACAATGACAAGGTTGTGATGAAAAATTGCAATGGTACTGTTGTTGCAATTTGGTACCAAATGTATTAGTGCCAAAACATTTTGAAGCTCCAAGGTTTGAAAAATACTGAGGAAAAGGCAACCCTATTGATCACATTAGAGAATTTTGTGCTTCATGTACTGAACTTAGTGATGAACCCACTTACCTTATGAGATTGTTCCCTCATTCTCTAGGTGGGCCTACACTTGAATGGTACTCCAAACTTCCTGGTAATATCAAATCTTGGTCAGAGCAAGTAGACAAGTTTATCTCCCACTTTTCCTTTAACATTACAAATGAGGTGACACTTTCTGATTTGTGCTCAACTAAAAAGAAGATGGGAGAATCATTCATCACATTCTTACTGCATTGGAGAAGCTTAGTTAGTCAATGCTCACTAGAAATTCTTGAAGAACAACAAGTAAACTTGTGCATTGAAAACTTAGTCTTGGACTTAATGTATGAACTCAAAATCAAGAGTCCAAGCACCATTTCTAAACTGATGAAAAAAGGGGCTAGTATTGAAGATGCTCTTATCCGTAAGGGAATCCTCAAGATAAAAAAGGAAAACACAAACATCAACTCATCTAATGACAAGGCAAAAATTTTCTCCAAAAATAAGAATGTGACTAATGATGGCATTGTGGATGCCTACATGATTAGCACAACACAACCTCAACTGACTTTGAAAGGTGCAAACCCTACAAATTCACAAACCTCTAATCAAACATCAACTCGACAATAGAAAATTGAGACTTCCACGCAAGACAAACCTCGAAGACATCCTAGAACCAAAGACAAGAAATTCACACCATTGGGAATACCACTTGAGTTTACATTACAATAGTTACTAAGTAATAACTTCTTGTAGCTACCCCAAATCAAAGATGAACCATTAACTAAATCAGATTAGTGGGATGACAAAAAGTATTGTGATTACCATCACATCAAAGGACACAAGACTTCATCTTACTTCTAATTGAAACATGTAATACAAGACCTTATTGATAATGATGTAATCATGGTTGATCCATCACTGTTAGCATCGAACTCTGATGACACTAATTTCAAAGATCCTTTGGGTAATCATGACAAAGAGAAACCCTCAAGTTCAAACTCAAACTCACAAGGTAATGTGAATTAAACACACACCGTCTATGACTACACCATTAATTCCTTTAATGAGTTTGATTTCCACATATCCACATTCACATTGAAGGTTGAAGACCCTCATTGTGCTGTCACTACATGTCGTAGCAAGATCACTCTACTTGGAGCCCCATCTAGACCTACTACTTCTAGTAGACTTGCACCCCCTGGTAGACTTGTAGCTCCTACTTCATTTGATTATAGCTTTGTTGAACAACTCAGCAAGACCCCTGCACAAATATCCATCTTGGACCTATTGCATGCATCTCACCAACACTAGAAGATCTTGGAGCAAGCCCTTAAAGAGTTAGTAGTCCCAAATAACATTGATGTTGCCTAGTTCCAAGTCATGGTTGGGAACCTATCTACATCACAACATATCACTTTTTCCCCTCGAGATATTCCTAAAGACAAACCCAACCACAATGATCCCCTTCATCTCGAAGTCTTCATCAATAATGCCAAAGTCAGACATGTCTTAATAGATTAAGGAGCATGACTAAACATCTGTACTCATAAGGTTGTCAAAAGTTTGGGTTATTCTAAAGACGATGTGGATCCCTCTCGAAGAATCACAATAAAAGCTTATGATGATGGGGAACGCTTCTCTAAGGGCATCATCACATTACCTGTTAGAGTTGGCCCAACTACTAAAGACACATTGTTCCATGTCCTAGATATTGAAATGAACTACAACATTATACTAGGATGCTCTTGGCTTCATGCTATGAAAGCAGTCCCTTTTACATATCATCAATGTCCAAAGTTTTCCTATGACAATGTGGAGGTTACCATCCCCGGTGATCCAGATCCTTTCCAATTTTGTGCTAATCTAAGAGATGCTACTGCATTCCAAATCCCAACAAACAATGAAGTACAACCCACAAATTCCTCTAAGTATGTGGATGCTAATATACTCCTTAGTAAGGCCAAGGAAAATATGAAGATCGAAGAGAATAGATGTGGAGAGTACTTTATATCATGTATCCCACATTAGGGAGTCACCACTTTCTCCCATCAGTACACAAAATACCACTTCTACCGATGAGAATAGCTCTATTTGTATGGAGAAAGAAAAACAAAAATGAGAACCCACTTTGATATCTTCTAGCAAGTATGGACTTGGGTTTACTATCATGGAGAAACAAGGCTATGATGGCTACAATAGTCTTGGATCTCAGAAAAAAGGAATGATTGAACCTATCACTACAAAAGGATGACCTCCTAGTACTACATTACCTATGTGTAAGACTATGCATTTTTTGAATGATGAAAAGGCATTTGAGGATATCCCACCTGAAACCAACAATCCTCTAGCTTCTAAGAATATAACCCAAATGATTCAACTAAATCAAATACCCATATATCTACCTTCAACCAAAGCCCGTTCCATATTGATGATGACATCCCCTCAAGTTATCCTGAACTATTGGATTGGGACCAACATGGACCACCAATTTTTGATCAATTTGATGATGAGGACACTCTCATAATAGACTTTGAAGGCATTATGACTGAAGATCATAAAGAACTAGTTTCTCCTAAAGAGAAAACATTGGAATATTTTGGGGAGCCAACTGCGCCTTCTAGTTACAAAGCAAAAAGAGAAAAAAATAGCAAGCATAGGTCTCTTGGTGAAAACTGAAAGGCACCATTAGACCATAAAAAATCAAAAGCTAAGCAGCTCCCAATGATACAAAATGAAAAAGATGATGCCATGAATATTAGCATTCTAGTGTTCAACACGCCACAGAGTCTTTTAGAGCTCTCTCGATTAGCATTCTTGTGGAAGGTCATTGGTCTCAACCCTCCCAACCCTCCCTTATATCCAGTTGTTTATCCCCAAATCTAGCTACCTATTTTTCCTAGCACTGAAGATCACATCTCTATCCCACAAGCCTTTTTGTATGTCATCATTAGTTACATCCTACATGACATTTTTGTTGACCATTTTATCATCAAGTGCCTTGATTCGCAAGAGACAGACACTTTCTTACATACAGTACACGATGGTATATCTCAAGGCCTTTCCAATGGTTTGATTTTAGCTATAAACTTGGAACGACTCCTATGTAGTTATGGTTAGTCATAGATCCAGACCTCATCATCTAGTAGCACCAACAATAGATATCTTCTCAGCATTTGTCAGTGACATTCTTGATTCCATCTAAAAGTCTTGAAAAAATATCAAAAAAAAAAAGCAAAAAAGTCATGAAAAAAGAAAAGACAAAAGTGAAAAAGTCATGCAAAAATGGATCCCTTGATGAAAACCTGGCAAACAGGCATCTCGGCACAAAAATTTGAGTCAAGAGAAAAATTCTATCCAAAAGTGAAAACCTGGAAAATAGGCGCTTTGGGCAAGTACCATGGTGAAAACCTAGCAAATAGGCACCATGTGTAATCAGTGTTGCTCCTCCATCTATTGGGATTCCATCTGGTCTTTTCCCCCTATATCATTCCTTGATCATATTCTTCTTATTTTAAGACATCCTTGGCCCTTTATCATGGCTCATGAACTAGTTAATGTTCTTTGTTATCTTGCCTAAGCATCACCAGTCTGCACAGACTCTGTCATTGGCCTTTGTACATAGTTTGCATCTTGTCTGGGGGTCATATTACCTACATGGTGCATGAGTTTGAACTTGAACTGGGGGCATATCCCTAAACACTTTTTATCCATTGGACCTATCCCATAACAGATTGGAGCTAACACTTGTATATGCTTTTATGATCCTGAAAAAATCACTAAAAATCACATAATGTCTTGAAATAAATCCTTCAAATTTTTAATACGATCTTGAAAAAATATTAGAAATAGTCAAAATGTCCTAAAGTAAAATCACTAAAAATCATAAAATGTCCTGAAGAAATCAGTCACACAAAAACATCAAATATCCCCAAAAACCCTAAAAATCACAAAACCTATCAAAAATTTGCAATAAACCTTGTACATACTCACTGTGGATAACCACCCCTTTTGCATAAACACTTGCACTTTGTAGGCTAAAATCCAAAGCACTAAACTTTCAAGAAAATCACCCTATCTAGACAATGTGACCAACAATCAATCCAACATGTCATTATGAACTTATCAACTGAATCTACAACCAAAACTATCATATTATCAACATGTCAAACACTATCTACACACCTAAAACATTAACAAGAATGTAATAATGGACAAGAATAGCTATTGGCTCATGCTATTTAGTGAGTGATTTATTTTTGCTTTTTTTTTTTTATCATGTCCCTATGCTACTCAATGACATAAATTGATCTATGAGAGTGGTCGAGATGGTTCATGATCATCTTTTTCTATTTCTATATTTTCCTATGTACCTTTGAGAGTTTGGGCATGTAAATATGCCTTAGGAAGGACAAGGTCATTCTTTTTCTGCATCATGCTTGTTTACACAAAAGGCTTGCATTTGCGCTCTGGCCCTTTATGCCATGATGCGTTGCATTCCATTTGCCATGTCAAAATAAAGCTCCATTTGACATATAGTGCACTTTCTCGAAGTAAAAGTATATCCATCATACTAACATCTCCTCATCTCATCTTTCTTCTTCATCTCATTCTCCATCACCATAATCATGTCTTTCAATTCACTAAATCATCTTCATCTTGCATTCATGCATTCCTACTTCATCCTGCACTGTAAATCAACTTTCTATAGCTTTCCACCTAGTTCAACCTTAGTATAATATTTTTCTCACCATACTTGACCAAATATGACCATTTTTGATGATTTCACTCATGCTCTGACATCTTTCCATCATTTTGGGCATCCATGCAAAGTTTTGGGGCATTATGAGTCCGATCGGGCTATTTTTGGCCCCCAGAGCCTTTTAGGGTGCAATCTACACTTTTAGGGCATATTTGGGATTCCCAACTATTTCATCGATGCACTCGGTCATAAAAACTATGTCATTGATGCACTTGGTAGAGTTTGGGTGCACTTGGGGACCTAGGTTATCCCAAACTGCTCCCAGAACCCCTAGGTTGCACTCTAGAGGCCATAACTTTTGCATTTCAACTCCGATTTATGAACCATTAGTTGCCTTGGACTCATATATTTATTGTGAATAAAATGATCTATCATTTTAATTATTTGGTCACTATATGGAGTGGTAATCCTTGATATTCCTCTTGGCCTCTTGTTTGTCCCTCGTCATGTTGATTTTGGCCCCCGGAGCCTTCTCAGGCACATTTTGCACTTTTTGACACCACTTGGGCTTCCCAAGTGCATCATTTAAGCACTTGGTACTGTCATGATGCACTTGGTTGAGTATTGGGCGTAGTTGGGGGACCTAGGATACCAAAAACTACTCCCAGAGCCTCTATGTTGCACTCCGGAGGCCATAACTTTTGCATTTTAACTTGGATTTGAAATCCATTAGCTGTGCTGGATTCATATCTTTTTTGTGGAAAAAATGAACTATCATTTTCATCATTTTGTGTATTTCTTGAGTGGTAACCCATGCAATCACTCCCGGGCTCCCGATTGACCCTATTCTACACTCTGGGCCTCATAACTTTTACATTTTAGTTCTAATTTTCATTCTGTTAGTTACTATGGTTTTGTCTTTTTTTTGTCAAAAAATTGACTTATCATATTCTTATCTTAGTCAATTTCTTGAGGGGGCACCCATATATATCATCCCTACTGGGGCATGTTGTGGCTTTCTCATTAGTTTTTCTTTGATACAACACTCTAAATCACATTGTATAAAAGAGGGGGAAAATTTAGATGCTAAAAAATGGTTCACATCATGTCATGTGTCCTTGGAATGTTATCAATTTTGATCTATCAATCAATTTTATGATGGCTTTGGTCTATCTATCATCATCTTATTCGATATCTATATTATCATCACATTTCCATCAAAGGATACGATCGCATTCATTTAATCAATTTGGCCAATCATTTACTAATTTTCTCTATAGGATTAAATAAACCATAATTTAATCCTATTATTCTTTCTAATTATTCTTCCTAATTATCATCCTCAATTAATTAATTTTATTAATTAATTGATTTATTATCTGCAAACCATGGAAATTTACAATTTCCTAAGTTCCATTTTCTAGTATTAATTCCATTTTCTACTAATTCTTATATTGTGGAATAAGAGGATTTTTAATTTGAATATTTCATAAAATATAGCATCATCATGACACTTGGATATGACACCTTGTGGATTCTCCTTTGACACTTGGCTAAGATTTTTCATAATCAAATATTCTTACCTCTTATGCATGTCCCTATTTGGCTTATTCATCATAGATTCTTGGCTTTAAGTGGGTTGAGGTGTCTTATGATGCATCATAGATTCTCTTCCACATTTAGCCAAGTTTGACTTTCATGCATCATAGAATCTTAACAATTGGCATATTTTTTCATATGTGTCATGGATTCGCAAAGGAATCTCTTGCCACATCACATATCTATGGGTGACAAATCCAATGCTCTCATCCTCCATGTCAATTATAAATTGGACACTCTTTCTCTCATTTTTGGTCCTTGAATCCTTGAAGTCTTAATTCCTTAAGTCCTGGGAGGTCCTTGAGTCCTTGAAGTCTTTGTCTTGGAAGTCATTAGATCCTTAACTTCTTTTCTTTTTCACACCATTTTCTCTCACGCTTAAAATCACACTTCTAGTATTCTCATGGCATTATCATATCATAGGCTTTTGCTTTAATCTTGTGTGAACTATAGGAAAATTGGAGCTAAAATGATTTGGAGAAGAAAGAAGGACATGGGAGCTACAAACGAAAGAGGGGGTTTCTATTGCTTTCTTTATTAGTTTGGCTTTCATGGTAGACTAGTGGGTGCTAATATATGATTATTGAGTTTTGTGATTTGCTCATAGTATGTTATACATTTAACCCATTTTCTAGCTGCTACAAGTAGCAATCATGGCCAAGAATAGGATAGATGTACTAGAAGAATAACTAGAAGGAGCCTATGAGAGGTATATTAAGACCAAGGGGAATTATGACTTGAAGAAATGGAAAAAAAACCTATGTCTTAGAAAGGAAAAATATTTAGTTGAAAAATAAATTAATTATTTTAAAGAACACTACTAGATCAAATAAAGAAGTTGAAGATAAGGGCATCCAAATAGAGGGCCAAGAATTTGAGATTAAAGGTACATCAAGTCAAGCTATGGCAGTTGATGAGGAAGATTTAGAGTCCAACAAGGCGATTGAAATTAGAACCATAAAAAACTTGTTAGCTCACAAGGTAAATGCATTAAAACTAGTCTCCCAAAATGTACACAACAATTATCTTGTCTTGCACGGGGGCTTCGTACAAGTGTTCAAAGGTAGTTTCTCTGTTATCTCCAATTTTTACCACATGAGGTCCTTACACTCCATTTTTTAATAACCTTGTACTTTTTTTGGCACAAAAGAAAGATTTACCAAAATTGGTAATTATAAATACCAGGAAGATGATTAACAAGGTAAAGGATTTAAATGGTTTTGTTT
Organism: Cupressus sempervirens; assembly: GCA_028749045.1. Lineage (NCBI taxonomy): Eukaryota > Viridiplantae > Streptophyta > Pinopsida > Cupressales > Cupressaceae > Cupressus > Cupressus sempervirens. Next base: position 1,097,707,009 of record CM053785.1, read on the forward strand.
CTGGCAAGTTACAACTAATTCATAATAAGATGAAAAAAACCATAGGAACACCTATTTTTGTGCCCACAATTTTGAATAGTGTTTGAGGAATTAAGGACTGTATGGAGTGGTTATCTTCTTTTGATAGCAATTTAAACCATCCCATATTCCTAACTTATTGCAATGATGAAGCTAGAATCGTAGTAGTATATAATTTGATTGATATTCTTTATAAGTTACAAGCTGAAATATCCAAGATAACTGTAGAGGTTAAGGGAATAATAGATGCTAAATGGAGCAAACACCTCAAGGAATTAAATGTGATTAGAGATGCCACTTGGCTTGATGTGAACATAGATATAGACATTTGAGAGGTCATAGCAGATATAAAAGCCAAACCATTTGGTGATAGTGATTAAGTAGCTCAAAGATGTAGCTAAAGGTAGAAGGGACAAAAGATAAAGAAAATGCAAGGAAAATGTAAGGAAGTTGAATACCAACAAAAATATGTTCAAAACACTTGTAGAAAATGCCACCTACCAATTTTACAACTACATTTTATTTTGTGTTCAAAGTACAAAGACTGTTTGCAATTTAACAATATAAAATATCTTTGTATTTACTTTTCAATTAACTTTTGACAATCTGTCCTCCCATTTGAAGCTTGTTGCAATCCTTCCTATAAAAGGGTTTCCAAGATGTAGAGTGAGGATTCAAAGTCTATATAATTTTAGTTTTTGTGTTATGGTATAGTCAGTCTAGATAGTCTTTGTATCATTTTTATTATGTATTTAATTTTGCAATTTAAGAATACAAGTGAATCTTGAATGACAATTTTTTCATGTCTTGACTTATTCTTGAGTTTATACTAGTAATGCATTATTTTCAAGGAAGATTAATACAAAGGAATGTTCTACAATAATTGTGTCTTCATTTTCATATGCTTGTTATTTTGGGATTGACTAAGGTTCATGAAATTTAATGCAACTTGGATAGGTTGAATATCAATTTGTTGTTTCTTTTAATTCAAGGAATAAAGTAAATGCATCCATAAATTGATAGAGTTTCTAGTCATATGAAAGGGATATGATAAGAATGGAGTTTAGGGTTAACAATTGATAATTTTGATTGCAAGGCAATTAAATAGGTCATGTTTTTACTAGTGTGACTCTTTATAGAAAATGGATAAGGCACTAATCATTAATCATATACAAATTGATAAGTTCATATGGTTGCACAAAGCACATTTAAAATGAAATCAATATTTACTTTTCTATAATGAAGAATAAAATTGCTGGTCATTACTTATTTGTAACAATATTTCTCTAAATTATACTTAGCTATTGTAATCAAAGAGTCATTAAAAATCCTAAAAGAATTATTGACTATTTTATTCTATAGGGGATAGATATGAAAAGAAGAGAAGAGTGTGAGTGCAATAGTTTTTAAGAAGAATATCAAAATATCCAATCATTTCCATCCCTAAGGTGCACCCTCCTTGGCCCTACAAAGCCTAAAGTGTATAGAGTCCTTGTACTCTATTAATGTTGGTCCATATCTAAGATGAATTCAATTGAATATAGGAAATAGCTAACCCTTAGATTGAGCTTTATCTTTTGCATCCTGGTATTGGGTTTTTTTTCAACTTGGCAGTTTTAAAACACCAACAAAATGTTGACTCTACTAAAGAAGCCCATGAAAGAAATGAACTTTGAAGTGTTGGAATCTCTACTATGAGTCACATATCTATTTCATATTTTTTATCTTGTAAACCTATGCTTTGGTGTTGACTCTTCTTGAGTGACAATCCTTGAGAATTTATGAATATCCCATACCACAAAAGCTATGTGATGTAGAATGGGCTTGCATAGTACTTTATTGGCTGTATAGGGTTATATTCCCAAATTATATAATATTATATTCATCTAGGTTTGGTCCCTTCATTATATCTATTTCCAAAAAAAATTTCCTAGAAATTTTCTTGTCTTTTAGCCATTATAAAAATTGTTTTTCCCTAGTGGGTGGTGGCTCAATCTTAAGTTTTGTTAACTAGTTCTTGTATTAAAGTGAAAGATGACTGATAGAAGGAAAAATTTGAGAGCTTATGTAACAAAAAACCTAGATATCCCTTTCTATATATTGTTACTAAAGGGTGGTAAAAATAATTGGCCTAAAAAGAAAGGGGAAAGAAATCATCCTTGGAATCCTAAAGATAACCCACAATACCATCCCTAAGTTGAGAAAGAATTCCCATCCCATAGTTCTTAATCTGAAACTACTAGGCTCTTGGATTATATTTTCACAACACATATCATGTGTTGGATACAATTGATTAATTGTGTATTTTCTTTGATGTTACACAAATGCCATAATCATTATCAATTAGTATATGTCAAGCTCACTCAAGCAGTGAAGATAGTTTTTTGTGTCTACTGAGTACTCCTGTGTTTGACTAGTTCAGAAGGTATTTTTTACCGAGTTCACTCAAGAATCAAAGGAAAAGATGTAGAAAGTGAGTGTTAACCAAGCTCACTCCAAAGGATCATGAGTTTGTATTGTTAACCAAGCTTTTGTTGGGTAATAAAGGAAATTTTTTTTGAGTTAGTTTCTACCGAGTTGGGTTGGCTAATGGAGGATTTTCTTATTTTGGCATAATAAGCTTAATTGATTTATCTATTGATTCTAGCCGACTAAGATGATGAATATTAATTATTCTAAGTTGTATTTGAGCCAACTTGAAAAAATGGAAGATATAAGTATAAGGTCAAGTTGTGATTTCAAAAAATGTGTGTAATACATTAAGATGTTATTGAATATTTAATGATGAGAAGAGGAAGCAAATATGAAGGATAAGAAGAATATCCTTTTGGAGCAGCAAAGCTATATTCGATCAGAAAAGATCAAGCACAAGCTAGATTAAAGATCTATAATCAGAAAATCAGTTGCATTCAAATTAGTTCATCTCATTGTTACTATCTAACCATTTTAGTAGTGATCTAAATCTCTTAATAGAGTTGGCTTAACAACTATTTGCAAATCCTCTAACAAGGTGGCAGTTCTATTGAATTGTCTCAAGACCTCTAACAAGGCCACTCCTTGATTAAATCCTCTAACAAGGTCACAAATAATAGTGTGTTTTGTAACCTTTAACAAGGTTGGATCCTAATAGGGCTCACTTTAGAGGAGTAAAAATAGTAACTAGTTGCAATTGGTGTTTTTTCCCAAATTGGGTTTCCACGTTAAATCCTGGTGTCAAATGTGTTTATGTTATTTTCTTTTATATGTTTGCAACTTAGTTAAAGTAATGGTAATTATAGAAAAAATATAAAAGTTTATATGTTAAGCATTTACCAAGCTAATTCAATCATTACTGAGTTACAACATTTTATGTGTGTTTATTGAGCTTCACTAGTATTCAGTTTTCAGTTTGCATTTTTGTATTGACATCTAAAGGATCTGGGATATATTTTAGTAGTAGCCAATTCAACCCTCCCCTCTCAGTCACTCCTCTTACATTTCCAACAATTGGTATTAGAGCTTTTAGTGCTTGTAGAGAATGTTTTAAGGACCTAAGCTAAAGATCAGGATGTCTTAGAAAAGAGAAATTCTCAACCTGAATAGAGACAATTTTGCAACATGGCAAAGACTTATGAGGTTACATCTAGCCACATTAGTGATTCTGGTTGCAAATATGTTAATTTTGAATACAAGAATCCAACTGAAACATTATCTATTGAAGATATTGCTGAAAAGAAGAATCATAATATCATGATGATTGATATTGCATCTACTCTCAATTATGCTGAATTTGATGAGTAAAGGATTGCCAAACTACTCATGCAATGTGGAAAAAACTGGAAGATATCTATGGAAGAGATGATGATGTAAGAAGAGCCAAAGAAAAAAGTCTTAAAGGACAATTTGACCAAATGAAAATGAGAGAAGATGAAAAAATTGCAAAATATGTGGAAAGGATCAAAGCAAGTGTAAGTACAATCAAGGCATTTGGAGGAGACATTGAAGAGAAAATAGTTGTAAGCAAGGTACTTAGAACTCTTCTTCCTATTTATGCAATTAGATTATTTTCTATTCAAGAAAAAAAATGTGATCCAAATAATAAAATATCTTTAGATGCTCTAGTTGGAATATTGACAGCTTTTGAGTTAGATAATTTTGATAACTATGTTCCTAGTTCAAAATTTATTGAATCTGCTTTTAAAGCTAAAATCTCACTCAAAGAAAAGGATAAGAAATCAAATTCTAGTCAATTAGGAAGTGAACAAGAAGGAACATTAGAAGAAAGTTCAAATAGTGATCTTAAAGTTTTTGAAGCCCTACTTGCAAGGAATTATTCCAAAGGAAGAGGAAAGTACAAAGGTAAAGTTCCTCTGATCTACTTTTCTTGTGAAGAAGCTAGTCACATTGTTGCTAGGTGTCCAAATAAGGAAATCAAGGATGAGAAGAAAATTAATAAGCATAAAGGAAAGAAGGACTCCAAGAACTACAAGAACTAAAAGGACAAAGGTAAGAAATCTTATTTTATAGCTAAAGATTTTGATAACAGTGAAGATGAAATGGTATATATTACTGTGAAAGATGAATCTAATGATGAAAGAGAAAAGATGGCACTTATCTCTCATGTTAGAAAAAATTATAAATGGATTATTAACAATGGTTGTTCACATCATATGACAAGAGAAAAAAAAAAAATTGAGCACATGGAATATTTTGATGGATGTAGTGTGAGATTTAGAAACAATGAACCTTGTAACATAAAAGGAAAAGGATGTATTTCATTGACTAAAGAACTTATATGTGACAATTCTTATTGGGTTTAAGGACTAAAGAATAATCTACTAAGTGTGGCACAATCAAATAACATTTGATTCAAGGTAGAATTCATGAATGAACAAGACAAACTACTGGATGGAAAAGGAAATCTAGTTGGATTTGGCAAGCAAACAAACGGTAATCTATTTTATCTTGATATCAATTATTGTTCATGTTTTATTGATCAAGTAGAAGAGAGCTAGTTATGGTACAAAAGGCTATGTCATGTGAACTTTGATAATTTGGTTAAGATAAGAAAACATAGAAGAGTAAGAGGTATTCCTAGTTTGAAGAAGCCTGACATTGGTCTATTCAAGAATTGCCAAATTGGTAAGATGGGAAACACTAGCTTCAAAAGAAATTTTTACAATATTAGTCAGAAGAAGTTTTGAAAATTGTTCATACAAATTTATGTGGACCTATTGAAATAGAAATCTATAGTGGAGAAAAGTTCTTTATTCTTTTTGTTGATGACTATTCTAGAATGATAATAGTAATGTATCTAAATGAAAAATTAGAAGCCTTTCAAAAATTCAAGTGGTATCTAGCAAGCATTAAAAAGGAAACTAGAAAGAGGTTGCAATGCTTAAGATTAGACAAAGGTAATAAATTCATCTCTAATACATTCACTAATTTCTACATTGAAAGGGGAATCAAAAGACAAGTATCAGCCCCTGGTACACCATAGAAAAATGGTATAGCTAAAAGAAAAAATAGATCTATTATGGATCATGCAAGATCCCTAATGATTGAAAAGAAGGTTGCTCTCAAATACTGGAAGGAAGCTACCCGCACAATAGTTCATACCTTGAACAAAGTATAGTTGAAGAAAGATTCAAACAAAACACCTTATCAACTATGGTATGGATACAAACCTAATGTAAGTTACTTGAAAGTATTTGGCATCAAATGTTATATATTGAAAGAATCTAGAAAAAGAAAATATGATGTAAAAGTTGATGAAGGCATATTTCTAGGATACTCCTATAGAAGTAAAGCATACAAATGTTTGAATTTTTCTACTCATAAAATTATAGAAAGTGCACATGTTAAAATTGATGAGTTTGTAGAAAATAGTGAAGAAGAAAGCAACAAGAAACTAGAAGGTTACACATTATTTGTTTACTATGAACCTGATACCCTACCAAATCTATATGAGAGAAAAGAAGCTTCACCTCCCGAGTCCCCAATAGTTATCAAGTTGTAGATAGTGCAACCTGAGTTACAGCCTGAAGGACTTAAGTCACAATTCAAGGCTACTAATCTAGTTCAAACCAAGCCTGATGGACCCAAGTCATAGAGAAAAGGACCTGAGCTTGAAACTCAAACTCAAGATAGAGATGGTGGAACTCATTCAAAAACCAAAGAGCTTTTGTTAGCAAGATATGTAAAAAGGCATCATGCACCCAATCATATCATTGGAGACAAATCAGACGAAACAATGACAAGAGGCAAATTAAAAGGTACATGTTTACTTGTTGAATTTGAACTTAGAAGTGTTAAGAATGCTCTAGAAAATAAAAGTTGGATTGAAGAAATGAATAAAGAGATAGAACAAAACTTGGACTCTTGTTCCTAGACTCAAGGATAAAAATGTAATTGGTACGAAGTGGGTATTCGGAGATAAGCTGAATGAAGATGGAAAAGTTTCAAAACACAAAGCAAGATTGGTATGCAAAGGTTATTCTCAAGAAGAAGTTTTTGTAGATCCTAACAAAAAAGACATGCTCTACAAATTACACAAAGAATTATATGGTCTCAAGCAATTTCCCAGAGCTTGGGATGAAAGACTTCATAATTACTTGGTAGAGATTGGTTTTCAAAGAGCAAATGATAACCATAGTCTAGATATCAAGGAAGGACTAGACAAGAAGATTGTATTGGCAGAAATATTTGTTGATGATACTTTATTTATAGGAAATGATGACTTGTGCAAAGCATTTTCAGAAGAAATGAGTAAAGAATTTGAGATTGTCTATGTTTGGTGAGATAAAATTCTTTTTTGGATTGCAGATACATCAGAACAAAAAGGGTATCTACATCACTCAATCTAAGTATATCAAGGAGATACCGAAGAAATTTGGAATGGAAGATTCAATACTAGTTGAAACCCCTATGTCTACTGGACATAAGCTCTCCAAAAATGATGATTACAAAGAAGTAGATTAGACCACATACATATCAATGATTGGAAAATTGTAGTATGTAGTACACACAAGACCTGATATTGCTCTAGAAAATGGAATAGTGGCAAGATTCTCAGCAAATCCTAATTAAGGAAAATCACATGATGAAAATCAAGAGAATATGAGATTTCTAAAAGGTACTGAAGACTATGGTTTATGGTATAAACTTGGAGGCAATTTGTACCTAAAAGTATTTATAGATGCTGATTAGGAAGGAAGTATTGATGACAAAAAAAGCACTAGTGGTGGAGCATTCTTTCTTGGTAAAAGACTAGTATCTTGGACAAGCAAGAAGAAAAAATGTACATTTCTTTCCATAGTAGAGGAAAAATATGTAGTAGCAGCAATTAATTTCTCTAACATTGTTTAGTTCAAACAATTGTTGGAAGGAATGAGGATAGAGATAAAAAATCCAATAGTCATATATTGTGTTAACACCAGTGCAATCAATCTATCAAAGAATCTAGTAATGCATTCCAAAATAAAGTACATTTCTATAAAATATCACTTCTTAAGAGAATTAGTGTAGGATAAAGAAGTTAGAGTGGAATATGTGAATACAAAGGAACAGATTGTAGAAATATTCACCAAAGCATTACCTATGTATGCATTTCTGTATCTAAGAGGTAAGCTAGGGGTCATTCCTCTATATAAAATTCACTAAATGATGTTTAGTGATGCATCAACTAGAACTTGTTGAAGATCAATCAGTTTGTATAGGATTAGTGAAGGGCATATTACAAATGAATCAGTACTTAAGGTACATTGGTATTTAGAATTATTGTCTTTGGCATGTGTTGTAAAAGAGGGAGAAGTTTATTGTCATATCTTTGATAAATTTTTGGAACCAGAATAATGTAAGGGAATAATGAGGGAGAAGTTTTCCAAAGAAGAAGATTGTTGAAAGAGGGAGAATGCTTAGAATGAAATTGCTAGCAATTATTGTAGATAGAATCTAGTGAAAGGAAGAGCTCATACTAATAGAGGGAGTTCTCAAGTCTAAATCCAAAATTTTATTGTGCTATGACATGTTGTGTTGCCATCACTGCCAAAGAGGAGATTGTTGGATATAATTGATTAATTGTGTATACTCTTTGATGTTACACAAATGCCATAATCATTATCAATCAGTATATGCCAAGCTCATTCAGACAGTGAAGATAGTTTTCTATGTCTACTAAGCACTTCTGTGTTTGCCTATTTCAAAAGGCAATGTCTACCAAGTTCACTCAGGTGTCAAAGGAAAAGATGCAAAAGTAAGTGTTAACCGAGCTCACTCAATTAATGAAGGAAAGATGGTTGGAACCAATACTAACTAAGCTCACTTGGTTACCAAAGGATTTTCACAAGTTTGTAATTTTGACCGAGCTTCTATTGGTTAACAAAGGAAATTTTTTGTGAGTTAGTTTCTACCGAGTTGGGTTGGCTAATGAAGGATTTTTTTATTTCGGCATAATAAGCTTAATTGATTTATCTATTGATTCCAACTAACTAAGATTATGAATATTAATTATTCTAAGTTGTATTTGAGCTAACTTGACAAAATGGAAGATATAAGTATAAGGTCAAGTTGTGATTTCAAAATGTGTGTGTAATACATGAAGATGCTATTGAAGATTTAATGATGAGAAGAGGAAGCGAGTTTGAAGGATAAGCATAATATCCTTGTAGAGTAGAAAAGCTATATTCAATCAAGAAGGATCAAGCACAAGCTAGAACAAAGATCTATAATCAAAAAATCACTTGCATTCAAACTAGGTCATCTCATTATTACTCTCTAACCATTGTAGCAGCGATTTAAATCTCTTAATAGAGTTGGCTTAACAACTATTTGCAAATCCTCTAACAAGGTGGCAATTCTATTGAATTATCTCATGACCTCTAACAAGACCACTCCTAATAGGGTGATTAAATCCTCTAATAGGGTTACACCTAATAGTGTGTTTTGTAACCTTTAACAAAGTTGGCTCCTAATAGGGCTCACTTTAGAAGAGTGAAAATAGTAACTAGTTGCAATTGGTGGTTTTTTTCCAAATTGGTTTTCCATGTTAAATCTTGGTGTCAAATGTGTTCATGTTATTTTATTTTATATGTTTGTAACTCAGTTAAAGTAATGATAATAATAGACAACATCTAAAAGTTTACATGTTAAGCTTTTATCAAACTAGTTCAGTCAATATTGAGTTACAACATTTTATGTGTGTTTACTGAGCTTCAACAATATTCAGTTTCTAGTTTGCATTTTTGTACTAACATCTAAGTGATCTGGGATTTATTTTAGTAGTAACTAATTCAACCCTCCCCTCTTAGTTACTCCTCTTATATTTCCAACATCATGAAGATAGGGTTTACCTAGATAAAATGGTATCATGTATGGGAGATACTATTTTCAAACTAAGTGTTTTAGAAGAAATGAACTAACAACCACGGACCATGATAACTTGCTTGCTAAAGTGGAAATCCTTAGAAAAAGGGTTGATGAAGAAGAGACCAAACAAATACATTTGGAGAAGGAGAGGGAAAAAATTACTATAAATATTCTTATTGAGAGAGATAATTTTCTTAGAAGAATGAATGCTCTAAAGGAGAAAAACAAAAATCTAGAAGAGAGATCTTCTAAGTTGTACCCATATGTTTTTGGGGACAATGATGAGTTGAGATCAAAAATTCAATAATAGGAACATCTCCTAAAAGAGAAAGAAGGACCGTTCATACCCCAAGCCAAATCCTATAGGCCTATTGATCCAAAAGTCATAGACTTAACAATGAAAAAATCTAATAAAGAAAAGAAGAAGGTGGTAGGAATACTAATAAATGAAACTAAAGTTCTTCCTAGAAAATCTACAAGTCTTGCCATGTCTAAGCTAGATCTAGATTTAGAGAAAGAAAAAAATAAAAGGGAATACTTAGCCAAAGAGATTGAAAAGGTTGAGAATGAAGCCCAAGCAATTGAAGCTAATTCTTCTTTAGCATCTTGGCCAAATCTATCCTCATAAGCTGCATCTTTTGTCCTCGCATGTGTACCAACAATAACTAGCCAAAACATATCTTAGTCAACCCCTACTACATCTTCTATAGTAACTCGTCAAATACTTTTTTCTTAGTAGATTCAAATCCTTATCCAAACTCAAGTAGCTAGACAAAGCACATCAAATATTCCTAGTTTTTAGAGAAGGCACATTTATATGGAGAAGTATAAATAAATGTCCTTTGTAGGAATTCTTGGATTTCCCCATCCTATTTTGAATTATCTAAGAGATAAGGTCATAAATGATTCATGCAACAATGCTATAACTAGTGAAGAGAACCAAATAAAATTCACTAAAATGCTAATGATTATTAAGTGGAGCATGAGGATGTAGTAATGAAGTTGTTTTTACACTCATTGAATGAAGATGCTAGAGACTAGTTTAGGAGATTGCCTAATGACAACATCAACTCATGGGGTGATTTAGAGAAGCTCTTAAAAGAGAAGTATAGTGATAATACCAATGTTGGCTTTATGCTGAATGATTTCAATAACATAAAAAATATCCCAAATGAGTCCACCTTTGTCTTTGATGTGAGATTTCAAAAGGGAATGTGGAAATTATTCCAAGTGATGAGACATGGTGAAGATGTGTGTCTCACTACTTACTTCATGCATTTAATAGTAAGATGGCCTATACTCTTAGAGACAAAGATCCCAGGACATTGAGATATTTTATAAGATGGTTGTGAATATTTATAATATTAGAAGAGCCTCTATTAAGTTGGGAAGAAGAGATGATCTGAAATTGTTTAATCCAAGAAATAGTAAGAAAGAAGGTGAGAAGTCCGCCGCAGGTAAGAAACCTAAAGAGGATACAATGGGTCAAGTTTTGAATCTTCTTAAAAACATGAATCCACAAATATACAATGAAAATAAGCCCAATACTAGTGAGAAAGCCCCTTTCAACAATAATTACAATAGGAAGAATAGAATACAAAATTTTCCCTACACCACTCAATGGAAGGATGAGAAGCATTTTGTTCCTCCTATTAAGAATACTAGTGAGAAAAATAAACTTGATCCTTTATAGAAAACATCTGTCAACATGGTTGATGACCCTCACTGGTGCATGATTTGTCAACTACCTCATGCACTCAAGTATTGTGTTGTTGTATTATCTTTTGTTGCTAATCAAGAAAAGAATGAAGGACAACCAAGTTATGATGGTGGAGTTGAAGATGTTGGATGCAATATGATTGGATCAAATTTTGATAATTCTTCTAAATTTGATGATAATTATAATGATAGGCAAGATATAAGGCATTTAAATAATACAGTACATCAAAAAATCTTCTCAGATGAAGATGAAGAAGAAGATATTACTTGTAATATGGTGTCATTAAAAAATGAAGTGACCCTGAGAATGCCAACTAAGGAAGAAATTGACCAGATCACTGCATACATGGTTTCTCAAGTTTAAACCAGAGGTATGATACACAAGGTAGAAGGAGACAAGATGTCTAGTGTTTTCATTAAAAAGACTGATCCAAATAAAATAGAGATCAGTGAGCCAAAGGATAAGAGACATATCAAGGTTAAGGTAGTTAATAAAAAATGGGAAGCCAAGAAAGAAGATATTGTGAAAGGTATTGAAATTCAGACTAATGACAATAAGAAGGAAAAATCACAACTATGAGTGATAAATGGAAAAATCAAAACAATCTAAGTTCATTTGACAAGAAAAAGGAGATACAAGGTATGTCATTTGATAATTCTAATACCCCACCTATTGATATGTTATCATTGTTGTCACAAATCATAGTAAAAGTTTATCTGTCTAAGTTGTTAAGAATCCCCAAGCATAAGAGTAAAGTTAGAGTATGGGCCAAAGGTGTAGATAGCAATATTAATCATGATTGTAATAAAAATTAGATCCTGAATGATCCCAAGAAGAAATTAGAAACTGTGGTTGTTGTGTACCAAATTCCACCTATGTATTTAGATGATTCTATAAATCAGTGTCTAGGAGGTGTAGATCCTTTCTTCTAAAGCATTGTTGTTAATGAAAAAACTTTGAAGAATTATATGATTGACTTTGGAGAATCTAATATAGTAATGCCTTTTGAGGTAATGAAGGAATTAGGATTGAAAGTGGATACTCCTCAGGGTAGATATTGTGCTATGGATAAAAGGGAAGTTACTATGATAGGGACCATAAATACAATTCCTTACAAACTACTTGCCTATCCTAAAAAGGAACAAACCATGAGTGTGATATGTGCAAATATCCCACCCAAATATGGAATTATATTATCTAGAAAATGGAGTGCAACAATGGGTGGAATTTTGTAATGTAATCTATCATATGGCACTTTTGAATTGGTGACAAGTTGGTGAAAGTGAATAGCAAGCCAAAAAGTATCTCCATGATCAAGAAAGAAGTTGAAGATGATATCACATGTTTTGTAGATACTAATGTGAATGCTTTCGGGACTGAATGACTGGTACTAAATAAAGGAAAAATTAAAGCACCCATTGTAAAAGAAGCTGAGTCAAAATTAGAAAAGGGTGACTTATGGATGATGTACTTTGATGGAGCTTGTTACAAGGAGGGATGAGGGGCAGTTTTTCTTTTGATTTCTCCTAATGGCTACACTTATAAGTTCTCTTTTACTCTAATTTTTTCATGTACATATAATATAGCAAAGTATGAGGAACTATTGCTAGGATTGAGATTAGCTCATAAACATGAAATCAAATGCTTGTACATCATTGGTGATTATGAACTAATTATTTATCAAGTAAGAGGAGCATATGTTTCAAATAAAAAAAGATTGAAGCAATACAATAATCTTGTATGGGACATGATAGAATGTTTTGATGCTTTTGGGGTAGTCTTGAAAGATAGGAGTAACAATAAGATGTAAAATCTATTGAAAAATATTGTTATTAAGCCTAATGATGTAACCTTTGTTTGTCTATCAAAAGTGGACATATAGACTAGGCCAGGAATCTCTTACAATATCCAAAATTGGAAAGTATTTGAAGAAGACAAAGATATAATAAAAATTTTAGATTTTGAAGATCAATTTTGTGGTAAGAAATTGACTGGGTAGATTATATTGAGAATATTGATAGTAAGTAAATTGTTTTTAGGTAGGAGGTTGTGCAATTAAAAACCAACAAGATCCCAAAAGGGTTAGTTATGTTGGAAACTATCTTTGATAGTCATGATAGATCTAAGGTGGAAAACAAAGAATCTAGTGTTAAAGATCTAGAAGAAGTGAATCTAGGGACTAATGAAGCACCTAAGAAGGTATACATAGGGAAGAAATTAGCCCCTAAAATTAAGCAGACTTTGATTGAATTAATGAGAAAATCTAGACATGTTTTTTCTTGGTCTTATGATGGCTTAAAGGCCTACATTGGGGATATCTTTCAACATGAAGTCCCATTGAAAGAAGGAGCCAAACCTTTTAGACAAACATAGAGGCATATTAATCCAACTTTGGCACCAAAAATGCAAGAGGAATCGGTAAAGCTAAGAGATGCTAGAATTATTAAGCCAATTAGGAATTCCTCTTCGGTGTCAAATTTAGTTCTTATGACAATGAAGAATGGTGATATCAAACTTTGTGTTGACTTTAGAAATTTGAACATATCATCATTAAAGGATAATTATGGATTACCAAACATGGAGGCCATGTTGTAGAGAGTTACTAGATCAAAACTGATGTCCATGATGGATGGCATTTTAGGTTACAACTTAGGTAGTTGTAAAAGAATCAGAATAGTATAAAACAATATTTACAACACCTTAGGCAACTTATGTTTATAGTAGAATGCCTTTTGGCCAAACCAATGCTGGTGCCACTTTTTAGAGAGCCATGGATGTGGCCTTTGCTCATATTATTGATAAATTCTTAGTGGTATAACAAGATGATTTAATAACTTTCTCAAAAGATGAGAATGATCATTGAATGCACCTTAAGAAGGTATTCATTAGAGCTTTAAAGTTTGGTATCTCTCTAAATCATAGGAAGTGTGCATTTTTTGTTATTGATGGTAAGTTATTAGGTCACTTGATAGGAAAAGGAGTTAGAATAGATCCCGAAAGAGTTGAAGCCATAGATGATATTCAAAAGCCTAAGAATGTAAAGAGTATTTAGTCTTTCTTTGGTAAAATAAACTTTCTTAGAAGATTTGTCACAAATTTTGTGGAGATAAGTAGAACCATTTCTAAAATGCCAAAGAAAGGTTCAAAGATCAAATGGGATGAAGAACCAAGCATGGAATTTCATAAAATAAAGCAAGAAATCAAGGATGCTCTTGTTTTGAGAGCCCCTGATTATTCAAAACCCATGCACATATTCTCTATTAGAGTAAATACTTAATTAATTATTAATTAATTATTCTATTACTTAAGCATACTTAGGTTAATGCATGTAGTGATGAGTTGTTGACAATATGAGAGTTTGTTCCATTCTAGCATGTTCCACCTTTTTGTGGAAGTGTACTTAGTTTTCAACCTTATCCTCTACCACTTTCTAGCTTATTATACAAGCTTCCTTGAGGCCTTTATATTTTGTCTGTCTCTCATTGTAAACTCACCACTCATTTTTATTGTAAATACAAATTCATTTTTTTGTAATATGTTCTCTCTCATGTCCGTTTAGGTTTTTTCCAAGCTCCACATCTTCCTTCTTGGTTTCCCTTCAATAGGTTATTTGCATGTAGGTGATCTTGGTGAGCTATGGAGTTGGATTTCATCAAGTCCTACATGGTATCAAAGCCTCCCTGCTGCTTTGTGTATGAAGGATTTTTGAAGTCATGATTGAGAGACACAAACCCTAGTTTGTTTGTGCATTTTTCTTCAATTCAGGGGAAGAGCATTTTTTGGAGCACTTTGGGCCCAAAAAAATGCTTCCATTAGATCCGAAAGGCCATTTTCAGTAAGGATTCATATAAAACTTTTCTTTTTTGGAGATAGGGCTCTAGGTGGAAAAATATTTTTAGTCCAAGGGCTTTTCGTATAGATTGTACGGATGCGCAGAGAAAATTTATTTTTTAAAAATAAAATTGGCAGCACTACCTAGTGGCCACCACCACACCACCATCGTGCGGCCTATGTACCATAGCAGCTAGAGGTAGCACTGCTGATTTGTCGCGGCACCACCCTCCAGCATCTGATACTCTGTGGCCCAACGGTGTCCCTATTTCTACCACCTTTGCCAGTGGTGCTCCTGCTTGGGCCACTTCCACCCCACTCTGCCAATGGTTTTTGCTCCTACACCACCCTCTACTACACTCACCCACATTAGCCACTTATGTGGAGTTTGTGCAAAATCAACTGCAGTTCAAGCCAGTGTGGGGGTGACACGTGGCATAGGTGCCACGTAGCACTTTGCCACATGGACCCTGCCATGTCACCCACCACCTTTCCCACTTGCCACATGGCATTTTTTTTGCATAATGACTAGGAGGCTATCAATTTTAAGCTCGTAGTTTGCTGATGTCAGCATGACATCATACTGCATCATCCTCTTGCACCTATTTGGGGTCCTTTTTGACCTACCTTCAATTTTTTGGCCATAACTTGAGCAAACAGAGGTATTTTTATGATCCAAAAGAAGTTCTAGAAAGTTGGTTCTAAGGTGGAGACATTGGTCTAGGTATTTTCAGGTTTTGATGTAGTTTTATTGTCTTTTTTTTAGTTGAAGTTTGAAGTTTTTTTTTTGACTTTGACATCCATATCTTTTGCATCCCATGTCAGTTTTTTGAAAATGCTATATTTTTGGAAACTTGGTTTTTTCACCTTTTTAGAAATGTGGTATTTTTCCTTAGATTCTAGCCCATGCGCTTTCTATCATGTTTTTGGCATTTTTTCTCTACGACGGATATCTTGGGTGTTTTAGGTCTAAGGATGATTTTCCTAGGATGGTTTATTTTGTTTTGGGCTGTCCTATTTTTTGTGTTAGATTTTTTCCTATTCTGATTATTGTAGACATCATTTATAAACTCTTTTTTATATGGATTGAGATAAAGTGCCATTTTTTCATTCAAGTTCATGAACGTTGTTTTTTGAGACAGTTGTACATGCACTATTTTTATAAAGCACCATGGGGGGGATAGTTGTTTTCTATTTTAGGCCTTCTCTCTTTATCAAGTGAGTGTCCCTTCCATGACATTAGCCCCATGTAGTGTCATTGTGACCATGTCTTTATAGGTGTTTTTACCTCTTCCTCTCTTATCATTCTTCATTCTATCTATAGAGGATTTTGGCCCACCTTCTTAGTTGTCTAACATCTCACCCCATCTACATTAGGGGGGTTATGCTATTGTTCTAATGCATCCTTGGTTCGATGGTTCAATAGTGTGAGCTATGCATTCAGTGGTTGATCCTATATATGAGGTGATTGCAGTGGCTAGCTACCTATGCATTTCAATGAGATGGATCATCTACCATATAGGAACACTCAATTCATGCCTTCTTCTTCTAGGGAGGTTCTTTAGATTAGTAGTTTCTTTTAGATGGCAAATTTTGTAACTTCTTCTTGCTTCAGTGATGCGCTTCATGGTCAATCTTTGTTCCTATTTTAAGGGGCATTCCTCTAGTTGGAGGCTTCTTCAGTTCTTCACTAGGTTACCTCTTTTTGGGGGAGGGTTTTTCCCACATAGTTTTCTCTCTTTCCTCATTTTCAGAGGTTGCATTTCTCTTTGCATTGTACATGGGTACCTAACATGGCCTCGTTGTCGAGACCCATTTTTCATTTTCATCTTAGTTTTGTGAGCTTAAGGAATTTCACTAAGTTGCACTTAAGGGGGGATGTTAGAGTTATTATTTATTCTATTACTTAAGCTTACTTAGGTTAATGCATGTAGTGATGAGTTTTTGACAACACAAGAGTTTGTTCCCTTCTAGCATGTTCCACATTTTTGTGGAAGTGTTCTTAGTTGTCAACCTTAGCTTCTACCAGTTTTCAGCTTGTTCTACAAGCTTCCTTGAGGCCTTTATATTTGGTCTCTCTCTCTCATTGTAAACTCACAACTCATTTTCATTGTAAATACAATTTTAGTATTTTGGAATATGTTCTCTCTCATGTTCGTTTAGGGTTTTTCCAAGCTCCATGTCTTCCTTCTTGGTTTCCCTTCAATAGGTTATTTTCATGTAGGTGATCATGGTGAGCTGTGGAGTTGGATTTCATCAACTCCTACATTCTCTTTTGTTTCATTGCATACTATTGTAGTAGTATTATTGCAAAATAATGAGGATGGTTTTGAACATTCTTTTGCATTTTTCAATAAAGCTTTACATGTTGTAGATCTTAAATATGATATAAATGAGAAGCAAGCTTATGCATTGGTTAAAGTTGTGAAAGAATTTAGGTGGTATTTGATGGGAGCTACTGTAATTGCATTTGTTCCAAGTGTTGCAGTAAAAGACATCTTCTCACAACAAGATATTTCAGGAGGAAGATGTAGGTGGATCAACAAGATCCAAGAATTTAATATTGATATTCAAATTACCAAGTTGGTTAGAGGTCAAGGCATTACTAAGATGATGGTGGAGCCTAACCTTGAATCAAACCAAATTAATCAACTTGATGATGACTATAGGAATGATCTGTGTGATCTGAGCATTTCTGATTGGTGCAAGGGTATAATCTTCCTCCTATAACATATGAAGGATCAATCAAGACTTACTAAAAAATCAAAAGAGGGCTCTAAAATTGCAAGTCATTAGATATATTATTGTGAGAAGTAAATTGTGGTGGAGAAACATGGAAGGTGTCCTTCTAAAATGTGTAAATGAGGAAGAGTCAAAGAAAATCTTGAGTGACATGCATGAAGGAGTGTGTCAGAATCATTATATGGAAAAAAAAAAAGCCCATAAAATCCTTAGGTTTGGCTTTTAGTGGCCTATGTTGTTCAAAGATGCACATGAGTTGATAAAAAGGTGTGATTTTTGTTACAGATTTATTGGGTAATTGAAATTTCCTAGAAATCTACAATTGAGACTAGTAGAGGTGCAATCAGCTTTGCAACAATGGGGTATTGATTTCATTGGTAAAATTTAAAATAAGTCTAGTGGAGGGCATTCTTGGATTTTAGTTGCCATTGAATACTTCATAAAATGGGTAGAGGTCATTCCTACTAGAAATAAAATAAGTTAGGTGGTAATAAATTTCATATTGAATAATATCATTATGAGATTTGGATGCCTAGAAAAAATTGTCACTGATAATGCCATGAGCTTTAGATCAGATGAATACAAAATTGTTTGCAAAAAAAATGGCATCTCTAGATCTACATCATCACTTTACTATCCTTAGGGAAATGGTTAGGCTGATTCAAGAAACAAAATATTACTCAAGATTATCAAGAGGATTTTAGGAGAGAACAAGAGAGCTTGGTTTTCTAAGTTACCTCTGGCACTATGGACAGACATGGTTACAATGAAAAAAGTTATTGGTTGTGCCCCTTTTGTTTTAGTTTATGGGATCCATGAAAGGTTTCCTTAGAAAAAATTGAATGAAATGTATAGGTTCTATTGGGACTTGAGATTGAAGCACTAATTTTGAGTACCATTGATGTGATCAAGCCCTATAAATTCTTTTTAATGCATGTGTACCTGGCTATAGAATTGTTTAATGTTTCTAACACCTTTCATTCAGTATGTCCATGTGTTCCATGAAGACAAATTTCCATTTTGAGTCATTTTATGAAGTTCTATTTTGAGCAATGTCCAAATCTGCAGTCACCTAAGTGTCAAATAGTGACAAGAGGCCTAGTTTGCATCTAAATATCTAACAATCAGTAATGTTTCATGACTCACCACTTTTGGAGTGTTTATTATCCATATCAAAGAACCTATGTTTCAAATTTTTGGTTATTTTGATATGTTTTGACTAGGTTTTGAATCCTTCAAAGTTGGTCATTTATTGTTGTCATGCTGATGCAAATTGCTCAAAATTTTGGAAGGATCTATTTGACTTGTAATAACTTTTACCTAGTTGATAAAAATTAGAAAATTCCTCTTGTATTGCATTCTAGAGGTTAGATACTTGCTATATTTCAATTTTGAGCTTATGATGAATACGTTTGATTAGTTTTCGAACGTGATTCCAAAAGCAATTTGTAAAGTTTTAGTGGTGTCATAAAGTGCAGATTGGTTAGTACCCATATTTGTGATGTTATATTTTTGAATCTATGATAGGTGAGATAAAATGGATTGTACCATTGTGGTCTACTCTAAAAATATTTTAAGTGCGACAATTTGTAAATCTTGATAAAATTGTTTGCACACTTTCCCAAGTCCATTCCATTTGCAAAAAACCACCTTTCTACCAATGTTTTAGTCTACAAATTCTAAGTAGCCCACTTTGACCATTCACCAAATGTGTCCAATTATTCATCATGAGCCCTAATTGTAGAATTATATTTTCATCATGACAATGAATGAATGCCCCAGTTTCTATTTCCCCAAGTGTTAGTTTGCCCTATTTTCAAAGCTAAACCTGAACCTGTTATGTTGTTTTCTAACATGTTTGCTTGTAGGTAAGTTTGAGAGGGAAACTTTGACAGTCAATATCTTTTGACTAATAATTTTTCATGAGATGAGGTTCGACAGGGTAAAATTATATGGAACAAATAATCAATATCTTTGATTTTAGAGCCCGATTAGGTGTTTTTGTTAGTTTTTTAATGCCAGTTAAAGGACCCCTTAGCAGGAAATTGATAAGTTGTAAATAATGATTCAATTATTGATTTTGATCTTGATCAGCACCAGATGATTCATTAGGTCACCTGAGATGTCAGTTGTTCAAAAGCGAGATTTTTTTTTTAGTCGAACCTACTTTGGAGCCCAACTAATCCCGTCAAATTGATAAGGCATTGGGATATAAAAGATATTTTAAAAAAGAGGGGGAATTCATAATGTTTTAAAATCATTACAAAGAGGATTCTTGGTTGAGAATGGCATTAAGGATTAATCTGAAGACCATTTTCCACTTTGTAATTCTAAATATTATAAGAGGTTATCCTTATTCCTATAAGAAGTCTAAACTTGTGAATGCCAAGATGACTTTTCAATTTGCAAGTGGTATGTGAAATCATGGGAAATTTAAAAAGGTACTTCTAAGAAGCCTTTGAATACAAGTAATTTCCTAAAACCATTCCTTGCCTTGTTGGTGAATCTTGGTGTTGGAGACAATGGAGGTTTCTATAGCTATAGCGGGTATCCTTCACTCCAAATGTGGGACTGAGATATAGCATATATCTAGTTAGTTTAAAGACATTTCAAAATGAGTATCCAAATATTCTTTTTCTCACAAGTGAGCATTTTTTGATTTCCCTAGACTTATGCTTAATAACTTGGGTTGAGGGTAAGTCACTAACACCAAGATCAAATGGCATGAGGACTTGGTAGATAAATAAAGAGAGCATGTTTCAATAGTCTGAAGTAAGTGCTGGAGCTTCCTTTCATGGATACAAAAGGGGAACAAGGTACTAATGCCTAAAATTATAATAGACCACTTAGAATGGATGTTTCATTGGAAAAAACCATTGAAAATTAGAGGATAAATGTGTATTGGAGTTCCATGGAAAAGTAAAGATCATGCCATAAAGGGATGTTCACCATGTCCCTGCTATAATTATAGTTTGGTTTCATAATAGAAGGAAGACATTGACCCTCACAAACTGGATTTCCTTACGAAGGCATGTTTTTTGAGTTATTATATAAGATTGCAACTCTTCTACATGAAAGTAAACTTAATATTTTACTTGAAAACAACCTATCCTTTTTCTCATGCTAAAGCACATAGATCTTATGAATTCCAAACTACTAATATCTATTTTCAGAGGGCGATCTAAAAATTGAATGAGGTTGCTTCAACCCAATCAAGTTATGGAAAATTGTAGGAGGTGGTAGTAGATTTGGAGGGAAA
This sequence comes from Cupressus sempervirens, assembly GCA_028749045.1. Classification (NCBI taxonomy): domain Eukaryota; kingdom Viridiplantae; phylum Streptophyta; class Pinopsida; order Cupressales; family Cupressaceae; genus Cupressus; species Cupressus sempervirens. The sequence goes on from CM053785.1 coordinate 1,097,727,924, forward strand.
TTTAGTAAAGGGGTGCATGAAATGTTGAAGCTACTCTAAAAATTGAACGAGGTTGCTTCAACCCAATTAGGTTATGGAAAATTGTAGGAGGTGGTAGTAGATTTGGAGGGCAATTTAGGAAAGGGATGAATGAAAAGTTGAAGCTACACATAAAAAAATTTAAAATTTAAAAACCTTTCCTTCGAATGGAGATGCTAAATTCTCATAAAAAAATCATATTAATCCTCTCCTGACAATGAAAATTCTCCTGCAAGATACAAACATGAATCAAATAAGATCTCTTGCAAAACTGAATGTGACATGCACTAAGCATGACAATACAATCTCTTATGTGAAAGGACTTGCACTTTTCAAGAATATTAATTGGTCTTGATCTTGGACGTATTATAGAGAAACCAAAAATAAGTGAAGGAAATTCTCAAGTGGATCCATACAAGACATCATTTGTAGAGGAGTAGTGAAGCTGGATTTGATTTTGTAGCCATAAGTAAAGATATAACTGGTAATGTAGGCATCTTGAGCGTATTTGGAGGAAGAAGCTATGTAGCTAGTAGTAAAAAATAAAAAACACATCAAGGAATATAATCCTACATTTAATGTGGTGAGATATTTCTAAATGTTTAAATAACCAAGCACTAGGATAGTAAGTGTCTTGAAAGACATGAGATTTTGGAACCACAAGCTTGCATGGTAGACCCTAGTTGGCCGATTTTGGAGGGAAACAAATTTTGAACAAACATGTTGATGTCATCAAATGATGTGGATTACACTTTTTTTCCTAAACTAACACTGAACTCTGAATTTTTAAGAAAACATTCAGTTTCAAATGCAAATTCCTATTTAACAGTTAGGAATTTGAAGATGAAGTACACTAGAGTCTTTTAGGATTTTGTGTCTAGATTCTAAACCTTTTTATTTTTTTATTTTTTTTAAATTGATTTTATTGAAGTATTTTTTCTCCTACGAAAATTGGTATGATATCAAAAACTTGATTTTTAAAGAGTGACACTATTTTTGACACACATAACTTTCCTTCTACAATAGATATCAATGTGATTCTTTCGAATTTAGTTTGTTAACATCCATACCTAAACCATAGAGTTGGTCTTATATCTTTATCGTTAGTATTTCATATTTTATCGTAGTTTAAAGTTGGCATAACACTAATTTAGACATACGTGGCTTTTGACACATGTAACTTATTACATATTTACCCAATTTTTAAAAAGAAAAATTTTATTGAAAGGTGACTCAAATACAAAGACCATACTTATTTTTCAAAAATTTTATTTTTATATTTACTATTTTTCCATGAGCGTCGAATATCTCAGTTTATTTTTTATAATAACCCTATATTTAATTCATGTTAAAAAATATATACCTAAAAAATTTGAAAAGTACCAAATTTATAGTCATTAGAAAGCTAGTTCAGAGTACTTCAATCATGTACAATTGCAGGTCTTCAGTGCTCAATTTGGACCTAGTAATTCAGCTCCGAAGAAAGGAAATCATTGAAAAAACTTCAAACTATTCATGTAGGCTTCTATCTACCTAGTTTTGATAGAAACTTAGTTTCTATTGAAACTATTTTGAAAATTTTTGATAGAAACTAAATGTCTTAGTTTCTATTGAAACTATTAGCGGTTTACACTAGCAGTTAGCAAACTACTTTCATAGTTTTGATCGAAACTGTCAAGCTAGTTTTGATCACTACATAAAAAGAGAGGGAAACTGCAATGAATCATAGAGTGACAAGTGGTAGTATGTAGAGCCAACTAGATCAAGATAGACCAAATGCACCAGATCATGTCATGCAATAGATTTGACAATTATTGCTATGTCGCTAAAGGAAAGATGTTCGAATGTTAACCATGTGACATGACGACCAGTTGATGTGGAGGTGACATGGTGATAACATGGACTACTAATGTGGCAAGTTGATATGGCATGATGACTACATGTTGAGTTGGAGGAAGATGACATGTGTTAGGTGGTTGTTATGTCATGATGAGGTGGCATGATGTTGACTGGGATAGTGACATAGCGACCAATGAGATGGTGGTGACATGGCATGATGGTATGGCTCAATGATGTCGTAGAATAGGTAACCAATGATATGATGCCACATGGTGCCTAGATGGAGATTGTCTAATTGTGTAGGAAATGAGCCAATCCAACATTGGCACGTGGCAAGGCTGGTCAACTAGGTTTGACCCAAATGGAGAAAAGGAGGGAAAATCAAATAGGCTTCAAAAATTATTTTTTAATTATTTTTCTCTTTTCTAATGTGCCTAAGGAATTTTAAATAATGTTTGATTTAATTCAATAGTTTAAACTTTAAGAAAATGTTAAATATTTGCAAATGAAGTGTAGTCTAAAGTCATAAGAAAAAGCTGATTTTCAAAGCTAGATTTTGGAAGTTTCTAATAACTCTATATAGGAGTATTATATATAGTCAAAGTTGGGGAAAAATGAACTTTCCATTTCTAGAGTTTGTTTTTGCACAGGAGTTCACTAGTTAGAGTTATGCTAGGATTTGTCTCAAGAGCCCAATTTTTAGTTCATTTTAGTTGGGGCAGTTCAAATCCAATTTTTAGTAAAATGGTGAGCTAAGTGAATGTAAAAAGGAAGATATGGGTGAGTTTTGTTACCTCCAAGGTAGTTAAATCAAGGAATCATCAATATTTTATGATGCATTTCAGATATTTTAGTAACATAGGTATTTTCATCATTGAGGAAGACATATTTTGGATTTGTTACAAAACAATGATGAAAACCAAATCAGATCTCATGGGTAGAAAGATAAGAGAGGTTCTACAATAGTAAGGAATGGATATTCAAGTGGACACATGTCACTTCTAGATCAGATCAGGGATTCCATTCTTCATCTATATCTTTTTGTTTCTTATCCATTGTAAGGGTTCCAATTTTGGAGAAATTTCTCACTACTATGATACCACGGTTATTGGTTGGTTTTGCTTCCTGTCTATTCACCAAAGCTCTAGCTGTAAAGGCCACACATCCATTCTTGTGCAAGTTTTTGGGTTCACTTCATGCATTGTTTCTCTGAGATAATGAAAATTGATGATAGATCTATATTGCATAAAAATGTAATAAACAAAATAAACACTAAGAAACTAATGGGCACGGTGAGAGAGAGGGATGGAGCGGGCGGGAACTGCAATTCAAATCACGTTGTTTCGAATCTGGAGAAAGGCGGGAGACAGGAGAGCACGTCCGCAGGAGGGCATGCAGCAAGCGCAGGGCAGGAAACAGAGGGGAAAGATGAGGATGCCTCAAAGGATGGGGACCCATGGGTTATGATGCCCCATCCAGGTGATAAGATTCCCCCTCCCCCCCATGTGGGCAGTGGGCCGTCTGGGGCATGGGGACGCTGTTCGAATCTATTCGGGATAAAACCATCAGGTAAATCATCTTTCCCAAAAGTCATTGACAAATCTGATAAGGAGAAAGGTATTTTTTCTCTAGAAATCCCTAGGGAAATTATTGACCACAATATCCTAAGCATGGCGAACACTCTAGTAGGAAAATTTGTAGGGACAAGACCTAATATTGATGTAGTGAGGACATTTACCAGGAGAAAATGGGACCTTAAAGGGCATGTAGAAGTGACTGCTATGGCCAAAGGCTTCATGTCTTTCGAGTTCTCTTGCTCGAAAGATTTTTCCCGTATACTATGTGCTGAGAACTGGTCTTTGGGCAGATCCAACCTAATATTGCAAAAATGGACATCCAACTTGGATTTGAACAATGATTTCCAATCTCAGGTTCTAGTTTGGTTAAGACTTCCGGAACTTCCTTTGGAATATTGGCATGAGGATGTCTTTGATGGCATAGCCAGGACCTTTGGAGAGCTCCTCTCCATTGACCCTGTCACAGCAGCTAAGAAAAGATTGAACTATGCAAGAATCTGTGTAGGAGTCATCGAAGGCCAGGACATGCCTCAAGTTTTAGAACTACAATCTCTTCTGGGAAACAGATCTCAAAAGATTGACTATGAAAGTGTGCCTTTTGCTTGTTTCCATTGTAAGAAGGCTGGCCACAAGGCTGGATCATGCCCACTTTTCAAAGGGAAGAGTACGATGGGAAAGGCTCGTCCACAAGGGGGGATAAAAGATTCTCTAGATCCCAAAAAAGAATGGAGGAAAAAAGCATCGCAAGTCAAGGCAAATGGAGAGGCAAAAGGAAAAACAAATACTGCTCCTAATGCGCCCCAAGAGGAATCAGGGCCTCCTCGGGTGACTAGAAACGTAGGAGGGGGAGAAGAGAAAGGAGTGAAAGACGATTCAACACCTCTCCCCAATGCGAAGGAATCTAAGAAGAAACCTGAGGAGACAGGTGAAAATATGACTCTTCCCCCTCTGGATTCTCAGGAGGATTACTTGAAACTATCCTTTGTCCCAAACTCCATGGAAGAACTAAAGGAGGGGGAACCCATGTCCCAGGACCCTAACTCGGTGTGTTGTCCCCCCCCTTCAACAGTAAACAAAATCATAGAGAGGCTGTCTGCATCGACAATGGAAGATTTGGCGAGAATTGATGCTTGGCTGGACAAAGGACTAGAGGGAGAAGAGAATCCCTGGACAGAAGTTAGGAGTAGAAAGAAGAAGAATAGCAGGGACCCTTCTCCGGTATCTCCCCCTTCTACTAGAAGCATGGCCAAGGCTGATCTCGGCCACAAATCTAACCTAGTGGGAAGGAAAAACAAGAATGAAATTAGGAAAGAGGAAGCCAGAAGAAACATTAAGGATGGTACGCAGCGCACCATCCAGGAAGCATGTTCAATAGTTAAATCATGAAGATCTTATCTTGGAATATTCGTGGACTCAATGGAATCCACAAGCAAGAAGTTATTAGAAATATGATAAGGGACCAAAGGCCTGATGTGTTTCTAATCCAGGAAACTAAAATGAAGAAGGAAAGGATGGAAAATATTAAGTTCAACAATAGCATGAAGGGCATAGCCTCTAACTCTAAAGGAGCATCTGGAGGACTGCTGTTACTTTTCAATGATAATTATTTCAATATAGTAGCTGAGTATGATGAAGATAACATTCTTTTCTGCAGAGTTCAACATTTGCACACCAATGATTCTTGGTTTTTAGTGAATATTTATGCCCCCAATAATAAGAGAGATAGAAAAAACTTCTAGACCAAAGTTGGTAATATGGTGCAAGATTGTGACATTAAGAAAGGTATAATCATGGGAGACTTTAACACACCGCTAGAAGATAAAGAGAAAAAGGGAGGTATGCCCCCGGATTGGAAAAGTAAACAGGATCTTTCTAACTTCATAAATAATCTGGCCCTTATGGACATAGAGCTTAAGGGCGGATCCTTTACCTGGTCAAACAAGAGAAAAGGCCATGATTGCATTCAGGTTAGGCTGGATAGAGCTCTTATATCTTCGGATTGGCTTCAATCCTTCAGCTGCAGACTATCTCTGCTTCCCAGAATTGGTTCGGACCACTCTTCCATTTCTCTTTTAGTTTCCCCTCTGGTACACAGGAGATATCATCCTTTCAGGTTTGAGAAAATGTGGACCTCTCACCCTGACCTCCTGGATAATATCAAGAAATGGTGGGGGTTAGAGGTGGAGGGCTCAGCCATGTTCAGAGTCACCAGAAAACTTATCAATGTGAAGAGGATGATTAAAATTTGGAACAAGTCTGATTTTGGTCACATCTTCCATGAAAAGAAAGAGTTATTTGATAATCTAACTATTATCCAAGATTGCATTCAGAAGGAAGGTTACACTAAGACCAATAGGGTTTCGGAGCTCAAGACCCTGTCTGAAATTCATAACATTATTAATAAGGAAGAAAAATTTTGGAGGCAAAGATCGAGGATCACCTGGCTAAAGGAAGGAGATCGGAACACTAAGTTTTTTCACCTAACCACCCTCAAGCACCATGCTAGTAACAGGATCTATGGTATCAGAAAGGGGCAGGAGCTGTTAACTGAAGAATCTGCCATCTCAGAAGAAGCAGTTTCCTTTTTCTCTAGCCTTCTCTCTGAGGACCCAATGCTTTCCAATTTGGACCAGGAGGATTTGTTACACTGTATCCCTCAGCTCATTCAACCTATCCATAATAAACAGCTCTGTGCTATTCCTAATGCTTCAGAAGTTAGAGAGGCTCTCTTTTCTCTGCCTGCTGACAAGGCTCCAGGCCCAGACGGTTTTCCCACTTTTTTCTTCCAAAGGTTCTAGCCGGTGATCATGGGAGAGGTTGTTCAGGCTGTCCATGAATTCTTTGGAGCCAAATCTATTCTCAAGGAGCTAAACTCAACTTTTGTGGTTCTCATTCCTAAATCCCCTGGGGCGGAATCGTTGAACAACTTTAGACCTATTAGTCTGTGCAACTCACTCTACAAGATCATCTCTAAAGTTCTCACTTTAAGAATGCTCAAGATCTTGCCCATGATAATCTTGCAGCATCAATCAGGTTTTGTTCCAGGGAGACAAATTTTGGATTCTGTCCAGATGGTGCACGAAGTCATCCACTCTCTTGAGGCATCCAAATGGGAAGGTATGTTTCTCAAACTGGATCTTTCTAAAGCTTATGACAGGGTGGACTGGTCTCTCCTTGGGAAGGTCCTCTCGACTTTTGGCTTTGACAGTAAAGTTTGCAAAATTATCTCTCAATTGGTGTCCACCTCCTCCTTGGCTATTCTGGTTAATGGAGTCCCTTCTAATTTTTTCAAACCTTTCAGAGGCCTCAGACAAGGAGACCCCCTTTCGCCCATTTTGTTCATCATTTTAGCTGAATGCTTAGGAAGGATTATAAACTGTAGAAAGCGTGAGGCTTGTATCAAAGGGATCCTTCCCTCCTCTAATTGCGTTCCCTTCACTCATCAGCAATTTGTTGACGATACTATCTTGGGGGGGAAAGCTTCTGTCAAAGAGGCCAGAGCCCTGAAGAAGATTCTTGATACTTACTCCAGTGGGACGGGTCAGTTGATTAATTGGAACAAAAGCTTGCTCTTTTTCATCAACACCTCTGAGTTTAGACAAAGAAAAATCTCTAGGATTCTGGGTTGTGGGGTAGGCTCTTTCCCCTCTACCTATCTTGGTCTCCCTTTGGGATCCTCACCCCCAGAGTCTTTTTGGAATGGTATTTTGGACAGATTCAATAGGAAGATGGCTGGTTGGAAAGGGGTCTCTCTTAGTCAAGCGGGGAAATGCCTCTTCATCAAATCTTCTCTTCAAAATCTGCCAATCTACGCCCTGAGCCTCTTTGGAATTCCGGGGAAAATAGCTGAAAGAATGGAGAAAATACAGAGAGACTTCCTTTGGAATGGTAATGAAGGGAAGAAAAGATACCCTCTTGTTGCTTGGGAGAAGGTTTGCCTCCCTAAGAGGTACGGAGGTCTGGGCATTAGAAAGATCACCCACCTCAATAAGGCTCTCCTAGCTAAACAAATATGGCAGATCTTCAGTAGCACCAGTGAATGGAGGGACACCCTGGTAAACAAGTACCTTAGAAGACCCACTCTTCTTTTCACCCTTTTTAATGAAGATATCCCAAAAGGATCGAACATTTGGAATGGGATCATGAAAGCTAGGGACCTGGCTAAGGCCAGGATATCATGGAAATTGGGAAATGGGAAGGACATCCAGTTCTGGTCGGATAGATGGCTTTCCCAAGATCCACTTATCAATAACCCTATTTTTGAGAGATGGATGCAAGCTTGTACTAATCGAATTGGGTCCAAAGTTTGTGATTATTGGAATGGCCAGGAATGGAGTGACCTATCCCTCATCTCTGAGGACTTGACTCCTATAATGCTTATGCTCAATTCCATGATTCCTATCAATTTGGGGGATGAGCTGGTCTGGAGGGATAATCCCAATGGAAGATACTCTGTTGCCTCAGGCTATAATTCCCTTTGGAGCTTAAAAGAGAAGGCCCCTTGGGCGGAGGCTTGGATTCCGGGTCTCACTCCAAAGATCAACATTTTTTACTGGCTGGCTCTTCAGAACAAAATCCTTACTCATGACAATCTCATGAAGCGAGGACATGTTATGCCCAGTAGATGTCCCTTGTGTAAGAATCAGGCTGAGACCGAAAATCACATTTTCATCTTATGTGACTATGCCAGGGAGGTGTGGAATGTCATCACACATGATAATGAAACCCTCTGGTGCAAATCGGATAATCTCATGGATTTTTTCCATCAATGGAAAGGTCTTTGTAAGATTGCTGGTCGGCAGGATCACTCGGACTGGATTTTACCCCATTTTTGCTGGGGAATTTGGAAGGAAAGGAATAATAGAATATTTAGAGACAGAGAGGAGCCGGCTATAATCCTTGGCAGGAAGGTCTCGAAGAATATAAAGGAAAATCTCCAAGTGCTGAAGGAGGAAGAAGAAGAAGAAGGGGATAGAAAGATAGCTAAAGAAAAAGACATGAACCTCAAAAGGCAGGATGCTAGCTGGCTTCTCCCCCCAGATGGTTGGTCAAAAGCCAACTTTGATGGGGCTTCTAAGGGTAACCCAGACCCTTCAGGTTGCGGTGGAATCATAAGAAATAGCTATGGGGAGGGAATAGCTTCCTTTGCTTCCCCGCTGGGAATCCAAACTATTCATCTGGCTGAAGCAAGAGCTGCGAGTAAGGTGGTCAAGTTGGCTTTTGAAGCCGGGATTACTAAACTCTAGCTTGAGGGGGACTCCAAAAACATTATTAATACCATTAATGGTATTTCCCCTCCCTCGTGGATGATTGCGAACATAATTGCTGAGACTTGCGCCACTCTCACAAAGTTTGATAAGGTCCACGTCACTCATGTTTACAGAGAGGCAAACCCAGTCGCTGATTGGTTTGCTAATAAAGGGGTTAACGCCACCAATAATCTGACCTGGCATGCTGGAAAAGATCTTTCGACGGAGGCAAAGTTGCTTATCGACCAAGATAAAATCTTGGGAAGGATGGCTCAAATCCAATGCAATTATGGATAATAAAGATTGCTTAATAAATGGTAAGTTCCATTATTGGCATCGTGATTTTCACCAGCAAAAGGGGTTTCCTCTGACATTTTGACACATTCGAAAGGACGATACCATTATTTTCAGAAAGGGGTATATTCACGGGTATCATAAAAGAAACATCACCATTTTTTTGAATGCTAATAACTTGCACAGTTCAGAGTTCATGAGAATTGTGGAAGTTGATCAGGTAAACATGACGGATGAGAGGAGCAGAAAGGAGCCGGTGGGGGAAGTTCAGAAGTGGAAGAACAAGGCCAAAGTTTGGAGAGAGCTGGAAAAGGGTGGGGTTACTAATTTCTTTGAGAAACTTCATGGCTCGGATCCTGAGATCACTAACAGCATGGTGAATTCGTGGAATAATGGTAAGGTTAAGGTGAATGGGGTCTACTTTCAAATTACTAAGGATGTGGTTGCTGAAGTCACAGGGATTCCGATGGAGGGGCATAAATTCTTTAGAGACAAGAAGATGTCTTCTAATGCAATCAAGGATTTTGTGAAAAACACTGAAGAGCTGAACAAGCTAGGCAAGAAAGAGACATTTTTTGTAACAGATACTATAAAGAAGCTCTGGAGGTATGTTCTCTATGCTGTCATTGAATATATAACCCTAGACCCCAGGTTTGATAGGGTTAGGACTCACCATTTTGTGATTCTGAATCATTTTTGCCACGGTAGTAAGATCTCCTTCCCGTATTATCTTTTTAACTCGATGAACAAGGCCATTTCTAGTTTTAAAAAGAAAGCTACCGTCAACCCGGCCCTGCATGAGGGTCTTCTACTTCTGATTCATGAGCATTTCCACGCTCAAACCATTAGCAAAAACCCTATCCAGGGGGCGGATGTTGACAAGAGTAGCTCCAAATTTTCCTCAAATTCTAACGATGTCGAGAGCATCAACTCTAATGAGGTTTTTGAGCATTCAAGTAAGAAGACTAAAAGCCATAAGAAGGATTACCCCTCTATCAAATTACCCAGCAGAAAGAGCCCTAGAGGTCATACCCCAGCTAAAACTGGCTTTGCTGAGGTGGAGGAGGAAATGGATACTGATGATTCTGACAAGGTTTCGAAGGAGGAGCTGGATGAGGAGAAACTGAGAAAAAGACAGAAGAGGGAGGGAGAGAGCATGGAGTGCTCCAGTAGTCAGGGAAAGGATTCTCTGCCCATTCCCCTCTCCCCTATACATCCTCAGCCTCCTTTGGAGGAAAATGACAACTCTGGACAGATTGAGGGGGAAGTGCAAGTTAATAACAGAAGGAAGGCTTGGAAGAACTTCAATGTGAGAACGGCCACTATGGGAATCTACAGAGAGGCGATGAACCCCCAACTCCTGGTGGATGACCTCGAGAAGCCTAGACTCAATGAGCTAATTGACCCGGCTATGGTGGCTATTTCTGATAATGCAAGAGAAACGGGCATGAATCTGTTGAACAATGCCTGCAATAGCATGATCAAAAACTTTAGATCAATTAAATGGCTTTTCCATGAGCTTGAGGATGTCAGAGATAGGGTTTCCCAAATGGAAAAAATCAAGAGCAAGACAGGTGCAGAAAGCCAAGGCAACCAGAACAGCTGGGAGACTCTGATGGAGAGGAGAGTAAAAAATATTGAGAACTACAATCACAACCTGGCAAGTCAAATGATCTCCCTCCTTGCTTCGATCAATGACAACATCCTCTCTCTCTTGAAAAATCTCAAAGACAGGAACCAGATGGAGGAAGATGATAAACAGAACAGAGACAAAGATAGGCTGGATGTGGATAAAGCCAAGGACAACACTATGGAGCAAGATTTGACAAACACCCAGGATCATAAGGCAGAAGAGCAACAAGAGTGCGCTGAAGCTGCCCAAACCATGCTCGAGATGGAGAAGTAGTCTGCTAGGTTGGGTCTCTGTCCTTTGGTTTTTGTTTCTCCTGGCTTTGGCTTTTTGTCTGGTCTCTGTTTTTCTGGTTGGTTCTCTAGCCTTTTTAGTGGGCAGTTGTTTCGGGTTGGGCCTTTGGGCTTATTTTCAGCCGTAAGACTTATGTTTTGGCTGGGCATTTTTTTGCTTATTTTCAGCCTTTCTTGTTGTTAAACTTATGGGTTTCAGGACCCCTTAAAACCTGTTTACCTTATCAAAAACATCTATTCCCACATGATCATGCAAACCTCAAAATATGGAAGATAAACATGTAAATAAGCATAACATGAAATCAAAATAACTTAATCTACTAATGCAAACCTCATGAAATCACCAAGTTATTGATGATTTCCTTGCTTATGGGATGTGGTTGCTCACAATTCCTACAACATAACAATGGGGTAGATAGTAGATGTGGAAATGAGGAGAGGGCTCTCATTTTATAGGAAATGAGATGCAATGGATGGTTGAGATTAAAGGCAAGATGAAAGGCTAGGATCTCTCAGAATCGATGAGTTGTCCATGAGGTGGAGGCCAAGTAGCCTCCATGTGGATTAGGGTTTTGACCATTCAAAGGGGAAATATGGTCACACATGTGTGAGCAACCTTTGATGGTGACATGATCAATGACAAGTGTAAGATGTGTGAGACACCTTGACTCTCATGCAAGAGGACAAGTGTGAAAGAGGCATGGAAGGCATGAAAGGTGTGGGAATTGTGAGCATTCCTCACACATGTGTGAGCAAACACTTAGGATTAAAAGGTGATTAGCAAGGTGGTTAGGAAAAGTAAGTAAGATTAGGTAGTGGGTAGGCTTAGAATGATGGGTTAGGTTAGGAAAGTGAGGTTAGTTGGGGGTTAAAGTTAGAAGCCATGTGCTCAAATAGGATTAAATTTAATATTTAATTCCAAGTGGTATTAGCAAAGGATTAATTAAGTAAACAAAGTACTTTACTTAATTAAAGTGAATGGGTTAGGATGTAAGTGGAAAGGCTAGGATTTAAATAAACCTTAGTTTATTTAAATCAAGAAAAGGAAAATATAATTAAACAAATGCAAATATATTTAATTAAAGGTAGGATAATTAAATAAATAATAAATATTTATTTAATTGGTCATAAAATGAGTATTTGGAAAATTTTAGGTGTCTACATTTTGCCCCTCTTTGATATAGCATTAGTAATGTTATATCAAAGAAAAATAAAATATAGTGGCTGGGAGGATAAGACTAGTAGCATGATGCCCCAATCATGGAAGGATAAAGAAGGATGAGGAGGGTGGAAAGGGATTCCCCCTCAAGAGGACATGCAGGTTAGGAGAACATGGATGTTCTCTCAAAATGGATAGGAGTATGGAAGGGAGTGGAAAATGATAAGAGCGATAAAATTATGCTGCAATGGTGTGAAAAACCTAAGTTTGATATTGTATTCAACACTATGCACCAAGGTATGAGGAACCAAGATGAAAATGTGTCAAGTATGTGATAAAAAGGGGTCTAATACAACCAGATACCTTATGAAACCATGATATGGAAGACCATGATTCTTGGGGACAATAGGATGCAAAGACCATGATAAATGCTAAAAATACTAATGCATACAAGTAACAAGCAATCATGCACAATAAACCATAAGCAAACCAACATTTTGCCCCTAGTCAAGCTGAAAACCAATTAATGGATTGATTGATAATGATTGATTAAGGATGGCAAAGCTAATGATAAGCATAATGCACATCCAAGGATTGGGAAGGATTCATCCCATGATAATGTGTGAATGAATATGGTCATTAGATTATCAGTTGATTGGGTCAAATTGATGAATTGATTAAGAATTGATGTACAAGATTGCAAGATTAGATTGATTGAATTAGTATTGATTGCAAAGTGGGATTTTTAAAATTTTTTATGGGAAGTTGGATGAATAGAAAAAATTTAAATGCAATTAGAAGAATAAACATGGATAAGATTAGAAGAATGATGTTGATAGGATGAAGAATGATGAGAGTAGAATTGATTTGATGTGAAAGGATTAGAAAAAGGGAAATTTTATTGAATTAGAGGATGAATGAATTTGATTGAAGTGAGTTGGATAGAATGGACTGGGACCAATGATGAAGGAGAGCCAAGGTAGGGTAAATGGAGGAAAAGAAATGTGAGTCGGTGTATGAAAGGAATGGTGAAAGGATATGTGGGGCCAAATGGCATGGGATCAAAAAAATGCTGAGCCAATGATCATGTTTCAAAGGAGTCCCAATGCCCCATACCAAGGATAGGAAAATAGAAGGAAAGAGGGTGGGAAAGGATGTGTGAAAATGGAAAGATGGTATGAAGGCTAGATTATGGAGGAAGAGAAGGCATGTGCTCTTTCAAAGCATGTATGAAAAATTTGGTATTGTGCATCTAATAGTGATCAAGAGCATGGGCATGAAAGGGGAATGAATAAGGGATATGGAAGGGATAACCAAGATAAAGGACATATGAAAGGGGGATGGAATTATGTAGGAGTATGGATGGAAAATGGATGACCATGATAAGGACGAAGGGATGCAATATATAGATAATATGTCAAGATCAAATATATGGAAGAATTATGGAAGTATCTAGGAAAATGTATGGATAATGTGCAAGGGGTACAAAAAGTGCATATGGATGGATGAAAAGAAAGTGAAAGCCAAGATCAAAGATGGAAAAGGATGATGAATGACAGATGGAAGTAGGGAAGATATGGATGAAAGTGTGGTATGGATGGAGCTTGCCCCTAGTGTAGAGTGCAAGTGGAAGAGGAAAAGTGAGTGGATGGATAAGTGGACTTTGAAGGCAATGGACACATGATAGGAAAATGAAGGGAGGACTCAAACATCTATTTACATGGATGGGATCCCTTGATATCTTTTCCATTTTTCTTTGGTATTTTTTTTTGTTATTTTCAAGGGTTTTGACTATTTTCTCATAGATGTTGGTAGGATGGTGAAAAGAAGGATGAAGACTTATGAAAAAGTGTGGATTAAGGGGGTGGAGTGGGTGGGAGGAAGACATGGTTGATGGATGCTAGGTTTGAGGACTAGTGAATGAGTCGATGAAGGAGGCGAAAAGATCATCATTAGTACACACCTTGAAGGGTGATGGAAAGGAGAAAATTGTGGAGAATATGTAGGAGAAAGTTTGGATTTTGGGATATAGCGACCCAAAATGGATGAAGGAGATGATGGATTTAGGATGGTTGATTTGGGTATAGAAGGACCCAAAATAGATTTGGAAAATGGAAGTTGGGATGATTTATGAATGAGGGAAGCCTTTGGATTAGCAAGACTAGATGTTATTTTGAATCTTTCTTTTAGATTCATTGCTACATTAAGTAGCTTTGGGATCAACATTTTTTTTGCATTTTTGATTTGTTCTGGATCAGATTTGTCTTTTCTTGGACATGTCTTTTAGAGGTGACATGTTGTTCCTTGGATTTATGTGGATTTTTGGCTTTATTCAATTTTTCTTTGGCATCCAATTTGCTTCCATTGGCCATGGTATTAGTGCATGAAGGTAAATGGGGTGGAGAACGTATCGATGGTGAACATTGTAAGGAATTCAAGGATGTGTGCCTTTGTTGATCTTTAGGAGCATGAGGGGATGAAGTAGAAAACATGGATATGGTGGATGGATGTATGTAAGGACCCAAAATGGAAGGAAGGGATGAAGGATTTGGTAGTGGAACATAAGGACCCAAGATGGATAGAAGTGAGGAAGGAATGGGAATAGGGATATAAGGGCCCAAAATGGACTTCGAAGATGAATGATGGGGAGATTTAGGTTTGGAAGGAATAGCTTTGGATTTTGAAGAAGTGGAAGGCATACCAACATCTTGAGACATTATTTCTTCAATGGGATGCTTATCATTTTTAATACAAGATGTGAGTCTAGGTATATGGGGTTCATGAGTGGATTAGATAGGTGTGATAGGATCATGTGGAGGATTAGGATTGCAAGGGGGATTATGATGGATAATAGGATCTTGAGCTAGGGTGGGATCATGAAAGGAAAATGAAGGGGACCTTTGATCTTGACTTAAAAGAGGGTCATTTAGCAGAATGAGTGGACCATGAGATGGAATAGAATCACATAATGGAGTGGAGGGAATGGAATCATGAGATGGAGTGATTTGATCTTGACATGGAGGAGTATTAGTGGATGGGATGGAAGGAACTTCTGCATGAAGTGGAGGATCTACGGATGATAACTCTTGAGATGGAGCAGAATTAGTAAGGTGTGTGGTACATGAGATGCATTGATATTGATTAGGAAGGGAATCATGATATGGACTAAGAGGGATAAATGGATCTTGAGGGATAGGGGAATGATGGGATGGATAAATTCTTGGATCTTGAGGAGAAGAAAAATCTATAATGTCATGCTTTAGAGGAAGATCTTGAGATGGAATTGGGGGTATGACTTTGGATGATTTGGGCTCTTTATCTTGTTCTTTACACTTAGCCAAGAATGATGAGAAATACCCCGTACGAGGTGGGGATGATGTGGATTTTGGAGGATTAGGATTGTGTGAAGGTGGAAGTACGGGTAGGGGATTGGGATGATGGTTTTTGACATTAAGCTCAAAGTATGGGGAATTGCATGGGGAGTTGGGGTTGGATGGGACATGAGGACTATGGTCTTCAAAACATGGAGGAAGAGGACACATGGCATGGAAATAAAACTCCTTTCGTTGACTTGCTAAGAGATAATTCTATAGTTGCTCCATTTCCTTGGCAAGGTCATTGCTATTTGAGGAATTGTGTGGGCTATGAATGGAATTGTATGTGGGTGAAGGATAATGTGGTGGATTTCCCTTGTCAAAGGTAGAAGAATAATGCACATGAGATGGATTAAAGTTGGATATGAAGTGTTGAGGATGGATTTGATATGTAGGTTGAACAGGAGGTAGACCTCCATATTGTCTTTGAAGATTGTCAACCATTTGATTAAGTAAATTTGTATCCATAGATGTTAGAGGAAGAGTGATGAAAGATTCGATGATGGATGGAATATGAACTTAAGACTAGGAGCAATGTTGGACTTTTGTGTCAATTTGATTTGAATTGAATTGGACTTGATTTGATATGATTGAATTTGATTTTATTTGATGTGATTTGGATAAGGTTTTGCTTTCATTTGATAAAAACCCTATGATATTGCAAACAAGTGAATGTGAAATTTAAATGAAAGTCCAATGTTTGTGACAATTATCCTATGTCCAAAGTAGAAGATTGATGCAAAGTTGAATTAGAAGAAGACGTGAATGAAATTAGAAAGATTGATTATGGATGAATATGTAAATGGATCGGATTAAGAATTGATTAGAAATGATTGAATTTGACAAGCAATTAGATTAGAAGGATGATGATGTGAAGGATTTAATTAAGGATGAATTATGAGATTGGCCAAGGAACTTGAATCAGAAATTGGATTATGAAGCATGACTAGGATGAAGATTATGGATTTGATTGAATGATTAGGAAGACAAGGAAATCACTTAGATGAATAGAGATGATTAAGATCTTAAGGAAGAGTTTTAATGATGAAGACAAGAGATGTATGAGGGTGATGAATTTGATGTGAAGAAGAAGTGACATGGAATGATGTGGAAAACTTGACTAAGAAGACCTACACTAAGACTTTTTTTGTGGATTTTTGAAGTATTATGATATTTTTTTTTTGTATTTTTATGTTTTATAATGTTTTTGGATTTTTCAAATTTGAGATGCAAAATATATACAATGAAATATATACAAGACAAGTGTAGTTGGTGTGTCCCCTTCAATGAGGAGGGTTTCAAACATTCAAGCACATCAAACACAACAATAATCCTATAAGGTTTCAACTAGGATGCACAAGGATCAACTAGAGGGTGTCCTCAATATACAAAAGGTATGTGAGGCTCAAATTTGTAGATGAAAGAAAATAATGCCACACAGCTAGGGGGAGACAGTAACCCAAATCTCCTCCTTCACTTCCCAAAGGTCTAAAGTTCTTTGGGGCTTAGCCAAGAGTAACAAGATTTTACTTCCAAGAGAGGTGTATTTCAATTCACCTCCCAATTTTTATACTCCGCCAGAACACTAGAGTTGAGGTCATCCCAAGGGGTGACAAATCCCCAAGCAGGCCTCCTAAAAAAAGAAAAACAAGACCACTTATTTTTTGTGAACCCAAGATCACCCGAAGGCAAGAGGGGAGAGAATACGTAACTGGCCTTGGGGTTTAGCAGACACATGTTCTTTCCCAATGAAGCTTTAGGTTTTGTAATCTATGTTGAAGACACACGTGTTTATAGCATACAATGTTCTTTCCAACTTAAAATTATCATCAACATAAATGAAAGCGTAGATTCATCAATAAGAAAGAAAATCAAGCATGTGCATAAGCAAATTGCTGACAATGAAATCAATTTCCCTTAAGGCATTCAAGATTGTGTGAGTTCATTTTAAGCACCAATTCCAAATGTTTTCTAGCCTAAGCATTCATGTCAATTTCCTTAAGGCATTCAAGAGTGTGTTTGATTGTTTTAGCTTTAACCATGCATTCAAAGATGAGTGTTTAAGCATACAAGTTTATTCCAAAACAAAATTAAGGCAAAAAATTGCAAGCAATATGGTTAGTGAGAAAATATCCTTGCAAAACCACAAGTTAGGGTAGCAAAAATGTAGGATAAACATGAAACAACCCTGCAATGAAAAGGTTAGCACAAATTTTGGTATTTGATAGAAAAAATAAGGATCTAAACAACATCAAAATCTAATGAAACCAACACCATGATGACGGGCTTAGAATCAACTTTTGAGTGATATCTTGTTTTTCAAAAATGGAGTTCATATGCTCAAGTTATGAGCAAAAAACCAAAGGCTGCTCCTTATGGTCTAGAAGAGCATGTGGAATGATTTTGTAGTAATGACATCAGTGACTTGAGAGATTAAAATTGACAGTTAGAGGCACGTCCACCTTTTTTTTTTTTTTTTTGACATTTTTGCTAAATGAAAAGTTCTATGTGGCTTATTAAAAAAAGATCAATTTTATTTTTATACAAAAAGAATAAAGTTGAACAAAAAAAAAAAAAACTTATAATTGAAACTAAATATTTAAAAAAAAAGAAGCAAAAAGTTTTTATGAAAAGGGTGGAGGTGGGGGTGAGTTTGAATGGCCGTGACCGGTGGTAGGAGCAGGTGGGGAGATGCAAGATGCCGCTGGTAGGAGGGTTATGGGTGTGGAGGAGGGTAAGCAGTCGGCAGGAAAAGGATGTCACAGGAAGTGAAGTTGTAGTGCAGCAAAGGTGGTGCAGACGGGAGACAAGGGAGCAGTGGTGTCGGGCTGAGCAATGACCGTCGGGAACTACAAACAACTCATGGGAGGGTGGTTAGGAAATGCAAGAGGGATTTAAAGTGGCATGAAGGAGGCATCCATAGCTCAAGAGGGAGGTTTTTTCAAGGGGAAGCAGGGATTGGAGTGGTGGTTGTGAGTTTCGGTGGTAGCAAAGGCCACAAGCGGCACTTGAGAGGAGGGAATGGAGAGCTATCAAGGGGTGGCAAGTGGGGATGGAGGGCAATGGAGCTAGGGCAATGCAAGGAGGTAAGGTAGGTGGTCATGGCTTTGGTGGGGAGTGGGGGGGGAGAATGATTAGGTTACAGGTGAGGGTTTTGGTGCAAGTGGTGATAGGAGATAGGGCTGCAGGATGTGGTTGCGCCACTCGCTGGAGGTAGGTGGTGCATCAAATTTTGGTGCCGCGGTTGCGAGATGTCGTAGGCCATGGATACAATGACATCACAAGCAAAGAATGTGGCTACGGCTTGTCGTTGCACGATGGGGAGGAGGCAACGAGAATGGTGGGAGTTGCAGGGTGGGGGGCAATGGTGGTAGTTGCGCCACTCGCAGGCACCGCTACTAGTGGTGCTGTGGCGGTAGCCTGCAGCAGCACAAAAACGGAGTTAAAAATTATTTTTTATTTTTATTTTTATTTTTATTTTTGAATTTAAACTAACATATATAAACTAACAAACATGTACCCCTTTAAAAAAAAAAAAAAAATTATATATATAAAGGGCAAAGCCTAGATAAAGCTATATATATATATATATATATTATAAAACATAAATAAAATAAAGCAAAAATAAAGGCAAACACACCCACACACCCACACCCCCCGCCCCCCCCCCCCCCCCCCCCCCTCCGCCCCCTTTTTAGCTAGTTATTTATTAACAAAGGAGTTTTTTTTCTTTTAGTTTTCCTAATAATGAAGAATATATTCAATGTATATGTACCTCTACAACTTGGAAATATAGAGTTTTTTATGTCAAAAAACTTCCCCTATGTGCTCCAAACATGATGATGAGCTTTATGGCTCGATTAGAGGCTCTTCATAAGATTTTATCTCCAAGTGCATCCTCAACCTACAAACTTGAACACTCATAAATAAACTCAAAAATACATTAGATGGTTAGTTCAAACCCATGAAGTGGGTCCCACTTAGCGTGCCAAAACGTATTGCATAAAAATGTAATAAACGGAATAAACACTAAGCAACTAACATCTATTCCTACATGATCATGCAAAACTCAAAATATGGAAGATAAAAATGTAAATAAGCATAACATGAAATCAAAATAACTTAATCTTCTAATGCAAACCTCATGAAATTACCAAGTGATTGATGATTTCATTTCTTATGGGATGTGGTTGCTCACAATTCCTGCAACATAACAATGGGGTAGATAGTAGATGTGGAAATGAGGAGAGGGCTTTCCTTTTATAGGAAATGAGATGCAATGGTCGGTTGAGATTAAAGGCAAGATGAAGGGTTAAGATCTCACAGGATCAATGAGGTGTCCATGAGGTGGAGGCCAAGTAGACTCCATGTGGATTAGGGTAGGGGAAAGATGCTCACACATGTGTGAGCAACCTTTGATGATGACATGATCAATGACAAGTGTAAGAGGTGTGAGAAGCATGGCTTCTCACACATGTGTGAGACACCTTTGACTCTCATGCAAGAGGAAAAGTGTGCAAGAGGCATGGAAGGCATGAGGGGTGTGGGAAGTGTGAGCATTCCTCAGACATGTGTGAGGATTCCTCACATGTGTGTGAGCACACACTTAGGATTAAAGGGTGATTAGCAAGGTGGTTAGGAAAAGTAAGCAAGATTAGGTAGTGGGTAGGCTTAGAATGATGGGTTAGGTTAGGAAAGTGAGGTTAGGTGGGGGTCAATGTTAGGAGCCATGTGCTCAAATAGGATTAAATTTAATATTTAATTCCAAGTGGTATTAGCAAAGGATTAATTAAGTAAATGAAGTACTTTACTTAATTAAAGTGAATGGGTTAGGATGCAAGTGGAAAGGCTAGGATTTAAATAAACCTTAGTTTATTTAAATCAAGAAAAGGTAAATATAATTAAAAAAATGTAAATTTATTTAATTAAAGGTAGGGTAATTAAATAAATAATAAAAATTTATTTAATTGGTCATGAAATGGGTATTTGGACAATTTTGGGTGTCTACAAGATCATGTAATATATCCTAAATTTTATTTAGTGTTACCAGTTAATGTATTCAATCTTTCCAAGGATAAATACAAAAAGGGTATTTACAACGAATTATCTATGTTCTCTTATTCTATCTTCTAATTCTTCATATGTTGTTAACTTTGTGATTGAATGAATAAAGTTCATTTAATTTAAGACAACTTGGATGAGTTTTGTATTAGATTTGTTGTTGCTTTTAATTCAAGGAGTTAAGTAAATGCTTTAATGATTTGATAGGGTTTCTAGGTGTACAGAGGGGATGCTAGTAAGAATAGAGTTTGGGGATTTCAATTGATAAACTTAATTGTAAGGCACTCAAGTTAGCTCATCTTGCTAGTAGTGACTCTATGTTGCAATGGATAAGGCATCGATCACTAAATCAGATGCAAGCTGAAATGAAAGTCATTTGCACAAATAATTTTAATCAAATCAATTTAGTTTTTCATGTTTTGTAGTGGGTTGAAAGGAATTAACCCTCACTTAGCTTATGGGTTTGTAGGTTATGATTTGTAGCTATTTCATTCCTATGTTATTGCTAGTGATTTTTTTAGTGGTGAATCTTCACCAATTGGCTATTCTATATCTTTGGGAAATAGCAATTGGAAAATAAAACCTGTGTATGGGGTGAACCATATCACCAAGATATTAAATAATTTGGGTCCAAATCCTAGGCTAATCGATCACTAATTTACACATGATTGGTCCCAAATCTTGGTTCAATCACCAATGTAATCTACTTTCAGAATACAATTATTTTTTAAAAAAATTTAGTCTTTCCCTAATGTTTTCTTATTGGACAATTTTATTTCACCCTTAAAATAAAATAAAATTTTCCCTTGGGTTGAGTATTGCCTGCGATTTTATTGACATGTGTCTCCAACTGCCCCTGTTTAGCCAACTATTTTGGTCTTTGGGACATGTGTCCTAATTTTAGGAACATTTAGACTTTATGGTATGGCATTTAAAATTACACCCGAAATAGATCTAAAGCCATTGATCTATATTACATCAACAGTCCAAATTAATTCCTTTCACCATAAGGATAACATTAAAAGTGATGACGACCAAGTTGGTAATAAAAAAAGACACATTATTAATTAAATCTTAATGGATTAGCATACTACAAGTACACTATATAGTGTACAATTGGCAGGTGGGTTATAGACCACTTGTGACTCTATTAATTCACCAAAAAATTAAATAATCTCTCTTTATAAATTGGCATATTAGCCAACTATATTAATATTTTGTGTTATATGAAATAATTGATTTGCCTCTTACATTACAAAAAATGTTTGACTAAAAAAAAACCACCTACATTTATTTTCATACACAAAAAAATAAAATTAATTTTCCGTAATCATTATTAAATTTTGACATGGAAAAGAAAATTGTGCCAATAGAAAATAATTTTTTCCCTTGCCTCAAATGAAAAATTTGTCATTGATTAGAATATTTTCTTGCATATTTAATGTTTAATTCACTAGCATTTTACATATTTTTCTAGGGAGGGGTTTATTAAAGTTATCCCTAGTTATTGCATAAGTATCAAAAGCTATAAGGGTTTCATCTACTATTAATAGGTTTAGATTTTATGTTTATTTGCACTAGTACCATATTATAGAACCTCAAGGTGATGGGGACACTCCACTTGATGGGGACACAACCCAAGAACAGAATGGACACAATAGAAATGGGAAATTATATTTACTGAGAAAATAAGCTAGTACAATAGTACAGAGAAAATAAAATTTAAAACATGCCCTAAGGGCTTACAATAGCATAAATCTGGAGATAATTTCTCCTTTCAGCACCTCCTCTCAAACTCCACCCCGAACTACCTTTTACAATGCCAACAGTCTCCTTAAATAGACCCCAAAGGGTTAAGGACTAGGAGTACATTCTAGAAAGTGCTAGTAGGCATCCACCATCCAAATAGAAGGTTCTAGAAGCTGTGTTAGAAGTCGGTGCAAATCTAGAGGAATCCAAAAATGGTAACCAAACTTTTGGGAGGCATAACTTTTGAACCGTAGCTCTGATTGACGGACTGTTTACATTTCTGGAAAGCTCTCAAAGCACTCTATAGCCTTATGGATAGCTTCGCTCATCCCCCATTTTTTGGCCCTTTTTGAGGTCATTTAATGCCCCTAACCTGACTTTGAAGCATTCTTAGGAGGTCTCCAAAACTCAAAAATTTGCAATAACTTTCAAACCATGGGGCCTTTTGACCTGATTCTTTTTCTAGAATGCTCTAAATTACAATTACATTCATCTAGCCAATTTACACCTCCTAGTTCACCAAAATGATGGCCCAATTACATGCTCCTATTTTTTCAGGATTTTCTAGCACACTGATAGTGGAACTGTGAGAGAGTTGGAACCTTTATTTGACCCAAATGGGTATCCAAAAATTAAAACACATGAAACAGAAACTAAGTCTAAGTACATTTTTTTGGGTGACACAGGATTACCCTTATACCTCTGGATGCTCCTGCATCACAAGGTTAACCCGCCTAGGTGTTGCAGAGCTTGAAGTGAAGAAGGAGTTCTACCTTATAGTTGGCCCAAGATTAGCAGTCAAGTGCATCCATCATAGAAATTTGCTAGCCTTAGATGTATTGGTTTGGTTTCTTGGTTATTTCTAAATCTGTTAAATCAGAAGCAAATAAGATGGTGACTCTACTGGGGAGAGACACAAGGAAAGTAATACAACAGTGAGGAATTATGGCGTAGTTTTCATGTCCTTGCTGAATTTTGTGTTTCCTAGTTATGCCTTATTCTTGATAGCAATAACTTTGAAGATTAGTAATGAATAAGCATTTCTAAAATCACGTGTTTGTTCTCATGTTTATATCCAAGTGACCACAAAGTGCTGGTGAAAATCTAAAGAGTCAAGAATATAAGTTTCTTTCACTTTATCTAGATTGTGAAATTCTCCAGTTGTTGTATAAAGTTTTTCAAATACTTATTATAAATTTTGGACCAGCTTGTTATGTCTTGCAAGTTAGGAAAATCTTTTCTCACTAAGTGAGTGGCAACTTGAAGTTATATCTCTATACCAGTGCATTGTGAAGTTGAAGGTATTATGAAGGATACAACAATTGGAATGCATATTTGAAGAATTTATCTCAAGTTCTTGACAATGGGTGAGACAATTATGTGAGATGCAATGCAAAAGTTACTAAATCCAAATAAGATATGAACCTGCTCATTATTTGCAGCATTGAAGTAGTTTGTAGGCATCAACATTAAAAAGTATTTTCCACTTTCATAAGATTTATTTTCCATGAAAGTAAATTCTACAAAAGATTCTCCATCAAGTGGTATTTTCAGCACTAAGTAGGAGAATGATTTGATATATCTCAACATACTTTGTGAAGGATGGATTCAATAAATGTTTTTATATTTTGAAGTATGTTTTGGAGCATGAATTGGTAGAAAAGTTTCCAGATCTGCTACAAGTAATAAATTTTGAAAGCATTATTAGTGAATGAGTTTTAAGTTTGCTAGAAATGACAAATGTCTTTTTACCTAGCATGTAGTCCATGTATAAGAATTCTAGATCTATTTCTGCCAAAAGATACATGCTGTTAAATTTTGATGGCATTCATGGTTTTCCAAACCCTATGCCATATGATCTTAGAAATTATTTTCCTAAGTTCAATGGGAAACATGAAAATTCATATAGTCATCATATTCAGATGTTCTGTGATTTGATTGGTGATTTTGAGATTGCCCGCAAAGATGTACATATGAAGTTGTTTGTTCAAACTTTAGAAGGTGATGCTAGAGACTGGTTTTCCTTTCTATGGCATGTTCTATTTCATCTTGGGATGAATTAATTTCAGCCTTCATGAAGTAGTTTGAGGAAAGAGTAAGCATTTTTTATTATTTTGAGAAATTCTTGAAGATCCAAATCAGGAATGATGAATTAGTTCTTGAATTCATTATTAGATTTGCAAAAGTTGTAAATGAGATTCCTAAAAATGGTAAGTTGGATGATCAAATGTGTTTAGTGGTTTATCTTGATGCATTTGATAAGAAGATGAATTATCTATTAAAAGATAAAGAACCTAAGACTTTACATCAAGCACTCATAATAACAATAGAGATTGAAAATAACATAAAATACAGTTTAACTAGGAGTCATTTCTCTAGAAGTGTTTGCTAGCAAGATGAGGTTCAAAGAAGAAATCAATGTCGTGTAGAGTGTTCAGATTTAGATCAGCAAGTAGGTACCCCTATTGTGGTAATAAATTTTTTGAAAATTTAGAATTAAAGACATGTGCAAATGAAGTTTCTTGGTTTCAAAGGAGAGATGATTCTATTCTTGATAAACAAAGTGCAAATGTTTGTAGTATTTCAGTAGTGGATGATAAGGTGGATTCACTTGATCAGTTAGATATGCAAGAAATGATTTTAGTTATTCCTTCTCTTATTGATAGATTGCATTATGTTGAGAATATTATAAACTTTGAAGGTTAAAAATGTTCATCTTAGTATAAGGATGAAGAAGTTGAAATTCATGCTTCAAGTGATGAAGGTAAAGTTGCCAATTTGATATATTATGAAGAAGCATCATGTGAAGACAATGATGAGAGTGGTTACTCAAGTCAAGAAGCGGATAGTGATAATATATGTTCATCTTCATATGAGTATAATGCAAATTGGGAAGAAGAAAACAATGAAGAAAGTGAGTACTCTTATGCTAGTAAAGGTATGAGTTCTTTTTCTAAATCCGAAAGTGAAGTTCCATTTCAAAATTATGTAAATCAGCTTGAGGTTGAAAGTTGTGAAGAAGAGTTGTCTGCACAATATGAGGATAAGAAGATCATTCATAAGGATGAACTACCTAATTGTGCAGATAAATTTCATAAGGTTGCATGTAGTAGTAATCAAAAATTTACAAATGATCCTAATATTAATGCATCAACACCTATTGGTAAGATGAAAGATGATTTTTTAGCAAGACTTTCAAGCATCTTGATGAAGACAATGAAAGTAATGTTGACTTATATTCTACATGTTTTGTTGATGGAGTGGATGGTATATCTTCATGTAATGATTCTAATTTCTCTTCTTCATATGTTAAAATTCTCCATTATAGTGATGTTAGAAATGGTTTCAAAGTTTTCCTGAATCCTTTATATGGTGAAGAGTTTGATATTGATTAGTGCATCACTTGTCATAATGTCTACAAAGGAGCTTTGGATGGAGTTATCAACCCACTTTTTGAAGAGCATATGAAATATTTAGATTTAGTTGAGGATGATCTTGATGATGATACATTGTCTTACTACTATAAGAGATTAGATTTCTTTTCTTCTAGATATGATAGTGAAAGTGATGATGAGATTTCATCTCATGATGTTGGTAACAAGCTATTTGATGAAGTTGTTATTGAAGATCAACATGCACCTTGCACCAAATTTTATGGTGAATACTCTAATGTGATGGCTAATCAATTTTTTGATTTCAAAGAGTCATTAGAAGATCTTAGATTAGTTTTAGATGTTGACATTGATGATATTTGTGAGTATGAGTCTAATTTCTCATTCAAATACCATTTGGTTATACATAAGGATACACAATTTCAAGGTATGTGTGATTTTTTTCCCCATGTTGAATATGAAGCTTTCATGTTCAAGATTGATAGCATGCCTGATTCATTAAATGAAGGGGAATTTCAGTTTGAGTTTGATATTTTTGAGCATGCTGATCAGAACTTTCATAATGAGAAAGTTGTAGAGAGTGATCATAGCTTTTATATGCATTATGAAAGTGAAGGTTTAGATTCTATTTTTCCAAGTGAGTTGATTCGCAATGCTAAATCTGATTAGTAAAACTAATAGAAATCATGTTTCCAACTTACCTCATTAAATTTTAGATGAGAATCAAATATATGATAGAGGTAAATGATTTTGTTGAAGTTCGGTGGCCCAAGGCCATTATTTGTACAGTCTAGGAGTAGTTGTTTCTTGCTTTCAATAAAGTTGTTCGAAGGAAATTTTTGTTGTCAAGTCTGTGGTCTACTTCTCCTAGAGATCTAAATCCTTTCCATGCCTACAAGGGACATGAATCCCTAGATAGAGCCACTATCGGGACTCAAAATTGAAGCCCTGATTTTGAGTACCATTGATGTGATCAAGCCCTATAAATGCTTTTTAATGCATGTGTACCCGGCTATCCTTTCAAGGCCTAAGAGGTGTTTAATGTTTCTAACACCTTGCATTCAGTATGTCCATGCATTCCATGAAGATAAATTTCCATTCTGATTCATTTTGTGAAGTTATGTTTTGAGTAATGTCCAAATCTGCATTTTCATGTTTTAAACAACAATAGGAGGCCTAGTTTGCATCTAAATATCTTGCACCCAATAATGTTTCATGACTCACTACTTTGGGAGTGTTTAGTATCAATACCAAAGAACCTATATTTCATAGTTTGAGTCATTTTGATATGTTTTGACTAGGTTTTGAATCCCTCAACCTCGGTCATTTATTATTGTTGTGCTGATGCAAATTGCTCAAAATTCTAGAAGGCCCTATTTTACTTGTAATGACTTTGACCCAAGTGACCAAAATGAAAAGATTCCTTTTGCATTGTATTATAACGCTTAGATACTTGCTATGTTTCAATTTTTAGCTTATGAAAAATCCATTTAATCAGTTTTCAAACATGATTCCAAAAGTAATTTGTAAAGTTTTACTAGTGGCATAAAGTGCAGATTGGTCGGTAACCCTATTTGTGATGTTATATTATTGAATCCATAATAGGTGAGATCAAATGGATTGTACCATTGTGTTCTACTCTAATTTTATTTAAGTGTGCCAATTTGCAAATCATGACAAATCCATCTACACACTTTCCCAGGTCCATTCCATTTGCAAAAACTCACCTTTCTACCAATGTTTCAATCTACAAATTTTGAGTAGCCCACTTTGACCATTCCCCAAATGCATCCAGTTACTTGTCATGAGCCCTAATTGAATATTTATATTTTCATCATGATAGTGAACCAATTTCCCAATTTTTGTTTCCCCAAGTGTTAGTTTGCCCTATTTTTAAAGCCAAATCGAAACATGTTTTGTTGTTTTCTAACATGTTTGCATGCAGGTAGTTCTGAGAGGGAAACTTTGATAGTCAATATCTTTTGACTAATAATTAATCATGAGATAAGGTTTGAAAAGGTAAAAGTATATAGAACATAGAATCAATATGTTTGATTGTAGATCTCAGTTAGGTGTTTTTATCAATTTTTTAAAGCTGGTCAAAGGACCCCTTAGCAAGAAATTGATAAGTTGCAGACAAGTTGTAAATTGTGGTTCAATTATTAATTTTGATCTTGATTAGAACTAGACGATTCAATAGGCCACTATGAGATGTTAGTTGTTCAAAAAGAAAAAAGAAAAAATTAGCTGGACCCACTTTGGGGCCCAACTAATCCCATTAGATTGATAAGGCATTGGGTTATAAAGGATGTTTTAAAAAAGAGGGGGAAGTAATGATATTTTAAAATTATTACAAAGATGATTTTTGGTTGAGAATGGCATTAAGGATCAATTTGAAGACCATTTTCCACTTTTTAATTCCAAATATTGTAAGAGGTTATCCTTGATCCTATAAGAAGTTTGAAGTTGTGGATGCCAAGATGACTTTTCAATTTGAAAGTGGTATGTGAAATCATGGGAAATGAGAAAAAGTACATTTAAGAATCCTTTGA
The DNA here is from genome assembly GCA_028749045.1 of Cupressus sempervirens. Lineage (NCBI taxonomy): Eukaryota > Viridiplantae > Streptophyta > Pinopsida > Cupressales > Cupressaceae > Cupressus > Cupressus sempervirens. Next base: position 1,097,756,111 of record CM053785.1, read on the forward strand.
GTACAAGTAATCTCCTAAAACCAATCCTTGCCTTGTTTGTGAATCTTGGTGGTGGAGACAATGGAGGTTGTTATAGCTATAACAGGTATCCTTTCACTCCAAATGTGGGACTAGAATATACCATATATCTAGTTAGTTTAAAGAAATTACAAAATGAGTATCCAAATATTCTTTTTCTCACAAGTGAGCATTGTTTTATTTCCCCAAACTTATGCTTCATAACCTAGGTTGAGGGTAACTCAATAAAATCGAGATCAAATGGCATGAGGACTTGGTAGATAAATAGAAAGAGCACATTTCAATAGTTTGAAGTAAATTTTGGAGCTTACCTTCATGGATATACAAGAGGAACAAGTTGCTTGTGCCTAACATTATAATAGACCACTTAGAATGGATGATTCATTGGAAAAAAGCCATTGAAAATTAGGGGATACACATGTGTTGGAGTTCCATGCAAAAGTAGAAGATCATGCCATAAAGGGATATTGTTCACCATGTCCTTTCCCATGACATCAATGAAAAACCATTTTCAAACCCTTCTTTATACGGTGGCAGTCCATCCATGCTATAATTGCATTTTGGTTTCAGAATAGAAGGAAGATGTTGAGCATCACAGATTGGGATTCCTTACTAAATTTGAAGTGCATGGTCTCTTGTGTTAAAGGACATGCACTTTTCAAGAATTTTATTTGGTCTTGGTCCTAGACATATTGTAGAGAAACCAAAAATAAGTGAGGGAAATGCTCAAGTGGATCCATACTAGACATCATTTGCAGAGGAGTAGTGAAGCTAGATTTAATTCAACAACTACAAGTAAAGATATAACTGGCAATGGAGGCATCTCAAGATTATTTGGAGGAAGAAGTTATGTAACCAGTAGTTTAAAAAAAAAACATATTGAGGAATATGTTGGCGCTCAAAATTGTAGCCTTGATTTTGAGCACCGTTGAGAAAATCAAGCCTCATAAATGCTTTTTGATGAGTGTGTACTCGATTGTACTTTGAGCCCCATGATTTGTTTAATGCTTCTAGCACCCTCCATTCAGCATATCCACATGTTCCATAATGATAAACTGTCATTTTGAGCCATTTCGTGAAGTCCCATTTTGAGCATTTGTCAAATCTGCATTTTCACCAAAGTCTCAAATAGTGACAGGAGGCCATGTTTGCATCTGAATATCTTGTGCCCAGTTTCATGACTCGCCACTTTGGGAGTGTCTACTGTCCATACCTAAGAGCCTATATTTTAGCTTTCAAGTCATTTCAAGTATGTTTGCGTAGGTTTTGAATTGCTCAAATTTGGTTAATTATCAATGTCATGCTGATATGAATTGCACATAATTCTGGAAGGCCCTATTTGACTTGTTATAACTTTGACCCAGTTGACCAAAATGCTAAAATTCTTTTTATGTTGCATTTTTGAGGTTAGAGAATTATTAAGTTTCAATTTTGAGCTTATGATGAATCTATTTGATTAGTTTCCAAACATGATTCCAAATGCAATTTCTAGCTTTTTACTGGTATCAGCATTTGTAGATTTGTCAGAAGCCCTGTTCGTGATGTTATAACTTGAAATCTATGATAGATGAGATCAAATGGATTGTACCGCTATGTTGTACTCCAAAAATACTTTAAGTATTTCAATTTTCAAATCTTGACAAATTCGTTTGCACACCTTTCCAGGTCCATTCTATTTGCAAAAATCACTTTTCTGCCATTGTTTCCAGTTTGCAAATTTGAGTAGCCCAATTTGACCACTCACCATTTACACCATGTTATTCGTCATGAACCCAAATTGTAGATCCATATTCTCCTTGTGATAGTGAACCGATACGCCAATTTTTGTCTTCCCAAGTGTTAGTTTGCCCAATTTTCGAAGCAGATTCCAAACACAATTGATTGTTTTCTAACTTGTTTTCTTGTAGGTAGTTCTGAGAGGGAAACTTTGACTGTCAATATCTTTTGACCCCAAATTTTTCATGAGATGAGATTTGACATGGTACAGGTATACATAACAAAGATTCAATGTGCCAGTTTTCGAAGCCTGATCAGGTGTTCTGGTCAATTTTTTAAAATGATCAAAGGACCCTCTAGTATTAAATTGACAGTTTGCAAATTATGTAAAATGAGCTTCAAATCGATTGTTTAGCAGTTAAATTTGATTTTGATCAGCATCAGATGAGGAGTAGATCAATTTGAGATAATCAATTGTTCAGAAATGAATTTTTTTTTAGCCGAACCCACTTTGGGGCCCAAATAATTTGTGCCAGATTAATAAGATGAGGAGTGAATTGCTTAATAATGAATTCTAGAGAAAGGATGGGGCACCTAATGGCCAAACCTTTTGCAGAAGCATGTCCCATCTAGTTCAAACAATAGAACACAAAAAGATTCTAAGATTTTCTATGGCAAAGATTCATATTATGTGCTCTTTAGGCTACATCAAACATTGTATGAGAAAATTCTTTCAGCAAAGACCAAATCCTCCATGCTTCACACAATGACAAGTTAGGTGTCCAATCTTCTTCCTCTTCCACTTTTGGAGATAATGGTAGCCAAAAGTCAAAAGAAGTTGCTGCCATTTCTCAATTGCACTTGAATTATGAGCAAATTATATGAATGGAAATGAACAAATCACTAGCGATAGCCCAACGCACATACAAGATTTGTGAAGAGAGATTTGTAGATGCCAAGGAAAAGGAATGCCTTTTCCAAAGCTAGAACATCTTATTGTTGAAGAGTCCTGGTTGGATGCACTTCTAAGTGAATTTCAAAAACTGTACATGCAAAAGCTTTCAGAATTTGTGACACATAAATATAGAGGAAGTATTCCCATTTATTCACCTCATGCTATTGTATTCAATGCCCTAAACTCATCCCCATTTGACAAAGTGAAGGTTTTCATTATTGGTCAAGATCCTTACCATGGTCCAGGCCAAGAAATGGGGTTTTGCTTATCTATTCCAAATGGTATCAAAATACCTCCAAACTTAGTAAATATATTTAAAGAGATCCAACCCTGTACATGGAAACTGGGAGAGGTGGGCTATGCTTGGTGTTCTTTTGCTCAATACTCTACTCACTGTGCAAGCACATCAAGCAAACCCACACTTTTTAAAAAAGGAGCTCATGCCAATAAACAAGGAAATGAGCAATAGAGAAGCCACCAACTAAAGCCATAAAGACCTTGTGGCAAGAAAGGAGCACATGCATAAAAATGAAGGTGCCACAGTTTTAAGTAGAGCAGTTGGCAGCTAAGAAATAGAGACCCCACACGGCATGAAGGTGAAGGAAAGTAGCAGCCAAATGTAACAAAGGATATAGATGCCATTAAAGAAGATAATGACTAGGCAATTGCAGCCTACACCAAAGAGGAAGGTGCCAATAAACTTTAAAGAAATACCAACCCATGAAGATGAGTAGGCAGCATGGTTAGAAGAATAGAGTCCCACATTTTTGGAGTAGGGGCCAGTTAAGCAAGAACTACAAGTTCCAAAATGCCCATGCAAGGCATGCATAAGGGAAGACTTAGCACCAAACAGGTCCACGTGGGGAAAAGGAGATAGCTTTGCATAGGAGAATGACACCCAAAACAAGTCACATCTTCACACCAACAAAAGAGACATTTGTAGGCAAAAGTGGATTTGAATGCTTTATCCCACATGTGTTGTGGTGGAAGAACTTATGTTTTTTAAATAGTATTGTACTCAATATGCATAATTTCCAAAGACAAAGGCTTTTGGAAGCTACATGCTATGTGGGGCCCTGTACACATCTTGGACATGAAGGATAGTTAGAGGCGAATAAGATGAAATTTTGAACAAATGTACACACAAAACAAGGTGACATTAGCATATTTCAAACTTGCCAAAAAAGTCCAAAATCTGGCGATTCACTATATTGCTACAAGAAAATGGCGAGTTTTTCCAGTAGCGACATAGCACATTGTCGAAAAACCTCAAAATCTAGTAGGGGTTGTTGTGGGTCCTGCATGTAGTTGTAGGTAATGAATAACTGAGTGACAAGTGGCACCTGATAGTGGGTATAGAATGACTAAGCAATGATGTGGAGCTCTAAACCAACCATAAGGTGCCATGTCCCACAAACCAATGCATTCGATGATGTGGTCAGTTCAAGCGACGGTGCATGAGATCACAACATGTGGTAGCTCATGTGGTTCTTGCTATGTCGCTAAGGGAAAGATGCACGATGGTTACAATAGTGACATAGCAAGTATGTCGTGGCATCCATGTGGCATGCTGATGTGGAAGCAAGCAGGATAGATAATGTGGTGACATGTGGCACCTAGCTATACAAGCCCGAGCCAAACACATGCAGATGATGGTCAAACCAAGTTTGACCCGGATGGAATCTGTAAGGGAAATTTCAAAAGGTTTTAAATTTTTTTATTTTTTTTAGACTTTTCCTCTGAGATCATGTGCAATCATCAAATTTTAAATAATGTCTGATTTATCATATAGTTTAAACTTTGGGAGAAGTTTAAATTTTTGCAAAATGTGTGCAAAGCCATGAGACAAAGACCTAATTTTCAAATGGCCATAACTAGAGAAATTTTTATCCAAAATGGGCACTCCAATATACCACTGAAACTGGAATGATCTAATTTTTCCATTTTTGAATTCAATTTTTGCACAGCTATTCATCTGTTTGAGTTACAAGCTAATTTGTGATTCCTGAGGCATTCTCAACATACTAGGCAAAACTTGTCATTGATCATCAGAATTGGTTAGAGGGCAGTTATGAAGACTAGTTAAAGCTAGAATGTGGAGAAAAAAATTTGAGAAGATTGTATTGTATTTTGGAGGCCTTTTTAACTAATTTTTGACTTTGCCTTATTTTGAGATTTGGCATCAAAAGCGGTTATTATTCTATCAAGTTTTTGAGATATTTTATGCTTTTGACAACCAAAATGGTTAAGGATTTGATTCACCCGTTGAAGAGAGAGATTAGAGAGAGTCTTTTCATGTCAAAGAGAGGGAATTTCAAGTGGACACATGTTAGATGTAGAGAAAATCTGAGAATCCCTTCCTCTATATCATTCTCATTTTTTCTCATTGTACATGTTCCGGTTTGTTAGAGAAAATTTTCTCATGGCTATGTTACCAGGTTTTGGTTCCAGTCTTGATGTATTCCCAATACTATGACACCATTCTTCCAACATAATTCTCTTGTATGAATAGCATTAGGAAGGATAATATAAATAGTTCATATCTATTAGGTTTTTCTATGTTTTCATTTCATGCATATGAATGTATTATTTCAAGGAAATTAATACAAAGAATAGCAGGTTGAGTTTCATCTTGAATCTTGTCTCCTTTGTTAGTGATCTTCAATGTTTTATAATCTTTGAAAAAGAGCTTAGGTTGTAGTTGCAGTCCCTTAAGGATGTATGTTATTTCATTGTTTCTTATTACTCAAGGGGTTATGTAAATGTTTTAGGGAAATCAACAGTGTTGCAAGTTTATTGATTGGGATATCATGTAAGAATGAGATCTAGATTGAACATGGATGTCTATTTATAAGGTGAATAAATAGATCATTTATCTAAATATATAAATAAGTATCAAGTATCCATATGTATGCATTTAATTCATGGATTTTCCCAATGGATTAGGCACTAGTCAGTTATAGGATCATTAAGTCTTACTCCTACACAAATGAGGGTTTGTTGAATTCAACATCATTAATCAAACACTTTTCCCTTTCATGTTGAAGAACCTAAATGTGATGCCCTCACTTAGCTTATGAACTCCATGGTTTTGTATCTAGCTACTACAAATTTATGTCATTTCGTAAGTCTTAGGAGATATAAGGACTTTTTTCTGCTTAATAGATTCAGGGATATGTCTTTGCACTAGTACCATATTGATTGAATATGAGGTCCACCTGCCTAAGTTTCATAGAGCCTGAAGTGTAGAAGGGTCAAGCCTTATAGTTTTCCTAGTGTCTAAAATGAAATGTTAAAGGTGGGAGTTAGCTGCCCCTAGATGTGTCATATTCTCATCAAGGTAATTGGAAACCTACAATGTTTTCAAACTCCAAAAAAATGGCGACTCTATTGGGGAGTCTATGAAAGAATTCATTGATAAGGAGCTTGAAAATATCTGATATGTTGTGCATATTCAGTTTTGTATGCAAGGTTTTTTGTTCCCCAATTAAGTTTTATCCATCACATTAGTATTTTTCAAGGTTGAATACAGATTGTGTCAACTAAGTTTTATTTTCAGTCAATTCAGCTAGTTTTGGTTTTCAAAATACTATTGTAAATTCATATTCAAATTTATTTTAAAGTGATTTATTTCTTCCAAGTGTTTGAATATTTGCAAAGTGCTATAAGTTCAAAATTTAGTTTAGATCTATCATGTTATAAGTCATATTTTTAAAATCTTTCTCACAATTGTGAGTGGTGACTCTCTAAAGGATCTTTGTACCAGTGTAGATCAGTTATATATAAATGTTTTCAAAGAGTTTTCAGCTTGGTAATGCAGATCTGAAAGTTAAGTTTTAGACAAGAAGAGAGATATATGAATTTCTGACCGATAAGTTTTAAAGTGTTGATTGATTTTTTGTCATAAGAAATTTGAATTGTTAAAGTGAATCATAGCAGTGATTTCATTTCATTCTCCACAAGGAGATGGCAGCTCTATAAGGATTTGATTAGTAGTGTAAGGAAATAAGATTAGCACTAGGCCAATCAATAGATCAATGTTTTCATGCAACAACACTAAAGGTATTTTTATATTTTCATGTGATTCCTTTTCCTTGAAAGTGAGTTCTACGTATGTGTTCTCCGTCAAGTGAAGTTTCAACACTAAGAAGAGGAGAATAGTTTAAAAGGTTTTATACACTTCGTTGGATCGAGTTTCAGCTATTGTTTTTAAAGTTGTGTGAAGTGTTTGAAGTGATTCATGGGTAGAAGGGTATAGATCTACTGCAAATTACAAATTAGATTTATTATGGGTGAATGAGTTTCATAACTTTGAAGAATGTCAATTTTCATTTCATCTAGTATGCAACCGATTATTGAAATTCTAGATCTATTTCTACCAAGAGATAAATGCCATTAAATTTAAATGGTATTCATGGTTTCCCGAATCTCATTCCTAATGATATTAGAAATAAATTGCCTAAGTTTAGTGGGAACCATCTTGTTTTAGCTAGTCATCATGTTGAATTGTTTAGTGATTTGATGGGTGACTATGAGATTTCTCATGAGGATGTGCACATGAAACTATTTGTTCAAACCTTAGAAGGTGATGCTAGAGACTAGTTTTCTTATCTACCATTGTGTTTCATTTCATCTTGGGGTAAGTTGTATTTTTCCTTCATGGAGCAATTTGCAGAAAGAGTAAGCATATTTGATTCTTATGGTATGTTCTTGAAGATTCATGTTGAGAATGGTGAACTTGTTCCTCAATTTAACATCAGATTTGCAAGAATTTTGAATGAAATCCCTAAGAGTTATAGACCTAATGATCAAATGTGTTTATCTATTTACTTTGATGCATTTGACAAGAAAATGAACTATCTACTAAGGGATAAAGAACCATGGACATTATATCAGGCTTTTATGACTGCAAGGGATATTGAAAATAATTTGAAATATGGATTGACTAGAAGTCATTTTGCTAAAAATGTGTGTCGGCATAGTATATCTGAAAGAAAGGATGAAGGTGGTATTGATGCTTCAATTTCAAATTAGAATATCAACACCCCTACTATAAGTTTTAATCAGATTGAAAATTCAGATTAGGACGTATGTATAAGGAAATTTAGTTCGGTTACAAATAAAGATACATATATTTTTGATGCCATAGTAGTAAGATGTATTTCAGACTGTGATAAAAATGAGCAAAGTGTTGATATTGTAGATCAAGGATTAGCTACATTAGTCAGTTCTTGTAATGCTGATTATGCACCTAATGATGTTGCTAATGAAATTGCTGCACCTAGATCTTAGTCTTGTGCAAGTGAGGAGGCTGAAATTTATCTCTCTGATCCATAGTTTGATGTTGTTGATCCGACATGGCATGGAGAGATAACACATGATGAAGAATGTAAGTCACATTCATCTCAATTTCAATCAAAAGAACAAAGTGCATATATTTCAAATGTTTCAACAGTAGATGGTAATATGGATTCACTTGATTAGTCAGATATGCAAGAAATGATTTATCTTATTCATAGATTACATCATGTTGAAAGTGTTATTAAATCTGAATTTGAAAGACATTCATCTCAACGTGAGTATGAAGAAGCTAAAAGTCATGTTTCAAGTGATGACAATAAAGTTTCTCATCTAATGTATTATCAAGAGGCATCATATGAAGGAGATGATGAGAGTGGTTACTTGAATCAAAGTGAGGAAAATGATACTACATGTTCAACTTCATATGATTCTGATACTGATTGGGAAGAAGAAAGCAATGCTGGAAGTGAACATTCATCCGAAGGTTAAGGTATGACTTCTTTTTTTGAATCTGAAAAGGAAAGTGCATCTCAGTTTTTGTGTCATACAAATTAGTTAACCAATGAAGAATTTGAGAATGATTTTTCCTTAAGGTATGAAGATAAATAAATGTTGAATCCAGTTAATGTTAATAAATTTGAATAAGAAGATTTTAGTGAAGAGTTGCCAAGTGTTCCTACATTAGACAATAAATTTCCAAGATGTAGAGAGGGGTTTAGGAATGATTGATGGTTTTTTCATAATGGTTATCCTAAACAAGATAATGAAGAGAATTCACTTATGGACACTATATGTTTGATAGAAGAAATAGCAAGTGATTCTTCATATAGTTTCACATTTTCTTCATATGCTAAATTTCTCTATGAGGATGAAGTGGGTAATGATTTTAAATTATATAATAATTTTTTATATAATGAAGGCTGTGATGATGAGAAACCAATGTTTTTTCCAAATGTTCAAAGAGGATCCTTGTATGGAGTTATCAAACCTTTGTTTGAAGAAGACGTGGAGGTTTGAGATTTAGCTGGGTTAGATGCAAATGGTGATACACTATCATACTTCTGTAACAACTTAGAAAATTCCTCGTCCATCTGTGATGTTGAATTCTCTAATAATGTTTCATTTTGCAAGCTTGAAGATGAGGTGTTTGATGGAGTTTCCTTTGAAGAAAAACTGACACTTCATAGTAAGTTTTATGATGATACAAATAAGGTAAAAACTAATCAACATTTCAATTGTGAAGATACATCAGGTGGTTATGAAGTAATTTCAGATTTTGATGATGATGTTATGTGTGAATATAAATCTGATTGCTCATTTGAAATTCAGTCGGCAACACTTGAGGAGATGCAAGGTCAAGGTGAGTTGAAGATTCATGATATATATAACTCTTTCTATAAAGTTGAATATGGGCACTTTGTGTTTCTGGTAGACAAGATGCATGAATCAGTTAGTAGGGATGATTTTTAGTTTGATGTTGGCATTCATGAGCATGTTGGTTTTATCTTTCATAGTGAGCAAGAGGTTGAAGTTTTGCCAAGTTTTCATAAGCACTATGAAAGTGATGATGATAATTTTGTTTTACCTAATGAGCTGATTGCTAATGTTGATGTGTTTGGTGAAGCAAATATAGATTAAATTTTTAGTTTACCTCATAATTAAAGGAATGAGAATCATATTTTTGAAGGAGGTAAAGGTCATGAGAAAGTTTGGTGGCTGGGGGTCATCATGTGTACATAGTAGTGGTAGTTGTTTCCTATTTACAATAAAGTTGTTGGAGAGAAGTTTTGTTATTTTGTGAATGGTTTGCTTCTTCCAGAGAACCATGCTCGAAAGGGACATGCATCCCTAGATAGAGCCGTTGTTGGCACTCAAAATTGTAGCCTCAATTTTAAGCACCATTGAGAAAATCAAGCCTTATAAGTGCTTTTTGATCAGTGTGTACCCGACTAAACCTTTGAGCCCCATGAGTTGTTTAATGCTTCTATCACCCTCCATTCAGCATATCTACATGTTCCATAATGATAAATTATCATTTTGAGCCATTTCGTGAAGTCCCATTTTGAGCATTTGTCAAATTTACATTTTCACCAGTGTCAAATAGCGATAGGAGGCCATGTTTGCATCTGAATATCTCATACCCAGTATTGTTTCATGACTTGCCACTTTGGGAGTGTCTAGTGTCCATACTTGAGAGCCTATGTTTTATATTTTGAGTTATTTTGAGTTCATTTGCCTAGGTTTTGAAACCCTCAAAGTTGGTCAGTTATCAATGTCATGCTAATATGAATTGCACATAATTCTAGAAGGCCCTGTTTGATGTGATATAACTTTGACCCAGTTGCCCAAAATGCTAAAATTGCTTTTTAGTTGCATTTTTGAGGTCAGAGGATTTTTATGTTTCAATTTTGAGCAAATGATGAATCTGTTTCATTAGTTTCAAAACACGATTCCAAATGAAATTTCTAGCTTTTTACTAGTGTCAACATTTGCAGATTTGTAGGAATCCCTATTCGTGATGTTATAACTTGAAATCTGTGATAGATGAGATCAAATGGATAGTACCACTATGTTGTTCTCCAAAAATACTTTAAGTGTGTCAATTTTCAAATCTTGACAAATTCGTTTAAACACTTTTCCAGGTCCATTCCGTTTGCAAAAATCACTTTTCTGCCATTGTTTCCAGTTTGCAAATTTGAGTAGCCCAATTTGATCACTCATCATTTACACCATGTTATTCATCATGAGGCCAAATTGTAGATCCATATTCTCCTCGTGACAGTGAACCGATGCTCAGTTTTTCATCTTCTCAAGTATTAATTTGCCCAGTTTTTGAAGCCGATTCCAATTGCAACTTATTATTTTGTAACTTATTTTCTTGTAGGCAGTTTTGAGAGGGCAACTTTAACGGTCATTATCTTTTAACCCCAAATTTTTCATGAGATGAGTTTGACATGGTACAAGTATGTAGAACATAGATTTAGTGTGCTAGTTTTTAGAGCTTGATCAAGTATTCTGGTCAATTTGTTAAAACGGTCAAAGGACCCTTTGGTATTAAATTGACAATTTACAGATTATGAAAAATGAGCTTCAAATCGATTGTTTAGCAGTTAAATTTGATTTTGGTCAACATTAGATGAGGAGTAGAACAATTTGAGATAGTCAGTTGTTTGGAAATGAATTTTTTTTAGCCAAACCCACTTTGGAGCCCAACTAATTTGTGCCAGATTAATAAGATGAGGAGTGAATTTCTTAATAATGAATTCTAGAGAAAGGATGGGGTACCTAATGACCAAAACTTTTGTAAAAGCATGTGCCATCTAGTTCAAACAATAGAGCACAAAAAGATTCTAATATTTTATATGGCAATGATTCATATTATGTGCTCTTTAGGCTACATCAGACATTGTATGAGAAAATTCTTTCAGCAAAGACAAAATCCTCCATGCTTCACACAATGACAAGGCAGGTGTCTAATCTTCTTCCTCTTCCACTTTTTGAGATAATGGTAGCCAAAAATCAAAAGAAACTGCTACCAGTGCTCAACAACAATTGAATTCTGAGAAAATTAAATGAATGGAAATGAACAAATCACTAGCAAGAGCCAAGCACACGTGCAAGATTTGTGAAGAGAGAGTTGCAAATTCGAAGGTAAAAGGAATGCCTTTTCTAAAGCTAGAAGATCTTATTGCTGAAGAGTCTTGGTTGGATGCACTTCCAAGTGAATTTCAAAAATCGTAGATGCAAAAGCTTTCAAAATTTGTGGCACAAGAATCTAGAGGAAGTATTCCTATTTATCCAGCTCCTGCTCTTGTATTCAATGCCTTGAACTCATGCCCATTTGACAAAGTAAAGGTTGTCATTATTGGTCAAGATCCTTACCATGGTCCAGGCCCAACAATGGGGCTTTGCTTCTTTGTTCCAAATGGTATCAAAATACCTCCAAGCTTAGTAAATATATTTAAAGAGATCCAACCCTTCACATGGAAAGTTGGAGAGATGGGCTATGGAAGGTGTTCTTTTGCTCAATACTATGCTCATTGTGCAAGCACATCAAGCAAACCCATGCTTTTAAAAAAAGGAGCTCACACCAATAAACAAGGTAGTGAGCAATAGAGAAGCTGCTAGCTAAAGCCATAAAGACCTTGTGGCAAGAAAAGAGCATACACATAAAAATAAAGGTGCCACAATTTTAAGCAGAGCAGCTAGCAGCTAAGAAACAGAGACCCCACGTGGCATGAAGTTGAAGGAAAGTAGCAGCCCAATGTAACAATGGCAACACAGGCCATTAAAGAAGACAATGAGTGAGTAGTTACAGCCTACACCAAAGAGGAAGGTGCTAATAAAGTTTAAAGAAATACCAACCCATGAAGAGGAGCAGGTAGCATGGTTAGAAGAATAGAGCCCAACTTTTTTGGAGCAGGGGCTGGTTAAGGAAGAATTGCAAGTTTCAAAATGCCCATGCAAGGCATGCATAAGGGAAGACTTAGCACCAAATAGGTCCACGTGGGGCAAAGGAGAGAGCTCAGTGTAGGAGAATGATGCCCAAATCAAGTCCCATCTTCATGCCAACAAAGGAGACATGTGCAGGCAAAAGGGGATTTGAATGCTTTATCCCACATGCATTGTGGTGGATGAACTTTTGGTTTTTAAATAGTATTGCACTCAATATGCATAATGTCCAAAGACAAATTGTTTTGGAAGTCTCATGCTATGTGGGGCCCCATACTTGACTTGGACATGTAGGACAACTGGAGGTGAATAAGATGAAATTTTGAACAAATTTACACTCAAAACAAGGTGACATTAGCATATTCAAACTTGTCGAAAAAGTCCAAAATTTGGCAATTCACTATATCACTACTAGAAAATGGTGAGGTTTTCTAATAGCAACATAGCAAATTGTCAAAAAACCTCAAAATTTGGTAGGGGTTGTTGTGGGCCCCTTGTGTAGTTGCAGATAAAGAATCAATTAGTGACAAGTGGCAGCTGGTAGTGGGTATAGAATGACTAAGTGATGATGTGGAGCTCTAGAACAACCACAAGGTGCCACATGGCAAAAACCAATGCACATGATGATGTGGTGAGTTCAAGTGATGGTACACAAGATCATGGCACATGGAAGACCGTGTGGTTCTCGCTATGTTGTTGAGGGAAAGATGCACAATGGTTACTATAGTGACATAGTGAATATAACATGGCATCCAAGTGGCATGCTAACATGGCAACAAGTAGGATAGTTAATGTGGTGACATGTGGCAGCCAGCTATACAGGCCTAAGCCAATCACATGATGACACATGGTGATGATGGTCAAACCAAGTTTGACCTAGATGGAATCTATGAGGGAAATTTTAAATTTGTGCAAAATGTGTGCAAAGCCATGAGATAGAGACCTGATTGGCTTATAACTCAAATTGGAGCATTCTCAGTAGAATGGTCAAAACTTGTCATTGATCATCATAATTGGTTAGAGGGTTCTTATGAAGACTAGTTGGAGCCAAAATGTGGAGAAAACAACTTTGAGAAGATTGTATTGCATTTTGGAGGCCTTTTAACTAATTTTTGGCTTTGCCTTGTTTTGAGATTTCGCATCAAAAGTGGTTATTATTCTATCAAGTCTCTAAGATACCTTATGCTTTTGACAGCCAAAATGGTTAAGGATTTGATTCACCCATTGAAGAGAGAGATTAGAGAGAGTCCTTTCATGGAAAAGAGAGGAAGTTTCAAGTGGACACATGTCATATGTAGAGTAGATCTAGGAATCCCTTCCTCTATATCATTCTCATTCGAACATTGTATAGGTTCCAGTTTGTTGGAGAAAAATTGCTCATGGCTGTGATACCAGGTTTTGGTTCCAGTCTTGATGTATTCCCAATACTGTGACACCATTCTTTCAGCATAATTCTCTTGTATGAACAACATTAGGAAGGATAATATAGATAGTTCAGATCTATTAGGTTTTTTTGTGTTTTCATTTTGATGCATATGAATGTATTATTTCAAGGAAATTAATACAAAGAATAATAGACTGAGTTTCATCTTGAATCTTGTCTCCTTTATCTGTGATCTTCAATGTTTTATAATCTTTAAACAAAGATCTTAGGTTGTAGTTGATGTCCCTTAAGGTTGTATGTTATTTCATTGCTACTTATAACTTAAGAGGTTATGTAAATGCTTTAGGGAAATCAATAGGGTTGCAACTTTACTAGTGGGGATATCATGTAAGAATGGGATCTAGATTGAACATGGATGTCTATTTACAAGGTGAATAGATAGATCGTATATCTGAATATATAAATAAGTATCAGGTATCCATATGTATGCATTTGATTCATGGATTTGATCAATGGATTAGGCACTGGTCAGTTACTTATCATTAAGTCTTACTACTACATATCTGAAGGTTTGTTAAATTCAACATCATTAATCAAACGCTTTTCCCTTTCATGTTGAAGAACCTAAATGTGATTACCTCACTTAGCTTATGAACTCCATGGTTTTGCATCTAGCTATTGCAGATTTATGTCATTTCATAAGTCATTAGGAGATATAAGGACTTTTATCTTCTTAATAGATTTAGGGATATGTCTTTGCACTGGTACCATATTGATTGAATCTGAGGTCCACCTGCTTAGGTTTTGTAGAGCCTGAAGTGTAGAAGGTTCAAGCCTTATAGTTGGCCTAATGTCTGAAATGATGTGTTAAAGATGGGAGTTAGCTACCCCTAGATGTGTCACATTCTCATCAGGATAATTGGAACCCTACAACATTTTCAAACACCAACAAAATATAATCCCACATTTATTGTGGTGAGATATTTCTAAATGTTTAAATTACCAAGCACCAAGATATTAAGTGTCTTGAAATACACAAGATTTTGGAAGCACAAGCTTGCGTAGTAGACTCCAGCCAGCCAAATTTAGAGGGAAACAAATTTTGAACAAACATGTTGATGTCATAAAATAACATGGAACCTAATGATGAATCATAGAGTGAGAAGTGGAAGTACATAGAGGTAGCTAGATTGAGATAGACCAATGATGTGGTAGGCTGATATGGCATAATGACTAGATGTTGAGGTGGAGAAAGATGACACATGTCAATTGGTTGCTATGTCATAATGACATGGCATGATACTGACTAGGATGGTGACATAGCGACCGATGACATGGTGGTGATGTAGCATGATGGTTTTGGTTGATGATGTGACCAAATAGGTAACCAGTTAGATGATGTCACATGGTACCCAAATGGAAGTTGTCAGGTGACTATGTAGGAAATGAGCCAATCCAACATTAACACGTGGCAGGGTTGGTCAACTAGGTTTGACCCAATTGGAGAAAAGGAGGGAAAATCAAACAAGCTTCAAAAATTATTTTATTTTTACTTTTCTCTTTTCTAACATGCTTGGGTAATTTTAAATAAAGTTTGATTTAATTCAATAGTTTAGACTTTAAGAAAAGGTTAAATATTTGCAAATGAAGTCTAGTCTGAAGTCATAAGCAGAAGCTGATTTTCAAAGCTAGATTCTGGGAGTTTCCGATAAGCCTAAATAGGAGTATTATATATTGTCAGAATTAAGAGAAAATGAACTTTCCATTTCTAGAGTTTGTTTTCCCACAGGAGGTCACTAGTTAGAGTTATGTAATGATTTATCTCAGGTGCCCAATTTTCAGCTCATTTCAATTAGGGTAGTTCAAATCCAATTTCCAATAAAATGGTGGGCCAAGTGAATGTAAAAAGGTAGTTATGGGTGACTTTTGTTACCTCCAAGCCAGTTAAATCAAGGAATCATCAGCATTTTATATATTTTAGTAACATAGGAGTTTTCATCATTAAGGAAGAGATATTTTGAGTTTGTTACAAAATAATGATGAAAACCAAATTAGATGTCATGGGTAGAAAGATGAGAGGTTTTACAATAGCAAGGAATGGAGATTCAAGTGGACACATGTCACTTCTAGTTCAGATTCAGGATTCCATTTTTCTTCTATATCTTTCTCTTTCTCATCCATTGTAAGGGTTCCAGTTTTGGAGAAATTTCTCACTGTTGTGATACCATGGTTGTTGGTTAGTTTTACTTCTTGTCTATTGAGTAGATCTCTAGCTGTAAAGGCCACACATCCATTCTTTTGCAAGTTTTTGGGTTCATTTCATGTATTGTTTGTCTAAGATATTGAAAATTAATGATAGATCATGTAATATATCCTGAGTTTCATTTAGTGTTACCAATTAATGTATTCAGTCTTTCCAAGGATAAATACAAAAATAGGATTTACAATGAATTGTTTGTGTTCTCTTATTCTGTCTCCTAATTCTTCATATGTTGTTAACTTTTTAATTGAATGAATATGATTCATTTAATTTAAGACATCTTGGATGAGTTGTGTATCAGATCTGTTGTTACTTTTAATTCAAGGAGTCATGTAAATGCTTCAATGATCTGATAGGGTTTTTGGGTGTATGGAGGGGATGCTATTAAGAATGAAGTTTGGGGATTTCAGTTGATAAACATAATTTTAAGAACAAGTATCTATGTTGCAATGCATAAAGAACTGATCACTAAATCAGATGCAAGCTAAGACGAAGGTCATTTGCACAAATTGTTTTAATCAAATCAATTCAAATTTTCATGTTTTGTAGTGGGACAAAAGGATTTAACCCT
This sequence comes from Cupressus sempervirens, assembly GCA_028749045.1. Taxonomy (NCBI): domain Eukaryota; kingdom Viridiplantae; phylum Streptophyta; class Pinopsida; order Cupressales; family Cupressaceae; genus Cupressus; species Cupressus sempervirens. The sequence continues at coordinate 1,097,772,768 of CM053785.1, forward strand.
CACTTAGCTTATGGGTTCATAGGTTATGATTTGGAGCTATTTCATTCCTATGTTATTGCATAAGTATCAGAAGATATAAGGCTTTCATCTACTATTAATAGGTTCAGATTTTATGTTTATTTGCATTGGTACCATATATTAGAACCTCAAGGTTAACCCACCTAGCTTTTGTAGAGCCTGAAGTGAAGGAGTTATGCCTTATAGTTGGCCCAAGATTATCAGTCTAGTGCATCCATCATAGGAATTTGCTAGCCTTAGATGTGTTGGTCTAATTTCTTGGTTATTTCTAAATCTATTAAATCAAGAGCCAATAGGTTCATCCAAGTTTATAATGAAGATATTAATGATGAAATGTAGGTAAGAATGGATGATATCTTATAGTTGGATGATATAAGGAGGGATGCTTGAATAAATAATGCAAGGTTACAAACACAAATGAAGTATTTTTAGGACAAGAGAGTGTCAGATATGAAGTTTCAGCCTGAGGATTTGGTATTTTTATGGAATGTTAGAATGGAAGACAAAGGGAAGCATGGTAAATTTTATCCCATCTAGCTTGGTCCTTATCTAATCCATGGTAACAAAGGTGAAGATTCCTATATCCTAAAGGAATTATATGGTGATATTCTTGAGCTTCCAGTTCATGAACAATTCTTGAAGAGGTGTTTTTGTTAAAATAATTATTTTTCAATGAACAATAGCCTAGGGTTTTGTGTGCATTCTATTAATTTAGTAGATCCTTCTACAATGTTTTTCCTACATGGTTTTTTGTTTTCCCTACTAAGTTAGGTGTGCTCTCTTAAGAAGTTATCAACTTTTGTATTAGGTAAGTGGTCTTCTTAACATAGAAATTTGAAATCTTACATGGACACAAGTTATCCATCATCCTAGATAGAGCCACTGATAAAAAACAAGTTACATGGACACAATAGCCTAAGGTTTTTGAAAATGCAGTTTCCCTCATAAAAAACCCTAGGGGAATAGTCATGTTTGTTCAAAATTGGCATGTAATTAAATAGGGATGTATTAAAAAAATATTGTTTATACATTGATATCCCAAAGTCATTTGATATATGGTCATATTATATTTAATGCTCTTTTTATACTTTAAGTTGTGATGTTGTGAAAGTCCTTTAATCTCAACATAGCTCTATTTTGATCACTAACAGTGCTCAAGGATGTGAGGATGAGAAATGGTCTATCATCAGTTCATCATGACATCAAAGTGGTTAGTGCTAGCATTCAAGTAAGGAGTGTGAAGGGACATTACAATGGAGATTGCATCATCACAAATCAACTCAAACATAAATAAATTCAAGTTACAATGGTGTGAAAGGCATAAACAATAGTCAAAGTTTGAATCATTACTTCATCATAGGTGGCTAGACAAGCCATGAAGTCTAAGTTACAAAGATGTGAAAGGAAGTAGTGATTAACTTTTTAAGGTTATCATATGCTCATAGATGGGTGAGAATAACCTAGGGGTAAGCTGGTGATGCAACGAAAAGCTTGTAGTCGCACCATTGTGAGGTAAATTATTGAGTTAAGTGTTCAGGTTACAAAACAATGATGGTCAAGAAAATAGGCAATTTAAAAGGCTATCACATGGTCACATGGTTGAGCCATGAAGATAGATTGTAGGCTGCAAAGTTGTGAAAAGCATTTCATGATCAGAAGAAACACTCATCACACTATTGCAAGTTTGAAACAAAATGAAAATGTAAGTTGTGATGGTGTGGTAATTAATCAAGTAATTATTTTTTGAGCCATTGCAACATCACATGAGTTTGTGATTGACTCGGGCTTATAGTGGTGATGTAGTGAAGGCTTGAAATGACACTGTCCTAAGGTTTAGCTATGGCTAAAATTTGAAGTTGTGAACTTAAAAAAAATTAAGTTTAAAGGGTTAGCATAGTGTTGTATTCTTTCAAAGACAATTATAATTTTGAGTTTCAATGTTATGAAATGAAGCAACGATTAACCAAAAATGCTCTGTACAACATCACACAGTTAAGGAAAACATCATGTCTGGCAGCACAAAGAGGTAATATAATGAATATCTTAGGCATCGCATCATTGCAAGAATAAATTATGTTAGGTTCTAAACCACTACAAAGATGTAAAATGGTAAAAATGATGGTCATCACTAAATCAAAACGGTCAGAAAGATAAAGTGGTAAACAATTGAAAATCAACAATAAAGCATGAAAAGAGTTTATTGTAGTATCATAGGCCCATGTAGTAAATGAAGAAATAAAATTGTGAAGTAGAAACTAAAGAGAAGTGCAATGTGATAGACTAGACATTGCAGTTAAGGAAAAGGGAAGTGAAGTTGTGATATAATAGAAATAACACTATTTGCATGGTCACAACTAGAAATAAAGGATGAAAGGAAACTGCAGTGAGGTAGTGACAAGGTGGTCATTGCATCAACAAAAATTTCAGTTTTAAAGGGCATAAAAAAAAATTTAAATGGCTATGTCTAAGCTAGATAAAGAAGTATGATCTTGATGCAAAAACTTTGCAACAAAAGGTGGTTGTACTCACAAGGATATAATATTACTCAATTCCTTGAGAAATTGCTTGATCACTAAAAGCATGGTTACAAAGGATTGTGGAACCCTCGCTCCTTGTCTATAGTGTCCATTTGATATCCTTATTAAGATGTTGCAATAACTTCCTATTACCAATCACCAAACTATAAAAACTAGAAAATTGCACTTGTACATCTAATGTCAATTAGGCCTCCTAACTTGATATTTCCCAAACAACTTAATATTTCTTGAAAAGACTTGGTAAATGAAATGTATATTTTGATACCCTTTTGGGAGTTCTTATAGACTACAAGGTTTCAAACTTTAACCCTATTCTATCATTCCAAAATGATCCTAAGAATCACAAACATAATAGGCCTAATTAGGTTTGGTTTCTTTAGGAACTACTCTAAAATGGGTTTATGGAATTGAAATATTATTTCCAATAAGTTCCTTGACTCAAACCTACACCAAATCCATAATCATTTTGCCAAATCAACATTTATTAGTCATTTGATCATTCAAACACACTCGCTAGATGCTATATACATTGAAATATTTAGCCTAGGGCAAGGAAGGAAAAATAGAAAATCCATCCTCTAAGTCTATTCTTCTAGAATCTAACTTTTCATCATCCAAACTTTATCCCTCCAAGTGATCATACAAATTCACTTGTGGAAAATCAAGCTAGGGCTCTATTTTCATGAATACCCTAGATTTAACGGTTTGGTAGATTAGTTTTACAAGAAATAATACACTTACTTCCTACTTGATGAAATGAATTAAAACCAACTCCAATAGCATGATAAATCTCCCCTCTATCAAATTATTTCACTTGGAGGTGTTGGAATATCAGTATAGATCCATATCAATCATAGTTACAACATAAATTGCACAAAAATAGGGTATATTTTATTGATTTCAAAATGTCCTTCTGTACAATGGTGCTCTCTAGCTTGAGAGAGATGAAACCTATCTAATATAGCATCCCTCCAACATCTAAAACCATATATTGTTAGTTGGATTCCATTTTTCAAGATTTTTGCAACTTCTTTTCAAAATGGTGCTAAGTAACTTTTAAAAAGTTGCTAACAACTTTTGCAACAAAGTGCAGTTTTACTTCAAATAGAAAAAACTGAATCCTAACCTTATTAGATGACTAAGATAAGATTAAAAATATATTTAAAACCATAGTTTAGACCTTTTTGGCCTTATTCAACCAAACTAAAGAAAAACTCTTAATAAAGGGTCATGTAGGACAAATAGAAACAAGACATATAAAACATCTTGATGCATTTTCCTTTACAAGTGACCAAGACCTAATATTACTAATCACAAATCATATCCTGATGATGCCAATCCTAGTTGATGATGAGATTCAAACCCTTTATTCCTTTTCCTTGCATGGGTGCCCTGCACCATACTCCTTTAGCCAATTGAACTCAAGTCCCTTGCGTTGGAATGGTGGAAAACTTTGCTCCAGTATTTTCAATCTAAGCTTTTGTCATTCAAGTGGCTTCCTCTAAGTATTTTACTTTCCACTTTAGAGAGTTTTCATAATACACATGCCTCATTTTTTTTCTTATTCTTTTGTCAATAATACATTCAATGCTTGGTGGGTTTTGGATTGACAAATCTTTGAGAGGTTCCTAAGATTCAACTTCACTTTTTCCTTCAACACAATAACTAGTATTGATAGATTTATAGGCAAAAAATATCAAAAACATTGAAAATGGGGTCTACAGAGAAATTTTAGGTGGAAGACCTATTTTGTAAGTGTTTGGTCCATATTGTGACAAATTCTTGAGCAGACCAATCTTCTTCATATATAGGTTTGTGTATCTACTCTTGGGAAGTCTTTCCTTCTTTAAATGTATCATCACCAAATCTCCCACCTTGAACTACACATGTCTCCTTTTTACATCTGCTACTTGCTTGTATTTCATAGTGGTATGTTGCAGTCTTTCCCTGACTTGTTGATGTATATGATTCATGACTTCAAAAAATTTATCAGCCAATGCACTTTTCTGCCCAATGTTCTACACCTCTTTAAGTTCAATTACTCCTTTAGGGTGTGTCCCATAGACAATTTGGAAGGGACTATATATAGTGCTCCTATTAATTGATTCATTAAATGAGAACTCTTCTTGAGGTAGTATAATTTCCAATAATACTCCATACTACTTGGTTAGACATCTAAGTGTATTGCCAAGTGATCTATTTGTGACCTTCATCTAACCATTAGATTGTAGATGGTATGCTAAAGAAATGGAAAAATTGGTTCCTACCCTTTTCCACAAAGTACTCCAAAAGTTTCTAATGAACTTGGATTCCTTATCTAATATAATGGTTAAAGGTAACCCATGGAGTCTCACAATCTCCTTGAAGAATATCGTTGCAATGTTTGAGGCATCATTAGTTGTCTTACATGGAAAAAAGTGTGCCATTTTTGAAAATCTATCTACAACACCGCAAATACTATCAAGACCATTTTTGGTCTTGGGTAGACCCAAGACAAAGTCCATGCTTATAGAGTCCCAAGGCTTAGAAGGTATTGGTAGAGGTGTATATAGTCCTGCATTAGAAGTAACTCCTCTAGCTCTTTGCAATACCATACAACTTTCCATCCATATCCTAATACAAGACTATATTTTAGGCTAGTACTAAAATCTCCTTATTAGTTCAACAGTCTTATCTAGGCCAAAATGACATGATAGACTACCACAGTGTTTTTCTTTTATTATATTCACCCTCATAGAAAATTTAGGGATACATAACTGACTACCTTTAAAAATAAGACCTTCTTTAATGAGAAAATCAAAATATCCATTGTGATACCTATCCCGTAGCTCTAAACAAACCTCATATGTAGTCTTGAAGTCATCATCCTCTTGCTACATGTCCTTAAGTGTTGAAATGCCAACACTCTCCAACTGCATCTCCCGAATAGTAATATTTCTCCTACTCAAGGCATTTGCTACCTTGTTAGCCACCCCTTTTTTTATGCTTGATGGTGAAATTAAATTCCTACAAGTACTCCACCCATTTAAGATGCTTGTGTTTCAATTTTTCCTACTTGTTCAAGAAGATTAAATCATGATTATTAGTATAAACAATAAATTTCTTTGGCAAAAGGTAGTGCCTCCATTTTTTGAGTGACTGGGCCATAGCATACATTTCTAAGTCATAAGTTGAGTATTTTTGCTTAGCTTCATTCAAATTTTCAATTAAATAGGCCATAGGCCTACCTTCCTAACTTAAAACACCACCTATGTCTTTGTTACTTGCATCACATTGAAGGGTGAAAACTTTAAGAAAATATGGTAACATTAGTATGGGTTCTTGGGCCACCCTTTTTTTTAGGTATTCAAAAGACCTATTTGCTTCATCTATCCTTACAAACTGACATTTTCTCCCCCCTTTGATAGTGTTTATCATTGGTGCATAAAATCCACTAAAATCCCTTATAAATTTTCTATAAAACCTTGGTAGATGATGAAAACATTTTATCTCACTTGTAGCTCTTGGAGTAGGCTAGTTTAGAATAGATTCCACCTTTGAGGGAACCATCTTCAAGTGTCCCTTAGAGATTAAAAAACAAGAAAGATTATCTCTTCCTATGAAAACGTGCATTTTTCCAAATTTATCATTAGATGCTCTTCATGTAACCTTTTCAACACCATGTCTAGGTGGATTAAATGTTCATTTCTATCTCTAATGAAGATTAGGATATCATCCAAGTAGACTACTACAAAGAGGTTTATGAAAGGTTTAAGGAATTCATTCATTAGCCTCATGGAGGTACTAGGGGCATTTGTGAGGCCAAAAGATATGACTACCCATTCAAAAAAGCCATCATTGGTCTTAAAGGTTGTCTTTCATTCAGCCTCTTCCCTTATTCTTATATGGTGGTAAACACTCTTCAAATCAATCTTAGAGAAATATCTTGCTCCACCTAAGAAATCCATAAGGTCATCCATTCTAGGCATAAGAAACATGTATCTTATTGTTATCATGTTAATGGCTCTAGAGTCTGTACATAGTCTCCATGTACCATCCTTCTTGGGATCCAAAACTGCAAGGACTGTACAAGGACTTATTCTCTTCCTAATGAATACCTTTTCTAGTAATCCCTAAATTTTTTTTGTAATCTCAGTGTTATTAACTAGAATAAATTTATATGTATCTTTATTTGGAAATGTGGCACCTGGGACCAAATATATACAATGACTTATCTCTCTCTTGAGTGGTAAGATATCTAATCTCTCATCTGTTACTATTCCTTGGTACTGCTGCAACAATTCCTGCACTTCCTTTGGTCCCATCTTCCTTAAGGGTTCTTGACTCTTAATATTCAACCTAGGCTCTAATTTTGGTTTCAATATAATGGAGGAATAGGGTGTATCCTTCTCCTTGAGGAGTTTTAAGAATTCCTTCTCTCCTATGAGTAAGACATCACTCTTCAAGATTATTTCCTTCTCACCATCAAGTAAGGGCTTCATTATGTAGTTGATTCCATCTTTGGTTAAAGTATAAAAAATAGTTTTTCACCCATGTTTGGTATCCATATCAAACTTCCAAGGCTTTCCAAAAAGGGGATGGCATGCATAAATTCATACAACTTCACACAAAATCTTATCCCTATATTCACCTATTTGAAAATCTACCCAACACTATTGATCTACCATAGTATGTTTCTCTTTGTTCAACCAAGAGACTTTATAAGGTGTGAGGTGAGGGATTTTTTTGAGCCTAAGCTTCTTAATCATCTCATTAGATGCTTGGTTTTTAGTAGACCCACTGTCTATAATAACTTTTCATACTTTCTTATTCACCCTCTAGTTATTCCTAAACAAAGACTTCCTTTATTGTGGTTCATTAACTGGCTCTTTTAACAAAGTTCTATTAAACATTATTCACCCACTTTATTCTGGATTAATAGACCTTGACTTTGTGGTATGGTAGGAGGTTTTACTTTGGTAGTCATCTTCTTGGGTCTCTTGTTTCAATTGGATCCTCCTATCACCCCTTTGATTGTTTCCACTAGCATTTTCCTTGTTTGGACACCTAAAGGATTTGTGACCAACTTGCTTGTAGGAGAAGCATTTTACAGTGAAGACATTCTGATTTCTACTTCCAAATCTCCCCCTACTATTACCTATGCCACCTCCAGAGTTGCTCCTTGTTTGATTGTCTCTCTCTTGGTCTAGACTACTTGATTCTTCTTGTTTTTTGATAAAGTTCATATTTTGGAATCTGCCCCTTTCACTGAAGTTACTTCCTCTTCCTCCTTTATTATTCTAATCTCCCTTCCTCTATTTTTATCCTCTATTTTCAAGGCTAATTGAAAGCATTTATGAACAAACTCCACAAATACTAGAGTGAGTTCATCTTGAATACTATATTTAAGACCATTTATATACCTAACCAAATTTTGTTTCTCACTTTCATATTTTTTTAATTCAAAGACAAGGAATGGAATTCTTTTGTGTATGTACTTACATCTAGGTCTCTCTACTTCAAATTGTGTAGCTTCTTGTGGACGATGATCTCACAATCCTCTAAGATAAGTTTCTGTTTTATCTCCTCCTTCATTCTCTTCCAAGTTGATATGAGTGCCTTCTCTTCCTCTACCCTCTCATTCTATAGGAAGTTCCACAAACTAAGGGATGGTCCTTGTTAGAAATAGGGAATACTAAGGGGGGGGGATGGTCCTTTAGATTTTTCACCACAACTAAATCAAGAAGGAACTCCACTTTTTTGCCACATCCATAGTGAGTTATTTGGTAGATTGAAAGGAGGTTGGTGCTAAGGTTAGGAACATAAAGAACATTCTTGAAAACTCCATTGTCCAATTCAACATTCCCTTTTCCTTCAACTTCCACTTTTGTGTCATTTCCCACATAGATGTAAGGTACATGTGATGGTTTCAAAGAGGAAAAATGCTCCCTTGAAGCACCCATATGATGTGTAGCTCCTAAATCAAGAACCCATTCCTCAAATATGTTTGTACTTGCTACCAAAGCTTGTCCCTTACCTTTTGAAGTAGATGAGGATACCTTATCCTTATAGGAATTTGGTAGATCAATTTTATGTTTCCTCATTATGTTTAGCAATTCATCAATTCTTTTATCCTTACACTCATGTTCATCATGACCATTCTTCTCACAATAGGCACACATTTTCTTCTCCCTTTTCTTGAAGTTGTTACCCTTCTTATTGTTTCTAGAAAGAGACTTGCCTTGTTATGAGGAAGACTATTGTGTGGAGGAAGATTGATTTGAGGAGGTATATTGATGTGAGGGGGAAGATTGTTGTGTGTCATCTTGTGGCTTAGACTTCCACTAATTTTGCTTCTTGTTGGAATTTTTGCCACCTCGATTCCCTCTATTAGCTACCAAGGCTTTGGACTTGGATGATTGGAGAATTCCCATAGTCACTAACTTTTCATGTTCTAAGACCAACATTCCTAAAAATGACTCGAATGAAGGCACTTCCCATTATTAACTTGTAAGTATTATAACTTGAAAAAAAAGCCATATATTCAAGAGGAAGATGGGTCATCACATTTTTGATCAATTTTATATCCTTTATGGTTTCACCACAATCCTTTTCTAAACATCTATTGGATTAGTAATGTTCTTGATGTGATATTTGACAAGATCTGAGATATTTTTTAGCAAGATTCCTAAGGCCATTTCTATAAGACTCATCAACATCATCATCTAGTTTCTTTTCTACACCTATTATATGATGTAGGAAACCTTTTTCAACTAATGGTTCCTCTATCTTTTCTTTCCAAGTAGCATAATTATGTGGTGTTAACTTAGAAAAAGAACCCATAATGCAAAAGAAAGAGCACAATATCAAGGAGATGGAAGAACACAAGACACACCCCCCCTTTTCACTCAATCAAATAACCCAAACCCCAAAAATGATGCTTGTGAAACTTTATATTTATTGTAGGTACAATAGCCACTTGCCAAAATAGACAAAAGTGGACTTTTGATTTTGATGATTACAACAAAAAAAATAAGCTATAATCTATATTTATAGTTGCTCCATTTTGATCAAGATTACATTTAAAATTAGTATCAAATTTTACTACTATGAAAATAAACTTTCTATTCATTACAAAAACTACACTTAAAGTTATAACAGACATTATTTAATGGATACTTCAACTACTTCCTAACTTTATGATCACTCCATTAATGAGGATCAATGAAAGACTCATAAAGTTTGAAACAAAATCAACATTAATCAAGATTAAATCCTCTAGAAATAGAGAAAGTTGTGGAAGCTTCATTTGTGCACTATTTCAATAGAAAGTATATAATGACTTGCTCCACTCATGGTGATTTAGCAATCTAGTTGACAGTAACACTAAGGTATTGAGCCTTGAATATCCATGGAAATTACCTAAAAAGCATTCAATGTGCACACAACTTCCACATACATATTTTTATTTCATCACCAATATTAGAAAAGGTGTAAAGTTCAAATTACTACTCTTGCAAATTGTATGGCTATAGGAGGAAAACTACCCAAGACATAGCATAAATAGGGAAATATTGATCAGCATGTAATATGACTTCATTATACCATTCTTTTTCAATAGACTCAAGAAATTATAGAATATTTGAACTATCCATACTTCTACTTCATGTCTTAACACACACACACACACACACACACAAACACATATTCATCTGCTTAAAATCAGAAGGTCGTGACTATTTGTGCAAGATAACTACTTAAAAACAAGGTCAAAAAATCTTAGAACAATGGACTTTTAGTAGCCCATCATCCCGCCAACTAAGCTATTATTGGTCCTTAGCAACCATGAAGTTTCTAATTTTGGCCCAAACTCTCCAATCACTAGTTGTCTTCTCCCTTGGCTCATTCTCATCATAGTGAAAGTACCCATAATTGACCTTGAGCCTTCTCCATCACCAAACGTTTGCTATCATATCATGATCCTCTTCATTTTCATTCATTGCCAACAGTGGCTATAGGAGAATAGGAGGTTGACACGTCAATCAAAGACAATATTTGCATTGATTCCTCCCCAAATCAATATACCATAGAATTCTAACAGTAGCAAGGGTTAAATTTTGAGGAGAGTGGGGTTGTCTTATTTTTAGGTCATGTTGCATCTATGTCCACCTTTTCATAAAAGAAAAAATTATTGTCTCAACATCTCGAGAGTAGTACTATTCCCACTTTACAAAGGTTTGTTCTCTGACTGAACATACTTTACTAGCTCTAGCAAGGTTTCCTATGATAGAAACCCAATCTAGAAATGTTTTTCTAGTGTTTTGAACTTTTGATTTGATGAGTAAATAAATTTTCATTTCATTATCACTATAAGGCATAGCCTAATGTTCCCTAATTATCTCATTCTGCATCAAGACATCATTGCTCTCAACTGCACATCCCCTACATAAAGGAGTGGGTTCCACTCTATGTCATTAGATACAACCAAATTATGGAGATACAATTCGCATAGTAAATTCTTTAAAGGCATTGGAATATATTGGAATGCATCATAAAACTTGTGTGGAGTTAAATAGAGGGATTAAGCCCTTCCACAATTCTAGTTAGTTTGAAATTTACAAGCTTCTCTTTGAGAAACAATGCATACACCAATGATGGTGATTTGCATTTCATTAGTTTAGGAATCAATCTTGTGACTTTTTCAATTCTCCTTTTTAAATCTTCATTTTAGTCTAAGCTCTATTTCAACTGATAACTTTGTTCATTATGATGTTTTTCAAATTTTCTCTTTCCAGTTTCCATTGAGCTCTTTCCCATAACAATTGTTCAAATAAGTTGAATCTTTTAGATAGATGTGTAGATAGATTGAGTGGTGACAATGGTTCCTAGTTAAAAATGTCTATCCATTCAAATTTCAAATGAGGAAATTTTTTGGCACTTTATGGTGTGGAAAATTCTCCTTCGCTTATTATCACTACATTTTCTCTTTTAATGGATTCACTTGGCACTTCAGTTGATGTATCCAATCCATCCTTATTAATATTTTTGATTACTTCCTCAATAATTTATTTCTTGAATTCCAAATAATTCTTAGAAGGAAGGTCTTCTAGATTATTGTCAGTATCCTACATAGTGGCGATTTCATGTTCATTAGACTCCTTATCACTATCAATAAGCACATAATTGACACTAAGGTCAACTTTAGCTTGTGGACTCTATTTGTTGCACTCATTCTTAGTGGCTATATCTTGTTTTAATTTTTCTCCCAAAGAGGATTCCTTTTCAACCTCAGAAGACTCTAGTTTAACCATTGGAATAGGAATTTAGTAACCCTACTTCCTTCAAACAACCTAGTAGTTCACCTTGTAGGAGGTGTAGCTAGGCATGGAGGATTCTTTCATTTCCTCTTGCTTGTAGACATTTCTATAGTAGGTGCTTCAAGAGGTTTTTTCCCTCTTGCTTGCAGACATTTCTATAGTAGGTGCTTTAGGAGGTTTTTCACTTCCTCTTCTTGTGAATGTAGGGTTTCATTAATATTACTTCCATCATCAGGTTGTTGTTCTAATTTCACTTCTTCAAGATCCACAACTTTATCTTTTCTTTCCCTAATAGTAAACCTAGTCTTAATAGTTCATGGGGTCTTAGGGGTACTAGCATATTATTTATTTTTCCTTTTCTTTTTACTAGAAGGGAAGGTATCAACTTTATAAATTCTCTTCTTAGTTGGTCTAGGACTGGAGGAAGAGGTTTTAGGAACATTTTCAGTCCTAGGAATAACCTTACAAAAACTAGTAGATGTTCTTTCCCTTCATCCAACACCCTAGCCTCTAGGGACGACCAACCAAGAATCTACTTCATTTAACTGCAAAAAATCTTCCCATGTCCCAACTAATTATTTGTTTAATTCCCTTTTAACAATGATGGGAGACAGACTAATCCTTTCCTCATTGTACTCAATAATCTTGCTTCTCAACAATGTTAAATAGGAAAGTGAGAAGATTTACCTATTTTTTATCATGTCTTAGATGAGCTAAAAACTTGAAATGTAAGGCATGTAGGTATTTTTAATGACCTTCACAAGTGAAATATTGAATGATAAATGTTGTTGGCTAGATAAAATCCAAAGGCAAAGATAATTTGGAGGTGCCTTGCTTCTTATCAATGTCTAGCAAAGGGTCACGATGCACATTGAACTATGCCCTAGTCTTCTGTAGGTAAAATCTTTTGCCCAATTTTCTCTTCCTTGGGTAATCTAGTGACTTCTTCTACCACATCCTCTATAAATTCAAGTTTGAGGCCCTTAACTATTGTAAAGCCATCGTTCAAGGTGGTTAGAAATTGAAGAACAACCTCCTCATTAAATCCCTTTAGGCTAAGGCAGTAATTTAAGTGTCCTCTTCTCTAGAACATCTTACAACTGGTTGTGTCACCCAAAAAAACTTGATGATCAACTAGTTCATATTTCTAAAGGCCTTGTGACATTTTTCAAAGTTCAACAATGGCAAGTTAACATAATTTACAATGTTATGGCACTAGATAGAGAAAATGATGTACTATTACTACATGCTTCTAAAAAAATTTAATGCACAAAATCTCATGATATCCTTCCTTACATCAAGTCTCATAATTTTTCTCTTGTGTACAGGTCTCTTGCCTTGAACACATTGCTAATTATCATTGAAATTTAAGCTCATCTTTAATGTCCTTATCTCCCTTAATGACACAATCATAGAAGGGTATGTCATCAATATGTGATGACATTCATCTCATAAGACAATAACTCTAAAAATTTACATGTGATTTGAAATTTTGAAAAATAAATATTCCCCTACCCCTACAACTAAATAAATGCATGGGTCACACTAGGACAAGATATATAAGAGAAATAAATTCAAACATCATGAATTCCTAACAAAGAGTGCGAGAGTAATAAATTCAAATAACACAAATTCCTAACAAACAGTGAGTAAAATAAAATACATGCAAGGTTATGTGGCACATACCTGATAAGTTCTATAGGAATTGTTATGAAAAAGATCATTAGAAGTGATGGAGTGATGGGATGGAATGGTAAGATGAGGAAGAGAGTGGGTGAGATGAAGTGTACGACAAAGAAATTACTTAAAAAAAGAAAGTGTTTATTATGAAAATCTTGAAAGGAATCAAGATTGAGTAGTAGTCAAGGTAGAAGACCCAGACTACTCGGTTGCAAGAATAAGTATTTCTGCACTGTATTGAAATTTCTATAGGAACTCCTCATGACTATCTAGTTATTATAAAGCTTTAGGTGATTCCCATTGACAAATAACTTGAATTTAATAGGATCAATAGTAGACAATTTTACTAATCCATTTGGAAATGCAACAATAATTTCATACGGTCCTAACTAGCAAGTTTGAAACTTTCTTAGATTGTAATGATACATGGAATCATATAGAAAGGCCCAATCACCTAAACCAAACATTTTATCTTTGATACACTTATCACGTCATTGATCCCATTCATGCTGAATGAGTTGGTGTTGTTCAATGTAGATTTATGCCATTCATTAAGGCCATTTAAACTTAGGATTTAGTCTTGTTGTCCAATAGTGAGTTCCATAGTGATCTCAAGAGTAGTCCTTAATGTTTTATATTCAAACTCTATAGGCATTACAACTGACCTACCTTAGATGAGCTCAAAAGGAGTAAAACCTATTGTAGATTTCTAGGTGGTTCAATAAGCCCAAAGATCTTCAAGAAGATGTGTAGCCCAATCCTTCCTATGAAGTGCTACTATTTTGGTGAGAATGGCTTCTAGCTCCCTATTGGTAACTTCTACTTGGTCATTATCTTGTGGATGGTAAGGTGATGATTTACAACGATGAGTAGTATATTGCTTCATTAGAGAAGTTATCATATTTAATGTAAACTAAGCTCCTCAATTAGATATTAACTCCCTAAGGACTCCAAACTATGTAAAAATGGATTTTTACAAGAACTTGGTAACATTATTATCCCTTGGGTGTTTCATGGGTTTAACCTCTACCCATTTAGTTATATAATCAATACAAACTAGAATATATGTTTTTCCTTGTGAAGAAGGTCCAATAGAACCTACAAAGTCAATCCCCCATTTATCAAAGGGTGAAACAACTACTTAAGGTTGCAAGGGCATTTCATTTGATTTAGTGGGTCTTCCCATACATTGACACTTATCACATTTCTTGGTGTATCTAGTTGCATCCTTGTGTAAACTTGGCCAATAGTACATGGTTGTCAATATTTTAAAGGCTATCCTTTTGGCTACAAAGTGACCTCCATAGGGCTCATCATGGAATATCCTCAAGATATCATATGTTTCATCTTCCCTTATGCACTATCACATTACTTGATCAAGCCTAGTATAAAACATAAATCCAACAATCCAAGAATAGTTAAAACTCATTTTAGAGAGTAACTTCCTTTCTTTGGCAATGAAGTTAACTAACATCTTGCCTATGGTTAGGTAATTTTAAATATCTACATACCATGGATTTTGTGATGGCAATAGGAAAAGGTCTTCATCTGGAAAACTATCATTAATGGCTACAAAATCATTAAGGACATGAAATTGAGAGAAAATTAGCTACCACATTGGCCTTGCCAAGTTTATCTATTATGGTGATATCAAATTCCTACATAAGTAATAACCAATGAGACAACCTTCATTATATTGTAGGATTATTCATAGAATACTTTATAGTAGAATGATCAGTATAAACAAATATTTCATATCCAATAATATAGTGCCTAAATTTCTTCAGTGTATAAATAAATGCAAGTAACTCTTTTTTAGTGATTGTGTAACTAAACTCTACACCTTCCAAATTTTTGTCGATGAAATAAATAACATTTTCAATTGAGTCTACCTTTTGGCCTATCACCACACCTATATAATAATCTAAGCCATCTATATGGATGTGGAAAGATAGTCCCCAATTGGGTCTTCTCAAAATTGGTGTTATGCTGAGAACTTCTTTAACCTACAGGAAGGATGTAACACAATCAGGGTCCTAGACAAATACATAATCTGTTTCTAACAAGTTATAAATGGGTGCTATAAGTTGACTAAAATTCTTAATAAATCATCTATAATAACTAGCGTGTCCTAGGAAACTTCATACATCCTTATATTTCTCTAGTGTAGACAAATTACTAATGACTTCAATTTTAGTAGGATTTACTTGGATGTCTTTGGATGAAATGAAATGACATAGTACAACTACTTCCATCATCATAAAATATATTTTACTATTTGGGGAACTTTTATAGTCTTGGCATCTCTTGAGTATCATCTCTAAGTTGACTTTTGCTTCCTCAAAAATAGTCCCATAAATAGTATAATCATCCATGTAGATCCCCATAGAGTTAGTGGATATATTTGAAAATATACTTATGATAGCTCATTGGAATGTGGCTAGAGCATTACACAAGCCAAAGGGTAAGACTGAGTAGGAAAAGGTACCCCATGGGCATGTGAAATTTATTTTTTCTTGATCCTCTAGAGCTATTTGTATCTTATTGTAACCACTAAAAACATCCAAAAAATAGAAGTATTTCTTGCCAGCTAGGTTGTGAAGAACTTGATCTATAAATGGTAAGGGAAAGTGGTTTTTCTTAGTTACTAAATTAAGCTCCCTATAGTCAACACAAAATCTCCATTTTACTCCCTTATTTGGTACTATAACAAGGGGTGGGACCCATTGGCTAGCAAAGATGGGGTAGATAAAACCAACACTTAATAGTTTTTGCAATTCATTCTTAACTATATCCTTCAAAATAGGGTTAACTCTCCTTTGAGGTTGTCAAATAGGTTTGGAATTAGGATTGATGTATATCTTGTGAGTGAAAAGCATAGGATATAATCCATTCATGTCCATGTAGTCCCAATAAAATTATTTTTGATTCTGCTATAGTAACTACAACATAATTTTCTGATGTGAAGGTGATAAGGCATTGTTGACATTCAACTCCCTTTCCAAGCCAACTTCAATCTTAATAACCTTATCTACCATGAATAACTAGGCAATAGGAGAAGAATCTATCTCATGAGATAATAAGGAGTGAGGGAATTGGGAAGTTTTTGAATGTTGAGGTGTATTCAAAGGTGGTAACATAGTTTTGTTACTCAGTTATCAAAATTGTCTCAATTCCTATCTTATTAATGCTATGGTTATTTTTGAAATATGCCTCAATTTAAGTATTAAAATGGTCATTTCCTCTCTAAATTTTTGAGAAATTTTACCCTTCAATATCTTTGGCTTATTCCTAGCACTGCCCAACACTTCAAATTTTCAAAATCTAGCCTCCAAGTCAAAAGTTGTCACAAGTTAATGAAGGAACCAAAAATACATATTTTCAATTGCATCATTGACCATTAACCTCTCAAAAAGGTTAAGATTCAGTGTCAAAATGCATATTTCATTTTGAAAGCTTAACCATTAACCTCTCTTTAAAAAATAAAAAAAAAGGTTAAGATAAGCTTGCAAATTTAACCTTAACTTCTTGTCTCAAAGGTTAAGCTTAATCTCCAAAATATGTATTTTGAAGGTGGTTAATTAACCTCCATGATCAAGTTAATAAACAATGAGAATTAAAAAGTGAATCACTATGAAATAATTCAATTTTTCATCTAGTGCTCCATTCAAGGCATTAATCAACAATGGATTGATTTAAACTTCTAGTAAATTAATCTACTTACTTGTAGCTTCCCTCTTTTCCCCAACCTATAACTTCAATTCAAATGTATCAAGAATCCAAAACCAATTATAATAATCAAGTCTTGAGAATGGATAGAGAGACCAGTAAAATAAAATGAGAAGAAGGTTCAGCTTTCAAAGAGGAAGAAGAACTCGATTTGCAAAAGGGGAATGGAGTCGTGTGGTAGAAAATTGAATTAATGAAGGAGCCTACAATTTTTAAAGATTTTACCAGTATTTCTTACAATACATGCACGTATGAGAGCTAAGACAAGAAATATGAAAAGTTATATTGGCATCCTTGTTATTTATGCCAAATTGGAGATATAGAATAGGGTATAAGTATTCAATCATGTGCTTTTTGGGTCTTGGATTGAAGTGAAGAGGTAAAGAAGCTAGTAACAGTTTTCAACACCAATGTGCTAGCCCATGTGGTCAAGGCCAAAGTATTCAGAATAGAGAAGGATGCAGAAAATTATTTATGTTTCTTTGTATGTGACCACATGTGATTAGAAGGAATATATATATATATATATATATATATATATATATATATATATATATATATATATATATATATATATATATATATATATATATATATATATATATATATATATATATATATATCAAAGCACATGAGCTCTTTAGAGGAAGATCTATAATCCTAGTCATGGCTTGCCTTTCTTTTCCAACACAATCACATTGGTGGCAACCATTGACAAAGCCTGAAAACTATTTAACAAAATGCTGAGATCAAAGGTTATATTGGTGGAGACATGTGAGCTATCTATTTTCTCTCATATTTCCATTGACAACTATAAGATTCATAAAATAATGTGTTTGATTGACATTTAAAGAAGCCCAAAGAATTTAAAATGGTGGAGGATAGAGTAAGGAAATTGGCATGTTAAGAACATAGACAAAGTACTCAAACTATTTGCCAAAATGTCTACATAAATGCACAGACCAACTTTTGAAAGATCAAATGCAAAGTAAACATGTATGCTTTGAAATAAAGTGGAAATTTCATATACATTAAATCTAAAAGCATGGACACACTCCAAATTGGTGCTATCATAAATAAAGGAAGAAGCAATATTTTAAAGATAAATCCAAGCTTTGGTGCATGCTGAAAGCTACAGATATTCATCAAATTACCTTAATAGGAAAACTCTAAGAAGTCTCCAATTGTGAAGTACCTTGAAGGATTTGAAAAACATTTAAAGTAATCAAGAGAAGGATCAGTAGCCAAACTATGAAGTATAAATATTAGAGGCCAAATTATGCTCCCATTTCAAAAGGTACACTTCCTGACATTGGTGATACCATTTTAGGGAGTATTAGCCTTCAAAATTTTTGGTCATCTCTTGAGAGAGAAGACAGGACCCCTTTAGCCAAAAAAATATTGGAAAGTGGTTTGGCTTGAGTAGGAGGACACCCCATTTCAGTATAGTGCCCTAATCTAGTATTGGAGTGCATGAAAGCCTATTATTCATATACCAAGGAATTCAGTTCATCAAACAATAAAGTGATTGTCCATCCATATCCTATTTCTATCACCATTACCTTTTGATTACCTACTAGAGTGCAATATGCCAACATCCATTTAATAATTTCCAAGGAGTATTATATGGCGAATCAAACTTAATGTTTAAACACTATTGCTAGATCATGGCTCCTGTGACCAAGGAGAGGGAAATCTCAACTAGCCAAATCCATACACAAATTATTGTTAAAGGAAGATGTAGCGAACATGGTAACTCTATTAAGTAGGATAATAGGACTTTGGGATTCACATGAGTTTGAAGGTTGGATGCTCCTATTTATTAACATGGTCTAGGAAGGGAAGCAACACATTGATTGGGCTGAAATTATCAGTGACTCAATCCATAGGCAACTCATAGAACTATTCGAAATATTCAAGATATGATAGGTTACTAACGTCAAAAATTTAAAACAATTCAGCACTTTAACCATATATACTATTCATCATTCATTCATCTAATCTACTGCATATATGAGAGAACAAACATTTATAACACATGTACATAGTGATTTGGTGACCCAGAAACCTTCCAAATAGAAAGTAAAATTGGGGTGGGGATGATACCCACAAAACTTCATTACTGCAATAGAAGTTGGCCTGTTAAGGCTTACATTGACCACTTCTGGTGATCTACCTTATTAGGAGCACAAAGGATTGCTAGGTCTACCTTGTTAGAGGATTTATAAACATACACTGAAGTATGCACTCTGTTAGGAGATTTATATAAAAGACTATTAAGTCTACTAGGTTGTTAAAGGATTTACAAAGCCAATTCACTTGTTAGGATGAAATAGTGGATCTACTTACAACTTGATTAGATCCTTAAAATACAGATCACCTCTTGTGATTGATGAATCTTTACTGCTCCTTGTAGACCTTGCTGAATACTCTACTTTGCTACTAATTCGCTTTCATTCAAAGATTTTCATATTCATTCCTTCACATGCCTCTCTTTTGTAAATGATATATTACATTACATATATACCATTCCAATAATTACAATTGCAAGGTCAGCCAAAACATAAGTGAACAAAATATTATTGAGTCAGCCAAATAGTAGAAAACTTAGGTTCTTCAAGCTAACTTGGTGACCTTCTGATACTCAGCATCCACGGTATTACTTGGCATCATCATGCACTTGGTAGAAGTCGATGCTTGATCCATACTAACCACACAACATAGCTTGGAATTTGGTAACCATTGGAGACTTGGTAGATATAGTGTCACTTGATAAAAACTAGATCCTTCATTTACCTTGATTTCACTCGGTAAACACTATAATTTTGTAACTTGGTAAACACTACACTTTCATCACTCGATAAACACCGTGAAGCTCAGTGAACACTGTAAACTTAGTAGACACTATTGGATTACACATTCACTCAATAGCTTCATGAATGCTTGGTATACATTGTAGATGCTCAGTGTAAACTATGAAGCTCAATTAACACTAGAATGCTCAGTGTGAACTACGAAGCTCAGTTAACACTATAATGCTCGATGTGAACTGCGAAGCTCAGTTAACACTAGAATTATTGGTGTGAACTACGAAGCTTGATTAACACTAGAATTCTTAGTGGCTATATTGATGTAGATAAGTGTTGTCACTAATGGCAATAATAACTTAATGCCAACAATCTCACCCTTTGGCATTAGTGACAAAACACTTATAAGCCATATGTACATAACTTGACTCAATGAATTTTTTTTTTTCAAAATTGATCTTTGTAGAACTATTGCATATACATTTCTATATATCTGCTTATTGACTTATAATGTATATATAAACATTCTTATGTGCAGATGCTAACTATATTGAGTTCTAACTCCCCCTATCACTCATAGTGATAACTCTCCTCACTTATTATGCTGAACTCTCCCCCTTTTTGACAATAATGCCAAAGGACTACATATATAATGTTTATATAACTACACCAAAGTGAGATATAAATTATTGATGTACCTTGAGGATGGTCGAAAATGTATTATCCCAAGTCTGTTGCAAGATTTGATAGGTGGAGAGAGAAATTTGAACTTCTGTTGATAATTGGATCAAGGGATCAACTACTAAGAAGTTCTGATCTTGGACCAATGTTTTGCAATGAGTAATATGTTTCTACATTGTGTCCATGATAGGAAGGATCATATTTTGGATGTCTATGAGTGTAGACCAGATCCTTGCTTCCTCTCTCAATAGTTCTGTCTATACATCTGCCAAATATCTGATTTTGGTGTAATGGGAGGTTGTGGAGGAGGAGTCGACCTTTAGCTTGGAGGCACTTGATTGCATGTCAATGTCAATCTTATTTAACTTATCCTTTATTTCTTTGGTAAAACCAAAAACATCACAAAGTTTGTCAAAAAGTGATGCTGCATTATTAAAAGAATTTTCAAAATTTCCCAAAAATGTTGACAATTCAACTTGCTTGATTGCTATCTTTTGAGCAATATTCTCTAGCACCTTATTATCAAATTTCTTTTCAGCTTTCTCAATAAGTTTCTCTTTTCTGGAAGAATCTTCATTAAATTTATGTACTACCTCATCTAACTGAATCAAAATGTGTTGAGTAGAATCTACTTCAACACCTATAGCATCTGTAATTATATTCTTGGCATTTTCAATTATTCTGTATTCCATATCCCTTTTTGATCTTAATTGTTTCTGTGTAGCTTTCATCTCTATGATTTGATTGGCTAACCTCATCTCTTCAATGGTGGCATTGTCATAGTCAATCTTTGGAATCACTATCTCTTTGTCTAAGTCAATGTCTTCTACAATTTCCTTTCCAGTGATCAAAATTTTTAATGGATGCTTTTTTTTGACTTTTGTGATGATTGGTTTGACCTTAGGTATAGACACAATAGTGGAGATAGAAGGGCTAGTAGTAGGAACTGGGATAGGACTCAAGGATTGAATGCCAATAGAAGTACTAACTGGATCAAGAACTGAAACACTTCCCAAAAATGGAATCACACTTGATAGAGTACCCATAGTAGAATCTAAACTGATTGGAGTTGAAGTGGATACAGATGATGTTGTCGAAAACAAAATTGTAGAACTTACTAGAGTTGATGGAGACAAAATTGTAGAACTTACTATTACACTTACTAATGATGAAAGATTTAAGGAGGCTGACTCAGTGGCTGAAGAAGCGATAGACAACTTGGTAGATGAAGTGCTTGGCACATCTATTTTAGATACCTAGAGTTGGGAGAAGGTTGGTGAAGATTGAGAAATTGATGTGACTATTGTGCTCACAATCTCACTTGCATAAGCTATCTCCAAAGTAGATGTAACTGTCTTTGGTGGAGAGTCAAGAAGTGATGCAATAAATTATGTTGCAATTTTTACTGGATCTTCTTCATCTATTTCTTCCTCATGTGCTTCTTCCTCTTTTTCTTCCGTTAGTGCATGCAGCTCTCCTAGAGTAACTATGATGGATGGAGTGCTATCAAAATCATCACTATCACTATTGTCATAATCCTTGATTTCAACAAGATCAATACTGGGCTTTTTTAGATGATAGATGTTTTTCCACATGTTTTTTGCATCACTTACAACATGCTCAATGTCCTTAGTTAAAATCAAACATGTGTGAAATCTAATCATCATTTTACCTTCATGATTCTTCATTGTTGCCTTTATGTTTAGTTCAATAAGAATTGGTAGAAGATTCTTTAAGGATTTCTCATATATATCTTTGGTCGTTTGGGTGGCTGACTCCCACCTAGGTTGCAATCTCTCCAATAGTTCTTTGGAGATTTGAGGAGCAAGTCGATCTGGGGAGTATTTCCATTTTCCCATCTTATTGAGTACTAGTTCCTCAGTTTGCATTTTCTCTGCATCTGGCCTTGTTTCAAATTTCAATGCCTTGAAATTTGTGATGCTAGCTCCTTCTTCCAATTATTTCAATCTTTCTTGGAAGATTAGTTGGGGGCTTGTTGAACACTACTTCACCTTTGTTCTTACCTTTTTCTTGCCTAGTAAAAATAGTTGTGGAGGCTTTGGGTGCCTTGGTAGTGATTACCTTGCCTTTATTTTTGACTAGTGCTACCTCCTTCTCTATTTATTCCTCTCTATCTTCTGGTTCGTGCTCCTCTTCTTCATCTTCATCTTTTCCTTCGGTAAGCATAAGAGGGTTAGTTTCAATTTTCAATTTGGCTATCTTCCTCTTTCCTTTGTTTATAGCTTGTGGTAGCTTGATTTCAAGCTCAATTCTGGTCTTGGCTTCATCAAAAGTGCCAAGGGAAGGAAGCTTAGGATCCATAGGCTCATTTACTAGTGCTTCAATAATGTCCTTGGTTTCATCAATATTAACTTCATAGGGAAGAGGTTTCACCCATGCAACTCGGGGCCTGACTTCCTAAATGTATACTTTATCATAATCAATCATAAAGCATACATCATATTTGTAGTCTTCAACCAATTTTGGTGGAATTTGGAACCTATTATTCATTCTTTTCTTGAAATCATCAAAAAAATTGTCCATGATGCTATCAAAGTTTTCACCCATTTCTGCTACAAACTCATTTATCTGATATAGAATAGGAATGTCTTTTCTCCACACTACAGTTCCTTTTGATGGAAAGAATTTTTGAACATAGAAAAATAAACAAGTCAATAAGGAACCAAATTTATAGGGATTATTCTTTGAAGTCCTTATGCTATCCATGTTCTTATTCAATTGTTTCAACAATAATTCTAATAGGTCAAATTCAAGGTTCTTTTTAACAAATTTGAAAGCCAAATCCACAGCCTCACATGGCACACTATTTAGATGACTGGAGCTATAAATTTTTTTGGCAATGATGTGAATGTCAAACCTTAATTCAATGTCAGAAATAGTGCTAACCTTTAAACCTCTCTCATCCCACTTAGCTACTGCAACTCCTCTTGACCTAGGGTTTTGATGGTTTTTTCTTTACTGAGTATGGGGAGACCAGTAATCTTATGAATCATCTTCTTGGTGATTAACACTAGCTTCTCTAACCATATTTGCCCATTGTAAACACGAATAAGTACATGATCCACTTAGTTTGAAAACTTCTTGGCATATGTGAAATGTGGGTTAACCCTTTGGTCTCCAGATGTTTATGCTTGGGTTTCAAAGAACCATCAACACTCATTTCTCCTAGGGCATTATCCATCTCTAGGTTTCCAATCTCTTGAACAAAATATTTGAAATGAGTACGAATATCATTTATGAGAAGTACCTTTGGTGGATTTTGTGATTGAGCTCCATTGGGGTCGAGTGATTCTGCAATTGCTAGAACTAGTTTGAAATTTGGTGTCTTCCACTCCACACCTTTAACTAGCATTTCTGAACCTTATTTTGCCTTGGTGCTACTGCTACTCTCGGATGCCATTTCTGCTCAGAAGGTGTAAGAAAATTTTGAAAAAAATTTCTACTTAAAAATTGCTCGAAATTGCTTTGGAATTTTCTTTGGAATTGCTAGAAATTTCTTAGCTCTATAATCGTGGTAAAAAATGAAATCAAATTCTGCCCTTTTGACAAATTTTTTTCCATAAATGCTTGGTACGAAGGTAGCTAAGATGACATAGTGCTTGATAGGATGTCATTCACTTGCTCGGTAGAAGCTTGCAACTTGGTGATTGAATAAAACTTTTGTTGCTCCTGACCTAGCTCAGCAAGGTCTTCAACCAACTTTCCTCGGTAGATGCAACTCAGCAAATGATATGCTTTCTTTGATCCCTGTGTATCTGGAATACTAATTTGATCATTTTGCTTTCTTTTATTTTGGAACTACTTGAGATATCACTAGAAGATGTAGTTCCATATTCTCCTTTATGAATTTAATTGGAAATGGTGGAGTCATCCACTTCTTGAGTGACATTGCCATCATTTGAACTATCTTGCTTGATAGATTTTGGAATCCACTATTGCCTCATCTGCTTCTAAATGTTTTCATCTTTAGTTTTCTTTTCATCTTCAACTCTTCCTATGTTCATGCAGTTTTTAGCTATATGATTTAGTTAAGTACATGTATAGCACCTTATAGTAGTGTCCTTCTTCCTTAGGTGATGCCTTGCATAGTTTATACCAATACATCCATATTCTCCACAATAATGACATCTGCACCAGGTATTGTAGTCCCATCCAAATATTTCTTTAACAAGTTGTTTAGCTAGATTGAATGATTTGGATCTACATTGGAATGCCTTGTGACCATACTTCTTGCATTTGTGACAATTGCCTTCAAATTTTGGTTTCTCCTTGCATCCATTAGCTTTATGACCATGCTGACTGCAATTGTAGCATTTACCATTGAATTTAGCTTTTCCATTACTCCAACATTTGTTTGATGTATGACCTAACTTACCATAGTGATTGCAAGTAGGTCTTTGATTCCTTTGGGCACCTTGTTTAGAGGTTTCACCTTCTTCCTTATAACCAAGTCTAGCTTTGCCCTTTTGTTTATGAAGATTCTACTCACTTTGTTGATTTAATTGAGTCATGTTTGCTTGAGATTTCATCATTCTCTCATTGATTTGTTTTTCAGCATTTAGGTCATTTTCCAAACTTTCATTGATTTGTCTTTCAGATCTTAAGTCACTTTGTAATCTTTCATTGATTTGTCTTTCAGTGATTAAATCATTCCTTAGGGTTTCATTCTCAGATCTCAGATTCATAATTTCTTCATTTTCATTAGATAGTTGATCTCCAAGATCTTCATGCTGAAGGGATTGATTATTTCTTACCTCTAAGTCTTCATTTTCCTTGTTTCTCTGTTCCAAAACTTCACATAGCTTGATTGATTGCATTTCTTGTTCTCTTTTAAGCTTTCTTACCTCTTCCTATGGAGAGCCATTCTTTGTTAGGAGTTCCTTGATAGCCTCATTTGCTTCATTTGAGCTACTTGATGGTAAAAGTTCTTCAATCTTCTCTTCAACATAATGATGGTCATTCATTTGTCTTGCAAGTTCCTTCCTTCTTTTTAGGGATTGAGAAAGATGTTCCTTATCTTCTTTGAGTTGAGCCATGGCCATTTCCAAATCTAGCTTTTCATTTTCAATAGCTTTGTCAAGTTTGGATATCTCCATTGTCCTTGATCTTTGCTCAAGCTATCGAGCTTTATCTTGAGAACCAAACTGCTTTGATACCAATTGTTGCAAATATTCAAGATATTATAGGTTACTGAGAAGGGGGGGGAGTGAATCAATAACCTCAAAAATGTTTAAAAATTTTAGAACTTTAACCATATATACTATTCACCATTCATTCATCTAATCTACTACATGTATGAGTGATAAAACATTCATAACACATGTACCTAGTGATTTGGTGACCCAAAAACCTTCGAAATAGAAAGTAAAACTAAGGTGGGGATGATACCCATAAAACTTCAATACTGCAATATAAAGTTGGCCTGTTAAGGCTTACATTGACCACTTCTAGTGATCTGCCCTGTTAGGAGCACGAAGGACTGCTAGGTCCACCTTGTTAGAGGATTTACAAACATACACTGAAGTATGCACTCTGTTAGGAGATTTATACAAAAGACTATTAAGTCTACCCTATTAAAGGATTTACAAAACTAATTCACCTGTTAGGATGAAATAGTGGATCTACATACAACTTGATTAGATCCTTAAAATATAGATCACCTCTTGTGACTGATGAATCTTTGTTGCTCCTTATAGACCTTGCTGAATACTCTACTCTGCTACTGATTCACTTTCATTTAAAGGTTTTCATATTCATTCCTTCACATGCCTCTCTTTTGTAAATGATATATTACATTACATATATACCATTCCAATAATTACAATTTCAAGGTCAGCCAAAACATAAGTGAACAAAATATTACTAAGTTAGCCAAACAGTAGAAAACTCAGGTTCTTCAAGCTGACTTGGTGACCTTCTGATACTCAACATCCACTGTATTACTCAACATCACCATGCACTCGGTAGAAGTAGATGATTAGTCCATACTAACAACACAACATAGCTTGGAACTTGGTAACCATTGGAGACTCGGTAGATATAGTGTCACTCGGTAAAAACTAGATCCTTCATTTACCTTGATTTCACTTGGTAAACACTATACTTCTATAACTTGGTAAACATTGCACTTCCATCACTCAGTAAACACTATGAAGCTCAGTGAACACTGTAAACTCAATAGACACTACTGGATTGCACATTCACTTGGTAGCTTCATGAATGCTTGGTATACACTATAGATGCTCGGTGTAAACTATGAAGCTCGATTAACACTAGAATGCTCGGTGTGAACTACGAAGCTCGGTTAACACTAGAATGCTTGATGGCTATACTTATGTAGATAAGTGTTGTCACTAATGGAAATAATAACTTAATGCCAACAAGAACTTCAAGCAAATGATTGTTTCTACATGACTTCATACCTTTTCTACGCTATTGCATGTACCAAAATTTGGCCAGGGCTTAACCTGCAAGGTATATATGATGATACAGCTATTATTTACAACAATATTCCTCAAATACAGTATGAAAATAGCCTACACCATTTTAGAAGAGTAAATGATGCATTCACAATGTTGACTATAAGAGAAATTCAAGGAAACATGGGACTCAGAATTTCATCAAAAGCAATAATGAAAGTATAAAAATGTGGAACTACTTTCATGCAATTCCCTGAGTTCACTTATATTAGGTTAGCCACCTATGATGGGTGTCCCCTAATGCTACCAAGATTTGTTGATGATAAATTAGTCTTGATTGAAATGTATAGGTAGATTAGTCAAATCAATAAACTTTGCAAGTATAGGAGGATAGATGAAATATGTTTCCCTATTAACATTGGATATTATAGCTCTGATATTACATCAGATGCGAGAAACATAGAGAGATCCATTGCCACAATTAATTTTCATCCTCATACTATGCATTTCCCTTATGATAGTAAAGGCTATGTAGTTAATGAGTTAAAGCTAAACCCAAACCTCGATCACTTTCTGACTCTTGAAGATTTTTGGGAAGATTGTGAAAATGATTTCAATGTCAAGAAGAGAGATTGGATGTGACTTACTGTAAGGTAGGTGATAGAATTCAAGGTGGATATTGATGTGATAGATGTAAATGATGATGAATTTTCCTTGGTCAATCCCTTCTTCTATGAGAAAATTGAATTACTAGATCTTCCTCCTATTGATTAGTCAGTTCAAGAGTGAAAAAGCTTGAATGCAAAAATTGCATATGTCCTTAAAAGAACAAGATATTGGGTCAGTAAAATTAGAGTAGAAAAAGTGACTACTGAATTTCAAAGTAAAGAGAGGAGATGTAATCAAGGAGAATCATCTCGAATGGCATTGGAGGCAACTTCTAGTGAGAAAATATAGAAATTGGATACGAGTTCTCTAGATCAAGATGAAGATCTAAATCAGTCGGCTAAGTTTACAGTCAAAAGAAGGATGAAAATGAAAGGTAAATCTACTAGAGTGAATTAGAAAGGAAATGAATATAATGAGAAGGATCAAAGAACTCCTCAAACTATCAAACCACACATCACAGTTACATCCTCTCATGATGTAGTAATTCCTCATTTGAGTCTCTCTCCTCCTAAGATATCATTGATAGACATCACACAGTTGGATAACTAATTATTTAATTTAGAAGATATAATGGTGATTGCTGAAAATATAACAGGTGACATGAAAGTTTCACTTCTAGTTAATACACATTCATGGTTCCAAACCAATCTCCAAAAGAAGAAGAAAGTTGTTTAGGTGATCCTACTTCCATTTGATGTAATTTCTAGTTTCCTTTAGAAGCCTCCTAAAGTGAAAAAGACTAAAGTGATGTCTAGGTTGGCCTTTGATAAAACTTCAGGCAATCTATAAATAGAAATAGCCAAGCCTAGGTTGATCTTGGTCCATTTACTGGAAAAAGAGACTTTCAAAATTTTGAAGTGACTATTGCCCAAGTGTTACAAAGAGAAAAGAAAGGGAAAAGATCCAAGGAGAAACTCAAAGAGAAATTTTAGATGCTAGTGGCTTACATCAATTTGATTAGCAATTCTTCTAATGCAAATACAATAGTTACTTCACCAGCCTTAGCAAGTCCTGATGGCATTCTTGATCATGTTGTTGTTGAAAGAGTAAACAAACACAAGTCACATAGTATGATGATCAAAGCTTGGATAAATAGAATGATAGAAGATGCTTCAAAACTCATAACTAGGATGAAGGAAATATATGGAAAAACCATTGAACAGATACAAGAAATTTATAAAGAGCTAGAAAGCAAAAAAGAATAGAAAGTCACATGGGAAAAAGTAGCTGATGAATTACAAGAAATGGCCAAGTTAGATACAAGCACCCTAATTCTCAAGAAAATTATTACGGATATAATTGAGAATTAGACATGTATCTGGGGTAAAAGTGTTAATAGGAAAATGATAAATATTAGCAAAGGGATCACTGAGTTTGAAAAACTAATAGCTTCTTGGGAGCAACTAAAAATGAAAGTTATGGATGAATTAGTCTCTACTATCATAGGTGGGGCAATAGCAAGTGATCTTCAACATATTGATTGCCAATTTCTTCTTGGTTCTTTCAGTATCCAAATTTATTCAGAAATAGAGAATTGAGTATCAGATGTCAAAACTATGATGAAGCTCAGTCTAGTCACAATCATTTTGGAAGATTGCAACATTTCAGCCTATCAACAAGAGTCAGAAGAGATCCAGGATAAATACTTCACATTCAAACTTAGGATGGAGAACATGTTCATTATGAATTTTGATTCAATGATGATCATCCTTGACACTTATAGGGCTGTCCAGGATAAGTCAATCATGTCTAGATAGATAGAGTTCATAGCTAGAAGACTAGTGATTGGAGATGTCTATATTCTTAGTAATTCTAGCTAAAGTTTTGTTTTTGGAAGTTTACCTTGTATAGGTTAATTTTAGTGAGGTTAATTAACCTCTCCAAAATTATGTATTTTGGAGGTAGTTATTAATGTTGAAGAGGTGGTTCTTAACCTCTGTGCCTACATAAGGAGTCTTTTTGTCTTTGTAAGGTTGTTTTTGGACTTTAGAATAAGGGAACACTATGCTAAAATTTTCATCAGAAGACAAATTTTGGAAATTGTGTACAGATTTTTTCTTTGAAATTGAAAATCTCTATTATGTTCTTGGTGCAAGAAATAAAATGAGACATGTGTTTGATTTCTTATTCTAAAATCTAGATTGTCGCAGCA
Source organism: Cupressus sempervirens (assembly GCA_028749045.1). NCBI lineage: Eukaryota > Viridiplantae > Streptophyta > Pinopsida > Cupressales > Cupressaceae > Cupressus > Cupressus sempervirens. The sequence goes on from CM053785.1 coordinate 1,097,802,777, forward strand.
TAAAACTATTGATTCTCTCTGTAGTGAACATTTTCATGGTATTGTGTGAATGTTTATGAATCATGAATCAGCATGGTGATAATGATCATTTTCAAGCATAGTTATTCATTATCTTTATTATCATTTTATGTTAACTCTAGAAAGCTGTGAAATCATTTGGTGCATTTTTGATCAATGGCTTTCTCTTGATCTTTAAAAGTTTAAATTCTTTATTTGAAAATCTTTAAAATCACATCAAACAAGGGAGCTTCTCCTCTAAACATAGAGGAAGGCTACATACCAAGGACCTATCCAACTATTGTGAATGGTTTGCCACATACACTCCATTGGGCCATTTTTATAGTGACAAATTTGTTTACTGACAGTTTCTAGGATGTAGTTAGCTTGAGGACACACTTGAGCTTCTGCTCCATATTCATTCATGATAATAGATCAAATTATTTCATCTTCTACTTGAGAGACCACCAATGACTCTCATCCTATCATCATTAGCTGATGGATAGAATTCACCACCCAAGTCTATCAATATTACTTGGCCATCTAACAATAGTGGCTGAGCAGGGGAGTATAAGGTCAAGTTCTTAGTATGGACACCATTAGATATGGTCATCTTTGTAGACCAACAAACTATATAGGTATCTATAGTGGCTAACCATGGTCACCCTACAATTAGAGGATATCCACCCATGTTAGCTTCTAGGAAAAGGACAACAAACTCTATTGGATAATCCTAGGAATTTAAGGTGACTATGATATCTTCTATCATCCCTTTTGTCTTGATAGTAGAACTATCAATAAGCTAAAGTATGGTTAGTGTTTCTCTGAGACCAATGATATGTAATCGAGTCAATACCTCCTTTTTCATGACATTTATAGATGCCCCTTAGTCAACTAAAGAATTTTTAACTTACATCCCATGAATGGTGATAGTGACCACATGACTCCTATGGTTAGGAATAATTAGGTACAACTATTTTTTCTAACATTAAATTAGATAATTATCCTAAGAAATGAATAGTTTTTGGATTCTTCTTCTTTCTTCCTTGTTGTTTGATACATGCTTCCTTGATAGCTTTAGTATAAGTAGGGACTTCCTTAATAACATCAAGTAATGGTATTTATAGTGTCACTTGATTTAGCTGATTAAGTAAATCAATTACTACATGGTTTTCTATTGGAATTTACAAGTGGGAAGATTTACTTCAAGGGGGGGCCCGGGGGGGTAAATTAAAAGTAACTAAATTTAATCTCTTTAAAACATTTTAACTAAAAACATTCACATGCATCTAGTTCATCTAATAAACATGAAAGTAAAGACATGCATGAAAATAGATAACACAAGAATTCGGTAACCCAAAAACCCTCCAAAATGAGAAGGTAAATCTAGGGTGGGGATGACACTGACAAAGTATCACTGCAAAAATATGTAATTTTTCAAGGTTACAAAGTTTGACCACTTCCAATGGTATTCCTTTTGACAGATCTGTCCTATTAAAGAATTTACACCTTGTTAAAAGTGACCTAGTTAAAGGATTTACAGACACTCACTTGGAATATTACACTGTAAAAGGATTTAGCACCTTTTTAAAGGCTTACAACATGGCTATTAAATCAACCTATCATCATAGGATTTTCATTCCTAATACAATTGCTAGAGGTATTAGAAAATCTTAACTTGATGACTTGTGATCTTCAATTGTTAATTCCAAATCCTCATTTTTCTCTGACTGTTCTGATCCTTGCTTGATCTAATATGTCTCTCTTCAAAAATCTGATACCCTATTCTTGATCAACTGAATTCTATAATGTTGTTCTACTCTTTCTAAGTATTTACACCCCTCTACACTTTTTTATAATTCACCCATACACTTCTCACATCCACACACATAATGAGGTTTTGTCCTTCTTTTAAAGGCTTCAAAGACTTAGGGTTAGGTATGAATCTATGATCAATACTTACTCTTCATTTCTCACTCAATTCTAGCACTTTTCCTATTGGTTTCATGCCTTCTCCATTTTTCTTATTGGCTACATGTTGATTACATAGGTAATGCAAAAGATTCGATCTTATCTTCAAGATCCTTCGAGATTAATCCTGAATCAGCTCAAAAAATGGTTTACATATGATTTTGTGAAGGCACAAACTCATACACTGATTCTATGTTACTCAACACTTACTAATTGCTGATGCTCGGCGCCTATAGTGACTCAGCATCACTTATCACTCAACACTTGAAGTTCACTTGGCATCTATTGAAACTCTGGCTTGGCACAAACTATAGCTCAACATCTGTATTATACTCAACATCATCTAAGAATTTGTTAAGTGTGTTGACTCTCAATTGTCAAAATCAGTCTGAGACCAACAATCTCCACCTTTGACATGAGTTGGAAAAATAGTTAACTAAACATTATGAATTTGATCTCTATGAGTATACTACACATTCTTGTTCAGCATATGTACAAAACTTCAAAAACTTGTTCAAAATTTTTGTATACCTCAAAAATTTTGTAACTCCCCCTAAGTTGATGTGCCAATTTTGTAACCAAAATTCCATTCCTGTAACCAAAGACTCTTGTGCTGAATTTTTCTCATGCTGATGTGTCTAATGCTCTTTGCCTTCTCATTATTTTGCCTCTATTTCTGTGTAACCTATTTCTGCTTTATTTGTACTCTGTATCTGCTCCCCCTTTCACATCTTCTTGCAAATTTTATTGTCCTTTCAGTTGTATCTCCTTATTACTTCCTCAAAATTTGAATATCTTTCCCTTTGGATATCCTTTATTACCTCCATCAAAGAATGTAGTATCTTCCCCTTTCTTATTATATGCAATAATGAATATATCTCCAAATTTCTCTCCCTTTTATTTACATAATGCTTATCTCCCCCTTGTTGACACTTATGTCAAAGGGTGCTAAGAATGAATAGAATATTTAGCCAAAAATGTTTTACTTACCTCCATTATCATCTTTAGAGAAGCATCCCAATTGTCTAGGGAAATTTCCAATGATTTGTGATGATGGCTATCTCTGCTACAAGATGTACTAGGCCTTCTAAGGTAGAAAGATTAGGATATTTCTTTAGAAATTTTTTTGCATAGGCCATTTCCTTATGGATTACTTCTAGGTGTGGGGTAATATTAGATTGAATTTGTATCAATTTGGCCTTGACATTGGCCTCTTCTACTATCAATACAGCTAAATCCTTCTAGGTGTGAAGTGTTGTTGCAAAATGCTTCTCACTTTGAGCTAGATCTTTGGGTAGTCATGTGCTAGAAATCTTAAGATTTTGTTCCAAGCTCAGTATCCTTTGGCTAGCTTCTTGTGTGAAAAGTGATGAGTCACACAATTTGGAGTACAATAAGAATATATTCTCAAGTAATACTTTCACCTTTTCAACTTTCTTAGCCAATTCCACTTGTGAAAGTGCTATTTCACTAGATATCTTCTCATTAACTTTCATTTAAAATTTCTTTTTAGACCATTCTACTAATTCAACATTTGTATCAAGGTCTTCAGTTTGTACCTGGTCCACTATGTTGGACAATAGATCAATGATGTTCTTGGTTTCATCTAGTACAGGAAAGCTAAATGCATCAAGGAGTATGTCTTTGATTTCTACAAGTGCTTGCTTCTATCTATACTTAGTTTTGAGTATCTCCAATTTCTTCCTTCTTTCTAGTGCCTCTTGCACTTTATTTATTTACGCTAGGTTCATTATCTTGGAGTCATAACTTGGTATGACTATTTATTCATCAACTGTAGGGTCTCTATAGTGAAGTACCCTTGCTACCTTGGTGGAGCTTGAGCCTAGTGCTGAAATTCGTAGTGGTACTACATCAGTGCTCGACTATTTGGTAGGAGTCCCTATAGTAGCCAAGTCCACTAGTGTCTATATTGCCTCTTGCTCTCTTTCCTTAGGGGTTTTCTCCTCTTCCTTCTATTCTTCTCTACTACCTTGATCAATGATAATGATATGATGAGGTGCACCTTGGTTTTGTGCTGTAGGAATATCTTGTCCTATTTGTTCCTTTGTTGGCTCCTCGGCAGTTGTTGTTGCTATGACTGTATGATCAACCTTAGCAGTTGTATCCTATGCTTCATTCCCTTTTGGTTGATCTACTATAGCTATGGGAGGTTGAGTAGGTGGTTCTTCTATGTTCACCTTCTCTCTAGTGATCTCTACTATAGCCTTTTGCAATTCTTCCACACTCACCAAAATAGGATTTGTCCATAGTTGTGATTGTAATGTGGTTTGGTGAAGGATCTTTTTGAGATCCTTTGCAGTCAATGCGTTGATGTTTTGACCTGAGGTATTAGGAACATCCTTGAAAATTACTATTTTTACAGGTTTTTTATGTGGAGGACTTGGTGGTGGAAATTGGGTGTCTTGGACACTTTTTTCTAGATGTTTCCCTTCATCTATTGCCTCTTCACCTTGTGTCTTCTCCATCATTTCCTCTTCTTTTTCTTTCTCTCCTTCCTCCTATTTTTCATTTTCCTCTTCTTCATCATCATTTATCCCCTCAAAGGGATCTTCTTGATCTTCCTTGATAGTAGTTAATCCATAAATTAATTTCCACAGTTGTGTGGACTTTTGCACAACATCTTCAATTTGATTTTGTAGAATACGAAAGGCTCTATATTTAGGTGCAAATTTGCTCCCACATTTATTTTTAGCCTTAGTTATTTGACCTTTAGTAAGTTCTATCATTACATGAGCCAATATTGACTCCCTTTTTTTTCCCTCCATTTTAAGCTAGTAATTCCATTTATTCTCTACAATGGAGCTTAGCTCCTTAGGCATTGAATTGTCTAGTTCAAGTAGGGTGGTCTTGAATTTAGCCATCATAGTGTAGATGGACTCTTCCACTATGTTTTTTTTTCTTCTCTTGATAATTTATTAAATTCAATGGTCTTTAAACCAATTAAATCTACATTATCTCTAATGTTATTACAAACATTTTCCAATTTAGACTTGGTAGAATGTCTTACCAATCTGAATTAATCATTACTAGTCTTTGTCTTTTCTTCATTTGACTCTGTGGGTGCAACATCTTTTCTTCTCTTCTTTTTTTCTCCCTATTCCTTTGCCACTTGGTTTTTTTCCCTGGTATCTGCCCTTGTAGTTGGCTTGGCTAGGCTTGACTTTTTTGTTTTCTTCTTCCCCTTGGGTTGTGCATCTAATTGTTTTTGTGCCTTTCTTTTTTTTGGCTTAGCCTTGGGTGATTCTTTCTTGGAACCTTCATCTTCTTCTACATCCTCCCCCATGCCTTGGGTTAGTGTAACTATTTCATGTCCTTCTTCTTCTTCATCATCCTCAACTTCTTCATCATCTTCTTCTTCTTCTACAGTGCCCTCACCAAACTTTGCCTTAAGTTGCTTCACAAGTTTGTCTTTCTTTTTTAGTGTGGAGTTAGTCTTTGACTTTGCATCCACTTTTTTTCTAACCACATCATAGGTTCCAAAATGTGGTGCACTTTTGTCCACTTCCTTAGCTAGTACTGTAGCTATAGCTTATGATGCCTCATCTATATTTATTTCATAGCCAAGAGGTCTCAGCCATCTAACTCTTGGTATGGAAGCTTGTATTTAAGTATAATCAATATCTACAAGAAAGAATACATCATTTGCATGCTTTTCTACTAGGGAAACTAGTATTCTTAGCCTTTGCTTCATGGTTCTCTTGAGTCTTCAAAATAGCTAGTCATTAGGGTCTCAAAATTATCTCCCATTTGTTCAATGTATTCATTAACTTGAGCTATGATAGACATATTTAATTTCCAAACTATTTTACCAAAAGAAGAAAACTCATTCTATACATAGAAGAATATACAAATTAAAATAACACCAAACTTGCATTGTGCTCCCTTGCTTCTCCTTATTGCTACTAAATTTTCATTAATTTTTTGTGGTTGTAGTTTTACAAGATCATAAGCATGATCCTTTTTCACCAATTTGTAACCCAGATCCACTGTAATACAAGGCACACTATTAAGTCTGTTGGATTAATAGAATTTGTGTGCAATAACCCTAACATAAATTCAACAAGAGGGTCTTGAATGGTGTCAATTGTCATTCCTCTTTTGTTCCACTTAGCACTAGTGTTCTTCTCAATTGCTTTCTTAGAATCACTCAGGGTCTTTGGTTGATCTAGGGTTGGGTACCCTATCAGTCTATGTAAAACCCTTTTTGTAATTTTTATTGGTCCATCCTCTAACCATAAACTTCCATCATGTATTTTGCTAAGCACTAGCCTGATCCATTTAGTCTTGAAAACTATAGGGAATTTTAGGGCTCGCGTCAATCACTTCTTTTCAACAATCTGATACTCTTCTTTCAACACTCCATTTTCACACAATCTCTCATAAGCTTCCCTCATTTCCATGTCTCCTATGGCTCCAATTTTGCAATTGTAACATCGTCTAACATCTTGAACCATAACTACCTTAAGGGGGTATGATAGATAGGGCTCCAACTGGGTCATTTTATATGCCACCTTTGGAATTGGTAGAAATATGGTTGTTTCACTTCATTGGACACTAGTTGTACCTTAAATGGTTCTTTCTCCTATATTTCCTAGAGCTAGAAGCCATTTGTGTGATCTAGGGTTTGAACACAAAGAAAATATGAAATTGCATAACTTGACACAAATGCAAATACCTTGAATTTGATGAAATCATACTAAATCACTATTGAAATCTACTTAAACATTGGGTTCTTTGCTCTGAACTCATTTTGCACTCTTCTTCGTCATTGCTCTTCATTCGCGATGAAGAAAAATGATTCAAAATGTAATAATATAACCTATTTTTGTAGCATTTAATGCTTAGTGCATTTATAGTTGTCCACTTAGCTTCTTAAGGATTTCTACATCCCTTGGCTTCCATTGGCTTTTTGTCACTCAACATCCACAGAAGTATCCTTCACTCAGCTTCAACTAAATTTTCCTCTTCACTTGGCTTCCACTACCAAATTGGCTGCTACTAATCATTTTGCTTCTACTATTTTTGATAGTCAACTCAACATGCACTAGGATTTTACTTGGCATCTAAGGGCAACTCAGCAACACTTATGAAATCTTGAAATTTTGCATCTTTATTTATGATGATCCGTTCTTTTCAATACTTTCTTATTAAGGAACTGATGTGTGATAAAACTTTGTAAATCAATCCCACATTCCATCTCTTTTCTTAGTTTGATGAATTATGACCACTTGACCTATTAGGTGAAGTGATTCCTTCATTTGATGTATTGCTTCCATCTTTCTTTTTCCATGTCTTATTCATTTATCCTCTGATGTGTTCAACATCTACCTTCTCTTTACCCTTGTTGTTCTTTGAGTTGGGTGCCTTGACCTTGTTGGGAAATTTCTGTCTTCAAGCAACTAAAAAATGTGGTTTGACTCAACCATCTACTATAGTTTCCTCTTAAATGTGTTCTTATGAAATTTTTAGGAATGTTTCCATATTTTTGACAATAATGAAAACTATACTTGGTGTTGTAATCCCAATTGTAGTGATGTCCATGGTTATTTCTCCTTGCTAGCTAATTAGATGTCCACATAGGCTTTGATATGCACTCAAAAGATCTATGTCCATATTTTTTGCAATTATAGTAGTGACCTTCAAATCTTGGTGTTTTGATAGTCCTAGTCCCATAGTCATGTGCTTGATGTCCTTGCTTTTTGCACTTATGACAGTGACTCACATTCTTGCTCCTACATACATTAGAGGTATGCTCCCTTCTACCATAGAAATGATAAATAGGTTTAGTGTTCTTACCTTTTTTACTCCTTTCTTCTACAGTCTTGGATGATTCTCCTTGTTTAGTGCTAGTCTATCCTAGTCCTATGGTATCAATGGTAGCCCTTCATGATTTCAGTAGTTGCTCAAAGTAATTGATTGCCTCATTGGGTTTGTTGAAGCTCTCTGCAATCTCCTTCTCTCTTTTTAGGTCATTTTATAGTTGTTCATTTTGCATCTTTAGTGTAGAGATCTCAATATCTTTGACATTTAGTTCATGATGAACATTCATCATCTAACTTAGGGTGTCTAGCTACATGTTTAAAATTCTTGCAAGTCCAATTGACTTTTCTTCCAATTTTTTGACAAGGTTTCTCTTGTCTTCTTCTAGCATAACCTTATCTTCAATGGCTCTTTTCTTCTGTTCAGTCACCTCATAGAGCATCATGGCCTGTGACTCTTGTTCAACCTTGAGTGTTCTGATTTCTTCTACTTGAGCTCTATTCTTCTCCATTAGGTCTGCTATTGTTGCATCAAATTCTTTGGAATCTCCATTTGAAAATAATTTTGAGGTGTCAATCTCCTTGTATTGTGTATCATTCTTAGCTATGGCAATCTCTCTTCTTCTGTTTAAGGGTTTTCTTAGTTCCTTCTTGGATTCTTCCAAAGTGTGTAGAGCAAGTTGTCTATCAATTACCTTATTCTCTATGATCTTCCCAATTTTGTAGAATTCCATTTCTAGATCTTTTCTCCAAGTTGTAAGGATCCTTCTTGTGAGAACTTGGCTCTAATACCAATTATTGGAATTTACAAGTGGGAAGTTTTACTTCTGAGAGGTGGGGTGAATCATAAGTAACAAAATTTAATCTCTTTAAAACCTTTTAATTAAAAAAATTCACATGCATCTAGTTCTTCTACTAAATATGAAAGTAAAGACATGCATGAAAATAGATAACACAAGAATTTGGTAATAGTGAAACCCTCCAAAATGAGAAGGTAAAACTGGGGTGGGGATGACACCCACAAAGTATTACTATAGCAATATGTAACTATTCAAGGTTACAAATTTTGACCACTTCCAATGGTTAGCCCTGTGAAAGGCCTATCTTTTTAAAGACTTTACACCCTATTAAAAGTGACCTAGCTAAAGGATTTACAAACATTCACTTGGAATGTTACCCTATTAAAGGATTTAGCACCTTGTTTAAAGGCTTACAACATGGCTATTAAACCAACCTATCGTCATAGGATTTTTATTCCTAATACAATTGCTAGCGAGTATTAGAAAGTCTTGACTTGATGACTTGCAATCTTCAATTGCTAATTCTAGATCCTCATTCTAATTTGGTTATTTTGATCCTTGCTTGATCTAATATGTCTCTCTTCAAAACTTTGATACTCTATTCTTGATCAACTAAATTCTGCAATGTTGTTATGTTCTTTCTATGTCTTTACACCCCTCTACACTTTGCTATAATTCACCCATACACTTCTTACATCCACACACATAATGGGGTTTTGTCCTCCTTTTAAAGGCTTTGAAGACTTATAGTTAGATATGAATCTATGATCAATATTTACTCTTCATTTCCTGCTCAATTCTTGCACTTTTCCTATTGGTTTCATGCCTTCTCTAGTTTTCTTATTGGCTACATGTTGATTAAATAGTAATGCAAAAGATTCGATCTTATCTTCAAGATCCTTCAAGATTCATCCTAAGTCAGTTAAAAAAATGGTTTACATCTGAGTTTGTGAAGGCACAAAATCATACACTAATTCTATGTTACTCGACACTTACTAATTGTTGATGCTTAGCACATATAGGAATTATGTTCTCCTTGCCATCTATACTTTTCTTGACAAATATGGTGACTTGGCATCACTTATCACTCGACACTTGAAGTTCACTCAACATCTATTAAAACTCTAGCTTGACACACACTATATCTTGGAATTTGTATTATACTCAGCATCATCTAAGAATTTGTTATGTGTGTTGACACTCAATTGTGAAAACCAATCTAAGACCAATAGTTTTCTACAGGTTAGCCTTATTCCATTAACTGATGAGGGAATAGAGATTCTTGGGCTACAAGAGAGGCCTTCTAATTTGACATGTCTTCCTATGTAGTTGGGGAATTCTCAACTTCAGTTATTGAAGTCTTTTGGGGTGAAGGAAAAGTAATGTCTAACCTTAAGTGGATATCATTCAAGGAAATATCATAGCTTTGTTATTGTGGTGGTTGTTTGGTATTGCTGGGACTAGGATTTGACTAAATTGGTAGTCTAGTCTTCTTGGGAAGAACATTAGTTGTTGTAGTAGGAGGCATTAGAGCCTACTACTAAGGTGGTGGCATCAAGGCTTTCTGACTAGGTTGGCTATTCTAGTTTTGGTTTTTTGGAAAACCTTTTTGAGGTTGCTACTAGTTATGATTTCCACTAAAATTAGTATTTTTCCATTTATTATTACTATTATAACTTTGAGGAGGCTCTTTTGGAATACATTTTCTTTAAGCCTGTGGCCTTCATTGAGAAATGTAGAGAACTTTTCCATTTTCATCAATGGCTTTAAACTTAGTAGGCATTGGTTGTGTTTCTAGACTTGCAATAGACTTGCGTCTACAATGCCTTTTCTTTTCCCTACAATGTGGACAAAATTTAGCTAACATAGCATTAGCTTCATCCTTATTCTTTCTTGCCTCCATGGTATCCAACTGAGTGGCTACATCATTAATGATGTCTTTTTTTTTAAATTAGACAACATATCAGATAGTTCCATCTTTGATACTCCTAAACTACCATTAGATTTATGTGGTAGGTCTCCAAGTCCCATACCTTTCTTCACTATGGCCCTAGAATAGTTCATATATATTCTCTATATATTAGTCTATTTTTTCTATGTGATATCTCCTACTACCATTAGATCTAAAGCTTCAATACTTCCATCATTTACACCTCTCAGAAAATGATGTTTCTTTGATTCTTCATTCAATTGATGTTGTGTGTTATGGTGTAGGCTGAACATGAACTATGAAACATAGTCTTCCAAGGTTTCATCATCCTTTTGGGATATTTTGAAAATTTCATCCCCTTTCAAATCTTCACCTTTTTAGTATTCTTTGTACTTTGTGAGAAAAAAGTTACTCATTGTAGGTTAATGTACTACAATGTTGCCAACCAATCCCTTGAACCATCTTAGAGAAGCTTCCTTTAGGGTAGATAAAAAAAACTACATCTTGTGAGCATCCATTGTATAGTCATAACTTCTACAAAGGATATCAAACTCAAAGATGAAGGTTTTAGGGTCTTCAATAATTAGGCCATAGAAATAGGGGAGTACATCAAAAGATATGTTCTTCAAGTTTTGATTGTCCTACTGAGGAGGGATAGGAAAAAAAAATGTAAGATGAGGTTGAGCCATTCTTGGAGGAGGACCTAGTGGTGGTATATGATAGATGACAAGGGCAAGTGTATTATCTTGGTATTTAGGTTTTTCAAAGAGATCATTCAAACACAAGGACTCTTTTAGAGGATGAGGGTATTCATTCATGAGTAGCAATGAATAGGTTCTCAAAAGGTTCTTCTTCTTTGTTATTTTTGTAAGGTTCTTTAGGCACAGGATTAAAAATGTCTTCCTGAATATTCTAGGGTAGAAATCTCCCAAGGAGGTCTCTTCTTCTATGAATGCAAAATAATTAAAAATTTAAACCAAAATAATGACTTCAAGGTTGAACTAGACTGACACCTTCCTTGACAATGATGCCAAAAATGGCTGGCTAGCTTAATACCTTTGTAACAAAGGATTTGACATCCTTGCACAAAGATTCTATGATCAGACAACTTCATGTATTTTTCCTAAAATAGTACATTGACTTTATTTAATTTGTCAACCTACAAGCATAAAGTTGAGAGGGTGACTGCAAAGTATATTCTTTAATTCTTTTTTAAGTCATTAAAACTAAAGAAATGGCAATGTTGAAGGAAATCTATGCTTGCAACTAAAACAAAAACTTAACTCAAAGCTTTAAAGTAATGTTGCAAACAAGAAATCTATCTATGTATCTATGTTGCATGAACAACTCACTAATTTTGTATTAATGGCTGCAAGAGGAACACAATTCTACTTGCAAGGAAACAAAGAAGGAAATGAAATCTATTCTATTGCAACAATTTACTCACCAAGTGGGCCCCCTTGGATGAGTGAATAGAAAAGATAGTCCAGATAAAATAAATAAACTTAAATTTCTCATCTATTCATTCATGGTGAAAGATTACATTTAAAATCAGTATCACACTTTGCTGCTATGAAAATAAACTTTCTATTCTTTTCAAAAACTATGCTTAAAGCTAAAACAACCATTATTTAAAGGATACTACAACTACTTCCTAACTCTATGATCACTCCATTGATAAGGATCAATTACATACTCATAAAGTTTGAAACTGAATCAACATTAGTCAAGATTAAATCCTCCAAGAATGTAGCAAGTTGTGTAAGCTACATTTGTTTGCTATTTCAATAGAAAGCATCTAATGACTTGCTCCACTCACAATGATTTAGCAATCTCATTGACTTTAATGCTGAGGTGTTGAATTTTTTAAAATCCACATAAAGTACCTAAAAAATATTCAATGTGCACACAACTTCCACATACATATTTTTATTTCATTAGCAATATTAGATAAGGTGTAAAGTTCAAATTACTACTCTTGCAAATCCTATGGCTATAGGAGGAAACCTACCCAAAACATAGCATAAATGGGGAAACATTTATCAGCATGTAATATTACTTCATTATACTATTTTTCTCCATAGATTCAAGCAAGTATAGCATATTTGAACTATCCATACTTCTACTACATGCCTATATATACATAAAAACATAAGTACATCTACTTAAAATTAGAAGGTCATGATTATTTTTGCAAGATAACTACTTAAAAACAAGATAAAAAGATCTTAGAACAATGGCCTTTTAGAGGCCCATCAATAACCAATGCAGAGTTGGCCAAAGAAATGGTTACAAAAAAGGAGATAAATAGGATCATTGAAGAAGTCCTAGAAGAAATGAAAAAAAAATTAGAAGAAGTTGCTGAGACAACTAAAAAGAATGATCAAGATGGTGAAAGTAGTAGTAAAGGTAAAGAGAAAATGATGAAGAAGATATTATCCCTAAACCAGACCCTCCAATAGATGAAGAGCCATTCATAAAGGCCATGAAGGAATTAGGTGGAAAATCCCTATAAGGTATTCCTTTGTTTAGTGGGAAGGTGGATACATAACTTGTAATGGATTGGATTGAAGGATGGAGAACCACTTTGAGTGTGAAGGTGTACGTGAAGCACAAAGAGTTAAGGTAGCAAAATCTATGCTAAGGGGATCAACCCTAACATAGTGGAAGTACCTCCAAGAAGAGAGGAAAAAAGTGGAAAAGAAAACCATTAGAATTTGGAAAGCCATGGTAATAAAGGTGAAGGAACATTACTTACTAGAGGAATATGAGGTTCAATTACAAAAGAAGAGGCAACATTTAAAACAAAAAGACACGGATGTGGAAACTTACACTGAAGATTTTTAGAGGTTGTATTTGAGATCAAGAGTACAAGAAGATGAAACTATCAAAGTGTCTAGGTACCTAGGATGCTTAAAATGAAACATATAGGAAGAGCTCAACCTATGGACTCCTACAATAGTTCATAAATGCTTCCAACTTGCTTTGAAAGTGGAAGAAAAGAATAAGAAGAAGGCATACTCTAACTTTAGATGTAGAGTTAAGGGTAGATATGGAAGTGGTCAAAGAGGACATGGTGGAAGAGGATTAGTTTCTAAACAAAAATGAGACAACATGATTATTGATAAATAAGAAGGAATTTTAAGAAGACTATTTCAATAGAGGTAGAGGCTCTAACACTAGTTGGTGAGGAAGAAGCAACAACCAAGGGAGAGGATCCTACTTTTCCACCATGAAGTTCTATCATTGTAATTAGTTAGGAAACCTTATTGACTTGGTGGTTAGCATCTATTTTGGGGTTCACGAGATGGCTTAACCATCTCTCATGGATTTGGGTAAGTTTGGTGTTTGTGATATTCATTGATAGCTATATCTTTTGGCGCAATGAAAAAAATAACAACAATTGATATTAGAGCATTGGTTCATTAGTTCAAATCTTAGGAGGGTGCCTTCAGTCTATTCGTGTGGAGCCCTCAATTAGTGTTGAGGGGGAGATTTTTGACTTAGTGGTTAGCACCTCCTTCAGGGTTCATGACATGGCTTAACCACCTCTTATGGATCTAGATAAGTCTAGCATTTATGAAATTCGTTGATAGCTTGAGCTTTTGGCGCAATGAAAAACATACCAACACACTTTGCATATAGGTGACCTAAAAAAGGCTCAACTTCCCAAGGAAACACAATAAGGGTCAACTATGTGCAAGAAGAATCTTGTAGTAGCAAAAAACACTCTCAAGTACCCCTAGAATTAGAAGAAAGGGAGAACCTAATGATCAAGAGGACCTTGATTAAGGAAGTGATAAAGGAAGAACCAAGTCAAAGAAGGGCACTCTTTAGGATCGAATAAAAAATTCTGAGAAAGGTATGTAGAGTCATCATTGACTCAAACTCAACTAATAACATAATAAATGAAGAGGTTGTCAACAAGATTAAGCTGAAAATAATACCTCATGTCAACCCATATAAGGTCAAATGGCTTAATAAAGGACAACATATTCTTGTGGGAGAGAAAGAATAGTTAGATTTTACCAAAGGGAGATACAAGGATAGAGTGCTATGTGATATTCTTCCCATGGATCCATGTCACCTTCTACTTATAAGGCCATGCAAATTTTATAACCAAGCCATACATGATGGAAAAAAAATGCCTACTCATAGTTCAAGAAGGATGGTGTGACTTTTAAGATTCAATTATTGATAGAAGAAGGGTAAATGAAGACCTGAAGTCTAGGTGTGCTCATGGTTGGTGAGAAATATTTCTTAAAGAACCTAGAGGAAGGAGATGGAGTTGTGTTTGCATTAGTTTTGAAACCTAAAGATAAAGTTGTTGTCAAGAAAATAGAGATACTAAAGGAAGTACAAGAATTGCTTGAAGAGTAAAAATCCATTATTTGTGATGGAAAACCTTCAACCATACCTCCTAAGAGACTTTTTAGCCACTAAATAGAGTTTATCCCAAGAGATACCCTTTCCAACAAAGCTTCCTATAAGATGACCCCTCAAAAAAATGAGGAAATTGCCAAGAAAATTCAAGAGCTCCTAAACCAAGGCCTAATTAGGAAAATCATTAGCCTATGTGTAGTCCCTATTATTTTAGCACCCAAGAAAGGAGAAACTTGGATACTTTTTTACTGATTCTAGAGCCATTAATAGAATCACCATTAGGTATAGGTTTCCAATACCTAGAGTTGAAGACCTAGTGGATTGTTTAGGAGGAGAAAAATATTTCACCAAGATAGATTTGAAAAATGTCTACCACCAAATTAGAATCAATGAAGGGGATGAATGGAAAATAACTCTCAAAATTAGAAAGTTTTTAATGAATGGCTTGTCATTTCATTTGGTTTATCTAGTGCTCCATCTAATTTCATTTGGCATATTACATTGGTAAGTTTTTTGTTGTCTATTTAGATGACATCTTAATTTTTAGTGAAAGTTAAAGAAGAGCACATCAAGCACTTGAATTTTTTTTTAAAGAAATTGTATGAAGAAAAGCTAATGATAAACTTAGAGAAGTGTGACTTCATGATAGAGGAGCTAGTTTATCTTGGCTTTTTTTTTTGTCTCAAGGTAGCCTCGAAATAGATCAAGAGAAGGTAGATGACATTCTAAGTTGGCCTACTCACAAGACTACATCAAATATGAGAAGATTCCATGGTTTGGCATAGTATTATAGGAAGTTTATCAAACATTTTAGTGGCATATGTTCTCCTATGTTGGATACAATCATGAGAGGTATGCAAAAAAAGTTCCATAGGACCCCACAAGTTGATCATGGTTTTGAGACTCTCAAAAAGAAAATACTAGAACTGCCTACTCTAGTGCTTCCTAGCTTTGAGAAAATTTTCCAAGTGGAGTGTGATTCTAGTAATATGGTTATTGGGGTTGTTCTAAGGAAAGAAGGAAGGCTAGTGTCTTTTCAAAGTGAGAATCTTGATAATGAAAAGAGGAAGTACTCTTCCTATGACTTAGAGTTGTATTCTCTAGTCTAAGTTATAAGGAAGTTGAGGCACTATTTTCTTCCAAAGGAATTTTTTGTATACTCATACAAACAAGCTTTCAATTTTCTTAACACCCAAGAAAACTCAACAACAATCATATGAAATGGGTAGAATACCTGCAAGCCTACACATTTACAACAAACATAAGAAGGGTGTGAAAAATAAGGTAGTTGATATATTGAGTAGAAGACTACTCACATTCTAAGGAGTTCAACTACAAATAATAGGCATTGAAAGCTTCAAAGACCTATATGTTGATGATGAAGATTTTTCTCAAATCTACAAGGTATGGAAGGAGTTAAAAAATAGCTTTTATGGTGAATTTTTTTATTATACATTGCAAAATAATTTATTTTTTAAGGGAATTAGAGGGTCAATTAGGGGAATTTTGATCCAAGAAAATTATAATGAGGAACTTAGTGGTCACTTTGGAGTCAATAAGACTCAAGAGTTAGTCACTAGGTTCTATTTTTGGCCTAAGATGACTAGAGATGTCAGACAATATGTGGAGAATTGTATAGTTTATTAGAAAGAAAATGGAACATCCACCAAATATGTTCTTTATCAACCACTTCTAATCACTATCAAACCATGGGAATGCATAGGTATAGATTTTATATTTGTATTACCAAAGAAAAGGCAAGGGTATGATAACATTTTTTGTGATTGTGGATATACTTAGTAAGATGACCCATTTTGTACCTTGCAAGATCATACATGATGCTTTTAAAATTTCTCATTTGTTTTTTAAAGAGGTGGTTAGAATCCATAGACTACTTATGAGAATTGTTTTAGATAGGGACACAAAACTCATGAGCCATTTTTGGAAGACACTATGGAGAAAGCTTGCAACTAACTTATCTTTTGACTCTTCATATTAACCACACATAGATGGCCAAATAGAGGTAATTAATTGGAGTCTTGTAAACTTGTTGAGGTGTCTCATAAAGGAGTATGGTTAGACATGGGTCCAACTCATTGGGTAGGTTGAATATGCATACAATGACATAGTGAATAGATCAACTAGTAAGATTCCTATTGAAGTTATTTATGGTTATTATCCTAGAGGGATATTTGTGTTGAGAGCTTTGAAGAATGGAACAATGGGAAATGGTTATGTTTAGGACTTTACCAAATCCATGAGGGAAGTCAATAAAAATATGAGGTAGACACTAGCTAAAAATTATGAAAAATAGAAGCAAAAGGTGGATGCATCAAAAAGACACATTCAAATTCAAATAGGGGATCTTGTGATGGTGTACTTGAACAAAGAAATGTTGCAAAAATGGGTACCAAACAAGCTATGTATGAGAAGATTGGGTCCTTGTAAAATAATTTCAAAGTATCATAATAATGCCTATAAAATTGGCATCCTAAAAGACATAGGGTTGTCACCTATCTTCAATGTTGCAAACTTGATTTCATACAAATGACCTATTCAATATTCTAATTAGAAGATTCAAGAGGTTACACAAGATGCAACAGATTTGAATCTCATGCCTACTCCAACTCTAACAGTAGATAAAATTCTAGATTCGAGGGTCTACAAGAAGACTAGTAAGAAGGGCTACATGGAATATTTGATAAAATGGATTGACAATGATGATGTTGATGCTATTTGGATAAAAGAAAGACTTCAAGATGTTGGGCATTAATTTCAACCTATTCAATCGAAGGATGGATTAACTTCTTCTTTTTGGGGGGACTATGGTTTAGGAGAACCTAGTCAATGCTCCTTTTTTTATTTCTAGTTTTTATTTTGGCATGTACTGACTCTATCCAAGTTAGGAGTGTGAGTTTGGACCTTTTAAGGCATCTCTTTCTTTTAGTTTGTTCCTAGTTGAATTTTTCCTTTCTAGGAGATTTTGGTTTGATTGTTTAGTATTTTTTGGGTTAGGAATTATAGTTATAGGACCATAAAACATGAGTAACATGTTGTTTCTAACCTATCTTTTCATCCATGATGTTTTTACATCCCATTGTATGGATTGGAGATCCTACATATCATTTGGATCTAGAAATGAGAAAGATGCCAAAAAGATGTAAAATATTGACAAAGTTGTCAAATAGGGAAAAGTGGTCAAAAACCTATGGATTGATGCTCTAAAGGATAGATCATGTATATAAATCATAAATGGACCATGTTGGACCTACATGGCAGGTTTCAAGAAATAAATGCTCAAAAATTGCAAAAATGTAAAAGTTGTCAGCAACTTTAAAAGGTTGCTTGACAACATTTGAGAAAGAATTGAATATGTCATGGTTTTGAGGTTGGTGGTTTCCATAACTATCTAAAACCTCTTGGTAGACTTGTAATAAACATGAAATTACCCATTCCAAGAGTTGGAGATTGTAAGAGGAAAGTTTTGTCATTAAACACTATGTATTATGCCTTGGTTTTGATAGTTTTACATGTTTTAGTTTTAATGATCAAAATAATGGATTGAAGTTGAAGTTTTTTCTTTGGTTTAGTTTAGTTTTCCTTTTTTTTTCAGATTACTTGGTCATAGAAGTTCATTTTTTGGGGTTTTGAAAAATCTTTTATGAAAACCCTACATGTTGGTTCAGTCTTGGCAGTTTTAACAAAAATGGACCATCCATGAATTCCAACCATGGATTCATCATGAAATTAATGGAAATGGGAATGAAGATAGTGTACATAGTGTATATGAAAGTTTGGGCCTTGAGAAGATCCATAGCTACTTTTCATGTGATGCCCTAGACAAGTAATAGTTAGGAAATTGCAACATTTGTAGGAAGGTTTTGGAGGTTTGAATGTAAGAGATACTTCAAACCATGAGCTTTAGAAGGAAGAGGGTTGAGTGATTTTACTATATTTCAAGGGATAAGGTTTCAAAACAAGTTTTTTAAAGGGAATTAATAGACCCTAGTCAACCTTATCATTCATATTATGAAACCCTTGATTATTGGCATAAAAATTACTTTCAAGTGTATGCATGGCTTGAATACCTAAGACCAACAAAATAATTTAGGTTTTCCAAAAGGGTATTCAAATCCATGACTTTGTTTCCACATTATTTAGATACATTTAGAGTTAAGTTCCAAAAACCCAACTAGGCAGGCTAAATCTATTAGGCCTTTTTTTGGTAGTTTTTGTGTAGATGCAAAGAACTTGAAGAAAAATTATGGTATTTGTGTCTAGAAGCTTATCAAAAGTCTAACATCTCATGTAAGATCCCCTAACTCCATGTAGTTGAGAAAATTATTAGGAAGAACTAATAAAGGAAGTTGGAAAGCCAACTTGTAAAAGCATTTGGTGAAGGAAAAAGCTAAAACCATTGGTGTAATTTAGGTAGTAAGTAGTTAAATGACATGATAGAGATCCTCTAGAGATTAGGAAATTAAAGGGAACCCTAATAGGCTAAGAGAAAGCCTAAGCAAGTCCTTGAGAAGCTAAGGACTAAGAAAGCTAACTACCTTGCATTACATTGCTAGGTAAGATGAGTTATGGGTGTCATTTATGGTAATATATATTTCAATATGTAAAAAATATATATATTGATGAATGTTCTACAGTCAGAGATGGAAAATTGTCTAAGTGTTAGACAACTTACTAGTAGTGAAAATATTTTTTTCGGTATAGAGAAGGCTATAGATATAGTTGGCATATGCAAAGTTAAGGGAAGGTATATCATAGTGTTATAATGACGTACCTAAGTGTATAGGTTAGTATATACATTATATATGGAGCTACAGGCTAAACACTAGTAAAGACAATATGCATAAAAGAATAGAGTACAATAGTAAAAGAGGTATAATGTGTTACAAAATTATTTTGGTCATAGAATAATTACTTATGTTTGTAGGGATGACATCCTAGATCTTTACCCTAAGTTAGTGTAATGTATATTTGCATTAAGTTAACTCTACAAGAGTTTTGCGAAAATAAATGGTATAAGTTGAGAGTTAATTTATGCAAAGTAATGGGAAGTGTGTGATATGTGATATATTTGAGAATGAGAAGTTATGATATATATTTGAACTATCTATATGATATGAAAATTTATTTGAGAGATATGTGATGTGAATTTTGATGATAGATCAAGATATTTGAAGGTCACCAATCAACAATAAAGAGGTTTTTGTATCTATCTCTTTTGTATAAAGGCACTATATATTATAATTGCATGTTAGAGTAGTGGGCTCTTCTTGCACACATTTTTAATTGTAATACCAAATCCTAAAAAGATTGAAGAAAATCCTAATAGGGTTCAGGATTTTATTAAGGCCTAGTCCTCTAACAAGGATCAAGACACTATATGTAATCCATAGACTCCTAACAAGGTCAATATCCTTAATAAGATTATTTCGTTTAGTGGGTCATCTTATGGGTACTATGCCCACTATGGTTTCCCTAGTTAAAAAATAATGGTGTTATGAATTCTCTTTATGTATGGTTTTATTTACTTTTTAGCATTGGTGGTTTACTTTCATATGCAAGTTGCAAAGTAATTAACAATATCCAGTTGTGGGAAAAAGTTTGTAGAATACTAATTCACCCCCCCTCTTAGTATAATCTATTTCTAATAATTTGTATTAGATATTTGTTACTCAAAAGAGGATTAATAGCTTGAGTAAGATCCCTATGGATATGAAATAGTTAAAGAGAAATCTTGAAGAAGCCCTTGAGAAAATTTATCTTCTTATAGAAGAGGGAGACAACCTAAAAGATATGTATGGAGATGCAACAAATTACATTGGTAAACTAAAAGACAAGATTGATTATATAAAATCTAGAAAAGAATCAAAAGAGAAGATTAGTCACAATGATAAAGTAAGAACCCTCAAGAAATAAAACAAGATCTTGGAACATGAGCTGAAAATTGTTGAACTTAAGTTAAGTCTTAAGAAGGACGACAATAAGATTTAACTAGATCTAAATTTTGACGATGTAGACCTAAGAGCCCATCTGAATCAAGTAACATCTAATTTATATTCTATTAGAACAAAGCATGCATAATTGGAAAAGTATAATTCCATTGTGAAAGGAGAACTAACCCAGGCTAAGAAACAGTTAGAAAAACTTTATTCTAGTAGTCAGAAAATTTATGGACAAATATTTTAATATAGATCTTCTTATGATAAGACAAGTCTTGGATATCTTATTGAAGACAAATCAGCCAAGAAAATTGAAGTTAGGAAAGAACTAGATCTAGTTGTTGAAAACCATAAGTCTAAATAAAATGATCAAAATAAGATTGAACTAAGCATATCATCAAAAGTATCTAAAGAAGTTGAGAAGTTGATCTATCTAAGAAACATGATTAACCCAAGAAAATAAAGAAAGTTGAATCACCTAAGGAGGCTAGAGATGAATTCAGAGGTAGATTTTTTACATGTAGTGAAGTTGGTCATATGAAGAGAGATTGCACAAGTAGGTTTTTTAAACCTATCACTAAATTATATTGTTGTAACAACCTTGAACACATTGAAAGGAATTGCAGAGCACTAGATAATCAAAATGGAACTAATCAGAGAAGGAATGCACCAGTATGTTAGTTATGTAATAAATTTTGACACACAAAGAGAATGGATAGAAGAAATTTCAATAGGAATCCTAACTATAGGAGATGGAAGAAATGATAACGATAGCACTAGAAATTAGAAGGAAACACTCAATGAGCATGTTGAAGAATTTAAGGAAGTATTTATGAAATAAAAGGATCCAAAAAGTTCTTATATAGTTTTGGAATAACAATTTTTCAATGCATCCAAAGGAAGAACGAAATCAATCATAGTGTGTAATTCAACCCATTTGAATTAACCACATTTTATTGAAATAGAGAATTAGAAAGATGGAATAGAAGTTAGGAGTTAAAAGTTGCAAAGTTAGCAAGAAGTAGAAAAGATACTAAGGAAGCTCTGGTTAAGAGTGCAAGTCATTTGGTGATCAAATGAATGAGAACGAAGTCAAAAAAGTTTTTTGGATAACAAAGTAGTAGTTTCACAAATTTTGGAAGATGCACAATTAATGCAAAGTTTTATTTGAAGGATTCAAGGGATAAAAACAAGATTTTGAGTATCATTCAATCATGCAAAGAGTTAAGGATCATTTTAGAGCAAATTGCTAATAAGTAAAGTTGACTTTGAAGCATTTAGATTGCAAAGTTGTAGGTGCTCTAGTTTCAAAAAATTTAGGTATTTTATGAAATTTTTAAAGTATTTTGAATTAGTTAAAATGATGAATCCTACCATTTGTGATGTAAGTGGGAGGCCGAGATATGTATTTAAGAAGCATAAATTCATTTCCCAAGTGGATGATCCTGTAGGAGCATTTTTGCAAGTTCCAAAAAATTTTCTTCATGTAGAGGCTATTAGGTCATATATCCATTATAAATTTGACAAAATTGGGGACAATGATAAACATAAGGATCTTGACCTAGTGTGCTAGGGTGACCTATTCTTGAAATAGTACTTCGTGCATTTAAAAGAATTGAATATTGTGATCCACATGTTCTTTATGAAAATTGAATATCATGAATATAGTAGAATCATTTTGAGTTGCATTCAAAAAGGAATGGTTTGGGTTGGAGAGGTACCTAACATAATTGAAAATAATTTGATTCATAGGTTAACTAGTTTGTGCAATGAGGGTAGAAACCCTATTAGCAAAAAGATGCTAGAGACAAATATGAGGACCAAATCATATGGCAAAAACATGAGGATTCACCTAATTAAATAGATAGATGTGAGTGTGATCAGAAAGATCATAGATTACAAGATGAATCACCATTCAATATTGAACTTTGTACTTGCTAGTTTCCTTCATTAGCCTATATGATGACAATTGAGAATGAGAAAGTGAATGTGTGTGATATATTGAGACACCAATTATTGGATAACATTAAGATGCTCAAGAAGACTAGATGTGTAGCATTTAGGTTTGAATAATTATTGATTCACGTATTCTTCCTAGCCATGAGGCAATTCCCTGGTATGCCACATAGGGAATGGGATAACATGAATCGGTGCACCATGAGCTTGGAGAAACACCATTACATAAGACAATCAGAAGAGAAGGTTGTGGAAAACATAAGTAGAATAAATAGAGAATTTCAATTTGTAATGAAGCAGAGGTATAAAATACCACCCTCACTAGTAGAAAAGTACAAGGAGGAGATATATTTCATGGTTAAAATAGATGTTACTTGCATGGATCTGGTTGTGCCAAGAATTAAGTTCATAGACTCGATGTGTTATGAATTGAGTGAAGAAATCATTGAAGGGTATCCAAATATCATACTTGAATCTGAAGAAGACAAGTATACTCCTAGATGGGGTGCTTGTGCTAAAAAGATGAGAGAAGTAGAGAGCTAACACTAAAACAAAGAGATCAATAAGAATGGTGAGAAGAAGATAGAATCAATTCTCAAGGAATCAGGAATGACAAGACAAGAGTTCAATGAGATTAAGGGTTTATCCTTAGAGATGAAGGCTATAAAAAAATTTGAGATGAAGTAGAAAAGGATGTGATGCATAGTGTACCCAACACATATCTCACTCTTTTTTCTCTTACAGGTTTAGATGATGATGATCAATTAGGTTTGATATCATTCCTTAACAAGATAATCAACAAGAATAAACAAGTGAGTTTTTAGAAAACTCTCATGGAGCTTACTGATTAGTTGTAGGGAGTTATGATAGTGAAATCACATGGTACTAACCCTAAGGATAGAGAAAAATATGTGATTCAGGCATTTGATGTTGAATTCACAAGTTTATCAAAAATTGCAAAATCATGACCTCATACAAAGAATGATGTATAGATGTTTGACATTGTTTATCAAAATGTAAGGAATGAATTGTTTACTCTTGATGCTTGCATCAAGTTATTAGGGAAATGTGTGCTTGAAGGAAAATCTCTATATGAAAAGTGTGCAATTTATTTTAGGTAAATAAAAGACATTGATAGTGAGATTAAGGCCAAATACATACAAGTTGAAGCATTGGAAAGTTAGATTAATCAACCTAGTGTGTAGATCGAAGCAATTAAAGCACATGTTAGTAAGACTTATGACAAGATAAGATTAATGGAAGATAGAAAAGAAAGGATATATAAAAGGTTCTCACTTCTGAGAGAACACTTATTAGTGGGATTGAGCACATTGGAGCATTAGTTGGAGGAAAGTCTATCAGTTAAGACATCTTTTCACAATTTTTTTTACTCATATTTAAATATAGTAGACATAACATCTTATGATTTGTGCACTCTACTCAACATTTCAGGAGTCAAGGACTCTTGGGAAAAAAATATGAAGTCTTATGGTCAGTTTTGGTGAATATATGTCTCATTTATTTGCCTAGGAAGAGGTAATGTAAGACATCTTTGACATGTAAATACATTTTGATGCCATTGTAATCAACGTCAAAGGGGGAGACTAATATAGTAAGAAAATTGCATACATATGTAAGGGGGAGCTTAGCAATGTATATAGGAAATAATTGTAAAACAATAAATAAGGAATATTATATGTAATAACCCATCAAGGAATGAATATAATTTTGAAGTTTTGAAGAGCAATTTTGAGAAGTTTATTTTTATGCTTATTATTGTTTTGCATAACATTTTGAGAGTTGCCCAATTTTCCCATATGTTACCTTCAATGCCAAAGCGGGAGATTCTTGGAAATATGGATAGGTAAGATGAGTTATGATTGCCATGTATTGAAAAATATATATCAGGATTTAAGGAAAGTATATAATGTTGAAGGTTCTACAGTTAGAGATAGAAAATTGTCTACATGTTAGATAGTTTTTGGGTATAGCAGAGGATAAAAATATATCTGGAATATGTGAAGTTAAGGTAACTTATATCAAATTTTCATGATGACATAACTAAGTGTGCAAGTCAGTACATACATTACAAACAGAGTTACAAGCTAAACACTAATAAAGATAATATGCATAACAAAATAGAGTACAATAGGAAAAGAGGTCTAACATGTTAATGAATTATTTTGGTCATGAAATAATTACTTATATTTATAGGGATGACATTGTAGATGTTTTCCCTAAGCTAGTGTAATGTGTGTTTGCATTAAGCTAACTCTACAAGAGTTTTGTGAAAAGAAATGGTATCAATAAAGAGTTAATTTATGTGAAGTAATGGGAAGTGTGTAATATGCAATATATCTGAGAATGTGAAGTTTGTAATATATAAGAAAACTATCTATATGATATGCAAAGTTATCTGAGATATCTATGATGCATCATTCGATGTCAAATCAGGATATGTGAAGTACAAAAGTCAATGATAAAGAGGTTTTTGTATCTATTTCTTTTGTATAAAGGCATTATATTGTATAATTTGATGTTAGGTAAATGGTATCGTCTTGTATATAATTTTAATTGTAAAACAAAATCCTAATAAGGTTGAAGCAACTCCTAATAGGGTTGAAGTAACTTGTTAGAATTCTTTAGAATAACTGAGAGGGGGGTTGAATCAGTTATTCAAGGTCCAATAATGTCCAATAAAACTTTCTAATAAAATAGAGGTGAATTAGAAGTACTATCCTTTTTACTTTCTTATCATGCATGCAATTAAACATTAAACAATCATGAAAAGTAATCATGCATCACCACATAACACAAAGGATTTTGGTAACCTAGAAACCCTCCAAGAATAAGAAGGTAAAACTGGGGTGGGGATGACACCCACAAAATAACTGCGTAATTGATTTCAACCACTTCTAATGGTTTGCCCTATTAAAGGCTTTACACACTATCAGATGTGACCCTATTAAAGGATTTCTACACCCTATTAGGAGTGTGCCTTGTTAGAGGACTTAAGAACATTCAACTTAGAATGTCACCGTGTTAAAGGATTTACATAGAGTTGTTAGGCTCACCCAAGTCCATGGGATTTACAGTTACCTTCTCAAAAGAATCTTTTATCCCTCTCTAAGGATCTCCTATCCTCCTCCTAAGGATCTCCTATCCTTCTCCTAAGGATGTCTTTATCCTTCTCCTGAGGATCTCTTTATCCTTCTCCTGGGGATCTTCTATCCTTTTCTTGAGGCTTATCCACCTAGATATTAAACTAACCTAGCAATGTAGGATTTCAATATCTAATATAGTGGTAAGAAAGTATTAGAAGGGTTTTGACTTGATAAAGATTGCAACCCTATCCTTGCAGATTTCAGATCACTCTTTAGTTCTTTTCTTTGCTTGGCTTTTCTTCCTTGCAGTGTTGATAGCTTGTTCACCCTTCAAGATTTGTCTCCTTGAGTTCTTCCACTCGTAATACTAATGCACTCTTATGGTCACTCAATCAACTCAGAGTCATGATGCTCTATTCTTACTCCTCATTGTGTCCTCTTGTTGACACCTCACACTAGCCTTCTCTTGGCTTCTTTGTATGATCACACTTATGACCAACTCCCTCTCATACATACTTGATCTCTGACTTATAACTCCTTATAAAGAAGTTGTGTTCTTCATTTCTCGCTCAAATCTTGATTTGATCTAAGAAAATGATGTTATTTTCCCTCCAAATTTCTTCTTCTAGAAATTTCATGATAAGTCCACTAGCATTCGCCTTGAATTGGTTTGCATGGTTTACATAGAATTCTATGACATCTACTCATTATCCTTATCATCCAACTAATTCAAAAAAATTCCATGTAACAAACTTATCGTTACTAATTTGGAGAATCTTTTCACTTAACAAATAATGTAGCAACTTGGCATCATTGGTTTACTGATGCTTGACTCAATCTGTGTTACTTGACTTCTACTACATTTACTGATGCTCGACACCTAAAGAAATTTGCTTAGCATCCATTACCTTTTTTCTGATGCTTAGTACCTGAAGTCCTTTTTTGAGTTACTCGACACTTGAAGGATTTCTCAGCACACACTGAAGTTGAACTTGCTCAGCTTCAACTATGAATTCACTTGGCTCTAACTAGCTTGCTCAACTCTCTCAAATAACTTAGTTAAACCTTACATCTTTGATGTGTCTTAATGTGCCCATTCTCTATGTCTTAGATTATGTCATCAATACACTATTTCATCAATGGGTTAGCTGATCCTTATACTTCTTTTCAACATCACAACTTCAACCTTTCTCTAGATGCCCTAGTTACATCGTATTGATTGCCTCCTCCTTGTCAATCAACCAATTGATAGTACTTGGATCACTTAAGCAATTTTCATTCCTACAAGTAGCAAGTTTGACATCAATGACAAAACACTAATTAAAAACATTCTTTACTAGTTCCATTATTCTTCATTCATGATCTTTTTAATCATTTCCAACAATCTCCCTCTTTGGTATTGATGGCAAACCAAATTGATCAATCGATTGAGCTGATCAACTTAGTTACCACCAAAATTAGATACATTTTCTATTTGATTTATAACTCCCTCTTTTGCTGATGCAAACTAAATCCTTTTTTTTGCTTCTCCCTTTTGACTGCTACATCCTTACTACTAGTCTCATACATCTCTATATCCTTACCTTTCATTGATTAGTTTCTCATAAATCTCCCTCTTTGACATACATGCCAAAGATGTAGCATCTTCAACATGCTAAATGTAAGCTTTTAATCTTATGTTTTCTCCCTCTGTTACCATGCTTGTGACTAATCTAGAGTTTCTGCTCTTGTTGTCATCATCTGCATCATTCTTCTAATATTTCAAATATTTCAATGATCTACTCTTGTTGACGCAAGGCAGCTTCTTTGTTTCTTTTAGACTGCTTGAGTTAGGGGCATTACCCCCAACTTGCCTCTAAGATATTCATCAGGATCCTTGGGCAATGGTTTGGTGAAGATATCTGCAATTTGTTCCTTTGTGTGAATGTACTCCATCTTCACTTGTTTGTCTTCCACCAATTCTCTGGCATAGTGATACTTGATTGCAATATGCTTGGTTTTTGCATGCATTACTGGATTCTTGGATATGTTTATAGCACTTTTATTATCACAATATAGTATCACAAGTTTGATTACCTCTTCTTTCATTCCTTTCAATAGATGTTTGAGACATGCAATGTTTGTGCAATTGACTACTACTGCCACATATTTTGCTTCTGCAGTGGATTGAGATGTGCATGTTTATTTCTTGCTAGTCCAAGTAACTAGCCTTCTTCCTAAGAAAAGTGCTCCTCCACTTGTGCTTTTCCTACCATCAATGTTGCCTCCCCAATCTGCATCTATGTATGCATTGAGCTCAAACTTCTCATTTTTTTGTAATATAGGCCAAAATCATCAATTCCGTTGAGATACCTCATTATCCTTTTTACTACCATGAGATGATTTTCTTTAGGATTAGCAAAAAATATAGCCACTATCCCAACTGCTAGTGCTATGTTTGGTCTGCTATGTACAACATATTGTAGTTTTCCAATCATGGATATGTACATTGTTTGATTGACTTCAGCTGATTCATCATTTTTGGATAGCTTATGTCCTATTGCCATTGGTGTGTTGACTGGTTTGGAGTCTTCCAATCCAAACTTTACGAGTATCTCTTTGATGTACTTTTATTGTGTCATGAATATACCATGTTTTAGTTGATGTACTTGCAATCCAACAAAGAACTTGATTTCTCCAAACATAGACATTTCAAACTCATGTTTCATTTTGTCAGCAAAACTTTTGCAAAGCACTTCCTTTCCTCCAAAAACTATTTCATCCACAAAGATTTTAGATACAAGGATATCCTTACCTTCTTTTAATTTGATGTACATGTTATTGTTATCATTAGTTCTTTCAAATCCTATTTGCATTGGATACTTGTGAAGTCTCTCATACCATGCTCTAGGGGCTTGCTTTAATCCATATAGAGCCTTATGCAATTTGCATACCTTATTTTTGTTATTTTCATCAACAAATCCTTCTAGTTGCTCTATGTAGACTTCCTCTTTAAGTATACCATTCAGAAATGTGGACTTAATATCCATTTGGTAGACTTTAAATCCTTTGAAGGTTGCATATGCCAGTAAGGTCCTTACTCCTTCCATTCTGGCAACTAGAGCAAAAGTTTGTCCATAGTCTAGTCCTTCTTCTTGTGCATACCCTTTATAGACTAGTCTTTCCTTGTTCCTTGTGATTTCACCATTCTCATCTAACTTGTTTCTAAACACCCACTTGGTTCCAATTGCATTCTTGTCAGCTAGTCTTGAGACTAAGGTCCATGTCTTATTCTTTTCAATTTGTTCTATTTCTTCTTTCATAGCATTGTACCAGTCACTATCTTTTATGGCTTCACTTACCATTTTTGGTTCATTTTCCTGAGTAGACATGTCTCACTTCTGAGTCTATTCCTTGTCATTGGTCCTAGCTCTTTATTTCCAATAATTTGATCTACAGGATGATGTCTTCTTACATACTTTGTAAATACTGGTTCTTTCCTTGTTTGCATGTTGTCTCTTTCAGAATATGAACCTTCATGTGTATTTTCATCAGATATTTCTTCATTTTTTTCTTGTTGACAGCTCTCAAAATTTGAATGAACATTCTCTATATTCTACAGCTCGACTTTTGAATGTGTCTACTACTTAGCATTCACTATCTGTGACTTGACAGGTGTTGGATTTTGTTGCTAATTGTCATTCTGAGTTGCAACTTCACCATTATTAGGTATTCCTTCATAAAATTATTTGAAGGTCTTGTATTCTTCTACTTTCTTGGTGTTCTCAACACTTTGAACTTCTAGAAGCTCATCAAATTTCACATTTTTGTTTTCTACTACTTTCTTAGTATTAATATTCAAGCACTTATAAGCTTTGCTTCTAGTATAATAACTAAGAAATGTGCCTTCCTCACTCTTTGCATCAAACTTTCCATTTCTAGACTCTTTAAATATATAGAATTTGCATCCAAATATTTTGAAATGTTTTACATTAGGAGAATGCCCATACCATAATTCAAAAGGTGTTGCATTTGTACCTTTCTTGACTTGAACTCTATTGAGTGTGTAGACTGCAGTACTTATATCTTCTCTCCAATACTTGAGTGTAATATTTTTCTCCATCATTAAGGTCCTACTATAGTCAATAACTAATCTATTCCTTATTTTTGCTATACCATTTTGAGGTGGAGTCCTCGGTGCTGATGTCTACCTTTTGATTCCTCTTTCATTGCAGAATTTTTCAAATTCTCTTGATGTGAATTCACCTCCTCTATCAGATCTGAGACATTTTAAGCTCTTCCCAATCTCTTTCTCAACTCTAGCCAAGTACCATTTGAACATTTGGAATGCATTTGATTTTTGTTTCAGGAACATGACTGTCATCATCCTTGAATAGTCATCTACAAATAGTATTATGTATCTATCACCTTTTTAGCTTTGCACTTCAATAGGACCACACAAGTCAGTATGAACTAGCTCTAATACTTCATTAGAAGTATAAGTTTTTCTTTTGAAAGTTGACTTGGTCATCTTCCCTAGTTGGCATTGTTTGCACATGGTGTTATCAGGCTTTTTCAACTTTGGTAGACCTCTGACTTTCTTCATTTTGCTGATGTTATCAAATTGTCAAAATTTACATGACATAGCCTCTTGTGCCATAACCATACATCATTAGTTTGAACAATGAGACAAGAAGCATCTTCCATGTCTAGGTAAAACAAATAACTCCTAGTCTGGTCACCTTTTCCTAATAGACTTCCTTCGAAATCATAGATCTTGGCAACTCTATTTTCAAATTCAACCTTGCATCCTATGTTGCCTAACTATGAGACACTTAACAAGGTATAATTCAGGCCTTCAACATAGTATGCATTATCACATGTTATCTTTTCAGTTAGCTTGATACTACCTTTCCTTTTGATCTGACATGGTACATTGTTACCAAATCTAACACTATTTCCTTCATATTGAGTAAAGGAAATGAACTTACTTTTATCTCCAGTCATGTGATGAGAGCATCTGCTTTCTATGATCCATTTTTTATTCTTGTTCATGCAGGTTACCAGGGTAGTTGCTTCATCTTCATCTAATTCATCTTTCATAGCCACATAGACTACTTCATAATCATTCTCATTAGAGTCTTCTTCAACAATGTATCATCTTTTTCCTTTACCTTTGTAGTCCTTGTTGTCCTCCTTTTTGTTCTTGAAGTTGCCTCCATCCTTGTAATTTTTCTTTTGTGTGCATTTGGCTGCAATGTGACCAACTTCATTACACTATAAATAAATTATTGGTAGCTTACCTTTGAATTTTACTCTTCCTCTATGAAATCTTCTTTCTAGTAATGCCTCCAATTGATCTACATCATATTCATCAATGCTGTTGTCACTAGATACATACTTTCCTTTTCTACTCTTTTTCTTTGTTTGCACTTCCTCATTGTCTTTTATTGTCATCTTGGATTTGAATGCAGAACACATCCCAACCATACCTAGATAACCTATAATCCATCCATGTTGAAAAAAATAAAAACCTCACATAGAAGAAATGGGTATAGTTAATGCAAGGGAGATCCAAAAAAAAAGGAAAGTGAAGGACTCGGGGAAGATGAGAAGTATGTAACCTAAGAGATGCTTAGACATCACCTTGAACATAAACTCACTTAAATACCAATAACTTCAATTTATTAAGGGTGAGACTAAAAATTAGCAACAACTGGCTCTGACCGAGGATGTAGGCATTGCAAATATTCAAGAAGGGACCTAAAATATCTGGTTTCACATGGTTGGAATGAAAAATTATAGAGGGTAACTAAGGTAAGAGCACAACAAAAGGGAAAAGTTGTAGAAGTTGAGAAATCCAACTTCAGAGATCCTTAAGAAAGCCTACATGCAAATATCTTGCAATGAAGAGAAGCCAAAAAATAGAAAAAGAAGAGCTTAGAGGTTCTCAAAAATGTGAGAGAAAAAATTTATTCTAAGTTATGAAAACAAAATACTAAAGTTTAACTTTTTAAGGTAAACAAAACCCTAAAGGAAAGAAAGCTAGGTTTGT
Organism: Cupressus sempervirens; assembly: GCA_028749045.1. NCBI lineage: Eukaryota > Viridiplantae > Streptophyta > Pinopsida > Cupressales > Cupressaceae > Cupressus > Cupressus sempervirens. Next base: position 1,097,834,689 of record CM053785.1, read on the forward strand.
GCATTATAATTAATATAAAATATTATTTATATGCACCTAAGAGAGCTAAAGCACCTAGAGTAATAAATAACCTACTCTAACACCCCCTCTTAAGAAAATCTTAGGAGGAAGCTAACCTAGCAAAGCTATGAAAGCAGGAAAAATGGGGCTCGACAACAAGGCTTGATCAGGTACCCAAAACAAGGAAATCTCTATAAACTAAAGACAAAGGAGAAAACCCAGTGGGAAAAACCCCTCTCCAAAAAGAAGAACAAACATGCTAAAAAAAAAACATGAAGGAAGGAAGGCCTCAAGAAGACCCCCCAAGGACAACTTTCATAATCCCAAGCATAGACCATAGCTGAAGATAGTGAGGTGATGCAAATGACTTGGTGAAGATGTCAATAACCTGTGCATCAGTGGAAATGTACTCCAAAGAGAGAACACCATCCTGAATCAAATGATGAATGAAATACATATGAAGCTCAATGTGTTTAGTGTGTTGATGCTCCATCAAGTTGTGTGAAATATGAATCGTACTCTGATTATTCCACCACAAAAAAAGGGATGATCAGGAGGAAAACCAAACTCTCTCATCAACTGCCGAAGCCATAAAATCTCCTGACTAGCAAGCACGGTGGCTCGATACTTAGCCTTTGTAGATTAAATTGCATGTACCTACTACTTCTTGCATGATCATGTGATAGGACCAAAGCCAAAACAAAAAACAAAGCCAGAAGTAGACTTTCAATCATCAACATCATCGGCCCAATCCGAATCAGTGTAGCCAACAATGTGAGGAGTCGCTACTATGTAATGAATGCCATACATCAAGGTGCCCTGAATGTATCTCAAAATATGCTTGGTAGCTTGCCAATGACTCTCATGAGGCTCATGTGAAAACTGAGAGACAAGACCCACTACAAAGGAGAGATCAAGACAAGTGTGTGTCAAGTACAACAAGCTACCAACCAACTATCATTACAATTTGGGATCCATTAAAGGTGAAGTGGGAGAAGTAGACAAAGTAACACCTAACTAAAAAGGTGTAGGAGCAGGCTTGCAATCAAGCATGTCAAAGTGTCAAAGCATGTCAAGAGCATACTTCTACTGATAAATAAAGATCATCAACATATAGCACAAGGATCAAAACCTCAACCTCAAGACATTGAATGTAGATTATAGGATCAGAATGGCAATAGGTGAAGCTTGTAGAAAGAAGAAAAGAGTCCATCTTCTCATACCAAGCCCAAGGGGCCTATTTGAGACCATACAATGAGCATCAAAGTCAGCAAACCAAGGTGGAATCCTACACAAATTCTTGAGGCTGCTCCATGTAAATCTCCTTAGTAAGATCACCATGCAATAATGCACTCTTCACATCCATCTAAAAAATGGGCCATCCCTGTGAAGCTGCAAGGGATAAGACAAGGCGAATAGAGTTTATCTTGGTGACAAGGGAAAATCTCTTAGTGTAATCAATACCATCAACCATTGAGAAACCCTTTGCAACAAGATGGGCCTTGTGCTTATCAATGGAACCATCAACAACAAACTTAGTATGATAAAACCATTTGCATCACACAACCTTTCTTCCCTTAGGAAGAGAACAAAGATTCCAAGTATGATTCTTCATCAAAGAAGAATAATCCTCCTCTATTGCACTGTCCCTCTCAGGATGTCCTATTGCTGCTGCAAAAGTCTAAGGGTCATCACAAATAGCATGACTGAGAAGACTTGAACCCATAGTATGTGAACAAGGGAAATGGGAAGTGGTAGGGTCACCAGCTAGTGATCCTGTAGCCTCAACTATAGCTCAAGCCCATTTAGGCATCTAGAGAGGATCTTGTGGTAGAGGTAAATGGGGATCAACATAATCATCATCCTCATCATCCAAAAAAGAGACTAGAAAGGATGAGGGAGTGGTGGTAAGTGAAGTAGACTTTGGATGTGGGGTATCTACTATAGGAAGGTGCTCATCAAACTGGACATCTCATCAAAATAGGACCTCGCAACAATTAGGATCAAACAATCTATAGACGTTAACATCCCCACAATAGCCAACAAAAATGAGGTGTTAGCTCTTCTACTCCATTGCTCTCCTCTGAGCATCTAGTATAAATGTCCATGCTTCACTACCAAAAACTCAGAATGAAGATACATCAGGCTTGACATGAGACCAAGCCTCCTCAGGAGTCATATTTTGAACTGGCTTGTGAGGCATCCAATTATGAATGTGGTTGGCACAATTTACAACATGTACCCAAAAAAATGAATTGATGGACCTAGACTGAATCATACAATTAGCCATCTCCCAGAGGGTTCTATTCTTCCTCTTGGCCACACCATTCTACTGAGGGGTGTAGGGCACTGAAAACTGATGCTAAAGAACATGTTCAGAGCAAAAATCCCTAAAAGCTTGGTTCACATACTCCCCCCCATTATTTGTGTGTATCCATTGAATAGAAAGACTAGACTGTTTCTCAACAAATGTCTTGAAGACTAAAAATGAATCGAAGACATCAAACTTGTACTTCAAAAATTACACCCATGCATGTCTGGAGAAGTCATCAATGAAAGTCAGTACATATCTAGGACTTGAAAAAAAAGGAGTGAGAAATGACATGAGGTCACTATGAATCAACTCTAGTTGTGCCAAAGCACGAGTGGCTCATCCATGTGGAAAAGGATCCCTATGTTGTTTGCCAAGAGCACAACCTTGACAAACACCATTTGTACAAGAGATCTAGGGAAATTGAAGAACAAGTGCCTGTGTGCTCATCTACTAAAGATGTATGTAATTGGCATGGCCAAAATGCTCATACCAAAGTCTACTTACTAAATTTGCATGTGCAACAAGACATGAACCTATGTCATTAGAAGACTCAAATCCATCAAATCTATAGAGGTGAGATGCATAATCAACACTGCTAGTAGTCACAATCATCTTAGAATCATGTAAGTCCCAGATAACCACATCATGTGGTGAGAACTCAACTGTCTTACTAGAGCTAGAGTGGAAAATTTGATACATAGACAATATGTTCATCAAAATGTTAGGAACATGAACATCCTAAAGAGAGCCCCCAGCTAATGCAATAGAACTAGAACCCATGATGAAAAGATGTGATGAGTTCCCAATAGCAATCTGGGTAGTAGGAGAAGGGGCAAGTGAGGTGACTAACTACTAAGTATTTATCATATGGTGAGTGGCACCAAAATCAAGAATCCAAGTAGGCCCAAATGTAATAGCTCATGCAGTAAGAGCGTGACCTTTCCTTGCAAGGGGGGATGCAAACTTAGGAGTTGAAATGTGATGCTCCTGCATGGCTTCCTCTAAAGCCTCTAAATGTTTCCAACACCTAGAAATGAGATGGCCATCCTTTCCATAAAAATTGCAGGTCTCAGTTGATTTCTTCTTAGTCTTGGAGGTAGACTCAGTAGAGTTCAAAGTAGATTTACCCTTGGAAGGGTTAGCTAGAGGTTTGGCATCACTTTTTGGTGCATCTTTCTTCAGTTTGGCTTTCTATTTTGGTTTCCCCTGAGAAGTCTGAGCAAACAATGCTTGGATGGAAGAGCCAAAGGCATCAAACCATTGGATCTTAGCCTATTCCCATGTCAACTAATCACAAAATGTCTCAAATGAGGGCATCTAATGTCTATTACCCAAGGCATCCATGGTGAAGTAGAAAGTGGAAGAAAAGATCTGATACTGTCCTTGCAACTTTGAGAGTATCAAAAAAATACACTCATCAATTTTGTTTTTACCATATCCCTACAAGATTGTATGTAGAGATTTGAACTTCATCAAGAAGTCTTCAATAGTGGGAAAGCTGGTTGGTGTCAAAGAAGTCAACTCTGCATTAAGTAGTAGTGCTCAGAACCCATTCACTATGCCAAACAACATGTGAAATTTGGTCCAAATAGCCCGTGGAGTGTTCAAACCATCCAAATCAAATAGTAGACTATTGGAGATTTTTAATGCAATCAGTCCCATGGTTTCATCCATTTTGTTTCTGTGCTAAAGAACCCCATAAGGACATTTTAGACTGGGTTGGTTTGCATCTAGGCATGACCATAAGCCTCTTGACATGAGAAGCCTAGTCATCTATGTCTTCCAGGTGTGATAGTTGTGTGGCGTGAGCCAGATCACAAAAGGATCTAACATTGAGAGAAAGAAAAGATGAAAGTAGAAGGGTCTAATTCTAAAGCAAAGTATAGAATAGAAAATGTTCCCCCCCCCACAATGAATAGAAATATCCCCCAAAACCAAAGCAACAACTATGGAAAAACACAAAAACTAAGAAGAGAACTTGGAATTTGGATGCAAAGAAGAGGAAAATAGAAGCCTCTACTCAACTGCCAAATTTGAAGCTCAAAAAAATTTGGAATCAAACAAAACCATCACCATTGTCTCCATCTTTGAGTCATCTTTTTGGCACTTCTTTCAGATCACAAAAATACATCAGTATGCTCAAGTTATGGGCAAAAAATCAACTGCAAGTCCAGAAAAAGAGCTCTCTAGAAAATTATGGGCTTAAATTTGATGCCCGTATGGCCATCACAAAAAAGATGACATCATCAGTCAAAAAATGATGTCATCATGCTGGGATATGATGTTAGCATGTTGGGATATGATATCAGAAGAGGGTGATGACATGATGATGTCAGGTTAGGAAATGATGATGTTGCTATTAGATTATGATGTCACTTGGTTGTAGAATGATGTCACTTTTAGAATTGCAGAGGTGGCACTTGAGTGGAGGAATTAGGTTCACCACTGATGGTGGTAGTGATTTTTGGTTATGTTGCTAGTAGGGGGCATGGTCGGGTGGCCCACTGGTGGCAGTAGGGATGTGGTCGCGCTGCGGGTGGTGCACTAGCTGTAGTGGGGTGGTGGCCAGGCATGGGCAATGCTCTAGTGGCCATTGGGTGGCACTGAGGTGGCCAATGGGTGGAGTGGCCCAAAAACCCCTTTTAATTTTTTTTAATTTTTGTTCTCAAAAAACATGTTCGTACGGCCTCCCGAGGGGCTAAAAACTTTTTCGAGATGCCTGGAGGCCAAAAACAACAAGTTTTTTATGTATTTTGACTGCAAATAGCCTTTTGAATCCAATGGTGATGTTCGTTTGAGCCCAAAGTGCCCCAAAAATTCACCCTAGACTCTTTTGAAGAAAAAAACTTTGAAATAGCTAAGGTTCATTACTACAAATCATGGCTTCAAGAATCTTTAGATAAGGAAGTAGCAGGTCCGCTCTGATGCCATGTAGAAGTTGAGAAATCCAACTTCACAGATCCTCAAGAACACTTACATGCAAATATCCTACAATAAAGAGAAGCGAAAAAATAGAAAAAGCAGAGCTTAGAGGTTCTCAAAAATGCGAGAGCAAAAATGTATCCTAAGTTATGAAAAAAAAATAAAAAAGTTCAACCTCTTAAGGTGAATGAAACCCTAAAGGAAAGAAAGCTAGGTTTGCACATTATAATTAATATAAAATATTAATTATATGCACCTAAGAGAGCTAAAGCACTTAGAGTAATAAATAACTAAGGGTAAGACTAAAAATTGGCAACAACTGGCTCTGACCGAGGATGTAGGAATTGTAAATATTTGAGAAGGGACCCAAAATATCTAGTTTCACATGGCTGGAATGAAAAATTATAGAGGGTAACTAAGGTAAGAGCACAACAAAAAGGAAAAGTAACCTAGGAAAGAAGGAAAACAAAGTAGGGAAACATGCAAAGCAAACGTACCTAGATTAACACTAACTGCAAGTGCTACCTACTTTCAGTTATGAACTTAATACAACTTTAGATCCTAACCATATAGGAAAATAGTAGAATCTCTCTAGAAAAATACACTAGAAATAAATAATTATTCTAGCTTACCTGTATAATCTTTAAAGGGCCCTTCCAAAGGGAGTCAAACTTGTGATGCATACCTTTGGGTTCATGTATCCTATCCCATAATAGGACTAAATCACCCTCCATGAACTTCCTTGGTTTGGCCTTCTTATCAAAGATTGTCTTCATGCACTTCTGATGCTCCATAAGGTGATCAACCATCCTTTCACATTCTTCTTCCAGCTTAGTTAGATATATAATGTGCTTCTTCAAACCATCTTGGAAACTTGGATCCTTGATCACTTGCTATAGTTTATAGATGGATAGCTCTAAGGGAATTGGAAGATTAGCTTCAACTCTGTATAGTAGCTCAAATGGAGAAATCTCGATTTCCTTTTTGGGTGTCACTCTATCTTCCTAGAGAGCTTCATGCAATCTCTTGTTCTAGTCCTTCTAGTTCTTAGGAACCAACTTCTTCATGATATTAATTAAGTTTGTGTTGGTTGATTCTACTTTACCATTCCCTTGATGGAAGTAATCTAACAAATGACTAGGTGTATGCTATTGTCATAGTATAATTATGTAATCTCTATAGAAGAAAAGTAAGAAGCAATATCCATGAAAAGCTTCAATGGAACCCTAAACCTTACCAAAATGTTCTCTTTGATGAATTCACAAAAAACTTTAGAAGTTTTTTTTGTGGGATTGGCTTCCACCCATTTGGTGAAGTAATTTGTAGTAGTGATGATATATAAACAATTTGCACTAGAGGGAGGATTAATTAGTCCAATGAAGTCAATTCCCCACTACTGAAAGGGGCCTTCAACTACAGCTAGCTATAGAGGCAAAGTAGCTAATTGATTTTTGTTGGAGAACATCCTACATTTTTAGCATTTGGTGACCCAAATATAAGTACCCTTTAACATTCTAGGTCAATAGTATCATTGCCTCAAGATCTTGTATGTCATAACTATAAATGAGAAATGCCCACCATAGGCCTCATTATGGAATGTTTGAATTAGTGTTTCTTGTTGGTGCTTATATATGCATCTTAAGAAGGTTTCATCTATTTCTCTCTTATACATGTGGTAATCATATATGACATACTTAGCTGATTTAATCTTGAGGTCTCTTTTCTACTTATATGTGAGGCCATTTTGGCAATCCCTATAAGTGAGAAAATATGCAATGTTTGAGAACCACGGGTCTTGGAGACTAACCATTAGTGCTCTTGAAGATTCATCATCTAGAATTGAATCTTGATTTTGTGCAATTATCTTGCACAAGTCATTCCCATGCACCAACTTTGTTGGCTTCAACTCAATGTCATATTCTTGCACTTTTGCTATCCACGTGCCTCTAGTATTACAACCTATCTATTTCTATGTTAATATGCTTTTAACAACTAAGGCAGGTACATGAACCACAACATGTGAGTGTAAGACATAGAATCTAAATTTGTTGAGTGTTCTTACCTTTGTATAGGCATACTTTTTCATTTGAGAGTTTCTTAATTCATTCTCTTTAAGAGGAGTGCTCATGAAAGTGATTGGTGCTTTGATGCCCACTTTATTTTCATGAATAAGTATTGTGGATAACATGTGGGATGAGGCATAGCAATGTAGTATGAACTCCTTAGTGTAATCCAGGTGGACTAGAATAGGCACTTTGGCTATGGCATCCTTGATTTAGTTGAAATATTTTCTTCCAAAATCATTCCATTTGAAGCATTTATTTCCCTTCATCAGATCAACTATGCATTTGGTGATTTCAAAAAATTTAGGCATGAAACTTCTCAGAAAGTTCACCTATCTGAAGAATGATTTGACTCTAGATTTGCTTCCTAGAAAATTTAGTTATTGGATGGCCCTAACACATTCTAGGTCAATCCTAATGTCTTCCTACAAAACTATATGACCTAGCAATTTGAATTGTGTAACACAAAAGATTGAATTCTTGAGATTGAGGGAAATCCCATGCTTCCTACATCTTCTAAACACTTTCTCTAGGTCCCTTAGGTGATTTTCTCTTTTCTCAAAGAAGACTGTCAAATCATCTAGGTATACGAAAATGATCTTATCCTTGAGATTTTTAAAGGAGGAATTCATGGCCCTTTGAAAGGTGGCATCAACATTAATGAGTCCAAAGGGCATTTTGTTATATGCAAATGTTCCCCAAGGAGAAGTGAATGTAGTCTTGAATTGATCTTCTAGGTTTACCTCAATTTGGTTGAAATTCAAAAATCCATCTAACATAGACATCATTTTGAATCTGGCCACTATTTGTAGAAGATTATCCATGTTGGGAAAGGTGTAGCTATCCTTTAGAGATACTTGATTGAAATTCCTGAAATCCACACAAATTCTAATCTTCCCACTCTTTTTTCAAATTCTGACAATGTTGGTTATCCATGTCGAATGGTGTATGGGGTAGATAATTCTTTCTTTCAACATCTTGTTAACTTCCCTAAAGATGGCATTTAAGACCATAAGATTGTAGTTATGCTGCTTTTTCCTAAAGGGGTTAGCTTTAGGCTTGAGGGGAATTTTGTGCTTGAATTCACCATTCCTAAAATTCTTTAGGTCCTCATATCCCCAAGAAGATATGTCTTAGTAAAATCCATTTAACTTTTCCCTTTCTTCCTTTGAGAATATACTATGGATATTAAACATCTTAGGTTTCTATTTGGTGCCAATGTTCATTCCTTCACATTCTCTAGAAGTTCCACCTTTTCTTCCCCTTTCCCATCTAATAAATGCATCATTCCTATCAAATATTTTCTCAAGGGAAATAAGATATTGAGGGATCTTTTTACCTTTGAGTTGTTCAACTCCAAGCTCCAACTAATTTTTGTTGTCAGGGGAGAAATCTTTGCAGGAATTTTTGCTTCCTTCAAAGTACTAATAACTAAAATGTTCAAAACCTTCTAGAAAGGATTAGATTTTTTTTTCATCATTAAAAATTTTCCATTTCTCAATGTTATCAGGACCATTGGGCCTAAATAAGACTTCATCTTTGTACTAATTATTTGATAAATCTAGATGGGGGAGTAGAAGTGAGGATGAGGCAACCAACAAATCTATCCTTGCATTTTGTTCTCTTGGAAAAACTTGTATTGAGAAGGCATCCAGGTGCTCAATCTCATCCTAGACCCTATTTATTTAATTCTTGAGCCTTACATTATTTATAGTGTACTAAGTTCACAATTTTTTTACTATAAGCTTTACATCTCCTTGAGCTCTTAAGACTTTCACTCATCTCTTCTTTGCAGTAGTGATACCTAACAACAAGGATTCATACTCTATTGTATTATTGGTCTTTTTGAATTACAAGTTGTATGCAAGTTGTGTTACTTCTCCATCTAGGGATATAAGTATTATACTAGCTCCAGACCTAGTGTCAACACAACTTCCATCAAACTCTAGGGTCCAAATATCTTGGTCACTAGGAGGCTCTTGATGTTCTTCAAAATTATTGAAGTCAAAGAACATCATGTAATTTCTGAACTCCATCTCTTAATATAGGATCTATGCCTTAGGGTCATCAGACTATAGGACCATAAATTTTGCATTTTATTCAAGTTCAAACTTGGTTGTCTTATTACCCATAGGAATGATGGTGTGGGACCAATCCATCTCAATTTCCCCTCACATGTCCCTACAAAACTTCTACTCAAAATCATACCATATCTAGCTAGAATATCTACTACTAGGATGGTTATCTTCATTCTCTTCGTAGGGTGCATAGCCAATGCTAATTGTACATCTTTCACTTGACCTAATAGAGGGATCTACTTTTCACCATGGAATAGCAATAACCAAATGATTTGGTAAGGGTCAGGCCAAGGGCACAAGTGATGAAAGAGGATATGATATTATTACAAGCTCCAAAATCAATTATGTAGTTAGTAAGCTTATGACCATTTACAAATAAGGATACATAAAATGGATTAGGATTTTGACTACCTCTTCCTCTTTGAAGAGCATAGCCAAGATAATCTCTTCATCAGCTATTGGGCCACTATCCAATCAAGTCTGGTCATTTCTAATGGTAGAGTTGACATTAGGTTGAGTTTTGATGTTAGCATCACCTTTACAATAATCCACTAGCTTTTGCAATTCAGGGGGATGAATTTTGAGATAGTCAAGGGGAAATACTTGTATACAATAATCTTTATAATAGTGTATTATGTCAAATTAGGAATGACGCTTACCATTTGGATCAAACTTGTACTGATCTTTTCTCTAGGGTGAGGAAGTGGATGCTTTAACTATAGATGATGAAGGACAAGTGGCTATGTTCTGGGTGGGATCAAAGTTCATTGAATTCTTCAATCTCTGAGTTCTTTTACCCACGATTATCTAAACTCCATCTAAGGTGGTGAATTAGTTGCCTCAAACCTATGAATTTGATTCATACTCCAAAAATAATCTTCCAAAGTCACCATGGGAGCAAAATCATCTTCACTTTCAGCGTACTCAATTTTTATCTCATTGCTAGTAGTGAGCTACTTATACCTACTCATTTCTAGGAAGGAATTACCATCATGATATTCTCTTTTTTGGAGTAGGCACATAATTTTTTTAGGAGGTGCCCCAATAGCAAGTTTTTGTTGAGCTAACGAAAATTACAATAGTCTTCCTTCTTGTGGCCTTCAAGGAATGTCTTGATATGGTTTTTGGAGAAAATAAATGTGATTCCTCACTTGTCTCTTCATGAAAATCATTTCATTAGAGAGCTTTTGAATTGTTTATTTAGTATTGTTGGTTATGCCAGTGGTAAAGCTTATTGAGGCTCTAATATAAATTTCTCTTTTCCTTTTCTTGGCTGCTATCAGATCATCCTCCAATTCAATTGCTAAGGTCTAAAATGCTAGTAAATTAGCCACATGTACATGCCTAATCTAAAAAACTTATGTCAAAGGGCTTGGAGTTGATGAAGAACATTTTCTTGTTGTCTACAATAGGTCTTCTTGTAGTAGGGATCCTATTAACCAATTTGTTAAACTTTATAATGAAGTCTCTCATAGGAACACTAGGTTCCTTCTTTATCTAGGTAAGTTGAGTCAGTAAAGTGTGTTCATCTTCTCTACTCTTATAGCATGCTTCAAATAGATTATGCATGTTGTCCTAGGTCATGATGCATGCCACTGCGAGGTGCTTAAACTAGTTAGCTTCATTCTCAACCAGAGTTTCCACAAATATCCTCACTGTTCCATCTTCATGCTAAGGACAAACATGTAGAAAAGAAAGTTGTGATGTGATCATTAGAAGAGACCTTCCCATCACCATTGAATTTAGGAAAATTCTTTTAAGAAGCTCTAGATAGGTCATTATTGGTAGTGAGCCATAGAGGGTGAATAACATTGCTCTGAGGAACAACCATTAAGGTAGGAAGGATTATTGGTATGGCCTGAAAAGTGATAGAAGTAGGGGTAACTACTCCATGAAGAGTGATGGTTTTGCACAATGGTGGGATTTGAGTACATAAAATAGGGGGTGAAGATGAATGGTTGTGTATCTGGTAAAAATGGTTAGGTGGTAGAAAAAGAGCACCCCAAATATCTTGATATATTGGATCCCAAGAGTAGGCTCTCCCACTTCCTAGAGGATCTTCCAATATAGGGAACTTAGCTTTCTACAATTTTTTGAGCACAAGGTCAACTTTCCCTTTACTATGAGCATTGTGGGTATATTTAGGATCTAGGGTGGACTATCTTAGTTCACAATGGGCATGGTTCTCTTAATTTTCTTTCCCATAAAACTCCCTCCCAATATTCAACTTTGGCTTCTTCTCTTTTGAGGGAAATATCTTACTCTTCTATATTGGTCAAGAGACTTTTGGCTTCCTAGGAAAGGGTATTCAACTAAGTAATTATGTCTTCTTATTCATCCTATAAGCCAAGATTAGGTTTCAGCACAAGGATTTGTCCTTCATGCTGCAACACCATTTCTCCTTATGAGTTATTATGCATGATTTAACAATTGAGTGCCATAGAGATAATCTCTAAGTTTCTTAGTAAATCCATAGAAAATATTTGTAAGAAAACTTAAGGCATATGAATTCATTCCCCAGTAGAGTTGCCAAAAACTATTGTTTAATAGTTTGTCTTCCTTATCTATTTGGTTGATACCTTGACTCTTAGACTGCCCAATGGATTGTGGAGGGAAAATAAGCTAACAATAGAATAGATTAGTGTAGTTATCTATCACAAACCCTTGAATTAAAAGGTACAAATTCCTTCTGAATTCAAGCTATGGAATAATTTTTTTTCCTAGTTTTTGGGGGTATGCTCTTAACTAAAGAGCAAAAGAGGCAAATATAGAGTTGCTCAATACTTTAAGAAACTTAGGAAATTGAAATGGGGACTAACTCACAATATGTAATCTATTTAGAACTAAATGAAATGGAAGCATGTACAACCAACTATGATAGTAGGAGAAAAGGAAGAGATGGAAAAATAGGTAATTCTAGGATTACATAGTTAGTTGATATTTTGACAATACCCAGATTGTTTATCTAAGCTACTCCATCCACCAATTTTTGGCCTCCTTTTGAAATGAACTACACTAAATACATAAACTACAACATACAATAGAGGGAACAAAAGGGATACAATCTACTAAAAGAAGGAAACAAAACTAAGTTCATTTACATTCATTAAATTCTCAACAATATCACATTCATTTCATATACTATACTGAAACTAAATGAAAAAAAAAAACTAGAAATGGAGTTAGAGTCACATGTAGTAGCCTTGGCTATAGGGGTTTTCCCAAATGTAATTTTGTTGATCTTATTAACTTCTCAAAAGGTTACATTTATAGGCCTTCTCAAAATTGTCAGTTATACACTAGATGATTTCTTTATAAAGCATCTCTAAACATAATAAACTATAAATAAGACAAGATTAAATCATTGTTTATTATAGAGACTAATAAAATTCCATGAATGGATACAAAAGGAAAGATAAGAGGGAAAGTGAAAGATGTCTAGAAAAGAATCAAAGCATCATGCCTTCTTAGGATTAACCACTTTGGCTCTATAAACTTTCATGGCGTCAATTACTTTGTCTAGTTCTTTGACATTTGGAATGATGATACTATCATCTTAAACCATCTAGTAGTCATGCATCTTAGTCAATTCATCTATTAACGCAACCCTCAACTGGAACTTCTCTATTTCCCTCCTCATAATTGTGTCCACTGCTGAGAGTTCCTCGATCTTTGACATTTGGAAATTGAGTTCATCTATAGCTTTGTCAATGAATGCCAATAACTTTGACTTCATCCTCTCAATATCCATAAGCTTTCCATTAGTGGACATAAAGGACTTTGTATGTAATATCTTCAAATATTGAAATAACTTCTTAATGACCTTCTACACTAGGTCATGTATATCCTTAAGCTCATTTGTAGACCTCATAAATATTTCTATAACAAAATCCAAAGATTGTTTCCAATGAAGCAATGATTGCTTTCCTATCTTTAGGATCCCATAGGTAATAGAAACATTAGTCTTCATATCAATAACTTCTTGTAGAAGAGCCAAATGCTCTATTAGTTTTTCTGTTTCCTTTTGTATGGTTGTCTGATGATTTGAAGCTACCTCCTTGAGCTTGTGAGAATCTAACACTAGAATTCCCAAGTTTCCAACTAATGGGGGATGTTGAGCCTTGATCTGATCAATCCATACTTAGCCAACCTACCCAAATTACTTTTCTTATTGCAACTTTAAGAGTATATATTTTTTATCCTCTACATTCAAGTAAAATTGACTTGATGAATTACTCCCAAGTGCAAACCATATGTACTCCATAAAATCTCTTTTTAAGGCCTTTAGGATTTCCTTCTCTATCATAAGCTCTTCCAACTTATCTTAAATTTTCTCATTGGTGGACTTCTACATGTTCACCATGGACTCATGAATAGGGATACCAATTAGATTCACTATTCTGATTTGGAAGTCATCTTTGGAAAGATCATGAAATTTTCCTTCCTTTTTTGGCTCAATAATATCTACCAATATGTGTCCAATTTTTGAATCAATAGCTAGTGAAGGAATTATCTTCTTTTTCTTAGTCTTCTTGGATGGTTGAGAAGAGGTGGCTTGCATGATCAAGTTCTTTGATGGAGTTGCATCTTCATATCTTCTCTTCTTCCTATCAATGATCTCTTTGAGCCATGAATTTGTAGAGAGCACATTGATAACTAACTACAAGGCAGTAGGATTGAATAGCTTCATCAATATTACATGAGTTTTCTTTCTCTGGGAAGTGATAAGGCAGGGACCTTAGTCACCAAGAGGGCTAAGCTATCCCCTTGTTGAGATGCATCTTGTTCTTGGTCATCTATGGGTTTGGTGTCATCATCTAAATTGATGCCTTGGATAGGGGAAGATGGCTTGGCCACTTGTTTCTCTTGTTCTTTCCCTTTTTCCTTATCTCCCTCCTTCTTCCCAAATTTCTCAATGTCTGAAAGAGATCCACTCCCATAGGTAGGATTGATTGGCACATTCTTTTCTAGAGGGTGGTCTCCACCTTGACCAATGGACTATAATGGGCCTATAGATGTTGAATTAGTTTCCATGGTGGTCTTTGTTGTGGTTGACTAGATGGCTCCGATGAATACTCTACCCATAGAACCATTGCTTCCATTCTTCTTCTTCCTCACTCAGGTCCACTCCACACATTTATCCATTCTTTTGATTATTCCCTACATAAGAACTTGCATAGTTTCTATGACAAGACCTAAAAGTGGGGTAGACAAAATTAAGGTGCCTTTGATTTTCTCATAGGATGAGGGATACATGTAGGCTCCATAATTTGCAAGGTCATAGACATCTTAATCTCATTAATTTTTAGTTATGCATTTAATATTTCTTGGGATACCCTGCATAATAATCTTCTATGTCAACAACATGCCTATATGCATATCCAAACATCAAGTGATCCTTTATAGAGTTGACTTGATCATATTGAGGCCTGAGTACCTCATAGTCTATCAATTTTATTTTTCTCTTAGAAATATTTACCAGGTTCCAAGCATCAGATCTGGAAGCACAAGAATAGGGTCCAACCATAATAGGGAAGGGAATCCTAACTATTTTCTTTATATTAGAGGTGTTCACTTCAAGGATCTGTTGACACAATTTGACTAGAACCACCTTGTCTTCTAGATACCTTCAAAGCCTCTTAGGAAAGCCATTGTAAGCTCCTATCTAAAAATAAGTGAAACTTAGAAACTAGATGAATGAGCATCCAAATTAATTGATGGCTAAAATTGGCTCTAGTAAAAATCTCCTTTAAGGGCATGCTTGCAATTCCTAACATAACCTCATTGTAAAGGCATCATTTACAACCCCATACTCCTAAAAACTTCTTTGGAGCTATAGATGTGGATAAAAATCATATATTGGCGTGTGCTTGTTGTAGTTTTGGATGCTAAGGAGGTCAATCCACAAGTGTGAGTAGCCAAGGTGTAAATTAGATAAGAGGACATGTAAAATTTCTTAAATCCTTTGGCCAAATCCAACCATGAGGCGAGCTCATCATTGATAATCTATGCCTTGTCAATCTGCATATCTTGAGCACATATAACTTACACTAGGAAGAAATGGTGCTTGATGAACTCCAAGGTCTCCTCTTTTTCTTTTAGTATGAGAAGGAGAGAAAGGATATCCGTTATCTCTCTTTTCAAATTTGTGTCGATCAGGGTCTTGGGCATTTTTCTCTTCTCGAAGGAGTAGTCTGGAACTATGTTCCTTGAATGTCTTCCCATTTTATATTTTTATTCTCATTGAAAATAGACATGGAAGAGCCAAAATCAACATCATAGTACACCTCCTTCATAGGAATGTCAAACTCAGACTAAATCAATCCCTTATTGATCGAGATGAGGATTGATTGGTTAGGGAACAAAATATGCTTTATTTTTGGGTTGTCTCTCTCAATACATTCCCTCAAAAGCTCTAATCCATGACTACCATTAGAAACCCAAATTCCTCAACCAATCCATTTTCTTTAAGCTTTTGAGTGGTTGGATTAATTGACTAAGAAAAGAGTCTTCTATGAAGATCACCCAAGTCATAGAATTTGAAAGATATGTTTGTTAGCTCTTTTAATTCATTCTCTGGGTTAATTAACTTATCTTAATCACCTACCCTAATTTCCATTTTTATGACTGTATAGGATGTAATTTTTGATAAATATTCATTTAAAATACTTGGGAAAATTAATTTTCAACAATTTTGATGAAATAGTTATAGGAATCTAAATGTTGGCATCACACGAATGAAATTAAGTTTTGCCAATAATTATAATTGTATGATTTTCATTTAATTCCATGATCAATGAATATTCAAACATTCCATTCTCTTGCACATAAAAACTTAAATTTCCAAAAGCTCTATTACTTTAGTTGGAGAAAATTCATATTAGTAAAAGTCACTTAACAAAACAAGAATTTAAGTTTTCTGGAGGAGAAAGACAAACTTATCTTTTCCATAAAAAAATTTCCTTCTACTTAGAATCAGAGCACAAAAAGTGATCATTTTTTAGCCTACACACTTCATTCATTCACTTTCCACCCTAAGCATTTAACATCGCATTTCCTTTGTATCAAGGTTGCATTCTCACTACTAACTTTTCTGGAAGTATCTTTCAAGCATCTTTGAATAATATTCATACTTTAAAGTCACTTGTGTTTCTATTCCAAAAAACCTTCAAATAAGTAACCTTTTTCATTACCTTGGGATAAAAAACCACTTTCTCAACAACATTTCCCAAACTAGAGTATAGCTAACAACACTTTACTCTTAACCTCAATTTGATGGCCTCAAAGCTATATCTTTAGCATGCCTCACTTATGAAGATTTCAAAAAAATAATTTCAACATTGTTCCTTTACTACTTGTATGTAAAGCCTTGGATATCATGTGAATCACTATGGCCTCAGAAGAAGAACAAAACACCTTCACTTCCATTAATGTGGAGTGAGGAACTCTTAGATTTTCTCTTTTCCTTCTAAATGTAGAATCTTCCTCTTTAATATGAATGAGCTTCTTCCTAGCATTGGTTCATAGTCTCATGGGTCTTTCTATTATGACATATGCATATATACATCTTGTTAATCACTATTATGGCTTTATTCTTTTGATATACACTTGATTTGGTTCCCCTAAGTGAAGACTAGCTTGATTGTTCAAAATCTATAAGAAAATGAATGTTGGGGAAAGATAGAACATGATAGATCATGAATAACTTAATTCTTATTGAGAGGATACTAGAATTTACCCCAATCATAGAAAGATCACCTAGACTCCATTCTTATTAAAAAAACAAAAACCCCACATAGAAGAAAAAATTGGTATAGGTAATGCAAGGGAGATCTAGAAAAAAAGGAAAGTCAAGGACTCAGGGAAGATAGGAAGTAAGTAACCTAAAGGATACTTAGACATCACCTTGAACACAAACTTAGTTAAATACAAATAAGTTCTAGCTTTTAAGGGTAAGACTAAAACTTGGTAACACCTATATATGTAATTTTGCAATTTAATATAAGGGTCAAAAAACTTTATTTTGAATTTTTTATATATCTAGGACTACTAAGTGAGACACTAAATTTAATTTGAATTTTCTTCATTCACTTAGCTTAGATATTCCTAGAAAGAAAAGACAATTGAGTGTGAAGTTGTTAATTTCATAGTATTCTAAGTGTTCTTATTGAATTAGTAGTATGATAAATCTGAGTATTGTTCTCCCTTTTAGTTCTATTTTTTGTCCCATTTCATTATATTTGGTAGATTAGTTCACATTTTCATTTCTCAATGACTTAGAATGGAGTATATTTAATGGTAAACTAATTAAGTTAGGGTGATTTGAGTATTATTGTGGCTTGGTAGGGTAATTTGAGTGTTACTATCCTTGACTATGTCTTTGTTTCTCTATTGTTATTTTCATCTCTATAGTATAGCCATGTATGTAAGAGTAGTGGGGTAGATGCATTATAATAGCTATACTAAATGTAGGGCCCATTTTCCGTTGCACCAAAAGACATGACTATTAGTGAACATAGAACACCACATAATTAACCACTTGTGAGCAGGGGAGCGCGTCGCATCACCCAACAATCTCCCCCTCGACGCGCATACTAGGTGCCTATGTGGGTCGGGAAGGTATCGGGGAGATTTGAACCCATGACCAGGCCAAAACCAAGCTTTGATACCAATTGTGGGGAATGAGAATTCTCATCAAGATACCCAAGTCTCCAACCAAGACTCATCTAAGAACAATCTCCTCTCAAGTCCATATCAAGTGACTGCCCCTCGGACTTCCTGCTGAAACCATCAATTGTCCCAACAAATACTTCTCTAATCCAAGAGAAATCAGCATCACCACCATCTCTAAGTATCGATGAGCACCTGTAACCAATCAATCCACGCCAACTCCAAATGCAACATAGCAATATCATGAAGTATCCAGCTTATGATCAGTGTACTCAATACCAAGAAACTAAACCAAGATCAATGTCAAAAGTTCCAACCATGGCCTCAGGAACATAAACATGACAACATGATCTTACCATCTCAACCAAAAGAGATAACATGCTCCATATGAACACACCATAACATGTCACAACTCTAAACGCGTATCAAGAGTATACCATGACATAATAATGAAACCATCCTCACACCAAGGATAACATGCCAAATAAAAGCATAAACCACACCTTTGCCAAGAACCCTATGAGTCCTCAAGATGCAACCATCTCCACACACCATGAAGAAAACCATCTCCACATACTAGGAAGAACCATCTCCACATACCATGAAGATAACCAAGAACTCCATGAGTCCTCAAGATCTAACCATCTTCAAACACCATGAAGATAACAAGTGCACCATGCAAATGTCAAAGACGCTTCTGCAGCAATAGGATCTAAGACAAACCTCCAACATCTGCAAACACTCAATAAATATATCAATGCCAACAACTCCCACTCAACCGTGGTACCAAGTCACCTATGGCATCATAAAATCCATCCTCTCCAAACCAAGAAGATATAAACCAAACCAAGAACTAATCCTGCACTATCACCCCATCACTATCACAAGCTCCCACTAAACCGCGTATCAAAGCTATCCATGACATATGATGAAAAATAACCATCCTCTAACCATGAGAATCAACCAAAGCATCAAACCATCAAAGAACTCAAAGTGCACATCATGAGCTCCTCAAAAGAAATCAAATAACCATGATCCTCAACCAAGAAGATATACCACCATAACCAAACCAAAAAATCCAAGCTAATGAACATGAAGGATGTACCTATATAACCAATCATGTTGTGCCAAAATCCATGGCACCATGATCACATCCATGAACCGAGCATCTGGCTCTCAAAGTGTCCAACTTGTCAGCATAGTCAACCACAATCTTCTACCATGATTGTACCTGGTAACAACATCTCATCCCTTCTACATGAAGAAAATAGTAAATCATAAAATCATGTGACTTAGGGCATAGACAACCCAAATCCAAGCCACCAATCTGAATATACATCAATAATGAAAGATCAATGGGCAAAGACAACCCGTAACCAAGCTATAAATGCAACCTGTAAGTATAGACCGCTTACAACACTGCACAACTTGTAGATCCAACAAGTCATCATGCATATCCAAACCAAACACTGATAACCATATCATCATGAGACCAATCTGAATATGAATTGAGTATACAATGACATTAAATCTTAAATCTCCAATGCCATAAACTCACAATGTTACCATAGTCAAAATATATCTATAAACTATTCAGATCAATATATCAATAAATAAATCATGCCAAACTTGTACCAAATCTGAACTAATGTGTAGAGCTCTCCAAGAGCTTTCCGTTGACTACTCAAAGTCCAAAATCTGACTCTATATGCCCAAGTTATGCCCTAATCCGTGCTCAAAATAAACAACATCTGACTTTAGGGCTCTTAAAACCTGACAAAATTTTAAAATCACAGAACCAAACCTATTCCATGTTGTAGTGCTCTGAATTATCTTTCCAACGCCTATAAGAACTCTGAAATCTGATATTCTGAGAGAAAGTTATGGCCGTTTTACTAAGACAGTCTTTTTACCATTTTCAGTACGATTTTTCATTTTTTTTATTTTTTTTCAGTGACAAAAATTCTGATGGGATTAAATTTGACGGCCATCATGAGCTGAAACCAAAAAACTCTTTCATTTCCTCTTAACATGGCCAAACTAGGGCATATTATATATCAAATTTTATGGAAATGTCGACCCGGATCCAATGGTGAGGTCTGTTTTTACCTAGGAGGTCATTTTTGCAAGCTACCCCCCAAAACCCTCATTTAAATGAAACATCCAAAAAAATCTTTTTCTCCAACAATTTCACATGCCCAAATTTTTTAACATCCCATCATAACAACAAATCCAAAAACCCTTAGATCTGCAATAAATCATTCATATATCTTGCCATTTTCTTTTATCCTCTCATGCATTCCCATGGATTCAATCTAGGGTTACAATAATAAAAACCATAGCTCTGATACCACTTGTAGGGCCCATTTTCCATTGCACCAAAAGCCATGACTGTTAGTGAACATGGAACACCACATAATTAACCACCTGTGGGCAGGGGAGCGCGTCGCATCACCCAACACTAAAAGAGCTTGAAAGTGGTTTTCATGCATTCATAGTTTTGGGTGTTGTAGGATATCATATTTATCTATTACTTATGGCTATGGATAATCAAATAAAATACATTTTTTGCTCTCTATTTAAGAGAATAACCCCATTTACAATTAGGATCTATTAAAAAAATCATTTATTGAAAATATTTGTACATAGGGGATCTATACTCTTCAATTCAAAGGACAGTGATAGGGTTAATACACTAACCCATATGCTGGTAACAATATATTTTCCTCACCACATAGGGCATAAAGAGTCAATGTAAATCAAAATCCAAGGAGGAACAAACTATTAACCAATATTTTTTGGTGACTCAACTAGGGATGAACTTAAAAAATGAGTCTCAATTATTATTGAAGTATATCCCATCCAAGTGACAAGCAAACATTTTTTGGCTTGACTATCGAGGTTTCTATAAAGAAATCTATTTTATCCCTAGAAAATACACAAGTGTTTAGCACTTTTACATACATTTGAGTCATAGAAATTTCAATGCCATGAAGTAAGATGGTGCTACCTCATGAGGGCCTGAGGAGACTATTGGTAGAGCACAATATTTGCTTCCAAGATGAATAGGAGAACATTGCCAACCAAATAAATATAGTTTCTTAGAGGAATAGAAGATATTTGGATGAATATAGAAGAGTAAATCTCATATTGGAATGAGAATAATCCATAGTCAAAAATTGGGAGATGTTTTTTCAATAATAGAGGTTGAGACAAGACTAAGAACCTAATTGATAAGAAGTTAATTAACCATGGATCTAAAATATACTAGGAGTGCAAAAGGACATAGTCAAGTTGATTTAGTATATGATGAACTCAAAAATTTCTATATTTTCTATCCTAGAGGACCACCTAAGAAGTGGAAGAAGTTGTACCATAAATCCTATGTTGGAGGATGTCTAAAAGGCTCAGTTCTTGCTAGTTAATCTTGCTGGTCGGAGATGAAGCAAGTCATCTTCTCTGCTAATTTTATGACCTTAGGCTCCATCAATGTAAAAGGTGTTAACTCTTCATGGAGTTTTTGTTAGAAATAGGGAATACTAAGAGAAGGGGGTGAATTAGTATTCTACAAACTTTTGTCACCAACTGGATATTATTAATTACTTTGAGCCATACATAATAAAGTAAACATGTAATGTTGAACAGTAATAGTAACCATGCACAAATATAACTCATAACACCATATTTTGTTAACTAGGGAAACCCTGGCCAAGGGAAAACCTCGATGGTGATGATACCCACTAGATAATATACGGATATATATGTTCCTTGCTAGAGGATGGACCCTATTAGGAGTCAATGAAATATTTAGTATAGAGAGTCCCTATTAGGAGACTTTGAAACTATGTTAAGAGATTCCAATACTGTTAGGAGTTGTAGTGATGCAGGAGCATCTTGGGTTTCCTTGTAATCCTGCACCTTTTGTTCATTTTGCCAGTTGCTACTGAGTTTTTAGTTCTTGTTGAGTGCCAGTTTTCAGTTGATGTCAAGATGCCAGTTTCCAGTTGATACCAAGTTATCAGTTTCTAGTCGATGTCAAGTTACCAATTTACAATTCATGTTGAGTTGCCAGTTTCTAGTTGATGCCAAGTTGCCAATTTCTAGTTGATGCTAGGTTGTCAATTTCCAGTTGATGTTGAGTTGCCAATTTTCAATTGATGTCGAGTTACCAGTTTCCATTTGATGTTGAGTTGTGAGTTTCTCGTTGATGTTGAGTTCCCAGTTTCTAGTTGATGTTGAGTTGCTAGTTTCTAGTTGATGCTGAGTTACTAGTTTCCAATTGATGCCAACTTGCTAGTTTCTAGTTGATGTCGAGTTGCCAATTTCTAGTTGATGTCAAGTTGCCAGTTTCCAGTTGATGTTGAGTGTCAGCATTTGGACTTGATTTCTTCGAGCTGACTTGTAGGATTTATTTTGATCATCACATTTATGTTAAGATCTTTTCTTGGGATGTGTCCAAACCATTGTTCAATCGGCCTTCCTATTATGTAATGTTCTAGAATAATCTATAAGCCATTTGGGAAAGTATATATAGAGTGTTTAGGCTTAGAGTTGGGTAATTTTTTGGAAAAATAGATTGGAGAACATAACTAAAAGTGTGAATTTGCAGTTGGGTCTTTGAATTTGAATGTATTTGTAATTGGTCATAACCTAGAAGGCCTTACATATAGGCATGTATGAAGATATTTTGGTGAATCAATAAAAGTGTTTCTCTCTTCTTCCTCCTTTGGTTATTGTTCCTTATGTTTTCTTTCATTGTGTTAACTCTTGCAGGGTGGTTTGGATAGCTGGATGAGCCTTTGGCCCTAGTTATTCACCCCTTTGCTTATGTTAGTTGGTATCAGAGCTTGAGGTTCATCCTTGTGGAGATTGGATGGTGTAGAACCTTGATTTGGATTTGGTTGTAGGGTAGTAGATCTGTGGATTTGACCTATAACTTGCAGAGGGTTATGATCTTGCAGGAACTTGATTTGTAAAGATGGTTCATGGTAGAGGAAATAATGTTGATAATGCTATATTGGATCAGTTGAGACAAATTATAGCCAAGTTAGATTTTTTGGAGATAGCCCAAAGGAGAGGAGCACATCTTGATGATGTAAGTGATGATGAAGCAGTAACACCAAACCATAATCTAGAACCTAAAGAAGATCAAGATGAGGAAAGATTGGTGTGAGTGTTGTCTAAGGAAAATTCAAAGCCTACTATAGAATTTGTTCCTTAAGATGGAAAATTGGATACCAATGTTGTGTTGGATTGGATCTCTAATATGGAGAAGTTATTTGAGTATGAAAATGCTCTTGATAATAGAAAGGTGAAGATCACAGTCACTAGGTTGAAAGCTCATGCATCACTATGGTGGGAGCACTTACAGACTGATAGACAAACGAGAGGAAGGGAGAAAACCAAAATTTGGCCAAAGATGGTGAACAACATAAAGAACAAATTCCTTCCTGCTAATTACCAAGTTAGCTTGTTGAGAAAGATGAAAAAATTCAAACAAAAGGACATGAATATGAAAGAATATATCAAGGAATTCTATAGATTGCACATCAGATTTGGACATGTGGATGATGATATTGAGAAAATTGCAAGGTACATTAATGGATTGAAATCTAGAATTCAAGATGAAATAAGTTTTGTGAAGCTGGAAAGTGTAGAAGAAGCATATCAATATGCCTTGAAAGCTAAGGAGATCTTGACAAAGAAGCATGAATAATGACAAAGAGGTAGAGGTAGTAGATTCTAGAGAGGCAGAGGTAGATCTTATGGTAAAGGTGGCAGATCTAATAGTTATATGCAGAATAAAGGTAAATATGAATGGAAGAATGATGACAAAGTAAAGACCAAATAGAAAAGTGGTAATTCTTACCAAGGAGGCACTAATTCTTACTGAGCAAGAGGTAATTCCTATTCTAGAGGTGGATTTCATAGTAATTATTTCAGATGTGGTAAAGAGGGACATAGATCTTTTGAATGTAGATCCTCTTAAAGCGGGCAAGGTAATAGAAATGTTGTGATTCAAGAAGATGATAAGGGTTCACCAAGTGGACCTAAGGCAAGAGAAAATTTGATGGTGAGAAGAACCTTATGTAATAAGGGAAGTGATGAGGAACCTATTTTAATTAGAATTCTTTTCAGGACAAGATGTAAGATGGCTAGAAAATGTTGCAAAGTGATCATTGATAGTGGAAGCTCTACAAATTTAGCATTAGAAGAGTTGGTTACCAAGTTGTAGTTGTAGAGGCTGAAACATCCCAAACCTTATCACATTTCATGTATCAAAGATGAGCATAAGATATTGGTAAGTGAAAAATGCCTTGTAAAGTTTAAAATTAGACATTACTTTGATGAAGTTTTGTGTGATATGCCCATGGATTGTTGTCATATTTTGTTGGGTAGACCTTGGCAATATGATAGATATGTTGTACATGATGGAAGATTGAATCAATATACTCTTTAGGTAAATGGGAAGAAACAAACATTGCTGCCTTTGATCAAAAGTCTAGATGAGGTTAATTGCACTATTGTAAAAATTTGCATGGTTAATGGGAAACAATTTGAATAGGAAATGAAAAAGAATCAAGTCTATTTTGCCATAGTTTTTAGAGGACCAAGTGTTGGTAGTAATGACCAAGTAGCAGAAGCTAGTAATGACCGAGTGACAGTAGATAGTGATAGTCAAGTACCAGTAGAAATTACAAAATTGTTGAGTGAGTATAAATATATTATTTCTAATGATATTCTTGATGATCTACCTTTAGTAAGAAGTATAAGTCATTGTATGGATCTGATTCATGGAACTAGTTTTTCAAACAAAGCACCATATAGATTGACACTTATAGAGAATGAAGAGCTTAATAGAAAAGTGCATGAGTTGTTGCAGAAAGGTTTGATCAGAGAAAGCTTGAGTCCATGTATTATACCTATTGTATTAGCACCTAAAAAGAATGGAGAATGGAGAATGTGTATTGATTCCAGAGCTATTAACAAAATCATAGTGAAATATAAGTTTCCTATGCTGAGGATGCATGACATAATGGATTTTTTGAGTGGAGCAAATTATTTTACCAAGATTGATTTGAAGAGTAGCTATCATCAGATCAAAATCAAATAAGGTCATGAATGGAAGACTGCTTTCAAGACAAAAGATGGTTTGTATGAATGGTTGGTTGTGCCTTTTGGTTTGACTAATGCACCTAGTACTTTCATGAGGTTAATGAATGAAGTCTAAAAATATTTTTGGGTAAGTTTGTGATTGTTTATTTGGATGATATTTTGATATTTAGTAAGACTAAGGAAGAACACCTTAAGCATATTCGACAAGTATTGCAAAGATTGAAAGAGGAAAAGTTTTTGATTAATCTGAAAAAGTGTTCTTTTATGCAAGAGGTGATTGTGTATTTGGGATTTGTGATTTCAGCTAATGGTTTGAAGATGGATCCTAAGAAGGTTAAATAAATTTTGGAATGACATATACCTAAGAATGTGGGTGAGTTAAGATCATTTCATGGTTTGGCTAGTTTTTACAAAAAGTTTATAAAGAATTGCAGTGCAGTTTGTAATGCTATGACTAAACTAATGAGGGGAGATAAAAATGAATTCAAGTGGACACATGGAGCTGATAAGAGTTTTGAGACTTTGAAACAAAAGGTTGCTAAATTACCTGTATTAGCTTCACCTAATTTCAACAAAGTATTTCAAGTTGAATGTGATGCAAGTGGTAATGCAATAGGAGTTGTATTAAGTCAAGAAGGTAAGCATGTAGCTTTCTTTAGTGAAAAGTTGAATGATGCTAAAATGAAGTATTCTATTTATGATCAAGAATTTTATGTCATTGTTCAAGCATTAAAGAAGTGGAGACATTATTTGTGTTGTATACTAACCATAAAGCTTTACAATACTTGGGAAGTCAACATAAATTGAATTAGAGACATATAAAGTGGTCTAAGTATTTGGAGAATTTTACATTTGTTATTAAGCTTAAGAGTGGAGTTACTGGTAGAGTTGTTGATGCATTGAGTAGGAGATGTTCCTTACTGACAGAAATGAAGGTTGAAGTTCTTGGTTTTGATGAAATGAAAGAGTTGTATGATGTTGATCCTGATTTTTCTGAGGCATGGAGAGAGTGCAGAGCACCAAATCTAATAGATCACATAAGTAAGCATGATGAGTATTTCATTCAAGAAGGTATGTTGTTCAAAGATATTCAATTGTGCATTCCTAGAAGTTCTGTGAGGTTGAATCTGATTAAGGAAAAGCATAGTGGTGGATTGGTTGGACACTTTGGAATTTATAAGACATCAAGTTTGTTGAAAAAGAAGTATTATTGGCCACAAATGTATAAGGATGTTCAAAAATTTGTAAAGAGTTGTGGAGTTTTTCAAGTTGCAAAGGGAGTGAATCAAAATATTGGTTTATATACACCTATTACTATTCCTAAGAAACCTTGGACAAACATTAGTATGGATTTTGTTCTTGGATTGCCTAAAACAATGAAAGGGTATGGTTCCATATTTTTCATAGTGGACAGATTTTCTAAGATGGTTCATTTCATACCATGTGAGAAGACATCAAACACTGAGCATATTGTTGAACTTTTCTTTAAAGAGATTGTGAGATTGTATGGATTACCAAGAAGTATTATTTTAGACAGAGAAAGTAAGTTTGTTGGTTATTTTTGGAAGACTTTCTGGAAGAAGATGGGTACTGAGCTGAAGTTTAGTTCTACATTCCATCCACAAATATATGGATAGATAGAGGTCGTGAATAGAAGCTTGGGCAATTTTCTAAGATGTTTAGTTAGGAATAAGCCAAGTAATTGGGAGATGGTATTGGCACAAGCTAAATTTGCATATAATAATTTTGTGAATAGGAGTATAGGAAAGACACCTTTTGAGATTGTTACTGGAATGCATCCTAGAAGTATATTAGATTTGAGAGATTTTGTTGGTGAAGAAAAGAGTAGCACTGTAGGAGAAGAATTTTCTGATTTTATGGAGTCTTTGCATAAGGAAGTGAAGTTGAGGTTGGAACAAAGTAATCAGAAGTATAAGGAGAATGCTAATCAGTCTAGAAGACACCATGATTTTCAAGTTGGTGATGAAGTGATGGTTCATCTGAAGAAAGGAAGATTCCTAGTTGGAACATACAATAAGCTGAAGATGAAAATTTGGACCTTGTAAGGTCTTTAAAAGTCTGACAGTAGTAATGCTTATGAAGATGAGTTACCTAATGACATGGATATATCTCCTATGTTCAATATTGTTGATTTGTAAAAGTATTATAAGTCAGAGGATGAAGTTGTTGCATCAAATGATTATCCTAAGAAGCAAATTGAGAAAGTTGAATAGATATTGGATCAGAGAGTTGGCAAGAGCACAAGAGGAAAAGATTACTATGAATATTTGGTGAAGTGGAAGAACAGACCTATTGAAGATGCTTCATGGATTTCTCAATCTGATTTGGATTTAGCTTAAGTTGTGACATCTCAATGATTCAGGAGAATCATTTCTCCCAACCTTGGTTGTCTAATGTAGGAGCATCCTAGGTTTCCTTGTAATCATGCATCTTTTGTTCATTCTACCATTTGCTGCTGAGTTTCCAGTTATTGCTGAGTGTCAGTTTCTAGTTGATCTCGAGTTGCTAGTTTCTAGTTGATGTCAACTTACTAGTTTCCATTTGATGCCAAGTTACTAGTTTCTAGTTGATGCCAAGTTGACAGTTTCCAATTGATGCCAAGTTACCAATTTCTAGTTGATGCCGAGTTTCCAGTTTCCAGTTGATGCCGAGTTGCTAGTTTCTAGTTGATGTCGAGTTGCCAATTTCTAGTTGATGTCGAGTTACCAGTTTCTAGTTGATGTCGAGTTACCAATTTCCAATTGATATCAAGTTGCTAGTTTATATTTGATGTCAAGTTGCCAATTTCTAGTTGATGCCAAGTTGCCAGTTTCCAGTTGATGTCGAGTGTTAGCATTTGGACGTGATTTCTTTGAGCTAACTTGCAGGATTTATTTTGATCATGACATTTATGTTAAGATCTTTTCTTGGGATGTGTCTAGACCATTTTTGGGTCAGCCTTCCTATTATGTAATGTTCTAGAATAATCTATAAGCCATTTTGGCAAATATATATAGAGTGTTTAGGCTTAGAGTTAGGTAAGTTTTCGGAAAAAGGGATTGGAGAATAAAATTGAAAGTGAAAATTTGCAGTTGGATCTTCAAATGTGAATGTATTTGTAATTGGTTGTGACCCAGAAGGCCTTACAGCTTGGCATGTATGAAGATATTTTGGTGAATCAATAAAAAAATTTCTCTCTTCTTCCTCCTTTGGTTGTTGTTTGTTGTGTTTTCTTCTGTTGTGTTAACTCTTGTAGGGTGGTTTGGATAGCTAGATGAGCCTTTGGCCCTAGTTATTCACCCCTTTTCCTATTCCATGTAGTATAGTAGATGCAAGATGAGCCCACTGCCCAAACATGCACTTCCAATTACAAGAAGAGTTCACTATCCAAAAAAGTAATTAGTCTTCAAGTATATAAGTGTTGTAACTTCTTTCTTGATTGATTTTTGACCTCAACTCAATCTCAGATCACAAAATAAGGTTCTCATAACTTAACAAATATTGCTTCATAGAAAGTTCACATATCACTTATTATAATAAAATTGCACACTTCTTTTCACAAGATTTCTCTTGCATAAATACCATGCCTTGTCACAAATTTTTGCTAGGTTAGCTAAGACCATGATATAATTTTTTAACTTAAAGTAAACATCTAGGATGTTAGCCCTAATTGTTCAAGTAATTATTTTGTACACAAAAATATTCCTTTACCTTTAATTTTGTTGTTCTATTTCACTAGTTACATGTGAATATCTCTTTTCCATACTATCTATACAAATGTCTAAGGTTATACACATCATCATAAATATGTATACTATCACCATTTAACTTTGCTAGTCATAATATGATGTTAGAAACATTTTACATATAAAACAATATGTTGTTGTAAACCAATTTCATACTTAGACAATTTTTTGGGTACCAAAAGCTAAGTATCTTTATTTCTGATGTTCTCTACAAGCATGTACATCATGTGTTTCCATAAATGAAAAAAATTACATATATTCATTAGCCAATTGTTAAAAATCTCTGCCTTTGGCATTGATGGCAACACAATAGGGGAAATTGGCTAAGTATAAAAAAACTTGTCCAAAACATTATAGTATCAATACATTAATCATGTTTTACAAATGATCTATCTTAAACATGCTCCCCCTTTCGATATGATTCCATACCTTACCTTACTTAAAATTTTCTTATGCATCTTCTCCCCCTTTGACATCAATGACAAAGGTAAGAATGTTAAAAAACTATCAAAAACTATTCATATGTTGTCAAAAACTCTATTCATCTGCCTTAAGTTGATAATATCTTCATGCAATCATCAATACTTTCCTTGAGACTATGCAAACCTTTTACCCATGTGTCCTTTCTTTTTTAAGTAGAAATTAGAATTACATATAGGGTACATGATGCAATCTCAACTACATTGAGATCAGAGTATAAGAAATTTGAATAGGTGTCCTTGGCTTTGATATATTCCTCCAACTATCTCTCTATAGTTGATATCTTCAGAGAAATAGACTCTCTAAATTATGATAATCTCTTCAAAAAAAATTCTTTCTCAAGTTCCAATATCTTGATATCACTATGAACACTAGCCACTTGTCCTTCAAAGTCATCAATTTTGTTGGAAGGTTGTTATATTTGGCTTGTTAGAGTTTCTAGCTCAATCAACTTTCCTTCAATCTTGCTATCAAAATCCTTGGTCAACTTATGAGATAAAGTACACTTAATTTACAATACCTTTCCATCTTGTTGAAATCTTCAAAGTTCCTTGATATAAGTATCAAGACTTAGCAAATCATTCTTGATATTTTAACAAATGGTGCTAAATAGATTATCATCATGAGAAATCTAGGCCTTGGACACTACAACATTCAACAAATTTGTAAATCCCTCATCAAAAGACTATAACACTACTTGTACCCTCTGTTCAAGATCCACATTTGTATGCTTGATTACCAAAGTACTATGTACTCTATTAGTTACCTCCATTAAGGCTCTTTGTAAGCTCTTTAATTTTCTATTCTTCTCAATCAATTTTGTCAGAAATGAGATCAAAATAGTTTAATCATCATCATCACTTGTCTTTTTCCTAATCTAGTAACATGTTGCTTGAGTCTATTAGTCTTGGTAGTCACAACTTCTATTAATCTTTTAGATTGCATCTTCAACTCACATGGTTGTTCAACTGATACTGTAGCATATTGAATGCTTTATTCTAAATTTGTTCCTACAATTGACACAACAAATGGTTTCCCAACTGATAATGGTTGCACATACATTATTCCTTATTTTATTGTCTACCTAACTATCTATGACTCACTTTCTATCATACCATCCTCAATTAGAGCTTTCTTCATTATTGTCTCAATATTTTTTTGAGATACTTTCTCTAAGGATGCTTGATAAGTTGACTGGGTAATCTCTTCACATGCCTAAAATCTGTACTCAACTTGGTCCTTAATGGAGTTTAACAATAGATCAATATATCCAATTGATACATCATCACTTAACTCATAACCTAAGAGATCAAGGAATGTTTCTTGAGGTTCTACTACTTGAGTATGAGTTAAATCTTTATCGGCCATAACATGTATATCATTTTTGAATCTTTTCTTTATTCCATTTAGAAATGTTTTCATGATCAATTTTCCACTATCAAAGAATTTTTCTACTAGATATCTTCTACATATATCTATAATCTGTTCTATTATACATCTCTCACTACTCATATTCTATGTAACTAATAAGTATAGAAATCTCTTAAGCACATGAAAGAATATATGATTGATTAATGACTAGAATTTAAACACATCATTCTTAGTCCTCTTGATTTTCTCTAAGTTTTCAAGGAGTTGCACTCTTAGAATTTCAATTAGGCTAACTTGTTCTTTATTAACACAAATCATATAAGTTGCATAGATGAATCCTTCTGATAATTCATTAATCTCAAAACTTGTAAAAATAGAATAGGCAATGATTCTACTTCAAAATCTTACATCATCTTTTTTAATGGTGCTAATTACCATGTCCTTCCAATTATAAATTTTCTTAGTGTACCTCCCAACCTTCTTCTTAACTAGTTTCTCACCTATAGGTACACTGCTTTGTTTGCTAAGACTAGTTACCTCATGAATAAGGTCTACTAAAATGTCAACTACATTGTCTTCCATCAACAATTTTCCATCATGAATTCTACTTAGTATGATCTGAGTCCATTCATCATTGTCCAATTCTCAGTAGAAGTGATATTTGAATAGGTCTAGTTTTTTCAAATGTTCAAATCCAAGCTTTACAAACATAACATTGTTAAAGAAAATTTCCATAATTTTGTTCATATACTTGGTCCCAATAATTTCAAACTTGCTATTAAGATACCTTCCTATGTCTTCCAAATACACTACATTGTTCAAAGTAATAGATAATATTGAATTATGGTTTCCTTCTATAGGTTTCATGGAATCAACCTTCAATTTTGGTCTTTCCTCATTCTCAACGCTATGAACTACTGACATATCCATGATTTTATCAAATATAAACTTTATCAAAGAAATTATGTGGAGAAACAAAAAAATACCTCTTTCCAAAATAGGGCTTAGTTTGAAATCACCTTGTCAAGTCACTTTTGAGTCCTCTATGCTTTTGATGTGATCACATCGAGGTGGTAATCAAGTATGTACTCCATTTTATTCATTCAATTTGAACTTTCATTAATTGCATGCTATGCAAACACAAAAAAGTTTTCAATTACATTCTAAAATCAAATATCTGCTTTAAATATTTGTTCGATCTTCAAATGCTAGTCAAGGTTTATCATAACTTCCTCGCATCATGACAATGCTCCAAGGAACTTCACTCCACAAAATTTTCTATAAAAACATAGCTTTCATCTTTTGTAATAGAATTAAGTTTCTTTGTTATAATAGTAACTTTTAATTCCTTCGTAACAAGTTCTTATAAGCTCCAAATTGCAAGCAAGCTTGGCTACAATCTAAACTTATCTCGATACATCTTTTCCCAATATCACTATCAATAGTTAGATCTCTAAATGAAGTTTCAAATTTTGGTGCAGTAATTAAGATTGATTCAACTTAGTTGAATCAAACTGAATTACTAACTTCAATTTTCATGTCTCTGCATCATCTAACATTTCTTTAGAAATATTTGATCCCTACACAAATTCCTCATTAAGTTCTTCTCAAAGTTCATTGACCATATTTCTTTGATCTTTATTATCTTTGCTAGTTCCTAAGTTCCTCTCATTGTTTCTTCTATCATTTCTTACATTTCTTCCATCGTTCCTTTTGTTTCTAAAGTTTCTTCCATCATTTCTTCTATCTTCAAAGTTTTTGTCCAATCTAAAATACTTTTTTTATGTTTGAACTTGTTGCATAACTAACATACTAGAGTTCTACTTCTAAGATTGTGTCGATCAATAGATGCATGCCAATTATAGGCTATGTGTCCAAAGTTGTTACACTTATAACTCATGATCTTCTTTCTTTCTTCATAAGATCTTCCTTCTCTCGATGTCCTCCCATTAAATCTTCTTCTATCTATGAGATTTGTATTTCCAGATATTCTGCTATTCCTTCTATCATTGTCATATTTAGGTTTCCTACAATCAATTTCTTTATGACCCATACCATGACAATTATGACAATAAAAATCTATAACATGATTAAATGACTTATTTGTAAAATCTCTTTTTATATGACCTATTTCATTACATGAAAAACACTTACCTCTAAATTCATACTTGGTTTCCTTAGGAGATTCAGCTTGCTTTGGTTCATCTAATATCTCAACTTCCTTATTTTCTTCAACTTCTTTAGGTTTATCAGAAGATTGACTAGATTCAATATTATCATTAGATTTATCTTTTCCTTTTAGATCTAATCTATTTTTAGGTTTCTTTGTAGACATGTTAAATAGATAACCAAGACTAGTCTTATCATAGGTAGGTCTCTGTGTTAACATTGAATCATCAAGATTTTCTCTGCTTCGATAAAGATTTTCAAGCTCTTGTTTACACTAAGTTAGTTCACCTTCCACAACAGTGTTGTACTTATGAAGTTCTTCATGATTGGTGATTTTTTAGTGGTGAATCTTTGCCAGTTTGCTATTCTTTCTCTTTGGGAAATTGCAATTTGGTGAATAAAACCTACATATGGGGTCAACCATGTCACTAAGATATTAAATAATTTGGGTCCAAATCCTAGGCTAATCGCTCATTAGTTTACACATAATTGGTCCCAAATTCCAATCCAATCACCAATGTAATCTACATTTAGAACACAATTATTTTAAAAAATTTACCATCCTTTCTCTAATGTTTTCTTATTGGACAATGCTATTTCGCCCTTAAAATAAAATAACATTTTCCCTCAAGTTGAGAATCACCTACCATTTTACTGACATATGTCTACAACTACCCCCATTTAGCCAACTATTATATGTTTTGGTCTTTGGGACACGTGTCATAATTTTTGGAAGATTTAGATTTTATAGCATGCCATTTAAAGTTAGGCCCAAAATAAAGCTGAAGCCATTGATCTATATTACATCAATGGTCCAAATTAATTCCTTTCACCATAAAAATAAAAACATTAAAGGTGATGACGACCAAGTTGGCAATAAAAAAGGACACATTATTAATTGAATCTTAATGGATTGGCATACTACAAGTACACTATATAGTATACACTTGCAAATTGGCATGTGGGCCATTGACCACTTGTGACTATAAATTCACCAAATAATTAAATAATATCTCTTTGGAAACTGAGATATTAGCCAACTATATTAATATTTTGTGTTATAGGAAATAAGTAATTCACCTCTTACATTACGAAAAATGTTTATGACCAACAAAAAAAATCTCCTACATTTATTCACATACCAAGAAAGATAAAATTAATTCATGACAGTTATTATTAAATTTTGATATGAAAAAGAAAATTTTTCCAATAGAAAATAATTTTCTCCCTTGCCTCAAATAAAAAAATCACCTCGATTAGAAATTTTTCCTAAATATTTAATGTTGAATTCTCCAGCATTTTACATATTTTTCTTGGGAGGGGTTTCTTAAAGTTATCCTTATTCATGATCTTCTTTTAGTGTTTCAAATTTAAATGTCTTCTTAGCCAGACTTGCTCTAAGATCTAAATTTTCAGTTTTCAAATTAGCTTCAATTTTGCTAGGATCATTCTTCAAAGTCAACTTTAGATTGGTAATCTTCAATTTATACTTCAAGATCTACTACTCTATCTATAGTTTTGAATAATCATCATCACTAATTTTAGATTTAGTAGATTCAGGCTTGGATTTGAGATATTCAACCTTGTCCTTTAGCTATCCAATTTATACTTTGGAGTCTTCATATCTATCTTTCATCTTATCTCTTTCTTCAGTAAGGAGATCAATTTGTTCAAGTGCCTCTTCAAGGTTCTTCATCAAGTGTTCCATATCCATAGGGATCTTACTCAATCTATT
The DNA here is from genome assembly GCA_028749045.1 of Cupressus sempervirens. Taxonomy (NCBI): domain Eukaryota; kingdom Viridiplantae; phylum Streptophyta; class Pinopsida; order Cupressales; family Cupressaceae; genus Cupressus; species Cupressus sempervirens. Next base: position 1,097,869,353 of record CM053785.1, read on the forward strand.
AAGCCTCTTTTGAGTAACTATGATCTAATACCAATTGTTATAAATAGGGAATATCGAGAGGGGGGGTGTGAATCAGTATTCTACAAACTTTTGTCCCCAACTAGATGTTGTTAATTACTTTGAACCATAAACAAGAAAGTAAACAAGTAATGTTGAATAGTAATAGTAACCATGTGAAAAGATAACTCATAACACCATATTTTGTTAACTAGTGAAACCCTGGCAAAGGAAAAACCTTGGTGGGGATGATACCCACTAGATAATATATTGATATATGTTCCTTGTTAGATGATGGACCTTGTTAGGAGTCAATGAGAAAATTTAGTAAAGAGAGTCCCTATTAGGAGACTTTGAATCTTTATTAGGAGATTCCAACCCTATTAGGAGTTGTAGTATAGTAGATGCAAGATGGGCCCACTACCCAAACATGCACTTCAAATTACAAGATGAGCTCATTGCCCAAACAAGTAATTAGCCTTTAGGTATATATGTGCTATAAATTCTTTATTGACTGATCTCTAACCTCAACTCAATCTCAAATCACAAAATTAGGTTCTCAAAACTTCACATATATCACTTCATAGAAAGTTCACATATCTACTTATTACAATACAATTCTATACACTTCTTTTTGCAAGATTTCCTTTGTATAAATATCATGCCTTCTCACAATTTTCTGCTAGGTTAGCTAAGACCATAATATACTTTTCCAACTTAGAGTAAACATCTAAGATGTCAGCTCTAATTGGTCAAGTAATTATTTTGTAAATAAAATAATTTTTTTACCTTTAATTATGTTGTTCTATTTCACTAGTAAAATGTGAATATCTCTTTTTTGTAATATTTGTATTGATGTCTAAGGTTATACACATCAACATCAATACGTATACTATCACCATTTAACTTTTCTAGTCATGATATGATGTCAAAAATATTTTACACATCAAACAATACACTGCTGTATACCAATTTCATACTTAGGCAATTTTCTATGTACCAAAAGCTAAGTATCTTTGTTTTTGAGGTTTTCTACAAGCATGTACATCATGTGTTGCCATAAATGATAATAATTGCATATCTTCATTAGCCAATTGTCAAAAATTGTGACACCTACAAGCATAACTATATGACTTGTGCCTATTGTTCTACCAAGATCCATGGGAATACCTTGGGGTAATGTGATAGGTCCACTTCACATGGCAGTAAACTATTAGAAATAGATAATACTATGAGTGAGAATTAATCAATATTCTATGAACTTTTTTTCAAAAATGGATATTGTTAATTACTTGTAACATGCATATAAAAGTAAACCAATAATCTTGAATAGTAAATAAAACCATACACAAAGAGAACTCATAATACCATTATTTATTAATTAGGAAAACTCAAGACAAGGGAAAACCCTAGTTTGGATGGTACCCACAAGATGATCCACTAAATAAAGAATCATGTTAATGATATTGACCCTATTAGGATTCTATGAATCACATATAGTGTCTTGGTCCTTGTTAGAGGACTAGGCCTTGTTAAAATCCTCAACCTTATTAGGAGTGGTTGGAAATGATTGAAAGGATCATGAATGAAGAATAATAGAACTAGTAAAGAATGTTTTCAATCATTATTTTGTCATTGATGTCAAACTTGCTACTTGCAAGAATGACAATTGCTTAAGTGATCCAAGTACTATCAATTGGTTGATTGACAAGGAGGAGGCAATCAATAAGATGTAACTAAGGCACATAGAGAAAGGTTGAAGTTATGATGTTTAAAAGAAGTATAAGGATCAACTAAGCCATTAATGAAATAGTTTATTGATGACATACTCTAAGACACAGAGAATGGACACACTAAGACACATCAAAGATGTAAGGTTTAACTAAGTTATTTGAGAGAGCTGAGCAAGCTAGTCAGAGCCAAGTGAATTCATAGTTGAAGCTGAGAAAGTTCAACTTCAGTGTGTGTCAAGAAATCCTTCAGGTTTCGAGTAACATAGGAATGTTCAGGTGCCGAGTAACTTAGGAAAAGACTTTAGGTGTCGAGTATTAGAAAAAAGGTAATGGATGGTGAGAAAATTTCTTCAGGTGCCGAGCATTAGTAAATGTAGTAGAAGCTGAGTAACACAGAAGGATCCGAGCATCAATAAACCAATGATGTTGAGCTACTGCATTATTTGTTAAGTCAAAAGATTTTCCAAATTAGTAATGATAAGTTTGTTACATTGAATTTTGTGAATTAGTTGGATGATAAGGATGATGAGTAGATTTCACAAAATTCTATGTAAACCATGCAAACCAATTCAAGGTGAATGCTAGTGGACTTATCATGAAGTTTCTAGAAGAAGCAATTTGGAGGGAAAACAATATCATTTTCTCAAGAGAAATCAAGATTTGAGTGGGAAATGAAGAATAGAACTTCTTTATAAGGAGTTACAGGTCAAAGATCAAGTATGTGCAAGAGGGAGTTGGTCATAAGTGTGATCATGCAAAGAAGCCAAGAGAAGGCTAGTGTGAAGTATCAAGAAGAGGACACAGTGAGGAGTAAGAATAGAGCATAAAGACTCTAAGTTGATCAAGTGAAAAAAACTTTAAAAAAACATAAATAAATTGGCTGCACAAAACAATTAAACTTAATTCTTTAGAATCATAAAATTCTTTGCTGCCCGACCCAGCTCGGTGACCACTGGTTCAAAATGGTTTCCCCATGTTAACCAAGTGAAGCTCAGTAAACATTGCAAACCTTGCAACTTCTTTCAAAGATCGAGTTAATTTCGTAAATATTGAACTTCCTTTGTTTACCGAGTGAGCTCGGTAAAAGCTAACTTTCCTTTGCTTACTGAGTGAGCTCGGTAAAAGATAACTTTCCTTTGCTTACCGAGTGAGCTCGAAAAAAGTTAACTTTTCGTGTAATGTTCAAGAATGCTTGGTAGTCACTATAAATTGCTTTGCTAACCATCTGAGCTCGGTAGACTCTATCTGATGGCTAATATGACATTTTTGTAACATCAAAGACAATACACAATTAACAATTGTCTTTGGCATTGATGGAAACACAACATGTCATAGAAAAAATAAAATTTGAAAACAAGTCTTTCACTTGTATGGCAACACAACATGTCAATATAACAATTCTCCCTCTAAGATAGAAAACTCTTCCTTTTACAGTAATCTCCTTCTGTGAAGAAATTTCATAGAAAACTCTTTTGAACAAATTTCAGAGAGATATGACAGTAATAAACTCTCCCTCTTTGACAACACATGCCAAAGACAACTCAAACTTAAATGAATTTTAGTGTACCTTTAGTACTGATTCATATGCAATGTTTCCTGATTATGCTACATCAACTGATAGATCTTCAATCTGGTATGAGTTGATGCATCACTAAAACTTTATTTTAGTGAACTTTAGATAGGGGAGTGACCCCTAACTTACCTCTTAGATACAAGAATGCATCCTTAGGTAATGGTTTTGTGAATATGTCAGCAATTTGGTCCTTTGTATGAATATATTCCAATCTAATCTCCTTATCTTGCACCAATTCTCTGAAAAAATGATATTTTATTGCAATATGCTTGGTTTTGGAATGCATCACTGGATTCTTAGATATGTTGATTGCACTTGTATTATCACAGAACATAACAATTGGTTCTTTGATTTCCATCTTTATGCCTTCCAACAACTATTTAAACCAAACAATGTTAGAACAGTTTACTGCTGCAGCAACATACTCTACCTCTGCTGTTGATTGAGATGTACAAGTTTGCTTTTTTTTTGTCCAAGAAATCAACGTTTTTCCAAGAAAGAGTGCACCTCCACTTGTACTTTTTATGTCATCAAAGTTTCCTACCCAATCAGCATTAGTAAATACTTTCAAATCCAAATTTCCTCCAAACTTATACCATAAACCATACTCTTCAGTTCCTTTCAAATATGTCATTATTCTTTTGATTTCCATCAAGTGGTTTTCTCTTGGTTTTGCTGAAAATCTTGCTACAATACCAATTGCAAGGGCAATATCTGGTCTAGTATGAACTACATACTGCAACTTTCCAATCATAGATCTATACAATGTTTGATCCACTTCTTTTGATTCATCTTCCCTAGTAAGTTTTAATCCAGTACACATAGGAGTCCCAACTAGTTTACAATCTTCCATTCCAAATTTTTTTAATATCTCCTTGATGTACATTGATTGAGTAATGTAGATACCATTTTTATTCTATTGAATTTGAAGACCAACAAAGAATTTGATCTCACCAAACATAGACATTTCAAATTTCTTGTTCATTTGTTCTGAGAATTCTTTGCATAGATCATCATTCCCTGTGAAAACAGTATCATCTACAAATATTTCTGCCAAGACAATCTTATTATTTGGTGTTTGTTTAATATACAAGCTATTGTTATCATTAGTTCTTTGAAAACCAATCTGAATAAGATATTTATGCAATCTTTCATACCATTCTCTAGGGGCTTGTTTCAGACCGTACAATGCCTTGTGTAATTTGTAGACAATGTTCTTCTTATCTGGATTAACAAAACCTTCAGGTTGTTCAATGTAAACCTCTTCATCCAGTATACCATTGAGGAATGCTGATTTGACATCCATCTGATAAACTTTGAAACCCTTGTGAGCAGCATATGCTAGTAAGGTTCTGATTCCTTCCAATCTTGCAACAGGAGCAAAAGTTTCTCCATAGTCTATTCCTTCTTCTTGAGCATATCCTTTGCATACTAGTCTAGCTTTGTTTCTTGATACCTTACCATCTTCATCCAACTTGTTTCTGAATACCCACTTAGTTCCAATCACATTTTTGTCTTTAGGTCTGGGTACAAGATTCCATGTCTTATCTTTCTCTATTTTCTCTATCTCTTCATTCACAGCCTCAATCCAACTATCATTTTCCAATGCATCTTTGATATTCCTAGGTTCAAAATCAGCAAGTAAACAAGTACCTTTCAGCTTATTTCTTGTCATGGTTCCTTCAGATTTATCTCCAATGATCTGATCTGCTGAATGATGTCTCCTAACATACTTAGCTAATACAGGCTCCTTGCCTTTTGAATGGATTTCATTATTATCTTTTTGCCTTTCAACTTCAAGCTCTTTATATTCTGGCTTGGTAGATATTTGCTCGGTAGATGTTTTCTCAGTAAATACTTGCTCGGTAGAGACTGAATTTAACTCAGTTTGCTATGGCTTGGTTTGAACTTCCTGTAACTCAGTTATAGATGACTCGAGAGTAGAAGTTTCCTAATTCTCTGATGTAACTGGTACTGTATCAAGTTCACTGAAGACAAACCTTTTACAATCTTATGGTTCCCTTTTGCTTTCTTCTTCAGTCCTTTCTGCAAACTCATCAAATTTCACATGTGCACTTTCTATGACTTTGTGAGTAGACAAGTTCAAACATCTATATGCCTTACTTGTGCATGAGTATCCAAGGAATATACCTTCATCACCTTTTATATCAAATTTTTCTTTTCTAGATTCTTTCAAAATGTAACATTTACTTCCAAATACTTTAAGATAACTTACATTAGGTTTATAGCCATACCATAACTCATAGGGGGTTTTGAATGAGTCTTTCTTTAGTTGTACTCGATTCAAGGTATAGATTGCAGTGTTGATTGCTTCCTTCCAGTATTTGATAACAATGTTCTTTTCAATCATTAATGTTCTTGCACAATCCATGATGGATCTGTTTCTTCTTTCAGCTATTCCATTCTGCTGGGGTGTTCCAGGTGCTGATACCTGTCTTTTGATTCCTCTTTCAATGCAAAAGTTATTGAACTCATGTGAAATGAATTTTCCACCTCTGTCTGACCTCAAGCATTTTAATCTTTTTTCCTATTTCCTTTTCTACTCTAGCCAAATACCATTTGAAGTTTTCAAATGCTTCTAATTTATTTCTTAGATACATGACTGTCATCATTCTTGAGTAATCATCAACAAAAATAATGAAGAACTTTTCTCTAGTATAGCTTTCAATTCCAATGGGTCCACATAAATGAGTATGAACAATTTCTAATATGTCTTCAGACTGATATTTTTTACTTTTAAAACTAGTCTTTCCCATCTTCCAATTTGACAATTTTTGCATACATCGACCTCAGGTTTCTTTATGTTGGGAATGCCTTTTACTTTTTTGAATTTTCTTATCTTTACCAGATTATCAAAGTTTGCATGACACAACCTTTTATGCCATAACCAACTTTCTTCAACTTGAGCAATGAAACATGAACAATTACCTAGTTCAAGATAGAACAAGTTACCTTTAGTTTGAGTGCCTGATCCAATCAGCTTTCCTTTCCCATCCAGCAGTCTTGTTTTACCATGCATGAATTCTACTTTGATTCCATTATTGAGTAGCTATGCCACACTTAACAGATTATTCTTTAGTCCTTCTACCCAATAGGCATTATCACATATAAGTTCTTTGGTTAGAGGGATTCTTCCTCTTCCTTTTATACAAAAAAGTTCATTGTTACCAAATCTTACACTGCCACCATCATAGTTTTCAAAGTATTCAAACTTAGTTTTGTCACTAGTCATGTGATGAGAACAACCACTATCTATGATCCATGTATCATTTTTGCTCATATGAGAAATGAGTGTCATTTCTTCATCATTATCATATTCATCTTTTACAGCAATATAAACAATCTCATCTTCTTCTTCATCATTAGAGTCATTAGAATCTTTAGCCATAAAACATGTTTTCTTACCTTTGTCCTTGAATGATTTGAAATCTTTCTTGCCATTCCATTTTTTATCTTTCTTTTCATCTTTATTCTGCTTGTTTGGACATCTAGCAGCAATATGACCAACTTCTTCACATGAAAAATAGATTAGGGGTACTTTACCTTTGTATTTTCCTCTGCCTCTAGAATATTTCCTTGCTATAAGGGCTTCAATTACTTAAATATCACTATCTAAACTTTGGTTTGATTCATCTTCACTTTCTAACTGAGATTTCTTTTTTCCTTTGAGTGAAAGTTTGGCTTCAAATGCTGATTCAATGTTCTTGGAAGCTAGAATATAGTTATCAAAGTTATCCAATTCAAATGCAGTCAATCTTCCAACTATAGCCTCTAGATTTATCTTATGATTTGCTTCACATCTTGTTTCCTGAATTGCAGAAACTTTGATTGCATAAATGGGAAGTAGAGTTCTGAGAACTTTACTTATAATTATCTCTTCACTAATATCTCCTCTAGAAGCTTTAATTGCACTGACGCATGCTTTAACTCTTTCAACATATTTTGCAATGTTTTCATCCTCTCTCATCCTCATTTGATCAAATTGTGTCCTCTCAGACTTTTTGCTTTGGCTCTTCTAACATTATCATCTCCTCCATAGATCTCTTTCAGCTTTTCCCACATTTCAAAGGAATATTTGCAGTCCTTGATATCATCAAATTCTTCATAACTCAAAGAAAATTCTATATCTATCATCATAATGTTGTGAGTTTTCTTTTCAGCAATATCATTGATAGATAGTGTACCAACTGGTTCTGCATATTTTTCATCAAGGTACTTTAGTCATGTATCACCAATGGATCCTAGGTGAAGTCTCATCAGTCCTTGCCATGTTGAGAAGTTATTTCTATTAATTCTTGGGATTTAACTTTTGTAAGACATCCTGATCTTTGGCTTAGATCCTTGAAATCTTATCCTGCAAGCACCAAAAGCTCTGATACCAATTGTTGGAAATAGAGATGGAGTAACTGAGAATGGATGGGTGAATCAATTACTACAAAAAATAAATCCACAGATCCTTAGATGTCTTAAAATATAGCTGTTAACAATCTCACAAATAAATCTGAAACTTGATAGATGTTCTGATAACTTATTTAGCATTTAAGGTGATAACATGCATGCATAAAGAAATAACATGAACACAAGAGACACCAGATTTAACTTGGAAACCCAATTTGGAAAAAACCACCAAGTAACTAGTTACCAATTTTGACTCTTCTAAAGTGAGCCCTATTAGGAGCCAACCCTATTAAAGGTTACAAAACACACTGTTAGGTGTGACCCTATTAGAGGATTTAATCACCTTGTTAGAAGTGGCCTTGTGAGAGGTCTTTAAAACAATTCAACTGAATTGTCACCTTGTTAGAGGATTTACAAAATGGTTGTCAAACCAACTCTGTTAAGAGATTTTGAATCACTATTACAATGATTAGAAAGCAACAATGGAGTGATCTGAGATATATGCAACTTATCTTTGCTGAATATAGATCTCTATTCTGCTTCATTAAATCCTCACTAATTGAATGCAACTTTACACCTTGATAGGGATGACAAATTCTTCCTCAACATTCACTCATGTACTTTCTTATTCAAACATTCACACTTTTATGCATCCACACACTTCTACTTACATACTTGCTTATGAATTCATAACTTGACCTTTCATATATACCTTACAGATTGTCAAGTCATCTCAATTACAAGTTTACAACAACTAGAAAAAAAAAAAATTAGTCAGCTACACAAAACAATTAAACTTAATTCTTTAGAATCATAAAATTCTTTGCTACTCGACCCAGCTTGGTGAACACTGCTTCAAAATGGTTTCCCCATGTTAACCAAGTGAAGCTTGATAAACACTACAAACCTTGCAACTTCCTTCGGAGACTGAGTTAATTCCGTAAATATTGACCTTCCTTTGTTTACCGAGTGAGCTCGATAAAAGGTAACTTTCCTTTGCTTACCGAGTGAGCTCAGTAAAAGCTAACTTTCCTTTACTTACCAAGTGAGCTCGGTAAAAGCTAACTTTTTGTGTAATGTTTAGGAATGCTTGGTAGTCACTATAAATTTCTTTGCTAACCATCTAAGCTTGGTAGACTTTGTTTGATGGCTGATATGACATTTGTGTAACATCAAAGACAATACACAATTAACAATTGTATCCAACAATAAGGTCACAAGGCATCTAAATGTAGATCTAAGTTATTCAATCTAGCTGAACAATTTGTAAAAGAAATATTTGGTTGGGACTACAACACTTAATGTAGATGTCATTACTTGGGAGAATATGGACACATTGGCATGAATTGTGTTAAACATCACATGATAAGAAAGGATACCAACATAAGATGTTACACATGTACCAAAATTGGTCATATATCTAAGAATTTCATGAATACAGGTAGAATTGAAGATGAAAAGAAAGAAAAAGTAGATAGCATTAGGAAGTAGATGAGACAGCAATGGATTCCTAAATCTGTTGAGCAAGCTAGTTCAAGCGATGATAGTCATGTCACTCAAGAAGTGGATGACTCCACCATTTCTAATTAAGTTCTTAAGGAAAAACTAGAACTTTGTTTTCAAGGTCACATCTTAAATAGTTCCAATTGAAAGAAGGTAAATATTCATATAGATATTTAAATACAAAATGATTATCAATAAGATCGGTAATAGTTATCACTGAATTGACTTCTCTATCGAGCAAGGTTGGGTCATGGACTCTACTGAGTGAAGTTGGGAGTGTAGACACCTAAATTTGATTACACCACTTTGGTAATCTAATTTAGCCATCTCTAAAGGCATCATTAATTAAATTCTTATTTAATTAATCCTTTGCCATCCCCTAGCTGATTAATTTAATTAATAATCTATAGTCCAAATTGATAAATCAAATAACCAATCATTTATCAATTAAATCCTATTCTCCTATCTAATTCCAAAATCCCCATTTATTAAATAAATCCCTCAAATCTAAAAGCCCCTAACTTATCCCTAACCCTCTATTTAGCCTAATCCACCCCATCCACCCATACCAACCTAGCTTAGCCACTAACTCATCCACCCTCATGAATGCCATCCACTTGCACATCTCTAACATCCTTAATCTAATCCTAACCCAAGCCTAATCCCCCCCTAACCTTTTCACATTCCCTAAGTGAGCTTAAGACTTTCCTAAGGCAAATCAAAGTCTCCTGCCTCAAAATATCCCAACCATAAGCCTTCAATGCTCTTACATGCCCTTAAAAGCTCTTACAAGCATTTATGAGGGCCATTTAAGGCCTTGAGCCACCTTTGTTGACTCATCCTTGCCCTTTCCTCTACCCAATGACCCTGTGACATGTGTCACTCCCTAATTGGTGCTAAACAAGCACAATCCATGTGCTCCCCTTTTAGTGCATCTTAGCCTTCCATAAGCTTTCATCTCTCCTTGCATCTTAGCCATCCATCCCTCAAGCCCTTATCCTATAAATTGAACCCCCTCCCTTCACAAAATCATCCATCCTCCATTGCAAAGTTATAATGCTATTTTGAGAGCACAAACACTATCAAAATACCATTATAATGGCAAAATCCCTTCATGACTGCATTGTTGAAACCTTGTTTCACTTACTCCACCCATCCATTTGAAGTTTGAAGCATAACTTGTGAGCATACATTCCTACAGTCAAGGACAAATCCATTGCATCATTGTGTTATATCATTTGGAGCTTACCATTCTTGGTTTGCCTCCATTTTTGGTGATAACAAATTGGTCTTATCATAAGCATTTTCCATTTTAGTATTGCTAATGCTTTCCTTAATAGATAGTGTTCATTTTATTCTACTAATCTAGGTGATATAGGGAGTAACATGGTTATGTTTGGTTGTCGAGTCACAAGCTATAACCAACCAATCTATACAAATAGTGGATGACAAGTTGTCATGCACAATGTCATCATGACTCCTGTCGTACTAAGTAGTAATGGGAAGTTTTATCAAAAAGGCTGGAAATCGACTTCATTTTCATCGAGAATTCAAAATATTATGAACAGAGCAATTTGCAATGCATCCAAGAGACTTTGAGTAGAATTTTCTACGAAATTATTTCAAAAAAAATCTCAACTTACTGAGTTATCATGGCATCTAGTAGTAGCAGCAAAGAAAAGAAAGGTTCTACAATGTTGGTGTGAGGCCTTGAATGGAAAGCCCCTAACTTCAAACTTGTGCCAGCGATAGCCAAAACCCTCAACCTGAATGGAGCTTAGTTACAGATCCCACCTAAGGTACTTCTCACAACTGATATTCAAACTCATTTTAAATGTGTAATTTAGGAGATAAGAAGCCTTGAAATGGATAATGCCCTAAGTGAACTTTGTGTGAATGGAATTCTCAAACCTGACCACAAACATTTGGAAGAGAAAGTTTTAACTCATATTCCTCACCTACCTCAAAACTTTCAAATCAAATGGATTAGGTATATCCTAAGTTGAGTTCATAATGGTCAACTATGGTTAGAGTAACTAGTTTTGATCACCAAGAAAATGATACATCGCATTACTGGTCTCCCCATGCTTACCAAAGGTAAAACCACTAAAACCCTAGGTAGAGATGAGTTACAAAAGAAAACCCTTGCCAAATGGGACGGTAGAGGAATGAAAATCAATAATGTAATTGAGATAGAACTAAAATTTGGCATCCATGTGATAGCACACAAGATTTATAGTTTGAGATTACTCAATAGTGTGTCATCTGAAGTAGTTAACTTAGCTTTTAATGTCGTGAAGAAGAATCTATCATACAACTTAGCAGATTCATTGTTGAAGCAGTTGAACAAAAACATGGAAAGCATTAGAAATTCAAAGAATAACCCATGCAAATTTGGTTCATTGTTGACATGTTTGTTTTTCTATGTTCAATTCTTTTTCCCTTCTAAAGGCATGATTGTATGGAGAAAAGATATGCCAGTTTTATATCAGATTAATGAAAATATCACTGAATTGAGTAAAAATTTTGTCATTATCATGGATAACTATTTTGAAGCCTTCAAAAAAAAGATTAATAATAAATTTAGGATACCAAAGAAGTTAGTTGAAGACTATAAGGATGATGTTTGCGTTATGGTAGATAGTGATAGAGTCTACATCCAGGTAGTAAGGCCCAGATTTGTGTAGGTAAAACCTCTTCCATATAAGGTTTACATTGATGAGGCTAAGGAAATAATTGAAGCCTTGGTAAATGAGCCTTTAGATCCAAAAGCACCTTACTTTGGAACTTATGATGAGGCAAAAGCTAGAATTGAACTTGAAATCAAGCTTCCACAGGTGGTAAACAAAGGCAAGAGGAGGATAACAAAATTGAGAATAGCAAGCACCCCTCTTATGTTAACTGGAGGTAAAGGAGAAGATGTGGAAGAATCAAAGAATGAAAAGGAATTAAAAAAGGAAGAAGAGCTAGTAAGGAATAAAGGCAAGGTGATCATCACCAAGCCACCAAAGCCATCTACTACAATATTTACAAGGAGATCTAGGAAGAAAGTAGGAAAAGAAAGCAGTGATGTAATCTTCAACTGACCTCCTCTTGCATTTCAAGAAAGGCTAAAGATACTAAGAGAGGTGCTAGAATAAACAATTTTGAAGCACTCAAGTATGAGACAAGGACTCCAGTAGAGCAGAAAGAAGTTGAAGATCTAGTCATGGACAAGTTGGGCAGATGGAAATTCTCTCCAGACCAACTAGCACCATAGGTCCCTATAGTTTTTTTAGATAAGGTCAAGGTTAGATGGGAGAACACCAAGCAGACTATCAAAGAAATTTTTGCACAAACATTAAAATAGTTATTACCTAACTTAACTGATGCAGAGGTAAATAAGACACTAAAATACAATGAGAACAAAATGACTTTAAAGTTCAACACTTGTCTAGTTTTGATGAAAGATGTAGAGTATGTTGTGAAGAATGCTATGACTCTATGGAAAAATGTATTCCATCTTCACAAACTGATTGAATATCCTATTGAAATCAAAGATGATGGTGATGACAGTGAGAAGGATGAAGACAATGATGAAGACTCTACTCAATTTGTCACAATTGATGTAGATGAATATCAGGAGCTAATTAAGGATGATGAAGAAGAAAAAGAGGAAGAAGCTATAGAAGAAGCCAAGCAAGAAGAAGAAGAGATTGACCCAGCCAAGATAGTTGTGGTTATCATAGCTTCACTTCCTCAATCTCCAACAAAACTTGCAGCATCATCAAGCTTGAAAACAACTTCAACAAATTTGATTGTAACAACCATTGATACATCAAATGTCCATCACTTCCTACTACCTCTTAGCTTAGCACATCACTGATAGAAGTGTCTACCACTTCATCCACCAAGCTTCAGCATCCTTCAGTTACTAGGTCAGCTTCAATAATGGATACAGAATGTTCTAAAATTTTAAGCTCCTTAGTAGTAAGTACAGATTTGGATACTACATTTTTGGAAACCTCATTTGTGCATACTCTTGTAAGTACCTCAGTTGTGCACACTCTTGTAAGTACCTCAATTGTGCACACTCCTATAAGTACCTCAGTTGTGCATACTCCTATAATTACTTTAGTTGTAAATACTTCTGTCAGTACTTCATTTGTGAATACTTTAGTTTAGAAAAGTTTGGTAAAAGCATTAGTTTTGGATTTTGTAAGTATTCCAATTAGTATTCAACTAATAGGCACTGTACAAATTTTCACTGCTAGTCCTACTATTTCCACTATTGTTTCTATTCCAAATTCTAAAGCATCTACTTCAAAGACAGTTGAACTGAAGATTCAACCAAGACTTTTGATTAGTGGAAAGGAAATAGATGAAGATATAGATTTGGATGAGGAAATTGAAATTCCCAAATGGGACTTTCATAATATCTTTGTGGATCAAATGCATATAGTTGGTCATCTTCTCCAAAAGAAAGAAAAGTAGAAGAAACTGAGAGAAGAGAGAGACAAAGAATATAAGATTATTGAGGATGCAAAGAACATTTTGACTGAAGCTATAGGTGTTGAAGTTGATACTTCTCAACACATTTTGTTATAATTAGAAGAGGAAATTAGTAAATTCAATGAAGATTCTAGTGGTCAAGATAAATTGATTGAGAAAGTAGAAAAGAAATTTGATAATAAAGTGCTTGAGCACATTGCTAAGAAAATAGCTATTTAGCAGTCTTGAAACCTCTTGCACAAATTTAACATCACTTTTTGAAAAGTTATGTGATATTACCAAACATACTAAGGAAATAAAGATAAAATTGAATAAAATTGATGAAGATCTGATGGCTAGTGCAAAGCAGTTGCAACTTGACCCCAGTTCAAGCTCTGTACATCATATGAAAATTAGATTCTTATCAAATATGTAGGCAAAATTATTGAAAGAGGAAGCAAGGATCTAGTCTACACTCATAGACATTTAGAATATGATCCTTCCCATCATGGATACAATGCAGAAGCACATTGCCTATTCCAAAACATTTATCCATGACAATAATTTCTCAATTGCAGATCACATGATCAAACTCTCTACAAAAGTGTAAGTTGCTCTACAAATGTGGAAATTTTTGCAAGATAACTAGGATAAGACCTTAACTCTCATTCTTAAGGTACATTCTAATTTTCTCTCACATTTTGGTGTCTCCATATGAATAGATTGTGTATAAATCTTTGGCACTATTGTCAAAAAGGGGGAGAGACATTTATATATAATTAAGGGGGAGAGATATTTGTAAATATCAAGAGAGAAAGATACCATTTCGAGAGATACACTTAGTATGTCAATATGCTTAACATGATATGTACATTGTATGGGGGAGAATCATGCAAAGAAAAAGTATATATAATAGAGTTACAAAGATAAATTTTGAAAAATCTCAAAATCAGCATGCCATACCAAGCTAAGTACACACTATGTTGTACATGTGTTTTGGTTGACAAGTGTTTATGTCACTAATGCCAAAGAGGGAGATTGTTGATATTCAGTCAAGTTTGTTATTAGTGACAACACTTATTTAAATTCTTTATATAGTGTTTGCCAAGTACTACAGTTTAGATTGAGTAGTTTTGTGTTTGTTGAGCTTTATAGCTTCTACCAAGTTAACAACTTAAGTCAAGCAAAGCCAGAGGTGACCGAGTTGAATGGAGAATAGTGTCTACCAAGTATAGTCATGGTAAATAAGGAATGTAGTTTATACCAAGTTACATAGTATCTACCGAGTCACCAACGAATATTGAGTTTGAAACTGTTAGAGTAAATAATTAATTATTTATTATTTATTCTATTACTTAAGCTTACTTAGGTAAATGCATTTCATTTATTAGTTGTAGTCTAGGAGTTTGTTATAAGTTGTTGACAATATGGGAGTTTGTTCTCTCTTAAGTCATACTTATCCTCTCACCTTGTTCGAGGACTTTCCACCTCATGTGGATGTATGCTTAGTTGTCACACTTATCTCCTAGCATCTTCTAGCTTGTTCTAGGAGATTCCTTAAGCTCTTTATATTCAAGCTCCCTCATTATAACACAGCACATTCTTGCATATTGTAAATACATATTTTCTTATGTTTGCATATCTAGTTGTCTCTCATGTCCATTTAGGGTTTTTCCCTAACTCCATGCTCTTCTCTCCTTGGCTTCCCTTTGATAGGTTTTCACATGCAGGTGATCTTGGGCATCTTCAGAGTTGGATTTCATCAACTCCAACATGGTATCAGAGCCTCCCTGCTGCTACTTCATTGAAGGATTTTTGAAGCCATGATTTGGAGTCACAAACCTTAGTTTGTTTGTGCATTTTTCTTCAAATCGAGGGAACAATAAATTTTTAGAACACTTTCAGCCCAAATGAACATAGCCATTGGATCCAAAAGGCCATTTGCAGTCAAAATTCATATAAAATTTTTTGTTTTTGGAGACAGAGTTTCGAGAGGCAAAAAAAATTTACTTGCAAGGTTTTCGTATGGATGCGACATCAAAAAAAAATTTTAAAAACAATTTCACGGTGCATCACCCAGTGGCCACCACCACACTGCCACTGCACTGCCTATGCACCACCAAGCAGCCACCCAAGTGTAGCCTGCAATGGTTGTAGCAGGCAGTAGCGCCCCAAGCTCCACTGTAGCCTAGCCACCACCCATTCGCCATTCGTTATGAAGTGTTGCCTATATATTCCTACACAGCCCTGCTTAGCCCTCTGCTCTACCGATGATCTCTACTCTGGCACCACTCACTCCTCCTATCCACTCAGCACATAGTTAGTTGCACTTGGCACCACATGAAGGTGACATGTGGCATAGGTGCCACATGGCACTTTGCCACGTGGACCCTGCCACATAACTTGCCACATCATCTTCTTTGCCATGTGGACTGCCACATGGTGTGCCACGTGGCATCTTTTTGTGCCAACGGTTGACAGGCCATCAAATTTAAGCTCATGATTTGTTGACATCAGTATGATGTCACCTACATCATCCCCTTGCACCTCTCCAAGGTCATTTTGACCTACTTGTATTTTTTGGCCATAACTTGAGCATACGAAGGTATTTTCTGATCTGAAAGAAGCACCAAAAAGTTGGTTCCAAGATGAAGATATTAGTGTAGGTATTTTTAGGTTTTGATGCATTTTTGTTGCCCATTTTTTTAGTTTAAGTCCAAAGTTTTTTTTTAACTTCGGCATGCATATCTTTTGCATCCCATGTCACTTTTTTGAAAACTTTATATTTTTGGAAAGCTGGTTTTGTCACCTTTTCAGAAATGTGGTCTTTTTCTTTAGATTTTGGCCTATGCTCTTTCTATCATATTTTTGGCATTTTTCCTATATGGTAGATATCTTGAGTGTTTTAGGCCTGAGGATCATTTTCCTGGCATGGTTTCCTTTATTTTGGGTTGTACTTTATTTTGTTGCAACTTGTTTTTAGTTTTGATCATTGTAGCTATCATTTTGAAGCATTTTTATGTATCGCACTGAGATAAAGTACCACTTTTGCATTCCAGAGGTCATGAACGTTGTTTTGAGTCAATTGTACATGCATTATTTTTATAAAGCACCATGGAGGGGATAGTTGTCTACTATTTTAGGCCTTCTCCCTTTGTCAAGCGAGTGTCCCTTCCATGACATTAGCCCCATGCAGCATCAGTGTCACCATGTCTTTATAGGTGTCTGTACCTCTTCCTCTCTCATCGTTCTTGGTTCATCTACAGGAGACTTTGGCCCACCTTCTTAGTCGTATGTCATCTCACCCCATATACATTAAGGAGGGGTTATGTCATTGTTCTAATGCATCCATGGTTTGATGGTTCATTAGTGTGAGCTATGTATTTAGTGGGTTATCCTATATACAAGGTGATTGTAGTGGCTGGCTACCTATGCATTTCAGTGAGATGGATCATCTACCATATAGACATGCTTGGTTCATGCCTTCTTTTTCCATGGAGGTTCTTCAAATCAGCAATTTTCTTTTTGATGGCAGATTTGTGGCTTCTTCATACTTTAGCGATGCTCTTTCTTGATCACTTTTTTGTTCCTATTTTTAGGGGACATTCCTAGTTGGAGGCTTCTTTAGTTTTTCACTAGGTTCTTACCTCTTTTTGGAGCAGGGTTTTTCCCATGTGGTTTTCTCTCTTTCCCCATTTTCAGAGGTTGTATCTTTTGCATTTGTTCATGGGTACCTAACATGGCCTCGTTCTTGGGACCCATTCTGTATTTCATCTTAGTTTTGTGAGCTTAAGGAATTTTCCTAAGTTGCACTTAAGGGGGGGTGTTAGAGTAAATAATTTATTATTTATTATTTATTCTATTACTTAAGATTACTTAGGTAAATGCATTTCATTTATTAGTTGTAGTCTAGCAGTTTGTTATAAGTTGTTGACAATATGGGAGTTTGTTCTCTCCTAAGTCATACTTATCCCCTCACCTTGTTCGAGGACTTTCCACCTCATGTGGATGTATGCTTAGTTGTCACACTTGTCTCCTAGTGTCTTCTAGCTTGTTCTAGGAGATTCCTTGAGCTCTTTATATTTGAGCTCACTCATTATAACACAACACATTCTTGCATATTGTAAATACATATTTTCTTGTATTTGCATATCTGGTTGTCTCTCATGTCCATTTAGGGTTTTTCCCTAGCTCCACGCTCTTCTCTCCTTGGCTTCCCTTTGATAGGTTTTCACATGCAGTTGATCTCGAGTGTCTTCAGAGTTGGATTTCATCAACTCCAATAAGAACTACATTGAAATTTTTAGTATGGATCAAGCTTCTACTTCTACTGAGTGCATGACAATGCCGAGTAATGATAGTGGACACCATGTATCAGAACTTCACCAAGTCAATTTTCAAAAGCCGAGTATCTACATTTGGGCTGACTTTGTGATATTGGTGTTAACTTGTGTAATGACCAACTTTCTAATTGGATTGATATATATAATATATCATTTCCTTAGATGACATATATGAGATAATGTGAATGAAATGTAAAGCACTCAAATGTGAATCAACAACAGAGTAAAGTATATTGTAAGGCCATATCAGGAGTAGCAAAGTCATATTTATCACATAGAGGTGATTGGTATTTCAAAGGATCTCAATCAGCAATTTAGTTGTACATCAAAGATCTTCTATTTCATCCTAATAGGTGAATCAGCTTCAAATCCTTTCACAAGGTAGACTTAAAAGTCTTTTTCTTAAATCTCTTTACTGAGTGCATACTTCATTGTATGTTTGTAAAACCTCAAACAAGGTGGACCTAGTAGTCCTAATTGCTCCTAATAGAGCAAATCATCAGAAGTGATCAATGTGAGCCTTAACCAACCAACTTTATGCTACTGTTTTGAAGTTTTGTGGGTATCATCCCCACCCAAGTTTTACTTTCTATTTGGAAGGTTTCTGGGTCACCAAATATTGTGTTCATGGTGTCTTATGTTTCTCAATTTCTTATGCATGGAGTAGATCAAATTTATTAATATTAATGAAATTAAGTTATGAATTTGTTAAAATATTTTGAAGTTACTAATTCACTCCTCCCCTCTCAGTAACCTAGCTAGTCCAGAATATTTCCAACACATTTCATGATTTGGGTAGTTTCTACCTAAATTTTATAAATAATTTTAGTTTTGTTTCTAATGTTATGATTGAGAAAATGAGAGGAGATAAAAAGGATTTTAAGTGGACACATTGAGCTGATAAGAGTTTTGAGACTTTGAAACAAAAGGTTGTTCAGTTACCTATGTTGTCTTTACCTAATTACAATAAGGTTTTTTAAGTTGAATGTGATGCAACCAGTAGTGTAATAGGAGTTGTGTTGAGTCAAGAGGGTAAAATTGTTGCTTTCTTTATTGAGAAGATGAATAATGCTAATGAGAAGTATTTTGTGTATGATCAAGAGTTTTATGTTATTGTTCGAGCCTTGAAGAAGTGGAGACATTATTTGATTCCTAAGGAGTTTGTGTTGTCTATATATCATAAATATTTAAAGTATTTGGGAAGTCAACATAAGTTGCAGCAGAGACATATGAAGTGGGTTGAATATTTTCAAAGTTTCACATTTGTGATAAAGCATAAGAGTGGAATCACTAACTAAGTTGTAGATGCATTGAACAAAAGACATTCTTTGTTAATCGAGATGAAGGTTGAAGTTCTTGTTTTTGTTGAAATGAAGGAATTATATGATACTAAACCTAATTTTTTGAGGTGTGCAGTGAGTGTAGAGCAAAAAATTTATCAAATCAAATGAGTAAATTTGATTATTGTTTCATTCAAGAAAGTATGTTGTTCAAAGAAATTTAGTTGTGTACACCAAGAAGTTCTATGAGACTTAATTTGATTAAGGAAAAGCATTGTGGTGGTTTGCCTAGATATTTTGGAATTGATAAGACATTGAGTTTTCTTAAGGATAAGTACTATTAGCTACAGACATATAAGTACTATTGGCTATAGACATTGAGTTTTCATAGTTGTTGTGGATAGATTTTCTAAGATGGAAAATTTCATGCCATGTAACAACACATTAGATGTTGTTCATGTTGCTAAGATTTTATTCAAAGAGATTGTTAGATTACATGGATTACTAAAAAGTATTATTTCTGACAAAGATAGTCAATTTTTTGGTTTTTTTTGAGGACTTTATGGAAGAAGATGGGTACTAAGTTGATATTTAGTTCTACATTCCATCCATAGATAGATGGATAAATACAGGTTGTGAATATAAGCTTGGGTAATTTTTTGACATGTTTAGTTGGAGATAAGCCAAGTAATTGGGATATGGTATTGTGACAATCTGATTTTGTTACAAATAGATAATATCAAGAAGGGGGGGTGAATCAGTATTCTACAAATTTGTGCCTGTAACTGAATATTGTTAATTACTTTAAAACTTGCATATGAAAACAAACCAACAATGTTGAAAAATAAATATAACCATGCACATAGATAACTCATAACACCATTATTTGTTAACTAGGGAAACTTTGGCTGAGGGAAAACCCTTGTGGGGATGATACCCACTAGATGATTCACTAAACAATAGGATCCTATTAAGGATATTGACCCTGTTAGGAGTCTATGAAGCACATATGGTGTCTTAAGTCCTTGTTAAAAGCCTCAACCTTGTTAGGAGTTGGTATAAAAAATATAATGTACGCAAGAAGACCCCACTTCCCTAGCATGTAATTATACAATTCAATTCTTCACAAGAATAGATATACATACAATATTGTATGTCTATTGTATTTTACAATTGTTTTGATCATACATCAGAATGTGCATCACATAAGGTTCACAAATCTTTCAAGATCTCTATACAATGGTTTGCATCACATAACACTTGCTCGTCTATCATAGATAGCACACTTATTTGTGCAAGATAAGATCTTTACTTATACCTTGCATAATTATAAAACTCTTCTCAGATGGCCTTCATATTCACATGCTTGACGTAATATAAAATAGCTTGTGAAATAATATCCACATAGTCAGATCATCATAACTTAGTAATTATTTTGTAACCAAAATAATTCTTAAGGTCATACAATCCAATTCTCTACTATTGTTTGTTATGTACTGATAAATACCTATACTAGTATTTCATTCATAACTCATGCCATATTATCCATACACATCTACACATTAGCACACATCATCATGACACTATAATAGAGTTTTTTGTAACTTTTTAAGATCTACCTCTCAACAAGTTGTCCATACACACCATATCTTCTCTCTTTGCTACTATAAACTATCTAACACTTAGACAATTTTCTAACTCTAAATGCATAAATGAAATGTTGAATGTATGTTCCATAAATGAAAACCATCAAGACATCTAACTATATTTCCAACAATCTTCCCCTTTGGCATTGATGGAAATATTTGGTAAATTTGGCTAAGTCCTGAAATGATGTCATAAATAGTCAAAAACAAATAAAATTAATTACACACAATTGCCTTAAAAATATAACAATTTTATTCATGTTTTGATGGATCATTACATTCCTTATCACTCCTTTACATTGATACGTACTTAAGCTCCCCCTTGCATATAAAACTATATATTTTTCCTTCTACATAATACTAGCCCTTTGACATCAATGGAAAAGGTGTAAAAAAAAACTATATCTATAAAACTTTGTTACCTACTATTGATCAATCAGGCATTCTAAAAATGCAATGTTAAAAATCATGTCCCATCTTGTCAAAGTCCTTGTGCCAGTTTACTTTGATTATATTAGATATATAGATAAGTTGTTAGAAATAATAGTCCACCAAGATAACTGAGAGGGGGGGTGAATTAGTTATCCAATTAAAATATTTATCAACCTTAATTAATCTTAACCATTCAATCAAAGTAACCAAAAACTATAACAAGATTCACATGCACAATTATACCAAATTTGTTAACTAGGAAAACCCTTGATTAGATGGAAAATCCCAATGGGAATGGTGCCCACAAAGATATATTGATATATATTCCTTGTTAGAGGATGGACCCTATTAGGAGTTTATAAACACATTCAGTACAAAAGAGTCCTTGTTAGGAGACTGTGAATCCCTATTAGGAGATTTCAACCCTATTAGGAGTTGTAGAAGATAGAAGGACCCACTATCCAAACAGCTTCTAGGGTAAGACTACTGAACTCATTGTCCAACCGATCTCTCAGTTATTCTTGTAGAATAATTGTTTGTACTATGCTTTAAATTCCTCTATCCTATCAACTAGACCAATCACTATCAGACCTTGTAGACTAGGTCACAAACCTCAAATACAAATATCAAACCTTGGATGACTAAATAAAACCTTGGCAACAAAGTTCTCTCCAACTTCTCTCTACCCTATTTATCTTTGCATATCAACTATTTCTCTTCTATTCCACTCTTCATGCTTCTTGTAGTCATTCATTCATAACAAAGTAAAATTTCCTTCCTTTACACTGAATCCATAAAATAATTTCCTAAGTTGGTTATTACACCTTCTTAATTAATTATTATAGGACCTCATTAAGAACATGTTACACTTGGCAATAACATCAATTAGTCACCTTGTAAATTGAATAAATTTTTATACACGTAATATTATGAAAAGAAATCTTAGCCATTTCATTACCAACATGTCTTCTAAACACCTTTAACCTTTCTTCTTACAATAACAACTCTACTAAGAGATATAACAAGTTTACCAGAATATACTTCTGTAAACTCTATCTCAAAATAGTCATCACCAACACTTGCATAACTTCTTCCAAACTTAATGTATTTTTCTCCTAAGGTTATCTACATTTACTAGACACTTAGTAGTATCTCCTTTTAACCTCACTAGTGTAAATACTCAATGATATGTATGTACCAGCTTGATCTTTTTGGTGTTCTTCTATCAAATACCACAGAAAACTTCTACGTTGATATCAATGACAAACACAGTCATGAATGTAACATACCATCATCATAATTATATAATCATGTTTCTATAATACCCCTCCATATAAGTATCATTATCATTCATGCTTACAAAAATCTCCCCCTTTGGCATTGATGGCAACATAGATGAAAAACATCTAGTTCCAAGAATACCAACTCTAAAAGATTGTTATCCTCTCTTTTCAAATCCTCTTCATCAATCATTCTCCCCCATTGATATACCTCAATGTACTCTATAT
The DNA here is from genome assembly GCA_028749045.1 of Cupressus sempervirens. NCBI lineage: Eukaryota > Viridiplantae > Streptophyta > Pinopsida > Cupressales > Cupressaceae > Cupressus > Cupressus sempervirens. Next base: position 1,097,892,257 of record CM053785.1, read on the forward strand.
CAAAAAAATTTTCATGTTTTCATCTCTCCCTTCAATGTATTCTAGGTCAAACTATTTTTCATGTTGTAATCTCTCACCCATTGACATCAATGTTAAAGGTTTCAATGACCATCTATCTTAGCAACAACTATATTTAACTTTCTGAAGTGTCCAAAGATACTATTAAAAAATCCATCAAAATTCCTAGATGACACTATCCATCATAGATACTCCCCCATATAGGAAGCATCAACATTCAGTCTAAACAAATAATGGTGCTCTATATAACTAGACTGATGCACTCTTGCATCATCTACTCTGATGCAGGTAGGGGCATAACCCCTAGAATAACTCATAGATACTCAAAAGTCTCTTTAGGAAGAGGCTTGGTAAAAATATCTACAATCTTCTATTTAGTGCTGACGTACTCCAATCTAATTTCTTTTTCTTCAACTTTCTCTCTCAAGATGTGATACTTCATAAAAATGTGCTTGGTCTTAGAATGCAACACTAGATTCTTAGACATACTCATTCTGATTTTGTTATCATAGTGTATGACAACAAGTTCATTGAATTCTACCCTTATATCCTTCAACATCTACTTCATTTAAACAATTTGACTACAATTTTTTGTTGCTACAACATATTCTACCTCTAGTGTACTCTATGAGATATAATCTTTCTCCTTTCTTAACCAAGAAACCAATCTTTCTCCAAGAAATAAGGTTTTGCCACTGGTGTTGTTAGCATGAATGTTGATGCTATATGGGAGTATTGTAGAATATTGATATGATATATTTATAATTGTTTTTATCATTGATGACAACATAGCAAAAAAGTTTGTAAAAGACTGACGGGGTAGCAGACTATGATTTGTGTATTGAGAATATTATATTACTTATCTAATGATGCACAGTTACCAGTGCATACTACATTGTGTATTTTTTACATGGGCAAGTGCACAAAACCTAAATCGACAATGTACAGAAGATTAATTGATTTATAGGGAACCATATAGAAATAGATTATCTGAAAAGAAAATCCTATTGCATGATTGCTACAGCTCGTTATAATTGTAGTGAAGGGTTGCACAGTGGACTGGAGATATTTTACTAACTATTAATGATGTCAAATAGTGTGCATGTATGGAATTTGCATGTGTGAAAATTTATATATAAATGTGAGTCGACAACATTGATTAAATGTATATTTCATTTAATTAACATATGATAATGAAGTGTGAAGCCAACTCAAGTATTTATTATTGAGTGTGGTATAAAGGAAAGATGTTTTTTATGTTTTAGGTAGTGAAAAAAAAAGAGAAGACTTGTGAATTACTAATTATTAGAGCAGAGTGAATTACTAATGCATGTAAGTGACCTTAAGGGTTATTGTTACTGAGTTCAAAGTTTCAGATTTGATTGCATGATCTAAAAGTGAAGGAGTCTGACATACTAGATAGAGGAAGAAGTAAAAGTTTGTTACATATCTTTTATTCCAAAAGCAATAGTGCCAAGGTCAATTGGATAGTGGGTTCATTGATCTGATCCTAAAGTTGTTTAGACAATGGGTTCAGCTACCTTCCACAACACCTAACAGGGTTGGAATCTCCTAATAGGGATTCAAAAGTCTCCTACTAGGGACTCTTTATAAAAAATATTGTAATAAATTCTTAATAGGTTCAATCCTATAACAAGGAATATTCACATTAGTACATCATTTTGTGGGCATCATTTCCATCGGGGTTTTCCCTCTAATCAAGGGTTTCCCTAGTCAACATATCTAGTGTAATTGTGTATGAGAATATCTTTATGGTTTTTGTTTACATTGGTTGATTGGTCAAGATTTTTTAAGAGGATAAATATTTTAATTATCATATAACTAATTCAGCCCTCCCTTCTCAATTATATTGGTAAATATTGCTTGAAGAAAAGGTTTAATAACTTTGGGAGATCCATGGAAAATATGTTTAGAAAGGAAAGTCTGAGATTTGATGGCACAAATTATGACAGTTGGAAGGATCAAATGAAGACTCATCTCTTGTGCATGGGTCTAAGATATTGGCTTATAACTAAGGCACCTAAAAACATTGTGGAAGAAGACAATCTTGAAAGTTATACTGAGGAAAAAAGAGAAGTATTTATGTGCAACATAAGGGTAGGAGAAGCAATATTGTCAGCTCTACCTAAAAGTGAGTATAGCCAAGTAAAACAACTCAAAACATGTCATGAAATTTCAAAAACCTTAGAAGCTAATTATGAGGGTGATACACATGAAAAAAGACTTACATTACAAAATTTGTATTTCGCATTCCAAGATGCTAGAATAATGGAAGATGAATATGTAAGAAACTATATTGGTAGAATATATAAGATTGTTGCAAGAATCACATCTCTTGGTGGAAAGAAATATATGATGAAGTAAAATGGAAGATATTGAAAAGTTTGACATGACCTTTCAACACAATAACACAAATGATTTGGGCAATGTTACCTTGTACCACTAATTTCACCAAAGAAACATTGCTTGGAAGATTAGAAGCTAAAGAATTCAATCAAAAACAATCTAGAGAATTGGCAAAAGTTGAGACAACATTTAGTGCATTTAATATTAAACATGGTCTAGCAAGGAACATAAAAGCATAAGGAGACATTGCTATCAGTAGCAAGTCTATTGAAGAAAAGATCCAGGAAGGAGTGGCTCTTCTTGTGGATAGACAAAATGATGGTAAGAATATCTATAAATGTTGGACATGTAATGAATATGGTCATTATGCATCTAAGTGTCCTAAAAGAGAAAGAAAGTATAAGGGAATATTCAAATCTAAAAGAAATTATTTATATGCTAATGAAGAAGAAGAGGAAGAAGAATTTGATCAAAACAAAAGTGAAGATGAATTAGGATTTGTAACTATAAAGGAGGATGATCTTGACAGGGAAATCAAAGAAGAAAGTGTGTTGATTTCACAAGTTGAAAGGAAAGAATGGATCATTGATAGTGGTTGTTCACATCACATGATTGGTAATATGAGAAAAATTTTCAAATTTAGAAGCATGATAGAGGAATTGTCAGAGTAGGGAACAATGTAACTTGTAAATAATTGGTCTTCTAGATTTGATTGTGTGCACTTTTTTAGCATCAACGTTTCGGATCATACTACATGATCCATCATCAGGATGAGAAAGTGCAGGAGTAGAGTAATTGGATCTATCACACTTGATGGTAAAACAAACACTGATGATGTTTTTATTTTTTATGGACTGAAACATAACATGTTAAATGTTGGATAGCTTATGGAAAAAAGTTACTAATTACAATTTGGTAATGACACATGCATCATCAAGATCAAGGAAGGAAAACTATTTGGTATTGACACAAGAAATAGAGGTAATGTATTTTAGTTAAATACCACTAAAATAACATATTTGTTAGCTAAAGTTGATAATAGTTGGTTATGGCATAGAATATTTTGTCACATAAACTTTGATAACATTGTGAAAGCCAGTAATACACTTGCTATGAGAGAAAATGACCTAAGATCACTAAGCCCACTGACATTATTTGTAAGGAATGTTCTTGGCTAAGTAGAAGAAAGTTTCATTTCCTAGTAGATAGTTTGGTACTACACAAAAGCTAGAATTGGTTCATACAGATTTGAGTGGTCCTGCTAGAACAAGAGGATTCTATGGAGAAAGATATTTTTTATTTTTGTTGATGATTTTACCAAAATGATCTGGGTAGCTTTTCTTAAGGAAAAATTAGAGGCATTTAAGAAATTTAGGATATTCAAGAACAAAGTAGAGAATGAATCTAGAGTTAAAATAAAAGGCTTAGGATTTGATAGAGGAGGAGAATTCACTTCTAGAGAATTCAATATCTATTGTAAAGAGCATGGAATTAGGAGACAGCTATCTTCACCCTATACACTTGAGCAGAATGGGATTGCTAAAAGAAGAAATAGATCAATTGTTGAAGTAGCAAGAGCTATATTATTCAAAAATGATGTACCAAAGACTTTCTGGAGAGAAGAAATCAATATAGTAGTATACAATCTAAATAGAGTACAAACCAAAAAAGGTATGGAGAAAACACCTTATGAGTTATGGTTTGGCCACTCACCATCAGTCAAATATTTCAAAATATTTAGAAGCAAATGCTACATCAAAAGAGATGATGTTATTGGTAAGTTTGATCCAAGGAGCGATGAAGGTATGTTTCTTGGCTATTCATTAAAAAGTAAAGTTTACATGTGTTTCAACTATAGAATAAAAACTATAGTAGAGTGCGCAAACATGAGAATGGATGAAAAGTTTGGCACTAAAGAAAAGATGATGGACTATAACTCTGATGGAGATGATTATTCTAGGATGACCAACAGATGTAATGAATTATTTCTCAAGACTAACAATGACTTGTAGAATAATGTGCAAACTAAAGAAGTAAGAGACAAATAGAGTGCAGTACCTGAGATAAGAGTTGAAGCAGCAACTCCTACCCCAAATAAAAATGTGATAAGAAATCATCTTGCTAATTAGATAATAGGAAGTAAATAATAAGGAGTAATGACAAGAAGCAGAATCAATGAAGAACTATGCCTAATATCTCAAGTAGAACCAAAAAGTGTAGATGAAGCAATCAAGGATGATCATTGGATGAAAGAAATGGAAGAAGAACTTCAATAGATAATAGAAAATGACACATGGGAATTTGTTCCTAGACCCAAGGACAAAAATGTAATTGGTACAAAATGGGTATTCAAAAAAAAAAATGAATGAACAAGGAGAAGTAATAAGAAACAAAGCAAGACTAGTATGCAAAGGCTACTCTCAACAAGAAGGAATTGACAATAAGGAAACATATGGTCCTATAGAAAGAATGGAAGTAGTCATAATGTTCTTAGCATATGCAGTAAATAAAAACTTAAAATTATATCAAATGGATGTTAAGTCAGCATACTTAAATGGAGAACTTGAAGAAGAAGTTTATATTGAGCAGTTAAAAGGTTTTCCTTTGACAAAAGAGAAGGATATGGTTTGCAGATTAAACCAATGGTCTGATTTTTCACAATGCAGAGAAATTCAAAAATATGTGTGAAAAATCATGTAATCCTTGTGTCCTACAAATTAGGGTTTCTCTTCTCATTATTTTTAGATCTTGTGTTACCCTAGTTATGCCCTAATTTTTGTGTTGTTTAAATTGTATTAAATTTTCAAGGTTTTTCATCAACACAATCATTAAAATGTCCTAAGTATGTTAAAACCCTAGGTTTATTTTCAATTTTTTGAAAAGGTTTGCAAAATTCCTAAGTTCCTCCTCTTTATGGCTTTACAGTGTTAGGGTTTCTCATAGGAGCTTTTTGCTTTAGTGCCTTTGTCTTTGTAGTTACATTTTGTTGTTATGGCATAAGGGCATAAAGGAATTTAAGGTTTATGGATATACGGTTGTGTATCTTGTAGCAGAAAAGCAGTGCACTTTGGAGCTTTCTAATCATACGATTGATCCTTCAACAAAGGTGTGTAAAGGGTTTTCATACTTTATAAGTTTGTTTTATAGTTACACGGTGATGACTTAGCCTGAATGAATGAAAGCCTTTCATTAAGGTACCTCTAGCTATACATTTTCCTTTTAAGCATATGAGTGTAATAAGGTTTAAAGTGGTCATGTTTATTGACTTATGGGGGTATGAGTGAAAAGTTGAGTAGATAAGTGGAAGGGTGAATTGGTTTGGTTCATGCCCTTATGTTTTGTTGAATGGTGTAAGAATGTAAAGACTCTTCACAATGTTAAAGGTGTATTAAGGAAACATCAAATGGATTTTACAGTTCTATGTGCAAGAGAAGCTTGTAAGAGTGAAGCAAGGTTTGATTTTGTTTACATGCTTCCACTATTTTGGTTTATGAACAACTATAAAGTGATGTCATATGAAGGAATGTGTCATGTGGGACCTAAAAAATTACCACTTGGGCCCTGATAAGAGTGAATCAAGTTGCAACACATCATATATGTCAAATGGGCCTAGCCCACATGGAAGGTAACTTAAGTCATTCATTTTGCATGTGCTTAAATCAATGGTGATGTTTTTCTTAGATGTAATCTAGGTCGTTGATTTGTTGAGAGAAAATTTTTCCCTTATGCTCTTACATTTGCAAGGATACCATGTGGACAAAGAGGTGCTTCATGTCTTTCTCCATGGATATGAGATTGGTTTAGCATATGAGCATAAAAGGTGAAATGAGGAATGAAATGAATGTTCTATACTATTATGAAATGCATTAGAGCATAAACATGTATGGGTACATTGAAAGATTTTTAGATCTTACAATGAAGGGGGCTACATAGGAGTGTAAAAAAATTGCAAGGCTATGCTTAAGAAGGGCTAACACTTATACGCTTGAATTTTTCTGAAGCATCATTAGATGAGCGTAAGGGTTTGATAGTTGTATTTTCAAAGTTATGAGGGTTGAAGGGTTTAGACTCAGTGTATAAGTGGAAGACCAAATTTGAAAAAGGAGGTCGGCTGAGGTGTCATGCCAGTTAAGATAAATGACAAATTCACCATAGCCAAGCAAAAAAAAAAACAAAAAGGTACTCCAAGATCGAATTACATGGTTGATATTCTTTGTTGACACCCTACAAGGATGGTATTAAAGCTCATGCATGCAAAATTTATTAAAGCTAGTAGATTTTGTGAGAGTTTGTGTTTCCCATTATGAAAATTTTTTGAGAGTTTGTGTTTCCCATTATGAAACTCTTCAGGTGTCCATAGCTTTATGATTTTCTATGTTATTGCTGCAGGAGTTTGAGATAAAGATTTGTAGAAAAAAATGGTTGACATGGATGTTGACGAGATTCTTGTTGAGGAAGCAGAGGTTGAAGAGGAAGGAGATGATGGTGTAGAAGTAATAGCGGAAGGGAAGAAGAAGAAGGGGATAGTAAAAATGAAAAAGAAGTCAAGGGTCTAAAAGCTAAATAAACATGCAGAGGACTAGTTGAAGATACTTTGAAGGTCATCCAATGAAATTTCAGCTGATGGCCATGTTTTTAAAGACCCTTACTTCCTATGCAGAGATGCAGTGTGCCCTAAGGTTGATGGTTTTAATTTGTTCATGTATTTTTACCAAAACTAAACTAAAAATGTGCTAGTATGCAACCCGTGGAATAGGAACATGGCAAAACTTATATTTCCTGAGGTATTTGTTGATGTGGATTTTTTGAAGGCACTAATAAACTCATATAATCTAGTCACAAGGTCATTCCATAGACACAATGGGAGTATTCTATGTACACTTGATAGGACTTCTTTCATAGAAGCTTTCAGTTTGGAGGGGCAGATGGATGTGCCCATAGACATTGAGGATTTATAGGGAAAATTTGGGAGAAGTAAAACTCATTATTTAAATAATGTGATGCTACCCCATATCCCTACAATGTTAAAAAGGTAGGGAAAATATCGAAGAAAGTAGAAGATCATTTGCCACTAAGTATATGGATTACGTAAAGTTTTGGGAAGTGATGGGGCAAAAGATTGTGTATATGGATCTTTGTTTTTAATAGCATGTGGCATACAAGACCCTTTCCACAACAAAGAATATGATTATGTGGGTTTCATTATGGATAGCATGCACCATTAGATTGTGAATGCCAAGAAAGGAGAGATGAATGACTTAAATTTTCATCATTACTCATTGCTAATGCATCTAATCCTATATAAGAATATTGGTTATATCAGTCAAGATTTCATTGATCAAATGTCTGATGAATTTGGTGAGTTTCTTGTGTAATTATGGACTCACATTTGGGATTAAAAAAATCATTATTCAAATGCAATTTTATTTTTCAATTTGTTTAGTTCTGTGATCATGACGATGATAGATCATACTTTCTTTAGGGCCCCTAATGTTTTAAAAACATTACTCAGACCTTCCTTTTTGGATGAAAAGGTGAAATTGGATCATAATTGAGGTGATACATTTTTGTTTTAAGGAGTGTACCTTGATGAGACTTTATGCATGCCCACAACCACCTCATATATTACCCAAATATCTACCTCCTAGGTTAGCTATTATTAAATTCTTTTGGCAATTCTTACTGATGAACAAAGAGATGATTCCTCCTTCCATGCACAAACCTACATTTTTTTGTAGATACTTTAAAGTAGGAGATTTTATAATTGGGAAGAATGCTTATGAGGAGCTTAGTGAATATTTAAGCCAATATAAATTTTCTACTAGACCCTACATAATGTATGACCCAAAAAACTATGTAACAAATGAGGTAAAGACTATTAGGCATTATATTTTGCCTCCTAGTAAACCCATCCCTATGGAAAATTTGATTTCGAATATAGTGGCAATAGGGGAGTCTAAAGAATTAACTAGAAAGTATGGTGAGATTAGAAAAGTAGAAGATGCCTTAAAGAGGACCAACCTAGACTTCAAGGGTTTTTACACAGATATCCCATATCCTGGCAATTTGAGGAAAATGGTTGAGAATTTTGATCATATTATGGCCCAAATGCCAAATGAGCCAGTAAGAGAAGAGGCAACAGTGAATAGAGAATCCCCTAAGGCTGATTTCCAATTGGAAATTGATTTTGAGGAGGAAGAACAACCATCATCTTCTACATAGGTGGAAAAAGGAAACAAGAGACAAAAAACCATGCACATCCTAGAGAGGGTGGTGAGTAGAGCCCTGCAAGTCATACCAAGCAATAATTAGTATTTTGCTAATATTAGCCAAAATTACTTGCATGAAATGGCAACAAAGGTAGGAAGAGCCTCAACTGATTTACAAATTGCAGCCTCTAGATTGGATGATAGACTCATCCAATCGAAGAAATTCATGGAAGATGATGATTTCATTAAATCATTTGAATTTAAAAATTTTTTATATAGAATTAAGCAAAATGAGCTCATATTGAGCCTTATGCCAGGAGAAGATCCTAAAAAGAATAAAGAACTAGTGGATAAACTTCTAGCATATGATCCAGATAGTGAAGCAATGACTCTTGTAGAAGCTAGGGAATTGGTACATATAAGTGCCATGATTTTAGTGCAAGGATGGGACATTGAAAGGGCCTTTGTACTTGACTAAATTAGGAGGTAAGACAAGGCAATCAGTTATGAGGCCAGCAGTAATGAAGGTTTGAAGAGAGAATCAAGTTTTAGTATAGATACTAAGACCCTAGTTGTATGGAGTGTTGCGCCTAACACTAAGAAACCTAAACTAATGAATGTAGAGGAGACTACTTAGGGTAATATGATTGTTTGGACACTGGACAATACCACAGGCAAAGAGATCACCAACATGGTTAAACACTTTGCATTCATGAATAAGGCAAAGATGGATTAGATTGAGGATAGGCTTGCTACTACTTACAATGAATGCCTAGATGTTAGGAAATTATATGAAAAAGAGCTCAAAACAAGCTATGTGCAAAACCAAAGAATATAAGAGTTTGAGGGAGAGGTTCAAAGACTAGAAGAGAAAGTTACATCTCTAAAGGACCAACTCAAAAATATAGCAAAGGTAGAAAATGCACAAGGGAATGTGGAGGAGATTAGGCACACAGTTGAAGTAGAAGTCCAAATAGAGGATATACCCATAGGGGTAACAATGCCAGTGCTAGTACCAGTGGTAAATGTGGAAGGTGAGGTTCCTCAATCTAATAGTGCACCAAAAAGGGGTATAATGCTGAGTATGTTAAATCACAGGGTAAGCATCTTGAAGAGAATCTCTCAAGATGCATATAATGCATTCACTAACTTGCAATCTACTGAGAAAATGTGCAAAGAAGTAGTAGGTTGGCTTGACCCCATTTTCCAGTAATGGGGACCTTACATACAATTTTTTGATAGATTAATACCTCTGCTAGCTAAGAAGCCAGACCTTCCTGATAAGGTCATTTCTATTAAAGAAAGTATGGATAAAGTAAAGGATTTGTTATAGTTCTTTATAGGAAAATTGGAAACATTCAAAATAAGATGAAATTTTTGGTCAATGGTTTTTATTCTTTAATCCTTTATATCCTTAATTATGATAGCCAAATAAAAGATTGGAATGAATAGTCTAGTTCTTTTGACCATGTTGTAAGCTTGCCACAGGTGGTATCTATTTTTGAAGGTGACACTAATGAGTTTTCTTTCAATGAACTCATTGACACTTTGTTCAAGATTGAAACTGAAATAAATTGATTCATAATAGAAGGGAAAGCAATTATGCATGCTAGGTGGAAAAAGTTTGTTGGTGAACTAACAACAATAAAAGCATGCGAGTGGCCAACAAAAAGAGAAGTTATTGTATGGGAGACAATCACAAAAATAAAGGCTTTACCAACAAGGGGTAGTTGAAGAAGAGGAAAAAATTGAAGATTTGGTGCTCTAGCTGTCTGTTGGTAAATAGATTTTTTCTTTCAGATTATTACTCTTTAATGCCCAATTTAGAACATATCTAATCACAAACAATTAGAAATCTCTTTGTGGATGTATTATCTTTCCCCTCAATTGGTAGGTACAACTCCATAAAATAAATTTACAATGAATTTTTTTTCTTCCTAAATAACTTTAGGGTATGTTCTTAACCTGAGAACAGTAGAGGGATAACTGAGCTAGACCTAATCTGGAACAAACTTATGCATCCACACTTCTTATGAATACATAAATTCCATCCACATAATTTACTGATGCTTCACTAAGCTAATTTGAATCTAAACTATGACTAATAAATTGGAAATATTGGTAAAATCCCTTCCTCGAATGAATTATAAAAACACTTATCATATTCTTTTGTTGCCTCAAAATGGGGGAGGTAAAACTTTGTTCTTCCCTTATTCCAATTCCAAATGAAAGGGAAAACATAAACTAAATATAATAGTAACTAGAATAGAAAAATGATTGACATAAAATATCATTCAATTGTCTTTGTAACAAATAGTACTTCACACCAAAAAAAATTTCCAACCTTTCATTAATCTTTTCAATTCATACATTTAGAGTTTTGAGATGACCATTACAAAGGAAGTTTTATCGGTTCATCTTTTGAGGGTGACAAATGGAAAGGTACCAGTTTTTTATATTACAAAATTACAAAAGAAAACAAAAAGAGGGTATAATATAAATTGTTTAGATTTCTTCTCCTTTTCTATTTTCTCTCTATGTGACTTGTCAGTAACCATTATTGGGATCAATTCTTCATGATTGGGAACATGTATATTGGTGAATCTCAAAAGCCATTTTGCATGTTCCCTTGCTAATGGAGACACAACCCAAGCATAGAATGGACACAATAGGAAAGGGAAAATTTTATTAATTTTAAAAATATGCTAGTACACTTAGTGTAGAGAAACAGACTCCAAAACATGCCCTATGGGCTTACAATAGCATAAATCTAAAGATAATTTCTTCTCCTGGTACGTTCTCTCAAACTCCACTCCGAACTACCTTTTACAATGCCAGAAATGTCCTTAAATAGACCCCAAAGGGTTAAGGATTAGGAATACATTATAGAAAGTGCTATTTGGAATCCACCAACAAAATAGAAGGCTCCAAAAGTTGTGTTAGAAGTCGGCGCAAAACTAGAAGAATCCAGAAACAGTAACTGAACTTTTGGGAGGCATAACTTTTGAACAGTAGCTCTGATTGATGAACTGTTTACATTTTTGGAAAGCTCTTGAAGCGCTCTATAGCCTTATGGACCAGCTTTGCTCATCCCCCATTTTTGGCCCTATACAAGGTCATTTAATGCCCTGAACCTAACTTTGAAGCATTCTTAGGAGGTCTCCAAGAATCAAAAAACTGTGATAACTTTCAAATCGTGTAGCCTTTTGACTTGATTCTTTTTTGGAATTCTCTAAATTACAATTACATTCATTCAAAAAATTTACACCCTCTAATTCACCAAAATTATGGCTCAATTACATACTCCTTTTTTTTGGCATTTATACGTATCCCAAGGTGTTCAAATACTCTAGCCTAGAACACTAATAGTGGAACTGTGAGAGCTGGAACCTTTATTTGACCCAAATAGGTATCTAGGAATGAAAACACATGAAATAGAAACTAAGTCTAAGTACATTTTTTTTGGGTGATACAAGATTTCCCTTATACCTCTGGATGCTCCTACATCAGACACCTAGGGTAGATTGAAAAGTGACCCTGTCACTTTATGGATGGTAGAGGAAATCCCAAATGGGAAACCTCCACTACTGATATCCAAGTTGAGTCCTTGATTGGTTGGCCTTTCCATTCAACTAGATACTCTTCATACTGTCTATTTCTGGTACTCCTGCCCACACGACTATCCAGAATCTCTTCTATCTCCTCCTTCTTAGAAGCAAGAATTGGACATGGTTCAAACATCAGCTCCTCATCTACCCCATCATCATGATACTTTGTTAAGTCTGCAATGTTGAAGATAGGAGAAATGTGAATTCCATCTGGTAACTCCACCTCATATGCATTTCTTAAGTCATGTTTCTTCAAAATTTTGCAGGGGCTGAATTTCTTCATCTTCGGCTTGTTATAGGTACCTACTGGAAATCTCTCCTTTCTTAAGTGTACCTTGAATAGATCCCCTACTTGGAACTCCTTATGTCTTCTCCTTTGATCAGCCATAGCTTTATACTATTGATTCATCTTGATAATGTGTGCTTGGATCTCCTCATGTTGGCACTTGATATGTTCAACAAACTCTTCTGCTTCAACACTTGTCCTCTCCCCTTGCTCCATCTTCCTAAATTCTGGTGTAGTCCTTAGGCTACTTCCATATGCAATTTGGAATGGTGATTTACCAGTACTCTTATTTATAGAGTTATTGTAAGAAAATTCCACTTGTGGTAGAATCAAATCCCATCCTTTGGGCTTATCCCAAACTAAACATCTCAGCAAATTGCCCAAACTTCTGTTTACCACTTCTGTCTAGTCGTCAGTCTATGGATGAAGAGTGGAACTAAATTTCAAGTCTATTCTCAACTTCTTCCACAATGTTCTCTAGAAATACTCCACAAATTTAGTGCCTCTATCAGAAACTATACTCTTTGGGAGGCCATGTAGTCTTACCCCCTCTCTAAAAAATAAGTCTTCAATATGGATAGCATCATGAGTTTTATGGCATGGAATGAAATGTGCCATTTTGGAGAACCTATCAACCACTAAAAATACTAAGTCATTACCCCTTTGTGTCCTTGGCAATCCAAGAACAAAATCCATACTTATGTCCTCTCATGGCTTTGATGGAATAGGCAATGGTTGATAAAGTCTAGTATTGTGACTAAATCCCTTGGCCACTTGACAAATCTGACAACTCTTTACAAACTTCTTCACATCCTGTGAAATTTGAGGCCAAAAAATAATGTTCTTAAAGAATGGTGATGGTCTTATCTTGACCAAAATGTCTTGACATCCCTCCACTATGTTTCTCCTTAATCAGATTTTCCCTCATGGAACTCCTTGGAATGCACAATTGACTACCTTTGAACAACATACCATCCTGAATCAAATAGTCTAACCACTTAGTTCTGTCTATAGCAATAGGTTCATTACAAGCTTTCCATGCTTCAGCAAAATCAGGATCTTCAGGGTATAGATTCTTGAGTTCAACAAACCTAACTACTTCAACCTACATTACTATAAGTAACAACTATCTCCTACTTAATGCATCTGCAACCTTGTTAGATTTTCCACTTCTATGCTTCAACAGAAATGTATAGCTCTACAAGAACTCTACCCAATTCATATGCCTCTAATTCAATTTACCTTGGCTATTTAGATACAGTAATGCCTGGCGATCAATATATAAAACAAATTCCTTTGGCAATAAATAATGCCTCCATTTCTTTAAGGCCTGAAATATTGCATAGAACTCTTGATCATAAACAGAATACTTCTTTTTTGCATCATTCAATTTTTCACTAAAATGTGTAATAGGCTTACCTTCTTGGCTTAATACAGTCTCAATACCACTGCCACTAGCATCACAATCCAGCTAGAACACTTTTCTAAAATATGGAAGTGCCAACACAGGTTGTTCTATCACCTTCTTCTTTAGCAATTCAAAATCTCTTGTAGTTGTTGCAGTCCGTTTGAACTCTTTGCTATCCCCTCTTATTGTGTCAGTTAGGGGTGCACATATGCCACTGAAATTCTTAATGAACTTCCTGTAAAAACTAATCAGACCATGAAATGATCTCACCTCAATAGCAAACCTTGGAGTAGGCCATTCCAAGATGGCTTTTACCTTCTTTGGATCCATTTTAAGACCTTCAGGTGATATAACAAACCCCAAGTAGACTAACTCCCTTTTTGCAAAGATACACTTCTTCAGATTAATTAACAGTTTCTCTTCCCTTAACCTTGCAAGGACACTACAAATATGCAATAAATGTTCTTTCAAAGTCTTGCTAAAAATTAAAATATCATCCAAATAGACAATAACAAATTTTCCCAAGAACTTCTTAAGTACCTCATTCATAAGCCGCATGAAGGTGCTTGGGGTGTTTGTTAATCCAAAGGGCATGACTAGCCACTCATAAAGACCCTCCTTGGTCTTGAAGGTAGTTTTCCACTCATCTCCTTCTCAAATCTGTATCTAGTGATAGCCACTCTTGAGATCTATCTTTATGAAGTACTAAGCTCCACTCAAGCAGTCCATAAGATCATCCATTCTTGGAAAAGGAAACCGATACTTAATGGTTATCCTATTTATAGCTTGAGCCCATACACATTCTCCACTCTCCATCCTTCTTTGGTGCCAGTGTACTAAACATGGACTCAGGCTCTCTTGAATCAAACCCTTCTTCAATAGCTCCTGAACCTGTCTGTTTAGCTCCTTAGTTTCAGTAGGAGTCATCCTGTGAGTAGCCTTGTTAGGCAAACTAGCTCCAAGAATTAAATCTATCTAATGATTGATTTTCCTTACTAGTGGCAATCCTTTTGGAACATTATTAGAGATGATATCTCCAAATTCACCTAATAAATCTAAAAATTCAAGTGGTATTTCACTACTACCTTCCTTATCTTTTCTAGGAATCAAAGCATAGCACATATGCTGATGTTTCATGCCATCTAAAAACTTTCTTCCATCAACAAGACAGATCCTAGCACTACTGCATACCTTTTCACCTTCCTTTACCATGGGCTTCAGTTTGTAGTGAACTCCATCCTTTGTAAGAGAGTATGTGTTTGCATGACCATCATGTACTGCATGCCTGTCAAACTACCATGGTCTTCCCAACAATAGATGGCAGACATCAATTGGAATAATATCACAGAGAACTTCATCATGGGAACTCCCAATTTTGAACTTCACTAAACATTGTTCACTTACTAGGACCTTATGATCATCCTTAACCCAAGCGATCCGATAGGGCTGGGGGTGTTTCTCCCTCTTGAGCTTTAGCTTAGAGACCATCTCTTCTAACACCAAGTTGTTAGTGCTACCACCATCAATGATCACATCACAACATTTATTCTCACACTTGCACTTGGTACAAAATAGACCCCTCCTTTGTCCTAGTTCAATCTCACCACTTAGTAGGACCCTTTCATTTACTAAAGTCTCTCCTCTTTCTACATCCTTTGAATGTGATGACTGTGCATCCTCATCCACATGAGCAACCCTAGCTTGGCCCTCAGCTCTCATATCTATTCTTCCTTGTTGTTGAGGGCATTCAAAGGCACGATGGCCTTGTTCATTGTAATGGAAATAAATACCATGGAAACCTCCTCTTCCTAAACCTTTTCCACATCCTCTACCTCTTCCTCTCTGATCTCCAAAGTTTTAATCACAGGAGCGGTTGAAATCCTTGTTCCACTGGTTCTAGCTAGTACCCGCATCTTCATTTTTCTTTTGGGTCTCATTTTGACCTCCAGATAACCTACCACTACCCCTTCCTCCTTGATCGCACCCTCTTTGTCTCCCTTAAAAAAATTTATTTAGCTTCTATTCAACTTGTAGGGCAAACTGGTATGCCTCTTCAATGCTGGTCATTCTTACCAGACTTAATTCTTCCTAGATGCTAGGTCGTAACCCATTGATATAATGAGCAACCTTCTCCTTATTTTCTTCTACATGCCCTGCTCTAATTAGAAGTTAGCAAAACTCCTCTATATATTCTTGTACTGATTTTATTGCTTTCTTTAACCCATGCATCTTGTTAAACAAATCAAGCTCGTAGCCAATAGGAATGAACTTCTTCTTTAGTTTGTCCACCGTGCGATCCCACCTTGTGATCTTATCCTTTCCTCTTCTATTTCTTTCCAATTGAACCTCTTGCCACCATATTTTGGCATGTCCTTTCAGTTTGGCCTTTGCAAACTTAACCCTATCTGGATCCCTAATATCCTCATACTCAAAGTACTCTTCTAGTTCATTGATCTAGTTCATCAACTCATCTGGTTTCAGATTTCTTGAAAATACACCCACATCAATTGTAGGTCTTTTCCCAAACTTAGTAATGGCCCTAAATAGCCTCTCCTCTACCTGATTTAGAACTTCCCCTTTAACTTCTCCTTCTAGTCCAATTTCTTCTTCTTCATTGTCGTCCTCACTTTTGTCACCTGTAGTAACATTTGTTCCTCTACGGAGCTCCTCCTGCAATGCTTGAGCCTGCCTTTGGAGGGCTCTAACCTCCTTAGGATTAATAGCTTTGGCCCTTCCACCACACTCTCTTCATGGAGGAATCTTCTTAATTCAAACCCACAATCACATAGTCCTAGTGCAAACTACCTTATAGTTGGCACTCTGTCTACACACTCAAGAAAACCTTGCTCTGATACCACATGATGGGGACACAACCCAAGCACATAATTGACACAATAGGAAAGGGAAAATTTTATTAACTATAAAAATATGCTAGTACACTTAGTGCAGAGAAACAAACTCCAAAACATGCCCTATGGGCTTACAATAACATAAATCTAGAGATAATTTCTTCTCCCAGTACCTTCTCTCAAACTCCACTCTGAACTGCCTTTTACAATGCCAAAAATGTCCTTAAATAGACCCCAAAGGGTTAAGGATTAGGAATACATTCTAGAAATTTCTAGTTGGCATCCACCGACCAAATAGAAGGCTATAGAAGTCGCGTTAGATGTCGGTGCAAAACTAGAAGAATCCAAAAATAGTAACTAAACTTCCGAGAGGCATAACTTTTGAACCGTAGCTTCGATTGACGAACCGTTTACATTTCTGAAAAGCTCTCAAAGTGCTCTATAGCCCTATGGACCAGCTTTGCTCATCCCCCATTTTTTGGCCCTATATGAGGTCATTTAATGCCCTCAACTTGAGTTTGAAACATTCTTAGGAGGTTTCCAAAAATTGAAAAACTGCGATAACTTTCAAATTGTGCAGCCTTTTGACCTAATTCTTTTTTTGGAATGCTCTAACTTACAATTACATTCATCCAAAAAAGTTACACCCTCTAATTCACCAAAATTATGGCTCAATTACATACTCCTATTTTCTTTCCATTTGCACATATCCCAAGGTGTTCAAATACTCTAACCTAGAACACTGATAGTGGAACTATGAGAGTTGGAACGTTTATTTGACCCAAATGGGTATCCAAGAATGAAAACACATGAAATAGAAACTAAGTCTAAGTACTTTTTTTTTGGGTGATACAGGATTGCCCTTATACCTCTGGATGCTCCTACATCACTTGCCAACTTTTATGGCATTCAACTGATCTAGCAACTCTTCTACGGCTACATGTATCCATCCATTGAGTGCCTTGAGTTTTGCAATTCTGTTTTGGCTACTGGAAGCTACTGCAAACAAATTATCTAAAAATGTAGAGAAATTACTTTTCATCACTTCTATTCTAATGAAGTTCTTTCCTTCGCCACTAGTTTGAGAGTCAATGTGTAACCGTCTCATCAGCTCAAATCCTCTATCTTAAGTCTTCTTTATTTTTCCCTCTATCTCCTTGAGCCCTTTCTCAGCTTCTTGGATTGTTTCTCATTTGAACTGCATACTTTGGAACCATTCAAACAAAGGTTCATTCCCTTTCTTTAGAATCTTGGCTTCAACTGCTTCCTTAGCTTTCATCTGGATGATCATCTTCAAAAGTGAAATGCATTCATCACATCTAACTCTTTCTCTAGCTAGAGTATTACTGTTAGATAATATGTTATCCTTTTCTATTTCCAATCTGAGGATAACATTTCCAATTTGATCTATAAGAGAAATTCCTTTTGATTTGAGTCTCTGAATCCACTCTCTACTGATCTAGCCTATTCCCTATCTTCCTGGAGCTAGGAAATGAGAGCTTACACTTCAACTGCACTAGGGGTCTAAGTCATAAACATACCAGAAATAGTTGCTAGTGGAGTGACTAGCTGCCTAATAAACTTATTCAATTCTTTTATTTTTTCCTTCACCTTGATCTTTGACAACTTGAGATTCTCTAATTGTCCTTCTATCACTTCATTACTTGATCTCCACAATCCAACCTTTGTATCATGTCTAGCTTCCCTAAGGTCAATTGAATGCAAAGTAAAATCATCAGGAGTTGTATCCTCAATTCTCCCTCCTTTGTTTGGCTTTTCTATCTCCATTGTCAAGTGCCCTATTTCTGGATCTTGTCCAAGTATGGATAGAGTCTTCTATTTCTTGACCTTTTTCAATGTAGTCCCAGAATGAACCATGAGGGATACAGTGTCTTTGGCAAAAACACCCTCATCTTTTCTCTTTCTTTTCCTTTCCAAAGTATCTTCTAGCCAAGAATCAGTTCCTATCACCTTGGAAGCTATTCTGAGTGATTCGATGTTGAACATCTTCTTTTTTCATTGGAGTTATGGCTATAGTGGATGAAGAGAAAGGATTCTTTGAGTCCTTGGAGATTAGTCTGGAAGAAATCTGGCCCTTCTCCATCTCCAAAGTCTTCTTCATCTCTTCATCCAATTTAGAGTACTCACTAGTGCTACTTTTTCCATCCCCTATGTCCACTATCTGTATGGGGGAACCACTTGGTCTCAAAAGGGAAACACTTGCTGATGGCATTAGGCTATGATGAGGGGATGAGATTGGAGTGGCATTAGGAGAAGGAATAGGGGTAGTGTGTGGAGATGGAATAGGAGTAGTATGTGGGGAAGATACGAGAGTAGGAACATTGTCTTTTGGCTCTTCTACTTTCTTCTCTTCAGTGCCAGTCTAGGTTCCTATAACTGGCAAGGATCCATCATGACATGTTGGGGCTATAGGAACATTCTTGTTTGGGGGTTGATCACCTCCACCAATAGGGTGAGCTAGTCCTTGGGTGGAAGTTATGGTCACACCCACTATGACACTCTGAGATGAGGTAGGCATTGTAGCTGCTGGAGAGGCTTGAGTGGCTACACCCTTACTCTGGCTCTTTCTAGCTATCCACTCAACCCACTTACCAATTCTTTTGATTATCCTTTCCATCATAATATCAAGACTATCCTCCAAATCCACATATGGCTCAAAACTGATAAGAATTCCTCTTAATTTAGTAAGGTATGTATTGCTATACATATTTTGACCATCATCCTCTAATCCCTCTACATTGAGATCAAAGCCATATATCTTTATTTTTTCCACCATGAGTCTATAAAATGCACAATCATAGCTCTCCAACTTATCTCTGTAATCTACCCAATAATCCTCTAGAGTGGTGAAATGTTTGATCACACTCCCAATCTGAAGCACCTCCATTGCATATCCATTTGGGTCAAACATGGGCCTCATAACTTCATATTCCTCCAATTTTTACTTACTCTTGAATGCCTTGAGCATGTTTTTAGCATCAAACTAAGAATCACAATTGTAAGCCCCAACCTTCATGGGGAACTCGTATCCCTTCTTCCTTAGCCTGGCACTCAGCACATTCACTTGGATAGTTTGTCTTATGATCTCTATGAGCACGATCATGTCACTTATGTATCTAGGCAGCTTCAAAGGAAATTTTTTGAAAGTTGCAAGACACAAATATGAGAAGGATGAGAATTGAATGAAATAACTACCAAATTGGCTGATGGTTGCCATTGCTTTTGGGTTAAACCTTCTCTTTGGGAATCCTTGTAGCTCCCTACAAATCCTCATTGTAAAAGAGTCATTAACCTTGATGTACTCTGCATAACTATTCTATAACTGCAAGCACGGATAAAATTCATAACTTTTTACATCATTAGTAAAATCCTCTATTCTAGGAAGGCCCAGCCACAATTGTAAAGAAGCCAACATATAAATTAGGAAAGAGGACATGTAGAAGGTATTGTAGAACTTTACAGCACTCAAAGCTCTGGACAGATGTTCACTCAAATCATATTCCCAATCAACATAATGTGTGTCTAAATAGATGATTTGTGCTAAAAAGAAATATTGTTCTACAAAATTGAGTGCTTCTATCTCACCTTTCAACTGATGTAAAAGAACCAGAATGTCCACAATTTTGGGCTTAAGATCAGCGCTGAAAAGAGTCTTACAAACCTTACTCTTAGGTCCTCATGGTTTTTGGAACCAAGACCTCATGATTTCCTTCTGCCACACCATCTTCTTCAAGGGGAATTTGGGCATGCCTCCTCCCATGGTCAATTCAAAAAATTCTTCCAATTCTAGAATTCAGAGGCAATTGACTACAAATTGCCAGTCAATTGAGATTAAAATTGTATGATCTAGCAACAGAATTTGATTAGTATCTAGATTTTAATGGTTAATGCATTCAATGATCAGCTTAGGGGCTTGAATGGCTACTTGGAACTAGGCTACTTCCACTAGCCCACTTCCTCAGAGTTTCTCTATTATTGGGTGGATTGGCTCCATCCTCAACCTTCTCTGGAAATATTGCATGTTGAAGAAGTGAAGTGAAGTATCTCTAACATTTTGCAATGTTAACTTAATCCCACTCAGTCCATCGAAACTAGTGAATCTTGTAGTCATCTTAAATTAGATAGAGATGAACTATAAATCTTAAAATTGAAAATAGTATAGAGAGTAGGGCCTTGTAACTATGAGAATTCTGAAATCACTTTTTGATTCAACAGCATAACAGTTCAAATAAGAAAATGGTAGTTTAAAAATCAGTTATATTCATCTCTATATAGAAATCTCAATCCACCTGTTAATCTTCAAGATCTGTACCATACGAGTGAATTAAAGGATAAATCCTTTATATCATTAAATGTAGGTGTTTCTAATAGATTTTTACATGTCATTTCACTATTCCCATTGACCCAACGGTTACTTTTCTTTATTAAAAACTTACTTTCCCATTTTTCACCAAGTTGCAGAGAATTAAGAACGGAGTACTCCATGGGAAAAAATTTGCCCAGCCAGATTTTACTCAAGATTCCTTCTTGAATGTGATCAACTAGCTTCCATTATCCTTTTTAAGCATCTTTGGATTGATCTATGAGCCCAACATGCTTGCAGAAGTGATTTTTCAATGGATGCAGAAAATCATTTCAAAGGGTTGAAAACCTGCCACAGAGAAGGCAACTTCTATTTTTCTGCCCTTGTTTTTATTTTCACTTAACCTTTTAAGTTAATATGTCTCTATACTTTGTAAGTCTCAAAAGAGCTATGAAAATGAAAAAAGGAAAGCACTTACTTTCTTCTCTCTCTTACAAACACCTTTTTTGGAAAACTGACTTCCCAAGTCGAAAACCCACAGTGGAGAAGTTGCTTTAGAATTTTTTGTCAGATGTTATTTTGATCATTATGATGACTTTTGAGTCATTCCAAAGGTAGAATACTACAACATAGGAATATTCTATCCATAAAACAACTCATTTCCTCCTTGTTCTAGCTTGTATTCCTCTTTTGTTGACCTCTGCAGAAAATCACCTTCATAGTTTGAAATTCTGCCAAGGACAAGCCGATGCTAGGTTTTCTGCAGACTTCATTTTCTTTATATGAAAACTATAATAAGTCATGAGAAGGTTCATTCTTGTAAATAATTTTGTGAACACCTTGATACAAACTAAGAATCTCCATCAAAAAGGATCTTAGATTACCCACAAAACTCATGACAACAAGGGGAAACCCACCTGGTTATGTAATGTGAGAGAAGGAGGAAGATGAAAATCTGATAGAGAGACTTTTCACTTGGAGAAAAGAAACAAACTCAGACATACCTAAACCTAATTGAGACACAAGACCATTTTCCACTTTGCATAATGGGTATAGGGTGAAAAGTGGGGCAACACTGTCATATGCAACTATTTTTGTTATTTCTTTTTCTTATGGATATAAAGATATTTTGAAAAGTTTGTTGTTTGTCTCATTGTAAAAGGACACCTATCAATCACATTTTTCCCTTTTCTTGTTGTAACTCATGCTTATATAAATGATTTTTCAAGGCATTGTGATAGGTCTGAAGGCTTGTATAACTTTTGTTTTTATCAAAGAAAAGTATGGTCAATCCATTTTTTTGTAGTTGTCATTAAAATTTTACTTTCAATGGTGTACTCTCTGATAATATGTAGAAATGGTAGAATCAACAAGATATTTTGGGCTTTTCATTGAGTTTTATTGGTCATTGTATCAATCTTCTAAAGGATAATACAAAGAGGTACTTATATTATATTTGTGTTACCAATTTTTGTCTCCATTTTATGAGTTTTTTTAATTTTGAGGTCATTGGAATAAAGTTCAATTGATTGAATGTAGTCTAGATGGGTTGTATATTGGTTCTATTGTTGCTTTTAATTCAAGGAATTATGTAAATGCTTTAGTAGATTAGTAGAGTTTATGAGTTTATGAAAAGGATATTTCATAACAATGGAAATGGGTGATTACAATTGATAGATTCATTTACAAGTTATTTAAATTAGATCTCCTACCAATAGTTAACCATTTGGCCAATGGATAAGGCACTGGTCACATAAATTAGAAGTAAGTGAGAGTAAATTCTACCACTACGTATCAAATCAATTATAAAATCAAAATAATTTTTCATTCCATTTTGTTCAAGGTTATAAATGCTGGTCACCACTCATTTATATCTAATTTCTAAGTCTTAGATAGTAGTTATTTCTAGAAATATTTGTGAACCCTAGGAGGATTATGACCAGATCTACTTATGAGGGGTGTATATAAAATCTGAAAACATCAATAATTGGATAAACTGTGTATGTGTTAGGAACTAAAGATGAGAATCAAAATGAAACTAATATAATTCTCATACAATAGTAGTCATTTGAATCATCCCTAGGTGTACCCACCTTGCATCTGTAGAGCCTAAAGAGTAGAAAACCATTCTTGGTTTTGTTGAAGTTGGATCCAAATGGTCTATACCCATAATTGTTAATAGGAAGTAGCTAACCCTTAAATTATTTTAGTATTATCACTTTGGTATTGAGCATTTTTTTGTTTAGTAGTTTTAAACACCAACATAAAGAAAGCCTTGTATTGATTAAAGCAAGCACCTAGAACCTGGTATGCAAGGTTAGATAAATACTTAGCAAAGCCTGGATTTTCTAAAGGAACAACAGATAGCAACTTGTACTTGAAAGAGATAGAAAATGGTTTTTTGATAATCATTGTATTTGTTGATGATATTATTTTTGGAGAAAATGATGAAGCCAGTAAAAAATTCTCAGAAGATATAAAGAATGAATTTGAGATGAGCATGATAGGAGAAATGAATTTTTTCCTAAGATTACAAATTGTTCAAAACAAAGAAAGGATATTTATTTCTCAAAAAAGTATTTAAAAGATTTGCTAAAAATATTTGGACTAGAAAATTGTAAACCTATTGGAACTCCTATGATAACTAGTCACAAGTTCTCAAGCAAGGATGAGACACCTACTATTGAAAAGAAGAATTATAGATCTATGATTGGAAGATTGTGGTATCTAACTCATAGTAGACCTAATAGAAAATGCGGTTGGAATTGTGGAAAGATTTTAGGCTGACCCTAAAGAATATCACTACGCAACAATAAAAAGGATATCCAGATATCTGAAAGGGACATATGATTATGGCATTTGGTATGACAGAAGTAATGATTTTACTCTTTGCACTTATACTGATGCTAATTGGGGTGGAGATATAGATGATAGAAAAAGCACCAGTGGAGGAGCATTCTTTCTTGGTGGAAGATTGGTTTCTTGGCTAAGAAAGAAACAATATTGCACCTTACAAAGCACTATAGAGCCAGAATATGTTGTAATAGCAAACAACTATAATCAAGTTATATGGATGAAGTAGATGATGAAGGATATTGGAATTACATTCAAAGAACCTATTATTATTTACTATGATAATACAAGCATAGTTAGCATGTCTAAGAATCATGTTTTGCATTCTAAGACTAAGCACATCTCTATAAAGTATCATGTGTTGAAAGAGAAAGTTGCAGAGAAAGAAATCAGATTGGAGTATATTAACACCAAGGAATAGATTGTAGACATTTTCACAAAGGCCTTACCAAAGGATACATTTGAGTACCTAAGAGGTATGCTTGGGGTTATGCCCTAGCCTATTTTAGAATAGGTATATAGCATCATTGTTAGACTGGACTAAATGTTGATGCTTCCACAATGGAGGAGTATTTGTGATAAATAGAGTCAACAAAGGACTCTTGGTAATTGGTATACAATAGTGTCTTTAGGCACTTGAGTTATTTATGGACTTATATACAAAGTTGTAAAGGAAAAAACTTGCTTGTGGTTGTGCTGATAAATTATTGGATGTTCAAGAAAATTGAACCATTTGTGTACTATCTTTGACATTGATGTCAATGGGGGAGAAGTATGGCATGAAAAAAATTGTATTATGGGGGAGAAGTGTTGTAATAAAGGATTTGCATGAAGCAAGATTTTATTGGTGAAGAGGATTTGAAAAGACTTGTTGGTATTCTTGGAAGTAGATTCTTTTCATCTATGTTGCCATCAATACCAAAGGGGGAGATTGTTAACATGAATGTTGATGCAATGGGGAAGCATTGCAAAACATTGATATGATGTATTTACAATTGTTTGTGTCATTGATAAAAAATAGTAATAAGTTTGTAAAAGACTGACAAGGCAACAGAATGTGATTTCTTTATTGAGAACATTATATTACTTATATGATGATACACAGTTACCAGTGCATACTAAATTGTGTTTTTATTACATGGGCAAGTGTGCAGAACCTAAATCAATAGTGTGCATAAGATATGATTGATTTATAGAGAACCATATAGAAATAGAGTACTAGGAAAGCAGTTCCTATTGCATGATTGCTATAGCTCGTTACAATTGTAGTGAAGGGTTGCACAGTGAACTAGAGATATTTTATTGACCATTGATGATGTTAGAGAGTGTGCATGTATGGAAGTCACACCTATGAAATTTTGTGTATAAATGTGATCCGACAGCATTAATTAAATGTGTATTTCATTTAATTAACATATGATAATGAAGTGTGAAGCTGACTCAAGTATTTATTATTGAGTGTGGTATAAAGGAAACATTTTTTTCATGTTTTAGGTAGTGAAAAAAAAAATAGAAGACTTGAAAATTACTAAGCAACAGAGAAAAGTGACTTACTAATGCATGTAAGTGACCTTAAGGGTTATTGTTACTAAGTTCAGAGTTCTAGATCTAATTGCATAATCTGAAGGTGAAGGAGTCTGATGTATTGGACAGGCGAAGAAGTAAAATCCTATTAAATATCTATTATCATGAAAGGAGTAGTACTGAGGTTAATTGGTTAGTGGGTTCATTGATCTAATCCTAAAGCTAATTGGATAGTGGGTTTAGTTGCCTTCCACAACTCCAAACAAGGTTTGAATCTCCTAACAGAGACTCAAAAGTCTCCTAGCAAGGACTCTTTATACTAAATATTGTAATAGACTTCCAATAGGGTCTATACTTTAACAAGGAATATTCATATTAGTACATCATTTTGTGGGCATCATTCCCATTAGGGTTTTCCCTAGTCAACACATCTAGTGTAATTGTGTATGAGAATCTCTTTATGGTTGTTGTTTACATTGGTTGATTGGTCAAGATTATTTAAGAGTTTAAATGTTTTAATTATCACATAACTGATTCACCCCCCCACACCCCCCCCCCCCCCCCCCCCCCACCTCTTCTCAATTATATTGGTAACTATTGTTTCTAATAGGTGCTCTTTCTATCATCCATATTGTCTGCCCAATCAGCATCAATATAAGTATATAAATTGAAATTATGAGATTTTTCATACCACAATTTGAGCTCTGGTGTTCCCTTTAGATATCTAAATATCCTCTTAATTTCTACATAATGTGCTTCTCTAGGATCATCTTGAAATCTTGCAACAATTCCAACTGTATTTGCTATATATGTCCTTGTGTGAGTTAGATATTGCAATCCTCCAATCATAGACCTATACTTCTTCTGCTTAATAGTAGGTGTCTCGTCCTTTGTAGATAACTTGTGTCGAGTTACCATAGGTTTTCTAACTAGTTTACATATTTCTAAACCAAACCTTTTCAATAGATCTTTCAAATACTTAGTCTAAGAAATAAAGATTCCTTCTTTATTTGCACAATCTGTAATCCTAGGAAGTATTTCATCTCTTTTATCATACTCATTTCAAATTCCTTCCTCATTTCTTTTGCAAACTTGTCACTTTCATCATCATCTCCTCCAAATATAATATTATCAACAAATATTACCAAAATCATCAATCCATCATCTATTTCTTTCCAGTATAGATTATTATCTTGCATACCTTTACTAAATCTAAGTTTTGTCAAATGCTTGTCCAACCTTGCGTACCTGGTTCTAGGTGCTTGTTTTAAGTGATACAATGCTTTCTTCAACCTACATACCATGTCCTTGTCATTTTTTAAATGAAAACCTTCATGTTGTTCTATTTATACCTCTTCTTAAAGTTGTCCATTCAAAAATGCTAACTTGACATCCATTTGATACACTATGAATTTCTTATGTGCTACATAGGCTAAGAATAACCTTACTACTTCAGTTCTTGCCACAGGAGCATAGGTGTTTTCATATTCTATTCCTTCTTGTTGTGAGTAACCTTTACATACCAATCTTTCTTTTTTCCTTACAACTTCACCTTGTTCATTCATCTTGTTCCCGAATACCCATTTTTTTCCTATCACATTCTTGTCTATTGGTCTAGGAACCAATTCCCATGTCTCATTCTTCACTATCTGATCCAATTCTTTTTTCATATCTTGCTTCCAATAGTCATCTTTACATGCCTCATTTACATTCTTTGGTTCTACTTGAGATATCAGACATAGTTCTTCATTGATTCTACTTTTTGTCATCACACCTTTATCTTTGCTACTAATGATCTACTCTGGTGGATGATTCTTTGTCATATTCTTACCAGAAGTAGGAGTTATGGTCTCAACTCTTAGCTCTATTATAAGTTCCAAAATTTGTTCCTTCATTAGCTCTCTTTTATTTTTCAAATCATTTTTAGTCTCAAAGAATAGTTCATCATTCCTTGGTTTAGTAACAACAACATTCTCATCATTAGAATTGTAGTCAACTATTCTTTCTTATATCCCAAATTTCTTATAACTCTTACATTTTCACTCTCAACAATAGTCACCAAGGCTATCTCTACTACTACTTCTTCATTAATCAATTTAGGCTCAATATTTTCAACATCACAGTCATTCAAGAATATTTCTATACTTGCTTTAGATTCTTCATTGAAATCAGAAAGTGAACTCTTTCTAGTTTTCCTTAATCTTTTAGGACATCTAGTTGAAAAATGACCAAAAATTTTACACATCCAACAAACAAAAATTTTCATACCTTATGGCTCTCTTTTCATAAATATATCAATACCTTCCTTTATCTTCATGTCTTCTTTAGATCTAGATTTATCTTTGCTTGTGCTTCTATTCTTTTGTATACAACATAAGGATTCTAGATCTAAAAACTCAATGCTTTGTTCTTTACATAAATATGATAACTCACGAAGAATTTTCATCATCTAGGTGTCAAAATTTCCTCTATCTAACTTAGTACTAACATTTTTGAATATGTTCACCATGGATCTCCCAAAGTTGTTAAACTTTATCTTCAAGGACCTGATGCTCTAATACCAATTGTTAGAAACAATAGTCCACCAAGATAACTGAGAGGAGGGGTGAATCAGTTATCCAATTAAAACATTTATCAACCTTAATTAATCTTAACCATTCAATCAAAATAAATAGCAACCATAACAAGATGCACATAAAAAATTACACCAGATTTGTTAACTAGGGAAACCCTAGATTAGAGGGAAAACCCCAGTGGGAATGATGCCCATAAAGATATATATATATATATATATATATATATATATATATATATATATATATATATATTCTTTATTAGAGGATGGACCCTATTAGGAGTCTATAAACACATTCAGAAAAAAAAAAGTCCCTATTAGGAGATTCCAACCCTATTAGAAGTGGTAGAAAATAGAAAGACCTACTGTCCAAAAAGCTTCTATGGCAAGACCATTGAAATCACTATCCAACTAATATCTCAACTATTCCTTGAAAAATAATTCTTTGTACTATTCTTTAACCTCTTTTCTCTATCCTATCAATAGGACCAATCACTATCCAAAAAGCTTCGTCCAAAAAGCTTCTGGGGCAAGACCATTGAACTCACTATCCAGCTATTCTCTTAGCTATTCCTTGCAAAATAATTCTTTGTACTATGCTTTAACCTCCTTACTCTATCCTTTTAGACCTTGTAGACTAGGTCATGAACCTCGAATCCAAATATCAAATCTTGGATCACTAAATAAAACCTTGGCAACGAAGTTCTCTCCAACTTCACTTTTCTCTGCTTATATTTGTGTATCAACTATTTCTCTTCTATTTTGATCTTTGTGCTTCTTGCAATAATTCATTCATAAAAAATATAAATATCCTTCCTTTATATCAAATCCATAAAACAATTTCATAAGTCAGCTATTACACCTTCTCAATTAATTATTATAGGACCTCATTAAGAACATGTTACACTTAGCGATAACACTAATTAGTCACCTTGTAACTTTAATAACTTTTGATGAGTGATCTTAGCCACATCATCACCAACATTTCTTCTACATGCCTTTAACCTTGCTTCTTAGAATAACAACTCTTTTAAGAGATATAACAAGTTTACCATAACATGCTTCTATAAACTCTATCTTAGAATAGGCATCACCAAAACTTGCATAAGTTCTTCTAGACTTAATGTCTTTTTCTCCCAAGGTTATTTGCATATACTAGACACTTAGTAGTATCTTGCTTTAACTACACTAGTGAAAATCTATCTATATCAACTTGATCTTTCTACTATTCTTCTATCAGATACCACAAAAAATTGCTATGTTGAAATCAATGACAAACATAGTCATGAATGTAATATACCATCATAATAATGATCTAATCATGTTTCTACAATACTACCCCATAGAAATATCATTATCATTCATGCTTCCAACATAAGTGTGCAAAGTGCATAAGATTCTATTTCAACTATGTGCAAGTCAGTATAGGAAAACTTGTCATAGGATGTCTTAGTTGCAAGACACTCCTCCAACAGCCTCTACAAAATGATAACTTTGGATGATAAGTGTTCTCTAAGAATAGATAATCTCCTTAATACCTTTTCTTTTCCAAAATCAATGCTTATGATAGCATTGTGGATCTTTTCTATCTCAGCTTTGAAATCTTCAATTCTAGCTTCTAGTTGCTACAATCTAGTAGTGAGTACATGAGGCTCGCTCATTTTTCCTTTGATCCTGTCATCAAAATCTAATAGGGTGTGACATTGCACATTATCCATACAACTTTTTACCTTCATCTATGCTTCTCCTCAAATCTTTTATGTAAACATCTAAGGTTATCAGATAATTTCTAACATTTGTATATACTATATGAAATAGTGATTCATCACACTTCACCTATGCTTGTGCTAAAGCTACTTCTGCTAGAGTTATGTGATCCCCATTAAAGGTCTTCACCAACTCTTTGGCCTTTACCTACAAGTTTGGATTGACTACACTTGTGGTAATTATCTTATGTATTTGATCCAAGACTTCAGCTAGAGTCTTCTCTAGAGACTTCACATATTTGTTCTTCTCATATAGCTTGCTTAAGGTGCTCATCAATCTTTTGTGATCTGCATCATCTGATGGAATTGATACTGATGTTGATGATGCTACTATTACTAGAGTTGCTTCAATAATGAGTGGAACTACTTTCAATTTTTCACTCTTCTTTTCTTCTTCAGACTTCTTATTTTCTTTAATTATCCTTTCAGCTTCTTTCCTTGCTTCCTCCTTAGCTATCTTCTTTTCCACCTCATCCTTCTTCCTTTTTCCTTCATCTTCTTCTCTCTTTATTTGTTCTTCCTTTCTCATTTCTTCTTATTTCCTTTTCTTTTCCTCTTCCTCTTTATTCTTTTGTTCTTCTTCATATGAGCTAGTGTATGTAGTGTATTACTAATATTTACAACAATATTTGCTCGATATCCTCCAATGGATCCTCCTTTGTGTCTACACTTATGTGCATACAATCTACTTTCATAGATTTAGTACCCATAATGATGTGAGGTGGTGAAGGTGTCTAATGTGTCTCCTTTGCTTCTTCCTCTTCCCTAGAAGGTGTATGCACTTAAACGTATATTGGGTCATCAATCTTAGACTATGCACTTTCCTTAGACATTGTAGTCATATACTTTATAATTTCCTCCTCAATTTCTTTCCTTACATCCTCATAGTTTCCTCCCATTAGAATAATTTCTCTTATTTTTTTCCTTAGCAAGGACTCAATACCCTTCAAAAATATGTCTGAGTCCTCTTTAGAGCCAACATCACATAGCTTATTTATTTTTGTGATCCTCATACTAAGATCCTCTTCTAACAATCTCTTCTTCCTGTTGATTAACCTATTGTGTAGGTCTTCAAGTATCTTATTTTGTATGTTCTTAGTTTCCTTTTCCTCAAAATCAGATTCCTTATAATAGCATTCTCTAATTTACTTCTATCCATATTGCTATACATATTGTAATGCTTATTTAACTATACAAAGTTATCATCATTAATTATCTACATGTTCAAAATCTCTACCTTGGGTTTCCAAGCTCTTTTTTCAATTTTTGTTCTACCTTCATGTGCATCTTGTTCAATAGGTTTATGTCCATCTTTTTCCTCATAACTCTCTAAATTGCATACTTACATTATCTTTCTCCTTTTTCATGTCTACTAGTGCTCTTCTTGACCCTTTTCTGAGCTGATGGTGAAGGTTATTTTTGTACCTTAACCAATCTCTCAAACTTTTTCTACATAATAGGTGCTTCCACCTTTTTTTATCTCCTAAGTTACTCATCCCTTGCCCCAACTGGTTGCACTTGTGCAACTGCTACATAAGGTACAATAGTAGTTTGCGCACAAGGTTGTGGTACTGTCACTCCTTCTAAAGGTCCTACAATAGAAATGGGAGTTTCTCCTAACACTTCAATCTATCCACTGGCTTTCATCTCCAATGAAATTCCTTTAATCTCATCAAGCTCCTTTTGATTAATTCTAGATTCCTTGAGAATAGAATCTATCTCTTTCTCTACCTTTTTCTTGCTTTCTTTTTTGTAGATTTTTGAATGACCTATTCTCATTTTTTCTTCATAAGTACCCCATATAGGGAATTTTAAGCCATTTTTCTTACTGGAATATGATCTGCACATACCCTTCTATGATCTCATTACTCATCTTATATCCCATAGGATCTATAAATTTGACTCTTGGTACTACTGCTTCCATGCAAGTTTTTTTTGTTTCCACCATGAAGTATAGATCTTCCTTGTACTTCTCTACCATAGGGGGGGGTATTATATTCCTTAGTTTCATTTTAGATTGGAAACTCCACATCATCTTATCAATGTCATCATCTCTAACATTGTCTAGCTTAGATCTATAGCATTGACTCACCATCTTCATTGTGGACTCACTGCTATCCCAATTTATCAATCTAGGAAACTTCCATGTAGCATAGAAGAATATATGAGTCAACAGAAACTCAAATCTAAAAAATGTGTTCTTAGTTTTCTTAATCTTTGTAATGTTATCCAATAGTTGCAATCTAATAATCTAGCACAAATTAACTTTTCTTCCTTGCATAGCCATTACATAAGCTGCATGTAGAAATATAGTTGGTATTGAGTTAACCCTTGATCCATGGTTTAACTTGTACCCCAATATCTTGCTTAGTAATCTTTTTTTTCTCGAATAGAGTCAACCTTCATGTTTCTTCCATCAAACCTTGTGTTTAGGTTTGTCTCAACCATCTTCCTGGCATTCTTCTCATTAACAAGATTATAGATTTCATTACTCAATCATGTGACCTTGTGTATTAGGTTATTGTCAATAAAAATATGTGCATCACCTAGCCATGACATATCATCATGTACCCTACTCAAAATGATTTGGGTCCAATTATGATTTTCAAACTCTGTATAAAACATATACCTTACCAAATTCAAATCCTCTAGTTGCATGTAGTAAGACTTTAAGGGTAAATCATTGTTGCACATGGTTCCTACATCTCGATGAATTGTGCCATTGCCTATACTCTCTATTTTATAATGAATATAACTTCTTATATCCTCAACATGTAACACATTTTCTAGAACTTGCAAAAATGTGCCCAATAGATCATCCAATAACAAAATAAATGGATGTTTCTTAAACTCATATCATGGTCTATCACTCACATCATACACAATCTGACTAGTCATTTAAATTGTGACTCTAAATACTAAAATATTAGATTCAAACTTCACAAAATACCTTTAAAATGTGATTCAGGTCTTCTGCAATTTTCTACTTTACAATCTTCACTTTACACTTCAATTCCCTATCAAATCACTCTTCAATTCACTCAAGACACTTTTGCATGAAAATAGTACATATAACATTTCTTGCAATTTGTAAATCATTTCAAATTGCACTAAAAATTAAATAAGTATCTGCCACAGATTCAAATATTATCTTTGTTTACTAATAATATTGATTTCTTAATTCCTACTCACAGTGTTCATATCAAGACTTTCATACTTGACCACAACCTTCTCTCTATGTCCTTAACCTCCTATTAGCTATCCAACTTCAACCTCTCTCTCTAACATTAGTTCTGGCCAACTAATGTACTGCCTCAATTGAAATTGCTTAATTCAAATAGGATGAGTCATGAATAGTCTATGACTTCAACTTCCCTTCAGATGCATCAAAGAACTATTCTTCCAAGACTATATAAGAGCTTTCAAGACTTCTAGCTATCACAAATGCTTCCTTGAATTCATCAACATATTCCTTAATTACTTCCCTCTGACTGTTGTCACTAGCATTATCATTCCTTATGTCATTTCTATTGTTATTCCTTTTATTATTTAGATTCCTATTAAAGTTCCTTCTATCCATTTTGAAATATCTCACTATGTGTCTAAAGTTATTACATAACTAACATATAGGTTCATTTCTCCTTTGATTATTTCCATTTTGATTCTCAAGTGCTTTGTAATTCCTTGCAATGTGTCTAGGATTGTTATACATGTAACACACATATTGGTTCTTCTCTTCATTAGTTTTCTCTCCATCATAAGATTTTTTATGTAATCTTCCTCTTTCATTTCCTAGAGGGTTAGTATTCCTAAGCATTCTACTATTTTTATTATTACCATCAACCTTAGGTTTCTTACATTCTCTTACTAATTTCCATAACCATGATAATTATAACAATAAAAATTAGTAATGTGTTTAAAGACTTACCTGTGCAATCCATTTTCATGTGTCCAACCTCATTAAGTATGAAGCATCTACCTCTAAACTCAAATCTTACTTTCTTGGGTGTTTCATCTTGCTTAGGTTTATCAACTTTCTATGTTCTCTTAAGTTCACCAGGTTTAGCTAACAAATCAATCAACTCAACTTCCTTTGATATTGATTCTACCTTAATTAGAATGGATTCCTTAGAGGATCTGATAATTGTATCTATTTCTCTTATGATTTTAACTTTCTTGGTTTATTTCTCTCCAATCAGATATCCAAGTCATGTCTTGTAATAAGAAAGTCTCTGGTGAAATATCTATTGATCTATCTTCTCACTACTAGAGTAAATTTTTTCTAGCTATTTCTTAGCTTGTTTCAATTCTCATTTCACAATAATATTCTACTTTTCTAACTCAGCATGTTCAATCTTGATAGTATCTAGTTCAAATGTAACTTGACTTAACTAGGATCTAAGATCTACATTCTCAATTTTTAGTTCCGGTTCATTCTTGCTGCTATTTTTCTTAAGGCTCAAGTTCAATGATTTTTAATTCATGTCTCAAGATCACATTTTCTTTTTGAAGATCTCCTACTTTTTCATTATCACTATTCTATGCAATTGATTCCTTGCCAAATTCTAGATCATCAATCTTATCTTTTAGTTTACTAATGTAGACTTTTGTATCTTCATATCTATCTTTCAAATTATCTCTGTCTTCAGTAAGAAGGTCAATCTGCTCAAGAGCTTCTTCTAGGTTTTTCTGCAACTATTCCATATTCACTGGGATCTTACTTAAGTTTTTAATCCTCTTCAAAGTAACTATGCTATGATACCAATTGTTAGAAATATATAATATTGAGGGGGGCTGAATCAATATTCTACAAAATTTTCCACACAACTAAATATTGTTAATTACTTTATAACTTGCATATGAAATAAACCAACAATGTTGAGTAGTAAATATAACCATACACATAGATAACTCATAACACCATTATTTGTTAATGAGGGAACCCTGGCCAAGGGAAAACCCTAGTGGAGATGATACCTACTAGATGATTCACTAAACAATAGGATCATGTTAAGGATATTGACCCTGTTAGGAGTCTATGAAGTACATATAGTGTCTCAAGTCCTTGTTACAAGCCTCAACCCTATTAGGAGTTGCTTCAACCCTGTTAAGAGTTGGTAGAACAAATACAATGTATGCAAGAAGAGCCCATTTCCATAACATGAAATTATACAATTTATTTTTTCACAAGAATAGATATACATATAATACTTTCTATCTATTGTATTTCACACTTGTTATGATCATACATTAGAATTTTCATCACATAAGGCTCACAAATCTTTCAATCTCTCTATACAATAGTTTGTATCACATAGCACTTGCTCGTCTATGATAGACAACACACTTATTTGCACAAGATAAGATCTTTACTTATACCTTGCATAATTATAAAACTCTACTCAATCGGCCCTCATTTTTTCACACGCTTGACATATTATAAAATAGCTTGTGAAATAATATCCACATAGTAGGCTCATCATAATTTAATATTTAATTCATAACCAAAATAATTCCTAAGGTCATACAATCCAATTCTCTACCATGCTCTAATTTGTATTGATAAATACTTGTATTGGCATTTCATTCATAACTCACGATGTATTAACCATACACATTTACACATTGGTACATGACATCATGACACTATCATAGAGATGTCCATAACTATGCAAGATCTAACTCTCAATGAGTTGTCTATACACATCATATTTTCTATTTGTGCTACTACAAATTGTCTAACACTTAAACAATTTTCTAACTCTAAATGCATAAATGAAATGTTGAATGTATGTTGCTATAAGTGAGAGACCATCAAGAGATCTAACTGACTATATTTCCAATAGATTTTTCATATAATAATTATGTGAATAGGAGTACAAGAAAAGCACCTTTTGAAATTGTTACTAGAATGAAGGCTAGAGGAGTATCAAATTTGAGGGATGTTCCTAGTGAAGAGAAGAGAAGTGCTAAAGGGAATGAATTTTTTAGTTTTTAGAATCTTTGCATGAGGAAGTGAAGTTGAGATTGGAACAAAGTAATTAGAAGTATAAGGAGAATGTTGATAAGTCTAGGAGACATCATGTTTTTGAATTTGGTGATGAGGTGATGGTTCATTTGGAGAGAGGAAGATTTCATGTTGAAACATACATTAAGCTAAAAATAAAGAAGTTTGTACCTTGTAAGATCCTAATGAATTTTGAAAGTTGTAATGCTTATGAAGTTGAGTTACCTGACATGGATACATCTCCTATATTCAATGTTGTTGGTTTGTATGAGTATCATGAGTTAAATAATGAATTTGTTATACTTGATGATTATCCTAAGAGGTAGATTGAATAGATTGAATATATATTGGATTAGAGAGTTGGTTAAATGATGAGAGAAAAGGATTACCATGAATATTTGGTAAAATAGAAAAATAGACCTATTGAAGATGCATCATGGATTTCTCAATCTGATTTGACTTTAGCTAAGGTCATGACATCTCAATGATTCAATAGAATCATTTCCTTCAACCTCAATCATCTAATGCAGGAGCATCATGGGTTTTCTTCTTAACCTACTCATCTTTATTCATTCTGCATGTTGAATCTGAGTGCTAGTGGTTCCCAAGTTTTTTTTGTTATCGAGTTGTTCGGTGATGATTGAGTTACTATAGCTAGTGATGGTCAAGTTGTTCTAGCTAGTAATGTCCAAGTTACTATAGCTAGTGTTGGATAAGTTACTATAGCTAGTGATGGTCAAGTTACTGTAGCTATCCAGTATTGATCAAGCTATCTATTATTATCCAAGCTATCTAATATTGGTCGACCTATCCAGTATTATTTGAGCTATCTAGGTTTGGCCAAGTGTTCCTTCATGTATTAAGTGAGCTTGATATTTACTGATGCTTGGTTCCTTCTTTGACTAAATTTGTCTTTGATTGGTTCTTAGTTTGGGTTGAATTATGTAATTAATTTGGATCATGAATTTAATTTTTGTATCTTATCTTGGGATATGTGCAAATTTTTTTAAGGTCAGCCTTTCTATTATGTAATGATCTAGAATATTTTGTAAGTCATTTTGGAAAGTATAAATAAGGGTGTTTAGGTTTAGGTTAAACATTACTTAGAGAATTGAGAGATGTTCCTACATTAACAAATGTGAAGCTAGATGGTGGATTTTGAAGTTGTATTTTGTATTTGGTTTGATGCAAAGAGTATTCTAGGTGTAAGACAAATCTTTCATCAACCAAAAATTTCCATTTTAGTTGTTTCAATAAAGGTTGTCCTAATTCAAAGTTCTTGTTTATGGAGGCTTTCTACTTAGTAATTCAATTATTAGTGCTTAGAATGTCTTGATTTCAAAGGTGGATATTCATCTTAGATATATCAGACTACCAATTGAGGCTCAGATCCATATCATGTGTATTCATGGATTTGTTGCAGATTTTTGGTTTGCAATTTTGGTATATAAACTTCAAGCTCACCATTGGAGGCCTAAAAGTGCTAGGATGAGGCCCAAAAACTCAATAGATGGGTGCTTGCACTGATCTAAACCTATAGATTAGGACCTAAGGTTTCTAAAAAGTGGTTATAATAGCCAACTAGAGCAACGGTTTAAGACTTATGGTGTTCCAAAGTTGGGCCAACCAAAATGTCAAAAAATGTATTTGACCAACTTTATATGTATTGTTAGGTTTTTTCAACCTTAGGTATTAAGTTTGAGTGTCTAGAGCCTTCCCAAACAGCATAAAATTACCTATTTAAGAAATGGCTAAATATTGTCTAGGATAGCTCTGGGTGATAGTTCACAGCTTTGTCTTGCAAATTACTATAATGAAGGCAACCATTTGGGTTAGCATATTATAATTGTGAATTTTTTAATTCTACATTTTCAATGATAATAAGAAGCCCATATTTTGTTCCCATAATTGTTATTTCTTTGTTTCTATTATGTATTTATGGTATTAAGGGGAGCAACCTTCATCAAGTGGTACTATAGCTAGAGTTCCTAAGTGTGTGGAGTAATCACTGACTATGAGGTATTTCACACCAAGACCATGGTTTGGGCTAAGCATGTAGATAGATCATCAATTGTGATGTAGTTTGCACTAGGGTTTCAGCAAAAGTGCAAAAATGCCTCCATGAAGAGAGCATGGTGGAAGAGTCGAATGTGTTACACCTGAGGACTTTAGAACCCTATAGAGGAAAATGAAAGAAATGCAAAAATAGATGTGTAGAGGAATGAATCTTTCCATAGGAGATGATGAAAGTGTGATGAAAGAGAAGAAGAAGGAAATGAGGACCAAGATAGAGTAGAGGAAGTTCTTTACCCAAGGAGGAAAAGCCTTTTAAGGCCATTTCCTATATTGGAAAAAAACCGAAGTTTCATGTTCCCATATTTTTGGGAAACCTCAACTCAAATAAGTTGATTGAATGGATCAATGAATTGGAAGAGTACTTTGAATATCAGGATATTGAAAATCTAGATAGGGTCAAGTTTGTGAAGGCCAAACTAAAGGGTCGTGTAAATATCTAGTGGCAATAGATCCAGTTGGATCAAATAAAAGAGGAAAGGACAAAATCACTATATGGGATTAGATGGTAGCTAAAATGAAGTAATAGTTCATTCCCATGGATTATGAGCTTGATATGTTCAATAAAATACAAGGGTTGAAGCAACTAGGAAAATCTATTCAAGAGTATACTGAAGAGTTCTATCGAGTTCTCATTAGAATCAGTCATGCAAAAGCTAAAAAGGAGAAATTTACTCATTAACTTCATGGGTTAAGGCCAAGTATTTAGAATGAGCTAAGTCTAGTTCAAATGACCAATATTGAGGAGACATGCCAGTTTTCTCTAAGAGTTGAAAAGAAACTAAGTAAAAATTTTGTCAACAAGAATAGTGGAAGAGGTCGTAATAGAAGATCTAGTAGATGATCTTATGGAGGCTGAAATGATCATCAATGATGAGGCTATAAGTATTAGTCAGAACTAGAGGGTAAATAATTCTAATTATTTCCATGATAGAAACAATAGAGATCAGAAAGGAAGGGGTAGAGGACAAAGATCTGGAAGAGGAGGCTTCTATGGGAAATGTTTTCACTATGGAGAAGAAATAGAGAATTTGAATGATCCTAGCACCAAGGAAGGATATATCAAAGAATAGAAGGCCAAGACAGAGTTGTACATATTGATGAAGATGCCAAATCATCACATTATGAAGATTATGAAAGAGGAGAATTCCTAGTTAATAGAAGAGTCCTACCAAGTGGTGAGAATGAACCTAATCAAAGAAGGATCTTATTTTGCACAAGTTGTAGATGTGAAGATAAGTGTTTTGATGTGATCATTGATGATGGAAGTATTGAAAATATGGTGTCATAAATAATGGTCATAAATTTGAAGTTGAAGAGATAGAAACACTCATGCCCATACCGTATTGCTTGGGTGCAAGATGACCACAAGGTCTTGGTTAGTAAGCAATGCTTAGTGAAGTTCAAGATTGGAAGCTACCAAGATGAGGTACTTTATGATATCATACCTATGGACATATGTCATATGTTTTTGGGTAGGTTGTGGTAGCTTGACAAGTATGTTTTACACAATGGGCGAGAAAATACCTATGCTCTAACGAAAAATAGAGTGAAACATAAGTTGAAGTTGTTGAAGAAGAAAGAAGAAAAGGTATGTAGTGCTACTAGAATATGTTTTTTTGATGGAAAGGTGTTTCTCCAAGGTATTAAATGTTAGGAATAAGGTGTCTCAACCTTGGATAATTCCTATTCTTATTATTTTTTTTGTAAAATGTATTTCTTGCAAATAATGTTGATGTGTTGGCATCTTGAATTGTGTATAAGGAGATCATAGCTAAAACAGTTATGATGAATTCCTATGACACATAAGAGCTATGTTAGGAAGATTCAATGACAGGTGAAGACATGTGGCAACTGATAAATTTGAGTACTATTACCTTTGGGAGTAGCCCTAAAAGTGAAGCGCATGTTATAAGCATTTTTAGGGTTGCAAAGAGGTGTATGCAAGAAAGTGTATTGTTTAGTACTGTGAGTTGCTACTAAAGTCTTCTGTTGTCACTATTGAACTTGCATTGCAAGTGTATTGTAACCTTATGTTGAAGATAATACATTGTGCAGGTTCTGGAGGTGTGGGGTTGTTTTAGTGAAAGGTTTTTCCCCACCGGCAAATCTTTGTGTTATGTGTTTCTTTCTCTGTCTATTTTGTTTATGCTTGCTTGGCTGAAATATTGTTGTTTACATGATATTGAATCTATAAGTGTAAAATATTTTAATAGGATTTGTACCATACTTCTCTTAAGAGATTAGTGTAGGAAGTTATTTCCGCACTTGAGTTTCCTTAGATGAAACATGAGCATATGTGTTTTGTTGTAATTCCAAAATATGGTAAAGAAGAAGTTGAGGATGTACCTGTAAATATTACAAATATGATGGAAGATTTTTATAATATTGTGTTGAATAATGTACCTGATAGATTACCCCCAGTGGGGAAGATCAGTAACCAAATGGATCTGATTCTAGGAGCCAGTTTCCCAAACAAGCTAGTGCATAGAATAACACCAACAAAAAGGGAAGAGTTGAATAGACAAGTTCATGAGTTGTTGTAGGAGGGGTTGATTTGAGAGAGTCTGTGTCCATGTGTTGTCCTAGAAATATTAGTACCAAAGAAGAATAGAGAATGGAGGATGTGCACAGATTCTTGCATTATCAAATAGATAAAAATCAAGTACAAATTTTCATTACCAAGTATTGATGATATTATGGACTATTTGAGTGAGGCAAAGTATTTCACAAAGACATATCAGAAGAGTGGGTACCATCAAATTCGTATCAAAGAAGGTGATGAGTGGAAGACTTCTTTCAAAACAAGGAAAGGATTGTATGAGTGGTTAGTCATGCCTTTTGGGCTAACCAATGCATGAAGAACTTTCATGAGGCTCATCAATGAGTTACTAAAGGAATTTTTGGGTAAGTTTTTCATTATTTACCTAGATGATATTTTGATCTCTAGTAAGACATTAGAGGAGCATTTGATGCATATCTAAAAGGTGTTTGATAAGTTGATGGAAGAAAAGTTGTTGATAAACCTCAAGAAGTGTAATTTTTTGAAGAAGGAGTTGGTATACCTACGATGTTTAGTCCTAGAAGAAGGTATGAAAATGGACCCAAAGAAAGTGAAGGCTATCCTTAAATCGCTTACTCCAAAGAGTGCTACAGAGATAAGATATTTTCATGGACTAGATAATTTTTATAGAAAGTTCATAAGAGGTTATAGAAATATTTGTGGATCCTTGACAGAATCAATGAGGGGATAGGAAATAATTTAAGAGGATTATACAAGCATATAAGAGTTTTAATTTGTTGAAATAGAAAGTTATAGAGTATCTTGTTCTAGCACTTCCAAATTTTAATAAGGTGTTTCAAGTAGATTGTGATGCTAGTAGTAATATAATAGGAGTTGTTTTGAGCCAAGAAGGTGCACCTGATGCTTATTTTAGTGAGAAGTTGAATGATGCCAAAAGAAAATATTATGTTTATGATCAGGAATTGTATGATATAGTTTAGGCATTGAAGAATTGGAGACACTATCTTCTTCCTAAGGATTTTTTTTTGTATACTGATCATCAAGCATTTCAATATTTTCATAGTCAAGGAAAACTAAACAAAACTCATTTGAAGTGGATTGAGTTTTTGTAGAGTTATACATTTTTTTCAAACACATGAGTGGAAAGTCTAACAAAGTTGCATATGCTCTTAGTAGAAGACTTCTTTTTCTAATAGGAATTAAAATTAAGGTGGTTGGGTTCAAGGAACTTAGATATTTTTATCTAGAGGATCCTAGTTTTGGTGAAGTGTGGAAGGCTTGTATAGAACCTGTTACTCTTGAGAGGATGAAATGGTTAGATTTCATAATCCAAGATGGTACATCATTCAAAGGAAGTCAATTGTACATTCCAAGAAGTTAAATAAGAGATAATCTCATGAAAGAGAAGCATAGTGGAGGATTGAGTAGACACTTTGGTAGAGATAAAACCATTGCTTTGGTTGCTAAGAATTATTATTCACCACAATTGTAGCAAGATATGAAGAAGATTGTATAGAGTTGCAAAGTATGTCAGATGGAAAAAGGAGTGAAGTAGAATAAAAGGTTGTATCATCCATTACCTATACCAAAGAGGCTATGGGAGGATGTCACCATGGATTTTGTTCATGGATTACCAAGGACTTGACAAGGGCATGATTCTATTATTATGGTAGTTGACATGTTTTTAAAGATGGCACATTTCATTGCTTGCAAGAAGACTGATGATGTTGTTCATGTAGCAGAGTTGTTTTTCAAAGAAGTGGTGAGTCTACATGGTCTACCAAAGAGTATAGTTTCAAATCAAGATACCATATTTGTTGGGTATTTCTGCCATACATTGTGTAAGAAATTGAAAATAGAGTTGAAGTTCAGTTCATGACATCATCTAGAAACTATTGGACAATCAGAAGTTGTGAATCATAGTTTGGGAAATTTATTGCGATATTTGGTTGGAGACAAGCCAAAAGGATGGGATATGATTCTACCATAGGTAGAATTTTCATATAATAATTCTATCAATAGGAATACTAGGGAATCACCATTCTAGATTGTATATGGGATTAGTCCTAGAAATTCTTCTAAATTGAGGCAATTGGATAAAGGAGAGATAAGTAGTGCTAAAGTGGAAGAATTTGATGAACATTTGAAGAACATTCATGAGGAGGTGAGGAAACACATTATAAAGATGAATACATAGTATAAGGCTAAGGAAAATGTGAGAAGGAGGTATAAGGAATTTCAAATTGGAGATGAAGTCTTGGTTCATTTGTGAAAGGAGTGTTTTCCAAAGGGTACATATAATAAGATGAAAATAAAGATGTTTGGATTGTGCAAGATAGTGAAAAAGCATGATTCTAGAAATGCCTATGAAGTGGATTTGTCTGCTTAATTGAATATTTCACTAGTATTTAACATTTTAGACTTGAGCAAGTATTATGAAGGAGGTTATGGAGATGAAGTTACAAAAGCGTAGTGGAGTATTCAAAAAACTATTTTGGCAACAAAGGAGATTGACGAGATACTAGACAGTTGTGTTAGAAAAAGTACAAGGAATAGAACTTACAAAAAATACCTAGTTAAATAGAAAAGGAAAACACTAGAAGATTAATCATGGCTAAAAAAGGAGGAAGTTAACTATCTTTGTTTCACTCTTAATACTTGAGACATGACAGGGTCACTTCTTAGTTATAATAAGTGTTTGTTGTAGGAGCATCCTAGATGTAAGAGAAGTCTTGCATCAACCAAAAATATTTCATTTCAATTAAATCAATAAGGGTTGTCGTAATGTAGAATTTTTGTCTTTGGAGGCTTGCTACTTAGTATGTTAGCCATATAAGTTTGGAATGTCCTAATTTCAAAGGTGGATATTCATCTTAGATATATCATCCTATCAGTTGAGGCTCAGTGTCATATCATGTGTATTCATGGATTTATTGCAGAGTTTTGGTTTGTAATTTTGGTATATAAACTCTAGGCTCACCATTGGAGGCCTAAAAGTGCCCAGATGAGGTCCAAAAATTTGATGGATGGGCACTTGCACCGATCCTAACCAATAGATTAGGAACCGAGGTTTCTAAAAAGTGGTTATAATAGCAAATTGGAGCAACATTTTGAGAGTTATGGTGTTCCAAAGTTGGGCAGACTAAAATGTCCAAAATAAATTTCAAAAAATATATTTGGCTGGTTTTATATGTATTGTTAGGGTCTATTGGCCCTAGGTATTAAGTTTGAGTGTCTAGAACCTTCTCAGGAGGCACAATATTGTTTATTTAAGAATGGCCCAAACATTGTCTAGAATAGCTCTGGGCGATAGTTTGCAACTTTGTCTTGCAAATTACTATAATGAAGGCATCCATTTGGGTTAGCATATTGTAATTGTGAATTCTGTAATTTTTCATTTGCAGCAATAATAAGGAGCCCATATTTTGTTCCTACAATTATTATTGTTTCTTTATTTCTATTATGTATTTATGGTATTAAGGGGAGCACCCTTTATCATGGTCGCAACCTACAAGGCCTTACAGCTGGGCATGTATGTTGATAATTGGATGCATCAATAAAGTGTTGATGTTTCTTTTCTCCTTAGTGTTTTTCTTTGTGTATTTTTTCTTCCATTGTGTTACTCAGCATGGTGATTGGATAGTTAGGTGTGCCTCTGGCCCTAGCTATTTGATCCTTCCTTGCATAAATTACTTCCAAAAATTCTAAAGTATTTTACAGAAGGTGCATGTCCAAACCATAATTCATAGGGAGCCTTGTTTGTACCTTTTCTGATCTACACTCTATTCATGGTGTATATTATTGTTTTGAATGCTTCTCTCCAAAATATCTTGGATACATCATTCTCAAACATCATTTCTCTTGTTGCTTCTGTTATAGACCTATTTTTTCTTTCAGCAATCTCTTTTTTCTTAGGGGTCTTAGGTGTTGATAGTTGTCTCTTAATACCATTTTCTTAAAAAAAATATGTTAAACTATCTAGAAGTAAACAATCCACCTCTATCTAATCTCAAACATTT
This sequence comes from Cupressus sempervirens, assembly GCA_028749045.1. Taxonomy (NCBI): domain Eukaryota; kingdom Viridiplantae; phylum Streptophyta; class Pinopsida; order Cupressales; family Cupressaceae; genus Cupressus; species Cupressus sempervirens. The sequence continues at coordinate 1,097,936,667 of CM053785.1, forward strand.
TATCTTTTACACTAGATTCATTCTCAACTCTATTCTTCAACAACTTAAACTTTTCAAATGCCTCATATTTTTCTTTAAGAAATGTTACTTATATCATTCTAGTGAAATCATCAACAAAAATCATAAAGTACCTTTCACCATATGATCCTTTTGTTTTGGTAGGGTCACTTAAATCTTTATGAACAATCTCCAATTTTTCTATGGTCACGAAGTTCTTGCTAGGAAAAGAAACTTTCTTCTACTTATCCATAACACATTATTTGTAAACAACATTAGCAGGTTTCATGATTATAGGTAGATCTATAATAGAAAATGTACCAGTAGCCCTAACAATATTATCAAAGCTTATATGGAAAAATATTCTATGCAATAACTAAGTGTTATCCACTTTTGCAACCAAACAAGTCATCTCTATAGAGTTCAATTGAAACACATGACCTTTGGATCATGTACCACTTCCAATTAACTTACCATCTTTATCCTTAATATGTTCATGTCTTCTCTATGAATTATAATTGATAACCTTTATTAACTAACTTTCCAATACTCAATAGGTTATGCTTTAATCCGTCAAAAAAAAACACCTTTAGTGTTAGTCTTTCCATCAAGAGAAATAGATCATATTCCCATGATGTGACAAGTTGTAATGTTACCAACTCTAACAATTCCTCTGTCATGATTTCTAAGCTTTGCAAACTTATTCATATCTCTACTCATGTGGTGTGAATACTCACTATCTATAATTCAATCATATTTCTTTTCAACTTGTAAAACTAGGGTTTTTTCTTGTCTAATTTCTTTTTTAGGATTCTCTTCTTTTTATAGCCACACACCCTAATTCATCATCGATGTCACTTTGAACTCTTTCCTAATACTCATCATCTTCATTTTCATACAAAAAACCTCTAGGACTTCTAGGCTTGAAATTCTTCTTATACTTTTACTCTCCTTAAGGACACTTAGAAGAATAATGAGAAAATTCATTGCAATTCTAACATTTAAAAATTCTCTTACCATCTAGTTCTCTTCTTATAAGCAAGGAAATGCCTTCTTCAATTCTTTTGTCCTCCTCAGATATGGATCTATTACTTCTAGAAAAGTCTCCATTGGTGTTTGCACTTCTTGATAAAGAAGGGTGAACATCAATGAACTAAAGGTTGTTTCCACTATGGAAAATTATCCAAATTTCTTTAAGCTCATTGTTTTTGCTTCCAATCTTCCAAGTAAAGTATCTCTGGTAAACTTCTCAGTGCAAGGTATCACTTGCTCAATCATCTATGTTGTCTGTCTGAATGGTGGTGTCAATGTTTTTAAAACCTTTTATATAATCTCATCTTTATATTTAGATCCCTAACAAGACTTAATTCATGCAATAATCTATGATATTCTACCAATATAGCTTCTCATAGATTCATCTTCCATCATTTTAGCATCTTGAAACAAACATATCCAATTCTATAGTCTAATTCTTTTAGCATGTTTATCACCTTCAAAAGTATATTCTAAGGCTATCCAAATTTTATGAGATGTCTCTAAGGATTTTACCTAACTATATTCATTATTAGGAAGAGATGAAAATAATGCTTCTTTGGTAAGCCTATTACTATAAACAAATCTCTTTTAGCTTCACTACATACTTGATCAAGTTTACTTTCTTCCACAATATCTTTTTCATTCTTTATCATTAGTCAATATCATGGATCCATACATATAAAATGAGTCTTCATCTTCTCCTTCTAGTTGTCATAGTTAACTCCATCAAATTTAGGACTTTCTTTTCTAAACTGACCCATCATTAATCTTCCAAAGTTGTTGAGATTTTCCTTCAAGGACCTAATGCTCTGATACCAATTGTTAGAAAGTGAAGTCCACCAAGATAACTAAGAGCAGAGGCTGAATTAGCTATTCAAATATTAAAATATTTATCAACCTTATTAATCCTTAAGAATGTGAATAATATAATCAAAAACTATAAGAAGATACTCATACACCATAACACCATATATGTTAAGTAAGGAAACCCTTGATCAGAGGGAAAACCTTGGTGGGGATTGTACCTACAAAATTATGTACTAATATAAATTGTTAGATGATGGACTCTATTAGGAGCCAATGAAATACATTTAGTGCATATTGGCCCCTATTAGGAGACTTTGAATCCGTATTAGGAGATTCATGTTGGGAGGTTAGTTTCTATGTCCCCTCTAGGTGAAGGTATCATTCAACATAAACTGATGGATTTGTGACAAGTTCTTAATTACCTTCCATGAATTCTTATCTCTAGCTGTTGTGATGTTCATTGACAGCTCAAGCTTTTGGTGTAACAAAAATGGTGATTCCAACATATGGTATCAGAGCATTGAGTTATGGGTTAAAATCCCTCGGGTCATGTTAAGGGGGGGATTTTTTGGAGATTGGTGCCTCTGTCCCTACAGGTGAAGTTATCATTCAACATAGACTGATGTATTTGTGACATGTGCTTAACCACCTCTCATGGATCCTTGTCTTTGGCTAGTGTTACATTCATTAACATCTTGATCTTTTTGTGTAATGATAATGGTGATTCCAACAATTTTAACCCTATTAGGAGTTGTAGAAGTCAAATGGAACCACTTTCCAAATAGCTTCAGGGTCAAGACCACCAAACTCACTATCCAATTGGTCTCTTTATTATTCCTTGCATAATAATAAAAATGAAGTAACTTTATCTCCTATGTCCTCTTGATGAGGCTTTCCCAATTAATTATAATAGGACCTCATTAAGATATTACAAAACTTTACATCTTTTCATAACTGCAAATCATTATTGGCTCACAATCTTTACAACTTCTCACACCTATGACTTCATACCTTGTGCAGTTACTAACATCATCATCAAACAATCTACACTAGTACATTTCCCCTTGTTTTTTGACCAAAGGCCATATTGGCCTACAATTTCTTCTTCTTTGTTTGTTTTTATGCCTATGTAAATTTCAACCAAATTAGGCTATTTGTGCCTGAGTTGGTTGAAATTTTGACCAGATTGGGTTCATAGTGGAATAAAATAGAAAATTTTATTTGATTATTTTGTTATTTGATGAGTTTTTTTGGCAAGTTGTTTGGCGGTGAGAGTTTCTTATTTGATTTGTGCTTGGACTGTATAGGAACACCTCTTGACATAACAAGACCCTAAGGTAAATTCCTATTGTGCAAATCTTATGAATGTTTATAGGTTGGAATGATATATATGTAGCATTTTCATTTTGCAGAATGACATAATGTTTTCATAGAAAAATCTATACAAAAATATTTAGGGTTAAATCTTTTCATTGAAACTTGTCATAGATCTAGGCTTATCCATCATAACTTGTGCTCTTTAGGTGTGCATGGCTCTTCATCACTATATCAATGCATTTTTTATATGCTTTTGGTAGATTTTGAATCTTATAATGTACAATATTATCATGTTTTATAGTTTAGAAGGTATCTACTTGTTATTATGATATTTAACATAATTTTTAGAATTGTTGAAGAAAATAAGAAAATTTCCAACCTCTTCAGTCTTTAGAGCATGGTGAACCTAGGTATGACGTGATAAAATCCTTTCACTAAAACTTAGTATAGATCCTTTCCCATGCTAAATATTGGCAACTTGAGCATCATGAAGATCTGGCCTTTGGAATCTTTACATAATGTTGATTTGTAGCATGGTGTTACCATTTAATATACAAATTCCATTGGGAGAATGATGAGGAATGAAAGGTTGCACATAAACAAATTCTAAGTTCTACAGTCTTCTACCACTCAATGAATGACTACACTCACCAATTGGTAGGAGAGAAGTTGAATTAATGTAATAGTTTAAATACACTAAGATCTTCTTACTCTTGTATAACTAAGAGATGTGTTCAAGAAATATAGATAAATGCAATATTTCTAATGATTATCTTTTAGTTTGGTCCATTTAGCATAATCAGTAACCTCTAATACCTAGGTCACATCTCTAAGAACAATTTCTCTTGGCACATAATATGGGTTAATTTGAGTGAGGTGACCAAATATTTCTTTCAAAACCATATGTATAGATATAAACATTAAGTACAATATGTCCAATAATTTTGCAAATATATTTTCCTATGAAGAAAGACGGCACCTAGCAATATGAACCTAGAAAAAAATAATGAGACAATTGTTAGATTGTGGTATCGATTTCAAAGAAAAGTTGATAAATGTTATTTTCCTTGCAAAAAGTGTAAGGGATTAAAGAATCAAAAAATTCTAATCACAATAGCCCAAAGTCATTGAAGGCAACATGATTACGTTGAAGGGGGCCACAATTTTCATTGATTGGTGAATGTGAATTTCCAACTAGAGGAACATGGAGGTGTGAATACCCAAGCTAAGGACATGAAAGAAGATGATAATGTTCTGAAGGACATGATTGAAAAAGATGGTATTGACGCAATTGACAAAGATGCTCATGATGATGATACTAGTGCATCTAATAATGATTATCAAGATGACCTTGATATACCTATACTTGAGAAGGCACACAAGTCCCTATACTAAGGCTCCCAAACAACTCTTCTTTCTACTATATTGTTGTTGGTGAATTTGAAGTTTATGAATGGTATCCAATGTAGCAATGTCACGTACACCAAGGTATGTCATGTTTTTCATCTTCATTATTAGCATACCATTACTATTTATTATATTAACAATTTATATTTGTTGTTGTAGGTTGATAGATAATTTTTTGTTACTACCATCAAACATTCTACCTTGTTCGTACTAAGAAGTATCTACCATTATGAATCAAATTAGAATGAAGTATTAGACAATACATGCATGTCCCAATGATCACATTCTATATCATAAATAACATGAATTTACAATAGATTGCCCTAATTGTCATATTAATAGATATTGGTTAGATCAAATAACAAAAAAGGTGCCTCACAAGGTTCTTCAATACATTCCTATTATTCCACATTTTCAACAATTATTCAAGTGTACTAGGTTGGCATAATTTATGGATTATCATGCACGCAATAGAATTCAAGATAACATTATGAAGATTCCTATAGATGGCTTTGCATATAAAAAGATAGAAGAAACATGGCCACACTTTAAAGAAGAACCTTGTAATTTCAAGCTTGCACTGGCAGTAGATGGTGTCAATCGATTTGGATATATGAGATCTATTTACTTAGTGTGGCTTATTTTTGTTATTAAAAATAGCATTCCTCCTTGGATGTCCATAAAGAGGGAGCATGTAATGTTGTCAATGATTGTACCAAGTATTTTTTATTTAATAGTTATCTAAATTATAATATAAATATTACATCAGAATGGTCATAATAATTATGTAATAATTATATTCATTCAATTACTAGGTAAGTACCAAGTTAAAGATATTAACATGTATATTGAGCCCCTTATTGACAAGTTGTTGAAGCTATGGAATGGGGTCACTATGTATGGCATCTCTAGTCCAATAGGACAAAGAGAATTTCAATTACATGCAATGCTTGTATGGACAATACCTGATGCCCTTGAGCTAATTCATTTTTGCGGTATATTATATTATTAAGGTCGCATAATTTTGGTCTATTATAGTGCTTACACATTATTTTTGTATTCTTAAGTTGTGCATGATAATTGTACATGATCATTTAGGTCTATAGACAAAAGGAAAATTCACATGTCCAATTTGTGGTCTGAAGATGAAATCTTGTCATTTAAGAAGTTTAGGAAAGTAGGTGTTCGATGAGTTTAGGCACTTTCTCCACAATAATCATAAGTATCAAATTGTTGAAAAATATTTTTTTAATGAGAAAGAAGAGACAACATCAAGGCCATGAAGAATGATACCTCATTTATGGAAGTTGAAATACGATCGACAAAATCATTGAGGTAATGTCTAGTTTATAGTCCAAAGTTTGAAAATTATATTTTGATACTGTCTTTTATTTAGTAATGATGTGATTGATGCTTGTGAAGGTCATCAAGTCATTAATAACCAACTTCCTAGAAGAAGAAAAATTTATCCTACTCAATTTAATAGGTTACTATATTACAAGGATCTCCCAATCGTGCATTTGTTTGATGCTATGTGTTATCTAAGGTTTTAAAACCCTAAATTTTTCTCTCCAACTCAAATATGTGAGAATTAAAAAAATGGTAAGCTTTTAAAGGTTATCATTTATAAATTATTTTGCATTGTATAATATTTAATTCTTTAAAAAGATTAAATATTATCATTTTTAAATGCAAAATAATTTATTATCATTATGACATTAATCTTTCACATAATAATTCTAAGGGAAAGTTCATACACATGAAATGAGTTAATTATTTAAGAATTAACATTAATATGAAGTGCTAAGTAAAAAGAGAGAATTTAAAATAATTAATTCCTTAAAAAAAAAAATTATTATTGTACTTTAAGGAAAACTTGTACGAGGAGAAATGAAATAGGGTAAATTGGAAAATGTAAAATAAATAATTCTTTAAGAGAATTAATTATCATTGTAATGGGAATATTTTTTTGGTAAGAAGTTGGGGCATTTGCCAAATTTTTTGGCAAAGTTATTTAATGAGGGAAAACTGATTGTATAGGGGTTCTTGTTCTTCTCGGGTTGGGAAATGTTGGCACATTTTTCAAGATAGGGAAGGCATTCTCAGTTTGAGGATTTGTAACAAAGAAGGGAAAGAACAGAGGATATTTATTTTGCAACTTTTTTATGATGTAAGGGAAAATAATCATATGGTTGTTTGCTGATTTATTTGAAATAAAGAGGGATTTATCTTGAAATCCTATGGTTTTAATTTATTTTTCTCTAGTTGGAAGTGATCCTATGGTCACTCTAGCCACATTTGAAATAACTTTCTTGCCCTCATTTATTAAGGTTTTTGGTGTGTGATAAAATCTTGAGGTTTTATTCATCCAAATATGCAAAATGAATATTATAGTTCATTTCATTTCATTGTCGATGGGAAGATTGATTGGATAGCCTATGTGCTATGTATTTGATTTCCTTTCTAATTGTTTAATTTAAAGTTCACATTCATATCATGTTGATAAATGAATGTTAGTATTCCTTCTTTGCCTTTTGGTTAAAGGCATATCAAAAGATAAATTATTTTGAATCAAAAGGAAGGAGTTTTACCTCTATTTCAAAATTCAGAGAGCACTTGACAAGATAATTGCAAGTGTCTATTACTAGTTTTAGAGTTTATCTTTCTTTTTGGGTATTCAAGAGTCAATTGTAAAGGTGTTTTTGGAGAGGACAAACCTATTTACTAACACTATACATATTGGAATGAATGTAATAGAGACACTATAGAAAATATTAGATGGAAGGTGTGATAGAAAAAAAATTATCAAAATTTGTAATAACATTCATGAATCTAATTATGCACTAGAAGATTTCATTGAATCAAATAGAAATGGAGACCACATAAATATGAGTGCCCTTTCTTGGTTATTAATGGAGCAACAAAGTGATGCATTAAAAGAAGTCATTAAAAAAAATTTCACAAGATTTTCTACAAATATTAGTCTTGTATCAATGAAATGTGATTTTCGGCCAGGCTTGAAAATACATGATTGGCATACCTCCATCTAAGTAAGTCATGTTCTCTATTTATAATATATTTGTAAAATTGCATGTACTATCTATTGTGTTTTTTCATAATATATTGAAAAGATAATTTTTTTATGATTGTAGTAAGTCCTACCTTTATCCCTCTCACACCAGTTTGACAACAATATTAAACAAGTTATATATGATCTTGGAAAATACATGAGGTTAGAAGTGTTATTTCTTAGATTTGTTGTACATATATTATATTTATGACTTGCTTTACTTTAATTTTTATCTAAAATCTCATTTATGTGTTCTTGAATGTTGAATCTCTTTTAGGTGATAATCATTTAAAGAAAATGATAAAAAGATCTAAAATATTGGAAGAGAAAAATTCCACAACTTATGTGTGAAATGAAAAAGTGTCTACCTTCAATTGTTTTCAATGCTCAAGAACACTAACTCATACATTAAGTTGAGAATATTGAATTGTGTGGACTTATACCAACTAGGTCAATGTGGATAGTTGAGAGGAACTTGAAATTTATGAATGGCTTAGTTTGACAAAGAGCACATCCTAAGGCTTCTATGGTAGAGGGATATATTTTATACTAGACCATGGTGTACATTAGTGAATATCTTCCAAAGTTTGCAATAAATATCCATGTAGATCGCATTTTGGATCCCAACTCTATTAACAAATTTGAAGGGGAGTATCTAATGGGAAAAGGTAAATTAAGGAGAGTTGGAGGTAATTATAAGTTGTTATTGTAGTTAATTAATTCTTATCAATCATCAATATAAGTTTTTTTCTAACTGATCTAGTTGTTTTCTTTATAGTTGCTCATGAGTGGGATGCACTACATTTGTATATTGCAAACAATCTTGATTGGATGATGGTATGGATTCAACAATCTCAAGAAAATGGTTGCTCATTAATATGAGATGGTATTGCATCATTGGTTAAAGAAGCTCATCTTAATAGGGATCCCAATATTATGCCAATGGTACTTGATCTAGCATATGGCTTAAAAGATAGAAAGGTAAATAGAAGATTACTAATCATGACTCATAAGTTTAATATCAACTCATAGATTGATGAAAATAATCTTGAAATGTTTGAATAATTATAGATCAAACATCATAGAGCTATGTACTACCATGGCCATAAATTTTGCATTAAAAAAAATAGACAAAATAAAGAAAACTTGTGATTCTAGAATAAGTACAGTCTTCCAAGTCACCAATATTTTATCTAAAAATGGAATACATCCTCAACAATTTAAAAATTGATACTATGGCATTTTGGATGATATACTTGAGTGTGACTTTAATTAATTCAAATTAGTTCTATTTCTCATCAAATGGTACAAGATACGACTGAATCAAAATGATCCTGATATGACTATTCTTGAACATGATAGTGGATTTACAATAATTAATATAAGGTCATTTGGGTCAATTGGAAATGAGCCCTATGTTCTTCCAAGCCAATGTGAGCAAGTGTTTTACATTGGCATTCCACATAAACCAAGTTGGTCATTTTTTGTTAGACAAGATCCAAAAGAAAGGTCAGTAAAGTATAATGTGACGGAAGAAGAAGATATTGAAGAATCAAAAGAGAAAGTAAATGATGATCACGAATGACTATTATACAATAATGATGATGATGAAGAAGATGATGATAATTCTAGTTCTTGATGATGATGGTGATGATAATGATGATGATGATCATGATCATGATCATGTTGATGAAGACAATGATGACCAAGGCAATGATGGTCATGATGATGATGGTCATGATAATGGTGATGAAGATGATGATAATGGTGATGAAGATGGTGGTGGTGGTGATGACGATGATTAAAGTGAGTAATACGATGATGGTGATGATGATCAATGGTATGATCAGTGAAATTTCTATTGACGTATGATTACTATCATGTAGGATGAGGTCATGATTTATTTATAGAAATTTTCTTGACTTGTATGTTTTTATATTTAATTTATTATTTATTGAACTCTATTGGCATGGAGTATATACAATGATATTGCATACCTACCACACATAAAGTAGAAGTAAGGAATTAAAAAATATACAATGATCTCAATGAATGCATCATGTTTTTTTTTCCTTCTACATAATTTGTAGTATATTGATGGAAGGCTAAAATAAATAGGGAATATTGTAGGAATTATAAATATTTCTCAACCTATGTCAACTAATAAGTGGCCAAATTATATATTCGAGGCAAACAAGGTAAATCTTGTTTTTGTATGTGGTATAAAATCAATAAGTGTGGGGGAAGAGCTTCTGATAGATTACAGTTTGGATCGTGTAGATACAAAAAAATCCCCTATCATGGGACTAGTAAGTATCACATTTAAACCAATTTCTTCCAATTAATATTGGCTCCAATATACAATCTACTATTTTATTAAGAATTGTTTTTGGTAAGTATATTACTTTCATTTCAATGTTGATTGGTAAGAATTACTAATCCTTTTTACAGGGTGACATGGATACACCACAAGGCACGAGTGGGGATGTACCAACTCACACATCTTCTTTAGTGAAGGTAAACCTTAGTTATTATAATTGTATAAATTATAAAAGAAAAATCATATTATTATGTTCTCTTCTTTATGGTTTTGGAGTTATTTTGATAGAATTTTACTGATATTGATGTTACAACTTGATACTTATTGATAGGGAAAAGAAAAAATGATAGCAGATCAAATGTGATCCGAAAAATGGATGTCATTTCTAGATGACATCACCCGTAGTGCTAACCCCATATTCATGGCCCATACTTAGAGTCAATTCTTTGAAGGTAAGCAATAATAGATGTTCAATAGATGTTTATATTTTATAATATTTTAATGATTATGATCTAAATTATTATGTGGTCTTCTACAGGATTTTGTGACACCTAGGAGACTACGTGGTGAACATGGTGAGGGTTGTAGTGCACAACCTTCATGTAAGTAACACTTTATCTTTACAACATTACTAAAAATTATAGTTTTATTACACTATTGATTTCATTCAAGGCAGATTTAGTTATGACTAAGTGTTATTCCATACTTGGGTCTCTATTTGAACTAGTCAGATATATGCCAACTCGGTGTGTGTGTGTGTGTGTGTGTGTGTGTGTGTGTGTGTGTGTTTGTGTGTGTCTGTGTGTGTGTGCATGTGTGTGTGCCAAATCGGTATATATATGTATGTGTGTGTGTGTATGTGTGTGCTTGTGTGTGTGTGTGAGTGTATAATCTATATATTTAGCATTACTAAAAACTACAGTATTATTACACTTTATCTTTAATTAATACTTTCTTTTATTCTTATGAGAAGAAAAAATATAGTAGTTGTATACATTGTGAAACAATATGAGCAATAACAGATGATTGTGGCCCTTCTAGTGCAACATTGTTTGTTTTCATCTACATTATAACACTTAACTTTGATTTTCGAATGCTTCTAGCTAGTATCTCATTTGATCTTTATCCATTGCAAATATCTTTTCTAACAATGTATTCTTTAGCTCATGATGAAGTGTGGATGCCTCCTTCAGTCATAGCTCTAATATTGCCAAGTTCATTTTCAGTAACAAGGAGCTTGCAAACATCTTTGACTATGCAAAATACAACTGGTAAAACCTTGTTTTGCTATATTTTGTAATGTGTTAATCATGTTTTTTTTTTGGTAGATTTTATACTCATGGACCTATTTTGTGCACTATTAAATGGACCTACAATTGATAGAACAACATAGAATAGTATTACTAGAGCTTAACCATTTCCTAGAGTAGTCTATGTGACTAGTACTAGTTCATTTGTGGGGACATTGTTGTTGAACAAGAAAATTATGTTTCCATTAAAATTATAAAAGCTTTCAGATGCTTTAAAATTATTATTATTTATAGTGTAATTGTAGTTTATTTGTACATAACTCATTTTGGATTGATAATCCTATGATGTTTTTGTAGGAAATGATTAATTCTTTGATCATCATTTTCAAATGACATTGACACTATTTGGAACCACCATACATAAAAGGTACGTAGTTTCATATCATTGCCACAACATTTTTCTTTTATTCTATTTATTGTACTATATTAAAGTTATTGATCTAATTATTTTATTTTATTTTAAAAGGTGTAATGAACATGGTCCTAAAAATCAGCTCATTACATTTTTTGAGGACCATTTTGGAAAAAAACATTTTTTACACTACCCTACTTCTCAAAAGAGCATCCAGACATATAAAGATTGTAAGGAAGCAATATAGGAGGGTTCTAAAGGATAACCCAAAGTACATCCATCCTCCTATGATTCCATCAATGGAGTGAAATGAAATAATAGAAGATGCAAAAGAGAAAAGGCTACGTGGTAAAGAAAATGAAATAGAAAAGGGCAAAAGAAGGTATGTCATGATAGTATTAAGTAGAATGTAATCATGCACTAATTAGTGATCTTTGTAAATATATAATCTAACATGTTTCAAATTGTTCATAAACTACAGGACACATCAATGGCTACAAAAGTGAGACTAGAAAAGGTTGGTCAACACAAACTTGGCTCTAGGGGCTATACAAATCTTCAGTCTCAACTTGTAAGTAGCATCAATGGAATTTTATATTTAAAAAATTATATAATGTTCCAAAAACATTTTTTTTAATCAAATCATATATGCAAAACTAACGATATTAAGCAAAAAATACAGGGCATAGAATTCAATGTAGAGCCTATAGATGAAGATAAAAAAGTTGCCTTGAGGGAAGGCTATAAAGTTGTGCTTGCATGCCTATGCTAAGAATCTGAAAGTCATACCCAAGAATTTGGTGCACCAAATGAGACATAGGTAAATTGGTCAAATGAAAAGTAAATCAAATTGAATAGTTGAGAAATTTTGTTTTTGGTGTTAGTTTCTAACATAAATTGAATGCATAACATTTCACTATAGCCTTCATATCCTATCACAGAACTTGTGTGTGATGAAGGCCATGATGTGTATCATAGTGGTGGAGGTATTAATTTTCTATTGGAAATTAATTATGAAATTATGAATATAATTTAACATCTTCAATTACAATTTGACGTGTAATCATTTTTTGAATATTTTAGAGCATGTTGAACATCATGGTGAAGGAATGGAGCATGTTCCAAGTGTTCAACATGTGACAGATCAAAATTTTATTGTACATGATGTGGCATTGTCAGGTAAGAAAAATGCATGTTATGCTCTATTGGTTAATTAAATACTTGTAACATTTTTTTTCAAAAAGAAATAGATTATGTCAATTTAACCCATTTACTTGTTATTGCAATAGAACCCCCTTTAGTGCAGTAACCTCCTGCTCCTCAAAATAGGATGAACCATCATAATTTAACATTACATGTACCACAAGAGGAAGAGAATGAAGAAGATATTGATGCTCCTATCAGCCTTTAGCTTAAGAGAGCTAAGAAAAACCAAAAAAGAACTATTTTTTTTAAATGTTCTTTGATAAACTTTGTTGGATAATGAAAGAAAATTGTTTTAAGTAATTATCTATGAATGTTGTGTATTAATATTGATTTTTACATCATGTTAATGAATATTTTTATGTGTTTTAATGAAGTCTTGATTATTATTGTGTATTAATGAATTTTATATCATATTAATGAATGTTATGTGATTATATCGATTGAATGTTATTGTTTATAAATGGATGAATGAATGAAAGAAGTATGTAATTAGATGATAATGGAGAGTTTAGATTGATGTTAGGGGGAGGGGGGTGAGGCCAGATGAGCTTCGACCTTCACATGGTAGGCCTTCTTAAGTAGAGAATATTAAAGTATTCTTAAAACCAATTGAAGCTCAAACTAACATACTTTCATTAATTAATCAATTTTATTCAATAGATTTACCACTTGCATCATTTTGGGTGTTGCAGTCGGATCTAGAGCTAACTCTAAAATAATAGTTTTACATGCAAGATGTGGTTGTTGGCAATAATCAAATAAAAATAATAGTGACTAGATCAGTATGAATTTTACTTTGTTCAATTGTTTTGATTAGGATGTCATTTTATATATAGTTGGTGTAAATACAAGATCCACATAAAAAGGTACAAAAAATAGTACTATTCAACCACTACATTAAATTTTGATGAGTAGATTAGTATGAATTTTACTCTATTCAGTTGTTTCATTTTATTTATAGTTGATGCAAATACAAGATCCACATAAAATAAGTACAAATGTAGTAGTTTTTTTCTTTCTTTGTAATAGTTTTGATTTTTTTCTCTAAAGAAGATTTCTCAATCCCTTTATATCTCTCAGGTAAGCATCCATATCTCCCTATCAAAAAAAAAATTATTAGAAGAAAATAACCATTAAGAAAAGTAGGGTTGTATTGAAAAATTAGTTCCATGATTTCCAATACTTAGAATGTAGGACTATAAATAGTAATAGCATAAATGAAGTACATCTAGACTTAAATTCAATTTAGTAGTTCCCCCAATAAGGGTCTTTAAGTGAATCATTCAATGTTCACTGTATTCTTAGATTTACAAAGTTGAATACAACATATGATTGACAAAATTTGTACCGACTATGAATAGAAAAAGTACTAAATTATACAAACTCTGGATCCTCACTCCACATCCTAGAAATCCTTATATAGAGGATTGCAACAAGCTTCACATGGGAGGACAAATATCAAAAAACTTTGTTACATGACAAACATTCTTTGTACTTAATCAAAAATCTGGATGTAATTACAAAACTTCAATTGGTAGTTTCAACAAGTATCCTTGCAAATTTTGTTAGACTTCATGATGTTGTCACTTTACTTGCCTTTCTCTTGTTTGCTCTATCTCTAATTGTATTCCCACATTGCCTAGTCATTGTCAAGAGATGTTATAGCCTTTATATCAGCAATGACTTCCTAGATGGAAATATTAGTATCCACATTTGGCCATGTGGCATCCCTAACTACATCCAACTCTTCAAGGTATTTATTCCATTTAGTATAAGTAATTTCTTTCAATTCTCCAATAAACTTGCTCATTTATGACTCAATTTTAAATAGAAAGTCAATCATGTCATAGACATCTCTTACATGTATCTCATCATTGCAATAGGCCACAAACTATGGATTTCTTGAAATATCCTCAAATGAGGAAGACCACTCTTGCCATTCCTTTATAACACCATTAGCATCTAGAATATTAGGAATAAAATTTGGAATCCCCATGGCAATTTTCTTCATCTTACCTTGTATTAATCACATTTTTCTTGAGAAAAACCCATGCAATTCTTTCACCATGTTAATCTTCTTGCATTAAGAATTACTACCTTGGGTAATTCCTTCTTTTGGGGTAAGAGATGAACCAAGCTATCAAAGAATTATGTATATGGTCCCCATGTTGTGAATAAAGGGGATAAAAGGGCTAATTCTTTTGAGCATTGAAATTCAACTCCTTGCAAAGAAATGTAGCTACTATGCACATTTTGAGATACAATTTGTAGGGAACCTATCTTGTGCATCATCAAGCTCTTAATTATCTTGATCTCTACCTCCTTGGCACCATCTCATTCATCTATATCCAACTATTGACCCTCTCCTTAATTTTTTTTTATTAGCTTATGTTTGGGCTTACTGGTCTCTCACCTCTGTGATGGGCCTTGTAACAATTCAAAG
Source organism: Cupressus sempervirens (assembly GCA_028749045.1). Classification (NCBI taxonomy): domain Eukaryota; kingdom Viridiplantae; phylum Streptophyta; class Pinopsida; order Cupressales; family Cupressaceae; genus Cupressus; species Cupressus sempervirens. The sequence continues at coordinate 1,097,951,931 of CM053785.1, forward strand.
GTTTCATGTATCTTCTTCTAAGGTAGCCACCCTCTTTTCTAGGACATAATTCCTCTTTACTTCTTCCTCATACTTCTTCCTAGAATCAATGGATATATTGTATGTTTGAAACAGTTGTTCTTTAGGTATATCCATTTTTCTCTTCCCCATCAATGATGTTGTGTTCTACAGATTATGGATTTGATCATTGGATATAGTAGTGGCATTCCAAAATATTACATTTCTATAGGGAGAATCCATTATCTCCATGGTGATTTGCTTATTTCCCTCATGAGACATGCTCCATACAAAAATTTTCTTACTATCAATGTTGAATCCAAACCCCTACAGCTCACCAGCAATATTGGTCTCTTCATAAGAGATTGACTTATTATGTCTTATGATTTGGTCTAGCATAAAAGATGAACTCAACTCCCATCCTGGAAAGAGAAGCATCCCACTTCTTGTTACAAGCTCTATGGCTTCTTCTACTATGAGAACCTCACTACTAGGATCATATTCCTCCAACCTTTGTACTAGCTCTGTAGTCTTCTCAGGGGAATCTCCTAGTTGCAATTGTAAGGTAATCTCATTTTTCTTTACCTTGTATAAGAATGTCTTGAATTCATCTAACTTAATTAATTCATCATCCTTCATGAACTCTTGATCTTGAATTATTCACTCATCTAGCATTTGAATCTACAATTCAATTTATTGGGGATCTTCTCATTCTCCCCTACTTGATTTAGCAAGAAATTATGTCTTATGGTGTCATAACATTTGGATCCTTAGGAAACATTTGTCTTTCCTCTAACCTTCTCAGGGATCTCAATAATTTTATGTTTCTTCCTCCCTTGTTCCCATGAGGAACTTATTGGTTGATCATCATCAACCTCAATGGTTATGACATCCTCTTTTTGAGGGGAGTGAGTATCTTCCCTATATTTGATTTCAACAGGCACCTATACCATTATTTGATCAAAATTATCAAGGTGTCCATTATATCTATCTAGGTATGTTGCCTCATGGTAGAAATCCTTAAATGATGGATCAATTTTCTTCATGGCTTCTTCAATTTCTATTATATTACTCCATGTTTGGGTTCTATCCCTACAAACCTATATTTCTAAATAGCTCACTATGCAGTCCTCTTCCCAATTTGGTTTGCTGCTAAGGAGGGTGTACTTAATCATCTATTTAAGAGCATGCCTCACCAAATCATTTGGATCATAGGTCCCAACAAGGTCTGAGGGAAGCTTGAACTCTCCCATGTACTGATCTTTCTCTTCTATAGCATCTTTTCCTATTAGAAAACCACCTACCTTTGTATTCCTTGCTACAAAAGATCCTTTCTTAATAGTAGGACCTAAATATTCTTTATTCATCATCAGTAATTGCCAAAAGAATTGTAATTGACCTAACCTTTCAAGGATATATTTTGGTAATACATGAGGGGTTGTGGACACCCCAAAACCCTTATAATTGAAAAAAAATCAAAGAGAAACAAACTACCCCAATCATGACTTAGTACCCTATCCCCATTTGGGCAAGCAGATGGTCTTATTAGCATCCTTACCCCTCTAAGTACTCTTTTAGTAATAACTACTAACATGTTTGAAATAGGAAAAAAAATCATTGTAAAAAGCAATAGCATTGGCATGTGGATAAAACCTTTGCCAAAAGTGAGTCCACATCTCCATGGACAAGTTATCTCCATTTTATTCAGTGGCTTCAATGAAGTCTAGACTGATATGTCCTATGTTCTTATACAAAATGATGTGCATTAACAATGATTAATGGAACAATCCAAACATCCCAAGTTCTCCATTCTGAGCTGCAATAATTTTATCATGTATCATATTGATTATATACTCCACAAAATCATACCCAACATTATGATTTGGATCTTGAATATCCAAAGAAATGATACATATGTAACTTGGGGCATTATTTGTGCCATTAATTCCTATCACCTTATTTATACCAAAAATGGTGTACTTAAAATATTTGCCAAAAAACTCAAGTGGCATCAAGTCTCCTACCTTCTTTGGCATCTCACCCCTCTCTATATTTGAGTTGGGAATGTGCCTCTTCATGACTCTTCTAGTAAAGAAACTCTTAGAATTTTTGAAAGTTTCATTCATCTTCTCCTTTTCAATTATCTTTTCCATAGGTCCTCCTAGATCAAAGACCTCAATGAAAGTCTCTCTATCTAGTCTACATAGGATACTCATATCCTTCCTATGGAAAGTTTTAGTTCTTGGATTGTAGGATTTGATTTATTTCTTTATCATATCAACATCCACTATTACTTCTAGCATTATCAATTTTTCCATATTTCTAATCCATGGGTTGCAAATTAGTGACTTTGCAAACCTATTCTAATAGAAATACCAAAAAATCTTATTTCCATTCATAACAGGTACAATGGCATCTCTGCAAAGAGGGTATGCATCTTTGAAAACATGTGCATTCAAGGTTTGAACATGAGAAGACCCTGGAAGGAAATATACTGACTCCTCTACATAGAAGGTTGCCAACTTTGGTTTTTCTTATTCAATAACTTGAGAAGACTCTTCCACATCAATTTGAGCTATTATCTTGCCTTCTTCTTGTGCCATGATTCTGCAATCAAATTCTTACAAACAAATTCTCTCAATATCAAACTTCTAAAAGCTCTGCAAATCTTTGTAAATTTTGTAAATCTCTTAGTCCTCACAATTCTATCTTTGAATTTTGCAAAAGAGTAATTTAGAATACCGTTAAACAAACCTATTAATAGATAATAAAAAAATACAATAGCGTGAGCATTTATGTCTATTTATGTCAATGTGCATGACAAAGTCTCAATTTTTGTAAAAGTGCCAAAATCTACTTGTATTGCCAACCTTTCCTAACTTTTTATGTACTTTTGACAAGACATTTCTTTTAAGGCATAATGAGTCTCCTTCATAGTCATTTTTGCATTAAAAACCATCCTCATGACCTGGCAACTCCCTTTGTTCATTGTTCCAAAGTCATTTTCTGCCTTAGCACTTAAACACTAGTGACTAGATGACCATAGCTCCAAACCCTTTTTGCCACTTCGCAGTCTATCTACCATTTTTGTGCCTTAAAGATTTGACCTCTCTATAACCTTAATCGTGTGGTCAATTCATTTTATTAACATTTACACTTTTTGTTTGTGACTGTGTAAATACCCCTAGCAACCATGAAATCACGGCTTCACACATCTTTCTCACTTTTAAGCTTTTATTCCTAAGACTATACAATCAAGATATTGTATACAAATTAACCTTAAGACTTTGCTAGGTCATAGCTTGGCTTATCTAATAACAATTTTACTTCACAACCATACAAGAAAAGGATATTTTATACTCTTTTAACCTAGTCATTGCTTTCGTGCTTATCTTTACTATTATTTCTTTAACATCATGACTGCATGACCCTTTACATTCTGATTTCAATCTGACTGCATTGCATGGTCATGTTCTGATCATGTATTACATTTATTAATCATGTGACCATGCGAACATGTGTCTTTTAGCTAGTTTTTCCATGTTGTGGCTTGTTTTAATCACTTTCCTCTTATCACTACGCATTTTTTTCTAAGTTGATTGCATCACCAATTCACTGACTTAATCACTCTTATCTTCTTTGATAGTGTGACTAAGGGAACAAACATTTCAAGCACTTGTCAGTGCTGATTGCCAGGTCATAACTTATCATCTTTACTACATAACACAAATAAGGCACTCTCACCATAAAAAAAATGTAGACAATTGGTAAAGTGAAAATGAGGGCTATCATACCTTAGGGATGGAAGTGACTAGTTATTTGATATTATACTTCAGAATCCCTTCACTCACACTCTTTTCTTTAGATCTATCCCCTATAGTAGAATTTAGAGACATAGATATTGCAAAATTTTCTCCTTGTATTAATATTCTTTGAAACTAATACATTACTAACATAAACTCAAGAATAACTCAAGATATGGTAGAATTATCATTCAAGATCCTTTTGTATTCTCAAAATTGCAGAATGGTATTAATATTCTTTGAAACTAATACATTACTGATGTAAACTCAAGAATAACTCAAGATATGACCGAATTTTCATTCAAGATCCATTTGTATTCTCAAAATTGCACAATGGTATTAATATTCTTAGGAACTAATACATCATTGATATAAACTCAAGAATAACTCAAGATATGACAGAATTGTCATTCAAGATCCATTTGTATTCTCAATGGTATCATCAATCGAAAGAATATTCATGCACTTGTTGTACTTAACATCGGGTCATTGGTGAATAGAAATGATCTCTCACAAACAAACCCTCAAATTTGACTACATGACCTTGTTCATTCTAATCTTAGGCTCTTCACAAGTCTCATCTACCAAGGTAATACAGATTGTATCCTTCCTTTTCTTTCCCTACAATATGGCACCGATGAGAGATTGAAGGGAAAAGTAAAAAAAATTAAAACCCTAAGTGCCTAATCCCAAACACAAATACCCCAACCTCATAATGGGAAAAGAGCCAATGAAAATACCTAAATAAGAATTGTATCACCATGAAAAAATTGCAACTTCTCCATAGTTTTTGGGTGCAAGAAAACCACCAAGTTATCATTGTTAATGGCTTCGTCCACAATGAGCTAATTTGTAGCTTTCTTCCACTCTGCAATAATTGTGTTGAAATCCCTTTTAGTTCCTTTCTTGTTACCAACAAAAATAATCCATTTTTTTAGCAATCAATGAAAATACCTAACCAGGCCAAGGCAAAAAATGAAAAAGATTTAGAGAATTGATCTTACGCTTCTAAGGATTCTCCCTTGTGAGCTATTGAAGTGCAGTAAATTTTGATTCTTTTGAGTAGATCCAAATAGAGAAATAAATTAAAGAGCATGAACCCTATTCATTGTATTTATAGGGGAAACTAATTTTCTTAGAAGCTAAATTTACTTGTGGTGCTATCAAATTAGGGGTGTTTTGGCTATTTTAAATTTAGAAGAATTATTTGTTAAACTAAATGAAAAGAAATTACCATGGCCAACAAGCAAGAGCAAGAAAAAGAATAAACTAATCTTAGATAGGGAGAAAGAATAAATTGGCACTACTTCATATGCTCTATGTTTGCGCATAACAGGACATTTCTGGATGGGAAAAGAAATGGTAGGCGTCTAAAATATTATGCCTATTTAATAATAATAAGAAAACAAATATAACCAAATTAAGATTGGATTTAACTATCTTATGTTTAGGCTGAATAAAATATTATTCCTATTTAATAATAATAATAAGAAAACAAATATAACTAAATTAAGATTGGATTTAACTATCTTATGTTTAAGCTGAATTGATTTCAATAAGTCAAAGGAAAAGAAAAAGTTTTAGAATTTTAGTGGACAATAAATTTAGTGGAAGTAAGCTTTCCTATTTATGAAATGAGTATATATTGTATCTCTCATATAGAGCGTTTGAATTATTTTACTTGAGAGTTTAGGTGTGTGTGTATATACACATATGTATATATATATATATACACATGTGTGTATATATATACACACATGTGTATATATACATACATATGTGTATATATATGTATATGTAATATATATACACATTTGCATATATATGCATATATATATATATATATGTATGTATATATATACATACATATGTGTATATATGTATATGTATGTACATATGTATATATATACATACATATATGTGTGTGTGTGTATATATATACACATGTATGTGTGTGTGTGTATATATATATATATATATATATATATATATGCAATTATTAAATTATATTTTGATTTTAATTTTTTAGTTAAATTTATTAATTCATAGTTTATTGATTACATAAATCTATTTTTTTGTGATTGATTTGTCTAACATATATTGCATTCAATTTATATTTATAAAGGTGAAATATTTTTTTATAATGGCTTGCACATGATGTGTCATGCTCAGATATCTGGATATTGATTACAATTGGTTACTCTTCTTCTAGATCATCAGTTTGAGCAGCCATGTCCACTATTGTAATTGGTTATTCTTGTGCCACATCACCAGTTTGAGTAGCCATGTCAACTATTATAGTTGGTTGCTCCCTTTTTCTTTCTTCTATTCAAACTGGTGCATTGATTATTTGTGCCTCATCTTGGTCCATATCCATTTCTTCAACTTCTTTTGGTAACAATTGATTTTTTGAGGAATATTCTATCATCTACCTATTAAAAAGTGTGTCATCTATATTGTCCTTTATATCTTGTCATTTTATTTTCAAAGTTAATCATCTTTTTAACTTCATTATTGTAGGCATCTAGGACTTGTTCATATTTCTCCTATAGCTCTTGTATAAACCTTTTCTCTTTCCTAGTAGTGGCCAAGGTAAGAGTGGTTGTTTCAAAATTTAATTTTGTCTACTCTTTTGACAATCAAGTTCCCCATTAATTATTAGTTTAAGAATAACTAGCTCATTATACTTTTGTAAAGGTTCCCCAATCACTATGAAGGTTCATTATACTTCTCATTCAAGCGACCACGTGACTAAGGGTTTACTAATTGTTTTGCTCAATCATAGGCTAAAAGGTAGTTGAATTCTTAACTAATGTGACTCAGCAACCAGGAAAACTTCACTTCTTGGCCAGGTTGCATTACAAAATGTTGATGTCTTTTGATAAGATTTGACTATTCGATTAATTTGATTGCTAAGCCACACACTTAAAAGCTTTATGACCTCATATCAAAACTCCTAACCTTTGGAGAGTTTATTTCATTGACCATTGATCATGTTAAGATCAATGATGGGTGTATCACTACATTCTGAAGTTGTGCAAGGTTTAAACAATGCAAGGATATGAGGTTGTGACACATGGACTTGGTGGGTCAGTTATATCATGAGTTTCCATATAACATTGAGTTGGATAATATGCCAAATTTTTTGTTCAGATTCACCAAAGGCATAGCATGTAAGTAAAGGGGGATGTTGAGTTGGATCAGTGGGCCCGATGCCTTTTAAGTGAATGTAGTAATAGTTGGAATCACTCAGGATTGTCGATCAAATGATGATTGATGATCATCACTTTGCCAAATTTTGAAGATGTTTGAACTTTAAACAAAGCAGGGAAGTAACACATTCACATGTATCCAACTTCTAAAAAATGTAATGCAACTTTTTAAAGTTTTAAAAGGAATCATCTGATTTGGTGTAAAATGACAGTTAGGTTTCAAACTTTGTGGCGCATCTTGCAATATGACTATTACAGCATTAATTCTGATCAATGTAAGTTCGTGTGAAGAAAATTGCCATAAAATTTATGATTCATCTCATTATTGAGTACCAAGCAAAAAGAATTTTTAGAGTGTAGAAATATTTAGAATTTCAAATTCTGTTTCCTCAATGCCACGAATAATTGTAGGAAAAATTTGTAGTGGAGAAAACAAGTTTGTTAAGGTGAGTACTGAAATTATTTGGTTAGTCAAGAATTAGTAGTTGTAATTGAGATAATATAGATTAAATGCCTCCACAAAGGGATTTTTCAGGAAAGGTATATTACTAGTTGCTAGTTGTGCATGATGATTTTCTGGAACAATTACCATAATCAACTAATGAGTCCTCCAAAGAAAAAAAAACTAGTGCCTAAAAACACTAGATTACTCGTCAGTAAAGGTTTCCATGACAATGCCAATTAGTTAAGAGCTGCCCAAACATCTACTGGGGGTTTAGAGATTCGCTGCAAATGGTTTTCAAAAGAAAACTCGATACTCCTCTAAACAATGTATGGGAGTTTGAAATTGGTAAGCTACTTGTCCCAAGTGTTTTCTTCAATGATGATTTATTGGCCATGATAGCAAAGAGATATGACCGAACATCAAGGATGGTCAAGAATCATAGTGGAGATAATTTGTTTAGGGTTCACCAGAGCTAATTAGGGAAGTTTTTAGGTTAAACCCTGATCACAAAATACATGAGAAAATTGACATGGAAGATTTGTAAGAAAGATATGATGCTTAGAGTGTGTACCTAAGGAGAGGACCACTATAGGAACACTTTGTTAAAATCAGTCAATTACCATTGGTAACTGCCAATACCCCAAAGCCGTTGTTAAGGAAATATTTCAATCCTAGGGCTCAAGCACTATATTTTTCTCTGTCCAAAATATTTGGAATGGATGAACAAGATCACATCACTGATCTATTTTTTTTATCATTACTTAGACACTACAATATGGCATGAGCTCACTTTTTTATTTTGCTACATATTTAGCAAAAGAAATACATGATGCATTAATAGGCATAAATAAGGCTAAAGTTGTAAAACCATTATGTTAGTACTCAATGTTGATGTACATATGTTTGTATAAGGGTGTTACCTTTTTCTCTAAAGACATGAAGTTGGAGCTAGAGAAGGATGGAGATAAATTACCAGTCTAAATATGGAGCATTGATAGGACCTAGGAGGTCACTAATGCTAGTTTTATCAGACTTGATAGGTATTTTTCTTCCAAGCTAAGAATTCTATTGATTGGAGATAACCCTATAATACCTCAATCCTTGCTGGAATTTATTATACCAAAGGATCATGCCAAAGGACTGAAGGTAATCCATAACTAGGGAGACATTATTTCATATTCAGTTTCTCCTATCTTCAGAGTGTATAGTTTCCTAGGGAAACCATATGTGTTGCCATATCAAGTACCTTCGAAGGTGGGGATTGAAAAATTCTTATGGAAAGTAGGAGGGTTCTTGTGGCAAGTAGGAAGGTTAGAAGAAAAGGAACTATTAGGTAGATCTAAAGGTACTTTCTTCCCTCGGATTACTGCTATCCACAATTTTTTTTTGTCAAGAAGGGTTGGAGGCAAATACAATTTTTTTTAGACAAATACTAGATAGCTCAATGTCATTCTTGTTTTACAGATCTTGAAGGTTTCTATAATTTGTTTAATTAGAGAACAAGAGCTAAATCACATGAACATATTATTTATTTTTCTGAAGATATAATTAGAAATCAATTTTCACTACAAGAGCAAGAGGTTAGAAAATAAAAATGGAAAGTGTACAATAGGTGTCATGTCCCTTCTCAAATAATTAAAAATAATAATTTTTGCCAAGGCAGGCAGGCCCAAGAAGGTGAAGTTTTGGAAAAGGGAGGTTAATATTTGGAAACCGTTGGACTAATAAATAAAAATTATTATTAAAATATGTTTTATTAACCCCTCTTGGACGTGAGTTAGGGTTATGCCCTCTTTTAAGGGGTTTGGAGGCATTTTGGGCTCATTCTAGAACTTGATTTTTGCTCATTTCTTTGTTGTTCTTCAGAGGCTACCAAACTTGTGGAGAAGGAGACCCAAGAAAAGGATTTTTTAGGTTTTTAGGAAGGCTAAGGATGGGAGTTTAAATCCATTCCATGTGCATGCTCATGCAGAGTTTGCCTTTGTGCTGAACAGTGTAGATTTGTGAGTTTTCGGGTGTGTTTTTTGTAAGAGTTTGGTGTTTCCAGTTGAGTATTTCATATCAGTTTTGGTTGCTGCTATATTTTATACTTTTAGATGTTAAAATAGAGCTGAATATATGTATTTTGTCATGATTATACTTCTATGATAGATTATTAGTGTTTTTGTGGTGTTTTCGAGAGCCCGATGAGCATTGTTTTTATCCTCTGTTTGGGAGCTATTGTGTAAATGTTATACACATCTAGAAATGTCATTTTGTAGGCTGTTATGCTGATGAAATTTCTATAAAAAATTCCACTTTTAGATTTATTAATAATATGTGAAATTGTGAAGTTTTTGGCACTATTTTCGGCATACCCAATTTGGGGTTTATTGAGAGATTGGTGGATCTTTGAAATATTGGTTGTTTGATCTTAAAGATCTGATTAGAGGCTTGAAATATCATGTAAAATTAAAAAAGGGACATTTCAATAGGGTTCTTGAATTTGTCAATGCCTTTGAGCCAAAGTATAATCCCTTTGCTGATAACAAATATTGGGGTGCCAAAATAGATATGCTTATGAATATTTTTTTTGGGTTTATGCAAACCTTAAATGAAAAGAAAGCAATTTTGACTGAAACTTATCTAGCAAGGCCATTGATGTATAAAATAGGTTGGTTAGCAAAGACTTGGGCCAGTACACATTGCAAAAGAGAATTGGTTATGTTGTGGCAAGAAATATTCAATTGATGCCTCTTTATAAGACACAACTATTAGAGACTCCACCCATTACACCTATTGCAAAGAAGCAGAAGCTAGAACTGGGTTCCCCTACCAATATTGAAGAGTATTCTCCTTCACAAACCCCTATCCAAATAGATGATGAAGATTCCTTAAGGGAGCAAATGAAATAGATGGGAGATGAAAGGAATATTGTTATAACTACAGTAGAGATAGAGGAAGAAGCACTTGTAGAGCCTCCCATGCCATCATTAGCTCTTACTGTAGGAGATTTTCAAGGTAGATAAATTGACCTTTTGGTGGAACAAGCATCATTGAATATTTTGGATGATGAAAACTTTGTAAAATTTACAGCATTTACTCAATTTTTGTGGAGGAGCAATATTATAAATTTTGAGGCAAGGTGCAAGAAAATTAAAACAGAGCAATGTGATAGGCAGGACTCTAAAATTGAAGAAGAGGTCAAGGCTGACCTCATAGAAGAGTTTGAGAAAATAACTCCTAAGGGGGGGAGGCAACTGCTAAAGGATTGATACTTCTTGAATGGGACATTGCTAATGCAATGATCTTTAATGCAGTTAGAAAGGCAAAAGACACCCAGTTCAATATTGAGGAGGAAGTTTTGCAAGCCCATAAAGGGTTGAAATAAAATGATGACCATAAAGCCTTGGTCATATGGTCTATTTAGAAGAGAGACAAGGCTAGGATTCAAGAGGTCTCAAATTCTGAGCACACATGTGGTCTCATAGTTTATAGGGCCAAAGAGGTAGATAGTTACATAGTGGCCCTGATGACTAAAGAAATTGTTGATTTTGGAATTGTGGTTATTGCTAAAGATAAGAATAAATTCTTGGAGTTAAATGATAAATTTGAAAAGGTCTTCAATTCCTATGAATAAAGAGGAAAAAAGATTAACCAACTAGAAAGCGTGATTGTACAAATGGACAAATGGTTTGGGAAAACAAATATAGGAACACAATCTGGTCGGCTTAGGATTGTTTATCCTCCTCCAGTACCACCTATTAATACCATCCCAATTGTAGAGATTTAGGTATTACTCTTCAAGAGCTAGAAATGTATACAAAAGAGGAGCTTGATAAGGAGAAGGCAAAAATATGGTCATTGCATGTGGAATTGGGTGTCAAGCAAGAAGATAGAATCAGAGATACAAGTTTGTATCTAGTATAGAGTTAGTTGGCCTTTATTTTATTTAGAATTGTCAAAATTAGTAGACATATGGAACGAGTTAGTGAATAATGAGGCAACTTTAAGGCCAATTTTGGACAAATCAATTAGTAAGGATGATATCATGATAGCCCTTTGTTATCATGTGATTGATTTTTCTAATGAATGAGTTGGAAGAACTTATGACCAGGCTACTAATCTCTTAGATTTTGATTGTAAGAGAAATTTTTTGTAGAGAAAAATAAATAATAATTTCCTAAAATACCTTGGTAAAAAAATTGATCTCTTTCTGCATGTACTTAAATGTATAGGCCAGATAAGAGAAAAGGAGGAATGGGCTAAAGAATTGAATGAATTGATGAGCATTGTAATACCCCAAAATTGGCTCATTGCCATTTCAACCAATTCTGGTCTATTTTTTATCAATCCTAAGACCTATTCTAATAGGCAATCCTTATCTGGCTACTCGCTACTTGACTTAATTATCAGATGCAGAAAACCCAAATCTGCATTCATCATACTATTTATTTAATTCCTATAGTATTGACTCATATTAGTCGCATTAAACCTATTGATTAATATTTAATTTAATTACTGATTATTTATACTTTAATTAAATTAAATCATATCCTAAGGCTAATGTACTATGGAATTAAATTTATTTAATTTAATAAATGTACCTATTTTAATTAATTAAACAAAATTATTTAATTAAATAGAGAAAGCTATTTCTAATTAATTAAATAAAGTTATTTAATTAAATGGGAAATCATTCCTAATTAAATAAAGTTATTTAATTAAATGGGAAATCATTCCTAATTAATTAAATGAAGTTATTTAATTAAATGAGAAAAGCATCTTTTATTAATTAAATAAAATTATTTAATTAAATGAAAAAGGTAATTACGATAGCATATCTCATTTTATTAAATTAAATTTGGAAGAGAATCTATGACGCGTCATAAGATTCCTCAACCCACTTAAAGCTAAAAATCTATGACGAGTAAGTCAAACAGGGACATGCGTAAGAGGTAATAATGACTTCAATCCTCACCATTGACTGAAATTAATCTCAACCGTTGATGGATTCCAGGAAAGTCTATTTAAGAGACCCTCCTCCCTTCATTTCAAGAAGGATGAATTGATTTTCTATCAGATTGCTATTGAAATTCATGCTCACTTACATTTCTTGCATGCATTCTCATTCTTAGTTTGATCTCATTTTAGTTTAATCATGCATATGCTTAATCTAGTTTACTTTATTTGTTCTTAGATTACATTGCATCTTTCATTCTAGATTAATCTGCATTCTCATATAGATTAGTTGTACTTTATTACAAATCCTTCATTCTTAGAGGGTCTGGTAGCTTAAACACCTCGAATCTAAGGATATCTGATAAGCAATTCCCTTTAGATAGAAGGCAACAAGTCGCTTTGTAGGGCTGATTTTCGGATGAACAATACAATGTTCATTCCGGGATGAATCCGCATACAATGATCGTGTTGAAGTGTCTGTGAGGTTCAGAAGCCCACATTTCACAAGTACATTTTTTGGCGCCCATCATGGGGCAACCCACCTTTGCTTGCTGGTTTTTGTGCAGATCTATTTGCAGACTCAAAGAAATCCTAGATTTGAAAGATTTGCTCATATCTTTCAAATGGATGTTTTCTTTTATCTAAATTTTTTTTTGCAGGGCAGAGATATATCCAAGAAGCTTTGGTCCAATTTTTAGACTTTTTGGAAATGTTTTCGAGCTTTTATGATATTTTCTTCATTTTTCATAAAAAATCATTTTCAGGTGTAAATCAGCATATTTTTCAGAAAAATTTATAGTTTCGGAAAGCTCTTGGAATTTTAAATAGAGTTGGTTCTTTGTGTTTCAATTTTAGAGGTCATATTATAGGTCAATAATTCAATTTGCAAAAACTGGTCTATTTTGACAAAACAACTACCTAGGGCACAAATTAAAAGAACTTTTCAAAAATTTTGCATTTTTGGAAAGCTCTCTAATTTTTTATAGGGGTTACTTTTTTGTATTTTGATTTTTGGATCCGAATTCATATCATGTAGATCTTATCTTTATGACTAAGTCAAAAATCAATTGAAAAAAAAAAAAAAAAGGCATTGAATGAATAGTTTGCATTTCATTTTTACAATGAATCAATGCATAATGTGGGCTTTCATTTGGGTTACTTTCTGATTATCATCACTCTTAAAAATTAGATTTTCAGATCTAACCTTGATTTTGCATGAGTTGACATATATTGCATTCATGAGTTTGTTGCTTTGTTCATTGTGAGCGAGCGATCAAGTGTAAACGAAAGGTACAACAAAAAAAAGACGCGTTGCGAGGATTACTAGGTAATTTTTTTTTTTTTTTGACTAATAACACTTCATTTGGAGCTAAAATGAACATCTCTTGTGTCAAGCTTGTGTGTGTATTTCCTTTTATGTTCTCATTTTACAACACATGCATAATTTGATACTAGGTTGTGATCTCCATTAGTTTCCATTTAGCAGGCTTAGTTACTTGTGATAGATCTAATTAGCTATCTTGGGTTATTGGACTCACTAATCCGTTGGCCCCTCATTCCACCCTGTGGTTGCAAGCTTAGCACCACGTTAAATAGGGGAGGGGTCTACAGGACAGAAGCGTTAAATGTTCCACTAGGCAACCCTTTTGTGCTTTTTAAAACTCACTAGTTTCTGAGTTGTGGACTCGTTTTGGCTTGTGTGAGGGGTTAAATGTTTCATGTCTTTGGACTCACCTCGCATTAGTTAAAGCGTTAAGTGCACCACCTTGTGCTCTTTGGTTACTTTTGGATAGATTTGCTTTCGGGAATTAACATCTGTACACACATAGTAATTAGGCCTCATGAAAACTATTTGTCGATCTTGAGAGAGTGGGTTCCTAGTGAAACTCTTCTCTATGACAGATTCCTTATAGGTGGGGAGGATACTTTGAGCATCTCATAGATAGATGAATCTTCAACTTGTTGATTAAGGCATCCTTTCTCTGGAGAGGTTGATAGATCACTGGGAGTTGATATCATAGATCTTTAAGAGATACTCTTAGTTTAGTGTGTCAGATTAATCTGTCTGCTTTGATTGGGCTAAAAGTGAAAAGGTGTCAAAACCTTGGATCTGGAAGCTAAGTCCCCTTGTGGTACACTATTGTGCGTCGGTCACCTTTAGAGAGGGTTAACCCTAGTAGACAATCCATCTACAGGGCAAACTACGTTGACGGAACCTCAAGCGGTAATAGTCATTTTTGCCATGGTAGTGACAACTGCTATATAAATGTCCTTGTGGAAAAAATCTCCATGGGTGTGGTTCATTGTGGGTTTTCAGATCTCCCCAGTAGCTCTTGAAGATTAAGTTCTCGGACTGTGTCAAAACCTTGGTGCACGGGGATTGGAGGTCACCCCTATGAGTCATAAAAGTTGCAGAGTCAAACCATTACTAAAAACCTTAGAGAGGCCAAAAATTTTCATTTTCTAGGAATGTGTGCAATGATTGCAAAACTTTTTGAAAATATACACAATTAGCTCTCTTAGGGATTAGCACAAACTAAGTCACTTGATTGTGCATGCACAAGGTTGCTTTTGCCCTTGCTCATTGTTTTCAGATGTGCTTGAAATCACCTGCTTGCTGTTCTACGTGCCTGTTTATCTGCCTGGTTATTGCAATAAATCAACAATTTGTCCAAAACTATTTGAAATCTTCAAAGTCTTTTCAAAATCCAGTTCATTTGTCAGCCTGGTTTCCATTTTCACACACAGTTTGCAAACTTTTGCGCGAATACTTGTTGTCCTACTACTTCTTCATGTAGCTTTGTCGAAGTTCTCATGCAAACAGTTGCACATCTCCATGTGAGATCTTTATGCTATCCAAGTTAACCTTGCACTACTTTGCGTGGCCTACATCACATCCTCATGTGAAATCTTTATGCTAGCTAGAGTCTTTGCATGGCCCTGTGTACTTTCTCATGTGCCTTTCAGAGGATCTTCACGTGAGATCTTGAGTCTAAACTGTCAAGTTAGTCTGTTAGAGCTATTTGTGCTCTGTACCAAGTTTGTTTCTTGCATCAGTTTACTACTTCTCTATCTAAAAATAGTCTAAAATAGTGGCATCCTTCTTAGCTAATGATTTGTGATCCATACTTTAACTAGTCTTGTCTCTCAGTTATCTTGCTCTTGTCCTTTAGTGCTTGTTGTACTCTATGTTATGATAGTCATAATCTTTGGTTGTTCTAGCCTTCAAATCAAACTATTCATGCCTTAGTATACAACACTCTTATCTTGTCCCATTCAGACTAAGTTCTAGTGTGGTCCTTGTCTAAGCTTCTACTTTTTGTCATTGTCTATGACTGTGGCAACTTGACTTATGTTCTAAAACTTGGTCGTCACTACTTGAAACATAGTACATCCAAATGGCTAACAAAAAATGTGTTAAATCCAATATTCCTAGTGAGGAAGAAGGGATTCTAATTACAAACATGAAGAAACAAATTGAAATGATGAGTGCTCAACTTCAAATACTAAAAGAAGAGGAAAACATATCATCGAACAAATTCTCTTTGAGAGAAATTTTCCCTTTCTCCTATGACAACCAAAAATCACATTCTTGTGATCTTGAATCCAAGACATCTGAGAACACCTCACATACACCCAAGAAATCTAGGAATATCTTTGAAAACAAACCTTGGGAACCTAAACCAAAGTGTAATTTCACACCTTTCAGAAAATCTTATGAATTAATCTTGGAAGAACTTCTTGAAGAAAAACTCATTACTTTACCTAAGCTCACTTTGGCGGGAGTTTCCTTTATGAGTAACTATTGTGTCTATCATAGACATAATTTACATAAAACCCCCCATTGTAAGGAGCTGAAAACAAAGATCCAAGATCTCTTTGACAATGGTATAATTCAAAAATCTAAGCTCTCAACTACTAAAGATTCTACTCTCAAGAAAGATCAACCTCATGAAACCATGTCTAGTAACGGTTCAAACACAACTTCTACTTCCTCCAACATACATCCACCTTCTAAAGTGTCCAATCTTTCCAACACATATTCACCAAACAAAGAACTCACTACTCCTCCAGTTGACTATGTGTACCCTCAAGGACTACCTTTAAAGGAAACTCAAGCTAATCTTGAGTTAGCTGAAAACCTCTCCCATACTACACCCAGCAAAGATCCAAAACCTCCATGTGTTGCTCCTCCTATTATCACCACTCCAACTATCCCTCCATTGTCTCTTCAAGAGCCTATTATGCAGCCTCCAGAAATATATTTGAATACAGATTCACATACTCCCTTATCCTTGGATTTGGTTTCATGTCAAGAGGACCACTTGAATGAAGAAACAAGTGTTGATCAAGACCAAGATTCCTTCATCCCCTTTCATATCTTCCAAGATCTTGTGCCTCCATCTCAAGAGCCACATAGTCCTCCATCTCCCATGTCATGCACCTCTACTAAGCAAGATCAAGACATTCCTTCCACCATCCTTAAGGAGATTATAAAAGACCAATAGAAGCATACTTTTCCTATGTTACCCAAAATTCCTTTTGAAGAGAAAAGTGTTCCCTCGCTCTCTTGTTCTACCTCGCTACATTCACTTCCAAACTATGCTCAAGCTTTAAATACTCCTGTCAAAGGTATTGCTCCTATAACAGTTCCTCATAAATCTATTGATGACTTTAGTCATATTGCTCACTCTAAAGATGTTGATATCCATACTCATGGTCCATTCACATCTTCTAAATCTATCCTTGGTCCCTACCCATCTAAGCTAAAACCTTCAAGTCTTCCATCCATATTGGGACCTTATGTTCCTCTATCTCCTATTTCCACTACTAGCTCATTACATGTTCCTCCTACCCTTCCTCAAGATCAACAAAGATACATATACTTGAACTCTTCACATCCACCTTTCCATCTAAACCAGTCATATTGGCCTCATTCATCCACAAGTCCCAAGTCCTTTGGAAGCAATTTGGATAATCAACTCAAACACAAGTGCATGAATCCATCTTCAAATTTTCACTATTTCTCCTCTAATCGACATGTGAATGTTAAGAAGGAAAATATGCAAAAGCGACCGCAAAGGTCCACTATTCAAAGAGCTCAACCAAAGAAAGTATGGGTTCTTAAATCTGTTATTGAAGAAATGCATTCCAAAGCATCTAATGAAAAATCAAAAGCTATATGGATTTCCAAGTCTCTTTTGAAGGAATTGAATATTGAAAACAAATCAAAGTTGACATTCAAGTTTCCAAAGGCTTCCACTCCATCTTCTTCCCAACATCTTCCTATAAAGGTGTCAAAACCTTCTACTCCACCTTCCGCCAAAATGGCTTTGCTACATCATATATCTAAGCCTCAATCTATCTCATCCATATTTCCTCCATCATTCCACTACCCTTCAAGGTGTGTGTCAATGTTGATCTTGCCTAATATCTCATCCACCCTCATGAGATTCTCTAAATCTTATGCCTACTTGCCATCCTTGCTTATTTCAGTCTTCCAAAACCAACAACCTTATCCTCCATCTACCTCTCATTTTCCTTTCATTTCCCTTCCATTACCTTATCAGCATCTTTGAGTGTACCTTGCTATGGCCTTGGCTTATCATAACTTATCTTTCTTATAGGAGCACTATTCAAATTGAAGAAGGCTTGAATTCTTTCCAAAAACTCTAAAAATCCAAAAAAAAAAAAAGAAAAAAAAAGAAAAATGAAAAAGTGCCTTGGTGAAAACCACTTCTTGTGGCACCTTGGTAGCAAAAGTAAAGATAAATAAATCTGTCCTATAGTGAAAACCACTTCTTCTGGCACCTTGGACAAGTACCATGATGAAAACCTAGTAAACCAACGTCATGCGTAATTCTTCCATCCATGACATCCTATCATGATCTTGCTTATCCTTCAGATGACCTCATTTCCAAAGTCATTCACTCATAACCTCCATAACAAACTTTGTTATCCTATTCAGTTAACCTTTTGGTCTTAATCAACGAAAGAAAGAAGAAAACTCAATTCTTAGCAATCTCTTGACATGGTCACTTTCTTGATTACTTATGTGACACCCTTCATTACACCATGAGCTTATATTGTTATATCTTTTTCCCTAGCTTGGGTAATCTTATGAAGACTTTCCTTGAGGGTAACATTCATTGCTTCATACTCTTTGCCTTTCCATCTCTGGTTATCCACTAGCTTGCTCCTACATATTGTCTTGCACCTTGCTAGACACTGGAACAAAATCAAGGTGATCCTTCTTGAGAGCTAGTAATCTCTGAAAAAAATCTAAAAATTGGAAAAAAGTCCTGAAAAAAATTGTTACCCTGGTGAAAAACTAGCAAATAGGCTCCTTGGTAACACCAAAAAAAGAGAAAAAAGAGAAAAATACAAAAAAAGAGAAAAAAGAGAAAAATACAAAAAAAGAGAAAAAAGAGAAAAATATTAAAAAAATTGAAAAATAGAAAAGTGCCATTGGTGAAAACCTGGAAACAAGCATCATGGTAGCAAAAATAAAAATTTAAAAATTTAAAATAAAAAAAATCTTGCCAAGAAGGTGAAAACCTGGTAAACAGGCACCTCTTGTTCCCAATGCTCCATCTTGCAGCGCATCTTCTGACTATTCTGTACAGTCGCTTTCACGCTTTTGCTTTCCTGCTTTTCCTGCTTATGTATCCATGGATTGAGTCTTGTTATAGCTCAGGGCATCTCCCCTTAGTGTCACTCTTTTCGAGGTTCTCCTCATAGAATCTCTTTCGCGATAGTCACTAGTTGTTTCAACTGCATCTGCCTACTGTCACTAGTGTCACTCTTTTTGAGGTTCTCCTCATAGAATCTCTTTCATGATAGTCACCAGTTGTTTCAACTGCATCTTCCTACTATCGCTAGTGTCACTCTTTTTGAGGTTCTCCTCATAGAATCTCTTTCATGACAGTCACCAGTTGTTTCAAACTGTGTTTGCCTACTGTCGCT
This sequence comes from Cupressus sempervirens, assembly GCA_028749045.1. Lineage (NCBI taxonomy): Eukaryota > Viridiplantae > Streptophyta > Pinopsida > Cupressales > Cupressaceae > Cupressus > Cupressus sempervirens. Next base: position 1,097,971,295 of record CM053785.1, read on the forward strand.
AGTGTCACACTTTTCAAGATTCTCCTCATAGAATCTCTTTCGCAACAATCACCAGTTGTTCCAGCTATGTCTGCGTATTGTTGCTTAGGTCACGTCTCCAGCTTCATTTATGGAAGATCTCTATTGCGTCAGTCACTGGTCGTTTTGGCTGTGTCTGTCTACTGTCGCCCAGTCCTCTTTAGGTTCTTCATCATGAAGATTCCTCTTTGACATCAGTCACCATTCGTTCTGACTGTGTCTGCCTACTGTTGTCACCCTACTAAAGAGATTTCTTTCGAATGTATTCTGGACATTAGCACTTGACATCAATCCCAAAACATTGAACTCAAAAATGATGTACTTGTTTGGATATGCTGAGCATTTTCTTTGTTTTCTTTGTTTTTCTTTATCATATCTTCTCGAGCAACTCGATGATGTCATCTTCGACTAGAGAAGTAATGACTGAGGGCATGATCTTTTTCTTTGCTTGTTGTTTGCAGTTTAGTTCCAATAAGTTGATCTACTCCTATAAAAGGGGTGTCCACTATAAGAGCCTCCATCTTGTATTGGATGGTCGTGTGTACCTCGACTCCTTTTATAAGAATACGTCAATAACGTTGGTGCTTCTCCTTGTTTGTTGGAGTGAACTCTTCATGCTACAGTACATACTAATACTCATCCTGCTAAGTGAATGTATGAGTCACTGCGAGTATATCTAGCACACTTCTGTCTCAGGTCATGAACGCAAGGGTCGTTGCGGACAGAATGAATACTAAATACTTAGCATAAGAAAGATCTCCCATGTGTTTGGCGTTCCTATTATGCAAGAAACATTCAGGTCATCCTAGCATTTATGCTTTGATGTTTATGTTAACTTGCTACATTAAAAGGGACAAATGTTCTGGTCATTCTGGCTTCTTGTGCCTCGAATGCTTACATTTAATCCCGACATCCCAATAACGTATGTTATATTCATATTCTTATGATTGCAATGTCAGTGGGAGTTGTATAACATACAAGCTTTATTTTATATCCAATGATGATAAATCGTTGAGGCTTGGTAACCAGACCTAGGGTTGCATTTAACATAGTCTTGCATTACATACTTCACTTGCATAAGCATGTGATTCAATTGCAAATCTACTTTCACCTTCTCTGATGAGGGATTGCTGATCTCTTCAAAGTATCATGTTCTTTCACGAACTGCACAATGATTGATTAATCACCCTCTTGGCTACTTTGGTTGCTCTTAACCCATTTTTCGAGATCAAATTCGAAAGCTGACACACCTAAGTGCCTCAAAAATGCGTTTTAAAATTTTGGCAACCAATACGATCGAACACTTGTGCAGCTCAAATCTGTCTAATACTTTATGATTCTTGGAATCCTTTCAACTTTACATTCTCAATATTTTCAAAATTCATTCTGAAAATAGTCAACTTAAGTCAACTATGGCTGAATCTGGTCAACTTTTGGTCAAAATTGGTCTTTTGGATCTCGAAATCACTTTGGATCAATCTCCAAATTTCTTCAGATCTTTCTGATCTCTTCATATTTCTTCAGATCATTTCTTTTGATCATTCTGATCTCTTCCTATTTCTTCAGATCTTTCTGATCTCTTCATATTTCTTCAGATCATTTCTTTTGATCATTCTGATCTCTTCCTATGTCTTTAGATCTTTCTGATCTCTTCATATTTCTTCAGATCATTCTGATCTCTCCAAATTTCTTCAGATCGTTCTGATCTCTTTATATTTCTTCAGATCATTCTGATCTCTTTATATTTCTTCTGATTGTTCTAATCTCTTCTTTATTCATTTTGATCTCTTCTACATTCTATTAAATCTCATATTTCTTCTACTGGTTTACATCATATTTTTGGTGTGTCATCTTTCAATTTCGCTCCCGAGGGGGCAGGATGATTACATCATTGAACTTGAATTTTAAATCAATCTGAATCTTCATCGCTTGGGGCATCTTGTTCCTATCTTATGTCCTTGTCACTTGGGGCATCTCATCACTCGGGGCATCTTGTTCCCTTCTATTTGGCATCTTTGCTATCTTTCTTATCTTTTCATCAATTAATCAACCTTATAACAACTCTTCTTAGAGTTTGATGTACAGGTATTGGGACAGTCTAAACCCCGACTCCTGAGGATCAAGCCTTGTTCTAGGGATGATTCTATGACTCATGATTGGATCTTGTTATCTTTTATCAATCTCAGGTATCTAGGTGTTCTATCTGGATCCTTGAAGGTTAAGCTTCGTTCTGGAGATAATCTTCTAAATGCTTTCAATCTCAGGTATCTAGGTGTTCTATCTAGATCCTTGAAGGTTAAGCTCTGTTCTGGAGATAATCTTCTAAATGCTTTCAATCTCAGGTATCTAGGTGTTCTATCTGGATCCTTGAAGGTTAAGCTCCGTTCTAGAGATAATCTTCTAGATGCTTTCAATCTCAGGTATCTAGGTGTTCTATCTGGATCCTTGAAGGTTAAGCTCTATTCTGGAGATAATCTTCTAAATGCTTTCAATCTCAGGTATCTAGGTGTTCTATCTGGATCCTTGAAGGTTAAGCTCCGTTCTGGAGATAATCTTCTAAATGCTTTCAATCTCAGGTATCTAGGTGTTCTATCTGGATCCTTGAAGGTTAAGCTCCATTCTGGAGATAATCTTCTAAATGCTTTCAATCTCAGGTATCTAGATGTTCTATCTGGATCCTTGAAGGTTAAGCTCCGTTCTGGAGATAATCTTCTAAATGCTTTCAATCTCAGGTATCTAGGTGTTCTATCTGGATCCTTGAAGGTTAAGCTCCGTTCTGGAGATAATCTTCTAAATGCTTTCAATCTTGGGTATCTAGGTACTCTGCCTGGATTCCTTGGGATTAAGCTCTGTTCTAGAGATGGTCCTTAAAATCTTATCGATTGGTCTCTGTGTCATCAATTACATAACCAATCTTGTCCTCTTGATCCTCGCATCACGCTTTTCTGATTATTTTTTGAATTGAATGTGCTGCTTGCACATTCATTCAAAGAGGGGCAAAATGTAATACCCCAAAATTGGCTCATTGCCATTTCAACCAATTCTGGTCTATTTTTTATCAATCCTAAGACCTATTCTAATAGGCAATCCTTATCTAGCTACTCGCTACTTGACTTAATTATCAGATGCAGAAAACCCAAATCTGCATTCATCATACTCTTTATTTAATTCCTATAGTATTGACTCATATTAGTCACATTAAACCTATTGATTAATATTTAATTTAATTACTGAGTATTTATACTTTAATTAAATTAAATCATATCCTAAGGCTAATGTACTATGGAATTAAATTTATTTAATTTAATAAATGTGCCTATTTTAATTAATTAAACAAAATTATTTAATTAAATAGAGAAAGCTATTTCTAATTAATTAAATAAAGTTATTTAATTAAATGGGAAATCATTCCTAATTAATTAAATGAAGTTATTTAATTAAATGAGAAAAGCATCTTTTATTAATTAAATAAAATTATTTAATTAAATGAAAAAGGTAATTACGAGAGCATATCTCATTTTATTAAATTAAATTTGGAAGAGAATCTATGACGCATCATAAGATTCCTCAACCCACTTAAAGCCAAGAATCTATGATGAGTAAGTCAAACAGGGACATGTGTAAGAGGTAATAATGACTTCAATCCTCACCGTTGACTGAAATCAATCTCAACCGTTGATGGATTCCAGGAAAGTCTATTTAAGAGACCCTCCTCCCTTCATTTCAAGAAGGATGAATTGATTTGCTATCGGATTGCTGTTGAAATTCATGCTCACTTACATTTCTTTCGTGCATTCTCATTCTTAGTTTGATCTCATTTTAGTTTAATCATGCATATGCTTAATCTAGTTTACTTTATTTGTTCTTAGATTACATTGCATCTTTCATTCTAGATTAATCTACATTCTCATATAGATTAGTCGTACTTTCTTACAAATCCTTCATTCTTAGAGGGTCTGGTTGCTTAAACACCTCAAATCTGAGGATATCTGATAAGCAATTCCCTTTAGATAGAAGGAAACAGGTCACTTTGCAGGGCTAATTTTTGGATGAACAATCCAATGTTCATTCCGAGATGAATCCACATACAATGACCATGTTGAAGTGTCTGTGAGGTTCAGAGGCCCACATTTCACAGGTACAAGCATCAAGCTTAGTATAGTTGTAAATGATAAAAAGTATATTTGGTTTGCCAGAAGTGTAGAGGAATTGGTACAAGTACAATTTTTTTAATTCTTTTAAACAAGTTTTTGAAGAAATGAGGACAATTGGAGGAAATGTCTTGAGAAAGGAACAAGAAATATTGAGTTTCAATTGGCCTAATGACACACTCTTTGACAAGTGGGTAATTGATTATGCTCCAGTATCAACATAGTTATTGAAAGAGGCAGTTGAAGGAGAAAACGTGGACAAGTCTGTTCCTATAGAAAAGGTGTAGTTAATTAAAGTATTGATGCAAATAGAGAGATTAGATGAAGAAAAACCAATTACAACTATGGACATGGCAGTTCAAATTGATGATATGATAGGGGATCAACCAATAGTGATAAATATTTAGATAACTAAACTTGATACATCAAGTATAAGCAAAGTGTTTCCACAATTGGAAGAGCTATAGATGCAATAGAGCCAATCACTAGATGTAGTGGATCAGCAAGCAGTTGCTACAACAGAATTGGTCCCAGCACAAGAAGATTAGTGATAAAGACATTTTGTTGTAAAGTTGCAAGCAAGCACCAAATTTTGTCTTTTTATGAAAGTGACAACTATTGTCCTTTTGTCTTTCTTTTGTTCTAAGGACAGTTTTCCTTTTCCCTTTATGCCCATAGCTTGTTGCATCTCACACTATATAAGTGAGTTCTCAAGGCTAGAGGAGGGTCTAAAGTCTATATAACTTTTAGTGTTTATGCAATTGTCTACAATCGATCCAGTTGTCTCTGTAAATTGTATGATATATTTAATTTTGCAAGTCTAAGAATATTGAATAACAAGTTTTTCATAGCTAGAGTTGTTATTGAGTTTATACCAGTAATGTATTAGTTTCAAATAATGTTAATACAAGGACGGAGTTCTGAATATCTATGTCTCTAAATTTTGTCTCCATTTTCATATGCTTGTTACTTTGGGATTAAGTGAGAAAAGTTCATACAATTTAATGCAACTTAGATAGGTTGTATGTCAATTTATTATAGCTTTTAATTCAATGAATTAGCTTTTAATTCAATGAATTAAGTAATTTCATCCATAAATAGGGTTTCAAAGCATTTCAAAGGGATATCATAAAAATGGTGTTTAGGGTTAATAACTAATCATTTTAATTGCAATGCAATCATATAGGTCAAGTATTTACTGGTGTGACTCTATACAAAAAATGGATAAGGCATTGATCATAAGTTGTGATTCAAATTGATGAAATTGTTTGGTTATACAAAGTACATATAAATCAAATCAATTTTACTTTTCTGTAATGAAGAATCAAACTATTGGTCTTCATTTATTTGTAATAATATTTCTCTGAATTATAGGTAGCTACTATAATCAAGGATTTATTACAAATCTAAGAAGAATTGCAACCATTATCTTCTATAGGGGATAGATCTAGATAGAAGAGTGTGGATGAATGAACTGTGAAAATGAATATCAGAAAATATCTAGTTATTATCATCCCTAAGGTGCACCCACCCCTGCCCCACAAAGCCCAAAGTGTAGAGAGTCCCTGTGATTCTATGGAAGTTGGTCCAAATCTAAAGAAAAATGAGTTGAATATAGGAAGTGGCTAACCCTTAGACTAAGTCTTTTCTTCTACATTCAGTCTTCATTTATTGCCATGCAAACTTGATAGGGATATGTAAAAACCTTATTCATTCCCTATATCCCTAAGTCCTTTTCCTTCCCATCAAATGAAGATTTTGAAGTTGAATGATGCGATTACTTCTTTTTGCTTATTGCCGCATTACTTAACTATCTGAGGGTTCATGAAGGCACAACATGGTCATCTCAACATTCAACATAGCTTTGCAGCTCAAAAGGATAGCATCCAGTTTCAAGTCACAAAGTTGCGACTAACCATACATCGCATGATCATAGGTCAAGTTCTACCTTAAGAATACCTCAAGGGGCCCATGATTTTCATAACCATTAGATCTTGTTAGATCAATGGATGGTGTATTCCTGGTTTCTAAAAAGGTGAATATTTTAGCCAATGTGAGAATATGAGCTTTTGACACATGTCTTGGTGGGCCAGGTGCATATGAGGTCCTCATCGCATCGTGACAAAGGTTAACAACAAGTTAGGACTTTAAAAAATTAAGCTAGAAAACCTTTAAAATTAAGTGAGAAAACTCCCATGCATTCTTAAAAATGGGAACAATGTAAACCCACTTAAAAAGTCATTAGGGTAATAAAATTTTAGAGATTTTAAATGGATAACTAGATTTTTCACTGTAATTTTGCAAAATTTTAAAAATGTGAAAAACTAGACCAACATCCTAAATATGGATGACCTTTGAATGCACCTTGCATCCATATTTCCTTACATGATGACTACCATACCTACTATCAAATCTCCTTGCAATTAGAAACCTCTGAACTCATGACCTTCAATTCAATCTATACATATACATATATAGAAAATCATTTCATATAACTAGCTAAATTTTGTATCTAAATAGTGCAGGGAACCATGATAGGATTTTTTGGATTAACATATAGCAATCTTACAAGCCTTGTAAATAAAGTTGCAATTCTTAGTCTTGTTGCTTATCTAGATCATGTTACTTCTCCCCTCTCAAGAATTGCAACAGCAATCAACCTTGATCAAGTACTTTTTTGCAATTGTTCATTAACTACATTTCTATACATTAATTCATATGTATACCAAATTTCTTTAATTCTCGCCATTTTCATTGATAGGTATACTTGGCTCTACACATCTATGAATACAATACATCAACATAAGTTGCAAAATCATCTATTGAATATCAATACAAATTTATGAATATCAATATTGCAGTTTACATTATCTCTTTTATGTTGATTTAATCATTCTTTAAATCACATTTGGGATTTCCATTTATTTTAGAAGTAGTAGCTAGGTATTTGAGGCTATGGATCTGCAGATTCTTCTAGGAGTTCAAAAGATGTTGATCTTTAATTACTAGTGAGCATATAATAAGTTTTGATATATATTTCATTTCTCTTTTAGACTACATATGTCTAAGATTATGATTGCAATCAACATCTTTTGGTCAGAAGTTAAGCTTATGTGCACTACTTCATAGGTTGGGGAGCTAATAGGGCGAGCCAAAGGGAGGAGTAATCGCAATGGGTTATTTTTTTTGTTCTTTGTAAAAAAATTCAATTGAAAAATACTTTTTTTCTACATAAGTTATTTGTGATGTATTGTTGTAGCACTACTAAAGAGCAACCTTAAGTTAGCAATTATTGACAACATCTTAATTTGTGATAGCTACATTTATTTGGTTATTAGAAAAAGTTTACATATTCAGTTTTCAAATGAGTGTCCCTTTGATAGATGCAAACTAGTTCATATTCAATTTTTGAAGGAGTATCCCTTTAATAGATATAGATTAGTTTTGATCGATACATTCCATTAAAATGACCTTTAGAGTTTAAGTTGTAACAACACAAAAGCTAACTAGAGTAGTCCATTTCACACCATCACAAGTGATCAAGGTTAATTTGGGGTCAAGATGGTGATGATGCAGAATACATTGTTCGCATTGTCACAAAGAGTTAAGTGCAAAACCATGGTCAAGGTTTTGTAGTTGCATAGTCATTGTTCACACCAGCTGATTTGTTGAGTTAAGAACCTAAGTCAAGATGGTGTGATGACAGTTAGTCTAGTGGTTATTTTCATTTTGCAATAGTTAGTGGAAAGAAACAACAAGCAGTTGTGATGGAGTGATCAATAGTTGAAAGTTGTCTTCGTAGGTCTACATAGTCAATGAAGAAATGAAGTCACAAAGATGCAATGGAATAAAAAAGTTAGTTGTGAGATAGTAATCTTTGCCTTTTTATTGTTAGAATAATTATTTTGTTATGCTTACTAATTAGATCATCTTGATTTAGTTAATTAAGTGGTTTATTACTCTAGTTACTTAAGCTTACTCTTAGGTGCATATAATTAATATTTTATATTAATTATAATGTGCAAACCTAGTATTCTTTCCCTTTAGGATTTTGTTCACCTTTAAGGTTGAACCTTTGTACTTTTCATTTTTCATAACTTGGAAAACATTTTTGCTCTCACTTCGTTGAGAATTTCTAAGCTCTATTTTTTTGTTTTCTGGTTTCTCTTCATTGTAGGATATTTGCATGTAGGTGTTCTTGGTGATCTATGAAGTTGGTTTTCTCAACTTCTACATGGTATCAGAGCAAACCTGTTGCTTGCTTGTCTGAAGATTCTTGAAGCCACGATTCGGAATCAGAAACCCCAGCTTTTTCAGAGTTTTTTTTCTTCAAAAAGGGAGAAGGGAAATTTTTTGAGGAACTTTGGGCCAAAGCAGACATTTCCATTAGATCCAAAAGGCCATTTGCATTCAAGATACATATAAAACTTTTTGTTTTGGCTTCCGAGCATCGAGGAGAATTTTTTAACCCCCTCAGGAGGCTGTACGTACACATTTTTTGAGAAAAAAATTTAAATCAAAAAAGTTTTAAAAAGATGCACTGCCAACACTCAACCCAATGGCCACCACATACCTGCTACTGTGCCACCTGCGCACCACTCTGTGGGCTCCGCAGCCGTAGCGCCACCGCGGTTCCATTGTTTCTCAGCCACCACATACCCACTACTGTGCCACCCACACACCACTCTGTGGGCTCCGCAGCCGTAGCGCCACCGCAGTTCCATTGTTTCTCAGCCATCGCAAGTGCACCACCTTGTGGCCACCACAGCTCAGCTCTGCCAGTGGAACCACCTCTATCAGTAGTGTTGCCACCTATTCACTTCACTGGTTGACATCAGCATTCTATCAGCTAAAGTATGCAATCCGTGCTGCGGACATCACTTCCTGGTGATATGTCAGCTTTGTTCTAACCAGTGCTAACGTCATTTTTAGCCAATCGACATCATCATTCTAGCTACTGACATCAACATTCCAGCTATCATTTTTTTTTTGGCAATGGCCTGTGATGGCCGTACGATCATCAATTTTAAGGCAATGTCTATAATTTTTCAGACAGCTTCTTTTTTGGAGCAACAGTTGGTTTTTCATTCATAACTTGAGCATACAAACATATTTTTCCGATCCAAAAGAAATGTTGGAAAGCTGACTCAAAGATGGAGACAATGGTGTTGGTTTTTCTTGATTTTGAGTTTGTTTGAGCTTCCAATTTTGGCATTGAAGTAGAGGCTTCTGTTTTCCTCTTCTCTGCATCCAAATTCCAAGTTCTTTTCTCATTTTTTATGCTTTCTATAGTTGTTTTCTTTAGTATTTGAGGGATATCATTATCTGTTGTGAGGGGGGGAATTTTATTTTCTATAATTTAATTTTGAATAAGACCCTTCTACTTTTTTCTTATTCTTTCTCTCAATGTTGGATCCTTCTGTGACCTGGCTCATGCCACACAACTATCACACTTGGAAAGCACAAATGACTAGGCTTCTCATGTCACAAGGTCTATGGTCATGTCTAAATGAGAACCAACCTATTATGTAGTTCCCTTTTGAGGTTCTTTAGCATATAAACAAAATGGATGAGGCCATGGGGTTGATTGCACTAAACATCTCAGATAGTCTATTGTTTCACTTGGATGGTTTGGCCACTCCTCGGGCTATTTGGACCAAGTTCTACAACTTGTTTGGCATAGTAAATGAGTTCTGAGCAGTATACCTTGATGCAGAGTTAACTTCTTTGTCGCCAACCAGCTTCCCCACCATTGAAGACTTCTTAATGAAGTTCAAATCTCTATGTAGGGATGTGGTAAAAACAAAACTGATGATGAGTGTATTTTCTTGATACTCTCAAAGTTGCAAGGACAGTATCAAGTCTTTTCTTCCACTTTCTACTCCACTATGGATGCCTTGGGTAACAAACATCAGATGCCTTCTTTTGAGACATTTTAACGTCAATTGACATGAGAATAGGCTAAGATCCAACAGGTGGATGCCTTTGGCTCTTCCAGCCAAGCATTGGTTGCTCAGACTTCTCAAGGGAAACCAAAATAGAAAGCCAAACTAAAGAAAGATACACCAAAAACTGATGCCAAACCTCCAGCTAACCCTTCCAATGGTAAATCTACCTCAAATTCTACTGAGTCTACCTCCAAGGATAAGAAGAAATCAATTGAAACCTGTAGTTTTTGTGGAAAGGATGGACATCCCATTTCTAGGTGTTCAAAACATTTGGAGGCTTTAGAGGAAGCCATGCAAGAGCATCACATTTCAGCTCCTAAGTCTTCATCCCCCCTGCAAGGAAAGGTCACACTCTTACTGCACAAGCTATGACTTTTGGGCCTACTTGGATTCTTGATTCTGGTGCCTCTCACCATATGACAAACACTCTACAATTGGTCACCTCACTTGCTCCTTGTGCTACTTCACAAATTGCTATTGGAAACTCATCACATCTTTCAGTCATGGATTCTAATTCTGTTGCATTAGCTGGGGGTTCCTTTCAGGATGTACTTTTTGTCCCTAACATATCAATGAACCTATTGTCCATTTATTACATTTGCCACTCTGGCTCTGGCAAAACAATTGAGTTCTCACCACATGATGTGGTTATTAAGGATTTACTTGATTCTAAAATGATTGTGGCTATTGGGAGTATTGACTCTGCATCTCACCTCTATAGCTTTGATGGATTTGAGTCCTCTTGCAACACAAGTTCTTGTCTTGTAGCACATGTAGATTCAGTAAGTAGACTTTGGCATGAGCACTTTGGCCATGTCAATTACAGATATCTTCAGCAGATGAGCATGCAGGCACTTGTTGTTGGGCTTCCCCAAATTTTCTATACAGATGGTGTTTGTCAGGGGTGTGCACTTGGCAAACAACATAGGGATCCTTTTCCACATAGATGAGCCACTAGTACTTTGGCACCATTGGAGTTAATTCATAGTGACCTCATGTCATTTCCCACTCCTTTTTCAGGTGCCAGATATGTGCTTACTTTCATTGATGACTTCTCTAGACATACATGGGTGTACTTTTTGAAGTACAAGTCTAATGTCTTTGATTCATTTCTAGTCTTTAAGACATTTGTTGAGAAGAATTCTAGTCTTTCTATTTGGCAGATACGCACAGATAATTGGGGGGGAGAATGTCAACCAAGCTTTTAGGGATTTTTTCTCTGAACATGGTCTTCAGCATCAGTTTTTAGTGCCCTACACCCCTAAGCAGAATGGTGTGGCTAAATGAAAGAACAGAACCCTTCGAGAGATGGCTAATTAAATGATTCAATCTAGGTCCATGGATTTGTGTTTTTGGGTAGAGGCAATAAATTGTGCCAACTATATTCAAAATCAGATGCCTCACAAGGCAGTTTGAAATATGACTCCTGAGGAGGTTTGGTCTCATGTCAAGCCTAATGTATCTTCATTTTGAGTTTTTGGTAGTGAAGCATGGATGTTTATACCAAATGCTCAGAGGAGAGCCATGGAGCAAAAGAGCCGACACCTCATTTTTGTTGGCTACTGCGAGGATGTCAAAGCCTATACATTCTTTGATCCTGATTCCCTAGAGGTCCTATTTTGATGAGATGTCCAATTTGATGAGTGCCTTCCTATAATAGATACCCTATCTCCAAAGTCTACTTCACTTACCACTACTACCTCATCCTTTCCACTATCTTTTTCGGATGATGAGGATGATGATCATGTTGATCCCCATTTACCTCCACCACAAGATCCTCCCTAGATGGCTAAATGGGCTCAAGCTATAGTTGAGGCTAGAGGATCTCTAGTTGGTGACCCTACCACTTCCTGTCACACCTGTTCACATACTACGGGTTCTAGTCTCTCATTCATGCTATTTATGATGATCCTCAGACTTTTGCAGCAGTGACAAGACATCCTGACTGGGACAATGTAGTGGAGGAGGAGTATTCTTCTTTCATAAAGAATCATACTTGGGATCTTTGTTCTCTTCCTAAGGGAAGAAAGTTAGTGCAATGCAAATGGTTGTATCATACTAAGTTTTTTGTTGATGGTTCCATTGATAAGCGCAAGGCCCATCTTGTTGCAAAGGGTTTTTCATAGGTCGAGGGTATTGATTACACTAAGACATTTTCTCCTATCACCAAGATGAATTCTATTTTTCTTGTTTCATCCCTCGCAGCTTCTCAGGGATGGCCCATTCTTTAGATGGATGTGAAGAGGGCATTCTTGCATGGTGATCTTACTGAGGAGATTTACATGGAGCAGCCTCAGGAATTTGAGCAAGATTCCTCCTTGGTTTGTAGACTTTGATGCTCATTGTATGGTCTCAAATAGGCCCCTTGGGCTTGGTATGAGAAGATGGACTCTTTTCTACTTTCTACAAGCTTCACCCACTGCCATTCTAATCCTACAGTCTACATTCAGCATCTTGAGGTTGAGGTTTTGATCCTTGTGCTATATGTTGATGATCTTCTTCTCACAGGTAGCTCATCCTCTATGATTACAACTATCCAAAGAGCACCAATGGAACAGTTTGAGATGACTGATCTGGATCTACTACATTATTTTCTTGGTCTCTAGATTGTTTAGTCCTCTACTAGCATTTTTTTTTATTAGCAGAAGTATGCTCTTGACATGCTTCGATACTTTGACATGCTTGATTACAAACTTACTCCAACACCTTTTCAATCGGGTGTCACCTTGTCTACCTCCTGCCCTTCACCTTCAGTGGATCCTACATTGTATCGACAATTGGTTGGCAACTTGTTGTACCTGACACACACTCGTCCTGATCTCTCTTTTACAATGGGTCTTCTCTCTTGGTTCTCACATGATCCTCATGAGAGTCATTGGTAAGATTCCAAGTGTATTTTGAGATACATTTAGGGCACATTGATGTATGACATTCATTACATAGTAGGGATTCCTCATATTTTTGGCTACACGGACTCAGATTGGGCCAGTGATGTTGATGATCGAAAGTCTACTTCTAGCTTTTCTTTTTGTCTTGGCTCCGGTCCTATCACATGGTCGTGCAAGAAGCAACATGCTCACACACTTTCATCTACAAAGGCTGAGTATCGAGCAGCGGTGCTTGCTATTCAGGAGATTTTATGGCTTCGGTAGCTAATGACTAAGTTTGGTTTTCCTCTTGATCATCCCACTATTCTATGGTACAATAATTAGAGTGCTATTCATATTTATTGCAACTCGATGGAGCATCAACACACTAAACACATTAAGCTTCATATGCATTTCATTCGTCATCTAATCTAGGACAGTTTTCTCTCTTTGGAGTACATTTCCACTAATGCACAAGTTGCTGACATCTTCACCAAGTCATTTGCATCACCTTGCTATCTTGAGTTGCAGTCTATACTTGGGGTTTTGGAATTTGTCCTTGGGGGGTCTTCTTGAGGCCTTCCTTCCTTCATGTTTTTTCAGCATATTCTTTCTATTGGAGAGGGGTTTTTCCCACTAGGTTTTCTCCTTTGTCTCCAGTTTATAGAGATTTCCTTGTTTTGGGTACCTGATCAGGCCTTGTTGTCGGGACTCATTTTCTTGCTCTCATGGCTTTGCTAGGTTAGCTTCCTCCTGAGCTTCACTTAAGGGGGGGTGTTAGAGTAATTATTTTTTTATGCTTATTAATTAGATCATCTTGATTTAGTTAATTAAGTGGTTTATTACTCTAGTTACTTAAGCTTACTCTTAGGTGCATATAATTAATATTTTATATTAATTATAATGCACAAACCTAGTTTTCTTTCCCTTTAGGGTTTTGTTCACCTTTAAGGTTGAACCTTTGTACTTTTCATTTTTCATAACTTGGAATACATTTTTGTTCTCACTTCGTTGAGAATTTCTAAGCTCTACTTTTTTGTTTTTTTGTTTCTCTTCATTGCAGGATATTTGCATGCAGGTGTTCTTGGTGATCGATGAAGTTGGTTTTCTCAATTTCTACATTTATTGCTTTTGAATTGCCAACATTTCATGTCTGGCAGTTGTGAAGCAGTGAATTTTTTTTAAACAAAACAAGCTGGTCAAAATTTTCATCAATGCATCGACCAACATTGGTGGAACTTTCAACCAATCTTGGTGGCAATTTGGATCAAAGATTTGTCAACATTTTTCTCAATGCATCGACCAACACTAGTGGAACTTTCGACCAATCTTGGTAGCAATTTTGACCAAAGATTTGTTGACATTTCGACCAATGCATCAACCAACACTAGTGGAACTTTTGACCAATCTTGGTGGTAATTTTGACCAAAGAATTGTCGACATTTCAACCAAAGCATCAACCAACATTGTTGGAACTTTCGATCAATCTTGGTCATAGTTTTGACCAATGCATTCACTAAGATGCAATGACAAAACATTTCAATTTTGACCAAATAAATTGTTGACATTTCGACCAATACAAGCGTTGGTCAAAATTTCAATAATAAAATTACCAACAAACCAATTGGTTAAATATTAGACCAACATGGGTCAAAATTTTGACCAATTTTTGTCAAAAATGAGTAAGATTTTACTAGTGCTACTTTTATTGTCTAACTGCACTCATCATGATTCTATCCCTGTTAAGAGATACAAATCAATCATCAGAAACCACTTATCAAGTACTCTATTTGCTTATTGTCTTCTATTAATCAAGCATATATTCTGCATGTCTTTGATGCTTTGTATCTGCACTTATCCATGTCATTAGGATACGGTGTATAAGACATCCTTAACTGCACTTGACCTGATCATTAATACACAGTCCATACGACCTTGTTCTTTGTCTGATACTCTATCAGTCTTCACAGAAATAATGTTATGTTGACATCAATGACAAACACAGTCATGAATGCAACATGTCAATACTCTATAATGCTTAGGATACTCTCCCAAAGGAATAACATCAGTATTCATGCTAGCAATTTTTGCATGGAATGTGTTCATGAGACATTTTTAATCAAAAATGTGCCTACCTTTTTCTCATACATAAGTCATTTTTGCAGAAATGGGGTAAAAGAGTGATTCCCCAATGTCATAATAAAACTCCAAAAGAAGAAGTGTTCCCTTGTTGTTGTATTATTTGAACTAGAAATACAATTTTGTTGTCATTTTTAACAAAAATGTGGCCATGAAATGCATTTACATGGGTCATTTTTTACTGAAGAATGCAAAAACGTGAATCCCAAATGCATATTCATTCATTAAAATACAAAATTGTGGCCCTTCTAATGCAAAAACATGGATAAAAATCTAATTTTATGGGCATTTTTAGCAAAAATGTGACCAAAAAATTGTCGTGTTTGACACATTTTTGACTTAGGAATGGAAAATCATGTTCCTTAAATGCATTTGCATGTGTTGGAATGCAAAATCGAGGTCCATAAATCCATTTACATGTTTAAAATGTATTCATGTATGATGGTTGGAAATGCAAATCGCACTCTCCATGGACAAACTTATGTTTTAAAATGCATATAAATGATGTTGGAGATGTAAATCGCACTCTCCTAGCCTTATTACATGTTTTAAAATGTCAAATCACACGCTATTGAAGACTTTGCATGTCTTAAAATACATGTCATTTGGTCTTCTATGCAAATTGCGCTCTCCATGTGCTTTTGCTTGTTCTAAAAACTTGCTTTTAGAGGTTGAGAGAACAAATCATACTCTCTAGGCCCTTTTGCATGTTTTAAAATTTGCAATATGCAATATGCATTGAGCAATTTTGACCTTGGAAAGAAAATTCACATTCTCTCAATGCATTTACATGTGACATTTAACATGTAAAAGGCCAAGTCCATGCAAATTGCATTATTGGAGATCTATTACATGTTTTAAAAATATGTTTTAAGTGTTTAAAAGTGTCTTTCTAGTTTAAATTGCACGCTTGGAGGCCCTTTACATGTAAACATGCAAATGGGTTGAAAGTTGTATTTGCACAAGTTTTGTTCAGTTAAGCACATATTTAATTGATTTTTGCAGAAATGTCAATTAATTGTGTCAAAAATTACCTTTTACGCAAAATAATAAATATATAATATGCAAATATTAATCAAAGGGTAATATTTAACTTATATGATTTGAAATAAAACATAAAGTAACCCAAAAATAAATTAAATTGTGTAGTTAATAAAGTCACTTAAGTGAAAATTTTAAAAAGTAATTCAACATAAAATGCTCTATAATCACTTAAGTGATAAAATAACTAAAAAATGTAACATAAAGTAAATTTATGTTTTATTTTTCAAAAAGTGAATGTCAAAATTAAAATATAACATTTTTTTTAAATATGCAATTGCATGTGAATAGTCCACCTTTTGGACACTTAAATGATCATATATTTTGACTATCAAGGCTGATTAAGCCCTAAGATATATTGAATTAAAGAAGAACCTAAAAGTAAGAGATTGAACAAAACCAAAAGACCAAAAACTAAGAAACATGAAAAAAATGGATAAATGGTACTGAAGGTTTCAAAAATGCCTAGGCTTATTAAAATGAAAAATAAAAAGCACTTGATGAAAGTCTTCAATAAAATGATTCATTATACCAATTGAGATTGATTAATTGATCAATGTTAGCTAATTAAATAGTAAATTGTCTTAGAGAAATACAAACTATTGTGACAAGTCTTGCCCAAAGTGTATTTGATGGAACACCTTACTGTTGCACTTTATGGTGTTCTGTCAAATAATTCTTGCAAACATTTCCTCAAACAGTTCACGGGTGTGCTCCGCTCTTTAAGTGAGCAATTTGTCCACTGTTTCGTCTCCTTAAACAGTTTGTCGCTGAATAAATATTTGATTGCAAGAAAATCAATTGTGATGGAAGCTTACTCTTGCAATTATTGAGTTCATTTCCCGCCTTCGAGAATATTTCAAATAAATTCCAATCCATTTTTCATGACAGGAACGAGTACATCTATTCATAGAATTTTGAACATGAATATTTTGCCTGCATCATTGTTTCATAAACACGTTTCCTTGAGCCATCAATGGAACACGTGTGCACCTCTTACCTCGTTGCATCCTCCTTTGTACTTCAGAGGATGTCCATATATTGTTTCGAAAGCTTCCATCTTGTCAGAGTAGGTCAATAGAAAAGGTTTTGGTATTTTCCTTTGCGCCTCCACAAAAGTTTACTTCTCAGAACATTACCATTGGATCTATTATGTGCTTATCTTTCAAAGTTTTGGGATTAAACACAATGCGTCAACATCTCTTGAAGGCATTCTGTCACAGTTTAACGTGCTTCATGGTCTCTTTGGTGTCGATCACGGGTTGTTTGTTGAGGTCATGATGCCTGTAACACATAGACCTGTGTTTTAAATGGGCCATGACTGCTATTGTGAAATGGCACAGAAGACAACACGAGGGTGGATGTTGGATTGGCTTTACATCTACCCCATCATTCTGGTTAGCTTAAACATTACATATTAATGTGTATTGACATTTAGACTATTAAGTGTCACACAGGGAAAGTTGACTTATTTTTTCCATCTAAATTTGTTTAGTAATGTGTTATGTTTAAGAACTGCCCGTTCGCACCTCTATGATGCATTCGGCCAAACAAATCCGGTGTGTTCTCCGCAGTTCCAATCTGTATAATACTGTGATTTTTTAAAGCATGACCTCAAGCAATTCATCCCACTCCCTGCAGTCACATTTACTTGAAAGTTTCCTAAAACTTTTTAACAAAGATGAACTTCACATAATCCACGGTTAACGTGACCATTCAGATAACATTTCATTGAGGCATTCTGTCATACAGTCGGAGACTATTTTACTACAGCAATTGCAACAAGAACAGCAAAACGAAAGTAACATTTTGACCTCCATTAAGTTTTCAAGTCTGTTCCTAAGTCTTTTTATATGTGAAAATTCTTATTGCATATCAAAAAATAACACAATTGCAATTTCATTTGTAGAAATACGGAAAGAAATAAGTAACACAATGAACACAATATTTTCGAACAAAACCTCCCTGGAAAATTTGTAAGAGAAAACCAGTTCTAATATTCCCCACTATTATCCCCAATGCTATCACTGCGCCTTTGCTAACATTACAAGATTATTTGCTAACACTGCAAATGCTTCTTCAACTTATGTTTTCCAAATGCCCCCGTCCCCCTTATATACTACTCATGTAGGAAACCAACAGCCGAGATTGATTCTCAATCGATGGTCAAAATTAAAACAACTTAACAACCCTAACCAAGTTGGTTTCTAATTGCTTCTAAAAGTGGCCAATTAATTAACAAATATTTGTCTCAACTCTAATTATCTAGTTAGTAAAATAATTACTTGCTAAATAATAGCGTGTGGATGAACAATTGTCCAAAGCTAACAAACTAACACTATTTGGCTTCACTTATCATTATAAAATCTTATATCTACTTTAGTATCAACGTATGCATTTGAATCTTGTTATTTTTAGCCAAACGGATATTGGCAGTTTTTAGAAGTTTCCAAAATGTTAAAAATTGAAATTCACAACCTCACAATTTGGTTATGCATACTTGTGTTTTGAGCAATCACAGCATTTAAGTTAATTCTAAATTTGACTTTTTTAATATTCAATTTCAAGTTTGATTTTGTCAAGCATTTACTTTATGGATATCTACTACAATTAAAGTTATGTGTGCTTCAGAATTAAGCATTGGCAACCTTTTATTTATGTTCACTCATTTTTTAAGCACTTAAGATCTTTTATGTATGTTAATTTTTCGAGCACTTACAACCATTTTAAGATATGTATGTTCATTTTTTAAGCATCCAAACTCTTTTAGTTATGTTTGTCCAAATTATCAGCATTATGCCTTCATTTAGTTATGAGCACTCACTTTTTGAATGTTTTGAATCAATTTAGTTCTAACTGCTCCCATTTAGAGCATTTTTCACCTTTTTAAGTTGTGATTGCTCATATTTTAAATAGTAACATCCCTTTAAATTCAAATTTTTGATAATTAAGACATTTTGAAAAATAACTTCAATTATTTTATAGCCATATATGTTGGTGGAAGGATAGAACCCACAAAAAAATTAAAAATCGATTGCACACAAAATGGGCAACAAAAGCCAAGAAAATAAACACATACTGTAAAGTCAAAATATTACAAACCCAAAAAACAAAAATATGTGACCATTAAATTTTATGTGGATGAAGCTATTTTTAAGAAGGATATGGTCTTAGATTAAAACCCACAAAATAGGGATGGTAATGTATTTGTAGTTAGTCGAAGACCCTTCTCCCCCTCCAAATGCATTTTTAAGATGGAGATGCATCTTGGGGACCATTCGCATTAGCAGAGTCTTCAAACCATATATGCATGAACTTCACATCTCAATATGTAGTGATAATCTCAGCAATTATTAATTTGATAGGATGATGATCATATGTGATATTTCAAAAATCAAATTTGACTATAAAATATGAAATGTGAGTTTTGAACTATTTTTGACTCTATATTAATATGGCATTACTATTTAGTATTTATTTATTTTTACTCTAAACTTTTAATGTTCAATGTTCGTACTTATACTTTCTATTGTTCTTGTTTCCACATCATTGTGTTATAAATCTATAGTATTTTTTAGAAGTTATTAAGTTCTATTCAAAAACATATTGTCATCTCCAAGTGCCCCTCATCTCCTATTTTTGAAAAATAATCGTATTGATACTAGTACTAATATTGAAGATCTACAAGTCTCATCGATGCCTCATCTCCAGATAACCTTGTCTATTTGATGTGAGATGTATTGAGGAGATCTAGTAGGTTGATATGAAGGATGAGGATGTGACGCATGCAATAGAAGCTAAGGAAAACAATGGTGGGAACTAAGGAAAAAGTGGTGTGATAATAAGGAAGAAAAATAAATTAAATACATAGTGGAAGACTACAACAGAAATGGTAGGTCCAACTTCCAAAAAAAATTGCCAAACTTTATTAGCATGAACCCTAATTGTATTGGTCGCCTTGTTCAAACTATGTCACAATTATACTAAATGCCACATGATAGTGGAAGAGCTTGTTGAACTCAAAGCCAAAGTCTAGTACTTGGAAACTAAGATGGTTAGTCTCTCTAAATTCAACTCAAAGGTCATGTACAATCAAGACTATGAGTACTCACTATCTATTGAAGACAAGGAAATCAAGAAGCATAAATAAGACATAAGAAACTACAAGATTTGTTTAAATTCCTCATTAAGGACTGGAACTAGGTATTTGGATAGCTTTCTACTTTTTTGTTCATTGTTTTGGATAATAGTTACTAAAATCTTTATTTTTCTACTATGACAAATAGTTTGATGTATTGTTGATGTGTTTTAAGTGATCTATGAACCCTTTTTTCCTGCCCTACCACCTTTTTGTTTTATAAGGACAAAACCCTTCTTTTGCAACTCAATATTACAAAAAATATCACAAGCCATTAGAAGTTCTATGCTAACCAATACAATAAAGCCATGTGAAATAAATTAGCTCAGATAATGAGCTGAGATCATAACAATAATACAAAATGTTTTGTGTATATAATAAGGAATAGGAACTTAACTTTTATTTAATTAAAAACTTCTTATTGCAGTCTTTTCAATGATTAAATGTAATGTTTTGTTACTTGACTCAATTGATTGCTTTGTTACCTACTTTGTGATTGTAATGCTTCAATAGGCAACTAGATAAATTCCACATTGTAGAAATGACCTCCACACCTATGAATTCAACCTCTTACCACTACATGTAGATGTGGATTCAACTTGTGTGTGGCTTCAATTTTAATTCTCTTGATTAATTAAGACCTGTTCATATGTCAAATATTTGAATTTGAGTTGAGACCTTATAAATCCATATAAATTGGTAAAATTTATTGTAGAGGGCATGTGATGCTAGAGTTGTTAGAAATAGAAAATATTAAGGGGGGTGAATCAATATTCACATTTTTTGGCCCAATTATGGATATCATTAACAATCTTAAAACTTGCATAAGTGAATAAATTGATTAAGCTGAACAGCAAACATAACCATAAACCAATGCAACATATAACACCATATTTTGTTAACTAGAGAAACCCTAGCCAAGAAAAAACACTGGTGGGGATGGTGCCCACAAAATGATCCACTAGTCAAAAGTATCTTGTGAAAGATATTGACCATATTAAGAGTCTATTACATATGTATAGTGTCTTGGTCCTTGTTAGAGGACTAGGCTTTGTTAAAAGTCTCAACCTTGTTAGGAGTTGTTATTACAATTACAAAATGTATGCAAACTGAGCCCACTACACAAACATGCAAAATACAATGATATACAATATACAAAAGAGTAGATACAAAAACCTTTGTACAACTATTGATATCTTCAACATCCGATATGACATTTGTAGCTTGTTGTATCAACTTCGCATATCTGCCTCTTACTTCTTTGATCACAAAGTTCACATCACAAAACAATAGCATAGATATTGCAATAACATCACATGACATTCACAATACTTCACATTTCCAAAACTAACCTTTGTACCATAACATTTCATAATATTTTGCATTGTCGGCCTTCATGCTCTACATGTGTCACAAAATACAAAATCATACTTTGGCCACTTAGGGTTAACATCTAGGACATCGTCCCTAATTAGTCAAGTAATTATTTTGGTAAACAAAATAATCCCTTAACATTAAATATCTTTTTCTATTATTTTGTCTTATTCGGTAGCCTCATTACTGTAACTAGAAAAACTACAATAACTCTGAATGTATTCAATGTACTGCCTCGCGCTCTCAAGTTTTGTGTTCTAACATAATGTATTGTCGCCAGGTAAAAACACATGTTCCAATAATACCTCTGTGAACTACACCAATCAAAACTCTAATTGTACTATCACAAACTTTGTGATACTTAGACTGCCAAAACTATATCTTCATACTTTGCTCACTTTGTATGACTTATATGTTGTCATAAATGACAACTCCATACAATCTAACCTAGCCAAATTATCAACATGGGCATCCTAGGGTACTCAGCAATCCTATATGCAAGAGCTTTAAACTCAATTTTGTGGAATCATTTGAGGCACATTCAGGAACCTTGTCCTAAGTGGGCATAAAGTTTAGGGTAGTCATATGTTGGTTGACAATTTTTCTTCCCTTCTTTCTCAACAAAAATTAACTCTCTAGCCCAAGGAGTGGGAAAACGACGAGTCAATAATAGATTGGGAGGCATTTTTTTTTTTCTCCTCCTTTAACTAACCTCTGAATTTTAGAGGTACAACTCCCTCTTGGTGGATATGCAATGAATTTGTTTTCAGTTCCTACTTCTAATCAAGGGTATACTCTTAACCAAAGAACATGAGAGGCCAATTCCATATTATTTGCAACCACCAAAAACCTAGCCAGGACCTAGAGATTTCAGCCCAATCACTCCCACAATTGTGAAATTAACTAGACCTCTTTTCAGTACATCAACTAATTCTAATTCTACACCTAAATGCATCTACCAACTACTAGATGGAATGTGGATTTACTTCCAAATGTAGATATAGAGGAGATAGAGATGCAATTGAACCCAAGTGGCTCTTCAACTAGTCAAAACCATTAGCGCAACCATTGTTAAACTAAATATTTCCCAGCTCATTCGTACCCAAATTCCCAAACACATATTGCAATGCAATTTTAGCAAGAGAGAAAAAATACAGGAAACCAAAGTAACTTGGTCGTTACAAGAACAATTAATCCTAACAACTATTAAGACTAACAATTCCCAGTTTCAAGAAAAAATTGAATTCTCCATTCAACAAAAAATTCTCGATTCTCACCCTATAACCATTGTTACAGGGGGAGAACTTGCACTAGATTTGTCGATCCTTCAATTAGATTTCAAAACAATACATAAAGGCTCTTCAACTTTCAACCATTACAAAATTGCATTCAGGAAGGCAGAAGAAAGAGCAAGAGAGAGATAGAAATTTACCATTTTTGGTAGGTTATAAAATATTAGGAAGTGAAAGCATCAATATTCCCTTCCATTAATTCCTCAGGCACTTCTTGGCCTGACTAACAGACTTTCATAATGACACGCGTCGAGAAAATGGTGTCGCAAGCAGAATATGTCATCAAGGTGGGATAACCTACAAAAGTAACACTTTTCATGCATCTACATTTTGGCAAAAAGGGGGTAATGTCGTATTCCTTTATGCTCAAACACCTACAATGTTGTCACATGTCATTATTCTGAAAAAAAGGAGGAACATTGCATTCCCTTTATGCTTAAACACCTGAAATGCCATCATGTATCTGGAGCTTCATGTCATGCATCTTTCTGGTAGTTAATAAAGTTGGGCCCACATGGCATGAGTTAACATCTTATTTTTGGGCACTTTCTTCTTCCATGTGTCATCTCTTAAGACTCGTCAATCGTGTTAGATCAATGGTTCATACTGATTGTGGGAGAGTTATGAGAAAGTGAGTCATGTGAACTTGCGAGAGCCTGAAATGTCACCATGTGTCATCATTCTAGCAGTAAGGGGGTAACACTGCATTCCCTTATGCTCTAACACCCAGAATGTCACCACATGTCTGGGGTTCCTGTAATGAAATTGTGATCGCCCACTCCTTTGGTTAGGGCACACGATTTCTGCGTCATCTTCTTTGAGTTTGGGACCTTTACTTAGCCACGAAGGAAATTCTTCCTTTATGCGGGACTAAAAGGAAAAATGTAGAAATGGGTGACCAAAAATGGGGCAACATTATATCAAAGCCTTTTTGCTGGTTGTTGGTAGCATGTCGATCATTTTTGGGATAGTCTTTCGAGATTATTTTTGCGAGCTTCGATATGAGGGAGTTTTCTTATGCACTCTTAGATTTGGATCATTGGATGGCACACGGACCTACACCTAAGGGCACATACTTTCATTTTGTTATATGAGTTTTTTGTGCATTGTAAACTTGGGGTTTGTCTTAAGTATTTATTAATTTAGTATGTTAAATCAACTTATGGCTTGACTATACATTTAATGTGAGTATTTATTCAATGTAACTTGCTAGGCTAACATGTGGCTTGGTTTACTATAAGTAGAGGGTCTTGTAAGGTCTTGATGGATTCAATTTAGAAAGGAGTAGCTGAGAGGAGCGAAGTTTAGCAGAGCTAGTAGCTAAGTGCAGGCTTAGGAAAACAAGAAGGTTGCTTGGTGGCTTGCAAGCACAAGTTTTGATTCTTCTTGGGGATCTGTACTAGATTGTGAATCTAGGATAGTTTGGATTTGAATCTTGCTAGGTCTTGTAGAACTTCTATTGCAATTGTGTATGTATTTGGATGTAACCTGGAAGGCCTTACAGTCGAGCATGTTGGATGTAAATCTAATGATTCTATTATGAGAATATGTGTTGCAATTGATCTAAATTTTAGAGTTATCAATATTCTTCTTTTGTGTGGTTATTTGTTGAGGGCTCAGACATCTCCTTGGGGGATTATCATGCCTTTCACTGCATCAAGTGGTAGCAGAGCTAGTTGATCTTGTGGTTTTGTTGCTTTGAGTTTTGAAGATATTGGAAGATGCCTCCCAGAAGATTGGACCTTAGGGTGATTGTAGATCTTTTTGATGTTGTGGAGACTAAGATTTTAAAGAATGTTAAAGCAGATTTTAGATATGAGATGGACTTGGTGAAGAATGATATGGTCACTAAGAACATGAGGGCTATTGCTAGTGTACCGAGGAATGTGAGTGCTAAGGATGGCTATGAGGAAGTAGTTGAAGACTTTGAGGTTGCTAGATCTGGTGATGAAGATAGAGTTGATTGGAAGGAGAGACCTATGAAAGACAAAACTGGTCAATCGAATAAAACTAGAGCTTGGTTGAATTTAGAGCATAAGATGGGTATTTCTAATTTCTCGAGTACTTTGAATCCTAAAGACCTAATTGATTGATTGAATTGGTGAATTGGAAGACTACTTGAGTTAGAGGATATTGGAGATCCGCTCAGAGTAAGGTTGGCACAAACTAAACTGAAAGGACATGATGCTTTATAGTGGAAAGAATTGCAAGGAGATAAAGAAGATGAAGGTGAAATAAAAATCACTAGGTGGAGATTAATGATGACAAAATTGAAGGCTAAGTTCATTCCTGTTGATTATGAAAATGAATTGTTTAAGAGATTACAAAATCTAAAACAAAGGATATGAAACTAAAGAATTACACTGAGGAGTTCTACAAGTTAATTATTTGGTCTGGGCATAGAGAGTTGCCTAAAGAAAAGGTGGTTAGATATATTAATGGTTTGAGATTCAATATTCAGGATGAGATTGGTATGTTGAAGATTGATTCAATTGAGGATGTTTATCAATATGCTCTAATGGTAGAAGAGAAGTTGAAGAGAATACATCAAGGCAATTCTCAAGGGAAGGATAAGTAGGAACATTCAATGAAGAACTAATAGATTTTTGAAGATGAACTAAAATATGTTAAAGTAGAAGAGAAGAATGGGTAGAGATGTATTTAAGAGTACTTGTTTCAAATGTGGTGAAGGACATAGAGTTTTCAAATGTCCCAATGCAGACAAAAAGACTGGTGATAAAAGAGTAGTTGTGATGAATGAGAATGTGGACTCTGTGAATGAGCCACAGGTGGAGGAGAACCTGCTAGTTCGATGAGTGTTGCTTGGTAAGAAGTATTGGAACCTTGTCAAAGGACAGCTTAGTTCAAGACTCATTGTAAGTATGGAGCTATTTGTTGGAATGCAACTATGGATGGTGGTGATATTGATAACCTAGTCGCTAAGGAGATGGTTTAGAAACTTGGTTTGAAGAGACTAATCATCGTCCTTATAAGATTAGTTCGTTACAAGATGAACATGCTTTGGAATGTAAGAAAACTTGCAGCAAAAAAATAACTATTTCCACATAACTCATAATAGATTTGAAATAAATATGTAATTATAATCCACATGCAAGAGAATGGATAACATACCCACAAAAATATGATACAAGATATAACTTGGGAAACCCTCATTGAGGGAAAAATCCAACCTCCAAAAGCATCTATCATCATATATTATTCAACAAAAACACCATTACAATACAACCATGGAAGTCTTCAAAGTCATAACCACAACCAAGCAATTCATGTGAACAAGCATGAATCTACGCATCATGTGCAATGCTTCCAACCTTCACAAATGCTCCCTTTGCTAACTTGTCAAGCCTTGTCTTGCTCAAATTTTTGTCTTATCTCTATAGCTACCTTTGTGGCTGCTTATATAGTAGCAAGTCTCACAAAACCAACAAGTGGTATTACATAAACCATGTGTTAAAACCATGTACTACCTAGTCTATTGACCTCTGGTTTAATATTGGGCATTTAATTCTTTTCTTCAATATTAAATAATTACATCATGAAATATTACCACAATGTTATAATACAACTCATCAAGTATATCCTATGGAAACCTTTACATGTTGCACACCCATCTAGGTGCAATATTACAATATAATATAAACAATATTATGCAATGTGTGCAACACACATAATGTCAATAATCTCTCACTTATATACATTGCATAGGGTCAATTCATAGCCACATAGATGAACAAAGAAATAATCCTTCCTAACACATCCACCATCATGGATCAAAGTACACCAAGTGCTCCAACTTGGTACCCATAACAAAATCAAAATATCTAACTTCTCAAACATGAATGATGCCACTTTCTATTACGCCACTACCATTAGACATACATAGAAGCCATCTAAAGAGAAAGCCACCCAACCTATCACAAAAGAATCATAAAATTATATACCAACTAAAATATCAAACACAAACACTTGATCCAAAGGTAATCACATGTATCTGTAGTTGTCAAATATCCATAGCAAAAATAACACCGAAAACAAGTGCCAACCTATCCAACTATCCATACCTCCAAAGGTATACCAAATGAATCTCACATCATCAACATATCTAATCTATAACCTACAATCACAAGCCTCAAGAGCAATACTTGCCACATATATACCAAGAAGCTTCCACTACAAAAGATAATGTCAAATATGTAACCAATCCACTCACAATATCTCAAAGAAGTGAATCTATATAGTATCAAGGACATCCACAACACATATACCAATGACCTGCAAGAACAACTCCCATAACAAGTCTCTAATGCCCTCTCAAGTTCTCCACAACCAACAAAGGAAAGAGATAAAGAATAATCATGTTATCTCTCACATGACATACATGATCGCAAATCAGTGATCACAATCTCAAATCCAATGTAAGTGAATCCAAACATCCAGGAAGATAATCAAGACCAACGAGAAACTATACAAATCATAACCTATATCATTTCCTTTTACACACACCTCTAAATGTAAACTGTGCAAGCATGATCTCATCCATAAAACCCCAACCAAGAATCCACAATAACACTCAAACTATATCATATAAATATTCATGGATGCAATCCTTTAACAAAAATATTGAACTCATAAACCATTTATAAACCAAGGAATAATCATTTCTAATCCAAGGAATATGCCCAATATAAAACCATCTCTCAAAATCAATTAGCATAACAATATATGCACAAGTAGATGACCAATGTTATACCATCTCTCAAATGAGCCCTTCAAAACTAACTCACGTACCATAGCACAAGATTCACATCAATGAAAGACAAGCATAAATGAAATGCACCTAAGAGAAACAATGGGTTATACCTCTCAAGTAATAAATTGTTGAGTAGACCAAGAGTGAGGAATGAGAATGTTTATCAAAATATCCAAGTCTCCAACCAAGACTCATCTAAGAACAATCTCCTCTCAAGTCCATATTAGGTGAATGCCTCTCAGACTTCCTGTTGAAACAAAACAACTGCGCCAAAAAATACATCTCTAATCATGAGAGAAATCAACATCACCACCATCTCTAAATATCCATGAGCACCTTTAACTGGTCAATCCATCTCCAAATGCAACATAGCAATATCATGAAGTATCTAACAAATGATCAATGTACTCAATACCAAGAAATTAAACCAAGATTAATGTCAAAGTTTCAATCATGGCCTCAAGAACATAAACATGACAACATGATCTAAACCATCTCAACCAAAGAGATAACATACTCCATATGAACATACCATAACATGTCAAAACTCTAAGCGTGTATCAAAAGTATACAGTGACATAATAATTAAACCATCCTAACGCCAAGGATAATATGTCAAATGAAAGCATAAACCACATCTTTACCAAGAACCCCATGAGTCCTCAAGATGTAACCATCTACACACACCATGAAGAAAATCATCTCCATACACCATGAATATAACCAAGAACCCTATGAGTCCTCAAGATCCAACCATCTTCACACACCATGAAGACAATAAGTGCACCATAAAAATGTCAAAGACACTCCTACAGCAACAAGATCTAAGACAAACTTTCAACATCTGCAAACACTCAATAAATATATTAATGCCAACAACTCTCACTCAAATGTGGTACCAAGTCACTCATGGCATCATACCATCCATCTCCTACATAAAGATCCCCAGATCTACACTCACACAACCAAAGTGTTAGTATGAAGTGAAACCAAGATTTCCAAACCAAGAAGATACAAACTAAACTAACAATTAATCCACATACTACCACCTCATCATTGTCACAAACTCTCACTAAATCGTGTATTCAAGCTATCAATGACATCATGATGAAAAAATTATCCTTTAACCATGAGAATCAACCAATGCATCAAGCCATCAAAGAACTCAAAGTGCACATCATGAGCTCTTCAAAACAAACCAAATAACCACGATGTAAACTTGGAAGATATACTACCATAATGAAATCAGGAATCTAAACCAATAAAAATCAAGGATGTACCTCTATATCCAACCATGTCATGCCAAAATCCATGACACCATGATCATATCAATCAAATGAGCAACTAACTCTCAAAGTGTCCAACTTGTCAGCATAAAATAGTCAATTGCAATCCTCCACCATGACTGTATCTGGTACATCTCATCCCTTCTACATAAAGACAAATCAACAAATCAAGTGACTAAGGGCATAGACAACTCCAATCCAAGCCACTAACCTGAATATGCATCAATAATGAAAAATCAATGGGCAAAGATAACCCATATACAAGCCATAAATGTAACCTGTAAGTATAGACTACTTACAACACTACACAACTTGTATAGCCAATAATTCATCACAAATATCCAAAATAAATACTGATAACCATATCATCATGAGACCATTCTGAAATATGAATTGAGTATACAATGACATCAAATCCAAATATCCAAAATATATGTCATAAACTCATAATGTTACCATAGTCAATATATATCATAAACCATTCAAATCAATATATCATCAAATAAATCATGCAAAACCTACAACAAATGCGAACCAATGTGTAGAGCTCTCCAAGATCTTTCTGTTGACTACTTGAAGTCCAAAATCTTAACTCTGTATGCCCAAGTTATGCCTTAATTTATACTCAAAATAAACAACATTTAACTTTTGGGCTTTTAAAACTTGACAAATTGTAAAAATCACAAACTCAAACTTTCACCAAGTTGTAGTGTTCTGAATTAGCTTTCCAACAACTATTAAAAATCCAATATCCAATAACCTAAGTGAAAGTTATGGTCGTTTTACCAAGACAGTATTTTTACCATTTTTACTACTTTTTTTTTTTTTGTGACGAAAATTCTGATGAGATTAAATTTGACAACCGTCACAAGATGGAACTAAAAACCTCTTGCACTTTGTATCAACATGGCCAAACTATGGTATAGTATGTATCAAAATTTATGAAAAAATCAACTCGGATCCAATGGCGAAGTATGTTTTTGCCCAAGAGGTCATTTTTACAAGCTTCCCCTAAAACCCTCATTTAAATGAAACATCTAAAAACTTTTTTGTCTAACAATTTCACATGCTTAAAATCTACCAACATCTCATCATATAAACAAACCCAAATCCCTCACATTTGCAATAAACAATCTATGAAAGTCATATATCTTGCTCTTTCTTTTATCCTCTCATGCACTCTCATGGATTCAATCTAGGGTTATAACAACACAACCATATCTCTAATATCACTTGTAAGGAAACTTGCAACCAAAAATATAATCATTTCCACATAAACCATAATAGATTTGAATTAAATATGTAATTATAATCCACATGCAAGAGAATAGACAACATACCCACAAAAATATGACACAAGATATACCCTAGAAAACCCTCGTTGAGGGAAAAATCCAACCTCCAAAAGCATCCATCATCATGTATTATTCAACAAAAACATATTTGCAATACAACCATGGAAGCCTTCAAAGTCATAACCACAACCAAGCAATCCATGTGAACAATCATGAATCTACACATTACATGTCATGCTTCCAACTTTCACAAATACTTTGTTGGCTAACCTATCAAGCATCGTCTTATTCAACTTTCTTTTTTGTCTTTTGTCATTTTTTCTTATCTTTACAACTACTCTTGTGGCTACTTATATAGTAGCAAGTTTCACAAAACCACCAAGCGGTATTGCATAAACCATGTGCTACTTGACCCATTGACCCTACATTTAATATTGGGCATTTAATTTTTTTCTCCAATATTAAATAATTACATCAAATATTACCACAATATTACAATACAACTCATCAAGTATATCCTATGAGAATCTTTACATATTGTATGTCCATCTAGGTGCAACATTACATGATAAAATAAAATAATACAATATTATGTAATGTGTGTAACACACATAATCTCAACATGGAAATGAAAGATCAATGCCTTGTTGATTTTCATATTAGGGAGTATATTGATCGAGTGTTGTGTGATATTGTGGACATGAGTAGTTGTCACATATTGCTTGGTAGACCTTGGCGATATGATTGTAAGGCAATGCATGATTGTGCAAAGAATGTGTTTATTGTTAAGAAGGGTGATAGGAAGTTTTCATTGATTTCTTTGTATAATATAGAGCTTGACAAGGGTGACCTGAGTTTTGGTAGTCAAGTTGAGTTGAAGGATTCCTGAAGGTTTAGAAATAGGCATGGAAAATAGACCTGTGGTACACTAAGGATAGCTGTGAAGATGACAGTTGTAGTAAAGGAGTTGCCGAAGTGGAACAAAGGAAAGTGTAAAAATTGATGTGGTGGACATGTATGTGAAAAACCATTTTTGGGTTTGTGTGTTGAACCCTTAAAGATGTTTTTCCAAATTTTAATTTCTTCGCACCTAGGGTGTCTAATGCAAGAGCATCCTAAGGTAGTCAACAATCTTATATGCAAGAGCTTGAGCTCAATTTTGTGGAATAATGATTTGTGCAGTTAGGAATATCTTTGAGGCACACTGAGGAACCTTGTCCTAAGTGCACATAAATTCTAGAGTAATCGTATTAGAGTCAGTGCCTTTTTTGTGGTTGTTGGTAGTGTGTTCTTGATTTCTTGGACAAGCTTTGGAGATTGTTTCAACAAGCTTCGATCTGAGGGAGTTGGCTTATGTGCTCTTGGATTTAGGTTGTTGGATGACACGTGGACCTATGCTTAAAGGTGCGTACTTTTCTAGTCATATGAGTTAGCTATGCATTGTAAACTTTGGGTTTCTCTTAAGTATTTATTAATTTAGTCTGTTTGGCCGACTTGTGGCTTGAGTGTGCAATTAATGTGAGTGTTTATTTAATGTAATTTGCTAGGCTAACTTGTGGCTTGGTTTAGTATAAGTAGAGTCTTGTGATGTCTTGATGGATTCAGTTCAACAAGGAGTAGCTGAGAGAAGCGAAGTTCAACAAAGCTAGTAGCTAACTGTGGGCTTGAGAAAATAAGAAGGTTGTTTGGTGGCTTGCGAGCACAAGTTTACATTCTTCTTGGGGTCCTCTACCTGATTGTGGATCTGCACTAGCTAGAGTTTTGATCTTGTGAGGTCTTGCAAAACTTTTATTGCAATTGCTTATGTATTTGACCATAACCCGGAAGGCCTTATAGCCAAGCATGTTGGATGTAAAACAAATGATTCTATTATGAGAATATGGGTTGCAATTGATCTAAATCTCTAAGTTATTGTTATTCTTCTGCCATGTGGTTATTTTTTAAGGGCCAGGACATCTCCTTTGGTAATTCTCATGCCTTGTATTGCATCAATATTTGACCTTGATCATAACCTTATTGCCACTTCGACAATGTGAATGAAGATCAAAGCACAGTAAGCACTTGCATCATTAGTGATTCAAATGTTGATGCTAGCATATGTTTTGATGTTGCAGTATTCTTGAGATAGTATATGAAATTGAACAAGAGATGAATTCGTCCCCCTCATTTCAATTGAAGTTAATTTTTTAATTAAAAAAGATCCCTCGCATGCAATTTGACTATCCAAACAACAAATACTAATAATATCCTATAATATCTTTATTATTTTGTATTTAATGGTCAATATTGTAGATTCTTGAAAATATTGGTTACAATTCTATTATTATCTCATAATAAAAATATCCTCCCTTTTTAATCTAAAATTTAATGCTTGTTCATTCAATTAATTTATCTAATATTTTGCCAATTACCAGAGTGATTATAAAAAAATGTATTTCTTCCTTGAATTTCTTTTCAATTTTTCTTTTATTGAGTACAACTTAGTGGAAGTCGCCAATAAAATTTAAAACCTTTTTTTTTTCCTTCGTTTTCAAAGTATCATAGCATTCCTTTCTTTAGAGTTGTGTGTTTTTAATTTATGTTTGTGTGCTTCTTTTCCTTCTCCAAGTTCAAAGGGTTTATTTACCTTCTTTTTGGTCCAATATCTATATCCTATACGTGGTTGCATCATGCAATTCTATGAGCCACTTTCTAATTTTCTTCTAGATCGTTTCTTAGTAATTTCTTCTCAATTTTGTTTGACTTGGGGTTTCTTGAAAATGCAATCAGCATTTTTTCTCTTCCAAAGATCCCCCATTTTCTCAAAGTTTATAGACCTCTTGTTATCATTTATAGCCAATAGGGTTTCTATAGAATCTTTTGTTTTCTAGTCAAATTCAAGTTTTGATAACAAATTCTCTAAAGTTTTGTGGGTCTTTACCAAAAACATTTTGGTACCTCAAAAAAAGTGCCTCTGGTACTTTATTTTTTGAAACACATGCCTTTGCCCCGAGACATTTGCTTTGGATTTTAGATTGAAAAGTACAACAAATGGAAGTAGAGATTGAGGACTTTCTTCGAGTATCGTCACCTTGATGCGCTCATTTTGGGTAAACAATCTCGTCCCGTTGGAACTAGACAAGACCATGATAAGTTTAAAAAGCACAACTAAGAAGCAGTAATGCTTATCAAGCTTTCTAATACTGATGATCAACTACTATAAGTGTCATCCAACAAGACATTTGCAAACAACAAGACTCTACTAAAGGACATCATAAAAGAGTCATGGATTCTTCCTAAAGAACCAAGTATTTTCTATCATGATTGACGGACCTATGTCATTACAAGAGCATCTGACAAAAATAAAGGACATTAAAGATCAACATAAAGCCATTGGTCAAAAAATGAAGGGTAGTCTCTCTGAAAAATCTACCTCAACCCTATGAGCACTTGTAGATATGCTCAACATTACTACAATTAATGTTGACAAAGTTTTTTAACTTATGCAATAGGATTTTTAGAAACAACAATAGCAGTGTCACTTCATCCTCCTCAAAACAACCATTTGTAGCAAAATCTCTTCACAAGGATAAAGGCAAAGCTCAATCCTCTTCACACAAGTGCAGCCTCAAAATAGCTTGAAAAAGAAAAGGTTCAACGTAAATACAACTACATATTTGGTCACTTGATATGGACTACAAAGTTGGATTGCTTCTTAATAGCAAAAGCAAGGAGGGTCTCAGCCATAGTTACAGCAACCTAGGGGATCTAGGGACAACAGAACGGGATTTGGGGACAACAGAACAAAGGGGACAAGTTCCTAGAACAAGGGGATCAGAAGGACCTTAATTTGGGGATAGCGGGAGGATGGTGGCACTAGCCAGGGGGGTTGTATGTACTCTACATATAGTACTTAAAATGCTAGTTATTATGAAAAGATGTATTTAATATAAAATATAAAGATGTTAAAAGGGAAATACTTGAACATTGCATGGAATTGGAACATTGAACATAAATAGTCAAATCAGCAAATAGACAACACTGGAACATCCCCCATCATCGACGGAGGTAGCAAAATCTAGTGGCACCGCTAGGGACAAGGGATGGAGTCCCCAGTCCATCCCCGCCTCCATGTTACTATAGTCTCAGCCCAAGGCCAATGTTACTTAGCACTCAAAGCATAAAGAATTTGCAAGGAAGATTGCTGGAGTCCCCAAGAAAATTGAATTTGAAGTTTGATGGTCAAACATGCATTGTTGATCATTCAAATTTTGAGCGGCAAATTCAACCCAAAGTAAAGAATTATAATTTGTGGATTGGATCCATAACCTTAAGATGTGCAAAGTCGGTTCAATCAATGCTCACACCATTTACCAACTTTAACATGAAATGTGTCATTTGTATATCAGTCACTGCATAATGGACAAAATGAATTAAAATGTTAAGGAACAAGTGCATGAACCTAACAAAATGCAAGCTCACTCTAATGGGTTCACATCAATGACTAATTGCACACTAATAATTAAACATGAAATTGAAAAGACAAAGTAAATAAATGTGATTCAATGTTGTTTGGTTAAACAACAACATATTTATGAATTCAAGTTTTGTGAAATGCTGTTTGAATTTTTTTCTCCGGGACATTAATAATAAATATAGTTGCTATATTTATCAGTGCAATATAAATATATTCTTAAGGTGAAACTTGATCAATTAATAACATTTCCTTTGTGCGATTTATAGAATCGTCAAACAATCATTTATCATAAGAGTAAGCAACAAGATTATTAGTCATACAAAGAGGCTGTGTGCACCCTTCTTCTGGAGCAATCCCTAAAGCTTAAAACAACATTCAAGAGTACCAGCTTTTTAGAAATCAAAGTTTTTGAAATAAAGAGTTTAAAGGTTTCAAGCAAGGGTCAGATAGGATGGAGGAGTTTCTTCACAATTTATAAGATTTATTACACCTCTGGAAGGCCTTACTTTGAAGCAGCCTGCCATGGGATTTCATATGCAATTCACAGACAATAATTTCAAAGCAAATATTTAATCGAGTGCAAAGCTCATCCACCTGGATTATATGCCAAAAAGCATGACAATGAATTCACAGATACATGAAATAAAACCATTGCCATATTTACACTATGATTAAAAAGTGTTTTCTCTTTCATATTTAGAGTACAAAATTTTCTTCTACACATCATACAGCTCCATATTTTACATTGTATAATCCCTCAGTGCCACTGGCCATAACTTTGATGTTGATTGTATTTACTATTGATAACTTTCAACATCCTTAAGACCAAATTGGTCTGTAGGACCTTTTTAACGCATTATTGAAGTATATAGTTCAAGACCAAATTGGTTTCATTGTACAAGAATCATTCTACTTCCTATGTTATTAGTGTCCCTCCAACCATCCATCTTTGTCACACTATTAGTCCAAGCAGAAATTACCAGTTACGCCCCGCAAACTCTATCCTAGTGGGACACCAACATCTAATGCATTTACTGAAGCATTTGTTGGAACCACCTTGAAGACAAACTTCTGATGGGGAAGTTTACCATCGGGAAATGCAGTAACTTCTGTGTCAATAAGAACTGTATCCTCCTCCTTGAGATTCCCTCTAAGAATTTCCTTTGCCAGTTCATTTTCTATGTTCTGCTGAATTACTCTTTTTACTGGCCTTGCACCATAATTTGGATCATAGCCCATACTTCCTAGCAGTTCAATTGCACTGTCCGTAACTTTAATTGTTATTTTTTTGTCTCTTAATCTCGCCTGGACTCGGTCAACCTGCAATTTACAGCATTCGTATGCAATTGGAATCAGAGAAACAAATTTATGTGTAATTCATTGACGAAGCAGCAGCACAACCCAGGAAAAATGCATATATTGCACAAAATCAAGTTTTTGGAATACAAAATTTCTCTCAGCTGATTGCCACTATTTGTCTTTAGAAACAGGAACAAGTTCAAATATTACTGGCAGTTGTATGATCAATACAATGCTACTTGCATAAGAAAATAATGAAAACTTAGAATTTTATAAATGAATATTTTGATCTTGCTTAAATTAAATTAATGTGCACTGTACATGAAAATAGACTTGGCCAAACACAAAAAAAAGTTCCCTGGCTCTGATCTTTCTAGATGTATGGCTGCATCAATTTTCCAAAAAAATAATTCTTCAGGGGGTCATCATCTGGGCATTCCAAACTAGCAACATTTGAGTATTGCATATAATCCAAAAGGCGGACGAATCTGAAGATCCAGTAACACAACTATATCCACAAAAGAGATGTCTAAATCAATATGCAACTCTTTGTGCATGTGTGCGTGCATGTGGGAGGAGGTCCACTTTATTTTAATTGTAAATATTCTGTGTTTATGATTACCAACTTCATCCATCCAATAAGAAGAATGTTTATACTGCTTCTACATTGCTTCTTACCAGTCACAGACTGAAGAGATTACCCAACATTAATTTTGAGCTATGATGTACTAGTTCTGATCAAAGTGCATCTCTTTCCAAATGGATAGCTTATAGCTCAATTGCAGCAACAGAGCCCAAATTTGATGGACAATAAAAAAGTTTTGAGAAGGATTCAGCCTACCTCAATTCTGAAGGATCACTGTCTCTAACTGAAACAACAGAAAATCATTATAGAACTTGATATTTGATATTAAACAATGAAGATGAAGTCTCCCTAAATAGAGAAAAGTACAAAACAATATTTCTAAACAAAATAATTGTCAACAGAATATGAAAATAATAACTAACTAATAAAACTGAACTCACTAAACAAAAGAGAATCTACAAGTCTTTTGGGCATGGATGCATGGATGGCTGCTCCCTTCTCATTAAGACAGCCTGCAACATGAGTCTGCAGCATAGACCATTCCTGAATTTGCACAACTTCTGGAAATGACTAAACTAACCAACCTAATGTTGGGAAAAAATGGCATCACTCCCTATAGCCAAAGACACCTATATGAAACTCAAACCACAATTTTGAGGAAAAATCAGCAAACGCTTGTGCCAACCGTTACCCTAGCAACTCTAGTTGCAATCCAGTACAGTTACAAGAAACTGTGACTTCTGTGGAAAAAATCCCCAAAACCTTCCAATCATCTTTTTTTTTTTAAACAAAAAAATAGTAAAAACCCTAAGACCAGCAACACCAGTCTTTATTTCCAAAAAACATTTTTTTGTGGATAAATCAACAAAACAAAACCCAACTTTTAAGGAGGAAAACAATAAAACCCTTGTACAAAATGATTTAAGGCAACAAAAGCACAAAACCCACAATAAATTTTTAACGAGAAAATTTATTAAAATATATTAATCTTTTATGGAAAAAAATTATAAAACCCTTGAATAATCCTTTTTAAAGGGAAAATTTCATTAAAACCCATCAAAAAAATATAAAAATCCTATCAGAATTTTTTAAGTAGAAAATTATTAAAAAAACTGTGAACACCCAATAATGTTTTAAGGAGAAAAATTACCAAAAATTAGAAAAACCAAGAGACCATTATTTTTATAATGGTCATGCAAAAACCCTTACACGGCAGAATACAAGTCACAACTGCAGCAAACAAAAAAACTCATCATAGAAACATTCATACAGCAAAACACTCCACTTTGTGTGGTAAAAATACCCCTAAAAATGCCCAAACTTCATCACATGGTTTAAAAACAAGAAAACACTTCACACAAGAAACAACACATACAAGCAACATGGAACTCACAAGAATCACATCCATGTACATGCAACCCACATGACCCTAGGCCTCCCATGAGGGAATTAAACCCGAACTAGCTCTGATACCGTGTTATAAAACTTGATAGTTTGATATTAAGCAACATTAAATATGAAAATAGAAACTAACTAATAAAACTTAACTCGCTAAATATTAGCATAGATACATTACATTATTATTTTAATAAAAATCATTCACCTATCTGCCACATTGTCCATGCACTTGGAGAAGTTATGAACAGGTTTGAGATGAGGCCAATACCAAGTTGGTTATTTGAAGATGATACCACTGATAGAGAGTGTCTTGCACAAGTTTGACTACATCGGCATAAAACTTCCTTGAAATGATAACTGGCCAGTTCTTCCAAAATTTTGAAGACCATATATCAATCCATAATTTGTTTTCAAGCAAGGAACTCATTAGTAAAGACCAATAAAATGAGTGCTACAGCCAATGTTAACAGGACTTCCTGTACTGTCATGAATGTACCTGCTAGCAAGTTTTTGGATCTAAGTGGCTGCAAAGTTACAATGTAATGCAAGTAGAGTATGCCAGATCAGAGAAACAGAAAGACACTTTATGTGATATGACAAAACTGATCACAATTTCGGAATTTCTCATAGATCTTCTCATAAATCTGCCATACGACTTCTCACAACCTCCTATAATGTGAAAATAATCTTCACAATTATTTCTCTTCATTTGCTTGTGTATCTGATGTATTTATTTATCTCTCTCTTCAACACACACTCAAATACAACTCCATAAAACTCTTTATGTACCTTTACCACGAGAGGTAAGAAGACATCATTCTTCATCAAGGACACAACTTTTGCAATGGATACATCCCTCACTCTTTCATTGAACATATCAACATTGGTAGCACTCTTTACAAACATACAAATCACATCTCTTGCTAATATATCTTTCATTAATTAAATCACACCTTTAATGAAATCAGGTGCCTTTTGTTTTAAACCAATCGCCACCTCCTTATAACCACTGCTTGTTAGCTAAACTAATCACCACTATTATTAATATAGCTGTTTGTTTAAACTTACTTAATATGGCTGTTTATTTTAATCATTGCTGCTCTTGTATCAAAATTAATCTTCTTTCAATATCATTGCCACTTAGCTATGTAAATCATTGTCTTCAATGAATAACTGTTGTTTATTAAAATGTAAATCACTATCCTTGGACTTCCTTGATTGCTGACTTGAGTTTCAAAGATGAAGCAGTTTATTAGATCTTATTATGAGCATCCTCTAGCATAGATATGATGAAGTCTCAGCAGAAAAGATGACAATCAATCTGTCATAAATAAGAGAGCTTGCTCTTCATATTACTGAGATAATTCTATCAAACTCGGATAAAAAATTTATTCAGCATTATGATTGTGGACATCAAGGACTACATTTCAGCACTTCCAAATGGCTTGAGACGTGTGATTGATAAACACTAATAGCTTTTCCAGATTCTGATAGGAAGCTATCCAATATGAAATGCAGGCAACCCTTGGATTATCAAGAGGGATAAATGTCAATTTTCAATTGGGATTACATGTGAGCAGTGTATCAAGAGGGGTAGATGTCTGGGAACAGGGTTTTTCCTTATAGATTATTCAAATAATAGTAAATACAATAAAGGAATCACCTAAAAAGTGTCTCACTGTGCATGTGTAGTATGCCAAACGGGTTAGTGCATAAATGAATAGTGAGTAAGAAAGCACTTACCATTAGCCTTTTAAACATTTAGTTTTCTAACTGTTCATAGGTTTTCCATTTTACCTTTTACATTATTTTTGTAACTTCTTTCTTTTGCATTGTTTCTATCATTTGCTATCTGATAATCGTGTTAAATAATGTACATCTGACTAGAACAATAAACACAGCAGAGTAATCATTTTCAAAGTTTCTATAAAAACTATATTTATTGTCTATGCATATTGTTAGGCTCTACTGGCAATATAATAACTAAGCAAAAATTGAGAAGACCACAGTTGTAGCACGCATTTAAATTAATTCTTCTTCCTAAGAATATTTATGATAATTGTTAGTCTTTTTTATTTATTAGAAATGAGAGTACATTATCTGACCTCACAGATAATTCTTTCAAAGCTGAAACTCTGAAACTCTGTGTATCACCTACCATTTTACCTTTTACCTATACTTCAATATCTACAGTACCATTTTTTCTCTGTAAGTTTTACTGACTTGCATATTCACATCAAGAATAATGTATAATGTTAATGAAAGAATGTCACTTTATATTACAAAAGATATAATGGGCAAAATATGCAACTGATGTTGCAATCTAGCTAAAGATGCCTGAATAAGATTAAAAAAAAATCTTAAATAGATATAATCCGGGAGTTAATGCAGGGTTACATGGCATTAATACAAAGGAGTAGACAAGTTTTGTTGACCAAATTACAGCAATCAAATATTTGTATATAAACAAAAAAAGTAGGACGGCAACAATTGAACTTGATCTGTCCCAAAATTTTAAGTTAATTTCATTAGGAGTAAATGCACTACAAAGCACAAATCTCCATGTTGTATAAAGTAAATTACAAGAAATGCATAGAACATTAGAAAGGATATTTATCAAACAACTGAGTTACCCCTTCTTGCATATCCTATTATGAATTCTCAGAAGTACTTGGATCTTATGGAAATTTATGGTATCTTCTGTTATTATAGGTCACAGATAATTCTTTATTAACCAATCAAACAATTTTTCTACTTTCTTTTGCACATTGGAAATAAAAAGAATTTCACAATAGTAAATTATCTGCATACTTGTAATCTCACAATGCTACTTATTTGTTCATAGTCCAATGTCAGATAAATTCTTTATCAACCAATCAAACAGTTTTTCTACTTTTTCTTTGCAAATTGGAAATAGAAACAATTTCACAATAGTAAATGATCTGCATACCTGTAATCTCACAATGCTACTTATTTGTTCACGGTCCAAAGATTGGAAGACAATATACTCATCAATACGATTTATGAACTCAGGCCGGAAGGTCGCCTGTGCTGCTTCCATGACTCTCTTCTTCATATTTTCATAAGCTTGCTCTTTCGAGACAGCTTCATCGTCAAGAGCATTTAGAATATACAGGGAACCAACATTGGAAGTCATAATAATGATAGTATTGGTGAAGCTTACAGTTCGACCCTGCGTGTCTGTGACCCTTCCGTCATCTAAAATCTGAAGGAAAATGTTGAAAACGTCTGAATGTGCTTTCTCAATTTCATCAAATAGAATAACTGCATAAGGCCTTCTGCGAATAGCCTCTGTCAGTTGCCCTCCTTCCTCATAACCAACATAGCCAGGTGGAGCTCCAATCAACCGCGACACTGCATGTTTCTCCATGTATTCACTCATGTCAATCCTCACAAGAGCATCCTCAGTATTAAACAAATAAGAGGCAAGAGCCTTCGCCAATTCTGTCTTTCCAACTCCTGTTGGACCCATGAACATGAAGCTGGCAATGGGGCGGTTAGGATCTGAAAGACCAGCCCGAGATCGTTGGATCGCTTCTGCAACTGCTTTGACAGCTGGATCTTGACCAATGACACGCTTATGCAATTCCACATCCAAGTAAAGAAGTTTTTCCCTCTCAGACTGCTGAAGTTTAGAGAGGGGAATACCAGTCCATTTACTGACTATTTCAGCAATATCATTCCCAGTAACCTCCTCCCTTAGCATTGACTTCCCACTGCTTTGATAATCATCCAATTCCTTTTCAGCAGCCTCAAGCTGTTTTTGTAGTGACATCAGACTGCCATATTTTAGTTCAGCTGCTCGGTTGAGATCATAATCACGTTCAGCTTGCTGGATCTCCAGATTGACACGATCAATCTATTGAATACATTTGAAAAAAAGGAAATTATTAGAATATATAAATATTTCTCTTAAGCCCAAATGTACTTAAGCTATTTACTACCAAGAAAACAGCTCATTATATAGACTTGGATCCTCTTCCCTCTAGATTTGAAAATTTAAAATAATTTAGAATCACTTCTTTACGGCGTCTGCTACTCAGAGACACAAATGTAGATTCTTTCAAATGAACATACAAAAAATACAACTCTGTAAAACATCCCATGTAGAATTATCATGTTACTATAATTATTCTAATTACTAATCGCATATTATCACCCTTCTACTCTTGCAATCATTCCTTTGACTTACTATTCAAACACAAGTACCTCCAAAGTCTATTATTTTATAAGTACACTCCACATATTTGAAGAGTATAAGAAGTACAACAAAATAAGTTACAAAAGTAAAAGAAGTAAACTTAACCGAAAGCAAATGGGGTTGCAAGCAGAGTGAGTTTAACCATGGAGGAAACTCCATAGTTAAGCGTGCTCAAGCTGGAGTAGTACTAGGATGGGTGACCTCCCGGGAAGTCCCAATGCTTCACCTAGATCCAATGAGTGCTAAGTGTTCCATTTATTCTCACAAAAGATGGATTTATGTTGAATCACTACTTATGAAATACGGGTCAATGAGTTTGACTCAAAAACTACACGGTTAAACCCTGATAGCAATATCACAATTTGACTTACCATGGAAATTATCTCCTACGGTTCACAGTACTAGTTATGGGTCAAAGACCAAGAAACATGATATGTTCATAGCAGAGAAATTATATATATCTTCTCAGTTAAATGTTATTTAGTGGCAAGTACTACCATAAATGCCATATTAAGTACATTTTATCTCACACCACCTCTTTCCATTTATGAATTATTACCATTTAAGATTGAGGGCATGCACATAAACTAGCATAGATAGTCTATGATCTTTAATTGGATTGATCATATTTATATATGAAATAGATCAGCTTACTTGCTGAAATACTTTGTTTATACATTCACAATTTGTCATAGTGCTGTAATGAAATGAATAAGAAAGGAAAGAAAAACGAGGACAAAAAGAATTTCAAGAACAGCAAACTTGTCACCATTAAAACAACCTTCCCCAAACACAACACTACAAACAATATGAGGCTATGCTTCCTTTCAAACTCTTTTAACTTTCAAGAATGAAAGTTTTGGAGCATGGGAAAGAAAGTTGTGAAATGGGACAATGCTTTTATACAAAAGCATTAGTTGAGAGTCTGATTCATGGATGAACTCTCGCCTTCTTTTTCTCAGCAAGTTTCCAGCAAAAACTCACAAATTTTACTCCCTGAGGTTTTGGTGAGCTTTTTGCAAAAACTTGGCAAATCTTATTCCAAAACCTCACTTGCATTAATAAAAAAGGCCTAGGATCAAAAAAAAAACATGCACCCTCTCAATTGTCGGGTTTTTTTATATCTACCACCTTATGCAGCTTGTCTCCACTGGCCTTCAAACACAATTTGGTCTCCATTCTCAAACCCCTTAGGATGTCTTGCCATATAAGAATTTGATTGCAATGAGGAGGTCTGGGAATAGAGAGCACAATCAAAAACTTAAGAAACCAATTTTATCACTATCACAATATCACTGATCAATGGTGAATTATCAAACTATCAGTATTAACAA
This sequence comes from Cupressus sempervirens, assembly GCA_028749045.1. Taxonomy (NCBI): domain Eukaryota; kingdom Viridiplantae; phylum Streptophyta; class Pinopsida; order Cupressales; family Cupressaceae; genus Cupressus; species Cupressus sempervirens. The sequence continues at coordinate 1,098,014,910 of CM053785.1, forward strand.
TTCAAATGCGATTAAAAGAAATTTATAAGCCCCCAAAACTTTTACTAGAACATTAAAGAGGAAAATGTGAAAAATCTTAATATTTATGAATCATGATGATGTTCAAAGCCAATGGATCATAAATTGTTAGCTAGCTATTATTTCAGGAATCCACATGATGATGTAATTGTTTACTCAGTTTGCATTCAAATCAATAAAACTTAATAGAAAACAGTTTTGCACTCATTTGTGGACTCATCGAATACACATCTTGTCATTGAATTTTGCAAACAAAAAAAAAATGTTTCTAACGAAATTTAAACAGTTTTTCAAATTGCCAAGTTTTAGCTGAGTCAAGTTTTTTGGGTCTAGCAAGCTTTTGCCAAATTAGACGACCATACACCCAGTTCCAACATTCTGCTACAAGTTACAACCAGCTCTAGATGGTAGGGACAAATACAACTATATTCTTGTACTTTTTGTCTTTAACAAGAATGAAATTATATTAATCTCCACAGACGACTAAAAGTATGTTAATTGGAACCAAAAAGTACAGCAGTTTATATTGGATAGTCATATGAATAGAAACCTAGAAAGGCCTCACAGAGAAGAAGATCATAAGCAAAGGAATACAACTCTATTTTTGTACCTTTTCTGTCTTTAGAAAGAATGAAATTATATTAGTGTCCACAGATGACTGAAAGTATGTTAATGGGACTCAAGACTACAGCAGTTTATAGTAGAAAGTTCAAGGGAGAGAACCTAGAAACACCTCACAAAAGAGAAGAACATGAGTAAAGAAATACAAAACAACTTGAACTTTTTCCTTTTTGTCTTTAGAAGGAATGAAATTATATTAATATCCACAGATTACAAAAAGTATGTCGATGTGACCCAGAAAAGTACAACAGTTTATAACAGAAAGTTCTAGAAGAGAAACCTAGAAAGACCTCGCGAAGGGGAAGACCGTGAGCAAAACAAAACAACTATTATGTTCTTGTACTTTTTCTCTCTTTAGAAAGAATAAAATTATATTAATGTCCACAAATGACAGAAAGTATGTCAATGGGACTCAAGCGTACACCAGTCTATGATAGAAAGTTCTAGGAAGAGAAACCTCGAAGAGCCTCACAAGCAGGAAGAACATGAGAAAAGAAATACAAAAACAACAAAGGACCACCAATACAAGAGATCAAGAAACTAGGAGAAAAAGAACCCCAAACAGTAAATGCTGCAGAAAACCATAGACCATCAAGAGAGTGAAATGAAGAACCCAAGTATGATCCACCACGTGCAATAGAGGTAGTAGCATAGGTGGCGGCTAAGTGAAAAGACAAGTATTAAGAGCCTATTCAATAGATAAGGTAAGGATAATCGATGTTATGCAGAGTGTTAGTGTAAAGGTCTAAATCAACTAAAGTGCGTGCCTGTACTTGGTTTGAGTAAAAAAGGAGATAGGCAACACTAGAGAAAACAATATAGTAAAGATATGAACATAAATATTGAGAATGGAATCATGATGGGGACAAGGTTTGACTTCATCCACACTATGGCATCATTGAAACAATTATATCAAAAGGCCAAGCATAGGAAAACTAGGAGTTGAGATAAATTAAAACTAAAACTAAAAAACACACTAAAAATATTACATCATGCATTAAAATCAGACAGCAAGAGCTGAAAGACCAGCTCTGATGTGGATCCCAGCCATCTGGATTGGAAACCTATCCAACATCTAGTGAGTCCTCACCATCTAGAATGTAACCAAGCCCATATTAGCATTGTTTTCATCTTTCGCATTAAGCCACATCAAACTGATCATCTTCTCAAGGTAGTGAAAGGAACAAAGCAAGGCGAGTGCAACAATACACGTCTAACCAACATAAATGAGCTATCGACATTACTAGCAAGACACCAGATGATGTGAGTTATGTTCCACTGCGACATACAAAATCGAATACTTAGTTTCCCAAGATGAAACACCAAATCTCTGATGCTCATATGCTAAACAATGTATCTAGTTTGTGTGACCAAATGAGAGAACACCAAGGTTCCTTCTTTATCGTGGACTTTCACTCAGTTTTAATGACTGTCGTCGGTAGAAACTGTGTAGCCGATGGGCTCATGTTGTCGGTAAAGATTTTGTAGTCGACAGGTAGATTAATATTGTTATGTAGCCGACGGACCCCTTCGAGAAGGTTCGGCGGGAAGTATTTATACCTCATCTGGGATCATTGTAAATCATCTTATGCTCTGTATGTAATCTCTTGGCATATGCTGTAATGTCCCCTCTTTAGTTCGACATGGCATTGATCATGGATTTGCCTATTCCAGACTCTCGTAGGCAAATGGTGTGGAGAGAGAGTCAATTCTGCGGATCAAATGGTCATATCTTGCTCTTGAAGAAGTGTTAAGAGGTTATATTTTATTATTATGTGTTATTGGGGCCTACATGTTATAATTTTAAGTTGAGTTGCACTTTTTATTTTATAAAATTACTTTATTATAAAAAGTGCATTATAATGAGATTTTATAAAGGATGTTTCTAGAAGTTCTAGCAACTTCTTAGAAAAGTGAATAAATAGAGGGCTGGGCCTCTCATTTGGACATGCTTGGATTTGAGATTTCTTCTACTTCTTCCATTGTGGAGCAAATTTGTAGTCTCTCTTGGGTCTACAAATTATTATTTGATCTTTGGGAACGAATCATTCCCTTGGATTGGCGACTTTGAGGGTGTGAAATATCACCTGAATTGTTGCATTTGAGGAGTTGGTAATGCAGCCATCTCATTTGGACTTCATTGAGATTCAGTTATAAGGGTTTACTTTGGTTGGAATAAGGGTTTCAGTTGTGCCCTAGCATTTGTGGATTGATTAACAGGGTTTGAAGACACAATTGTGCATTATTTTCCGACTGCCAGTCCAGGGTTTGGACCCATGTTTTTGCTCATAACTCCTAATTGGCTTGACGGATGAATTTCATATTTTAGGGGGTTATTCAGCAACCCTAGGCGCCCAGATTTATTGCATTTGGAGTGACAAAAAACGCTGCAATATTTTTATCTAGCAGCCGTACCAGGCCGTACCTGTACGGCCCTGCCAGTTGGGCAGCAGCAGCAATTTTGTGAGTCGGTTTGGGGCAGATTGTGAAGTCTTCATGTGGCATTAATCCAACATTCATATCCGGCAAAATTGGAGCTATCCCAGGTGCACAAAATATTGATTGCCAAAATATTGCATGTTAAGGATTAGAACAGTCAGCACTGTCATTGCATAAATAGTTATTTCCAGTCATTAATAACTGTTGTAAAAGTTTCGTCATTTGCATTCCAAATCTGAACTGGGTTATTGTTCATGTCATAACATTGCATTGTCAAGAGCTTGATGTATTAGAAGTGCATAGTTGTGACAGTCTCTCATTGTAATCAGTTCTATTTGCTGTCATAAAATCAGAATTGCATTGGACTTCATATTTGAGTTTCATATTGTCATCTATCTCTTAGATTGGTAGTGTTATAATCTGGAATTGTTGTTCATACATTATTGGCATCATATATTGAGGTTTCGTTGTACAACAATTAGTAATATTGCAGCCTTATTCGGTTACATGCCAACTGTTTGACAAAATTCCTAAGTCCAGTTTGAGGGTTTCAATGGCCTTTATAGTAAGGGTCATTACATATGCGAATGATAAACGAAGTACTATCATTGCTGTTCTTGTTCATTGTCTGTGTGCATTAATCAATTAATCTATGCAGTAAACATTTGGCACCGTTGCTGGGGATCTACATCGGTGAACCAATCAATTGTGACACCCTGTAGGGTTGTCGTAAATTGCCGGACCCATTCGTTTGTATCTGTTATGCCATTCGCCCTCCAAATCATTTTGCATGTTTTACAGTGTCGGATCGGATCAGCCATACCATCACCATCAAACTTCGGCAACTTTTCCTTTGGTCCTACCATTACTACTGGATTTTGCGCACAGGCATTGTTCAATCCTACAATACTAGCACTGTTCACTCCCACACCGGCGCTTTGTACTCCCACATCGGCGCTTTGCACTCCCACACCATGGCTTTGCACTCCCACACCATGGATTTGCACTCCCACATCGACACTCTCTCCAACAGTTGTGTTCTCTAGTGAAGAAGGGTCTTCCCGTTTCGGAAGTGTGTCACGGACGAAGAGCTCATTCCATGTCGTGCTCCCTCGGCACTCCGAGCCATGCGAATTAATTCCCTTCCATCTAGATTCTCTTCCCTCGATGAATATAGGTTCAAAAATTCCTCTCTTGCTTCTTCCACCAATTCCACCCATTGTCGAGTCTCCTCCTACAATTCCTCAGCGCTTCGATGTCCATCGGCAAACGTCGTCTGCGTTTGGCCTACTACGCCAAAATTAAATTTCCTTGAGTTGTGCGGATTTCATCTGTCCTTCACCTTATTCTTATTTTTGTTTAACTGATTCAGCAGCAGTCTTCATTCCTCAGCCTTTGTTCCAGGTCCATCAAGCAACGGCGCCAAATGTTTGTCCTCGGCACTAAATAAAGACCAATCATCCAAGAACGCCTTTAAGTTTCCCACGGACATTTTGTCAAAGATGTGTAGTATGATCCGCTGGAATGTAGCTAACGCGTTGCATAGGCCGAATAAGAATTTCACTGGGGTTTTTGGCATCCCTGGCCCTAGAGGTCAGAAGGTGGAAATCAAGAACCACAAGCTATCTCAGGAACAGAAAGTATATTGGATAAGATTGGTAGGCTGCGATCTTACACTTGAGGAGATGTAGTCAGTGGTAAATGGGTCTAAATGCAGAGGGCTTCAGCAAGATCTTATTCGGGAGGGCCACTGGAGGTGCATCATGGATGTCATCAAAAGCAAGTTGACAGGGGCAACTCTGGCTTTAGATATAGCATTGCCACAAATTGTATTCATGAATGTCATCACAAATGGCACAGTATACAATTGGGCCACAGTCCTCGCCGACTAAATGGAGGAGTTCATGACACTCCAGCACCACACATTCTTTATGCCGCACCATGCCATTGGCCTATTTTTGGAGGCAGTCATTAGTTAGATACCAATGGATGATTTTGAGGCTCCACCACGAGGAAAGTTGGTGCAAGGTGAGCCTCCAATATTCTATTTGAGATACTTGGACACAAGTGGAATAGCAACGAGGTAGAAGAAGGTATTCCGCAGATTGGAGGCTCACGGGGACATCGACAGCAAGCGGGAGGACACTTCAAAGAGCAGTGGGGCTGAGTACAAGGAAGAGAGTACTTCTGCGAAAGTTGGCAATGAACCAGCAGTTAGCCAATCCACATTTTTCACCCCACAACAGTTGCCAACTTCGGCACACTTGTCCACCTCCACTTCACACATTCCTCCTTTTGGTCAGCGTCATGCACCGGTCGTGATGACCCCACCGGCAGCAACAGATGTGGTCCCACGGACAGTAGTAGATGCCCCATCGGCAGTGGCAAATGGTGTCCCACAACTGACAGATGTTGCACAGGCGGACACCACAGAGATTGTTTTTTCGACGACTGTGGTAGATGTGTCACTTGAGGGCGTACCTTCCCAGGATCGTACGCCAAACCCTGTTGCACCAACAGAGCCAGAGTTGATAGAGTTGCCAACGCCAAAGCCTGAACCCCAAGTTCATTTGGATGTGATTGGTTCATATGTTGTGGTCACTATTTCATCTTTCTTGTTGGTGGAGGCACAATCAAAGTAGCCCGAGAGAATGGAGGTGATACATAGAGCGAGCGAATTTCTAAGGCAGCAGTCCTAGCTCATTCCTGCCAAGGTCGGACCATCCATTTAGTTCCCAAGTCATGGAGGAGACCCTCCAGGACCAGCAGCCGTATCAAAGCCACATGAGGTGGCAGTTCCACAGTCGGAGGATGCGCCAAGGAAGGACAAGGTGGCACCAGATGTGGACATGGTTACCACAGGAGTGGCAGCGACAGGTAGTGATTGGGAATGGACCATGGATGATGTGTCAAAGGAGGATTATGGGTCGAATGAGGATAGATGCAAAGATTACCTCAGGGCTATGCGGGTTGCACTGCAGAAGGGACACAATGTGGCATTACAAGCTATGACTCGGTGGAGAGAGTGGCATTTGGTTCGGGCCTATATCAAGGGGATTTGTCTGCAACGGTTCCATTCATGTTTTGAGGACAGAGGATGGCCAGCAGTTGAGACATCGAAGATGTTGGCAGATTGGGCCACCGAGCCGGAGTTAGGACCGTGCAACACTTCCATGGAGAAGCTGGCGCACGAAATCATAGGATTGTACGAAGAAGTCTGCTATGCTCGCAAGTGTGCAGAGGCGGACGGGGCAGTAGACAAGGTGGCAATGGAGAGGTCTTTGGCAGTAGAGAAGGAGGCTAGAGAAAAGGTAAATGCCGATTTGGCCAGCCAGCAAGCAGCGTGGGCAGCTTAACATGCAGCACTATTACAAGATAAGAAAGCGGCTGAGCAGGAATTACAGTTAGCAAAGACCCAGGCTATGGATGCAGCACTTCTCCTGAAGGAGGCCATAGAGGTTAACACACGAATTCAGAAGGATTTGAGCATCCGGAGGGAACAAGTCTATGAATTGCGCCAGCAGCAACATTCTTCAGGATCCCAGCCTCCTCTCTAGTGTATATTCTTTATCTATTCTATTTTGTGGTCTCCTATTTTTGTTAGTTTTGAAGTCGCTTGGAGACAACTTTTCTTTTTGGGGGTGATGATGTCATCAGTAGAAACTGTGTAGCCGACGGGCTCATATTGTCAGTGAAGATTTTGTAGCTGACAAGTAGATTAATATTGTTATGTAGCCAACGGACCCCTTCGGGAAGATTCGACAGGAAGTATTTATACCCTGTCTGGGATCATTGTAAATCATCTTATGCTCTGTATGTAATCTCTTGGCATATGTGAATGATAAACGAAGTACTATTGTTGCTGTTCTTGTTCATTGTTTGTGTGCATTAATCAATTAATCTATGCGGTAAACAATGACATGATATGCTGATTATCATGAAGGGACTTGTGTTATTCATTCTAAATTTCTTCGAATCAACAAATTGCTAAGGGAAAGGGTTTAGAAAGCTAATCAACCTCTAGAACGCAAGAAATTGTGAATGTCTTTGTGACTCTACTAGACTTAGTTTAACCGTCAACATCAACCAAGCTAGCGCAATCTCCTAACGTAAATGTAAGATGTTCAAACTACCACTATTTCATTAACACCATCCATCAATGCATAGCAATGTGCAAGCAGTAGTCAAAGTTAAGTTCATATAAATACCATGCAGCCACACAAGGCAAACTTACAATCAGCAAGCAGCTAGTGGTTTGGTCTAAGCGAGTTCACCAAAAAAACATCAAAAATATCTTTTGTTCAACCAAACACTATTTCTAATTTACTCGTAGTGAGGAATCTAAGAAACCATGCAACACTTCAATGAAACACAAATAATCTACCATGAAGACCAACCACGAATCAATAGTTAATTTGATAACACTATGGCAACAATTTCAACAAGTCTCCTCTCCTAATCTACCTCTAGAACTATTCTTCTCTCTATAGACATCTAAAAACGTCTTTAAGCACTATATGTTAATTAAATTTAATTTAATTAATAATACCCATAACACCATAATTGATTTTGATTAATTAATTATATTGTTATATTCTGCTACCTATTTAATGAAATTAAGGTTCATACACAGCTATTTAAATTTAATTTAAATACTTCCCTATAGTATGTTAAATCTAATTTAGTAATACTTCCTCCATAAAATCCCCTTTAAATTAATTCCTATTTATTTAAAATGCCTATAAATCCTAACATTATTCTAATCTATAATTAATTTAACCTAATCCTAAAACCAATTGAAAGCCTAGTCTACACCTATCACTCTCACTCTAATTACCCACTAATTAAGGTTAATTAGGCTAAAAAGATGATTCCAATCTTTTTTGTGCCTAATAGGTTGCAAACCAATCCCAAGGAAGCCACCCAACTTCCTTAAATTCTCCATATTCTTACACATTTGTCCCCCACACCTCTTCCTAGGTAACGTCGAGCCTCTCAAACCTTGAAGGTTTGTGTTGACTTTAGCATGACATGTCCTTTTTGCCCTTGTGTTCCAATATGTGGTTCCTATGTGGGAACCACTTAGGTGCCACCTCATCCAAGCCCTCTTCCTTCATCCTAAAATATATAAAAAGGAGGCCTCACCCCTTCCAAGTCATCCATTATTTTTATGCATTACTAATGCTAGTATTACTCTTAGATTCCATAAGCATTTTCATGTTTTTACAATCTTAGTTTCATTTGTGAATTTAGAATTTACATGCTAGGATAATGGAAATCAATCTTAGTTTGTTTATTCTTGCATAGCATTGTAGTATCATTTACATACTTGTCATCTTCATGGTGAAAGCTTGCGACTACATCTTCATATTATCTCTCGAGTTCTTCATCATTCCATTAGTTTGCATTGTAGAACGCATCCATTTGCGAGCAAGCTCATAGTGGGCGTGATATTGTGTTGGAAGAGCACAACCTCATACCTCTCAAGAGCATATCAACAAGGACTTAGGTTCCTTGTTCAAGCTCATCCGAAGTTGTGGTGGAAGTTTATTTGTTTGTGTTTCAAGTTTATATCATATGAACTTGTTTTGATTTATTTTGCTAACCCTCTAACTATTTGACATGTTTTAAGCTTGTTCCATAGAGATACAACTTTTACCTCATACATTTTGTCATGCCCTTACAAGTAATCTAAAATCTCTATCCCTTTTATAAATGAAGGAAGCCTTGGCCTTTTATAGTTGTTCAATTGCAATGAAGGACCAAGATCAAAGGACAAGATTTACTCATTACGAAGCCTAATTAGGGTTGTCACACTATTGTCCAATTACATGAAGACACCACCCTATGGGCCAATAAGAAAATTACAATTCTTTTGAGAGACAGTCAAAAAATTGTACACTTAACATAATATGATTGAATGTGTTTAAAGTTTAAACACGTGTAACTTGAGTCTTTCAATTAGTTGAAGACATATTTATCTCACAAACTTGATTGATTCTTTGGGAATGGTAAAATATCTCTTGATACTCAACATTATCAAGCCTTCAATTGTGATAGCATATTCTCAAAGTCCTTCATCTTCTCAAATTTTCTCCATCTTCACTCTTGGAAATTTACTCATTGTCATTAACTTGAGCTTCCTTGTACTTGCAAACTCAATGTATCTTTTGGTGCTTTGGCCTCGATTTGCTTGATTTGGTGAAGCCTTCATACACTTGGATCTTTCAAAGTGAACTTGTCAAGTTGATGAAAGAAAATTGACTTCTCTTGTAGAGTTATCTTTTTTCTTTCATAACTTGTCCTTCGAATGCCACTTTAACAATCTGATCTTAGACCAACTTCTCATTTAAAGTTCTAATCATTGTATCATTCATTTATTGGCCTAGTGATTAAGGATTTGCATGCCATCCACGTTCCTATTACCCATGTTTTGGAATTAGCCTTTTTATGCACTTGCTTGTTTTTCATAAAGTCCTTCTCACCCTTTGAACCTTGAACTTGAACCATAAGGTTCAAGGCTCAAAGATTCAAAGACACTTCACTCACATCAGGATATCTTGGTTATGTTTTAGCCTTGCGTCGATCCACATCTCGAACCCGAACCTTGAACTTGAACTCTTGAACCAATTGGTTCAAAGGTTTATAGTTCAATAGTTCGGTCTACATGTTTATGAAATCCCGGCAGGGCCTATGATGTCTGTCGGATTTTGATGCTCTTCTTTGAAGTTGAACTTTGAACCATTTGTGGTTCAAGTTCAAAGTTTGATTCTTTCTATTATGTTGAGTTGGTATATGACCATCATATCCCAATATTTATAAGATTGTTGAACTCAAACCTTGAACCATAATCCATAGTTCAAGAGTTCGAAGTTCATGAGTTTGAAAGTTGTCCCACTAGCAACACGTGGCGACACAATTGATAGTACAAAATTTGATAATTCTTTCCCGAAAAGCTCGAAAGACACAATTAATGCTAATGATGTCAATGATGGCAAGGTAAGATTTGGTATGTGCGAAGTTAAGAAGCACTCAGTGATTAAGGCACCTTGTCAAATCGGTACTTTCCCTATATGTCCGCGACATGATGTCCAAGTTTAAATAATTAAGAGTTTCTCCTTTTGATCATTCTACCATAATTGTTTAAGTGTTCTGGTTTTCTCTAGAGATACGAGGAGTTTGCAACTTAGTACATTTCAGCAGAGGATTTTTGTGCATTTCCTTTGGTGAGTTCCATTTTCCCTCTCATAAGCTATTGTTTTATTCTCGTTTAAAAGTGAAGTAAGCTTCTAGTTTTTTCTTTTCTTTGTGGGAAAATTTGAAAACCTATAGTTCTTCCATTTCTACCCTTTGCCCCAAACAGGCCAAAGAAAAGAAATATACCACCTTAACTAGCTTCTTACCTAAACTAGGAGACACCTTCCTTGCAAATAAGGATATTGGAAAGGTGGTGTCGACGTTCTCAAAGCCTAAGCCTAGGTTAATTGTAGAGATAGTTTCCATGAATGGGCTAGTGCAGGCTGACGGTTTTCCAGAAGCCATCCTTTGTCCAAAGCTTGTTTTAGAATGCAGGGATAAGTACGATGCTACCGAAAGGTGCGTCAAGACACACACTGGTGAAGTCTTGGCATATGTGAACAGGGTCACGGTAATGGGTACCTTGAGAATTCCACCTCGTGAAGTGTATTAAGACTGAACCATTAGTCTGTCCTACTCTCAGTTCACCACCAATGCTAGTGATTTCAATAATGTTATTCCTAGAAACTGGTTACTCAAACCGGAGAAGGGTGGTTCTCGTCTTCCACATCCCCTGACGCATGAGCACATGATCCCAGAGGTTAAAGATATAATCACCCGCTTGAATAGGATAAAAGGAAACAAGCATGCCTTTTTCTAGGAGAACTAGATGTACTTTTTTATCCAAACCATTCTGAGTGAAGGGAAATACAATGATTGGGCCGAAATCATAGTGGACACATTGCATGAGGAGCTTTCACAGCTCTCTAGGATTTCTAGTTTTTAAATGTCTTCTTAGCTATTCTACATTCTAACATGTTGTAGGGAATGGGAGGGCTTGTAGCATCAAGTCTAGGTTGACAGTATGTCGATCTATGAATACCTTTTTTCGTTACAAAATAAAAGAATCTGAAGGACTTCAAGAGAGTACAAGACACTTTCCATGCCAGGTTGGTATTTAAACTTCAAGGTAAGGAAACTAGTAGGTCAACTGAGGAGGTAGCTCTACTCATTACCATTAATGGTAGCTTCTTTACCTAGTTCCCCAAATTCACATATGTAAGGGTCGGCGGATATAAAGGTAAGCCCATGAAGTTACCCAGATATTGTTCAGATCGCTATGTGCTTATAGAAGTTTGCAAGCAAGTGACAGAGGTGGTCAAAAACTATAAGGCCAAGAAAGGTTTTGGTCTTACCTTTCCAATTAAACTTGGTCAAGGCTGATGTAAGAGCATCCAAGATGCTCTTGGTCTAGACACTGAGTTGAAAATGATGAACTCGATATCCCACTCTACCCAGCCTGAATTCGATAGTAGAGGATTTGCAATCTCAATTTGAGTTGCACCCCTCCTTCACTCATGTGCCACAGATAGAGGATTTATGGGCTGATTGTGAAGATGATTGTGAAGTAAGGAAGAGATGGTAGTCTAGGTTCATTCTAAAGAAAATTAAAGAGTTCAAGTTGCAAATAGATGTTATTGATATTGAAGATTATGAAAACAAAGAAGTGGTGGACTCATTTTACACAAAACAAACCGAAGCTTTTCCCATAACTAAGCTAGATTGGGTTTTACCTGAGGAAGATGATTTACTTTTCCCATCTTCTCTTTGTTGAGGAGAAGTCTTCTTCACTTGTTGCGAGGGAACACTCTAACCCTCAACCACTTCATCTTTCTTTTGAGACTGACATGATTGTGGACACTTCTATTCAGCAGTTAGAGGAGGACTCTTTTACTTCAAAGGAGATTTATCAGCGTTTGGAGATTGTATTCCAGTTTCCTCAGACATCATATCTTTTGAGGATTCCTCCTACTAGTTGGGGAGCATTCTCTACTACACCTATGGCACCACTTCTTCCTAAAAGGAGGAACACCATTCAATTTTCATGGTGCAGTTTATTTAGTCATCAAGGAGCTTCTTTCATGGGTGTGCATTCATCATTGAGGGGAGGCTACATTGCTTCTCTTCCCATATCTTCCTATAAGGATGATTCCTTGTCTTTGGAGTTTGATTCACTTTCACACATGGACATGTTACCTTGTTTGCCACCACCTTTTGGGCATCCACCAAATTGGCTTGTGGCATCTACATTCATCAAGGACTTGCCAACATATGAGTAGACTTCAAAGGCAGCATCCATAGCATACTACATATGGATTCCTCATCCATCTTCCTATCCACAATGGGAAGTATACTTGCACCTATACTTGGTGTATCTTCTTCCTAAAGGTAGAAATGTCATTTGTAGGCATCAGATACTTTTTTGATTTCGTGACATCCTTGCAAGAGATTATTCAATATGGGGGGATACCATCATGTATTTTATCTTATGGGGGATATATGCTTGTACATGCATGATGCATGTCATACTAGGGGGGTCTTGATTAGTTCATCCTTGCATGCATCTTGTATTTCTTCATCTCTCTTTTTGGAGGAGGTTTTTCCCATGAGATTTTCCCTCTTTCTCCGCTTTCAGAGAGACTGCATTACATTGCATAGCATTGTATGTAGAGCATTTCATTTGTACATGGGTACCTAACATGGCCTAGTAGTCAAGACCCACATTGCATCTTGAATTTAGCTTTGTGAGCTTAAGTGCATTCCCCTAAGTTGCACTTACGGGGGGTGTTAGTGTAAATAATTAATAATTATTATACTTTATTTAAGTTTACTTAGGATAATGCATTTTTATATTAGTTGTCATGTAGACACTTAGGAATATGCAGTCATATGAGTTGTCTTGTTGACAACATACGAGTTAGCAACTTATTTGAGCACATGGTGTCTACAACATCTCTTTATGAAATACACCTATGTAAACTTATCCTCTCATCATTGCACAAACTCCTGTGCTCAATGGAGGATAATCCACTCTTGGTGGACATGTGCTTAGTTGTGATGTTTATCTCTTTGTTGACTCCTAATCATTCTAGTTGTCTTTATATACAAGGCACTTCTATGATGTATTCATCCAATTATCTAATTATCCAATCATCTGATATCCATTCTCATTTGATCATCATTAGTCTCTCTTGTGCTATCTATTGAGCTTCTTGATTTTGGTGTTGAATTATTGCCTTGGGCAAATTCTTACATGGTATCAGAGCTATACCAAATTCTTACCGTATGCACCCCCATTGTCTAATATTAGTTTTCATTCTCTTTGATGTTTGATTTTTCACAATTGCTTTGAACTGTTTAAATTTCAATAGAACTTCATTTGATTCTTTGACTTTTAGGAAATAAATCCAATTTTTCCTAAAGAAGTCATCAGTAAAGATTTAGTATGAGTATTCTCCTAGAAAGGGTGTTGGCATAGGCCCACACAAATCAATGTAAACTAGTTCCGAAACTAATTTAGATTTGTGTTCACTTGAGAGAATAGATCTTTTTACATCCTTTCCTAGGGCACATCCTTTACAAATGTCTATATGATTTGATTTTAAATTAGGTGTTCCAGTGGTGATTTTTTCTATATTTGGTAGTGTATTGAATCTAAGATGTCCAAGCCTTCTATGTCATATTTCATTAGAGTTTTATACTTCATGATTTAGGGCTTGTTTTTGAATAGAGTTCCATCTCTAGACCCTATGGTGATGGCATTCTTAAAGTTAGAATTTTTTGGCCAATACAATACTTTGTCTTCACTAAAGGTAATATGATGCCCTTCATCTACAAGTCTTGATATGGATACTAGATTCCTTTATATTCCAAGTACAAAGAGAACATCTTTCAGTTTTAGAGTGATCCCAACTCTTAGTTGTATAGAACAAGTCCCAATTCTTTTTATTGGATAGGTGGAGTTATCTCCAATAGTGACTCCTTTAGTGAGATAGTTTTCAAAGGTTTCAAACTTATCTTTGAATCCTGTTATGTGACGAGATACACCCCTGTAGATTATCCACACATTTTCATTGGAGTTCATCTCACTTGATAGAAGCCAAGTAGAATAATAGATTTTCTTCCTTTTTAGCTTCGACTATGGTGGCTAGAATTTTTTCCCTTTCTTGACAAAACCTATAAGTAGGTCCAAATTTCTCACACTTGTAACATTGAACTTTGGAGAAGTCTTTCCTATTGTGATTATTGTTTCCTTTTCTTTGGTCATTTTTCTTCCCATTATTTTTTAATTTCCTCTTCACTTTGTTATTAGAGATTGAGAAAAGGGCTTGATTTTCTCTCTCTTGATTTGAAATGATCCCTTTAGAAATTAGTCTTGATTCTTCTGAGGTGCAATCATTTTTAAGTTGATCAAAAGCTGGTATTAAAGGTATGCTAACAACTTGGATAAATGTTTCCCAAGATATACGTAGCCCTCTAAGTGCTATTATGGAAAATTCTTGATCTTCAACTTTATTTCCAATAGAAGATAGTTGAATATTTATTTCGGGAATTCTTCCAAAGTAGGATGAGATTGACTCTCCTTTATTCATTTTTATATTCATAGGTTGATTTTTTAATGTGAGCAATCTACTTGACTTATTAATCTCAAATGTATCCTTAATTGTTTTAAATACTTCAAATGCTTTCTTGAGATTTGATATAAAAAGAAGTATATGATCTTTTACTGAATCAACAATGATTTTTCTAGCTTTGTTATTTCACCTTTTCCAAGTGGATTTTTCTACCTCGTCTTCAGATATTGGAGTGTCTTTTTCAATGAATGATTCTAATTTCAATTCTTCAAGGATAGTTGTAATTTGAATTTTTCCACGAGAAGAAATTTGTTGCTCCTTCAAGCCTATCCTTGACTCTAACATTACTTGCCATATTGTCACTTTTATTTTTATCTTTTTATTAATTTGTTTTAAGCAATTTAGCAATCTCTCTACCAACTAGGCTCTGATTCCATGTTAATTATATATAGATCATTTTGGTGGAGACTGAACTAAATTATATTTGCAGAGTTACTGACTGATTAGAGAATTATTCAAATTACACTTGAGAATTATATATATAATTCTATAATAATTCTGATATAAGTTTTATGTTCTTCCTTTGCAGGGACAGTGAACTTTGATATATATATATATATATATTTCAGACTGTGGAGGAGATATATATCAGATTTAATTGGTATACCTGAAAACTGTGATTCTTCATTGTCAGTGTTATTGATGATTTACCAGAGTCTTTGAATGGCATTAAATATGTATAGAAGGGCTTACCCACATAGGGGCATGACCCTACGTGGTCACACCTATTAACTTTACACATTACCTGTCGTTCCATTATAAACGAGGGGTCAAAACATGATTGCTACTCTGTCTAGACAAATCCGATACTTGGCAAGATTTAGTAATTTGCTTTTGGTATATGAAATATATATGTATATGTAATATGTATATGTATATTTTCTTCAATTCACTATGAGGCTAAATTTCTCAACACATGACTCAAAATAGTCTGCAAGAAGCCACGATTTTTTTAGAAAAACTGACAAAACCTTGAAACTGAAGTTTACAAAGCATCATTTCCTGGAAAAGTAAAAGGTAAAAACCCTATAGAAATGACTATTGAGGATAAAAGTATAAAACCAAACACCATTTTGAGGATTAAGATCGATCAAAGCACACAATAATTTTTAAGGATAAAAACTATAAACCGTCCCAAAATTTTGTAGGGAAAATTTATGAAAAACTACTTAGAACATTTTATGGAGAAGAAATTATTAAAAACCCAAAATAATGGGGTTCACCACTTAGTGTCGGTTTTGTTGTTGTCCCCACCCACGTTCAAACTTCTACTAGGATAGAAGGGCCCTACTATCTATAAGGACCCAAAAGTATAAAGATTGATTTGTTGGAACGGAGGTGGAGAGACCAATTGAGAACACTAGCCCAAAGCCTCAATCCACGTATACGAAATCCCCCTCCATCCGAAGGCACTCAACCTTATGTTTCTTTATGGGGGGATAGAGGGCTATTCGCCACCACTCGTGATGTTGTGCCATTCTCAACTATCATGAAGGAGGCAGGTCAACCTCTAAAGCGGGAACAGAGCTTTTGTGAATGGGCTTGGGCCTCAGTTGTGTAAGATCATGAGGTCCCCCATTTGTGGCCTCGCTGATCCCTAGCTCCAAGTCAAAAATCTTTCGCATGGAGCCTAAGGGCGTGTCATGCCAGCGTCATTGGTTACTTTAAAAAGTTTTCCATACACCTTTTTGAATATTAAAAAACCTAAAATAATTTCTTAAGGGACAATAATTAACCCATCCAAATAATATTTAAGGCAAAATATTGAAAGACCCTAACCAAGGAAAACCAACCACAAAAGTTAGGACATGGATTTTAAGACACAAAAATAGATCGCGATTTTTTTTAAGATAATACAAAAACTACCAACAAGGGCTATTGGCGCAAGATTCTTCATGCAAAGAAATACGTGTATTTTGAACCCTCGAAAAGCACAGCAAAAAACCAAAACCAAATCCCGTGACATAGAAAGAAGCCCCAAAAGTTTGTCATCAAGCCAAAGGTATGGTCCAAAAACCATCTGAAGTGGTGGACAATTGCAGACAAACATATCACCAAAAGCACGAGAAAAGACAAAGATGTAAAAAGAAAACCCCATCACAAAACCATAGCAAAAACTGTCACAAGCAAATGCGGAAACACAACCATGATTTTTACAACAAAATGGCTATTTGATATAGACCATTATCTTATCTCCATAATTTTATTTACTAAATTAAATATAGACCATTATCAAAAAACAATATTATGCATTGTATGTCATGCTCTTGTCGTAAGACAGCTCACAAATTTAGTAAATAAAATTGTGAGGATACAATTATCAAGCTTCAAAGCAGACCAACCTTATAGATAATCCTAGGCAATGAACTTAATGGAAATTAGAGCTTGATTAAAAGAAAATAATTTCAAAGGAAGCCAACTAGAATTAACTGTGAAGAGGGCTGACTAAGATTAGGAATACCAAAACTAGTGAAGATATGTAAATATATTTAGTATATAGACGATGTATATATACTTAACTCACACAATATATATATATATATATATATATATATATATATATATATATTATTATTATGTAAATTAGAGAAATCAATATAATAATGACTAAAGAGATATTATGTCTATGCATATACACATATATATACTTAATTACAATTGTCATTATATTAATCGCATGATAATGAATAGACATGTCCCATGAAGGGACATTTCTCTCCTTGGCTCATTTCTCTCCTTGGCTCATTCTCAATATAAATGCAAGAGATTGTTGCCTTTGGAAAACAAAAAAGTTATATGTAGTACCATTACATTTGCAATGATCGTTCTTCCTCAACATCAGCAACTCGAAGAGTACTCACATAGTTTGCAAACTACGATACTATCAGCCTAAGGATCTATAGTTGTAGCTTATGCAATTAAGCAAAAGAGCTCAAAGCACAATGGAAGGGAAAGAAGGAAACTCAAAGCAAGTAAGAACCCTGCTCAATGCAATAAAATGGGTGAACATCTAAGAATTGAGTTAAGGGCCTTTGAGGGACAAAATAAGAGGACAACCCAAATACTTCTCCAACCACTACAAAACATGAAGAACACAATCAATACAATTAGACTCAACCAAACTAACAAGAGAAATGTCAATTCTCATCACTTGGACAATAAAAATAGATCACCATCAGGATCAACTCCTAGGTTAACATGACCCTAATTCTTCTACAAGGAAAAGCCAGCAAGACTAGTTAATAACTTTTACAACTATGTTCAGGATAACTCAAGAATTGGTGCTGACATTATGACAAATACCCAGCTTAGAAACTACTATGATGCTACAGCATAAAATAACCCTAGAAAGGATAAAAGACAACCTAGTAAAAAATTACACCGGAGAATGAATATTTTTGACTTAACAGCATTCATCTGGAGTATTGTTTCAGACACTAGAAGAAGAAAAATCAGACATAAGAAGATTGAACTTACTACGTTAGGTATTTATTCATTGTAATAACTGAAACTATTAAATTATGAAATATGATATTCCTTTTGCAGTATTTGAAGTCTCAAATGATGTTTGGCAAGATATGTACTGTCTTTTGAAAGTATTTAAATCAGATCTGATTAATGTTAGATCTTTCTTGTAATTGTCAAGTGTTGTTTATCAAACTCTTCAACAGAACCAAAAAAAAATTCAGAGTTAAACACTTTAAATAATGTGATGTAAACAGTGATTAATCAAGTTTGATAAAATCTAAATCAAACACTAAAACCTGATATTACTTGTCCCAAATATTAATATTTTAAAAGGGTCTAATATCAGTTTATATTCAGATTTACATAATTATTTTGGATCGAGGACATTACAAGATTTCTTTCTTTGCTCACTAATAAACTTGTCTTCATGGAGGCACTCCTAGACATAGCTTAAAGTGCTTCATTTGCTTGAATGTAAATTTAAATTATTAGGTCATGACTTTCTATTATGAACCTCGTCATAAACAGAATGACTCAATGAGTTTATAGTCTCTTGGTATGTATTGCCTAGAATGAAACCTCTTCTATGCATATGCAGCATATCTATAGACTATTCATTACAAATAATGATTAATTTTACAGCATATTTATGTGGATATTCTTAACTTCTTGTTTATGTGTGTCTGTTTCCATTTAGGATTTGTTTTCTTGTTTTTGCATATTACAATTAACTATGCACATGTCAAATATTCTAACGTGTCATTTGAGACTATGAAAGCTCCACACAGCCTATTTCGTATTTGTGGTCTTTGAAAGATGATGCCATGGTCTAAAACCATTTTGGATAATGTACCTCGTGTTTAAAGTTAACATGCCCGACCTTTCAGGATTTTAAGCAGAAATTGACAAATTAGTTAAATCAGCCTTCAGCTTTTACACATGTTACTTACACCCCACATACTGTAAATCCAATTCCACACATATTAGCAAAGAATGCCAATTGGACAGCTCTTATTATTATCAGCTAATATGTTGGCAGAGGTTCCACAGTGACTAGCTGTTTCCTCAAAGGATTCTGCAATTTGAGCTCACTTGGCGATAATATCCTCTGGATATTCTTCGGCTTTACAGAGAACATTTTGCTTTAATAATTATGTTTGCTCTTGGGCCCAAGCTTTTATCTAGATGTTTTGTAATGCTGGCTCCCACTCATGACCTGCTGTTTCTTTCAACTTCATCAGCTATCTGCTTCACTCGGATGCCTTTACTTCGTATGGTCATCTCTACTTGTATTCAGCTCTAATAATTTGGATTTTAACTGCTTTTGGTTAAGCCCTCACTTCCTCTATTTCTTTGCTTTAGTTCATAGAATTAGTTGTATACATAACCTAGGGTCCTATCGCTGTTATTAAAAAAATTGTAGCTAAACATATTGTTGGGTCCCACTGACCAACTTTGGATTTTTGTGGACATTAACAATTATTTTTCTTTATACTGAACTATGACATAATCAAACTGCGAAAATGCAAGTCCAAGCTTACGGCATACCTCCTCCTTAATGGATTGAATGTGTGTCATAACAGCCTTTTCATGTTCCCATTGTTGTTGTAGCTCTTCTTGTTTTTGCTTCAGATGACTCAGCTCTGTTTCAAGACGGGTTAACCTATCTTTTGAGGCTTTATCTGTATCGTTAGTAAGAGAGAGTCGCTCCATCTCGAGCTTCAACACAGAGCGGTCAATTTCGTCTAAAGCCGTGGGCTTTGATGTGATTTCCATCTTCAGCTTTGCAGCTGCCTCATCAACTAGATCAATCGCTGCATTAAGATGTAACGAAAATAAGCTTTCCACATTGTCAGATGGCATAATATAAACTCTTTACTCGAGCAAAAAACTGGAAATTCTAGAATCTATAATAAAGGAAGAATGCCTTTATCTGGCAGGAAACGGCCACTGATGTAACGGTCAGAAAGTAATGCTGCCTCCACAAGGGCACTGTCAGATATTCGGACACCATGATGTAGTTCATATCTTTCACGCAGACCACGGAGTATAGAGATTGTATCCTCCACAGATGGTTGATCAACATAGACTTGCTGGAAACGCCGTTCTAAAGCTGGATCTTTTTCTATGTATTTGCGGTACTCATCAAGAGTGGTTGCTCCAATGCAGCGCAGTTCTCCACGTCCAAGCATGGGCTTCAGTAAATTCCCAGCATCCATAGATCCATTGGTTGCACCTGGAAGGCCAACAATAGCCAGTCAATTGACTCTTCTCCATGACAAAATAATATTTTTACAACTTCATGCAGTTCTTAAAATGAGCAATGAGATACAATTCGACATAAATTGGATTGAGCCATGGCCACTTCATTAATGACACAAGCAGATGATGGCTCTGTTTTGTTTTCCTTAGACTGGGGTGAAGTCAGATAAATTGTCCTTCTTGGGGGATGGGGAGGCTAGACCCCACATTTTGGTACACAACCAAGAGAGATGACTGCATTGCTTCAGTCTTTAAGGCTCCATATGATATAGCTAAACATTTGATCCTATTTTACTTATAACCAAACAACAGTATAATGCCTAGCTAAACACTTCCTTGCAGGAGGATCTCAAATTACAAAATGCATCAGAAACATGGAAAATCGGACAGATATGGGGCAGAGGACTCCATTCCCTCACTGCCACTAACAACTACTACCAAGGGAAGGGGAAGTACCATTTCTCTCACCATTAAATGGTAAAAGGTGTTTCTATGATCCCTTTGATCAAACAAGTAAAAAAATTGTACCTATTTGCAACGTGCATGTAGTTGCAAGCTATAATAGATACTGTTTTGTTGTCATTACTCTACCAAGGCTACTGCTTACTGGCTCAAAAATGGAAACATAGGATGTTACCTTCCACTAATAACATCTCTAATTTTTGCCAACAGATGAGTACTTTGTCATCAAAACTGAAATTGTTTGAAATTATCTTTCCAACACAATAAGCTAAATTTAGTTTAGTAACCTTCTAACTAAATCATAGAACTGTCTCTCTGGCTACCAAAAGCTAGTCATTATTAGTAACCTCTTCACTCGTGCATATGCAGTTTGCATTTAACTTCCCTACCTTCATAAAAGTAACAATGTATCGTCCTTTAAAAACTACTTTTGTCCCATGGTATTTTATTAAATGAAGGTTTGCATACTGATTCAGATTCAGCTATGGATGTGGGTGCAAGAACCTAGCAGATGGATGCAGGGAAATTGATGGGTTTGGATGGGTTTGGGTGCATGAGTATATATATAGATATATAAAAATCAATATAAAGAAATGGACAGAATTGTAAAACTAAATTATTTGATTGCATGATACTTTGTCGATGACCAATGTCAAATGCCAAAGATAAATATTAAATCGAAATGCCAATTGAATGATATGTTTATAGGTTGAATGGCCTCATAAGGGATCATGTTAGGGATTTTAGGGGGACAAAAACACCTCTAAACATTTTTGTTGGTCACTTTAAGTGAACCCACCTGCTGATTTGATGAGATGCAGAATGGATGCGCACAGGATGAGCACAACAGCCCGCAGATGCGCCCAGATGTGCAGGCTGTGCATCCTGGCACATTCACGGGCTGTAGCATTCATCCTGTGCACACCCAGCCCGCATCTGGATGGATTCCCATCCAGTTCGGGCCTGCAGGAAGCGCATCCTGCAGCCAAGATTGAAGTTAATAGAAAATGTACAAACTACCAAAAAAATTAAAACAGTCATTTCCTTTCTCACTAACACATCACTTAGTATTACATCCAGAACAATTGGTTCTCATATGCATTCTGATTCTGGTTAAAAGCCTGACAGGAATTAAATTCTTTCATTTAGTCCAAAATTCTGCAGGAACATATAACTTGTGTAGGTCATTCAATCTTTGAAACAGCACAAGATTTTGTCCCTGTTCTCTACCTTTTGTACATCCTTGGAGAACATGCCATGCTAAGCAGATCTCACTGCGTAGATTATTATTAACTTCTGCATTAGGTGCATAATACACTTATAGTCAATCTTGGAATTTGTGCTATGAAAAGTAGTTTGAAAACTTATTAGATTGAGCTTAAATTCTGGAAAAAACTTATAGTTCAATTCTTCTGCAGTTCATTGTAAAAAAAGGCTCTAGTTATTTCCATCTTATTGTGCCAGTTTGATGTAGGAGCATCCTGGGTATAAGGGGAATCTTGCATCACCCAAAAAACATTTCTATTTCTATTTGTGTTTTCAAGGGTTATTTAAGTACAGAGTTGTTGTTTGTGGAAGCTTGCTATTTTAGTAAGTTGGTTATGGGAACTCCGAATGTGCTAATTTCATAGGTGAAGGTTCATCTTAGATATATCAGCCTGCCAGACAAGTTTCATTTCCATATCATATGTATAAGTGAAGTTATTGCAGATTTTCAGAATGGATTTTTGGTATCAAAACTTCAGGCTCAGTGATGAAGGCCTGAATTGCTCCGAAACGAGGTCAAACCTCGACTAATGGACACTTGTGCAATCAACCGTTATAGAACAAAAGCTGTTGTTTCTGAAAATGGGTGATAATAGCCAATCGGGTCAACATTTTGTAAGATCTACAAAAGTTGGGCCATCCGAAAATGTAATTTGTAAATTGTCTTGAGTTGATTCTATGTAATAAAACAATATATTAGAAGTTGGCCGGCCCCAAGAGTTAGGGCTAAGTGTCTAGAACCTTCCCGAGCAGCAGAAACATTCCTATATAAGGAAGACAAATAGGTTGTCTAGGGCAGTTCTGGGTACTACTTCGCAGCTTTGTCTAGCTGAATATTGTAAGAAAGGCACTCATGTGGGATTACATATTATATTTCTGAATTCTGTAATTCCACACTTGTGGAGATAATGAGAAGCCAATATTTTGTTCTCGCAAATTGCTATTGTTTCTATATGTTTTGTCGTGTGTCTGTGGTATTAAGGGGAGCACCCTTTACCATAGTTCTAGTTCCTGGATAATCAATGTGCCTTCTTCATATTCCATTGTTGACATTTCATGTCTTGACAAGGGCTAAGCCTCATTCAGCCACTTGCATGGAACAATTATCCCAACAACAGCAACAAAACGATTTCCACACTAAGATGGGTCTATGCTCCAATAGATCACAGGACAACAAAAATATTTCATGCAATAATAATTGACTGGACAAAAACATAGGTGCCTATAACCATTTCTAACACTCAGCTGGCATTAAGATAGATGCATGGCTTAGAAGCATGTTTTCAGAGTCAGCAAAATGATTTTCTGAAGATGAACGCTGATGTTTTCAATACTTGGGAAATTTTCAATATGCTGAGTCTGCACCAAGCCAGAGCATGGGTCAAGAATGAGGTTGCCAAGCCTGAAGTAAGTCTGAGTTTGGTAACACTGCTGAAAACACAACTCTGGCTTTTGATTTTTTAATGATAATTGTCTAGTCAATTGTCTGAGTTGTGTGTCTGTGGTGTGAAAGGGAGCACCCTTCATCATAGTTCCAGTTCCCATATAAACCATCTGCCTTCTTGATATTCCATTGTTGATATTTCAAGTCCTCACAAGGGCTAAGTCTCATTCAGCCACTTGCATGGAACACTTATCCCAACAATTGCAGCAAAATAATTTCCACATGAAGATGAGTCTATGCTCCAGTAGATCATAGGATAACAAAACTATTTCATGCAATAAATATTGGCTGGACAAAAACATAGGTGCCTATAACCATTTCTAACACTCAAGTGGCATTAAGATAGATGCATGGCTTAGAAGCACATTTTCAGAGTCAGCAAAATGATTTTCTGTAGATAAATGCTGATGATTTCAATACTTAGGAAATTTTCAATATGTTGAGTCTGCACTAAGCTAGAGCCTGTGTCAAAAATGAGGTTGCCAAGCCTGAAGTGAGTCCAAGTTTGGTAACACTGCTAAGAACATGACTCTGGTAATTGGCTTTTCAACAATAATTGTCTAGTCAAAAATGTTAAAACATGAGTTGAAACTACTTAAATCAATGCAACTACACGTGGGGAATCAATACAAAACACTAGTCATCATTTTGCACCTCATCAAGACCGTCGATGTTATTAATTGGCTCAATCGAACAAGAAGCAACCCCAAAGCCACTCCCACTAGCTCCACTAAACAAGCTCCATATAGAATCCTTGTGCCCATTGTCATTAATTGAGACTAAGAAAAGTTGTGCATTACAAGCATCCAAGTTAAGATGTTTAGGGGTTACATCCCAAGGTCTCATCACCCCTTGTCACATACACCAACCCCTCTTTACTTTTTTGTAGCCAACTAGATCTGTAATGCACTTAGCTGAATAGGAACAAACAGCCCTAATGTAATTTGCACTGGCTTCATAACACAAGTCTTGCATCCATGTGCCCCTTGTCCAGCATTGTGCAATAGAAGCATCCAATCAAGATGCTCAAAGGTTACATCCCACAACCTGATCACCCCTTACAATTGATTTGCTAGTTGTAAAGATCCCTACTAAAAACTACTAACAACTACCAATGATGAAGTACGGAATTTTATCAAACACTTGGCATGCAATCTGACCTGTAGTGCTGTAGAATGAAACTGAATACGTACTATGGGAATTCCGTCATACACTTGGCAAGCAACTGATTTGTACTGTTAAAATTTAATACCGTACTCAAGAATTTGTTGTGCAACAAACCCACAGTAAACTAATGTAATGATAGTGCCAAAATGTAGTGATGTAAGAACAGTACCAAACAATGATGTATTTTAGGAGGGTTGCCAATTATAACATTCAGATATTACATCTCCAATACATGAACAATGAAACTATTGAAATGTCAAGACCTCATTAATGCACTTCACATTTACTATGACATTCCAAATATATATATATATGATTTCAATGAATAACAATGACTGATTTTAACACATATGCTGGATGGTTACAGTCTGTACTATTTTTTTGATCAGTAAAAACAGACTCTTATTGCTATTCCTAAGACTGAACACATTAAATTGGAACCTGGAAACTAATGCAAAACATTGTTGACGAATGCTGATGAAGATACACCTGAACTGCTCCCCAAACTGGCCCAGAAACTACACTGTACCCTGCTGCTGAACCAAACAATCTGATTTCCAGCAAGATAGCAATTACTGTAGCTGTGTCACTGTAGCTCGGCACTGTTGCGCTGTCACTGTAGCTCGACACTGTAGCGCTGTCACTGTTCACCATTCACTTTGCAAATTAGTTTCTGATTTGCAGGCACCAAATAAACCCCCAGACTGTATATTGCAACAGCGTGGAGATTGATAGCTGAGAGGGATTTCGTCCTCAAAGCCCCAAGAAGATTCTCTCCAAACTAAACAAGTGATTTCTTCAATCAACCAAAGCATACCCCAAGGGAAGCTCTTCCACCTCTTTTATTTTGTTCTCACAAAACCCATGCCTTCGTCTTGTCAATGTGGGATAAAACATAACTCCCTTATGTAACTTATGTCTCCAATGTATTATAAAATAAAGGGGACTCTTTTATTTAAATATTTCCCACCAACTATAGTCTAAGCATTAACAAAGTTAAATATTTGAATTTAACTTTATAAAGTGACTTTATTAATGCAAATAAAATCATAAATGAATCTTTTTGTCGATTTTAAACATTTACCATCGACATGTTGCTGCCATAGGATGTCCAATCATATCCAGAATGACTTACTATAAATAGTAAGTATGCCCAAAACTACCTCAAAACCCCTCAGAGACACCTGCAACTGAAACTGTCTAGGTCAATTGGCCTCTAAGTCCCTTTGATGTCCTGGTTAGCCTTTGGGACCATGGGGAAATAGGCTAACGACACATCATGCTATGAATGCTAGAAGGGGGACATTACAATCCGCCCTTCCCAAAATTGCTTGTCCTCAAGCAATTTCAGCTTTGGATGCTACAATATCTGCTCATTTTCCCAAGTAGCATCCTCAATAGGTAGGTTCCTCCACTTCACTAGATACTCCCTGATAGTCCTCCTGCGAAGCACCCTCTCCCTAGTGTCAAGTATAGCTTCAGGAACCAAGATAGGCTTCCCCTCATCATCGAGAGGTGGAAATACTATTGAAGGCACCACATTGTGCCCCAATGCCTTCTTAAGGCGTGACACATGGAACGCGTTATGCACTTTACTATCTACAGGCAACTCCAACTCATAAGCTACCTCGCCCACTCTCCTGATCACTTTGAATGGTCCACAGTAGCGTGGTTTCAATTTCTCTGCTCCACTCCTCTTAAGAGAGGACTATCTATACGGCTGTAACATGAGGTACACCATGTCTCCCACCTCAAATGACCTCTCAACCCTGTGCTGATCAACATATTGCTTCTACTGATTTTGTGCCTTTTGCGAATTTTCCTTCAAGGATTGCATAATGTCCTGACACTCCTGCAAAGTATCCTTGGCCTTAGGCACCCTACTGTCCCCAAATAACAAATCCAAGAAATTAGGAGCGTCATACCTGTACAATGCCATGAAAGGGGACATTTGAATAGACATATGGAAAGAGATATTATAGCAGTACTCCCCTAGATGTAGCCACCTCACCCAAGCCCTCTGCTGCCCTGCAATGTAGTTTCAGAGATATCCCTCAACTGCCCATCAGTTTGGGGGTGGTAACTGGTACTCAGAGTGAGCTCTGTTCCACATAACCTGAACAACTCCTGCCAAAAGTGGCTCATAAATCTGTTCTCTCTGTCACTGACTATGCTCCGTGGTATCCCATGTAGTCTGAATACCTCTCGAAAAAATAGTTCTACTGTTTGTGCTGCTGAATACGTAGTCGAAATTGCAAAGAAATGTGCAAATTTCGTCAACCTGTCTACCACAACAAAAATACAATCCCGACCCTGTGCCTTAAGGAGGCCTGTGATAAAATCCATGGAAATGCTATCCCACTTCTTCTCTGGTATGGGTAGGGGCTGTAGTAAACCACCCAAAAACGAATGTTCCTGTTTGTTTTGCTGACACATTGAGCACTCCCTAACAAACTAAAGTACCTCTGATTTGAGTCCTTTCCAAGTGAAGCGCTCTCTCACCTGCCGATATGTCTTAAAGAATCTGGGATGTCCTGCCATTGGTGAATCATGTAATGCCCTCAAAATCTTCTGCTTCATAGCAGACCCGAGTACTAAATAAATCCTTTCCTTGTAGATGATCAGATCATTTACAATAGCGTATCGGCTATCCTAAATAGCCCCCTCAAGAACACCAGATGCCCAACTATCCTTAGCATATTCTGCCAAGATCATCTCTCTCCAATCATCCATGACTATCCCAACAGCAAGTAAATGAGGCCTCCTGGATAAAGCATCTGCAACAATATTTTTCTTCCCTTTGACATAGACTATGTCAAAATCATAGGCCTGTAATTTACTCACCCATTTCTGTTGCCTGTCATTAAGATCCTTCTGTCCAAGGAAATGTTTCAAACTATTATGATCTATTTTTACTGTGAATCGGCTTCCTACTAAGTACTGCCTGAACTTAGCTTAGCGCATGCATGATTGCTAGCATTTCTTTGTCATAGATGTTGTAGGTTCTCTCAACACCTCGTAATTTTCTGCTCTCATATGCGATGGGATGCTTGTCTTGCATGAGGACAGCTCCTATGCCCTCTCCTGAGGCATCACACTGCAGCTCAAAAGGCCTAGTGAAATCTGGAATGGCTAAAACAGGACATGTACTCATCAGCTCCTTGAACCTATCAAAACAATCTTGAGCCCTCTCTAACCACTTGAAACTGTCTTTTCATGTCAAATCTGTAAGTGGTGTTGCTATCTGTGAAAATCCTTTCACAAATCTGCGGTAGAACCCACAAAGCCCGAGAAATCCCTTGAGTTGTGAAGTGTTCCTCGACGGTGGCCAATCCAGAATGGCCCTGATCTTGTCTGGATCAACCCGAACACTTCCTGCACTAATAATATGCCCTAGATAGAGCAACTCTGTCATCCCGCACTCACATTTACTCATCTTGGCATATAATGACTCCCTCTCTAGAATATTGAGCACTCTATCAATATGCTTCAAATGTTCCTCCCAAGTACGACTGTATATCAGTATATCATCAAAAAATATCAACACAAACTTCCTCAACTGATCTCTAAACACTCTATTCATACAGGACTGAAAAGTGGCGGGGGCATTAGTCAACCCAAAGGGCATGACTAAGAACTCAAAATGTCCGTAGTGGCATCTAAAAGCTGTCTTCTCCACATCCACCTCTCTAGCCCGTATCTGGTGGTAGCCGGATCTCAAATCAATCTTAGAGAAGTAGCAGGCGCCGTGAAATTCATCAATAAGCTCATCGATGCGTGGAATAGGGTATCGGTTCTTGATTGTCTTCTTGTTTAGCTCCCTATAATCAATGCACATCCTCATTGTATCATCCTTCTTCTTCACCAATACTACTGAAGAAGCGAAAGGACTCTTGCTTGGCCGTATGTGCCCCATGTCAATCAACTCCTTAATTGCCTTTTATATTTCATCCTTATATCTCTTTGGATGGCAGTAAGGTGTGATGATAACTGGCTTAGCCCCTTCCTCTAACTCAATAACATGCTCGATTCCCCTATCCAGGGGTCTCCCTGGAGGTATCTCACCAAACACCTTAGTGTGTTTGGTTATTATTTTTTGTACATCAAGTGGATACTCCTATTTATGCTGCTCTGTCTCCTCAGGCATTACTCTGAACTCTGCTGTCCACTGCACCTAGTCGTGTCTAAAGAAACTCTGCATCCGCTTGAGTGACACCACTCGAAGTCTCCCATCTGACAAACCTCTAAGCACTATCTTCTTACCATTTGCCTCAAACCTCATTTCCATTTTCTGGAGGTTAAATGTAAACTCTTCCAGAGACTTCATCCAATTCATCCCAAGCACCATATCCTGATCACCAATGTTGACCACAAAGAAATCTCCCACCGTGTCATAATCTCCCAAACGAAGTTGCAAGTTGGAGATTTTCTTGGTACAGTCGATCTTGAAGCCATCGGCAACCATCACCTTAAATCCCCTATGCTCTTGTGTATGTAGCCCTCTGCGTGACACAAACTTCTCATCAATGAAGTTATGTGTTGCCCCTGTATCAATGAGTGCCACAAATCTTTGTCCATCCAAAGTACCCCTAACTCTGAAAGTGACAGCCTCCTGTATACTGGACAACTGAGCTATCGTGCTATCACTGCGTGCTTCCTCATGTGGAGAATTATCATCTCCATCTGATTCTGATGACTGCTCTAAATCTCCATCCATTGACTCTTCGGCTGAAAAGTACTCCATCTGCTTAGCTTTTGCTTTCAATGGACACTTACGTGACAAATCCCAAGGCTCCCTGCAATGAAAACAAAGCTTCTTCTTCCTGAGATCATTAAGTGTCTCATTGTCCAACCTCTTACTTTCCTCCTTAGGTGGCTGAGCCTCTCTATGAAAAGGTTTATTGTCCTTATCTTTCCTCTAAGGGAAACTCTTTTCCTGGAATTTATTTTTAGAAGCTGAAGAGGAATCCATGTCACGAGCTTTCTTAATGGCTTCCTGCAAAGTGGGAGGGTTGAGAGCTTTAATCCACCCTCTCAATGGATCAACTAACCCATCCATAAATAGAACCAGTATCCTCCATTCAGATACATCTGTTACTAACACTGCAAGTTTTTTAAACTCTAAAATGTATGTTTCCAATGATCCCCACTGTTTAAGCTGAGCTAACTCCTTGAAATGGAGTTCTGGATCCTTCCTATCAAAATGTTCAATCAGTCTCTCTGTAAACTCCACATATGAGGTAATGTGTGCATGTCCCATAGTGACCATACCATGATGCCACCATTCGTGTGCTAACCCATCCAGATGAATTGCTGCATACTTAATAGCTTCTTCCTCATGCATAGGGTTCAATTGAAAGTATGTGTCAAGCTTTTGAACCTAAGCTCTTGCTGTAGACTTCCCCGAGCCATCATAATATGGTAACTGAAGTTTCCCTACTTTCTTTCGTAGCTCATAGCTCTGGTTCCTATCATGTCCACGTGGCATATGTTTCATCCGCAAATCCATATACTCCCTAAAGGTAATTGCAGCAGTAAAATATGGACCTCCGGCTTCCCAATCTCTCCTCAATTGGTCCTGTATAT
Source organism: Cupressus sempervirens (assembly GCA_028749045.1). Classification (NCBI taxonomy): domain Eukaryota; kingdom Viridiplantae; phylum Streptophyta; class Pinopsida; order Cupressales; family Cupressaceae; genus Cupressus; species Cupressus sempervirens. The sequence goes on from CM053785.1 coordinate 1,098,045,354, forward strand.
CAGTGATCTGGGGCTCTCATACGGGCTGCTCTGGAGCTCTAGGAGGAAATGTTGGAATCATGGGCCTCGAACTCACTGTCCTAGCTTGCCGGGGTGCATGACCGAAATTGTTCCCAACTTGTTCACCTCCATTATGTGTTCCATCCTGATTATTCCCATTCTGATTGTTAGCATTCTGATTATTACCATTCTGATTATTTCCTCCACCCATGTTAGCGTTCAACCCCATCTGACAAGCCATCATCTGCATCATAAGCTCTAATCTCTAATTTTGTTCCTGTGCCCTCTATTCTGCCAATCGTTGTCCCTGTGCCAAGGTCTCTAATAACTGTAAGAATCTTTCCTCTCTAGGATCCCGAGCATTCCTGTCTCCCATATTGCCAATAACCTGTTCACTTGTATCAATATGATCCTCTAGATTTCCCTGTTCCTCTTGTCCTGTGTTTAGACGAGCCCTGGTTCTTAAATTATAGTGATGAGTTAAAGGTTGAACACTCCAATCTGTCATATCACCACCTGTTCATTGTGTTTGTACCCACTAGGATGGCAGGATAAACAAGCTCTGATACCACTGTAATGATCCCTACTAAAAACTACTAACAACTACCAATGCTGAAGTACGGAATTTTGTCAAACACTTGGCATGCAATCTGACCTGTAGTGCTATAGAATGAAACTGAATACGTACTATGGGAATTCCGTCAAACACTTGGCAAGCAACTAATTTGTACTGTTAAAGTTTAATACCGTACTCAAGAATTTGTTGTGCAACAAACCCACAGTAAACTAATGTAATGACAGTGCCAAAATGTAGTGATGTAAGAACAGTACCAAACAATGATGTATTTCAAGAGGGTTGCCAATTATAATATTCAGATATTACAACTCCAATACATGAACAATGAAACTATTGAAATGTCAAGACCTCATTAATGCACTTCACATTTACTATGACATTCCAAATATATATATGTGATTTCAATGAATAACAATGACTGATTCTAACACATATGCTGGATGGTTACAGTCTGTACTATTTTTTTGATCAGTAAAAAAAGACTCTTATTGCTATTCCTAAGACTGAACACATTAAATTGGAACCTGGAAACTGATGCAAATCATTGTTGACGAATTTTGATGAAGAGACACCTAAACTGCTCCCCAAACTAGCCCAGAAACTGCACTGTACCCTACTACTGAAACTCACAATCTGATTTCCAACAAGATAGCAATTACTGTAGCTGTGTCACTTTAGCTCTGCACTGTTGCGCTATCATTGTAGCTCGACACTGTAGCGCTGTCACTGTTCACCATTCACTTTGCAAATTAATTTCTGATTTGCAAGCACCAGATAAACCCCCAGACTGTATATTGCAACAGCGTGGAGATTGATAGCTGAGAGGGATTTCGTCCTCAAAGCCCCAAGAAGATTCTCTCCAAACTAAACAAGTGATTTCTTCAATCAACCAAAGCATACCCCAAGGGAAGCTCTTCCACCTCTTTTATTTTGTTCTCACAAAACCTATGCCTTCGTCTTGTCAATGTGGGATAAAACATAACTCCCTTATGTAACTTATGTCTCCAATGTATTATAAAATAAAGGGGACTCTTTTATTTAAATATTTCCCACCAACTATAGTCTAAGCATTAACAAAGTTAAATATTTGAATTTAACTTTATAAAGTGACTTTATTAATGCAAAATAAATCATAAATGAATCTTTTTTTCTGCTTATCTTTCAAGAAAGAATCCACTTATTCGTGGAACGAGTAATGGGCAAGATTAATCTCTAACTACACTTCTATAAAGAGTTGGAAATAGTGATACCGATAAACCTTCACTAACACAAAGGCTAGCTGAATTAGCTCTAAGTCTGGTCGTACTTCTATATGGAAAAGTTTTACAATTAGCGCACAGAAACTCCTAAAAGTAAGAAAAACTTAACTATTTTGCGAATTAAGGACGAAAATATGACTCCAATTGCTTCTTAACTTTTTTCTATTCAATTCACGAGTTACAATTACCAAGAGCACAAGATAACATGAATCAAAGATAAATGAATTACAGACAAAGCTTATAACTCATGCAAGTTACAATCTCACTTAATCAAAGTTAGGTCTCAAATGCTCCTTTGTATTCACTTTCTCTCAAAATAGTGCTTATACAAACAAAGTTCTGCTGGCACAATTTCTCCATAGCTCTTTTTAAAGATAATAATGATTTTACAATGAGGGGGCACTCCTTTATATAGGCACAGGAGTTGAGGAAAAAGTGGGAGCAACTCAACCAACTTTGACCTAGTCTAACTACAAGAGAAAATAAAGGGTTACATGCAACTCGCATTACATCCTTTTGCATACATGTAACTCGCATTACATGTAATTACACTTTTTCATGTAATGCATCCTTTATAACTACTAACATGAAATTAAAACAAAACAACAATCTTAAAGATTGTTTCTCAGTGCCTTGAATTTGACAATACTGTCATGCACTATGAGAGATCAACAATTTCCATGATCTTCGATATGGCTTCTACTCTCACTGCATTTGCATATGCTGATTGCACAACTTTGGAATTTGCTGTTGCAGTATCTAACAAGTGTTTTTGTCAAGGATTTATACAAGACAAATTTATTCATCATGTACGAACCAAAGTCTTCAAATTCTACATCAACATTGATCCTGATTGTATGTTCTAAGTTTACTCTCTCTGCTGCAATAAGATTACCAGATTCATCGGTAACATGGCATCCCATCTATTCCAAATCACAAGTAACACTTGTTTCAACTGCTTAACAATCTCCAAAAGCCACCTGCAACTTTGTGATCAACTTCCTCAATGTCTCCTCTTTCTAACCAATGAGTCCTTGAAATCTGAAGAACATTTCACATGACGAAAGAATGTCACATGAGACTAAGGCATTCAAATTGAACTTCACCATTTCATCCCAATCATCAAGGATTTCCTTCAAGTTATCTGCTTCTTGAGTCAAAGATAAGATTAAGTTTCACTCCATTTCATTCATCTCTTTGACACACCTAAAAACTGCAAATGTCTCTGTCATGGCTTGAACTCCTTCAAAATGATTTCCTGTATCCAAGACTTAGCGGCTTCAATCAGCTTTCTCTCCTTAGATGTTTGAGACATAACAACAACACTATGAGAAGATTGTTTCTGAATGATCTCATTTAGACAAGAAACTTCCTGTTTCAGTTGATTTTTCTTTTCCCATAGCTCATGATTGCTCTTTGATACATTAGCCAATGCATCTTGAGCATCTTGCAGACAACTCAAACGTGATTGCTTTTCGATTTCAACCTTAGTAAACTTGTAATTGAAACGAGTAAATTCCTCAACAGATCTATCTACCAAGGGTTCAACAACTTCAACAAATTTGGTTTTATCGGAATCAACCAAAATCCTGGAAACAATCCTATCTTTCAAAGATTTGGATTTCGTCTTCTTAACAGGAAGATTATCGAGAGGAACAACCACTTTTCTCCTCTTCATTGTTATTTTGCTCAACCATGCAGGTAGGTTGACCTTCATCCATAGAAGCAATTATAGTGGAGACCATTGGCATTGATTCTGATTGTATTTCCATTGTAACAAAGCAGGATTCAGTTTGCACAACTGAAGGCATAAGAACATGCTGAGAAGACTATGTCATGAAAAGCTCAAACCTTGTCAAATATGTATCAAGTTGGGAAACTTGACCACTGATAAGAGTTGGAAAACCCTCACACACATTTGTTAAATGTTCATATTGTTCATTCGCAGGGATGCGAGAAGCAGTAGAGAAAATAGGAAGAGCCATGGTATTAACCTCCGAGGTTGGAATGGAAGGAGTGAAACAATGGAGAATGAATCCACATAATCATCAACCTCATGCAAAAAAAGCTCTTCATGTATAGAAAATGTACAAGCTTGTACAGGCTTTGGAGGAGATATGATCATGATATCCCCTTTATCAAATTTTGTTTCCAATTCCTCTTCTAATTTTTCCACTGATTCTTGAACTGGTTCAGAGATTTGAACTGATTTATTTTCTTTTCCACCCTTCAATTTGAATTTGAGGGAACCCTTAGCATCAAAAGATGAAGCACCATCTTTCCCTGTAATTTTCAGTTGTGAGTTTCTGCCAAGAGAAGCAAAACTTCCACAATCCAAGCCCATCTTAGGATTTACTCTTTTAAGGCCCTTACTTTTCAACAATTTGTTGGTGTTTGCTAAAATGAATTGAAATCTACCCATGATAAATGTACCTTCCTTTTGTTGCCACTGAATAGGAAAAGGGCACTTCTTATCAAAGTCGGCTTGATGAAATTCTGGATCAAGGATTTCGTCATCATCTTCAACTTGGAAATCTGAAGGGATCTCCAACATGTTGAGATCCATTATCTGTTGTAGGGTTAATCTACAATAGTCCATCTTCTTGATGTCAAGTTCTATCCTCATATCAATCTAGATGTCCTCAATGCGATGAACATGAGTGTAAGCTCCTTTTATTTGAGAGTTCATCTCTCGATAGTCAAAATCAAATATGGCCTTGAACTTCTTCAAGGTGATCAACTGCAACTCCGCTTCCATATTCTTTGTTTTAGGCACAAAACTAATCAAATAATTGCCAATAGCCAAAGGTTTAGTTGAGGTAATGCCGAAACTAGGCCTATGCATAGCATGTTGATCACTCTGCACGTCCATCAGTTGTCTAGCTAGCTCCATCAAAATAATTCAATCTGTAGCATACCTAGGTAAGGTAAGCTCACCTTTGAAATATCCAACTCTCAAGTATGTGAAAGTAGGAAACTGAATAAAAATATAGCTGTATTGGTTCACCTTCTCCCATACCACATCAGATACTCTTTTGATAGATAAATGTTTATTGAACAAGCACCGAAAATGCCCAAAGAAGGCATCTTGGACTCTTCTATAATGGAATTTACTATTTACCAAAGTGATTTGGTCATAGTAATCCCAAAAAAGAACCTGAACACGATTTCCCTTGGTAGAAAGACCAAAGAAAGATCTCATAGCAGCAGTAATGTAAACGAAGTAAGAATTCATATAAAAGGGTAACAAAGTCCCCACGTTGCATAGTTGTTGGCAAAGTGCAGTGCTGATGAGATCTCCCCAAAAGATGTGTTCTTTATTCTCCATAATTTGAAACATGAACTTATACATCCATGACTCGAAATCAGTAGAATCTTTAAGGCCACAAATTATGTTGAGAAGGATGATGAGATCCTTATATTCTTGTTTGAAGTTAGACCAATGAACGGTCTTTGGCCATCTGAAAAAGTTGTTTCTTTTATTGTCTAACCAGTAAAGGTTGGTATACTTCTGATAATCGCCCCTTTGCCCATTCCAGCATGCTAAAGAGGATTCTTTGGTCAAATCTGCACATTCTGCTTTATGTGGAACCTTAAAGATTTGTTTAATGACCTCAGGATCAAGGCTAATGTTAACCTTGCCGTCAGCATCTTTGATAGTCTTCATCTTTGGAGTAAATTGTCGTGCACATCCGAGAATAAAGTCGGGTTCTATAGCTGCCATAGGAAATGTAGATACCAAGTGAATATTGCTTCTCTTGATACGCTTCATTTCTTGACTAGCTAGAGCTTCAACTCTATGTAGAAAATCAGCCACATCCACATGACCAATCTTTGTGTCCATCATGTTATTCAGAATAGATATGACTGATGAAGGAGCTACATGAGTCAATTCTTTATCATATTGATATTTCATTTTGCCTTTGGATTTTGATGGGGAGCACTTTTTTGTGCTTGTACTACAACACAAAAATCTCAAAACATAAATACATCATCAGATGGAATCACCATACAAGTTGATTTGTAATCAAAAAAGCTTTGAAAACAAATTGGAGACTTGGTAGATTCAACGAAATGATCTTGGAGAAATCATATGCATATGCAATGGATGAAAAATGAAATGAACGGACTGCGGAATGAAGTGTTATGAAAGTAAATTTATGAAAGATGGAATGAAACGGAATGAAATAAGAATGTGTGATGGGAATGCGTGCAAATGAAGATTGCTGATTTCAAACGTGACAGTGTATTCAAGGCATTATTGCATGAAAAATGAGTACATGTAAGTGCAACATGTAATGAGAGATGGAAGGAGAGATGAGATGTGAATGCGGGTGGTGGATACACTTCACATGTAAGTGTGAATGGCAGATGAAATGGAAAGCATGGAAAGATGTAGAAACATGTATTTGCTCACAAAGCTGCAAATGCATATGGAGGGATGGAAATGGAAAATAGAAGAGGGATAATAAGTTTTATGGTCACTTTCGGTGAAAAGGTGAACTCAAAATACATGGGAGATGAAAATGACATCTTTTTAACTTTTCAAAAAGCAACTTTTAATCAAAATTGGACCTTGAGGATGCAATTACACGTAAGGCATTTTGTGTAATCGCATCATGCAAATGGATGCCAAAAGTGAGATGAGTAAAAATGGAAGCGAAAAATGAGATTGCATGCATGTGCACATGGTGAATGAGATGAAAAACATGTAATCACATTCGTTGAGTGAGAGATGAGATGTTGTGACACGGAAATGGAAAGTGGAACGTGATGATCCTTTCACATGAAATGAAGCAAGAACAAGTTCTTGGGAAAGAACTTGCAATTTCTCCAAGTGGAGAAAACCAGCAAGCAAGCACAAACCACAAAACACAAAAGAAAAAATGTACCTTTGGAAAGTGACTCAAATATCCCAAGATGCAATGCACTTAAACACACAAATTCAAAACTGGGACTTGGGGAAGAACCAAAAACATGAAAAAAAAACAAAAACTTCATTTTTAAAGGAAAAATGCACTTTCCATGGCAAAGATTTCAACAAGTGGCAATCATCAAACAATTACGTGCATAAAATCAACAAGATAAGCATGAATTAAAGAAAGAAAGAAAGAGTCCACTTACATGTGTCAAAAATGAAGGGAAAAGATGCTCCAATGTTTGAAAAATTCTTCAAAAATATTTGAATCTCTCAAACTTTCACAAATTCGAAAATGAGAAGGCATCAATCAAGGAGAAGTTGGTAAAAGATACCAAAATGTGCCCTAAAATCACTCCAAGGTCCAACGTTTGGAAGAACATATGCTTGTGACATTTTTAGCAAAACACGTGTTTCTCCATGATGCAAGATCAAAACGTTTTGGTGTTTAAACACCAAACTATGCATCAATATGTAATGCAATCCCAATAAGAAGCCAAATTGATTTGCCTTGGAGTCAAAACATGGAGCAAAAATGAATTTATCTGCTGATTTCTCCAAAAATGTGTCCTAGATGGGAGCTTCCAAAAATGTTTTTTAGCTTGTTGAATCCATTTTAAATGCAAGAAAACTCATTGCTAATCAAAAACGCCTCCAATAGAAGAGAAATTTCATGCAAATCCATTAGAAAAATCTCTACTTATGATCAAAATCAGGTTCTTGGACGGCAAAAACATGTTCTTCAAAATCGGACCTTTTGAATGTCATTGCATATATTAAAACATGTTTTTGGTCAAAATCAAACCCTTTTGAGTCACTTACATGTTTTAAAATATGCATCTAATCAAAATCGCACTTTTTGGGTGTTAATGCATATTTTAAAACATGTCTACAAGCAAAATCGGACCTTTTGGAGGAGGATACATGTTTTAAAATGCATCTCACTTTTTAGATGTAAAAGCATAAAAACTTCATTTTTGATACAATAGCATCAAAAAGGTCCACTTATGATAGACTTTTGATGTAATCACATCAAAAAGGTACACCAAAATGAACTTTATATGCAGTGACATGTAAAATGTCCACTTTTGATGGATTTTACATGTAATTGCATATAAAATGTCCACTTTTGAAGACTTTAAGTCATTTAATTCACTTAAAATTATAAAAATGTTACAAAATGGGCCATAAACAATAATTATTTATCATATTTAAAAATATAATATATAAACATCATGTAAAAAGTAACATTTGATTTAAAAACCAAAAATTAAACTAGAACTATATAGTTATATTATTACTTTAAGTGAAAAATTAAAAAATAACTCAACTTAAAATTATAACATAAAGTGCATTATAGTCACTTTAAGTTAAAAATTTAAAGTTAAAATAACTTAAAAATATAACAAAGAGTGAATATAAGTTATATTTTCAAAAAGTGAAAGTCAAATTAAAAATATAACATCATATCTTTAATTCATGCTGTTGCACCAAAAAAGTCCACTTTTGAAACACTAAAACGGGCATATCTCTTGATTGACAACTTCAATTGAGCTCTAAGTTAGACCGAATTGAAGAGAAAAGAAAAAAGCATAACATGAGCAAAACCAAAGGACAAAATAAACCAACGCACGCAAACTCAAAAGCAAAGAACGAATGATGAAGGCTTCAAAAATCAAGCAAAGGCTCAAAAAAAGCAAAACGAAAAAAACTTGACGAAGGCCTCCAATAAAACGATTTGATATACGAACTGGAATGGATCGATCAATCAACATTAAGCAATTGAATATCAAATTCAAGCTTAGAGAAATGCGAAACTAGCTTGAAAAAGTTTTGTGTTGTTACCAACATTTTGAGGTGACGAAATGCAGGACAACAGAAGTATTCTTGAGTTTGGGACTCAAAATTTTTCATAAGTGTAAATCCATTACAACTCAACCCCAAAAATCCTTAATTTAAAATTCTCACTTTAAATCGCAACCTGACAACTTCAATGCTTAACCATTCCTAAATCCTATAAATCTCTAAATTGCTAACCTTACCTCCAAAACTTAATGACTATGAGCAAAAACAAGGGGTCCCCATTTGCAAAGGGGCAATGGTGTGAAAATCTCACAGCAAGTAGTAGTGAAGCCGATTGATTCCTCTCTAATATTGTGCAGTAAAAATAATTTTATCACAAGTTAATGGACAAGTTAGTCTATAATCACTTTTCTTACACTTTTAGTTGTGGTAAAAATAATTTTATCACAAGTTAATGGATAAGTTAGTCTATAATCACTTTTCTTACACTTTTAGAGTTTGTCTTCAAATATCATGCCCAAACATTGGCAAGCCAAATTTGATTATACTCGCTGATATAACCAACAAAAATCAAGCCCACTAATAATCACTCATGACCAATGTTGTGACATTTGCACCTTTTTCTAGTAGGTTATCTCCATTCCCTCCATGATTGTTGGTTATCGTGACCCTCAAGGCATTATACACCTTCACAATTCATTTTAGGTCAATTGCATGGGAAGTAAATCAAATGGCAAGCTCAAGAACCTAATATTGTGTTTCAAAATCAAAATTCCAAGTAGAACTTTAGAATATCTTCTAATTTATTTTTTTGAACTCAATATATGATGCAAGAGCATCCTAGGTTGCCTTGTAATCCTAGACTTTTGTTCATTCTAGTAATCGTTGCCGAGTTCCAGTTTCCAATTGCTACCGAGCTCCACTTGTTGCAAAGTTCTAGTTTTCAGTTGCTGTCGAATTCCAATTTCCACTTGTCGAGTTTCAGTGTGTGCCGAGCTATCCAGTGTGTAGAGTTATCCAATATTGGTCGAGTGTTCCTTCATGTGCCACGTGAACTTGTTATTTGTTGATGTTTGGATCCTTCTTTAGCCGAGTTGTCTATGTTTTTGTTCTTGGTGGGAGCCGACTTTCATATTTAATTTGGTTCGTGAATTTAATGATAGGATCGTGTTTAGAGATGAGTGTTGACCATTTTGGGGTCGGCCTTTCTCTGATGTAATGTTCTAGAATCTTCTATAAGCTATTTTGGCAAGTATAAATAGAGTTCTTAGGCTTAGGTTAGAGGCAGAGCTTAGAGGGTTTTCAAAAGTGGAATGCATGTGTCTGGAAATGTGAATTTGAAGTTGAATTGTGGATCCTGTAGTTGTATTTTGTATCTAGCCGTAACCTAGAAGGCCTTACAATTGGGCATGTATGTTGATAATTAGATGAATCAATAGAAGTGTTTTGTTCTCTCTCCTTGGTGTTGTTCTCTGTTATTTTCTTTCGTTGTGTTTACTCTGCAAGGTGGTTTGGATAGTTAGGTGTGCCCTTGGCCTTAGTTATTTCTTCCCTCCTTGCACTAGGTGGTGTTAGAGCTTGAGGTTCGTCCTTCTAGAGATTGATCGTGTAGAACTCTAAGTGAATTTACTTGTAGGATTGCAAATCTGCAAATTCGACCTATAACTTGCAGAGGGTTACGATCTTGCAGAAACCTACTTGTAAAGATGGTTCAAGAAAGAGGAAATGTTGATAATGCCATATGATACACTGAGACAAATTGCAACCAGATTAGATGTTGTGGAGATGGCCCAGAGGAGAGGAGCACATCTTGATGATGTGAGTGATGATGAAGCAGTAGCACCAAATCCTAATCCAGAACTTGAAGAAGATCAAGATGAGGCCAGATTGTTGAGAGTATTGTCTAGGGCACATTCAAAGCCTGCTATAGAAGTTCCTTATAATGGGAAATTGGACACCAATGTTGTGTTGGATTGCATCTCTGATATTGAAAAGTTCTTTGAGTATGAAAAATACTCCTAATAATAGGAAGGTGAAATTGGCAATCACTAGGTTGAAAGCTCATGCCTCACTATGGTGGGAGCATTTACAAACTGATAGACAAAGGAGAGGAAAGGAGAAGATCAGAACTTGGATGAAGATGGTGAACAAGGTAAAGAATAAATTCTTTCCTATTGATTACCAAGTTAGCTTGTTGCGAAAGACGCAAAATTTAAGACAAAAAAACATGACTGTAAAGGAGTATACTGAGGAATTCTATAGATTGGACTTCAGATCTAGACATGTGGATGATGATGTTGAGAAAATTGCAACATATCTAAATGGATTGAGATCTGGAATTCAAAATGAAATAAGTCTTGTGAAGTTGGAATGAGGAGATCTTGACAAAGAACCATGAACGAAGACAAAGAGGTAGAGGTGGTAGATTCTAGAGAGGCAGAGGTAGATCTTATGGAGAAGGTGGCAGATCTAACAATTTCGTGCAAGATAAGGTCAAATCTAAATGGAAGAATGATGACAAAGGCAAGACCAAGTGGAAAAGTAATGATTCTTACCGAGGAGGTACTAGTTCTCATCGAGGAAGAGGTAATTCTTATTCTAGAGGTGGATTTCGTGGTAATTGTTTCAAATGTGGTAAAGAAGGGCATAAATCCTTTAAATGTAGATCGTTTGAAAGTGGACAAGATAACAGAAATGTTGTGATTCAAGGAGAAACTGAGGGTTCACCAAGTGGACTTAAGGCTGGAGAAAATCTGATGGTGAGAAGAACCTTATGTAATAAGGGAAGTGTTGAGGAACCTGTCCTTAGGAGAAGTCTTTTCAAAACCAGATGTAAGATGGCTGGAAAATGTTGCAAGGTAATCATTAATAGTGGAGGTTCTACAAATTTGGCATCAAAAGAGCTGGTTAGAAAGTTACAGTTGCATAGGCTAAAGCATCCAAAACCCTACCATGTTTCGTGGATCAAGGATGAGTATAAGATATTGGTAAGTGGGCAATGTATTGTGAAGTTCAAGATTGGACATTACTTTGATGAAGTTTTATGTTATATTATGCCTATGGATTGTTGTCATATTTTGTTGGGTAGAGCTTGACAATATGATAGATATGCTATACATAATGGAAGATTGAATCAATATACTCTTTGGGTGAATGGGAGAAAGCAAATATTGTTGCCTTTGACTGAAAGTCCAGATGAGGTTAATTGTACTACTGTGAGAGTTTGCATGGTTAATGGGAAACAATTTGACAAAGAAATGAAAAGGAACCAAGTTTGTTTTGCTATAATTCCTAGAGGACCAAGTTTTGGTAGTAATGATCGAGTAGCAAAAGCTCGTAATGACCAAGTGACAGAAGAAACTGGTAGAGGCCGAGAACTAGCAGAAATTGAAAACTTGTTGAATGAGTATAAAGATATTGTTGAAGAGGATATTCGTGATGGTTTACTGCCAATAAGAAGTATAAGTCATTCTATGGATCTGATTCTTAGAGCTAGTTTGCCAAAGCACCATATAGATTGACACCTACAGAGAATGAAGAGCTTAACAGACAAGTGCATGAATTCTTGCAGAAGGTTTGATCAAAGAAAGTTTGAGTCCATGTGTTATACCTGTTGTATTGGCACCTAAAAAAGAATGGAGAGTGGAGAATACGTACTGATTCCAGAGCTATTAACAATGAAATATAGGTTTCCTATGCCAAGGATGGATGACATAATGGATTGTTTGAGTGGAGCAAAGTATTTTACCAAGATTGATTTGAAGAGTGGCTATCATCAAATCAGAATCAAAGAAGGTGATGAATGGAAACTTCTTTTAAGACAAAAGATGGTTTGTATGAACGGTTGCTTATGCTTTTTGGTTTGACTAATGCACCTAGTACTTTCATGAGATTGATGAATGAAGTTCTGAAAAGATTCTTGGGTAAGTTTGTGATTGTTTATTTGGATGATAAACTGATATTCAGTAAGACTAGGGAAGAACATCTTGAGAATGTTAGACAAGTATTACCGATACTGAAAGAAGAAAAGTTGATTAATCTGAAGAAGTGTTCTTTTATGCAAGAGGATATTGTATATTTGGGATTTGTTATTTCAACTAATAGTTTGAAGATGGATCCTAAGAAGGTTAAAGCAATTTTGGAATGGCCTACACCTAAAAATGTGGATGAGGTAAGATCATTTCATGGCTTGGCTAGTTTTTACAAGAAGTTTATAAGGAAATTCAGTTTTGTTTGTAATGCTATGACTGAGACAATGCGAGGAGATAAAAAGGAATTCAAGTGGACACATAGAGCTGATAACACTTTTGAAACTTAGAAACAAATGGTTGTTGAGTTACCTGTATTGGCTTTGCCTGATTTCAATAAGGTATTTCAAGTTGAATGTGATGCAAGTGGTAGTGCAATAGGAGCCGTATTAAGTCAAGAAGGTAAACCTGTTGCTTTCTTTAGTGATAAGTTGAATGATGCTAAAAGGAAGTTGAATCGTGGCCTTCAATGCATTATACACCTTCACAATTCATTTCAGGTCAATTGCATGGGAAGTAAATCAAATAGCAAGCTCAGGAACCTAATATTGTATTTCAAAAAATAAAAATTCCAAGTGGAACTTTAGAATATCTTCTAAATTATTTTTTGAACTCAATATATTATGCAAGAGCATCCTGGGTTGCCTTGTAAACTTGCACTTTTATTCATTCTACCAGTTGCTACCGTTGCTACCGAGTTCCAGTTTCCAGTTACTGTCGAGTTCTAGTTGTTGCCAAGTTCCAATTTCCAGTTGTTGTCAAGTTCCAATGTGTGCCGAATTATCCAGTATTGGCCAAGTGTTCCTTCTTGTGTCGAGTGAGCCTATTATTTGCTGATGCCCGGTTCCTTCTTTAGCCGAGTTGTCAGTGTTTTGGTTCTTGGTGGGAGGCCGACTTTCGTATTTAATTTGGTTCATGAATTTAATGATAGGATAACGTTTAGAGATGAGTGTTGACCATTTTGGGGCCGACCTTTCTTTGATGTAATGTTCTAGAGTCTTCTGTAAGCCGTTTTGGCAAGTACAAATAGAGTTCTTAGGCTTCGGTTAGAGGTAGAACTTAGAGGGTTCTGAAAAGTGGAATGCATATGTGTCTAGAAATGTGAATTTGAAGTTGGATCGTGGATCCTATAGTTGTATTTTGTATCTGACCATAACCCAGAAGGCCTTACAGCTGGGCATGTATGCTAATAATTGGATGAATCAATGAAAGTGTTTTGTTCTCTCTCTCCTTGGTGTTGTTCTCTATTGTTTGCTTCCACTGTGTTTACTCTGCAAGGTGGTTTGGATAGCGAGGTGTGCCCTTGGCCCTAGTTATTTCTTCCCTCCTTGGGCCAATATAAGAAATAAAGTAATGTAAGGAAAAAAAAAAATGTAAATTAAAAACTAAAATAAAGTAAAAGACAAAGTACTAAACTTCATGAATTATGGCAATCAAAAACATTTGGAGCTCATCAACCTTTGTGTATGGTTATTTTATCCACTTAACCTATGTGGCAATGTTCTCTGTCATCAAATTGAGTGAGTAAACAACAAATGGTGTTCAAAATAGGTGCTCATATCTTGCCTCAAACAAACACCCCCAAAGCTTTGTAATTTTTAATAGTATTCATTAAGACTTGGGCAACATTTTGAGTCTCAACCACCTAAGTGGGCTCTATAAGGGTACTAGCAATGAATTTTGCATTTTCACTTGTCCCTAAATTAGGGACTCCTTTTGAGCACACGGCAATGACATTACTAGGACCAACGATAACAGATTTCCACAATCCATGATATTATATTCTTGCTTTTGGGTAAGATTGTGTGTGAGTTTTTGCATCGCACACACACAATCTTACCCAAAAGCAAGAATATAATTACTAGGACCAATTTGCAATGTTTGCATCTGCAAAAAATTGTCACCCCTATTTAAAGTCGTAAATCCCTAATGTGTAAAACATCTAAAAAAAAATATTTCCCTTGGCCAACAAAGTAGTGTACCTAGCACCTAAAACCCTGTAGGTGCCTCACTTGTTCCCTTTGAAATTTCCTATCTTTAGTAGGACAATCTTATGAGGTAAAAGGGAAGTCCATTGGAGTATATTTTACTCTCAAGCATCGCCCCTCACTTTTTGTTTTTTTGAATACCCTACCTAGTTCGCCCACAACCTTGCTTCTTTTGTGGCAAAGAGAGAGACTACTATCTTCCTAGAAATCCATCTCACAAGAAATAGATGTACAGCACCCACTATCTAAGCACTTGAGGATAGAACAATAGGTGGCTTGCAAGATTTGATCTTAGCCTAAGGATGAGACCTCCATCTATATTTTTCAGCTGCACTATCTGCTTCCTATTAGTCTTTGATATATGCAAATATTTCTCCTTTTGAGAACCCAATTTTAGACAACACACCTCAAGCTCTAATTCATTGGTTGGTCATTGCACAAATCAACTTTCACCCATCCTTAGAAGCTTCCTATTGCTTCTTTTGAATTCAGTACAGCACCAAAGAACCTTACCTCTTGCAAGTTCGTCAGATGTCATTGAAGTGATGAAAATTGGTCAATTTTAAAAGCTCTATCTAACCCTTGGCCAACAAAGCTAGAATTACCTGGCCATTTCAGATTATGTGTCGCTAAAAATTTTTAAGTAAACAAATATCAGGAAAATTAAAAAAACAATGTTACCCTAGTCTATAATTGCATGCTATAAAATTAGGGTAATAAAACATAGTAGCATAACTGTAGAGTACTACTTGTTACAATAAACGAACAAGAAAAAGGAAAAAATATTAAACCAATTTTGAAAAAGAAAAATGAAAAAAAAAACTATTGTGGAGCTTGAAAAGAAATTTAAAAAGGCCTTACCATAACTGAAAAACCTTTCCTTGAATGAAGATACTGCTTGATGCTAGCTTTTTGATCTCTGTACCACCCATTCTAACACTTGTTGATGCATAGGAATAGCCCTTATAATGTTACACAAAAAGAGCTTGCATCTTGGAGAACCAACAAGAGATAGGAATGTACTTATGCTTTTTTTTCAATGTTGTTACTGACTTGCAAGTTGCTTTTTCAAGTCAACTAGGAATATTTTGGCTTTCAATGGGGGGTATTTATTAAAACACTTTGTTTTCAACCATGTTACTCCTCCCTGGATTTGGTCTAATTCCAGCTTGGGCTTGCCCATTTGGACCAGGAAAATCTTGAACATACCCAAGCTAAATGAGCAGTCCCTAAGATAAACCAGTACATGTTCACACAAGGTTTCTAGCAGAGAACAAAGATGAATAGGCAGAGATATCAAGGGTTTTTGAAACAACTTGAACACTAGATGACAAACATCCTTTATACTCTCAACTACATGCAGATGTATATATGAGTGTGCAACTGTACATTACAAAATGTGCATCTATGTGTGTACTTGCCCCGAAACATTATGCTGTTTACCGTACTGGTAAAGAAATCAATGCATACAGACAATGGAACAGAATAGCAAAATTATATTCGCATATGCCAGACATACATTATGCTTCCTAAGTAATAGAAGATCATTCATGATTTACAATGATCCCAGACAGGATATAAATACTACCGCCGAACCTTCCCGAAGGGTTCTGCCGGCCACAACATTACATCCACTACAAACTATTTACCCGTCGATACAAAATACAAAACATCGACGACAGTCAATCCGTCGGCTACAGAAACAC
Source organism: Cupressus sempervirens (assembly GCA_028749045.1). Lineage (NCBI taxonomy): Eukaryota > Viridiplantae > Streptophyta > Pinopsida > Cupressales > Cupressaceae > Cupressus > Cupressus sempervirens. The sequence goes on from CM053785.1 coordinate 1,098,061,633, forward strand.
CGCCGGAACCATCCAGTCGGCTGACACCATCCCCCCCCCCCAAAAAAAGTCATCTCCTAACGACTAACAAAATATCTGAGACAAATTAACAAACAAAATACATTAATGAACTAACTGCAACAAGAAAAATCCGCTTCTGCCACATCACTTTTACATTCATCCCGTTGCATTTGTAGTCTCTGCTAACACAATACTGTCTCCTCAAGCTGACCTTGATAGCCACCCGTGCTGCTTTCTTTGTCCAACTCCTCGGTACCTCGAGCCAAGTGTTGCTGCACTGCCTCCAACTGGATGATCAGCTCTATCCAAGCTCTCTATGCATCCACCAAGACAGCCTCATCGCCAACACTTGCTCCCACTGCCTCTGGTATACAACACTCTATGCTTATATCCGCAACTAATCAGACTTCTCACAACTAACATCTGCAATGACTGGGGGTCCAGGGGGCAACGCCCCTGACGAGGTCAAGGGGCAGTGCCCCCGCAGGGTCCTGGGGCAGCGCCCCTCACCGCCAAGACCAAATTAACACTTCGGAACCCACATAAAAATGCATGAAACACACTGTTTTTGCCATTTTCTGCCAATTCCAGACTCTTTCTAGTAACCATTGTTGCTTCCCCTTCCCTTTGGCATCATTTATTACTCATTCCGAACAACTTGAATTTGTCGTCGTTTTTTTTTTTTTTTTTTGTTTAAAGTTACTCGCTCGATGCTGTGCCTCTTTCCTATGTTGCCGATCCCTGCCAAGAGAATGATATTAATTCCTCTGAGTTGAATTTGTCCTTCAAGCTGAACTCAACCACCTTCGCGAGAGAACTAAAAAAATCCCGCATAAAACCATCCGCAGGACAAGAAAACTCCGAAGAAGACAAGCGTCCGCTACGAACAGAAAAATCCTTACGGTAAGGATTCGTATGCCGCCTCTGCATAGATCCACTCCCAACAGCCCGATACTGGAGCATTGACGCCAACACCCACAACCCTGCCCCCGACCTCGTCTATGGATTTGCGGAGCTATCTGCACCAACAATATCAACCACTATGGAATCACAGAGTACTAAATATTGCTCGAGTCCGCAGCAAGAACAAACGCCGAGAAGAAATCCGAGGAGAAGGCCGCGCGGCCACGGGAATCAAAATAAAACAATCCGCGGGTAGCCAAAAAAAAAATAGCCTTCTGCAGGAACATTAAAAAAACTCTGCGGGAGGTCCGAACAGCTGCCCGCGAGACACAGCCCGCGGACAAGCTGCCTGCGGGACATAGTCCGTGGACAGACAATCCGCGGGACCCTGTTCGCGGCAAAAAAAAAAAAAAAAATTATTTTTATTTTTATTTTTTTCAAAAAATATACAAAGCACCTCAAATTTGCCTCTAACCGTCGCCATTCGGCAACGACGAGGGAGTCCCCTTCTACGACAACGACAAAGTCTTCCTGACACCATATATTTTGAATTTGGATCCGTTGACTGCCGAAGGTACCTTGTGCCCGTCCAAAGTTGATAATCTGATTGCTCCATTGTAGCCGACCTTCCGAATCTGATATGGTCCAACCCATCTAGCCTTAAACTTTTTCACTTTGATTTCATTCCGACCGTCGTACGCCTTACGTCTATTCTGTGCCACCTCCGTCGCCCACTGTGCCTGCGGTCGTCGCGCAACTGGATTATTTCCTTGCTGTCGGTGCCTTTCCACTAATTTTATGCTGCGATGTAACCTTTTCTTTTCGCGCAGTCCATTCATCATGTACCAGACAGTGGGGTCTTTCATTTTTCTGTATTCAGATTGTATGTTCTTCCCCTCAGCTTCAGCCATGGCAACTTTTCCTTCTTCTGCTTCCCTGCATTCCTCCGAACATTCATTTTCCTGTGTTTTGTCACGTTCTTCGACCGTTAACATATTGCAACTCAGAAACAGTTCGTAGTCTTCTATCTGCCAGTGGAACAGGCCATTCACCGAGTCTAGGTCGTCGTCATTCGATCCTCCATCAAGTCTCAATACTCCTTCGTCTGGTTCCATTCTCCTCTTTCCTTCATCGTCACTTTTGCCGTCACTTTCTGAATCTGACGATGCTGCCTCCTCACCGACCATTTGTGTATGCAGGTCAATTGTGAATCTTTTGCCTCCGCGCTCCATTGATAGGGTATTTCGTTTCCAATCATGTTTTACTTTTGCTTGCACCAACCAATCCCGTCCCAGAATAGCATCATATCCTTTTCTTTTTAATGGAATGACCACAGAGTCCAATAAAAATGGTTGCGTTCCAATAGTTACCGATTGCACCTTCAAGATTCCTAATGGTTTGATTCCATGTTGGTCTGCCGTGAGCAACTGGAATGCAGGTGGCCACAATGTCGGCTTTCCCAACTTCTTCCAAGTATCCTCTGGTAACACATTCACGCCGGATCCTCCGTCGACAATTGTGTTTGTCAAAACCTTTCCCAAAATCCCCATCTCGACGATCGCCGAATGCCAGACATACATTATGCTTCCTGAGTAATAGAAGATCATTCATGATTTACAATGATCCTAGACGGGATATAAATACTACCGCCGAACCTTTCCGAAGGGTTCCGTCAGCCACAACATTACATCCGCTACAAACTATTTACCCGTCGGCTACAAAATACAAAACACTGACGACAGTCAATCTGTCGGCTACAAAAACACCGCCGGAACCATCCAGTCGACTGACATATGCAAGTGATAAACCTACACAAATACGGCTAGATATAAATTAGGTATAGAATTGATATAAATCAGGTATAGAATTGCTCTTAAGTTTTTTTAAATTAAACAAAGATTCATATTTGGGATTTTCCTTTTGTTTCCTGTCAAATGCAAGTACCGCATTCACAAATAAGAAACATACACAAAAACCATAACTTTTGTTGTCTTCTAATTCCCTAGCAATTTATTTAAGCATCTATTTCAAAAAAATTATATTACTCAATTTTTAGTGACGTGATACTTTCCATAAAGCATGTTTAACTACTTGGAATGAGCATGTGGGAGTGGTGACAAAATCTGAAATAGAGATATTAAATTTTAGGGCAATGGAGGATAATAGTAATGTCCTCTACAAGAACCTTACTTAATTTGCCCTAAATTTTCCTAATTGTGGTTTGGACGATGCTTGGAATGTGTATTGTCAAAGTAGTATCTTAATCTTGAACCTGCAACTATGTTAGTATATAAAATCCAAAAATGTACACAATCTTCAAGATATTCAATAGATGCTTTTAAAGTTCTATCCAAATCATTCATTGCTACTATTGAGCACCCATGGGAGATCATGCAAGGTGCCTTTGAGCCTATCCAACAAGTTTAGGGTCCAAAAGTACAACCACCATAATGCCTCTTACTTAACCCTTCAGAGTTCAAGGGCACGAAAGCACAACCATAATATTAAATCTTACTTAACTCTTTGAAGTTCAAGGGCATGGAAGCACAACCACCATATTGCCTCTTGCTTAACTCTTTAGAGTTTGGGGACATAGAAGCACATTTATCATTTGACATCCTACTTAACCCAGATAGATCTTCAACTACTTGCTCTCCTTACATTTATAATATCTCCCTCCATAATGGGATGGCCAATTGGATGAGAATTTTAAGGGAACATACACACACAAAAAAGCACGCTTGGTCATTTGACATCCTACTTAACCCAGATGGATCTTCAACTACTGTATCTCCCTTCCATAATAGGCTGGCCAATTAGATGAGAATTTTATATATATATATATGGCAAGGAATTGTTCTATGCATTAGGTTTATTAACACAACACCTGTAGTGCCTCTACCATTTGATTTATGTAAGTCATCCTGATGGATGCAACCTTGTTGATCTTTCTGTGTGAAGTGATCATGTTTGGGACGATGAGTGGTCTACACTCTTGGGGTGATTGGATTTATGTTACTGTATCAGTTGCTTTAATTATGCTGATGGCTGATTTTTGAGATTATGATGTGTTAGATGGTTTCACTAAGGTTTGTGCCAATGGTTGCCAAGATTGATGTGGTGTCATGATGTTGTTTCATAATTACCCTGAGATGTGTGTAGAGCTTGCACTATGTATTATTACCCTGCTACACTGACTAGGTTCATGTAGTAACGGTTAGTCATGTTTATGACTGGGTTTTCTTATGTGTTTTAAGTGCCTTTTTATGTTGTTTAGACAACCATTATTAAAATGCTTAAATAATTGGAAATGAATTGTCCATATTGGATCCTCTGGTTATGTGCTACGGATATTTACCTTGTTATATTTTGATCCAAGAGATACTTGTTACGCATGTTATGTTTTACATTTGAGATGACCTGAGGGTCAGATATTATACTTTGATTTCAGTATCTTAGATGTTAGACTCCTATGTTGTTCAATTTATCATAATCGCATGATGATGCCATTTTGAGATGACAGTATGTGTTAAGATGATATCTGGTTATTCGTTAGTTGGACATATCTCTGATTATGTTAGATGTGGATTTAATGCTTTGGTGATTTATTTCATTCTTGCTTTGATATGCTTTATGCGAATGCAAGTGATGTAAATGGATTATTTCAATACATTCGAGTAAATGGTTAAATTAGGTATTTAATGCAATTATTGCTTCAACTATGTTATTACATGTAATTGCACTTGATTGTAGTGTGCAGGATTTATATCCTGCAATGGCATATAGAGTCTATGATTCAGTTGTTCATATTTTACCAATGTCGTCCATGTATGGTGGACATATCTTATTTAAATGTTTTAATTAAACTTTCTGGTGATTTAATAAATTCGGACTCATTTGCATTATGTGACTAGACCTGTGAAATGTGTCTATGCATTTAGAGGTTCGCACTATCACGAAAGTTGTTAAGGATATTTCTGTGTTTTTGGGTTTTCGGGCTTTATTTAATTGATTTTTAATTTCTAGCAGCTTTGCCATAGATAAATTCCAATTACTTGGAATAGCCTATTTTCGTTTGGGTCGATTTGGGGTTTAACTAGGTTGGCTGGTTATTTGCCCTAATCAATTATTCACTCGAAAAGTGAATAGTTATTGAAAAAGGAATTTAATTCCTCACTTCTCACATTTGAATTACAAAGTTCGGAGAGTAAAACCCAAAATCCTCTTCATGAGGAATTACTGTTCTATTCGTTGTGGGAGCTATGGCCATGGGATCGTCATGAGATCAATCTCGTTGGATCCAGCTCGGGGAGACCTTGGGTTGCCGCGATTTTCAGATACTTCTGCGGGATTTTTATTTTATGGTTCACGTTCCCGTTTTGCCCCTTTTGGTTGCAAGGTAAGACTCTCCAGTTTTAATGTTTCTGCTCCACTTCTACTTTTTTTTTTTTGTAGTTGTTTGTTAGGAGGCTAAGAACTAGTGTTCCCCTCTGTTTCTTTATGCTAGCTCTACCCAATTGGTCGTGTATGAGCATTTCCTTGTTTTTCGAGATGAGGGTTTATGCTGATTGTTTTTGCATAAAAACTCCAAACCCAATTTTTATTTCATATTTGTGGCGTTTGTGCCCTAAGACCAAATGGGTTTTAATTTTGAAATTTTTGAGTTGAGGTTTTTCGCCTCAATTTGTGTGCCATCCAATTTTCTCAAGTTTTCTTGGCATGGTGTTGATCGTGGATTTAGATTATCTGTAGGATGTCAATCCAACCATTGTTACATCTTTATGTTTGCATTGGGATGTGTGTCGCATTTGTACTCTCGACATTGTGTTCAGTTGAGTGATTTTTATCCCTGGTGTTATTGTTTCCTTTGGACCCTTGTTGCTATTTCGTGGACACTAGGATTCGTGTAGAATCCATTCTCCTGAACTGAGGCCGGTTGAGCAAGTCCGTGATGTTTGGTCTTGTTGCATCATTGGGATTTGTGTAGAATCCATCCTCTCGGATTGAGGCCAGTTAATTGAGTTCATGATGTATGGTTTTATTTTTCATTGGGATTCGTGTAGAATCCATACTCCCAAGCTTGTATTCGGTTGACTGTTATTTTGTTGTGTTCTCATCCAGCCATTGTTTTATGATCTTCGTTATAGTGGTGCGCAACACATGAGCATGTGCACGTGCATTTTTCGGGTGACTTGCGAAGACCAAACTCCCGGTTGTATTTCGGTGGAGTTATGTTCATTGGGGTTGGGTTGGAAACTTGCATTGCCTTTGGGCACTCATCATGTGATGAGCACGGGTATATAGAGTAGACAGTGGAGGGGCTTCTCTCACAACCTTGGTGACTATTTTCCCAATTGGCATGAAGAAGTTTTAAAACAAGTGATAACTAAATTAATTAATGGGTAATAAAACTTAATTCAAAGAAGTGAATGCCTGTATAGTATTTTCGAAGGCATGACATGATGGTTTCTTGAGGGATTCATTCCACATGGGTGTGATGGTTTCCTAAGGGATTTGTTCCGCACCAGTGTGATGGTTTCCTGAGGGATTCATTTCGCACCTGATTTTAGTGTGACAATTTCCTGAGGGATTCGTTCCGCACATGATTTTAGCTTAGGCTTTCCAATGCCAAGCGACTCTCCACTTTGTCAATCCCTCCATAGTTATCCATCAAGTGTCTAACCAGGACCTATAGTACTTGCATTGTGTCATGATCTTGGTTGCAGTCCTCTTTACTATCTAGCTTAAGTGTTAGCCATGGACGTTTGTTTTATTTGTGTTTGTGGTTGGATCATTATCTCCATCAGCTATGGGTTCCACATGATTGGGAGGTGAAGCTACCTATACTAATGCTAGGGACCGGTGTACAGAGATGGTCTATTATTCCAGTGCAACCGTTGTTGGATGTTTTCACTTGGTACTTCAAGTTTCGGAGTATGCTTTCTTGTGATTTATGCTTTCATTGGAATGCTTGGATATCATGTTTAGATGATGTTAGTTTATTTGACGCATTCCTATATTATGATGTTTAGCATATAATTAGATGTTGTGATTTGCTTAGTTGGATTATCTACTGCTTATTGGATTAGCATGTTAGATTTCCTGTTCTTATGATGTTATTACACTTTAGTAGTGACGTCCTCATAAGACAACTCTGACTATCTAGTTGGTAGTTTGGGATGTTACGCGTAGGGGATGGCTAGGGCCTTTGAGATCTCATGATGCTATTATGGTTCGAAGGAACCGCGCACTTTGTTATTTCAATACATTGCAACGTTGCTTTCAATCATTTCCCTTCACTGCTATGTTAGATGGTTACATGCAATTTCCGTCTTTCAGTTATTTCATTCAATTGTCTTCGCCTCGATTGCGGACCCGATACTCCTCGATGTGGAGAAATTTTATTTCCTAGCTTTTTATCTTTATGTTTTCTAACTGCTTGTTTTGTATACTCACATGAAATTGTAATTTCTCACGCGAGAATGCAAGAGCTCACGTGGTGTGTTGGGTTTCCTAATGCAGCTTATAGTTCATCCTCGCGTGAAACCCAACACCAATTTAGGGTGCTTTGGCTACTGGGCCAAGCAAGTCCTTGCGCAATTGGGCAGATCCTTGTATGGCTTGCTGTCAATTGTAATTCCTCGCATGAAACACAAGGGGCATCTCCACTGGTTTTCAGGAAACACAATTTGATGTTTTGAGTACCATTTGGGTTTACTGGATTTTCCATGCGGTGACAGATCGAAATTTTTGTGTTTTGATGTCGTCTTTGGTTTTCGTCCTTCAATTTGGTTGTGTCAATTAAGCAGTGGCATTTGGAGATCCGTTGGTTGTTGGGATTGTTGGTGAAGTCTTCCATTGCAATCTTTGTGATCCTTGTATGATGTTGTCTTGTGCATTCATACTTGTAAAAAAAATTATCTTGGCTTGTTTTGAATCCTTGTTCCAAGGATCTCCAAGCGGGGCATTACAACACATTTCAAACCCTTATTAATTTTTCTGAAAACAGATTAGTGTATAAAAATGCAATTTAATTATAACAGAGAATGACTGATCTGATATATCGTAAGATTGGAAGGGAGTCCCACCTTTTAACTATTTCTACCTTTTTGAAAGAGCCATCCTTAATTGCTATCTTTTAAACATAATTATTTTTTTCTATTTCCTCAAGTAATTTATTTTTCTTACTCTGCATTCTCCTAATTGATGATTGATTCACTCCTTTTAGACATTTATCCAATTCCCCAATAGTCGTAAGTCTTTATTCATGCCCTTTGACCATCAAACTTAATTATTTATAATTGTATTATATTTTATTTAAATTTATATTTATAATTGTATTATATTTTATTTAAATTTATATTTATAATAGTATTATATTTTGTTTTTGTTTTTAATACTTTTACTTATTGTTATCATTTATTAATAAATCCTTTTCCAACAAGAGGGCATTACAAGATATCATTAAATGCTTAATGATTTCCTTCAATGGTTTCTTGTAAATCATTTGTATATTCAACAAGAAGCAATGCAAATAATTTTTAAATGCAGCACAAAGTATTAATGGAACACCCACAGTTTAGAAAGAGATTTTGCCCTTGGAAGACTAAAACCTAGCAATAAGAACCTATTGTATCAACTGTTTGAACTAAATATGATATTTCTCACTCATGCTTAACCCTAATCCATGTGTGAGTACTTACATCACTGTAAGCAGTATAACAATAAAATGGGTATCAAACAAGATTGTATGGGTACAGGGGTACTTGGGTACTTAGGGTACCAATACGGGTACGACAATTTTCCAAAATAGGGGACAGGGATACTTAGGTATGTCAAGCTTTCTTATTAGATATAATTTAATATTTATAGAAAATCTGAAAATATAAGTCATGACAATGGTTTTTCAAAGCAAGAACAGTGATAGAGTTTATTGTTCTCAGCTTCAGATTTGCAATATGCTTGCAAACAGAAACAAGAATATATGATAAATGTTTAGATGCTTAACAGAGAAGGCAAACTTTAAAAATGAACAATAAGACCATAAAACATATAACAATGACATATTGCAAATGATAAACTTCTGACTTGAACATAGATATAGTTTACTGTTAATCAGTACTGTATCAAAGTTTCAAACTGATTACGTATTCAATTAAACTTGATAAACAACAAGCTGATACGCAAACAAAAATCAGAAATCTTAATCAAGGTCCTTAGCAATGATACTCTCCACTGGGTACCTGGTACTTGGGCTACCTGTACCCGATACTTGGGTATGAAGGTATGTGTCCCGAGGGTGTGGGTACACATACCCATGCAACCTAGGTATCAAACCATAGACCAATAAAACCACATATAACAGCAAAAATGTTTTCCTCTAGCCACCATAATTCCCCATATCCCCTAGCCAAACCTCAGCCCTAGACCCTACATTGTACGTCAAAGTGTCTATAAGGGTGCAATACATGCAAAACATACATGTGCCCAATAAATTTAGTGTGTTCATAGCTGTTATAACTAGTGAATCTAAATACTTGAAATCATCAAATGCAAAGATGGCGACGTCTAATTAGCGGTTTTCATACCTGCTCCAACAACAGTATGAATCTCATCAATAAAGAGAATGATTTGTCCATCTGAATCAGTAACTTCCTTCATTACAGCCTTTAGCCTGTCCTCAAACTCCCCTCGATATTTTGCTCCAGCAATCAGTGCTCCCATGTCAAGGGAAATCAACTGCAGGGCGAAAACAGAAAATTTATTAGCCTTTAAAAAAAAAATCTGCAATCCCAGTAAATATCTGAATTTTCTGCTTAAATTGACTTGAGACGTTCTATAAAATTTGTATTATGGTTTATCTTTTAAAGTGTGAAAATTTTGCTTCAAAAATAGATAAAATGACATGGAGCACCCAAAAGATTAGCATGGAAATATTAAATCTGGACTTCATAAAGGATGGAACCAGGAAAACATTCACAACATTAAAACAGATATTCAACAATGTCTTGAGCTTCTAACATAAAGGAATTGAGCGATAAAAAATGTTATTCCAATCAACTTGAATCGAGGAAAAATCCAACTTGTAGAATTCAATATAATCATGGAGGAGGAAGATAAATAGCATTTATCATTAGAATTTATAGGTCATTCCAAAACTATTTTTTTCTCTAGAAGTTCACAAACTTAAAGCTCTTCAGCAGCCTCCTTATTCTCCTCCTGTGCACTTAAACATTTAACCACCTTTGTTACTTTAGTCAATTTCTATAAGGACCTTGGTTTTACAAGTAGATCACTGTCTTAGAATGTAACCTATTTCAATAATACATATTGTCAAGGATTATGCTAAAATGACAAATACCTACCTATTCCCTGCCTCATTATGCCTTGTTTTAGTGACAAAATAAATTATGACATCCTCTTCCAACTTCCCAAAAATTTCTTCTCCGTCATTTGTACCTTTGCCTCATTTCACCATTCACTCAGTGGTCTCCTCTAGCCATTCTTCTTTGTGCTCTATTCCACCCCCTAGCACCATTCACAACCTCAAATGTGTTGATGCTACTATAGCAATGGTTGGATTCCTTTAGGCAGACACAGATAACATGAAGGTTGTGATAATATAATTATATTGATATTTATTGATAATATAATATAATAATTATATTGATATTTATTGATAATGTTGTAATTCTTAGCTGGGTAGATTGTGTTACAATTTTTGCATCAACGTTTCAGATCACACTCTGTGATCCTTCAGCTCTCTCATCCTGATGATGGATCATAGAGTGTGATCCGAAACGTTGATGCAAAAATTGTAACACAATCTACCCAGAAAACACAGCTAAGAATTCTAATGGATTGTGGAAAACTACTATCTACAATGTTGTAATTATATTATTACTGAGATAATATAATTATATTGTAATATCACTGTGACATAATGATTATAATATAATATAATAATATAACTGTTATCTCCAAAATCTGCACCCTCATGCTTTAAGTCCTGAAACCCTCAGCAATTTTGGAGAAACGTAAGATCAATTAGAGGTTGTGGGTAACCTATGACCTTATTGAACCTTTGGATTCTAGGCCGGTTCCTATCTAATATCTTACCTATACTAATAAAAGACGTGAAATCTGTATGGAAAAGGGTAAAAGAGGTAAAGTTGAAAATGGAAAACCTATATGATGAAAACTAAGGTGATACACCAAAAATAATAACACAAATTACTGTCGTACTCATAACACAATGAACACTTTGAATTGATAATCACAAAAAAAAAACCTTGAAGGAATTGTTAATCCACATAAATAATTTACGAGAAGGCTAAAAGATGAATATATGAAAGGAAATAAATCACAATCCAATATATCGTCAAGGAAACACAACTCAAAACCTATGAATAATAGATATCAGACATAGAAGATGCAAAACAAGACATTACCTAAACAGTTTATAAATAAAACACAACTAGATAACATCAATCACTAGAAAGCATACAACCAAATCTTTTACCCAAAAGTTGAATCCAATGAACATTATATTACGATCAAAGGCCCAAATAACAATATCTCTAGAGGCATAATATCTCAGAAAATTCGATAAAAAGATGCCAAGGACAAAAATCACATGTGCACCTCTCTCCTCTGAAAATCCGAACCCCTTCTCTATAACAAAGAGGGGTATATAATAATAATTAAACAACACCACCTTCCCACAAAATCAAGAAGTGAGGGTCGAAATTTTTAGCAAACTGCTCACAAAAATAGTCTAAAGGCTCCAAAAACATGACACATTCACTCCAAATTGTGCCTTGATCAACTACACATGTAGACAAGTCCAAGAAGACTCCATAAATGTCAAAAATAGCTCCATAATTGACTCCAAAGTCAAGAGTCTGATCTGAGAGTTAAAAATAGTAACTGAAACACCTCCCTTAAAATTAGGCATTTAATAACTTCAACTCCCTCTTGACAACACTTAGTCCATGATAACTTAACCATCTTATTCCCCTTTTCCTTTATAATTTTAATTTTCCACCCTATTACTTTTGCATTTTAATATTTATTATTAATTAGTTAACTTATAAGATATCAACTGAATTAATAATTACAGTTTAGAATAATAATGCAATAAGGTTTATTTAATAATAGCATAGACTTGACTAAACCAAGTCATACATTATCACTAAAATAAAATAAAATTAATTACATCTCCCTTATCAAAAGAAAACTTGCGGACCAAAAATCTTCATGCAATTTGATAGAGGAGCCATCAAAAAGGTAAAACATAGTTATTTTCAACATTTCGAGAGCTATAGAAAAAGGGCCTAATTGAAAGGGTTTGAAACCCTAGCTAAAATAGAGGAAAATCTAGGTTTCTCTGCAATTTTTATGGACTTTCTCTTGATGTCATGAATGTTGGTATTGAGGCCTTGTTGCTTGGTCGTCTCCATGTCGTTACTTGCTGATCTCCTAAGTTGAATGTAGTTACTATCTTTCTCTTCTCATATGACTTTAGACGCCATGTCGCTGTGACTGCTGGTTTATTCTTGCTCTACTTGCCATGAATACTGTTGATTGTCTGGTTGTTGTATGAAGTTCTGCAGCTTTGAGTTTTGGTGATTTTCTTTGCTAGAAGTAAATACGGCTTGTTCTGATGCTGTGAGCCATTTCCATGAAGCCATAACTGTTGGGTCTTCATTGCTTAGAGATTTCATGACTAGCTACGGCTTGTGTTGCATGATTTGCCCCTGCTGTTAAATTTCAGCCATGATTGGAAGAAAAAATTAAGTGTGATTCTTTTTCTTTACACTTCTTCTCTGTTGTTACAGAATGATTTTTTCCTTCTTAGTTTGATGTATGTGAGAAGAAAGAGAAAATGAGTTTTGATGAAACCCTAGCCACGATTATGCTGGTTTTCTGTTGTGTTATGGAACCTATTCTTTGAATTTTCTGGTGATTATCTTCCCCTGCAGCCATAACATGCTATTCAGATTTTGACTTCGTTGTTTAGATACAATGGCTATTTAGTATTGTCATGATCTTCTGAGATGTTTTCCTTTGATTGCTGGAGTTATCGTTGGAAAATATGGAGTTGAACTCACTGCCATTTTCGAGCAGCATCCTGGAATGTAGTGACTAAACTGTCCAAAATTCTGCACATTTTTTTGACGAATTTCTGTTATATTCCTTTTACATCCATGGATGCCATTCTCATATTTGAGGATCTCAAAAATGAATACATGTTCTGTTGTTCTGAAATTACGTGATATTTTGGTCATTGTTAATCATAAGATTTTCCATGTACCTGCCTCTACTGCAAATTGTAAAAAATCTGAAAAAACTTATTTCATTATTTGTCTGCTTCAATCCTGGATAGATTTTAGGTGTTCAAACTTACAGCAATAATGATGAGTGAAGTGTGTATATCAGTCTGATTTAAATCATATCTATTTAGCTCCATCAAACTTTCTTCGCATCATCTATATGCTTCCTTCCTGTTGTACATACTTGAATATTTTACTATTAACTGTAGTCTTACTTTTCATTCTAACTCATCCTGTTAGCAACTTGTATTGTTCTCTTTCTACAACTTGATTAGCCTCTTTACATATTTTGACCCTGTGTATTTCATACTCCTTTATTTATTTCAAATCTGCACTCTGATACTTACTGAATTCTGAAAATAATGTTCCATTTCCTAAGCGGGCAAAACCGTTCTCTCTTGTTCAACATATTTATTTGTAGAATGCTCTGCTGCAACTTGATACTTTCTGTTACTCTATCTGAAACAAAAGGTTTCAAGCCTATTCGACTTGTCCCTTCAATGTTTCGCCTTTCTGATTATTGAAAGCAAAAGGTTTCAAATCACAATGACTTGTCCCTTTAATGCTTTTGTTTTCCTATTATGAATTAGCAATACACAATTAATTCAATCTGTTATGATCACGTTGCACAGGAAACAAACATGTTGATAATAAAGCATTTATCGTGACTGTTTTCCTTCTCTGTTGATGTATGTTTTATTTTGCTGAGAAGAGTAGCATGTTAGGAATGTGAATGCGAGGCGAGGTGAGGTACTAGCATTGCTTAGATCCACTGGATCTAACAACCTTTTTCTATGAATGCAGGGATCGGATGCATGGAAGGGAGGCAATTCGAGTCAACGAATGGATGGAAGCGGATGGATGCAACTCAACCAGTCATTACGAGCAATGACTGGTACCCATGACCTTTCCTCTCTTTATACTTCTTTCATGTTATTTATTTTGGTAGCATAGGAATATATATCAGTAGATAGGAACTACTCTTACGGTCAGATGGGTGAGAGAAATTCACTTTCAGGCTTCAGCATCTTAATTTCATACTTGTAAATATCAATTGTACCATCATGGTGAATAATACAAAGACATTATCTATTATTTCAATACGAATGAAAAATGCTTCTTTTTTGCAATTTTGAGTATGACTTTGAAAGTGATAAAAATGTACGTTTTATTCCATTTGATTTTCCAGAACTGAATGTTAACATGTGTGAAAATTGAGTCGCAATAATAATTGTAATATAATATATATAGAAAGATCAAATCTTCCTCTTGGTAATGGAAAATGAATAATAATTGAATACAATTGCAAAGTGACATACCACGATGCTCAGAGGTGACAATAGCATACCATGTATGGCTGGGAGGGCAACAATGGAGGTATTGCCTGTGGTTAAACAAGCATTTTAAAAACATGGTATCAAAGCAAAGCCTAAGAGGAATAATCAGGCACAAAGTCAAAGCAATACAGATATTTGAATGTTGTCAAATAGAAGACGACCATAAACGGAGATAATATAATATACCCGAGCCATTACACAAAAACTTGTTACAAGATATGATAATCATTGGAAATTATCTCACTCGTCAAATGTGGACAAGAGATGAATAGGTCAAAATTTGAGTCACACCCATCAGGACCCCAAAAGCGCAATTGTTAATTTGCTCATAAAATCAAAAATAATATTACGTGACAACTTGGTACTAGTGTCATCATATATAAAGAATACATAGGTCAATAGTATAGTGAAAAGGATGAAAAAGTGATCGCCTCTATCACTTATCAACTGAATAGGTATGCCATATCGTGTGATGACTTGTTCATACAAGAACTTAGTCGTACTGATTGCAAAATTATTAGGTAGTCCCTATGACTCTACCCATTTTGTCAAATACTTTGTAGCTACCACTATGTATCAACAGCGCTGGGCCCTACTCACCTTCAGTGGACCAACGAAGTCTAGTCCCCAACATTCAAACAACTCCTAGGCGTGGGATGGGTTTAATGGCATGAAGTCCCTCTTGAGTGGTTTGCTGGCTCTCTGGCATGTATCGCAGCTCAACACCCATTCTTGTGCATCGTTGTAAAGTGTGGGCCACCATAACCCAGAAAGTGGAACCTTCCATGCTATTGTGTCAGGTCCCATGTGGCCACTTGTCGGTCCTTCATATGCTTCCCTTAGAACACTTCGCACTTCTTCCATTACACATTGTTGTACTACTTGATCAGGACCCATCCTATAGAGAAGCCCATTTATTAGTTGAAAAGTCCAACTCCTTAAAACTAGCTTCCGCCATTCGCCTGGCGGCATCTCTCTTGGGACTTGAGATGTTGATAGATACTCCCTTATGGATTTGTACCATCTTGGAAGAATGGCGATTCTAAATAAGTGTGCATCTAGAAGATCATCATTGACCCCTTCCGATGGCTCCCCAAACTTGATCCCGGAGAGCTGGTCAGCAATGACATCACTCTTCCTGGGTCGCACGATGATGGTGAAGGTGAATACCTGTAGTAGCAACAACCATTTGCTAATTCTGCCTTGGATGATTGGTTTTTTCACCAAGTACATCAACACCTAGTGGTCCACGCAAAAGAAAAATGGTGTAGCCAATAAGTAATGTCTAAACTTTTGTACTGATTACACTATCCCAAGAGCCTCACTTTCAATGGTGCTATAATTCCTCTCAGCTTTTGACAGTAGTCGACTTGCGACATACATTGGGTGATTGAGGCCATGATCACCAGTCTGCGCCAACGTTGCACCTATGGCAAAGTTTGAAGCATCCACGTGGACATGGAACTCCCTATCCCAATTTGGATACGTTAATATGGGTGCTCCCAGCAATCTATTCTTCAATTTTGTGAAGGCGATCTCTTGCTTAAAAGTCTAGATTTATGGTTCTCCTTTCTATGTCAACTTGTCTAGAGGCAAAGCAATTCAGGCATAATTCTATATGAATCGTCTACAGTACCCAATATGTGCAAGAAAGGACTTGACTCTAGATATGTCCGTCGAGGCTTCCATTTCCACTATCACCCTTACTTTATCAGGGTTCGTCTTTAATCCTGTCTTGAAAACAATGTGCCCAAGTAGTTTTCCTTGAGGAAACATGAACCGACATTTCTTTGGATTCAATGCTAGCCTTGCCCGTCGACACCTCTCCATACATACCTAAAGTTGTACACATACACTCTATCCTCCACCACAAAAGTAGTTTTCAATTTGTATTCTTTAGCAATGGAGATCTGGTTATAGTGAGAGAATCCATGCATGAAGGAATACATCTTGTGTCCGGCCACTTCTTCCAAAATCGTGTCGGTGAACGAAATTGGGAAGGGATCTTTTATTGTGACCGTGTTTTGGCATCGAAAGTCCACACATATCCGATCACCAAACCCGAGCACTTCATCAAGTCAATTTGACCCGAATGTAGAGGAGAACAAAAATCTACTCCTAAAGTTGCAACAAGAAAGACAATTCAGGTAGATTGGCCAAGTATGGGTAGACTAGGTGAAAGTTCAAGGTCCCCCATTAGTTGAAAACATGGGAAGTCTAGTGTTGGATGCTCACAAGCTCAGGGAGGTAGCTTCAAATTGTTGTCTGGCAAAAAGGGTAGTTAGACAATTATCGGTGCAGACACGATTGTGTTGTTTCATTGGCACCATTTCAGACATTATAAATGTCGTGAAAACTTATGTATTTTGGCATCATTATCATTGTTTGAAACACTTATGTATTTTGGCATCATTATCATTGTTGTGTACAAAAAGCACTTGATAATAAATAATATTTTCCATTGAATATATGTTTCTTTCCTGTTCAGCTACGGGGTGAACATATGGCGTCATTGCTAGTTCGAATTTGGAAGTAGTATGCAAGGACAAAAAAAAATGGGAAGAATAGTACAAGACAACTGGAAGACAAATGACAATGGCGAAACAGAAATTTTTGAAGGAGAGCACGAGGCAACGCAGAACTTTCACATTTTGTATCACATAGCTCTGGAAACTTTCGTACGAAGAGAAGCCATGGAGAATGGGGTTACAACAAACAATGTCTGGCATGATATGCACGCGAGCCCAACCATGAACAAATTTTTGGACCAACTTCCCTATCTAATCGCACAAGCCTACTTTTGGCACAAAAGAGACGTTGGGAGGAAGCAGAACAGGAGGAACGATGTCAAGAGACCCTCAAGAAATTCTATGAGAGAGCCACACAACGTCAGAAAACTGAACCATGAGCTATTGTGCTATGGTGTCAAGGGCACTCAAAAGTCTGTAAATGTTGTCGCATAAGTCGACACATTATGTATACAGAGTAAATAAATGAATGACTGTTTTGTTTTGTTTTGTTTAATAATTGTATATGTCAAATGCCCAATCTTTTAAATAAGAATAGGAATTCGAGGGGAGAAATCGACAAATTACAAACCGTGCGTGGCGAAGCCGAACAATGGCGGAGAATAAGACAAATTGTCGATGAACGGACTAAGGGGCAATCAGAGGAATCACCTAATGTGGTGGTCGTAGCGGGGTTCACAGGAACCAACGAAGGGTGTCATAGTTCGCCGGAATGGCGAGGACGGAGCAATGAGGAGTTGCTCAAGGAAACTAGGCATGGATTAGTAGTGCTTGAGGAGACAAAGGAGCAATTTTTACATTCATCATGTACACCACTACGATAGGGAACCTATGAAGAAGTAGGAAAGGAGGTGAGCCCAACAGAAGACACCAGGGCAAAAAGGAAGTGTCGGAGCGGCATTGCACGGTGGTCAAAGTAACCCACTAGGACCAACTTCGAATAGTTCAACGACACAATCTAGTGGTAATCAAAGGGCAAAATACACAATGTCTCCAAAGCAAAAACTTCCAAAGTTCATAGGTGACGGGAAGGAAGATCCCATGTGGCATTGTCATACGTGTGAAACAATATGGACCGCCATCTTGGTCACGTATGCGGATGAATGGCTGAACCATTTTCCAGCCAGCCTACAAGAAGTGGCAGTGGATTGGTTCTCCGACATGGACAAGGCAAAGATCTCCACATGGAATGATCTGAAGAAAGAATTCCAAAATTTTGACTACTCTGGGATGACAACGAGGTGGTAGCAGAAATCTACAACTGTAACCAAGGGAAGGACGTTGTTCGAGCCTACAATCGCAAGCTTAAAGATCTTCTTAGCCGTATGGGTACTCAACCCACGAATGAACTAAAGAACCGCTGGTTTGTAGAAAGCCTCTGCAAGGCATTGAGAAGAAAAATGAATAGTTCCATCCACATCATACACAGATGCATACGACCGTGCCCTAAATTTAGAAAGTGAAAGCAAAACAACAAAGAAGAAGAATAAGTAAATCTTCATCCTCCTCCGAGAGCGATGAATCCTCTGGCAAGGGAAGCAGTGTAGACAACGAGGAGGAGCCCAGCAAGAAAGTACAAGCATTCCAAAAAGACTTATAGCGCATGCAAAAGGAATTCAAATCCATGATGGGAACCAGTGGCCAATCTGGTGTACGGATTGCAAAGAGAAAAGTCATTCAAAGGGAGCGTGCCCCAAAAAGGCAATGTGTGATATCTGTCAGGTCCTAGGTCATTCTACAAAGGAATGTCCATTCAACATGAAGACTAGAAGCCAACAAATACTATTCACACAAGAACAACCATCCACTTCTGGCACAAATAATGAGACCCAGGGCAACAATAATGCCACATCCGACAGTTATCGGAACAACCGCTAAGGAGGACGAGGCGGGAATGACAATAGAAATCAAATACAATATGATTCCAAGGGAAGACCCATAATCCAATGTTGGGCATGTAACCAATGGGGCCACTTCGCCAAAGAGTGTCCAAAGAACGACACTCTACAAAAATTATGTTGATAGTGTGGTCCAAGGGACCACGAAAATGCTAACTGCTCGAAACAAGTAAACCTCATTAACATTGACAAGGAAAAAGTTCTGGTTGTCACCTGCAACCAAGCTAAGCAAGTCACCTATCCTGACCCCCGCACAGAGAAGCAAAGGCTGCGAGAGGCACAGCAAGATGTAGAAAAAGCAATGAAGGCTACAAAGGATATGAAAGATGCTATTCCTCAACAATCAAAGGGAGAGAACAACTTGGTCAATCAGATCCTGCAAATGGAGCTACCTGTTAGAGTTCAAAACCTATTACAAACGGTACCGCAACTCAAGACGACATTATTGAATACTCACGCAAACCCAACGAAGGAACAACCAACAGTACAAAGAGGGTCGGCGATAGACCCCATGTTGCTGACAATAAGCAACAGTCATCAACCAACGGTAGTTGAGCTGGGAATCCTTGGAACCATCCTGACGGAGACCATCGTGGATGGTGGGTCCAGGGTGAATTTTCTTCTCGAGGAGACGTGGAGGAAATTGGGAAAGCCTACCTTGTGGCCATCCACATTCAACCTACTTGACACCAACCAACAAGGGATAAAACCCTTGGGGACCTTGGTAGCTCAACAAGTAACTGTCAAGACGCAACCATTTGTGTTGGATTTCGTAGTAATCCCCTTGAAGAAAAAGAGATATGACACCATTCTTGGAAGAGGATGGCTGGTGGCCGCGAAAGTAAATCACAACTAGAAGAAGAATATCTTGTCAATGGAAAGTGGAGGGCAGAAGTTTGCAATTGATCTCTGAACTCGAATGGTAAGTGAAGAAATGGCATCGTCGTTGGGGTCTGAGTCAAACGCAAAGCACCGAAGAGATGAAGGAAGAATGAATCCAAACAACAAGTGTGTTTTAGAACTGGAGGAGTGTTCAGGGGACAAGATCAATTCACTGAATGCACTTTTTCATTGGCAGATGGAAGACTATGAACTCTTCCATATGTACATGCTTGGCATCAAGGAACCCGAAGATGAGGAGGTATTCCCACCATAGTTCGTGGAATATAGAGAATTTAACACTGAGATCAATGAGAGTCTCGCCCATTGCTTTGAAGGAAAAGAGATAAGATACGAAGAGTCGTCCATCAAGGTTACTAATCTTGGAGACACAGACAATCTAAGGAACATACTTGTGGGAGACGACTGGAACTCGATAGTCAAGGCCACGGCATTCAAAATCTTTTTGGAGTACAAAAATGTATTTGCATGGACTTACAAGGATTTAAAGGTCCACCACATACAGTTGGTAACCGAAGCAATAGCTGTGCAAAAGTGCTCATACAAAATGAACAAAAACTACGCAGCTCGCGTAGATGAGGAAATACAATGAATGATGGAAGTCGGCATAATATTCAAAGTTCAAACAAGTGAGTGGGTGTCACCAATTGTGATATTGATGAAGAAGGACTAGATCCAAATCCGGATATGTGTGGACTTCTAGTGCCAAAACACGGTCACAATAAAAAATCCCTTCCCAATTCCCTTCACCGACACGATTCTAGAAGAAGTGGCCGGACACAAGATGTATTCCTTCATGGATGGATTCTCTCACTATAACCAGATCTCCATTGCTGAAGAAGAAAAACTGAAAACTACTTTTGTGGTGAAGGATAGAGTGTATGTGTACAACTGAATGCCCTTCGGATTGTGTGATGCACCTGCCATGTTCCAGAGGATCATTTTGCACATATTTGACAAAATGTCAATAAGCAACTTCCACGCATTTCTGGATGATTGGTCCATTTTCAGTGGACAAGACAACCACTTGAAGGCACTTCAGGTATGTATGGAGAGGTGTCGACGAGCAAGGTTGGCATTGAATCCAAAGAAATGTCGGTTCATGGTTCCTCAAGGAAAACTTCTTGGGCACATTGTTTGCAAGACAAGATTAAAGACGAACCCTAATAAAGTAAGGGTGATAATGGAAATGGAAGCCTCGACAGACATATTTGGACTCAAGTCCTTTCTTGCACATATTGGGTACTGTAGACGGTTTATATAGAATTATGCTTGAATTGCTTTGCCCCTGGTCAAGTTGACACAGAAAGGAGAACCATACATCTAGACTTTCGAGCAAGAGATTGCCTTCACAAAACTAAAGAATAGATTGCTGGGAGCGCCCATATTAGCGTATCCAAACTTGGACAAGGAGTTCCATGTCCATGTGGACGCTTCAAACTTTGCCATAGGTGCAAAGTTGGCACAGACTGGTGATCATGGCCTCGATCACCCAATGTATTTCGCAAGTCGACTACTGTCAAAAGCCGAGAGGAATTATAGCACCACTGAAAGAGAGGCTCTTGGGATGGTGTACTCAGTACAAAAGTTTAGACATTACCTATTAGCTACACCATTTATCTTTTACATGGACTACTAGGCGTTGTACCTGGTGAAAAAACCAATCATCCAAGGCAAAATTAGCAGATGGTTGTTGCTACTACAGGTATTCACCTTCACCATCATTGTGCGACCCAAGAAGAGTCATGTTATTGCCGACCAACTCTCCCGGATCAAGCCTGGGGAGCCGCCAGAAGAGGTCAATGATGATTTTCCGAATGTACACTTATTCAAAATCGCCATTCTTCCAAAAGATGGTACAAGTCCATAGGAGAGTATCTATCAATGTCTCAATTTCCAAGAGAGATGCCGCCAGGCGAATGAAAAAGCTAGTTTTAAGGAGTTGGACTTTTCAACTAATAAATGGTCTTCTCTATAAGATGGGTCCTAATCAAGTACTACAACGATGTGTAATGGAAGAAGTGCGAAGTGTTCTAAGGGAAGCATATGAAGGACCGGTAGGTGGCCACATGGGACCCAACACAACAGCATGAAAGGTTCAACTTCCTAGGTTATGGTGGCCCACACTTTACAACGATGCACGAAAATGGGTGTTGAGCTACGATACATGCCAAAGAGCCAGCAAACCACTCAAGAGGGACTTCATGCCATTAAACCCGTCCCACGCCCAGGAGTTGTTTGAATGTTGGGGACTAGACCTCGTCAGTCCACTGAAGGCGAGTAGGGCCCAGCGCTGCTGATACATAGTGGTAGCTACAGAGTATTTAACAAAATGGGTAGAGGCACAGGCACTACCTGATAATTTTGCAATCTGTACGACTAAAGTTCTTGTATGAACAAGTCATCACACGGTATGGCATACCTATTCAATTGACAAGTGACGGAGGCAATCACTTTGTCAACCACGTGATTAGCTTATTGACAATGGAGTTCAAAAAAATTCATTCACTGTCAAGTCCCTACTACCCATGAGCCAATGGCCAGGCGAAGACCACAAATAAAATTCTGGTGGTCTTCATATACAAATCATGTGGCGTCAAACAAGCAGACTGGGAGGAGTTGCCTTCGGCACTATGGGCCTACCATACTACATTCAAAGTCACAACAAGACAAACATCGTTCCAATTGATGTTTGGCCAAGAAGTTGTGATACCAGCCGAATTTATGGTCCCAAGTCTGCAAATTGCAATTGACAATAGACTCAGAGATATGAAGAGTTTACGAGAATGCCTATACCAATTGAACAAACTGGATGAACGCAGATTAACAGTGCAATGGGCGACAGAGGGGGCACAGACCCCTCGAAAGGCATGGCATGACAAACACTTGAAAAGAACGAGATTCCAACCAAGCCAACTTGTGCTTCGGTACAACAGCTGCAACAAGATAGAACTAGGGATATTCAAGGTTAAATGACTTGGACCATATAAAGTGAGAGAAGTCAACAACAATGGATCCATAAAACTATGGACCTTGGACAAGCGTGAAATTCCCAATACCATTAATGAATCGAAGTTAAAAAATTATCAAGAACAACAAGGAGGCGAAATCATCGCAAATTAGACTCAGGTGATTTAAAATTAAAAATAAAAAATTGAAAAAATAATTTAAAATATAAATAAAAGGGAAAATCCCGCAAACACGCTTGTCTTGCAGACAAGTGTCTCATGGACATGCTTGTCCCACGAACAAGTGTCTAGCAGACATGCTAGTCCCGCAGGGTTACATGTTGTTCTACAAAGTTTGTCGCAATTTTGGATAGAAGCCCTTCACGGTAGCCTTCTGCGGCTTGAAAGCTAAAAGTTTTGCGGACATACACAAAAACAAAAGCTAAAAACCTTCGCGGACATGCACCGAGGGTGAGCAAACAGCAAACTATCAATGAACTCACTGAGGCCATAAAGTGTTGAGGGAAAAGTATACTCTGTCGTCCGTGGAGGAATCATCTGTTGTGAAGTTTTCACACCATCACCCCAAAATTTTTAGGGACCCCCTTTTTTTGATCGCCTTGGCAAATTTTTGGATTGTCCAACGATTTTGAGTTTTGAAAATTTTGAGCCTTGAACACCTTCAGGGCCAATGGGGAGAAGGTTAGATTTATTTTCACCCAGTTTCAACTTGATTTTCTAGAGCCACCAATTTCATCCTTGAGCCGAACAAATTTTAAAGAGCAACACTTGGTAGGATAAAATTGTAGATTTTGTACTTAGACATTTTTCTTTTGAAAATTTGGATATAATTGTGTAAATTTGGATAATTTTCAAAAATGAAAATTTTGTTAAATTTGGTCTTTTGGAAAATCTTGATTATTTTTGGTGAGAAAGATTAATTTTTGTGATGGTGAAATAAAATTGCAAAAATCGATTTTTGGCTTTAGAAGAAATTTTATTTTATTTTTGTCAAAATAAATAAATAAATAAATTTATTGGCATAGCAAAATCGATTTGGGTAAGAAATTGCAAAAAATTGATTTTAATAGATTAAAATTGTCTAGAAAACTTTTTGCCTTTAATGAAATTGGTAATTTAATATTGAAAAATGGCTTTTGGTTAGCCAAAATCCTATTTTAATGACGTATTAATTACTAAATCCTCATTAAATGGAAATATTTAACATCTCCAAAGCACCATTTAATTTCTTTTTGCAATTTAGAACTAATTGGCAATTTTAAAAGTTAATTTTCATCATGGAAAAATTAATTTTGGTTAAGTATTTAATTGTGGGCCATAATTTTGCATTAATTATTTGTTTTTCTTTCTCCCAGGGTCCAAGAAGAAAGTTGGATATAAGAGGAGGCCTCTCTCCCATTTCTTCCTCACTTCTCCTTCTCCAGGCGTTGGTGATTTTGCAAGAGCAGATCTGCACTTTTCTTGCTTGGCGAATTTTGTGGAGGGCGAAATTTGTGGAAGCCGAAATTTGTGGAGGTCGAATTTTGTGGGAGGGCGAAATTTGTGGGAGCCAAAATTTGTGGGAGATAAAATTCTGGTTTTTGCAAGTGGCTGCGATTTTTGCCCTAGGTTGGAAAATTTTATTTGGAGGTGAATTGCATGATAAATTTCTAATTTGCAAAGGGATTTGAACTTCTTGAAAGTCATATACTAGGTTCCGAAAAGTCGCTGTAAGTTTACTGGTTAAGGTGAATTTTCATCATCTAGAGTTGCAAGGAGTGCTTAAGCTGACATCCATATTTCATTCTAGTCTAAGGATTGCTCCGCTTGGTTCTTCTTGCCTTTTGGTCCACCACTCTACCATCCCGTAATAGGGCGACAAGCATGGAGGATGATAGTGCAGGTAAGAATCCCAAGCGAGCGAACACTAAGAAAGACAAAGATGATATAACGCCCAAAACTTCCTTCTTCTCAAAAATGAAGTGAATAACCAACACCAATATCCGTACAGTGGACATGATACGGATGAGGGACAGACTAAAGGAAGGACAATCCCCCTTGGCAAAGAAGATTTCAACGAGACAGATTTTGGATCAAAGTTGGATGAGTTGGGAAAGGTTGCTATCAAGAAAAAGCATTTGGGCACCCTTTCCTCTCTCAATGCTTTTATTGGATTTGAGAAAGAATATGAGAAGGATCACGAAAGGATACTACAAGCAGCAAGTGGCGTGGCGAAGTCAGCGGAACTCAGGGCAAAGCGCACATCCTGTCCTCCTATGGGAGAAGTTAATGAAAGGCTAGCTAAGTTCATTGCCTTAGCTAAGAAAATGAAAGAACAGGGAAGATTTATATTAGAAGATCATTTGATGTAAGCCCAAGTGGCAATTTCTCTTTCTTCTAGAATAGGACAAGTGTATTTCTGATTGGCCACCATTTTGGTGCCTTCTCATTGGTTGCCACTTTTTGCACTTTTTTCATTGGTCCATTGATGAGGTGGCAGCTTCTCATTGGCCAATGGGGTGGCAACCCTAATTAGGGTTTTGAGGATCCAATCTGGATCGTTGATCTTGTTCTGATCTCCACCGTCCATTGTATTTTTGGCCCCTATAAAAGGCCATTTGCTCTCATTTGTAAAGTGTCGGAGAAATTGTTGCAAAAATAATACCAAAATTGCTCTCTTTTTCATTGTTGCGATTGCAATGTTGATCAAGAATATTGGGTGTTATTGCATGTTTTCTACTTCCACTTAGATTTCTTTTCGAGTTGTTAAAGTTGGTTTCATTTGAAGTTATTTAAGTGAGGTTAAAGTAGATGAATAGTTGTATGGTAGCATTGGTAAATGTTTGATAGGGATCAATACTAGACCACTAGCATCCTAGCCACTGGCTGGAAAGCTTTGTGTGGTAAACTAGTTTATTATTCCTTTGAATCATTGCACCTGTGGAAGTGAGGCCGTTGGTCAGCTCTCATTAAGTTCGATCCCCGTCCATTTGCTAGCCTTCCATTCATAGGAGTAGGAGTAGAATAATGAGTAGCTGGGTAGTCGAAGCTTGGAGAAGCAAGTTAGAGGAGTAAGTTAAGTATTAGAGCTCATCCATTCACCTTCCACCACCACCGCTTTCCATCAACATCATCATCGGCAGACACACCCTCCATCATTGCGACCATCAACATTATCTGCTTCCGCACATTTCACAAACCAAGCCACCATCACCTTCATCCCATCAAAGTCCAAGTCATCCTCAACAATTTACGTAAGGTCGCCTACGTGATTATCAGCGAATCACATCGATAAAACTGAGCGAGTATCCAACGGTGTAAGGAACATTGGAGCTATTGCTTATGTCTTCATGAGTAATAACTTTTCAAGAGAGGAGTTGCATGTTTGATATCCCATATTGAATATTCAAATCCTAATATGTTATGTAAGTGATACAAAACTCGCATCAACATCATCATTCAACGAAAAGAACCTTGTGGAGACCACTTGCAAGGAGAGTTTGTGGAGAAAGGTCGTCGTCACGCAGGAAGAGGAAAAAAAAAGGCCAAACTATTGAGATTGTTTGCTACGAAGACAGGATGAGCCTCCATAGGAGACATAAGAAGAATATTCATGGGGAAGTAAAGGACAGCACAAGCATTCAACGTGGGAACCATTGCCACCGGAGAAGCACTGCCACGGAAGACAAAAAGAGAGAGAACAAACCCTAACCGTTTCTTTTGGTTACATTAAAGGACAAAAAAAGAGACCATTACTATGGAGTCCACAAGGAAAAGAAAGCAGTAGAAAAATCAATTGAAGGCAAATATGGAAAAGAATGCAAGTGTTGGCTTCGAAAGTCCGAGTTGCAGGGCCAATAGCATCCAACAACAAGAAGCAAAAAGTGAAGGCCGACCTATCACACCTCACAGTTCAGTTTGAAGGGTTGAATGGCAGTGAGTGCCGAAAATGGTGGCAAGAGACTACAGATGCAAATTTAATCAAACAAATTCTGATACGAGCACAAGTACATTAGGCAATACAATTTCCGGTATTTTCCATTCGGCTGTTTGAATTGATCTTAAGAACTATGATAGAAATGTACAACAAGAACAGCAAAACAAGTACATTTTTTACAAGAATGTCGTATGACAGTCTCTTTCAAACCGCGAGATTTCAGTAGGGTTTTTGGCATTCCTGGCCAAGGAGGTTGCAAAGTGGAGACCAAAAATCACAAGTTGTCACAAGAACATAAAGAATATTGAGTGAAATTATTGGGTCGCGATCTCACACCAAAGGAAATGGAGTTGGTGGTGCAGGGTGCCAAGAGTCGAGGACTACGGAGAGATTTCATTTGAGAGAACCACTGAAGATGTATTATGGATGTAATTAAAAGCAGGTTGACGAGGGCAAGTAGGGCCTCAAATATCACCTTGCCTTAGATTACATTCATGAAGGACATCATGAATGGTACCGTGTATGATTGGGCCACAGTCCTCACCAATAGGATGGAGTTTATTAGATTACAACATCAAACATTTTTCATGCCATCGACTTGTTTCTGGAAGCAGCCCTTCATCAAGTTCCAATTGACGACTTTAAAGTTCCACCGAGGGGGAAGATGGTGCTAGGAGAACCCCCAGTATTCTACTAAAGACATTTAGATACGGGTAGAACCGCGGCCAGTCAGAAGAAAGTATTGCAAGGATTGGAGGCATACAGGGACACGAATAGCAGAAGGGAGGAAACCACAGAGAGCACTGGGGTTGATTCTAAGGAAGAGAGTACCTAAGCAAAAGTTGGGAGCGACGTGGCGGTCAGAGGGTCCACATTTTTCACCCCTCCCCAATTGCCAACTTCGGCACACTTAACAATCACTACCTCGCTCATTTCTCTGTTTGGCCAGAGACATGCGCCAGTTATCATGACTCCAACAGCCACAACAAATGTTGTGACTCCACCGAATGTTTCACCAAATCCAATTGCACCAGTAGCGCCAGCCACAGAGATAGTAGAGATGAAAGCACCAAAGCCCGAACCTCAGGTTTGACTAGAGGTGATTGGTTCTGACGTTGGGGTCACCATATCTTCCTCTTTGTTGGCCGAGGCCCAGCTAGCACTGCCAACACAACCAATTGAGAGCATTGAGACGACACAGGCAACACAACTTGAGAAGATTGAGGTGATGGACAAAGCTAGTGCATTCCTACGACAGCAATTCCAACTCATTCCTACAGAGGTCGATCCCTCCATTTAGTCCCTGAGGCATGGGGAGGTATCCCCAGGAGTAGTTGCCATATTAGAGCCATAGAAGGTGGGAGTACCACAGTCCGAGGATGCACCCAAAGAGGAGGCGGCACCAGATGTGGACGTGGCTACTGCAGAAGAGGCAGAGATGGATACCGATAAGGAGTGGAATATTGACGATGTGAGAAAAGAGGATTATGGATCGGATGATGATAGATGCAAGCCATACATCAAAGCTATGCAAGTTGTGATGGAGAAAGGACACGTATATCAGGCTTTCACTCGTAGGAAGGAGTTACATTTGATCCGAGCTTATATTCAAGGGGTCTATCCTGAGCTTTTTCGCTCCTGCTTTGAGGCCAAGGGATGGCCAGCAGTAGAAACACCAAAGATGTTGGTTGATTGGGCTACAAAACCTGAATTGGAACCATGTAACACTCCTATGGAGAAGATGGCACATGAGATAGTGGGGGTATATAAAGTTGTATACTATGCTCATAGGCGTGCAAAGGCGAACAGGGCATCAAAAAGGATTGCAGTTGAGAGGTCTATGACAATTGAAAGGGAAACTAGGGAGAAGTTAGCTGTTATATTGGTTAGCTAGCAGGCAGCATGGGCAGCCAAACGTGTAGCACTTTTGCAGGATAAGGAGAAGGCCGAACAAAGATTACAGGAGGCCAAAAAAGAATTGCAAACAGCTAAGGGCCAGGCCATGGACGCAGCACTTCTCCTAAAGGAGGCAGTGGCAGTTAACACACAAGCACAAAAAGATTTATGCATCCACACTGATCAAGTTTGAGTTGTACCGACAGCAGAACACTTCAGGTACGCAGCCTCCTCCTTGGTCTACATTGTTTCTATGTTTGTATGTTTGTTGTCTCCTATTTTTGTTAGTTTTTGAGTCGCCAGGAGACGACCTTTCTTTTTTGGGGGGGATGGATGTTGTACGACAAAAATGTTAGTTAGACAGTTATCGGTGCGGACACGGTTGTGTCGTTTCACTGGCACCGTTTCGGACATTATAAATGTTGTGAACGCTTATGTATTTTGGCATTATTATCATTGTCGTGTACAGAAAGCATTTGATAATGAATAGTATTTTGCATTGATTATATGTTTCTTTCCTGTTCACCTATGAGATGAACACCAATCATCAAACCACCATACAAAAGGCAACAGACAAATTGACAGAGCAGTTGGCCCTTCTGCAGGAAGTTATTGACATGAAGACTAACATTGTCATTACTCGTGGGATCCTCAAGACGGGCAAGGAGTCACTGTTTCATTGGAAACAATCCTTGGAGTATGTTATAGAAAGCTCTATGAGGTCTGCAAATCAGCTCAAGGATGTACATGACCAAGTGCAAAAGGTCATTGAGAAATTATTTCAATATCTGAAGATATTGCACACAGAGTCCTTTGTGTCCGCTAATGGCAAGCTTGTGGATATTGAGAGGATGAAATTGAAGTTCTTGCAATTTGTCGATGAAGCTATTGACCCACTCAACTTCCGAGTGTCCAAGATCCAGGAACTCTCAGTAGAGGACGCAATCATAACGAGAGAATCAGAGAAGTTCCAGTCGAGGGTTGCCAGAATTGAGGAATTGACTAAGATGCATCACTACTAGATGGCTCGAGCTGACAACATTATCACTCCAGATGTCGAAGAACTGGACAAAGAAACCGACATCGTGAAAGCCTATAGAGCCAAGGTAGTTACTCCTAAGAAGACATGATATTCTGATGCTTTTCCAGACACTGTCATTCTCTCTCTTCTATTTCTTTTTATAGCCATTTATGGCATTTTGTCAATCTCTATAACGGACAATGATTCAAGCTTGTCCTATTTTTAGTTTATTATGTTAAAAGATGCTCTGTAAAGCAATCATCTAGTGTGACCAGCCATTTTGAGAAGGCCTATAAATGTAACCTTTTGAGAAGTTAATAAGATCCGCAAAATTACTTTTGGGCAAACCCTTGTAGCTGGGACTACTATGCGACTCTAAGTCCATTTCTAGTTTTGTTGTTCATTTAGTTTCAATATAGTTTATAGAATGAATGTGCTACTGTTGAGAATTGAATGAATGTAAATGAACTTGGTTTTGTTTCCTTCGTTCATCAGATTGTATGTCTTACTTTCTTCAGCATAAGCATCTCTTTTTTTCTCTATTGTACGTCGTAGTTTGTGTGTTTAGTGTAGTTTGTTGCATAAGGAGGTTGGGAACTGGTGGGTGGCGTAGCCGAGGGATAGACAATCTAGGTATTGTCAAAACATCAGCTAATTGTGTAATCTGGGAATTACTTATTTCGCCATCTCTTTCATTCTTCCTGCTGTCAGAGTTGGTAATGCATGTTTCCATTTATTACATCTAGGTCAGAATAGATTGCATATTGTGAGTTAGTCCCCCTTTCAATTGCCTGAGCTGCTTAAAATGTTGAGCAACTTGGTATTTGCCTCTTCTGCTCTCTAGTTAAGAGTATACCCCCGAAACCCAAAAAAAAAAATCCATTGCATATCTTGCATTCAAAAGGGAGTTGTACCTTTCAATTTAGGGGTCCTTGACAAATTACTACATTGACCCATTCTATTGTTAACTTCTTTGTTCTCCACAAGTCATTGGGCAAGTTAAGAGTCAAGGTATGAACCAAAAAGATAAGGAGACAAACTCTTAACCAACATGTAGGAATTTGAGATTCACAGAGAGCTACAACATCATTGAGTCTTTATTAATGAATTCTTCTTTGTGAGGGAAAAGGTTGAGGTGCGATCCCTTGTTTGCATTTTTCTTTGAGATGGAGAAATTTGCGGTTATCTTCCTCATACAAGAGAAGTTTGAGGTGAAAGCCCTTGTTCAGATATGTGAGTGACTTGTGACAAAAACTATAATGTCCCCATTTTTTGCAAGCTCCTATAGTTGATTGAGTCAGTTCATCATACCAACCCTTGTGAGCGGACGGTGTGATTTGAGGATCTCAATGGTGGATTCATTATTTTTAGTGAGAACAATTCAAGCAGCTGCCATATTTGGCAGTGTAGATCGTGGCGCTAGCAATTGGTCATTGCTTGCAGCGAATAAAGCTATTTATACAGGCTCATATTTATTAATTAATTGTTGATTTTATATTATTATAATGGCACTATATTGATATCATATGTTGTAAAGTGATGTTGTGTTGGTGAAGCTTCTTAAGTGGACTTTCGTTTGGGAAACAAATGCCTTTGGGAGATTATAAATATGAGCCCATTTGTTGAGCTAAGCATCCGATTATTTATTTGCTTTTGTCATCTTTGTGAAAATTTCTAAGTTTGTTAATCTCTATGTCCTTACTGAAGTATAAGGGTTTGAAGCTGATAGTGTTTCCCATAGCTGAGGTATTGTGGAGAATTGCTCTAATATTTGTATGCAAATTACTGTAGAGGTATAGTAGTTTGTCTCAACTTCTCATCTGTGGTTACTGTATTGAGA
The DNA here is from genome assembly GCA_028749045.1 of Cupressus sempervirens. Taxonomy (NCBI): domain Eukaryota; kingdom Viridiplantae; phylum Streptophyta; class Pinopsida; order Cupressales; family Cupressaceae; genus Cupressus; species Cupressus sempervirens. The sequence goes on from CM053785.1 coordinate 1,098,093,176, forward strand.
AGTGAATTAGTGTTTAGATTGTCGCTGAAGTTTTCACCAATTAAAGGATACTTCACAGCCTCTATGCACTGTTTCTGAGAAGTCTGGACTCTCAGATTGAATTGGACGTTGAATTTCGAAGTTTCCCGTTACATTGCCTGGTTGACATTCGACCTGTGTTGCCAGTGACTGCCGTCACATTTAAAGGAAGTAATTTAAATATTAAAGGGTCTGCAATTATTTTTGGAGGGCCTGTTTTGCACCTTCAGGGCCTTATTGCATAATTCCAGGCCTGCAATTGCCCTCATGTGTGCTTGCACTCAATTGAGCCACGACTTCATGTTCTGGACCTGTGATTGGGTTTTTGAGGCCTGCATTTGAGCTTGAAGAGGTCTGTGATCACCTGCTGTAGGCTCACATACCTCTAGTGACTATTTTCTTGAGATGCCTTGCAGACCTGCAATCATCTCTTGAGGCCTGTATTTGCAGTTTTTGGGAAATCACAAGCCCACCTGGAAGCTCATGTCACTTTGGAGGCTGCTACAATATGTTCACAACCTAACCTAGGGGCTGGGGTGAGTTACTGTGAGTGGCCAGTGTGGAGTTGAAGAAGTTTGCCGCTGCTCGATATCCAGGTTCTCTATATTAATTGTAAATTTCTGAGATGTTTTCAATAAGCTGAATGGCAATATAAACTGCAATGGTTTCCTAGATAGTTTTGGAAAAAATCATTTGAGTAATCAATATCAGAATTCTGTGGACTGGTGTTATCTTGCTACAATTTCAGAATTAATAAATAATTGAAATTGAATTACTTCAAGTTTGTCCTGGTTGTACCTTCACTTTATTTCTTTTTAAATAACTGAATTGCAAACTTCAATAACACTACAGTCCAAGTTTATTTAGTGGCAATCTATTGTTATAACTTATTTATTTCAGTAATGACTCAGCTCTCTTGCCAAGTGTTTAACAAAATGTCAATCATCTGAATAGTTAAGGAAATTGATGTTGTTTCAGGCTTTGAGCTATAATCTATTGAGCATTATTATTGAGTCACCATCTGGGAGTAGCTATATTGACCATCATCGTGAGATGACGACATCACATAAGTGATTCTATGGTGAACACTGGTGTTTTCTTGTATTTGCATTCATGGGAGTAGCCATAACGGACCCACCCTCTAGGAGTAGCCATGGTGGAGGTCATGTGAGTGATTCCATGAATAAACACTTGTGTAGAATCACCCTCAGGGAGTAGGGTGACCATCATCGTGAGATTATGCGAGTGATTATGTGATGAACACTTGTGTTTTCTTGCAACTTCATTTGTGGGAGTAGCCCTAATGGACCACCCTCTAGGAGTAGTCATTGTCGAGGTCATGTGAGTGATTCCATGACTAAACACTTGCGTTAAGTCACCCTCTAGGAGTAGCTATGGTGACCATCATCGTGAGATGACATCATGTGAGTGAATCTGTGATAAACACTTGTGTTTGTTTGCATTTTTCATTCACTGGAGCAGCCATGATGGGGCCACCCTCTAAGAATAGCCATGGTGGACATTACTCTATAACATGGATATCTAAGTAGATCCTCCCTAGCTAAGAGGGAGTGTTGATGTTAGAGTCAGGAAGACCAACCAGAAGTTTTTGAGAAGGATCCTCCCTAGCTAAGAGAGAGTATTGATGTTATTGTAGCTATGGTTGAATTCCTTTAGGTCGTCATAGATAACATAAAGGTTGTGATAATGTAATTATTATATTGATAATTATTGGTACCATAAAATTATTATAGTTGATATAATATAATTATATTATAATATTATTGTGATATAATTATTATAATAAAATTAAATTAAATTAAATTTTAAAAAAAAGGAATTATATACATTAACTTTTGATTCAACTAAAAAATAAAATATCATTCTGTGTCAAAGGCTCTGCAAAAATGACAAATTCGAACATGCAATTTGCGGGAAATCCAAGCCAAAAATGGAGGCAGCAAAACAGAAAGAAACATCCTAGAGACCCCTATAGGAGAGACGGCTCCATAGCTAACCACAGCGAAATCCATAACAAGCTTGGGAAAGCGGATGCTAGATTTGAGGTTCAAACGGCCAATACGTTTTCGATCTTGGAAGAACATAAAGGAGGAAATCAACACCAATGCCGGATAGGAGGGCTTCAAGTAAACAATGCAGATGCCTCCTCTGACTCCTCAAACAGAACTGAATCCCGTGCCCATCTCCTAGTTTTCACCGTCGAACAGCTAGATGATCAAATTCGATTTTTCAATCTGACTAGATATGCACAGCCCAAGCTTATTAATTCTCTATCTCATCCAAAGAGTAAATCATAGGTGGCCACGACCCCAGCGCTAAGATTCCCTTCAAGCCTTTTTCCCCTTCTTCCTACATTCCCCCTCATTGCAGACAAATCAATACCAACCAATCATCTAACCCTAAAACATCTTCAAGATCTCCCCCTAAGAAACCCCATGATAATCCGATTAAGATTTCCATTAAAGCTACAGACGACTCCTGGTATGATTGTCTTAAGAAGGGGGCTTTTGCCATCTGGAATGGCCCACTAGAAGAAATCCCGCTTTTAATAAAGTGGCTAAAAGACAACTGCCAAGAACAAGTAAGTATTTTTCACCATTCAAACAATACTTTGTTCTTAAAATGTGAGGAAGAATTTGTTAAGAAAGAACTCATTTATGTTTCTGATTGTTTTTTTAGAGGTTACTGTGTCAAATTTTTAGAATGGTTCCATAATTTTCACTTAGAAATGGTCGATTGCATGATTCTCACATGGTTTTCCCTGATTGCTCTCCCTCCAGAGTTGTGCGATATAGACATTATTTATTCTTTAGGTTCTGCAATTGGTGAAGTCATAGCTATTGATGCATCCTTTTTCTATTGTAATAATGTTAAAATCCTCATTAATGTTAACATTAAACATCCTTCGGAAATCCAAAAGAGAGTTGAAACAGGTAAAGCTTCTTATGACATTAAATTTCAATTGTATAAAGGGGAAATCATTGACATCTTGAGATCTGATGAGCTACACAAAATCAGACCCAAGATCCTTCCCCTTACCTCAGATTTCAGAAGTAAATTCCCCAAGGTGAGCCCAGTAATAGACAGCAGGAACCAGGAACAAGGTAAGGAGATCTCCTTTTTAGAGAATTAGAATAATCAGAATGCTCAGAATACGCCGAGGTCCTCTCTAAAAAGCATCATAACAGGCAAAGCAACAAATTCCTCACCAGCCCCAAGCTCAAATTTCTCGACAAAAACTAAAGAGGGGAAGGTTGGGAGATCCCCAAAGAGATCAAAAAAACATAAGAAAAAAGCAACAAATGTAATCAGAAATGATACTACAAAAAGTGGAGATGAATCTACCAAACCTCAGCAACAAAACAACAAGGAGAATAATGCCGAAACCGGAGAAGAACCTGCTTCTGTACATATCAAAGATAAAGAGCAAGGAAAGTGCCTAATTTCAGCTCCAGCAGATTTGGAAAATCAGAATGACAGTACCAGTAAGGAAGATTGGGGTGGCCCAGATCATCTCAATATAGAAATAGATAAAATTGTAAGACATTTTGAGAAGGAAGTATAGAAAGATATAGATAAGAATGATAAGGAAGGCCTAGTACTAACTACACCTACAACAGGAAACAACAAAGAAGAAGAAGGTCTCTCTAAAATGCTTTTTTGCAAAACAGGAGAGTTATTCAGAAGCAAAGAGGTATTTGGAATTGATTCGGACAGAGATAGAAATAAGAATTTAAATCTAAACATATAAGAAGAAGAAAACACTCTTCTATTCTCTGCAGCGGAGATGGGAAGGAACAACACCTCCATTACAGTAGAGAATCAGGACCAGAAGTGGTTGCATTCACAAAGAAAGGTTGATCCAAAAACAGTGAATCTCAGCAATAAGAGAGTCAAAGGAGTATCCAAATTTTGGCAGACCCCGAATGAGTATCCATCTTCCCCCTTCACTTTAGAGAAGGATCAACCAAATACATGGGACAAAAAGAGGGCAAGAATAGAATCAAATAGTTCAGCGAATTATGACCCTCATAAGGAAGAAGTTTCTACTCCGTATCAAACAGGCCACCCAAAGGATTATGAAGCAAGTCTCTTAGAGGAAAGAGAGAATATGTTGATGGTTACCTCAGGTAGAACAAGCAACAATAAAGAGCCACAAAAGGACACTAACACCTCTCTATCAACTCGGCCCCTGGCTTCAGTCAACATGAAGAATCTATCCGAAACATTTAGTAAATTCTGGCAGACTCCCCTCGCTAGCATCAGCTCACCATTTACTCCTAACAGCCCGGATCAGCAAACACACAAGGGACAGATCCAAGCAGAAGATCTACCAATATTAGAGTTCCAAGAATTTCTGAATGAGGAATGTATCTCGGATTCCTCATATAAAGAAGATATGGCAAAGGAGGATGCTGTAATGATCGATCAGCTCACTGAGGAGCTGGTCCAAGTTTTCAGTCCAGAAAATCTTGATAAGTCTTCAGTAACACAGAAGGAGGAACTCATTCGGAGGGTCCTCAAATTGGGAGGTGAAAACTATTTTGGTGAAAATCTCAGAAGAGATATATTGAACATTCAAAGGAAAGAATTGGCCTCAACTTTTTCCAAACAATCTGTAATAGATAACCAGATTGCTGAAGATAATTACTCAGAGCAACAAGAACAATTGCAAGCAAGGTTGACCCAATACAAGTAGCAGAGATGAACATTGGACAGCTTGGGATTCATATGACACAAATTGGGCCTAAGTCTCCTTGTTGTGGTAAAACAAAAGGCAAAAGAGGGAGAAAGTCCCTAAAGGAACTCAGAGAAACAGAGAGTCTCAACAAGGATCAGCAGAAGATAGATCAACTGTTCACAATGGGACGGGGAAGTGCCTTCCCGCTCAGGTATGAAACTCACCACATGGAATTCTAGGGGCCTCAATGCCCCTAGCAAAAAGAGGTTACTTAAGCATAACCTCAAATCCTTTAATTCTAATATTATTCTCATTCAGGAATCTAAATTAAATTCAATAGAAATAGATAAATTTAGCAAAATGCTTGGGGTATGGTGTTCTCCGTTTATAGAATCGGTAGGGGCCTCAGGAGGTTTGGGCATCCTCTGGGATCCTAGGAAGGTCAATATTAATATTCATAACAGTAATAGAAACTGGATTAGTGGCAAAGTACAAAGTTTAAAATCTAATTTAACCTTTACAATTATTAATGTGTATGGTCCCGTTAACAATACAAATAAACTACTAGTTTGGAATGAGATTGGTCAACTCTTCGATAGTCTAGATAACGAACTCTGCATTTTAGGGGGTGACTTTAACACGATACTAGATTTTAAGAAAAAGACAGGAGGCTCACAAGTGCTTTCACAAGCATCTAGAGACTTTAAAGAATGTTGCACTCTGCACAATTTAATTAACGTTCCTACCAGTAATGGGACCTATACATGGAACAACAGGAGAAAGGACTTTGCCTATATTGCAGAGAAGCTTGATAGATTTCTAATCAAAGGTGAATTAGACACTAACAACTTAAATTATCAGTCTTTAATTCTTCCTATTGCTGGATTAGACCACTTCTCGATCAGATTTGAATTTACTGAGTTTCTCAAGCCTTCTAGAAATCCCTTCAAATGTGAAAAGATGTGGTTTCTAGACCCAAACTTCCTCCATAACGTCAAATTATGGTGGGACCAAGACAGCTGCATAGGATCAAAAATGTTTATCTTTATCCAGAAATTAAAGATGCTAAAAGAGCGCATCCTTAAATGGAATAGAGAACAATTTAATAACATATTTAAAGAACAGCTGGATATAGAAAATCAACTTAAAAATTTAAATTCAGAGGTCATCAAAAAGGGCATGGATAATAGCAGCTATCTCCTCGAAAAGTAATTGCTAGCAAAGCAAGAGTCAATCCTATCCAAAGAAGAAACCTTTTGGAGACAGAAATCAAGAGAAAAATGGTTGGCTGAGGGTGATCGCAATACAAAAAAATTTCACAATTCTACCTTATATAACACAGCCAATAGCAAAATCACACGCATAAAAGACCAGTTAGGAAACTATTATGAAAATCCTGTACAAATTGCAGACACCTTTGTTGATTTCTTTCAGGATCTACTGAATAACCAGCATTGCTCAAATCATACTGCGCAATCTAGTCTTTTTAAAGTAATTCCTAAAATTGTTACCCAAGATGACAATAAAAACCTTAATAGACCTATTACTTTAGAAGAAGTCAAGAAAGTGGTTTTTGACATGAACTCAAATAAATCGCCGGGCCCAGACGGATTTCAGGCCTTCTTTTTCCAAAAGTGCTGGGGTATTATAGGTCAGGATCTCTGGAAAGCTATCGAAGCTTCTAGAAATGGTGGCTCTATCCTTGCTGAGATCAATCATTCCTTCATTACGTTGATTCCAAAGAAATGTGACCCTGAATCTCCAGGCGATTTCAGACTAATAGCCTTGTGCAATACTGTCTATAAAATCTTCTCAAAAATTCTAGCGAACAAGCTTAAAGAGATTCTACCCAAGATTATCTCTGAGGAACAAATTGGTTTCATGCCAGGCAGATCCATCCTTGATGGCATCATCACCATTCAAGAGACGATTCACTCTGCACACCTCAATAAGGAAGCATGCATGCTCATGAAACTGGATATCCAAAAAGCCTATGATGTGGTGGATTGGAGATTCCTATGTAAGATGCTAGAAGCATTTGGATTCTCTCGTCAATGGGTTAACCTAATCTTCAAATTCATATCGACACCTAAGATCTCGATCCTTGTCAATGGTACACCTAAAGGCTATTTTGATATTTCGAGAGGCATCCGGCAAGGGGATCCTCTTTCTCCCTCTCTTTTCATCATTATGGCAGAAGCTTTTGGGAGAGCAGTGATAGATGCTTATAATAAATAGAGAATATCGGGTATCACTGTCACGAAAAACATGCCTAATATTACACATCAACAATTCGCTAATGACACCATTCTCCCAGGCAAGAGTAAGATCTCTGAAGCTTGCTCCATTAAAGGTATCTTGGATTTATATACAAAAGCCTCAGGACAAAAGGTCAATGCTCTGAAATCGGAAATTTTCTTCTTAAATACCTCGCCAGACATGGAATCTCAGATTTGTAGGATTATGGGTTTCAAGAAAGGAACCTTCCCTTGTAAATATCTGGGTATAACTCTAGAAAAAGGTTCAAAATCTACAAAGGTTTGGGATAACACTCTCGTAAAACTGGATTCAAAATTATGCTCTTGGAAAGATAGATGGCTCACCAAGGCTGGAAAATGCACTACAATCCGTGCAATACTTTCAACCATCCCAACTCACCCTCTGTCCTGCCTCCCTATATCGAATCAAAATCTTAAAAAGCTTAATTCCAAGATGAGGAACTTTCTTTGGAATGATCGGGCCAATGACGATAAATTAGCTCTTATCAAGTGGGAAAATATTTGCAAACCTAAGACCCTTGGGGGTTTAGGGATCAAAAACCTACAATGGCAAAATGAAGCCTTAGGTGCAAAACTCATTTGGAGGCTATATCACGAATACAACCATAAATGGGCTAAGATCCTCTATAATAAATATCTTATCGCTAAGGACCCACTCTCAATTTTTAGAATTAGCTCCCCTACTAAAGGGTCAGAATGTTGGAACTTTACGCTGAAGTGTCGCCACTTGATTAATAAATGCCTAACTTGGGATGTTGGATCTGGGGAAGAAGCACTATTCTGGGAAGATTCCTGGGAAGGTAAACCACCACTCTCCTCCTACAAAGTTCCCTTGACTCTTAAGAATAGGCTAACTGAGCTTTGGGGCAATAAAGTGAGAAACTATTGTTGTCTGGTGGACTCTGTAGGCTATCCATCTTGGAATTGGAAATCTCTCAGAGGTCTAGATTTTGATGAAGAATCAATCTACCAATTTGAGAAATTTGTGGAAGGTAGGAAACCTATTCAGCCTAATAAAAGAGACTCCCTTGTTTGGGCAGCATCTAATAATGGGAAATACAATGTCAAAGATGGTTACAAGGCCATTCTAGAAGCTCATAAACCAGTATCCGTGGACATCCCACTTAAGCTCTGTTGGGACACCTCCTGCCTTCCGAAAGCCGAATTCTTTCTTTGGCTTGCAATTCAAAATATGATCCTCACTATGGACAGATTAAATGTTGTAGGTATACAAGGCCCTTCAAGATGTGCTCTCTGCCACCAAAGTTCAAAGACTGTGGATCATCTTCTTTATCTTTATCCTTACTCCCAAAAATGTTGGGAATGGCTTAGACAAATGTTGGGGTGGTCAGCCCCCTTTCCTATATCATTTACTAATTTGATTCAGGGATGGCCATCTTTTACTGGCATTGGTATCTATAGTAAACTTTGGAACATTTCGCCATCCATCATGATTTGGGAAATTTGGAAGGAAAGGAATCACCGCATCTTTCGCAATCTGGATCTCAAACCTGAGATTCTTATATCCAAAATAGAAGCTTGCATAGTAGAAACTATTAATGCATACTTAAGAAAAGCGAACCTAGAAGAAGGATCTTTCTCCAACTGGGATGGCCTCATGAAGAAAACCTGGCCTAATTTGATTAATCCCCCTCTGTATTACTCTAAGGCTAATAAAGAGGCCAGGAAGAATTGTAAATGGGAGCCTCCTCCCCCTGAATGGGTTAAACTAAATTTTGATGGGGCATCTCGGGGAAATCCGAGCACAGCCGGGATTGGATGTATCATTCATAATGAGGATGGGCTATGGATAGCCAAAAAAGCTCAGTCGATTATGCCAACAACCAATAATATAGCTGAACTTGAGGCCCTCCTCCAAGGAATCCAGTTATGTCTTCAGCTTCATTTACATAAAGTCTTTATCGAAGGCAATTCTCAGATTATTGTGAATGCTATAAGGAAATGGTCCACTCCCAATTGGGCACTAAATTCTCAACTAGAAGTGGCTCTGTCTCTTATAGACAAGCTTGTTGACTTTAGGATCGGTCATATCTATAGGGAAGGTAATCAACTTGCAAATCATCTTGCTAACTTAGGAGCAGATGGAATTAACTCCTTGCTTATAAACGACGGTTACTCTATGGAACCTTAGTATTTTTTACTATTTCACTCTTATTTAAGGTAGACTTTTCTTTGAGCCCGTTTAATTCTCTTCTTATCCTTTTTAGCTATCTTTAAAACCTTCCTCTAGACTATGTCCCGGCAGATTGAGCACTATTTTATCTATATTAATTTATTCCATTCTTTTCAACTTTATATATTTGATACCCTGTGGCTTAGCATTAATAATCATTAGTCGATATGGATGGTTGCGGTACCATTCACATCATCCCGGCGCCAGCTTCGTATGTGTGATCGTCAGAAGAATCGTGTAATTATCTTCCTCATCATGGCTGATCACGAGCTCAGACTCAGCATTTATTTATCATTATTTATCTTCTTCTTCACATTTGCCCCTAGAGTTTAACTATTGTCTTCCAAAATTTTCCCTTCGCATCTCACGACTGTTATCAGTGGGACTCGGCTCTTCTCTGCCATCGTTGAGCATGGAATCCAATATTGCTCTCTTCCATTCTTCAGAAAAGCGCACTATGGCCTTTTGTGGAGCAGTGAAACTCGAAAGATGGATCGAATTCTACACCCACTAGATGACATGACATGGTTTGCTCTCAACAAAGCCCTAGATGAAGGGGTTTTTGATTACGAATACACCTAGAGAACAAATAGTGACATCATTGGGTCATTCATTGACTGCCTGGTAAGAGCCAAAGTTCAAGCTGACAACATAGTTAGGCTTTTTCGCGACCTGTTTGTCCCTTCTTGGAGAAAGGGGCTTGAACAAGCGGTCTATAGTATAGACAACAAATTCCAGATTCCTTTCCCCGAGAGATATATGAATCTTCCACCTAGCCATCCGGATCTTGACACAGCTCTCCGCCGTCAATCTTTGTTCATACGAGAGAACTTCACATTTAATCGTGAGTGGACAAAGATGGAGGCTAGTTTGAATTTTCTTCTTCACTAGAGGGACATCATTCTTGAAGATAATGTGGAATGGCTAATTAATTATCTCCATCTCTTCAAGGCCTACATCCAACCCGGGGTGACATTCGAGAATCTAAACGACTTAGACTTCAGCACACCAAATGCAGAAAGAACAAGCAGAAGGAAAGTCAAGTTTGAGATCCCGCCGAATTACCAGGTGGAATAGTTTAGCGACATCGAGGATGTGATCACGGTCCAATGGAAGGAAGGTAGAGATCCGGTTGAAATATGACTCTCCCTTAGGACTAGTATCATATTAGTAAGGTTTTTATTCAGAGTAAGCAATTTTGTTAGTATGCTTTCGACTCTCTAGTTTAATAGCTTAATATGATACATATGTATAGATGTTATATCATAACTTCGCTCTCTTAGCTTTGTGTATAAGAACCTCTAAGTTTTATATATAATATATGGCTACCATTTAGGATAATCACAATTCAGGGCTATGGAGTTCTTGCTTTATTTTAAGAATTCGTCCTTTGCATACTCTAAATGTGGGTAGTTTGAATTATTATGCTTGAGCAATGATCAAGTAGGCTCTCATCTTTTAATTTAGGTCCCTTTCCGTATAAGGGTTGCTTATCTATGTTGCTTTGAAAATATATTGATAAGATTTTGGCATATGCCCTCTGTTCGCGATTTCCCTCTGTGTTCAAAGTAATTAGTTTTCATCCCACAGATCTGTTTTCCTTACTGGTCTTTGTACATATTGTTTAGGTTAAGTTCTTATGAATTAATATATAGTCCCTAATAGGGATGTAAGTGTTCATTTTTTCTGATAATTTTTATAGTCTTTAGCTCGTTAGTTTATACTTATTCTCTTCTGTGCTGTTATGGTATTAGATGCTAGAGTTTCCTTTGCTCAACAGATGTAATATAGTAGGTTCTTTTTCTCGAAATACTCGGATTGTATGGATTCCTTTATTGGATTAAGTTTTTAATTTTAAGGAGAGGTCCATCCAACTGAACTCCTCCTGTCGATTAGAATTCTATGTTTAGTATCGATTCTCGGGTTAGTCCTTTGATCTTCTCTCATCTTCTTTAAAGCTGCTAGATTCTGGGACAGGAATAATGTCATTCCAGAATCTTCTGTTTGGCTACTGTATGACATTTTAGCATGGCTTCTATTTGATTCTGGCATGATCTTTTGGAGTGTGGCTGTGCTTCTTTTGGTAGCAGGGGTTTGGAGAGAACTTTCAGTCATGTTTGAAGCTTCTTAGCTATTTGTCTTCTACCCTCCCCATGTTTCTCTCTTCATGCTATATTGGTTTTATCTCCTTGGTTATCATTATCCTTTGTCCTCTAGTTTCCTTTCTCCCCCTTTTGGTTTCCATTATATTGTTAGCCTTTGTGTAGGTTTTCTTCTTACCTTGTTTCAAGCAAAGGTGTCTTTACACTCTCTTCTGAAGGAATTCCCAAGAGGTGGTCGAGTAGCTGCATCGGGATATTCTAAGTCCAAATAGCCTTAGAATGTAGGAGGCCTGGCTTACTCTAGCCTTTCCTCTTTTCCCTAGTCTGAGAGTTTTCGGGAGCTCTTGGATCCTGGAGTTTTTGTTAGTTTGTAGAGAGTTTCCACCGGATCATTATATTTTTTTATGGACTCTTTTCTTTTCAGCTTTGGTATGTTCAGGCTTTGGTAGCCTTGACCCAATATGAGTATCCTAGGTCTGGTTCTTGTTTTTCTCTTTTCGCAGTTTTCCTTCTTTTGTTTATGTGTGTTTTTAGTTAGGTAGAGGTTCGATCACAGGTTCAATCTAGCTTCTGTCTGTTAATTTGTTCCCCTTCTCTCTTTCTAGTTCCTTTATTGATATGCGAGTGCTGTTTAGAGCTTATTTCTAACTCTAACAAGAGAGTATCATTGTTTGTTATGGGCCTCTTTTTTCACATTATTTGATTTAGTACTGGATAGAAATGCTCAGCGATTATATTAGCATTACTACTAACCTCTTCAATGGCAAGGTAATCAAACAGGGATGCAAGCTTCTGATCACTTCGCCTAGATTAAAGACTACCGGAATCTCTCTAAAAGGAGCCGCTGGATGCACAAATCACTATATAGTATTTTCAATGTAAATAATTATCAAATGAGAAGTTTGATTAGGATATTCTAACTGGGGTATGCCCCTTTGTATGTGTAATAATATTGGACTAAGGTCCCGAGCTAGACTGGAGGTTTTCTTTCCCCGTTCTTTCCTACCAGTGCCCGTTTGAACGGAGGAATGCTATTGTAACTATTTTAATTTTTATGTATATATCATAGTGGCCTTGGCCGTTTTACCGATCAAAAAATATTATTATTATTATAATAAAATATCTAATATATTAATATTATATAATATAATTATCTGAATTAATTAATTGGGCCAAGAGTGGTGACCTTAGTGAAAGGACACCAGGTCCACCAATATATAAAGGAAGATAAAATCTTCCTCTTGGTAATGGAAAATGAATAATAATTGAATACAATTGCAGATTGACATACCACAATACTCAAGGAAAACAATACTCTATTGTCTATGGTTGGGAGGGCAACAATGGAGTTACTGCCCGTAGTTGCACGAGCATTTTAAAAATAATAAAATGGACTCAAACCACCACTTCTACTCAACCTCGTGAAGGGTATAACCCTAAATTTTCACCAAAAAACTAAAATATATATACCAACATGTAATTCTACGCAGCATTGAAACCACTTGATCTGGGTGGATATTCCACACACTGCTCATCAACAGCAAATTCCAGCCTAGTAACTCTTCTTCAAACACCGCAAAACAATGGTAAAGTGCAATATTCTAACACTAGGAAAGTTGAAAGACTTTGTACAATATGGAAACATGAGAGCACTCGATAATAACATATAACACACATGACAATGATTGAAATACAAGCAATTACCTTGGATGAGACATGAAAGGAGAAAAACTTCAGCAAAAGTGAGCAACATGCTCCTCAATCCACTATGCACCAGCCAAAAACATTGTAATAATTTGTCATCATGTGATCAAAAGCCTTCATCAAGTCACAACAACTTATACAACTTACAATGAAATCTGTCTTCAAATCCCTGCTCCATAGTGACAAAACATGCAATATGAGCTTACAAGAGGACAAGACAAACAACCCTTGTACTGAATGTACATTAGTGCGTTATACACCTCCCAAATCTCTACAGGTGCCAAAGTACATTTTTCGATGCTTGGAAGTTGATTTAAGCTATTCTAACCATTTACATTCCATGTGATGTCCAAATTGTAGCAAAATTACTACTTCTGCAAAGAGTCAATATCGAAAAACCTCCAATTGATGCTAAACTACAACTTTTGCCAAGGTGCAAATTCAAAATAGATACAACAAAGGAAAATTCACCACTTTGAGAAACCACTTCATTTGTCATAACTCAAAATCAATCTATTCCTCTGCTTTAGCGCATGTCCTTTGGTGTAATAACCCCAACAGGTTATAACATCTTCAAACACCAAATTCTTTTATACTTCAATTGTTTGACATTTCGTCAAACACTTTGCAAGCAAGAGATATATTGCATATGTAAATCCTGATTGCTTTCTAAACGCCAAACTTTAATAAATGTGCTTCCAAAGAACACACCAAACAACTAACAATGAAAATGCAATTGTTTTTGAATAATTCTAATTACAAATAAGAAAATATGCATCTACATCAATAAGACATTAGGACAACAAATTCTGATATAAAACTCTGATATAAATAAGATTACAATAGATTTTACAAACCCTACCAATGCCCTAAATATCTACTCCCAAACAATGCAAAATGTAGTAGATAACAACCTGGAATTGCTCCAAAAACATGAATTTTCCTGTAGCAAATTCCAACTTATTCCTTACTCCACAAAGCTGGCCCTAGGCCACAAATTTGGCACAATGAAAAGACTAATTTGTCTTCTCCAACAGTCGCAACCCTTCCGAAGATATTTCACCACCTTAGTTATGCAAATCAATGGGAGTGTTCGTCCCCAACAATCAATATAACAACTACAGAAATCCTTGGCTCCACAAGCTATCCGAAAGAGTAGATGGCAACACATTCGATGCTCAACAATGAGGCTACCCTTCCTATTTATTCTTTTCCTTCACCCTTCTAAAAGGAAATAAAATATTATCTAATTGCACTCTCTAGAAGCTTCCCTTTCCAATAATTAATTGTACTTCTAGAAAACGCTCTCTAGAAGCTTCCCCCTTTCCAATACAATAATTAGTTGTGCTTCTAGAAAATTAAATTAATTAAATATAAAGTCACATTTTTATTTTTATTTATTTAATGACTTTATAAGAAATTAATTTAATCAATTTCTCCTTATTTCTCCACTTAGCCTTTGGAGAACATAACGGCTAAGAACTCCATTGATATGCTAAAAGGATGGGGACATTACAATCCGCCCCTCTTGAAATTGTTTGTCCCCAAGCAATCTCAACTTTGGATGCTACAAAATTTCTTTATTCTCCCCAGTGGCATCCTCTACTGGCAGGTCCTTCCACTTCACCAAGTACTCCCTGATAGTACATCTCCTCAAATTCCTCTCCCTAAACTCAATGATAGCCTCTAGTACTAAAACCAATCTCCCCTCATCGTCCAAGGGTGGAAGCACTGTAGAAGGAATAATCTGGTGTTCTAATGCATTTTTTAGACGTGACACATGAAAAATATTATGGACTCTACTCTCTACTGGTAAATCCAACTCGTAAACCACCTCTCTAACTCTCCTGATCACCCTAAAAGGCCCATAATAACGTGGCTTAAGTTTTTCGACACCACTCTTCTTGAGAGTGGACTGATGGTAAGGTTGCAGCATCAAATATACCATATCACCTACCTCAAAAGTCCACTCAATCCTCTTCTGATCAGCATATTGCTTCTGTTGATTCCGTGCATAGGTGATATTATCCTTAAGAGCCTTCGCACTATCCTGACTCTCCTGTAACAAGTCTACAACACTAGGCACTCTACTATTTGATAGCAACAAATCCATGAAACTGGGTGCCTCATATCCATATAATGTCATGAATGATGACATCTAGATAGACATGTGATAAGTGGAACTATAACAATATTCACATAGATATATCAACTTAATCCAAGCCTTCTATTGCCCTGCTATGTAATTCTTGAGGTACCCCTCCACCCATTTGTTCACTATCTCTATCTGACCAACTGTTTGGGGGTGGTAGCTAGTACTCGGAGTTTGTCCTGCATAATCTAAATAACTCTTGCCAAAAGTGACTCATAAACCTACTCTCCTTGTCGCTAACAATGCTCTAAGGTAAACCATGCAACCTAAATACCTCTCTGAAGAATACATCTGCCACCTGTGTAGCAGTGTATGTAGTGTTCATTGGGAAGAAGTGGGCAAATTTTGTAAGCCGATCAACAACATATATATAGTCTCTACCCTGAGCTCTCGGCAATCCTATAATGAAGTCCATGGATAAACACTCCCACTTTTTGTTAGGAATCGAAAGTGGCTTAAGTAAGCTAGTTGGATAAGAGTACTCCTGTTTATTCTACTAACAAGTAGGACACTCTAACATATTGCAACACCTCATCTTTGAGCCCTTTCCACGAAAAATGCTCACGAATTTGCCGGCAGGTTTTGTAAAAACTTGGATGTCCTACCATAGGTGAGTCATGATAAACTCTCAACATCATCCTCTTCACCTTTGACCCTGGCACCAAATAAATACACCCTTTGTAAATGATGATCTCATTCACAAGGGTGAAATCACTATTCTAAATCAATCCATCTATGAATCCCGATGCCCATGTATCCTTTGCATACTCTACAAGGATCAACTGTCTCCAATCCTCTGATATATCTGACATCAAGCTCAAGTGGGGTCTTTGTGACAAGGCATCTACTACTACATTCTGTGTCCCCTTGAAATAAGTAATATCAAAATCATATGCCTATAATTTACTTACCCATTTCTATTGCTTGTCATTAAGATCTCACTACCCCAGGAAATGGTTCAGGCTATTGTGGTCGATTTTTATGCTGAATTTGCTGCCCACTAAATATTGCCTAATTGGCCAAAGCATGCATTATGGCTAACATTTCCTTATCATAAATGTTGAAGCTCCTCTCAAGCCCCCTGAGCTTCCTACTCTCATAAGTAGTCGGGTATTTGTCCTGCATAAGCACCACTCCACACCTTCACCAAATGGATCACAGTGCAACTCAAAAGGTTTGCTAAAATCTAGTAATGCTAGCACTAGACAAGAAGTAATGAACTCCTTGAATTTATCAAAACACTCTTATGCCTCCAGAGTCCATATGAAGGCCCCCTTTCTCATCAAGTCCATCAAGGGTGTTGCATGCCTGCAATATACACTAACAAATCTCCTATAGAACCCACACAACACCAAAAATCCTCTCAACTGTATCAGGTTCACTGGGATAGGTCACTCAATAATAGCACAAATCTTTTTAGGATCCATGCATACTCCCTGAGCATTGATAATATGACCCAAATATAATAACTCTGATAATCCCAAGTCACATTTGGATTCCTTTGCATACAAGGACTCCCTACTCAGAATGCTCAACATAGTATCTAAGTGTTGCACATGCTCATCCCATGTTCTACTATATACCAGGATGTCATCAAAGAAGACTAACACAAATTTCCTCAACTGATGCTGAAAAATATTGTTCATGGTGGACTAAAAAGGAGCTAGGCATTAGTTAACCCAAATGGCATAACTACAAACTCAAAATGGCCACAATGACATCTAAATGTCGTCTTCTCTATATCCTGTTCTCTGACTTAGATCTGATGATAGCCTAATCTCCAATCAATTTTGGAAAAGAAACATGCTCCATGTAGCTCATCAAATAACTCATCAATTTGTGGGATGGGGTACCTAGTTTTGATAGTCTTCTTGGTCAAGACCTTGTAATCTATGCACATCCTAAGAGTTTCATCCTTCTCCTTCACCAAAACCACAGAAGAAGTGAAAGGCGACTTACTTGGTCTAATGTGCCCCATAGCAAGTAGTTCCTTGATGGTTTTCTCGATCTCATCCTTCAATCTCTTTGGATGCCTGTAGGGTGTGATCATGATGGGTTTAGCACCTTCCTCTAACTCAATAATATGCTCAATACCTCTATCTGGAGGTCTACCTGGTGGTATTTCACTAAAAACCTTGTAGTGTTTGATTCTCAATTCTTGTATGTCTGGGTGATATTCTGATTTTTGTTGCACCTGTGATTGCATTAAAGTGCAACGAGCTGCCCACTCAACCTGGTCATGTCTCAACATGCTCTCCATGCATCTGCAAGACATCATCCTAAACCCACTGTCACGAATGGCCCTAAGTATATGGGTCTTCCCCTCTGACTGAAACTTCATCTCCATATCTCTCAAACTGAGAGTGAACTCCCTTATGTCATGTAACCAAGTCATACCCAAGACCAAATCTGTGTCACCCATGTTAACAACGTAAAAATCTGCTTTGAAATCAAAATTGTTGATCTTTAGGGGCAGACCTGTAATCTTCCTGTCACATTTGAAGATGTAGCCATCAACTACCCTCACTTTAAGACCCTCAAATTGCTCTGTCTATATCCCATGCCTCTCAATCAATCTGGAATCAATTAAATTGTGAGTAGCACCTATATCAAGCAAAGTAATAACTCGCTGACCAGCCAATACCCCTCCCATCCTGAATGATCCCTCTTATTGTACACTAGTGAGACAGGCCACCTTAAGTCTACCCTTAGTCTTCCCATCACCTATATCATTTGTGCCTTCCTTTTCTTCATTTAATTCCTCATTTTCAGATTGCTGGTCTGAATTTTTAGAATCAGAATTCTCATAATATGCCCACATAACCCTTTTTGCTTTCCCCTTTGGCTTCAAAGGTCAGTCATGGTTCATGTCATAGGGTCCTTTGCAATTAAAACAAAGTGTTTTCTTCCTTAAATCATTCAATGTCTCCCTATCCAAAGGAGCAAATGATTTATCTTTACTTTCAGCCTCTGTTTCATTCCTGTCAGGTTTTTTGAAGAATGATTTGTCTTTGCTAGATGATGCTCCCTTTGACTGAAATTTAATTACTGGGGCTGCTTGTTCCATACTTCTAGCCTTCTTAATCGCTTCTCACGAATTGATTAGATCAAAGGCTTTTACCCAACCCTTCAGTGGTTCGGATAATCCCTCCATGAACAAAACAACTAATCTCCTATCTGATATATCTGGCACCATAACAAATAGCCTCTAAAAATCAGTAATGAAATACTCCAATCCCCCTATCTATCTCAACTGTGCCAACTTCTTGAAGTAGACTTCTAGATCCTTCTTATCAAACCTCTCTACCAACCTATCCACGAAGTCCTGATATGAAGTCACTTGGTTATGCTGAAGGGCAACCATCCCATGGTACTACCAATCATGTGTAGCTCCCTCTAAATGTAGGGTGGTATATTTTATTGCCTCCACTTCTATCATAGGTCTCAGTGCTAAGAAGGTATAAAGCTTGTAAATCCAAGCTTGCGCTGTCATTCTGCCACTCGCATCAAATGTAGTGAAGGAAAGCTTCCCTGTAGCCCACTTTAATTCATTATCCTCGCCACGAGATCTCCTATTTTGTCTGACTACACGCTAGTGTCCTCTTCTTTGGTTCAAAAACCTCTCAAAAGTCATTCTCTCTTGTACCTGCGGTGTCAGTAATACCCATTCATCATTAGCAACTATAAGGATATCTGCAAATGTCCCATCCTTAGCTTCATCTTCTAACTCCTGTATTGGTTCCTTTCTAACAAAGGTAGTACATGTAAGCTTGTCTGCTATTCTAGAATGAGTTCTATGAGCTCTAGGCGATCCCACTGCACTCCTGTTATCCCCTTGTTCCTGATTCCGTCTGTCTTGTGGGTTCATGCGCTCAACCATGATGGTGAGTGCTTGCAAAGCGTGAGCCATCCACTCTTGTCCTGTAACCATTGCTCTGAAAAATTCTCTTGTTTCCTAATCCTCATTCCTATTATCTCTTGGTGGGCTACACTCTTGCCTATAACCAATGGTGTCTAGTTGCCTATCAAAATCTTATTCCCTGTCAAACAAAGCTTACCTGCGAGTAGGAAATCTGTGAGAGCCAACCCTAGGTGGTTGCATGTAATTGCTAAACCCTCAGGATCGCAAGATTTAGCTCTGATACCAATATAATAACCCCAACAGGCTATAACTTCTTCAAACACCAAATTCTTTTATACTCAAGTTGTTTGACATTTCGTCAAACACTTTGCAAGCAAGAGATATATTGCATATATAAATTCGGATTGCTTTCTAAATGTCAAACTTTAAGAAATATGCTTCCAAAGAACACACCAAACAACTAACAATGAAGATGCAATTGTTTTTTAATAATACTGATTACAAATAGGAAAATATGCATCTACATCAATAAGACATTAGGGCAACAAATTCTGATATAAATCAGATTACAATAGACTTTACAAACCCTACCAATGCCCTAAATATCTACTCTCAAACAATGCAAAATGTAGTAGATAAAAACTTGGAATTGAACATGAATTTTCTTGTAGCAAATTCCAACTTATTCCTTACTCCACAAAGCTGGCCCAAAGCCACAAATTTGGCACAATGAAAAAACTGATTTGTCTTCTCCAATAGTCACAACCCTTCGGAAGATATTTCACCACCTCAGTTACGCAAATCAATGACAGTGTTTGTTCCCAATGATCAATATAACAACTACAAAAACCCTTGGCTCCACAAACTATCCGAAAGAGTAGATGGCAACACATTTGATGCTCAACAATGAGGCTACCCTCCCTCTTTATTCTTTTCCTTCACCCTTCTAGAAGGAAATAAAATATTATTTAATTGCACTCTCTAGAAGCTTCCCCCTTTCTAATACAATAATTAGTTGTGCTTCTAGAAAATTAAATTAATTAAATATAAAGTCACTTTTTATATTTTAATTTATTTAATCACTCTATAAGAAATTAATTTAATCAATTTCTCTTTATTTCTCAACTTAGCCTTCGGAGAACATAAAGGCTAAGAACTCCACTGATATGCTAAAAAGATGGGGACACTACATTTGGCTTACCCAACATGCTTTGAATCATCCCAAGCCCTCAGTTGACCTCTGCAAAACATCTTGAACTCCTAATACTAATGAATACCAATCTGTTTGTGAAGGTAAGTCCTATAACAGCTCACTGACTAGTGGTGGGTCTATCTGATTGATTGACTGTGCACTTTTTGCCCACTTTTACAGATAACTGTGTCACACTTACATAACTGTTCATGTAAGCTGCAATAAGTTGACCTTGATTTAAACTTGAAAACAAGGGACAAATCATAACTAGGAATAGACTGGTGTGGTCTAGATGAGTGAACATGAGACACAAGTGGTCAACCTATGACACACATAGGGTTGCTCATATTTTAGATTATACTATTTTTTTTAACAGAAGTTGATTTTCCCATAGCACCTCTAATGTAATGTAGCACACAAAATTTGTATCATAGGGACATGCATGATTTAATCTACGAAAAGACCACTAATGTTAGAATGATAGTAATTTTTACTGGATGCGCTAACACAGATTCTCATCGCTTTGTACCCACATTCCAATATATTAAATTGTCATTTGCAACATTCTCAATGCATGAGGAAAATAGAATTGACATTTCTTGTCCACGAGTGTATCCAGTCAAGGAGCTCCACATATGCATAATTTTTTCTTGTAATTCATACCCAAAAAGGCTAGTAGTTAACTATAGCTATATTAATACTTTACATTAATGTTTGAAAAGTACTTAAATAGTTTGCAAAACAAAGGTAATTAATACACCATTTCACATGGAAAGAATAAACAAACACAAAACTACAATTTTTTTTGGCAAGGTTATATATATATATATATATATATTGCTAACAGTATCAAGGATAGAAAGTAATAACCTTGCGATTTATCAATGCTTGTGGAACATCTCCTTGCACTATTCGTTGGGCAAGCCTGTCAAAATAACAGAGAAACTAGCTGATGAAGTTGTTTTTACGATTTGCCAAAATAAAACTCTATAAGTGGTATTTGATATGCATTCATTTAAGTACATCTCATTGTACCAGATCTTATGTATTATGGAATACCATCTTAGGCATTCTTAGGCAACATAATGGTTAAATCAAATTCTAAAAATTGTTACCCTTCAGATATTGCAGTCTTCCCAACACTTGGTTCTTTTAAAACACAATGATGGAGTTGTTTTTACGATTTGCCAAAATAAAACACTATAAGTGGTAATTGATATGCATTCATTTAAGTACACCTCATTGTATCAGATCATGTGTATTTTGGAATACAATCTTAGGCATTCATAGGCAACATAATGATTAAATCATATTCCAAAAATTGTTACCCTTCAGATATTGCAGTCTTCCCAACACCTGGTTCTCCTATCAACACAGGGTTGTTCTTTGTTCGTCTTGAGAGAATCTGGATGCATCTACGAATTTCATCATCGCGTCCTATGACTGGATCAAGCTTACCTTGTCTAGCCATTTCGGTCAGATCTTTTCCATATTTTTCCAAAGCTTCATACTTGCCTTCGGGATCTATTTTGTAAAATACAATTAATGCCAAGTCAAAATTAAATATCATTAGAAATCTAACAGAATGTAGAATTTCATAGTAAACTTGCAGCATTTGTCTGCGTATGATTATCACCTATATGATTTTTTCAAACCAGGAACAATTCTTAATTATATGTAGTTACTAGGACCAGTGGTCAGCAAAGAACAATTTCCAACCAACATCCTGGAGAATCAAATAAATAGGGCTCATTTCATTTGTACAGCAGAACCTAGCAGTAAAATGAATCTAGAATATTGCAGAATTCAGTCTTATGTCTTCATGGGGATACTCGGCATGATAAACAGAAACATAAAGCTGGACCCAAGAACTGTGAGATTTCAAAAAGTAAATATCAATTTTCATTGACTGACTTTTAGGCTATAAGTTGTTACCCCTATTTTAGAAATTTAATAAATCTACTAGTCCACCTGCAGATAACATAAAAGATACTACCCATATTTACAAACATTAAAAAAGGAACCACAAAATCCTTGAAATTACTTATTCAAAAACACACCTATGTTTTCAATGGCACCTGAATATAAGCCACGCCAAACCCCAATGCAGAGAAGTGAAGTCAAACAGTACCTTGATCCGTAACTTTTTGTGTACCACGAATTGCCTGTATGCCATTAGTGAGACTCTTCAAAGTAATCTGGAAATCTTTGAACAACTGTTGCCCAAACCGTTTATCTTGTGTGAATGCAAGAAGTAAATGTTCCACAGATACAAAAGAATCCCCATACTCTCGCTTATAGTCGTTTGCACGCTGAATCAATGCTTCTAAGTCACGCCCCAGCATTGAACCCGCAGATTCACTAAGGACCTTCACATTAAAAATTTATAACTCAAAAATGAGAGACACTGAAAACTATTTAAAGGAACAACTACTTAAGAAGTAATAAAATAAAGAAGAAAAAGAAAAAGAAACAATATAGCACATGTTGTGATACAAGTAAACAATTTACATGTGCCTAGATCGGATATCCAACATCCAAGAATATATTATCAGAGAGCAGGATTTGGGCAATCCCTACTTTTCTTTCACTTCACATTTGAAGGGTGCTTTCGGGTTTTCGGGATGACATTTATCTCTTTAGTTACAGTATTATTTTATTATCGCCACTTTCATACAAATTGTTTCCACTTTATTTGTTAAAAATATACAAAGCAAAGTCTTAAGTTGTAAAACATTCTGATTTTAAAACGGTGCATTGTAAATTCTAAGGCAAACCTTTCGAAAAGGAAGCGAAATAGTTAATAAATGATCGATAAATGTGTAACATATAAAAAACAACCCTACCGTGAGTACATTCTTGACCAATAAAAATGCATCCTTCTTTTGCTAATTGAAAGATTTATACATTAGAATATCATTAATTCTTTACACAGCACAATGTTGTTTACTTTTTCCTACAAGCCAAGTCTGAGGGATACACTTTTCTGCACATATCAGCCTAGTTTTTGCACCCAATGTCTATCTGGCTGTTGAATTGCCATTCAGGGAATGTATTCAACTAAAGGAGAACCGTGGATTGCACCTATCGACCATTGACAATTGTGGAAAATAAAATGCAACAACGAATTGATTCTAATGGATTCACCAGGCAGCAGTAAATGCTTGGTGGGATACTCATATCCCTAATCACACAAGTTCAAGATTCCAAGGGCGTATCCCCGTGCTAATAAGGCTGATCCAACCCGGTTTTGGTTTGTTAGGCTATCGTTTACTGGAAAGATGAGGCATATTTTGCTATCATATTAACCCGTGTCCCAAACCCACTGGCCAGACCTCGCCGAGTATGTAGATGTGACTGATTCAAAGAAACAATGGAGGCGATAAGATTAAGTTAACATCTCAGCCGATCAATGTGACATAAGGAGAATGGGCCTATAATTAATGGATAAATGGTGGACAGAAAAAGAACCAGATAACTGGTGGGCAATTTTAAATAATGAATATTTGTCGAGCGGAAAGAAAAAAAGTTCAACTGGTGAAAACAGAGAACAAAATGGACATTTAATTGGCAGACATAAATGTAGACAATAGGTAGGTGGAGAAACAAGAATTGAAAATACCTAATTACAGACAAATGAATAGAGAAATTGAATTCCATAATGTGCATTAGTAGTTAGCTTCTCAACGAATGGATAATCATGTCCATGGAGGTAGACCCGTAGCTATTAAATGATTTACCAATCAAAATTTGAAATTAGAGGACAACTGGTGAAAGTTACGATATCAGACATTGGAATAAACAGTTTCTGGATTTAATTGTGTGTAAATTTCTACATCATTGTTTCCAATTACACTAGTGATCCATCGCTGAAAGAGTAAATCGTGGATCACAGAGTGTGAATCAAAAGGTTAACGTAAAAATTTACACACAATCAAATTCAGAAAATGTTTATCACTACCTGATGGATTGTGGAAAGCTACTAGCGTTGATTTCAGAAATTTATAACAGGTAGCATGATATAGGATGAAACAAGAAAACGGTACGCATGATACGCTGACTACAAGGCGTTTTTTCCAGACCACGAAATATTCCAAACACATTTTTTAAAAAGCACAATTTATATTACCTTTGGCTGCCTTTGTATAAACCTGTCAGTAACTTGCAGCAGAGTGGTATTATCGACACCAAGTTTAGCAAATATGCGACGAGCAAGCCCGTTCCTCTGCTCGAGCAACGCCTTCATTAGATGCTCTGTTTCTACTATTTGGTGTTTGCTTTCCTTCGCCACTTCTGGAGCTGACACCACCGCTTGCCATGCCATCTCTGTAAAGTTTTGTTGTGTAATCTAAAAAACAAAACCATCACATAAAAAAAAGGCAGAATAAATCTATCCACATACAAAAAAAGATATAGCTTAGAGAAATTTCCAATCTTACTCTTGAATCTGCTCCTGTAGCTTGGCATCTGACTGAGGTTCCAAATTTTCTGTTGTTTTGATTGATAAGCATTCTGTTTGGTGCGAAAGCAGAGTTTCTTGATGAAAACAATATCTTACATTGGGTGTCATTGAAAGAAGGAGAAGTAATACTCCGTGATTTTGTGAAACTTATCTTGGGTGGCGTTGCAGCTAGCTTTGGGTTTGTGGCGTTAAAGGTTGGGCGGAATAATGTCGTCGCTGCCATTGTTAACGCCATTCGAATTAGATATGCAGATTGATAAGAATGATAAAGTAAAGCTGTATGCAGATTTAAGTAAAGAAAGCCTCTTTCGCTACGCTTCTAGAATTGTTGAGAATGTTTTCGAACAGCGTAGAATCCATTGTATTGCGGAGGCCAGATATCCCCGAATGACTTTTGATGTAATGTGGCCCTCGCATGTTGTTGTAGGGGGATAGGGAATAAGATATACTACTATGGGAAGAAATCTAAGGGCCCGTTTGGTGAGCGGAATAGGATTATGTATTCTGAAATACATATTCTGGAATACGTATTCTGGAATAGAACGTATTTCGGTTCTCCGTTTGATTCAGCCAATATTTGATGGAAATTCGCGGACCTGAAATTTTATGTTTTCTAAAATTTAAAAAAAATGGAATAGGAATACGTATTCCAATACCACCTATTTTGGTGGAATTGCAAAACCCCATTTTTGGGCCAAAAATGGAATACGTATTCCATTTTTGCTTCGTATTCCAATCCCGTTTTGGTGCATCCAATCAAGGAATTCACAATTTTTGGAATACGTATTCCATAATACATATTCCTATTCCGCTCACCAAACGGGCCTTGGATTAGTAAGATAGGGAATAAGATATACTACTATGGGAAGAAATCTAACTTTGGCACACCTTAACTTCACTTGTGTATCGATTATAAATGGGTATGTTGGATTTTATCAATGAAATGAAAGATTTTAATGATGTTTACCAGACTACCACTCTAAGGGATCAAAAGGTCAGTTAAGGAGGGTGTTGTAATTTTTTCAAGTTGACCCTTTTGTTGTGGATCTATATTAAGAAGCTAGTTGTCTTCTGTAATCTTGCCTCTTCGAAAAGTTTTTTCATGTTGCTCATTTGTAGGTTATCCTTGTACTCATTGTCAATACCTTTGTACATGTAGCACACTTTATGACAAAGTGTCATTTTGTTTCCATCACTCCTTTGTCGCAAAAAGTACATATTTTCTTCCCACCCTTCTTTAGGGACTTTCCATCTACGAATTTCACATTGTAAAAGGTGAAAGTTGATCCTTAACTTAGCAATTAAATTTTGGCCTTTCCTTTAATTGCAGATCCTAAATATTCTTAATCCTCATGTTCCCATGTGTGATTAAGTTCTTTAATGTAATAGGTTTTCTTCCTAGATATCAATTTGTCCACATGGTTGTTCTAAATTTCTGTAATATCCATTTCTTTATTTCTATATTGGTGTTTGAACACTCTTGAGGGTTAATGTTCCATTTGTTCAACCACTTGGTATTTTGTTTCTTCCACATTCTTTTCCTATGTTCTAGCTCCTCCTCAACCATCAATTTAGGCCAATGATGTTTATCCATACTTCCCACTTTTTTTTAGATTGCTTAGCAATCAAATAATTGTTAAGGCCTCAATTTGGAACATGCCCCCTCCACCAAAAGGATCTTGTAAGGAACTGTTGACTTGACCTTGAGGTAGTAGTAAGAGATGCTTCTAGATTCTTTCTATTTGCCACCAAATATGATTTGATACACTTCTCGGCCAAAACTCTCACCCATAAAGAATAACCAAAACCACCAAAAGACCAAAGAGGGTCTTCCTAGTTTTCCAATCTCATAGTTCCGCTTTCTTGCATCTATCATGAAGAAGATAAGAAGTCTTTCATCCCCCTTGTATTCTTTTTATCTACTTGTCTCCTAACTTAATCTATAATGAAAGTCAATTTTGATATATTCGTAGTCCTCCACTATTTCTAACTGTCATGTCCCCTTTTCAAATAATTAAAAAATAATAATCTTTGCTAAGGCAAGCAGGCCCAAGAAAGTGAAGTTTCGGAAAAAGGGGGTTAATCTTTGGAAACCGTTGGACTAATAAATGAAAATTATTATTAAAATATGTTTCATTAACCTCTCTTGGATGTGAGTTACGGTTATGCCCTCTTTTAAGGGGTTTGGAGGCATTTTGGGCTGATTCCAGAACTTGATTTTTGCTCATTCTTTGTTATTCTTCAGAGGCCGCCAAACCTGTGGAGAAGGAGACCCAAGAACGAGAGTTTGCAAGTTTCTAGGGAGACCCAAGAACAGGAGTTTGTAGGTTTCCAAGAAGGCTAAGGACGGGAGTTTGAAGCCATTCCATGTGCATACTCATACAGAGTTTGTCTTTGTGTTGAACAGTGTAGATTTGTGGGTTTTCAGAGGCTACCAAACCTGTGGAGAAGGAGACCCGAGAACGGGAGTTTGCAGGTTTCCAGGGAGACCCAAGAACGGGAGTTTGCAGGTTCCCAGGAAGGCTAAGGACGGGAGTTTGAAGCCATTCCATGTGCATGCTCATACAGAGTTTGCCTTTGTGTTGAACAGTGCAGATTTGTGGGTTTTCGGGTGTGTTTTTTATATGAGTTTGGTGTTTCCAGTTGAGTATTTCATATCAGTTTGGGTTGCTATTGTATTTCAGACTTTAAGATGTTAAAATAGAGCCAAATATATGTATTGGGACGTGCTTAAACTTCTGAGATAGATTATTAGTGTTTTTGTGGTGTTTCTGGGCATTTTTGTGTTAATTTCAAGAGCCCGATGAGCATAGTTTTTGTCCTACATTTGTGAGCTGTTGTGTTAAGGCTATACAGATCTGGAAATGTCATTTTGTAGGTTGTTATGCTGCTAAAATTTCTGTAAAAATGTCCATTTTCAGATTTATTAATAATTAGTGAAGTTGTGAAGTTTTTTGGCACTATTTCGGACATACCCGATTTCAGTTTATTTGAGAAATTGGTGGATCTTTGTGATATTAGTTGTTTGATCTTAAAGATATGATTAGAGGTTGGAAATATCATATAGAATCAAAGAAAGGGACATTTCAGTGGTATCAGAGCCATGATCTTGCCAGCCTGAGGGTTTGTAGAAGCTTGCATGTCAGTTTTGACAACTACCCAGATCTTGCATGTCATAATTTATGATTGCATGTTGCTTCTAATCAGCTGCATGTCAAAATTTATGGTTGCATACTACTTCTAATCATTTTCATGTTAGTTCTTAGTGAATTTGGTGGTTGTAGAAGTTTGCATGTCAGTTTTGACAACTACCCAGATCTTGCATGTCATAATTTATGATTGCATGTTGCTTCTAATCAGCTGCATGTCAAAATTTATGGTTGCATGCTACTTCTAATCATTTGCATGTTAGTTCTTGGTGAATTTGGTGGTTGCATGTTGCTTCTAATCAGTTGCATGTCAAAATCTATGGTTGCATGCTACTTCTAATCATTTGCATGTTAGTTCTTGGTGTTTGAAGAAGTTATATCCTATTGGGGTTACACTCTACTTTATCCAAAATGGACAGGTATAGTACAGAGTCTCAGAGGACGCGATCTTGGACAATTGATATCCATAGTCAAAACAGTAGAAAGGATGGTTATTTAAACATTCGAGATAAACTTATGAAAATAAGCCATGACATATCTGAACAGTTGATTGAGCACCACCGTATAATGAATGACATGTTGTTCGACCTAGCTAAGGTGGATAAGTTGACTGGATTTCTATTTGGCAAATTTTCTCACAGGACAGATGACACAATTCCCAAGAACTTGCATGAGGAGTTTGAGAAACTAGCTGATAGCCAGGTAGAGGTCTCAAATTCTACTCTGCCACAGGAGGTGGTGGGAAAGGATATTACACAGATTGATAGTAACGGTCAACTTGATACTCAAATTGAGACAATTGTTTACAGGTCATCAAAGGGTGATGCCATAGGTATTCAGGATGGTATAGTTACAACAGGCAGTGACTACAGTGTAGTGGGTTCAGATGATGATTATGAGGATGTTGTTGTGCAGGATGGTGAGATACCTGGTAGAGATGAGCAGACATTGAGCATTCATGATTTTGCTGAGAAAGAGTACCAGGCACAGTTAGATGCTTCATCACATGAGGTTGAGGCTGGTAGTACTTCACATGATTTGTCCAGCCAGCTGAAGGTGAACAAAGATAGTATTGTGACTTCATTATCTCATCATGACAGGTATGTGGAGTTAGTTGGTATTGGTCATATTACTCAGGTGAGGAGTTTGCTTGAGTTACCAGTTGATTCTAGTTTACGGATATGGACTCGAGATTGTTATATTGGCGTTTGGGATTCAGTTGACTGGAGATCTTTAACACTTTTTGGTAGCAGTGTTTGTTTGGGTGCTATCATGGATTTGATTAGCAGATTACACGATGTTGTCTTTTCTTGTGCCAATATCTTGTCTGATGTTGGTATTAGTTTTTATACACTGATGTTGGGCTTTGTTCATATATCCAGTCGACCATACTTGTTGGAATGTGTTGATGATATTTCATATTTGGCAGTGTGTATAGATGAGTCCCAGGATCATATTGGCATTGATGACATCCAGGAGGATGCAGTGGGCAATTTTGAAGACTTAGTTTCCTTGGGTATAGAGGAGTTGGACAGCAATGCTAATGTTTTTGATACTCCGTATGTTGATATGAGCTTTAGATTTGATTCACAGGATATGGATGGTAATACTCTAGAGACTAGTAACTTTGAGGATACTCCTTTAGACAGTGCATCAAAGGAGGTTTGTAGGAGATAGTCAAGCCAGTGCCATCATGTGTCTAATCAATTGAGAGTTAGTGACCGAGACATTGCTATCACTTGCCAGCATTTTGATGCTGCTTGTCAGTTGTTAGCAGTTTATGGATGGGGTTCTCCTACTAGTGATGAGCAGGGAGGCAGTTATCTTTCCTTGACAGAGTTCCACTCTTTATGGGAGGCTATTCGGATTTTGAGACAGAATTATATGCAGTTGGTAGCCGACAGAGATTATCTTATGGAATGGGGCAGTACAACATATGATGCATTGTTGGCCAAGGAAGATGAGGTGAGTGAGCTTACTGAGCAGCTTGAGGTGACTTCTGAGATTCTTGAGAGTACATAGTTGGCTTTCAAGGAGTCATAGTTTCATTTGGCTAAGGTGACCATGGAGTTAGAGCGACTACAGTCTTTACCTGATTCTATACAGTCACAAGCTATGGTGTTTGGTGATCCGAGAATGTCCATGGCCGAGATTGTCAGAGACAGTGGAGATGGGGATGCATCCATCCTTGATACTAACATTGGCATATCAAGTTCATTCCCACTAGAGTCAGGTTCAGTTGAGTTGGGTGTTGTAGCAGATTGTTGTATGCCTGACATGGTGGTGGCCTCTAGTACTGATGACACGAAGACTAGAGATTTATCAAAGATCATGTGTAATGTTGGTGAGTCGGCAGTTGGCATGGTTCCTGCTAGTAATACTACTCCCTTGGTGATATCTTCGGAGGTAGTAGTCAGTTCCAACATGGTTAATGATCAATTGCAATTAGTTTCATCTAGATTACAGTCTGAGCCACTGACTGAGATTGGCGAATTCTATCAGCATTACACTGTGAGGTACGCTCATCAATTTACCTTTGATGACTATGTTAATGAGATGATGATACAGATATGTACTTTGGTTCCTAGTGCTTATCATCAGTTATGGGATAGTTTGATGCCTCAAGATGAGAGTTGTGATGGGCATGACACGGTGATATGTTCTACAGTTGATAGCTTGATAATATGTGACTTAGAGCAGGAGTTTGGGAGTGATGCTTCAGTGGGTGTTGTTATTGATTCTACTCCTTTGGCTATGACATCTCCTGACTTAGCTAGTGATCAGTCACAGTGGGTTGTATCACTTGTTCATGGTGAGCTGTTGACTGAGGTTGGTTTTTTTAATCAACATTATATTGCAGGGTATGTACATCAGTTAGCATTTGATCCTTGTTTTGAGGAGTTGATGGCAGGCAAATTTGGTTTGGATTCCATTTCTTACTCTTTATCTTGTAATGTCTTTTCACCATCAGCAATGCATGGAAGTTATGGTTATGAGATAGTGGCTAGTGATTTGCAGAGTTGTGTTGATTGCAGGAGTTGTATAGTGTGTGGATTCTCCATACTTGGTATAGTTTCATTCGAGAGCGTTCACCATTGTTGCAGAGTTGGATTGTACATTCCGTATAGGCCAGTGGGATGCGTTGATGGTATTTACTGTGTTGGTAGTTTGATTTGTCCACTTTACTTGGGTTCTGATGTTCTAAGAGTTTGTGTCTCATGGGTTTTTGACTATGGTAGTGGTGATTTTGGAGTTTGGTTGAGCTATAATTGTCAGTTTGATTATGGATTCCTCTTGGTCATATTGCAGAGGATATTGCAGGAGCCTGCGTTAATTGGTAGTAGTATAGTTCATGATTACATTTGGGATCCAGGTGGATTGATTGGTTTATTGTTCAGCCATTGCTTGAGGACAAGAAATGTTTGGGAGGGGAGGACTTGTCATGTCCCCTTTTCAAATAATTAAAAAATAATAATCTTTGCTAAGGTAGGCAGGCCCAAGAAAGTGAAGTTTCAGAAAAAGGGGGTTAATCTTTGGAAACCGTTGGACTAATAAATGAAAATTATTATTAAAATATGTTTCATTAACCTCTCTTGGACGTGAGTTATGGTTATGCCCTCTTTTAAGGGGTTTGGAGGCATTTTGGGCTGATTCCAGAACTTGATTTTTGCTCATTCTTTGTTATTCTTCAGAGGCCGCCAAACCTGTGGAGAAGGAGACCCAAGAACAGGAGTTTGCAAGTTTCTAGGGAGACCCAAGAACAGGAGTTTGTAGGTTTCCAAGAAGGCTAAGGACAGGAGTTTGAAGCCATTCCATGTGCATGCTCATACAAAGTTTTCCTTTGTGCTGAACAGTGCAGATTTGTGGGTTTTCCGAGGCTGCCAAACCTGTGGAGAAGGAGACCCAAGAACGGGAGTTTGCAGGTTTCCAGGGAGACCCAAGAATGGGAGTTTGTAGGTTCCAAGAAGGCTAAGGATGGGGGTTTGAAGCCATTCCATGTGCATGCTCATACAGAGTTTGCCTTTGTGCTAAACAGTACATATTTGTGGGTTTTCGAGTGTGTTTTTGGTATGAGATTGGTGTTTCCAGTTGAGTATTTCATATCAGTTTGGGTTGCTGCTGTATTTCAGACTTTAAGATGTTAAAATAGAGCCGAATATGTGTATTGGGACATGCTTAAACTTCTGAGATAGATTATTAGTGTTTTTGTGGTGTTTCCGAGCATTTTTGTGTTAATTTCAGGAGCCCGATGAGCATAGTCTTTGTCCTACATTTGTGAGTTGTTGTGTTAAGGCTATACAGATCTAGAAATGTCATTTTGTAGGCTGTTATGCTGTTGAAATTTTTGTAAAAATGTCCATTTTCAGATTTATTAATAATTAGTGAAGTTGTGAAGTTTTTTGGCACTATTTTGGACATACCCGATTTGGGTTTATTTGAGAAATTGGTGGATCTTTGTGATATTAGTTGTTTGATCTTAAAGATCTGATTAGAGGTTGGAAATATCATATAGAATCAGAGAAAGGGACATTTCACTAAAAAGTTGCCCTCAAATATGAATGTTTGTTGATGTTTTTCTTTTTCGAAGAAAATATCATGACTTTAGTCTTAGCAATATTGACTTCCATCCCTACCACTAAGCAAAATGACTTTAGATTTTTCAAATGTTATCACAAATTTGTGCAGCTTTTTGCAATAAGGATAAGGTCATTAGCGTAAAGAAGTAGTTTTGTCACATAACTTGTCAGTTGCACACATTCTCCATTAGAATTGTTTAGCCACTCTTCCAGTTTATCAATGTAGAGGTCAAAGAGAGTAAGAGACAAAGGGCACCCTTGTTTGACCTAAATGTCACTCCCAAAACATTTAAACATGCCCTTTTTAGTTTTGATTTTCTCTTGAACTCATTCCTAGAATTTATAGATAGCATCCAAAAACATTTTTGGGACTTGCAATTCTTACATTTTGTGCCAAAGTTTATTCCTAGGGACAATGTCAAAAGCCTTCTTAAAATCCACAAAGCATGAAACTATAAATAGGTATGTTGGATTTGAGCACACCCTAACTTCACCTAACTAAAGATTATAAATAGGTATGTTGGATTTTGATTATATTTATCATTTTCATATGTGAATTAACTGTTAAAAGTTAAGGTTTTAAATTTTTGGCTATTCATGAATATTTGTATAGAGATTGTAAAACAAAAAATTGTCATTTCAAAGTGTTGCCTTGAAAGGGACTCCTCATTCTCCAACACCTACCAATCACATATCCAAAAAAGATGCATTAGAACTCCAAGTAATAAACATAATAAGATATAACATATTCAGTATGTGACCTCACTTACAATGTATACATTATCACTAGGAAGGGGGTTTAATACAATAATTCAACACCTTATTTTAATAGTTTGTTATCCTTCATTATCAAGGGATCATCATTTGTTATCTCATAAAGGATCCAACCAAATCAAATGACACACAAACCCTAAACACCCTAAACATGTCAAATATTCTTCTATTGTCGTGTATGCAACCAAATCAGGGGTGTTACCTACCTCCTCGAAGTCCTAAATCATTTTTTATCCTTTATTTTTTCATTCTCAAACTTTATTCTCCCACTTTGTTCCTAAGAACACATCTCATGGACATTCCTTCTCTACATGTGACTAGGGTTTTGGTCCAACACTTATAAGTAGTGCCTCCATCGAAATTGATCATTTCAGTTTCTTTCTCACAATGGTTCTAAGCATTTACTTTTACAGTTTCTTTTTGTTTCAATCATTTTCTTTGTATTGAATTGAGGGTTTGAGTAAGTCTATCTATTTTAATCATACTGTCAAATGATTGCATTCAATGTCAAATAAATCGGGTGTATTATCGATAAAGTTAATTATAATCATGAAATATTAGTGTTTTCTATATTTAAGCTTTACTCACTTGCCCTCTAGGTTTTTGGTGGGTATAAGTATTGTTTCTTTGAATTTAATCAAGGATTTGAGTCAGACCATCTTTATTTTTTATACCTTGAAATTATTACCTGGAATGTCAAAGGAATGTGGTACATTGTTGATAATATAATTAAATTTTCTACTTTAATCATGAAATGTTACTTTAGTCATTTGCTTTTATAGTTTCTTGTTTGTCTCAACCATTTATCTATATGGAATTGAGGGTTTGAGTTAATCTATCTATTTTTTTAATCATAAAATCATATTATTATATGGAATGCCAAAGAACTAGAGTACATTGACAATAATATGTTGACTACTAGTTTTATCATAAAATGTTAGTATTTTTAATATTTAATCTTACTTGTGATATTTTATTCATGAGTCATCTGAGATTTCACTAGGTATCAAGCACTATTTCTCGCTAATGAATTATAGTATGGCATTGATCTTACATCATGTCCTCATATGCACTATTGTATTCATTTTCTTTTACAACTTCTTGTTTAATTGAACCACTTTTCTATATTGATTCACGGGTTTGAGTGAGTCCATATGCATCTAATCATAATTGTTGGTAAATAGATTGTTCTATCTTATAATAACTCTCAAAGTGCCCAAATTTGTAAAGAACAATTGAATACAACAATTGGGAAAATGTTATTTGATGATTAGTTTCCACCTAAATTATAGGTACAACTCCCTTGCATATAATTTTCAAAGAAAATGTTTATTTCTAATTCTACTATGGTATGGTCTTGACCAGAGAACAAAAGAGATAAACCAAGTTAGGCCTAGGCAAGACTAACTCAGGGAATGGATTGGTCTTGAGATGAGATCAATTCTAGAAATTCACACATCTTATAAATTTGCATAATTGATAGTGCAATTATGAATATTTGCAATATGAATAAGTTGCAAGAATTATTGGAATGATCTCATCTCAAGACCAATCCATTGCCCGAGTTAGTCTTGCCTAGACCTAACTTGGGTTTACCTCTTATGTTATCTGGTCAAGAACATACCATTTAGAATTAGAAATAAACAAATTCTTTGAAAATCATATGTAAGGGAGTTGTACATGTAATTCAGAGGGAAATTAGTCATCAAATAATATTTTCCCAACCGTTGTATTCAATTGTTCTTTACACATTTGAGCACTCTGAGAGTTATTATTAGATAGAATAATCTGTTTACCAATATATTTTTGGCGACTCTGATGGGGATTTCTAATCTGCCTTCTCCTCGACGAGTTTCGGCCCATGAAGATAGATTTTATGACACAGACAAATCAAACTCTCTAGAATCAAGCACAAGGTTGTGGAAACAAGTCAAAATGAGTACAATCCAATCAAACATAGAGGAGGTAGTAGAATCTTTCAAAAATGCTCAATCTACTTAACCATGGTGAATACCCTGTTCAAAGGTGGCAAAACAAAGGTTGAAATCAAATCTATGATGCAGAATACATTGGAATATCCATGTCACTTATTGAAAAGTCAATTGCCCTCAAAGATGAATCCCTAACCATTAGATGAAGATCAGATCAAAGGTTTTCAAAACATCACAACTTATATTCCATATGATCAAAGATAAGTCACAAAGATGCAAAAAGTGACATGAGCGGTTCAAGTGTGTAGTCATCGTGACATCACACAATTAAACGGAAAGTTAAAATCTTAAGTTGTAAAGTTGTGCACAAGGTGATAGTCAATTTTACATAGTTAACACAACATCATGGGTGGCAAAATAGTTAAGACTTTTCAAATTGCGAGGATGTGAAGAATGAACATGACGGTTAAGATCTAAAGCTATCACATCATCATTGGTGGTTAAAGTTGACCTAAGGTTAATGTTGCGACAAAGAGAACACATGTATTCACAACTTTGTAGAGTTACATGATGGGTTAGAGTTTTAAGTTGTGAGTATGCAAAAATGTAATATTAAAACTATCATCGCAGTGTCATAGATGATTAAACTAACCTTCGAATTTGGGTTGCGAAGCTGCAAAAGGTGATCTAGGCTATTAAGTGAAAGTTGATGGGAACATTGCATGAAGTAATGCAATTAAGAGATTTTAAGTAGTGAAGCTACGAAAAGTAATCTAGGACATTCAAATTTTGAACTGTCACACCATCGCAAGTGGTTAAGAGTAATCTAAGGTTAAGGTTGTGAAGGAGCGATAATATGTTTTCGCATGTTTGTAGGTGTTTAAAAGAAACCTTGAGTTAAGGTTGCGAAGTAGTGAGAGCTAATCATTGCATCGTCATATTGGTTAAGAGTGTTATATGAATGGTAGTTGCAACAAGGGAAAGATAAAGAGCATTATTAGGTTTTAATCACGATCGTTAATTCAAGATCAATGACGAGAATTCAAACTTGATCTGATTGTTGAGATACAAATTACATGGATTTGGTACCAAGTTAATTGTTACATATCAGATAGGAAAATGAACTATTTTGAGGATTTCTAACCATTCATATTTTCTTTCTCTAATGTATTGAATTGTAACGGATGATTGTTGGATTTATAAGCGATTCAAGTGCTCAATCAATATAATTGATGAATCTTTAATGAACCAAGAACCCTAAGAGGGGGCCTATATATGTAATGTTGGAAGTTAATGGAAAGGTCAAAAAATTTTGGTGTGAAATAATCTATGTTGTAGAGATAAGAAAGGAAGTGTTCAATACTGTTGATTTACTGTTCCATGCATACGTTAGTCTGTGTATTTTTTTCAAGTTAGATTAGAAATCTGAAGACAAATAGAGTTTTGTTTCATGTTTCAATTTAATGAATTGAAAAGTAATCAAAGAATTACTAAAGTTAAAAGAAATACTTCTGTTGTGATGTATAAATCATATCCTTGCATCTTAGCTTTATATCATTTCAACCTGCATCTTATTCATATTGCAAATCTTCACAATTACACTCAATTATGCAAATTCATAAGATGTGTGAATTTTCATAATTGATTTCATCTCAAGACTAATCCATTGCCTGCGTTAGTCCTACCTAGGCCTAACTTGGTTTACCTCTTCTGTTCTCTGGTCAAGAACATACCATAGTAGAATTAGAAATAAACAAATTCTTTGAAAATCATATGTAAGGGAGCTATACCTATAATTCAGAGGGAAATTAGTCATCAAATAACATTTTCCCAACTATTGTATTCAATTGTTTTGTACACATTTGGGCACTTCTAGATTTATTATAAGATAGAACAATTTGTTTACTAACAGATCTTTGGCAACTTTGTCGAGGAGATTGAATAGTCGCTAGACTCGAAAAGGGTTTAACATGAAGAAAAATGGTGCTACCTCATGAGAATGTGTTTCCTGTACTCCAACCTAATTTTGGATTCCAAGATGACCAAGAAGATATCATTTCTTCCCTGAACATATATGTCTAGAGATATAGAAGAAATACTAAGCACTATAGCAATGCTAGCCAAGTGTTTGAATAAGATCTAGCTAGAGTTGAAGCATGAGAAAGAGCAATCCAAAGGAGAG
This sequence comes from Cupressus sempervirens, assembly GCA_028749045.1. Taxonomy (NCBI): domain Eukaryota; kingdom Viridiplantae; phylum Streptophyta; class Pinopsida; order Cupressales; family Cupressaceae; genus Cupressus; species Cupressus sempervirens. The sequence continues at coordinate 1,098,130,456 of CM053785.1, forward strand.
AACTTGGAAGAGCAGAATCCAGAGCTCAACAATAGAATTAATTTGAAACTCTAGATCAAAGAAGATTTCTTAGGAGTACCAAAAAGCAAGGTGGTATTTGAAAGACTTACAGAACTTGGCTTCCCCATATTAGAAGTACCCTGTTAGAGAAGTGATAGGAAGAGCAAAAGTAGACCACCTTCACCTCCCAAGGAACAAACTCCATTATCTACCACTTGTCAAGGATTGACCCTAATCAGAGTAGTTGCTCCTCCTGTTGTTAATTTTCCACAATACCTTGCACAAATAGTCGTGGCAGCTCCTTGGGTCGTTGCGACTGGTCCTTTACAACTTGTAGCATATCATCCACTTCCTTCATGTTCTAGGAAGAATTTTCCCAAATTTTTAGGAGATGGAAAAACTTCTATGGATGAACATATCAAGGCTTTCTTTGCAACAACTCATATTATGGGAGTTGGACACAAAGATGTGGTTGTCAGATTGATTGTTGAAACTTTGGTTAAAGTTGTGGTTGATTGGTTCTATCATTTAGGTGATGCCACAATTACAATTTGGATGACAATGAGGATAGTATTTGAAGTGTGGTTCAAAATAGTCAAAGATGAACAGACATTGTTATCACAACTAATTTCTATCAAGAAGCAGGCTTCTGTAAGCGTGAGAGATTTTGTTGCTAACTTTAACAAAATCACTAATAGGATTCCTATGGTGGATAGGCCTACTACAGGAAACTTGAAAATCTTCTTCATAAGTGCCATGCCACTTGATATTAGCTTTGATTTAAGAAGGACTCGTCCTGTTGATTTAGAAGCAATGTAGAGAATGACTATGGAATTAGAAGATGACATGATCTTGACAGGAAGATGGAAATATGAGATACAAACTAAGACCAGTACCAATAGTACCACCTCTTCAGAGGAAATGATTCAAAAGTTGTCAAATGAGCTTATTGCCATGAAGAGACAACTTCCCAAATTTAATAACCCTTATTAGTAGAATTTTGAAGACCAAACTAGAAGGAATAATGATGGAAGAAATAATGAAGGTAGAACCCTACAATTGACTAGTCCACAATAAATATTGGCCATTGAAGCACCCCCTAAAAAGGGAAACATGTGTATATTTCATTTGACAACAGACCATGATGAAGAAAGTTGCCCAGAAGTAGTCCACATGATGCAGTTGCTGATGACTAATGAATTGAGTACCTCAATGTCAGGGGTTGAAATGGATTCGTGCTCAATTGACGACTCTGCAAATTTATTATTAGAGAACAAGTCTGCTCAGAAAGACACATAGAATGCTATGCTACCATAGATGGTATTGTACATGCCATGCTCACTAGAAGTCAAAACGGCAAAACCACAGTTCCTAATTCTCCTTCAGGTACCCATGATCTATCTACTTCAAGTATTAAAGACACTAGTCAAAGAATGAAGATTCTTCAATCGGGTAAGGAACAAGGTCCCTTCAATTTTGTTCAATTCTGCAAAGATTCCAAAATTCAAATTTCTCCTATAGATTATTTGAAATCTAATCCCACTGAATTAAAAAGATTCGTAGAGCACTATAAAGGCAATGATATGAATTTGAATCATAATGTTGCTTCAACCTTAGAAGATGAATCCTTGACATCCAATCTTTTTGAACAAGGGGAACCTACGGTTCTAGCCACCTTTCCTGGTCAAAAGCCAGAGTCTTTCTATGTATCCCTTTAGATAAATGGCTGCAAGTTGAACAATTGTATTATAGACTCAGGAGCTTCCAACAATGTTATACCCTACCCTGTAGCTAAAGCCTTAGGTCTCACTCTCACCAAGGTTCATGGTAGATGCTACTCTATGGATGCCAAGCAAGTCCCATTGGTTGGACAAATCAAAGATGCTTAGGTAGCCCTAGTTGTTCCTCTAGAGAAGAAATTGTTTTAAACTATCTTGGTTTTTGATATTCTCGCTAGCTACAGGTTATTGCTGAGTAGAATTTTTTGTAGAGATTTAGGTGGAGAAATAAAATTAGATTGGTCTTGGGCCATAATTCCAATGGGTAGCAAGAAAATTAAGCTAGAACCTAAAGAGAAGGCTAAATTCACCATTCTGAAATTAGATGATCCCAAAGCTCAAATACTATATCAAGAATTGGAATTTGGAAATTATATGCTATTCCTTAATGATAATATTGATGAACATGAAGGTGAAGTAGCAAAAATTTAACTCTACTAAGGAAGGAACATAACAAATCTGGACACTAGAATTTGGCAGAAGTTGCTCTTCCTCTAGCTCAGGCGCATGAATTATATTGATACCTCTGGATGGCAAACTAGAGCCTATGTATTTCAAATTAGAATTTAGGAACATGAATAATACAACCAAGTATGAGGCCCTGCTCCTTAGAATGAAAGCTTGAGGGGATGCTAAATTGATTGTCCACCAGGTAAAGGGTTAGTATTTTGTGAAAAATCATAAATTGAAAAACTACTGCAACAAATTATAGGATGAGATTGAAGGATTGGATGCCTTCTCAATAAAGTCTGTGCCAAGAGATTTGAACTCAAAGGAAGACTCACTAGTAGTATCTGCATCCCTACTACTGCCCCACCCAAAATTCAAAGATAAAAGGTATCATGTGGAAGCCATATACAAACTATATGTGCCTGATAATGTAGATTATTGGAAGGTATTTAAAGACAATAAGAGCCTACAAATATTTTTAGAGAATTCTAGGAGTTTTAATGGAAATGATTCTAGTGATTGCCAAGGGGACCACCTCAGAAAATGGAAGAAAGAGGAACCTGGAGTCATCCAATTACAAGGTAATACTATTCCCCCTACTTCATATCATTGGAAAAATTGTTCAATCACCATGATACTTATGTCAAGTAGAAAATAGCGGAGAAAGGACCTACCACAATGTTAGTGAACAAATTTTCCTCCAAAGAAAAACATACAAATTAACCCCAAAAGCCCAAATAGGAAGACTGAATATACACTAACAGTTGAGTCACTTCGCTATTGAAAAGCATAAGCACCCTTTGAATTTATCCGAGTACAGCTCCCCGTGTATAGTTTACAATGAATTTACAAAAATACAAATACAGATGCTTTTAACCATAAAGCACAAAAGTTTTACAAACATCTATCTGTAAACACGATATAGATGTGAAAAACTAACTAAAAGGAAATAGAAAATAAATGACACAAAGTCCATTTATTCAAGCATTACATTACAGAAATAACATAGAGAAAAGACAAGCTATTCGTCCCAAATACATGAAAAACCATAGTACCAAGTCCAAAGGATAATCCTGATCATGATCAAATGCAACAGATACATGATCAGAGAAAGTCAATACCACTCCAAGTTGAATATTGATTAGAAAAGATGCATTTAAACTCAAAGTTTTAATATATTGTTGTTTATCCCCTCTTAACACAACAAAATAATATATATTCTATTGTTTATGTACAATAATCGCTATCTAGAAATAAAAATTCGCTTCCCCTGCATTGCAACAGAACAGAAAAACTCCCCCTCTTAGAAGCCTAGAGTCTGTAGAAAAAGGTAGTCTTCTTTGGCCAAAAACTGGAACCCCTTTTTTGTTACCTTCTGCATATGATAAAGGACTTCAAAACTATTAAACATTTATGGTAACCAATTCTTGGGAATGAGAAACTTACTTATCTCCTTGCATCCCCAAATGTTTATATCATCATAAACGTTATTTTTATAACTATGTGAATACAAGACCTCTACAATATGCATCTATTGATAGTTGGCATTTTCAGATGTTTTTAACACATGGCTATACTTCAATCAAAATCATTCTATAGTATGGAGAAGATAACATGACTTGAACTTGTATCCAACCTAGACAAAACACTTCGAATCCATACTAATTCAACCAATCTTTACTTGACATGGTCCACATAGGAACTCGACATCTCCTTTAGACCAAATGCTCCTTATTGGAGAGCTTTATGCCTCTCGCCAGGGACTCAACTTAAAACTGTTTTGTGACTATGATCGCCTCTCAAGTCAAATACTTTGTTCAACTTTCTCTATCAAATACTTTATGAGATCTCCCCAAGATGTAGATGTCTAGTTGTCACCTTTTAAAGCATTTTGTCAAATGGTTCGCAGCCTAGATTAAATCCATATATTCCTACCATGTGACGGTGAGGCCATGAGCCAGTATAGGTGATATTCTTACCATTGACATCCATCAAATCCAATGGCTATGTTTGCACACTATTCCTTCCTGTGACATCTTGTTAATTATCAGGTGCTTGAATCGCTATTAACATTCATTCCAAGCTCGGGTTCTGAGTGCTCTCATTGAATGATCTCAGACTTGGACTTTGTGAGTGGCGGCTTTCAATTGTGATGTTATTTTCAATTGGGCTCCCATTATTTCTCTCACCTTCTTGTCGACACAGGATGAAGCTCAAGTTGGGAATGGCTGGTAGACACACACACAAATTGCCATAGTTAGGTCAAGGAGTCATAGGCTCCCTCCATCTATACTGCTCCATCGTGAGCACTCCATCAAGGACGCCACCAACTCAACTAGTCTTCTCACAATGGGCTATGGCCAGAATATACTGTTTAAACAACTCATTCCCTGTTCCGTACAAGTTGTTCATACACAAAAGTAGCATTGTGCCATTGACTTGTGCGGGTCCAATTTCATGATGAGGGTTTCATCTTTGAAGAAAAGCCTTGGGCGACCTGTCAAGTTGACACCATTGATAGGTAATTTGACAAACAATTGGCATCGATGACCACAATTTTTTTTTTCACAATTTATATCCATGGAATGTGCCAAGTTGCATCAGTAATCCCATATAGGAGCCTCAAGGACCTAATATCGAAATATCTCAACAAAAAAAACTCTGTATATGATAAAGAGTCGATACCTAGGATCACGGTCATGGTATGTGAAGTGTGATGTGTTCAATTTGTAGCTTCTATTGATTTTGACCATGTTCTTTAAAAAGCCAGGCACCTTCATGTTCCGCGGGTTCTACTCTCAACTTGAATGTGAGCACCGTTTCTTTGATGAAGCAATCTTCAAATGCATCATTCTCGGTACTAGATCTCTAATGAATTGCTCTTTAGGATGAGAGGGAAATCAGGCTCCTTCACTAGCTATTAATGACAAATTCTTAGAATTCACTGAATGTTCAATGATCTATTTGATGGGTGTTGGTTGTGCGGGTGTGGATGATTTGCATACATTCTGGTGGTCCTCCTTTGAGCATTTGCACCTCTATACTTTCTCGAGAGGCTTGAGCTTGCATTCTTGCTCATCGAGCACAATGTAGTCACCATTGATAATTTGAACACCAAATTGCTCCTTGAACTTGAGCATCCTCTATAACTCTTGCTTAAAATATGATGGGAATGATTCGTTTATTTTAAGTCAACTTTTTATTATGCTTCCCCCGCTCCATGGACCACTACTTCAAACATCATATGGATTTCGTAATTATTGGAAACAATATAAATCTAACATCCTTGATTCTACAAACTATTACCCAAGAGTATGATCATCAGCCTATAAATTCAAATGGTTGTGTCTTTGGGAGACTTCAATAGATTATGGACCAATACAAACATCACTTTTGTATTCACCATGTTTACAAAGTGTCATACCTTACTAACCCAAATGCATTTAATGTCTTCAAAGCCATATAGCAAGCTAAGCATACAACTTTATGGTATTAGTCACTTAATTAGTTTTAACCCTACTTTTGTTCTCATTAATGATTAGGTAACATCTTAGCACATTAGCATTCTTAATTTTGAATATATTCTTTGATACTTAGTTTAGAATGCAATGCCTATTTGATCATCCATATTGAATCTTGGAACTAAAACACTATTTTAGGGATGTTTCAATTTGCATCATGGAATCGTGAACCTAAACTTTGGATTATTGAATCGAGACTAAATTTTGACATTGAATTGAACATGGATTCTGAACTTTGCTTTTCCATTTCAATATCTGAGCTTCGGACCACTTGAACCACTTGAACCTCTTCGAACTACTTTGAACCTTAGTTCAAAGAGGTTCAAGGTTCCACAATAAAAATTTAATCATTGGGTCTATATTGGATAGCAACACGCTGGTGAATATGAAGGAGTGAACATTGGATGTAAAGTAAGCTCTAAAATGATTAATGTCAGAAAATGTTGCACATCGAAATAAAGGGAAGAAGTTGAGAAACTTTTTCTTGAATACCAAGATGTGTTTGCATGGAGTCATGAAGATTTAAAAAGTTTCATAAATGAAAGCTTCAAGCATGAAATTCCTTTAAAACTAGATGTTGCTTCTTTTAGATAGAAACAGAGAAGCTACAATCCAAAGGTTGTTGATGCCATATTCAGAGGAGTGGATAAAATGCTTAAGGCAAGAATCATATACTTGATTCACTATTCCACTTGGATAGCTAACATAGTGCTAGTTAGGAAGAAAATTGAGAGATAAGGATATGTGTAGATTTCTAGAACTTGAATCAAACATCATAAAAGATAATTGCACGCTAATATGGATCACCTATTATAGATAGTGATAGGTATGAATATGATGCCTATGCTTGATGGCTTCTCGAGCTACAATCAATTCGAAGTGGAAAAGAAAGATCAACATAAAACCACTTTTACCATCCCGTGGGGGACTTTTGCATATCATCGAATGCCCTTCAGCCTCATCAATGTCGGCACCACTTTCCAACAAGGTATGGAACTCTCTTTTGTAGATATGAAAAATAATATTATTGTCATATATATAGATGACTTGATAGTGTTTTCAAAGAAGAGGAAGGATCATATAGGAGATTTGAGGAAAGTACTACAATGATGTCACTAATTTTAAGATGCTTTGGCAATGTTACTATTGGCCTGGAATGTTCAAAGAAGCCTACCATAGGGTATCCAAATGCGAGAAGTGCAAGATGTTCACAGGTAGACCTCAATTGGTGGCATTACCTCTCAAACCAGTAGTAATTGAGGATCCATTTCAATAGTGGGGTCCTGATTTCATAGGTCCTATAAACCCTACGACCATTGCTAGTCATACCTACATAATCACTGCTACAAATTACTTCACGAAGTAGGTGGAAGTCAAGGAAACAAAAATAACTACTTCTAAGGTAGTGTGTGAGTTTATCAAAGAGAACATCATGGTAAGATTCGGGGTGCCCACAAAAATAGTGACAGATAATGCAACTTATTTTTCCTCCATTGAAATTACTAAATTTTGTTTCAAATATGGCATAACAATCAGTCACTCTTCAGACTATTTTTTGTAAGGAAATGGTCAAGCCGAATCCAGCAACAAAAGCTTGGTCAACATTGTGAAGAAACTGGTGTTAGATAACCAAAAAACTTGGCACAAGAAAATTCATGAAGCACTCTAGGCTGACAAAGTGACTTCGAAGAGGGTGATTGGCATTTCCCCTTCTAAACTTGTTTATGAAGTTGAGGCAAGTCTCCCCTTACCATTAGAATTGGCTAACAACAAGTTAAGAATGGTAATAGAAGATGGCATTTACAAAGATGGCCTTTAAAAACAGATCCTATACCTGAGAAAACTTGAGGAAGAAAGAGAGAAAATAGTTGATCATATTACACAACACCAAATGAATATAAAGGACTTGTTTGATAAGAAAACTAGACCCTGGAAGTTCATGGTAGGATATGTGGTATTGCTATGGGATAAGAGAAGAGCATCTAAAGGCATGCATGGAAAATTTAAGACACTCTAGAAGGGCACATTCACCATTCATCAAGCTTTTGAGAGAAACTCTTCAAGTTGGCATATCCAGATGGTGAATTACTACCCTTGACCTATAATAGTCAAGATTTGAAGCTATACCAAGTTTCCAGTTGAAAACAGGTAACCCCTGCATTGTATTATATTTGCATTTGGTTCCTATTTTTGTTTCCCTTGTTAGTTTCCTTTGATTTATTCTGCTTTCCTTATTTTGTTTGGTTGTGTTGTTGCCTTTTGTTTATTCTTTTGTGAAACTAGAGATCTAGGATTCCTTGCTTAGACATGGAAATGTCCAAGTCCCCAGACAGAGCCAACTATTGTCTCCACTTTTGTTCTCTACGTGTTAAAGAAAATGAACCTTAGATGTCGAGTTAAAAGTGGTATTCTTCTGATTATGTTATGATCAGTCTAGATATAGTTTTTCTTAAGCTGGGAGGTCTTTATCAGGTTTTCCTCATTTGCTTTCTTTTCTGATGAATGGGGTGGGTTATCCTAAATTCATGTCTCTTAATGGGTAAGTTTAGTACCTAACTCGATAAAGATCATATTTTACTCACTCACAATATAATGCATTTATTCAAAGACAAAATTAAAATTTCCAATCTTCATATTGCAACTTCTTGGGGGATTTCTAATCTGCGTTCTCTTTGGCAAGTTTCAGCCCATAAAGGTAGATTTTTCAACACAAACAAAAGTAAGCTCACTAGAATCAAGCACGAGGTTGTGGAAATAGGTCAAAGTGAGTACAATCTAATAAAATATAGAGGAGGTAGAAAAAGCTCTTAGAAATGCTCAATATACTCAATAATGGCAAATAATTTGGTCAAAGGTCATGAGAACAAAGGTTGAAATCAAATCAACAGTGTAGAAAACATTGGAATATCCATATCACCTATTGAAAAGTCAATTTCCCTTGGAGATGTATTCCTAACTATCAGATGAAGATTAGATCAAAGGTTTTTGCAACATCACAGCTTATATTCCATATGATGAAAGATAAGTCACGAAGCTGTGAAAAGTGACCTGATTGGTTACGTGTGCAGTCATCACGACATCGCACAATTAAACGAAAAGTTAAAATCTTAAGTTGTGAAGTTGCGCACAAGGTGATAGTCAATTTCACATGGTTAACACAACATCGTGGGTGGCAATATAGTTAAGACTTTTCACATTGTGAGGATGCGAAGAATGAACATGATAGTTAAGATCTAAAGCTATTGCATCGTCGCTGGCAATTAAAGTTAACCTAAGGTTGATGTTGCGATAGAGAAAAAGTATGTATTTGTAGCTTTGCAGAGTTACATGATGGGTTAAAGTTTTAATTTGTGAGCATGTGAAAAAGGTAACATTAAAACTATCATTGTAGTGTTGTAAATGTTTAAGCTAACCTTCGAATTTGGGTTGTGAAGCTGTGAAAGATGATATGTAGTGCTTGCCCCTAGTTCGCATTTTGTTATCATTGTTGAACTCTTTTAAGAGCTAGTTTTATGTTGATGGTTAGCAGCATTGTTATGAGATTATCAGATATTGTGCTATGGATTCAGTTTATTATGTGATGAGATTACTTAGACTCTACATTTCATGTATGTAAGATGATTATTTTCAGTGTTTGCATAATAATGATTAGTAAGATGATTTGTTATCATATGGATACTTACCCCATACTTGCATGTGTATGGTGTGTGTGTGTTTGTTTTGCGTGTTCGCTTTTGTATGGCGTGTCTGATGTGGTTAAGGAAGGGAGTCGTAGTCACCTGCTAGTCAGGATCTACATGATGCACCACTTCTTGCCATTGCCTGTTTAGTTTAGTATATATTGTGTTTGTACATGCATGGTTTTTATGCAGGTTGCAGGTACCGGGTATCAACTTCCCTGAATTGTCAGGATGAGCGTACCCTATCACATTATCTCAATGACAAGAGAGGGGAGATAAATTCTCAAGTCCAAATCCCAACCCTTTAAGCCATTTGTTCTAATTAGAAAATTAGGACAAGTATTTGAGTTGAGTACCCTCCGAATGCATTAGATGATGTAATTCATGATATTAACCCTTGGATTGATTTTGTATGTATTTTGGCTATGATGGATTTTCATATTTTATTCTTGTGAGTCTTTAGTGTATTTTCTATTAATTAAGCCTAATTAAAAGATTTAATTAATGGTTTAATTTAATGAAAAATTAATATGATATTTTAATATTTATTTTATTTAATTAATTGAGAAATTAATTAAATAAAATTTGAAAATAAAAGATAAAAGTTTAAAATTGGAATGTGACAATATTTATTTTAATAATAATATATTTGGAGTTCATTTTTAAATAAATGACTAAATAATATTATTATTAAAGCTAATAAATATTTTAGCAATTAAGTTTTGGAAAATAAAATTTAAAAGTGGGAAAATATATTAAAATTATTAAAAGATTCTAAATCTCATGTGATTTAAAATATAAATATATTAAGATTGAAAGTGGAATTATTAAAGTTAGTGCATGAGATTTAATAAATAAATAAATTAAATTGGAAAGAGTAAAGTAAATATTATATTAATGATTGTGCATTATTTTAATATTTAGGAGTTTGCAAATTTTTGAGAGTTGTCATGTAGACAACACAAAAGTTTGCACTCTAAGAATGCACTAGTTGTCTACACTTAGGAGTTAGCATTTTATTTGAGCACATGGAGTCTACAACCTTAAGACTTATCTAGAAGGTTGGAGAAGACCCATGCTTGGTTGTCATGCTTATCTTCTAGTTGTTTCTAGAGACACTCTAGATGCATCTTAGAGGCCTTTAAATAGAGGCTCTCCTAGTGTGTTTGGACAAGCTGAATGGAAGCTACAAGCTACAAGCTAAAATGGAAGCTTCAAAGCTTACATGCATTGGAGAAGATTCATATGCTCATATATTTTCTACATGCTTCTATGCTTCTTCTAGCACTTCTAGTCACTTAGAGGATTCGGTTGGCTTGGATCTTGGAGGAATTGCGAATGATGGAGAAGGAAGAGATTTTCTATGGACTTCTGAGGCATGGCAGATTAGCATCAGTGTCCAGGTGCACTTGTGATATTCGCATATTCTCTTTGCACTATTTCTCTTCCTGTCTTCATCATGTTTGCTATATGTATCTGAATACTCTCTGTGATTAAATCTATAATTGGAATCTAGATATGCTATTTGGTTGAGAAGAAAACATTAGAAACCCTAGATCCAATTAAGGAGAAATTAGATCTAAACAGGTTTGGGTTCGAATTAGAATTAAATTGAGAATGATGATTTCAAATTTATAGTTAAACCTATTGGATAGATTAATGGATATGTTTAGAAAAACAATGACTTAAAAGAAAAAAAATAAAAAATTCTTGTTTAGAAAAGGTCTTTAAATCTAAGTATATATTCTCTTTTGTAAATCTGCATTTATATATATAAATATATATTTTAATACAGTGATAAATGATAACAAATTTTGTATATATATATATATATATGTATATATATATATACATATATACATATATACATATACATGTATACATGTATACATATACATGTATACATGTATATATATACATTTATACATGTATATACATACATATATACATATATATATATATGTATATATATACATATATAGATATGTATATATATATAGATATATATACATATATAGATATATATACATATATAGATATATATACATATATATATATATACATACATATACGTATATACATATATACATATATGTATATATTTGTGTATATTAAAGTGAGAAACTTATTTAGTAAATCCGAAATCGCATTTAAAATGCGAATCACGAAACATTATTAAAAAAAATGTTATTTGAACCGTTTTATGGATAAAAATATGTATATATTGTTGGGGAGGGCGAATTACCCCCCCCCATACCCATTCTCTCAGCGGCGGAGTACCTGTGTAGGTCGCAGAGTACCCGCGAGTACGCAGGGTACTTGCGACCCGCGGGCCGCACGGCTCGTATGTTTGATGCAGTGATTAAATCGCTTAGCCTCCCATGTGTTTTTTCCCCCCCTTTTAATATGATTCGTTTATGTGTTGAAAGATGGTATTGTTAAAAGATTTTATACTTATGGGTTTATATAATGATTGGTTATAATGATATTTCAAATTTGAAATAATCATTATATTGAAATGTTTTTATATTGAAAGTTTATATATATATATATATATATATATATATATATATATATATATATATATATATATATATATATATATATATATATATATATATATATATATATATATATATATATATATATATATATATATATATATCTCCAGTGTTAAACTCTAACATTGTTATTTTATAAGTGTATATGTTGATAATTGTTATATATGAGATGTCGATTTGATTAACTTGTTAATCAACAAGAGATATTGAACTATTAATTTGAATATTCAGGGATTAGAAATGGTTGACTTTTAATTTAATGTATTATTAAATAATTAAGAAAGGATAATCTATATTATGTTGATTTAAATTAAGAGGCTTTAATGATATTGGATTAGGGTGTACTTGACAAGGAGTCATTATTACATTATAACACCATTATAACATTGCTATGTTTTGAATTGTTATGTTATTGTTAATACGTTTGAATTATTAGATAACTTATTGTTATACCTTAATCGTGCTAAGAATCAGTTAAATATTAACCAATGAAGTTTGTAAGGTTTCTTTAAGATCAATTAATAATAGTTTTGATGAGTTTATTATTTATTAATGTTTGTTGGGTCTAACAAACTATTAATAAATAATAGTATAAATGGTTTAATTAGTTATCAACTAATCCGATTAGAGTTAATCTAGTGAAGATTATTTAATGATTAAAGTTTTGTAAAAGATATTAATTTTTGGAGTTGGATTATAATTGATTTTAATCCATTAATGTTCATTGAGTTGTCAATATAATTATATTATGCGATAGAGTTTGAATTTGAAATGATTATCATTAATACGAAATCGTTAAGAAAGATGAATGTAGTCATTATGGATAAGATTTCCAAAATAACTTGTTAATATTATTATTATTAAAATATTAATATTTGTGTATTGGATTGAAGTTGACTTTGACGTACAAACTATTGTTAGTCAACTACTACTCATTGGGTTGATGGTTTGGTTGTGAAATTATTAATTAAATCAATTAACTAGAGCTAATTGGATTTAATTAATAATTAAGTTATGTAATAGAGATTTAATTGATATAATTCTGTTAACGAGATTGTAGATTATCTATATTGAAGTTGATAAGTCTTATGACTTGAATAAAGACTTTAGATAGTATATGGTTGTCAACGATGATAACGATTAAATTAAAAGGCTCAAATTTTAATAATACTTTTAAGTTTTAAATTGAGAACTATTAGAATGTTAATAAGTCATGGATTGTGCACCTATGAGAATTGGTTCATTTAATCGATCATTTTAATAAAGTTATAATCTTCTTATTTGAATATTGAAAATTAGTTCTCTTATAATATAACGAATAATGATCCTAGAAAAGTTGAAAGGTTAATCAATTAGAATATGGATCATGGTTAAATATAGAGGATCATGGTCAATGATGATCAGTTTAGTGAATATTTATCTTTAAGTTATCCTTAGAATATTATTTTTAATTAATAGAAAGAATAATGCTATCGGGGAACAAATGGGTTGACATGTAGGTCAAATGGTAAATCCTTTACACTTGAAGTATACTTGCAAGCAGAAAACTGAAAACCCCTACACATTATTCAACTATGTGAATTTAGTAAACCAAAACATGTGTTTGCATCGTGTATTCTATATGCTTCTTATTTTGGGTTTTGGGTTGACTAGTGTTGACTAGTCCTAGGTTGTTACCAGAGGTTCGGGGGTTATGAGATGTGATGGCATGTTGATTTTATTTGGTTTTGATCTTTATAAGCCCAACCATGGTAATGTGATCGTATGCTCTATGAAATGTTTGTATTTACTGATTGTTATTGTTCATCAGTCTTCATGTGTGAAGCTAAGATGTATATGTGTATGAGACACTTGAGCTAATAATTTTTGAGTCATCGATCAGTTATCCTTGGATTATTTTCTAGTCGCCATGATGGGACTGAAATGTTGATTTATCTCTTGATGATGTCATGTTGTGACATGTTTGACTCAACCATTTTGGAGTCTTCGATCAGTATGATTTTGAGATATTCTTGGTTGCTTGTTGAGAACCAATGGATATTGTGATTTATTTTGAGATATATTTTGGTTATTGAGAACCAATGATTATTATGATTATTAGTGATGCCTTCAGTTGCCAATAGAGAACTGTTGTGGTCATGATTTTCTATGGATGCTTTTCAGATGCTCATGGAGATTTGATGATTCTTATCTTGGAGATTTGATGATTCTTATTATGGATATTTGATGCTTTTATGCATATTTGATGATTTTATTATGGATTATCTTTTGTGATTTTGAAATTTATGATTTCATGAGCTTAGGGTAGGTAATCTACTTGTAGTGTCGGGAAGTGGCTTGCAATGGGGGCCGGGGCCCTAAGTGGCTGCCAAGGTAACTCATTGTAAGTTTGGTTAATAAGTGATAACATTTACACACTAAATGGAGATTAAATGAACCTAAAAAGATAATTGTTTTGGTTCTCGCCCATGCCTTGAGTGCTTGTACAGGCTAGGATGGGAGTAGTGAGAACGCATGGTTGTGACCTTGCATTCCGTAGTATGCCTCGTCAGTATGAGAGGATACTAGTGGCCGCATGAGATCAGTATGGACCCATGGAGTTTACCTAACTGCCAGGGTAACTTGTACGTGATAAATGCGATGACACTTTCTCACTTGCAGAGTAGGTTTCCTACATGTCATTGTGTGCCTCTGGGAAGTAGATGTCAGTTTTGTGTGATGGAACCTTTGAGTTAGTATACTTTTAGGATTCTTGGACTTAGAGAGTATCTTTGCTATGTGATTTTGATAGCCTATTTGGGACTTGAGATTATCTCCTCAGCACGATGGGAGTGGACCACTTAGGTTCCACGCAGTCGGGTGGTAGTGTTTTATCACTCTTATCATTTGAGATCCATCCGAGACACCATGGCTAGAGTATTCTTAGTTGGTATTTATCTTCATTTTGTTCTTGGATCATTAAGATAGATGATATACCTTATGATGGATGTATTTACTGGTATGTTCCTTACATTGATGTTTTGCATATGTTAGTTGATGATGTTATCTATGCTTTAATTTGCATGTTAGTAGGATGTTTTTAGGAGTGACATTCCTACTATGATAATACCGATAATCTCTTCGGTGCTTTGGAATGTTACGCACGGAGGGATGGCTAGGATCCACGATGGTCTAATGATGCTATTAACGGTTGGGAGTAAACGTGCACTTAGTTATTTATGTTTGTGTTGTATGGTTAACTTTTATGATGGATGTTTATATCTTTATGATGATGATGTATCATGTATGATATGTGGTTTCATTTACTTTAATTGCATCATGAATTAATATTGGATGATGATGTACTTTATTTACATAGATGTTTATTCTTTTAAGCTTTTCATACCCTGTGATATGTATGGTGGATGATTGAGCAATTTGAAAATGTAATTTATAAACATTGGATGTATCATTGTTATTTCATAAGGATGTGATGTTAGATGAATAGTTAATTTAGATGTGATTCAACGTTAAGGGATCCTTAAAGAATGTAATCTGTTATGTTATATTATGTTTACTTTCATCTGATTTGTTTCTATTGCTTCCGCAAGTGTTGTGAATGGTTTATCTTTCATGTTTAAAAAAAAAATTGTTTGGTAAACTTAGTGAAATTCTTTGGATCTCTTGGCGGGGCATTACATGATATGGGTAGTTAAGTGAAAGGTGATCACAACATTGCATGTAGTAATGCAGTTAAGAGATTTTGAGTAGTGAAGATGAAAAAAGTAATCTAGGACATTCAAATTTTGAAACATCACACCATCGCAAGTGGTCAAGAGTAATTTGAGGTTGAGGCTATGAAGGAGTGACAATATGTATTCACATGTGTTAGGAACCTGTGTGTTCCTTCTGTTTATTTTGTTAGAGTAGTGTTGTTGGACGCATATGCTTTGTAAGTCGTTCCGTGAGTATATTTTATTATCCCACATGCATAGGTAGTATTACTTTTCTAGATCGTACCCAGTATATAAGAATAGGTTGAGGCCCTTGATGGGCACGGACGAATTTATTGTATTGAGCTTGCTCAAAGGAGGTTACCCCCTCGAAGTGGCCTGCGATCAGTAGATTCATTCTGAGTTCTGCTATCACTTTGTATTCTGTTATTTCGAGCATTCTCACGATATTGCTATAAGGAGGTTCTTCACATCTGGTATCAGAGCACTCTCTTGGGCTCGTTGGGTGGAAATTACATCAAATTTTTTTTTCTGTCGTGGCCTTCAGGTTCCTTGGCGACCCAACCCCAAATTTTACATATCAAAGCCCTAAATCCCTCATTTATCTAATTTTAGGGTTTGCCCTATCTTTTCCACCTCTCATCCAATCGCCACCAAACTGAGCCACAAGATTCAATTCCTCATTTTGCTCCCTTATCCCTCTTGGACTGTTCGCCTCATTTCGCCTCCCTACCCTTGAAACCCTCATTTTTCTTTTTCCCTTGTCCCCAGATAGTCTCCCACCACCCGTCGAACACCCATTTCCTATATGAGTTTTACCCAAATCCAAGTTTGCCATAACTAAAAAAGTTTTTGTTTCTCATCTTCTACCCATTCCAAAAAAAAAAAAAAAAAAAAAAAAAAAAAAAACTTTGTTTTATGGTTGTTACGCGTACAGGAGCAAAAATCATGGAAGAGGAAATTGCATCCCTCAAAACCAAACTTCAAGATCTGGATGACAAAATTCTGGGTCTTAACTTTCAGCAGTCAGCCATGAGCCGAAACCATTCAGGAGATACTGGGTCCTCTTCTGGCAATTTCCGTGGACCAAAGCTTGATTTTCCACGCTTCGATGGTTCTGATCCGACTGGATGGATCTATAGGGCAGAGCAGTATTTCAGCTTGCATAATACTTTGGATAACCACAAAGTCCCCCTTGCATCTTTTCATTTGGAACATGAAGCTCTTCAATGGTTCCGTTGGTACATCAAGGCTAATGTAGGCCCAACGTGGAGAGAATTGTGCACCCTCATTTTGGAGCGCTTTGGCCCTAGTTCTTTTGATGATTTCACAGGAGCACTCACTAAACTGCATCAAACAGGCACTGTAAGAGAATACCAGACAGAGTTTGAAAAATTAGCTAATTACACAGAGGGCTTGTCTGATGAATTCTTCCGTAGTTGTTTTGTCAGTGGTCTGAAGGATGCACTTCGCTCAGAAGTCAAAATGTTTCGACCTACTATAATGATGGAAGCCCTTGGGTTGGCTAAGTTAGCGAAAGACAAGATTAGTGCTCTACAACGCTCCAGATCTAATTTTGTTCCATTCAGAAATACAGGTTCTCACAACCCTCCAGTCATACCAGCTCCCAGAACTACTCCGATCAAGCACTTGTCTGAAACAGAGATGCGAGTCAGGCGAGACAAAGGGCTTTGTTATAATTGTGATGAGAAATGGTCTCGGGGCCATAGATGTGTTCAGCAAAAGCTCTATCTCTTGGATGTGGATTCTCCACCGGAACTGGAAGAATATGTAGATGCTCAGGAAACAGTGGATGATGAGGTTGAGCCTCACCAGCCTGAACCTCCTTCACCAGAAGCTCCACCCGAGATATCTGTCCATGCTTTGGCAGGAGTCACTACTCCACAAACCATGCGGGTCCAGGGTTTCTTCAAGAAGATCCCTCTTACTATACTCATTGATTCTGGTAGCACTCATAACTTCATTGATCCACGAATAGCCAAACAGGCTGATTGCTTTATCCATCCCTGCTCTAGCTTTGAAGTCATGATTGCCAATGGGGGCACTTTACCTTGTAAAGGGAAATGTCGCAATGTGCGTCTCTCTATTGGAGATTATAACATGCGCTCTGACATGTTTGCCTTACCCTTAGGTGGCTGTGATGTGGTTTTGGGTGCCCAATGGTTACGCACTCTTGGCCCCATTCTCTGGGATTTTGCTGAACTTTGGATGCAGTTTTCAGCCGAGGGGCACCAACACACTTTGAAAGGCTTACAACCAGGGTCTCTCAGCATCATCAGTTCACACCGTATGGAAAAACTTCTTAAGAAGAATTCACATGGTGTCATCGCTCAGCTCCATTCCATTCAGATGCAGCCATCAGCAGTCTCTAGCACTCCTGCCGATCTCCAACACATTTTGGACAAGTATTCTGGTATATTTGCTAAACCTGTGGGATTGCCTCCTTCTCGTCCAGAGGACCACCGTATTCAGCTCCTTCCTGGCAGTGTTCCGCCCAACATCAGGCCCTACCGCTACCCATTTCATCAGAAGACCGAAATCGAGATACTTGTCCGTGACTTACTGAAGCAAGGTATTATTCGCCCTAGTACCAGTTCCTTTTCTTCTCCAGTTCTGCTTGTTCGCAAAAAAGATGGGTCATGGCGACTCTGGATTGATTTTTGAGCACTTAATCATCTCACTATAAAGGACAAGTTTCCCATTCCAGTTGTTGATGAACTTCTTGATGAACTTCATGGGGCTCATTTTTTCTCCAAGTTAGATCTTCGTTCTGGGTATCATCAAATTCGGGTTAATGAGGAGGATATACCTAAAACTGCCTTCCGCACACATGATGGTCACTATGAATTTTTAGTCATGCCCTTTGGCCTCACGAATGCTCCTTCAACATTTCAGGCAGTGATGAATAACATATTTCGACCATACCTCCGAAAATTCATTCTGGTCTTCTTTGATGATATCCTCATATATAGCAAAACTTGGGCTGAGCATCTCCATCATCTGGAGCTTGTCTTGCAACTTCTCTCTGATCATCAACTCTGTGCAAAACTATCTAAATGTGTGTTTGGCCAGGAGGAAGTGGAGTATCTCGGGCATATTGTTGCACACCATGGAGTGCGGGTGGATCCTACAAAAATAGATGCCATGAAAACTTGGCCGCATCCTAAAACTCTCAAGAGCCTTCAGGGTTTTTTGGGGTTGACTGGCTACTACCGCAAGTTTGTCAAAGATTACGGGAAAATTGCAGCACCATTGACAGCTCTGTTAAAAAAGGATGCCTTCTCCTGGACCCCTATTGCTGAGACTGCATTTGAACAACTGAAACAGGCTATGTGCAGTACACCTGTTCTCGCGATGCCAGATTTTTCCAAACCCTTCACTATTGAGAGTGATGCTTGCGGCAATGGATTGGGTGCTGTTCTCCTGCAAGATGACCATCCTATTGCGTTCACTAGCAAAGCCCTCTCTGGTAAGAATCTAGCCCTCTCTACTTATGAAAAAGAAATGATGGCTATTTTGCATGCTGTACAGAAGTGGCGGCCATACCTCTTAGGGAGTCATTTTTGCATCAGAACCGATCACCAAAGTCTGAAATACTTCCTGGAACAACGGGTATCCTCTCCTACACAACAGAAATGGGTCAGCAAACTCATGGGGTATGATTATGAGATCACCTACAAGAAGGGTAAGGAGAATATTATGGCAGATGCTCTTTCTCGCACATTTGATAATCAAGCTTCCCTTTCCGCTATTTCTATGCCCATTCCCAATTGGTTAGCGTCTGTTCAGCAGGGCTATGACAGTGACTCTTCTTTATCTCAAATCATTCACCAGCTAGCCAATAATCCTTCTGCTATACCACATTACTCTTGGGATGGTGCTTCTCTTCGATACAAGGGTCGGCTAGTGCTTCCTCAGAACCCAGCTCTACATCAGGCTATTTTTTATGAACTCCATGCTTCTCCTTTAGCAAGGCACTCAGGCTTCCTCAAAACTTATGAGCGAGCAAGGAGAAACTTCTTTTGGAAAGGGATGAAACAGACGATTCAACAGATGGTGGCTGAATGTGATACTTGCCAACGCCACAAGGGTGAAACGACCCTCCTTCCTGGCTTGCTCGAACCATTGCCCATCCCTACACGGATTTGGACTGATATTTCTATGGATTTCATTGAAGGGCTTCCTAAATCCGGTGGCAAGACAGTGATCTTGGTTGTGGTTGATCGTCTCTCAAAATATAGTCATTTTTGTGCCCTCAGCCACCCCTATACTGCCTCCTCTGTTGCACAAATCTTCATGGACCAGATATTTCGTCTTCATGGACTCCCTTCTTCCATTGTCTCTGATCGTGATGCAACTTTTACCAGTCATTTTTGGACTGAACTGTTTCAGAAAACTGGCACCAAACTGAAGATGAGTTCGGGCTATCACCCACAAACTGATGGTCAAACTGAAATTGTCAATAAATGCTTGGAAACTTATCTTCGTTGCTTCACTTCCGAACAACAACATCAGTGGGCCAAGTGGCTCCCTTTAGCTGAATGGTGGTACAATACCTCTTACCACACTGCCTCTAAAATGACTCCATATGAAGCAGTCTATGGTCAGGCACCTCCAGTGCTCCTTCCCTACACTCCCAACAGCTCACCAGTCCAGGCAGTTGACATAGTTCTCCGCAGCAGGGATCAGATTCTTCGTACCTTACAGGATAATCTTCACATGGCCCGTAATCGGATGAAACAGCAAGCAGATCAACACCGTTCTGAGCGCTCATTTCAAGTTGGGGATATGGTTTTTCTTCGTCTACAGCCATACAAACAATCCTCCCTAAAGCTGAAAGGGCGTCATAAGCTGGCCCCAAAATTTTATGGGCCTTATAAGGTTCTGCAGAAGATTGGTTCAGTTGCTTATAAACTGGAACTTCCTCCTTCTTCCCGCATTCATCCAGTCTTTCATGTCTCTTGTCTAAAGAAAGTTCTGGGTACCACTGTCAGAGCACAAACTACTCTCCCTGAAATGGATACGGAAGGATCCATTATCCTGGAGCCGGTGGCAATCATTGGCCAGCGCACTCGCCAGCTTCGCTCTCGCTCCATCTCTGAGGTCTTGATTCAGTGGCATGGCA
This sequence comes from Cupressus sempervirens, assembly GCA_028749045.1. Lineage (NCBI taxonomy): Eukaryota > Viridiplantae > Streptophyta > Pinopsida > Cupressales > Cupressaceae > Cupressus > Cupressus sempervirens. The sequence goes on from CM053785.1 coordinate 1,098,151,305, forward strand.
TGCAACCAGAGGATGCTACCTGGGAACCCCTTCTTCAGATTCAACAACAATTTCCACACCTTAAGCTTTGAGGACAAAGCTTTTTTCTAAGGGAGAGGGGATGTTAGGAACCTGTGTGTTCCTTCTGTTTATTTTGTTAGAGTAGTGTTGTTGGACGCATATGCTTTGTAAGTCGTCCCGTGAGTATATTTTATTATCCCACATGCATAGGTAGTATTACTTTTCTAGATCGTACCCAGTATATAAGAATAGGTTGAGGCCCTTGATGGGCACGAACGAATTTATTGTATTGAGCTTGCTCAAAGGAGGTTACCCCCTCGAAGTGGCCTGCGATCAGTAGATTCATTCTGAGTTCTGCTATCACTTTGTATTCTGTTATTTCGAGCATTCTCACGATATTGCTATAAGGAGGTTCTTCACAACATGTTCGCAGGTGGTTAGAGGCAACCTTGAGTTAAGGATGCAAAGTAGTGAGAGCCAACCATTGCATCGTCGCATGGGTTAAGAGTGTCATATGAATGACAGTTGTGAAGAAGTGACAAGGGAAACATAAAGAGGATTATTAGGTTTTAATTGTGATTGTTGATTCGAGATTGACGACAAGAGTTCAAACTTGATGTGACCATTGAGATACAAATCAGATGGATTTGGTGCCAAGGTGACTATTATAGATTAGAGAGGAATACAAACCATTTTGAGAATTTCTAACCATTTCTATTTTATTTCTCTAATGTATTGAATTGTAATGGATGATTATTGGATTTATGAACAATTCAAGTGCCCTGTTAATGTAATTGATGATTTTGTAACTGGCCATGGACCCTAAGAGGGGGCCTATATATTTAATTTTGGAAGTTAATGGAAAAGTCAAAAAATTTTGGTGGGAAATACTCTTTATTGTAGAGATAAGAAAGGAAGTGTTAAATGCCATTGATTTACTATTCCATGCATAGGTTAGTCTGTGTATTTCTTTCAAGTTAGATTATAAATCTAAAGACAAATATAGTTTTGTTTCTTGTTTCAATTTAACAAACTAACAAGTAATCAGAGAATTATTAAAGTTAAAAGAAATACTTTTGTTGTGATGTATAAATCGTATCCTTGCATCTTAGCTTCAAATCATTTCATCTTGCATCTTATTCATAATGCAATTCTTCACAAGTGCACTATCAATTACACAGATTCGTAAGATGTGTGAATTTTTAGAATTGATCTCATCTCAAGACCAATCCATTGCTTGAGTTAGTCCTACCTAGGCCTAACTTGGTTTACCTCTTCTATTCTCTAGTAAAGAACATACCATAGTAGAATTAGAAATAAATAAATTCTTTGAAAATCATATGTAAGGGAGTTGTACCTGTAATTCAAAGGGAAATTAGTCATCAAAGAACATTTTCCCAACTGTTGTATTCAATTGTTCTTTACACATTTGGGTACTTTGAGAGTTATTATAAGATGGAACAATCTTTTTACCAACAATACTATTAAATTATTATACGTTATTGTATGTGTGAATTAGGGTGTCTACAAATAACACCCCACTTGAATATGACATTAGCTTGTTAGTCCATATTCATCAAATCAAGCTAAGATAAGAAAGTGAGCTTAACAAAATCATCCTATTGTTCCCTATCTAAGAAGAGTGTGATCAAGATACTTAAATTGCCCTCAAATTTAAATCCTAATTAGAGACATTACAAGATTAGAATAAGAGATTGAATTCAAGAACAATGCAATTCTAATGCATTTAATAGGAGAGAATGAAGTTATTTTATCAAATTCCATTATGAAAGTGAATTTTAAGATAATTAACTAGACACAACTGATCAATTAAGCTATGAATTCTACAACATAATACTTGCATAATTGAGATGTAGGTACTAGTTTAGAGAAAATAGGGCTTCTAGTTCACTGGCCCATTTTAGGGTGATTACATTTGCCCCTGTTTGAGTCAATCTATGAGCGGGTGTTGATTCAAAGAAATAATGATGTTGACTTAGAGAATAGCTTAATTTGAAGTGATGAAACTATTCTTGATTGGTAGATTGAGAATTATGAGCTTGATTAGATGTAATTCAATTGATAGAAAGTTTTAAGCCATTAAGTATGAACTTGTTGGAATTTGTGGCCTTAATGTCTCATTAATGTAGATGCATATTTTCCTATTCATAATCAGTGTTATTAAAAAACAATTTCATCTTCGTAGATAGTAGTTTTCCACAATCCATTAGAATTCTTAGCTGTGTTTTTTGGGTAGATTGTGTTACAATTTTTGCATCAACGTTTCAGATCACACTTTGTGATCCATCATTAGGATGAGAGAGCTGAAGGAGAAAAGTGTAATCCGAAACGTTGATGAATTTTTCCTTTAGCTCTCTCATCCTAATGACGGATCACAGAGTGTGATCCAAAACATTAATGCAAAAATTGTAACACAATCTACCCAAAAAACACAGCTAAGAATTTCATCTTCATTGTTAATTGTTTGGTGTGTTCTCTGGAAGCATATTTATTAAAGTTTGGCATTTAGAAATCAATCAAAATTTACATATGCAATATATCTCTTGCTTGCAAAATTTTTGATGAAATATCAAACAACTAAAGTATAAAAGAAAACCATATTGACTTTGAACATGATGGAAGAAAGACCAGCAAGAGCTAACTAGATTGATTGAAAAAGTTGTCAGTCATTGATAATGAACTTGATGGAACAATAATCAAGCATATTGACTCCAAACTTGATGGGATGAAGGTCAATAGGAGCTTACTAGAATATGCAGTTTAGTTTGAAGTGATGAAACTGAATATTTGAGACACAATGATTTATTGACAAATAATCAATTCGATTTGAAGTGATAAACTTGATCGATGTAAGAATATATCCAAATTAATGATGTTTGATAAAAACAAATAACTAGTTTAATTTGGTGTGATGAAATTGATCAAATTTGAGATAATTTTTTTTAGGTGCAAATAATCAACTTGATATGATGAGATGAAGTCAATTACGCGACAATCACAACTTGATCGAAGAGAACTACCATGCCCATAGTTTGGTAGATGATTTGATTAATTGATTTAGATGAGATCTTTACTCAATTTTATCAAAATTTGATAGATTTAGGTATGATCATGTACCCTTGGGTGCAAAATCTATTTTTTTTAATGAAATCCCAATTTCAAGCATTATTGCTCATGTGTAATTGATAAAAAAGTGATTTGGAATGATTTGAAGAGAATTATAATCAATTTGAAGATGTTTCAAAACTATTTCTAGAGATGTTTTAAATTAATGAAAATCTAATTTGAATTGATTTATTGTTGAGAAAACATAGTTTGACCAAGTTCTTTAGTTGATTTGGACCATTTGATTTTGGTTTTAGTCCCAATTCATAGTTCAATGCTTGATAAAATTATGTGACTATGATTTGGTAATACTGGTATTGATTGATTTGATTTGAACAAGAAAACAAATTTTGATTTTGATTTGTGATTGCAAATTCTATTACACTCTCATTTATTATAGGAATAATTTGTAGCTCATTTAATACATGCAAGCTTAATATATATAAAACTAAATTAACCATGAATGGAGAAAATCTAATCCTAGGAATTGGCATTGATCATTCGAAGTGGGTCAAATGTTCATCATAGAGCATTAGTTAACAAACAGGTCAAGTTAGCACAATCTTCATTAACTGATTTATCAATAATGAAGACATGAATAACACCTATCAAATGCAATGTCAAAAGTGAACCTAAGCATCAAGACATGTAGGCCAAGATGACTTTCTAATTAATTCCTTTTGATTTAGTATTTTTCTTCTATTTGTGTATAAAATATGACCAATAACCCACAATGACCTTTATTTTTGTGTTTGTATCCTTGGGTACATGATCCCACACGCACATTTGTTGGTATAACTAATTTAGTTGATAAAGTTGTTGATGTTGAAGAGTAGCACATGATATCATTTATACTATTTTTTATTGATGTCAAACTATTCGACATATTTTTTTGACTTGTTACCATATCTTTAAGAAGAGAAAGTTGTTAGAATGTTAAGTTATGACTAGGGCACATTAATAATGATCTTATTGGGTTACCATTAGAACACGTAGTCATACAAGGAGGATATTAGTGGATAATAATCAGAATTAAGTAAATAAGTGAGGGAAAGTGTTTTGCATCAAAAGACATATTGTAACAGACAACACTTATTAGAAAACATGTGTCTTATTGATAAACTAGGAGTAGAACCTTGTTGAAATAAAGGGCGATTTATCAGAAACAACGCAAGTCTATAAGAAAGAAAAGAGAAAATAAAGGCCAAATATTGATTTAAAAGGAGAAAGGGGGATGACTCAAGTGTAATTAAAGGAGCATGGTAATGTCAATAAAATGGAGGTAAGAAGGAAGAGCAAGATTCTTCAAGAAGTTTCTATAAGGTCAAAATGGCTTATTGAGATAATGGAATTTGTAAGAATGACTTGACGACGAAGTTATGATTGTTGGATCTAGGTTTAGGCTTTGTCATTAAAGTGTTACTACATAAAGGAAAATAAAGAAGTTTAGTGTCGTAACAAAGAGAAAATTGATAGTGATGAAAAGAAGAGACTATTGGTAGAATAAAGGAACTAATCATAGAAGGATTGTTGCAATCATATAAAAGGTGCATATTTAATCAAAGGATCGTAATGGTATGTTATTGAATTAAGGAACTTTAATTTCTTTGATTTAGCAGAGTTAGTGCAAAGTACAAATCATTATTAGTTGTTACTCTCTTGCAATTGTGACAGTAAAATCCCTGATCATACTAGTTGTTATGTTGTCATTGATTTCAATCATTAGTTGGTTAGATATTATGCTAATTGAGTAGAGTACTAGATCATTTGATTGATGAAGATGATTTAAAGAAGTATATTAAGAAAGAGTTGATAAGTATTTTTATCCAATAGGTACTTGAACAAATAAGACCATAACATTATAATGTTTGTTTGATTGTGTTACAATCATGAAATTTGTGATGAAGTTTATAACTAGTTACATGGTGTGATGGTACTCCAGAAAAGGTTTCTTCAAAGATGAACCATTTCTCATTTTTAGAGACTTGAATTGGGTAGGGTTGTGATATAGTGACTTTTTTTGCTATTTCGGAAGAGAAACATTTGTATGGTATCAAAAACCCAAAATTTAGAATATCAGCCAAGTGATAAAAGGTGAGCCCCAATTTCACAAAATCTAAGATGACAAAGCCTTTTATGTCTGATTTTGTAATTTCATTAAACAACAAAATTCAAACTTACCATTTCACACAAGACACAATCATACTTGTTAAATTTTATGATTTCACAGCTCATGATTTCTTAAGGATCTAATTAATTTTGCTATTTCTCAAGTCATGAAACAATATTTTCTTGATTTCACAACATCATAGGATGGAGATTTCTTCAAGGCCGTAATTATGAAAATCAACATTAAAAACCTAAATATGCAAAATTATTTCTTCAGCCTCATGATAGAAGAAACATGCAAAATAGCTAAGTATATTTGTTGGTTTAAATTTGCACTAAATTAAATGTGATAGTAACTGTATGTTAGTGCATGTTTAAAGGATGGTCAAATTTAATGTATTTTCTATAGTTGTTAAAAAGACACCACAAGGTTGCTTGTTAGAACCATTCTTGTTGTACAATTTTTGTGTTTTTGTGTGTAGATGACGAGCATACATAGCTAGGGGATTGCTAATTTAAGCTTATAATGTAGAGGATGACTCGAGGCCCATTAACTCCAAATCAGGAAGACTAGTTGGATGTTCTCAATAGCATGTAAGTTTCTAGTGGGAATGATGAACTAGTTATACAAGATTTTCTAGTGATAGCCATGAGTTGGAGCTCAAGGAGGGCAAGGCCAAAGTTTGTGCCATTCTTGCAGAGTTCCAGGATCTTCAAGGAAACTAATATTTTCATTAGATTCTCAACATAATGTGAAAATAGTAGTTTTCTTGAAAAATCTTAAGTTTTGTTATTATAAATTTTGGTGAATGATTGCAATTACTTATTAAGTTATTGTCTTTGTATAAAGGTTTGAAACTTTTTGTGCCCTTTCATTTCCTATAAAAAAGGGTAGTTGAACCTAGAATAGATATAAGATATACAGTAAAAGATTAAAAATACAAAATACACTTATATAATGTATGTATGTAGTATAGTATAGATATTACAGCTAGTCACAACCCAATTGAACTTGTTTTTAGAATAAATAAAAAATACTTTGTTTCTATTCTAAAATTAGAGAATTGATCATCAATATTATTGTCTGTGAATTTTCCTCTTTGATTTATATCATTGTTTCTAGATTGAAATTGGGGTAAACCCATAAATAAGAAAAAAATCATATGCCTGTGTATATTTTGTGCAATTGGTCTTCATCTTTTGAAGTTGGATACAACTAAGTAGGGTTTTATGACTTCAAGTTCTTCATCTAGAAATTGATGGTAGTATGCCCAACTCCAATGAGTTTGATATTTACAATAAATATTAAAATTGACTTTATTCTCCAAATGAAATATGACTAGTCTTTTGTTACTTCTAAGGAAAAGTATATTTTTATGGAAGGTCATGTATGTTGTCTATGCTTTGGGTTTGGGTTGACTAGAGTGTTGAATAGTTTAGGATGTTTACTAGAGGCTTGGGAGTTTTGTGTATGTGATGTTATGTTGATTTGATCTTGATCTTTTAAACTCAACTATAGTAATGTGTTGGTATGCTCTATGATGAGTTTGATTTTATTGTTGGTTACTACTGTTAGTGTCATTATGGGATAACGAGATGAATGTTATGACATATTTGACTTAACCTTTTTGAGTTTTCGATTAGTATTTTTTGGATGCTTTGTAGTTGCTTGTAAAGAACTGATGGGTTATTGTGAATTATCTTTTGATGTTTTCTAGTTGCTTGTATAGGACTAAGGTGATATAATATGATTCTTTGATTTGTACTTTTATGAGCCTATGGTTGGTAATTTGTATGTTAAGTTGGGAAGTGGCTTGCAATGGAGATCGGGGCCCAAAGTGGTTGCTGGGGTAACCCATTGTAAGTAGTTTAATAAGTGATAACATTTCATTAAATGGGTTTAAAATGAATTAATAAGATATTGGTACCACGAAAATTCACTAAGGGTCCGAAGGATTAAAAGACTAGTCAGGTAACCTTAGAGTTGACTCATTAGTATGCCTTGTCAGTACGAAAGGATACTAGTGCCACATAGATTCACTAGGGGGCCAGAGGATTAAAAGACTAGCTGGGTAATCCTAGAGTTGGTTTGTAAGATGGCACTTGCTCACTAGCAGTATAGATTTCCTACATGTCTTTGTTTGCCTCTAGGTCTAGATGTGGATTTATCTTGGAACCTTTGAGTTAGATTACTTTTAGGATTTCTTGGACTTAGATATTACTTTTGATTTTTGGATTGATATCTTGTTTGGGACTTGAGACTATCTCTTTAGCACGACGGGAGTGGGCCTTTTTGGGTTGGCACGTGGTCAGGTGACTTGAGACTATCTCTTTAGCATGATGGGAGTGGGCCTTTTTGGGTTGGCACGTGGTCAGGTGGTAGTGCTTTTTACTCTTACCATTGAAATCCATCCGTTGATACCGTGGCTAGAGTTTCCTTGTCTGCATTTCCTTTCATTCTATTCTTGTGTATTATGATGGATGGTTATATCTGTATGATGGATGGTTTCACTTATTGTATTTTACTTTGTTTCATGGATCCAAAAAGGATGATGCAATCTATTTTTATAAATGTATATTCTTTTAGCCTTTCATGCCCTCTAACATGTACAGTGGATGATTGAGCATTCTGAATTTTATTGCTAAGTGGCATTCAGAACAAATATATGTTATTTAAATGGACTTTAGACATTTAATTATTTTTTTCATGTGGATTGGGTAATTGTTAGACTTAGTATTAATTAAATTTAAATTTAATTCAATGTCTTGGGATTCTTAAGGAATGTAATCTGTTGTGTTTTCTTATGTATGATTGTATGTTATTGCTTCTGCTACTTTTTGTTTGACGTGTATGTTATTATTTCTTTCTTTAAAACAAAATGTTTGGCAAACTTAGTAAAACTTTAGGTTAATTCTTTTGGATCCCTTGGCGAGGCGTTACACCTCTATAGATTATCCCTTGAAAATTCTTATATACCTATAGATGACTTGATAAGTATAGTTTTTCACCACCGTATCATCAAGTTTTATTTTATTTTTTATTTTTTTAGAAGAAACTATTTAAATATTTTGTGACTATTTAATTTGATCTCCTACGTAGAGTTTATGTAATTATCTCACCATTATTTAATGGAATGATTTTTAATTTCTTAGAAGCTATTTATATGATTATTTGATTACAAGATTTTAATTTAGATGTTATTTAATTAGATAACTCTTTCTTAAGTGATTTTGAAATTATTTTGCTATGAATCATTTTGTGCATTATAGTATTAACAAGATTGTTCATCTAAGTCAATTCTAAAATATTTATCAAACATAAAATAATTAATTTGATACTACTAAATGCTTTAATAATCACTATTAATTTTATAAAATATAAAATAATAATAATAATAATAACATATATTAGCTAGACATAAAATTATTAAAACGCTATAAGTCTTTCAATAAACATTAAAATAGTAAAATAATAATAATGAAATGAGTATATAAGTGAGATATAAAATTATTAAAACAATATAAGTATTTGATAAACATTTAAAAAAATATTAGAAAAGGAGAAACACCCTTTTTAAAGACTTAAAAAAATTTAGAACAAAACAAGTATGCAGAGTTAGGGCACTGGCTAATCTCAAGACAAAATGCACCAGATTACCAAAAAAAAATGTCAAACATGATTCTTTTTCAGATTCACGAAAAAATAGCAAATTTTTCTCAAAAAATTTGTTGCTTTTTATCACAAAATATATAGATCATGAAGATCAAATGTTGAAAATTTCAAAAAGATCATCGTGTTTTTGTTTTTTTGTATCTTTTTGAAATTTAGTCAATGGTGTAATTTGTAGGGATGATAGCCATGTCCCAAAGTTATTTGGTCAAATCATTTAAAGGGTTCCTTGGTTTAAAATAGAATTAGATATATCTCAAATAAAATCATACAATAAAAAGTAAACTGTGGGATGCAAACAAAGACAAAACCATTCATTTTCTCATGTACTAATAAAATCAATTTACCCTAAAAAATTTAGTGGAAGGAAGAAGGAATACATGCCCATTTTAGAGAGGAGGAGTGACATTATGGAAGAAAGTAGTAGAAATAGAATAATTCATGGACTTCTACAACTACCCATGAACACAAGAATGCGTACAATATGATTTAAAAATATCTACCAACCTTTTCATAACAGTTGTTGTCTTCCTCAACCACCAACAAGAGAAAATATAAAAGGGGATGTGTGTGAATGGAAGGGGGGAATATTAGGGCTGAAAACTAGAAGTTTTTCACCCATCTTTATATATATATATATAAAGTTGGGCAAGAGAGAGAGATAGCAATTGTGAAGTGGACATTGTGAGAGAAAGTTACAGTTGGAGCTAGGGTAGTGTGTTCATCAAATAGGACTACAATAACTCTTCTTCAGGAAATGACAGGTATGTGCAGATGTTGTTTTCTATATATGTTTATGTTAGCATGAATGTTGATGATACTACTTTGGGGGAGTATCCTAAGCATTGGAGAATATTGACATGTTTCATTCATGACTCTGTTTGTCATTGATGAAAACGTAATATGGTTTCTATAGAGAATGGAAGAATAGTAGTTAGAGATCTTATGTTGCATAGTAACTAAGTAAGGGTTAAGTGATGTGTAGTTAAGGACATGTTCTTGAGAGTGTCTTGATGACGTGGTTAAGAGGATGAAGTCCTAAGTCGAGGATGTGCTACAATTGTGTTTGATTTACTGTGAACTGTGTAGAAACAGAGCATCTATTTGGCAGTTTTTGATGTTTGCATTATATCTTTTAGCCAAGATATAATGAGGTGATGCATAGGCAACTAGTGATAGAGCATAGTTAGGTGATGGCATCAAAGAGTGTACAAGCCTTTTGTATCACACATGTAAAGTTTTGTATATACTATGAGACAACAGTGCTATGGTAATTGTAATCAATTAATTATCTTATTTTAATTAATTGGGAAAGCCTCAAGGTCAAATCAAGGAATTATTATGAAGATATGGTATAAAGGAAAGATGTTTTCCTTGATTACAGTAAAGAATTTAGAGTATGTTCAAGTGTTGTGATTTTCCTTTAAGTGCGAAGTGCAAAAAGGAGCAGAGTGCTTATTGAATGCATGTAAGCAATCCAATGGATTATTGGATGTGCAGTTCAAGATCTGGTGACAAGATTTGAAGGAGTAGAAGTCTGGTTAACATGATAGGGACAAAAGAAGGAAGTATAATTTAGTTCTATTATTCTGCAAGGAAATAATACAAAGATCATTTGGATAGTGGGTTCATTGGTCTTGCCCTCAAAGTTGTTTGGGTAGTGGGTCCAACTATCTTCCACAACTCCTAATAGGGATTCAATGTCTCCTAACAAGGACTCATATGTACTAAATATTGCAATAGACTCCTAATAGGGTCTATCCTCTAACAAGAAATATTCATATTAGTACATCATCTTGTGGGTACCATCCCCACTAGGGTTTTCCCTCTGATCAAGGGTTTCCCTAGTTAACAAATATGGTGTTATTGTGTATGATTATCTTGTTGTGGTTTCAATTTATGTTACTCATATGTTTAAGATTGTTTAAAGTTATTATTTGTGGTAATGTTGGATAACTGATTCACCCCCCCCAAGTTATATTAGTGGACTATATATTCTAATAGTTAACTACACTAAAGAAGAGATTTTATTTTAAAAAAGGAATTGTTATCTCTCATAACTGGAATTAGTTCTTTTAAATGCTTCTTCTTAGAAAATATAGTAAGTGGCCAAAAAATATGATCTTTTTAATTTTATTTAATTTTATTTATTCTTCTTTTATTTACATATACTAAACAATAATCTGGTGTACATATATGTATGTATGTATGTATGTATGTATGTATGTATGTATCTATATATATATGTGTGTATATGTAAATAAAAGAAGAATAAATAAAATTAAATAAAATTAAAAAGATCATATTTTTTGGCCACTTACTATATTTTTACATATATGTATATGTATGTATATATATGTTTACATATTTACATGTACATATATATAGATACATACATACATACATACATACATACATACATACATATATGTACACACACACACACACAAATATATGTACATGTACACACACACACACACACACACACATATGTATGTATGTATGTATATATATGTATATTATATTTATGTATATGTATGGATGTATGTATGTGTATATATATATGTGCATATGTGTCTATCTATATATTTGTGTGTGTGTGTGTGTGTGTGTGTGTGTGTACACACATATAGATTGGTTTGGTTTAGTAACCCTTAAATCCTTTCTTTCATCCTATAAGCTAGGTGGTTGGTTATATCTATTGTTATAACAATGCAATAAATTTTTTTTTGTCTTATTTTATAACTGTACAAATAGGTTTAATAATAAATTTCTAAAAGAGAATTTATAGATAGTTAAAGAGTTTTTGGTATAAGAAGAGAGAGAGAAAGAAGATTTGACATTTACAGAGATATATCAAATCTATAAATGTCTTAAGAGATTCAGTCATGTTCTCAACCTGAAGTTAACTCATTCTAGATTTTAGCATAATAAGACTATTGTGATAGCTCTAGAAAAGTCCTTTTGCTATTCAAAACTGTAACATATGACTAGATTATTATATATATTTTATTTTATTTGTTTTACCTTTGAAAAGACTCTAAATTTTTTAGAATTTTCATTGACCCCTTCATATTTTAATTTTGACAATGTTGGAATAAATATCTAACCAATGCCCTTGTTACACTCATAGTTGGCTTGCTTAAATTCTGAACTGGCTTACTTTCTTTACCTAGTAATAAAATATGTTTGATCCTTTGATGAGTGGTTTAAAGGCTGAATAAAATGTACATTTATATTTCATGTTCATTTTCAACTTGTGTTAATTACAAAATGTGTCATTCACAATAAAGTTTTGATTTTTTAAATCATGTATTAAATGACATTTCAAGCATTAAAGTAAGGAAAGGCCTTAGTGTATTTTATTAACAAGCTTTTAATTCAATGCAAACCATGTACCAATAAATATTATTCTAATATTAAATCCTATCACCCAGTTCAAGCCACTATGTCGACATTAAACATAGTGGTAGATTGTAAGATATAATGTTAAAAAATATGTAGTCAAGAAACTAATTTGTACCTTGTTGTCACAAAAAACTAAATAGTAGGACAGTGTGAAATATGCATAATTTGGAAAAGGGGTAGTTTCCCTTTAGCAACCTTATTCCAATAAAATGGGACAATATAGTTCAATACCATTGTAATGCCCCACCTAGAGATCCTTGGAACACAGACAAATAAAAGCCTATATATATATATATATATAACAAGCATGGATTCAAACAACATCAACATGCAACTGATCAAAACATCACAATAGAAGACTTAACCAAACAACCCAAACCTCCAATGATATCCAAGCGTCACTACTTAGCAACGTGTTCAAAACCAACAATGAGAGTTTAAGAAAACTAAAAACCCTTAATTTCCAGTCTATCAAGACCTAGGAAGGTGTACAATCCAATGGAGAGTCCAAAACACCCTAGCATGCTTCCCAACGATGGACAAAAATGCTCTACATGAGGAAGTACAAAGGGGCTTGACTCACATGAGGAACCACTTTCTCACATGATCATGTTCCATGGTCTACGTGAGTAAACTCACCTCCACATGAGGAAATAATCTCGTGCGCAAAGAAATACTCCTCCACATGATGAATCCTTCCTCTGCGTGAGTAGACACACTGTCGCACGAGGAAGTACTTAGCCATGTAAGCCAATACTTTCTTGCACAAGAAACTACTAGACTATGTGCAATAGTACATACTCTTGCATGAGAAACCAACAAGGCCCACCCAAGAGAATGCTTTCCTCGCATGAGGAAACACATCTCTAGCATGAAATCAGATGACAACAACCATAATATGCTAAAAATGGAACATGATAGAATAAATTCCTCCACACCGGGGAGTGTTAGAAACACATAAATCAACGCCCAGACACTCAAAAACATGGAAATACAATGATGCATAAATAGAGGAGCATATAAACATTTAACCATATAATCCATTGTATCAAGTACAATCATGCAAAAAAATAACATCACAATAGACATACATGTGCATAAATCTATTGGAAACATAAGAGGAGTAACAGAGAGGGGAGGGGTAAATTAGTTACTACTAAGATAAATCCTAGATCCCTTAGATGTCAATACAAAAATGCAAACTGGAAAACTGAATATTGTTGAAGCTCAATAAACACATAGAATGTTGTAACTCAGTAATAACTGAATTAGCTTGATAAGTGCTCAACATATAAACCTTTAGATGTTGTTTATGATTAACATTACTTTAACTAAGTTGCAAACACATAATAGAAAATAACATGAACATAGTAGACACCCAGATTTAACGTGGAAACCCAATTTGGGAAAAACCACCAATTGCAACTAGTTACTGTTTTTCACTCTTCTGAAGTGAGCCCTGTTAGGAGCCAACCTTAGTAAAGGTTACAAAATACAATGTTATGTGTGACCCTATTATAGGATTTAATCACCCTATTAGGAGTGGCCTTGTTAGAGGTCTTGAGACAATTCAATAGAATTTCCACCTTGTTAGAGGATTTGCAAATACCTATTAAGCTAACTTGTTAAGAGATTTAGATCATTGCTACAATGGTTAGAGAGTAACAATGAGATGAATTGATTTGAATGCAACTAATTTTTTGATTACAAATCTCTGTTTTGGCATGTACTTGATTCTTCCTGATCAAAAATATCTTTTCTACTCCACAAGGATATTCTACTTATCCTTCAAATTCGCTATCTCTTCTCATCACTAGCTCTTCAATCACATCATCATGAATTACACACTTTGAAATCACAACTTGACCTTATACTTATAAGCACTTTGTCAAGTTAGCTCAAATACAACTTAGAATAATCAATATTCATCACCTTAGTCGGTTGGAATCAACAGATAAAACAATTAATCTTAATACAACAAAATAAGAAAATCCTTCGTTGGCCAACCCAGCTCGGTAGAAACTGACTTAGAAACAATTTCATTTGTTAACCAACATAAGCTTAGTTAACACTACAAACTTGCTAAAATCCTTTGGCAACTGAGTGAGCTTAGTTAGCACTCATTCCACCCAAGTTTCCTTCATTAACTGAGTGAGCTCGGTTAATAATAATCTTCTGCATACTTTTCTTTTGACGCTCGAATGAACTCGATAGACACTACCTTCTGAACTAGCTAAACACATGAATGCTTGGTAGACACTGAGAACTATCTTTACTACCTGAGTGAGCTCAACATATACTGATTGATAATAATATGGCATTTGTGTAACATCAAATACAACATACAATTAATCAATTATATCCAACAATCTCCCTCTTTGGCATTGATGGCAACACAACATGTCATAACACAATGAAATTTTGGATTTAGAATTGAGAACTCCCTCTATCAGTATGAGCTCATCCTTTCACTGGATTCTATTTGCAATAGCTACTAACAAGTTCATTTAGAACATTCTCCCTCTTTTAGCAAACTTCTTCTTTGGAAAACTTCTCCCTCTCTGGTTCCTTACTTTATTCTGCTTCCAAATTTTTTTTAGAGATATGATAGTAAACTTATTCCTCTTTGAAAATACATGCCAAAGACAATAATTTTGTAAATACCAATGTACCTTGAGTACTGATTCATTTGCAATACGCCCTTACTAATTTTGCACCAAATTATTGATCTTCAACAGGTTCTAGTTGATGCATTCACTAAACTTCATTTAGTAAATTTTAGATAGGGGAATGACCCCTAGCTTACCTCTTAGATATAGAATTGCATCCTTGGGTAATGGCTTGGTGAATATGTCTACAATCAGTTCCTTTGTATTCCCATATTCTAATCCGACTACTTTATCTTGCACTAACTCTCTTAAGAAGTGATATTTTATAGCAATATGCTTTGTTTTGGAATGCATTACTGGATTCTTTGATATATTGATTGCACTGATGTTATCACAACATATGACAATTGGATCTTTGATCTCTACCTTCATTCCTTCTAATAGTTGTTTGAACCAAACAATGTTAGAACAATTGACTACTACTGCTACATATTTTGCCTTTGCTGTGGATCGAGATGTACAATTTTGCTTCTTTCTTGTCCAAGATACTAGTCTTTTTACCAAGAGAGAATGCTCCACTACTAGTGCTTTTTCTGTCATCAAGACTTCCTTCTCAATCAACATCAGTAAATACTTTTAAGTCCAAATTGCCTCCAATTTTATACCATAAACCATATTCTTTAGTACCTTTCAGATATCTCATGATTCTCTTGATTGCCATCATGTGATTTTCCTTGGGATTTGTTGAGAATCTTGCCACTATTCCAACTGCTAGAGCAATATCAAGCCTTTTGTGTACTACATACTAAATTTCCAATCATTGATCTATAAGGGGTCTTATCTACTTCTTTGGAATCATCATTTTTGGACAACTTATTTCTAGTAGACATAGGGGTTCCAACTAGTCTTGAATCTTCCATTCCAAATTTCTTCAGTAATTCCTTGATATACTTAGATCAAGTGATGTAGATACCATTTTTGTTCCGTTGTATTTGCAATCCAACAAAGAATTTTATCTCACAAAACATGGATATCTCAAATTCTTCACTCATTTCTTCTGAAAATGCTTTGCATAAGTCATCATTTCTTATGAATAGAGTATCATCAACAAATATTTCTACCAACACAATCTTCTTATCTGGATCCTTCTTGATATATAGACTACTATTATCATTAGTCCTTTGAAAACCAATATGTATCAAGTAATTATGAAGTCTTTCATACCAAGCTTTGGGAGCTCGCTTGAGACCATATAATGCTTTGTGTAATTTGCAAACCATGTCTCTTTTGCTAAGATCTTCAAAACCTTTTGGTTGTTCAATGTAGACTTCTTCATCAAGAATTCCATTCAAGAATGCATATTTGACATCCATTTGATATACTTTAAATCCTCTATGTGCTGTATATGCTAGTAAGGTTCTAACACCTTCTAGTCCTGCCATAGGAGCAAAAGTCTCACCATAGTCAATACCTTCTTCTTAAGAATAACCTTTGCACACTAATCTTGCTTTGTTTCTTGAAACTTTTCCATCTTCATTCAATTTATTTCTAAATACCCACTTTTTACCAATTACATTTTTATCCTTTGGTCTAGGAACAAGAGTCCAAGTTTTGTTCTTTTCTATCTGTTCTATCTCTTCATTCATTGCTTCAATCCAACTTTGATTTTTCAGAGCATCCTTAAAACTTCTAGGTTCAAATTTAGCAAGTAAACATGTACCTTTTAATTTTTCTCTTGTCATCGTTCCATTTGATTTGTCTCTGATGATCTACTCAGGTGCATGAGGTCTTCTGACATATATTGCTTACATAGGCTCTTTGGTCTTTGAATGAGTTCCACCATCTTCTTTTTGAATTTCAATTTCTAGCTTGGGTCCTTTTGTCAATGACTCGGGTCCATTAGGCTTGGTTTGAACTAGCTTGGTAGCCTCTGATTATGACTCGGGTCCTTGCAGCTCAGGTTGTACTATCCACAACTCGATAACTATTGGTATTTGTAGGGACTCAGGTTATGAAGCTTCTTTTCTTTTAGATAGATTTGGTAGGGTATTAGGTTCATAGTAAACAAATCTTCTATAATCTTTAGGCTACTTGTTACTTTCTTTTTCACTCTTTTCTGCAAACTCATCAATTCTAACATCTGCACTTTCTATGATTTTGTGAGTAGACAAATTCAAACATCTGTATGCTTTACTTCTGCAGGAGTATCCTAGAAATATGCCTTCATCACCTTTTACATCAAATTTTCCTTTTCTAGATTCTTTCAATATATAAAATTTGCTACCAAATACTTTCAAGTAACTTACATTAGGTTTGTAGCCATACCATAGCTGATAAGGTATTTCGTTTGAATCTTTCTTCAACTGTACTTTGTTCAAAGTATGTACTGTAGTGCTGATAGCTTCCTTCTAGTATTTGAGAGCAACATTCTTTTCAATCATCAGGGTTCTTGTACAATCCATTATAGATCCATTTCTTCTTTGAACTACACCATTATGCTATGGTGTACTAGGGGTTGATACTTGTCTTTTAATTCCTCTTTCAATGCAAAAATTATTGAATTCATAGGAGATGAATTCACCACCTCTATTTGATCTTAAGCATTTCAACTTCTTTCCAGTTTCCTCTTACACTCTTTCCAGATACCACTTGAATTTTAGAAAGGCTTCCAATTTTCCTTTTAGATACATTACTATCATCATTCTAGAGTAGTCATCAACAAAAAGAACGGAATTTTTTTCTCCACTATAGCTTTTTATTCCAAAAAGTCCACATAAGTCTATGTGAACAATTTCTAAGACTTCTTCTGATTGATAATCTTTTCTTTTGAAGCTAGTCTTTCCCATCTTACCAATTTGGCAATTCTTGCATAAACCCATGTTAGGCTTTTTCAAATTAGGAATATCTCTTACTCTTCTATGCTTTCTTATCTTAACCAAATTATCAAAGTTCACATGACATATCCTTTTGTGCCATAACCAACTTTCTTCTACTTGAGCAATAAAACATGAACAATCATTGAGATCAAGATAAAATAGATTACCTTTTGTTTTCTTTCCAGATCCAACTAGATTTCCTTTTCTATCCAATAGTTTGGCCTATCCATTCATTAATTCTACTTTGAATCCAATGTTATTCAGCTATGCCACACTCAGTAGATTATGCTTTAGTCCTGCAACCCAATAAGCATAGTCACATACAAGTTCTTTAGTCAACAAGATACATCCTTTTCCTTTTATATTACAAGGTTCATTGTTTCCAAATCTCACACTACCTCCATCATAATATTCCATATGCTCAAATTTTGTTTTGTCACCAGTCATATTATGTGAGCAACCACTATCAATAATCCATCTATCATTTTTGCTAACATGAGAGATAAGTGCCATCTTATCTCCTTCATCATCAGATTCATCTTTCACATCAATATATACCATTTCATCTTAACTATTATTAGAATCTTTAGTTATAAAAATAGATTTCTTACCTTTGTCCTTGTAGTTCTTGTAGTTCTTGGAGTCCTTCTTTCCTTTATGCTTATTGCTTTTCTTCTCATCCTTGATTTCCTTGTTTGGACACCTAGCAATAATGTGACCAACTTCTGCACAAGAAAAGAAAATCAGAGGAACTTTACTTTTTTACTTTCCCCTTCCTTTGGAATACTTCCTTATAAATAGGGCTTCAAGAACTTCAAGATCACTGTTTGAGCTTTCTTCTGATGTTCCGTCTTCTTCACTTCCTGATTGACTAGACTTTGACTTTTTACCTTTTTCTTTGAGTGTGAGTTTTTCTTTAAATGCAGATTCAATATTCTTTGAAGCAAGAACATAGTTATAATAGTTATCTAATTCAAAAAGTTGTCAATCTTCCAACTAGAGCATCCAAGCCTGATTTTTTATTTGGATTGCACCTCTTTTCTTGAATAGCAGACACTCTAATTACATAAATAGGAAGAAGAGTTCTGAGCACTTTACTTACAATAGTTTCCTCATTAATATCTCCATCAGATGCTTTGATTGCATTTACACTGGCCTTGATCCTTTCCACATATTTTGCAATGTTTTCATCTTCTCTCATTCTCATTTGATCAAATTGTCCTCTAAGGCTTTCTGCTTTGGATTTTCTTACATTGGTATATCCTCCATAGATATCTTTTAGTTTGTTCCACATTTCATAAGTAGTTTTGCAATCTTTTACCTCATCAAATTCAACATAACTAAGAGCAGATGCAATATCTAGCATCATGATATTATGATTCTTCTTTTCAGCAATATCTTCAATTGATAAAGTTCTAGTGGGAGTCTTGTATTTAGTATCAAGATACTTTTAGCCTGAATCACTGATGGTAGCTAGATGTAACCTCATAAGTCCTTGTCATGCTACAAAATTGTCTCTGTTCAGCTTGGGAATCTCTCTTTTGTAAGACATCTTTATCTTTAGCTTAGGTCCTTGAAACCTTCTCTGCAAGAAGTAAACACTCTGATACCAATTGTTGGAAATATAAGAGGAGTAACTGAGAGGGGACGGGTGAATTAGTTACTACTAAAATAAATCCCAGATCCCTTAGATGTCAATACAAAAATACAAACTGGAAAAACTTGTTAGTGAACAGATTGTCCTTCGAGAAAACATGTGCAAATCTGACCCTGAATGCCCAAGTGAGAGGACAAACTAACACCAAAATTTGGATAGGTTATCATGGATTGATAACCTTCCTCTAAATTTTTATCAGGTATAGCTCCCCGTGTGAGATATTCAATTAATTAAATATCCTGCACTTTTACCTGAAAGTACAAAAGGATCTCTCACAGATTCTTAGATCGTGAGGTATAGATTATTTGTAATAACAAAGAGATGTTTTAATTAATCAACAGAAATGAATAATAACACTAATCTGCAATAAGGACAGTAACCAGATATCTAGAACTGATAAATTAGGATTCACAATGTAATACTGACTTAACATGCCTGGACACAAGGTTTCTAAGCCATATTCAAGAAGATACATATATAGACATCAAATCTCTGTATGCACAAAGTCATGCAAAAACTAAAACACCCATATCATATCTACCAATTACTGTCATTACAATATATGCCTATCTAAAACTCTAACCATTCTACCCTCCCCTTTGCAGTAGCCTAAAATCTCCTGTAAGGAAAAAATAGAACTCTTAGCCCAAACTCTCCTGTACTGCAGCACCAAAGTCTCTCCTAGAGAAAAGAAGTGAAACCCCTTGTTTACATTCATTGAAACATATTTATCTTCCCCTGTTATCGGTGACTGTTTAGTTTTGGTAACTGATTCTTGAAATAACTCCTTCGATGCCTTATAATTATTTTCTTTCTTTTTGGATTCTAGATATATCCCTTTATCATTTATCAGGTTTTCTAACTAGCCATATCAATTTTGGCTTATATGAGTCAAACATTATTAAAATGTAAAGCCTATATTTTACCCAATGAGGCTTTATTACAATGAAATAAGTTTCCTTCCTACTTTTAGCCCACATATTTACCACATTTTGATTCTTTTGAATTGGGTTTGGCAGAGATGTTTGTCATTCCCCATATCATTTGCATACTGGCACTACTCAAGCCTTTGTGTCCAGATGGCATCACATTTGCCATCGATCTATTTAGTACTTTGTGATTCCTTTGTAGAATATGTCACTATCTATGAGATTCCTTTTTAAGACCGTGCCTGAAACTTTTCCATGTTTTCTCTAACGTTTCAGATGGCATGGGCATTGTTTTGCAGAGATCATGGCCTTATTGTATTATTTATCTCACTCTACAAGTTTTTGTGGTACCTTCCCAAAATATTGATCTGCACTCTATTTTTTTTTTCAATATTCACCTGTACATTCAGCTTTGGCATTGAATCCCGATCATAAGGTACAATAGGAAGTCTATACTATGAGGGACTTGAACCTGCAATTCCACCACCTATATCCTGCAAGGGCTTTCACTCAAGTGTATACATTCAATGCCATAAGGCTTTGGTGAATATTTTGTTCAACTATAATGAAGATGGTGAAAGATCTCAAATCCCGTATCTTTTGTTTGTAATTTGCAGTAGATTTAGACAAAATGTAATCTCAAAATTACTTCCCTATTCATGCATTTGCTGGTGCCGACTTGTTTCTTCCTTCAATGCATTATTAATGGTCGATTCTTCTTATTGAATCAAGTTGAGCAGATTGTAATCGCTGACCCTTATGAAGTGTGTCTAAAGCAATCCTAATTGCACGTACAGGTTCAGAATCCATCATTTTATTACGTGACTATGGTGATGCCCAACAATCACTTTGGAAAACAATTCATATCTATGATCAATGTCTTTATTGATTGGGTTCTCCCCTTAGAACGACCTCATCGGTCCCATTAAGAAAAGTGAACATTGTCTGTTTACCACTAAGAAAATTGTTTGAATCAATTTCTCCAATCTGTTATCTTCATGATCAACGATGGGGCACATATATATTCATTTTCCAAGCACGATGATTGCCTTTCAAATCGAGAGCTTGTGGTTTGGAGGGGACATCATGGACAGAGATCGGTGATGTGTTTCCAATTGGCTATAGTGAGTCGCCAAAGGACTCGATGAACCCAAAGATAGAGCTTTCATGCACATTGTTGTAGATTTGAATGTGAATGATGACCGACAACCATGTATGGATTCACCATTTGCAAGTGTTTGAGGTGGAGTTAATGATTCACACTCCATGCAAGATTTATTATCTGTTTTGTATAAAGACATCTCTGTACCTTCATTACCTTTTCTCTAACCTGGCGGAGGCCCATTTTCCTCAAAGCTTTATGCCAATATTCATTTCTATATAACCCGACATCGATGAACTCCCTTACGTGTATACCTAGCTGACACCGAACATTTTTAAATATACTTCACCTACAACTCCCATTTGCGCAACAGTGAGCAAGTTTAGCTTTTGCTATGATAATAAATAGAGTGCCTGTGTCTCTACCTTGGACATTTCAATGAACCAATTAAGTGAATTCCTTGTTTTCTCTGAACAGTCACAATTATGTGCGCTTCTTTTTTACTACAAATAGAGTCTATATATGATCCAATATTGAAGGCCAATCCTCGCAACTTTATCGGGGTTCTTTGTATATGTGAATTAGGATGACAACTCCTATTCCTTGAGTTCCAAATGAGATGAAGACCATTTGAGCTCTCACAGACATGTATATTGATGGAAATGCATTGTGCTCATTCCATCATCACTATCACTGCCGATTTCTATCACATAGCTGAAAGATTTATTCACATGTCTATATAGATTAAGTTTAACTGAAGGTACTAATCAATGAAAACATCATTTCAAAAATTTTGTATGCATCATAAAGACTCCCCATGATACACTAGATTGATAAAGTTAATCAACACATTCCTTTTGAACCCGTACACTTATTCATTTGCATAGTTGAACCCCTATTCATTTTGGATTCACTAGGTTTGTATTGATCATAACTGATGCTTCCCATTTCATTGTGGGTTCTGAATAGATGCTGATCAATGGCTATCATGGGACCAAGATGAATAATATGGTTTGTATTGTTGAGCTTTAAATTGACTTGTAATCTGAACTTGCATTTGAATTTGTAGATGCTGAGACTTGAAAAATTCTTTTAAACTTCGAACCTATTTCAAACGAACTAAACCACTCCAAACAATTGACCTAATCTTCATCTTAATTTGTACTTCTGTACCTTCTTGAAATCATGACAAAAATTGAACTTGAAATATGAATCAGGATAGCGTTCTGAACCCTTTCTAACCAATCTAAAACTTGCTTATGTTGAACCTGTAGGATGGGTTATTTGAACTTTTGAACCACTTTGAACTACTTCAAGCTTCAATTCGAAGTGGCTCAAAGACTCTAAACTTGAAGTTTTAAAACTGTGATCATATCGAGTGCTAACAAAACTAAATATTGTTGAAGCTCAGTAAACACACATAGAATGTTATAACTTGGTAATAACTAAATTAGCTTGGAAATTTATTAACATATAAACCTTTAGATGTTGTTTGTGATTAACATTAATTTAACTAAGTTACAAACACATAACATAAAATAACATGAACACAATAGACACTAGGATTTAACGTGGAAACCCAATTTGGAAAAAACTACCAATTGCAACTAGTTACTATTTTTCACTCTTCTAAAATGAGCCCTATTAGGAGCCAACCCTGTTAAAGGTTAGAAAACACACTATTAGGTGTGACTCTGTTAAGGGATTTAATCATCTTGTTAGGAGTGGCCTTGTTAGAGGTCTTGAGACAATTCAATAGAACTACCACCTTGTTAGAGGATTTCTAAATAGTTGTTAAGCCAACTCTGGTAAGAGATTTAGATCACTGCTACAATGGCTATAGAGTAACAATGAGATGACCTGATTTGAATGCAATTGATTTTATGATTATAGATCTCTATTCTGGCTTGTACTTGATCCTTCCTAATTGAATATATCTTTGCTGCTCCATAAGGATATACTACTTATCCTTCAAATTTTCTACCTCTTCTCATCACTAGCTCTTCAATCACATCATCATGAATTATACACTTTGAAATCACAACTTGACCTTATACTTATATTTTCCACTTTGTCAAGTCAGCTCAAATAAAACTTAGAATAATTAATATTTATCACCTTAGTCAGTTGGAATCAACAGATAAAACAATTAAGCTTAATAAAAAAAAAAAAGAAAATCCTTCATTGGCCAATCTAGCTTAGTAGAAACTGACTTAGAAACAATTTCCTTTTGTTAACCAATAGAAGCTCAGTTAACACTGCAAACTTGCTAAAATCCTTTGGTAACCAAGTAAGCTCGGTTAGCACTGGTTCCATCCAACTTTCCTTCATTAAACAAGTGAACTTGATTAATATTCATCTTCTGCATACTTTTCTTTTGATGCTCAAGTGAACTTGAGACACTATCTTCTAAACTACGCAAACACAAGAACACTCAGTAGACACTGAGAACTATCTTCACTACCCGAGTGAGCTTGACATATACTAACTAATAATGATATGACATTTGTGTAACATCAAAGACAACATACAATAAATCAATTGTATCCAACATAAATCATCTATCTCTATAAAGTGAAATACCATAAACCACATGGAAACATACTCTGGAAGATATGAACAACCATGTAAGCATCTAGCTCTAGAATAGAACATGGAGGAAGGCCAACTCTATATGTCAGTCCCTAGTAGTGGTAAGGATAGCTACACATCCTAACCATGTGGAACCCATAGGACCACTCTTGTCATGCTGATGGAGATACTGATTTGACCTCAAACATTCATCTATGGCTAACACACACACCAAACAATACAACAAACTAAATCAAGATCATGAGACCATGCAATACAATAGGTCCTAGTCAGATGCTCTATGGGTCTACTATGTAGGGATTCTACTGGAGAGTAGATCACTTGACGTTGTGGAGCCCAACCTAAGCATCATATGCACTCTCCCTTGGGAGGCCATGGTGATATGTACATGGACGCACCATATAGACATTAACCCTTAGATAACCAAACAACCACAAAACACCTTCAGAATAGTGATGTAGGTATGCAATATTTTCTTATCTTAGTTAATTACCCATGAATTTATTTAGTTATCACTTATTTAGACACCTATTCACGTTAACCTTTTCAGGAACATGATCTAGGGTTACGAGAGAAGCCCCTCCACTTGTCTACCCTATATACACATGCTCATCGCATGATGGGTGCCCATAGGAAATAAAAATTCCCAAGCCAACCGCAATGGACATAACTCATCTGACAAGAAATCGAGAGCTTAGGTCCTACAAGGAGCTGAAAAATGCACACTAACATGCTCATGTGTGGGCACATTAGCAACACGATGATCATAACAACAAGGGTTGGATGAGAAACAATAAAAACACCAAGTATCAAATCACTCAACATAGCACCTGGTATGGAGTATGGATTGAACATGAATCCCAATGCAATAAAATACATCTAGGGTTAGATAGATATCTGCATGGATAATCTAGATCCATGACCAATTATAGTGCCAAGAAAAGCTGAGAAGGTCGAGTAACACACAAACCAAGGAAAAAACCAAAAATGCCCAAAATACCATGAAATTAAAACCCATTATGCCATTGGGGAAAAAAGTCACAAATATCAAATAAAATTTGGTTTTGGAGTCCATATGAAAAAATGACAAGCATAACGACCCGAAACCCCAAAAACCCAAGCCTAAAAGGCTTCAAACACTTGTACCCATCCAACTGGGTAGAGCTATCACACAAAAATAGAGGGGAACACTAGTTCTCTACCTCCAAATAGTTTAATACCAGAAGTAGACTATAAATGGAGCAAAAAAAATAAAATAGGAAAGCCTTATCTCATAGCCTAAAGGGCTAAAATATGAATGCACATGATAAAAAAATCATTCTACAGTCACCACGAAAAGTCTTAGCAAACAAAGGTCTCCTCGATCTAGATCCAACAAGCTCAACCTCGCGATGATCCCAAGCTTGTAGTTCCTACAACAAATAAAACAATAAATCATTCTGAGAGAATTTTGGAATTTGCTCTCCAAATTTTGATTCCACAAGTGAGAAGTGAGGGAATAATTCCCTTTTGGGGTATATATCCACTTTTAAAAGTGAAATATAAAATCAAGAAATTAACTAGCCCACTAAATAATCCCTTTTTCAACCCAGACAAAATTGGGTAATTCTAATTAAATGGAATTCAACTTTGGCAAAGCTATGGAGAATTAAAATAATTAAATCAAATATAAAACTCCCATAAACTATTAAATCACAATATTCCTTAATAAATTTTGCAACAAATGTGAACCTCTAAATGTATAGACATGCTCATAGGTCTAATCAAATAGTGAAAATGAGTCTAGATTTATTATATCACTTTAGGGTTAAATTAAACAATTAAATACAATATATCACCCATACAGGGATGCCATTGGCTAGTTAAGAACAACCAAATCACTAACTCCATGTGCCATTGCCAGGGATACAAATCCTGCACACTAAACAACATGATCAAGTGCAATTACATATAATACTATAGCCAAATCTATAAATGCATTAATTTACATAATTAACCATTTCTTTAATCACATTAAAATAATCAATTTAAATCACTGACTACATCATAAAAAATTTCAAAGCATGAATGAAGTAAATAACCATAACATCAAATCAAAGTATTTAGAATCCAATAAGTCCATCATATAATCATAAATAGAGTATATTTCTGAATACAAAATTACTGGATATCATTGTAAAGCATCATGTCACATTAATAAGCATCATGATGTAGATATAATCGAATTGAACAACATAGAATCTAACATCTATGATACTAGCAAATCAAAATATAGTATCTGACCATCAGGTCATCTCGAATGTCCTCCAACATGAGTATCAAAGTATCTCTCAAAACCAAAATATAAAAAAGTATAAAATGCAAGCACGAGAGGCACTATATCCTCCCTCACTAGGCATAGGCTTACTCTTGGAAGTCAGAAAAAAGATAAAGGTACAAATCTCTCAATTGTGTAGCATCCTCCCATGTAGTAGAAGTCACATTGTTTGGGTCTCATTAGACCCTTACTTGCTCTAGATCCTGACCTATGAGGGTTAGTGTCTGATGGTGAAGGATATAGATGGGTTCCAAAGAAAGCTTCTCATCCTCCACCTGCAAAGCATCCTAGTCAAGTATATGGGTCACATCAAGAATATACTACCTCAAAACATAAACATGGAAAAAACCATGGATGTATGATAGGACATGTGGCAATGCTAGTCAAAAAGCAACAAGACCGATCCTCTCAGGGATCTCAAATGGTCCAACAAAATAGGGCAACAACTTAGAGCCTTTCCCACAATGGATGGGGCTCTTCCTTAGACATACTCTCAAAAACACCCCGTTACCAACTGAAAAGTGACGATCCAACCTATGGGCATCTAAATATTCTTTTTCTTATCCTTAGCAATAACCAAATGCTTTCTAATATGAAAAACATGCTACTTCATATCCTGAAGCATCTCCTAAAATCAATCAGTCCTCCAAACTATCCCAACTCAAAGGGGTACAACATGGTCTACCGTATAAGGCCTAAAAAGGTGACATGCCAAGAGAACTATGGTACCCATTGTTATAGGAAAACTCAACAATGTACAGATTGTCTTCCCACTTCACATGTCTGTCCATCACATGCATGCAAAGCACATCTTCCAAAACCTAGTTCACTCTCTCTATCTGACCATTGATCTTTATGTGGTATGCTAAACTGAAATTGAGTTGTGCACCCAAATCATGTTGGAGAGATGTCTATAGTGATGAAGTAAACATTGGATCTCTATTTGATATAATTCGATCAAGGATTCCATGCAAAAAAATAATTTCCTCCAAGAAAATATGTGCTACAGAAGAAGTTGTGTAGGATGTTCTCATGGGAAAAAAATGTGCTACCTTGGATAACTTGTCCACTATCACCATGATACAATCATGTCATCGTGATGACATAGGCAATGCTATGATAAAATCAATAGATATGGTATCCCACTTCCATTTTGGAATGGTATGCAATTGCATAATTGTTGATAATTGGCTAATAGTGATATGTAATTATTGTTGTTTATGGAAACACATGGTGTACATGCTAACAAGAAACCTCAAAAATAAAGATACTTAGTGTTTGGTAATCAAAAAATTGTACAAATATAGGATTTGATTTACAACAATGTACTATTTTGTTTATAACATGTTGCTGACATCATATTATAACTAGCAAAGTTACTTGGAGATAATATACATGCTAGTGATGATGTGTATAATCTCAAAAGTTAGTACAGACTGTATAGAATAGAGATAATCATGTTTTGATGAAGTAGGACAATAGAATTGAAGGAAAAAATTGTTTTGTTTACAAAATAGTTACTTGTCCAATTAGGGTCGACATCCTAGATATTTACTCTAACTTGGAAAAGTGGTTTGTGGTCTCAACTGACCTAGCAAAAATTTGTGTAAAAACATGGTATTTATGCAAAGGACATTTTGCAACAAGAAGTGTGGAAGTGCAAGTGCTACCTTGTATGATTGTGTAATTGCAAATTGCGAATTGTGATGAGCGAAATTTTGTAAAAGCAATATATGCAAAGTTTTATGAGATCAATCAAGGAAGAAAGATAATAGTAAATTACTTGTTTGAGTAATGAGCTCTTCTTGTAGTTGAAATTGCATGTTTGGGAAATAGGCTCTTCTTGCATACATTATATCACAACTCCTACTAGGGTTGGCACAACTTCTAATAGGGTTGGAATCTCCTAATAGGGATTCAAAGTCTCCTAACAGGGAATCATTATACTGAATTTTCTCATTGACTCCTAATAGGGTCCATCATCTAAGAAGGAACTTATATATCAGTATATTATCTAGTGGTTGTCATCCCCACTGGGGTTTTCCCTTGACCAAGGTTTTCCTAGTTAACAAAATATGGTGTTATGAGTTTTCTTTATGCATTGTTACTATTACTGTTCAACATTATTTTATTGCTTTTTTATGCATGGTTTAAAGTAAGTAATAATATCAAGTTGGTGATTAAAATTTGTAGATTACTAGTTCACCCCCCCCCTCCCCCCCCTCTCAGTAATCCCTATTTCTAACAATTGGTATCAAAGTGCAGTTACTTTGAAGAGGCTTAACAGCTTAAGTAAGATCCCTATAGATATGGAATAGTTGATGAAGAACCTTGAAGAAGATTTTGACCAAATTGATCTCCTTACTGAAGAAAGAGATAAGTTGAAGGACAACTATGAAGAGTCCAAAGTATAAATTGGTCAATTGAAGGAAAATATTAAACATCTCAAATCCAAGCCTTAGTCTACTGAATTTGGAACTAGCGATTATGACTATTCAAAGCTAAAGATAGAGTACAAGATCTTGAAGCATGAGTTGAAGATTACAAATTTATTGTTGACTTTGAGAAATGGTCCTAGCAAAATTGAATCTAATTTAATGACTGAAAATGCAGATCTGAGAGCAAGTTTGGCAAAGAAAACATCTGAGTTTGAAACATTGAAAGAAGATCATGAAGAACTCCATAAGTACAATACTATTGTGAAAGGTGAATTTACATAGTGTAAATAGCAACTTGAGAATCTTTATTCTAGTAGAGAAAATCTTGATGATTCAATGTCAATATAGAGGCCTACTTATAATAGGACTGCTCTTGGTTATCTAATTAACATGTCTGCAAGGAAACCTAAGATTAGATTAGATCTGAAAGAAAAAGAGAAATCTGATGATAAGATTGAATCAAGTCAATCTTCTAAGAAACCTAAAGAAATTGAGAAAAACAAGGAAGTCAAAATCTTGGATGAACTAAAGAAAGTGGAGACTCTTAAGGAAACTAGGTATGAATTTAGAGATAAGTGATTTTTATGTAATGTAATAGGTCATACGAAAAGAGATTGTACTAATAAGTCATTTAATCATGTTAAGGAATTTTACTATCATAATTGTCATGGTATGGGTCATAATGCAATTAATTTTAGGAAAACTAAGTATGATAATGATAGAAGAAATAATATAATATTTAGAAATGCTAACCCTACAGATAGAATAATATCTAGTGAAAGGACATCAAGAGAAGAAAGATCTTATGAAGAAAAAATAAAAATCATGTGTTATAAGTGTAAAAGATTAGGACACATTGCTTAGAATTGTCATGCACCTGATGATTAGCAGAATCCTAGAAGTAGAGCACCAGTATGTTAGTTATACAACAACTTTGGACACACAATGAAGTACTGCAAAATGGATAGAAACTTCAGAGTTAGAAGATATAATGGAGGAAACTTCAGGAACAAAAGGAATGATGGAAGGAATATAAAAAATGACAGAAGGAACCATGAAAGAAACTTCAAAACTAACAAACAGGAACACAAAAACATTGTTAGTGAACTTCGAGAATAACTTAATGAAGCATTTGTAAAAGGATTAGATATGTCAAAAGAAAAGTTAGATGATGATGAGACAGGAAGATCAAAGTCAGTTGTTGAGTTTGATTTAATTAAGTTGAATTAAGCTTTTTAATGGTACCTACCAGTTATAACTTTGTGAAACACTTTGCAAGCAAGCTCTGATACCACTATAATGGGCACCCTGGAAATAGATTTTTTTATGCAAATTGAAGATTGAATTGATGCTAAAATTATATTATTTCTCAAAATGATAAAATCAAGTACCAAGCAATATATTCCAAAGGCCAAACCCCAAGGGAATGATGTCTAAAATGTTACAAGAGAGGATGAACATCCTCTAATGCCAAGAAAAGATATGTGAGTCATACATCCAAGTTCTTATCAAATGTGATTCACAAAGATCCGATGCTAAACAATGAGACTCTCACTCCTATTTATCCTTTTCCTTCACCCTTCTAGAAGGAACTAAAACATTAATTGATTGCAAGTGCTAGAAGCTTCCCCCTTCCAATAATTAATGCATTCTCTAGAAACTCCTCCCTTGCAATACAATAATTAATTGTGCTTCTAGAAAATTAAATTACTAGAGGCTTCCACCTTTCCAATAATTAATGCACTATCTAGAAGCTTCTCCTTGCAATACAATAATTAATTTAATTAATTAAATATAAAGTCACCTCTTAATTTTAATTTATTTAATGAATTTATAAGAAATTAATTTAATCAATCTCTTATTCCTCCACTTAGCCTTTGGAGAACATAAAGGCTAAGAAATCCACTAAGTTGCTAAAAAATGAGGACATTACAAGCTTGTTCACAACATCAGAATTTGAGAACTTTAGTCAAATGCTAAATTAGAGGTAGCAAAGTTGGGAAAAGGTGTATCCAATTATGATTAAATGGTACCTAAGATTGCCTGTAATTTGGAGCTCATCTAAGAAAGTTATGAAGGAATTCAAAGTTACTAGTATTACAGTAAAGGTTTATTCTATAACAGAATATGAAAAGTATGTTTTTGTAGAGAATTTTTCAATGCGAATTTTTTAGAATGTTTGTCATGATGAAAGGAGGCTATAGTAAACCTTGGGTAACATTTGAAAATTGAATAGATGATTTTGAATAGTTATTTGAGTATAGAATGTAATTGACAATTTTGTCATATTTGTAAAGTATGCAATTAATGAAAGTTCAAGTTGATAGGATAAATGGAGTACAATTTTTTTTTTCACTTCATTGTGAACACATCCAAAGTGAAGAACATTATGAAGCGACTTGCCAGAGAATTTCAAAGCAAACCCTATTTTTGGAAAGAGGTATTTTATCATTTTTCAACAATTTTTCTCAATAAAAGATCATAATTGATAGAATCATGGATATGTCATTAGTACATAGTGTTGAGAACGAGGATAGATGTAAGTTAAAGATTGTTTCCATAATACCTAATGAAGGAAACCCTAATCTACATTGCATATCACTCCAAACAATGTAGTTTGTCTTGAAGACATTGAAAGTTATTTAAATAGAAAGTTTGAATCAATTGGTAATGAATTCATGAACAAAGATATGGAATTGGTTTTCAACCATGACATGACTATGAAGCCTAGATTTGAACATCGAAGGGAATTAGACTTGTTTAAGTATCATTTCTACTGTGAATTAGACACAGATGAATGTACATAGATTATATTGAGTAGGATACATGATGGAAAATTGTGGATGTAAGATAATGTAGTAGACATTTCTGCCAACCTTATTCATGAGGTAACTGGTCTCAACAAACAAGAAATTGTACTTGTAGGTGTTATAGGTGAGAAAATGGTCAAAAAGAAAGTTGAAAGCTATACTAAGGTAGTGTACAATGGTAAGGCTATGGTGATCAACACCATCAAGCAAGATGATGTGATATTTATAAGTAGAATTATTGCTTATTTAGTTTGTGCAAGTTCAAAGATTGATGAACTTTCAAAAGGATTCATATATGCAACATACAAGATATGTTTAGAGAAAGATCAAGTAAATCTTAGTGAAATACTAAGAATGCAACTCCTAGAGAACCTAGAAAAGATTAAGAGAACAAAGAATGGTAATAAATCATATGTTCTTCCATGTACTTAAGAGATTTCCTTACTTATTAGTCATAGATATGATGAGTAGTGATAGATGCACTATGGAGAAGATTATAAAGGTATGCAGAAGGCATCCTATAGACAAAATATTAGATAGTGGAAATTTAATAACGAGAACATTTCAAAATGAAATAAAAAAAAGATTTAGAATTACATCAGCAATTATGGACAGATTCAAGGAAGACATTTGTATTCTAGTTGATATAGATCATCCATAAATTCAACCAGTGGAACCTCGGGAGACATTTATTGATCCCTTGAGCTATGAATAGAATGATGGTGTTGTAGTTAGTTAAATTGATTTGCTACTGAATTTAGATAGAGATAAAGAACAATATAGATTTGGCACATATGATGAGATCATAGAGCAAGCTCATCAAGCAACCCTAGAGAAGGCATCACACAAGAAGGTTGAATCTATAATGAAGAAGGCACTATTAGAGGCCAGAATGATAGAGAGTGAATCTAAGGATGTAAGACAGACAATGTTGCAAGGTGCACTGAACATACAACCTTTGTCAATATTAGTTGTTGAGACATTTTTAGAACAAAGCATTCTGTGTGCAACAGTGTCCAATGTTTAGCCTGGTGAACCAAAGAGAAAATCTAAAAGATTAGTGGAAGCAATGTCTACAAAGAAAAAGAGAGTCAATCAGCTAGCCACAAGACCAGGAAAGACATAGAAAACATTGTTGACAATTGACTCTATTGATGAAGAAGATGAGGAACAAGAAACTAAACAAGCAAAAAATGTGACTCCACCTAAGCAAGCAACACGTAAAGCTCAACAACCCTATAAACCAAAGATAGAAAAGATCAATACAACTATTGAAAATGAAGGTAATTTTGTCTAGATGAACAATTTCTATGATTTGTACAACAATTTTGAGAAATATTAGATAGATATATTGACTATGAGATATATTGTGGCTAACAATTTGAAACTAAAAGACCTTGAGAGCATTATAAACCAAAAAGTATATGAGAGACTCATTAAGAAGAAGGATCTTGCAAGGGAAGAAGACCTTGAACTTCTCAAAACCATTTGCAAGACTAATGATGAAGATGAAATTAAAAGATTATTGAATAAGCTCACTCCATACTTAAGGAATAAATTAAGATTGTTTCTATTTATGATTGGAGAAAAGGATAAGTTAAGAAGTAAGAATACAGTAGCAATTAGTAAAATGTTGATAGAGACAACATCTCCTCCAGCTCCTAGAACCTTGAAAGTGTCAGTAAGTGGTGACACTATGCAAATTGATCAAACTAATGTTACCATTAACATTGGTGATACCAATCCATTTAGTGGTTTCGAACCAAATGAACCAGACACTGAGGATAAGTTGAGACAGATTGAGGAAGAGAAAAGGCTACTGGAAGAAGAAAAGAAGAAAATAGAGGAATCCAAGCAAAAATTGCTTGAAGAAGATAAGAAAAGAAAGGAAGATGAAGAAAAAAGAAGAATTGCAGATGAAGAAAAGAAAAAGAAAACTAAGGAAGATGAAAATAAAAGATTGGAAGAGAAGAGAGAAAGAGAGAAAAAGGAAAAGAAAGAAGAAGAAGAGAAAAGAAGAAAAGAAGCAATAAAGAAACAAAGGGAGGATGAGACTAAACCATCTAGTTCATCCACTCCACTCTCTCTTGGCAGTTCAACTACTGACGATGAAGATCAAATAGATCTGATCTCATCCTTATCTAAACTTATATAGAAGAATAAGATAGAAAAAAAGTTTGCAGAAAATATTAATGAAAGTAACAGATAGACTGCATAGTACTACAAAAATGACTTAGTTAATCTTGATACTTGTATAAAAGAACTTTGGAAATGTCAGTAGGAAGGGAAAACTTTGTATATTATGTGTACCCTACCATACAAGCTAAATAAAGATATTGATGATCATATAGAATTAAAGATGAGTGAGCTAGAGACTTTATCCAGCTAGATCCAACATCCATCTTGTAAAGTAGATGATTTTGAAGGTCAAGTTTCCAACATTCATAGTGACATTAGGAAATTGGATCTTTGGAAAGAACAAATATTGAAGAGGACATATGATTTCAGAGAATCTGTTGCTCTAAAATTATCTTTCATTGAGAAATAGTTAGAGGAATGTGTCAAAGACAAGGACCCATATTTAAACTTTTTGTATTCAGATATCAATGCAGTTGAGATTGCATCATATGCCTTATGTGAAATTCTCACCTCAGATGAGTCTATCAAGGAAACATGGACCAAAGGTATGGACAATTTGAAGGCTATTTTTGATGATTGTATGAAGATCATATCAACATAAGGAGGGATAACCATTTTTGACAGTTTTTGGACAGGATCTTGACATTTTGACCTTTGTCATTGATGTCAAAGGGGGAGAGATACATGTGAAAATTGTATACATGTCAAAAGGGGAGAGAAACAATGACAATAAAAATAGTAAAGTATATTGTAAGGGGGAGCATATGTAAAGTTGAACAAGTTGTAATGTTTATATGTTGTTTAAATTTTTGTCACTTAGCCAATTTTCTCTATTTTGTTGCCATCAATGCCAAAGGGGGAGATTTTTGACAATTAGGTAATAGTGATATGTAATTATTGTCATTTATGGAAACACATCATGTACATGCTGACAAGAAACATAAAAAATAAAGATATTTAGTGTTTGATAATCAAAAAATTGTCTAAGTATAGAATTTGATCTACAATAGTGTATTGGTTTGTTTATAACATGTTGTTGACGTCATATTATGACTAGTGAAGTTACTTGGAGATAGTATACATGTTAGTGATGATGTGTATAACCTTAGAAGTTAATAGAACTATATAGAACAAAGATAATCATGTTTTGATGAAGTAGGACGATAGAATTGAAGGAAAGAATTGTTTTGTTTACAAAACAATTACTTGTCTAATTAGGGCCAACATCCTAAATGTTTACTCTAACTTGGAAAAGTGGTTTTTGGTCTTAGCCGACCTAGCAGCAATTTGTGTAAAAGCATGGTATTTATGAAAAGGATATTTTGTGACAAGAAGTGTGGAAGTACAAGTGCTATCTTGTAAGATTGTGTAATTGTGAATATCGGGTTGTGATGAGGAAACTTTTGTGAAAGCAATACATGTGAAGTTTTATATGAGTTATCCAGTGATCTAAGATCGAGAAGAAGATCAAATATTAGTGAAGGAAGAAAGCTAACAATAAATTACTTGTTTGAGAAGTGAGCTCTTCTTGTAGTTGAAATTGCATGTTTGGGTAGTGGGCTCTTCTTGCATACATTATATCACAACTCCTAATAGGGTTGGCACAACTCTAACAAGGTTGGTCCTAATAGGTATTGAAAGCCTCCTAACAGGAACTCCTTTCACTAAAATTTCTCAATGACTCCTAATAGGGTCCATCCTCTAACAACGAACTTATATATCAACATATTATCTAGTGGGTATCATCACCACTGCGATTTTCCCTTGGCCAAGGTTTCCCTAGTTAACAAAATATGGTTTTATGAGTTATCTTTGTGCATTGTTACCATTACTATTCAACATTACTTTATTGCTTTGTTATGCATGGTTTAAAGTGAGTAATAATATCCAATTAGCAATTAAAATTTGTAGATTACTGATTCAACCCCCCTCAGTAATTCCTATTTCTAACAAAAAGATTTGCCGAATGCTAATAGTCTATCTTCAATCTCTAGCACTCAAGAAATTAAGCAAAAAAATCCACAACATTGTGCCACATCCCTACCCAAAAGTACAATCATTTAAGTTTGGCATGCATCTTCTTGACGCTGGGGTGTGTGGAATATGGTACATGACGTGCTTTAGACAAAATCAAGGTATGAAGATCAGCCGAAACTGACACAAAAATGTGCCCCAAGTATCACAATAGTCTATCAAACTTGAGGGAATAACCTAAAAAATTCCCTCAAGGGTATGTCTAGATTCAATCTCTGACCTCACCTCCTGATACCATGTGTCGCTAGGTAAGACCTCCAAGATACGACCTTGTAAATCCACTCCCAGTGATAAAATTGATATCTCATATCATCTCCTACCTAAGGTATCTGCAACAACATTATTTTTCCCCTTGATGTAGCAAACATCAACATCATATTGACACAGAAACTCCATCCAGTGACACTATTGTGCATTTAGGTTTGGATGAATAGAGATATATTCGAAGATCGCTATGCAACTCAAACCTATGTCCCAAAAGGAATGTCTCTAGTGCACGAGTGGATGCATAAGTGGTGCAAGTTCAAAATTGTCAGTGTGGTAGTTAAGCTCATGGTCCTTGAGTTTTCTAGATTTATATGCAATCACATGACCATCCTACATCAACACTGCACCCACACCCTCTAATGACACATCTGTGCAAACCATAAAGTCACCTATAGGGTTAGGCACAACAAGGACTGATGGATGGGTCAATCACTCCTTTAGAGCCTCAAACACTAACTCACACTAGTTTGAATAAACATAATTCTTCCCTTTTCACTAAAGAGAAGTGATTGGATGAGCCACTCATGAGAAGTCCTTCATGAATCAATGGTCATAACCTACCAATCCCATGAAACTATGAACCTCAAAAACATTAGTGGATGCTGACCAATCCATTATAGCTTGGATTTTCTTCAAGTCCACTACAATACCATCACCTATGATGATATGGCCCAAATAATTTACCTCAAACTTGAAGAATCCACATTTACCCAAGTTTCTATACATCTGACTGGCTTGTAAGCATTGCAACACCTAGCATAAATGGACCTTGTGCTCCTCAATAGTTTTGGAATAGATCTATATTTCATCTAATAAAATGAGGACACACCAATCGAGGTACATGAAAAATAATCCATTCATCAAAATCATAAACACTAATGGTGCACTGGTTAACCCAAAGGGTACAACAATAAACTCATAATGCCCATAGCGTGTGCAAAAAGCTATCTAATGAATATTAACCTCATTAATCTAAAGTTGATGGTATCCTAACTTCAGATCAATCTTTGAGAACATTCTTTCCCCCTTCATCTGATCAAACAAATCATCAATCCTCGGCAAGGGGTACTGGTTCTTCACCATCACCTTATTCAGTTATCGGTAATCAATGCATAAATGTAGTGACCCATCTTTCTTCTTCACAAAGATTACTAGTTTACCTTATGGGGATACACTAGGATGAATATGGTGCTTGGCCAATAATTCCTCCAACTAGAATATGAGCTCACTCAATTCCTAAGTAGTTATACGATAAGGAGCTCGTGAAATAAGCTCCACTCCTAAGATGAGATCAATGCAAAAATCAATACCACACTTCGACAACATTCCTGGTATCCCATCAGGGAATACATCTACATACTCACAAAGGAGTGGGTGGTTTTCCAACATCACCTCATGGATCTCATCCTCCTCAAGGTCACTAATAGTGACCATAAAAATTTGACATCCATGTTGCACACTCTACTTCAGTTGCTTAGCTAAGATCATCCAAAGTGAAACTGACCTCTGGGCCCCTACAAGTTCCACTCGTGTCATCCTCACATTGCACCAACTTACATCGACAATTTATATTTTTTGGATGGAAAACTAAACAATTCATACCCAACACAATTTCATAAGATCTAAAGGATAGGACACAAAGACCAACTATGGTGGTGAAGGCACCCAAGTCCAACACATAACCACTGACTATGAAATCCATAGTCACTTTAAAACTATAGCTAATTGAAGCTGCCAGCTATCAACCTATTGTACCACCACTTGCCCACATTGATGAACAAGGTATGGTGAAATAAAATAATCTGATGCACCTAAATACATTAATACTACAAAATAATTACCATGCAATGTACCTGTAGCCTCAACTATGGTACCTTGGTGCTCAACCTAGTGATTTTCAACCATCGCAAAACCTCTATGGGATCTTCCTGCATCACCCATGGTAGGTTTATACATGGCCACACCTTTGCTAGGTCTTGGAGATGTCTTTATAGGGCACTCCATTGATTTGTGGTTGAGACAGTGACATGAAAAAAACATGCTCCTTTGAAACTAGAAACCAATCCACGTCCACCTTAGGAAGCACTATAGTATGGGAAACTCCCTCAGTTAGAGTCCTATTGATGACCCTGAGATGCATGGCTCTATTGGGACCATTGAACTTGACTCTAGTTATGCCCCTTCCCTCTTGTGGCACCTTAACTCTATCCACCCTTATGTCAAGAGAACTGGCATCGTCATTCCTGACAAATGAGACCACCTTGTCCAGAGGGTGTTGACTGAGTTTGACCCTACCTTGTGTCTTTTTTTTGAGGGGGTGGTACACTATGTCCTACAGATCATGTATTGTGGCTCTGAGAGCCTGATCTAACACTAAGTCCCCTAGCCACATTTCTCTTATAAATCCTTGCCTTCTTAGTGGTGAGTGTAAGTGTCCTAGTCCAATGAAGATAGACATCCCCAATGATAGAGTCTTTAAGACCCCTGGAAAATGTTGTGTGAGGAGTATCCCATCATAATGGTAGCTGGAGTACTATCTCAACCTAAAGAATCACCTCTCATATTGATCCACTGTCATGTTCCCTTGTCTCAGTTCATGGAACTCATCAACATGAGCCTCTTGGTACTGTGGAGATAGGAATTTCTCCTTGAACCTCTCCTCAAAGATCTCCTAGGTGAGATTCGTCATACTAATCTAGAGCTTCTCACTCTCCATATCTCACCACACATATCCATGGTCTCTTAGCTATGTGACAACATAATGAGCCTTCACATTTCTTTGATATGGAGAGAAGCAACAACCCATCTTTAGTAACCATGTCTCAGCCTTGAGACCACCTCCTAGGCCATCAAATAGTGGTGGTTTCAACCTCTAAAGGTCTCTTATCTTATCCATTTGGATGGAATATCCATCATCCTGACCATGGTCTCTCCTACAGTAATGTCCACCACTAGGTAGTGTAAGAGAATGCTCATGTTCATGTACACACTCTTCTCTGCCTTTATGCTCTGACATTCGGGAGTCTCTATAGTGAAATCCCTCTTCCTGGCCATGTCCTATAAGTTTTCCTCAATAGGAGGTCTCAACCGAGCTATAAGATCCTGAAGCAAAGGAACCAATGCCTCAATAACAACTTGATTGTTAGTACCTAGTCCTCCCCCTCCACCCTAACATTCCTCCTCATGGTGTTCTTCTTCATCACCATTCTATTAGTTATTTCTCCAACCACCAGGTCTATGTGTAGGAGACATCTCTAATGGAGTAACAAGAAAAGAGTCAAATTTATACACAACAACATAAGTATCATAGCATAAGCCAAATAAGATACTATTTATGCATAACCAAAACAATATCATAGTGGGAGCATAACATAGAGATCCCAGTGTTGCAACATGGGCTCTAATACTAGATATAATGCCCCACTTGGAGATTCTTGGAACAAGGATAAATAAAAGCCAATACATTATTTTTATAACAAGCATGGATCCAAATACCATCAACATGCAACTGATCAAAATATTGAAATAGAAGACTTAACCAAGCAACCCAAACCTCCAACGATCTTCAAGTGTCACTACTTGGCAACATGTTCAAAACTAACTACGAGAGTTTAAGCAAACTAGAAACCCTTAATTTATGGTTTGTCAAGAGCTAGAAAGGTGTGCAATCCAATAGGGAGTCCAAAAAACCCTAGCACACTTCCCAATGATGGACAAAAACTCTCCCTATCTTCCATGTGAGGAAGTACAAAGGGACCAAAATTGCACGAGGAACCACTTTCTCGCATGAGAAAGTTCCATGGTGCATGCGAGTAAACATGTTGCTGTGTGAGGAAATGATCCCTTGCTTAAGGAAACACTCCTTCACATGAGGAATATTTCCTCTACACGAACAGACACACTATCATGTGAGAAAATGCCTAGCCACATAAGCCAATACTTTCTCACAAGAGAAACTACTAGACTGCCTACAAGAGTACGTACTCTCGTGTGAGCAACTAACAAGGCCTGCATGAGAGAATGCTTTCCTCATGCGAGGAAACACATCTCTAGCATAAAATTGGATGACAACAACCATAACATGATTAAAATGGAACATTCTAGAATAAATTCCTCCACACCAAGGAGTACCAGAAACACATAAATCGAGGCTTAGACACTTGAAAACATGGAAATGTAATGACTTATAAATAAAGGAGCATATAAACAT
The DNA here is from genome assembly GCA_028749045.1 of Cupressus sempervirens. Lineage (NCBI taxonomy): Eukaryota > Viridiplantae > Streptophyta > Pinopsida > Cupressales > Cupressaceae > Cupressus > Cupressus sempervirens. The sequence continues at coordinate 1,098,191,598 of CM053785.1, forward strand.
CTAATCATCTAATCCATAACATCAAGTGTAATTATGCAAAAAATTAAGATCATAGTAGACATACATGTGCATAAATCATCTATCTCTATAAATTAAAATAACATAAACCACATGGAAATGTACTTCCAAAAGATATAGAGAACCATGTAAGCATCCAACTCAGGAACTAAACATGGAGGAAGGCCAACTCTGTACACTAGTCCCCAATAGTGGAAAGGGTAGCTACACCTCCCAACCACATAGAACCCATAGGTCCACTCTCATTGTGCTAATAGAGATAGTGATCTAACCTCAAACACATGCAAACCAATTATCCATGGCTAAGACTCATGCCAAACAATATAGAGGACTAAACCAAGATCATGAGCCAATGCAATACAACAAGTCTTGGTCAGACACTCTATGGGTCTACTATGTAGGGACTCTGGTGGAGAGTAGATTGCTTGGCATTGAGAAGCCCAAGCTAAACATCATATGGACTTTCCCTAAAGAGGCCATCATGTTATGTCCCTGGATGCACTGTGCAAACATTAACCCTTGGATAATTCAATGAGCAAAACACACCTTTAGAATAGTCATGTAGGTATGCAATATTTTATTATCTTAGTTAATTAACCATTAATTCATTTAGTTATCACTTATTTAGGAATGTATTCACATCAACCTTGTTGGGAATATGACCAGGGGTTACGAGAGAAGCCCCTCCACTAGTCTACCCTACATGTTAGGAATAAGGTGTCTTAACCTTGGATAATTCCTATTCTTATTATTTGTTTTGTAATTGTATTTTTTTGCAAATAATGTAATTAAGTGTGAGTGTACATGTCTAGTTGGCATGTTGATGTGTCACTCCACTTGTAAGAGCTATCTTTGGAAGATTTAATTGTGTGTAAGGAAATCATGATTGAAACGGTTATGACAGATTCCTATGACATGTAAGAGCTATCTTTAGAAGATTTAATTGTGTGTAAGGAGATCATGACTGAAATAGTTATAATGGATTCTTATTACATGTAAGAGCTATCTTTAGAAGATGCCTTAAAAATGGAAAGCACATTATATAAGCACTTTTAGAACTGTAGATAGAGGTGTGTGAATAGTGTATTCTTGGTAGCTACTGGATAAGTCTTCTGTGTCCTGAAAGAACTTGTACTACAAGTGTTTTGTAACCTTTGAGTTGAAGATAATACATTGTGCAAGTTTTGGAGGGGTGGGGTTGTTTTATTAGAAGGTTTTTCCCCACCAACATATCTTTGTGTTTCTATTTTCTTTCTCTATCTATTTTCTATATTAATGGTTAACTACAATATTATTGTTTACATAGTATCAAATTTGAAATTTTAAGGATTTAAATAGAATTTGCACAATAATTTCCTTAAGGGATTGGTCTAGGAAGCTATTTTTGCACTTGAGTTTCCTTACAAGTGGTATTAGAGCTTGATCAACTTTTGATCCTAGTTGTTGGGTAGGGTTTTTTGAGCTAATCTCAAGTTGAGTGGGAGTTTTGCATAGAGCATTCTAAATTTTATTTGCAGATTGAGATGGCTAGTTCATCATACAGAAAAATGGAGGTGGAGAAATTTAATGGCAGTAATTTTGAGTTGTGGAAACTCAAGATGGAAGACTTACTTGAAGATCACGATCTATGGGAGGCAACTTCACTTGATGTGAGACCCACAAAAATATCTCAAGTAGATTGTGATCTCAAGGATTAAAAAGCTAAGGGTCTCATTAGGCTCTATTTAGCTGATTTAGTTCTCCTAAATGTTCTTGATGAGAAGACCACAAACAGTTTGTGGACACAACTTGGGTCTATATATTAGGCCAAATCTCTGGTGAATAAGTTGTTCCTAAGGAAGAAGTTGTATTCTCTAAGAATGGAGGAAGGAGGATCTGTAATAGATCATCTAAATGCTTTTAATTTATTGATTATACAATTGACATCATCTGGTGTCAAGATAGAGGAGGAGGATCAATGTATGACCCTATTATGTTCCTTGACCAATTCATGGGACCGTCTTGTGATGGCTCTTAGAAGTACCTTTGTCACTTTTAGAATGGATGATGTGGTGCCTTTACTATTATCTAAGGAGACAAGGAGAAAGTCATCAAATTCAGCTAAGGAAGTTCTTGCTACAACAATAGAGGCAACCAAAATGACAAGTCTGGAAAGGGTAGATCCAAATACCATGGAAAATCAAAGACTCCTGGAAAGTCCAAGGAAAAATGCTGGAACTGTGATAAGAATAGGCACTTCCATAAAGATTGTAAAGAACTAAAGAAGAAGAAGGCCTTAGATTCAGGTTTAGAAAAATCTCAAGAAGATGGTGATGCTTTCATTGCAGCCTTGGCAACACATGCATTTGATGATGTGTGGTTAATAGACTCAAGTGCTTCTTTCCACATGACCTCTCATTGAAGCTAGTTCTCAAAGTATGAAGTTTTTGATGGTGGAAAGGTGTACTTGGGTGATGATTCCCACCTAAAGATAGTTGGATGAGGATGGGTCACTATCATATTCCCTAAAGGACGAGTAAAGGGGATTAATGGGGTAATGCACATCCCTAGTTTGGCACGGAACCTATTATTTGTAAGTATGCTGAATGATGTAGATGTGCAAGTTGTTTTTCTAAAGATGGATGTAAGATGATGGGAGGAGCTATGGTGCTTGCTAAGGGTACAAAGAGAGATACTCTATTTTAGCTTGATGCATGCATTTCTCAGTGCAATAGTTCTTCTATTTCAAAGAAGAGAGCAACTAGAATTTCATCTCCACCATCTGAATGAGTAGTAAAGAAGACTATGGTTATTGGTTCTGATGGCAGTGCAACATGTGTACCTAAGGGTGTAAAAACACTGAAAGGAAAGCTTCCTGTAGAAAAGACAATGTTGTGGCATATGAGATTTGGCCACATTAGTAAAGAGTGTCTTAGAACCCTGAAAAATAAGAACATCATTAAGGAGTTAAATGATTGTAATCTTGAGTTCAACTTCTGTGAACATTGTGTCTATGGTAAATAGAATTGTGTTCAATTTTACTCTAGTTCTCAAAAATATTTTGATGTTTTGGATCTTATTCATTTAGATGTATTTGGTCCTATTAAAGTTCCTTCAATCTCCAAGTTTGTATTTTTTTTTATCTTTCACAGATGATTACAATAGAAGGACATGAATTTATTTCCTGAAAAGTAAGACATAAGTCTTTAGTTAGTTCAAGGAATTTAAAGTCCTTGTAGAGAACTAGACTTGTAGGTGAGTTTTTCTTAGTAGAGTTCAAATAGTTCTATAAAGAACGAGGTATCGAGAGGCGTAAGAAAACTCCTTATAGCCCATAGCAAAATGGAGTTACAAAAAGAGTGAACAAGACACTGATGAAGAAGGCTATGAGTATGCTTAATGGAGCTGGTCTTGAACAAAATTTTTGGGCTGAACTTATGGCCACTACTTTCTATCTGGTTAATAGATCTCCTACATCAACTCTTGTTGGTAAGACACCCATGGAGGTGTGGTCTGGTAAGATGCCTTCAATTAGACATCTTCGTGTTTTTGGTTGTGAAGCTTATGTACATGTTCCAAAGGAGAAAATATCTAAGTTGGAAAATAAAGTTGTCAAATGTATTTTCATCGGATATGGTGTTGGTATGAAAGGCTACAAGCTTTGGGACCTTGTGACTAGTAAGGTTTTGTATAGAAAAAATGTTATTTTTAGAGAGCTTACATATTATCCCATTGTACTACAACTAGATGAAAAAGAAAAGAAGGAAGATGTTGTTCAGTTGCCTCCTACTCCTAAGAAGACTGAATAGAACGACCATGTTGGGTCTAATGATGAGAAGAGCTCTAGTAGCTCTGATAGTTTAGAAGAAGAGGAAGAAAAACCTCAACCTCAGCTCTTGAGGAGATCCACGAGAGTAAGAAAGTAGCCAGAAATGTTTGGTTATTCTATGTTAGATTCTAGTTGTGCCTTTACATTAACACTGATGAGTCTAGATCTATGATAGAGGCTTTGGATATGGAAGATGTAGGTTCTTGGATTGAGGCCATGGATGATTAGATGGCTTCATTGGATAAAAACAAAACTTGGGACCTTGTACCTTTTCCTAAAGGATGAAAACCTATTGGTAGCAAATGGGTGTTCAAGAAGAAATTTTGTGCAGATGGTAGTGTTGAAAGGTACAAAGCTAGACTGGTTGCAAAGGGGTATTCACAGGTAGAGGGAATAGATTATGCTGAAATATTCTCTCCTATTGAAAAGTTGACATCCATTAGATTTCTGTTATCTCTTGTTGGTTCATATGATTTAGAGATAGAAGAGATGGATGTGAAGAAAGCTTTCCTTCATGGTGATTTGGAGGAAGAGATTTATATGTCACAACCTGAGTACTACATTGTCAAAGGTAAAGAATCTTTGGTTTGTAGATTAAAGTCTCTATATGTTTTGAAACAATCTCCTAGGATGTGGTACCTTAAGTTTGATGCCTTTGTGTTTTCAATTGGATTCATAAGATAAAAATTAGATCATTATGTTTATTTCATAGTTGAAAATGATAGCCTTCCTATTGTTGCATTATATATTGATGATGTATTGCTATTTGGGAAGGGTAAGGGTATGATTTATGATTTTAAACCTTAGTTGTCAACACAGTTTGAGATGAAAGATCTTGGGGCAACAAGTAAATCTTGGGTATGGAAATCAATAGAGATAGATCTAACAGAAAACTTTGGTTGAGTCAGAGTAAGTATGTGAAGTCTGTGTTGGAAAGGTTCAACATGGCACATTGTAGACCATTGTGAGTTCCTATTTCTATGGGAACAAAGTTATCTATAGATCTCCTAGTGAGGTGGGGGACATGAATAGAGTACCTTATGCTAGTGTAGTTGGTAGTATTATGTATGCTATGGTTTGTACTAGACCAAACATTTCCCAAGTAGTGGGAGTTCTAAGCTAGTTTATGGCTAATCCTGGACAGGTACATTGGGATGTAGTTAAGTGAGTATTTATATATTTGAGGGGTACATCAGATTACTCCATTTGTTATCATGGTAACTCTTCTAGAGCTCCACATTCAATTTTTATTCATGGGTTTGTGGATTCAAATTGGGTAGGTGATATTGATAGTAGGAGATCCACCCGTGCTTATGTGTTCACTATGTTTGGTGGTGCCATCAGTTGGATGAGTAAGTGACAACCTGTGGTTGCTTTGTCCACTATAAAAGTTGAGTACATGGCTACTATGCATGTTTGTAAGGAAGCCATTTGGCTTAGGAGATTCTGTTCTGATATTGGTGTTGATATAGGACATAGTACTATTTGTTACGATAGTCAGAGTGCTATTTTCCTTGCAAAGAATCCAACTTTCCATGCTAGAACAAAGCACATTAATGTGCAATTTCACTTTATGATAGTATGGTGGAAGATGGAAAGGTAAATTTAGAGAAGGTAGATACTATAAAGAATATTGTAGATACATTGACGAAACTAGTGGACATAGAGAAGTTTAGATGGTTTTCAGATTCTATGGGCCTTTCGATCTATAGCGGTTAGTTCTTGTTATGTTCCTACTACTCTTACAAGGTGTTCAACAAGTGGGAGAATGTTAGGAATAAGATATCTCAACCTTGGAGAATTCTTATTCTTATTATTTATTTTGTAAATGTTATTTTTTGCAAATAATGTAATTAAGTGTGAGTGTAGATGTCTAGTTGGCATGTTGATGTCTCACTCCACTTGCATGTGTTGGAATCTTGAATTGTGTGTAAGGAAATTATGACTGAAATAGTTATTACAGATTCCTATGATGCGTAAGAGCCATCTTTGGAAGATTTAATTACATGTAAGGAAATCATGACTGAAATGATTATGACAAATTCCTATGACGTGTAAGAGCTATCTTTGGAAGATTTAATTATGTGTAAGGAAATCATGACTAAAATGGTTATGACAGATTCCTATGACATGTAAGAGCTATCTTTGAAAGATTAAATTGTGTGTAAGGAGATCATGATTGAAACGGTTATGATGGATTCCTATGATGCGTAAGAACTATCTTTGGAAGATGCCCTAAAAATGGAAAGCACATTATATAAGCACTTTTAGGGCTATAGATGGATGTGTGTGAATAGTGTATTCATGGTAGCTACTAGATAAGTCTTCCGTGTCCTCAAAGAACTTGCACTAGAAGTGTGTTGTAACATTTGAGTTGAAGATAATACATTGTGTAGGTTTTAGAGTGGTGGGGTTGTTTTATTGAAAGAATTTTCCCCACCAACATATCTTTGTGTTTGTGTTTTCTTTCTCTATTTGTTTTCTATATTCATGGTTGACTGTAATATTATTGTTTACATAACATCAAATATGAAATTGTAAGGATCTAAATAGAATTTGCACAATACTTTCCTTAAGGGATTAGTGTAGGAAGTTATTTCCGCACTTGAGTTTCCTTACACTACATACCATGCTCATCACATGATGAGTGCTCGTAGGAAATACAATCTCTCAATCCAACCCCAATGAACATAACTCAATCAACAAGCAACTGAGAGCTCAGGTCTCACAAGGACCTAACAAGTGCATTCTCATGTGCTCATGTGTGTGCATACCAGCTACACGATGATCATAACAACAAGAGCTAGATGAGAAATAATAAAAATAACAAGTATCAAATCTCTCAATCGAGCACATCATCGAGAGTATGGATTCAACATCAATCCAATTGCAATAAATACATCTAGGGTTGGATAGATATCCCCATGGATAATCTTGATCCATGACCAACTATAGTCCCAAGAAAAACTCAGTGTTAGTTTGTGGTGACTGATCAGGGAAGCACTATACATAGTCCATAATTCCTTGGTAGGGTTTGGGGTTATTTTATTGATATTTAATGGCTGACATGTTGTAACTAATTTTAACCCTAAAGTGACAAAAATACTTGTATAAAATGGCTTAGGCTTAGGGATTGTTTCATTATGTGTGATGCAAAATTGCTTCTTGTGGTGGTATTGAGCGGTAAGGGATTACAGATTGTAATTAGGTTCTAATCACTAAATGCTAATAATATTGGACTTGCTATTTGGTGGACGTAGCCTAGGGTTTGGGAGAACCATGTTAAATCTTGGTATCTTGTGTTCTCTTCTGTGTGATCTATTATTTTTTGATATTGTTTATATTTGCATGTAATTGTTATTTCTATTTGAGGTTAATCCTAATACCAAGAAGGTCGGGTGACATGCAAACTGAGGTGAAAACAAAAAATGGCCAAAGACCACAAAATAAAAGCCCATTATGCTATTGATACAAAAATCACAAATATCAAATAAAATTTTGGTTTAGAGTCTATATGAAATATAGCTAGCATAACAGTCTGAAACCCCAAAACCCTAAGGCTAAAAGGCTTCAAACACTTGTACCCATCTAACTGGGTAGAGCTAGCACATAAAAACAGATGGGAACACTAGTTCTTTGCCTCCAAAAAATTTACTACTAGAAGTAGACTCCAAAATAGAGTGAAGATAATAAAATAGGAGAGCCCTACCCTGTAGCCCAAAGGGCTAAAATAAGAATGCACATGATAAAATAATTTCTCTACGGTCACCACCGAAAGTCCTAGTAGACGAAGGTCTCCCCGAGCTGGATCCAATGAGCTCAACCTCATGACGATCCCACATCTATAGCTCCTACAATTAATTAAACAATAAATCCTTCTGAGAGGATTTTGGAATTTTCTCTCTAAATTTCAATTCCACAAGTGAGAATTGAGGGAATAATTCCCTTTTGCGGTATATATCCACTTTTAAAAGTGAAATATAAAATCAAGAAATTAATTGGCCCACTAAAATAATCCCTATTTCAACCTAGACAAAATTGGGTAATTCCAATTAAATGGAATTCAACTTCGACAAAGCTAGTAGGAATTAAAATAATTAAATCAAATATATAACTCCTATAAACTATTAATTCACAATATTCCTTAATAAATTTTGCAACAAGTATGAACCTCTAAATGCACAAACTTGCTCACAAAGCTAATCACATAATGAAAATGAGTCTGGATTTATAAAATCACTGAAGGGTCAAATTAAATAATTAAATATGATACATTACCCATGTAGGGACGACATTAGCTAGGTAAGAACATCTGAATCACTAACTCCATGTGCCACTGCTGGGGATACAAATCTTGCACACTAAACAACAAGATCAAGTGTAATTGCATATAATATTATATCTGAAGTGATAAATGCATTAATTTACATAATTAACCATTTATTTAATCACATAAAAAATCTATTTAAATCACTCACTACATCATAAAACATCTCAAAGAATGAATGAAGTAAATAACCATAGCATCGAATCAAAATATCCATAATCTAATAAGTCCCTCATGTAATCATAAACAAAGTATATGTCTAAATAAAAAATAACTAGATATCATCATAAAGCATCATGTCACATCAATAAGCATCATCATGCAAATATGATCAAACTGAACAACATAGCATCTAACATCAATGATATTGGAAAATCAAAATATCGCATTTGACCCTCAGGTCATCTCGAATGTCGTCCAACATATGTATCAAATTATCTCTTGAAACTAAAATATAATAAGGTACAGAATGCAAACATAGGAGGCACTACAACCATATTAGTACCTTATAATATTTTCAAAATGAGAGTGAAAAAGTTCTTATAAACTTTCTACAAAATAAACTTGAACAACATCATAGATTTTGATATACTCTTTGTTGGTGAACAAATTGTCCTTTGAGAAACTATGTGCAAATTTGACCTTGAATGCCCAAGTGAAAGGACTAATCAACACCAATAGTTGGACAGGTTATCATTAGATTGATAACCTTCCTCTAAATTTTATCGAGTACAACTCCCCATATAAGATATACAATGAATAAATTGTGGATGCTTTTAACCAGAAATAACAAAAGGATATCAAGCATCTATCCGTAAATACAACATCAATACATAATCCTTAGAAGAAAGTAAAGAACAACAGATGACACAAGGTTCATTTTCTAAACGTTGCATTACATAATGAAAAAAAAAACATGTCTTCCATCCTCTTGAGAGAATTAAAATCAGAGCTTTGAAAGGTGTTTTGAAATGATAGTGTAATAAGGAAACAATGATATCAAAATGTAATTTCAGAGAAAACTAAAAATAACGTAAAGATCATAATCAGTAGAAGGAAAAATACATTATAATCAAAGTTTAATGTGCTTAACCTCCAGCCTCCCTTACCTGACTGTAAAGACCATTAAGACTCTTTTACACATTACAACCAAACCATTATTTAAAGAAAAACATAAACTCTTTTCACAATATTACATCCATCACCAAAATCTTATCTCTATCTTAGAAACACAGTTCAGAAAAAGAAAAATTTTCCCATGCTCTGTCTCTCCTGACCTCTCAAGAAAATGGAATGATTTTGGGAAAAACTCCTCCCTTCCTGGAGCACACAGTCTACAATCCAGAAGTTGCTAAAGAATGGAACCCTTTTTCACATTTGCTGAGACATATTTATTTTTCCCTATTGTAGGTGATTGTTTAATTTAGGTAACCAATTCTTGAATTTACTTTTCTTTAAACTTATTTGTTCTTGTGTCTCAACAACCTTTTCCCTTCCTGGACAACTTTCTTTTTCACTTTTTAGGCTCTTCAATCTTACTCCCTTATATATGGAATCATAACATTAAATTTGTGACTCTCCATAGTTGTTTTTAGGCATCTCAGTTAGATTTCCATTTAATGAATCGTGCATGAGGATAGTTTTGTTTTCTCTCTTTATAGTTGAGTTAGTCACCATGGACAGGGTGTTCGGTTCCAAATGGCTACATACAACTTCACGATACAGATTTGGCCACAGGCTTGATGGTGGAAACAAATTTATTATAATTCATGATACCATGAAATCCACATTATGTATTTGACCTTGGGGCATTTATATATAATCCTACTAGTTTTAGCTTGCCACCATCATGCATTTGAGTTTTCTCAAAGTCAAATGGTCATTGTCTCTTTGAAATTAGTTTCATCACTCACACAATCTCTTTAATGTGTCTTTTTATCTCATCTTGCTCCTCATCATAAAGCTACACTATCAAGAAACACAAGCATTGGATAGCAGTGTGCCATTTATAGTGTGGAATTTGAAATCTTGATAGGAATATTTTCGAAAATATCGACCCAGGTCAGATTCTTCTCTCTCAACTTCATGGTGTTTCTATTGCAACACTGTCAAATCTTTACTTCAAACATGATCTCCTACCTTCTCAAGGGAAGCCCTCAAGATAAGTCCATCTATTTCTTTAATCTTCAATCCCTCTTCCATATCAATCTCCATCGAGCACAAGCTTAAATAAGGTAAACAAAATCTTGAGGGTGCGGCTTTGGAGATCCATTTATATTTGTATGTTGGCACCACTTGTGTTTGATTTCCTACCTCTTTGCTTCATTAATCAAGTGCCTTAGGTTTGTCATTACCATCCTTCAGCATGGGCAACTAAAATAATGGGATCATGGGCATTTCTGCATGTCCATTCTCTTATATGAGAGTATTAATAAGCTCAATGCCTAGCTACCCTTCAAAACCTAACCATGAGGCCTCAAATATTCTACAATGGGAAGATATCTGCTATGGGGAGTTTGTGATGCATCCCTTAATCAAATGCTACTAAATCTTATCTTTGTAGCATCAAAGATGTAGTTGGTTGCTGGTGCATTGAAGATTGTGGAGGTGCGAGAACGGTTTTTGGAAGAAAGAAAAGAAAACAAACATCCTTATAATGCACACGAATGATACAAATACCAGTCCCTTTCATCTACTGGCTTCTTTGCAATTGCCTCAATTCCAATTGCAAATTTATCAAATTCACACTTTCTTCATAAATAGTACATCCCAATTCATTCATAAACTAGAAATAAATTATTAATAGTTAACAACATGATCCAAGAAGTCCAACCATAATCTCATGGGGCCATTCTAGATAACATTTTTAGTTGTGTTCAAAGCATTGCTAAATATCTTGATGGAGTCTGGTCTAGTATCAAGGCCCATCCACTCATCTAGAATCTGACTAGAAGGCACAACCTTGCTATTTGCATAAGGATCAAATTTTTTTGCGATTACAACATCTTGTTGATAGCATGAGTGGAACACCCTTATCTTTAGATTTTTGCATTAGGCTTGCAGCAAGCTCAAACTTGTCTTCTTTAATGAGGGAGGATCCAACTTTAAGTCCTTGGACTTTATAAAAAGTGAAAATCATGCCTCCTCCAAGAATAATATCAACCTTCTCAAGTAAGGATTCCATAACTCCAATGCAACCATCTACTTTCACTAAATTGATCCCAAGTAACTTTGATAGCTTGGACAAAAAGGCTTCGAGTTTTACTTTGGTGTAACATCTTTAGGTTGGCCCTTGTCTTAGTGCTCTCATACAACATGGGATTTAAAATACCACCTCATGATTATCAAATATTTTGTTAAATGGTTCACATATAACTATGTACCCTATAAATGAGCTTCATTTATCCTCTTCACCTTCTAGCTGACAGAAGATGGGCATTAGATTGAACATTTTAGGGAAGTCACTCCTTTTAACAATCAGGACATGGCTTTACTCCAAACCCTCAGACTTCCTTTACTTATAATTGTTGATGCTTTTGTCAAGTATGTACAGTTGGCACTCCAGATATTGAGGATCAGGCTCTTTATTTAGGTTCCTTTATTAAATTCTCATATCATAGGTGTTGATTTTCTTATTGGCTTGGCATTCAAGGAGATCTGTCTGGACTTAATCCCAATTTTAGTGAAGGGGGCATAGACTTAAAATATCTATTATATCTATGTGATATCTATAATTTGAGTATACAAAGATGACTATTGTCATTCTTCTATATGAAGTCACAATCTCTGTTCAAATGGATATTCAAATTGACATATGCCATGTGTTAAATAGCATTTATAAAGGAATCTCATTCATATGATTCTTCATCAAAACATGTGCATCTTCTTTGTGACCTTTAGCCTCGATTATCAAAATCATCCTCCACTTTTAATTAGTTAGGAACTCATGACTAATGGAGATGATTTATTTCTTGCTATATATTGCTTTGAAATTATGTCATCCTTTTCAATTCATTTGAAATTGTGAAGCCCAGTTATAAGAGAATCACAACTCATAAAATGTTTCAAGAATGACCATGACCACTTCCATGTTTAAGAACTTCTGAGTCATTGCTCATGAGATTTTGACAATAATCCTATACATTCTGAAACAACCCTCTGACCTTGAAAATAATGCTCTTTGAGCTTGACCATTAGAATTTAAACTCGAACTATGTACTTGAACCTTTGAACCATTAAATTCATTGAACCTTGCACTTTTGATAACTATTCTCTGAACACCTCTGCTATGCCACTTTAAACCAATGAGACTATAAAACCATTGAACTAACAAAGTCTGAACTTGAAATATGAATTGAGACAAAATTCTGAACTTTCCTATACTAACCAATCTACATTTTGAACTACTTCAAACCACTTGAACCTCAGTTTGAAGTACTTCAGAGAGGTTCAAAACTTGAAACTAAAAATTTAAAATTTGGGTCCATACATGTACTAACACTCTTTAAGGGTGAACTACCTTGCTAACAATCTAGGCTGTTATGTTGTCTTGTGGAAAATAAATTGGCTATCATATATGGAAAGGTAATAAGCAACAAAAAACAAGGTGATAAAATGAGATATGTAAGCATAGGAAAATATTACAAATGGTAAAAACTACATGTATAAACTTAGTAATGTTAAGGTGGATGTTGAGGAATGCCACCTAATTACTAGAGTGGGTGTATGATGACAAAGAACTATTAGGGATGGATAAGAATCCCAATAGGGTTATATTCCCACATGAGTTACATCAAAATTCTTAGAAACAATAAATAAATATCAAAAGTGAGTAGTTCAAGTGTCTTGATCTCATGGATATGAGTGTACGAAGCCTGGTAGGTGAAGAGATGCCTCTAGTGTGTAGACACCTTGGATATAGTTAGGTAGCACTTAACTATTTTAACTCACTATAAGTTAGAAAAACTAAAGATTCTTAGGAAGGCACCTATACTTGGTTGGATGCCCAAAAACTGGGAGGGCTATAGGATTTAGAAATCTATTAGCACTTTAGCACTTGACTCTATGCCCAAAATCCAAGGGAGGGTGAAAAGTTGTGTTAACTTTGGTGTATCTTGTTGTTATGCGGAGCCTAAAAAAACTTAGAGGTTAAATTTTTTCCACTTTATTCAGCATGGTTCCCGCCAAGATTTTACTATGAGGGTTTGGAGGCAACACCCACAATACAGGGTCAAGGAGTAATGCCCCTTGTGGGGTCTTAGGGCAGAGCCCATAGTACATGGTGGGTTGGGGTCAATGCCCCCAAATGCTTAATTGACTTTATTATTGTAAAAGACATCAACTATTATTTTTCTATTGGACAACTTATTCTAGCCCTAATTTTTGTAAGTGTTAATTTTTTTTGTATAAAATGGCCTAGGGTTAGGGATTTCCTAATGTATGATGAGATTATAGCTTATTGTGGTGTTATTGAGCTATAAGGGATTGCAAATTGTAATAATTAGCTAATAAGAATGTTAGACTCATTGTTTTGTGGGGATTAGGTGAACTATGTTAAATCTTTGTGTCTTGTGTTCTCTTTTGTGTGATTTTTTTATTGGTTATATTTGCATGTAATTTTTATTTATATATTGTTAATCTTAAGACACCCATGGGCTAGTTGTGAAATTTTGGCAAGTGACCCTGGACCCAGATGGTCCCAAAGGGTAGAAAAAAACTTTGATCAGAGTATATTGATATTCCTATCCATATAAGAGTGATCCATGATAGATGGAAGAAGACCATTTAAACACTTGTTTAATTCTACTCCATCCAAATCAAACATTGGTCTAAATGACCAATTTTTTCCCCTATACAAAAGAACCCTATTGGTAATATGAAACTATATCCCACACAAACTCATCTCTTGGGAAATCAATAATTAAATCTATTAAAATTTTTTGTATATTCTCTATTTATTTTTTATGACCATCTTTTGATAAATTTGTTATTCATTTCTAAGGATAGGTTGGTCCTTACACTTAGTATAAAAGATATTGGTTTGAACACTTATCCTGAAGGCCTACTTCTTAATAAATGTTGTGTCTAAAAATAAAAGAAATGGATAAGTTATATATAATAAATTAGTATTATAAATTGATGTTCTAGAAATGGAAGAAAAATTGTAGGTTTTAAAAAGGATAAAACATACCACCAAAACACCACAAAAATAATTAGATCAACCATGCACAAAGAAGATAATAAAACATTATGCTAAATGAGACATTCCATTTGGATGTGGCTACAATGCACCAACAATTAGTAATGAGACTAATGAACACTATAGACAAGTGAATCCAAGTGATGTATCAAGGAGCTCTAACTCCAAGTAGGAGATAGAAGAGGAAAGGGAACTAGATGTTGATAACAATTATTCAATTGTATATTGTCATTGATGTTACAAAAATGTTATACTCTAACTGAGTACTGCCAATTGGAACCGAGTTCAAAAGACTCTAATATAAACTGAGAAAAAGTTTAGAAGAAGTAAAGTTTAGGGACTCCTGTGTAAACTGAGCCAAGTTGGTTACAAAAGGAGTTCAGTGTAAACTGAGTTAGATTGGTTACCAAGGAACTCAGTAGTAACTGAGTGACATAGTTTTCAATCTTAGCCGATCTACAACAAATTAGTTTTATTTATTAGTTGGTTTATGAAAGATAACTCAATGGTTGTTATTTTTTTATTTGAAAAAGTATTCGAGCTGACTTCACATTGGATTTCATTTATATGAAAAGTCAAGATGTGGATTGAAATATGAAAAAGTGGAGAAGAAGATAAGATGTGAATAAAGAAGGATATCTAATTTAGAGTAGAGTATCCAAGGAGTTGCAGAGAATATTTTGATAAGGGAGGATCTAGAGGATAAGTTAGAATAGTGATCTAAATCTGCAATTCAGTTACTTTGTCAATTAGGTCAATCATTGTTACTCTCTAACAATTGTAGCAATGAAGAAATCTCTTAACAGAGTTGACTTAACATTCATTTCGTAAATCCTCTAACCAGGTGATATTTCTAGATTGAAGTTAAGACCTCTAAAAAGGCCACTCCTAACAGGGTGATATAAATCCTTTAACAGAGTCACACCAAATAGTTTTTTTTGTAACCTTTAACAAGGTTGGCTCCTAACGGGTCTCACTTCAGAAGAGTGAAAAGTTGTAACTAGTTGCATTTGTGGTTTTATCGAATTGGGTTTCCACGTTAAGTCTTGCTATCTCATGTGTTCATGTTATTTTCTTATTACTTTATCTTTCTGCAACTAAGTTATTAAAGGTTAATACACATCATTATTTTAAGATTTCTTTGTTAATTGAATTATAGTGAATATCTAGTTCTAACAGAGCTGTGAGTTAAAAGGAAGTTTGTATTGACATCTAAGGGATTTCAAATTTTTTTAGTAGTAACTGATTCACCCCTCCCCTCTTAGTTACTCCTCTTATATTTCCAACAATGGGTATCAGAGTTGTTGGTGCTTGCAGAAAAGGTTTCAAACACCTAAGCTATAAAGATTAAGATGTCTTGCAGAAGAGAGATTCCTAAGTTGAATAGAGATAACTTCAAAGCATGGCAACAACTCATGAAGCTGCATTTGGGAACCATTGGAGATACATGACTAAAATTCCTAGAGAACCAGTATGTGTCCCTCCCAATCCTTTGACTGTGGATCAGATGGTAGATACAAATAATCACAACAAAATGATGATTAACATTTCTTATACTCTCAATTATGTTGAATTTGATAAAGTTAAAGATTTTCGTAATGCCTTTGATATGTGGAACAAGCTGAAAAATATCTATGGAGGAGATGAAAATGTGAGGAGATCCAAGGAAGAAAGTTTAAGAGGTCAAATTGATTAGTTGAAGATGAGAGAAGATGAAAAAAATTCAAAATATAGTGAGAGAGCAAAAACAAGTGTGAGTGCAATCAGAGCTTCAGGAGGAACAAAAGAAAATGCTATAGTAGTCAGCAAAGCATTAATAACTCTTCTTCCTATTTATGCAGTTAGAGTTTGAGCTATTCAAGAGATGATATGTGATCCCAAAAATGATATAACTTTGGATGCAATAGTGGGAAGGTTAATTTTTTTTGAGTTGGATAACTTTCATAACTATCTTCCTGGATGTCACAACATAGAATCAACATTCAAAGCCAATCTAACCCTTGGTAGAAAGGGAGGAAACTCATTGAAGGAAAATAGTCAAACAATGAAGAAGAAGAAGAATCTGATGATGACCTTAACACCATTGAATCCCTACTTGCAAGAAGGTTACCAAAAGGAAAAAGTAAATATAAAGGAAAAATTCCATTGATTTGTTTTTCTCATGAAGAAGTTGGTCACATTGCTGTAAGATGTCCAAAAAATGAAAGTAAAGATGACATAAATTCCAAAAAGTTCAAAGGAAAGAAAGATTTCAAGAGCTACAAAGACTACAAAGACAAAGGTAAGAAATCTTGTTATATTGCTAAAGATTCTAATAGTGATGATGAAGATGAAATGGTATATATTGCTATTAAAGATGAATCAGATGATGAGGATAATGAAAAGATGGAACTTATTTCTCATGTTAGTAAGAATGACACATGAATAATAGATAGTGGGTGTTTTCATCACATGACTAGTGATAAGACTAAGTTTGAACACTTGGAGCCCTATGATGGTGGAAGTGTTAAATTTGGAAATAATGAACCATGTTATATGAAGGGAAAATGTTGCATTACATTAGCTAATGGAATCAAATGTGATAATGCCTACTAGGTTGAAGGACTAAGACATAATATTATAAGTGTGGCATAGTTTAATAACATTGGATTCAAGGTAGAATTTATGAATAGGAAGGCCATGCTTCTGGATGGTAAAGGAAACCTAGTTGGAACTAATAATTAGACAAAAGGTAATCTATTCTATCCATATCTCACTGAAAGTTCATGCTTGTTGACACAAGTAGAAGAAAGTTGGTTATGGCGGAAAAGGACGTGTCATGCAAACTTTGATAATCTGGTTACTATAAGCAAGAACATAAGAGTAAGAGGTATTCCAAATTTGAAGAAACCTAAAATGGCCATATGTAAACAATGTCAAATTGGAAAGATGGGTAAAACTAGCTTTAAAAGTAAGAATTTCAATAATGAAGAAGTCCTGGAACTAGTTCATACAGATCTTTGTGGACCAATAGGTATAGAGAGCTACCCTAGAGATAAAAAATTTATTTTGTTTGTTGATGATTATTCTAGGATGATGACAATAATGTACTTGAAGGATAAATCTAAATCTTTTCAAAAATTCAAGTGGTGTCTGGCTAGAGCTAAGAAAGAAATAGGTAAGATGTTAAAATGCCTAAGATCAAATAGAGGAGGAGAATTCATCTCTAATGAATTCAATGAATTTTGTAATAAAAGGGGAATCAAAAGATAGGTATCTACACCTGGTACACCTCAATGGAATGACATAACAAAAAGAATGAATAGATCCATCATGGATTGTGCAAGAACATTGATGATAGAGAAAAATGTTGCAACCAAATACTGAAAGAAAGCAATCATCACAATAGTTCATACCTTGAACAGAGTTCAACTAAAGAAAGGTACAGATCAAACACCTTATGAATTATGGTATGGCTATAAACCCAATGTTTTTTATTTCAAAGTATTTGGAAGCAAATGTTATATCCTGAAAGGGACAAGCAAAGGAAAGTTTTATGTGAAAAGAGATGAAGGCATTTCCCTAGGATACTCCAACAAGAAGAAAGCATATAAATATTTGAATCTTTCTACTCACAAGGTTATAGAAATTATACATGTAAAAATTGATGCATTTGTAGAAAATAATGAAGAAAAAAGCAACAAGGAACTTGAAGATTACATAAACTTTGTTTACTTTAAGCTTGATACCTTACCCAACATTCAACAGAATACCCCACCTAAGTCATCCAAGTCTGGAGTGTCAACTAAGTTACATCTAGTATCAACTGAGTTGCAATAGTACAACCTAAGTTGGAGACAATTCTAACCGAGTCCCAGACAAAGCAACCTGAGTCACAGTTTGTGGGAATCGAGTCTCAAACTATAGAAACTAACTAGAATTTGGAAATTCATAGAATCTTTGAGCATGGTGAACCAAGTGAATCCAATCCAGAATCTAGAAGTAAGATGTCTGTACTTGCTAGATATGTTAGAAGGTATCATGCAACTAAGACAGTAATTGGAGCTTAGGCATGAGACACAATGATAAGGAACAAATTGAAAGGTATATGATTTCTTAATGCATTGAATAATGAAACTTGGATAGAGGCAATGAATGAAGAGATTGAGAAAATTGAAAAGAATGATACTTGGACTCTTGTTCCTAGACCCAAGGACAAAAATGTATTTGGTACAAAGTGGGTGTTCAAAAAAAAATTGAATGAAAATGGTGAAGTATCAAGGAATAAGGAAAGGCTAGTGTGCAAAGGATAAGCTCAAGAAGAAGGCATAGACTATGGAAACACATTTTCTCATGTTGCTGAACTTGAAGGAGTTAGAACACTGCTTGCATATGCTACATTTAAAGGATTCAAAGTGTATTAAATGGATTTAAAATCAAATTTCTTGAATGGAATTCTTGAAGAGGAAGTCTACATTAATCAGCCTAAAGGTTTCACTAATCCAAATAAAAGAGACATGGTCTGTAAGTTACACAAAGCTTTATATAGTTTGAAGCAAGATCCTAGAGCATGGTATGAGAGACTTCATGAATATCTGGTAAAGATTGGTTTTCAAAGAGCCAATGATAACATCAACCTATATATTAAAGAAGCACTACAAAACAATATTTTGTTAGTAGAAATATTTGTGGATGATATCCTATTAATAGGTCATGATGACTTATCCAAGTCATTCGGTGAAGAAATGAGGAAAGAATTTGAAATGTCAATGATTGGAGAAATAAAATTATTTTTTAGTTTACAAGTTCATCAAATAAAGGATGATATTTATGTTATCAAGTCAAAATATGTCAAGGAGATATTGAAGACCTTTGGAATGGAAGATTCCAAACCAGTTGGATCACCTATGTCTATTGGACATAAGCTATCTAAGAACGATGATTCAAAATAGGTAAATTGGACTACCTATAGATCTATGATTAGGAAACTTCAATATGTTGTTCATACAAGACCTGATATTGTATTAGAAGTTGGTATAGTTGTAAGATTCTCTACAAATCCTAGAGGAAATCATATGATGAAAATCAAAAGAATTATGAGATATCTAAAAGGTACTCAAGACTATTGTCTATGGCATAAGAAAGGAGGAAATTTTGAGTTGAAATCCTTTACTGATGTTGATTGGGCTGGAAGAATTGATGATAGGAAGAGCACCCATGGAGGAGCATGTTGGATACAATTGTTCAATTGTGTGTTGTCTTTGATGTTACACAAATTTCATATCAGTCATCAGACAGATTCTACCGAGCTCAGTTGGTCAGCAAGGCAAATGACAGAGTCTACTGAGCTCAGTTGGTCAGCAAGGAAAAGGACAGAGTCTACCAAGCTCAGAAGGTTAGTAAAGAAAATTTGTAGTGTCTACTGAGTAAACAGTTGTTACCAAGCTTTCAAGGTTAAGCAAGAAAATTTAGTTGTTATCGAGCTCACTCGGTCATCAAAGGGAAATATGGTAGAAATAGTTCTTACCGAGCTCTCATAGATAAAGAAGGAATTTAGTTCTTACCAACTACACTTTGTAGCCAAAGGATTTTGCAAAAGTTGCAATATTAATCGAGTCAAGACGGTTAACTCAGGAAATTTTTGGAAGCATTATTTATCGAGCAAGGTCGACCAAATGAAGGATTTTATTGATTTTTGAAATAACGTCTATTTTTTTAAAGTAATACATGTAGCTAACTGGTGTATAGTTCATTGGAAAATGTAACATGTGAATGAGCTGACTTGATAATCTGAATGGTATAAATAAGAGGTCAAGTTGCAAATTCTAAGTGTTGAAGTGGAATTGATGTGATATGAGGACTGATTATTGTGGAAGTGAATTTAAAAGATGATCAGAGATCATTAAGGAGAAGCAAAGCCATATTTGATCAAGGAGGATCTAATGATGTAGAACAAAGACCTGTAATTAGAAAATTTAGTAGCATCTTGTTCAAGTCAATTGATTGTTTCTTTCTAACAATTGTAGCAGTGATTTCAAATCTCTTAACAAAGTTGATTTAACAACCATTTTTGTAAATCCTCTAACAAGGTGACAGTTCAGTTGAATTGTTCTAAAGACCTCTAGCAAGGCCACTCCTAACAAGTTGATCAAAATCCTCTAACAGGGTCACACCTAATAGTGTGTATTGTAACCTTTAATAGGGTTGGCTCCTAACAGGGCTCACTTTAGAAGAGTAAAAATTGGTAACTAGTTACTAGTGGTTTTTTCCATCTTGGGTTTCCATGTTAAATCCAGTGTCTCTTGTGTTCATTCTATTTTCAATTGCATGCATGATTGCTTAAAGATCAGTAACAATTTAATTTACCAAGTTACAACACTTTTGTTATATTTACCGAGTATCAGCAGTAACTAGATCTTTAAAAAATCTAAGGGATCTGTGATTAAAATTTTGGAGTAATTGATTCACCCCCCCTCTAAGTTACTCTATCTTTAATTCCAACAATTGGTATCAGAGCTTTTGGTGCTTATAGAAAAACATTTCAAGGATCTAAGCCAAAGATCAGGATGTCTTACAAAAGGAAAATTTCAAGACTTAACAAGGACAACTTCTCAGCATGACAAGGATTGATGAGACTTCATCTAGCTTCTATTGGTGATTTAGGACTAAAGTATCTTGATGAAAAATATGCAGAACCTGCTCGTACATTATCTATTAATGATATTGTTGAAAAGAAGACTCAAAATAACATGATGATAGATATTGCATCCACTCTGAGTTATGAAGAATTTGATGACATCAAAGATTGCAAAATTGCCTTTGAAATGTGGAACAAGTTGAAAGAGATCTATGGAGGAGATGATAATGTGAGAAGAGCCAAAGAAAAAAATTTGAGAGGTCAATTTGATCAAATGAGGATGAGAGAGGATGAAAACATTGCAAAGTATGTTGAAAGAGTCAAAGCATGTGTTAGTGATATCAAAGCATCTGGAGGAGATATCAAGAAGGAGATAGTTATAAGTAAAGTTCTTAGAACTCTACTTCCTATCTATGCAATTAGAGTCTCTGCAATTCAAGAAAGAAGATGTGAAGCAAATCATAAGATAAATCTAGAGGCCATATTTGGAAGATTGACTGCATTTGAGCTAGACAACTATGATAATTATGTTCCAGCTACCAAGAACATTGAATCAGCATTTGAAGCCAAGCTTTCACTCTAGGAAAAAGGGAAGAAGATAAAAGATCCATAGTTATATAGTGATGAAGAATTAGAAAAAAGTTTAGACAGTGATCTTGAGGAGGTTGAAGCTCTACTAGCAAGGAAATATACAAGAGACAAAGGGAAATACAAAGGTAAGGTTCCTCTAATCTATTTTTCTTGTGAAAAAATTGGACATATTGCTGCTAGGTACCCAAATAAGAAAAAAAAGGATGAGAAGAAAGGCCACAAGTACAATGGTAAGAAAGACTACAAATCATTCAAGGATAAAGGTAAGAAAACATGTTTCATGGCTAAAGATTCTAATGATTCTGATGATGAAGAAGAAGATGAAATTGTCTACATTGATGTGAAAGATGAGTTTGATAATGATGAAAAAATGGCACTTATTTATCACATGAGAAAAAATGATACATGGATTATAGATAGTGGTTGTTCTCATTACATGACTAGTGATAAAACTAAGTTTGAACACTTTGAAGACTATGATTGTGGCAGTGTAAGATTTGGTAACAATGAACCTTGTTCTATAAAAGGAAAAGGAAGAATCTCTCTAACCAAGGAACTTGTTTGTGATAATGCATATTGGATAGAAGGACTAAAGCACAATCTATTGAGTGTGGCACAACTACTCAACAATGGATTTAAAGTAGAATTCATGTCAGGAAAATCAAGACTACTGAATGACAAAGGTAAGCTGATTGGATCAAGCACTCAAACAAAAGGTAACTTGGTGAATGTTCATGTTTTATTGCTCAAATTGAAGAGAGTTGGTTATGGCATGGGAAGTTATGTCATGTAAACTTTGAAAACTTGATAAAAATTAGTAAATTCAGGAAAGTAAGAGGCATTCCTAACATAAAGAAACCTGAGGTTGGTCTATGCGAGAATTGTCAAATTGGTAAAATGGAAAAGACTAGTTTTAAAAGCAAGAACTATCAGACTAAAGAAGTTCTAGAAATTGTGCATACTGATTTGTGTGGACCTATTGGCATTGAAAGCTATACTGGTGAGAAATTTTTCATTCTTTTTGTTGATGATTATTCAAGAATGATGATTATCATGTACCTAAGAGAGAAATCAGAAGCATTTGAAAAGTTGAAATGGTATTTGGCCAGAGTAGAAAAGGAAATAGGCAAAAGACTGAAATGCTTAAGGTCTGATAGAGGTGGGGAATTCATTTCACATGAGTTCAATAACTGTTGCATTGAAAGGGGAATCAAAAGACAAGTTTTAGCACTTGGAACTCCTGAACAAAATGGAATAGTAGAAAGAAAGAAAAGATCTATCATGGACTGTGCAAGAACCTTAATGATTGAGAAAAACATTGCTATCAAATACTGGAAGGAAGCTATCAGCATTGTAGTTCATACCTTGAACTGAGTATAGTTGAAAAAAGATTCATTCAAAACCCCCTATGAGTTATGGTATGGCTACAAACCCAATTTAAGTTACCTAAAAGTATTTGGAAGCAAATATTACATTTTGAAAGAATCTAAAAAAGGTAAATTTGATGTAAAAGGTGATGAAGGAATATTTTTGGGATACTCTTGCAAAAGTAAAGCATATAGATGTTTGAACTTATCTTCTCACAAAGTCATAGAAAGTGCACATGTGAAAGTTGATGAGTTTGCAAAAAGAATAGAAGAAAGCAAAAGGGAACTTGAAGACTACAGGAGATTTGTTTACATTGAACCTGATACAATACCAAATACATCTGTCAATTAGGAATCTTCAACTCCTGAGTCTTCATTAACTGAGTCATAGGAAGTTCAAACCGAGTCAGTACCTACCGAGCTGCAAGAACTCGAGTTACAAATAGAAGCTACCATGTCAGCATCTACCGAGCCCAAGCAACCAGAATCAAAACCAAAAGTTGAAGCACAAAAGGTTAACAAAGCAAGTCACCTAAAAGGCAAGGAGCCTATGTTAGCCAAGTATGTCAGGAAACATCATGCACCAAATCAGTTTATTGTAGATAAATCAGAAGGAACAATGACAAGAAGTAAGTTGAAAAGCACTTGCTTACTCACTGATTTTGAACCTAGAAACATCAAAGATGCACTAGATAATGGAAATTGGATTGAAGCTATGAATGAAGAGATAGAACAGATAGAGAAAAATAAAACATGGACTCTTGTACCTAGACCCAAAGACAAGAATGTAATTGGAACTAAGTGGGTATTTAGAAACAATCTAAATGAAGATGGTAAGGTATCAAGAAACAAAGCTAGATTGGTATGCAAAGGATACTCTCAAGAAGAAGGTGTAGACTATGGAGAAACTTTTGCTCCTATTGCAAGATTGGAATGTGTCAGAACCTTACTTGCATATGTTGCATACAAAGGATTCAAAGTTTATCAGATGGATGTCAAATTAGTATTTCTCAATGGAATATTGGATGAAGAGGTTTACATTGAACAACTTGAAGGTTTTGTTGATCCAAACAAGAAGGACATGGTTTGCAAATTGCATAAAGCATTGTATGGTCTGAAGCAAGCACCTAGAACATGGTATGAAAGATTGCATAACTATCTTATTTAGATTGGTTTTCAAAGAACTAATGACAACAGTAGTTTATACATAAAGGAAGGACCAGATAATAAGATTATTTTGGTAGAAATCTTTGTAGATGATACTTTGTTCTAGGAAATGATGATCTTTGCAAAGAATTTATAGAACAAATGAACAAGAAATTTGAAATGTCAATGTTTGGAGAAATCAAATTCTTTGTTGGTATTCAAATTCATCAAATTGAGAATGGTATCTACATTAATCAATCCAAATACATCAAAGAGATACTGAAAATTTTTGGTATGGAAGACTGCAAACTAGTTGGAACTCCTATGTGTACTAGATTAAAACTTACCAAGAATGATGAATCAAAGGAAGTAGATTAGACATTGTATATATCTATGATTGGAAAATTGCAATATGTGGTGCACACAAGGCCAGACATTGCCCTTACAGTAGGAATTGTAGCAAGATTCTCAGCAAAACCAAAAGAAAATCACATGATGGCAATCAAAAGGATCATGAGATACTTAAAAGGAACTAAAGATTATGAATTATGGTATAAACTTGGAGGAAATCTAGATTTAAAGGTGTTCATTGATGCAGATTGGGCAGGGAGTGTTGATGACAACGAGAGCACAAGTGGAGGAGCTTTCTTTCTTGGAAAAAGGTTGGTTTCTTGGACAAGTAAAAAGCAAAATTGTACATCCCAATCCACAGCAGAGGCTGAATATGTTGCAGCAATAGTAAACTACTCAAACATTGTGTGGTTCAAACAATTATTGGAAGGTATGAAGCAAGAAATAAAAGAACCTGTTGTTATGTTTTGTGATAACACAAGTGCAATTAATATCTCCAAGAATCCAATGATGCATTCAAAAACCAAGCAAATTGCCATAAAGTATCACTTTGTTAGAGAATTGGTACAAGAAAAGAAATCATATTGGAATATGTCCATACAAAGGAACAAATTGCTAACATATTCACAAAGCCTTTACCTAAGGATGCATTCTTGTATCTTAGAGGTAAGTTAGGGGTCATTCCCCTATCTGAAGCTCACTAAAATACAGTTTTAGTAATGCATCAACAAGAACAAAATTGAAGATCTATCAGTTGATGCAGCAAACCAATGAAGACATTGCATATGGATCAGTATATTAGGTACAATGCTATTCAATTGATTTTCTTTGTCTTTGGCATATGTTGTCAAAGAGGAAGAGTATACTGTCATATCTTTCTGAAATTTGCAAAAATATTAAGAGTTTGTGAAAGAGGGAGAGATTATTATGAAAGAGGGAGTTTTTTGTATTTAAAGAAGAAAGTGAAGTACAACCTATCATATCTTTCTGAAATTTGCAAAATAATAAGAGTTTTTAAGAGAGGGAGAGATTATTATGAAAGAGGGAGTTTGTTGTATTTAAAGAAGAAAGTGAAGTGCATATTTGTTTTCAAATTTCATTCTATTATGACATGTTGTGTTGCCATCAATGCTAAATAGGGAGATTGTTGGATACAATTGTTCAATTGTGTGTTGTCTTTGATGTTACACAAATGTCATATCAGTCATTAGATTGAGTCTACTGAGCTCAGTTGGTCAACAAGGCAAAGGATAGAGTCTATTGAGCTCAATTGGTCAGCAAGGCAAAGGACAAAGTCTACCAAGCTCAGAAGGTTAGTAAAGAAAATTTGCAGTGTCTACCGAGTAAATAGTTGTTATCGAGCTTTCAAGGTTAAGAAAAGAAATTTAGTTGTTATTGAGCTCACTCGGTCATCAAAGAGAAATATGGTAGAAATAGTTCTTATTGAGCTCTCACAGACAAAGAAGGAATTTAGTTCTTATTGAGTAAACTCGATAGCCAAAGGATTTTGCAAAAGTTGCAATGTTAACTGAGTCAAGATGGTTAACTCTGGAAATTTTTGGAAGCACTATTTATCAAGCAAGGTCAGCCAAATGAAGAATTTTATTGATTTTTGAAATAAAATTTATTTGTTTAAAGTAATACATGTAGCCAACTGATGTATAGTTGATTGGCAAATGTAACATGTGAATGAGCCAACTTAATAATCTGAATGGTATAAATAAGAGGTCAAGTTGTGAATTCTAAGTGTTGAAGTGGAATTGATGTGATATGAGGACTGATTATTGTGGAAGCAAATTTAAAGGATGATCAGATATCATTGAGGAGCAACAAAGCCATATTTGATCAAGGAGGATCTAATGATGTAGAACAGAGACCTGTAATCAACAAATTCAGTTGCATCTTGTTTAGGTCAATTCATTGTTGCTTTTTAACAATTTTAGCAGTGATTTCAAATCTCTTAATAGAGTTGGTTTAATAGCCATTTTTTAAAATCCTCTAACAAGGTGATAGTTCAGTTGAATTTTTCTAAAGACCTCTAGCAAGGCCACTCCTAATAGGGTGATCAAAATCCTCTAATAGGGTCACACCTAACAGTGTGTATTGTAACCTTTAACAGGGTTGGCTCCTAACAGGGCTCACTTCAGAAGAGTGAAAATTGGTAACTAGTTACTGGTGGTTTTTTCCATATTGGGTTTCCAAGTTAAATATGGTGTCTCTTGTGTTCATTCTATTTTCAATTGCATGCATGATTGCTTAAAGATCAATAACAGTTTAATTTATCGAGTTACAACACTTTTGTTATATTTACCGAGTATCAATAGTAACTAGATCTTTAAGACATCTAAGGGATCTATGATTAAAATTTTGGCGTAACTGATTCACCCCCCCTCTTAGTTACTCTATCTTTAATCCCAACAGGGCACTCTTTCTTGGAAAAAGGTTAGTATCTTGGACAAGCAAAAAGAAGATTTGCATATCTCAATCTATAACAAAAGCATAATATGTTGTTGTAGTAGTTAATTGCCCCAACATAATGTGGATCAAGCAATTGTTATCAAGAATGAAGGAATAAATCAAGGATCCAATGGTTATCTATTGTGATAACACAAGTGCAATCAATATATCTAAAAACCTAGTGATGCACACCAAGACAAAACACATTGCAATCAAGTATCATTTTTGAGAAAATTTGTTCAAGATAAAAAGATCAGGTTAGAATATGTTAACACAAAGGAGCAGGTTTTTGACATATTTACCAAACCATTACCGAAGGATGTGTTTTTATATCTAAGAGGAAAACTAGGGGTCATTCCCCTATCTGAGGCTCACTAGAGTATAAATTATTGATGCATCAACCAAATTACTCTGAAGATCTATCAAGTTGATGCAAAGAAGTCAGAGTTCATTACATATGAATCAACACATCGGGTACCTTGTAAAATCACTATGTCAAGTCTTTTTCATTTGATGTCAAAGAGGGAGAGAATCATGTCATCTATTCATTAGGGAGAGATTGATGCAATCCGCGAAGAATTATAGGCAATAATCTACAAGTGGGAGAACTTGATTTGATGGAGTCTTAAGATAAGATGGTAGAGGGAGAATCTCAAAGGGAGTTATCATGGATGGATAGAGAATCATAATAGAACTAAGGATATTATAAATCATTTTGATTTCTCTAAGTTTTCTTTGCTTAATGACATGTTGTGTTGCCATCAATGCCAAAGAGGGAGATTATTAATAACAATTATTCAATTGTATATTGGCATTGATGTTACACAAATTTTATACTCTAACCAAGCACCGCCAGTTGGAACTGAGTTCATAAGACTTCAGTATCACCCAAGCATAAGTTTAGAAGAAGAAAAGTTTAGGAATTCTTGTGTAAACTAAGTTAGGTTTGTTATCAAGGAACTTAGGGGTAACTGAATGACCCAATTTTTAGTCTTAGCCAGCCTACAAAAGATTAGTTTTATTTATTAGTTGGTTTATGCAAGCCATCTTAGTGGATATTATTTGTTTATTTGAAAAGGTATTCAAGCTGACTTGACATTGGATTTTATATATATGAAATATGAACAAGTGGAGAAGAAGATAAGATGCATATAAAGAAGGGTATCTAATTTAGAGAAGAGTATCCAAGGATCTACAAAGAATATTATGATTAGGGAGGATCTAGAGGATAAGCTAGAATAATGATCTAAATCTACAATTTAGTTGCTTCATCAATCAGGTCAATCATTTTTATTCTCTAACAATGAAGAAATCTCTTAACAAAGTTGACTTAAAATTCATTTTGTAAATCCTCTAACTAGGTGAAATTTCTATATTGAAGTATCTTAAGACCTCTAACAAGGCCACTCCTAATAGGGTGATAAAAATCCATTAACAGGGTTGGCTCCTAATAAGCATCACTTTAGAAGAGTGAGAAGTTGTAACTAGTTGCATTGGTGGTTTTTCCAAATTGGGTTTCCACATTAAATCTTGGTGTCTCATGTGTTCATATTATTTTCTTATTGCTTTATCTTTCTATAACTAAGTTACTAAAGGTTAATACACATCATTCTCTTAAGATTTCTTTGTTAATAAAGTTACATTGAATATCTTGTTCTAATGAAGCTGTGAATTAAAAAGAAATTTGTATTGATATCTAAGGGATTTTGAATTGTTTTAGTAGTAAATGATTAACTCCTCCCCTCTCACTCACTCCTCTTGTATTTTCAACACTAGAGTAGGTTTCCTAGATTGTAATCTATATATACATACATATATATACATATATACTATTGATCTCAGATTAGTTTTGATAAGTGAGTGTCAACAAACTTAAGCCATTTACTTAGTTCATGTCGAACCAGTAACACATGTTAAGCACAACATGTAAATATTAGATCATGCTGAGTTGCAATGAGTGCCAAGTCACTCTGGTGCTAAGTGGATAGACCATGCTAAGTGATTCAAGAGTTGATTAAATAGTTGATGCCAAGTGTAGGAGCTAAGTCACAATAGAAATATAGTACATGCCGAGCATCAGAGACTTCATATGCCAAGTGACGCAATTTTGACATATTTGTTTGTAATGGCACAAACAACTATGTAAACCATTTTTGAGCCGACTTAAAGATAAATTTCAATATTTTGGAGCTAAGGATGGATCTCTATTTGGATACCCTATGCAATTACATTCAACCAATCAAAAAAGGGAAGGATTAAGTGGAAAAATGGATGAATCTTAGCCATAGATTCATACCTAACCCTAAGCCACCAAAGTCTTATTAAGGAGGATGAAGCCCTAAAATCTTTATGATGATGAATAGATAGACGAGTGAATGGTATAGAGAATTGAAGGAGTGAACAAGATAGTTTGTAGAGCATTCAAGGTGACTTAGAATTGAGAGTGAATTATAGAATTAGTTAGAGAAGAAAAGAGAATAGAGAAAAGGATACAACATTGAGACATCTAATTGTGAAGGATCAATTAGACATTTTTTAGAGGTGATTTTTTATCAAGCAAGTAAGTGCCAACCATAGGATCTATGCTAAGACATTTTAATAGGTGATTTCAGTTAAATCTCTTTAGTAGAGTAGTCCTAACAATCTGTATGAAAACCTTTAACAAGGTGCTAACTTAGTTGTAAGTTGAAGTCCTCTAACAAGGCACACTTCTAACAAGGTGTTGAAATCCTTTAATAGGGTAAGACCTAACAATCTTTGTAAGCTTTTAATAGGGCAAACCTTTCATAGTGTAGATCATGATTCATGATCAAAACATTGCAACCTTCATTGGATACACTTTATTACTGTAGTAGTAAAGATTTGTGGGTGTCATCCCCAACCCAATTTTACCTTCTCACTTGGAGGGTTTCTAGGTAATCATATCTGGTGTTATGTGTCTGATTTCTTACATATTTACATCATTTAGATAAATGTGCTTTACATGTAATTTCAATTTATCTATTGAATGCATGAGATAGATATGTGGTGAAAGTTTTATGGGTCCAAGTTTAAACTATTGATTCACCCCGCCTCCTCAGAAGTATACTCTTTCCCCTTATAATTTTAATAATTGGTATCAAAGCCTTGTTCTCTAAAAGAGAAGCTTTATAAATTTGAGAAAAGATCTTGAAATGGAAGTCTACAATTTGGGAAGACTATTGAAACCTAGGAGATTGAAATACATCTCATACTACATCAACTAAATGAGGCAAGAGAAGAACTAAAGAAATCCTTGAAGAGAAGGAAAGAGATTGCTATTACAGAGAATGACACTCAATACAAAGAGATAAATACTACCAAGCTATTCGTAGATGGACACTCAAATGAATTTGATGCAACAATTGCAAATCTAATGGTAAAGAACAAAATACAAGCTAAGGAAATCAGAAATCTCAAGATAGAAAAGAATCACAAGCCATACTGGTATGTGAGGTAACTGAACAAAAGAAGAAAGCTATGGAAGACAAAGCCATGATTGAAGAAGACAAAAGAGTTCTGGCCAATAGACTAGAAGAGAAGTCAACTGAGCTAACCAAGATCTCTAACATGCAATTGGATACTCTAAGTTAAATGATGAATTCCAACTATGAGTTGAATGTCAATGAAATTGAGATAACTACATTGAAGTTTTAGAATGAACAACTTCAGAGTGACCTAAAGAGAGAAAATGATTTTTCTAAAAGTATCAACAAACCAAATGAAGCCATCAAATACTTTGAGCAATTACTAAGATCCCCTAGATCCAACAATGATACATCTGGATTGGGATACACAAGCACTAGAGAAGGAGAATCATTCAGAGGTGCAAGAGAAAGGAATACTAAAGGTAAGAACTCCAAACCTACTTGTCATAATTGTGGTAAGAAAAGACATAATGCTAATGTGTGTAGGAGCAAAATTACAAATCAGAATGTCAAGCCTAAGAACATGACTCATTGTCATAAGTGCAACAAGCAAGGTCATCAGGCACATGAATGCAGAACCAAGACCATGCATAAATAAAGATTTGAAGGTTATTGTTATAACTATCAGAACTATGGACATAGAGCTTTTGAATCCAGATCCAAATCCATGTGGTCATCAAACAAGCCAACAAAGGTAAGAAGCAATGAAAACTCTTATAATTGGTATTATAACGCAAGATATAGCTATTATTATTGTCAATAATATGGACATGTTCCTAAGAATTATATTAGGACACACTTCAGTGGTAACTACAAAAGGTGGTTGAGTCAAACCACATGTTTTAGTTATTTGAAGATTGATCATATCAGTAGATATTTTCCAACTAGGTCAAAGGCACCAAGCTATGAATTTGATAAAGGTAAAGGCAAGGAAAATGTTGAACACATGAGAGATGAGATGAAAAAGACATGGAAAAAGAAAGATTATTGTAGCACATCAAATGGAAAAGGGATCACACCTCATCAAACTAGGCAAACAAGAGGGATGTGGGACTGATATTTAAAGGTTATATCATACATCAGTTCCAAAAGGATAATAGCATTGAAAAGACCAAATTAGCATGAATAAAGATGCAAGATGTTGTTAGAAATCCAAGACAAATCTTTAAGTTTTTCATGTTGTTGCCAAGTATGAAAAGTTGCTTGTAAGTGTCGAGTGCAATGTTAGTTAATGTTGATATGCCAATCTGACTAGTTGTGTCGAGCTCATAGTAGCTTCCAAGTGGTGAAAATATCAATGATTGCCAAGTGAACCCAAAATTGGTTAATGTCGAGCTTACAAATGTGTAAGCACTCAACATTAAATGCAAGGTTTTCAAAGGGTATATGATCAATTTTTTCTCATTCTTTATCATTTCAAATTCAAGAAAAGGTGAGCAGAGTAGAAGGCGATTCAAAAACCTATTCAAAGCATTTGCAAATATTTTAGCAGTGATTTAACTCTAGCTCATCAGATTTCAAAGGTATTTATCAAGAGCCAAGCTACGCAGTTTCAATTCTCATAAACCCTAGTTTGACAAGATGGCACCTAGCTCTAAAAATGTTGAAGGGAAAGAAGTTTTAAATGTTTAGCTAGTTAGTAATGAAGTTAAGAAGCCTATATTTAAAGCCATTCTTGGCATAGCCTATAAACAAGATCCATCTGGTGCATTATTTATGATCCTTCGAAATGTGATAATGGTACAAGATGTAAGGAAATTCTACAATTGCAAGATAAGAAGCATAGGAGACATGGAAATAAGAGGTGCATACAACAGGTTGTGTGAAAATGGTGCTTTGAAGGAAGAATTAAAAATCATTGAGAAAAAGGGTTTATCATGAGCCCTATATTTTCCTAATGTATTCAAAACTGAGTGGATACATATTGCACTAAGTTGAATTCATGATGGTTCCTTGTGGCTGGAAGGAGGACCAATCAAGATTACCAAGAGAATAATTAATTCATAAGGTTACTAGATACCCAACCCTAGATTGTCCAAAGACACTCAGGAGTGATTCCAAGGAAGTAATTGAGAAGAATACTGGAGTAGTCTGAAATAAGAGAGGTATGACTATAGATACCATGACTAATCCATTGCTAAACTTTGCAGTAAGGGTAATCTCACATAAATTCTATCAATTCAGTAGAATAAATAGTGTACCTTGCATAGATCATACATATGATCTAGCAAAACTTCAGCTACAACAACTTATGGAGAACCTTGGAGCAATAAAGAAAACCAAGAGTGCGCAATGCAAATTTGGTTCTATACTAGTTTGCATATTCTTTTATGTACTAAACACTTTTCCCTCATTTGGAATAGCAGGATGGAAAACTAACAGGTCAATTGCAGTATAGATTAATGAGTACATTGAACAACTAGGAGAAAACTTTGAGTCATTGATGACAAGCTACTTTGAAGATTTTAGGAAGTTGATGAAGAAAAGGATGAGGATACTAGTTTCCTTAGTGGAGAAATATTATAATGATGTATGTTTTCTTGTTGATGCTAACTACACATTTGTGCAAGCTACCACACCAAGGGTAAGATGGTTGAGACCCTTAGGTTATAAAGTCAATGTTGATGAAGCCTCTATAGCCATAACAACTTTACCTGCTGAAAAAGTACATAAGACTACTAAAGTCTTTGAAAATTATGAGGTGGTGAAATCAAAGATTACCATAGAATTTAAAACTACCTCCACAATCAAGAAGAAAGATAAAAGCAAAGTTTGGAGAAGGTGCAGAGGAGGAATAGGAAGAAGAATAAGAGGAAAAACAAGCACAAGCTCAAGAACCTCTATCTTTGAGTCAAGGATTGGGAGAAGAAAAAGAAGAGGAGAGTGCAGGTGCTAATGAAGCACCTACTACTGCTGAGTCAAAAAAAAAAAAAAGGCAAAGGCATAGCCAGTGGAAAAGGCAAAGAAGATTGTCAAAGCTAGCCAAGCAAAGCCCACTGCACCTATCACCAGAGCTAGCACATGAGAAACTACCCAAAAGGACAAAGAAAAGACCAAGTAGGCAGAGCAAGGAGGACAAGAACATAAAAGGTAGAGAAGGAAATATGTGGCACAACTAGATTCTGAGGAAGAGAAGATAGAATCAGATGATAACAATTAATTCAAGGTGGTGGGTGAACCCACACTAATGGGTTCCACTTTTGTGGGACAAAGAAAATCCAAAAAAATTGCAAAATGCGCTAATCGCATTTATCATTTGTTCACGCGAACATATCAAGCATGTTCGCTGCGAACATATATTATAATAGTGTTTGCAATGAACATATTTTACACTTATTAGGCATGTTCGTTGCAAGCATACCTAATTAATATGTTCGCAGCGAACATATTTTGCGGCGACTACAACATTTTTAAATACCATTTTCTTAATTTTACCGTTCATTTTTACGGCTCGTTGATTTTGACTTATATGTTAGAGTGAACGTGCTTGACTGGATAGCATGCCCTGTCATTCTCCTCTAGATTCTTATCGTTGCACTATTTTAGGAATGTCTATATGTTATTATTTGAATGTTTTTATGTTTTCAAAGCATATTTTAATGTTAATTTAAGATTTTTATTGTTTATTTATGTTACTTAATTCTATTAATTTAACATTTTTTTTTTTTTTTATATGTTCGCTATACATTAGAAAAATATTAATATAGCATTAGAAAAAAAAATTAGAAAAAAAAAGTGTTAAATTAGATAAATATTAGAAAAAAAATAGTTTAGAATATTAGAAAAACATTAGAAAATATTAAAAAAATGTTAATTTCTAGAATATCAAAACATTAGAAAAAAATATTACATAAAAATATTAGAAAAAACATTACACAAAAAATATTAGAAAAAACATTACATTCAAATATTAGTTTATCTTAGAAAAATATTAGAAAAATATGTTAGAAAATATATTTACAAAAATTTCAATTTGGAAAATATTAGAAAACCATGAGATAATATTAGGAAAAACATTAGAAAATATTAGAAAAAACATTAGAAAATATTTTTAAAAATGTTAGTCTTGAAAATTAGAAAATATTAGAAAAACATTATAAAATATTAAAAAAACAATAGTGTAGAATATTAGAAAATAAAATTTAGAAAAATATTAGTTTTATTAGAAAAACTAATTAGTTTAATTAGAAACAATTTTTTAAGAAAAATATTAGTTTTATTATAAAAACATTAGAAAAATATTATAAAAAACATTACATTTTTAAATATTAGAAAAAAATTAGAAAATATATTTAAAAATATTAGTTTGAATTTTATTTTTTTGAAAAGAAAATATTAAAAAAAATTAGAAAAAATTAGAAAAATATTAGAAAATATATTAGAAAAGATAAGAAAATATTTTTTTAAATATTAACTTCTTGAAAATTAGAAAATATTAGAAAAAAATTATAAAAAAATTTAAAAATAACGGTATAGAATTATTAGAAAAATATTAAGAAAATTAAAAATTAAAAATAGTGTAGAAAATTAAAAAATATTAGAACAAGCCAAATTTGGAAATAACCTTAAAACTAACTATAACCCTAAAAAATAACACTAACCATGACCCTAACCCTAATCAAACTCTAACCCTAATTTCTAACCCCAACTCAAATTATAAACCTAATTTCAAAACTCTTTAACCTTAATCTTTAACCCTAGAGTTCCATAACTAAAATGAGCTAATGTAACCCTAGGTTGAATCGTAACCATAATGTAATTCGAACCAAATTTAACTGAAACCCTTAGATCTCTAACTCAAACCCTCATCTAAATCAAATCCTTAGATCTAATTTCCTAACTAAAAACTCAAACACAAATATTTACTCATTTACCCTAGAATTTCTTTTTAAATCAAATGCTAACCAAACCCTAATCTTTAACTCAAACCCTAAATTAATAATCTAAATTGAAAGTTTCATTTAAATCAAACCCTAACTCAAACCAAGTTTAAGTAAATAATGTACAATCGTAACCCCAAAGAAACCCTTTAAAATCTAGTTCACTCAAACCCTAATCTAAAAATTATTTGAACCCTTTAGATCAAACCATAATCTTTAATTCAAATCCCAATCTTAATAGATAACTAGATAACCCTAGAACCTAACCCTACTGTAACTAAAATCCTAATCTTTAAACCCTAACTCAAATTGAAACCCTAATCTAACTCAAGTAACCCTAGCTCAAACCCTAGAATGAAATCCTAATCAAATCTGAATCTAACACAAACCCTATTAATCTAACCACATAAGTTCCCTATAAATCAAACTAGGTAACCAAACCCTTAGATAGATCTCTATTTATCAAACCCTAGAATCACATGAGGTAATCTTTCACTTTTAGAAAACCCTTTAATCTAAACCATTTGAACCATAATCAAACTTGTTATAATCTAAGTAATTTTACCATTGAGTATACTTGCTGAATCCTTTATAGCATTTACAAGTGAAGATTAGACCTCTTCATACAGTGGTTGTAAGAGAAGGTGACTTAAGCTATCCCTTTTACAACCCTAAGATTAACTGAAGTTTCACTTTCAAGTGTATGAAAAATAATAATTTAAAATGTAATATATAAATAAACAAAAAAATCTTCAAATAGATTCATGTTTCATGACATTCCACAAATATATTTGTCATTAACCATGGTAATCTAATGGATTCCAAAATATTTTTCCTACTCCCTCCAAACAATAGAATAGCTTTAGAAGACAAATAATGTAAGAAGGAAGAAGGAGAATATCTATCCTTAACACCTTTCAAGACGCTATGAGATCTTCTATAATATTGACTCCCCTAAATTTTTTCTCCATCAAGAAAAATGTGGAAGTAGATAACACTCAAAACTATTCACACTCAAAGGTCTTTGCAAGGATTTTGATGTCTTAGAGAAGTTTATTATTTATATTCAAAAGATATTATTTCTCATCATTTCACTTGGAGATATGAAAGAGAGTTCAAGGAGTAATATATATGTTTCCAAGTGATCACTCTTTTTATACCAATAAATTATCATCACCTATATAAAGATTCTTAAATATTGATGTGAAACTCTTACACATACATAGGTTGCAATTCTTTCAATACTCTTGATGTGTCAAGTATAACTTTGATATCTTTTGATATCAAGTATTTTCAATCTTTGAGGACTTTCATTTTTCATACTCTGTAATTGTTTTAGTTAGAACTTAGCTAATAAGATCCTATTTTCTATGTTTTTATATAGAACAAGTTTCACAATAGTATTTCTTTGTTTTGTTCTTAGCCTAGGATTCTTCAAAAGACATTGGCCATCCTTCCTTAAATTTCACTTTCATTCCCCCTATATGTTGATGATGGAACTGTAAGAAAAATTAGGATCTTACCTAGGCTAAGGCCTATAATTCTTCTAGCAGTTTTCCAATATTGACCCACTCTTCCTACAAATTTAATCTCTGTTAAATAAAAATGATAAAAACTCTCTTATTAATTTAAATATTAATAGGATTACAATAGATTTTTTTAAATTAAGTTATCTATATATATACATATATTTAAATTATGTTCATAATTTTCTCCCTGGCTTCCACTAGAAACCTGAGTGGTCCAGTATGAACTTGTAAGACATGTATATGTGATGCAAGTGTCAACTTATTCAAATAACTTATATTCGAGGACCTGTATTATAGACAACAACAAACTATAATTGTATATATATTTTTGATAACTTTATGTCAGTTCTACACTTTTTTAGTTGTGAGCCTTAAATTGTATTTCTAAATCATTTTCAAACCCTAATAAATATTATATCCTAACTTCAAAATCAAACTGTAATCTAAGTTTTCAAACTAGATCTAATGTTACAATTTCCCAACTGAAAACTCAAACCATTATCTATCTAGAAATGCCACCCTTTAATCTAACTCAAACTCTAACATGTAAGATTTCAGGTAATTGAAAACTCATTTAACCTTAATTTCTTTAACTCAAAATCTAATGTAGTCTAGAACTAAAAATTTAAACCCTTTTTAATCTAAATGAAATCCTAATTGAACCCTAATCTAACTCATTGAACCCTTTAAGTCAAACCTAGGTACTAATATTTACTTGGACTAAAGTTTTGAAAACTCAAGTTCCCTTTAACTCTAACTCTAACTCTAACTCTCATATCTATGTGATCATATAAATTTTATTGATATGTACATGTGTTACAGATTATCTAGACATGTGATGTATGTGATTACATATATCTTTTAATTTAAATAAAAAATTGTTTGTACTAGACTTAGACAAACATGTATACATGTTATAACATATGTATTATATGTATAATTTACAAATTTTATATAAAGTAGCTCCATCAAATTTTGTATAGATATGACTTCACACAATCAGCTTTCTCATCATCTTGTTGTGGCTCCTGCTGTGGTTCCTACTGTAGCACCTGATGCGGTTCCTGTTGTGGCACTTGATGCAATTCTTGTACTGGCTCTTTGTGCAATTCATTGTGTTTCTCATGGTCAAGCTCATGATGCAGCTTGTGGTGGGGCTCCTATTGTGCCTCATCATAGGGCTCATTGTGGGGCTCATTTTGCGACTACTAGTGTGGCTCCAAGTGGTGTAGGTCCTCGTGTGGCTCCTGGTGCAACTCCTATTGGAGATCCTGCACCTGTAGCTCCTATTGGAGGTCCTGCACCTATAGGTCCTACTGCACCACCTCCACACATTGATATAGATGCATTATTTGCATTTTCAGAGCAAGAGGTTGCTAGATTACAACAATATATATTGTCCTCTGATGATGGTCTATACAAACACATATGTGCTGCTATACATAAGAGTTCATAGGATTTGACTACTAGATTTAGAGCTCACCATTCATTTACCCCTAACATATTGGCTTCCATATCTAGGGAGCTTAGGGCTAAGATTTTAGGAGATGCATCTTTTGATGACGTCAAGAGGGTGGCCCCCAAAGACATCATCAAATGAGATCTCTTTCCATCATACGAGGGTGCACAGGATAGGGTGAGAGGCTATTGAGTCACACGATGCAGAGATCCTATTATTGCTAGCATGATCTATCCTCATTTTTTAGCCACACATGGTCATTATCATAATAATGACAAGATACCTCTTTATTTTTCACAACAGTTGTACATTGAGTTCTGCATAGGGCTCAACGTCAACTACTTAGACATTCTAGATTATTGCAGACAAGGGCATGTTCAAATCGTAGATCATGACAAATATCATAGTGCACAACGTCTACCACCTCTAGATGTGAGACAATTCATTGGACATAGACTACCTCCAGTGACTTCAACACATGTGCCTATTGCAGATAGAGTTGTCATTGCTTCCTAGAGGGGAGCAATTGATAGTATTGGATACCTTGCATCTATGGTTGCTAGTATCACATCTGATTCTCTTGGTCATTATATTCACAATCAATGGAGTCATCCAGGTCGACCATCTTTAGAGGCATCAAGTAGCACTTTAGGCACCTCCTCTGATGACACATATAGAGCTACTAGATTACCAGTACCAGGCGATGTTCATGCTCTTTCAAGATAGTATACACATGGATTTAGCACTATATTTTTTGGAGGATCTATTGCATAGTATCAATTATATTTATGATACACAGGGGATGCCAATTCACTTAGTTATGGACACCATTAGACACCATCAGAGCCCTGTAGTTCCATAGGCACAAACCACACCAGTAACAGTTGATACACCTATGCATAGCTCGTAGTATTCTACACCAGGCTTATGACACTCTACAGATGGCTCAAGTATATGAGTTGGAGATGTTAGGATCACAGCTGAGGGCCTTGATGATTTTGGTGAGTAGTTATGAGGGCTTTTTGAGATTGATACTAGTCTGAGCATTGAATTATCATTGTACATGGACATGTTATTCAAACCCAACACTAGTTCTACACCATTACCCAACCAGTTACACAGTCCACTTCACTCATCATTACTAGCAGTTGGAGATTGTGGTGTTGAGGGTGGTTTAGTATGTGTCAGAGTTTTAGGAGATAATGCTAGAGTATTAGGATGCATTGATGTTTTAGGTAGTAGAGGTGCATCGATAGATGATATGACGGAGTCTGCTTTAGTTCATCCTCCACCTCCAGAGACTCAGGTACACACATATATAATTTATTTTTACATTTAAAAATATATGAAATTAAAAAATTCAGCTCAGATAGATATTTAATTTAAGAACTGTAATAAATCATGTAGGCACAGGTTGTCGAGCACATGATTACATCTAGTGTTGGGTCAGGGCATGTACATCAGAGAGATGATTCTATTGAGGCACCCAATAGTGCTCAGGTATAAGTTTTAAATAGTTTGTAAAGTTATTTATGTTTCAAACTAGATAAATATGCACTCCTATTTAATTTGAACATGTACGCACATGTGTGTCTGTGTGTGTGTATATTTTTTTTGCAGGGCTCGGTTGATGTGCCTCAGCCACATGATGTACAGGAGACTCGATCAGAGGGTCGTTCTATTCGTATGCATCTTGAGGGGTCCCTCTAGTAGTAGTAGATTTATATATTAGATGCATGCATTTATATATTGGAGATTTTGTATATATTCTAGAGACTTACATACACATGTGTATTTTAGTACGTCAATGGTACACATACATGTTTCATTATTCATTTGACTATTTAGTACTTCAGTAGTTGGATGGTCACATTTATATGATTTTTTATATTTTGTTACATGTATACATGTTTATTCAAGACTTATAGTTTGCATACGTATACATTTCAGTATCTAGTCTATATTAGATGTTGATGTTTATTCTTGAGACGTACATGTACATGTGTATTTTTTTAAAATTTTAGTAGAACATGAACAATTAGATTATAGATTTTAAACTTTAGATTTTATTACATGATCATTATAAAACTTTATTGTGAACATATTTAAACTTTAGATTTTAGATTTAATTGTGATTATTATAAAATAATTAAATAATGAAATTTGTTAAATCAATTAGCACAAAGTTAGAAGGATACATAAATTTGTTAAATTAAATTATCAATTAGTAGGGCTAGAGATAAATATTAGTTTTATGTGGATAAAAGTATGCTCTATAACTAGGTAAGCTAGTAGATTATTTTTAAAAACTTTTACAAAATATAATATTTAAAAACACGTTAATAAACTAATTTAAACTAAGAGTATGACCCTATAATAAACTAACATTAATATATAGTTCTTTAATAAACTAATGATAACTAAGAACTTATGATCGTACAATTTTAAAAACACATTTAATTCAAGATGACTTTCAATAGTTTGAAAAGAAGTTGATAAAAGAATTTAAAAAAACATATTAAATTATCTTTGATACATATCTATCTAATGATTATGTAAGTTCTGGACAACTAACTTACATAGATCAAGCCTATTTAGATTAAGTTATTATTAAATTCATCTATGGTATGTAATTTATAAATTTTTAATTTATATAGTTTTTTAATAAACTAATGATAACTAAGAGTATGGTCGTACAATTTAAAACACATTTAATTCAAGATGAAATTCAATAGTTTGAAAAGAAGTTGATATTTAAGAATTCTAACATATTAAATTATCTTTGATACATATCTATCTAATGATTGTGTAAGTTCTTGACAACTAGCTTACATAGATCAAGCCTATTTAGATTAAGTTATTATTAAATTCATCCATGGTATGTAATTAATAAATTATTAATTTATATAGTTTTAAAATAAACTAATGATAACTAAAAGTATGATCGTACAATTAAAAACACATTTAATTCAAGATGAAATTCAATAGTTTGAAAAGAAGTTGATATTTAAGAATTCTAACATATTAAATTATCTTTGATACATATCTATCTAATGATTGTGTAAGTTCCAACTAACTTGTATTGACTATTTATATTAAGTTGTTATTATTAAATTCATCTATGGTAATTAATATTATTAAAATGTATGTACATTTAAAAACACATTAATAAACTAATAAACTAAGAGTTATGACCCTCTATAGTAAACTAACAACTTTAAATTAATTCAAATTATTATAAAATAAATCTCAAAGGT
Organism: Cupressus sempervirens; assembly: GCA_028749045.1. Classification (NCBI taxonomy): domain Eukaryota; kingdom Viridiplantae; phylum Streptophyta; class Pinopsida; order Cupressales; family Cupressaceae; genus Cupressus; species Cupressus sempervirens. Next base: position 1,098,233,049 of record CM053785.1, read on the forward strand.
CAATTCAACCATGATGTACACTTATAACATGTAATATCTTCGCATGATCTTCACTGTCTAGTCTCCACTTTCGACGTACACACTTAATTTTTACTAGATGTAGACAAAGCCTAGTAGCAACAACTAGGTGGCTGCATTGTAAAACCTTTTTTTTCAGGTTGATAATCAACAAAGTGTATTCCATGTTGGACTATTTTTTCTTGCTTCAAATATGTTCCCTCTATCACAAAAGAATCTGCACCACAAATTTAAATATTTTAAAATTTGATAGATATAAAGTTACCTATATATATATATATATATATATACACATGTATGTATAATACCTATGGGGAACAACATTCCATCATTTTCTTTAGGATCATATAAATTTGTCCTCTTTGTAGTACATCACAATAAATAATAACTGATACCTTCATGATTTCTAGGCTCAACAATCACTACAAATACATCTCCTGCATAACAAGTATACATGCATGTGTACAGTATCTATAAGATAGTTCAAATTGGTAATTAAATAAAAAGTTGAGATTAATTTTTATGATATTTACCCACTTTTACCAATCTAGAGATATGATTATAATCATCAAAAATCAATGGAATATCATCAAAATTTTCATCATCTTTATCAAATGTATCAGTAACATCAAGTGGTACCAAAAGCCATGCACCTATATATCCACATGTTTGATTGATGCACTCTTGATAGTCTTCATAAATGCAACTGTCACAAAAACATGAGTATTCTCTTGTCTTCAATGTCCAATTGCAATTATCTATACTCATGACTGAATGTAAGGAATGTGTCTTTTCTATCCTCTTGCAACCATGCTTGTTTTTCTATTAAAACCTGAAAGTTCATTAAATTGAAAATATGGATAAATTAAATTTAAACTTCAATGAATTGAAAGATAAAACTTAACAATAAAATTTTATAACTTAATTTCATAAAATTTCAATAGATGTACACATCCATACCTGTTATCTCCCAAAAGACTCTATATGGTACTTGTCGACTTGTTGTTGATGATGTCCCGACCTCGTTTGATGGAAAATGTGTCTTACAACTTTCAACAACATCATGTGCATCATTTACATGAACTCCCTGATAATTCATTTGATACTTTCGTAGAGCACATTTGATGTAAGCTCCAACACCATCATGTTCACCTTTTCCATGGCCACTCTCGAAGAAATTCCATATGTGTTTTATATTCTCATTGCGATGATATCTATATAATGCATAAATGATCAAGATGATCTGAACTGTGTGACACATCCATAAGGCCAAACATAATGTTTATCAACATTTATGTCTCTTTCTTTCAAATAAGAAAAGAACATATTGAAGCAATGTTCTACATAGTGAAGGTCATGTTCTTTATCATCACTTATATAAAAATGATATTCCTTTTTAATTGCTCATGCTTGAACTATACTCTAAACACCATCCAAATCTAACTATGCATGTCTATAAAAAACATGTACCATAATAGTGACTTGCTTAGAAAAGAAATAATCTGATTGAATTTCTTTCTGATGAACAAAGGAATAGTTCTCTACAAAATCAACAACTGATACAATTGTTCCAAGTGGGAAATTATCTCTCAAAGTTTGAAACTGTTGTGCTTGCCACTTTGCAAAAAATGCATGATGAATATAAGGTTGAATCAAATTCTCAAAGACACTTGCAAGTGACTCCAATGTTAGAGTACCTATCACAACACTTTCCTAGATATATTGCCACAAATTCTCTCTCATGCCTTAAATTCTAATCAAACTTCTGAATACTTGCCTCTACCATATCTAAAATAAACTTCACATTGTATTGTAACTCTAGCATAGGTGTTTGATCCTTGATAGCTTTCATTTTAGCATTCAATTTTTCTCTTTATTATATGTTTGGTTTATCATTGATTTCCTCTCATTTAATTATGGTGCATCTCAATTAGCTACTCCAATGATGCAATCACCCATCTATCTCTAGATTGTGCAAGCACTTGTTTTATAGAATTTGTTGCCACTTTGGAAAAAAATTGCCTTCAACATTGAAACCGTATGATAAATGGGAATAAAAGATGCCCAAGCCATAGCCTAGTTAAATTGGTCTACTTTCTAATTAGGTAGGTTAATTACAAACTCTTTCAGAATTGTCATTAAGTTAGGTACAATAAAATGAAAGATCAATTGTTCCCAGCTAGCAGTATCAAATATAATTTCCCAAGGTGATAAAATTGCATATGCAAATGCATCACTTGAATTCCATGCATGAAGAACATTCCCCAAATTATAATGAATGGCTGGATATAAATTCTCCATACACTAGCCCAACAATGGAAGCCTAGAATGTAACCATGCATGTATTGACACACTCTCCCTGCGAGGATCCCAAGTATCTATTGCAGCTGTTAATTTAGGCATCACTATATGATCCAAAATGTTATGAAGTGTTGAAGCCAGTAGTAACTTCTCCCATGTCTTCAAAAAATGTAGCATAGGTTCAAGGTCCCTTGGCTCCTAGGAATTTGTAGCATCTATTCTCATTAGTTGAAGAATAAATTTAGTGAAGAGTTGAGTGTAAGGAGTTGAAGAAGCAAGTTCTACTTCTATGTAAATGTCATAATCATGGGGCTCATTCCCTTGCAGAATCCATAACCCAATTAAAAATACGTATATATACAAGACATAACCCATTTAAATGGGTCTAGTTTCTGATTAGTTGGGTTGATTACAAATTCTTGTAGAACTTTCATCAAATTAGGTACAATAAAATGAACAATTAGTTGTTCTCAGCTAGCAGGATCAAATACAATTTGCAAAGGTGATAAAATTGCATATGCAGATGCATCACTTGAATGCCAAGCATGAAGCACATTCCTTAATTTATAATGAATGGTTTGATATAAAAAGGCTCCATACATTTCCCCAATAATAGAATCCAAGGATGTAACCATGCATGTATTGGCACACTCTCCCTATGAGGATCCCAAGAATCTATTATTGATGTTGTAATGGAAAATAAAATGCAAATGCAATACATATATTACTATAGCCCATATGGAGGATTGTGTAAAATAAAAAAAGAACAAAAGAAAACATGAAATTAATATTTCCCCATTTGTTTTGTGTAAATTATATAATCACGAAGTTCATTTCCTTGTAGAAGCCTTTGTGAAAATGACATTACCTCTAAACCATGCAAATGATGTAGATGAATTTATATATGTATGTGTATATGTATGTATCTATGTATATATATGTATGTAGGTATATACACATATATACAGACCAAGAAAAATGGGTAGAGTAAATGTCATTTCTATTGGGCATTATATTTCCCCTACATACATTATACACACACACACACACACACACACACACACACACATTGCCCATTAAATCTGCATTATCTTTGTGCAAGATCTTGAGTTAAGTCACTTAGCATGGGTTGAGTGAGTTTTATTGTTTAATTATTTGGATTTTGAAAAATATATGCAGCTAGATCAATTTTTCTATTGTGCTAAGATGTAATAAGCACTTTAAAAAGATCTCTTTGTATAAATACATACATACATACATGCATGTATATCTATGTATGTATTTAGATGTATATGTGTGTGTGTGTGTGTGTGTGTGTGTGTGTGTGTGTGTGTGTGTGTGTGTGTGTGTGTGTGTGTGTGTGCGTGCGTGTGTGTGTGTTTGTGTGTGTGTGTGTGTGTGTGTGTGTGTGTGTGTGTGTGCATGCATATATATCATGTGGAGATCTAGGAATTCATTTTTGTGCCCTTGTGATCGCTTCATTTTGTTGTCGTGCCCTTCTGACCTCTACATCTTGTTGTTGTGCCCTTTTGATCTCTATATCTCATTCATTTAATTATATCTAATATGATGACAGTTCTATAGGAGTTTGTAATCAACCCAACTAATCAACAACTAGACCCATTTAACTAGGTTATGGCTTTTATCATTCTAAAAATATCTACTATAATATCTTTTTGTAAAATTTCTTGCGAACTTTGCCTATTTTTCTTGGTGTGCATTATTTTTGTGGAGGATCTTGAGGTAAGTCACTTATCACCTTAAAAAAGATCTCTCTATATACATACACACATACATATATACATGTATGTATGTATATATATGTATGCATGTATATATGTATGTATGTGTATATATATATATTTGTACGTATGTATGTGCCTTTGTGATCATTACATTTCATTATCGTGCTCTTGTGATCTCTAAATCTCGTTGTCATGCCCTTTTGATCTCTATATATGTATGTATGTACATAAACAAAGAGATCTTGGCATAACAGAAAAAAAAAAAAAAAAAAAAAAAAAACTCATTCAACACATAGCATGAACACAGATGCGATGGAAACACCTATTGGTAATTATATTCCTCCTTTTCTCTCTCATTTTTCATGTGTTTATTTCACTTTAACTATTATTTCTTAGGAAACATTTTGTAATATTGGATTCATTTTATGCAAGAGGTGATGAGGATATTCTTGGATGTACCTGTGTTAGATATTCGTGAATCAATAAAGAATTGTGATGAATTACTTCTAAGCAATGAAGACGGACTTCCCCTGAGAGTAGCAAGAGGCGATGAAAAAATTCTAGGTATTTTAAAGACTGATCCTTTCTTAAAGATTTTATATGTTAATGGGGAATTTAGATGTTGGGGGTGGATGGGGCCAAATGAGCTTCCATCTTCACGTGGTTGGCCTTGCTTAATAGAGAATATTAAACTATTCTCAAAAACAAGTGAAGCTCAACATTAACCTTATATGATTGCATGAAAACTAATTGTGTGAATCTCTTGGTTTTAGAAAATGGAGAAGGAGGCTATAGTTCAATATAAAATCTCAATTCATATGCATATGACATCAGGTGTAGCTGAAAATGTAACAGGTTTTCATTTTTTCTTAGAGGTCTTTAATTAGGTATTTTAAGTTATAGACCATCACAAACATTCTCTTGTCCATAACAACTAGAGTTCTAATGTTCATGATGGTCTAGAATGTTAAAAACTTAATAGACCTATTAAATAAATGTAATCCTAGTGTGTGTTTTTAGATGCACCTATTGTCCATGCGCATATAGAACACAGTTGCATGTGTGCATTCTTGATTCAGAGTGGAAAATTCTTATTTTGGATGTGATAGAAAATGACATGCACCATAAGATGGGAAAATGATGTCAATTTTGTAGGTTTGGAACATTTTTTTTACTTTAAACATTGATCATTTCTTAACGATTTTAGATGTTAATGGGGAATTTAGATGTTTTGGTAAATGAGCTTCCAGCTTCATGTGGTTGGCCCTACTTAGTAGATAATATTAATCTATTATCGAAACCAAGTGAAGCTCAACATTAACCTTATATGATTGCATGACAACTAACTATGTGAATCTCTTAGTTTTAGGTAATGCAAAAGGAGGTCATAGTTCAATATGCAATCTCAATTCATATGCCTACAACATTAGGTGGAGCTGAAAAATGCAACAGGTTTCCATTTTTTTCTTAGAGGTCTTTAATTAGATATTTTAAGTTATGGACCATCACAAACATTCTCTTGGCCATAGAAACTAGATTTCTAATGATCATGATGGTCTAGAATTTCAAAAAATTAATAGACCTATTACACATATATATTCATGGTGCATTGTTTTAGTTGTTCCTTTTGTCCATGCATAGAGAACACAATTACACGTATGTGTTCTCAATTCAGAGTGGCAGATTCTTATTTTGGATGCAATAGAAAAATGACATGCAATAGAAAATGGGAAAATTATGCCACTTTTGTAGGTCTAAAATCTTTTTTGGTATTTTAAAGATTGATCATTTATTAAAGATTTTAGATGTTAATGGAGAATTTAGATGTTGGGGGGGGGGGAGGGAATGAGCTTCCAACTTCATGTAGTTAGCCCTACTTAGTAGAGAATATTAAACTATTCTCGAAACCAAGAAAAATTCAACATTAACCTATGATTGTATGACAACTAATTGTGTGAATCTATTGGTTTTAGGAAATGAAAATGGACACCATAGTTCAATATGCAATCTCAATTCATATGCATACAACATCAGGTGGAGCTAAAAAAACCCAACAAGTTTTCACTTGTGTTAGAGGTTTGCATAGACCTATCAAATAAATGTAAATGTGTTGGGTTTTTTAAGATTCTTCTATTGTCCATGCATATAGAACATAGGTGCACATGCATTCTTGATCAGAGTGGAATAATCTTATTTTGGATGCAAAAAAAAAAGACATGCACCAAAAGATGGGAAATGAGGTCACTTTTGCAGGTTTGGAACCTTTTTTTTTGTACTTTAAATATTGATCATTTATTAAAAAATTTAGATGTTAATGGGGAGTTTAGATGTTGGTGGGGGTGGGGGAAATGAGCTTCCACCTTCACATGGTTGCCCTAATTAGTAGAGAATATTAAACTATTCTCAAAACCAAGTGAAGCTCAATATTGTAAGAATTTGGTATAGCTTTGATACCATGTAAGACCCAAGAGCAAGGAACTCAAGCACAAGCTTAATAGTAGACCAAAAGAGTGTGATCAAAATGATGATATGATATTCATTCAATATGTATTGATATGAATTGATATGAAAGTACACTAGGAGTGCCTATATATAAAGGCCTCTTGAATGCTTCTAGAATGCCTAGAAATTAGCATACTGATAAGTCATACAACCAAGAGCATGTCCACCAGAAGTGGATTATCCTTTATTAAGCACATGAGTAAGTGTGATGATGAGAGGATAAGCCTACAAAGGTGTGGCACACAAAATTATGTTGTAGACATCATGTGCTAAATTAGGAGTGCAAATAAATGTGTTGTCTACATGAAAACTTAGTTAATTATGCAAACTCTAGTGTTATAGACACCATGTGCTAAATTAGAGTTGCTTACTCCAGTGTTGTCAACATGACAACTCATAAGAGTGTGCAAAATCCTAAGTGTCACACCTAAGAAATAATAAAATAATGCATAATAATAAAATAATGCATTAACCTAAGTAAACTTAAGTAGAGTGTAATAAGTAAATACTTATTTACACCAACACACCCCCTTAAGTGTAACTTAGGAAAATGCACTTAAGCTTACAAAAGCTAGAATGAAATGCATGATGGGTCCCGACTACTAGGCCATGTTAGGTACCCATGTACATAATGAAATGCAATCTCTCATAAAGCGAAGAAAGAGGGAAAACCTCATGGGAAAAACCATACTCCAAAAAGAGAGATGAAAAATCAAGATGCATGGATGAATGGAGTAATCAAGACCCCCCCATTATGACATACATCAAGTATATACAATAGAGAATTAGGAGAAGGAAAAAACCCCATAAGCGGGAAAAGTCCCCTCATAAAAGAGAAGGATACAAGGTAGTCCCCCCCCAAATATAGTGTGGCGATCAGTGAGAGTTGCTCCAATGTAGAAGCTAATCCATGAGCACTGAATAATATTCCTCCCCTTTGGAAGAAACAATGGTAGAGGTACAAATGAGATGCTTCCCCTATGTGTAGAAAGAATCTTGATGATGAATGGTGTATTTGAAACCTGCTCAACTATCCCTATGTTGATGCTGATGGTCACCCCTTCCAATACTCTAGAAAAGAACATGTGTAGATTGAGCAAGGATGGATGTAGAACATGCCTTAAAGAACCAAGTGTCTCCTCAAATGATAAAGAAACCTTTGGAAACTGCTATACATAAGAATCCATAATCATATCAACCTATGAAGACTGATCATGTAGAGAATGGACAAGAGGGTTAGAGTGAGCCCTCACAAAAACTAGAGAAGGATCTTCTTCAACAAAGAGAAGATATATATCATCAATGATGTATTCTAAATTTTCTATGTGTGACTCCATGAAAAAACCTAAAGTATCTATCAAGAATTCATCCACTAATGCTAGAGCTGGAAGACAAGGTGTACCCTATTGTGCTAGACCTATCATTGTGGCAATATGTGCATATGGAATCTATTGAAGCACTATTGTGCTAGACACATGAATCTATTGAAGCACTATTGCTGGTGACATGACCAATTTCCATAATGCATGAAGTAGTCTCCTCAACAAAGAGAAGATGAATGGTATCGATGATGTCTCCCACATCTTCAATGTGAGACTCCATGAATAGACTTGTAATGTCTAGAAGGAAGTTGTCCCATGAAGCTAAAGTAGGAAGACATGGTATATCCTATTATACTAAATTAGGAGCATCTATGACTAGAATTAGATTAGTAGAATCAACAGGAGCATCAGGAGGTGGGATCTCATCTAGAGTTGGAGGAAACATTACTAAAGCAACTAAAGATAGAATGTCCTTTGGAAATGGAGGGACTGTGGGATCTCCATATTCTTTCCAAAGAGTCATCCACATATCATATAAGTGAATGAGCTTTTTAATGACATGCCAAGGATTAGAACTTATATTTATTATAATAATATCCAAGAGTCAGAGATCAATTTTTTGGAACATAAATAAGGAAATAATTCCTTATGCTCACTTCTTAGATGATCAATGACTAAAGCACTCCATTTTTTATAGTTCCTTTTTGTCAATGGAGGTCTAATCCCAAACTAACATGTGAAACAAAACTTTTCCATGAGATCAATGAATGTAAGAACCCCCCAAAATGTAGAAATAATCAATCAACCCCCCAATATATGATTTTGGCACTTTATACTTAGTGTAATTACAATAGCCAATTTAGGTCCTATTTATGATAGTATTATTTCTATCCATAGAAGCCTATAATCTAATTGTCGATCTAGAAAGTAGACAAAAATATATTCACTTTCAAAAAAAATAGAACCTAATAATGTGTTCAGATGAGCCCATATGAAGCATATGAAGTGGCCAAAATTGGGATTTGCAAATTGCAGAAAAATTCAGGAATAGAGATCTCAAACCATCTACACCAATCTGTACATCACAAAATTCTACCCCAAAAAAAAAATTGCTCAAAAAAGGTGTCTGTATGAGGGAGATATCGCTGTTTGAAAATCACCTTTGTTATTGTTTTTCTTGAATCGCTGTCATTGTGCCTCCAAAAATCAAATGGCTCTAGATTTGGCCTTATATGTCTGATTTGGATGAAACAAAGATTGATTTAGAAGCTTATTGACCTTCTAAATGTGATGCAAATATTTGATTTGCACTAGCAAGCTTCAATCTTCACCTACAAAAATCTCTCCTACTAGCCTGATGGCCAATAATTTCTTGAAAAATAATACAGATCAAAAAAATTGTAGAGATGCAGATGAAAAAAAATGCAGATCTAAAAATTAAATGTAGAGATTTGAAATGATCATACCAATTCTGCAAATTGGACCTTTGGGTTCCGATTTGCAAAAAAAAAAAAAATTCCTCATTTTTTACTATGGCCCAACATACACAAATTTATAGTCAAATTTCACCAAATTGATGCTCTAGATGCAATGGTGAGGTCCTCTTTGGCTCTAGATGCTCCCAATGTCTACTGATTCTCTAGATCTAGGTCAAGGTGTAGAAGCAATAATGGTCTTGAATGGCTATGTGAAGAGAATCTCCCTTAGCTCTGATTCTATGTAATAATTTTTCTTAGGGAAAAATCACCCAAGACCAAGGAACTCAAGCACAAGCACAACAGTAGACCAAAAGAATATGATCAAAATGATGATATGATATTCCTTCAATATGTATTGATATGAATTGATATGAAAGTACACTAGGTGTGGCTATATATAAAGGCCTCTGGGAAGCTTCTAGAATGTCTAGAAATTAGCATACTAATAAATCATACAACAAAGTGCATGTCCATCAGAAGTGGATTATCCTCCATTAAGAAGATGAGTAAGTGTGATTATGAGAGGATAAGCCTACAAAGGTGTAGCATGCAAAGTTATGTTGTATACACCATGTGCTAAATTAGAAGTGCAAATAACTATGTTGTCTACATGACAACTCAATTAATTATGCAAACTCTAGTGTTGTAGACACCATGTGCTGAATTAGAGTTGCTTACTCTAGTGTTGTCAACATGAAACTCATAAGAGTACGCAAACTCTTAAGTGTCTCACCTAAGAAATAATAAAATAATGCATTAACCTAAATAAATTTAAGTAAATTGTAATAAGTAAATACTTATTTACACCAATAAATATTAACCTATGATTGCATAACAAATAATCCATAAAGAGCTTTGCAAATAATTATATATATTTTATGATAATGCAACAAGCCATTGCAATTGCGATCTCTTTTTTGATGAGCAGTCATCGTTCAAAAAGAACTACTACAACTCATGTGATGACACACACTAATGGTTGGGCATAACTCCAACAACGTTATCATTGCACACCCATCACTTTAACACCACCCCTTCAAACAAATGCCTATTAGGCTTGTAGCAATGTCATTAGACATGTGAGAACTAGACGAGACTATATGTCACCATAGTTACGATGGTATACTGTTGAACCTCCAACGACATGAAGAGGAGCTTTTCACCTTTCTTTTTTAGAAATTGTGACTACTTTGTCCATCACAATAATGTGAAAGTACATCTAATGAGTAGAATTCACTACACATGTCACAGGGTATATGAAAGTAGATATAAGTAAATCCAAATATAATATACATGCTAACATATATACATCAACTAAATAGAAGTCTCCAAGATATGAATAAAAATGATAAATTTATAACTGTACCAATGAGCATCTAACATCTATCAATCTAAGGGAGGGGGGGAAAATGGTAAGAAGATACTACCTCTCGACCGTGTGGTCACCTAATCAGGCTCCCACTCCCACCATGTAGGAGAGATAATGTACGATGCACATAGATAATCAAATCATAAAATAATCCTAGGCAAGGAATCTTGATAGCCAAAACTACCTCAAGGGTAACACAACCTAAGCAAGAAGAAAATCAAAATTGAAAGGACATTCATTCCAATACCAATACCACATACCAAGTCAACATACAAATACCAAGTACAAAACAAATATCAAAACCAAAAAGATACAACCACCTCCAAATCAATGTCAAGTGTCACAAGCACAATAACCAATAGATAACAACTGTCATCAATAAAATTTAACCACCAACCACTAACTCCAACAATAAAAATACCACCAATTAATAACCGATCATTCATTAATAAAAGTCAATTGTCAACAATAAATGACATCCAATCAATGAGTAACAACTCACAATAAATACACCATCAAAAGTAATATCCAACAAGTACACCATTAGATGTAAATATAAAAAAACCATGAAGAAGACTCATGCTACATACTATGGAGTGTCATCACATGATCCAATTCTAAGGTTACCATGATAGTCTCTCAAGACCCATCCCCCTAGTGACTCTATGCAGAACCAGAATACCCTCTTGTGAAGATGAGGAGACTAGTTATACCTCTCAAGGTATCATCTTATTCTCATCCTTAGTCTATATAAGCACTCAAGGCCTGGACGAGGAAAAATCTCTAACTTATCTTTTTAAATTATCTCAAGGCATGGGGGAGGAATGTATTTTAATTAATATGTTATCACTTGTTACAAAACTTAAAATGAGTTTCCTTGGCAACCACTTTGGGCCCTGGCCCCCATTACAAGCCACTCCCATAGGCATGCACCTAGACTATCTTCCTAAAACACACAAACCACAATTGTGTCCCATACCACAAAAGTAAAATTGATCGAATCTGGTTCCTTAATAGGAAGCCCAAAAATAACATTGGTTCTCAAAGCCCAAGTTCTCATAAATGCTCAATAGAATAAAGCTCATAAAACATAAATCTCAATTCAAATCATAAAATTCATCATGACATCCAGTCAAATAATCATTAAAAAAATCTCAAAAATGCCTCTAGTGCTCATCCTAACTTTGCCAACTAAACAACCCACAGAGAAAAACCATCACAAAAATAAAACAAGACTATAAATAGAATATTAGAAAATACATAGTTTTTAGTCACATGATTTAATTCCATCAAATTCTCTTGTTTAGTTTGGGTCACAAGGATGTGTTTAGAAATAAAGTAAGAATATACATGTTAATATAAATTTTCATGCTAATATACTTATTTAAATCAATAAGTGTTTAAATGTCAAAACTCATTATTGTGAATATAAAATACTCATCATTTGATATCATCATGAAAGCAACCACATTTACTAGCTAAGAACCATTAAAGCATCATTAATGTGCTAGTAATCATAATCATCAATCAACATGTGAAATATAATCAACTAAGTAATTCTTTATTGATATACATGTAATACAAGTCATGAAATAATGTCATAATTATAAATCCAATATCCTGGAAACTAGCACATGCATGAAATAGGCATAAAAAAGTTTGGTAAATATAACGGAAAAAAAAACTATGGGTGGGCATTACAAGTAATTAGAGTGATACTATAGTTTACCTACACTCCCTTTCACTACTTGCTTTTATGCATAGGAATTAGTCAATTGCTTTAATTGGATCAAAGATGTGAAGAAACCGTAGTTGCATAAGTAGCTAGGAGAAGATCTAGAAATTTTAACTCATTCATAGTTGTGAGTGAGACTTAAATTTAGTTGCAAACCAATTTTCCTGCCTGAATCATTTTTTGATACAAAGGATTTAGAAAGCACCTCTATTTCCCTAGGGTTAAAAGCATACATATGTTAATTAGGATCCAAACAAATTCATAACACATCTCACACATAAGGAGTTGTACCTTACAATTCAGAGGTAAGCCAAGTTGTGCAACTCAGGCTTTCTAACTATTGAGGAATAAGTTGTCTTACCACTATTTGGGCATTAGAGTAGAACACAAGAAATATCAAATGGAATAATCTATTAACCAACAAAAATCCAATAGGCATAGTTGCATTCTTGTAATTGTAGAAAAGCTTACCAAGGCAACCCATTTTATCCCAAGGAATTTGATAGATGATGCTCCAACTATAGCTCAAAAATTCATTAAAGATGTTTTAGGCTACATGGTATACCCAAAATGATTATTTTATATAGGGATGAAAATTTTACATCAAGGTTTTGGACCACTTTGCAAGCTACCTTAGGTACACAATTAAATTTTAGTACAACTTATCGTCCAGAAACTAATGGGAAAATTGAGATAACAAACCAATTTTTAGAAGATCTACTTTGCATGTATTATGTGGATCAATAGATGAAATGAGGATTTTTTTACTATTGGTAGAGTTTTCTTATATAACTCGTTCTAGGTAACAATTGGTGTGGCTCCATTTGAAGCTCTTTACAAAGGAAATGTCAAACACCATTAAGTTGGGCTATATTGGAGGAAAAAATATTAATTGGACCAGAGATGTTGCAAGATATGGATAGCCAAGTACAACTAATCAAGAAAGGGATGAAAGAATCAAATAGAAAGAAAAGTTATGTGGATAGGAATAGAACTTTGCAGAGTTTCCAAATTGGTGAAAAGGTGTTCCTTAGAGTTTTCCCTCATAAAAGCTCCATATCTTTAGGGTGTGTAGACACCTAAAAATTCTTTAGAAAATAAAGTATTTTTATTTTCTGAAAAGTCCCTGATGACATCATCATTTATTAATTATTTATTTATTTAATTAATTAATTTATTTTATGCCATTAAATCCCTTTATCTTAATTAAAAATATTTAATTAAGGAATCCCTCCCAAAAATGTTTAAATCTTATTTAAACATTATTTCCTTATTTATTAATTATTTAATTAATAAATTGACCAAAAATCCCAAAATAAATATAAAAAAAATTTCCCAAAACTTGGCCAATTTCCTTAAGACCACTAACCTCTTCCAAAATCTTCTAATCCTTCTTTAATTTCAATTAAAGGCTAATCCCATCATTTCCTTACCCTAATCCCAACTCAAAATATTTAATTAAGATTAAATATTAATCCTCATGTTTGTTAAAAATGTTTTAATAAATATCTCCTCAACCCAAACCCTTTAAATAAATAAACTTTATTTATTTCCTAAAACCTTATTTATCCTCATCCTAGGAAGTTCTAGACTCTTCTAGAAAGTCTTCATCCTCATCCTAAGCCTATCTCTAATCCGCCATTTAGCCTAATCCACCCCATCCACCCATACTAGCCAAGCTTAGCTACTGACTCACCCACCCTCATAAATGCCATCCACTTGCCCATCTCTAACATCCCTAATCTAATCCTAACCCATCCCCTAATCATTTACACAATCCTAAATGAGCTTAAGACTTTCCTAAGCCAAGCCAAAGTCTATCCCCTCAAAATATCCCAACCACCAAGCCATAAATGCTCCCACAAAGCCATAAATGACTCTTACAAGCCCATTCATTACTCTTAGAAACCATTATGAGGGTCTTTATGAGCTTTGAGCCTCCTTTGTTGACCCCTCAACCCCTCTTGCTCTAACCAATGACCTTGTGACATGTGTCACTCTTTGATTGGCTATAAGGAAGCACAATCCATGTGCTCTCCTCTCATGCAATCTGAGCCCTCCATGAGCTTTTCCTCATCCTTGCATCTTAGCCCTCAATCCCTTAAGCCTCTTGCCTATAAATTGGATCCTTCCCCTTTGCAAAATAATCACAATCCATTAGCTAAAGTTACCATGCCATTTTGAGAACAAACTCCATAGCTTTTTACATACATCCACATCCAAATCCCAACATCCATTGAAGCAAATTTGAGCATCCATCTTGAGCATACATACCAAACTCAATCAATTAGACAAATCCACCAACAAGAGAGTAAATTTCATTGGGAGAGTCCATCAATGGCTCACATTCCCATTTGAAAAGCTCACCTTTGTCTATCTTGAAGTTTATGAATTGTGTTTAGTTTGTAGAAGCTTTATTTAAATTTGGTTTCTATTAACATACTAACATTGCTCGTAAACAGGGTGAAAGTCCAAATTTTCTCCATAGTTTGTTGGCCCCTTTGAAGTTTTAGAGGATATTAACCTAGTGGCATATTGTTTAATGTTGCCTTTGACACTGAGCCGTATTCATGATGTATTCCATGTATCCTTGTTGAAAAGATCTAAACCTAATCTTAAACACATTTTGAACTAGAATGCACTATAGGTGGAAGAGACAAGAACCATAACTATCTAGACTACATAATAGAGAGGCGATAATACCTACTTCCCAATAGAATGGTGGACAAATGTAAAGTCCAGTAGGACCAATACTCAATAGAAAACTCAACATGGGAAGATACCACTGAAATGGAGAAACATATACCATATTTATTTTGAATTTTTGAACAAGCTATAAACTTTTCTAAATTTTGGTAGATTTTATTTTAATGAACTCCACAAGGATTTAATATTTTGTTAGATGGTATTTTGATAGAATTAATACTTGCTAGCATAGAATTTGATATTTGAAATATAATTTTTTGATAATTTTATGAAGAATAGAATCATAATAAGTAGGAATTAAATTTGCCAACCTTACAAATGATTGAATCATGTTAGCATAAAATTGGTTATAACATAAATGATTTTGATGTTTGTTAAAGATGCTATGTTGTAACTCTTATGCATTAGGATGATGCACTCTTAAGGAGTGAAAGATGTCACAACCTCTCTATAGCGTATACCTTGAAAATTCCTATATACCTATAGATGACTTAATTAGTACTTCTTGTGGCCACCATATCATCAAGTTTTATTTCTTTATTTTTCTTTAGAGGTAAATTATTTAAATAATTTATGATTATTTAATTTGATCTCTTAGGTAGTATTTATGTAATTATCTCACAATTATTCAATGGAGGGATTTTTAATTATTTAGAAGTTATTTACTTCATTAAGTGCTTTTAATTTAGATGTTATTTAATTAGATGACTCTTTCTTAAGTGAGTTTGAAATTATTTTTCCATGAATCATTTTGTGCACTATAGTGTTAACTAGATTGTTAATCGAAGTCAATTTTCAAATATTTATAAAACATAACAAATAATTAATTTGTTACTAAACACTTCAATAATTACTAATAAATTCTATAAATATACAAATTGTTATAATAATATTGATAACATAACTATAATAGCCAGACATAAAATTATTAAAATAAGACACGTATTTGAATAAACATTAAAATATTAAAATAATGATAATTATAAAATAAGTATATTAGTGAGACATAAAATTACTAAAACAATATAAGCATTTGAATAAACATTAAAATATTTAAATAATAATAATAGTAAAATAAGTATATTAGTGATATATAAAATTAATAAAATAATCTAAGTAATTGATAAACGTTAAAAATATTATTAGAAAAAGAGCAACACCATTTTTAAGACTTAAAAAAAGAAACTTTAGAACAAGACAAGTATGCAGAGTTATTTTGTCAAATCATTTAAAGGGTTCCTTAGTCTAAAATAGAACTAGATATATCTCAAAAACATCATACATTAAGAAGTAAATTGTCGACTACAAACAAAGACAAAGCCATTTATTTTCTTAGGCGCTGAAGAAAACAATTTACCTAAAAAACTTTAGTGGAAGGGAGAAGGAATAAATGCCAATTTTGGAGAGAAGTGACATTGTGGAAGAACGTAACAGAAGTTGAATAGTCTATAGACATCTACAACCACCTGTGAACACTATAATACATAAAATCTAATTTTAAAATATCAACCAACCCTTCCATAAGGGTTGTCTCCTTCCTCAAGCACCAACATGAGAAAAATAAAAGGAGATGTGTGTGAATGGAAGAGGGGAATATCAGGGGTACAAATTGGAAACCCTTTACCCATCCTTGATTTTTTTTAAAAAAACCATGTAGAGAGAGAGAGAGAGAGAGAGAGAGAGAGAGAGAGAGAGAGAGAGAGCACTCAAGCTAGGGTAGTGTGTTTGTCAAATATGATTGAGATAACTCTTATTTAGAACATACTAGGTATATATATTTATACAAAAGATAACTATTATCTATCATTACTGGAATTAGTTCTTCTAATTGCTACTTCTTAGAAAATATAAGTGGCCAGAAAATATAATCTTATTTATTTTATTTATTTTTCTCTATTTTTCTTCTATTTACATCAACTAAACAATAATCTGGTCATGTTTTTTAGGAAGCTGATATAAGTTCTTGTTATTCTAGAAACGATAATTTGACTATTTTTTTAAAGGTAGTTGTTAGAAGTTCTTGTGGTTTTGGAAATAAAAATATATATAATTTTATAGATTGGTCTAATTTAATAAACCCTTAAATCCTTCCTTTCATCCTTTAAGCTGAGTGGATGGTTATATATGTTGTTATAATAGTACAATATAAAAATATTTGTATTTATCTTTTTTTTTAATAACAAATTCTCATACAAAGTTTTATTAATTGTGAAAATGGAGCAGCAAGAAAAATGAATTATGTGAAGGCAGGTATGTTGATGAAAGACATGGTATAATAACCCCTCGATGCAAAAGGCAAAGCATACACAACAAAGTAGTGAAACTAGCCAATGATCATGCCAAAACAACATACCTTCTCAGAGTGGAAAAAGATTCATAGGAAAATCCCAACATTGTAAACCCCTGATCACCAAGACTAGCTTTGAGGCATTATTATGGTAGGATGAAGAATGGAACTAGAGTATTGTTTGGAAAAACCTTGCAAATCTTGACCAAATTTCTCAAATTCTAAACCCTTTGTCCCATAATACCCGAAATCAAGAACCACAAAAGAATAGAGGATGGAGCATAATGTATAATCAGAAGGATATCCAGACATAGAAGGAACAAAAATGTAAGAAATATTTAGATCTCCACAAAAAAGAAGAAAAGAAGACATAAAAAAAGAGTGAAGCAAGCAACATTCTTTGAAAAAATAATATACTCTATCCAAAAGGTAATAGAGCCCTCCTTTTCATGCCAAAGCCTTAAAAATTTGATTAACCTAAATTTTGCATCTCCATATGGTAATCCTCCCAATCCAAAACCCCCAATATTTCAAAAGAAAACAAAAATTAATTACTCAATTTACAAAGGCAAAATCAAACATATCTTGCTCCTTAAAGATAGGAAGAAGGTAGTAATTGATTCCTCAAACTTTGAAGAGGTAAAGATGGAAACTGATACAAAGGAACAATACCTAGAAATAGGAGCTCAATTTCAAAACTCCTCCTAGAAAAGGAATGATGCTAGTCAAGTGCAAGAAAATACAAGAACTCTTAGCTCTATAATTGCAACAAGCAAGGATGATCCAGAAGAAGGAGAAATAATAGAGCCAGAAATCCTACAAAGTGATCTTAAAAGTATAAAGAAGAGGAAACAAAATTACAACAAAGGAAGATTTAAACCAAAGCACCCAAATCAAATTTAAAGAAGGTATTGATTTTCTCAATAGCTTGGAAAAACAAGATTTACTCTTGAAAGAAGGAAATGTGGAAATAGATGAAGAAATAATAGAAATTTAAAAAAAATTCTAGCATCAGATCTCTCAATGAGGAAATAACACTTAAAATCAATGATACTATTGCCCAAATAGCATTAGCTCAACAAAAAACTCAAAAAAAGAGAAAGGTAAGTAGACCCAAGGAAGATCTTCATCAGAAAAAGGAACATAAGAAGAGCAAGAAGGGGAAAGAAAGAACCCAAAAAGAAGCATTATGCAATCATAGATAGTAGACCAAGCCAACATAAAAGATTAGTAACAATTTGGAAGAATTCCTCACTATAGAGCAGACAAAGAATGCATGGTTATTTTCAGCAATAGACCTAGAAAACAATGGAAAGTTGATATCTAACAAAAGTTAGGGTGAGGAGATGGACAAAATAAAAATAGCGGCTAATGGAAAAGGTGACAAACTGGAACCAACAAATGAAATTAAAAAGCTAACAAAATTTTGGCAAACACCAGAACAAAGAAAATTAGTGGCTAGAGAACTAAATGATATAAGGAGAACTCAATAGGGAATTGAAAAAATGGAGAAAAAGGCAGAAGATCATCCACAAGAAGATGAGATATCAAAAGAAGCAAAAGAAAAAATAGAATATTTAGAACAACTGACAGAGGAAATCAATGATGTATTCAATGAAGAAAGAATTGAGGAAGGAATGGATCTTATTTAACATAGTGCAACTTTATTAAGAGATTTAATACACTACTACAATTATTAAGAGTTAGCCAATTGTCCAGTTCAAGTGGGGTAGTCATGAACTTGGCCATCATAGTGTAGATGGACTCTTCCACTATGTTTTGTTCTTCTCTTGACAATTTATTAAAATCAATGGTCTTTAAACCAGTTAAATCTACATTGTCCCTAATGTTATCACAAATACTTTCCAAATTAGACTTGGTAGAATGTCTTACCAATCTGAATTGATCATTGTCAAATTTTTTCTTTTCTTCATCTAACTCTGGGGGTGCAATATACTTTCTTCTTTTCTTTTGTTTGGCAATCTCTCCTTTCTCTATGGCCTTTTTCTTTCCATGTTCCTTTGCCACTTGTGTTGTTTCCCTTGTGTATACCCTTCTAGTTGGCTTGGCTGGGCTTGACTTTGTTGTTGTCTTCTTCCCCTTTGGTTGTGCAGTGGCTATTTTTGTGCCTTTCTCTTCTTTGGCTCTGGCTTTGGTGCTTCCTACTCAGCACCTTCTTCTTCTTCTACATCCTCACCCATACCTTGGGTCAAAGAAAGTGTTGCCTATTTTTTTCTTCATCATCATCTTCGGCTTCTTATTCTTCTTCTTCTTCTTCTCCTTCTTCAGCTGTGCCCTCACCAAATTTGGCCTTTAACTTTTTTACAAGTTTGTCTTTCTTCTTTAGTTTGGAGGTAGTCTTTAACTCCATATCTACCTTTGATCTAACCACATCATAGGTTCCAAAATGTGGTGTACTTTTTTCCACTTCCTCAACTAGCAGTGCAGTTATAGCTACTGATACCTCATCTATATTTATTTCATAACCAAGAGGTCTTAACCATCTAACTCTTGGTATGGTAGCTTGTATACAGGTATAGTCAATATCTACAAGAAAACATACATCATTTACATGCTTCTCTACCAATGAAACTGGTATTCTTAGCCTTTTCTTCATGGTCTTCTTGAAGTCTTCAAAATAACTAGTCATAAGGGTCTCAAAATTAGCTCCCATTTGTTCTATATATTCATTAACTTGAGCTATGATAGACCTATTTTCTTTCCAGACTACTTTACCAAAAGAAGGAAATTCATTCTACACATAGAAGAATATGCAAATCAAAATAGCACCAAACTTACATTGGGCTCCCTTGGTTCTCCTTATTGCTGCTAAATTCTCATTAATTTGTTGCAATTGCAGTTCTGCAAGATCATAAGTATGATCCTTTTAAACCAATTTGTAACCCACATCCATTGCAATGTAAGGCACACTATTGATTTTGCTAGATTGGTAGAACTTATGTGCAATAACTCTAACAACAAAGTCAACAAGAGGGTCTTGGATAGTGTTTGTTTTCATTCCTCTCTTGTTTCACTTAGCACCAGTATTCTTTTCAATTGCTTCCTTAGAATCACTCCTAAGGGTCTTTGGCTAATCTAGGGTTGGGTACCCTATCACTTTATGTACAATTCCCTTTGTGATTTTTATTGGACCATCCTCCAACCATAAACTTCCATCATGTATCTTGCTAAGTACTAGCTTGATCCATTCAGTCTTGAAAACTGTGGGGAATTCTAGGGCATGCGTCAAACCCTTCTTTTCAACAATTTGATATTATTCTTTCAAAACTCCATTTTCACACAAACTCTCATAGGCTTCCCTCATCCTAATGTCTCCTATGGATCCAATTTTGCAATTGTAACATCTTCTAACATCCTAAACCATAGCTACCTTAGGGGGTATGACAAATAGGGCTATGACTGGGTCATTTTTATATGCCACCTTTGGAATTGGCTAGAAATTTAGTTGTTTCACTTCATTGGACACTAGTTGAACTTCAAATGACTCTTTCTCATGTATTTTCCTAGAGCTAGAAGCCATTTGTGCAATCTAGGGTTTGAACACAAAGATAATGTGAAACTACGTAACTCAACACAAATGTAAATACCTTGAATTTGATGAAATTGTGTTGAATCATTGTTGAAATTGGCTCAAATATTGAATTTTCTATTGTGAAGTCATTCTGCACACTTCTTCATCTTTTCTCTTTGTTCACGATGAACAAAAATGATTCAAAACATGATAATATACCCTATTTTCATAGCATTTCATGCTTAGTGCATTTATAGTTGTCCACTTAGCTTCTTAAGGATTTTTGCATTACTCGGCTTCCATTATCTTTTCACCACTCGACATCCACATAAGTATCCCTTGTATATGAGCAATGTTAGTATACTAATAGAAACCAAATTTAAATAAAGCTTCTACAAACTAAACAAAATTCATAAACTTCAAGATAGACTAAGATGAGCTCTTAATTGAGAATATGAGCCATTAATGGACTCTCTCAATAAGAATCTCTCTTGTTGAGTAGCTTTGTCTAAATAGATAGGATGTATGCTCAAGCTTATGCTTCAAAAAGGGCTTCAAATGGAGTTGGAATTTGGGTGTGAGTGTATGGTTTTGATGTAAAATGGCTTCTCAAAATGACATTATGACTTTACTTCATGGATTGTGTTATTTTGCAAAGGGGAAGGATCCAATTTATAGGCAAGAGGCTTGAGGGATTGAGGGCTAAGATGCAAGAATGAGAAAAAGCTCATGAAGGGCTCAGATTGCATGAGAAGAGAGCACATGGATTGTGCTTCTTTATAGCCAATCAAGGAGTGACACATGTCACATGGTGAGAGGATGGAGGAAAGGGGAAGGATGAGTCAACAAAGGAGGCTCAAGGGATAAAATCTTCATAAAGACCCTCATAATGACTTGTAAGAGCAATAAAAGGGCTTGTAAGAGTCATTTATGACCTAGTGGACTTCATAAAGTTTTATGGTTGAGATATTTTGAGGGTGATGAGAGCAAATTCGACTTGAGCTTGATTAGGAAGGTTCTAAGCTTGCTTAGGCTTGTGCAAATGATTAGAGGATGGATTAGGATGGTTTAGGATTAGCTTAAGGATAGGCAAGTGGATGGCATTTAATGAGGGTGGGTGAAGGAGGAGATATTTGTTAACTTTGGCTTGGGTTAGTAAGTTTTAACCCATGTTTAGGGAATGTGACAAGGTTAGGAGGGGATTAGGATTAGATTTAAAGACATCTTCTAGAAGAGTCTAGATTTTGGATGAGGATAAAGACTTTCTAGAATAGTCTAGAATTTCCTAGGATGAGGATGAAGACTTTCTAGAAGAGTCTAGAACTTCTTAGGGTGAGGATAAATTAGATTTTTAGGAAATAAATAAAGTTTTATTTATTTCAAGGGTTTGGGTTGAGGAGATATTTATTAAAACTTTTTTAATAAACATGAGGATTAATATTTAATTTTAATTAAATATTTTGAGTTGGGGTTAGGGGTAGGAAATGATGAGATTAGCCTTTAATCGAAATTAAAGAAGGATTAGAAGATTTTGGAAGAGGTTATTGGTCATAAGGAAATTGGCCAAGTTTTGGGCAAAAAATAAATTTTTTATTTATTTTAGGATTTTTGGTCAATTTATTAATTAAATAATTAATAAATAAGAAAATAATGTTTAAATAAGATTTAAACATTTTTTGGAGGGATTCCTTAATTAAATATTTTTAATTAAGATAAAGGGATTTAATGGCATAAAAATTAATTAATTAATTAATTAATTAATTAATTAATAAATGATGATGTCATCAGGACTTTTTCAGAAAATAAAAATACTTTATTTTCTAAAGGTTTTTAGGTGTCTACATTTTGCCCCTCTTTGATGTGATGCCGCAAGTGGCATGGCATCAAAGATAAGAAAATAAGATGCCCAAGGCTAGAGCAGAAGAGGAGAGAATGGGTTGTGAGATGCCCCCTCAAGAAGGCAACGGGGAGAGAAAGTGAGGCTCGATGGCTTCTTGAAAAGTAAAAGAATCTAGGATGAGCAAGGAGACTCAGATTGGCAAAGAGAAGGGGCTGAATTAGCTCAAACTCTCACTATGGGAGAATGATAAAGGAGAATCAGATGCATAAGAGGAAGCAAGCTTAAGACCTTAGGGAAGGTGGAGGATGAAGGAGCAGAGTGCTATAGAAAGGAATCCAGGATAGGGATATGGATGAGGGGATTATAAAGCTGATGCAACAGGATTTCAAAGAGTCAGATTGGTGGAAGATGGGTTTTGGAGATCCCTAGGACTAGGATTGTGGATCTCGAAAGATGAGGCTTGGTGGATTGATTTGGATTGGTGGATCCCTAAGACTAGGATTGTGGATCTCGAAAGATGAGGCTTGGTGGATTGATTTGGATTGGTGGATCCCTAAGACTAGGATTGTGGATCCCTAAAGCTAAGAGTGATGAGTGATTCAAAGAGATACTGATGCATCAGCTGGGGTAGGAGAGACGGATGCTAGATATGGATGGGGGATAATGGAGATGAAAGAAAACCATTGAAGCTTTTTGAGCGGGGGGATACTTCAAAGAGAAGTACCACCATGTAGTTGAGCACTAGATTTGCTATAGGACTATTGGTTAATTGCCAAGGTTACCAAGAACATCAAGGCCTTTTCACCAACCGTCTAGAGGACTGACAAACTAACCCAAAACAAACACACAAGGATTGCCCCAGCATCACACATGAATCCTAGAGGAAGCAGCGTGGAAACGACACTGGAGAACCCACAAGCAGAAAAGAAAAACAAACGAAAGACTTGATCAAGACCTTACGCTCTAATTGCCCCATTCGCAGCATACCATGATATGGAAGATCGTGGCAACCTTGAGGAGGGAACAAGGAGATTGCTTGGAAAAGATACTTCAAGACCCAAAAGGGAAGATCCCAAATCAAAAGAAAGTGAAAATCCAAAAGAGAGCCATTTGCCAACGAGATGGGTAGGACAAGGTACTAACGGACCAAGATCAGACATGAGGAAAGCTATATCCTGCAAGGACCTATCGGAGAGCACCGAAGCTGGTGGATTTGGATGGGTGATGCGTCTGGCAAGCTGAACTAAGAAAGATAACACTTTGGTGATAGGAAATCTAGCTAAAGGATGCGTTGGAATAGCTAACCAAGATGTGTGATGGGTGCAAGATGCTGATCAAGGATGAACTGACACGAACGCTGGATAGATACAATGGTACTAAGCTAAAGAGGATGTACAAGTTGATGGACCAAGATATGTTACAAATGTACACATTTTTTCATGTTTTGGTTTTTGTGAGATGGAAATGTTTGTGAAGGATGGGATGTCTATAATAGGTGATAGGTGGATAGGTAGATGGTTTGCGAAAAGATTAAGTGAAAATGGGGTTTTGTGTGTGCACGTGATAGTATACAAGCTAGGATACAAGATTATTTATAGGCTGGAATATGGTACAAACCTTGGACAAGATTCAGATAGACAAGGTATGGTACAAGATTTACAAGGTATAATACAAGCTTTGGTACAAGATTTACAAGCTGTACAGGAGGTATTTACAAGCTTCATCAGATTTTGGATATTTGGTTGGAACATCAAGGGAACAAGCAAGTGTGTCTTATGGGATGGTGGGTAAATGGATGAGGGATAGGATAGTGATAGATAATGGATTAGTCTTTAGTACACAAGGCGCCTGAATTACCAGGTTTTCACCAAGGTACCTATCCAAGGTGCTTGAATTGCCAAGTTTACACCATTGGACGCTTGTTTCTCTTTACTATTTTTTTTTCTTTTGTATTTTTCAAAAGCCTGGTATACCAAGGATCTTCAAGCATAGAACTTCTTGAGATGAATGATGTTAGTAGGATCATTCAAGAGTTCTCCTTCTAGTGTAGATAGCTGATAAGCTCCAGAGCCAAAGGAAGCAGTGACAACATAAGGACCAAGCCATGTAGGTTCAAACTTGCCTTTCTTTTCTCGATCTACTTGGACTTTCATGTTTTCTTTGAGGACCATGTCACCTGGCTGAAAGTGTCGTGGAAGCACCTTCTTGTTGAAATTTCTTTTGAGACGAGTTTGATAGACTGTGAGATGATCATAGGCTTGTTGTCGCTTCTCGTCTAAGAGATCTAGTTGGGTGAGTCGAGCTACTCTATATTCTTCATCTGATATTTGCCCTTGCAAAGATATGCGCAAGGAGGGAAGTTCAACCTCTATAGGTAGTATCGCTTCGGCACCATAGACTAGGGAGTATGGAGTTGTGCCTGTGGATGTACGGAAGGAAGTTCGATAGGCCCATAGGGCTAGATTTATTTGTAGGTGCCAATCACGGCCGAAATCATTGACAACTTTCTTTAGAATTTTGAGAAGGGTTTTGTTAGTTGCCTCGGCCTGGCCGTTACCTTGTGGGAAATATGGGCTAGAAAAGCGGTGATGGATGCGGAGGGAAGTGCATAATTCTTCCATGTTGAGATTTTCAAAGTTACCTCCGTGGTCGGTGAAGATGGTGGATGGGATGCCGAAGCGGCAAAAAATGTGGTACAAGATGAACTTGGAGACCTGAACTCCTGTAGCTGAGACTAGGGGGACTGCTTCCACCCATTTAGTGAAATAGTCTGTAGCTGTTATTATCCATTTATGTCCATCAAATGAGAGGGGTGTGATAGTTCCAACTAGATCAAGGCCCCAACAAGCGAAAGGCCAAGGTGGTGCAATAGGCTGTAGATCCTGTGCTGGAGCGTGCACAAGATTTGCATGCTGCTGACATGGGAGACACTTTCTGACAAAGTCACAGGAATCTTCTTCAATGGTAGGCCAATAGTAGCCTGCTCTAAGGATTTGTCACACTAGGACAATACCACTCGTGTGGGCATCGCAAAGTCCAGAGTGTACTTCTTTTAACACCATCGCAGCCTCATTTTGGTCTAAACATCGAGAGAGAGTATCGTGATAACCCCGACGATATAGGGTATTGGCTATGATAACATAGCGGGATGATTTTCGGATGAGGTTCTAGCGTTGGGTATGTGTGAGGTGAGGGGATATGATACCATCGTTAAGGTAAGCGTGAATCTCATGGTACCAAGGGGATTGGGGACCAACCAAGATACAAACACGGTTTGAATCCTCATTCGCATAGGCGGGTGTGAGGAGCTGCTCCACTAAAAACTCATACTGTGTAGCTGCTTGGGGAATTTCCAAGAGCGAGCCTATGGTAGCCATAGCATCTGCTGCTTTGTTCTGTATTCGAGGCACTTGTGTAAACTGAAGCTTTGTAAAATGTTGGGTTAGCTGATCAACTAGCTCTTTGTAGGGTAATAGCTTTTCATCTTTGGTTTGATATTCATTTAGGGCTTGCTTGATGATGAGCTGAGAATCGCCAAAGATTTGTAGCTCAACAATGTTCCATTCTGCAGCTATCTTTAATCCTGCTATGAGGACCTCATATTCAGCTATATTGTTGGTGCTAGGGAATTGTAGCTTGAAGGCTTTTGGAATGTAATCTCCTTGAGGTGTGACCAACAATATTCCTGCCCCTGATCCATGAGATGTGTATGAGCCATCAAAATAAAGTTTCCATGGGGGTTGTTCTTCAATTAGACAGATATGCTCATCTAGAAATTCTGTGATCAATGGATAAGCATCTATTAGAGGTGCATCAGCTAGGTGATCTGCTATAGCTTGCCCTTTGATTTCCTTTCTATCCACATACTGGATGTCAAATTCACTAAGGAGCATAACCCATTTGGCCAAACGGCCTGTAAGTGCTGTTCTAGAGAGCATATACTTGAGAGGGTCAATCTTGGAGACTAGTTGGATGGTATGACTTAGCATGTAATGGCGAAGCTTTTGAGTTGAGAAAACAACTGCCAAACAAGCTTTTTCCATAGGAGTGTAATTGAGTTCATAACCAACTAGGGTTCTACTGATGTAGTAGATGGCTCTTTCTCTGTTGTAGTCATCAAGCTATGCTAGAAGTGCCCCTAGAGCAGTAGGTGTTGCTGATATGTACAAAATCAGGGGACAACCAGGAACTGGTGGAACCAAGATAGGGGGATTGATGAGATACTGCTTGAGATGGTCGAAGCTGCGCTGACATAAAGGATCCCACTTGAAGTTCTCATCCTTCTTCAGTAAATGTGAAAATGGTGTACACTTATCTGCAAGCTGGGAGATGAAGCGCCGAACAGATTGTAGCTTTCCTTGAAGAGAGCGAAGCTGTCACAGTGTCTGGGGAGGAGGCATGTCTAAGATAGCCTTGACCTTCTTGGGGTCGATCTCTATACCTCGTTTAGAAACTATGAAACCTAGAAGCTTGCCAGATGTGACCCCAAAGACACATTTCTTGGGATTCAACATGAGATGATATTTGGCTAACCTATCAAAGACTTTCTCCAGGTCAGCAAGATGATCCATGAAGGTATGGGACTTGACCAAGATATCATCCACATAATCCTCCAAAATGCTATGGATGAGATCATGAAAAATGGTTGTCATAGCTCTTTGATAGGTAGCCCCAGCATTCTTTAGGCCAAAAGGCATCATGTTGTAGCAAAAGGTTCCCCAAGGGGTAGTGAATGCTGTCTTATGCTGATCCTCTTCTGTAATCTTGATTTGATTATACCCAGAAAATCCATCCATGAGGGACAAAATTTCATGTCCAGCTGTAAGATCTACAATCATATCTATGTTGGGTAAGGGAAAATCATCTTTTGGACAAGCTTTGTTAAGATCTCTAAAATCAGTGCAGATTCTGATGTCACCAGAAGGTTTAGTGACAAGGACCATGTTGGAGATCCACTCTGAGTAGTCGATAGGTCGGATAACCTTAGCAGCTAACATTCTTTCTAATTCAGCTTTGACCAATAATGCCACCTTGGGGTGCATTTTTCTAAGCTTTTGTCTGACGGGCTTGATCTTTGGATCAACTGCAAGATGATGAACTACAAGCTTTGGATCAAGTCCTGGCATGTCCTGATATGACCATGCAAATCGGCCAATGTTCTCTCTTAAGACCTCAAAGAGGAGGTCAGCTTGGTCTTGTGATAGGGATGCAGCAATGTGAACAAGTCTAGGGATCTCTGAAGAACCAATGTTGACTTCTCAAGTATCCTCAATTAGAATAGAAGACACCTCTGGTCGATTATCTTGAGGAGGCAATGCTAAATCCTCATGTTCTTCTAGATTTTCTTGTTGAGGGGTTCTCTTCGTTGCCTTAGCTAGTCTTAGATTCACCTTAGTTCCAGTTTTGGGTGTATCGGAACTAGGTTGGGGATTTTCTCCAAAATACCCCTTGGGATCTAGCTTGTAGATATAGGCAGAATCTGGCTTTGTTTTCTTGTGAGGAGTTTCAGCTCCCATGAATCTTAGAAGTGCCTCCTCTGATGTGAACTCATCGATGTGTATGACACTTGGTTGGTCCCAATCTATGATTTGTGGATGGGCGAGTGGTAGGTCAATGAGGTGGATGGATAGTTCTTGGAGAACAGAGTCTCCGAGGGAGATTTGGTCTAGGATATCGTTGTAGGCTCTCTTTTCAACTTCCTTAGGAATGTCTTCGATTTCGACAAGGTTGCAGTGAATGTTTAAAAAAGTGTGATTGTTCTCATTGGTGCCCCCAATTGTGGGTATGCCAAAGCCAAGACCTAACTTCGATTCCCACTTGTGTGCGTCGATGGGGCACTGCATGCCTCTTTCTTCTGGTCCTAGACCACCACCTTGATAGTTCCATTTGTCAGTGATGAGCTTATGTTCTTGGGGATACTTTTGGCTGAAGTGATCAAGGCGTGCTTTATTTCTTTGAGGTGCATCCTTATGTAACCATTTGTTGATATTTGGAGTGAGCTCCTCATGAAGAGGGATTTTTGAGGATACAAAGGTTGTTGGGCCAAACTGTTTGTATCGAGGAGGTGGAACCTCCTTAGCTTTGTGATATGTCAGTCGTCCATGGGCATGTGGATCAAGTGGGAGTGCCCCGACAGCAAATGCATCTGACAGACTATACTCTCCACAACCTTTGTTATTGATCTTCACGGTAGACAGGGTAGAGGCAAGGATGGTTTCTGGGTCATTATAAGTGTGGGATGAGCTGGCGATGGATGTGCCGATATCAATTCCAGGGCAATGGTTTGTATATGAAGCTTCAACTGCATTGCAGTAAGCAAAGGGTTCTGGATCAGCATGGATGGTTACCTCAGTGCCTTGATGCGGAAATTTGATGCACTGATGGTAAGTGGATGGAACGGCTTTCATGGCATGAATCCATGGGCGACCGAGGAGGATGTTAAATGGTAGGTTTAGATCAATAACATGGCAAAGTGTCTCTTGGATGACTAGCCCAACCTTGATTAGCAGCAAAATAGTTCCTTCTGTGGTTCTTTCCAAGTTGTCATAAGCTTTGATGGTGATAACCTCACTGATGATATCTGCCTCAGTATACCCAGCTTGTTTTATGAATTTTAGGGTGCAAATATTCAAGGCTGATCCATTATCTATCATTACTCTTTTTACACCAAAGTTGGATACCATGATGGCTATGCGAAGCGGAAGGGTGTGATCTAGCTCGACCACGGGTATGTCGGTGGGTTTGAACGATAGGGCACATGAGGATGAGAGGTGTCCAAAAAGATTACGAAAATCAGTAGCATTGATATCAGAAGGGACACGAGATTCTATGAGAGCACTGTCAAGGATGTTCTTGTACACAGGACTAGTGCGAAGAAGGTCTAAAATGGAGATTTGGGCTGGCATGTTCCCAAGGTGTTCCAAGATATTGTACTGGCTTTTTGATGGAGCTGATGGTGTTGGTGTAACAGGTGGGCCTGTGATGTTAAATCGCGCTCTTCGAGTGGTGACTGCACACTCATTGTTTGGTCCTTGGATATTGATAACATTGACGAAAGGCTCTTTCTCGGATATACAACCTATAAGGCTACCATAGTCTATATAGGATGAAGTGTGGTCATTGTTCTTCCCATGCTGTTGGTTTGGCTGACGGTTGTTGGTGTTGTTGTTGTTGGTTTGGATAGGTGCTTTTCCAGGATTTTGGTTGTGGTGTGGAGGAAAAGCATTTTGATAGATCTGTAAGCCTGCATTGGGAGAGGTTTGGGCACCAATAGTGATTTCCTTCCGATCAATGAGGTCCTGCACATAGTCTTTCAGTTTCATGCATCTGAGGGTAGTGTGACCTTTTACCCTATGAAATTTGCAGTACTCATTATCTTTGTACCATGCAGCTTTGGATTGGCTTGGGTCAATTTTCTGGGTAGGAGGAAATTTTATGAGGTTTTCTTTGACTAATTTCTCAAAAATGACATCCAATGGCTCACCAAGGGGTGTATAGTTTCTAGGTGTAGGTTGGAATCTAGGCTTTTGTCCTGCAGCTACATTGATGGCATTAGCTTGATTGCTAGACCCTTGGAAGTTGGGTCTTGGATTGTGGTTTTGATAGCTTTGGTTATTCTGTTGTTGGTAGTTGATAGCTTGTTGATTTTTTGGTTGATATGGTGGGTTGGACTGGTTGTGAGAAGGACCAACAATATTCACATGTCTGGTGTCAGTGACGCCATCTGTTGCAATGTGCTTGTTTTTGTTCCAATACCTAGACTTGTCATTGGAATGTGATTGATTTTGGTTGGCTTCCTTGTAAAGCTTGACCACACCATCTTTAATGAGTCCTTGCTCAAGGATCATTCCTTTCTCTTTGATATCTTTGTAGGTTTGCAAACAGTTCATGGTCATGTGGTGAGCCAAGCTAGGATGGGCATTATCAATAAACATTTTCACAACATGGCATTCTGGCAAGGTGCAGGATATGCGGGTGGTAAGGGTTTGCCATCTTTGCAGGTATTCGGCAAGGCTTTCTCCACCTTTTTGCTTGGTGTGGACAAGATCAACTATTGATAGCTCTGTTTCAACAAGATGGGCATATTGGGCTACAAATGCCTCAGATAATTCAGCAAAGTTTTTAATTGTGCCATAGGGGATTCTATAAAACCATTCAAGAGCTGGTCCAGCTAAGCTTTTGGGAAAAAGGCGCAAGAGGAAGACATCATTGTATGCTACGTCCTGGCAGTGCATGTAAAATTCTTTGATATGCATGACAGGGTCCCCTTTTCCTCTGAATTTGTCAAATTTGGGTACCTCAAAGTGTTTGGGAAAGGGTGTCATGGTAATGGCTCTGTCAAATGGGTAAGGACACACATTCTCAAACTTGAATGTCTTCGGATCATTCCCTTCTTGGATGGCTTTCAGAGCTATCTTCATTTGCTCCCATTCTGAATTGATAGGTGATGGCTGGGGTGCCCCCAATGTAGGAGTGCCTTGAGGTAGGTATGTGCTGGATGGGGCCACTGAATATGGATGGCTATGAGGGATTTGCTGATAGGGATTGTACATTGTTTGGGCAGCTGCATGGTGGATGACAAGTTGCTGAGGGGGAGGTGGCGCATATTGCTGCATGTGCTACGAGGCTTGCTGTTGATATGGGATTTGAGGTTGGGATTGAGGAACATAAGCTAGCTGTGGGATAAATGGATTGCTTTGTGGAGGTAAGGTATAAGATGGTTGAGAGGCTTGGGGAAAGGATCGGGGGGCTTGTGGGGTTTGACCAATATATGTGGGTTGTGCCCCCATTTGGGAAGGTATCTGCAAATAATTGGTGGTTGGCTGGGGTGGTGGATTACCTCCTAGAAGTGGCATTGAAAAGTAGTTAGTAATTGGAGGTAATGGATTAGTTGGTGGTGGAGGTGGTGGGAATTGAAAGCTTGGGAATGGAACTAATGGGGTTTGATAGCTTTGTGGTTGGATTTGGAAGCTTGGTAGAGTGGTGGCAGGGGCTGGGGTCACTTGAGAGCTTGGTAGAAAATTGGTAGTAGCTTGTGGGATTTGATAGCTTTGTGGAGTGAGGGTAGTAGCTTGTAGATTTGTGGCTAATGGTATTGAGCTCCCAAGACCTAATGGAAATGATGGGATTGTGTGTTGGGCTGCAGTGAACAAGTTGGGGGTGATGAAAGGTTGATTACTTGGCCCCATGGGTGGCATCCCTGTTGTATATTGCTAAGGTTGGCCAAAGATGCTAGCACTGATTTGGGAGATGGGTGGATTTGGAAGGCTGGGTTGGGGAGCAGCAGCAGCAATAGTGAAGGGGGTGAACGGTGAGCTGTTTTGGGTTAAGGGGGTTTGGAGCGGAGAGGTATGAACCAAGGATGGAGTGGTGGTGGCTGGGTTGGCTTGCGGCATGGAGATTTCAACTTGGGTGGATGATGGTATGTTTGGGTCTGTTGGATCATATGGATTGGCTAGAGGCTCTTCTTTTGGCATATATTGAGGATAATTTGGATCATAAGAGCCTATGGGTGGTGGTAGCTGCCCAAACAATGGGTGAGATGGATCTGATAATGGAGGGGGTCTTCCAAAGTCAAAGGTTCCTACATTTTCCCTTCAAAAATTAGCCATGATTGTCTCTTTGTTCTTGTCTATAATGGCATTTACCAATACTGCATTTCCTGGTTGGTTCATGAAAGCTTCAATGTCAGTACATGATGGCATAGCTTTCTCTGGGCTGAAGGATGGCTGAGTGCTCAAGGGGGGTGAGGTTGTTCGATCCAAATGATAGGGCTCCATTGTTTCTTTCTTCTTGGCTAAGCAAGTGACGGGTGGCATGAAAAATGCTCCTAGGGATGAGATGCAAAAATGCTGATGGATGCAAAAGGGGGAAGGCTTCTCTATGCAAATGATTTTCTAGGTTAAGGAAAAGCTATATGACAAAACCTAAGGAGGATTGGGTTGGAGATTCTAACTTCAAAGATATGTTGCCAAAGCACGAAAGGTCTGCTTTCCTATGTGCAAGCTTGGTGGTGATTGTGTCAACTTAAGGATAGACTGATGATCCTTTAGGAAGAACACGAGATTGACCACTTGTGGATTCCAACCTTTAGCTCAAGGTGATGAGGGATAACAAGTGACAAAGCTGGATTACCCTAGACAAAGCTCTGTCAAAGGGATAACCTTGGTGAGATTGATGGATTTGGAAGATTTTAGGAGTGGCAAACTTTTGGCAAAAGTGACAACAATTTTGAAGGCTTGGATGTGAGGTTTTGATTGCTGGCTAGATGGTTTGATTCTAAATGAGATGGATGAGCTAATAATGCTTAAGGGGATAACCTAAGATGGCTGGCTTTTCTACAAAGATGACTCTAAAGTGAAGCTAATCCAAGAGGATGTGGAGAAACAAGGGTGTCTAAGCATAGAAATCATGCCTAGTTGGTAAGGCATAAGCAGGATTAACTCCTGGATGTTGGCTAAATTTGATGGTGCGCTCTAACCAGGCCTCTTGAAATGCTTCGTCGGTAGCTTTGTCCTCTGCTTTGTGGAGTTTGGCAATTCGTGGGCTTGGTGTTATTTTTTTTCTCTTGGCTGAAAGTTCTTGGTATGCTAGAGATGGTTTGAGTTTAACTTTGTGGAACTTCTATTTGGGTTTGGGTTGCTCTGACATCAATTTCTGAATCTGCTTGGCTTTGAGAGATCTTGGTTGTGTTGCTTCAACTCATTCAACTTCTGGAATAGGCAGTGACTACGCTAAGTATGCCCTAAGCTAGGATTGACCAAGTTTGGCAAACATTCATTCAACAAATAAAAGATCAAGCAATAGATAGAAACAACCAGATAGAAGTTTTTGATTCTCAGAAAGTGATACTTGCGCCAAGGAGTGTGTATGTTCTACAAATGTTTCGATCAGTCACCTCAAACACATTAACATCCTAGATGGTTGTCTACAAGGCTGATAGTTGGTTTAGCTAAGGAGTCCTCGATATACCCAAGGTACGTGAGGCCCAAATCCATAGATGAGACCAAAAAGATGTCACACAGCCGAGAGGAGCGGTAACCCACTTCTCCTCTTTCACTTCTCAAAGGTATAAAGTTCCTTGAGGCTTAGCCCGAGTGACAAAATATTGATCCCAAGAGAGGTGTCTTTCGATTCACCTTCCGATTCTTATACTCCGCCAGAACGCTGGAGTTGAGGTCGTCCAAAGGGTGATGAAATCCCCAAGTAGGCCTCCTAAAAAGAAACAAGGTTTTGGATCCTAATCTTATGCACCCAAGATGGCCTCGAAAGATGACAAGGGGAGAGAAGACTTGGATGACCTTGGGCTAAAAAACACGCTTGTTCTTTTACCAACTGACGCTTAAGTTTTCTGATCTAGACTTTGCAAGCACTCATGTTTAAGATACAATGTTTATTCCAACTTAAAGCGCCAACAAAATTAAATCGATCGAAGAATGCAAACAATAAGAAGAGTTAGGGTCAACAAAAGCAAACTCGCGCGCCCAGAGGCCCTCCATGTCAAGTATCGATTAATTTTCTTTAAGGCATTCAAGATTGAGTGTGAGTTTGTTTTAAGCCCAAAACAAAAGTGTGTGAGATTCAATTTCAAGCGCGCGCCCGGAGGCTCTCCACGTCAGTTGTTGTTCAATTTTAGTGCCCAAACTTGAAGTGTGATTGATTTAATCTAGAGTTTTGATCATTTAAGAATTTTGATAAAGTTAAAGCAAAAATTCAAAGACCAAGTGAGTGAGTTAGATTGTGGAACATTTAACACCTTTTTCAAGTAGACCCATCCCCATAAATGGCGCTGAGATTGCAACCAATGGTTAATATTTGATGGGTGATTAGAAAAGAGGTGAGTCCAAGGAACTACTCAAATTGATTTTTTCAAATTTGTATTTTAACTTAACAAGGTTTCTTAAATGTCCAAAAATCAAACTTTACCTAGATTGCATGTGGAAAAGAGATTTGTTTTGTTCAATTTTTAGAAGCTCCAAATGAAGTGTTTGATATTGCAATAGTTAATTGATCCTTAGAATTCAAGATTGGATTTGTTGTTTTAACCATGCATTCAAGGAAAATTTGATTTTAATCCATGGCATTCAAGAGTGATTTTAGCAACATGCATTCAAAGAAAAGTGGTTAAACATTCAAGTGTTTTCTTTTGAGCATTCAAGATTGAGATTTTGTGTGTTGTTTTAAGAACTTTGAAGTGCTTTGTTTTAACCTTAGATCATTCAAGATTGTTTTGGACTCAAAAGTGAAAATGACTCTTTGGACTTTGGTTTTCATTCAAGATTTTGTGTTCTAGTTTGCATATTTTAAGCCCAAAAATGATATTCCTAGATTGTTTTGATGCATGAAAATCCTAAGAAACATTCAAGATTTTGCAATAAGACATTTGTTTGGAACAAATAACAAAGCTTTTAGGACAATTTTTTGCAACCATTTAGGACTCTTAGTTTTCATGAGATTTTTTAAAAGAACTTTAGTGTGCACTTAGTGTTGATTTTGAACCTTTTGAAATGGAAACTTGAAGTTCTTTTTAAATTCCCAAAAATGAAGTGTTCCTAATTTTGCATGAATGTATCTAAAACCTTGATGTTGCAAGGATGCAAATGATTAGATTGGTTTAGTTTCACTTGTTAAAATTTTTTTTCTTTTTTGCAAATTTTTAATTTTTCAATGGATTTAAGTATGATTTGGGGGTTCATTTTAAGCACTAAAAAGAAGTGTGTATGATTTTTCTTCCTTAAAAAAAAATGGCCAAGATCTCCCACAAGAAGAAGAAGAAGAAGTAGATGGAATAAGAAGAATATAGACAAGAAGAAGAAGAAGAATTTCAAGTTCTTTGTCCACCTATAAGCTTGAAAAATCTGCAAACACTATGAGATAGATTATGAGTTCCTTTGTCTTCTTCATGCTCATGTGGACCTACAAAACCAATTTATACAATCCTACCAATCACAAAAACAAGAAAAATTAGCCAAAATCAGCAAATGACATACAAAACTTGACTAAAAAAGCTAATGAAGATGACCCATGCGGGGTCCCACCGGGCGTGCCAAAATGTATATGAGCAATGTTAGTATACTAATAGAAACCAAATTTAAATAAAGCTTCTACAAACTAAACAAAATTCATAAACTTCAAGATAGACTAAGATGAGCTCTTAATTGAGAATATGAGCCATTAATGGACTCTCTCAATAAGAAGCTCTCTTGTTGAGTAGCTTTGTCTAAATAGATAGGATGTATGTTCAAGCTTTCAAAAAGGGCTTCAAATGGAGTTGGAATTTGGGTGTGAGTGTATGGTTTTGATGTAAAATGGCTTCTCAAAATGGCATTATGACTTTACTTCATGGATTGTGTTATTTTGCAAAGGGGAAGGATCCAATTTATAGGCAAGAGGCTTGAGGGATTGAGGGCTAAGATGCAAGGATGAGAAAAAGCTCATGGAGGGCTCAGATTGCATGAGAAGAGAGCACATGGATTGTGCTTCCTTATAGCCAATCAAGGAGTGACACATGTCACATGGTGAGAGGATGGAGGAAAGGGGAAGGATGAGTCAAAAAAGGAGGCTCAAGGGATAAAATCTTCATAAAGACCCTCATAATGACTTGTAAGAGCAATAAAAGGGCTTGGAAGAGTCATTTATGACCTAGTGGACTTCATAAAGTTTTATGGTTGAGATATTTTGAGGGTGATGAGAGAAAATTCGACTTGGGCTTGATTAGGAAGGTTCTAAGCTTTCTTAGGCTTGTGCAAATGATTAGAGGATGGATTAGGATGGTTTAGGATTAGCTTAAGGATAGGCAAGTGGATGGCATTTAATGAGGGTGGGTGAAGGAGGAGATATTTGTTAACTTTGGCTTGGGTTAGTAAGTTTTAACCCATGTTTAGGGAATGTGACAAGGTTAGGAGGGGATTAGGATTAGGTTTAAAGACATCTTCTAGAAGAGTCTAGATTTTGGATGAGGATAAAGACTTTCTAGAATAGTCTAGAATTTCCTAGGATGAGGATGAAGACTTTCTAGAAGAGTCTAGAACTTCTTAGGGTGAGGATAAATTAGATTTTTAGGAAATAAATAAAGTTTTATTTATTTCAAGGGTTTGGGTTGAGGAGATATTTATTAAAACTTTTTTAATAAACATGAGGATTAATATTTAATTTTAATTAAATATTTTGAGTTGGGGTTAGGGGTAGGAAATGATGAGATTAGCCTTTAATCGAAATTAAAGAAGGATTAGAAGATTTTGGAAGAGGTTATTGGTCATAAGGAAATTGGCCAAGTTTTGGGCAAAAAATAAATTTTTTATTTATTTTAGGCTTTTTGGTCAATTTATTAATTAAATAATTAATAAATAAGAAAATAATGTTTAAATAAGATTTAAACATTTTTTGGAGGGATTCCTTAATTAAATATTTTTAATTAAGATAAAGGGATTTAATGGCATAAAAATTAATTAATTAATTAATTAATGATGATGTCATCAGGACTTTTTCAGAAAATAAAAATACTTTATTTTCTAAAGGTTTTTAGGTGTCTACATCCCTCACTCAGCTTCAACTGAAATTTCTCTTTACTTAGCTTATTCTACCAACTCGACTGCAACTAATCATTTGGCTTCTTTTGACAGTCAACTTGACATGTACTGGGATTTTACTTGGCATTTGAGGGCAACTCGGCGACACTTATGAAATCTTGAAATCTTATCTTTGCATCTCTATTCATGTTGATCTCTTCTTTTTAGTACTTGCTTATTTAGGAATTGATGTGTGATAAAGCTTTGTAAATTAGTGCCTCATGCCTTCTCTTTGCTTAGTTTGATGGAATATGACCACTTGACCTCTTAGGTGAAGTGATCCCTTCATTTTTTGTGCTACTCCCATCTTTCTTCTTCCATGTCTTATTCATTTCTCCTTTGATGTGTTCAACATCTACCTTCTCTTTACTTTTGTTGTTCTTTGAGTTGGGTGCCTTAGACCTTGTTGGGCAATTCCTACCGATATGACCAGTCTTCAAACAACTGAAACATGTGGTTTGACTCAACCATCTGCTGTAGTTTCCAATGAAATGTGTTCTTATGCAATTTTTAGGAATGTGTCCATATTTTTAACAGTAATGATAGCTATACCTGGTGTTATAATCCCAATTGTAGTGATGTTCATGGTTATTTCCCCTTGCTGGCTTATTAGGTGTCCACATAGGCTTTGATCTACACTCAAAATCTCTATGTCCATACTTCTTG
This sequence comes from Cupressus sempervirens, assembly GCA_028749045.1. Lineage (NCBI taxonomy): Eukaryota > Viridiplantae > Streptophyta > Pinopsida > Cupressales > Cupressaceae > Cupressus > Cupressus sempervirens. The sequence goes on from CM053785.1 coordinate 1,098,271,117, forward strand.
CAATTGTAGTAGTGACCTTCAAATCTTGGTGTTCTAATAGTCCTAGTCCTATAGTCATGTTCTTGATGTCCTTGCTTGTTGCACTTATGGTAGTGACCCACATTCTTAGGTTTGTCATGTTGATGAGCGTTCTTGCTCCTGCATATATTAGAGGTATGTCCTTTTTTACCACAAAAATGACAAGTAGGTTTAGTGTTCTTACCTTTGTTACTTCTTTCTTTTGTAGTCTTGGATGACTCTCCTTGTTTAGTGCTAGTGTATCCTAGTCTTGAAGTATCATTGCTAGCCCTTAGTGATTTTGATAGTTGCTCAAAGTACTTGATGGCCTCATTAGGTTTGTTGAAGCTTTTTGCAATCTCCTTTTCTCTTTTTAGGTCATTTTGTAGTTGTTTATTTTACATCTTCAGTGTAGAGATTTCAATGTCCTTGACATTTAGTTCATGGTGTGCATCATCATCTGACTTAGGGTGTCTAGCTACATGTTTGAAATTCTTGCAAGTTCAAATGACTTTTCTTCTAGTCTATTAGCAAGGTTTCTCTTGTCTTCTTCTAGCATAGCCTTATCTTCAATGGCTCTTTTCTTTTTTTTAGTCACCTCACAAAGAATCATGGCTTGTGATTCTTTTTCAATCTTGAGAGTTCTGATTTCTTCGGCTTTGGCTCTATTCTTCTCCATTAGGTCTGCTATTGCTGCATCAAATTATTTGGAATCTTCATTTGAAAACAATTTTGAGGTGTTAATATCTTTTTATTGTGTATCATTCTAAACTATGGCAATTTCTCTTTTTCTCTTTAAGGATTTTCTTAGTTCCTCCCTGGCTTCTTCCAAAGTGTGTAGAGAAAGTTGTATATCAATTGCCTGATTCTCTATGATCTTCCCAAGTTTGTAGACTTCCATTTTCAAATCTTTTCTCCAAGCTATAAAGCTCCTCCTTGTGAGAACTTGGCTCTAATACCGATTGTTATAATTTATAAGCGGGAAGATTCACTTCTAAGAAGGGGGGGTGGGTGAATCAAAAGTAACTAACTTTAACATTTTCAAAACCTTTTAACTAAAATCATTAACATGCATCTAATTCATCTAATAAGCATAAAAGTAAAGACATGTAATAAAAAAAATAACACAAGAATTTTGTAACCCAGAAACCCTCCAAAATGAGAAGGTAAAACTGGGGTGGGGATGACACCCACAAAGTATGACTACAATAATATATAACTGTTCAAGGTTATAAAGTTTAACCTCTTCCAATGGTTTTCGTTGTGAAAGGCATGTCCTGTTAAAGACTTTACACCCTATTAAAGGTGACCTAGTTAAGGGATTTACAAACACTCACTTGGAATGTTACCCTATTAAAGGATTTAGCACCTTATTTAAAGGCTTACAACATGGCTATTAAACCAACCTACCATCATAGAATTTTTAGTCCTAATACAATGGCTAGAGAGTATTAGAAATTCTTAACCTAATGACTTGCAGTCCTCAATTGTTGATTCAAGATCCTCATTTTGATCTATTTGTTCTGATCCTTGCTTGATTTGATATGTCTCTCTTCAAAACTTTGATACTCTTTTCTTGATCAACTAAATTCTACAATGTTGTTCTCTTCTTTCTAAGTCTTTACACCCCTTTGCACTTCACTATAATTCACCCATACACTTCTCACATCCACAAACATAATGGGGTTTCATCTTCCTCTTAAAGGCTTTGAAGACTTAGGGTTAGGTATGAATCTATGATCAATATTCATTCTTCATTTTTCACTCAATTCTTTCACTTTTCCTATTGGTTGCGTGCCTTCTCCATTTTTCTTATTGGTTGCATGCTGATTACATAGGTAATGCAAAAGATTCAATCTTATCTTCAATATCCTTTGAGATTCATCCTAAGTCAGTAGAAAAAATTGTTTACATATGAGTTTGCAAAGGCACAAACTCATATGTTGATTTTGTGTTACTTGACACTTACTAATTGTTGATGCTCGACACATATAGGAGTTCGGTCTCACTTGGCTCCTATAGTGATTCTATTTTGCTTGACATCTATGGTAATTCTATTTCACTTGGCATCTATACTTTGCTCAGCACCTATAGTGACTTGGCACTTGAACTTCACTCGGCACCTACTAAATCTTTGGCTCGACACACACTATAGCTCAGCATCTATATTATACTCAATATCAACTTAAAAATTGGTTAAGTGTGTTGACACTCAATTGTCAAAACCAACCTGAGACCAACAGTGTTCATGTTATTTGATTTATGCAACTAAGTCAGTTAAGGTTAAACACACTAAACATCTTAAGAAGTGATTATTTCAATGTTTATTGAGTGACCATAATTCTTAGTGTAAACTAAGTTTTCCTATGTTAACTAATTTACAACAATATTTCAGTTTCAACAGAGTTTTGGTTTTGTATTGTATTGACATCTTAAGAGATCTTGGATTTGTTTTTTTGGTAACTAATTCACCACTCCCCTCTTAGTTACTCCTCTTATATTTCCAATAGATAGATGACATACTAATAAGGAAAAAAATGAGATGTACATGCTTTCTTAGTGAATTTGAACCTATATTTGTGAAAGATGCTTTAGAAAATGAAGATTGGATAGATGCAATTAATGAAGAAAACAAGCGAATAAAAAAGAATAATACCTGGTCTCTTATACCTGGAGCTAAGGACAAGAATGTGATTGATACAAAATGGATATTCATATATAAGTTAAATGAGAAAGGAGAAGTAATAAGGAAAAAAACAAGGCTAGTATGCAAAGGATATGTACAAGAAGAAGGTATTGACTATGGAGAAACATTCTAGCCTATTGTAAGCCTCGAAGGAGTCAAAATACTACTAACATATGCTACACATAAGGATTCAAATTATGTTAGATGGATATAAAATCATCTTTCTTAAATGAAATTCTGGAGGAAGATGTCTACATTAAACAACCTGAAGGTTTCATTGATCCAAACAAAAGAGACATGGTATTCAAACTACACAAATCACTATATGGACTGAAATGACCTCCAAGAGCATGATACGAAAGGATACATAGTTATGTGGTTAGAAATGGTTTTGAAAGAACAAATGATAATAGTAATTTATATACAAAGGAAGGATCACATGACAAGATATTTCTCGCATAAATATTTATGGATGATATCATATTCAGAGGACATGAGATGTTATGTAAATCATTTGCTGAAGAAATGAGGAAGGAATTTGAAATGTCTATGTTTGGAGAGATAAAATTATTTGTTGGGCTACAAGTTCATCAAATGAAAGATGAAATACACATTACTCAGTCAAAGTACATTAAAGAAATGTTGAAAGCATTTGGAATGGAAGATTCCAAACTAGTTGGAACTCCTATGTCTTATAATGCTTACCCCTAATATACTTTTCATGTTTGATTTTTGGATTCTTTTAGGCCAATTTTATGATTATGTTCTATGATTAGTAGTACTTGGTTACTGGATTTCATTAGATGTTATTTCAGACTCAATTTATATATGTGATGAGTTAGTTATTTCATGTGTTCATGATTATTTCGATGATGATACATGTATGTTCATATAGTGATTTCAATTATTTCATGATGATAGTTAAATAGATGATTTATATGTAGTTTCTATGATTACTTACCCCATACTTGCACGTGTATGGCGTACTTGTATATTTTACTTTATGTTTGACATTTTTGATGTGGTTGAGGGAGGGAGTCATAGTCACCTTCTAGTCGGGATCTACATGATGCACAACTCCTCATCATTACCTGTTTAGTTTAGATTATGTGTGTATGTACATGCTTGGAGTTTATGAAAATTATAAGTATTGGGCATTGACTTCCTTGAATTGTTAGGATGAGCATGCCCTATTGCAATATCTCAATGGTAAAAGAGGGGAGATAATTCTTGAGTCCAAATCCTAACCTTAAGCTAATTGTCCTAGAAAGTAAGACTAGTATATGAGTTTCACCCTTCCAAATTCATCAAATGACATGATTTCATGATGTTGAAACTTGAGTTTGATTTAGTGTTCTATACTTTATAATGGGTTTTTGTATTTAGGTTTGTGGGTCTGTTGTGATTTTCAGTTATAATTAAATTAAATTAAAAGATAATTTCTTGAAAATTTTATAAAGAAAAATCAATATTTAATTAATTGAGAAACTAATTAAATAAAAAAATTGAATTTAAAAGATCTAATTAATGTTTTAATTTTGTCATAATTATATTTATGTAATTTAATAATAATTTATTTAAGAGTTTCATTTTGATAATAAACTCTAAATATTATTATTAGTTAAATTTAAAAATATTTTATTAAAAATATCTTGTGATTTAATGAGTGTGTGTGTGTGTGTGTGTGTGTGTGTGTGTGTGTGTGTGTGTGTGTGTGTGTGTGAGAGAGAGAGAGAGAGAGAGTTGATTTAATAAAGTTTATTTTAATTAAAATGCAAAAGGTTGCACATGAAGTTAAAATATAATAAAATAATTAAAGAAAAGGTTTCACGTGATTGCAAAACTAAAGCCCTAATTTGAGAAAGCTCTTATTAAGAAATTAGAGCTCATTTCTCTACACATAGGTTTGAAGGAGCTAATTTTTGAAAAGAGAGTTTCAAAAGAAAGGGAATTTTCTTGCGAGTTTTTTGCATTTGATCATTAGCATTAGATCCAGGTAGGATTTTGTTGAAGTTTTGCACAATAATTCTTGTTTTGAAATTTGTCATCTTCGTGATTGTAGATTTGTATTCAAAATTTAATTAGGGTTGAAACCCTAGTTTGTGAATTTATTGTTCTTCATTTTGAAAAACATCTGTAAATGAATTGAAGGTTTGAAACCCTTGTTTGGTAAGTTTTAGAGAATTCATAATTGGATTGATTAAAATCATAATGGAGTTTTAGAAAAGAAACCTAGATTTGTTAATTAATTTTGATTGTTTACTCTAGGTTTCTATATTAGATCTTTATGGGAGAATCATTATATATATAATGGTTCTCACAATAATTGGTAATTATTAAGATAATTATAAATATATAGAAATTAATTTATGAAATTAATTTTGTATGGGGGGCATTTAAATTCTTTTGTTCTTTAAATAAATAAATAAATATATGTTTATATATATATATATATATATATATATATATATATTACATGGGAGGCGAGCCACCACCCCACCCTCCCCTCCTCCTTCTTAAATGTCGGTAGCCCCTTGTGGGGACTATGCGAGGTAGTTGTGTTGTAGCAGCAACAAGTACTGCTAACGCAGTACCTTGCTGCTACATTAGCAGGTTGTCGTGACAACAAAGCCTACAAGCTCTAAAATAAAAGAAAGTAAGTTTTTTTAATTTTTTGTATATATGTAAATTTGAATATAGTTTGATTATATATATTAAATGTTATTTATTATTAAATATTAAATATTATAAACATTATTATTAATAATTAGTATTTTATTAATAGATTAGTAATTATTTTACTAATTATTTGATATAAATGATTAAAAAATAAATAATTATTATCATTAATAAAAAAATTTGATCAGTAAATGACCGAAGCTTTATATTATATTAGTTAATAATAATGAAAGATTACAAGATTATCTATTCTAATGGGTACTAGTAGGAAAGAACAGAGTAAGAAAATCTCTAGTCTAGCCCAGGACCTATGTCTTTTATTATACATGAAATAAAAGGGGCATACCCCAGTGAGAAAGAAGATCAAAGTATCCTTGTTATGTTTAGGATAAAATTTATGCCACAAAAAATATTTGACTAAATAATTCATGAATGCTCAAAAAAATGCTTCCTTTGGGTAGGAGGATATTTGCTGAAAATGAAAGAACGATAACAAGGGCTAACCACCAAACAGGGTTAAGCATTAATCAAATTAAAAGGATAAAAGCATAGACCATATTGGAATAATGTTTTAAGGGAATATGATTCTTAAATTCTCCATTTAATGGGCAAGAAGATGCAGATGTCAATGGGTAAGAGCAAAACATAATTAAGTTATAGTAGTCCTCTCATAGAAATTAAGTCTTAGTCTGTTTATAGTTGACATTGAAGTTAATGTATCTTTTATGTTCTTTACTGGTTTTCAGTAGAATTCTTATTAATGTCTTTATTGCTAATAGTTTTTTAAAATAGCGTTTATAGAGATTCTATAAAAGCCTCTAAAATCTATGAATATTACAAACTGATTCTTAATGACAGAACCAATTTCCACCTTGTCATCTGCAATTTTAGGATTCTTAGTGTTTGTGTTACCAATGTAATAAGATAAAATTGATTTACAGATAATATATGAGGAAAGGGCATGATAAGATCTTTAACTAATACAGATTAAAAGACCAAGAATAGGCAAAAAAGATAATTCCAACCGAAAACGAATCCCAAGCCTAAAGAATTATGAAACGAGATTATCTAAATAAGAATTATATATTTATATGAAAATAATTTACATAATAAAGCTTGCCATACTATGTCAAGTACTATGAGGGCCTTGGATAATATATACTCTACTGGCTGCTTTAGTAAAATGTAGTAATTCGACACCTACCATACTCAACTTTATAGATTTTATAAGTTGCCTAGGAAAAATGCAACAGTACCAAGCCTAAAAAACCTTGAACATAAAATAGAAATATCAGCCCATAACTATAGAGGGGTTGGTAGAAAAACTAGAGCAGAGAAAAAATGAGAGATTATCCCAAGATCCTGACTATACTTCTTAATTCTACTTCTTAAAGACCATAATGATCTCTGAGGCTTCTTAGAGATTTTTAGCCCTAGAGCTAGGTGGGAATTCATAGGCATTCCTCATTCTGATAGATTGTCATAGTTAGGAAGGAAAAATTCAACCACTTCTAGGTTAGAAAGATTTGCATCCGAGTTAATAAATGCATCGAAAGCTTGCAGATTCATGAACCATTCTCTTGTTGGGTCCTCTTTAATGCCTCTTCATCTCAACAAGAAATGCACACTAACCTCCATCCTTGGCCATTATTGAAAGAAGAGAGTGTTGTCTTCGATTACCAGGTAGGGGTTTTTAAGGTTTTTGGCGATATCAGAGTTGCCTAATTGATGCTCCATGTAAGCTTCAAGTAGCAAGATTTTAAGTTTTTCGTCAATGTTAAAAACCACTTCCTCTAAACCTATTAACCAGCTTAGTCGAAAAGATTATAGCTCAACCTAATAATGTCCCATTTTTCTACTCCAACCCTAGCTAGACATCTAATCCATAACCTGAGGATGTCACTATTAGTGTACCACAAGTAGTCATAGTTAAAAACCCATTCCCCCAAAACTCTATTGATCACAACTCTACTCATGTCATCTATGGGTTGAAATAGCCAATTCCATCTTTTAGGTTTAAATAAACCACATAAGGCCATGGTTCTATTTTCATAGGCATGATACTAGCAGATTTTGTATACATTAAGGGGGAGCAACATAGAGCCAAATTCAGGTGAGAAGGGGTGAATATGAGAAAACATAAAACTAGCCTGAATTTATAATAGCAGAAGGGAAGGGTCTAGAACGATGGATGGTGATGCCATCTTCATACATTTGAATGATTGTCCCACTCTCAAGATCATAATTAAAGTGATACTTCTAGTCAAGATATCCCTAAGGAGAAAATTTACGTGAGCCAAGATTTGTGCTAGTATGGAAAATCATGAATCCAAGTGTCAAAGGGGATGACAATATTGGATATAAACTTAGTATAATAATCTTTCACTAGCTTTGATTAAATGTTGATATATTTTCTCCATTTGTACCTTTATTTGCTAAACTATTTGCTACAGTATTGCCTTCTCTAAATATATGAGAAAATCTAACTTCAAATCCTTTCAATAATTTTAAGGTTACTTCTAGTCGGGAATTTAATATCCAGTTTGGAGTGTTCCCTTTCCTGAGTGCATTTAATACTATTTATGAGTCTCCTTTAATTATAATTTTCTTGATTCTTAGATTGATACAAATTTTTAGTCCTTCTTCTACTGCTTCTATTTTTGCCATGTTATTAGAGGTTGCTCCTAGAGGCTTTGCTCTTTTTGCTAGCCAATTCCCTGCTTCTTCCCTGACTATTCACCTTATTCTTACCTTTCTAGGATTACCTATAGAGGCCCCATCAAAATTTAATTTCTTCCATCCTTTTGATGGTGGTTCCCATTTGTAATCTTTTTTGGCTATTTTGTTATTCCTTTTATATGTGAGGGGTGGATTGATTTAATGTTTTCAGTGTTTTTTAATTTCCGCATCCCACTCCATGAATGATCCTTCTTCTTTCAAATTTTTTCGTAGATCACAATTTATGACCTCCACAATGTTAGCCTCGATTTTGTTGCAAAGAGATAGTGTTTAGTTCTTTATCTTTAAATATTCATTTGTTTCTCTCTTTTCATATCTTCCAAACTAGAATTGTTGGAGGAATATTCCAAAGTTTTCCATAAACTTTGTTGTCTACTTTTTTTTCCATCCTATCAAGTGATCTTCCCATTTTTTTGGTATAGGGGCAGTCCAATTTAGTTTTGATTTGAGCCATATCCAACATTCCTTCACAAATTTGCATTGATATAGAAGATGCTCTACTATTTATGATTCTTCTTTGCAGAGAATACATCTTGATGGGCCTTCAAATCCTATTTTCTTGATTCTATCCATTGTTAGAATTCTTTTTTGGAATGTTGTCCATAGGAAGATGCCTACTTTGGGAAGCCCTACTAGATCCCAATAGAGGTTCATCGGGATGTTTATTGCTTCCCATCTCTGTGAGTTTGTAATTTGTTTATATCCTTCTTTTACTTTATAACTTCAATCTTTAGATGCTACCTAGATAAGTCTATCCTCCCTATTATTAACTTTGATCACACGATATTTAAGTATTTTTCTAGTATTTTATGATCTGCTTGATTAAGACCACAATCAACTAAGGATTTCCATTCCTAGAAAGTTTTTTCATTGGATTGGATTACTTAGATATAATCTTCAACTTTAGTTCCTCAGATTATCTGTAAGTGTATTTTAGCATTACGGGTTACATCAGAGTGTTCAAGGGGGGATACCCATTCTAAGAATCTTCCCAGAATAATGCTTTATCACCTTTCCTGATATCCCATGTCAAGTATTTGGTTATGAGGGGATGACACTTCCTTAAGAAATTCCATGCTCCCCATCCTATAGGGTTTCTTAGTTTTGAAAAGTGAAGTGTTGTAAGATGCATTAAGATATTTATTATATATAATTATAGCCCATTTTCTATCTCTTTCTTGATATACTCTCCATACTTGTTTTGATCCTAAAGCTTCATTCTGCCAATCTAGGCTTTTAATTCCTAGTCCTTCTTCTTCTTAAGGTCTACATATTTTTTCCCATCTGATCAATGCTGCCTTTTTTTTGTATTCTAAGCAATTCCAAAAGAAATATCTTAATTTATTTTCAATTTTTCAATTTATGTTCTTAGGTAGTTGTAGACAGAAGATTTGGTATGTGGGTATAGCTGATAGTATGACTTTAATTTTTGTTGCTCTCCTGACCTTGGTCAACCATTTCCCTTTCCAAGCTTCTGTCAGGTTGTCTATTTTTCCCAAAGTTTGTTCCCATCCTAGGTTATTTTTATGTCCTTTTTCCAAGTATATTCCTAGATATTTAAATGGAAAGGTGCCCTTTCTAAATCCTAGTTTGTTGCATAGATATTCTTCTATATCTGCTATTGTGTTTAAGAAAAAGATTTCAGATTTTTCTGCATTGATTTTTTGACCAGAAGCTTTTGTATAATTGGTCATAATTGTTTTGAAGTAGTCTATTTCTTTCTTAATACTTACTCTAGCTAATATTGTATCATCAGGGAATTGCTAGTGTGTGGTGTTTTCCACATTTTTGGTGATCTTTACTCCTTTAATTTTATTTTGAAGTTTCGCTATTTTAATTGCTCTTCCAAAGGATTCTGCCATGATGATGAAAAGAAAAGGGGAGATTAGGTCACCTTGTCAGAGCCACTTGGATATGCTAAAGAATCCTTCTGGGGTTCCATTGATAAGGAGTGAGATTTTTGGGGTGGATATGCATTGAAAAATAATGTTTATCCATTGTTTTGAGAATTTGAAAGCTTCAAATGTTTTACATAGGAATCTCCAGTCCACTTTATCATAGGCTTTTTGTATATCTAATTTTAATAACATGCATGCTTCGTTATTTTGTTAGTTGAATGAATCATTTCCTAAATGATAGAAATACCATCTAGGATAGACCTCCCAAGTACAAATCCTATTTTTTCTTCTAATATTAATTTAGGGAGAAGTTCTTTGATACAATTAGCTAAAGCTTTTGAAAGAACTTTATAGATAGTGTTGCATAGTGCAATAGGTCTAAAGTCTCCTAATTCTTCAGTCCTATTTTTCTTGGGTATGAGATTCCATAAGTTGTGATTGATTTTTGCTAAAAGGGTTCCTCCATTCCTAGATGCTTCCAATGCTTTCCATAAATATACACCTATTATTTCCCAACATTTTTGGAAGAAAAATGCTTGGAATCCATCAGGTCCTAGTGATTTGTCCGGGTTGATATTAAAGAGAGCCATTTTGGTTTCTTGCAATGTAAATGGTTTATTGAGGGCTACATTATTGTCAGATGAAATTACTTTAAGTATTGATTTCAACATTTCTTCTTGTTCTATTCTATTAGAAGTATCATAATTACTAAGGATATCTTTAAAATACTCCATGAAATGTTTTGCTATTTTATCTAGATTATCTGTTGATTCACCTTGCTTATGTTTGATTTTTGTTATATTATTATGAGCTCTATGAAGTAGGGTGCTATTATGAAAGAATTTTGTGTTACAATCGCCTTCTACCAACTATTTCTCTCTAGATTTTTGCTTCCAGTACACCTCTTCTTTACCTAAAATTTCTTCTTGATTTAGTAGATTTTCTTTTTCTAGTTGATAGGTTTCATTATTCATTCCTTTTTTGATGACTTCTTTGTTTAATTTTTCTAGTTTCTCTTCTATATCTAAATTTTCTTTAAATATATTTTTGAATTGTGCTTTATTCCATTTTAGTATTTTTTTCTTTTATGCTTTTTAGTTTGGATACAAAGTAGAACATTTTAGAGGCCATAAATTGTTCTTCTTGCCACCAATTTTTTATATTATTCATAAAAAATTTGTCCATAAACCACATCTTTTCACATTTGAATGGGTTTGTGTTGGGCTTAGCCTACTCCTTGATTTCAATTTTAATCGAAAAGTGATCGGATCCTTCCATAGGTAGAATTTGTGCATTGATTTCTTTGTCCAAGTTACTTCGCTCTCCTTTAAAGAAAAATCTGTCCGATCTTTCTGCTATGTAGTTAAAATCTTTTCTTCTATTGTTCCATGTGTATACTCAATTTTTTGTATGGATATCTATGAGAGAGCTCCCTTCTGTTCAATCTCTGAAGTCTTTTGTGGCTCTAGATATTTTCCTTATCCCACCATATTTTTCATGTCTATTTAATATTGCATTATAGTCTCCCCCAATAATAATGTTCTCATTCTGTATTGTGTTGAGAAAGATGTTGATCTTGCTCCAAACTACTAATTTGTCTGCTATTTGTGTGGGCCAATAGACATTTATTACTATCATCTGGATATTTGTTTTTGTGCTAGAAACTCTGCTTCCCATCTAATTAGAATAGGAGATTACGCATTCTAAATTTACTTTTTAGTTATTCCAAATTATTCCCAATCCTCCTAAGGCTCCCTCTAATGGTTTAAATTCTGATTTCCAAGTTCCTAGTTTCTGTCCTAGCTTTAAGCCTTCTGTTTTGTTTAATTTTATTTCTTGAATTAATAGAATCTCTGTATCAAAAAGTGTTAGATTATGCTTTAATAAGAATTTATTTAGGCCACTACCATTCCCTGTATTGATTTTCATTCTTGGGAAGGTTCTTCCCCCTTCTTGCCTTGTAGAATTTCTATGATCTTAGTTTGTTCCTTTACTTGACCTACTGCCTCTCCTAATTCTTTTAATGATTTTAGTCCTCATTTATATTTTATTTTTCCATAGTTGGATGTCTTTATCCCTTCCTAATTCATGGATATACCCAGATTTTCAAAATTTAGTTGATTATTTACTCTGCTTGTAATTTTTGCTTCTTATATTACCTGGATATTCTCTACTAAAATTTCTTTAATTAGTTGGTTATTCATTTGATAATCTCTTGTGTCTAGATTTTTCCCTTCTTCCTCCAATCTTTTTTTCTCTATTCCATCCTCCCAGTTGGAGTTTTCTACCATAGTTCCACAATCTTCCCATATTGAATGTTCTTCTCTCTATTTTTCCTATTCTTCTTCTTGCGTGCTTATTTGCTTGCTAATCTATTCTATTTCGAAGGATATTTTTCTTGTATCTATCTCCCTTCTTATTTCTTCTCTATCCTAGTCAAACATATCCTTTCCATTGCTTGGTGTTTGCTAGAATTTGTAACTCTTCTTTTTTGCTTTTTTCTTATTAGTGACACTCCATTGGGCTGATTTTGTTGGCGAGATATTAGGACTCTGTTCAATCTTCTCTGATGTTTGATCTTGTTCTTGATTCACTTCTTCCTCTGATTCTATTTCTCTACAAATCCCTATTTCTATCTAATTATTGCAATTCTTCTCTTCCTGTTCCTTTGATATCTTTTCTTCTAATGATTTGATTTGTACATTATTGCTGATTTTTGCATCCTTCTCTGAGTCTGGCTTCAAGATCTTCTTACCTTTGTGTTCTATATGATTGTCTTCTGCTATGATGCATTGGTCTTCCAGATGATTCTATAGTAATGGTATCTCATGGGAAATCATTTTTAATTTTTTAACATTGGTCTCTATCTCTTCTATTGTGCTCTTCTCTATTCTGCAATCTTTACAATTTTTATATTTGTTTAAAGAATGTTGATAATCTATGTTTGTCATCCATCCATATTCTGCCTCTACTTCTCTTTCTAGATTTTCCTTTTGAATTTATTGGACTATCTCTATTTACTCCATGTCTTGATTTCTTTTCTTCTTTAATATTCTTTTTGCCCTATTTTACTCTACTTTTTTATCCTTTTCCCTACTTGCCCTTTGTATTTTCTTTAGGTTGTTCTAAATGTTTATGTTGTTGAAGTCTGTTCCTATAATTTTATTTATTTCTCCTATATATTTAGTAAAACTCAATTTGTATACTAATCTATTTTTTATAATTTTTCTATTTATATATTTTCTTTGTTCTATTTTTACTAAGAGTCTTATCTAAGTAGTTTTAGATTTACTTACTTCAAGTCCTATTAGAGTTCATAGAGATTGTCCTATTCTTTTAATAATGTGGATATCATTTAATTCTGATGGTATGTTTGCACATTTCATCCATTTAATTTCATGATTTTGTTTATTATAGTTTTTGTTAAAGTTGGGATGTTATGCTGTAAAGTTTATATGATTCCCTTTATAAAAATAATTTGATAATTCTAATAATTCATTTCTAGATTCTACATCCTGACATTATAGAAACCAATATTGATTTGCATGAGCAATTATGTTACTTACCTTTGCTCCACAAATTTTAGCCTGATTATGTTCCTGATTGTTTCTGAATTTGTTGGACCATTCCAATGTACATGAATGCCTTTCTCAGTGCATTCCTGCCATCTTGCTCCACTTGTGTGTTGCTAATGATTATAGTGTTGTTGTAGTCTACTTCGACTGAATTGCTTAAATTTGGGTATATTTCTTCACTTGGTTTGTTTAATCTATATTGCTTCTTCTGATGTAGAGGAATGTATACCGATGATGATGGTGTCTCAGTTCCCTTCTAAGTTAGTTTTCATGTATGGTTGTTCAATATGGAAATATATGTTTTGGGTCTTTCTGTTGGAGCCCGTGTTTGAGACAGCAAAGGTCCTAAGGGTATGTTATTAGGATCAAAGATCACGATGGGCTGATATATTTTCTTTTTCTATTTGCATTGCCTTGACAAAGACTTTTATCTTCTCCCCTGGTGTATCTGGTTTTATTGAAGAAGACCTCTTGATTCTTCAATCGTTGATGCATATCTTCGTTGCTAATATATGGTTATGTAATCTATTTTTTTCCATCTTGTCTATATTTATTTCTATTTTGAATGATCTTCCATCCATTTTCATTATTGTTGTTCTGATTTTTATGAATGGCTACATTTTGTTCTATGTGAAGCCAGATTAAGGTTTCAAAGCCTTTCAAATTTTTTGATTGTTTGCAAATTTGATGTTCATCCTGGATCATAGTAAGTACTTCAAATTAATTTTTAACTTGGAGAGTATTGTCCCTCATCATTTTATGTTGATTGACATAGTGGTTTAAGGGAGGCTTGTGTTTAGGCATGATAATTTTTCCTGCTTTCTTCAAAAAATTTGTCATTTTCATCATTTTCGTAGAGCATAAGTTTTCAAGTTTCATTAATAAATTAATTGATTATTGTTGAATTTTAATAATATTTAAATTGAATATTTTTAATTATTAAAATAGATTTGGAAAGTAAATTTGATAATTATATTTGAGAAAATGTTTTCCTTAATAAACTTGGGTTTCACTTGACAGTTCAGTTTGATATGAAAATGATATATATTACTAGGAGAATTTTATTACATCTTTGATAATTCAAATACCTTAGTAATTTTGATACTTTGGTAATGAGAACTGAAACCTTTGTTGTATATCGAATCTTTATGTTTTGAAAACCTAATGAACTATGAAAATAATTGTTAAAATTTTGATGAGATGTATGTTGTATTTTATGTTGGGAGTTTAGGTTTGATTTAGTACATTGACCAAATAGGATGTTTTACCAGAGGCTTGGGGTGTTTTTTTCTGTGATGATGCATGTATATGATCTTTTATACCTGACCATGGTGATGTGTCATGTATTTTCTATGATGATTTTTGATTAGTGCTTTCTAGTTGCTTGTATAGAACTAAGGTGATTATTGTGATTTTCCTGGTAACTTTTGAGTTTCAATCAGCTATCTTTTGATGCTTTCCATTTTCTTGTATAGGACTAAGGTGATTATTGTGATTGGTCTTTAGGTGCTTTCCAGTTGCTTGTAAAAGATTGATGTGAATATTATGATTTCTCTTTAGGTGCTTTCTAGTTGCTTGTAAAGGATTGAGGTGAAGATTGTTATTTTATTAGTTGTATTTTTCATAAGCTTAGGGTAGGTAATCTATGTGTACATTGGGAAGTGGCTTGCAATGGGGGCTAGAGCCTTAAAGAGGCTACCTAGATAACCCATTGTAAGTTGTTTTAATAAGTGATGACATTTCATTAAATGATAGTAAAATGAGTTAATAAGAGTTAGTATTTTGCCTCACCCATGTCTTAAGTGCTAGTAAAGGCTAGGATGGGAGTAGAGAGGATGCTTGGTTCTGAGCTTGATTCGTTAGTTTGCCTTGTCTATACAAAAAGATACTAATTCCACATAGAGACACTAGGGGGCATGAGTCTAGAGAGGTTGTCAGGGTAACCTTAGAGTTGGCTCATGCGATGACACTTTCTCACTCACATAGTAGATTTCCTACATGTCTTTGTTGCCTCTGGGATTAGATTATACTTGTGCCTTGGTACCTGTTACCATACTTTTAGCACCCACATTCTAAACTCCCAAGCTAACTTTGCAAAGTCCATTTGGGTTGTTTTTTAATTGCTGATGATAGATTATGAACTCTAACCTGTGAAGAAGATAGAGTTATGAAGATATGCTGAGGTGGAACCATCAAATTCAGAACTTCAATTTTCTGCTTCATTTTAAGATTGGGTTTGCAAAAGGCTGAATTGTTAATACATTCCAAGGTGTAGCATATCTGTGAAGTCAAACTTGAACTTGAACCAAAGGTTTCTACTTCAACTTCATGTTTGAGTCTGCAGAGTCAAAATTTTCTAACAGCATTAAAATAACAATAACAATTTGGGTGGCATAACTTTTAACTCCACCATTGGATCTAATTTAATTTTGGATATGCTGTTCAAAATCAAGATTTCTAAAGGTCCACCAAGGCGATCTTCAAAATTTGGCCAAAGTCAAAAGTTATGATGGGTTGAATGTAGGTCTGTCAATACACCAGCAAATACAGATATGCCACAGTAAAAAAAATAGTCATGTTGTGGGGCCCACAACTTTTAATCCAACCATTTTATTGAGCTGAATTCTATATATGTTTGAGGAAACCTAATTATCTAAATTATATTCAAGCCTTTTTGCATGATTCTTGACAAATCAAAAGTTATGACTGTTTAAGTGCAGCAATATATTACCAGTGACAGTTACAAAATCATGATAGCAATCTATAACCAGCATATGCCACTTGTCCAAGAATGCACATGGGATTCATTTTAAATTTGGTAAAATATTTTTTATAATTTATGAAACTTTAAAGTGGCTCAGCTATTAAAATTCCAAAGGGGCAAGAAGAAGATTATTCGTAAGAATAATTAAATTGATTTTTCAAGAAACGGTTATGGAAACCAAAAGACAACCCAAAGTTATTATTTATTGCAAGATTCAGATGTAAGCAATGGAGGGGTTCTTCTTTTTCTAGGGGAGGAGTTCTATAGCTACTGCTACAAGGAGAAGAGATTTCTATTTTGTAACAGAGGAAGCAGTTTCATTTTATGCAGATTGACTGTGATAAGGGGATTGAACAGTACTATTATTGTTTTATCATGTCTCTGAAATAAAGAGGGACATAAGTGTGTTAGATTCTACAATCATATATATTTGTGTTTCTAATTTGAAAGGATTTTGGAGTCCTTTTATTTCTATTTTAGATGCAGTTCTTTATTACTATGTCTAATGTGATATATGTAGTCTTGTGGTTATGTATTCACATTTTTGCATAAAGATGTTTACAGCTTTCTCAGTTTTCTTTGTAATATGGAAACATAGTAGATAGTCTTGTGGTTGTTTACTAGTTTTTCATTCATTTCTAGTTTAGCAATCTATTGATCACATTTATTCCATATTGATGGATGAATGTCTGAAAAACCCTTAGTGTCTTCAGGTTAAAGACATAGCTAGATATCATATTCATTGAATATCTTTTATGAGGGAGATGTACCTCTCAATTCAGAGGAAGATTATCAATAAAATGATAATCTATCGAATCGTTAGTGCATTTTGTTCTTCTTTTGAAACATATTGAGTCATTGTTTGCATTTCTATTCGAAGGACAAAACTGTTTACTAAGAGTACCCTGGAGATAGATTTCTATCAAGATTTCCTTGATCAATATGTGTTGGAATTATAAAATTCCAAAAATCCCTTAGATGTTTATAATGCTTATTTACTGTTGATACTCGGTAAATAGTGCAGGAATACTGTAACTCGGTAGATTAACTAGTTACTGATCATCTAGCATTAATAGTTATGCAAAGGTTAAATAAATGAACACAAGAGACACCAGATTTAATGTGGAAACCCAATATGGGAAAAACCACCAAGTAACTAGTCACCAATTTTTCACTCTTCTGAAGTGAGCCCTGTTAGGAGCCAACCCTGTTAAAGGTTACAATACACACTGTTAGGTGTGACCTTGTTAGAGGATTTAATCACCCTATTAGGAGTGGCCTTGCTAGAGGTCTTTTAGAACAATTCAACTGAACTGTCACCTTGTTAGAGGATTTACAAAATGGCAGTTAAACCAACTCTGTTAAGAGATTTGGAATGACTACTACAATGGTTAGAAAGCAACAATGAATTGACCTGAACAAGATGCAACTGAACTTGTTGGATACAGGTCTCTGTTCAGCATCATTAGATCCTCCTTGATCGAATATGGCTCTGTTGCTCCTTAGTGATTTCTGATCATCTTTCAAATTCGCTTCCATAACAATCAGTCTTCATATCATATTAACTTCTCATACCTCCACATACACATCTTTGAATTTTCAACTTGACTTCTTACTTATACCATTTAGATTGTCAAATCGACTCGTTTACATGTTACATTTACTAGCTGACCCTGCTCGATAAATACTGCTTCCAGGAATTTCCAGAGTTAACCTTCCTGGCTCGATTAACATTACAATATCTTAAAATCCTTTGGTTTCTTTTACCAAATTACCTTTGTTGACCGAGTGAACTCAGTAAGAACCGCTTCTACCAAATTACCTTTGATGACCAAGTGAACTCGATAAGAACTATTTCTATCATATTTTCTTTGATTACCGAGTGAGCTCGGTAAGAACTAAATTTCTTTGATTACCTTGAAGGCTCGATAATCAATTGTCTACTTGGTTAACATTGCAAGCTATATTTACTAGCCTTTTGGCCTCGGTAGACACTGTCTATTATAGCCTTGCTGACCTTCTGAGCTTAGTAGACACTGTCCTCTGCCTTGCTGACCTTTTGAGCTCGATAGACACTATCCTCTACCTTGCTGACCTTCTCAGCTCGGTAGACACTGTCCTCTGCCTTGCTAACCTTCTAAGCTTGGTAGACACTGTCCCCTACCTTGCTTACCTTCTGAGCTCGGTAGACACTATCTGATGACTGATATGACATTTGTGTGACATCAAAGACAACACACAATTGAACAATTGTATCCAACAATATGTTGGTTATGAATTGTAGATTGATATTTTTTTGGGACTTGAGACTATCTCCTCAACATGGTGGGAGTGGCCCATTTAGGTTCTATGAGGTTGATTGGTAGTACATTTTTCTTATACCATTGAGATTCAATAGGATACTGAATGTCCTTGTGTAGTTATTCCTTTCTTTCTAATCTTGTATTTCTATTAGATGGTTATACTATGTTATACTGTACTTGATTTATCAAACATCTTATGAAATGATGTATTTATTTATGATGTATATTCTTTGAGCTTTTCATACCCTGTGACTTGTACAGTGGATGATTATGCATTCTAATTTTGCCAAGTGGCATCTTATGTAATTATTATATTACTGAATTGGAATTGTACTTGTAATAACTCTTTGATGTAAGTTTTTTGTGTATTGGATTTAGTATTAATAAAACTTATTTATATATGTGATTCAATGTCATGAGACCCTTAGGAGATGTAATTTGTTCATGATGGTTTTATGTATGTGAGTTATTGCTTTTGATATTTTATCTCTTATTGTTTATTATCTTTCAAAAAAAAAATTTTGGCAAACTTAGTGAAACTTTAGGTTAATTTCTTTTGGGTTCTCTAGTGGGGCATTACATGTCTACTAGATATAAACTATCAAAGAATGATGATTCAAAGGAGGTAAATTAGACTACATACATACCAATGATTGGAAAAATTTAGTATGTGGTACACACTAGACCTGATATTGGATTTAGAGTTGGCATAGTTACAAGGTTTTCTGTAAATCCAAAAGGAAATCAAATAATGGCAATAAAAAGGATTCTGAGGTACCTAAAAAGAACTGAAGAATATGGTTTATGGTATAAGAAAGGAGGAAACCTTGAGTTAAGAACATTTACTTATGCAGATTGGGCATGAAGCGTTGATGACAGAAAAAGCACCAGTGGAGGAGTATTCTTTCTTGGAAAGAGATTAGTATCATGGACAAGCAAGAGGAAGAATTATATATCTGAATCAACAAAAAAGGTGGATTATGTTGTTGTAGAAATTAACTATTCTAACATAGTATGGGTCAAGAAATTATCATCAATAATGAAGGAGGAAATCAAGGAACCAATGGTTATCTTTTGTGATAACACAAGTGCAATCAATATATCCAAAAACACTATGATGCACACAAAGACAAAATACATTGAAATCAAGTATCATTACCTAAGGGAATTGGTTCAAGACAAAGAGGTGAGAATTGAATATGTGAACACTAAGGAGCATATAGTAGACATATTCACTAAGGCATTACCAAAGGATACAATTATTTATATATGAGGTAAACTAGGGGTTATTTGTTGAAAATAGATTGATACAAGTATGATAAATGTGTTTCAATCATTGTTTTGTCACTGATGTCAAATTTTCTACTTATTGGTAAGACAATTGCTTATATGATTTCAGTACTATCATTTGTTTGATTAATGAAGAGGATTTGATCAAATGAGGTACCAATAGCACCTAGAGGAAAGGTTGAATTATGATATGAAAAGGAGTAAAAGAATCGGTTAAGACAATGATATTATAGTGCATTGATAATTTAATTAAGGTTGGAGAGGTTGGTGACACTTAGTAAGTTTAGAAGAAAAAGTTAAACAAAGTTTATCTACCAAGCTTGATCAAGTGGATAGTAGGGGTCAAGCAAAGTTAGTGCAAGCCGAGCATAAAATCAGTTGGAGATGAGAAAAGTCAATTTTAGTGTAACCCAAGTAAAGTTTAGTTGATGCCAAGCCCCAACAAACTTTAGTTTGTGCAGATTATTTTGATAGTGGATGTTGAGCAATACAATATGTGCCGAGCATCAGAAGCCAGTTAATGTTGAGTATCAACTTATGCAAAAGATCATGAATTCTATGAATCTAAGCTAATAACTTTGATTTCTTGGATTGTGTGAACCATGTGGAAGATAAGGTTGATTACCTAGCATTAAAAAATCCATGGTAAATCATTTTGAGGTGAATTCAAAGAGGATTGAAGAGAAGTTTCTATAAGAGAATGAAATTAAATGAGGGGTATATTCATTGAATCCTACCTAATCTATCCTAACCCTAAAATGGATGATGGAGGATGAACGACAAAATATTTTAATTCTCTATTTATAGAGATGGATGGTCAAAAGAAAAGCTTGTCATGTGCAAGAACCTAAGGGAGACAAGGAGTATAGGGTATTGCTTCATTCAGTGACCTAAGAGAAGAGATTACATTGGCAAACAAAGCAAGAAGGCTTAAGGATATGGATGCTTGAAGGGTGAACAAGCCATCAGAGTTGAGTAGTGTGAAATCCAAGTAGAATGGGGGACTAAAACAAAGATCTCTAATCTACAAATGGAGTTGTAAGTTGTTATTAGATCAAGCCTTATTGTTACTCTTTAACCATTGTATCAATCTAGGGTAAATCCTTTGGATTTTTGTTGACCTAACAGTCATTTATAAATCCTCTAACCAAGTGAAATTTCAAGTAAATGATCTAAAGTCCTCTAGTAAGACTCACTCCTAATAGAGTGATTAAAATCCTGTAATTAGGTCACATTTAATGGTGTGTGTTGTAACCTTTAACAAGGTTGACCTTTCATAGGACATCACTTCAGAAGAGTGAGAATGAGTAGCATGTTACAAGTGGCTTTTTCCAAATTGGGTTTCCACATTAAATCATTGTGTCGAATGTGTTATTGAATTTATTA
This sequence comes from Cupressus sempervirens, assembly GCA_028749045.1. Lineage (NCBI taxonomy): Eukaryota > Viridiplantae > Streptophyta > Pinopsida > Cupressales > Cupressaceae > Cupressus > Cupressus sempervirens. The sequence continues at coordinate 1,098,292,434 of CM053785.1, forward strand.
AATTTCATGTTTACATTTTTGCAAATTGACTTGACAGTAACCTACAAGTTTAAGTGACTACATAATCAAATGGATGCATGCATGATGGAAATTTTTTATGGATATGGATTCACTAAGCTATGAAAATTTTTATGTGTACATATGGACCTTAGATAACTAATTCACTCCTTCTATATTATTCTAAAAAATTCTATCAATTGGTATCAGAGCCATCTACTTAAGAGGACTAGTTTGAATGTACTAGAAGCACAAAGATCAAGATATTGAAAAGAGAAGTACCCAACCTTAATTGAGATAACTTTCCTACATGGAAAATTTTAATGAAGCTACACTTAGGAGGTCTCAGAGATCATGCACAATCTACCATTTTTGTTGAGCATATTGATCTTGCTAGAGCCCTAACTACTAAAGATCTAAAAGAAGAAGAAAGAACACAACCAAGCAATGTTGGAGATTGTCTCTACCTTAAGCCATGCCAAGTTTGATAATATCAAAAGTCTTGATAGTGCAAAGAAAATGTGAGATGTTGTACACACTATCTATGGAGATGAAAAGAATATTCTAAGAGTTAAAGCTGAAAGCCTTAGAGCTAAGTTTGATTGTATGAGAATGCAAAAAGGTGAGAATATTGCACAATATTGTTCTAGGATAAAAGATGTTGTTAATGCAATAAGAGGAGCTATTGGTAAAATAGATGATGATACTATACTAAGTAAAGTTTTGAGAACACTGCTGCCTATTTACACTGTTAGAGTTTTTGCAATACAAGAACTGAGATGTATGTCAAAGAATGATCTAACTCTTGAAGGTCTAGTAGGTAGGCTCATTTCTTTTGAGCTATCTAACATTGATAATTATAAAACTAAAAATATGGACCCTCCCTTCAAAGATAAGTTGTCATTAAAGGAACTTGATGAGAAGAAGAAGCAGAAGCAGAAGAAAAAGGAAAAATATGTCCAATGATAGTGATATAGATGAGGAAGATGTTGATCAACTTGAAGGACTTTTAGCAAGGAGATTTCATAGAGGTAAAGGAAAGTTTAAAGGTAAGTTACCTATCATGTGTTTCAATTGTAATGAGGTTGGTCATATTGCTACTAGATGTCCAGAGAAGAAGAATTATAGAGATGGTGACAAGTACAAAAATAGAAGAGATGAAGATAGCAAAGACTAAAAAGAGAAAGGAAAGAAGTCTTTCTACATTACTAAAGAGGAAACAAAAGATGGATCTAATGATCATGATGATAACGTGGTGTATGTTGCAATAAAGGATGAATCTGATGAAGATGAAGCAACTACACTAGTGTCTTGTGTGAACAAGAATGAAAAATGGATAATTGACAATGGGTGTTCACATCACATGAATAGAGATAAAAGTAAGTTCATTACCTTGAATTATTATGATGGAAATAGTGTAAGGTTTGTTAATGATGCACCATGTCTGATAAAAGGAAAAGGTTTTATCAAGCTCATAGAAAAGATTTTATGTGACAATGCTTTTTATGTTGAAGGACTTAACTATAATTTTTTGAATGTGTCACAACTGAATAATTTGTGATGTAAGGTTGAGTTTGAGAAAAGAATTGCTCAAATATATGATACTGATGGGAAAAGGTGATCAAAATAGAGCTAATCTATTCTACCTTGATATAGAGTATACTACTTGTTTAGTTGTAGAATTTGATGATGTGTGGCTATGGCACAAGAGGTTATGTCATCTTAATTTTGATAACTTGGTTAGTATTAGCAACATGAAAAGAGTCAGAGGTTTGCCTAAGTTGAAAAATTCTGGTAATATAATTTGCAAACAAAGTTAGTTAGGATAAATGACAAATTCAATTTTTAAAAGTAAGACTCTTACCTCTAAAGGAATATTAGAGACTATTCTACTAATTTGTGTGGACCAATTGAAGTGCAAAGCTACAAAGGAGATAAGTACATTATGTAGCTTGTTATGATGACAATTATGTTTTTGAAACAAAAATCTGATGCTTTCCAAATGTTTAAGTGGTACTTAGAAAGAGTTGATAAAGAAATAGGTAATATTTGAGATCTGACAAAGGAGGAGAATTTACATCAAATGAGTTTAAGATGTTTTGTACTAGTAGAGGAATCAAAATTAAGACATCTTCTCTAGAACTCCTCAACAAAATGGAATTACTAAAAGGAGGAACAAATCTATAATAGACCATGCTAGGACACTCATGATGGAGAAAAATGTTTCTTTGAAATATTGGAGAGAAGTTGTAAGCACAACTGTTTATACTTTGAACTGTGTACAGGTCAAGAAAGGTACTCATTCAACACCTTTTCAACTATGGTATGGATACTCACCCAATGTAAAATACTTTAAGGTATTTGGAAGCAAGTTTTATATTCTCAAAGATTTTAGGAATAGTAAACTAGATGCAAAAAGTGAAGAAGGTATATTTCTTGGTTATTCCACAAAAAGTAAAGCTTATAAGTGTTTAAATACTAATACTAACAAAGTTGTGGAAAGTGCAAATGTAAAATTTAATGAATATACAAAAGTATATGAGGCTAAACCTATGAAGGGACCAAATTAATACAAATAATTTGTATGATTCTATGAAGGTATGCCTGCTGAAGAAGGTGTTATAAATCAAGATGCAAACCAACAAAAAGTTTTAGTGACTGTCGGGTCACATACTATGAATGCTAAGTTGCATTTAGGAACTGAGCTACATTCAGGTGTCGAGTTATAGAATGAAGTTGAGGCACATTCTGATCCAAAGATTAGTGTACATGAAAGAGATGTTGAACTACCTGATAAAGAGGTACATAGTGATTCAGAAGTTGAGAGACCAAATGTAGAAGCTAGAGCTGAACCAAGATTGTCTAAGTATGTCAAGAGACATCACCTTGCTACACAAATAATTGGAGAGAAATATGCTAGACCAATGAAAAGGAACAAGTTGAGAAATGATATATATTTTCTAAGCATACAAGAACCCAAGTTAGTGAAAGATGCCTTAGAAGATGTGGACTAGAGTAAAGCCATGGAAGAAGAGATTGAACAAATTAAGAAAAATAAGACATGGACTCTAGTTTCTAGACCAGAAGACAAAAACAAGTTAGATGAAAATGGAAAAGTCACAAGGAACAAGACAAGATTAGTCTATAAAGGATATAGAAGAAGGGATAGACTATGGAGAAACATTCACTCCTGTTGCAAGACTGGAAGGAGTACGAACTTTGCTTGCTTACTCTGTATACAAAGGTTTCAAAGTTTATCAAATGGATGTTAAGTTTGCATTTCTAAATAGTATATTGGAGGAAGAGGTTTACATAGAACAACTAGAAGGATTTGTTGATGCTAACAACAAAAACATGGTATGTAGACTACACAAAGATCTTTATGTTTTGAAGCAAGCACCAAGAGAATGGTATAAGAGACTTCATAATTATCTTATCAAGATTGGATTTGAATGGACCAATTATAACAAAAATCTATACTTGAATTCAAAGAAAGGCAAAGGTATTTAGTTAAATGTAATTTATGTTGATGATATCATATTTGGAGGTCAAGATACTTTATGTAATGCTTTTGCAAATGAAATGAAACAAAAATTTGAGATGGTTATGTTTGGAGAGATCAAGTTCTTTGTGGGTTTGCAAGTACATTAGATAAATATGGCATATACATCACTCAGTCAAAGTATGTTAAGTAGATACTAAAAACTTTTGGATTGGATAATTCCAAGCAAGTAAGCACACCTATGGTGACTAGACATAAATTATCAAAGAATGATTATTTAGCTAAGGTGAATCAAACATTATATAGGTCTATGATTAGTAAATTACAATATGTAGTACATAACAAACCTAATATTGCATTATCTATAGGGATAGTTGCAAGATTCTCTACTAATATTAGGGAGAACCCCTTGATGGCAGTAAAGAGAATAATGAGATATTTGAAAGGAATAAAGGAGTATGGTCTATACTACAAGAAATATGAAAAATCTAAATTGAGAGCCTCTACTGATGCTAATTGGGCTACAAATATTAATGACAGAAAGAGCACCAGTGGAGGAGCATTTTTCTTAGGAAAAAGGATGGTTACATCGACTAGCAAGAAACAAAACTGCATTTCTTAATCTACTATTGAAGCTCAATATGTTGTTGTTGTTGTAGTAAATTGTAGAAAAATTATACGGATCAAACAACCACTCAAAGGTATGAAGGAGGAAATCACTAAACTTGTGATACTTTATTGTGTAATACAAGTGCTATAAATATATTAAAGAATCATGTGATGCATACAAAGAATAAGCATATTACAATCAAGTATTATTATTTGAGAGAATTAGTTCAAGATAAAGAGGTGAAGATGGAATATGTCAACACCAAAGAACAAATCACTGATATCTTCACAAAAGCATTACCAAAGTATACTCATGAGTATATAAGAGGTAAACTAGGGGTGATACCCCTATCAAAGGCTATTTAAGAAGCATGAGGAGTGCTCTACATCAAACAAGTTGATTGACATATGGTACACATTGATGTAGTGGATCTTAATTTAGGAGCTGCCTAAAGTAATCAAAGAGCTGGAACTATAAATCAATCACAAGCAAGGTGACTGAGGGAGAAATTGAAAATATTCATATCTGCATATGAAGATGACAAGTCTTTGGCATTTTTGTCAAAGAGGGAGTGAGTGTGTTGAGAAAGAAAGTGTATATGTTGATTACATCTACCTAGTAAGAGGGAGATAATGTTGAGGGAGATATAAGAAGTGATCAAGAGGGAGTCATAAGGAGTCATAAGGATGAGTTGATTGTCTATTAATTAGAAAAAAAATTTGTAACCTATTCAAAAGATGAAAAGTTGATGATAGAGGAAGAAATTTCAATATAAGAAATTATTTTCTTTTTACTATTTTGATTGGTCATACTAATTAAGTTTGGTCAATTTGGTTTGCCATCAATGCCAAAGAGGGGGATTGTTGAAAATAGATTGATACAAGTATGATAAATGTGTTCCAATCATACCTGCTACTTGTTGGTAAGACAATTACTTATATGATTTAAGTAATATCATTTATTTGATTGATGAAGAGGATTTGATCAAATGAGGTAACAATAACACCTAGTGGAAAGGTTGAGTTATGATATGAAAAGGAGTACAAGAATTAGTTAAGACAGTAATATTATAGTGCATTGATAATCTACTTAAGGTTGTAAAGGTTGGTTACACTAAGTAAGTTTAGAAGAACAAGTTAAATAAAGTTTGTCTACCTAGCTTGACCGAGTAGATAGTAGGTACCAAGCAAAGTTAGTGCAAGCTGAGTAGAAAATTAGTTGGAGCCAAGAAAAGTTGATTTTAATGTAAGCCAAGTGAAATAGTGTAAGCGAGGAAAGTTTTGTTGATGCAGAGCACCAATAAACTTTAGTTTGTGCCAAGTATTTTGACAGTGGATGCTAAGAAATACAGTATGTACCAAGTATCAGAAGCTAGTTAATGTTGAATATCATTATTATGAAAAGGATCATGAATTCGATGAATCTAAGCCGACAAGTTTGATTTCTTGGATTGTGTGAACTATATGGAAGATAAGGTTGATGAGTTGTTGGCATAAAATCCATGGTAAATCATTTTTAGGAAAATTCAAAGAAGATTGAAGGATAAGTTTCTAGAAGAGAATGAAATAAAATGAGGGGTAGATTCATTGAATCCTACCTAATCTATCCTGACCCTAAAATGGACAATGGAGGATGAATGACAAAATATCTTAATTCTTTATTTATGTAGATGGATGGTTAGAAGCAAAGGTTGTCATGTGCGAGAACCTAAGGAAGACAAGGAGTCTAGGGTATTGCTTCATTCAGTGACCTAAGAGAAGAGACTAAATTGGAAAACAAAGCAAGAAGGCTTAAGGGTATGGATGCTTGAAGGGTGAACAAGCTATTAGAGTTGAAGAGTGTGAAAGCCAAGTAGAATGGAGGACTGAAATAGAGATCTATAATTTGAAAATGTAGTTGTAAGTTATTATTACATTAAGCCTTACTGTTACTCTCTAACCATTGTATCAGTCTAGGATAAATCCTTTGGATTAAGGTTGAACTAACAGTCATTTGTAAATCTTTTAACTAGGTGACATTCCAAGTGAATGATCTGAATTTCTCTAACAAGGCTCACTCCTATCAAGTTGATTGAAATCCTTTAGCTAGGTCACATTTAATAGTGTGTATTGTAAACTTTAATAGGGTTGGCCTTTTACAGGGCATCACTTTAGAAGAGTGAGAATGAGTAGCACATTACTAGTAGTTTTCCCAAATTGGGTTTCCATGTTAAATCATTGTGTCAAATGTGTTACTTTTTTTTTATGTTTCATGTTTACATTTCTGCAAATTGATTTGATAGTAACCTACAAGTTTAAGTGATTGCATAATCAAATGGATGGATGCATGATTTAAATGTTTTATGGATATGGGTTCACTAGCTGTGAAAAGTTTTATTTGTACATCTGGACCTTGGATAACTGATTCAACCCTCCTCTCAGTTATTCTAAATAATTCCAACATTATTCCCCTATCTAATGCTCACTAAAGTTCAAGATAATGATACATCAACTGAGTTTCATTGAAGCTCTATCAAGTTGATACAGATTGTTACACTTAAAAGTATGAAATTCAAAACATATTGCATATGAATCAATACAAAAGGTATGTAGTATATTCAAAATGTGTATCCTTTTGCATTTGATGTCAAAGAGGGATAGTTTAGTATCTCAAGGGGGAAGTATACATATGATTAGAATATATAACAAAGAGAGAGAATAATGAAAAAAGTACAAAATAATGTAATGATAGACAAAAGAGGGAGAAGTCATTTGGAAGCTGCTGAGAAAAATCCAAGCAAAATCATAGAAGGATTTGGTATAGATGAGAATCATAATGAAACTAATGATATTATCTAATTGCTCATACTTTTATCTTTGTATGATTGACATAATTTGTTATCATCAATTCCAAAGAGGGAGGATGTTGGATACAATTCTATAAATTATATATTATCAATAATGTTAGACAAATGCCAGTATTAACCAAGAAAATCATAGTGTTAACCAAGTAGTCAAACAATGAAGGAATCATAGTGTTAACTGAGTAGTCAAGTAATGAAGAAATCATAGTATTAGCCAACTCTAGTCAGGCAATGAAGAAATCTCAATGCTAACTGAGTAGTCGGGCAATGAAAGAATCACAGTGTTAACCGAGTGGTTAATCCTAGTATTAACCAGGTATCATTAGATTAAACATGTTAATTAATTGACTAATTAAGGCTAACTAGTTGGATGTTTAATTATTATTTGAAAAGGTATTCAAGTTAACTTGGGAAAGCTTATGATATATAAGAGAGGTCAAGATGTGCAATGAAAGTGTGAATATGGAGGTGGAACATAATGGATATGTGATTGAAGAAAAAGGAAGAGCAAGCAAGTGTGAAAGCTAAGAAACAAAGAATATTCTAATCATTAAGGATTGAGAGGTCAATCCAAATAGAGATAATAATTTGCAAAAGAAGTTGCTTCATAAATCAAGTCAAATTATTGTTACCTTCTAACCATTGTAGCAGTGAAGAAATCTCCTAATAGAGTTAACTTAACAGTTTGATTGTAAATCCTCTAACAAGGTGACATTTCAAGATTGAAGTGTTTTAAGACATCTAACCAGGCCACTCCTAACAAGGTAAACTAAATCCTTTAACAAGGTCATACTTAATAGTATGAATTGTAACATTGAACAAGGTTGGCTCCTAACAAGCCTCACTTTAAAAGAGTGAAAAACATTGTAAATAGTTGCATGGTAGTTTTCCCAAATTGGGTTTCCATGTTAAGTCTCAATGTCATATGTGTTCATGTTATTTTCTTTGTGTTTTATGTTTCTACAACTAAGTTACTAAAGATTAAAATAGATTAATAATCATAAGACTTCTTTGTTAACTGAATTACAACAAGAACTTAGTTTTTAACAGAGATGAATAAAGAATTGCATTATCATTAAAAAGTTTGATTTGACATCTAGGTATAGGAAATTATTTTTGTGGTAACTGATTTACCCCTCCCCTCTTAGTTACTCTCTTCATTTCCAATAGTTCCTTCCTACAGAACAATGAGGATAACAATGTGGATAGCTAGGGGACTAAATGCCCCTAGAAAGAAGTGCTTATTAAAGCACAATTTAACCCTATTTGATTTAGAGATAATATTAATTCAAGAGACTAAATTAAATAAAGAAGAAGGAACTAAAATTGAAAAGAAATTGGGCAACTGTAAGATAGAACTAGTAGAATCTAATCGAGCATTAAGAGGTATTGGTATCATATGGAATCCTTGAAAAATAAACTTTGTCAAAACCATCTCAAATAATAATTGGATGGGGGGGGAGAGTCAAAAGTTTTAGACATAACATCCAATTGACTCTCATCAATGTATATGGGCCCATTCAAACTATAGATAAGAAAGAGATCTGGTATGAAATCAACACATTTATGGAAATCAACCATAGAGATAATTTCAATACAATCCTTAACCTAGAAGAAAAGTATGGTGGATTTCAAACAGTAACACAGATAATAGAAAGTTTTAGAAAATGGTTTGAAAGGAATAGCCTAATGGATATTCCACCAAGTAATGAAATATTTATTTGGAACAACAAAAGACTAGGCTTCTATCACATTGCATAAAGATTAGATAGATTCATATTTAAAAGGGTTTTAAGTGGTATAAATTTAACATTTCATTCAACTATTTTGCCAAATGTTCATTCAGACCACTTCCCAGTCAAATAGAATTTGAAGAAGCCCATAATATATCAAGAAATCCATTAAATTTTGAAAAAATATGGTTTTTGAACAACAATTTTATGAACAATATCAAACAATGGTGGCAAAAAAGTACCTTTTAGGGATCTAAATTGTATCATTTTGTCTCCTAACTAAATCTACTTAAAGGAGACTACAATAATGTAGTTAAAGAAATATTAGATAATGAAGAAGAAATATAGAAACTTGATGAATAAATAATAAAAAATTAAATGTACAATGAAAAATACATAAAAGAAAAGGAGTTATTAGCAAAACAAGAAATTTTTTGGAAACAAAAATTGAGAGAAACATGGCTAGCTAAGGTGGATCTTGACACAAAGTTTTTCATAATAATACTATTAACAATAGAAACATTAACATAATTACTAAAATCAGAAATAATGAAGGAACCTTGGAAAAAGACCCTACTAAAATAGAGGAAGTTTTTGTGATTTTTTACAAGAACATCCTAAATAATTTTTATAGCTCTAACTGAACTACACAAAATAAAATGGTGAATGCCATCCCTAAACTCATCATAACTAAGGATAATAAACTATTAAACACACCATTCATTATAGAGGAAATAAAAAAATACTATTCAACCTTAACACAAATAAATCACCAGGTTAAGATTGCTTCCAAGCCTTCTTCAAGAAGTGTTGGGATATTCTAAGGTTTGACCTTTGGAAAGCAATAGGAGCTTCTAGAAAAGCATGATCACTATTAACTAAAATTATTAATACCTTTTCAACACTAATATTGATAAAAAACAAATCATGAGGAACTTGGAGATTTTTACCAATAGCATTGTGCAATACAATATACAAAATTTTATCAAAAGCATTAGCCTATAAACTATAAAATGTGTTTCCTAAAATAATATTAGAAGAACAAACATGCTTCATTCTAGGTAGATCTATTTTAGATGGAATTATCACTATCCAAAAAAAAATCCATTCAACTCTAAATAACAAGGAAGCATGTATGCTCATGAAGTCGGATATCCAAAAAGCATATGCCATGATGGATTGGAGATTCCTTTGCAAAGCCCTAGAAGCATTCAATTTTTTCACATCAATGGATAAACCTTATCTTCACTTGTATTGTCACACCCAAAATATCTCTTCTCATTAATGGATCTCCAAAAGGATTCTTCAACATATCTAGAGGAATCAGACAAGTAGATCAAATCTCACCTGTTTCATTTACTATCATGGTCAAAGCATTTGGGAGAGAAATTAAAAAAGATCAATAAGAAGGGAAGATTAAAGGGATAATTGTAGTAGGAAATATCTCTAATGTAACCCACAAACAATTTGAAAATGACACGATTCTACATTGGGAAAGCACAACAAAAGAATCTTAAAACTTCAAAAACATTATACAAACTTATATAGAAGCATAATGGACAAAGGTTGTTGACATTCTAGTCATATTTTTTATTAGTGACATAAACTTATTTAGATTGTAAGTATCTATTGGGCAGTTAACTGTGTTAACCAAGCATTTGAGTTGCTACCAAGATCTTTGGACAGATTTCAGTTTGCACCAAGCAGTTACTACTATGGTGGTGATCAACAGTATAAACCAAGCATATTACTATATGTCAAGTTTACCAATGCAAACTAAGTTGTGCAGTGCTTATCAAGTTCACAGTTGATGTGATGTGAGTCTAGTGTTAACCAAGTGACTCATTTTATACCAAGCTCATAGTGATAGCATTGACTAAGCTTTACAGTGTCAATCAAATGATTCAGTTTATATGTCGAGTTTCATAGTATTTACTAAGTCACTAGTGCAAAATGAGTTCAAGAACACTTGGAAGTGATTAGTATGGACTGAACTTCTACGTCTATCGAGTGCATGACAATGCCTAGCATTAATAGTGGATGTCGAGTATCAGAACCTCCCCAAGTCAGTATTTAGAACCTGAGTTTCTACACTTTGGTTGACTTTGTAATATTTGTGTAAACTTCTATTGTGGCCAACTTTGTAATTTGTAAATTGAATTGGTATATGTGTAATGTATTGTGTCACATCCAAAAGATGAGAATGGAATGGAAGTAATGTAATAATCAGAGAAGAGTAGAAGAGAAAATTACAAAGGCTACAATAGTATAAGGAGAAAAAAAGATTTATCTATCACAGTAAGGTGATTTGTAGACTCAAGGGAATCTCATTCAGCAAACCAAGTTGCAGATCAGAGATTAGCTACTACTTCATCCTAACAGGTGGATCAGTCAAATCCTTTAATAAGGTAGAGCTAACAGTCTTGTGTAAATCTCTTTACTGAGTGCATACTTCATTGTATGTAAATCCTTTTGCAAGGTGGACCTAGCAGTCATTATTTCTCCTAATAGGGAAGATCATCGGAAGTGATCATTGTAAGCCTTAACAAGACAACTTTATACGACAATACTAAAGCTTGTGGGTATCATCCCCACCCCAGTTTTACTTTCTATTTGGAAGGTTTGTGGGTCACCAAATTGTGTGTCAAAAGTGTTATGTATGCTTTAATGTTTTCAGTTTCTCATTCATGCAATTAGATCAGAATTCACATGAAGGATTAATTACTAGTTAAGGATTAAATTTTATAAGTTACTAATTCACCCCTCCCCTTTTAGTAAGTTAGCCTATCATAATATTTCCAACAATTAGTATCAAATCTTTATGGTTCTCAGAGAAAAGTTTACTAACTTGAGCAAAGATCAAAGGCAATGGAGGTATTCAGACTTGACAAGGCTATTGAAAAGAAGCTAGATTTGGAATTGGCTATTGGACAACTCAAGAAAGAAAAAGAGCAACTCTCTCAATCCCTAAAAAGAAGGAAAGATTTTGTAATCCAAATAATGATCCACTCTACATTGAAGAAAGAATTGAAGACATCCACTCAAGAAATTCAAATGAAGTTGATGAAGCAATCAAAGAACTATTGGAAAAGAATAGTAATCTTCAAGAAGAAGTAAGAAAACTAAGAAGAGAGCAAGAAATTTAGTCAGTAAGATTGTGTGAAGTCATGGAAGAGAAAAAACAAATAAGAGAAGAGATAGAAGGAAAGAACAATGAAATTCAACACCTATTCCTTCAATAAGAAAACTTCATTGATCAGCTCACCAATGCAAATGAAGAAATCATGAATCTAAGATCAAAGAATGAAAGATTGCAAAATGATCTAAACATTGAAAGGAAAACCAATGAAAGGATGATAAGATCTCAAGAAAACATGAATTAGTTGGATGAGCAAAGCCATTACAAACAAAAAGGAAAAGAAGGAATTTGATATAAAAAAGAAGGTGAATCATCCAAGTAAGGAGATCAAAAAAATCAAAGACCTACTTGTAGTCACTATGGTAAGATAGGTCATACATCAAACAAATGTTGGAGAAATGAGAAAGAAAAATTCAATGGAAAATTCTACAATTGTAATCAGCATGGTCATAGAGCAAATGAATGTAAAGAAAAACCAAAATTTGAAGGCAAACATCACAAATGTAAGAAGCATGGACACAAGTCATCAGAATGCAAAACTAATATATTGAATCTAGTAGAATAGATTGCAAAAGCTATATTTGGTTGAGACTACAACACTTGGTGTAGATGCCATTACTATGGAGAATTTGGACACATTGGAATGAATTGTGAGAAGCATCACATGAGGAAAAGAGATACTACCAAAAGATGTTTCATTTGTACAAAACTTGGTCATCTTGCCAAAAACTATATGAATACTAGAAGAATTGAAGATGAAAAGAAGGTGAAAGTTGATAACATCAGAAAGTAGATGAGACAACAATGGGTTCCAGAATCTTTAGAAAATTCAAGTCTGACCAATGATGATCAAGTCACTCAAGAATTGGGTGACTCCATCATTTCCACCTGATTTCTCAAAGGAGAACTAGAACTAGGATACTAAAGAAGACATCTTATATCAATTCTAGTTGACATGATAAAATATCCATATCAACATTCAAGATGCAAAGGGATTACTGAGTAAGAGATGGTACTCACTACTAAGTTACTATCCTTACTGAGAGCGGTTGGGTTGCAAACTCGACTAAGTATTCAATGCAATTGAAGTGGATGATAGTCTATCATTTGAGAAAACAATCATACCAGGAATTTATGGCAATTGAATGCAAAAATTTGATAAAAAAAGGGTGAAATCAACGTCATTTCTCATTATAAATTTTTGAGAGTTATCTATGCAGAGCGATCTTCAGAGCATTAAAGTGATTTGAGCGATTTTTTATTGAAAGTTTTCATATTCCTCAAACCCTATCAAGTGAAGATGGCATCCACTAGCAAAAAAAAAAAAAGAGGTTTAGACATGTTGGTTTGAGGCATGGAATGGAAGGCACCAGATTTTAAGTTGACTCCTGCCATTACAGAAACCCTAGATCCGAGTGGAGCGCAGTGACAAATTCCACCAAATGTACTATTAATCAATGATATTTGTTCACATTTCAAATGTGCTATTCAAGATATTGGAACACTGGAGATGGATGAATTGTTTAAGGAATTATTCATTAATAGTGTGTTGAAACCTAAGCATCAACATCTTGAAACAAAAGGTTTAACTCATATTCCGCATATGCCACGAGATTTCTAAGTAAAATGGATAAGGTTTATCCTTAGCCATGTGCACAATGGTCAGCTATGGTTGGAACAACCAATTTTGATAACTAAGAGAATGATCCATAGGATCACTGGTCTTCCCATGTTGACAAAGGTGAAAATGATTAAAACCCTAGGTTAGGTTGAACTAGAGAAGAAAACCCTTGCTGAGTGGGATGGAAGGGGAATGAAGATAAGCTATGTCATTGACATGGAATTTAAGTTCAGTATACATCTCATCACTCACAAAATCTATGGCTCAAGCAAATTGAACATCGTATCTTGTGAAGTAGTTGATTTAGCATATAAGGTGGTCAAGAATAGCCTATCACTTGACCTTGCTGAGTTACTACTAAACTAGTTTGACAGGAACATGGAGAGCATCAAAACTTCAAAGAAAAATCCATACAAGTTTGGTTCACTCTTTACTTGTTTATTTTTCTACGTTCAAAAGTTCTTCCCATCAAAAGGTACAATAGTTTGGAGAAAAGATGTACCCATTCTTTATCAAATTAATGAGTGCATTGCTAAAATGGGAGAGAATTATGCAAGTATTAAGGATAACTACTTTGATGAATTCAAAGAGAAGATGAATAACAGATTCAAAATTCCAAGAAAGCTAGTTGAGGATTACAAAGATGATGTTTGTTTCATGGTTGATAGTGACAAAGTATACATTCAGGCAGTTAAGCCAAGGATAGTATGGGTAAAACCTCTTGGATATGAGGTGAAACACTGATGAAACCAAAGACATAATTGAGGCATTGATAAATGAGCCTGTTGATCTTAAAGCTACTTACTTTGGTAGCTATGATGAGGCAAAGGCCAGAATAGAACTAGAAATCAAACTCCCTCAAGTAGTCAACAAGGGCAAGAAGAGAATAGCTAAACTAAAAACTAGTTCCACTCTTCTGTTGACCAAAGGCAAAGGAGAGGATGAATAAGTAGAAGATGAAGAAAAGTTAGAGGAAGAAGAGCTAGTAAAGAAGAAAGGTAAAGTAATTATTACCAAGCTTCCTAAGACATCTACTACTATGTTCTCTAGAAGATCATCTAGGAAGAAAGTAGATAAAGAAGGAGGAGATACAATCTTCAAGAGGTCTTCACCTACCTTTGAGGAAAGGATGAAAGAATTAGAACCAAGATCTGGCATAACAAACTTCAAGGCACTAAAATATGAGACCAGGACTATAGATGAGAAAAAGAAAATAGAAGAAGTGTTAATAACTAAAATGGGTAAGTGGAAATACTCCCTAGACCAACTTGCTCAGTAGATTCCTAATGTTTTAATGGAGAAAGTCAAGACAAGATGGGAGCATGCCATGAAAATTGCAAAATATATATATGAGTAGACCCTGAGGCAACTCATGCCAAATTTGGATGACAAGGAGGTGAAGGAATCTCTAAAGAAAAATGAAGAAAAGCTAACTTTGAGATTCAACACTTGTGTTATTGAAAGATATAGAACATGTTGTGAAGAATGCTACAAACACGTGGAAGAATGTTTATCTTCTTCACAAGCCAAGTAATTTTGTAGTTAGTGTAAGTGACAAGGATGATAATGAAGATGATGATTATGAGAAAGATGAAGAAATTGATAATGAAGAATTCACTCATTTTGATAAAGTAGATGATGAAGAGGAATAGGGATAGGAAGCTACCGAGGAAGACTTACCAAATGTGCAAGATATTGAGGAGATTGACCCTATAAATATTGTTGCAATGGTCATAGCCTCACTTCCTCATTCTCTAAGAAAAACATTAAAAACACAAAGCTCAGAGATAGCTTCAGCAGGATTGATTGTGACTAGCACTGAAAGCATGACCACTCAATCAATCTTTGCACCTATCTAGATCAATACTTCATTGATAGAAGTGGCAAGAATTTCATCTACTGAGTAGCAAGCTCTTCCTTCTACATCATTTTTAGCTACTCAAGGTATTATAACAATGAGTGTAATATCCACTTTTTTAGCAAGTTCTACCATTTCTACAATAGTTTCCATTCCTACCATGCAAGTAATAAGTGCAAGGATAGTTGAGACCAAGCCTCAACCAAGCACAAAATTATTGGGAAAAGGCAAAGAGAAGGAAGAAGATATAGATCTTGATGAGGAGATTTCCATTCCTAATTGGGACATCTCTATTCTCAATCCTGATCAAATGCATTTTTTTGGAGAACTTCTTCAAAAGAAAGCTAAGCAGCAAAGGCTTAGAGAGGAAAGCAAAAAGGAATTTAAAATAATTGAGGATACTAAGAATATTTTAGAAGAGGCTCTAGGGATAGAGGTTGATACTTCTCAACCAATTTTGTATCAGTTAGCAGAGATAGTCAAAAAATATAATGAAGATTTGGATGGACGAGACAAATCATTGGAGAAAGTTGAGAAAAGTTTGAGAATAAAGTTTTAGAACTTATTTCTCAATAAATTTCTATCCATCAAGTAGAATTATCTAGTATTCTAGGCACTCTAGAGATCTTCAGCATCAATGTATCTTTACTTTTTGGTAAACTTTATGATACATCAATCTTCACTTAGGAAATAGGAGCTAAATTGTCAAAGATTGATGAGGATCTAAAGGCAAGTGCACAATAGTTGCAACTTGACCCGAGTCCAAGCTCAACCCACTTCAACAAGATCAGATTTCTAACAAATATGTAGGTAGAATTGCTAAGAAAAGAGGCTAGAATAAGATCAACATTGATAGACATTAAAAACATGATTCTCCCAAACATAGATGCACTACAGAAGCACATTGCACATGCAAAAATGCTCATCCATGACAATAACTTCTCCATTGTAAACCATATGATAGAATTGTCAACATAAGTGTAGATTGTATTGCACACATGCAAGGTGTTGTAAGAGAATTAGGACAAGACTTTGGCACTTATCTTGAAGGTACATTTAGATTTCTTGTCACATTTTGGCATTTACTATATAAATATATATAGCATAAATCATTGGCATTAATTTCAAAAAGGGGGAGAAGATTGAAAGATTGTAGAGAAAATGTATATTGTATAAAGAACAAGAAAAATGTATATATCAGATGTATAATATACTATATATTATATATGGGGAGCATTACCATGTATAGAAATACATCTCTTACAAAACCACTTTTGAAAAATCTCAAAAATAAAATACTCTATCGAGTTGGAGGCATAAGGTGATGGATAAAGATGTTCTTAAACATTCTTGAATTCAATTTTGACTAATAAATGTTCTTGTCACTAATGCCAAAGGGGGAGATTATTGACATTCTAGTCATGTTTGTCATTAGTGACATACACTTATTCAGATTGTAAGTATCTACCAAGAAGTTAACAGTGTTAACCAAGTATTTTAGTTGCTACCAAGTTCTACAGTTGCTACCAAGTCCTTTGGATAGATTTTAGTTTGTACTGAGCAGTTACTACTATGGTGATGATTAGCAATGTAAACTGAGCATCTCAGTATATGGCAAGTTTACTAGTGCAAATCAAGTTGTGCAGTGCTTACCGAGTTCATAGTTGATGTGATGTGAGTCTAGTGTTAACCATGCTACTCAGTGTTAACCAAGTGACTTAGTTTATACCAAGCTCATAGTGATAGCATTGATCGAGCTTTGCTGTGTGAATCAAGTGATTCAATTTATAAGCCAAGTTTCACAGTATTTGTTGAGTCACCAGTATAGATTGAGTTCAAGACCACTTGGAAGTGATCAATATGGACCAATCTTCTATGTCTACCGATTGCATGATGATGTTGAGCATTAATATTGGATGATGAGTATCAGAACCTCACCAAGTCAATTTTCATAACTCGAGTTTCTACAATTTGGCCGACTTTGTAATATTTGTGTAAACTTGTATTGTGGTCGACTTTGTAATTTATAAATTGAATTGGTATATATGTAATGTATTGTGTCACATCTGATGGATGAGAATGATATGGAAGTAATGTAATAATGAAAGAAGAGTAGAAGAGTGAATTACAAAGGCTACAATAGTATAAGGAGCAGCAAAGATTTATCTATCACAGCAAGTGATTTGTACACTCAGAGGAATCTCATTCAACAAACCAAGTTGTAGATCAAAGATCAGCTATTACTTCATCTCAATAGGTGGATCATTCAAATCCTTTAACAAGGTAGACCTAACAATCTTGTGTAAATCTCTTTACCAAGTGCATAGTTCATTGTATGTAAATCCTTTTGCAAGGTGGACATAGAAGTCCTTATTGCTCCTAACAGGGCATATCATTAGAAGTGATCATTGTAAGCCTTAATAAGCCAACATTATACTAAAATACTAAAGCTTGTGGGTATCATCCCCATCCCAGTTTTACTTTCTATTTGGAAGGTTTCTAGGTCAACAAATTGTGTGTTAAAAGTGTTATGTATGCTTTGATGTTTTCAATTTCTCATGCATGCAATTAGATTAGAATTCACATGAAGGATTAATTTCTAATTAAGGATTGAATTTTATAAGTTACTAATTCACCCCTCCCCTCTCAGTAACTTAGCCTATCATAGTATTTCCAACAAAGGTTAATGCTAAAAATTTAGATATATTTTTTATTACTCCTCCAAAATTAGAAGATGAAATTTGAAATATTATGGGATTTAGGAAAGGTTCATTTCCCTGCAAATACATAGGAATTAATCTAGAAAAAGTTCTAGAAGCTTCAAAATATGGGACCCCATCCTAGAAGGAGCAGATAAGCACATAGAAAATTGGAAAGGGAAATGGCTTACTAAGGCAGGCAAAACTACAAAAATTAAAGCAATGCTATCAACCATACCTACATATCAAAATGTCACATCTTCCCTTGCTAAAAGGAGTGACTAAGAAACTAGAGAGAAAAAAAAATTGGAAGGGGATAGAAGAAAATAAGAAAATAGCTTTGATAAAATTGGAAAATATATGCAAACTAAAAGAACTAGGAGGCTTAGGATTTAAAAATTTAAGTTGGAAAAATGAAGCTTGGAGGCCGAACTAGTCTAGAGAATGTATCAAGAGAAAGAAAATGAGTGGGCAAAAATTCTTTATCACAAGTATCTAAATAGTGCTAACCCAATATCTCTATTTAGAACAAGGAACCTATTGACACAAAAGTGTATACCCTTTCTTGAGGTATGAACCTCAAGAAACCTTGTGTAACATGTAAATGTCCTCCAAGTATGGGACTTGTGCTTTGAGGCCAAATCTTTACAGAAGGCTAGCTTCTTTACTATCAGGGTGCACCTAGACTACTACTTGGAGGGAAAAGGAAGAAGGAATGCATAAACTAAAATTTTGAAAGGGAAAGGTGATGCATCAAGATAGAACATGGTTATAATCTCTTCCCATGAATGCACAACACATGAATGAAATACCCAAATACACAAATCTTAACTCTATTCTACACTCTCAAAACTCACATGCAGGTTTGGAGTTGATTAAATGCTAAAAGGAAAGACATCTTCATAATGCAATGATTATTAACATATTAAACACAACATATAACCCTGAGAAGTAGGAAAGAAACATTCAAAACAAGGCAAGATTTTTTAGAAATCATGAATGAAAAGAAGAGGTAAAAATAGAAATTTCATTAATGGAAAGCAAAAGGAATACAGTTGCAAAGCATAAGGCTACTACAAAAATATAACTAGAGAAGAACCCTTAAGAAATATTTACAATTTCCTTTTAAAGAGGTCAAACATGTAACTCTAATGTTTACACTAAGTTCAAACCCCAACCAGGGTGGAGTCAAGCTACCAAGGAGAGAAATAACTGAGAATCAAAATAAAATTTGATCATGAAGTGAAATTTCTACCGGAAGTGATAGGAAGATCCTAGAATGATGCACCCAGGCACAAGAGATCAAATAACCAAAAATCTTATCATTTCATACATTAAAAAGGCATGGAGTGTAATGGCATCATGCAAACAAGGCACAAGAAGTCACTCAACATTGAACTAACCTTTATAACATTTCATGGACACATAATGTGGGGAAGGATAACAAGATGTGCTATCCACCCGCAACATACAAGGTTGACCACACTGGAATATGATTTTCTCAAAACTGAATGTTGGCCATCGATGAAGATATTCCCCTTAAGAAGGATGACTGAGATGTTGTGGTAATCTCCCCAATGAGATATTAGGTTGCAACTATTGATGTAGATTCTTCCTCTCAAGATGGATGACTAAGATGCAAGAGAATCTCCCCTAACAAGAGATCAAAACAAAACCATCGATCAAGATGAGCTTTATTTCTAGTGGACAGTTGAGATGTAGTAAGGAGACTCCAAGATGAACTAGACCATCCACCACATTGCATATTTCTAGACCTCAAGACCTTGTAGAGACTCTACAACCATGAAGAAATGCTAAAATGGCAATATGTGACTTTATCTTGCACTTCCAGGAGGATGGGCAGATGTCTCACGATAATGCAAGAGCCATTGATATGATTTGTTGTTTGAAAGAATAGATGATGATATTTTAATCTTCCATTGAATCTCCTTATTTGATATACACATGTGCATTTTAGGCTAACTTAAGTGCTAGTGATGGGAACTTCCACCGCATGGCATAGTTCTAGAGCTCAGGGTCTTACAAAGACTCTACAACTTGAAGAAATGCTAGAATGGCAATGCGTGGCAACATTTCACACTTTTGGAAGAATGGGTATATGTCTCCCAAAAACATGAGATTCATTGGATCTTGTAGCTAGAGTCAACCCAACCAAGTATAAACTAAGTTCACTTGGAGAGAGGAAATGCTAGAAAGGTGACACATGACAACATGACACAATTCTAAGCTTCAAATCCTTGAGAAAGTATTGCATTATGAGGAAGCACTAGAATGATGATGCATGGAAGCATCTTGTGCTTTTGGGAAGATGGAAAGATAGTTCACAAAAATATGAGAGCCGTTGGATCTTAGTGGGTGAATCCAAAACAAAGAGTTCAACCCATTGAAAATTTCTCTAATTGGATATCAATGATGGGTTGAATGGGGGGCAAAAATGGCCAACAAAACCTATCAAAAGGTTCTAAATCATAAAATTTAATGTTACAATGTCATCCTATCATTAATAATAATCTTACGTGGGATATAGGAAAACAGAGGAAGCTTTATTTTAGGAAGACTCCTGGGATGGACTCCCAACCCTAGATAGGTTTAATCTTCCAAAAAATATCAAAAACACATTAGTCAACTTGTGGGGTAAGTAGGTTAATGACTGCAAGAAAGTAAAAATGGAAAATGGAAAAGAATCCTAGACATGGGAATTAGTAGAAGGAATTAATTTATCAATAGAGGAAAGATAATCTTTCACAAACTTTCTTAGTCAGAGGTAGACTAACCACAAAATTAGAAAAGATAAATTATTCTGGGGAGCATCCAAGGATGGGAAGTACAATGTAAAGAAAGGATAGAATCTTATAATTAATTCTTAAAGATGGTAAAAGATAAACATTCCACTTAAACTATGCTAGGATCTGACATGCCTACCTAAGGCTGGCATATTTTTATGGGTTGCAAGACAGAAGAGAATACTGACAGTAGATAGAATCACTAATATGGGCTTTTAGCTCCCCTCAAGATGTCCTCTTTGTAAAAATAATTCAAAGACAACATAACATTTATTATATCAATGCTCCTTCATGAGAACAAGTTGGTACTAGTTATATTAGAAACTCAATTGGGCTACAACCTTTCTAGAAAACCTTGTGAATCATCTAAATAGTTTTCTTAATTTGGGAAACACAAAAGTATATAGTAAAATTTGGAATATTTTTCCCTCTATTCTCTTGTGGGAAATAAAAAAGGAAATAAATAGAGCAATATTCAATGACTCCAAAATGAACATCTCTACCTTCCTCAACAAAGTAAAAGCTAGTACTACAGAATTCATGAATAAAAATCCAAGAAACACAATCAAAGAAGGATCATTTTCAAATTGGGATGCAAAAATCTTAAAAATTGGACCAATCTCATTAACCCACCATTGGTATATTCAAAGAAAAATAAGAAATAAAGAGAGGAGTGTAGATGGGAACCTCCCCTGTTAGGATGGACTAAATTGAATTTTGACGAAGCATCCTGAGGAAACCTTGGTAAGGCAAGACTAGGTAGCATTATCCTCGTAGAGACTAGATATTAGATTGTAAAGTGACCCAAACCATTAGGAGTCATCTCGAATAATATAGTAGAATTACAAGCTCGAGTGGAGGGACTTAATCTAAGCCTAGATTTAGGTATAACAAAATTAGTCATTGAAGGGGATTCCCACGTAATTTTAAATGTGATAAGAAAATGTATCACCCCTAATTAGAAAATTAATTCTAAGCTCAAAAATGCTCTATCTCTCTTTGACAAGTTTGAAGAAATAAGAATCCAACATATATATATCGAGAGGGAAACAAAGAAGCAGATCAATTACTGAATAAGGGAGTAGATGGGAAGGACATCTTACTAAAAATAGATTAGTCTTCCTTAATCACACTCTCAACAAGATCCATTCCCAAAGGACTCTAAGAAAATTCATTCATCCCATTGATCATATTGTCATTTTCACATGTATCTCTACATACATCATGTAATTAGATAGTTTGTCTTTCCCTATCACAAGTTATTTTCTTAATCTTCCCTCTTAGTTCTTCCTTGCTCCTTATCCATACTATCCCTTGTTATCCTTATTAAATTTAACACCCTTGTTATTACATATCATTTTAACATTGCAGAAATTGTATTATAATTATTAGAATTAAGATTAAATTAGACAGACAAGAGACAATTTGAAGTATGGTATATAATTTCCTATAGAACATAGAAATAATAAATTTACTTAAGCATAAATATAAGAAAAAATTAAATAAGGGTATTAATAAAGCCTAAAAGTACATGGATCTCAATTTTAAATGATTACAAACTCTCTAGCAATGCAATCAGGCAACACATTTTTTAATCATGATATGATCATATTATCTCAAGATATGGATAGGCTCCTTTTTAATTTCTTATCATGTTTCTCAATTAGAATCATTAAATTTCACTTCCCAAACTAGGACTTAACTCAATTTAGATTTATGCATGAAGCATAAAGTTTTTATCATCATCTTTTAGCTAAGGGAGTATTAAACACCTTTTCAATCCTTCTACGAGCTTTCTGAAGTTAGAAGCTTCTAGGCTTCACTATGGTCTCTATTTAATCCTTGGCTTTTTGTATTTTTGACACCTGTGCTTTCCCTCTTTCTTTTTTGTCATCCTTGAGTTGAGTCCGATCATTGTTTAAGTGTGGAATCTACTATCATGTCATTCCATTCCTTTGAGGACATAACTATGGGTTTTAGAGGCTATTTCAAGCCTAAAAGATAGAATAGATTTCTCAATCTAGTAGATGACATGACTAGGTTGGTTGTAAGTAGGGTATTAGGAAAAAAATAATTATTATGAGTGCACTTGGCATACTAACAACTCAGTAATTAGCTCTGTAATTGCTTGCATGGCTGGAGCATGGGTAGGACATTGGGATATTATTCACCTCTGTAACAGTCTACTTGAGGAGACAAGGTTAGATGGTCTTGAGCAAGTTATTTTAAGTATCACTAGGAACCTATAAATCCCCTATACAAAAGATTACATATCTAAGCCGATAGGTAGCTTGCTCAAGATAAGATTCTAAGACGTCCTATTCTCTAGATTAAGGATCTAGAATAATTCAATGAACTTTGGCCTAATATGAAAGTGAACATTCAATTTTTCCTAAGAGGAGGAATATCATTGAAGATCAAAACTAGGATTAGATCTATAATTAACTTAGAGCTTTTTTCTTTTATGTAGAGCCATTGGTGGACTTCTTAGATCTGAGTAAGCTAGAATTTTCCCTCCCTAACATCAACAAGTCTATAAAATAGAAAATAAAATTTGTACTCATGCTTGAATTGATGGAATTTGATGAAAAGGGAGGTTTAAGACTATACTATAATTTCTATGAAATTGTTAGGATTTGACAGATCCGAAACAAGATAAGAATAAATAGTTAAATGCAGAAATAAAAGAAGAATGCAAAATGAACATAAATAATACACAGATCTAATGTGGTTCACCCCAAAACTTGGGCTACATCCACCTATACAGCCTTCAACCTTTCTATTATCTTGCAAAAATGTACACCAACATTACAATATAAACATCAACACCCACTACATGACCAGTCGCCACAATATCAATAGGAGGACCTTTGAGTATTCCATCTTGTGTTTATTTCCTTGTGTGTTAATAGCTCTTGTGATAGGTGTTTCTCAATATATTTCCATATTAATGGTTGTGAGGTTGTTGTTTTTCTAGTTTTGTCTTATCCCTTAGGCTGTGGCTACCTTATGACTATGCCTTTTTGTACTCACCCAGGGTTTTTCCTTCATCTCCATGCAAGGGTTATTTTTGTCTTTGGTAATATTTTCTTAGTATTGATAATAGTAATGAATGGCTGAATCAGAGCAGGGTTTGGCACTAGTAATATATGTCATCATCACCTTGAATCATGCTAGATGAATAAAATTTATATCTATGTAGTAAGATGGACATAATAACAACCATTGATAAATTTTAAGGCAAATAAGAAAAAATTGAGAAGGTTAAAATAAATAGAGTTTGGATTAAAGTAATCTCTCTATTTAGTATTATAGCTTATTCATCATTAATATATAGAAGTAAGGATATTAAAACAAACATCAATCCTCTTAAGATGAAAATAAGTTATTCTTGAGCTATATTCATTTAGATGATTACATAATCTTTTAGATCTCATTTACATTATTCAAATCAAATACAAGCATTCATATAGTTCTCTATCAAATTAGTCAAATTAGCAATATGTTTAAACCAAAACTAGTCTTTAGTTTAAGCTTGAAGTAAATCATGAATTTTAATTTAACTAGTCTCTAGTAATAAATAAATAAGATTATAAATAGAGTTGGGATGTTATATAATGATTTAACATTATAGATTTATCACCCTTTATAAATCTAATTTTAATTGAAATGATTTATTAACCTTAAAATATAATTATAAATCCCTCTTTATTCTCACATCAAGAGGCCTATATTAACTAACCCTCTAATTCCCAAACAACTCACTCAAATATACAATATGCCTCAAGCATAAATGTACTTTTTAAGGCTTTTCCAATATAAAAAAATACAGATTTAAAAATTATTATAATACCCAACAATAAAAAATCAATACAAATTTATTAAACTATAATTTAGAAAATAAATGTCAAAATCTATAATGTGAATTGTATTCTAATTACTATCGTTTGCTTGAGAGTTGAAAGTTTTCTTAAGATACAAAGATTCAAGAAGGAAAGTAGAAATCCATACTGAATTAAGCCAAACTTGAAACTCGGTGCATATAGAAGTTGTTAGTAATCAAGGGGTTATTATAAAGATTCAAAAATCATCGACGCGTACCCTAACTAAAGGATCTTTCCAATTGTAAACTTAACAATGTAAAAGGAGCAATCTCTATAGACCCCAACTATTGGGGTCACATGTAAATAAATGCAAAGAAATAGTGAAATTTCATCATGCTAAGAAGCATGAATAGACCAAAAGAGTAATGGAAGGAAGTACCCTCCATGAAATTATGAAACTAGGGTATGCCCCTTTTAATACTTGTAATCATGTATAGGACTTTGGTCCCAGGCTAGACAAGAGGTTTTCTTCTTTGTTCTTCCCTACTAGTGCTCATTTAAATAGAGATTTGTTATTTTATTTCTTATAGTTTACCAATCCAAAAACAAAAAATTTTAAAATTTAATATTATATAATGAATACATAAACAATGACTATTGAAAATAAAGAAAAAATTAAAGATATAATAAAGGAAACAAATTATATATTTTACATTTAGAATGTAGAGTCATGAATGTCATGTTATTTATCTAGTTGTAATTTTAAAAAACATATTTGAATTACTCATTCAAGAAAGACTGAACAAATCTTCAAAGTGAAAATTTGGGTGACTCCCTCCAACTGCCAATGATATTGTGAGCAAATTCAAACACTAGATTGCAGGTCCAAAAAGTATAGTTCAACATCTGAAAGTTTAGATCACAGGCATGAATGACTAGTTGCATGATGTTAGCAATTGATCACTGAATGTGATGCATGTGTATGTTACCACCCTCAGCCTTCTATAGGAGGAAGTGATTGGAAACAAGATGGCTAATGAAGAGGATAACAAGGACCTATTCAAAATTTTCAATGATGAATGGGCCAACATCATGATGTCCAAGAAGCTCAAGATGGGTAATTGATTTGGGTTATGGATGCCTTAATGCTTTATTATTTTGTTAGTCCTCAGGGTTGTTTTAATGGTTTCTTTGTTAGCTCAAATGTTAAGATAAATTTCTTATGTTTTTCCCTTGCATGACATATTATGTATACTAAGCTTGAGACTTACTATGATATCTTTATCTTGTATTGCAATTGGTTATATGACTTAACTTGGTGGATTAGTTGTTTCTAGAAAATTATTTTTGATATAGGTAGATTTGGATGTTGTTTTTATGTTTCTTCTCACTCTTGCTATATTGTGGTTAATGTGTTTTAAATTGGTATCTAGTATATTTTAAATTTGTACCTTGGGCCAACACCCCCTTTTTTGCTACTTCTTTTTATAGAAAATAATTATTCTTGATTATTGTACACAATGTGAATGCATATTCATGAAACTTTTGTGTAGAATGCAAATAGATAGTGACGATGAACTAAACTAAACCCAAGATATCATCATCAGAATGCAATCTCTATGGGTGTCTCATGTTTCCCTAACTATAATTGCTAAAATAGCTCTTAGACCAACATCTTAGTGACAGTTCTAGAATGGGAGTATGCTAAAAATGCAGATCTATAAGAATGTAGACTATATGCTATCTAAATGGATATGCAACAAGCTAACAAGTAATAAATGATGCTAAATAATCATAGAAAAAATGATAAAATTCTATGAACTTGCTAAAATGCTAATGCTAAAATGAGGAATCAAAATGTGCCTATAGTGAAAATGCCTAGAACTTGGGTCCTTTTGCTCTTGGATTTCCCTTCTATTTATAGGATTTCAGAAAGGGTTGGGGGTAAGAATCAAGATTTTCACCTTTGACTAGTGGGTGAAAGTAAAACTAAAAATATCACATAAGAGACCAGGAGGAAGAGTCCAACAAACTTGATTTTGAGGAAAACTAAGGATATTTCTAATTCTTTTAAAATGAAAAAGGGAGATTTCCAATTTTGTGAGGATAAATGATTTTGTTGATTTAATAAATGTCTTATTTATTTTCAACACTTTTGTCTTTTTTCTCCTCCTTTTTGAATTTCATTTTATGAATTAGAATCATTTTTCTCCTCTTTTAAAGTTGATTTGGGTCTTATCGATTTGATAGGTGATTAATGATTTGATGTGATTTTTTATTTGAAAGTCTGTTATGTTTCTTCTAATTTTCTCTTTAATTTGCACTAATTGATCAGAATTGTGTGGTTTTGATCTTTTGATGATTGGATGTCTATTTGATGATATTTTGACATTTTGTCATTATCATGGTGTCTATCTATTGATGGTTTGATGTTTGACGTTGATGATTTGATGGTTTTATTGTCATTGATTTGATGATTTGGTTGCGGTGTTGATTTGATGTTACGATATTTCTGCTTGGATATCCTGGTTTTGGTAAACTTGATGTTTGAAATTTTTGGCTGTGGTAGGACATTTTTGAATTTTTAGAAAATTTGGATGCCCTAGTTTGATATGTATATACTACCCCTCAGAAATGAAATTGGAAAAAAATAATGGAAGTGCAAAGATTAAGTAGGTTCCAATTTAATTTCTAAAATGTTGGATAGTTGACAAATAAAGATGATCAGGTTGGTTTGATACCATACCTAATTTTTTTTGTTGAGAAAAAGGATGCCAATAGTGGGTAACGAGGGTGAAAAAGTGACATAAATGCCCTTAGGGGGGTTAAATAAGGCAAAAGATTTTTTACCGTTGTCATTTTCACACTTGCCTTTTGCATTTGGTGATTTGGAACTCTGATTCAGCAAGGATGGTGGTTCCTTTATGAGAGCATAGATTTGATAGGGGTCATCGATATGAACATCCAACAGACTACGGTACCGTGGTAAGTCATTGAGATCCTCTATTTTGAAGATTTTGCATGCATATCTGAGGTTTTTTGAAAGTTCCCATGATTTTTTGTAGAAAATGTGATATGTTTATCTTTTTAGCCCATTTACCTTGTCTTTAAGCACATTTGAATTTATTTAGCACATTCAAGGATTAGTATAGTGCATGCATAGGGTGAATTAGTGCGTATAGTAATCTTGTAGAGCATATAGGAGATTTAATAGCGCATATGAATAGTTTAGTGCATACAATGGGTCCTATAGTGCATATGTCCAATATTTCAATGCATTTGAATGAAATAGCACTTCTAATCCATAAAACAATGCATATGAGTATTGAAATAGTGCCTATACATGTTATAGTGCATACAAGGTAATGTCGAGCACATTCGCATGCTAAAGTAGCACACTGGCCTATTTTGATGCATTTAAATGGTTTGGCAGCGTATTTATCTTAGGAAATAGTGCAAATGATTATTTTAGTACAAAAATTGAGTGTAGGGCCTGAGTGAAGCATGAGATAATGCAAAAGACTAGATAGGTGATGCCCCTACAATAGTAATCAGTTATTCATGAAGTGATGTTGTAGGATCGATCTGATGATAGATAGGTGATGCCCCTACTTAGGACATAGAGTAGGGAAGACAAGCAAGTTCGACTCAAGATAGAGAAAGATGTGCAATAGGTCCAAGATAGAACCAGTAGCTAGGTAGCTAGATAGAAATATGAGATTGATGTTTAATGATCGCTTTATGATGAAAACTGAAGTGTTTAGTTTGTCTGATGAACAACAAGTGTGTGGGAAAAAGCTCATGGTACGAGGACTCCATCAACAAGGGATAGATGGATGTGGTTTCACATATTTGTTACAGATGCCCCAATTCTGAGTGAATAGGGGATTATTGACAACTATGGTTGAGTGGTGGCACTCAAACCACAACACATTTCATTTGTCGATGGGGAAGGTGATAGTGACTCCCAAGGATGTATACAATATTTTTCAGATCCCAACCATAGGGGATTTGGTTTATTATGATCAAACTACTGATGGTGTTGTGTTTCAAGACTTGTTCGAGGATGACAGTATTGGTGATGATAACGTGTCTTGGTTTTAGATGTTATAGTATGATGCATTGCTAACAGTGTTGGCTAGTTTGATAGGGGGATTTCTATTGCTAGATTACTGAGTGAAAAGATGTCTAGTTGGATGGGGCCAACTAATACAGGATACGATTGATGAGCCACAAAGATGTACATGGGGCAGCTGCATTTTGGCCTACTTATATCATGATTTACATCAAGTTGTGTATTCTAATGCATCATCATTGTTAGCAGGGGTGATTTTGTTACAACTATGGACATGGGAGCATTTTCCCATTACTCATCTAGTTCATGTATGCTAGTGGCCTCAAAGTATGCCATTCATTTATACCTATTATGGTATGATCATGTAGCCCCATTTGGGAAAGATAGAGTATTGGAGGTAGATTTGGATGATGTTGATGAGGTCATGTGGAGACCTTACAAGTTCACAGAGCTATAGGTAGAGGATGATGAAAAGATGGTGTATTTCTTCAGCCTAAGGTATTTTCTTAGTTTGATTCCTGTTGTGATAGAGTGGTTTTGTTTCAGGTGGGTGGTAAGATAGTTTGGTCAACAAGAGGGCATGCCACAGGGGACAACACATTATGCCTAGGTACAATCAGAGAGGGCAGTGTGGGGGTCAAATCTAGAGTATGAGGCATGTCTAGAGGCCTTCTTACAAATGATAAATACACCATAGCCATGGGCCTTACGAGATGGGGTGCCAGATGGAAGGATGGAGGGAGATTATGCACAGTGGTTTTGGGAGCATCCCTTCCCTAGATACACAAATCCAGTTGAGCCTATTCTAGGTATTTATGGGCCATCAAGTGGGGGAGAGGATGATGATGATGAGGCTGGTCCAGAAAGAGGTAGAGGGATATGGCAAGCTAGAGGCAAGGGAAGAGGCATAGTTAGAGTACAGGGGAGGTGAGGTCAAGTAGTTGTGGTACTACTACAAAGGGGAGTGGCACAAGGTACAATGTAGGGACCAGTGGGTGTAGGGAGGGTCAGAGGTATTCAAGGCTAGGATGGTGCATAGGTGAGAGGAGAGATGGTTGGTTAGTAGGATAGAGGGGTGGAGTAGGCTAGAGCAGAGCAGGTGAGGGCCAAATTGCCAAAGGATGTGCAGTTTTTTTGGCACCAGAGGCTATGGGTATAGGTTCTATAAGAGATCCACCAAGTGCATAGCCACAAGGACAATAATAGGTATTACTAGAGGTGCAATCATAGGTATATCAGCTAGGACCACTAGAGGAATAGCCACCACCAAGGAGGCTAGGGGGATTGACTAATTTGGAGGCTTAGATGAGTGCCATAGAGGCTTAGATGGGTGAGGTGTTGAGTACCTTACAGACATTCATAGCTGTGATGACACCAGGGCCACCATTTCCACCACCACCACCAAGGATAGATGGGGCATCGACAAGTTAGACAGTCAATGTGGTACCAAGGATAGATGTGACAAGGCAACACCTCAAGAGGATATAGGTGCCCCCAATGAGCAGGGACCGTCGGATTAGGCACCTTTACATGCATGAGTGTTCATTATGCATTGTGGCCTCACTCTTCATTATGTATGATTATGTGTTTGATGTTCATTAGATATTTATGTTGATGTACTTAGTTGATCCTTAATTTATGGATATTCATGTTATATGATTATGTGATGTTTGTGTTAGTACATTTTATCTAATAGTCATGTGATTTTAGCCTTTTGATGGATTGTCTAATTGTCATGTGGCTTTATGAGATATTTGAGCTTAGTGATGTTTTAGATGTGTGCACTTGTTACATCATGGACTTATTTGTGCATGTGATTGTTTTATTTGATGGATATAGTAGTAGTAGATGTAGATGTGTGTGTGTGTGTGTGTGTGTGTGTGTGTGTGTGTGTGTGTGTGTGTGTGTGTGTGTGTGTGTGTGTGTGTGTGTGTGTGTGTGTGTGTGTGTGTGTGTGTGTGTGTGTGTGTGTGTGTGTGTGTGTGTGTGTGTGTGTGTGTTTGATGTATATAGATAATGATTTAGATAATGGTATATGGATAATGATGTAATGAAAAGGTGATGTGATACTATGAATGTAAGGACATGAAATGAAATGTGGTAAAAATAAAATGTGATGTAATGAAATTGGTCGTAATGGAATGAAATAAAATGGAGTTTAATGAAACGTAACATGATGTAATGTAATGAATTTGTGAAAAATGAATCGTAATGAGATGAAATGGGGTGGTAATAAAATGGAATAAAATGAAATTGGTAATGAAATGAAATGAAATACATTAGGTAATGAAATGGAATGAAATAACTAATGAAGGAAATGATATGTGATAACATGATAGGTAATGAAATGAAAAGAAATGTAATGGGTAATGAAATGGAATGAAATGAAATAGGTAATGAAATGGAATGGAAATGTCTAATGAATGAAGTGATATGTGATGACATGATAGGTAAGAAAATGACCATGAATAATGAAATGAAATGAAATTTGTAGTAATGAGATGCAATGTAATGTAATGATACGAAAATGAAATGAAATGACATTTTTTGCGATGTAATGCAATGGTAAAAAGAGAATGAATATGGAAATAAAAAATGTAAATGAACAAATGTGTGGCAAAGTGTCATGGAATGGGACATGATGAAATGAGAACTATGAAAAAAAATGAAAATGCAAAGATGGGATGAAATGATATGATATGATAAATGGAAAATAAGATAAGATCTACCATGACCAATGAACGTGAATGAAGGTGAAAAATGGAATGAAATGAAATTGGAAAAGATTCAAAAGTGATGAGATGGGATGTCAACTTTTGAGATTAAAAAGCCACAAGATGAAAGAGATGAAATGCATGAAATAAAGGTAATGTGATGAAGGACATGAAATGCAAGTTAGAGATGTAGGAAAATAAGGGAAGCAAACTAAAATAAAATGAACTGTGGTATGGGATGAAATGAAATGGAAGGGAATGATATGTGAGATAGTAAATAATGATAGATGAAAAAGAAAGGAAGTGGGATATGATGAAATGAGATTCAAAAATCAATGTAATGCAAGAGAAGATGGGGTGTGATGAGGAATTAAATCTAATACAAGGCAATAATGATTAGAATTGTTTGAGATTCAAAAGCCACATAATGTAATAGGTGAATTGAAAATATAGGATGGTGATGAGAGATAATGAAGTGTAATGCATGGTGGCAATATTGTGAGGAGACAAAGTCCATGATAGTTGAGTGCTAAAAGCTCATTTCGATATTGATTTGGTGTCTGTGATTAGATAACTAGTCATGATTTTGTTGGGTGATGTCGTGAAGGTCAGCTAGTGTAGTCCTGACTTATGTGTCAACCATTTTTTTTCAAGGAATCCAAGATGAAAATTCAAACTAGATGAATGCAACTAACTATCACTTTTTAAAGAGATGCAAACTAATTGTTAAAATAGATTAGATGATAAAAAGTGACTAAGTACAACCACCACTAGCTTAGCTATAGTGATATGAATACTACGTCACGCTGATAAGTATCAAAAAAAATAAACAATGTACATGAAAATATGACAACTACTAGAAAACAAAAAATATAGCCATAGAAGAATAAAAACAAGCACACAAATAGTCACATGTCAGATAGAAGACCTCACCTAAGATAGCACACAAAATTGGTTGAGATACACATGGCTCTCCAAATGAGAGGAGGCACTTATAAGTGGACACCAATAAAGTGTGAAACCAAAAGATCATTGGAGTTAAACAGTGAAAAGCAAATAAAAATATCATGACTTCATCCTAGTACCTCTAGTTATGCACATCATTGAGGTACTAAAAGCACATGATAGAATAGAAAACCATTATTCATAGACTAGGTTTGCTTCCAATTGTGCCTAATAGTATCAAATTTGTTTAGTTCTACCAGGGAGCAACTATTGTACCAGGTGAATAAGAAAGCATGGGATGTGTCGGCAGTGATTTAGTAGTAGATGCTATTGGGTAGTGTGTGTTGGCAAGAATTAAGGGGGATGAATGTCAGAGCCAAGGTCAAGTGTACCGAGTACCAGTGTGGCAGGGTGCAAAGATCAGATATGTGGAAGGCTAGTAAAGAAAAAGTCTCACGTGAGTGATGGCTATAAGTAAGCAAATAGCATGGAAATGGAACAAGACAAGGTGAAGAGTAGAATGTAATTATTGGATATATTGAGAAGTTGTAGGAATCATGCAAGTGAAAGTATTTCAGGCTCACCAAATTAGTCACAGCAAGAGGGTGATGCTAGCCAAGAAAGGTGGATGAGACAAGGGTGAAGAGCAAAGCATGTTCGACAAACTTTCAAGGAACTAGTGGATCAGTCAGAACTCCAAGTGTTAATTTTGGGGCCAGGTGAGGTAAGTTGGGTAGGGAAAGGGTTAGCACAACCCAAAGAGGTGGGAATTAGGGTAGAAGAAATCACCTTGTTAGCTTTGATGATGTTATTGAGCACTGTAGCACAACAGGCATTACAAGTGATATTGGATGATGTGTCAATGATGTAGGTGGAGAATAGTCCCCCTGGGATGATGAAGAGTATGTCAGGTGTGGAAGAGGAGGCAAGGGAGATAAAATCTCCTAAAAAGTCCATGGGAGAAGCTTCAAAGGATGTGAGAGGCAATGGTGGGGGTGAAGTAATGAGCGAGACACATCAATTAATTAATTTTAGGACATAAAGAGAGGAGACAATAGAAGGGGAATGAGTAGTGCAAATGTGGATGAGCCAGGACTAGAGGTGGGAGGTAGAGGTCAATCATCATGGGACATAAAGGAATTACAAAATTTGTTAGCTACAGAGAGAGTTTGAGAGAAGAATGTAGAACAAGAGGTCACATTTTTGCTAGTATTGATGGAGAAAGCATGGGAAGATGGGGTGCAAATGGAGGCAAGATGGCTGCAAATGGTGGTGGAGGTAGAGCGATTATGGGCATAGTCACTAGAAGTGGAACTATGTTTGGAACACGCATGAGTAGAGGGAAGTGATATAGGGATGTAGG
This sequence comes from Cupressus sempervirens, assembly GCA_028749045.1. Taxonomy (NCBI): domain Eukaryota; kingdom Viridiplantae; phylum Streptophyta; class Pinopsida; order Cupressales; family Cupressaceae; genus Cupressus; species Cupressus sempervirens. The sequence continues at coordinate 1,098,326,160 of CM053785.1, forward strand.
CAGAATGATCATAGGCTCACTGGTTGCAGGAATCATTGAAGATGGCACAAGTGGGTTTAGAGAGCACTCAGAATGAACTAGTCTTACTGCAGTCACAATCTGAGTCATTTAGGGAGGTGATTGCAAAAGAAAACTCCCTAGTTTTGAAGTTGTAGGAGTAGTTAGTATTAAGCAAGGGCAAGGTGAGATAATTGCAACAACATTTGGGCAAGGTGAAAGTGGACATGGAGCACTGGCGAATGATGACTAATCAGATGCAATAGGAGTGGGATGTGGCCCAACGAGTGATCACTGCACTAAGGGTAAGCAAGTTGGTGGAGAATGTGTTCATGGAAATGCACTAAACAATGAAGGTACATAGAGAAGCCACTTATTGGATGAAACATTATTATCAGGCATTCCCCAATGGGGACCATCAAGAGACACAGTTTATAGATAGGGAATTTATACAGCTACTAAACACATAATTACATGGCAGGAGGCTCCCAATTCCAATGGATGCAGTGTGGGTACGTAGAGGATTGAATGTAATGTTGTTGTTACCATTATAGGAGAATGAAAGTTTGTGCTTGTTGTTGTGGCAATCAAAGGGACAACAGATGTTGATTGTAATGCATTTTCATGTGTGTTTTTGGTATTTTTAGAATATATTTGGATGTTTTTGCATTTTTTGGAATATGAAATTTTTTTGGATTTTTTATAGGTATTTGAATGTTTTTGTGTTTTTTGACAAATATTGAAACAGTTTTAATCCCAAAAAAGTGGGAACAATGCAATTTGTAGAGTAAGGACAACCATTACTAGTAGGTGAGAACATATGTGTGGGCTCGTAATGGAGGAGGGAAATAGATTTATACGATATATGGGGAGCTATGATGTGTAAGGCATAATTCTATGTATATTAATAGCTGTTACAGACAATTATAAGACCAATGTTGGGATATACCTCTAGGTACATGTCGAGATGGAGGTTTGCAAGGTCTATAAAAAGGTGTTTGGACCTAAAAGGCACTAGAGGGGTCCAAAAAGGACACTTGGGCCTTGAAAAAGGTGCTGGAAGGGCTAAAAAGGCTCCTTAGGCCTTGAAAAAGGTGTTGGAAGGGCCTAAAAAGGCTCCTTGGTCCTAAAAAGGTACTGGAGGGGTTTGAAAAGGACACTTGGGCCTTGAAAAAGGTGTTTTTGCCTAAAAAGGTGCTAGAGGGATCCAAAATGGATACTTGGGCCTTGAAAAAGGTGCTTGGGCCTAAAATGGTGCATGAGGGGCCTAAAAAGGTGTTGTGGACCTAAAAAGGTGTTGGATGGGCCTGAAAAAGGCACTTGGCCTAAAAAGGCATTTGAGGGGTCCAAAAAGGACACTTGGGCCTTGAAAAAGGCACTTGGGGGGGGCTTGAAAAAGGTGCTAGAGGGGCCTAAAAAAGGTGCTTGGGGTGGAGCCAAGCTCTCATGCTTACACTTACTTATTATGTTCCCCTAGTTGGATGAGGATGAAAGAGTCTGATAGATATCTGGGCTTTCAAGATAGCATTGATATATTTGTTGAAGGAGGCTAGACTAATTGTGGCCACTGCAACATAAATAAGACTAATGATCTGCTAGGAATTTTTTCTCATGACAAGAGGAAGGAAACAGGAGCACCTCTTGCACTATCCACATTGTGCCAAATTTTCCAAAGTCTAGTGAAATGTTTCAGGACATTACTACACTACTTCTTAATACCATTGAGGCATTTTAGATGCCATATACCACATTTGAGCTGAAGTGAGCCAAGAATTGATAGAAATTTTGGGGTGTTGTTAATTTTTCAAGCTTTTATAGCTATGTCTAGTAATTATGACCCCTTTTTTAATGTTTTTGGCAAATTTGGATAATATTTGAACTCTTTTTGGTAATTTTAAACAAATTTTGAACTTTTTTGTAATTTTTAGATGATTTTAAAGTTTTTTTTTTTTTTTAATATTTTTTGATAGTTTTTGTCAATATTTGGATTTTTTTGATATTTTTATATAACTTTTTGAATTTTTTGATAATTTTTGACAATATTTGGATTTTTTTGATAATTTTAGGCAATTTTTGGAGTTTTGGTAATTTTAGATGATGTTTGAATTTTTTTTATATTTTTAGACAATTTTGGGATTTTTGGGAGTGGAATGAGGATGTGAGTGAGATTTGTTGGAATATGAGGGTAATCGGGACTGTGTGAGGTACATAAAGAGGCCAAGAGACCAAAATGGGCCAAAAGGCAGGAACATGGGCATGGATGGCTATGTTTGGAACTTGAGGAGTGTAATGAAAGGAGTTTAAGACATCAAATGGGTCGGACAAGGACTAAAACAAGCATTGGTGATCATTGGTCAAGGTGGATAGCTGATATGTGCATTGATTTTCCTACAATACATGTCTATGGTATCTCAATACATAATCAGACTCCTTGTTTTGTTGAGTTTGTTGTGCTCCCCTTTGTTGCTATCATATTGGCTTTCTCTGCTGTTGTAAACTACATTTGATGCCAAAGAACACTAGAACTGTGAGCCCCAAGTGTTTCTTAATTAGGTATTTGTGAAAGTAACTTAACTGTACTAGATGAGCCTCAAACAAACAAAAATTTTCTAGAGGCAATTGCTTGAGGGTTGTCTTAATTGTTTTTCAGCAATGAAGGACTTGTGTTGTTTAGGGAAGTCTAATGGTGTTATCTCTCACCCCTTTTTAAGCTAAGAGTGGAACTCTCACTTTTGTTTTACCAATTTTTTTTGGTGGTAATTTCTTTTTTTCTTTTTTTGGTATTTTTGATGTGTTTCTTAAGGCTCTAAACATAAAATCTCTTGAGATGAATGCTATTGATGGGTTCTACCAAGTCTGTGCCATCAAAATCTAAAAGTCTATAAGTACCAGTCCCAAAGGACTTTGTGATAATGTAAGGACCAATCTACTTGGCCTCCCATTTGCCTTTCTTTTCTCTGGCCACTTGGTTCTTAGGGTTATCTCGAAGCACTAGGTCACCAATCTAAAGAACACAGGGTTTGACCTTTTTTTTGTAATGTCTTGATAACCTATTCAAATACACTTTGAGATGTTCATGTGTTGCACGCTAATGTTCTTCTAACAACTCTAGCTATTCTAGATGGGCCACTCTGTAATCCTCATCTGATAGGACATCTCAAAGAGTAACTCTCAAGGATGGGGTCTCAACTTCTAAAAGAAGAATGGCTTCATAGTCATAAACCAAGGAGAAGGGTGTTGTACATGTAGGTGTCTTAATACTCGTCTTGTAGGCCTAGAGGGTGGGGTTCAATTGTAAGTGCCAATCTCTACCAATATCATTGACAGTTCTTTTAAGGATGTTGATAATGGTTTTATTGGTGGCCTCTTCTTGGCCATTGCCATGGGGATAATAAATTGATGAGGAGTGGTGTATAATGTGAAAATTTTCACATAATTCATCAATTATTTGATTTTTAAAGTATAGGGCATTATCTGTGAGGATGGCATGGGGTATGCCAAACTGAAAAATGATATGATTGAGAATGAAAGAAGATATTTGTTTTCTCGTAGAGTCGGCATGTAGCACCACTTTGACCCACCTTGGTGAAGTATTTTGTGGTAGTGATGATCCATTTATGTCTGATAGAGGATGGCAGATGGATGATTCCAATTAAATCAAAGCCCCACTAACAAAAAAGCCATGGTGTGGCCAAAGGGTTGAGCTCTTGGGTTGGTGCATGAACAAGGTTACCATGGATTTGACATTTTTTGCAGGTTTTGACATAGTTGATAGAATCATTTTCCATGGTTGGCCAAAAATAGCCCATTCTAAGAATCTTCTTTGCTACTATGAACCCACTAGAGTGTGACCTGCAAATCCCTGCATGGACTTCCTGCAAAGTGACTATAGATTCATCCTTTTCGAGACATCTAAATAAAGTACCGTCAAGACCTTTCCTATATAGTGTATTAGCCACCAAAGTGTAATGTGAGGTTTTTTGAATGAAATTTCATTTATGATTACACAAGAGGTCAGATGGAATGGTATTATCATGGAGTTAAGTGATGATGGGGCTATACCAAAGGGAATTGAGTGTCTAAGTGTCAAATGATAAGGGAATTAGGTTGAATAAATGTGGGTTGGACCACCTCTTCTATGGAGAACTCATACTGCTTGTGCTACTCTGGGAGTTGGTGTAAGGAGGCCAGGGTGATGATAGCATCTGCTGCTCTATTCTTCTCTCTAGGAATTTTCTCAAAAGTAATGTGAACAAGACATGCCTTGAGTATGTCAACCATATGTTTATACAGAAAAAAAAATTCATCTTTGGTCTAATAAGTGTCGGTGACTTGATTGATGATCAATTGGGAGTCTCCATAAGCCTCTAGTGCTATCAGTTTCCATTCTAAAGCTAGCTTGAGACCCAAGACCAAAGCTTCATATTTGGCCATGTTGTTGGTGTAGGGGAAAATTAGTTTGTAATACTTAGGGATGGTAACACCTAGTGGTGTGATGAACAAGATATCGATGCCTAATCCATGGTGTGTGTGTGTGTGTGTGTGTGTGTGGGAACCATGAAAATAGAATTTCCACATTAGCAACTCTGTCTGAAGAATGTGAATATCTAGGAAATCTGCTAAGTTGGGATTTGAACTCTCTATAGGCACATTTTCAAATTGATCAACAATGGCATGTCCTTTGATTGCCTTCCTATCAACATACTCAATGTTGAACTCGCTTAGGATCATCACTCCTTTAGCCAATCAACTGGTTAGTGTTTTTTTGTTGAGAAGATTGAGGGGGTCAATTTTGGATATGAGCTTGAATTTATGTATTAAAAGGTAGTGACATAGCTTTTGGGAAGCAAAAAATATGGCTAGGTAAGCCTTTTCAATAAAAGAGTAATTAAGCTCATAATTAACAAAGGTATGACTAATGTAATAGATAGCCTATTCTTTTCCTTGGGAATTTTCTTATGCTAAGAGGGCTTTGATTGATTTATTTGCTACAAAAATGTATAATAACAAAGGTTTGTGTGGTATAGGGGGTACTAACATGGGTGGATTCATCAAGTAGGTTTTGAGTAAGTCAAAAGCCTTCTGATACTGGTCATCTCACTTAAAATTTACATCTTTGTGTAGCAAGTGTGTGAAAGGTATACACTTCTCTACCATGAACAGAGTGTAACCAATTCAAGTCCTTTGGAGGTGGCATACTGATTATGGCTTGTACCTTTTCAGGGTCAACTTCTATCCCTTTGGTTGAGACAATGTATCCTAGGAGGTTGCTTGATTTGATGCCAAAAGCACATTTCTTCGGATTGAGCCTGACTTTGAATGCTTCTAGGTGGGTGAATATTTTGGCCGGTATGGGGAGATGTTCTTCTTAGCTATGGGATTTAATGAGAATTTCATCCACACAATCTTCCATAAAAATATGCATCATATCATGAAAGATAGTGGTCATGGCACATTGGTAGGTAGCCCCAACATTCCTTAGCCCAAAGGGCATCACATTCCAACAAAACATGCCCCATGCACAAGTAAAAGTTGTTTTTTGTTGATCTTTTGGTGCTATCGTAATCTAATTATATCTTGAAACCTATCCATGAGTGAAAACATGGATTGAAGGGGGAAATCATCTTTGGGACATGCTTTTTTTAAATCTCAAAAATTGATTCAGATGCATATGTTGCTATTCTTCTTTGACATGGGAACAATGTTGGATATCCATGATGCATATGCCAAGGGATGGATGAAATTGGTGCTAACTAACTTTTCTAACTCTACTCTAACTAACAAAGCTATATGGGGATGCATCTTTCTAAGCTTTTATTTTACTGGCTTGGCCTTCAGAGAAATATTGAGATGATAGAGGATTAAATTGGGGTCTAAGCTGGGCATGTCTACATAAGACCATGAAAAGTTTATCTGTCTTTCTTCAAAGAAGTGAATGAATTCTTGCCTTTCCTTTGTGCTTAAGGACTATGTGAAATAAATGACCCTTGGTTCTTTCTCTATTCCGATTGGTTTTGTAGGTTCAATCAAAATAAAATATCTTTGCTCGGACTGTTCGAGTAAAGTATCAATCACCCAATTTGCGAGTACCATAGTTGGGTTTTCACCTTGGGATACATAACTTTTGTTTGTTTCTATTTATTTTTCAAGGTTAGCCACAACTTGCTAGTGATCATTAATATTGTGGAATGCTTGACCTATTCTAGTGTGATTGAGGTAATTGATATGAGACTTGACGATATGTCTTTCTTCTATTCTTTGTCAATGAGATGTTTCAACCATGTTAAGGTAGAGGAAGACTTCACACTCAGTGTCAAAATGAGGGATGTGGTGAGGCTTGGTTATATCCCACTTAATGAGTTTAGGATGGACTAGGGGTAATGATTCATAACATGGAATAGGTTCGACAGGGTTTAGAGACATGATTTCATTGGATGGCTCATATGTTGTATCTATTAGATCTATGACATGAGCTTCTTCTAGAGTGTCAGGAAAACTAGAGCTTGTGAGAGCCTCATAGTAGTCATCCTCAACTTCTACTAGAAAGAATTCAGGGAATAGGGTTTGAAATTGAAATCCTTCAACATGTTCATCATCTTCTAAGCTGCTCTATTGTATCTTGATTCTTAATGAAGTGGGTCTTGGACTATGAGTTGTTCCTTGTGTATCCAAACTATCAGATGTGGGAATGTGAACTAAATCACATTCTTTATCATGAAGAGACTCCTCGGATAATGACTAAAATTCCCATTTAGTGGAATTGTCATTGTCTTCATTATTAGAGGTGTTTATAGATGGTTCTTTCATGGGATATGAACTTGAGTTGGATAGGTTCACATTTATGATGTCAGTTGTCTTTTGGATATAACCATCCTTTTGTTTAGGTACCCACACCAGGGTGGAAGAGGAGGAATCACTATGCTTAGTATGAGCTTCAAAAGAGGCTTGTGTCCTATCTTGTTCATATCCTACCCCTATTTTAGACTTATTAGACCTTAATTATGCCATTAGAGGTTCAATGATGCCTGTCCCTTTTCCTAAAGGACCATCTCCCATGTATCTCATCTTTTGCATTAGGTCAAAACCTTTTTCATGTAGGTGGGGAGAGATATCAATATTTTGTTGACTGATTTCTGCCATTGAGTTTAGAGGTGTGCTACTTGCTTTAATAAAATGTGCATGATAAAGCTTGGGGGATGATGGTTTTCCATGACATCTCAGAGAAAGTGCAGGATCAAATAGGAAAACTGAGTACTCACCCACCCTTTTGTGATGCAATTTATGCTTTCTATCAAATTCTTTCATCAATCTATCCATTTCTTCATAGTGTGACTATTTAGGGTCTTTAGATGATGATGGGAAAGGAATGAAAGGCCTAAACAACTCACTTTCTATTTACCCTTAGTTGATGTTAACGAGTGGTTATTATTTTGACTAATAGAGCATGAAGTGTCTGTAGTTGTGGACTGGCTGATGTCATATATTGGTGTACCAATTTCTTCCCTATTGTGAGGAACTAGGGAATTACAATATTGTCCAAACTGCTGGTCTCCAGGTATGGTCACTTCTTGACCCATGTAAGGAAATTTAAGACACTGATGATAAGTGGAGGGAACAACCTACATTTCATGAATCCACAGTCTTCCCAATAGAATGTTATAATTTAATTGTAGATCTAAGACTTGACAAACAATCTTTTTCACAACTAGTCCTACTTTGATTGAAAAAATAACCATGCCTTTGGAGGATCTTTACTCGTCATTGTAAGCTTTGATGTTAATTTTATTTCTTGGGTCAATATCATCCTCTATATACCCTAGGGCTCTTACTAAATTGAGTGTGCAAATACTGAGGCCTACTCCATCAAGCAATGCTTGCTTAACCTTGTTTCTATGGATAAAGACTTCAATATGCAAAGCAGATTTTTGGGGTTGGATGACAGACATGTCATCTTGGGCTGAAAAAGATATGCAATGGGGGGCAACTGGGTTGCTAACCATGTTCTAAAATCTACTCACATCTAGGTCATTTGATACAGAGGCTTTGGTAAGTATTTCTTTATGCTCCAAGGAAATCTATAGTAGTTCAAAAATGGAGATATGGGCCAAATTTTTAAGTAATTGGTTGACCAAATTGTACTTGGGTAAGGAGGAGCTTGTGGCTGCATGATTAGGATTTGTCACAGATCTTGGTAGGATAAATTTAGAGGCTTGACCTTGGTAACAATGTTGGAGGATTATATTTCATTTTAATCTTTAACTATGATGACATTTATAGTGTCATCAAAGCCAAAAATCATGTTAATGGTATTGTTGTAATGATGTGCATAATTAACCTTAGTGTGAGGGGGTGCATTATAATTGGATTTGGAGGATTCATCCTTTTCATGACTCGTGAAGGGATTCTTGAAGGTCGTATGGTCTTCATTATTGCTAAGGTTGTTTACTTCGATGACCCCATCATTGATCAATTTTTGGATTGCCCCCTTAAGGGAAAAACAATTATTGTTAAATGCCCCCTATTTTTATGGAAGGCACAAATGTGCTTGTCATTCCACCATTTCAATTTGACTTGGGGTTCATAGGGTTTGGCCTCAAAAAGTACAATAAGCTCATTAGCCAAGAGGGTTTGCAAGGCACTCTCATAAGACACCCCAATGGGAGTATACACCATGGGTATATCGAAGGATTGATATATGCAGGGAGGGGGAGCTTGATTGTAATCATCTTTTTGGTTGTTTGTTGAGGGGGTTTTCACATTGTGTCGATAGAACAGGCAGGCATTATCTTGTTAGGGTGTGTTTGGGTAAGTGTTGTTGACAATAGGATATGATTGGTTTATATAGGATTGGGTTTGAAGTTAGATACAGTTGGCCTCAACCGTCCCATCATTAACAGTGTTCTAATTATTGTTTCACCAGCACAACTTTTGTTTATTGGTGGCCCAGTCAGAGGAATTATGAGTCTACATGAAGTTATTTGAAAAGCCCTTACCATCTTTTGATAGTTTAATGATGTCATTATTTAGTAAGGTCTCTTCTACCTCAGCAACATTTTCTAAGGTAGTTTTGAAATCTTTGGGCCCCTGGAGTTGGAGCCAGTAATTCATTGGTTTGGAGAGACTATTAATGAAGATTTCAGCCTTCTCTTTATTGGGTATGTCTCTATGGTACTTAGCAAAAGTGTGTCTCTACCATTGTAAGAAATTTTTGAATGATTCATGGGGGATTTTTTATGTGTTGCATAGGTTGATCATTGTAACTTCCCTTTTGATATCATAGGAATATTGGGAGATGAACACAAAAGCTAGTTGGTCAAAGGTTTTGATATTGGAAGGTAGTTTGGAGAGCCGCTCCATGGCTTGCCCTCCAAGGCTTCTAGGAAATAGTCACATCAGGTACATCATGTCATGGAAAAATTCCATACTGAAGGTATAGAATTTTCCAAGGTGGTCTTATAGATTTGATGTGCCAAAATATTTATCATATTTTGGTATTTGTACATATTGTGGGAAAGTTGTGAAGGTAATGTTCTTATCAAAGGGGAGAGGACACACCTTCTCAAGACTGAATTCCACGAGTTGTGTTTTTCCTCTTTTTAATCTTTCTATTTCCATTTGTAGGTCTTGTAACTTTTGCATGATAACATCTAGGGGTGACTCTTCTTCATCTCGTTTCAAGTTGGTCACATTAAAATTAGATGGTAATTTTGCACCTTGCTGTGCTAATGCTAGTATATAACATTCCTTATTTTTTTTGAGTATCTTGTCCATGATGTCAACAAGCTCAGGATTTTGTTGAAAAACTTTGATCGTAGCTTCAATAATTTTGTCATCCCATACATTAGATGAGCCCATTATGTCCATGGATTCTAAATTTTGATTGAACAAGGGTGACTTGTGAATAGCTGTGTTCTGTGGGAAATCTATTATTGTAGTAGGCTCAAGGAGATTTAGAGGTTTTGTGTGCTTGATGGTTCTATTGGCTATTCTAGCACTCACTTGTATAGGTGATTGCTTCAATTTTGTAGTTGTACTAGTTTTATGCAGTGGCATGAAAATGTGGATTTGATTCCTTTAGTTCTTAGGCATTTTTGGAATGCGATGGTTTCTGTTGACCACAATTTCTCTGTAGTAACAAGCTAGATTGGACAAGGCATTTACAAATGTTGATAGGATGAGTTTCACTTTCATGAAGTTAGGTAAGGGATGGATGTGTGTCTCTAAATATTTTTGATTTGATGTATGAAATGAAGCAATGATAACTGTTGGGTTGATAATGATGTTTGTAGCTCTACTTGTTTCAAAAGATGTTTTCGGTTAGGTATGGAATTTCTCAGACTTTTTAAAATACCAACAAGGAAAAGGGTATCCAAATTGGTCATTTGTTCATAATTATTAGGCATGCAAATGGCCTTTGTTTTATGTTTTTGCTCAAATGCATCGCAAAATTGGTCAAATGCGTTGTTTGATTGATCATATGCACTGTTTAAATGCTCATATGCACTATTCTTAATGTTATATGTTTTCTTTAATGATTAAAATGCATCATTTTTCTGGGCTAATTCATTATTTTAAGGCTTATATGCACTATTTAATAGGAATATGAGTCATAATAGAGATCAAAAGCATTACAAGAATGTTCAAAAGTGTTGTTTCATGCTATATATGCACTACTTTCAAAATTATTTAGAAATGTTCTCATTTTGGACTTGGCTTCTCCATACCAATTTGAAGCTTGTCTTTTTGAAAGGTTTGTGATCCGCACTATTGTTCATTATTAAGTTTTAAAACACTTCCAAGAACAACAATAGTAAAACCAAACCAAAAATATAAAATCACACGCACCTAGAAAATGGAAGAAAATGGCTTCCTATCAAGGTTATCTAAAGCCGGCGATTAGTGGGTCTTAGTATTTAACCAATTGTGTTTGGATTTACCTCTCATGTGATAGAGAGCTTCCCACCAACACTAAGGAGGTTTGGCAGAATCCCTAGTGGGACAACTCAAGGAAGGAAATATTCCAAACACAGGCGGCTTGCATTTGATTAGGAATACAAGATTGGGAGGCAATCCCTCTCATTGGCCCTACCAAGGCAACTCAGGAGGTAGCCTTTTTATGGCTAGATAATCCTACCTAGTGAAAAGTGAGAAATGGAAGTCACAAATAGGTTTGAGAATTTGATCACTCAAGGAGATTGAGAGCATATCCCTACTATTTTGGCTCCCCAAACACAATAGACACAAAGTTTTAATCATCAGCCCTTATACTACTGAAGACAGAGGGGCTCCTAGTTACACTATATGTGGATTCTTTTCCTTGTTCAATTGTAACTGATCTTTATAGAAGGTTGGGAATTTTGATCAACTCAAAGGAGTTGAGAGTAGGCCTACTTTTTTTTTGGATTAGTGAGATTGAATGCTTCTATTAAGCTATTTTTGGAACTTTGAAATGATATGCTTTGTATTGACAGAAGCTGAGGTCCACTTACTTGATTCGGAGCTAGCAAAGGCTAGGCACTTTTAGGAGGGTCTTCATTCCTGTCGCATGCTATCTACAATCTGGAGGCTTTTTGTTACCTCAGAAGGGACCTAATTCAGAGCTAACAAAGGCTAGACACTTTTAGGAGGGTCTTCATTCTTGTCGCATGTTGTCTGCAATCTAGAGGCTTTTCATTACCTCAGAAGGAACCAGTAAGCAAACGAGATTTAGATATAGAAGTTAGACTCAAGAAACTATAAATTTTACCATATGTGCAACAAAAATACTCATATGTGTTATAGAAAGCATCATATGTGCTATTAAATATGGAAAATGTGCTAGAAGAAAAGTAAGTGCACTCTAAGATGCTTTATATGCACTTCAAAAATGAATAGATTCATTACAGTATTCTTCAAAAGTGCTATAGAAAGATGCAAATGCATTACAAATCCATGTAAGTGCATTATAGAACTATGTATATGCGCTACAAAAACATTAAATGTGTTAAAATAGATTTCAAAAGTGCTAGAATATCTATCAAAAGCATTAAAATAGAGCACACAAGTATCAGAAGATTCAGATCTGATCCTTGTGTGCTCAAGGAAGACTTTTGGATGTTGTTCTCCCTGATATGAGGCCTCCTAAACACTATAGAACCTATATTGGATTAGATCTACACAAGAGAATAGCAAGAAACACAAATCTACACTAGAAATGAAAGATTAGATTGAAAAATTAAAAATAGAGAGGCTTTTAGTTCAACCCCATGGTGGGCACCATTTTGTACATGGTGTGAACGTGTATTCATGAAAATTTTATGTAGAATGCAAATAGAATGATGACGAACTAAAATAAACCCAAGATTTCATCATCAAAATGAAATCTCTATGAGTGTCTCATGTTTCCCTAACTATAACTGCTAAAATAGCTCTCAGAACAACATCTTAGTGATAGTTCTAGAATGGAAGTATGCTAAAAATGCAGATCTATAAGAATGCATGCAAGATCTATGACTATAATTCAGAATATATGCTATCTAAATGGATATACAACAAGCTAACAAGTAATAAATGATGCTAAATAATCATAGAAACAATGCTAAAATGCTATGAACTTGCTAAAATTCTAATGCTAAAATGATGAATCAAAATGTGCCTATAGTGTAGATGCCTAGAACTTTGGTCCTTTTGCTTTTGGATTTCCCTCCTATTTATAGGATTTCAAAAGGGGTTGGGGTAAGAATTAGGATTTTCACCTTTGACTGGTGGGTGAAAGTAAAACTAGAAATATCTCATAAGAGACCAGGAGGAAGAGTCCAACAGACTTGATGTTGAGGATAATTGAGGATATGTCTAATTCTTTTAAAATGAAAAAGGGAGATTTCCAATTTTGTGAGGATGAATGATTTTGTTGATTTAATAAATGTCTCATTTATTTTCAACACTTTTTCCTTTTTCCTCCTCCTTTTTGAATTTAATTTTATGAATTTGAATTATTTTTCTCCTCTTTTAAAGTTGATTTAGGTCTTGTCAATTTGATAAGAAATTAATGACCTGATGTAATTTTTGATTTGAAAGTTTGTTGTGTTTCTTTTGATTTTCTCTTTAATTTGCATTGATTTATTATTGGAATTGCATGGTTTTGGTCTTTGAAAAATTTTGGGTGTCTATAATTATATTGACTTTAATAATTAATTTGATTAGATGACTCTCCTAAAAAATTTGAATTTGATAGGCGTTGGGGCTAGGGTTTCAACCCAATTTGCAAATGGTGGGGTTCACTTTGGCCTTAACCATGGCCATGGTCTCTTGATGGTTACTGCTATAGGAGCATCTTGGGTTGATGTATTATCCTACTCATTTGTGTTCATTATGCCAGTTGTTGCCGAGTTGCAGTCATTACTAAGTGGCAGTAATTTTGCAGTATCTACTGAGTTGAATTTATCCCACGTCATGTTAATATTCAAGTTAGCATGTTATCCCATCTCACTCTACAGTGTGTGTCAAGTTCTATAGTGTGTGTCAAGCTATCCATTGGGTGCCGAGTTATCCTAAATATGTTGATTGTTCCTTCATGTGCCAAGTGAACCTTTGATGCTAAGTGTTAGCATTTTAGATGAGTTTTATGTGTTTTGGTTCTTAATGGGAGCTGACTTGTGAGATTAATTTTGATCGTGACTTTTATGATAAGATCTTGTCTTGGGTTGTGTAGACCATTTTTAGATTGACCTTTCTAATTTGTAGTGTTCTAGAATATTTTGTAAGCCATTTTGGCAAGAATAGATAGGGTGTTTAGGCTTAGGTTAGAGGGAGAGATTTTTAGGAGAACTTAGAGAAGTTGGAGCAGAACTTAGAAAGTTCAATACATATGTGTCTAGATCAACTGAAAATTTGAAGCTAGATCTTGGATCTTGAATGTATTTTGTATCTAGTTGTAACCTAGAAGCCTTACAACTAGGTGTATATGTTGATTATTTGATGAATTAATAAAAGTATTTTGTTATCTCTCTGTGGTGTTGTTCTCTTTATGTGTTTTCTTTTGTTGTATTTACTCTACAAGGTTGGTTTGGATTGTTGGGTGTGCCTTTAGCCCTAGTTCTTCTTACCCTTCTTGCATCAGTTACTTGAATTAGGAAGCATTATAGCCATGTCGCATCTTTGTCCAATAAAAATGGCAAATCTAATTTTTTGGTGGATCATATGCATTGTAGGGTTTTTGGAAGGTGAAGCCTTTTTTAAGATAGATGACAACCCAAATGGATATGCTAAATTTTTCTCACATAAGAAACATGTTGAGGCATAGGTCAAATGGAAGCTTAGTTTGATGGGAAACTAATAATTCTTATGCCTAAATGAGGCATTTGCAATCTTAGATAGTTGTATGGGTAAGCCATGATTGTTAGAATGATTAGAATAACTAAGAGGGGGGTTGAGGTGGGGGTGGGTAGGTGAAGGTGAATCAATTATCCTTAGGTTCATATGTACCAATTCCCACTTGGTCAATATAACATCTTAATAGTAAACCAACTTATTCATATAGTTACTCAACTCTCTATTTTAGTGTATACTAAGTAACATTAAGATAAAACAATAAATAGCTTGTAAACAACATTCATACACACATAACACTTTGACACTAGTATTTAATGTGGAAACCCAATTTGGGAAAAACCAAAAAGTAACATGCTACCACTTTTTCACTCTTCTAAAGTGAGCTCGGTTAAGAGCCAACCTTGTTAAAGGTTACAAAACACACTGTTAGGTATGACATTGTTAAAGGATTTAATCACCCTATCAAGAGTGGCCTTGTTAGATGACTTTGAACACTCCCTTAGAATTTTTTCACCTCGATCGAAGTATTTACAAATGACTATTAGGTCAACCTTCATTAAAGGATTTTAATTTGATAATAGCTATAAAATAATAATTAGGTTTGATATTTAAACTACAACTTACTTTGCATGTTTAGATGTCCATTTAGCTCATCTCTAGTTCATAGACTAGACTTCATGAAGTTCCTCATCTCCGATCTGCTTGGAAACTCTTTAAGCAATCAGGACCTTCCACCATTCCTTGGAAATCTTGTTATGACATAATTTTGACAACCTCACCTTGTAACCAGTTCCAACTCTCTCATAAAACATCAAATATGCCTCCTTAAATAGATAATTTTTATCTTTTTTCACTTAAAAACATCCATAGATCTTAGGCTTAGGTCAAATTTATCAAATCCTTCCAACATTATATTCTCCTTCTCCTTTATAGAAACTTCTCATCAAATTATTTCCATAGATTGGTTGACAAACTCTTATCATGCATTAAATAGGCCAACTCATCAATCCTTATCATTAAAATACTTTGACTCATTCAAAAATTCAACTGTCATCCTCAAATCTCCAATATTTTATAAAGTGTCAACTTGTTGTCCATAAAAAATCACTAAGTTCTTCTTCTCAGTCATCACTATTATGTCTTTCTCAAAATTCACTAGCCTTCTCAATCAGTACTGAAGCTTGGTCAATACTTATGTTTCCTTCATCAACTTTCTCGGCCATAATTATCACTTGACTTATACAATATGTTCAACTTCTTCTTAAGTTCCTTAATCTTCTGCTTCATGTTCTTCATTGACCAAACAACACCCGTACTCAATCAAGCTTAGAGTTTTAGTCAATCTTTTTGTCATTACTTTCATACATCAATTTACTTGACTTCTTTACTTCATGTAATGATTAAACAATACATTATCTTTCCAATGACTAACTTATCAAGTGCTCATTATAATTCCATGACACTTAACTTCTCTTCTCAAAAAGTTTACTAGCTTGCCTTTCTATCTCCTCTTTTCAAATCATCTTCATCAATCAAATGACATGGCACTCTACACTATTAGTAAATATCTTACTAGTAGGGTTTGTCATCAATGACAACATAAAAATTGTTCTAGTTGTAGTTTCCAACAATGACATGTAGGCATTGTGTCGATCTTTGATGTTGGTATCACTCAGGATGAATATGGTATAAATCCTAGATGTAAGGTAGGAAAGTTCACATGAGTTTACATGTAGGACACTTGATCAAATGTTGGGGGTTCTAGGCCAATTCAAACCCTAGTGCCTAATGATAGATTCATCATCTTTGGGTAGTCTATGGGGCCTAACTAGAAATTGGCTTCAAGAGTGGTTCGAGTGGATCTTGATTCTTAGGAAATCCCATATGGGATAATGGGACACGGATATTTTAAATTAGTACTGCACTTAACCAAATCTTTCTTGGTGATAATGGGGAATTAATTGGAGGAGGAAGCCAAGCACAATATGGTTTTCTTCTCATAACTTGTCTTAATCTAATGTTTTGGGGGATTTTGGCCCAGCTTAATTGAGCTTCACAAATGGATTTCAAAATTTTGGGAACCAATTATGAATGGTCATGTTCATATTTACCCTATGGTGTAGGGCTTAGATTCATTATTATCTCTAAGTATATGGAAGACACATACATGATCTTGTGTTATTATTAATTGTGTTGAGAAAACTAATTTTCTCTGATGTTAAAGCCTTAGCAATCTGATTTTAATCCAAATAATGAAGTCTTTGATAAATTTTCATTATAGTAAGACATCCTAACTTGCATCTACATCTTTGGTTGGTTTGAATCTTATTTTGAATTTGTTAGAGATGCTTTAAGTAAATTTATTATGGTGGATGAAGGATATTTGAATATTTCCACTTCACTTTTGCTCACTTTTTGGTGCAAATGTATACTGTTAATGGGCTACCTGTTGAAATTATGAATAGCACCTCAAAGGGTAGTTGGGTTCAACCTCTTGACTATGAAGGGATAATTTTTAGACTAGACATATGGTTGCTAAATGTGACATAGAAAAGGTCAACCTCATGGTGAAAGGATGTTTTGACTGAGCATTATATAGCAAAGACAAAGATAGAGCAACAAAAGAGCTTTTCTCAAGCTATCTCAAGGGACCAAAAGTCCCCAAAGGAGATAATGGTTCAACATGTAATGAGTAATACCACCATAGAGATTATTGATTTTAATAGAGAGGTTATGCAAAATAATGGGGTTATTACTCTAGTGGCAAAATTGGAGTAAAAAACTTGAGTAGAAAATCGGAAAATAGAGGAAGATCTACTAGAAGTTGAAGGTTAATCCCATCAAGAAATGGGAAGCAAAAATAATCAAGTCCAAGATTCAATGGAACTTTTTGTAGATTGGCATAATGAGGTAGCTCGTTTAGAGAGGGTTGGCATATTGTGAAGGGCAAGAAGAAAAAAAAGTGAATTTTAGATCCTTTGATATGCCTCTTAGATCTCACTCTAAGGGAGACAAAGACTATAAAATTTGAATCTAGTTAGTTATTTGGCCTTGTCATTATGCCTTTTTTGGGGAAGGTGGATTCCCATAATGTATCCACTCTTGGTTTAGGCCAATATCCCAATCTATATTAATAAAATATTACTTATTACTGATAAAAAAAAATAATTTGATTGATCAAATTTAATAATTAAGTACTTAAGATGTAATATCATGTCATTATATTATATTTTAAATATACACTTTTTAATCAAAAAAAATTGTTTGATCTGTTATTTTTAGTTAAAAGTATTAATTGTGGTAAAATATTTAAATAAAAATATTTTTTTTAATAAAAATAATAGAAAAATATCATATCATTCTATAGCTATTTAAATATTATTTATAGATATTCTAAACTTAACTAATATTTAAAAATACTATTAAACTAAAATATATATAATTATTTGTTATGCTTTTAATAAATATAATAAATTGATATTAAGACTTCACAAATCTAAATTCTTAACCAACTATAATTCTTAAAATTTCAAAAGTGTTACTAAAGAGTGTAACTAGTGGTAGCATGCTTATGTGTGTACAATGGTAAATCAATAGGCTTTAAAAAATAATAATAATAATAATAATAATAATAAGGAATTTACATGATCTATTCTTGCAGTCATGTAACAAATTTGGACTTGTTTATAAAACATGTGCCTATATAGTTGTCGATTCAAAAAATTCAAACAAAATAATTTAATATGTATAAATAGTGAAATAATTTGTGATAGCAACACTTTCTTGACATAGATTAAGTTTGACAGTTAAATTTGAGACCTCAATTTAGTCATGCTCTAATTTTAAATAATGAATAGATTTTGTTTATAGAACTTTAGAAGATTCTATACCTAGAGATCCCTTATATTATAACTGTTGGAGTTTGTAACTGCAATAGAAATCTTTATCTCTGGGCTTTAATTTTATTGCAGTCACCTTCGGCTGAAAAGGACGTTTATGATAAATGTAATATTAAATATAAAGATATGTGTCATTCAACATGCAAAGAGTTGTATTTGTAATAAATATTTATATTGTTGGGAATTTCAAGAGACCTTCTATTGTAAAGTGAAGTGTCTCTCTTATGTTATATATCGCATCTACCTAAAGACATTGTATACTCAAATTTTATTATCAATAAAATGATCTCTTGTTGCATGTGGTTGGGGTTTTCTTTTCATTTTTGAAGGTTTTTCTGAGTATATTTATGTGTATTTACTATTATTTTTGGTGTTTCTTCATTGTTGATTAGTTTCTTCATTGTTGATTATCATTGATTTCTAGGAAACTACCTAACATGGTATTAGCTACATGTTATTAGAGCTTAGTTATATCACAATATAAGAGTAGCAATGTTATCATCGACAACATAGTGCCATTAAATTCTATGCAATTGCATTCTCTATATCTCATCTCCAATTTGGGTTTCTTCTTGGGGATTCCAACGATTTGCAAGCAAATATTTAATGCATGTGATGATGAGATCATCAAAGATTAACTCATGAGAAGCATTTAAATTTTTTGAAAAATAAATCACAAACTTTAATAATTTCACTTAGCACAAGAAGATGCTAAGTGATAGGAAGATGATGCCAAGTATGCTCAACACAAGGAGCTAAGTAGCTTGGCACTAAGGGCAACTCGATACAGTGTATGCCGAGTAAACTTAGTAGTGAAGATGCCAAGTGAGCTCAGTCACCATTGCAAGGTGATGCTCAACAATAGAGGTTGATGCCGAGTGATCTTGGTAGACAAAGGAAACCAAATGAACTCAATGAGGGCAGAAAGGGAGACTTGGTAGACTTGGTAAAGACAACACGTCTTATACAAACTGAGTGAGTTTTTCATAGACCTCCTGTCTAAACTTTTTCAACCATTAAAATGCAAAAAGTTAAAGGATGAAGCTTTCAACTATGAACTTAAAAAATGTAAAATATCATGCAATGATGAATAGAAGAAGGGAACAACAAAGATTTGTATGCCTACTTGCTTGCTTGCTTGCTTGCTTTCTATTCAAATAAGATAAAACTATTACAAAATCAGGGAGATTTTGGCTTCAACTAGATAAACCCTAGAAAATTCAAACTAATAAAACTTTTAAAACTTCAAACTTACAACACTGATAGCTTCATATAATAATGCCTGGAGCAATCACTGCTTCACAAGACAAATAAAAAATGAACTTATAGAATAACAGAAGTATCCAACATGTGCAACTGCAAACATGAAAACTAAAACTTCTTTTTTTCTTCTAAACTCTAATTTGATCTTCTAATCGACTTCCTTTTCTGCTCGACTCTCTTCAACTATTCAAATGAATTAGATTCATTCCTTTTGTCTTCCTTCAAAAATGTTTTCCCTCTCATTTCAAAGTTTGAACTCACCTACATATATTTAATATTTTTGACTATTGTACAGGTTGTTAGAGTGGTAGGTGGGCATTTGGCTCAGGGGGTAATCACTCATGCATGATATATTTTAACACTCCCCCTTTGTTCTGAGCCAAACAAAACAAGGATCACTCCTAATCCAAATCAACTACACCAAGACTTTGTCTTAGGTGCACAAAAGTTCCAATGTCTAATGGCTTGGTAAATATGTCTGCTAGTTGTTGCTTAGACTTGCAAATTTCTATTTTGATATCCCCATTCTCCACCAACTCTCTAATGAAGTGATATCTGATCTCTATATGCTTGCTTCTCCCATGGAAGACTAGATTCCTAGACAATGCAATTGAGGAGATGTCACAATAAATTGTGGTTCCATCCTCTTCCCTTTTATTCAAATCTATCAATATCCTCCTTAACCAAATAGCTTGACATGTTGTTGCATTCACTACTATGTATTTAAACTATTCTATAGATTGAGTAACAATAGATTACTTCTTGGATGTCCATGAAATTGCACCCGATCTCATATTGAACATGTATCCAGAAGTGCTCTTCCTATCATCTAAACTTCCAACCCAATCACTATCTATATAACCCACCAACTTGAAATCATTTTTTGTAGTATACAAAATCCCAAATCCTTTGGTAACATCCACATACCTTAAAGTCCTCTTTCCTTATTGCCAATGGGAATCCTTTGGTGCTTCCATAAATCTGGAAATCAAACTTATTGCATGCATAATGTTTAGTCGAATTACAGTCAAATACATTAAACTTCCAACCATACTCTTGTATAGTGTTGGATTTAAACTTTTTCTACAATCTTCCTTGCTCAACTTTAGACCTACTACTATTGGTGTTGGGGCTGCTTTGTTGTTCTGCATTTTGAATCTCTCCAAGATCTACCTTGCATATTTTTCTTGAGAGATGAAATGCCATTATGCATTTGTTTTACTTCTATGCCTAGAAAGTACTTCAAGAGATCTAGGTATATCATTTCAAATTGATTTTTCATGGCCTCTTTGAACTCACAAATTAGGAAATTATCATTTCTAGTGAATATTAAGTCATCTACATACAAGACAACAATCAACACATTACCACTTGCTACCTTGATGTAGAGAGTGAGCTCACCATCACTTTTTCTAAAGCCATTTCTCATCAAATATGAGTCAATCATATTATACCATGCCCTTGGAGCTTTCTATACAATTTGTGTTCTTCATCCAAAACTTCATAACCAGGTGGCTACTCCACATATACTTCTTCCTTCAATACACCATTCAAGAAGGAAGACTTCACATCCATTTGATATACCTTCCATTTGTGTTGGTCTGCAATTGCTATGAAAACATGCACAATTTTCATTCTTACAATTGGAGTATATGTCTCATCATAATCTCTGCCATACTGTTGCTTGTACCCCTTGACCACTAATTGTGCCTTATGCCTATCTATTTTTCCTTCAGCATCGCACTTGGTATTGTAGACCCATTTCACTCCAATTACTTGCTTCTTGGGAGGCAAAGTAGTTAACTCCCATCTCTCATTTCTTTCAATGGCATCTATTTCCTTATATATGGCATTACACCATTTCTCTTCATTCACAACTTCCTCAAAATAGATCGGATCACTATGAGAAAATAATGCAAAATTTACATTCTCATTATAATCTTCCTTATACCTTTCATCTTGGTATATCTCCCTTAGACTTTTAGTCTATCTTTACAATAGGAAGGTAAGAGTGCCATCTAAATTATTAGTATTGATGCTGCTATTATTTTGCATACTAGCTTGGGGTTGTCTTGATGTGCTTGGAGCTATTGCTGGACATGTTAAGGTTTGCTTGCCTTTTTTTCTTTGTCTGTAATCCATGTTTTCTGCTCCATCTTCTTGTTGATTACCAATGTCTTTTTCTTCCTCTTCAATAGTAGAAACTTTACTTGAAGTTCTTAAGGATTCATATACCGAGCCATCCCATGACTTATTTTCAGAAAACTCCACGTCTCTTGAAATGATGATTTTCTTGTCAATTGGATCATATAGCCTATAAGCCTTTAATTTTGAGCTATACCATGTGAAGATACACTTCACACCTTTGTCATCTAGCTTTTGGCTTTGTTCTTTAGGCACATGTGCATATGCTAAACATCTGAACACTCTCAAATGTTCAACTGTCTATCTATTCCTTGACCAAGCCTCAAGAGGAATCTTGTCATGAACTAATTTTGTAGGACATCCATTAATTAGATATATTGATGTTTCTACAAATTCTTCCCAATAATTGGTTGGGATTCCCTTTGCTTTCATCATGCTTCTTGCCATTTCAACAATGGTCATGTTCTTCCTTTCAGCCACTCCATTTTGTTGTGTAGTATAGCCAGTTCTTAGCTCTTCCTTGATGCTATTCATCCTGCACAAATTTACAAACATATTGGAGGTATACTCCCCTCCTCTATTTTATCTAAAGACCTTTACATAGTGTCCACATTCTTTTTCAGCCAGGGCTTTAAATTCAACAAATTTATCAAATGCCTCAGATTTGTTCTTCAAAAAATAAACCCATGTCCTACAACTAAAATCATCTATAAATGTTATAAAATAAGTACTCCCCCCAATAGAAGTAATTTTTTTAGGGCCTACTAAATTAGAATGCACCAATTCTAATGGTGCTCTAGCCCTTCTAGAATTTCTAGAATTAAAGGAAAGCCTATGTTGCTTACCCAAAATGAAAGCCTCATACTTATCATAAGAATATACTATGCCTAGCAAACCATCTACCATTTTTTTCTTGGACAACAAATTTAAACCAAAAAATCCAAGTTGTCCATACTTGAGATGCCAAAGCTTGGAGGGGTCTTTAATCATGCTCCTAAGAGCTGATTATTGATGTGCTATTGTAGATGCATGCTTGGGAGGTGCAACACTAACTTGGGAAGAGAAACATGTCTCTATCCTCAATGGGAACATCTTGTTCTTTGTCATTTGGACTACTGCAAGTAATCTATTACTCCTATCCTTCTCATGAATGACACACTTGTCATTTTTCTTCAGCACCTTGTATCCATTTTGAATGAGTTGTCCAATACTCATCAATTTGTGCTTCATACTAGGGGCAAAATACACATTATGTATCTCCTTCTTCTCACCTTGCTTGGTGCAGACCATGATAGATCCTTTGCCCACCATGGGAATGGTTCCATTATTTCTCATCTTAATTTTATACTTAAAAGTCTTGTCAATGAAAGAAAATAAACTTTCATTACCACTCATGTGGTTGCTGCAATTCCTATCTAGGTAACATACCTCAAGGCTACCTTCATCACCAATGTTACACATGATGAAGGCTATGGAATTGTTTGCATTTCCCATATTCACATCAGCCACATTAGCATTCTACTTTGACTAATCATCTTTCTTCTTCCAACATTCACTTGCATAGTGCCCATACTTATGATAGTAGTAGCATTCAACATTTCTCTTATTGGATTGTAATTCTTCTTTCCTCCTCTAGAGCTATTTTGAGAGGTTCTTGCTCTCTCTCAGTTGCTAGGTTGTCCTAAGTTTTTTGCACCAATATTCCTTTGACCATTCCTTCCATGACCTCTACTTCTTGAGCCTCTACCAGAGCCATTTATTCCTCTCCCCCTGCCTCTTGAATTTGCATGAGCTTTGAAAGACTACTCTTAGGAAGTTGTTGTTGTTGATCTATTGATCTGGTGCTCATGGGTTTGAAGAGTTCCCATCAGCTCATCCATGGTCAATGTGGTGAGGTCCTTTTCTTCCTTAATGGTCATCACAAGGTTGTCATTTTTTTTTTAGGTAAACTCCTCAATATCTTTTCCACAATCCTATGCTCTTCATAGTCTTCTCCATTTGATTTGAGCTAGTTTATCAAAGTGGAGATTCGTGAGCTAAACTTTGCAATAGGTTCATTGTCCCTCATTTCAAGGATCTCAAACTCTCTTCTAATAATTTTTAGCTTCACTAATTTGACCTTATTAGTCCCCTTGAAGTTCTTCTCAAGGATATCCAATGCTTCCTTGCATAATTTTCTACTGCAATCTTGGGAAAAATTATCTCTATCGTTGTTGCCTCAATTAGGCTTAATGCCTTGGCATCCTTTCTCCTTGAATCTTTCAACTAAGTCTTTTGTGGGTTTGTGAGGGAAACATATAGTGCTAGGACTGTAACATCATTAAACCCATTGATCAAAAACTCCCACAAGTCATTAGCTACCATTATGGTTTTCATCTTCTTTTCCCATGTATCATAATTCTATCCATTAAAAGATGGTGGCTACTACCATATCTTTCATGCATCTCCTCCCATGTCAAATATCCCAAAAAATAAATGCCCCAACTCATTGTGAATGTGGGGCCTCAAAGCTCTGATACCATGTGAAAAATAAATCACAAACTTTAATAATTTTTCTTAGCACAAGAAGACATCGAGTGATAGGAAGATGGTACCGAGTACACTCAACACAAAAAGGATTTGAGTAGTTCAACACTAAGGAAAACTTGACATAGTGTATGCCAAGTAAGCTTGGTACTAAAGATGCTGAGTGAGCTCGGTCATCATTGCAAGGTGATGCTCAACAATAGAGGATGTTGAGTGAGCTCGGTAAACAAAAAGAAACCAATTGAACTTGGTGAGGGTAGATAGGGAGACTTGGTGGACTCATTAAAGACAAAACATCTTGTACAAACTAAGTGACTTTTTCATAGACCTCTTGTCTGAACTTTTTCCACCATTAAAATGCAAAGAGTTGAAGGACGAAGCTTTCAACTATGAACTTCATAAATGCAAAATATCATACAATGATGAATAGAAGAAGGGAACAACAAAGATTTGTATGCCTACTTTCTTGCTTTATTTCTATTCAATAAGAAAAACTATTACAAAATCTGGGAGTATTCGGCTTCAACCAAATAAACCCTAAAAACTTCTAACTAATAAAACTTTTAAAACTTCAAACTTATATCATTGATGGCGGCATACAACAATGCCTGGAGCAATCACCACTTCATAGGATAAATCAAAAATGAACTTACAGAATAATAGAAGTATCCAACATGTATAACTGAAAACATAAAAATTGAAACTTTCTTCTATCTTCGAAACTCCAACTTGATCTACAAATTGACTTCCTTCTCTACTATGTGCTCTATTCTGCTTTCTTTAACTATTCAAATGAATTAGATTCATTCCTTTTTTCTTCCTTCAAAAATGTTTTCCCTCTCATTTCAAAATTTGAACACCTACTTGCATTTAATGTTTATGACTGTTGTGTAGGCCATTAGGGTGGTCAGTGGGCATTTGGCTCAAGGGGCAACTACTCACGCATGAGATATTTCAAAAAAATTACTATTGGCTTCAGATTCATCTTCCTTTATCTTTCTATTGCCATCTAACTCAAATCATCGATACTTTATTAAAATCATTGCACATATTTTAATCATCGGGATAGCCTAGCATGTATATGCATCACTTTCTCAGGTTTTTGAAGACATGCTTTCGTAAAGCAAGTATTGTATTCTTGCAAAAGTAGATGATAGAGTAGACATCCTCGCTGACAATTTTCTCTATTAAAACTCAATGATTAAGGTCAATCCATGAAAGGATGGTCAAAGTTGGGAGCAATTACTACACAAAGAGACACATATTGCTTCTTGCCTCTTGAAAGTGATAACACATTATTCTTTTTGTTTCTACAAGTTATCTAAAATTAGTGGAGTGGAGAAATTTGTGTTTAGTGACTGGGCCGATGTCTAGTATCCTCCACAAGTCTCATCATATTGTATCCTATCTTCAGTGTATGGAGACACTGATCAAGATAATTATTGAGCATAGAAGGAATAATGATAGTTTGCAGAAGTTTCAAGGAATCATGACACAAAGTTGCAATGGAATGCTTGGGGTGGTATTTTAAGAATGAAAAGCATCCAATTTCATCGTTCTTCACATTCCTATGTTGAAGTGTGTTCAAATCAGACACATTAAATTCTCCATTCATCATTTTTGAATGGTGATGTTGTTTTTATTATTTTCTCTTCAATAAATGGATTCCAATAGTCCATGTTGTCGTGTGTACTCCAAACTTGTTTTTGCACCGTGTTTGCATCAATTACTTGATTCTTCAATTTGGAGTTCTTGTAATGTCTTGTTTCTCACCCACTTTCCCTATTTATCCTTACCATCTTGTTATGGTAGATGGATCTTTCAATATCTATTCAAGACTAAGTCTTTGGTAGTGTTAAACTAAACATACAACGATTGAAAACATGCATTTTGAAGACTCAAATTGCAAAGACTATGGAGAACTTCAACATATGCATTAAATTGAGTATAGTGAATGAAGGTTGAGCCTTCAAAATAGTAACAAAAATGGGAAATCTCTAGTAGTAGATGAAAATTGTGGGTAAGGTAATCATCACCATATTGAATTGCCTTATCAAGAAACGTAGAATCAAGTATCTTAGAAAGAAAGAAAATCAAATGGTGATGTTATCATTTATCCATGCTTTTTATTTGTCTTATCATAATCAAGAATATTATCATTTCTAATTACGCATTTTTAATCCTTGTCATTTTGGTGATGTTGAGTCTTGCTAATTCCTCCTTGTTCCACTTCATAATGTTTAAAAAGGAGCGACATGTGCGTAGAAATACAACGAATGGAATAGCCTCATAAGGATCTCTAGGCTAAAAACTCTCATGTGAAATTTGAGGTTCTCTTTTTGAGTGTTTCAACAGCAATTGGACATCTCAATTCTAGGTAATTGTATGTATTATATGTGACTCAGATACAAAATAGGTATCTTGCTTTTATCATAACCATCAAAGAGTATTACTAGAAAAGTCTATGGGAGAGCCAAAATACAACCCCCATTGTCGGGATTTGCATGGCCATGGGATGATGACATGGGAAACTCCATCCATTTTTTACTATTGTACTCTCTATCAATTTCTCTTTTCTCTCTAGGAGCGGTAACTGTTGAGAATTGTGTCTCAACCTTGAAAGCTTTTTTCTGAAAAACTCTAGAAAATTTTACCCAGGAAACTATAGAAATTTTTTAGAAAATTCTAGAATTTGTTTGTGGTAGTTTTCCACATGTTTATGAGTTAGAAAAAGGTGTATGAGTTGTTAAAAATGTGTCTAGTCTCTAGAAAAATGTAGAAGGGCTATTTTTTGAGTGTAAAGAACTAATTATATGACTTTTATGGGGGTCTAAACTAGAGGATGAAAATATGGATGAATATAGTATTCTTGGAGTTACAAATTACAAGTGGGTAAAATGTGGCATGGTTATTTTTCCCATGGTTTTGTAAAATCAACAATGGTTTCCAAGTGGAAAATCACAATAAAAGGAGGGCTTGGGGAGGTGTTTGAATCATCGAGTTCAATTTACAAGACTAGTGCTAGAAGGAGTCTCTTTAAGTCTAAGTCTGAGTTTGAGTTGTGGTGATGTGCTCCTATAAGAACTTGCATTGCAAGTGTATTGTAATCTTCTAGATTTGAGAATACATTGTGCAGGTTTTGGAGGGTGCGATTTTTCTCCCAGAAGGGTTTCCCCATGATAATAATTGTGTTATGTGTTCATTGTTATTTTTATTATGTTATTATGCATTTCTTGAGATCTTTGCAATAGCTATTTGAAATTGCATAATTGTCCCCTCAAAGATTAGTACTGTAGGAAATAATTCTGTGCACCTTAGATTCCTTACAAATGGTATCAGACCCTGGCCAGTTTTGGTTCTATTTGTTGGGTATAGGGTTTTTTGAGCTAATCAAGGTTTGAGTGGGAGCTTGTGTAGAGGTTTTTATTTTTGTGTTGTAGGATTGCAAAGATGGCAAGCATATTAGGGTGGATTGATGTAGAGAAGTTTTCTGGCACAAAATTTGAAATGTGGAAGTTGAAGATGGAAGATCTATTGATTGATCAGGATCTATGGGATGCAATTGATAAAAAGAAGTTGAGGGGCCCACAAATCTAACTTAAGCCATAGAGTGTGATGTCAAAGACAAAAAAAACTAAAGGTCTCATCAGGTTGTTTCTTGCAGACTCAATTCTTATTAATGTCTATGAAGAACATACCGTGAAGAAGCTTTGGAAGAATTTAAGTTAGAAAATCAGTTGTGAACAATATTTTCTTGTGGAAGAAGTTGTATTCCTTGAGAATGGAAGAAGGCGAACAAATTTCTGAGAATCTGGAAAGCTTTAATATGTTGGTGACTCAGTTGACCTCTGTCAAGGTGCCAATGGATGAAGAAGAAAGGTGTCAAATCTTTCTATGTTTGTCCAAACTCATGGGATAGTCTTGTCATGGCCATAGGGAGCACTTCAGTTGTCTTAAAGATGGAGGACATTGTTGGTTCTCTACTTTTTGAGGAGATGAGAAGGAAGGTCTCTCTGAATTCCAAAGAGGCTTTGAGTGTTTGAGGAAGACCAAAAGAAAGAGGCAGGATAAAGGCACAAATCTATGTCACTCTTTTACAAAGGAAAAGGCTAACAAAAGTATAGTTGTTCACCTTTAATGACATAAAATTGGTATTATTATTTAGAATTTGAAAATGAAGTAAACTAATAAAATATGTAGAAATGGATGAAGTTTAAGATTATAATTTTTAATAATTATTTGGAATAAGTAATTATATATTTTCCTATTTTTTTAAAATAACTTTTAGGTGCTGAAAAATGCTGGAAATTAGGGGTCTAGTTCCCACCACAAAACTACATGGAAATAAACTTAATTCCCTTTTATATCAGATTATTTTATAGATAACATATGTAGCTAGAACAATCAAAAATAAAAATTGGTTGTTAATGTTATATTTTTTTGGATAAATTATATTATATATATGAGATATATAATATATGGAAAATATTATATATGGAATAATTAACT
This sequence comes from Cupressus sempervirens, assembly GCA_028749045.1. Taxonomy (NCBI): domain Eukaryota; kingdom Viridiplantae; phylum Streptophyta; class Pinopsida; order Cupressales; family Cupressaceae; genus Cupressus; species Cupressus sempervirens. The sequence continues at coordinate 1,098,354,809 of CM053785.1, forward strand.
TATATTAAGAGTTTTATTTATATATATATATATATATATATATAACAATTATAATATATTGAGGGTATATTACTTTTGTTATAGCTATAACTAATGTAAGTTAATATGTTAAAGAGACATGTTTCTTCAAGAGACATGCCTCTTTATTTCACATATATATTCATTCATATAGTAACTTGAAAAACACATAAAATTCCAAAAGTGTTATTACAAGTTGAAATCCCATTTCACTAACATGGTATTAGAGCAATGTTATGATCAGGATAAATGATCAATGAAATATGAAGCCCATTGATATCATTGGTGTTCTGGGGTATCACTGTCATCTGAATATGAGTATAATTGTATGAGGGAGGTGATGAGTTTAAGTAGGCTAAGACCCGAACCCAGCACCACCAGCTTGCCATTGCTATCTTGAAGAAGCTCTCAAATTATGTGCTCGTGAAAGGGAAACATGGGATGACTTGATTGAATTTGAATTAAGTGCATCTGTAATGTCTGCGGGCAAAATTTGACTCCAACTGATTACAAATTCTAGTAGTGCAACCAGGTCTTGCCAATGTTGAACTACTTTGCTAAATCAAGGACCCCCTGGAAACTTAGAGTTTGGATTCCTTATAAAACCATTAAAAATCATCTTGGGTGGGAATGTTGTATTGAAAAACCCCACTTATTATGAAGAAAAGAAACAGAGAAATATTTCAAAGCAACGAATTTGTTTACTAGAGAAAATACACAACAATGACAACATCCACAATACAGTAGTGATATATGACCTAGAGAAGAACTCCTGCAAAAGTCTACTTCCCACTCCTCATAAAATTAATGGTAGTTTTCATCACTATTTTGTGAAACAAAAGCTATTTTTGATCTCCAATTTTCAAACAATATTTACCACAAATAGGGTCTGGTTGTATGACTTGTCCATTTGAAATGGTGAGAGGGTGCCAAAATCCCATGATCGATGAGTGGATTTGCCTTAGCTATGGATGAGAAGGGAGGAAAAATTTATGTTGGTGGAGGGTATGAAGACACAAAGCTTCTAATTGATGCTCCCTAGCTTCCTAGCACTTCAGTTTATAATGTAGAGGAGGACAAATGGGAGCATCTTCTTCAGATAAGCACCTTTATGGAGCCCTACATTTCTGAGAGACCTTGATAAGTTTGATGTTTTTGATACACACACAAGAAGTTGGATCATGGTGGAGAATGGACTCAACATGCTTGTGGATCCATTCTCCAATGGGCATTTCGATCTCTTCCAACTGGGGATTTCAACCAAAGTATTTATTCTGCTATTGAAGTCAATAATAAAATCTTTTTGTCAAAATCGCCTACAAGAGTTGGTGTGAGTGGTCTTTATATGTTGACACCTCCAAGTGAGAAAGGAGGAACATTCAAATTTTTAGAAATTTAGATGCCATCAGAGGTTCAGGGTAGAGCTACTTTGGAACTCTGACTAATTTTGTGCTTTGAATAGGCATAGCATTTGGGACTGGTAATATATGACCATTCACACTAGGATGTCTAAAAAAAATTGTTCGTAAACTCTTAGTCTTTGTCAGTATGACACCTTATCAATAGTTATTGCAGAAGTCTATTTGCATTGCAATAGTTGCTACCTTGCACATACTCATTATAGAGCATATTAGAACATTGATGAGAATTTCCTTACCCTAATCTATATAGCATTACCAAATTTATTAAGGTTCCCCTAGACTTATGAGGTTAGGGTATTTCAAATGCATACCACGTCAGCAAATAAAGATATAAAGGAGCCCTAAAATTAAAATTGTATAAGGAAGATACTAACAAGGTACGTATTATGTTAATTGATTAAATCCTTACTTACATTTCGTTATATGATATGGATAATAATTGTTTTTATTATGAGATCTATTTATACTATGATATGATGTGGCAATATGTTGCATATTAATTGATATCAATGTTATTCATAATTAGTTAGTTACATTGATTATTGGAATAGAATTAATTTTTTTGAATTAAGTACAAAGTTAAATTTCTAATGTTCTTATAATACTAATATTATAATTGGGAATAATTATTAAATGTAATTGTATTATTATAAGAGCTATTTTCCTTGATATTTTCCTCTGAGAATGTTCTTGTAGAAAAAGAAAGAAAGAGGGAGATTAAGATTCAAAGGGAGAATACTGAGGATGCTATTTGATTAACCTTCAGTGAACCTAATCTTATTGATTAAGAGGGAGTAGACCATGCTGATATGGTTTTTCTAATGATTAATAAGTTGTCACAGTCAAGAGGACTATGACCATGTGGAATTTATATGGGCCTATCCCCTTGTGTAAAATTGATATATATGAGCATGGAATGGTAGAATTTACAATGTTAAGAGGTATTTATGCAATGGAAACCAATCCAAAATGTCCTAGATCCAAGTAAAGACAAGGTCTACAATCACTTGGAACTATCCCAATTTGATTTAGAATAGTGAGATAAGTATTCTCTCTCAAGACTAATATTTTTTATTTTGCAATCAGGCTCTTATATGTATCCTTGTATGTATTAAAAGTGTTATTTATCTCCTTATGCTCTTGTTATTTTCTTTTGTCTCTGTGTATGTTCAATAATATAAGAGTGGGAATCTAACATTTTAAGGGGGAATGATAACCAATGTTCTATTCCAATTTGAATTGTCCTTATATGGGAGTAGAAAAGACGTACTCAAATTGTTTGACAAATTTGTATTACATGTGTCTATCATTGCAGTCTCTCTCTTATTTTGTATTTCTATAATTACTATTAAGAGCTATTTGTCTTGATCTTTTCCTTTGTCTCTGAGGATGTTCTTGCAGGAAAAGAAGATTGGTACATTAGGCATGCTACCAAATATTGTGTAGACTCAATCTTATGATAGTAGCTCCTAAGAAGCTGTGATTTAGGATTCACGAATCATTTGATGATTAGGTTGGATAATGTGAGTTTCTTGAAGAAAATATCCTTGATGATTGAAATTATAAGAGAGAGTCTGATAGTTCATTAGAGGCAACCTTGGAAAAGGAGGAGCAGAAAATAAAAATGCTCAAATCAAATTTTTGATGATATTGGTTCAAAAGGAGTAGACTTTGTTGATGGATTCAACACTGGTCAAAAACTTTAATAGCTAAATGACTAATATTCATGGGATAAATTCTCATGTATGTAGGTTATAATGCTTTATGCTATCAAGATACCCATTGAACTAGGGGAGCATGACATGACTTGCTTCCAAGAGGTTAAAAGGATGATAATAGATTGAAAGGAAGTCTTACACTTCATCAAAGAGAACCTTGTGCTAAGAGGTTAGAAAAGTTGATATCAAACTAAGAGGGAGAAACTTTATTCTCTAATGTGAATGTTGTGACAACACTACATGATAGTATTCGTGGAGACTTCATGCAAACTTTTAATGTCATGCATGTATGAGCCTATCCCCTATGTACATCATGAAGAAGTGATGACTTCTAAATGATCATCACTTGTATTATGAAAAGTTGTTGTAAAGTGACGTCCTTACAATAACTTGTAGCATGATTCATTTTTGAAAAATTGTTTCATGTAAAGGCTTTATCTTATAAATCAACAACTAGGCGGTTGATATCATTAAATTGATTATCTACAAGTTTCTTTTATAGATATATTTTTGGTACTTGGTGTATATCTTGCCTTGATATTCTGATAAGCCAATACTTACATGATATCATATTCTAGAAATCTTCTAATCAAAGATTTCCTATATGTATTATTTTTGAAATATTACCTATGGTGTAATATCCATGTGTTTTATCCTTCTTCATTAAGAGGGAGTGTTAATGTTATAATTCTGTCAAATAAATTATATTATATATATGAGATATATAATATATGACAAATATTATATATGGAATAATTAACTTATATATATAACAATTATAATATATTGAGGGTATATTACTTGTGTTATAACTATAACTAGTGTAAGTTAATATGTTAAAGAGACATGTCTCTTCAAGAGACATTCCTCTTTATTTCACATGTATATTCATTCAGATAGTAACTTGAAAAACACATAAAATTCCAAAAGTGCTATTACAAGTTTAAATCCTATTTCACTAACATTGGCTTTAGACCTATATTTTCTCTTTTATAACAATTCAAATTTCAACTTATTCAAATCGATAGTTTTCATCTCTCCCCACATTTTTCAAAAGAAATCTATTCCAACCAAAAGAAAAATTATAGATTCTTGAAGAGGACTCTCTCCTCTAGAATGTCATATAATTTTTTGAAAAAATTAATATGATTTATTATTTTATCTTTCTCAAAATTGATATCTTCTCAAGTGTTAAAATACATACTTGTAGAATTTTTTAATTATAATATATTATATCTAATTAAAGCACTAATAACTCGATATGAGAATATTCTTGAGTTTGAGCTCTATAAAAAGGTGTTTGTATATTATTAAAAAATATTATAACAAATAGTATGAGTTATTGAAACATCAATTTTTTGAAATAATTATATTTCTTTAGTAATTGGATACTAAATAGTATAAAACATATATTTAATAGACATTTCCAATTGAAAAAGTGTGAGACTATATATAACTTAGCTAGAATAAATTTATCAAGATCATATGTTTGAACAAAATTATTTTTTAGATAGAAATACTCAAATTCAATCATTCTAGTAAGTCGGCCTGAAAGGTGACACAACTTTGTACTTTTACCCAATAAGAACAAAAAGCAGCATGGCCATTCTAAGACCAAGAATAAGGGGAGATCAAGATCTCGTCATAAGTCCAAGGTGATCTATTAGAATTATGGAAAACCTGGACACTTTTGAAAGGACTGCAAAGAGGAAAAGAAAATGAAGAAGACGCAAGATTATGATTCTAATTTTGAGAAGGAAGATGGAGATGCTTTCATCACAGCCTTGGCCACTCATGCAGGTGATAATGCATGGTTGATAAACTCAGGTGCATCTTTTCACATGACTCCTAATAGAAATTAGTTTAGTAAATATGAAAATTTTGATGGTAGTAAGGTGTATTTGGGTGATAACTCAGTTCTTGATATTGTTGGTAATGGAAGTATTTGTACCAAAAAAATTTATGGTAGAATTAGAAGATTTGATGATGTCTTGCATATCTTGGGACTAGCGAGAAATTTTTTATTTGTTAGTAAACTAATAGATGTGGGTGTGCATGTACAATTTTTGTAGTAGGTGTGAAAATGGTGACAGGTGCTATGGTAATAGCAAGAGGAAGTAGATTGGATACATTGTACTAGCTTGATGCATGCATAGTTGAGTGCAATAGTACTTCTAATAAGATTGTGAAGAGGACTACTTTGTTGGAGAAGGAGAGGGTTTCTCTTTCAATAGATGGTCATGGTTTTTGGGTACCCAAGGGTGCTCCATCTACTAAATCAAAGTTACCTATAGAGAAGACTATGTTATGGCACCAGAGATTCTACCACATAGGTGAGAAAGGTCTACGTGTAAGGAAACTTGGCAATAAAGAATATAACCGTTTCCACATAACCCATAATAAATCTAAAATAAACACAGAATTAAAAATCCACATGCAAGAGAATAGACAACATACCCACAAAATTGTGACACAAGATATACCCTGGGAAACCCTCATTGCGGGAAAAACCCAGCCTCCAAAAACATCCATCACCATGTATTATTTAGCAAAAAATACCATTGCAATACAACCATGGAAGCATTCATGGCCATAGCCACAACCGAGCAAACTATGTGAACAAGCATGAATCCACACATCCCATGCCATGCTTCCAACCTTCACAAATGCTCCCTTGGCTAACCTGTCGAGCACACTAAACAACAATCTCCCAGTTGGAGACTGATCCTATAGAAATACCACTACCACATGGGGCTCCCATTGGATCAAACCACCCTGGACTCTGTTGTTCTTTTATTCATGTTCAGTCTAAAAGACCAACCAAAGCTGAAGAGGAGTTCGTCGCATCACCCAACACTACAAACCTTAAAGAATAAAAACTTTGTTGATGGGTTAAATGATGCAATCTTGATTTTGATTTTTGTCAACATTGTATCTATGGTAAACAAAATCATGTTCAGTTTTACTCAAGTTCTCATTAGTCCTCATGTATTTTGGATCTAATCCATTTGGATGTATTTAGTCTAGTTGATGTTCCTTCTATTGGTAGATCATTTTATTATGTTTCTTTCATTGATGATTTTAGTAGAGGAACATGAGTTTATTTTCTAAGTAAAGTTGAAGTTTTTAGTTGTTTCAAAGAATTTAAAGCAATGGCTAAGTTGTGGACTGGAAAGAAGATAAAGTGTTTGAGAACTGATAATGACGGTGAATATATCTCTAAGTATTTTGACACATTTTGTAAAGATTGTGGTAATAAAAGAGAGAAGAAAACTCCATATTCTCCACAACATAATGGAGTTGCAAAAAGAATGAACAAGACCTTGATGGAAAAGGCTAGAAGTATGGTGAGTGGAGCTAGACTGGAACAAAAGTTTTGGGTCAAAGTTGTGGCCACTACCTGCTACCTAATAAATAGGTCTCTTACATTAGCTCTTGTTGATAAGACATGAATGGAAGCATGTCAGGCCACAAGCCTTCACTTAGACATCTGAGAGTTTTTGGTTGTGAGGCATATGCTCATGTGCCAAAGGAGGAGCACACAAAATTGAACAATAGAGTTGTCAAATGTATATTCATCAAATATAGTTATGGTGTGAAAGGATACAAGCTTTGGGATTCTATTGCACAAAAGGTATTTTACTCCAGAAGTGTTATTTTTTAGAGAAACTAAGCCTTCTTCTATTATAGTGTAGCCAAAATAGATGAAAGAAAAGAAAGATGTGATTCAAATTCCTACTACACCTAAGAAAGTTGAATCAAGGCCCTTAGAAAAGAAAGTTGTTGAAGAGATATCTATGAGTTATGAATCATTAGAGGAAGAGGGAGAACTTGATCACGAACTTGAACTTGAACCAGATTTTGTTCGAAGGTCTAGTAGACAAAGGAAAACACCAGAAAAGTATGGATATTCTCCTGATGATTAAAGATGTATATTTTCTTTGAATGCTAATATTGATGAACCAAAATCTATAGAAGAAGCTCTTGATATTAATTATTTAGAGTCCTAGAAGATAGCCATGGAAGAAGAGATGGTATCTCTTAAGAGGAATGACATATGGGACCTAGTACCATTGCCTGAAGGATAAAATCATATTGGTTGTAAATAGGTGTTTAAAAGAAACATGGGTTTAGATGGAAGCATTGAGAAGTATAAATCATGATTGGTTACAAAGGGTTACTCCCAAGTTGTAGGAATTGATTATGGTGAAATTTTTTCTAATGTAGCAAAAATGACATCCATTTGATTTGTACTTTCTGTTGCAGTAGCTTATGATCTAGAAGTTGAGCAGATGGATGTGAAGATAGCTTTCCTTCATGGAAATTTTGAGGAAGAAATTTATATGACACAGCCAGAGCACTTTGTGGTGAAAGGTAAAAGTCATTTGGTTTGTAAATTAAAGAAATCCTTGTATGGTCTATAATAAAGTCATAGGATGTAGTACTATAAGTTTGATACATATGTATTGAATTTAGGATTTGTGTGATCCAAATCTAATCACTATACATACTACAAGTCTTATGGTGATTATTTCCTGGTTATTGCCTTATATGTTGAAGACATGTTGTTTATTGGCAAAGGAAAAGGTTTGATTGTAGAATTAAAATCTCAACTCTCAGAAAAGTTTGAAATAAAAGATCTTGGTGCAACAAGGTACATTTTGGGAATGGAGATTATAATAGATAGACAAAACAAAAAACTTTGGCTAGGCCAGAGTAACTATGTTGGTAATATTCTAAGAAGATTCAATATGTAGGATTTCAGACCATTGAGTGTTCCTATTACTATGGGAACAAAATTTTCTAGCTCACATTGTCCTTCATCCCAATTAGATATGGAAGAGAAGAGTTGAGTACCATATCAGAGTGTTGTTGGAAGTTTGATGTATGCTATAGTCTGTACAAGACCAGACATTGCCCAAGCAGTGGGAGTACTTTCCTGTTATATGTCTAATCTAGGAAGAGCACATTGGGATGCAGTAAAAAGATTTCTTAGATACTTGTGGGGTACCTCAAAGTACTCTATATATTTTCATAGAATAGGAAATGAGCATTCCCTAGATATTCAAGGCTATTTGGATTCAGATTGGGCCAACGATGTTGATAGAAGAAGATCTAGCAATGCATATGTGTTTACATTATTCGGTGGTGAAATTAGTTGGATGAGCAAGTGACAAGTTGTGGTTACTTTGACCAATATAAAGATAGAGTATATGATAGCTACTCATGCCAGCAAGGAAGCCATCTGGCTTAAGAGGCTATGTTTAGATATAGAGTTCAAACAAGGTGCAGTAACAATTTACAGTGATAGTTAGAGTGCAATCTACCTAGGAAAGAACCTAACATTTCATGCCAAGACCAAGAAAATTGATGTACAATATCATTTTGTAAGAGATATGGTCGAGGATGACAAGGTGAAGTTAGAAAAGGTGGATACTTTGGTGAATGTTGTTGATGCATTAACTAAACCTGTAAGCATAGAGAAGTTCAAATGGTGTTTAGAGTCTATGGGCCTCTCGACCCTTAGAAATTAAGTTCATGACACTGTGGATCCTCTGACGCTTGCAAGATGTTCGACAAGTGGGAGAATGCTGAGAATTGTGTCTCAACTTTACAAGCTTTTTTTGAAAAACTCTAGAAAATTTTAGCTAGAAAACTCTTGAAATTTTTTAGAAAATTATAGAATTTTTTTGTGCTAGTTTTCCACATGCTTATGAGTTAGAAAAAGGTGTATGAGTTGTTAAAAATGTGTCTAGTCTCTAGAACAATGTAGAAGGGCTATTTTTAGACTGTAAACAACTCATTATATGACTATGGGGGTCTAAACTAGAGTTGAGATATGACTGAAAAGATCATTATTAAGGTTAAGGTTATTGAAAGAGGGAGATTGTTGAAGAAAACTACATGTTTCAATCATTGTTTTGTCACTGATGTCAAAATTTCTAGTTGTTGGTAAGACAACTACTTATAAGATTCAAGTACTATCACTTAATTGATTGATGAATATGATTTGATCAATAAGATGTAACAAAAGCACCTAGAGGAAATGTTGAGTTATGATTATGTAATGAAGTACAAGGATCACTTAAGAAAATGATGAAATGATGTATAGATAATCTACTTAAGGTTACAAATGTTGGCTACACTAAGAAAGTTTAGAAGAACAAGTTACACAAAGTTTATCTTCCAAGCTTGACCCAGTGGATAGTAGGTGCTGAGAAAAGTTAGTGCAAGTTGAGCATAAAGTTAGTTGGAGCCAAGTGAAAGAAGATTCTAGTGGATGATGAGCAAGAACAATTGATGCTGAGTAAAGTTTAGTTGATGTTGAGCATTAGTAAACTTTAGTTGATGTCAAGTGATTTTATAGTTGATTTCGAGCAACACAGTATGTGCTAAGCATCAGAAGGTTGATAAAGATGAGCTACTGCATTATGTTAAAGATCGAAGATTTTCTAAATCTAAGCTGACAAGTTTGTTTTCTTGAAACTTTTGAACCAAGAGGAAGATAAGGTTGATGAGTTGGTAGTACAGAAATTGACGTAAACTATTTTGAGGCAAATTCAAATGGATTTTAGGAGAGGTTTCTAAAAGAGACACAAGTATGGGGTAGATACATTGTATCCTACCTAATCCATCCAAGCCCTAAATTGGATGATAGAAAATGAGTGGGAAAATATCCTAATTTTCTATTTACAAGAATGTCTAGTCATGAAGCAAAATTTGTCATATGTGAGAACCTAAGGAAGAGAAGGAAGTAAGGGTTTTGCTTCATCAAGTGACCCAAGAGGAGAATATGCAATGGCATGCTAAGCAAGAAGGCTTAAGGAGATGAATGCTTGAAGGGTGAACAAGCTATCAGAACTCCAAAGTATGAAGGCCAAGTATAATTGAGGACTGAATAGAGTCTATAATCTACAAGAGAAGTTGTAAGTTGTATCAGATCAAAGCTCTACCATTAATCTGTAACAATTGTATCAGACTAAGGTAAATCCTTTGGATTAAGGTTGGCCTAATAGTCATTTGAAAATCTTTTAACCAGGTGGCATTCCAAGTGAATGGCCTAAAGTCCTCTAACAAGGCTCACTTCTAACAAGGTGATTGAAATCCATTAACTGGGTCAAATTTAACAGTGTGTATTGTAACCTTTAACAGGGTTGGCCTTTCACAAGGCATCACTTTAGAAGAGTGAAAAGGAGTAGCATGTTACTGGTGGTTTTTCCCAAATTGGGTTTCCATGTAAATCATTGTGTCAAGTGTGCTAATGAATCTATTATGTTTCATGCTTTACATTTCTACAAGTTTATTTGATAGTAACCTATAAGTTTTAAGTAATTCCATAAACTTAATGGATACATGCATGGATATGAATGTTATACAGGTTCACTAAGCTGTGAAAAGTTTTATTTATACATATGGACCTTGGATAACTAATTCACCCCCCCCAGTTATTATAAAGTATTCCAACAATTGTTATTAGAGCTATCTACTTAAGAGGACTAGTTTTAAGGTACTAGAAGCATAAAGATCAAGATATCTAAAAGAGAAGCACCCAATCTCAATAGAGATAACTTTCCTACATGGAAAAGTTTGATGGAGCTACACCTTGGAGGACTTGGAGATCATGCACAATCTACCATTATAGTGGAACATATTGATCCAGTTGGAGCCCTAACTGTTGAAGATATGAAGAAGAAGAAAGAACACAAATAGACAATGTTGGAGATTGCCTCTACCCTAAGCTATGTCGAATTTGATGATATCAAAGGTTGTGACACTAAAAAGAAAATGTCGGATGCCCTACACACTATCTATGGAGGAGAGAAAAATGTTCAAAGAGCCAAATATGAGATTCTCAGAGGTAAGTTTGATGATCTGAGAATGGAAGAAGGTGAAAATATTGCTCAATATGTTGCTAGAATAAAAGAATTTGTTAGTGCAATTTAAGAGCTACTAGTCATATAGATGATGATACTATGTTAAGCAAAGTATTGAGAACACTACTTCCTATTTATGCTATTAAAGTTTCTATAATTCAAGAACTGAGATGTATTCCAAGTTAAATGATATAACTCTTGAAGGTCTAGTAGGTAGACTTACTATTTTTGAGCTATCTAACTTTGATAATTACAAACCTGAGAATCTTGAATCTACTTTTAAATCCAAGTTGTTATTGAAGGACTCTAATGAAGTGAAGTAGAAAAGGAAGAAGAGAAAGATAAAATATGTATCTAGTGATCATGATACAAATGAGGAAGATTTTATACAATTGGAAGCACTACTAGCAAGAAGATTTCAATAGGTAAAGGTAAGTTCAATGGTAAGTTACCCATCATTTGTTTCCATTGCAATGAGGTTGGTCATATTGTTGTAAGATGTGCATAGAAGAAGAACTATAGAGATTTCAACAAGTACAAAAATAGAAGAGAAGATGACAACAAAGATTACAAAGATAAAGACAAGAAGTCATGTTGCATTACTGAAGAGGAAACCAAGGATGATTATGATGAACATGATGATGAAGTGGTGTATGTTGCAATGAAGGAAGAATCTGATGAAGATGAGCCAACTACACTTGTGACTTGCATGAAAAAAATGATAAATGGATCATTGACAGTGGATGCTCACATCACATGACTGGAGACAAAAGTAAGTTCATTACCCTAAATTTTTATGATGGAAATAGTGTAAGATTGGTAATGATGCACCATGTTTGATACAAGGAAAAGGTTCTATCAAACTCACAGACAATATTTCATGTGACAATGCTTACTATGTTGAAGGACTAACCTACAACTTGTTGAGTGTATCAGAATTGAATAATTTGGGATGCAAGTTGAATTTGGAAACAAGACTACTAAGATATTTGACACAAATGGCAAATTGATTGGAAAAGGTGATCAAACTAGAAGTAATCTATTCTATCTTGATATAGAGGTTGCTACTTGTTTTGTTGTAAAATTTGATGGTGTATGGCTTTGGCACAAAAGGTTATGTCATTTTAATTTTGATAACTTGGTTAGTATCAGTAAAATAGGGATAGTTAGAGGTTCTCCTAAGTTGAAGAAGCTTGACAATGTAGTATGCAAACAATGTCAGCTAGACAAAATGACAAAGTCAAGCTTTAAGAGTAAATTTTACACCTCTAGAGAAATATTAGAGATTGTTCATACTAACTTGTGTGGCCAATTGAAGTGAAAAGCTATAGGAGAGATAAGTACATAATGTTATTTGTTGATAATTATTCTAAGATGATGACAGACATGTTTCTGAAATATAAATTTGACACTTTTCAAATCTTTACTAGAGGAAGAAGTTTACATAGAGCAGCTAGAAGGTTTTGTTGATGATAACAATAAGAACATGGTATGTAGACTACAAAAAGCTCTATATAGTTTGAAACAAGCACCAAGAGCATGTTATGAAAGACTTCATACTTATCTTGTGAAAATTGGATCTAAAAGGATTGATGATAACAACAATCTGTACATAAAGACAAAAGGGAAAAAGTATTTTTTTGTTTGAAATATTTGTTGATGATATCATATTTTGAGGTCAAGATGCTTTATATAAGGATTTTTCAAATTAGATGAAGTAAGAATTTGAAATGTCTATGTTTGGAGAGATCAAATTTTTTGTGAGTTTGCAAGTATATCAGATGAAGTATGGTATATACATCACTCAGTCAAAGTATGTCAAAGAAATATTGAAAAAAATTGGATTAAAAGATTCCAAACCAATAAGTACACCTATGGTGATAGGACACAAGTTGTCAAAGAATGATGATTCAGCTGAGGTGACTCAAACATTATACAGGTCTATGATTGGCAAGTTGCAATATGTAGTACATAGTAGACCTAATATTGCATTATCTGTACGGATAGTTGCAAGATTCTCTACTAATCCTAGGAGGAATCACTTAATGGTTGTGAAGAGAATAATGAGATGTCTAAAAGGAACATAAGAGTTTGGTCTATACTACAAGAAGAATGAAAAGTTTGAATTGAGAGCCTACACTAATGTTGATTGGGCTGGAAACATTGATGATAGAAAGAGCGCCAATGGAGGAGCATTTTTCTTAGGCAAGAGAGTAGTTACATGGACTAGCAAGAAATAATGTTGTACCTCACAATCTACTACTGAAGCTGAATATGTTGCTACTGCTATAAACTACACAAACATTGTATGGATCAAACAACTACTCAAAGGAATGAAGAAAGAAATCACAGAACTAGTGATAATTTATTGTGATAATACAATTGCTATTAATATATCAAGGAATCTAGTGATGCACACAAAGACAAAGCACATTGCAATCAAGTATCATTACTTGAGAGAGTTAGTTCAAGATAAAGAGGTGAAGATGGAATATGTCAACACAAAGGAGCAAATTGCTAATATCTTCACAAAACCATTACCTAAGGATGCTCATGAGTACCTAAGAGGTAAACTAGGGGTGATACCCTTATCAAAGGCTATTTAAGTAACAAGAGGAGTGCCTTGCATCAAACAAGTTGATGTTCATATGATATAAATTGATGCAAAGGATCTTACTTTAGGAGCTGCCTAAAGTAATCACAGAGTTCAAACTTCAAATTAGTCACAAGCAAGGTGACAGAGGGAGAAACTGAAGAAATTGCAAAAGCTTATATCTACATATTTTAAGATGACAAGGTTTTGGTATATGTCTTTGGCATTGTTGTCAAAGAGATAGAAAGTACATTAAATTAATCATCATTAGATGGAGAAAATCTTAAAATAATCTACTAATCAAAGAGGGAAAAAGATCATCATCAAAGGGAGAAAGTATAAAAGTTGAGAGTGTTACTGATCTCAAAGGGAGATTAGATAATTGTTGATGTTGCTGATTAGAAGAAAACACATGAATGATGTAATAAAGAGGGATAAATCCTAATCTACCTAGTCAGAGGTAGATACAAGTCTAGGATTTGAGCAAATATGCAAATCGAATCCATGAAGCTCAAGAATACCTACATGTAGAAAACTTGTCACAGAGAAGAAAAAGACAAGAAGAGGCAAGGGTTTGATCTGAAAACATGAAAATTGTATATTTAGAAGAAGAATAGATTATTTAAGAGATAAAAAGTACAAAGTGATCAATTCTTATAAAAGGAGATCAAAACCCAAAAAGGGTAACTAATAAGTCATAAAGGGTAACCTAAAAGTGAAAGCTATTTAATAATTATAAAAATAATTATTAAATAGAGAAAGCTAAAAATTGTATAAAGTGAAATCTTAAGAAGGGAGAAAAGGTAATTTAATAAATGAAATGAAATTATCCTTTTTCTCTAACAACAAGAAGGAACTCAAAGGGAGTTATAAGAAAGAGTTTTGTAACCTAATTAGAAGATGGAAGTTGCTAATAGAGGGAGAAATTTTGCTATAAGTTTTCCTTTTGGTATTGTCTTACTATTTTAACCCAATTAGTTTGGTTGAACAAGATGTTCATCATTTGATTGACTTCGTTGATCAGTTTGGTTTGCCATCAATGCCAAAGAGGGATATTGTTGAGATATGATTGAAAAGATCATTATTAAGGTTAATATTATTGAAAGAGGGAGATTGTTGAAGAAAACTGTGTGTTTTAATCATTGTTTTGTCACTGATGTCAAACTTTCTAGTTGATGATAAGACAATTGCATGTAAGATTCAATTCCTATCACTTAGTTTATTGATGAAGAGGATTTGATCAATAAGATGTAATGAAAGTACCTAGATGAAAGGTTGAGTTATAATTATGTAATGAAGTACAAGGATTAGTTAAGATAGTGATGACATGATGTATTGATAATCTACTTAAGGTTACAAATGTTGGCTACACTAAGAAAGTTTAGAAGAACAAGTTACACAAAGTTTGTCTGCCAAGCTTGACCTAGTGGATAGTAGGTGCTGAGCAAAGTTAGTGCAAGCTGAGCAGAAAGTCAATTGGAGCTGAGTGAAAGAAAATTCTAATGGATGTCAAGAAAGAACAGTTGATGCCAAGTAAATTTTAGTTGATGTTGAGCATTAGTATACTTTAGTTGATACTAAGTGATTTTGTTGATGCTGAGCAATGCAGTATGTGTCAAGCATCAGAAGGTTGATAATGCCAAGTTGCTGCATTATGTTAAAGATTGAAGATTTTCCAAATCTAAGCCAACAAGTTTGTTTTCTTGAAACTTGTAAACCAGGAGGAAACTAAGGTTAGTGAGCTGGTAGCATAGAAATTGATGTAAACCATTTTGAGGTGAATTCAAATGAATTCTAGGAGAAGTTTCTAAAAGAGATACAAGATATGGGATAGATTCATTATATCCTACCTAATTTATCCAAACCCTAAATTGGATGATGGAAAATGAGTGGAAAAATATCCTAATTTCATATTTATAGGAATGTCTAGTCATGAAGCAAAAGTTGTCATGTGTGAGAACCTAAGGAAGAGAAGGAATCAAGGGTTTTGCTTCATCAAGTGATCCAAGAGGAGAATATGCAATGACATGTTAAGTAGGAAAGCTTAAGGAGATGAATGCTTGAAGGGTGAATAAATTATCAGAACTAAAAAGTATGAAAGCCAAGCAGAATTGAGGACTGAATAGAGATATGTAATCTGCAAGAGAAGTTGTAAGTTATATCATATCAAAGCTCTACTATTACTCTCTAACAATTGTATCATACTAGGGTAAATCCTTTGGATTAAGGTTGACCTAACAGTCATTTGAAAATCCTTTAATTTGGTGGCATTCCAAGTGAATGGCCTAAAGTCCTCTAACAAGGCTCAATTCTAATAGGGTGATTGAAATCCCTTAATTGAGTCATGTTTAACAGTGTGTACTATAATGTTTAACAGGGTTGGCCTTTCACAAGACATCACTTTAGAAGAGTGAAAAGGAGTAGCATGTTACTGGTGGTTTTTTTAAAATTGGGTTTTCACATAAATCATTGTTCAAGTGT
This sequence comes from Cupressus sempervirens, assembly GCA_028749045.1. Taxonomy (NCBI): domain Eukaryota; kingdom Viridiplantae; phylum Streptophyta; class Pinopsida; order Cupressales; family Cupressaceae; genus Cupressus; species Cupressus sempervirens. Next base: position 1,098,370,914 of record CM053785.1, read on the forward strand.
GCTGATGAATCTGTTATGTTTCATGCTTTACATTTTTGCAAGTTTATTTGACAATAACCTACAAGTTTTAAGTAATTGCATAAACTTAATGGATACATGCATGGGTATGAATGTTATATGGGTTCACTAAACTATGAAAAGTTTTATTTATACATCTAGACATTGGATAACTGATTCATTCCCCCCCCCCCCCTCTCAGTTATTCTAAAGTATTCCAACAATTAGAGGACAAAATTATGAATGAAAATGGTATTCTTGGAGTTAAAAATTACAAGTGGGTAACATGTGGCATGGTTTTTTTGCCCATTGTTTTGGTCCATGGTTTTTAAAACCACAAATGGTTTCCAAGTGGCAAATCACTATAAAGGAGAGCTTGGGGAGGTGTTTCAATCATCGAGTTTAGTTTGCAAGACTGGTGCTAGAACAAGTCTCTCTGAGTTTGAGTTCGAGTTCGAGTTGTGGTGATGCGCTCCTATAAGAACTTGCATTGTAAGTGTATTGTAATCTTCTAGATTTGAGAATACATTGTGTGGGTTTTGGAGGGTGGGGTTTTTCTCCTAGAAGGGTTTCCCCATGGTAATCATTGTGTTATGCATTCATTATTATGTTATTATGCATTTCTTGAGATCTCTGCAATAGTTAGTTGAGTTTGCATAATTGTCCCCTCAAAGATTAGTGTAGGAAGTGATTTTGCACACCTTAGCTTCCTTACAATAACAAGCAAAATAAGTTTTAATTGAAGTGTTCAGTATGTGAAACGTTATGTCACTATTTCCATGTTCCTTTCAATTAATGTAATTTTGTGAAAGAGTAAAAAAATATTAAAATATTGTTAATTATTTTTTATTTTGATAATTTTAATAATTTTTTATTTGTATATGTTATATTGATTGTAAATGTTGATAAAAAATTATATTTATATTTAAAATAAATTATTATTTTGTAATATTTTTTTATTATTTAAATTAATAAAATAATACATTGTGATTTAAAAATTAAAAAGTATAATCGAAAGTAATTTTTTCATTAATATTCTTATATTTATTTATCATTTATGATTAAAAAATATAATTTAATTTTATGATGAATTCTATAAATTTATTTTATAATTTTTTGGTAATTTTTTTGATCGGTAAAAGGTCAAAGTCATGAATTTTATTATTATATATATATATATATATATATATATATATATATATATATATATATAATACAATGTAATTTGCTCCATTCAAACGGGCACTGGTAGGAAAGAATGGAGAAGAAAACCTCCAGTCTAGCCCAGGACGTTCATCCTATACAAATGATTTCATTTTTAAAAGGGGTATACCCCAATTTACATAGATTAACAAAGACGCTAAAGTAATAAGTTATAGTTTGTATCTTTAGAAATGACACTTAAAGATAATCACAACTTTGTCTAGCCTATCCCCCTCTTGCTTCTGTCAAAATATGCAAGCGCATTGAAATAGTTAGCAGATTAAAGCCAACATTCTTGTTAGTCTTTAAAACACTAAAATTTAATCAAAGATTTCATATCTCAAAAAAGAAGTTAAACACAATATTGGAACAGGAAGGATAATGAGAGAAGGAAAACAGGGACGAACTAGTTCCAGAACAAAGATTATATGAGTAAGAATGTACCATTATATCTTAGTGATATAATTATTTTATAATTATTTTATTTAATGGAAGAATATATATATATATATATGATCGGTAAATGATCAAAGACTAGATTAATTATTATTATTTATTGTAATTAATTATTTTTATGTGTTAAGTGAATTCAAACTCTAGACCTCCCACATGAGAGGCTCACAAGTTACCGTTGTGTTGTAGGCTCTTGCCTTAATATAATATATTATTAATATAATTGTATAATAAAAATTAATTTTTATATCAGCATAATTGAAATTACTTATCTGATTAATCTTTATTAAATTAACTTTTTTAATATATATTCATAATTAATACATTTACTTTTGGAGTATTACAAGATTCACAAGAGCAAAATATGATGAAAAAATTGCAATATATTTGAAACATTTGTAAAATAAAAAAATTTATTTTTGTTATTGCCATTCACATAATTTCACACCACTTTTTTATGTTAATATCTTCATTTCTTAATATTTTAAACATATGTACTTAGGACACACTATATCATAGCATAATGTGTCCTAGGTAGGGTGAGACACTAGATGGAATAAGTTTAAAATATGATGTATCTAAAAAATGAAATTCAAAGCATCATAGTAGCATCATAATATAAGTAAGTTCATAAAATCCCTCATTGTAAAATTTTTGATCTTGACTTATTGACCTTTACTTACATTAAACTATGTTCTGAGTTGGAACCAATTTTATAACAACATTTGGTTTCACATCCAAACATTTTTCAATTTGACTTTCAAATATTTTTGAGATAAATTATCTTCTAAAACTAGAACATTTCTTTTATATATAAAATATCTACATGTGAAATGAATATGATTTTAATAAGTGACGTGAACAAAATCTAAACATTCAATTATATTGAAATTCTAAACATATTGATAATATTGGTTTATAATGGCCATTTTATCTAGAACACTTTGAACAATATTATATTTACAGTTAACTCCTTCTAAACTCTAATTTTAAAAGATATTTAAAGTCTTCAACAATCAATACATAAGTATAATATACTGATTATTCAAAAAATTCTTTACTGTGATCCTCCATGTTGATATCACCATCACCTACAAATAAATTGAGTTAGTCATATGCACATAAGTTTCAAATTAAAGACTCATGATTGGTTGAAGTTTATTTTATGGTTTTCTTACCATGGCCAATTTGCATTGTGTTTATTTCTTTCAGTGATTGATTAACTCAATAGAAAATAGTTGAATATATTTTTTAGTGTTTCGTTGATCATCTAAATTTGCAAGACTAAAAATTAATTTAACATATGTTCTAAATGTATACAATTAATTTATAAATTAATTATTCAAAAGTATTGAATTCTTTATCATAATTTGTATTACCTTTTCTAGCATACATTACATAAGTTGTTGATGTCTTCTTAGAATCATAAAAAAATAGGTGACAAACATTCTTGAAATTAAAAGAAAAATAATAAAATAAAATAATAGTAAATAAATTATCACCTGTAACTTGAATCTCATATGTTGTTGTTTGGTTTAGATCAAGGGAGAAAGATAATAGATGTCCTCGAGAATTTTCTTGATCAATCAAACCTACAATGACATATGTTTAACATAAGAAATTGAAATAAGAAGTATTTTATGTAAATTACTAAAACAATTTTGAATAACGACATATGTTTAACATAAGAAATATAAATTATTTGGATGCTAAAATAACTTTGAATAAATCAACTCACTTTGTTTCCTTGTAATCTCTCTTTCTTTTTGTATTGCTATGCCTGAGCAATTAGTAACCTTCTTTTTATTTTTTCCTACACCTTATAGATGGGAATCAAAACTTTTCATGGTCCTCTAGTTTTTCCTTTAAGTTTCTAGATACAACATTTTGTCTTTGATAAGTAGAATGACTTGTATGCATTTTGCTAGGACTAAACCATGGTGATATTCGTTTCAAAGACATGTTGTCTGAACCGGGGATTGATTTAAATTTGGAAGATGAAGCAATAGGTGCATGGCCATCTTTAAAAAATTTCTCAACGCATTGATTAAAAATGTTTTTTTATCTTTGTTAGTAGGTAAATTTTGGAGCAATGAGTTTAAAGAGTCAATGGATTTTTGAAACTTATCATTGGTATTATTAGATGATTCCCAACCATCTGCAGTATGAATAACAAAGATTAAGCAAGAAAAAATAAATAAATAAATATCATTATAAAATGATATAATTAAAACTTACCAATTTTATGAACTTCTCCATCAATTTCAAGCACATCTTGATCTTTTGAAAGTATACAATAATGTACAATTGAAATATGAACTAGTTAATGTTGAGAGCCATAAAATAATTTAATATTTAAATATAAATATATTATCATAATTACTAGGGAAATGAATTTCATGACTCAAACTCTCTCTAACTTTGATACTATCATCAACCAATGGAGTAGAAGCTTCTGCAATTTGAGAAAAAGAATAATTTAGTTAGTAGTGGGAAACAATAATATACATACATACATATATGTTTGTATGTACTAAACCTAATTCTTATATGACACTTACCAACAACATGATCATGCTCATTTGTTGTCTTCCTATTTAGAATATCTATGATCTTTAACACATGTTTGCATCTGTTTCCTCTATTTTTCCACTCACAATCCCATATGTGCAAATTTGGCCCAAATTTTCTCACTAAATACCATTTTGTTAGAGTTTTTTGAATTCTTACTTTATATGTGTTTGGTAGGAGATCATATGGATAAAAATATGAATCTATTACTATTTTTGATATCTCTAAAGAAGTTATGTAATATCTTTCTTTTGAAGTTGGTTAAAAATTAGGATAGCTTCAAATATATTTTGTTTTTGTAGATTGGCTCTACCCTATGAAGAAGTGTATGAATGAGCCAATCCATTCTCCTTGTGTATTTTTAAGAAAGGTCACTTGAATAGTGACTCTTGATGTGGGAGTGATATGACTATATTGAAGAATTAGTTTCCTAATTTGCATGAGGAAAGCTTCGATAGTTTTTTTCCCACATCACTATATAAAAAAACATAATGATATCTTAACATATAAAATGAGTAACCTAAATTATATAAATAAATTTAAAAAATCAAGTATAATTTTGATAATATTACCAATACGACTCTCATCATAACACCAAATAATTTGAAAGTACTAAATGGATTTATTTTCTTCTTTGAATTCCTCCATGAATTCTTTTATCAAGTGAGTACATCTTCATTGTCACTCATTGCATACGTTATATCACCTAATCTATCAAATATTGTTGTCCTGACATCTTTATTGTTGACAAATCTATATTTTATAACACAATAAAAAGTAATGGTGTTGACATATATATTTTTTTATAAATTGTAATGAAATATTGACTTACCTATATATGTTCTTCAACCATGCTCTACATACATGCTAAATGCATAGTAATACTAGACAACCAAAGGATATTCTACAAGTTTCATGTTATGAAAATTCATAAGTAGAATAACTAAGTAATTAAGTTATGCTGAACAGTAAAAATAACCATGCACAAAGACAACTCATAACACCATATTTTGTTAACTAGGGAAACCCTGGCTAAGGGAAAACCCTAGTGGGGATGATACCCACTAGATAATATACTGATATATAAGTTCCTTGTTAGAGGATGGACCTTGTTAGGAGTCAATGAGAAAATTCAGCATAAGGAGTCCCTATTAGGAGACTTTGAATCCTTGTTAGGAGATTCCAACCATGTTAGGAGTTATAGTACAGTAGATGCAAGACGAGTCGATTGCCCAAACATGCACTTTTAATTACAAGAAGAGTTCACTGCCCAAACAAGTAATCAAACTTCTATGATATAAGTACTGTAACTTTTTCTTCAACCGATCTCTGATATTCAGCTCGATCTCAGATCACAAATAGCTTTACAAAACTTTGCATATATCGCTTTCACAAAAGTTCACATACAATTCTAGAACACAATTTCTTTAAGATCACACATTTGAATTTGCAAGATGTCAAATACCATGCCTTTACATAAATTTTTGCTAGGTCAGCAACATCTAGGATGTCGGCCCTAATTGGACAAGTAATTATCAAAATAATTCCTTTCCTTTAATTTCGACATCCTGTTTCATTAAAACACGAATATCACTTTTTTGTATTGTCCATACTGACTTCCAAAGTTATACACATCATTATCAACATTTATTCTATCTCCATTTAACTTTTCTAGTCATAATATGATGTCAACAATAAGTTATAAACAAAATAATACATTTTTGTATACCTAATTCCATACTTAGACAATTTTCTGGGTACCAAAAGCTAAGTATCTTTATTTCCAAGGTTTCTTGTAATCATGTACATCATGTGTTTCCATGAATAACAACAATGACATATCCTCATTAGCCAATTGTCAACAATCTTCCCCTTTGGCATTGATGGCAACAAAATAGGGAAAATTGGCTAAGTATCAAAAACTTAAAATAAAAAACACATTCACTTTACATCTATTACAATTTGTCCATCTTACATAAGCTCCCCCTTATAATATACTTTAGAATATTATTTTCTCCTCTTTAATTGATTTACAATTTTCCATTTCATCTCTCCCCCTTTGATATCAATGACAAAGGTCAAAATGTCAAAAATTGTTCCAAAAATATCCATCTGCTATAAAAATGTTGTCCTTCTGCCTTAAGTCGATAGAATCTTCATGCAATCATCAAAATTTTCCTTAATATTATCCATACCTTTAGTCCATGTCTCCTTGGTAGATTCAGTAGAGGTGAGAATTACACACAAGGCATATGATGCAATCTCAACTGCATTAAGGTTTCAATACGAAAAGTTAGAATAAGTGCCCTTGACCTTGATACATTCCTCCAACTATTTCTCAACTCTAGATACTTTCAGAGCAATAGGCTCTTTGAAATCCAATGCTCTTCAAAATTTGTTCCTTTTGAAATTTCAGTTTCCTAATATCATTGTGAATACTAGCCACTTGTCCTGTAAAATCATCAATCTTACTAGCTGGATGTTGTATCTGTCTAGATAGAGCTTCTAGCTCACTCATCTTTCCTCCAATATGATTGTCAATATCCTTAGTTATTTTATAAGATAAAGTACACTTAATGTATAGTATCTTCCCATCCTATTGACACTTATGAATTTCCTTGATACAAGTATCAAGACTTATCAAATCATTCTTAATATTTTGACAAGTGGTGCTAAAAAAGTTAGCATCATGTGAAATTGTGCCTTTGCTTCTACAACACTCAACAAATTAGTAAGTTCCTCATCAAATGACTTTAGCACCTCCTATGCCCTTTGTTTTGAATCTTCCTCTATGTGCTACACTACCAAAGTACTATGTAGTCTGTCAATAACTTCCATCAAGGTTTTTTGTAGGCTTTTCACTATTTTGTTCTTCTCAATGAGTTTTGAAAGAGATGAGATCAAATTAGTTTGATCATCATCATCAGTTGCTAGGCCAACAAACAATAGCAAAGTAGATGAACTAGAAGGTTTAGTTTCATGCTCCCTTTGTTTCTTCTTAGTTTCCTCTTTGCTTCTTCTTTCTTCTTCCTCTTTGTTTTATTTTTCCTTTCTTTCTTTTTCTCTCTTCTCTTCCTCTTCTGGAACCTTTTCTTCTTTTTTTCCTCTATTTTCTTTCTTATTTCTTCTTTGGCTACTCTTATCTTTTCTTCCTCTTCTTTTCTTTTCTTTTCATCTTCAAGCAATTTTTGCTTGGCCTCCTCTACTTCCCTCTTCTCTTCTTCTAGTAACCTCTTCTCTTCTTCAATTTGTCTCAACTTCTCTTCAATATCCTCAGTGAGAGGTGAACATTTTGTTCAGATCCTTCAAATGGATTTGTATCATCAATGTTAATGGTAATATTGTCTAATCTATCTGTATAGTGTCACTACTTATTGACGCTTGTGAGGTTCTAGGTGTTGGTGAAGATGTTGCCTTAGACTCTGTCAACATCTAACTTATTGCTACTATAGTCTCACTTCTTAAATTATCTTTCTCGCCCACCATAAATAAAAATGTCTTGATCTTAGATTGGTTTTGAAGAGTGAGTGTCAACACACTTAATCCATTTACTTAATTAATGTCGAACTAGTAATACATTTTGAGCACAACATGTAAATATTAGACCATGTCGAGTTGCAATGAATGTTGAGTCACTCATATGCCCAGTCACTCATGTGCCTAGTAACTCAAGCGCTGACCAGATAGACCATGTTGAGTGATTCGAGAGCCAAGTAAAAAATGGATGCAGAGTAATGCAGGTGTCAAGTCAAAAGAAAAAATATAGTGCATGCCAAGCATCAATGACTTCATATGCTGGGTGAAATAGTTTTGACATATTTGTTTGTAATGGCACAAATAACCATGTGAACTATTTTTAAGCTAACTTAAGGATAGATTATGATCTTTTGGAGATAAGGATGAATCTATATTTGGATTCCCTATGCATTACATGTAGCCAATCAAAAAATGGGAAGGTTTAAGTGGCAAAATGGAAGAATCTTAGTCATAGATTCATATTGAATCCTAAGCCACCAGAGTCTTCTTAAGGAGGACAAAGCCCTAAACTCTTTAACAGTGAGTGAATGAATAGAAAGAGTGAACAATATAGTTTTCAGAACATTCAAGGTGACTTAGAAGTAAGAGAGAATTGTAGAATCAGTTAGAGAAGGATCCAACATTGATACATCAGATCATGAAGGATCAATTAGACATTGTGTAGAGGTGATCTACCAATTGCAAGATCTGTGCTGAGACATTTTAACAGGTGATTTTAGTTAAATCTCTTAATAGAGTAGTCTTAGAAAGTTGTATGAAATCCTTTAACAGGGTGCTTACTTAAATTTAAGTTGAATTCCTCTAATTAGGCACACCCCTAACATGGTGTTGAAATCCTCTAACAAGATGAGACCTAATAGTCTTTGCAAGCCTTTAACAGGGTAGGCCTTTCACAGGGCCGACCATGATTCATGGTCAAATCATTGTAACTTTCATTGGATACACTTCATTGATGCAATAGTGAATATTTGTGGGTGTCATCCCCACCCCAGTTTTACCTTCTCACTTGGAGAGTTTTGGGTGATCATATCGGGTGTTATGTGTGTAATTGATTACATGTTTACATGATTTAGATGCATATGCTTTACATGTTATTTTAGTTTACATATTGAATGCATATGATGAACGAGTGGTGAAAGTTTTATGGGTCCAAGTTTAAACTCCTAGTTCAACCCATCCCCTGCCCCCCCTCTGTCCCAAAAAAATGTTTACTCTCTTTCCCTTTATAATTCCAACAATTGGTATCAAAGCCTTGTTCACTGAAAGAGAAGCTTTGCAACTTTGAGGAAAGTTCTTAAAATGGAAATCTACAAGTTGGGAAAGATTATTGAAAACCAAGATATTGAAATACATCTCATACTACATCAATTGAATGAGGTAAGAGAGGAACTAAAGAAATCCTTGAAGAGAAGGAAAGAAATTGCTATTGCAAAAAATGACACACTATACAAAGAGATAAACACTACCAAGCTATTTGTAGATGGAAACACTAATGAATTTGATGCAACAGTTGTAGATTTAATAGAAAAGAATAGAATCAGAAGCTATACTACTATGTGAGGTGACTAAACAGAAGAAGAAAGCTATGGAAGATAAAGCCATAATTGAAGAAGACAAAAAAATTCTAGCAAATAGATTGGAAGAGAAGTAAATAGAGTTAACCAAGATCTCTAACATGTAATTGGATACTCTAAGTCAAATGATGAATGTCGACTGTGAATTGAATGTCAAGGACATTGGGATAACTACATTGAAGTTGCAGAATGAACAATTGTAGAGTGACCTGAAAAGAGAAAAGGAATTTCTTGAAAGTCCCAACAAGTCAAATAAAGACATCAAATACTTTGAGCAATTATTGAGATCCCCTAGATCCAATAATGATACATCAGGATTGGGCTACACAAGCACCAAAGAAGGAGAATCATCCAAAGTTGTAGACACATAAATCTGATTCCATCACTAGGTAGTCATATTTAGTCTTCTCCTAGGACATTATTGATTAAATACTTGTTATTTAATTAACTAATAATCATCCCCTAGTTAATTAATTAATTTAATTAACTATAGTCCAATTGATAAAATCAAATGATCATCCAAAATCAATTTATCAATTAAATCCCTATTCCTCTATTAAATTAAATTAAATCTCAAATCTATTTAATTTAATCCCATATCCCCATTTTATTAAATACATCATTAAATAAAATATCTAAACCCCTAAAGCCTTCCTAAATCCTATCTTAACCCATAATCCAACTCATTCACCCATACTAACCTCACTTACCCCCTAACCCCCTTTCTAAGCTAATCATGATCCTCCTCCTAAACATGTGCACAACTTTAAGCAAGGGTTAAGATTGCTAACCCAAGCCAAAGTTAACAAACTCAACCACACCTCTCACATCCTCAAAATATCTCTCATCCTCAAAATATTTCTTCCACCTCACTTGATGACTCTTACATCCCTCTCACAAGTGTCACCTCCCTTTTAATGCTAAACAAGCAAAATCCATGCGCTTTCTTTTGAGTACATCTTGACCCTCCCTCACCATCTTATCATCCTTGCATCCTGACCATCCATCTCTCTACCCCTTGGCCTATAAATGGAACCCTCTCCCTTCACAAATATCATCCACTATTCATGTAATGTTATAATGCTATTTTGAGAGCTTGAAAACTACCAAAATACCATCATAATGCTGAAACCCCTCCATACCTCCATTGTTTGAAACCCTCATCCATACACACATTTGGTAAAACCCCCTATCCTTTGGAATCTTGAGCACAACATGAGCATACATCCCCTCTTATTAGGGACAAATCCTTTGTATCATGTGTTATACCATTAGGAGACCACTATTCTTGGTTTGCTTCTTTTTGTGGTGATAACCTTCAGTCCTATCTTAAGTGTTGGCTTGTTTAATATTGTTAATGCTTTCATTTAATAGTTAGTATTCATGTTGCACTACTAAATTAGGTGATACATTTTGGCACGCCTGGTGGGACCCTGCATTTGGGTCAATCTAATCAGTTTTTGAGTTTTTTATGATGAACTAACTAAAGTAACCTTGTTTGCTTGTGGGTTTTTGTAAGAAGTTTGCTGATCTTTTTGCAAGTATGTAGTTCACTCTTTGGAAATCGCGCTCCTAACCATCTAATAATTTTTCATTTTTGGACACTTCAAAAAACCTATTGTTCACGATCGTGTGACCACAGAATCGCTACTATACACTGGCGAGAATGGAAGCCCATGACCGTAGGTATGCAGGTTATCCCCAACCAGCCTCTACACATGTCCTAAAATCCTCTCTGCATCCCTGCCAAACCTTTTTTCTATGGGAACACTGGAACCGCTTGTGGCATTGCTGATATTTTCCTGTAGGAATGTGACCTCCAACCAATCAAATTGTCAAACCAATTTCTAGCATTGACAACTCAAACCCGTCGAAGAATTGACCTGTGGGAATGCTGATAACTCTCATCGTGAGATTGCATGATCGTAGGATCGCTCTGCATATTTTATCCTGCGGCCTAACCTTCTACACTTTTTTCACCAATTTTACCCTCATTCCCATGACTTGTACCCACATTCCCGTGCCTATGGGATCACTTCTTAAACCCGCAAGTTTTTTGTGATAACTGCTCGATTCAAATATCTAACATTTTCTAATGCAAATTTTTATGCTGACTTGTTTTTTGTAGGTTTCATCATCATAATCTTTTGTTAAACAGCTTAAAACTGAACAAATCTTGCTTTTTGTATTTCATGGAATGAATGATTAAGGATTAAAATTAACTATTGCGATGAACATTTTGTTTTGAGCATTAAATGAACATTATGTGCAAACACTTAAAATTTGGGGCTTAAAATAAACTTCATCAAATCTTATTTTTTGTCTTTCATGAATGAATGATTAAGGATTAAAATTAACCATAGCAATGAACATTTCATTTTGAGCATTAATGAACATTATGTGCAAACACTTCAAATTTGGGGCTTAAAATAAACTTCATCAAATCTTGAATCCCTTAAAGTCAAAAGCATTCTTATTCCCTCCTCATTGAAGCTTTTGCACTTGATTTCCCCTTTGTTGACTCAATTTATTTTTGTTGACGATGCTGTGAAGTTGGAACGAATCTTTGTATGTTAAACACATGTGTTTTCAAATCATAAAATAGAGCATTAAAGTGTCCAAATAGTAATGAATCCCATGTCTTGCATGTTTTGAGATTGTGCATTTTAGCACATCTTTGACTTCTCTCTTTCCATGCAAAGTAAGACCTAAAAATACGTGATGCATGTACCGAAGTTGTTAACAAGACCATTTGCAACAACTTAGGAGTGTTTTTAGTGATTTCATCCACCTCTGGGAAGTGCTTCCCATTTGGTGAGAAGCTCAAACCAGTAAAAAGTCTAGCCGGTATATAAATCAGTGGAACGGGAAAATTTCTCACTCCATCATTCAAGTTTGAGTGGTGTGTTTCTGGGGGTAGCCTGAGGTGGGAAAACTTTCCCATGATTTTAGCATGTTTGGAATAGATTCTTAAGTGGATCACATATGTAAAAACCATTTGAAGGACTCCACAGACCCATTTACAACTCTTTTAGTCAAAAGTATCTCATTTTTTTTCCATGGTGTGTTCACTCATAGTGCAAGGGAAATAGCATCCCTCAAGATTACTCACCACTTTTTCTCCCCTGGTAGAGGCATAAGGCCACTTGGGTTTCATCTCCAAGGGTCATTGTTCCCGCAGAAGGGGAGATGTGTATCATTTGTTGGTCAACTCTTGTATCGACTCACCTCTTCAATGAGAGGGAAATGTTGCACTAGAATCAAGAGACATCAAATTGTGGGCTGTTTGAATAGCATATTGCAATCAAAAATTTGACCTTAGGGATAAAATGTGTGTTTGAATTGTCTTATTTGTGCTCAAGACCCGTAAAAACATTTGTAAAACATGCACAATTATGTGTTTACTATCAAAAATCATTTTGCTAAAGAGATCATTTGTTTGTCTTTCTCAAAGTTGTTTTGTCCTTTGAAAAACTGTTTGTTCACAAAAGAAACTAACATTAATGAAATTCCACTTTTGTTATCCTACAAGGCAGTTGTTAGCAAGTCCATTCACAACAACTATTTGTCTTGTTGTTCCAAGTTTTCTCTTTGCCAAGAAAGTTAAATCATTAAAGCAAGTCCTAGTTACGAATCCTTTTTCCTTGGTCCAAAGTCTTGCTCTTTTAAAGAATACCTTTTTTATCCTTCCCACTTGACCGAAAATAACACATATTGCCTTTTAGAAATACCATTGTTGCATATGAAAAATGGTTGTTAGCAAGTCCATTCGCAACAATGTGTTTCGTTCTTAGTTTTAGCTATACTTGTTACCAAACTACCCAACAAAACCTAGCGACAAATAAACCCTTTTACCATCTATCCAAGAGTTTCTCTTTCCAAAATTATCCTTTGTTGTCCTTCCTACTTGATCAAAAATATCACATTTTTCCCTTGACCAAAAATTTTGTTAGCAAGTTCATTTGCATCATAACCTAAAGTCAAGCTTGTTCCACCTCACTCAAACTTTTTCATTGTTGAGAAAACCTTAGGTATTTCTCAATCAATTTGTGCTTCCAACCCAAGTTCCAAAAGGTATAATTAGCGTAGTCACTACCTCTAAAACCCCATAGTTGTGATTAGGATCCCTTGGAAATACCTCATGTTAGGCCATCCCAAAACTAAGTTCAAAAAACCTAAATTTCCACAAATACCAGTTTACAAGGAAATAGATGCAAAAACAAAAGAAGTACACCCCTTGCTCAAGGATTTCCAAACCAGATCAAATTGAGAAAGATGGTATAGAGGTAGCATTACAAACTGAGTGGGACTACAAAATCTAGAACTTGACCCTCCGACGTGGTGTTAATCAGAGCCTTATCAACAATTCTAGTGTTACTCATTCTAATTAGGTCCTCCTTCTTTCCACACACACTTATGCACTTATAGGTTTAGTCTCTCATTTAGAAACCTCACAGACACACACAAACACTTAGAAATAGGACCACCTCCTCCCAGTTTATGTTTTCAAAGAAGAATCCTCCACATGCATTATTAAAACCTAGCATTTCCTTACTTATTTAGAAGCATTTAGCATCATCCATCCCACCATCATAGTTATCCTTGAAAATCAACATTTTCTAGAAATAGGTTGTCATTTGTGTCCCACATCACCTTGAGCCAGAGGTTAGGACCACACATTTCATTGCCCCATCACTTTTCCACACTCATATATTAGGGAAACGTAACCTCCTTCACTTAGCACCATATCATCTAGACTCTTAAAAGTATCGTATATACCTAACATCACACCTCTTTGCATTATCATCCATAGGAAATTCATCCTTTCATGCCACCCACCACCCATTTTGGCAGAAACACACAAAAAAAGGACATGGATCCGAATCATAGTAGTAACACATCTCAAGCTCAGCCATACCTCGTGGTTTCCATGATCCCTTCAGACCCACCACCACAAATACGAGAAGAGCTAGGTTCCTCCATATATATTGAGGCTTTCATGAACCAACCTAGCCATGCCACCATTGTGAATGTCATCATAGATCGAAACAAAGAAACCATCATGAAAAATTTCCTAAGGGACAATGTTGGTGCTTTTGAGTTCAGGCGTCCACTGCCTATGAACATATCAAATCCTACACACCCTTTGTTCGAATGGAAACCACCTCAGATGGAACCAGCAGACCCCAATATACCCTCAACACAGGTGTCTATTCCCATATCCTATAACACCCGTCCCATTCTCACTCAACGCTTAGTGCATACTACATCCCAACCAATCCCAAGTGTACCATCGACATCTGCTTCCAGCACTCATTTTTCCACTCCACCAAATCCTCCATTTTCATCTAGTAGTACTACCTTTTTGCTTCCACCTCACATCACATCTAGTCCATCTACTATGCAAATGCTGCTATTGGACACCTCATCTTCCATCCCACCCAAAATTACTATCAACTCCTTTGTATCTAGGCAAAGCTCTTTAGCCTCATTTCCTTTGGGACCTTGGAATGTTGTTGCAACACAAGGCCTTACCACTAACCTTCCCCTAGTACTGCAACCATGTCCACACCTCGGGCACTTTCATCCATCACTTCAACTAGTTATTCACTACCACCCCTTACCAACTACTTTTCTATGCCACCTTTAGGTAACAGCCAAGACATCCCACCACTGCAATTTCCTATTGTGAATGCTCTACCACAAATTAATTACCTTGCACCTATTCAAAATCAGTCATACTCTCAAGCAAGAGCACAACCCACATATATTGGGCATGGTATATATTCCCAAGGCATGGCTCATGCATTTCCACCATTTCAGTCGCAGTCTTCACACCAACAGTATGCCATAGTCTCCATGTAGAATTATCTCGTAAGGCAACAACCTAATACTTATCCTCCTCATCAAAAAACTTCTCATCAAATGCAACAGTATGCACAAGCCACATTCCAGCAACCCATAGCATCCATCCCACCAACTATGCAACCTGTTTTTCCACAAACGTCATATGGCAATCAAGGTTTTCCACATCAACCTTTAGATTTTGGTACGTATCATACATTAGGGGCACCTGGATCGGGAGCACTTTCTCCCCTACCTATAAAAACTGAATGGGAACAGATGAAAAATGCTATCAAAGCCCCCAAAGATGGGACAGACTCCAAAACTTTCAAGTTTGAGAATGATTGCCCATATCCATTTGACAAAACCATAATGATGACACCATTTCCTAAACATTTTGAGATCCCCAAGTTTGAAAAATTTAGAGGGAAAAGTGATCCAGTCCCACATGTTAAGGAATTCTATATGCATTGTCAAGAGGTGGCTTATAATGATGTGTTCCTCATGCGGCTCTTCCTAAAAAGTTTAGGAGGCCCAGCCTTAGAATGGTTCTATCGTATCCCCCAAGGCACTATTAAAACTTTTGTTGATCTTTCTGAAGCCTTTGTGGCTCAATACACCCATCTTGTTGAAACTAAATTATCTGTTGTGGACCTAGTTCATACTAAGCAAAATGGGGGAGAAAGCCTTGCAAAATACTTGCAACATTGAAAAATACTTACAACCAGGATTTCTTGTACCATCCCTGAGTGTCATCTTGTCAAAATGTTCATAAATAATGCACACCCTAGTCTCGCCCATCACATGCTTATGAACTATTTGCAAGCATACAAAGACATTAAGGAAAAGGGGATGGGACTTGAACAAGGCCTCATTAAGGATGGTGTTATCAGACTTTACAAGGAAAAAACCCAAGACTAAGGTCACAGCAATGACAAAACCCAATATTGGAACAAAAACAAAAACACGGTGATAGATGGTGCCACCGACACCTGACAAGTTCATATCATTGGGGTAGCTACCAATGTTCCTACCACATTTTCTCAACAACAACCCTATTAGCAACAACCCCCTGTGTACCACCAGCCACCCATGCAGAATAATCAGTAAATACTTGCTCATCATAACCAAACCAATGATATCACACTTTTGACAGGTACTAAGCCCTGTGTTCAGAGGCAACCACGCACATACACCCCATTAGGGGAGCCTCTTGATGCAATCTTTGAAAAATTGGCCAAAGATAACCTTGTTTGGTATCCACAAACACAACCTTTAGAGCCCAATCAATCTAGAGCATCCTGGTACAAGGATAATGACTATTGTAAATTCCATCGTGTCAAAGGACACACTACCCTTAAATACATGCAGCTCAAGGATTATGTCCAGGACCTCATTGACCAAAAGGAAATCAGAGTGGGGGGCACAAACTTCACCTAATGTAGGATTAATGATGTATCAAAATGCTTTCCCTCCTCATAACACCAACCTAGGAAAAGCACCTGCAAACCCTCCTATTAACAAATTGAACAATACTCAAGGCAAACAAGGAGATAACCAAGACAAGTTTCAAAACTATACCTAAAAATATTTAGACTATGGAAGCCTTATCAGTTGCATATCACAAGTTAAGCCATCCATCAACATCATTAACATTAAGGGCCCAGATACCCAATGTGCAGTTGCTACTTGCCAGACTCGACTCAATATAGTTGGCCCACCTGTTTCTACATCATCAAGACCACCTCCATCAATAGCATCTCCATTAGAATCATCCTCATTAGGGCCATAATATAACATCTTGGAACACCTTAGAAACAAGCCAGCCCAGATCTCCATTCTGGATCTCTTACGAACAAGCCCACTTTATCAAGAGATCCTCAATAGTACTCTACATGAGTCATGCATCCCCTCTGACATAAATGCCACTAAGTTTTGCAACTTGGTTGGCCATATTTTGGCATCATGTGCCTTATCCTTCAAAACCACTAATATCCCAGTAGTTGAACCAGATCATATCCTTCCACTTCGCATAGCTGTCATGGTTTTTGTCTTCACAATTAAACAAGTCATGATAGATAATGGATCGACTATAAATCTATGTACTCTGAAGTTCATCAAATAGACAGGATACACTGAGGCAGATATCATTAATGAAGTAATCGCCATCAATGCATATGACAATTTCGAGCGCACCACTGAAGGAACCATCTTGCTCCCTATCAAAGTTGGCCCAGCCACTCAAGAAACACTTTGCCATATAGTTGATCTTAACCTTCCATACAACATCCTCCTTAGTCACCTATGGATTCATGCCATGAAGGCCATTCCATCCACATATCATTATTCCATCAAATTTTTGCATAATGGCACTGAGATAACCATCCATGCAGATCCTGAACCCTTTGCTTATTGCAATGCAGTTGAAGCTTCATACACTAATCATTGTCCTAGGATCAAAGTTGGTCACACCACGGTCAATTCCTCTAGCACCTGCCATGATCCAAACATCATTTTAGTCTCCACTCTTTCCATGGTTAAGATCAACTATCAAGGTTGTGGTGAGTACAATCTTACAGATGCTTTTGTTGTCGGTGCTCTACCACTTGATCCCCATACTCACAGATGCCCGACAAATCAAGGGCCTAGACCAAAAACCACCTCTTGCCTCCAAAAAATGGGCCCTACCACATTTATTACCAAGGGTATCCTTGATGGAGAAGAAAATGCACCAGACATTAACACATGGCTATACAAGGAGCCACCTCCTAAAAGTGAAGCACTTCTTGATCACTTTAAACAAAAATATCCCTGGTCACATCGCCTAGCCACGGAGCAATGGGATTATCAAGGAGGTGGTTTGGGCCATCTGGAATCAAGTATGAGAAAGCCTATAGAGACACACCAAGGGCAGAAAACCAAAGGCTTAGGCTATGGACTTTCTACAACTAGGGGCACTACGAAGGAAGGTCATGCCTTCACAAACATCCAAAATAGCCTTGTTGAGGTTGAAGACATTCCTGAGGAAGTAGAAAAGAAATCCTACGATGATATATTCCTTGATGAAATAATCCTAGGAGCCTCTGTGCTCTGCCAACTATCCCTAAATCTCATAGACCTACCCCTTGTTCACCCCGAACTCATAGACTGTGACCAACCAAGTTTTGTTCATGTTGATGAATTCTCTATCAAGCACGAGCTTCTTAAATTCATGGGGGCGGAAATGCCACATAAAAGGCCACCACCACCATTGGCATATGTCTACAAACTAGATCCTGCAGGTTACTTTGGGGAGGAGGAAATCTCCAGTCACAAAACTGAAATAAAAAAGGAAACAAAAAAGCAAAAAAACAAAGGGAAAACGTCCTCTGGTGAAAACTCCTTTGGAGCGCCATTGGATGACTCAAAAAATGTAATAAAGATAAAGGACATATCTAATGGTGAAAACCTCTCTGAGGTGCCTAAAGATGGAGATTTCATCCTTCCCCTACAAGAGCATAGGCCTCCTATATCTTCAATTTTGATAAAGGAAACTCGGCTAGTAAATATCAGTTTGATAGAGATACCACATATCATATACATTGCACCTTCTCTACCACCTAAGTAGGCAGATCTTCTCATTGAGGTCCTCCACAAGAATGTGGGTCATTTTGCATGGTCATATCAAGACATGTCAGGGTTGGACCCCAAGCTAGTGGTACACCATTTGGCCGTGGATCCAAAGGCCAAACCTGTTAAGCAAAAGCTCTGTAAGATGCACCCCAAAGTTACTTTATTGGTTAAGGCAGAGTTAGAAAAGTTGCTAGAGGCCAAA
The DNA here is from genome assembly GCA_028749045.1 of Cupressus sempervirens. NCBI lineage: Eukaryota > Viridiplantae > Streptophyta > Pinopsida > Cupressales > Cupressaceae > Cupressus > Cupressus sempervirens. Next base: position 1,098,389,907 of record CM053785.1, read on the forward strand.
ATCATTCACCCAATAGATTATTTTGAATGGATTTCTAACACGGTACCTGTTACCAAGCCTTCTGGTGATATCAGAATTTGCATTGATTTCAGCGATCTTAATAAAGCTTTTCTGAAGGATGACTTTCCATTACCAAATATCGACATGATTGTGGATCTCACCATAGGTCATGAGTTCTTGTCACTAACGGATGGTTTCTCTAGATATAATCAGATTCATATAGCAGAGGAAGATTAGAATAAGACAATGTTCACTACACCTTGGGGCACATTCTACTACAACATGATGCCATTTGGGCTAAAGAACGCTGGTGCAACCTATTAGTGTACCATGACAGTCATCTTCCATGACCTAATTCATAAAAATCTTGAGGATTATGTCGATGATATTTTAGTCAAGTCTCTTAATACTCTTGATCACCTATCTCATCTTGAAGAAGTGTTTGATAGATTGTCTAAATATCGTCTCATGCTGAATCCAAAGAAATGTGTCTGCGGCATCACCTCAGGAAAGCTCCTAGGATTCATTGTGTCATGGCATGGTATAGAGATTGACCCTAAAAAGGTTAAAGCCATCATGGATATGGATCCTCCTAGGACACTCAGACACCTTCATTCTCTATAGGGAAAACTCCAATCAGTCTGATGGTTCATTTCCTAGCTTGCTAATAAATGTCAACCATTCACACACCTGCTCAAGAAGGATCAGAACTTTAGATGGGATCCTACTTGCCAACATAACTTTGAGCTCATCAAGGAATACTTGGCTAATCTACCTATTTTGGTTCCTCCAATTGTTGGGCATCCACTCATATTGTACATCACAACTACTCCCACGGCATTAGGTGTTCTTCTAGTGCAACTTGATGATGCAGGGAAGGAAAGGGCTATTTAGTACATCAGCCAAACATTAGTGGGATATGAGCTCAACTAAACACCAATGGAGAAGGCTTGCTTAGAATTGGTATTTGCCACCCAAAAGCTATGCCATTACATGTTGAGTCATATTGTGTAGCTAATCTCAAAAATTGATCCATTGAAATATATGTTTTCTTGCACAGTACTCACAGGATGCTGGGCAAAATAGGTTATGCTTCTCACTAAGTTCGACATCCAATATATTGATAGAAAGGCCATCAAATGCAAGGCTATAGAAAATCATTTGGAAAATGCACCCTTGGTTGCAGACCACCCTCTCATTATGGATTCCCAGATGAACACCTATGTTTGATAAAAGAACAACCATCCCGGAAGCTATATTTTGACGGATTCTATACATCTCATGGCTCTAATGCAGGAATACTCTTGGTCACACCTCAAGGTGATTATATTCCTAAATATTTCAAGCTATAGTTTTGGTGTACCAATAACATTGTCGAGTATGAAGCCCTTGTTGCAAGGCTCAAAATTGCCATTGAATGGAATATCTCGCAGCTACAAGTCTATGGTGATTCTCAGGTTATCATCAAACAAACCTTAAATGAATATAAAACCAAGTATGACAAGCTACTACCTTACAAGGAATTGGTTGATCAATTAAAGGATCATTTTACTCAACTCCAGTTCATATAGGTACCTAGACTCCAAAATAAAGTAGCAGATGTCATGGCTACTATTGGTTCTCTCTTGGAAATACTGTGCGAAGCTACACAATATGAATTCTTGGTCAAGTAGCTACACGAACCCGCATATGAGAATGATGAATCAACAAGGGTGTTGGCGCTCAAAATTGCATGGTCAATTTTGAGCACCATTGAGAAATTCAGGCCTATGGATGCTTTTTGATGCCTATGTACCCAGCTATACCTGTGAGCCCCATGAGGTGTTTAATGTTTCTAACACCCTACATTCAGCCTGTCTAAGTGTTCCATGAAGTTAAACTAACATTCAGAGCTGTTTGGAAAAGTCCTGTTTCAAGCATTTGTCAAATTTGCAATTCTGCCCTAGTGTCAAACAGCGACAGGAGGCTGTGTTTGCCAATGAATATCTCACACTCAAAAACGTTTTGTGACTTTTTTCTTTGGGAGCATCTAGTATCCATACTTGAGAACATATGTTTCAGATTTCGAGTCATTTCGAGTCTGTTTGACTAGGTTTTGAATTCCCCAAAGTTGGTAGTTTACTGTTTTCATGCTTTTCCAAATTGCACACAATTCTGGGAAGCTCTGTTTGACCTGTAATAACTTTTGACCAGTTGATTTGAATGCTAAAATTCCTTTTGCATTGCATTGTAGACATCAAAGACTTTCTATGTTCTAGATTTGATCTTATGACGAATCCGTTTGATCAGTTTTCAAACGTGATTCCATTTGCAATTTTTGAAGTTTCACTAGTAGTCAGAGATGCAGATTGACCGGGAGCCCTGTTCGGGATGCCATATCTTAGTGCCTGTTATTGGTAGGACTAATTGGTTTGTTTCCCTATCATCTATACTAAAAATACTATAAGTGTGCCAGTTTTTTAGCCTTGACGAATCCGTTTTCACACTTTTCCAGGGTCATTCCATTCATAAAAAATGATTTTTCACTGATGTCTTATGTCCTGCAAATCCAAGTAGTCAACTTTGCGCCATTGCCAAATTTACCCCGTGATTTTTCATGAACCGAAACTGTAGAATCATAATTTCCTCATGGCAAAGTACCAACATCCCAGTTTTCAGAACCTCAAGTGTCAGTTTGCCTAGTTTTTCGAGCCAAATCCAAACCTAGATTATTGTTTTCTGACATGTTCTCATGTAGGTAATTCTGAGAAGGCAACTTTGACAATCAATATCTTTTGACTCGAAATTCGTCATGAGATGAGATCTGACAGAGTAGAAGTATGTAGAGAAAAGATTCAATGTGTCAGTTTTTAGATCCTGATCAGGTATTCAGGTCAGTTTTTAAAGGCATTCAATAGACCTCCTGGCATTAGATTCACAGTTGGTGGAAAGTGAAAAATTGAGTTTTTAACGATCAATCTGTGATCAAAATTGTTTCCAATTAATCTGAGAAGGTCAGTGGATCAATTTGAAAGTTCAGTTGTCCGGAATGAAAAAAAAATTAGCCCGACCCACTTTGGGCCCGGCTAATTCCATCTAATAAGCTTATGAATTTTGAAGTGTGTTGGTCTTGTTATTTCAAATGTGAAATTAATAAAATTGAAATGAGTTTCCCAATCAACCCATGAGGGAGTAAGGTAGAAAGCACTGCCATCCAAAGACCAGGAACTAATAAATCCTCTGATCTAAACTTATGGCCACTTATCTTTATGACTCATTGAACTTTTCATAAGAGTGTATTAGGTTTACGCCCATGCCTATGCACAAGAAATGGAATCATAGTTTTTATGCATGCATATGAAAAGACATCCACGCCAGAGGCAAGGCACTAGCCCATTTCAGACTGCAGCATGTAAGTGTCAATATTGTCCACATAAGGGGGACGGTTTCAATAGTAGACAAGTATCCGTAGCTCCACAAAATGCAGTGGAAGCATATTCCATGTCTTTGATAAAGAAAGCAACTAGGAGAATCCTCACGAGTGCAAGAGAAGTAATTGCCAAAGGATGCCATGGATGGGGACACACCATTTTTTTAAAAAGTGGGCAGAGTAAGCCATTGGAGGTCCTATTGCCTTACTAGTAGAGGTCAATTAAAAAATGAATGATGATAATTCAAAAATTCTCAAGGAGTCTACAACTTATAAGGAGAATTTCCTGATTAGTATCCCACGCTAAGGTGATTGCAACAGATGTGATGTCTAGAAAGGGGAGTCACTATGTTAAAAAACAAGCCCACGCAATGAAGAAAGTAAAGGTAGACATCAAAGTGGAAAGTTTTAAAGTTTATGAAAGAGGAACACACAACAGAGATAAAAGCCTCGTAGGCAGACATGTCAAAGCACATGAGCAGGCATGTTGAAAAAGCTCCCACGCTATGCATTGAGAAACAAATTTTGAAGGCGCAGTCAAAAGGGCAGGTTTTAGTGGGAACAGACTTGTTAGAGGGTAGAGTTTTCCACACTCAAAGGAATAGTGCAAGAGAAGAAGCTCCATGCATGAACAGAGGCCCCAGTCAGGATGGGCACCCACAGTAAACAGGTAACTCCACTTGCAAATCGAGCCAAGCTAACTAAAAAGCCAGCCATGGTTTTGAAAAGAAGACACTCCACGCATATAAAATGCAAAATTTACGTGCACAAGCATGGTCTCCCCAAAATGCAAAGAGGCGATGAAGATCATGCAAGTAAAAAATTAGGAGCTCCACGTTGAACGATGGAGAGGGAAAGCTGTAGTGAAGACAGAGCACGCACTCGCAAGAAGAGATAGAGAATTCAGCACACGTTAAAGGATCATGCATTGTGAAGAAAGCAGAGGAGTAGGCAAATAGAAAGAACTCCATGCACAGTTGAAGACGCCAAATGTCCATGTTGAAATAGAAAGCTGCAAGAAGAAGCTAATAAACAGAGTCGGCAAATAACAGAACACGACATTAAAACAGAGACCATCAGCGCCAAGTAGAAAAAGACCCTACGCAAAATGTTAAACCTCCAAGCCAAAGTAGTGGTGTTAGGAAGCAAGCAGCCCACGTGAAGACCAGTGCAGGATCAATCAATAAAAAAAAATGCATCAAGCCAAGCCGTAGTGAAGCAAGAACACGCAGGCCAAAGTTATGAGACTGAGTTTTCTTTTAAAAAATCTATATCCCACATGCAGCAGGCAAAGACATTTTATAATCTTTAAATTCTGTTACACACACTTTGTGTGGTGTCTTATGACAAAACGCTTTTGTGAGAACCAAAGCTTGCATGTGGGCCCGTGGTCAGCCGAAGGGAAGGTAAAGATTGACGTTAGCATGCCATAGGAAGATTTTTAAACAAACTTGTGTAGGAGTTGATGTTGCGCCAAAGGACAAAGATTGAACGAGATTGCACCAGGAGCAGCCACGTCCAGATCGGGCAGTGCCCGCTTCCCTGCAATATGAAGTTGCGCCCGGTTTTAAAAATGCAAGAAAGCAAAATTAGGACGCATGGCAAGTGGGTCCTGGCTAGCAGTGAGGTGGTGATCAGGAGCAACTTGAGAGGATGCGTCAGATCGTGACACATGTCACTATTTAACGGTCGGCGCAATCCCGCATTATGGAGTTGCGAGGGATTTTAAAAATGCGAGAAAGTGAGTTTTCACCACGTGGCACAGGCCTACCCAATGATGACGTGGCACTGCATCTGAGAGGTCGACCAATCATGGAGCGCCACGTGGCATCGATCAAACAAAGAGTTGACCACAGATTGAAAAGATGAGGAAAATGTTAAAGAGTAAAAATTAAATATTTTAGTCATTTTCTTGTCAGAGTTTTTTAATTTCAAAAGGATTAATTCTAAAAATTTAACTTTAGAACTTTATTTTTCAAAAATAAATTTAAAAAACAAAGATGTGTAGACATGGGTTTTGTAACAAGGGAGCATTTTTCAAATTGACTTTCTGGGCATTTTCGAAAGGCAAAGTATGCCTTATCATATACTGTTGGAATTGTGGAAGTCTAAATTCTCCGATTCCAAGGTTAGTTTTTGTACAAAAATTTGTTTGTTCGAGCAGTACAAGGTTTTCTATCAGGTACCTGAATTGCAACCATATTCAGACCAGGAAGTTTAGTTTTTTTTTTTGTCAAGGTAATGACCTGAATATTAGTAAAAGGCAATGGAAATGCAGTTAGGGTCAAATTGGTTTAGATTTACTCAGTAAAAACTCATTTTCACTAGCTTTTTCATGGGGCAATCAGATATTTTGGTAACCCAAAGAGTTTTTCATCATTAAGCAGAGATATTTTCCAATCAGTTAGAGTGTAATGATGAAACAAGATCATATCAAATGGGTAGAGAGATGAAAGAGGTGATTTAGTTGAGAGAGATTGAATTCCCAGTGGACAGATGTCAGTTTCAGATTCAATCTGAGAATCCTTCCTTGTCTATATCTTTCCCTTTCTTTCTCATTTGAGGGGTTCCAATTTTTTATGACTGAGAGACCATTCATGGTTCCAATCTTGAGTTCTCTCAGATCTGTGATACCATTTTTCTCAGTGATTCTTCCTATTATAAACAGCATAAAAATATTCCTTTTGAGGCATTTGTATTACACAGTCATTCTATGTGTATCTTTTGAGTTTTTGTATGCAGATGTTGTATTCTTTTCAATGAAATTAATACAAAGAGCCTCATCTTTTAGTTTGATTATGATTCTCATCTCTTGTTGTTGTTATTTGCAATGTTCAGTGTTTAAGAACTAAGAGCTTGAACCCAGTTACATCCCCTTAAGGTTGTATATCAGAATAGATTTGCTATTGGAACAAAGCTCCAAGTAAATGCTTGTTTATACTGATAAGATTGCAGGTTACTCCAAAAGGATATCACCATAAGTACGAGAGTTTTAATGAATATTGATGTCTATTTGCAAGTCAAGCAAATAGACCATATACTTGAATATATGAGTATATTTTAGGTATCCATCTGTATGTGAAGATTCAGTTAGTGCCCAATGGATAAAGGACTGGTTAGCTTGAAGGATGAATGTTCTTTGCTATTGCACACCTAATTATGTTGAGAAATCAAATCAAAATGAATATTATTTTCCCATTTTATGTTTTGAAGAACTATAAGTGTAGGTCATGGCTTATTTGTGGTTATTTTCCTTGGTTATGATTAGCTACTATGATCAGGAGATTTACCAACAAATTGAAGAAGAATATTGATCATATCTGCTATATAGGGTAGTCTTGTAATGAAGTATCAAGATAAATTAGACAAATCCCTCAGGTTTTCCCACCTTGGCTTTGCAGAGCCTAAAGTGAAGTGAGTCCTGATATGACTCTGTGAATTGGTCCAGAACTAAGATTTAGCCTTGCTGAATATAGGATTTAGCTCATCCTTAGGCATATTCCTAGTCTTTGTTTCTTGGTATCAGGTTTAAATCTACCTGGTATGTTCTTTACCAAAAAGAACACCAACAAGGGGTCTACATGGTACCATGAAATTCATGCTTACATACTAAACGGTATCATATCTCCTCACCTCACATGAACCCAACACCAAAACCTTATTCGTAGAGCTCCCCATTACACTATCATCGCCCAAATCGTATATCATTGTGGTTATCATGATACTCTCTCTCGATGTTTAGACCAAAATGAGGCTATGATGGCTCTTAAGGAGGTACATGTTGGACTTTGCGGTGCTCACACAAGTGGGACAGTGCCAGCTAAGCAGATCCTTCAGGCTATATATTATTGGCCTACTCTAGAGCATGATGCATGTGAATTTGTGAAACAATATTTACCTTGTCAACAACATGCTAATCTGATCCAAGCTCCAACTCAGGACTTGCAACCCATTATACCACCATGGCCTTTTGCCTGCTGGGGGTTTGATCTTGTCGGCCTTATTGCACCACTTTCTTCAGAAGGGCTCAAATGGATAATCACTACCACTAATTATTTCACAAAGTGGGTCAAAGCAGTTCCCCTTGTCACTACTACGGGAGTTCAGTTGTCCAAGTTTATCCTATATCATATCATATGTCACTTTGGCATCCTGGCTACCATTTTCACTGACCATGGAGTTAATTTTGAAAACCTAAATATGGAGGAATTGTGCGCTTCCCTTCACATCCATCACTGCTTTTCTAGCCTATATTTCCCACAAGGTAATGGTCAGGCAGAGGCAACTAATAAAACCCTACTTAGAATCCTCAAGAAAATTGTCAATGATTCTGGCCATGATTGGAATTTGCAAATCAATCCTGCCCAATGGACATACCGCACCTCATTCCATACATCCACTAGCACAACTCCATACTCCTTGTTCTATGGTGTCGAAGCAGTCTTACCTATTGAGGTTGAACTCCCATCACTCTGCATTTCTCTACGGGGTTAGATATCTAATAAAGAGTATAGAGTGGCTCAACTTACTCAGCTTGATCTACTTTATGAGCACAGGCAACAAGCCTATGACCACCTCATGGTCTACCAAAATTGCTCAAGCACAATTTTAATAGGAAAGTCCATTCACTCAATTTTCAAGAAGGCAACATGGTCCTCAAGGAGAACATGAAAGTTCAAGTTGACAGAGAAAAGAAAGGCAAGTTCAAGCCCACATGGTTTGGTCCTTATGTGGTCACTGCATCTTTTGGCTCCGGAGCCTATTAGCTATCTACACTTGAAGGTGAAGTCTTGAATGATCCTACCAACATCATTCACCTCAAGAAATTCTACACCTGAAAATAAATTTCTAAAAATCAAAAATAGGTAAAGAAAAACAAGCGTCCAATGGTGAAAACTTGGCAATTCAAGCACCTTGGATAGGTCCCTAGGCAAAACCTAGCAAATAGGCACCAGGTGTAATTAGCTTTTTTTATTATCTATCATTGACGCTCGTCTCCCACATTGCCACTACATATCACATCACCCATCTCCCCATCTTTCCAAGGTGTTCCTCATAGTTTTACTATTCACACTCCCCCTACGCCTCACTCCATCACCCTCCAGCACTTCTCACTTTGCAAACATCCCACCTAACCCTTGTATTATAGCATCTTGTGTATCATACCCACTGAACTCTACCATTGTACTTTATCACATGTATCTTATCAGCTATTTTTCATCCTTGTACTTTACCATATCCATCCTCCTCAGTGAGTAGTGTTATGTGTATCATACCATTGTACCAACACTTGTATCATACTCTTGTAGTGTTCTGTGTATCATATTGTTCTACTAATACTTGTATCCTATGTATCATAATTACAACAATGTCACAATCCTTGTAACAAATTGTGCTTTACATATCACACCCCTATACAATACTTGTAATTATAATAGTGCTATCTCCCCATCCTGAGCTCTCCCCCATCATATACATACCTACTACCATGTTTTCTCATATGTTCCTGAGTTCCCAGTCATTGTATAGTCATACTTGTACATCTTATTCCAGTCTTATTGTGGTACTTTGTGTTCCAAGCCCATCATCTATAAAAATGCATCATTGTTACCTTTTGTCATTATCCTACACATCCTTGTCTTAAAGTCTCTTCCAAGTATCTCTTCCTTGTTTTCCAGCCCATCAGTAGCTCATTAGTGTGATCTCTTTAGCAAAAGGTTACTTTTTCGCACTTTTGTTTTCAAATCTTTGGTTTTTGTTATTTTGATTGATCACTTCCATATTTTTTTAGTTGTTCCCTCCTCAAGGTCGCCATGATCATTTCATATCATGGTGTGTTTTGACTGGGGCAACTAAAAGGCATGGTTTCGATTGTGGTCTTTTTCTGCTTGTGAGTCTGTCAGATATCACCCTTGCATATTTCAACCATGTTTTCATTTCTAATAACATGATGCACTTGGGTGATATCATTTTGCTTGTGGATCATCCAACATCATTTCTACACTGATCTCTCTGAGACTCATGTGTGATGTTGGGGCAATCCTTGCGTGCTTGTTTGATTCAGTCCTCTGTAATATTAGGGAAAAAGCCTTGATGTTCTTGGTAACCTTGGCAAATACCTAATATTCCTATATCAAATAAAGTGCTCACACTACATGGTGGTACTTCCTCATGAAGCACCCCATGCTTGAGCTTCCCATACACCTCACATTTATTTTCTTGTTGCTCCATTACCCATGGTATCCTCTTCCTTTATGGCACCTCTCTCTCAAATTTCAGCTTTTTTCGCTATCAGAATCTTTTGATTCAAATCATCAAACATTGATTCTTTTTTTCATTATCCTTCTCGCACAACTTCTCATCCCTTTAGGCTATAATTTCACCACCATAATGATGTTATCCCTATCATAAGTCACTATCCTAGTTCTCAACTCTACTATCCTCCTGACTGCAAGTTTGTTGGTCACTCATGTTCCAGCATCATTCTCCTTAGAGTCAGCATCTCCTAGGTTTTACGACCACTTTTTCTATCATAGATCACTATCCTAATTCCACCATCATAATCTTTTTTGTTTCTCCTCGAATCTAGCATATTGTCTTATCATAGCTTGTATCCTTTTATCATACCTCAGATCTCTCTTATATCCTCACATGCTTATCATAAGTCTCAGATGTATCTTTCAGTTTGTGTCCATTTTAAACATATCATAAATTTCTCATTTTCATCTTAGTGTGATAGTTCATCATTAGTTTGTTTCCATTTTTAAGCATATCATAAATTTCTCATTTTCATCTTAGTGTGATAGTTCATCTTTAGTTTGTTTCCATTTTTAATCATATCATAAATTTCTCATTTTCATCTTAGTGTGATAGTCCATCATTAGTTTGTTTCCATTTTTAAGCATATCATAAATTTCTCATTTTCATCTTAGTGTGATAATTCATCATTAGTTTGTTTCCATTTTTAAGCATATCATAAGTTTCTCATTTTCATCTTAGTGAGATAGTTCATCATTAGTTTGCACTTCATGTTAGTTCATTCTTTAGTTTATGATTCATGTTAGACCTATAATTCATCATTCATTTGTGGTTCGTTTCACAACATTGTAATTCATCTTTCATTTTTATCTGTGTTCACATATCATAAATCTCATGTTTATCCTTTACGTTCTGTTCATTTTAAACATCATAAATTTCTTGTTTAGCCTTTAGTTGGTGATTCATTTTATATTTGTCACTTATCTTTTAGTTTGTGATTCATTTGAGTATTATTTGACATTCTCATCATCATACAAATAGCATATTAAAACATATCATAATGGAAATCACATCATCAAAGATCACATCAAAACATATCACCACATATCTGACATAGCATAAAACAAATCACATCATCACAGATCACATCAAAATGTCTCACATCACATCTCAGATATCATAGATAAAATCACATCACATCATATCCACACTATCATAGAAAATCACATCATAAACCTATCAACATCATATCTCTCACCATCAAAAATCACATCCTACATCATAAACTGTCAGCGAAATCATATCTCTCACCATAGAAAATCACATCTTGCATCATAAAATGTCAGCCAAATCATATCTCTAATCATAGAAAATCACATCCTACATCATAAACTGTCAATAACATCATATCTCTCATCACATATCATATCTTGCATCACAAATTGTGAGCAATATCATCAAAAATCACATCCTGCATATCAAACATATCGGTCTAAACATACATCATCAACAATGCTCGTGTCATCAAAAGTCCATAACACATATCCCACCCCAAAGAATGATAAGCTCTATATATATAATCCCCTCCGCAATGAATCAATGAAAGAATGAAAGAATATAGCCCATCAAAGTCACGATATACAGTGTCCATATCATACAAATGGGTTTGTGCCTGCACAAAATATACATATATCTCAAAAATGGTCGATCTGGGCAAAATGCTCATCATGCAAACAAAAATCTAGCCTATCACTAGTCACTAATCTAACTCCTCCATCTCCTCTACATCCCCCTTGCCCCTGGTGCTGCTGGTGGTCGAGGTGGTGGCCTCATCAATCTCCCTCCTATTCCCTAGCTCTCTGCCTCATCTCTCCTCCCCCTCACTCTTATCCCCCGCCTCTTGCTTTGTCCTATCCTATGACTCTTCCCAGTGCACTAAGACCCACCCATACTCTCCCCTCTAGTGCTCCATCCACTCTCCCCCCTCCTTGCATACCTATATGGGTCCTAGCTATCTACGTCCATGTCAGCCATCAGTAGTGCTTTATCTGGTCTGCTAGGACTGCTGCATGATATCAAGCCTGATATAATTTGGCCCTCTCTCTCAGCTCCTCCACCTTGGCTCATAGTCTCCTCGACTCATCTATCCCTCCTCCCACTGCTACCTATGCTAGTAGGATCACCACCTCCACCACTAGCCTATCTCACTCCTACTGTAAAGCATCTAACCTCGCCTATACCACCTACCTCTCCAAGCTCACCACATCCAACCTACCCTCCATCTGCCCCACCTCTGTCTAAAGCCTCCCCACCTCTATGCTAGCCTTGTTAGCCTACCCATGCACTACATCCCGCTCCTTCCATAGTTGATCTCACTCCTGCTATGTATTGCAAAGTAACTGGCTAGTCATGTTGTGTGTCTACTGTAATGAGGCATACTAAGTTGCCCATCCACCATTGTCTCCCCTGCGACTAGCCCTCCTCTATCACCCCTTGCAAGCCTCTGTGACCTCTACTCCCTCTCCCTCTATGACCTCCTCTCCTTCGCTCTCTCCTCTCCACCTCTCATGGGCTCTGCCTCTATCTCCTCCACTCTCTCCTTTACCCCCCTCTCCTTTGCTCTGTCCTCTCCTCCCCTCTCCTACCTCCCTACCCTTCACCTTTACCAAGTTGGCCCCTCCTCCTCTATGATGGGCTCTACCTACTGTCATAATCCTCTCACCACATATCTCTCTTATCGTGGTTCTCAAGCTAGCTCCCCAGCCACCACTACTGCCCTAGTAGCCTGTGCTCAGCCCATTGGTTTCGGCCACACAAAGGTATCTTAGTACTCTTGAGTGGAGCCCACATCTGCCACCCCACTAAATGAATCCCATTATTGTGGCTCTAGCTCCAGCCATGCCCTCAGCAAACCATCTCTCTGAAGGGCTGGCCCAAACATCGATATTGGCTCACGAGTAACCTGTTGATACCAGTTTGGCTCCCCTAGAGCCATCTATCGCCACCCAAACTATCGTAGTGCCCTGTCTGGCCTGTACTGCTCAACTATGTATGCCCATCATCCAAAAACAAAGCATGGGGATATGGTGTACAAAAGTTGCTTCCCATCCTTCGCCCCTAGCCCTAGGCCCATGTATGGCCTCCATACCACTATCACCACATCATCCAACACAATTCTCTAGTAATCCACCACATTTGTATGGTAGTAAGTTAGTGGCTCGGCTCAGCTGTAAGCCACTAGCTCCTCTACCTATCTCTCTCTGCATCCAAGTGGCCTAAGCACTGCAATCTGCTCCCAAGCCCATACCTGTAGAAGAGTGGGGAACCCTATACTCCTCCCCTGTCGACCAGCACCCTAGTAAACTGTATGGTGTAGATCCCTGTATAACTCTGCTAACATCAAGGACCCCCATGCTACTAGGACTCTTGCATCCACTATCTGCATCACCACTAGTATCAGTGTCAGGGTCACTCTGATCCCACCTATGTCTGGAGTGATGTATCTAGAAACTAGTCCCAACACATAGAAATAGATCCACCTCTCTGGGGCCACTCGATCTAGGTGATCATCTAATGCAAATTGCCCCTACTAGATGCTATACTCCACTCTGAGCCCACTAGTCCCAGTACTATTACCTCCGTTGTCATCTCCCTGGTCACCATCATTGGCGTCCCCTATACCGGTAGACTAAAAATCTGATACATGTCCTCCAAGGTCATTGTCATCTCCCTAGTTGGTAAATGGAATGTTGCGATCTCATTGTGCCACCACTCGCATAGGGTTGTCACCATTGCCATATATATATATATATATATATATATATATATATATATATATATATATATATATATATATATATATATATATATATGGGTATGGGGCAACCATGCCAGATAACCTAGTCTAATCACCTCAATCCTCACCTAGTCTATGAGCGTCAACATCTCTCCTACACATAGTACAGCTGCTTGTCGCTCCTACAAAACCAATGCATCTAATGACCACTGCACATCACAAAACCCACTCTAATGTCAGTATTCGTCCTAAGATTTTACCTACACTAGCTTCCCACCCTTCATCTTTCCCAACCCAAATCTTTTCCTAAGTTTTCTCGCTGCAACCATGTTCCCACAGATACATGTTCTCGCAAGATTGCATCGCTGACTATCCCTCTCATTGCCCCTTTGACCCGCATTATCGCAATAGTAGACTCGCGTTCCCATGATAGAAGACTCACGTTCTCACAGATGTATCTTCCCACGAGATCACAGCTTGGACTAACCCTCCCCTCCCATTTTGACTTGCATTTCTATGAATGCAAACCCACACACCCAACCTCTCACATTCCCACAAACATATCTTCCCACAAGATTGCAACTTTGACACTTGCTCACGCTTGACCTGTTGACCACATTCCTACACACGCGTTCCTGTGCTTACTTAACTTGGTGATCTTGCAAACCCTTATTCCCACGGGATCATGTATTTCCCCTTTCTTCCCCTGGTCAAACCCACCCCATCCCCATGTTGACTCACCCTACTGCAGGATTGCATTCCCGCAAAAGTATTCATGTTCCTTTTTGCAATACCATGGTCCCGCCAACAATTAATCACTCCCACATAAAATCTTTTCGTGAAATTGTGATCCCACTAAATCTAACTCCACCCATAACTTTATCCTATCTCTAAGCCATTTTGCAGGATCGTGATCTCACACGCGTTCCTGTAGGGCCCGTGCCCATAGGATTGCATTTTCACTTTCTCAAGAATGTGCTAACTACTATCAAAAATCAAAATACCAGGAAGGTTTTCAACCTTACCGATTAATCAGGCATCCGTCCTACTCGTACTCATCACACTACATTCGTGCAATGCTCCAATCATCATATTGTCGCCATCATAATCTCTAGCTCAAAGCTCCTCGCAACTATATCTCCTCATCAATCTGAACACAAATGACCCCTTCTAGCTCTCTTCTAGCCTCTTATAAGCCCCCCCTTGGTGCCCTAGTTGCCTTTATAGGTCCTCTGGTGATCCCCCTTTGACCATCACCCTTCTTTTTCCTCCCCTTTTTCTTTTTTTCCCCTATTTTCCCTCTTCCATGTCCTCCTGGCCCCACCTGCTTCATTTTTTTCAAGAAGTCGTCGTGCCTCATTTTCTTTCCCCACCATCTTCTTGAGGGGGCATCACACAGTCCATTCTCTCCTCTTCTACTCAAAACTAGGGCAACCATGTTGCTTCAAAAAGTCTTCTTCACACGTTTATATCTGTACTTTTTTGAAATAGTGTTGTTTCAACACTATGTCAAAGAGGGGCAAAATGTAGACACTTAAATCTGATTACATCACTAGGTAGTCATATTTAGTCTTCTCTTAGGATATTATTGATTAAATACTTGCTATTTAATTAATTAATCATCATCCCCTAGTTAATTAATTAATTTAATTAACTATAGTCCAATTGATAAAATCAAATGATCATCCAAAATCAATTTATCAATTAAATCCCTATTCCTCTATTAAATTAAATGAATTCTCAAATCTATTTAATTTAATCCCATATCCCCATTTTATTAAATACATCATTTAATAAAATATCTAAACCCCTAAAGCCTTCCTAAATCCTATCCTAAGCCCTAATCCAACTCATTTACCCATACTAACCTCACTTACCCCCTAACCCCCTTTCTAAGCTAATCCTAATCCTCCTCTAAAACATGTGCACAACTTTAAGCAAGGGTTAGGACTTGCTAACCCAAGCCAAAGTTAACAAACTCAACCACACCTCTCACATCCTCAAAATATCTCTTCCACCTCACTTGATGACTCTTACATCCCTCTCACAAGTGTCACCTCCCTTTTAATGCTAAACAAACACAGTCCATATGCTTTCTTTTAAGTGCATCTTGACCCTCCCTCGCCATCTTATCATCCTTACATCCTGACCATCCATCTCTCTACCCCTTGGCCTATAAATGGAACCCTCTCCCTTCACAAATATCATCCACTATTCATATAATGTTATAATGCTATTTTGAGAGCTTGAAAACTACCAAAATACCATCATAGTATTGAAATCCCTCCATACCTCCATTTTTTGAAACCCTCATCCATACACACATTTGGTAAAACCCCCCATCCTTTGGAATCTTGAGCACAACGTGAGCATACATCCCCTTCTATCAGGGACAAATTCTTTGTATCATGTGTTATACCATTAGGATCCTACCATTCTCGGTTTGCTTCCTTTTGTGGTGATAACCTTTGATCCTATCTTAAGTATTGGCTTGTTTAGTATTGTTAATGCTTTCATTAAATAGTTAGTATTCATGTTGCACTACTAAATTAAGTGATACAAAATTCACTGAAGAAATGAACATCAAAGGTAAGAACTCCAAACCTACTTGTCATAATTGTGGTAAGAAAGGACATACTACTAATATGTGCAAGAGCAAGAATACAAATCATAATGTCAAGCCAAAGAACATGACACATTATCATAAGTGCAATAAGAAAGGTTATTAGTCACATGAGTGCAGAACTAGGACCATGCATAAGAAAAGACTTGAAGGATATTGCTACAACTATCAAAAGTATGGACATAGAGCCTTTGAATTCAAATCCAAATCCATGTGGTCATCAAACAAGCCAACACAGGTAAGAAACAATTTGAACTTTTATAATTGAGATTATAATACAAGATATAGGTATCACTATTGTCAAGAATATGGACATGTTCCTAAGAATTATATTAGGACACACTTTAGTGGTAACTATAAAAGGTGGTTGAGTCAAACTACATTTTTTAGCTATTTGAAGACTGATCACATCAGTAAGCACTGTCCAACTAGGTCAAAGGCACCAAGTTGTGAATTTGTTAAAGGCAAAGGCAAGGTAGATGTTGAACACATTAGAGATGAGATGAACAAGACATGGAAAAAGAAGGATGCTTGCAACACATTAAATGGAGAAGGGATCACTTCACCTAATGGGTCAGGTGATCACACCTCATCAAACTAGGCAACCAAGAGGTATGTGGGACTAATATTCAAGTGCTATATCATGCATCAGTTCCAAAGGAGACAATACTAAAAGGATTACGATAGCATGAATAAATATGCAAGATGTTGTTAAACTTTATAAAAAAATTGTTATTGTCGAGCATGAAATGTTTCATATGTATGGCGAATGGAATACTAGTTGATGCTGAGCTACTAGACTATCTAGTTGATGCCAAACTTGTAGTAGCTATCGAGCGATGGAAACATCCAATAGATGTCGAGTGAACCCAAAAATTGGTTGATGCCGAGCTTATAATTGTATAAGCACTAAGCATTAAATGCAAGGTTTTCGAAGGGTATATGATCAATTTTTTCTCATTATTCATCATTTCCAATTTGAGAAAGAGCAAGCAGAGTAGAAGGTGATTCAAAAACTTGTTCAAGGAATTTGCAAAGATTTTAGCAATGATCTCTCACCAGTTTAATAGATTTCATAAGGTATTTATCATAAGCTGAGCTATGCAGTTAACTTTTGCATAAACCCTAGTTTGACAAAATGGTGTCTAGTTTGAAAAATGTTGAAGGGAAGGAAGTTTTGAATGTTCATCTTGTCAGTAACAAAGTTAAACAACCCATATTTAAAGCCATCCCTGACATAGCCTATAAACAAGATCCTTCTAGCGCATTATCAATGATCCTGCCAAACGATATCATGGTGCAAGATGTGAGGAAGTGTTACAATTGTAAAATAGGAGGTATAGGAGACATGGAGATTAGAGATGCATAGAAAAAATTGTGTGAGAATGATGTTTTCAAGGAGGAATATAGAATCATTGAGAAAAAGGGTTTAACATGAGCCCTAGATTTTTTGAAAGTGTTTAAAACTGAGTGGATAAGAGTTGTTCTAACCAAAATTCTTGAATGTTATTTATGGTTGGAAGGAGGACCAATCAAGATCACTAAGAGAATAATTCATATGTTTACTAGTTATCCAACCCTAGATCAGTGAAAGACACTTAGAACTGACTCCAAGGAAGTAATTGAGAAGAACACTGGAGCAATTTGGAATAAAAGGGGTATGACTATGGATACCATCATTAAGCCACTACTAAACTTTGTTGTAAGGGTAATCTCTCATAAATTCTATCAATCTATTAGATTGAATAGTGTACCCTACATAGCTGTGGATGTTGGCTACAAAATTATAAAGAAAGATCATACTTATGACCTGACAAAGTTACAATTACAACAACTGATGGAGAATCTTGTAGCTATCAAAAAAACCAAGAGAGCACAATGTAAATTTGGTTCAATTCTAGTTTGTATATTATTTTATGTGTAGAATACATTTCCCTCTTTTGGTATTGTAGGATGGAAGACCAATAGGTCAAGTGTAGTGCAAATCAATTAGTTCATTGAGCAAATGGGAGAAGACTTTGAAACTTTAATGACAAGTTATTTTGAAAATTTTAAGAAATCAATGAAGAAAAGAATGAGGATACCAATTTTTTTGGTACACTACAATAACATATGGTTTCTTGTTGATGTTGATTATACTTTTTTGCAAGCTACCACACCAAGGGTGAGATGGTTAAGACCACTTGGGTATGAAATTAATTTTGATGAAGCTTTAGCAACCATCACAACACTACTAGTAGAAGAAATAGATAAAAGTGCAAAGATATTTGGCAATTATGAGATGGTAAAGTCAAAGATACCATGGAATTTGCCTCCACACTCAAGAAGAAGGATAAGCTGGTTAAGAAACTAAAAACCAAATTTGAAGAAGGGGTAGAAGAAGAAGAAGAAGAAGAAGAAGAGGATGAAGAGGAAGAAAAAGCACAAGCACAAGAACCTCTTGCATTGACTCAAGGCATGGGAGAGGATAAGGAAGAGGAGGAAACTAAAGGTGTTGAGGGAGAAGAAGCCAAGGAAGCACCTACTCCAACCAAGCCAAAGAAGAGGAAGGCTAAGGTACAACTAGTAGCAAGGGCAAAGAAAATTGTCAAACCTAGCCCAACCAAGCCCACAACTCCTACCACTAGAGCTAGTACACATGATACAACTCAGAAGGCCAAAGAAAAGACCAATAAAATAGAGCAAGGTGGTGAAGTGCAAAAGAAACAAAGAATAAAATATGTGGCACAACCAAATTTAGATGAAGAAAGGATAGAATCAAATGAAAATAATCAATTTAAAGGGGTAAGTCACAATAATTTATCTGATCTTGAAAATTTATGTGAAAACATCAAAATCAATGTAGATTTATCTAGTTTGAAACACATTGATTTTGATAAACTTAGGAAAGAAGAGAAAAATAAAGTGGAAGAGGCATTATATGCCATGATATCTAAGTTTAAGAACACTCCACTAGAATTTTCCAACATAATACCAAAAATTTTATATGATATTGTTGAGCAAAAATGGCATTACTGTTTGAATTTGGAAAAACAAACTAGAGAAACAACATTAGGTCAAGTGATGCCAGAGCTAACAAAGGAACATATTACTAAGGTTGTCAAGAGATAAGTAGTGAGGTTTACACCTAAATATAGAGCCTTCAACATTCTTCAAAATAACATTGAAGATGTGGTCAAGAAATCAACTCAAATATGGAAACTTATCTATGGGTTGACCACTATAAAACAAGGAGAAGCTAAACTCTTTAGAGCATAAACTTGATGATAAAGATAATACAGTTGGAGAGGAAATAGAAAAGAAATATGATGACAAGGCAACAACTAAACAACAACAAGATGAATAGAGTGTGCAGGACATACAAATGTCGAGTGTCAGTCCCCCTCATGACATAAGTGTAACAACTAAGACCATAACTATGAAAGATGTTTATAATGCTTCAGCTCAAAATATCAATCCACTTATTGTAGAAGACTTGAAGAAGATTCTAGACCAATCTACACTCCAAGCAAAACTCTGTGAAAATCCAATTTTGGTCAATGTAGAAGAATTACAAAAGGTAGTAACTGAGGTTACAAGGGAAAAGGTGAATACATAAGAACCACCTTTTGTCATCCCTTCAATTAAAAGTGTATAACCTTCAACTCAAACAATAGTAAACACATCTACTAAGGTTGATGCAAGTGCTAAAATTGATACTATTGAGAAAAAGAAAGCAGAAGAGAAAGATATTGTAGGACAACAAAAAATAGGACAGATAGATTCATCTATACCTAAAACATAAGAACAAGGTGTTATTCAAGTCATAATGTTAGACTAGAGCAAGCCTAAAGAGCATGAGAAAAAACCTAAGGTGAAGGAATAGGAAGCCATCCAAGCATTGGTAACTCTATCAACTTCTAGCACTCCTAAACAAGTTCTTCGAAAGCCAAGCACAGAAGCCATTCCATTACAAATCTCAGTGCCAAGCCCTAGCTCACCAAAGGTTGATAAGGTAATTCACAATGGAGACATAATTCTTGATGAAGAAATTATGATTCCAAAGTTTGACTATGACACCATGACATTGGAACAAATATGCATATTACAACAAGCCTTAGAGAAGGAAAGGCATCAAGAAATTCTTAGGAGAGAGCACAAGGAGAAACAAGCACTCTAAGACATTAAAGACATTTTTTTAGATGCATTCAGCCTAGCAACTCTTGAAGAGACCAAGCCACCAATAGAACTACTGATAGATATAGTGGAAAAGGTCAGTAATGAAGACCTTGATACTACTACAAAACTTTTAGAGTGGTCTAAGAAAAAGTTTCAAGGAAAGGTGACTGAGAAAATATCTAGTGAAATAGCACTAACTCAAGTTGCATTGAAAACTAAAGTTGAAGATGTGAAGAAGGTACTTGATAATATATTCTCATTGTACACAAAGCTATTTGATCCTGCACTCTTCACTCAAGAGACTAGGAGTCATATTTTGAGTCTGGAGAGAAACCTTAACATATCAATTACTAAGCTACCTCAGAACCCAACTCAAAGTGAGAAGCATTTCAAAACATTGCTTCATATACAAAGTCAACTAGTTGTACTGATAGTAGATGAGACTAGCATAAGAGCCAAATTAACATGTATACAAGCATCCCTTACCACACACAAAGAGATACTGCAAAAGGAACTAGGTTATGCTGAGACTTTACTAAAGAAAGACCCAAATATTTCTACCTTAGATGACCTAGTGCACCATGCTACCGAGCTTGCAATCCAAATGAAGTAATTGGATGTTGCATGTGATAGCTGGGATGCAAGTATCAAAATCATAATGGATGTCCATAAATCCTTTTTGGACAAACACCCTATATGCGTATAGCCCATTTTGACATAAATGTCAAAAAGGAGGAGAAATATAACATGGGGAGTATGAACAAAAGGGAGAGAAATAACAATAAATGGAACATAAAGAAAGGGAGAGATAGAAATAGAGGAAGATAGAGCATACTAATAGAGTTATATCATTGGGGTGATATACATTTTTGGAGATACATCATTGAAGAAAGCAATAAACAAATACATCATGACAGAGCATATCAAATGAAAGAGTATCAAATATAGTACATTGAAGTCAAAGAGGATTACATATTTTGGATACAAATTGGACACATTAACTCAAAGGGAGTTATCAATTTTGAGGTATATAGGTTATTGCAAAATTTTGAGAATTTGAAAGTTTTGTATAAGCTAAGTCATGGATATGTTATGCTCGAGAAGTTAAGGATAATATTGTATATTTAAGTGTTTTTGACACTCATGTCAAAGGGGGAGACTGTTGATCTCATATTGGTTTTTATAAGTGAGTGTCAACACACTTAAGTAATTTACTTAGTTGATGCCAAACTAGTAATACATGTCGAGCACAACATGTAAATATTAAGCCATGTTGAGTTGTAATGAGTGTCAAGTCGCTCATATGGTGAGTCACTCATGTAACACGTCACTCAAGTGTCGAGTAGATAGACCATGCTGAGTGATTTAGGAGATGAGTAAATAGTGGATGTTGAGTAATGTAGGTGCTGAGTCAAAAGAAAAAATACAGTGCATGCCGAGCATCAATGACTTCATATGCCGAGTGAAATAGTTTTGAGATATTTATTTGTAATGGCACAAACAACTATGTGAATCATTTTTAATCCAACTTAAGGATAGATTATGATCTTTTGGAGATAAGGACAAATCCATATTTGGATTCCCTATACAATTACATGTAGCCAATTAGAAAATGGGAAGGTTTAAATGGCAAAATGTATGAATCTTAGCCATAGATTCATACCTAACCCTAAGCCACTAGAGTCTTCTTAAGAAGGATGAAGCCCTAAACTCTTTAACAGTGAGTGAACAAATTGGAAGAGCAAACAATATAGTTTGTAGAGCATTCAAGGTGACTTAGAAGTAAGAGAGAATTGTAGAGTCGGTTAGAGAAGAACAAAGGATGGAGAAGGATACAACATTGATACATCAGATTGTGAAGGATCAATTAGACATTGTATAGAGGTGATCTATTATCAGGCAAGCAAGTGCCAATCATAGGAACTATGCTAAGACATTTTAACAAGTGATACATGGATAGTCTAACTCTATTAAGAGATTTAATAAACTACTACAATTATTAGAGAGTAACAATCATTTGACCTAATTGTTGATGCAACTCACTTTGTAGATTTCAGATCTTAATTCTAGGTTGAATACTTGATCATCCTTAATTAGATTTATCTATGTAGCTCGATCAACTCTGGATACTCTATTATCCTTCAAATTCACTTCCTGTATTCATCTTCTTCTCTTCCACTTGTTCCACTTATTCAATCCTCAACTTGACCTTATATTTATATGATTCACCTTGTCAAGTCAGCTTGAATACACTTTCAAACAAATAATATTCATACCTTGAGTTGGCTAGAACTAACCAACAAAACTGTCAGATCCAATATGTTGATACAATAAAACCCTTCATTAGCCAACCCAACTCGGTCAACACTAACTCAAAAAGAAGACATTCCTTCTGACTTTCTTTGGTAATTAAGTGAGTTCAGTTAACATTGGTTCAATTCCAACTTTCCTTTGGTAACCGAGTGAAATTAGTTTATATTGTTTACCTACAAACTTTCTTGGAATACTTGGCATACACAAGAAACTTCTTTTGATACTCGAATGAGCTAGACTAACAATAATTTCTCACTAAAAGGCTTGTCATTTGTATAACATCAAAGACAACATATAATTTAATAATTGTATTCAACAATCTCCCTTTTTGGCATTGATGGCAACACAACATGTCATGATACAAAGAAATTTTTAGAGAAGAAATAGAAGTAAGCATAATATCCTTAGTTTCGTTATGATTCTCATCCATAAGAACTCCCTCTATTAGTGTGAACTCCCTCTAACATTAATCTCTTTAATTTCTCTAATTGCCTTGACTATAATTTCTCTAGCATAAACAACAAACTCTCTTTTTGACATATCACTCAAAATTTCTGATATGACAAATGAAAAACTCTCACTCTTTGACATCTTATGTTAAAGATAACAATCAATGTATTTTCCATGTACCTGATGTACTGATTCATATGCAATCTTCTCTATCAATACTACATCAACTTGACTAGTCTTCAAAATGTTTGTTAATGCATTACTAAACATTATTTGGTGAACTTCAGCTAGGGGAATGCCCCCTAGCTTACCTCTTAGATACAAAAATGCATCCTTAGGTAATGTCTTGGTGAATATGTCTACAATCTATTCTTTTGTATTTACATATTCCAATCTCACCTCCTTGTCTTGCACCAATTCTCTCAAGAAATGATATTTTATTGCAATTTACTTGGTCTTGTATACATCACTAAATTCTTTGATATATTGATTGTGTTGGTGTTATCACAGAAGATAAGAAATGGTTCCTTGATCTCCTCCTTTATACCTCACAACAGTTATTTGAAGCAAACAATGTTGGAACAATTGACTATTGCTACAACATATTCTAATTTTGTTGTAGACTGAGAGATACAATTTTGCTTCTTGCTTGTCCAAGAAACTAGCCTCTTTCCAAGAAAAAATGCTCTGCCACTAGTGCTCTTCCTGTCATCAACACTTTCTGCCCAATCAACATCAGTGAATGCTTTCAATTCAAAGTTACCTCCTTTCTTATACCACAAACCATAACCTTTAGTACCTTTCAGATTTCTCATGATTCTTTTTATTTCCATCATATGATTTTATTTGGGATTAGTAGATAATCTTGCTACCATGCCAACTACTAATGCAATATCAGGTCTTGTGTGTAACACGTACTAAAGTTTTCCAATCATTGATCTATATGTAGTCTAGTCTACCTCCTTGGAATCATCATTTTTGGAAATCTTATGTGTTGTAGAGATAGGTGTTCCAACTATTCTAGAATCCTCTATTCTAAATTTCTTTAATATCTCCTTGATGTATTTTGATTGTGTAATGTAGATACCATCCTTCATCTGTTGAATTTGCAAGCCAACAAAGAATTTAATCTCTCCAAACATTGACATTTTAAGTTCTTTACTCATCTCCTCAAAAAAAGATTTACACAAGTCATCATTTCCAATAAATAATGTATCATCCACAAAGATTTATGCCAGCACTATCTTCTTTTCTGGTCATTCTTTCATGTATAGGTTGTTGTTATCATTAGTCCTTTGTAAACCATTTTTTCTCAAATAATTATGCAATATTTTATACCATGCTCTAGGGGCTTTTTTAAGACCATACAAAACTTTGTGTAATATGCAAACCATATCCCTTTTGCTAGGATCTATGAAACCTTCAGGTTGCTCAATGTAGACTTCTTCTTCTAAGATTCCATTCAAGAATGATGATTTCATATCCATCTGATATACTTTGAATCCTTTATGTACAGTATATGCAAGCAATGCTTTAACATGTTCTAGTCTTGCAACATGAGAAAAAGTCTCTCCATAATCAATATCTTCTTCTTGAGCATAACCTTTGCATACTAACCTTGTCTTATTTCTTGAAAGTTCTCCATTTTTATTCAACTTATTTCTGAATACCCATTTTGTGCCAATTACATTTTTTTTCCTCGGGTCTAGGAACAAGAGTCCAAGTTTTGTTTCTTTCAATTGTCTCAATCTCTTCATTCATTGCGTCAATCCAACTTTCATTGTCTAATGCATCTTTAACAGTTCTAGGTTCAAACTCAGTAAGAAAATATGTACCTTTTAATTTGTTTCGTGTCATTGTGTCTTCTAACTAATCTTCAGTGATTTTCTCAAGTGCATGATTTCTTCTGACATAGCCATCAAGTCTAGGCTCATTCTTTTTGGATTTAGGACTTGTTCCACTTGGTTCACCATGCACAAAATTATCTTCATGTTCAGGTTCAACTACCTATAACTCGGGTCCTTTAGATGACTCAATTTGTACTGGCTACAACTTGGGTCCTTCTGACTGTGACTTGGGTTGCACTAGGGGTTTTGGGGACTCAGTGGTGAAGATTGTTAATTTCCAATTGTATTAGCATGAACATCTGGTAAGGTATCAAGTTCACAATAGATAAAGTTTCTATACTTTTTAGGTTTTTTTTATGCTTTTTTCTTCACACTCTTTTACAAATTCGTCAATCTTTACATGTGGACTTTCTATAACTTTTTGAGTAGATAGATTCAAACATTTGTATGCTTTGCTCTTATTGGAGTATCCTAGGAATACGCCTTCATCACTTTTCACATCAAATTTTCCTTTTCTTGACTCCTTTAAGATATAAAATTTTCTTCCAAATACTTTTAAATAAGAAACATTAGGTTTATAGCCATACCATAATTCATAAGTTGTTTGATCTGAGTCCTTCTTCAGTTGAACTAGGTTCAAGGTATGAACTACTATGCAGATTGCTCCCTTCTAGTATTTGATAGCAACATTCTTCTCTATCATCAATGTCCTTGCATAATCTATAATTGATCTATTCCTTCTCTCTATTATGTCATTCTGCTAAGGTGTACCAAGTGCAAATACCTATTTTTGATTCCTCTTTCATTGCAGAATTTATTGAATTCATTTGAGATGAATTCACCTCCTCTATTTGACCTTAAACATTTTAGTTTCTTTCTTGTTTCTTTCTCAACTCTAGCTAGATACCACTTGAACTTTTGAAAAACTTTTGATTTATCCTTTAAATACATAATTGTCATAATCCTAGAATAATCATCAACAAACAAAATAAAGTACTTATTGTATATGAGCAATGTTAGTATGCTAATATAAACCAAATTTAAATAAAGCTTCTACAAACTAAACAAAATTCATAAACTTCAAGATAAACTAAGATGAGCTCTCAATTGAGAATATGAGCCATTGATGGGCTCTCTCAATAAGAAGCTCTCTTGTTGAGTGGCTTTGTCTAAATAGATAGGATGTATGCTCAATATTATGCTTCAAAAAGGGCTTCAAATGGAGTTGGAATTTGGGTGTGAGTGTATGGTTTTGATGTAAAATGGCATTATGACTTTACTTCATGGATTGTGTTATTTTGCAAAGGGGAAGGGTCCAATTTATAGGCAAGAGGCTTGAGGGATTGAGGGCTAAGATGCAAGGATGGTAAAAAGCTCATGGAGGGCTCAGATTGCATGAGAAGAGAGCACATGGATTGTGCTTCCTTATAGCCAATCAAGGAGTGACACATGTCACAGGGTGAGAGGATGGAGGAAAGGGGAAGGATGAGTCAAAAAAGGAGGCTCAAGGGATAAAATCTTCATAAAGACCCTCATAATGGCTTGTAAGAACAATAAAAGGGCTTGGAAGAGTCATTTATGGCCTAGTGGACTTCATAAAGTTTTATGGTTGAGATATTTTGAGGGAGATGAGAGCAATTTCGACTTGGGATTGATTAGGAGGGTTTTAAGCTTGCTTAGGCTTGTGAAAATGATTAGAGGATGGATTAGTATGGTTTAGGATTAGCTTAGGGATAGGCAAGTGGATGGCATTTAATGAGGGTGGGTGAAGGAGGAGATATTTGTTAACTTTGGCTTGGGTTAGTAAGTTTTAACCCATGTTTAGGGAATGTGACAAGGTTAGGAGGGGATTAGGATTAGGTTTAAAGACATCTTCTAGAAGAGTCTAGACTTTGGATGAGGATAAAGACTTTCTAGAATAGTCTAGAATTTCCTAGGATGAGGATGAAGACTTTCTAGAAGAGTCTAGAACTTCTTAGGATGAGGATAAATTAGATTTTTAGGAAATAAATAAAGTTTTATTTATTTCAAGGGTTTGGGTTGAGGAGATATTTATTAAAACTTTTTTAATAAACATGAGGATTAATATTTAATCTTAATTAAATATTTTGAGTTGGGATTAGGGGTAGGAAATGATGGGATTAGCCTTTAATAAAAATTAAAGAAGGATTAGAAGATTTTGGAAGAGGTTAGTGTTCTTAAGGAAATTGGCCAAGTTTTGGGCAAAAAATAATTTATTTATTTATTTTGGGTTTTTTGGTCAATTTATTAATTAAATAATTAATAAATAAGGATATAATGTTTAAATAAGATTTAAACATTTTTGGGAGGGATTCCTTAATTAAATATTTTTAATTAAGATAAAGGGATTTAATGGCATAAAAATAAATTAATTAATTAAATAATGAATTAATTAATAAATGATGATGTCATCAAGAACTTTTTTTCAGAAAATAAAAATATTATTTTCTAAAGGATTTTTCAGTGTCTACACTTATCTCAACAATACCTTTGTATGTATATAAGTCCACAAAAGTCTTTATGAACCAACTCCGAAAATTCTTCAAAATGATAATTCTTTCTTTTGAAACTTGTCTTTCCCATGTTTCCAATTTGACAAATTTGGCACATGCCCATAGCAAGTTTCTTTAGGCTTGGAATGCCTCTAACCCTTTTATTCTTGCTTATGTTGACCAGGTTATCAAAATTCACATGACATGACTTTTTATGCCATAATCAATTTTCTTCTACTTGAGCTATGAAATATGAATTTTTAGTTAGATCTAGGTAAAATAGATTACCTTTTGTTTGATTTCTAGTCCTAACTAGATTTCCTTTTCCATCTAGTAGCTTGGCTTTCCTATTTTTGAATTCTACCTTGAATCCAATGTTATTCAATTGTACCATGCTAAGTAGATTATGTTTCAATCCTTCAACCCAATAAGCATTGTTACATTTGAGTTCATTGGTAAGTGCAATACAACATTTTCCTTTCACATAACAAGGTTCATCATTTCTAAATCTAACACTCCCACCATCATAGTGTTCCAAGTGCTCATATTTAGATTTATGACTAGTCATGTGGTGAGAACAACCACTATTTATGATCTACATGCCATTCTTGCTAACATGAGAAATGATGCAAGAGCATCCAATAGTGTAAGGGCAATCTTGTATCACCAAAAAAAAATTTAGTGTTAGTTTATGTTTAACATGTCTTTATTTTGGATACCCATTTGGGTCAAATAAAGATTCCAACTCTCATAGTTCCACTATTAGTTTTTTAGGTTAGTATTTTTGAGCACCTTGGGATATGTGCCAATGTAGAAAATAGGTTATTTTGTAATTGAGCCATAATTAAGATGAGTTAGAGGGTTTAAGTTGGAGGATTATTATACTTGTAATTTAAAGCACTCCAAAAAAAGAATCAGGTCAAAAGGCTTTACGATTTAAAAGTTATTGTAGTTTTAAGTTGCCTGGAGACCCCCTAATAGCACTTCACAGTCATATTTGAGGCACTAAATGACCTAGCATGGGCCTAAAAAATGGGGCATGGATGAAGCTGGTCCATATAGCTATAGAGCACTTGGAGAGCTTTCCAAAAATATAAACGGTTCGTCAATTAAAGTCTCAGATCAAAAGTTATGCCTCCCAAAAGTTGTACTACCATTTTTGGATTCTTCTAATTTTACACCAATTTTTGACATGTTTTCTAGAAGATTTTGCTTTGGTAGTGGATTCCAAATGGCATAGTCTAAAATGCATTCCTAACCCTAAACCTAATTCAGGTTACTTAAGGTCATTTCTGGCATTGTAAACACAATTTTTGGTGGAGTTTGGGAGAAGGTACTATGAGGATTATTTTTCTCTATAATCAGACAACATTGTAAGCCCCTAGGGCACATCACTGAGTCTATTTTCATTGTACTAAATGTAAAAGCATATCACTTTTGATAATAATATTCCCCCATTCCTATTGTGTTCATTTTCTCTTTGGGTTGTGCCTTTATCAAGTGGTATCAGAGTGGGTTTTCCTCAGTGTATAGACAAAGTCTCGACTGTGAGTCAGTTTGCACTAGGACTTGTGGTTGTGGGGTTTGATATAACAAGAAGATGCCTCCATGAAAGGAGCATGGTGGAAGGGCTAGAGTTGTTCCTCTTTAGGTTAGAGCCCTCTAGAGATAAGTTCAGGCATTGCAAGAGGAGATTCATAGAGGGATGAATATTGTCGTAGGCAACCAAAGTGAGGAGGAAAATGAAGAAGGAAATATTGTAAAGGAAGGTGAAACAGATGGAGAAGTCCTAAACTAGGTGGAGGAGAAGCTTTTTAGTGTCATTTCCAAGCTAGGAAAAAGACCTAAAATTGGTGTCGGCATGTTTTCAGGAAATCTAAACCCAAATGAGTTGATCAACTAGATCAATGAGCTAGAGGAATATTTTGAGTATGAGGATATCGGGGATCTTGATAAGGTCAAGTTTGTGAAAGCCAAAATGAAAGGCCATGCCAAAATCTAGTGGTATGAGATTTAGTTGGAAAGAAATAGAAGAGGAAAGGAGAAAATCACAAGATGAGATCGCATGGTGGACAAACTAAAGAAGCAATTCATTCCTATTGATTATGAGATTGATTTGTTTAAGAAGATGCAAGGGTTAAAACAAGTGAAAAAATCTATCCAGGAATACACAGAGGAGTTTTACTGAGTTTTTATTAGGGAAGGGCATGCGGAAGCAAACAAGGAGAAGGTTCCTATTACCTTAATGGGTAAAGACCTAGCATTTAGGAGGAGTTAAGTCTGGTTAGAATGACTAGCATTGAAGAGGCATACCAATTTGCTTTATGAGTTGAGTTGAAGTTAAACACAAAGTTTGATGGAAGGCAAAGAGGATGCAGTCAAGGAGGAAGGGGCGGTGACAAGTCATTTGGAGTCTAAAATAAGAACCAAAAGAAAAATGAAGATGTGTGTACCAACCAAAATTAGAGGAATGAGGGTTTCAACTGCTTCTATGATCAAAACTTTGGAGATCAAAGAGGAAGTGGTAGAGGATGTGGACAAGGTTCAAGAAGAGGAGACTTCTGCAATACCTATTTTCATTTTAATGAAGAAGGTCATTATGCCTATGAATGACGTCAATGCCAAGGAAGGATAGATAGGAGAGTTGATGGTCAAGCAAGGGTTGCTCATATGGATGATGATGCACAGTCATCACATTCAAAGGATGCAAAAAGAGGATAGGTTTTGGTTAATGAATGAGTCTTGCTAAGCGATGAGACTAAACCAAGACAAATGAGGAGTTTTTGTTGTACTAGGGGCAAGTGTGAAGGTAAATTTTGTGATGTGATTGTTGATGGTGGGAGCACTGACAACTTGATGTTAGAGGAGATGGTCTCAAAGCTAAAGCTCAAGAGGGAGAAACACCCCCATCCATATCGGATTGCTTGGGTGTAGAATGATCATAAGGTCCTGGTTAGTGAGCAATGTTTAGTAAAGTTCAAGATTGGGAGTTACCATGATGAGGCTCTCTGTGACATCATTCCAATGGATGTCTATCATTTATTATTGGAAGGTTGTGATAGTTTGATAGGCATGCTATATATGATGGTCATGCAAATACATACTCTCTAATAAAGGATGGAGTTTACAACAAATTAAATCCCTTGATAAAGGAGGGTAAAAGGGTATGCAATAGTGCTACGATATGTATTGTTGATGGAAGAAAATTTCTGGATGGCATGAAACATCAACATATGTGTTATGCTTTAATTCCTAGAAAGGATAAGGTAGGTAGTAGTGAAGTTCCACTTGAAGTTTCAGGTATATTGAGTGAGTATGGAGATGTCATCTCTGATAATGTTCCAGAAGGGTTGCCGCCAATAAGGCAAATCAATCATCAAATAGGTTTAGTCCCTGGAGCTAGTTTTCCTAACAAGGTTTCTCATAGGATGACACCTACTGAGACTGAGGAGCTAAACAAACAAGTTCAAGAGCTATTGAGGAAAGGTTTAATTTGAGAGAACCTGAGTCCATGTGCAGTATTTGCAGTTCTAACACCAAAGAAGGATGGAGAGTGGAGAATATGTACAAACTCTTAGGCTATAAATAAAATAACCATCAAGTACCAATTTCCTTTGCCAAGGATGGATGATCTTATTGATTACTTGAGTGGAGCTCAGTACTTCACAAAGATAGATCTCAAGAGTGGCTATCACCAGATACAGATACAAGAGGGAGAAGAGTGGAAGATTGCATTCAAGACCAAGGAGGGTCTATATGAGTGGTTAATCATGCCCTTTGGACTGACCAATGTGCCAAGCACCTTCATGCGGCTTATGAATGAGGTACTAAAGAAATTTTGGGGAAAATTTGTTATTGTCTATCTGGATGATATTTTGGTTTTTAGTAAGTCTTTGGATGTACATTTATTACACATTTGTAATGTCCTTGAAAGGTTGAAGGAAGAGAAATTGTTGATTAATTTGAAGAAGTATAGCTTTGTCAAAAGGGAGTTAGTCTATTTAGGGTTTGTTGTATCAGCTGAAGGTCTC
Source organism: Cupressus sempervirens (assembly GCA_028749045.1). NCBI lineage: Eukaryota > Viridiplantae > Streptophyta > Pinopsida > Cupressales > Cupressaceae > Cupressus > Cupressus sempervirens. The sequence goes on from CM053785.1 coordinate 1,098,421,305, forward strand.
AAAATGGACCCAAAGAAGGGGAAGGTCATCTTGGAATGACCTACTCCAAGGTCTACCACTAAGGTGATGTCATTCCATGGTCTAGCTAGTTTTCACAGGAAGTTCATTAGGAATTTCAGTAGTATATGTGCACGCCTAACTGAAATAGTGAAGGGGGATAGAAAAAAGTTCAAGTGGGCTATAGGAGCTACAAGGAGTTTTGAATTGTTGAAGAAGGTGATAGAGAAACCTGTGTTGGCACTTCTTGATAACAACAAAGTATTCCAAGTGGATTGTGATGCTAGTGGTAGTGCTATTGGGGTTGTGTTGAGTTAAGAAGGTAAACCTATTACCTATTTTAGTGAAAAATTGAATGATGTAAAGAAGTATTTTGGTTATGATCAAGAGTTCTATGCAATAGTTCAGGCCTTAAAGAAATGGAGGCATTATTTTTTGCCAAAAGAATTTGTTTTGTATACTGATCATCAGGCATTTCAATACCTAAATAGCCAAGGTAAATTGAATCAGAGACATTTGAAGTGGGTAGAGTTCATGCAAAGCTATATATTTGTATTGAAACATAGAAGTGAAAGGTCTAATATGGTTGTAGATGCATTAAGGAGGAGATAGTTATTATTGATAGTAATGTAGTTTGAAGTGGTTGGGTTTGATGAACTCAAGAATTTGTACCCTGAGGATCCTAACTTTGTAGAGGTTTGGAAGGCTTGTAAAGAACCTGTTAGTCTAGATAGGACTAGGTGGCTAGATTACATGATTCAGGATGGTATGTTGTTCAAGGGCAGTCAATTGTGTATTCCAAGGAGTTCCATAAGGGAGAACTTGATCAAGGAGAAACGTAATGGAGGGATGGCAAGACACTTTGGTCAAGATAAGACCATTGTCATTATTAGTGAACATTATTTTTGGCCTCAACTGTCATAGGATGTGAAGAAGTTTGTGTAGAGTTGTCAAGTATGTCAAATAACCAAAGGATTTAGTCAAAATACTAGACTCTATCAACCATTTCTTGTGGGAGGACATAAGTATGGATTTTGTTCATGGATTGTTGAGGACACAAAGGGGCAATGACTCAGTATTTGTGGTGGTTGATAGGTTCTCTAAGATGGCACATTTCATTCCATGCCACAAGACTCATGATGCAGTGCATATTGAAGATTTGTTTTTCATAGAGGTGGTGAGGCTACACAGTCTCCCAAAAAGTATTGTTTCTGACAAAGATACTAAATTTGATGGATATTTTTGGAGGACTTTGTGGAAGAAGTTGATGATAGAATTGAAGTTCAATTCTACACATCATCTGCAAATTGATGGACAAATAGAATTAGTGATTAGAAGTTTCAGCAATTTACTGAGGTGTTTAGTATGAGATAAGCCTAAGGGATGGGATTTGATTCTACCACAAGCAGATTTTTCTTACAATAATTCTATGAACAGGAGTACTGGTATAACACCATTCCAAATTGTGTATGGGAGTAGTCTAAGGACTGCACCAAAGCTAAGAAAGATGGAGCAAGTGGAGAGGACAAGTGTTGAGGTAGAAGACTTTGTAGAACATGTCAAGAACCTACATGAGGAGGTACATGCACATATTACCAAGATGAACCTACAGTATAAGGCTAGAGCAAATCAAAAGAGGAGACATAAGGTGTTCTAAGTTGGGGATCTGGTTATGGTATACTTAAGGAAGGAACAATTTCCAGTGGGTACCTACAACAAGCTGAAGATGAAGAAATTTGGTCCCTACAAAATTTTGAAGAAACATGATTCAGGAAATGTATATGAGGTGGAGTTGCTAGATGGGATTCACATTTCTCCTATTTTTCAGTATTGTAGACTTAACAGAATATCATGAGGATGGTGCAGAGGAGGAGTTGATGTTGGAGGCATGTCCAATTCCTACTTTTGAGAAGGAAGAGATTGAAGAAATTTTGGATAGTTGTGTTGGCCAGAGTACAAGAAACATGTAGTATGAAGAATACCTGGTGAAGTAGAAATGACAAACTATGGAAGATTCAACTTGGATATCCATGGTAGAGGCTGCCCATTTGGGTTCTCCTCCACCAGCTACAAAGTGACAGGGTCACTTTTCAATTTACCCTAGGTGTCTGATGTAGGAGCATCTAGTGGTGTAAGGGCAATCTAGTATACCCAAAAATATGCTTAGTGTTAGTTTCTTTTTACTATGTCTTTATTTCTAGATACCTATTTGGGTCGAATAGAGATTCCAACTCTGATAGTTCCATCATTGGTTTCTAGGTTACTCTTTTTTAGCACCTTGGAATATGTGTCAATGGAGAAAATAGGTTATTTTGTAATTGAGGCATAATTATGATTAATTAGATGGCATAATTTGGAGGGATGATTATAATTTTAATTTAAAGCACTCCAAAAAAAGAGTCAGGTCAAAAAGTTTTACGGTTTGAAAGTTATTGCACTTTTAAGTTGCCTATAGACCCCTAAGAGCACTTCAAAGTCAAATTTGAGGCACTAAACAACCTTGTATAGGCCCAAAAAATGGGGGACAAGCAAATCTGGTCCATAAAGCTATAGAGCACTTGGAGAGCTTTCTAAAAATGTAAACTATTCATCAATCAGAGTCTCAGATCAAAAGTTATGCCTCCCGGATGTTGGACTACCATTTCTAGATTCTTCTAATTTTACATTGATTTATGAGATGTTTTCTAGGACCTTCTATTTTGGTGGTGGATTTCAAATAGAATATTCTAAAATGTATTTCTAACCCTAATCCTAATTTTGATTACTTAAAGTCATTTCTGGCATTGTAAATGCATTTTTTGGAGGAGTTTGGGAGAAGGTACTATGAGGAGGGTTTTTCTCCAAAATTAAACAACATTGTAAGCCCCTAGGGCAAGTCATTGAGTCTATTTTCATTGTACTAAATGTAATAGCATATCACTTTTGATAATAATATTTTCCCCATTCCTATTGTGTCCATTTTGTCTTTGGGTTATGCCCTCATCAAGAAATGAGGGTCATCTTATCATTTTCATCATCTCATTCATCCTTAACAACAATGTAAACCATTTCATCTTCATCACTACTATCAGAGTCCTTGGCCATGTAACAAGATTTCTTACACTCATCTTTTTCGTCTTTGTAGATTTTGAAATCTTTCTTGCCTTTTTGCTTGTTATGCTTCTTTCCTACTTTGTCTTCTTTGTTTGGACACGTTGTAGCAATGTGACCAACTTCTTCACAAGAAAAATAGATCAAATATGTTTTGCCTTTGTATTTTCCTTTTCCTTGGGAATCTTCTTGCAAGAAATGCTTCAATGACTTCAAGATCATCATCAGAACCATCTTCATCTTCACTGTCAAACCTTTTTCTATTAGACTTTCTAGCTTTGTTTTTGAGTGATAGTTTAGCTTGAAATGCAAACTCAATGTTACCAGAGTTAGGAACATAGTTATCAAAGTTATCTAACTCAAAGGCAATCAACCTTCCCACTAGTGTAATCAAAGTTATATCATTCTTAGGATCACATCTCATTTCTTGAATAGCCAAAACTCTAATTGCATAAATAGGAAGAAGAGTTCTGAGTACCTTGTTGACCACTGTTACATCATTAATTTTCCCTCTTGAGGCTTTAATTGCACTCACACTATCTTTAGTTCTTTCACTATACTATGCAATGTTCTCATCTTCTTTCATATTCATTTGATCAAATTGACCTCTAAACTTTTTGTCTTAGCTCTCCTTACATTGTCATCACCTCCATAGATATCTTTAAGTTTGTTCCACACTTCATGAGCAATAGCATAATCTTTGACTTCATCAAATTCAACATAATTGAGAGTAGAAGCAACGTCAATCATCGTTACGTTATGATTCTTCTTTTCCATAATTTGATCCATAGTCAAAGGTCCAACAAGTGTAATATATTTGTTCTCCAAATATTTTAGGCTTGTGTCACCAATGGTTTCTAAGTGGAGCTTCATGAGTTCCTATCATGCTTGGAAGTTATCTCAGTTTAGCTTAGGAATCTCCCTTCTATAAGACATCTTGATCTTTAGCTTAGGTCCTTGAAACCTTCTCTACAAGCACCAAAAGCTCTGATACCAATTGTTGGAAATATAAGAGGAGTAATTGAGAGGGGAGGGGTGAATTAGCTACCACAAAAACAAATCCAAAATCCCTTAAGATGTCAATACAATACAAACCCAAAACTCTATTGAAACTAAAATACTGTTGTAAATCGATTAGCACAGGAACACTCAGTTTACACTAAGAATTATTGTCACTCGATAAACACTGAAATAATCACTTCTTAAGATGTTTAGTGTGTTTAACCTTAATTAACTCAGTTGCATAAATCAAACAACATGAACATAAGAGACATCAAGATTTAATGCAGAAACCAAATTTGGGAAAACCACCAATTGCAACTAGTTATTGTTTTCCACTCTTCTGAAGTGAGCCCTATTAGGAGCCAACCCTATTAAAGGTTACAAAAATAACTATTAGGTGTGACCCTATTAAATGATTTAATAAACCCTGTCAAGAGTGGCCTTGTTAGAGTTCTTCAAACATGTCAATCAAGAAATGCCACCTTGTTAGAGGATTTACAAAATAGCTATTAGGCTAACTCTGTTAAGAGATTTGATTCACTGCTATAATTATTATAGAGTAACAATGATTTGACCTAATTTCTGATGTAACTAACTTTTTTGATTTTAGATCTTAATTTTGGCTTGAATACTTGATCCTCCTTAATCAAATTTATCTATGTAACTCGATCAACTCTAGATAGCCTATTATCCTTCAAACTCGCTTCCTTTATTCATCTTCTTCTCTTCCACTTATTCTATTTATTCAATCCTCAACTTGACCTTATATTTATGTAATTTACCTTGTCAAGTCAACTTGAATACACTTTCAGACAAATAATACCCATACCTGCAAACTTTCCTAGAATGCTCAACATACACAAAAAACTTGCTTTGACACTCAAGTGAGCTCGGTTGACACTAATTTCTCATTAAAAGGCTTGACATTTGTGTAACATCAAAGACAACATATAATTTCATAATTGTATTCAACACTCTCTCCTCCAATTATTCATTTAGGTACATGATGTCTTCTGACATATTTTATAATTTTAGGTTCTTTCCTTCTTGTTTCTGAACTAGGTTCACTTGGTTCTCTATGCTTGTGATCTTCTGCCTTTTGCTAAGACTCCTCTGCTTATGACTCAGGTTCCTTTGTCTAAAACTAGGGTTCCTCTATCTATGACTCAGATGCCTTTGTCTATGACTTAGGTTCCTTTGTCAGTGACTTGAGTGCCTTTGTCTGTGACTCAATCTCCTCTGACTGAACTTATTGCAACTCAAGTTGCACTATTGGTGACTTGACAGGTTCATTTTGTTGTTGCTTGGCTTCAACTATTTGTGATTTGGGTAAAGTATCAGGTTCCTCCTCATAGTAAACAAAAAATTTGTAGTCTTCAGGTTCCTTGCTTCTATGTTCTTCACTTCTCTTTGCAAACTCATCAATATTCACATGTGCACTTTCAATAACTTTATGAGTAGTAAGATTCAGACATTTGTGTGTCTTACTCTTGTTGGAGTAACCTAGGAATATGCCTTCATCACTTTTTGTATCAAAATTTCCTTTCCTTATGTCTTTCAAAATATAAAATTTATTTTCAAATACATTGAAATAACAAGCATTAGGCTTATACCCATACCATAATTCATAAGGTGTTTTGCATGTACCTTTCTTCAGTTGAACTCGATTTAGTGTATGAGCTATTCTGTTGATTGCTTCTCTCCAGTATTTAGGTGCAATGGTTTTTTCAATAATTAGTGTTCATGCACACTCCATGATGGATCTATTCCTTCTTTCTATTATGCCATTTTGCTCTAGTGTTCTATGTGATGATACATGTCTTTTGATTCCTCTTTCATTGTATAACTCATTGAATTCATTTGAGATGAGTTCACCTCCTCTATCTGATCTCATGCATTTAAGATTCATTCTTGTTTCCTTCTCAGCTCTAACCAAATACCATTTGAACTTTTGAAAAGTATCAAATTTGTCTTTTAAGAACATTATAGTCATCGTCCTAAAGTAGTCATCAAAAAATAGAATGAAATATATGTCTCCACAATAGCTTTCTATACCTATTGGTCCATAAAGGTGTGTATTAACTAGTTCCAAATCTTCTTCAGAAATGGAAATCTTACTTCTAAAACTTGTTTTACTCATTATTCCAATTTGACATTGTTTACACGTGATCATCTCAAGTTTCTTTAAATTTGGTATGCCTCTTACTCTTTTGTTCTTGCTAATGGTAACCAAGTTATCAAAGTTAATATGATTCATCCTTTTATGTCATAGCCAACTTTCCTCCATAAACATGTATTTTCAGTAAGATTTAGGTAAAACAAGTTACCTTTTGTCTAATTGCCCATCCCAACTAAGTTTCCTTTACCATCCAATAGCTCAGCTTTTTCATTCATGAATTCTACCTTATATCCTATATTGTTTAGTTGTGCCACACTAAGTATATTGTGTCTTAGTCCTTCAACCCAATAAACATTGCCACATTTGATTCCTTCAGTTAATGCTATGAATCATTTTTCTTTTACTTAACATGGTTCATTGTTTCCAAACCTAACACTTCCACCATAATAGTGTTCTAAATATTCAAACTTAGATTTGTCACCAGTCATGTGATGAGAACAACCACTATTTATGATCCATGTATCATTTTTCTAACATGAGAAATAAGTACCATCTATTCATTTTCCTCATTATCACATTCATCCTTAACAACAATATAGACTACATCTTCTTCATTGTCATCACTATTAGAATCTTTAGCAATGTAACAAGATTTTGTACCTTTGTCTTTATAGTCCTTGTAGTTCTTGAAGTCTTTCTTACATTTGAACCTGTTATTTCTTCTCTCATCTTTATTTTCTTCGTTTGGACATCTTGCAAAAATATGACCAACTTGTTTGCATGATAAAAAAATCAATGGAACTTTGCCTTTAAACTTACCGTTCCCTTTTGGTAACCTTTTTGCAAGAAGGGCTTCTATTACTTCATGTTCATCATCAGTATCATCTTCTTCTTCACTATCACCTTTTTGCCTTTTGAGTTTCCTCCTTTTCTACTAATATTTAGTTTGGCTTTGAATGCATATTCAACGTTGCTAGGATAAGGAACATAGTTATCAAAGTTGTCTAATTCAAAAGCAATCAATCTTCCCATAAGTGCATCCAAGGTTATATCATTTTTTGGATTGCATCTCATCTCTTGAATCTCTAAAACTCTAATTACATAAATAGGAAGAAGAGTTCTTAATACCTTGTTGACCACTATTTCATCAATTATTTTTCCTCCTTCAACTCTGATTGCACTCACACTTTATTTGATTCTTTCACTGTATTAGACAATGTTTTCACATTCTTTCATTTTCATTTTATCAAACTTGCATCTTAAACTTTTTGCCTTGGTTCTTTGCACATCTTTATCACCTCCCTAGACTTTTCATAGTTTTTCCCACATTTCAAACATAGTTGGACAATCTTTAACTTCATTTAATTCAAAATAGTTGAGAGAGGAAGCTATATCAATCATCATTATATTGTGATCTTTGGCCTCTTTAATATATTCCATAGTCATAGGTTTAGGTGGTGGCACATATCTATTTTCCAAGCAGAATAGGCCAGTATCTCCAATGCTTGATAGGTGTAGTTGTATCAATTCTTGCCATGCTGAAAAGTTTTCTCTATTAAGGTTGGTAATCTCCCTTTTGTATGACATCTTGATCTTTAACTTAGGTCTTTGAAACCTTTCCCGCAAGAACCAAATGCTTCGCTACCAATTGTTAGAAATGAAAATAATAGTTGAGAGGGGAGGGGTGAATTAGTTACACAAAATAATTTCCTATCCCTAGATGTCAAATCAAACTTTTCATTGATAATGCAATTCTTTATCCAGCTCGATTAAAACTAAGTTCTTGTTGTAACTCGGTTTACGAAGCAGTGTTATGATTATTAATATATTTTAACCTTTAGTAACTTAGTTGTAGAAACATAAAGCATAAAGAAAATAACATGAACACATATGACAACTAGATTTAATGTGGAAACCAAATTTTGGAAAATCGACATGAAACTAGTTACAATATTTTTCACTCTTTTGAAGTGCGCCCTATTAGGAGCCGACACTTTTAAAGGTTACAATACATACTTTTAAGTATGATCTTGTTAGAGGATTTAGTTCACCCTGTTAGAAGTGGTCTGGTTAGAGGTCTTCAAACACTTCAATATTGAAATGTCACCTTGTTAGACAGTTTAGAATCTGATTGTTAAGTCAACTTTGTTAGGAGATTTCTTCATTTCTATAATGGTTAGAAAGTAACAATAATTTGACCTAATTTATGAAGTAACTTCTTTTGCAGATTTAGATCTCTATTTGGCTTGACCTCTGGATCCTTGATGAACAAAATATTATTTGCTTCTTATCTTTCACAATTGCCTGCACTTCATTTTTCTTCAATCACATATCCATCTTGTTCCACCTCCACATTCACACTTTCATTGCACCCGTTGACCTTTCTTATAAATCATAAGCTTTGACAAGTTGGCTTGAATACCTTTTCAAATAATCATTAAACATCCAACTGGTCGACCTCAATTAGTCAATTAATTAACAAGTCTAATTTGTTGATACGTAATTAATACTGGGATTAACCACTTGATTAACACTATGATTCATTTATTGCCCAACTACTCAGTTAGCACTGATATTTTTTCTTTGCCTGACTAAAGTCGACTAATATTGTGATTTCTTCATTGCTCGAATGCTTAGTTAACACTGTGATTCACTCGATTAATACAAACATTTATGTAACATCAATGACAATTTACAATTTATAGAATTGTATCCAACAAGAACTTGCCCTTCCCTAAATTCAAAATATCACTAATAATTTTTTGATTCTTTACCTTCCTAATGGTAAATCTTAATTCAATAAGAGTCTTTCTTCCTCACTTAATTTTTTGTGTGCCATATCTTGGAGTCTCTAATCCATCTTGGTTTGTTGAGATACCTAATTTGTCAATGTGCTCATTGACATTGTTGATACCAATGGACGTCATATCATCCACTATTGCCTCATCTTCTTCTTTTTCCAATTCTTGTATTATCTTATCCCCTATATCCATTCCTTCATTCTTTGTTTCCTTTCTCTCTTCATTTTGACATTCAATACCTTTAATATTTTATTTTTCTCTATTATTATCTCTATCATCTAGTATCCCGAACTCTTCCCATGATAGTCTTTCCTCTAGCTTATTTCCTCTTGTCTTTCCTTTTTCATTACTAGTTTATTTGTCATCTGGGCTTGTTGCCATAATCAGGTACTCATAAAGTTTTCCACCTCTAATTGTATAAGTGGTTCCTTATTTTTGTCCATGTTTACATTAATAAACTTTTGAACATTTTCTATTTCCTTGAATGGATCTTTCTCATCTGTTGGGGTTTGCCAAAATTTATGGAATTTCCTTTTATGTATTTTTTTGACGGTGATATTTCCCCAATATTTTGAAGATGATGAGGGGATGTTAGTTATCTGTGTTTGCTTCCTTCATGTTTGGCTGATTCTATCTATTCTTTTCCAATTTTCCAATCTATTGGTTTTAGAAATTCTAAGGAATTCTTCCCTAGATATGAGTTTTTCTTGTTCTTGTTGTCTATCCCTTTCTGGTCCTCTTGGTATATATTTTTTTGGTCTTAGTTTTCATTGCATCTTTATATTCCTTATTTCTTGTTAATGCACTTCCTTGCTAGTGTTCTTGTACTTCTCTATCCTCCTTTGGATTTTGTTGTCCATCATTTATTGAAGATGAGTTTTCCATATAGTTGCCCATGTTTTGATCATTGGAGTTATTTTTTGTATTCGATGCTAGGGGACTCAATCTTGTGTAGATCTCATCTTAAGATAAGTAAGTTTCCATATTCCCTTCACAAGTACATATTCTAATTTCTACTCCAAGTATGTTCTCTTGTAGATTTTCCCCTACTGTCCAATCAGATGATAATATTTTAGGTTATTTGTCATCCTCTTCTTTGTAGCTTCCTTTATTCTTACTATTTTCCTACTCAGTTTTCTTTTTTTGTTGTTTATGTATGATTTGATTTACTATGGAATTCCACATGAGCATGTTACCCCAAGATTATTTGATTGTATATAACATTCTAGATTAATAAAAGGCCATGTGTAAGCCTATTGTAGGTTTTGGTGTTGGAGTTCATCTCCTACAAGAGCACGTTGTCTTTTTGGCATTGGATGCATTGATGTAATCTTGCTATTTTTTGCTTGATGTACGTATTAACATTAATACCCTTTCCTTCCTCTTCCAAGTTCTCTTTTCTCCCCTGAACTTCCTCTACTCTTTGAGATGTAATCTTGCCCTTTGTTTCTAACTATATGAACTCTCCTTTTTCTAATGTTTCCTCATTGTCTACCATCTTCCTATTATTTCTTCTTTGCTTATATCTAGGCTCTACTATCCCTTTGGCTTTCTCATTATTATACCTCTCTCCTTCAGTATAAATTCTAGTGAAAGTCTCTTTAAGAATAGTGGTTTTATTGATATGATGTGATGATCTATTAGAGCATGTATTAATGATGCCTTTGATTTTCCCTTCATAATTAGAAAAGGATAGATTGTAGATAGATTTTTTTGTAATTATTATTATTTTAATTCCTTTTGACCTATTTCAAGATTAAGAAGTAATTAACTTTATGTTTATTAGCTAGCTTTCAACACCCTAGTGATAATCAACCCCATGTAAGGAATTTTTGAATCATTTTGGTATCTTGTGGGTTTTTGTTACTAATGATGCTTTTGTGGAGTATAATTTGTAAAGGGGCAATATTTCAAGGTTGAGTTGAACTTGAACTTTCAAATTCAAAGTTCAAAGGTTCAAAAGTGCATAAAGTCCAAATTGAGATGCAAATGGGTAATGTTGTGGGGAATTGTTTAACTTGAACTTGAACCACATAGTTCAAGTTCAAAGTTCAAAGCTCAAAGTTCTAAATGTAGATTTGTTGGTTCACCAATTCAGATTTAAGGTTCACATTCTTGGCCTCAAGGTCCAAAGTTTGAAGGTTCAAGATGTATGTTACAAGGCTCATACTCAAAAGTTTCATGCGGAAGTAATTATTCAATTTTTGGGTTTCACATGTACCATTCAGAGGTGCTGCTTAGTGTTGCTTATTTTTGCGCCCCCGCCAAAATTTGAATTTTAAATGTTTTCCCGCCAACAGTCACTTCCCCATTTAATATTATTTTAAACATCCCAGGAATATCAAAAAATTATTAAAAAATAAAACATTATGATATGTTTTTGCGGCCCACAAGTTCCTCATCGTTGGATCAATCTGAATTGACAAATGGTATTTTTTTGCATTGGCGATATAGTGCCCTTTTACCTTGTGTCAGGTGGGCTCTTCCTTTTCCTCATTACTTCTCCGGCACCGAGTTTTGTTCCATCCACGATGGGCGGCATGGCGCTATCAAAAAATCTTTGTTCCTCGCCATTAGCGACATAGCGCCCAGACGAAAAGTGTTACTGCGACGACATCAGTTGTTTGGTGGGTCCCAAGTATGCCCTATCGGATGTCAGTGAGGACTTGTCAGACAGGTTGGCATGTGGCCAGTTCTCATTGGTTAGTACACTGGTAGATCGGACCCATCTTGTGCACCATCAGATCTCGTTCAAATCCACGGTGCGCGCTATCTCACTATGGAAAGCTGCGAGAATTTTATCCATAGTGACATAGTGCCTTAGTGATGCGTGGTAGGTGGGTTCGTGTTCTTTCAATGGGCCGCAAGTTGGACAAGGTAGCTGGCTAAACTGGCAATTCTATTGGTGCTCACTTCCCTGCATTCTAAGCTTTGTCAAACCTTTTGACAATGCAGGAAAGTGGGTTGTTGACACGCGTCTAGGTGGTGTCATGGAGTGTAGTCATGCAAGTTCAAAGAGTGCATGTTTCGAGCACTATTAGATCTTCACAGATCAAGGGCTAGGCGCTTTCCTACATTATCAAGATGTAAGGAAATTAAATATTGCAGGGAAGCGGTTTGGTGACACGTGTCTTCGCGGGCCCGACCAGGATTGACAGTTAAGGGGGTGGCGGTTATGTTGTAGCCATCGTGGCCAGGGTTTAGGAAGATGGCGTGGTTAGTTAGAGAAAGACGTGGTCAACTCGAGAAGACTTTGCAAGGTGGCAAAAAGATAAAAGACTGTTGGTCCACGTGGCTCATCTCGGTGCCAAGATAGGTTGACTTGCTAACTCTGCTGATCTATACACCAAAAATGATAAGAAATTAGGTTTTGCCACATGATTTGATCTCTGTAATCAATCCCAACCAATCCAGAATGAATGCGAGACAAGGAAGAACACTCTACGCCCCGACCCAACCTATCTACTTAGTCAGAGCACAGTTATGGCACCGTTTTTGTCTTCTCAAGGCATTATTTGACACAAAAAAATCAAATTTCTTCATATCCCCATGATTTTTCTCTGCAGGACTTAATGGCAGGTGGTTGGGGAGTAATTGCAGTTGGAGGGAAAATCTCAGTTATGCCTGAACTATAAAGGCAATTTTTGTAAATTTTGTAAAGGTCGATCATTCTCTGTTGTTTTTTGTTGTTGCTCTGCAATTCCAGTGTAAAATCCCCTATGCCTCTAAACTGTATGATTTGTGCCCTATCTCCTTCAGCCATTGGTATGAAAGTGCAAGAACTCTTTGCCTCTTACCGGTGTTTTGTAAAGATCTACAATCTGCATGATTGTATCTCCTTGGCCTATGAATGACAATATAAGTGAATCTCTCTTCCTTGTGTCATTCATCTTGGTCTTCTGATCTGCATGTGATTATTAGATTAAAGCAACGTCTGAATGTGTATATCCTTAGTTTCATTCTGGTTCAATAGTGCATATATGGCCAGAGATTGGTTTGAACACTCTATTTTGGTGCATCACCTCTTTAGATTATATTAGGTAGATTTTCTTTCATGCTTTCCTTCTCCCTTTTCCTCTCCAAGAGTAGTTAGGTGCATCCTGATAGTAAGAGGAAGCCGACCTTCTTTGGAGACTCAACCTCACAGTTCAAGTCCCATAGCTTGTAGGTTGTTTCCATGTTTCACTAGGTTGTCCTCATGCATAGGCTTTGGACAAGGATGCAAACCTAAGTGACAACACTTAACACATATTCAAAGTTCAGAGAGTAATTTATTAGTGTAAAAAGTTCAAATTCAGAGTTTAGATTTGGGACTTCAAGTGTATTGTTCAAAGGCATCCATGTTGGCTAAGAGGTCTAATTTAAATGGGTTTGATTTCATAAATTTGATACTACACACAACCTAAAAAGTTTTCAAGTCGTGGTGAAGAAGGTTGAATCATTGTGTTCTAGCACGCACAAAAAAGGCTAGTTACCAGTGATAATCTCAGTACACAAGTGCATAAGGGGTGCCCATAAATTATTTAGCAAAGTGTCCACACATTTATAATAATTCATGTTTTATAATTAGAGTATTGAAATGTCCCTAGTTTATATGAAATGTGGGAAAATTATTTTCAATGCTACACCATTATCCATATACTTGAGTTTGAAGATATATCTAGCCTGAAAAGTACCAAGGATGATTGTCCATTAATTAGGCACATATTGCACCCAATAAGCAATCTATGTAGCACGAGAAATACTTGGCAATTGTTTATTTTGGAGTTCCAAGTCTCAATCTATGTGGAGTTAAATTTCACAATTGTTTATCAAACTTGACATATGGAGATGTGGGCAACATATGCGAGACTAGTAAACAAAATGACAGATACATGACAGATTGTAATAGAGCCTTTGATATCAGCATGATTATATGAATACAATGTCAAACCCAAATATATACATTTGGAGCATATTAATGGATTTGGAACTCCGAGTCTGTACCTAGAGCATGCAAACAAAGGTATCCAGAAGCCCAATTTTGTTTTAAAATTCACTCCAAACATTAACAACATGAAGGTGGGATTGAATGCATAATAAAAGGATTCAAATGTGGGGATTTTGACACGTTGAAGCTAATCTGAGCTCATCAAACCTATCCCTATGAAGGCACAATCCTTGAATTGTACTTTTAGATAGAGGGCTCCACACAATGATGTGATTGATGGCATGTATACTATCTATTTGACAAAATGCCAATGTCACTGAAAGGGTCAAAATGAGAGTTCCAAACTTAGTTCACCTCACCAAGTGGAGGATGAATGTCAATATGAACTACATATGTCATGCATACAATATTATTGGGTCTGTTAATGGAAGATAGTAAGGCATATTTTGATGTGATATCAAGGTTAATAATGGAGGTCATTGAACTGACCTCTTGAGGGAGCATGGTCAAATGAAGCTATCCCACCTCCAAACTCTTAATTGTCCTATGAATATACATAAATATTGATATGCATGTGGAACTTGACAAACAAAAGCATAGTCATTATAAGTTGATTGTTTGATGTAATGTTAATACCATTGAAAGTAACTACAAAAAGTATCTTGATACAACTCATTACACTAAAAGAAGGAGGATATATTTGTATTAGTTACATGCGGTTAGTGTCGATTGGACTCATCTTATGATGAACTCAACAATATAGGCATCATCGTCGAAATAGAGCCATAATTTTGAACAAGTTCAACTCAAAGCTCATACCAAACTTAAGGGTACTATTATAGCGTGGGATCATTTTGATCAAAGTGGTTAATTGATGGAACAAGTCTATTACTGATGGTTCAGAACATGTTTATTGATGGCTCAAAACGTGTTTTGAATTTATTACATAGGAAGTGTCGATAATGTTGTGGTGTTTACATATTCCAAGTAATGAGATTTTTAATATGCCACTAAATCATGGATGGCATGATATATGCAAATTGTATTTTGGTGATAACATGCCCATGACATACTTGACATAAAGAAGTAAAAATTCATGCAAATGTTCAAAAGAAAATGACTGAGCCTCAGAAATCAATGACATGGTATAGAGATCAATTGAGATTAGGTTGTATATCAGGATCAATAAATGCCGCAAATGAGTTCAAACATTCCATCTGATTTCTATAACATATAAGAGATTGCACAAAGTTCATGAGTCTTTAGAATATGTATATTTCTCATAATGATAACTATCCAGAAGTCATATATTAGATGACATCTATTAATACTTGTCTCATATGAAGGTCTAAGTGGCGACTATTACATGTGGACAACTCTTTCTTGAAAAGAAGATGGAAAGAAAATAAAGGTCTTTCCAAGAATCACTTATACTGACAAGCAAAGTATTACGAGAATGGTTAGATGTTAAGTGGACAATATATCATCAATGTCTCAGGATTCTTCTTTTTTGCAAGTCTTGAGGCTATATGAGGAGGATTATTTCTTACGAATGTTTGTTGCAATAGGTAGATGGGAGGAGCTACATTTATTATTTTTGTATCTTGTTTGATGGAAAGGAACAAAGTAATTTATTACTTAATTTTCTATGCATTTGAAAATTAAAAAAGTTTATCCTTAGACTTGTTGGTCTGTGTTGTGATGTGGAGCCTAATTAGACTCAGAGGTTTATTCAGTTTCCCTCTAGATTATTTCTATGGGGGTTTGGGGGCAGCACCCTTGGGAGGTCCTCGAGCAATGTTGTAGGTGCGCTCCCTATTGTAGTACAGGGTGGGGTCGAGGGGCAACACCCTCGTGGGGTTTTTGAAGCCAAAAATTCCCCTTATATTGTAAAAGGCATCTACTACTATTTTTCTACTATTCTACCCCTAATTTTGTAAGCGGCAAAAAGCTTGTATAAAAAGGGCTTAGGGTTAGGGATTTTCATAATGTGAGATGCAAAAATTGGTTCTTGTGGCAGTATTGAGCTGTAAGGGATTACAGATTGTAATTTGGTTGTAATCACTGGATAATAATAATATTGGACTTGCTATTGGTGGATGTAGCCCAAGGATTGGGTGAACCACATTAAATCTTGGTGTCTTGTGTTCTCTTATGTGCAATTTATTATTTCCTAATATTGGTTATATTTGCATTTAACTATTATTTCTATATAAGGTTAATCCTAATAGCCTAAAAATGTAATTTTCAGAATGAAGTTAATGTTGGTTTCCTCATTTATATTTTCATATACAATCCTCTTTCATTATGTCAAGTGTACGCATGCTATGTAATCTTTTGGTTTCATGCTTTGATATACACAATATGAGATAGTAAACCTTCTCTCCTTATTCCCCTCCTACTAAAGAAGATTGAATAAATGATATGTTGGTCATCTATTTACTTTTTCTTTAGTTTTTAAGATGAAAATCACACTCATCTCATGGTGATGGATTAATGTGAACAACCTTTATGTCTTCTAGTGAAAAGCATTCTCAATAATCTAATTCATTGAATATCTTTTAGAAGGGAGTTGATCCTTCATAGCAAAATTAAGAGAACACTTGCACGTAGCCATTGCAAGTGACTCAACTATTAGTCATAGGTTGTGCCTTGTTATCCGGTTTGTAAAAAGGATAAATCTGTTTACTAACAATTTTTTGGTGACTTTGCTAGGAAAACAAAGAAAAGATTGGTGCCTTATTTGTTTCCTTTGTCATTTTTTAGATATCTCTATGCATGAAGGATTGGAGAATCTATTCACATCATGCTCAATCCAAAAAGTATGAAAGAGGGGAAAAGACAAAACCCCACAATTAAAGAAATTTTTGAGATGGATGATGAAGTGTTGCAAGATTTATGGGACTACTGCATGAGTAGCATTTCAAGAGCCATTGGAATGAACATAAGCATGGAGGATGATCACGTATCCACACTATTATGGAGGATCCTTTGGGAGAGGTTCCACAAGTTGAAAGAGTTAGAAGAAGAAAACTCTGCAAGCCCACAATAAGAGGGTATTACGACTTAAGAAAAAATTGAATGTTGATGATGGAGTTGTGGCTATTCCAAATTCTTTTTTCTCCCAAAAAATTCCAGTTTTGAGTAAACATGAGGTCCAACAAAGAAAATAACTTAGAAAAAACCCTACAGTTGAAGATTTCAATAATGTGCAAGATCGAGCCTTTCAAGAACTATGAAATGCTTTAAAGACAAGTATTTGTGAAGCTAAAAGAAATAAGTTTCACCCCTTTGAAGATCATCACTCCACATTGTTGCTAAAGTGTGTACATCAAAAGTACCATGCCCTCAAGAATTTCAAGCAAGGGAGACATACTACAACCAACAAACAGATGGAATGAGGATCTTGTGTTTTCTTGGTTCTTGGTGAAGAGAATCTTGAGATACTATTAATTTGTCCATCCATGTCTTTGGATCATAAACACAGGGAAGGAGATTGTCATGTTGAAAGTATGAAGCTTGGTACTTTTTCATCATGCATGGAAGCAAAGAGAAAAGAAGAATCATCTACTTATTCCCTAGGAAAGGAGCTATTAGCAAAATAAGAGGATATTTACATGTTAATAGGGTTCTTGAAAGGCTCATATGATGATTTGCAGCCTAATCCTAGAATCAAACTTAAGAATCTTCCAAAATTAGGGGTAAGCATGCTCATTCATTATGACAATAAGCTTTAAAAGGGAGACCCTCTCACATGTAGTGAAGGAGGCACTTTTAAACAAATTCGCATAGCACCAAGTGAGGTGGATAGAGAATTTAAAGAATTAAAAGATAAGGTCACTTGGAGTGAGCCTGGCTAGTTGTACCCACAAATGGGATTTTATGAAGATACTACTATAAGGGATAATCCTCTTTTCTAGATATATGAATCACCCTTAGGTGAGAAAGATTATTTCTTTCTTCTAGGATTAAAAAATGTTGAGGCAAGTATAAAACAAGGAGAACATCAAGTATTCAGAGCAATACAGTCTCAAGGATCATTAAAAGTTTTAGCAGATATGTTGCCTCGTGACAAAGAAGTTATGCCCCAATTCTTCCTAGCTAACGAAGAAGAAATTTCTCTTATGAGAACTCTAGGTATAAGCCCTTCTTATTGCTCTAATTTGGATAAAGAATTTTTAGGCTTAATAGCAACAAAGAATGACAAAGCTTTTTCGGCCAAGGTTGACCCTATGTTTGAAGAAGCTTGTTTATGTAGTGAGGGTGTTTTGAATTCTGAAGATCTTGTTGCTTGTGCTGGTCCCAAGAGTGTACACAAAGGAAATGATATAATCTCTTCTTTGGAAGTATTTAAGAATCATTTGTTTCAGTAGGAAGATGGGAAGGATCTTGGAAGTTCCTTGCAAAATGTTGAAGAAAAGCCACAGATCTATGATGAAACATGGCTCTTTGGGCATGACATTGTGCTTGAAAAGTTCATGCATATTATTCAATTAATTTTTGGCATTGGAGAGGTCACTAGATGGAAGTTGTTGTGGGCTACTTCTTTTGGGTACAAACCCTTATTCCAAAGTGGTTCATTCTTCTATCAATTGGTGAATGGATTGCATAAGCGCTTTCTTTCTCCAACTCCTTTTGGTGAGATTCCCTTAGTTGTATATATTTGTAAATAAGTTTTAATTCTACTAATTTTTTTGTGCATAGAATAGCTTGCTTGGTGTCAGCTTTGGTTGCTAGTTTTTGTGGTGTGGTAGTTTAGGTGTCTCCCCCCCCCCCCCCCCCAACTTCCATCCTCTATACTATAATGACTTTGTTTTCCCAATTACTAGGCACTGATATTTACCATAGGTCGTTGGATTCTTCATGCCCCTCACGACCCACATCTTCAATCAGAGCAAACTATAAGCTAACTTTCAACATCCTAGTTTCAGACTTTTGATAATCAGCCCAATGGAAGGAATTTATAAATGATTTTGGCATCTTATGGATTTTTATTGCTAATGATATTTTTTGTGAAGAATAATTTGTATAGGGGAAACATTCCAAGGTTGTATTGAACTTGAACTTTGAACTTCAAAGTTCAAGGTTCAAAAGTGTAGAAAGTTCAAATTGAGATGTAAAGGGGCAGTTTTGTGGGGAGTTGTCAACTTTAACTTGAACCACATAGTTTAGGTTCAAAATTCAAAGCTCAAAGTTCAAAATGAAAATTTATTGGTTTAAGAGTTTAGATTCAAGGATCACATTCCCGACCTCAAACTTTAGAGTTGGAAGGTTTAAGATATAAGTTCCAAGGTTTAGATTCAAAAGTTTGACACGAAAGTAATTATTCAAGTTTCAAATTTCACATGTACCATTTAGATGTGTTACTTAAAACATATTCAAAGTCTAGATAGTAATTTATTAGTGTAGAGAGTCCAAATTTAGAGTTTAAATTTGGGACTTCAAGTGTATTGGTTCAAAGGCATGCATGTTGGCTCAGAGCTACAATTCCAATGGGTTCAATTTCATAGATTTGATACTACACACAACCTGAGAAGTTTTCAAGTCATGGTGAAGAGGGTTGAATCATTGTGTTCCAATGGGCACAAGAAAGGAGAGTTATTGGTGATAATCTCAGTACACAAGTGCAAAAGAGCCACCCATAAATTGTTTAGCAAAGTGCCCACACAATTATAAGAATTCATATTCTACAATTAGAGTATTGAATGTCACTAGTCTATATGAAAAGTGAGAAAATTATTTTCAATGCTATGCCATTATCCATATACTTTAGTTTGTAGATATATTTGGCCCAAAAAAGTACCAATGATGGCTACCCATGAAGCGAGCACATATTGCACCCGATAAGCAATCTACGTAGCATGGGATATACTCGACAATTTCATATTTTGGAGTTCTAAGTCTCAAGTTGTGTAGAGTAATATTGTGCAACTATTTATCAAACCTAGCATATGGAGATGCAAGAAACATGTGGAAACTAGTAAACAAAATTACATATCCATGACTAACTATAATAGAGCCTTTGATAGCAGCATGATTATAGGAATACAATGTCAAACCTTAATACATGCATTTGGAGAATATTGGTGGATTTGGAACTCTGAGTATGTACCAAGAGCATGTGAACAAAGGCATCCAAATGCCTAATTTTTTTTAAAAATTCACTTCAAACATTGGCTACATGAAGCTGAAATTGAATGCATAATACAATGATTCAAATGTGGGGATTTTGATGTGTTGAAGCTAATCTGAGCTCATCGAACTTATCCTTATGAAGACACAAGCCTCGACATGTACTTTTAGATAGAGGGCTCCACGTAATGATGTAATCCATGGCATGTATGTCAACTATTTGACAAAATGCCAATGTCACTAAAAGGGTCAAACTGAGAATTCCAAACTCAGTTCGCCTTGCTAAGTGGAGGACGAATATCAATATGAACGACATATGTCATGCATACAATTTTATTGGGTCTGTCAATATAATATAGTAAAGCATATTTTGATGCAACATCAAGGTTAATAATGGAGGTCATCAAACCAACCTCTCAAGGGAGCATGGTCAAACGAAGCTATCCCACCTCCAAACTTTTAATTGTCCTATGAAATGTACATAGACATCAATATGCATGTGGAACTCGACAAATGAAAGCAGAGGCATTGTAAGGAGTCTATTTTATGTAATGCCAATGCCATTAAAATTGACTATAAAAAGTATCTTAATATGACTCATTGCACTAAAAGGAGATACTTGTAATAGTCACATATGTTTACTGTCGATTGGCCTCATCTTATGATAAACCTGACAGCATAGGCATCACCGTTGAAATATAATCATGATTTTGAACAAGTTTAGCTCAGAGCTTAGACCAAACTTAAGGGCATTATTATAGCATGGGATCATTTTGATCAAAGTGGTGAACCGATGGAATGAGTCTATTATTGATGGCTCGAAATATGTTTTGAAGCTATTACATAGGAAATGTCAATAATGTTGTGGCTTTTACATATTCCAAGCAACTTTTTAATACACTCACTGAATCATGGATGGCATCGTATATGAAAATTTCATTTTGGTGTCAACATGCCCATGACAAACTTGACATAAATGGGTAAAAATTGATGCAAATATTCAAAAGAAATTGATCAAACCTCAAAAACCAATGTCATGGTACAAAGGTCAATTGATATATGGTTGTATATCAATATCAATAGATGTCGCATATGAGTTCAAATGTTCCATCTAATTTCTATAACATATCAAAGATTGTATAGATTTCATCAGTCTTTAGAACTCATGTATATCTTATTATGATAACCGTCCAGAAGTCATATATCATATGACACCTATTTATACTCGAGTCATATGAAGGTCTAAGTGGTGAAAGTTACACGTGGATAGCTTTTTCTAGAAAAGAAGAGGGAAAGAAAATAATGGTCTTTCTAAGAATCGGTTATGTTGATAAGTGAAATGTTACATGAATGGTTAGATGTTAAATAGACAACAGATCAATAATGTCAGGGTTCTTCTTTTCTGCAAGTCTTGAGGCTACCAAAGGAGGAATATTTCTTATGAATGTTTATTGTAAAAGGGAGATGGGAGGAGCTACATTTATTATTTTTGTATCATGTTGATGGTTGGGGACAAAGTAATCTATTGGTTATTTTTCTATGCATTTGAAAATAAAGAAAAGTTTATCCTCAGATCTATTGGTCTGAAAACGCAATTGTCTGAATGAAGTTAATATGTCAGTTCCCTCATTCATGTTTTCAAATATAGTCATGTTTCATTATGTCAAGTGTGCATATGCTACGAAATATTTTGGTTTCATGCTTTGATAAATGCAATATCAGATAGTAAACCTTCTCTCCTCATTTCTCTTCTACTAAAGAAGATTGAATAAATGATCTGTTGGTCATCGATTTACCTTTTCTTGAGCTCTTTTCACATGACAATCACATTCATCTCATGGTGATGGATGAATTTGAACAACCTTTGCATCTTCTGGTGAAATGCATATTTTGTAATCTAATTCATTGAATATCTTTTAGAAGGGAGTTGAGCCTTCATATCAAAACTCATATAATACTTGCACATAGCCATTGCAAGTGACTCAACTATTAGTCACAAGTCGTGCCTCGTTATGTGAGTATTCTTGAGTCATTTTGTACACATTTATAAAAGGGACGAATCTATTTACTAACAATGTCATTGGAAATATTGAAGTTTGTATTGATACTTATGAGATTGCCTAAGTCTTTTCCAATTTTGTAGAGAATTTGAATTTGATTAAGTTTAGGTGATAGGTTTTGATAGATAATCCATATAAGAAAGAGATGTTTTCCCACCAATTTAATTAAAGTTTGGTTCCCAATTTAAGAATTTGTGAGACTAACCCTTATATGGACAGTAAGAAATTGAAATAAAATTGTTTCTAATATATATTTTTTGACAATGTAAGTAAATCAAATGTTTAGAGAAAGTGGATATACTTGTTTATTCCCTACGATAGTCCTATAGCCTTCTTACTAGTTCAGGAATCTTGTATTCAAGGCCATTCCAATAGGCATACATTCATAGCTCTTGACATTCCCACAATCTTCTCTCACTGAATTTGTCATTTATGATTTGGATGTCACTAGGGCCAGGGTATGAATGCCTTGAATAGTTGGAGGCTTCAATTTGACCTACTAATTTGGTTTCTAAATTATTAGCACTTCTTATATTTTCCTTTCGATCTATATGCAAGACACCAAAATTAGGGACGCTTATCGAATTGTGTAAATATGGATCTAGCCTATTACTGTTGGAACCTGATGCAACATATTTCCTATGAGGTGGGATACTAGACCTTGCACTTCTGTTTAGGGTATTGAGCTTACTAGGCTCTTGGGGTTGATGGGAGGTTTTATAATCTAAGGTAATTGAAAACTGCTTAGGTCCAGTGGGTATACTATTGTCATCTGAAAGAATTTTAGGGAAGGGCTTGCTCGCGCTAGGGTTCCTACTAGGTACAATTGATATGGGTTTAGACTGGGTGAGAGCTTCTATGTTCCTTGCCTTTTATGCATACTTTGTGTTGAAGAAATGAGTTACTTGCTATCTCTTATGGTCTTCTGCCTAATTTTCTAAGGTTCTACTAGATATGATTTCTTTATTACAGGTGAATCAAGGTCAATATTAAACTAGCACTTTCTTTTGATGATTAGCTATATTTCTTGGCCCTTTTCCCCTATTACAAACCAACTACCATCCATCTTCACACCCTTCCATTATAGAGGCATTTTTTGAGTATTTATGGGAAAGCTTCTTGTTGAGTATTGTTTTGAATGTCTGATCCTTTTTTCCATGTACATCCTCTACTTCCCATGCTTCGAGATTTCTTTTCCTCTAATTTTGTGAATTTTGGATAGGGTTGTGAATCTATATTGTAGGGGATTGTAAAACTCGAATTTTGATTGACCTTGATCGATTTGTTAGTAGCAATCGCCTTTGAGACTAGGTCCCTTCCTAGATTTAGATGTCTGAGTTCCTTTGTATGGATAGAAGACCTTCATTTAGAATTTACACTAGGTTTTTTGCCCTTTTCTTGAGACCGAGGTTCTCTATTTTGATTGAGAAAAGTAAATTGATTCACTTTGTTTGCCAATTTGATCGAAATCACCTTGTTCACAATTTTTAGAGTAGAAGGATTCACCATTTTTTATTTTTCCTATAGCTTATATAATTTTTTTTATCATTATTACTATTAAATTAACTAATCTTAATAATTACAACTTATCTTATTTATAAGATTTGTAATGGTTATATTCAAATTTATTAAAATTTTAATTATATAGATCAAATAGCAAATTTTTTCAATATATTTTTTTAAAAACTTAAAATATAATTAATATAGTTTTTAAATTTAAGTTAAAATTGATTAATGAGAAATTATATATTTTTAGTCTTTAGAAAATTTGAACTCAATATCATCTAAATGTTTATAATATGAATGTTAATAAATATTTTTACAAAACAAAACAGTTGAAAAAAATGTTAGAAAAAATAACATTTTACAGCTAAATGTTCCCCATAATCAAACATCCAATAGATTATTATTTACTGCCCACATTTTAGATGCAAAATCATGCATAATCAAAGTCAACAATTACAAGCATATGTGTGAATTGGATAGATGAATAGATGATTTTTAATGTCAATGGGGCTAGACATAACCTATGAGACAACCTTCCAACTTTAACAATTCTATTGTTTTTTTTGTGCAAGCTGATAATAAGCCCACCTAACTTCTCAATGTTCTCCTCATTGAATATGTTGTGCCAAGAGCTGTCAAATATAATATCCACAAATTTGAACTTGATATCCTTGTACGCTTCACATTCTGACATAAAGTGTTGCTCGGTTTCCACCTTTCTAGAGCTACAAAATGTGCAAACTCTTTCTTCCCAAGACTCTTTTGGCCTCGTCCATTGCTCGGTTTCACATCACAATTGATGAGAATTGATTATGAGTTGTGCAATAAGACTTTTTGCTCTCTAAGAAATGTTGGCCCCAATGCATGCCTTATCAAGTTGATTATATGTAGGGTTAAACTCATTGATATAATAGGTTTTTTTTCCTTCCAAGTATGTTTCCCAAATTTCTCTTATAAAATTTCTTCATAACAAAGATCTTTATTTCTTTATTGTTTGCAAGACACATGTTGAAATGGATATTCCAAAAATTAACAATATTAGAGAAAGACTATTAACATAAATAGAGAAAAATGATAGAAGAAGACTTTAGAGACATTGTCTATGCAACAACTTATTTACACCTTAGTAAAAAACATATTGCTAACAAACAATAGTGTGTTAGCATATGTGTCAGTAATTTGCAAACACTTAAAATTAACTAACACATAGATTAACATACTATTTTGTTAGCAATATTTTTATGTCAAAGGTGTCCCTATACTTAGGTTGTTCAACTTCAAAAATCAATCTATGGCCAAGAGTTCCTTACATTGGATGCAAGACGATTGAATCAAATTAGTCTGTCTATCGCTTTTTATTTTACATTTATTATATTTTCAATAAAAAATAATAGACCACAACGTAATAAAAATTGCGGAAATATTAATACAAAAGTTGGATGATTTATCTTGTTCTGTAATAGATGTCAGCAAAGGATTAAAAAGTCAGTTCCCATAATTCAAGTACTTTTCCCAAAACTTTTAAAATCCTTAGAACACATTTGTCATTGACAATCCATAAAAATCAAATTTGTCATTTACTTTTTTAATGGGAACTCTTTTGGTGCCAATAGTGGTAAAGATGTTAGGGTTTGACAGATAAATTAGTATATTTATATGGTTTACAAATTGATATGGGAATTTGTTTGTCTCAATTTAGTCAATTTAGTTTAGACTAAGGGTTACGGTGAGTAGATTTAATATTAAGTTTATAATTAGAGTTGAATATTTCTTATTATAAGTTATATTCAATTTAGATCTTTTTAATTAGTATTATAAATTCTAATATTTAACATTTATAATAAGGGTTTATTATTTACAAAATAGAATTTTATTTTTGGTAAAATTTTATATATAGATGAAAAGTTTACTATTTTTTTATTTTTAAAATATTTATAGATTAAAAGTATATAAGTTTTTTTAATTTTTAAAATTAGAATTTATTTATAATTTTTTTTTACAGTTCTCATTTCACATTGATATTATATTATTATGTTATTTTGATATATTATAATTATATAATTATATTATATCTAAAGTATAAATATATAAGAACAAATGTACATAAAGATCAATAACATTTATAACATAATTAAATTTGAAAATGATTTATTTAATTAAGCTTACAAATATTTATAATTTTAAGTATGATGCTAATTTGATTGAAACCTAAGTTTAACAATAAACATTCACTTTAGAAATATAAAAAGAAATTATTTTAATTTTAAAAAGTAAACTATATAAAGTTATAATATACCTAAGTTATAATATTAGGTATATTGATAATAAAAATTGGTTTGATAGACATCTAAAGATTCAAAAGCCTTTAAATTTAAGGTATATTTTTATTAGCATAGTATTTTTTCTTCTTTTTTCTCTTTTTCATATTTGATTTACCGTATATTCTTCAATATCATTTTCAAAATAGTTAGCTACTCAATTTTATTTATCCTAATTGACCTTCTATATCTATTCGATATACCCATTGTTAAGGTGCAATTGCTAGTTTTACTAAGTTGATTGAATGAATGAGAGATTTGTAATGATGTCCACAGGTGTCGACTTTATCCTTCCCAACAAATGCCACTTTTTATAGCAAAGCATTATATGCTTTCATCTTTTGATTTAATCATATAGTTCCGAATCCAAGACCATTCTGGCGGGAGTTCTATCGATAGGTACTTGAAGAAAACTCATTTCACTAATCTACAGAGGTTGGGAGAGGTGGTTTAGGCAGAGGTCCCATGGGAGAGGCTTGGGCACTATTTTTGTGGAACGGGTGGCTCCATGATACTTTTTTAGTGGGGGCTAAAGGGTTAATTGGAATCTTTTCCTACAAAATAGAAGCCTCGAATTTTTAGCCCTCTCAATTTGAGCGGGTTGAAT
This sequence comes from Cupressus sempervirens, assembly GCA_028749045.1. Classification (NCBI taxonomy): domain Eukaryota; kingdom Viridiplantae; phylum Streptophyta; class Pinopsida; order Cupressales; family Cupressaceae; genus Cupressus; species Cupressus sempervirens. The sequence goes on from CM053785.1 coordinate 1,098,447,867, forward strand.
TTAGCCCCACCAGCTAGGGAGGAATTATGCCATTTGTCAAAAATCTACACTTCATTTTTCCACCAAACAAATTTATGAATAAATTTAATTAAAAAATAAATAAATTCATGAGAATGAATGAATGAATGAAAGATTTTTAATGACGTCCACGAGGCCATAAGCCTAAGGGACCCACATAGAACTCCTAGTAAGTCTGATGCGATTTCTCCAGCCTGTCTCTTTTGTTGTGAATCTACATAAGTAAAATGGCTCCCTTGAGGAGTCTTGGTCTTTCGAAAAGGTATTTTATGTTGTTCACTTTTAACGTTTCTTTGTGTTGGTTGCGAATGTCTTCGTACACTGTACAATCCTTTAGATAGTGTCACTCTGTTTCCACCACACTCCTATTGAAAAATCTACAAATTCTGTTCTCCCACTCTTCCTCAGAGACCTTCCATATACCAGTTTCATATCTTAAACGGTGGGAACCAGATCTCAATTGAGCAATTAGGATTTTTGCCTTTACTTTGATCTTGGCTCCTAAATATTCTTTGTCATCATGTTCACATGTGGATTAAATTCTTTGACATAACAGGCTTTTTTTCTACCTAACAAGTTTGCCCGCATGACAGATTTGAATTTTCCTGGCACCCACTTTTTTATTTTAGAATTATTTTTCAAGTATTCTTAGTAGTCAATGTTCCACTTATTGAACCATTTATCATTTTGTTTCTTCCATGTCTTCTTCCGATGAGCCAGTTCTCCATCAACCACCCTACCAGGCCAACAATGTGCATCCATTTTACTCACCTTCTTTAGATAGCTTAGCAATCTAACAATTGCCCAGGCCTCCACCAAGAACATGCCCGTCTCCACTAAAATAATCTCATATGGGACTGTGGATTTGATTATGAGATTAGTTGTGATGAAATGTTTCTAAAACCTTTCAATTTGTCGCCATTTATGGTTTGATACGCTGCTCCACCATATCTCACTGCCATATAAAATAACTGATATCACCAGCAACCCAAAGAGGGTTTTCTTAGTCTTCTAATCCCATAACTCTATTGTCCTACACCTATTTTGAAGAAGATAAGATGCCTTCCATCCCCCTTGTATCCTTTTTGAATTGCATGTGTTTCCCAACTGAGGCAGTAATGGAAATCTATCCCCAAATACTTGTATTCTTCTACAATTTCTAGTACTTTGTCATTAAATATGAAAGTGCATTGTTGTTTTCTCTTCCTCAAGGAGAAGACCATGATCTTGGTCTTAGAAGTGTTAACCTCCATCCCTACCTCCGTGCAAAAGGTTTCTAAGTTCTTCAAATGTTCTCTCAACCCTTGTGCTGTTTTAGCAATAAGAATTAGGTCATTAACATATAAAAGCAATCTAATCACATAATCATCCAGTTGAATTCCCTCTCCATTGGCTTTGTTTAGCCACTCCTCTAACTTAATATAGAGGCCAAACAAGGTAGGCGATAATGGGCATCCCTATTTGACCCCTATGTCACTGCCAAAACATTCTGACATGCCCACTTCGGTTTTGATTTTCACTTTAACCTATTTGTAAAGTTTATAAACAACAACTCTATACTCTGTTGGGACCTCTAATTCTTCCATCCTATTCCATGACTTATCCCTAGGGACAGTGTCAAAAGCTTTCTTAAAGTCAACAAAGCAGCAAAAAGCCTCGTCCCCCTGTTTATCCCACATTTTTCTATGAGGAAACTTAGTTTAATGCAATGATCAACGGTGGAATGTTTTAGTCTGAAACTCGCCTGTCCCATAACTCTTTTCCCTTCTTTTTCTACCCATCCGCTAATTCTCTGCTGTACCATACTCTTGTAGAGTTTGCTTAATAGTGGGTTTACCATGATGGTGCGGTAGTTGGAAGGGTTGTTGACATCCCCACTCTTATGGAGAGGAATAACTATACTGGTGGTCCACTCCGTGGGAAAGCAGCCTTGTGTGACTATGTTAAAAATGTTCCTGATTTGTGGAGTCAACAAATCTGTCTCCCATTAAAAAAATTGAACCTACAACCCCATCAATATTTTGAGCTTTTTCACCTGCTAGTCTCTTTATCCTTAGAGTAATGTCTTACTCAGAAAAAGTTCATTCGAATTATTGGTTGTGGGAAGTGAAACTTCGTTCTCCAATCTCTCATAAAGAGTCTTTGCATACTCTAACCATCGAAAATCCGTAATTTTATTTTCAACCTGTTTCTTGGCTTGTCGTAACTTCCTCCAAAAATATTTAGGATTGTGCTTTCCTAATATGATTAGCTCCTTCTTTTGATTAATCACATATTCTTCTTTTTTGGATTTGACTAGCTGCTTGTACTCTTTTATGATTGTTTTGTTTTCCTTTCTCCCTTTAAATCTCTTTTTTGTGGCCTTGCATTCTTCGTCATACCATGGATTAGCCGAAAAGGTGTTTGAGATGCTCTTCTTTATGCTTGTTCTCTTGCAACCCTTTAGTGCTTCCTTAATTAATGAGATTATAAAATTGCTACCGATGTGACTTTTCTTATCACTGTTTTCTTTGATATTCATGATGTCATGATGCATTTGAAGCTGTTGTTCAAGAGCGGTGCATATTTTTTTTTTATTATCGTTAAATTTAGCAGACAAGAATAAGACAAAATCTATTTTTTTATTATTGTTAAATTTAGAGGGCAAAAGCAAGAAAAATGTTGTTCAAAAGCGAGATAAAAGCTTCCTTAAATTTAGCAGCTAGTTTTTTTTTGAAGCAGATTCACTTATAAATTTATAGGACTGCTTCCCTTTTTAAATATCCCTAAAAAATCTGAGTAGCACCCGCTCTATTTTCAAGGAAGTGGATGCCATGGAACCCTGGCCTTGGAGAAAAAAACACAAAGACGATAAGCAGATTCATTTATAAATTTATAGAACCGCTTCCCTTTTTAAATATCCCTAAAAACTCTGAGTAGCACCCGCTCTATTTTCAAGGGAGCGGATGCCCATGGAACCCTGGCCTTGGAGAAAAAAACACAAAGACGATACGATTCGGCGGGTAATAGTTATGGCTTATTTTCGAGCCGTGTAAGAAGTAGCAGCACATGTAAACAAATTTGAAAATCTTGCCCATTCCGAAGCAAATCTCTCCAGTTACGCGCCTATTATGGAAACATTTGACTCTCAAGCTTTACAGGAGATCTGTTTCTTCAATATATATTTTATTTGAACAAGCTCGACAACACAGAAAGCTAGGGTATGGAGGTGCCTATAGTAGGGAGCGACGCAGTACAGTGGATTGAAGTGAATGTTCCGAGAACTGCGCCGGCTCAACATGACCTCTGCGCCTCTTCTCCGCGCGATGCAGCTGGGTGTTTTACCATTGCCCCCTCTTCGGATTTCGTTATCTGGTGAGTTTCCTGCATTTCTATCGTCTCAACTATAGGCGGTACTTCCAAATGAAAAGTGGCCGACCTTTAGGCACACAACACAGCAGCCGAAATTAATCTTTATGCTATGGAGAATCAAAGAAAGAACCTTACCAGTTAAAACACTACTTGTTGAGCCGCTGCAGTTATTTTTTGCCGACGCGAAAATTGGAAACTGCTAAAAAAACTCTAAGCCTTATACTCAAAACACTACAATCCTGAAGCTTGATCCAACCATGCATGATCATAATTCTAAATCGAGTAGTTCTTTGTAATTTCTCAGCAAGATATTGCCGCTGCATTTGTCTGGGTGCTGTAAAGAACTCTTTGTTACTGGGAGAAAGAATGAAAGAAAAAACATTGATATCCATGAATGACCAAAAATAGATAGAAGGCTTTGGAACGTACGTCCGGCAATATATCAAAGAATCAGGGAAAAAAGGGCTCTGGAAATGAAGCAAAAAATAAATAAATATGAAAAATGAGATAACCTAAAAAAATGTTATCTCCAATTAAGTGTAGTTATCAAAGGAAAAGTTGGAGGAAACCTCTGCAAAACAATCGAAACAAAGGAACACCACCAGAACCAAAATTCTTACGTGTCACTATTTAGTAATCCGTGGGGGAGCCACTGATGATATTGTCTATTATTGACAAGTCAAGAATGTTTGTTGGGGAATGTCCAGGGCTAATGAGGTTGATCTGGATAATCCTTTTTAAGCCAAATAACTGTTGAAGATATGAAAGAAGTTGGTGATGTGAATTGGGCCCCTACGATTTGTGTTCTGGAAGAGGAGTGTGAGAGGGTCCACAATGTTGAGACAGATAAGGCTAAGATCAGCAGAGTGAGATTTGGGATCTCGAGGAGCCTTAGTCATAATAGATTGCAAAGAAAAGTAGGGCTTCATTGAAAAGGGCTTGTTGTCTCCAATGTTTGTGGTAGGTTGAGATAAGGAAGTAATCAATTTGGTAAGTCTAGGATCACCATAGAGTGATCTATGCCTATAGCTGGAAATTTTTTCAAGTACCTTTGATGGGGGTTGTTGATCATGTTTTTACCTCATGTTTTATGATTATGTCATTCTGTGAATTTTTCTTGGTTTTTGTGAGCAAATTAGGGTTTGGTTCTTTTTCAAATGATTAGCCCTAACAAAAACCCTAATTAAACCAAATTCATGCCCTAAGTGAGCCCTTCAGGTCATATGTTTCACCTTTGAAGATCGAGCAGGAAAATCATTTTTGAAATAATATATATTTTCGGGAACTTTTAAAAGATTTCTCATTTTGCTTCATAATTCCCTGAAAGGTCCCTCATCGTTAGATCTCTTCTAAATCTATGGTAGGCGCCAAGTCACTATTAGAATTTGCATGGTTCTTACTGCATGCGACATGGCGACCAAGTGGGACCCAGTTAGTTCTTAAGCACAATCACAAAAGTAAATCGCCCGCACTGTTAGATCTTTTGAAGATCAGCGACAGTCGCTATGTCGTGACCAGAAGTTACAAGGTTTTTATCACACGCAACATAGTGACCGCTGCAAGGTGAATAACATTGGAACCAAGCCTACAGATGAGGGCCGAGATTTTGGTCAATCAATAATGAGCTTTGCTAGCACGATGGATTGTTAGATGTGTTAGGCGCAGTAGAGGAGGTACCAGGGAAAGAGCGTGCTTATTTCACGACGTCGGTTTTCTACAAAGTCACGATGGTTGCTATGTCGCCATCAGAAATTGTGAGTTTTTCGTCGGTAGTGACATGGCGAACTCTTGGAAAAGTGAAACATGGCGGGGCCAACACTGAAGATGGGTGCCGTAAAGTTCCTTTGTCATTAATAAGTTGTGTCATCATTATGGAATGTCAGAGGTGCAATAAATAAAGTATCATAATAGGAACGTGCTGATTTCACTATGCCAGATTTCTTTGAAGTATAGAGTGGTCGCTATGTTGCCACCAAAAATTGTGAGAATTTTTCCGGTAGCGACATGACGACTTCTCATGAATTAAAAACACGGTAGGACCTGATTTCAAAAAGTAGTGCCAAAAGAGTTGATAGTTATAAATGACTATGCCAACATGTCAAGGTGGTCTGATGTCACATACCACGTGGATCTGCACTTAGAAAAGGATACATGTTGATTGGAGCCGTTAGATCAAAGATAGATCGATGGTGGGCGCCATGTTGCTATGAAAACTTGCTTGACCTTTAATGCACATGACATGGCGACCAAAGGAAAAATAGAAGGACCCACCATAGTTGCATTAAAACACTTGAAAAATGTACATCGTCGGATCAGAGATGCATTAAAGATGGTCATTATGTTGCATGTAGAAGTTGCTCAATATTTATATATCGAGTGTGACATGTGTCCATGAGCGTCAGTGGGTCCAAAATAAGTTGCTAGCAGTGGAAGGAAAAGCTTATGTGGAGAAACCTAATTGGGTTGACTGCCAACCTGGCAAATTGAAAGTAGTCATTCACGATTTTATTCTTAGATCGTCGGATTTTTTTAGAATCGACGGTGTGTTTTCAAAATTAGAAGGTGTTGCCACCCTGTTTCTCCTTACAATTCATTAATGAAAATTGAAAGCTCCTTGTGCGAACTAGAACCAAAGGTATATCGCAAAGATTTTGCCATTTCTTCTCTACACAAACGTATTTTAGATTTTCAGATAACTAAGAGCCATTGGAGAATTTTTTCCTTGTGTGATCAAAGTGCGAAAGAACTGCCAATATCCACAATGTGTGCAAAATTGCAGTGAAAGAATAACAAGCAGCCAAGTAAGTACCCAAATCCATTAGACAGTAAAAGAATTCTGGTATTTTGTGGCACCAGTGAGCATGCCTCCAAAGAAAGTTTTCTCAGAAAAGGTAGATTATGCAAGTAGAAATATACATGATGACCTTCTTGAATTATTGCTCGAGTCTACAAATGAGTCTGCCCAGATGAAAAAACTAATTTCTCTGAACCCTAGGTTCAAGATTGCTAATGGCTTATATCATAGAGGAAATTGGGTTAGGGATGATATTACTACTTAAACAGGGCTCCATCTTTTTAGGAAGTGGTATTCAAAAAGAAAATTATTTGCTCCCCATGGAAACATTTGGAACTTTGATTTGGGAAAACTGGTGGTCCCTGGTGTTTTTATGGATTCTGACCTACTCATGGCATTTGTCCAAAATTATGACACAATAGCTAGATAGTGAGAAGAATAGATGGGGAATGCCTGGTTCGAATAAATGTGGAAGAAATTTGGGAAGTTTTTGGTCTAGAACCATTTTTAGATTATCATATAACCATTGAGCTGCTAGGATTGGAAAAAGAATACTTATCTAAGAAGGATAAGATCAAGCAAGGTGCACTGAGGACACACTTTGGTTCAATTGGAAATTTTCCAGTAGTCACAACATCTACTAAAGAGCCTTTCAAAAAGGAATTTTTTACTTCTAGGGCAATAGAAATATATACGACTTTGTCTAGGGCTTTTGGCGAGGATGAATAGAATTTTATGCCAATAAAATTTATGTATATGATGACTCAGATCTCCTCTTATGGTGTTGATATTATTGTTGATTTTGCATCATATATAGCAGAGGAAATACATATAGGGTGGGTTGGAATTGTGAAGAGCATAGTGGAAAAAACTTTTGGCCATTATTCATTGTTAATGCACATGTTCCTATTTAAAGGGGTTACATGTTTTGAGAAGGAGATGGTCCTGAACCGAAAATATGAAGAAGAGGCTTTGCCAGTCTAGTTGTGGAGTGCAGACATGACTTGGGATGTAGAGGAGGCCAATTTTGTAAGGTTTGATAGGTATTTTGCCTCTAGATTAAGGTGCCTCTTATTAAGGGACAATCCCAGAATCCCCAAGGCATTGTTGAATTTTATTAGACTCATGGATAATCCTTTTGATTTCAAAGTATCACATAATTGGGCAGATATCATACCATACCCTGTTTCAACCATTTTTAGGGTTTATGGTTTCCAAGGGACTCCCCGTGTACTACCCTACCAGGTGCCTTTGAAGGGAGGGATAGTTGAGATGTTGTGGCAGCTAGGAGGATTGGAGGAAGCACAATTGGCTAGAAGAAATAGAGGCTCAATTTTCCCAACTTGTACTGTGGCCCACCATTTCATAATCACAAAGGGTGGTTGGTTATTCTTGTATAAATTCTTGGACTAGTACAAGATGGCTGTGTCTCATCCCCATTTTTGTGACTTTGAGGGATTTTTTGATGTATTTAGAAGAAGGGCTAAGGTGGGTGCAAAAGACCGCCAACTCTCTTATTTGTATTTCTATACATACTATAAAGAGCTATTTGCTTTGACCTTTTCCTTTGTGTTTGGGGATTTTTTTGCAGGAAAAGAGGGTTGGCACTTTACACATGCTACCAAATATGGTGCGAAACTCAATCTTATGCTTCAACCAAACTTTTGATGATCTTGATCGTTCAAAGGGAGTAGACCATGTCAAGATGGATTCTCTAGTGATCAAAAACTATAGCACTTAAAGGACTATGATTCATGGAATAAAATTTTGGATGTATGTAGGCTGTAAGGTCTCGTGCTATCAGGACACTTGTTGAACTAGGGATGCATGGCACAACTTGCTTCCAGGAGGTCAGAAGGTTGATATTAGTTTTAGAGGGAGTCTGAACATTCCATCAGAAGCTACCTTGGACGGAAAAAGTCAACAAATTGATAGGGAGAAGTTCAAGGTGAAATTCCTTGTAATGCATTCTTCTCTGTGAGAGAGAAGTTTGAGGTGAAAACCCTTATTCCACCCTCTAGGAGTAGCTATGGTGGATACACCCTCTGATATGGTTCATAGCGGATATCATGCGAGTTACTAAATGATTCTTTTGGAAAACATCATGAGAGGTGACAATTTTTCATTGATGTATTTGTGAGGTCGCTATTGTAAGGTGATGATCTTAACAATGGCTTGACCTATTATCATGATGGACTACATTAAGTTGTTCTAGAATGTGTCATAGATCATGATAACAAATGTATCATGATAGACTAAATTAAGTTGCCGTCCTAGAATGTGTTGGAGATCATGATACTACATTTGTTGTTCTTGAGTTCTTGATCTATTACCATGATAAACTTCATTTACTTGTTGTCCCATAATGTGATGATAACTAATATATCACGATAGACTACATTAAGTTGATGTTTTGGAGTGTGTCGAAGATTTTGATACTTATTATAATGGAGATTGCTTTGTTGTCCCTGAGATCAAGGTTGTTATTTGATAGACTACATTCAATATTGTCTTGGAGTGTGCCGGAAATCAGATAACTCATATCTATCTAGGATATGTTATTCTTGTTGATAGGCATCTTGGTGTTGATGCTAGTGCTTATATCACAAGAATGTGAGATTGATAAGATTGTTCAGAATCATATCACCATTTTGTGAGATGGTTGTGTTGTTTAAATACTCCCTCGCTAAGAGGGAGTGTTGAGATAGGATCAGTTGAATTATATTTGATTTAATGGATATATGTTGATATCCTTAAATATGTCATTCCAACAATATCATATTGAGATGAAATCTCTATATATTCTTGAGAGCATAATGTGTTCAATAACAATCCTCCCTAGCCAAGAGGGAGTGTTAATGTTGTAGCTTCAGTTGGATTGAATTGATCTACAGTTAGTCCCTAATGGTTATTGGTTAAACATTATTCCTTTTGATTAATCATCAATTAGACATTATACATACATACATACATACATATAATGTCTAATGGAAATTAACTTACCATAACCAATACTAATTAACATAGAGACATGTCTCTTCTACTCCTATATATATGCATTTGGATCTGCACTTGGAACACACATAAATAATTAGGAGTGTTATTACATTTGCAGAGATCCTTTCTTTTAACACTTCCAAACGCAACTCTCAACACAACTCAAGTTAGATTAGCAAAACCCAAGGAGATGAGAGGATGCTAATGCTAAACTCAAATCATATCAAGCAAGTACACAAGCAAGTCCTCTTTCATGCAATGTAGATTTCATTAAAGATGTGTAAAGGTACAAGTGTAATTAATTTAATTAATTTAAATGGGAAGATAGATCAAGGTACTAAATGTATGGAATTAGCCCATTTAAGATATGCAATAATGTTTAAACTGAAAATCGAAATGAATGATAGAGTACTCACCTTGAAATGTGTAGAGGAAAGTGTGCTTTTGCTCCAAAAAGTGTAGGTTTGGACTTGATTTTGAAATTTTGTCTATGAATCTTTGAATGAAATAGAAAACCCAGAAAAAAACTCATAGATGGTTTTTCTTGCCAAAACTCCAAGAATATGTCAACCTAGAGGTAAAGTCTCTGGATGCCGTCCCACGAAATCACTGTCTTTCTTGAGACCCTGTAACCAGGTCAACCCAACTTTTTCTAAAAGGTCTCAGAGAGTATTTTTTGGATTTGCAACCACAAATTCACTAAGTATCCTATCCTAGTGCACAACAAATTTGAATTTATTGTTTTTGGGTGGATGAGGGCTTGTCTTGGTCAATCCCTAGAGTGAGGAATCAACCTTGAAATTGAAATGTAATGATAAAGGAAATGCTAACACGTAGTAGGATCAAATATATTAAATGAAAGATACAATTACCTTTCTAGATGCAATTGAATTTGATATGTGATCAAGTATGTAAATGTAATAGCCTTGACTCAATGAAATCAAAAGGAAATCAAAGAAGTCAAAACCTCATGTATAGGAATGTATGTGGCATGCCATTATGATGAGTAGAAGAATATGAAGGATTTAGAATGATAGATCATCTCCTTAGAAGCCAAACTCCACTGTCGCCTTGAAGGAAGTAGCTCGATGCAAGGAAGAAATGCTTGATCTTGATGAATGCTTGAAGATGTTTGCTTGGTTAAACACCTTGCCTTGATTGCTTGATGTCTTGTGGATGTGTGGTGTGAAAACGAAGATCACAAGCCTCCTTTAATACTAGTTTTCAGGCAGAAAAATAATACAAGCCGATCGAGGATTGAAATTAAATAAATGAAACCCTGAGGCACTTTGGGCTCGTTACCCCAAATCATTGGGGAAGAGGTAAACTTGGTTGACCTCTTCCCAAAATAGGTTGACCGCTTGGGTCAACCTATTCCCGAGGAAGGGCCCAGAAAGAGCTCCTAAAGTCCTTGGAGGAGGTGCAAAAAGAATTGGGAAATAATGGTCCCAGCGGAAGGTATGACCAAAAAGGTGATAATGCAATACCTAAAGGATCACATTGGAAGGTGAGAGATGATCCAAAAAATGTGAGTTGGACTAGAGAGGAGAAAGAGAGGCCAAAACCATACTAAGGAGGGCTAAAAGGTCTCAAACTTAGGTGCTTCCATTTTAAGACAGGACACGTAGAGTATGAAAGTTGTGTGAAAAGTAAGTGTATATTAATGCTACCCTCTCGCTAATAGCTGTGTTAGAAAAGCTTCGTCTCAATGAATCTGTCACTATTACACATTATATGAGAAACTATATAAGGCATTCCGTCAAATGTTATAATGCTTTATCTTCTTTGTGTTTACATGTTGTGACTTGGAAATGCCAAATATTTAATTCTTCTTTGTGTTTATATCATGATGAATAAATTGAACATGTGATGCAAGAGAAGCACAGGCACAAATTATGCTCACAAGATATATGAAGCTTTCTGATACAACAGTGGCTTTTTCCTACCAGCGTTGTCAAGAGCTCTCGGAGGCAGCTTGGGATTTCCTGTCCTACGCCCTATCCACTGATTCTTGATTTCTTTCCGGTGGATTGGACCAGCTAGTTTGCAGGGTTGCTTTGTTTTGTGGCTCCTGCGTGCTTTGGTTGTTTGGGTGGTTGTTCCTTTCTTTGCTTTTCGCTTTGTCTTCTTCCAGACACCTTTTGGTGCTCCTGCTCTGTTTCTTGCAGTCCCTTAGACCTTTTGTTGGTCTCTTGTTGGACATTGATAAACTTATCTTATATCTGTTGGAATTGTTAGGAGCACTAGCTCAATTGTTTTTGTAGCACAAATTTCTCTTAGTATCCATGTCTCTTCCAATGCAACATTTTTTCAAGCATGGGAGCAACTGCATCAAAATCAGTTCCTTTTTGTAGAGCTCTTGTAGCAGCCACCTAAAAGCTTTGAAATTCTTTTCTAGTAGTCAATTATAACTCTGTGATAACTGCATTCCATGAGGTAACACATTTTTGAAGTTTTATGTCAAGATCTCTCCTTACCCCACATGGACTTAATGGATGTCTGTTCATTATTTCAAATTTCCCATTTTGACACGAGCAAGGAAGATGTTTGTGAGAGTCCAGTAATTTTGTCTAGTGGGCATTTCAGACTTAAATATCTATCAAAATATTCCCTTTCATGAAGATGTTTCGGTGTATACTCATGTAAAGTCGTGGAGCTCTCATTTTATTCTACAGGGTATTACCAAACGTTTGGAGACATTGGTGCTGTTGTGCCATTAGTTTTGCTTGTTTGTAAAACAGCCTTGACAAATTAGTTATGTGCATATTCTACAGTCATTGCATTACATGTGATGTCATACCTTCGAAACATTTTGTCAAACATTTCGTGTGTTGTCTATTTGTAATGTCCCTATATATCTTTGTTGGCTATTTCGGAAGTACGGAGACACTTATCATAAATGCTTTCTCTTTACACTTGATGTTACTTGTAGACTTATGATACTAATAAACCTTGTAGACTTGTGCTGTAGACTTCTTTGCGACAATATGACTTCCACATTAATTTTCTCTTATGACAAAAGTATGTTGATTTTTGATTGAAATTTTGTGTAGTGATGACAAATAACTTGTATTTAATATGGTCCCAATGAAATGCCAAAATAAGTTATGAATTTTCCTCTTACATGCATTGGTTATAACTTTTAACTTCTATTGAAGATAGTACCCTTGATTGGAATTTGCAATGGGGTGCTCCTGTTGCTATTTCTAATGGGATACTTTATGCCTCTACTATGACCATCTGAATGTTAACTTTGCTTATGTAGGATCACTATTTACTCAACAATGTATGTTTATGTGTATAGGGATTCCTTCCTTTCCTATCAATAACATGGCTGTGACCTTTTTCTAGTATCGTGGATGAGATAATGTATTTTCCTCCATCTATGCTTTGATTGTAGGGTGCATCTATTGTGCTCCTCTTCTATATTGTGAGATTGCTAGTTGCATCATGCATTCACGGCCCATGCCTCCCGTCTTGCAGACCAAGCGTGAGTATTTGTTCCAACTGGGCACACAAGAGTTTGCCAGCTAGATTACATCCATAGGGGATCGGGTATCTTCTTCTTTGATCATAGGCTGTAGTATTGTATTCGCTGATGGTGTTTAGATGTTTCCCTATGGTAGACTTTTCCTTCACTTTTGCATTAGCATAGGAATGAGATATTTGTTCTCCCGATTGCATATTATGGAGTGCGGGCTTAGCTATCTTGTTGACTGTGTGCATGGCTCTCCCAAACTGGTTTAATGCCTTCTTTTAGTATGCGTTCCCTGAATAATAACTGTTAATTCAATGATTTTAGTTCCTTTTCACCTATGCCAGTCAATTTGATTTTGATGAAATTGCAGGTCTGTGTCATGCTTTTCCCACGTCATGCTTTTCCTGTGTTTTTGTCTTGCTCTGTAAGCCGTCTATGTTAAATGTTAAAAAGAATGTCTTGCATATGTCAATCTGTATATTGTATTGTTATTGTGATATATATTGATCTGCACTGTCTAATATCCTTTGCCAATAATGTTATCTTCTTCGTATCTGCTCTTCATTGAATTCCTTCCTTGTCCTTAATGCTGCTCCAGCCATATTACCTATTATGCTTCTATAAGTTCTTCCCTTCCATACTTTCTCCATGTTGTTGCCAACTCACTGTTTGATCCTCTGTTATAACTCTTCCTTATACTCTTATCACTTGGCTGAATGTATATTAATTTCTGATTAGAATGTTGACTTCGATATTATTCTACTGACATATTTGGTACTTAGAATCTGGTTGGAGTTTACTGTTTCCTGATTCGATGCTGAATGCTGAAGACTGGACTCTTAGCTGTCACTGATTCTTTCTCATCTTATTTCTTCCAATGATCTGTAATTTCCTGCGCTTTTTCCTCCCTCTGATAGTTTCCCTTATATATATTTATTATTTACAACATATCGTAGCCTTTGGGAGATAATTGCAATTCAAATAAGACAAGTTCTGTCTTGTTTTTATTTTGGATTTTTCCTATTTTTGTCTTACATGATTCACTTTCTAGTCATATGACCATTCTATTTATTCATTTAACTTTATTATTGTTAACATATTTGGAGTATGAATACCTTGGGGTTGACTTCAACAAAAATCTAAGTTGGGAAGGGTGCAGGAAGAAAAGGGTTTTAGGGGGATAGAAGACACTTTATGCACTGAAAAATGGGTGTCGTTATGCTGAGGTTTGGGATTGGAAAACCAATCAAACTTTATTCGGGCTTCGTTTGCTACTGGTTGTTCTATATGGTTGTGAAATATGGGCCAGCAACACTTCAGTCTTACAATGGAAACAAATCTAGACGATCCAAAAGCGCTGGATTACAGGTAAGTTTAAAATCAAAAGCACAGTCTCATATGATATCATGCTTTGTGAAGTGGGAGCCGTACCTATTGAGGCTCTTGCTATGGTCCACCTCATTAGCTATCTTAAAAAAATTGAAAAGATGGATGGAAGTAAATGACCTAAAGTGGTCTTTGATGATATTTTGTGTAAATGTAAAAAGACTTGGATGTAGCAGAACATCAAGCAACAAAGAAATAAAAGCATTTGTTATGGAGAATTTACATAAGAGGAATTTGGGAAAGGGACTTGGCAGGAAAAAGACTTACTACATCAGCGAGTTCAAACCCACATGTGATCATTGCCAAAACTAGTATATAGAGGCCAACATATCTTGGAGAGCTAAGACTTGTATTGCACAACTTAGGACTAACTCTCATCATTTCCAATGTGAGACCGGGAAGTGGAAGAGACCAAAAGAGCTTTGGGAAGAGAGAATCTGCACGTTTTGCAATTCTGTGAAGGTTGAAATTGAACAACGCTTCATTTTGGAATGTGGGGCATATAGAGACAATCGGGTGAAATTTGCGGATATCATGTCCGACAACTCTTGGTACAACTTATTCAAAAAGGATAACATCGAGAAGTCAGGTGGGCTCATCATCAACCTACACAAAAAACAAACTGAATTAACAAAGTTGATTAGTGGGAAAGGTGTCCCATAGGCTATGTTCAGCCTCGTGGATGTTAAAATGTCGTCTATCTATCTATTCTTTAATAGTTAATTCGATTATATTACTATTTGTTATTTACAGTGTTACTTGGGAAAGCGTCCACGATATATTTTCAGCCGTCCCCGTCTTGGAGACTTGGGGAGACATAGGGGACTTTGATTGACTTCTAGATCAAATTAGACTTTGACTCTCAAAGTAAGACAAATTTTGTTAAGTTTGTAACTATGATAATCTACAGGTGTGAATGTGCAGACTGCACTTGATCTTCTTCATCTTAAATATCATATGAATAGCATTAAGTATATTCCTATACTCCTCTTGTGATAGGTGGCGACTTCTTAAAGGATTGTTTGATATTTAATACTAATCTAACACATTGTGTTGGTGATTAATATTAATTATCTTGCAGATCGCCAATTTCTGGGAGAGGGTGTGTGCCGACTTAGGAAGGGACATGTCCCTTTGAGGGACGTGCCCTTTAGTCATGATATTTAGGAAGGGTATTATTGCAGTTTGAAGGACACACAAATACATTAAGTTTGCTCCCTCAAGCAACAATATCCAGTTGATTTATTGCAGAGATAAAACTACTTGTAGATCAAAATAAAGGTTGACAACTACTCCATACTTTAGAATTTTAAGAAGTTCATTTTCAGCAATAAAGGATAGATTACAAGTCTGATTAGAGGCATAGAATTTGCAAAAACTTTACATGGTATTAGAGCTCTGGTAGTCAAACCTAGGCTCTGCAAAACTCAGTAATCAGACTTTATATATCTAGCAAGTATCTCCTATCTTCAATGGCATACATAATTAGACCCGAGGACAGGTTTGATGGGAAAGAACACTTTGAAGCCTGGAAATTCAAAATCATGACGATTCTTTAAGAAAATGATGTAAAACAATTTGTTGAATCAGCAACCAGACAACCTGCAGTCAGACCTCATAAATCCTTCTGGATTAAAGGAAATAGTAAAGCTATTCAGATCATACTAGATGGAGTAAAAAATGATATCGTACCTATGCTGAGTAAACATCAAACAACATTTGATATGATGAAAGCACTACTAAATGCCTATGAGGTTAACAATGCAACCAGGGTTCTAGCATTGAAAATGAAACTAAATCACATACAAATAAAGAAGGGAGAATCGATGAATTCTTAATTTCTAAGAGTTGCCAACCTAAGAGATGAACTTGCAAGTATAGGAACTATTATTAGTGATACAAAACTAACACTAATGGCTATAGACGGATTACCAAATTCATGGGGGACTTTTGCTCAAGGAGTAGGTGTTAGAGATAAACTTCCTAACTTCAACAAACTTAAGAACGATTGTCTTCAAGAAGACTCCAGAAAACTAAAGAAAGGAGGGAAATTGAAAATAGAAGATGAAGAACGTCATGTTCTTAATACAAACTCTTATAAGGGCAAGAAGAAGCATTTCAAGAAGAAAAAGGGAAATCAAAAGAATGGAAAACCCAAGAAAGATTTATCTAAAATAAAGTGTTTCAAATGTGAAAAGTTTGGACATTACAGATCTAATTGTCCTGAGAATTCTAAACAACAGGCAAACTGTACAAGTGTTGCTAGAGAAGAAGATAATTATGATCCTGAGAATCATGTATTATTTTTGTCACTATCAAATGAAATCTCAAATAAAGCATGGGTAATTGATAGTGGATCTCCTAGAAATATAATAGGATACAAAGAAGCACTACTCTATTTCAGAAAAGGTCAATGGCGAAGTTACCATTGGTGATAATTCAACACATCCTGTTGAAGGAATTGGAAATTGCACCTTGAAACTAAAATTTGAGAATTCTCTTTTTCTCAAAGGTGTACTCTACGTACAAGGAATTTAAAGAAATCTAATCTCAATTACAACACTTGAAGATGATGGGCATAATGTTGCATTTGTGGACGACAAAGTAATAACTTGGGCAAAGAACTCCTCAATCAAGAAAGCAAAGTTGATTGGTCAGAGAAAAGGATATTTGTATGAATTGAATTCAGAATCTAGTCGACCTATTCAAGCCTTAATTCATGAAGTTGAAGACATAAATGAAATTTGGCACAAAAGATTAGGGCATTTAAACTTCAAAAACTTATCAACTATGGAGAAGATGGTTACTGGTTTACCTAAACTCAATAAAGACCACCCAAGCATATGCAAAGGGTACACATTGGGTAAGAACACCAGAAGTCCATTTCATGATAGCACTAGAAAAACAAATAATGTTTTAGAATTAATTCATTCAGATTTATGTGGACCTATGTCTGTTCTTTCTCTTGGAGGATTCTGGTACTATATTTTGTTCATAGATGACTTTTCTAGGAAAACATGGATTTACTTCTTAAAATGCAAAGAATGAGAAGAAATCCTAAAGAGATTTAAAGAACTCAAAACATTAATTGAAAACTTATTAGGACATAAAATTAAAACTCTTAGCACTGATAATGGAGGGGAATACACTTCAGATTTGTTTATAAGGTTTTGTAAAGAAACAAGAATTAAGAGGGAGTACACCGTTCTTTATAATCCAGAACAAAATGAGGTAGCAGAAAGAAAGAATAGAACAATTATAAAAGCTGCTAGAGCTATGATATTTGATCAAAATCTAGAATATTATCTTTGAGCAGAAGCCTCTTGTACTGTTGTTTATATTCAAAATAGAAGCCCTCACTCTTACCCTAGAGCTATGATATTTGATCAAAATCTAGAATATTATCTTTGAGCAAAAGCCTCTTGTACTGCTGTTTATATTCAAAATAGAAGCCCTCACTCTTACCTTAGAGATAAAACTCCAGAATAAGTCTTTACTAAGGTTAAATCCAATATAAGTCATCTTAGGATTTTTGGGTGCCCCATATATATCCATATTCCAAAAGAAAAGAGAAACAAGTTAGAACCCTCTGGGAGGAAAGGTGTTTTTGTAGGGTATAGCGAAACATCTAAGGCATATAGGATTTTTCATACCTGGGCAGAAAACCATTGAACTTAGTAGGGATGCAATTTTTGAAGAAGATCTAGCATTCAAAAGAGCCCTAAGTTTTGAAGAACCTTCTTGTTTACCCAGTTCTGAAAGAAATACTGAGTCTGAGTCTTAGAGGGAGAACATAGAAAAAATTGAAGATGAAATTCAAAATCTAAATCTTGAAGAAATTCAAAATTAAAAGAAAAGACCACTTTGGGCCATCGAGACAATAGAGGCAGCACAAGACTTTGTTGCACTCTCTGGAATAGTCAGAGAAAGCAAAACACCTAAAAGATTTTCTAGTTATACAACAAACACGAATGATTTGTCCAAAACAGAACCAACCAATCCTTTAGATGCTATTAAACATTTAGCTTGGAATGAAGCTATGACAGAAGAATAGCAATCTATTATGAAGAATGATGTTTGAGAAATTGTTCCAAGACCTAAAGGAAAATATATTGTTTCTTCGAAGTGGATATTTAAAATAAAGCCTGCTGTTGACGTTTGCATTGAGAAGTATAAAGCTAGATTTGTAGTCAGAGGATTTTCTCGGAAAGAAGGGATTGATTATGAAGAAACCTTTGCTCATATTGCCAGATCTACCTCTGTAAGAGCAAACCTAGCAATTGCAACATCGAAGGGATGGAAGTACATCAGATGGATGTAAAAACAACATTCCTAAATAGAAAGATTATAGAAGAAGTATATCTGGAGCAATGTGAAGGATTTGAAACTCATGATCCTAACGTTTTTGTTTGTAGCCTCAAGAAAGCTCTATAAGGGCTTAAGTAGGCTCCAAGGGCCTAGTATGAAAGAATTGATAAGTATCTCACCAACTTAGGATTCTCCAAGAATGAAGCTGATCCAAATTTATATTATAAAAGAGATAAAGATGATATGGTAATCCTGATACTGTATGTTGATGATTTACTAATAACAGGTGATGATCATCTTATAGATCAATGCAAGAAAGATCTAACTAGAAAATTCAAGATGAAAGATTTGGGACTTCTTCATTACTTCCTAGGACTGGAAGTACGGCAAAATTCTAATAGTATCATACTTAATCAAGGGAATTATACATCAGACATTTTGAAGAGATCTGGAATGTGGAATTGCAAGTCTGTCTTCTCCAATGGAGACTAATCTACATAAACTTAAAGAAGCAGCAACAAAATCACCTTCTATAGATTCTACTCTCTACAGACAGATGATTGGGTCCCTTATGTACTTAGTAAATACAAGACCTGATATTTGCTATGCTGTTAATGCCTTAAGCTAGTTTATGTGTGAGCCAAAGGAGATTGACCTAGTTGCAATTAAACACATTATGAGATACTTACAAGGCACTCTTAATTTTGGACTCAAATACTAGAAGGTTGGCTTAGATTTACATGGATTCACTGACCCAGATTGGGGTGGAAGTGTTAAAGAGAGGAAAAATACTTTAGGAGGCTGTTTTAGTTTAGGATCAGTAATGATATCTTGGATATTCAGAAAATAGTCTTCAGTAGCTCAAAGCTACATAGAAGCTGAATACATTGTAGCAGCAATAGCTTTGCGAGAAGCAATTTGGCTAAGGAAGTTACTTGTGGGATTATTTGGGCAAGCCATGAATCCTACAATTATTCATCGTGATAATCAAAGTTCCATCAAGCTTTCAGTGAATCTAGTTTTTCATGACAGGTCCAAGCATATTGAAATTCCTTACCATTATGTAAGAGATATGGTAGACAGGAATTCTGTAAAATTAGAATACATTTGTATTGCGGATTAGACAACAAACATTCTCACCAAATCTCTATCTAGAGTGAAGATAGACCACTTCACGAGAACACTTGGTATGGTTGAATTGTAATCCATTTGTATTCTTTAAATTATTAATAAAATAATTTTACTTGTCATGCTATTGACTGTTATGGGCTCCACCATTTGTATTCATTATTTAAGAGGTGGCAATCTCTGAGATAATGAACACTTGTATAAAAGACATTATGAGAGATGATGATCTCTTAGAGAATGTGCTGAACAGTAAAGTTCTATTGTAAGATCTAGATGAGTTCAAGATCATATTGTGATGTAGATTTTGCTATGTCTATGAGTCACAATTTGGATAAAAGAAGAATTTTATTATTCTCCGGGGTTTATCTTGTGTTCTAGTAGATCTTAACTCAGGATCATGTTGTGATATAGGAATACTAGTATCTATGAGTCACAACTTGGATAAATGAAGAACTTAAATTATTCTTCGGATTTATCTTGTATATTATCACTAGTAGCAGTGATTTGTCATATCACAGGTTTAGTAATATGACATTGTATCATGTGTTCTATGATACCACATGCTAAGAAGATTCAAATAGATATAGAGTATCAATTCTTGCCTGTTCATTTTATTGATGTTGCTAGATATGATATCTCTCTGTATGATTATTAAGTTAAGAGGGAGTGTTAAGCTTGTAACTATGATAATCTACAAGTCTGAATGTGCAGACTACACTTGATCTTCGCCATCTTAAATATCATATGAATAGCATTAAGTATATTCCTATACTTCTCTTGTGATAGGCGGCGACTTCTTAAAGGATTGTTTGATATTTAATACTAATCTAACACATTGTGTTAGTTGGTGATTAATATTAATTGTCTTGTAGATCGCCGATTTTTGGAAGAGGGTGTGTGCTGACTTAGGAAGGGACATGCCCTTTAGTCATGATATTTAGGAAGGGTATTATTGCAGTTTGAAGGACACACAAATACATTAAGTGTACTCCCTCAAGCAACAATATCCAGTCGATTTATTGCAGAGATAAAACTACTTGCAGATCAGAATAAAGGCTGACAACTACTCCATACTTTAGAATTTTAAGAAGTTCATTTTCAGCAATAAAGGATAGATTACAACTCTAATTAGAGGCACAAAATTTGCAGAAACTTTACAAATTTGGCATATGAATTTTGTTGATTCATATATTTTAAGGTTCTATCATGTATTAGTGCGTGCTTTCTATATGTTTTCATATAAATGTTTTAAATTTCTCTATATATTTAAATTTTACCTATTGTTATATAGCCGTCCCCATTTGCTGTCCCCCCCCTCCCCCCCCATCCCCAAAATTGGCAAAATTTTTCGCTGTTTTGGAAACCCGTCTAGCTGTCTCCCTTGCTGTCCCAGTCTCAAAAACTCGAGAGAACATAGGTTATTTAGTTTAAAAATTATATATACTTATATATTAAAATTTATATTAATTATGTAAGTTGATAATAATAATAATAATAATAGTTTTTAATGTTTATTTAATCAATCTAATTTAATTATAAATATATATATTTTCTTGTAATATAATTATTTAATAAATAATTTTAATTTTTATTATTCATTAAGTTCCACTTTAGAAAGGGGACATTACACTATTCCTCCACATTTTGCATGCATGCTTACAAACATTATTGAGCATGAGACTTTATCTCTTGGTGCAATCTGTCAAGCTATTTCTGGGCATCAACTTGTGATTTCATATTCCACATGCATGTCTAATCCCTGCAATCACAAGATATTATGAGACCATTTTTTGCAAGCCGTTTTCTGCACATTCAATAATCATGTTTTCTGTGTAAGCTTGGAGGAAAATGTTAAGGGTTGTGCAATTCTTATTGATACCCAAAATCTTATTGGTAGATGTATTTTGTGCATACCCGCGACAACTACGACATTCAATGGGCAACATTGTCTTTGAAGCATTCCATAAAATCATTCAGGTGTGATGTTTATGACTCACATTTTGCATGCATGACTACAAGAGCATCTCAAACTATACTATCTGATGAAACATCCTCCAAAAAGATGGAAATTTTGTAACCTATTCCAAAGCTCCCATATACAAAACATCAAACTTGCCAATTGCATTTGCTTGAAAACTTCTGAAAAATCTTGAGATAACCAATCACTTTCATTTTCTACTATCACTACATCTTGAGTGTTAATGTTTTGCCTAGAAATAATGATAAACAACAATAAATAGAAGAAAAATAAATACTAGAGGCACAAGACATTTATCCTGGGTAAACTGTTCAGCTAGAAGGGAAAAACCAGCTATAGTAGCAAAATATCTCTTTTATTGATAATAAAATGTTCAAATACAATGCTTTCCACTGAATACAATATATATAAAGAATTGAGAGACTCTTCATCTCACAATTCAAGGTCTCTTAAGTCTTTTTGTATTTCGAAATGCATGCCTCTTCGCATGATGGATGACACGTGACACATGTCTCTTGATATAATATTATCTCAAATAAATATCTTCTTCAGTTGTAGACACAATACATAAGTATTATCAATGAGAAATTCTCATTACATGGATTCTTATAAAACATGTTATCTCAACATAACACAATTTACCATAGTAAATAAAATTAATGTGATGGAGTCATACGCATGACTTTCACCATGCCTACTCGCAAGGGTGGAACGAGGACTTTCACCTCAGACTTCTCCAAGAGAAGAATGCAGTTCCGCCGCCATGCCTATTCGTAGAGGTGGTCCACCAAATGTACTCGCAGGGGGTGGAACAAGGGCTTTCACCTCAAACTTCTCCTAGATGTTTATCGTATGGGGTAAATAGATTAATGCATATAGACAATAAACATAAACATGTAATAGTAGTACTCCTTTTATTATTTGCATATGCTGAAGAGATTACATAATGTTTACAATGATGATTACAATGATCCAAAGTTGTACATATACCATCTTGAAGAACCTTCTCGAAGGGCCCCATTGGCTACATAACAATTGCCGACGACATCAACTTGTCGGCTACATAACAATTACCAACGACATCAACCCGTCGGCTACATAATATTTAATGATGACATCATCACCCCCAAAAGAAAAAAAGTCGTCTCCAGACGACAATTACAAAATATCCAAGACAAATTAACAAAACAGGTTACATTAACTGACTAACTATAACAAGATAGATATGTTTCTGTCACACCACTTTCACATTCGTTCTATGCCTGCATCAAACTGGTCTCCAAAATACGTTGCATTTGTAGCCTTTGCTAACACAATACTGTTTCCTTAGCTGACCTTGATAGCCACCTGTGCCGCTTTTTCTGCTTCCAACTCCTGGGTACACCGAGCCAAGTGTCGCTGTACTGCCTCTAGCTAGATGATCAGCTCCTCCCGAGCTCTCTATGTATCCACCAAGACAGCTTCACGTCCAACACCTACTCCAAGTGCCTCAAAGCGTATCACCCCTCTCGAAAGGCTTGCTCCGTTGATCTGTCCACCTTTGACACACTGCTTGCAGCAGCTCCAAGTCTCATCAACTGGTCACACTTCCCACGACTGATAATAGCATTGACTAGGGGTCTAGGGGGGCATTGCCCCTAGCGGAGTCGAGGGGCAGCGCCCCCGCAGGGTCCTGGGGCAAAGCCCCAAGCACGCTCTCTATCGCGATACAGGGCGAGGTTGAGAGGAAGCACCCCTGCCGCCAAGACCAAATTAGCACTCTCAAAGCCACACAAAACTCCATGGAACACACCCATTTTGTGATTTTCTTCCGATTCCACACTCTTTCTGGCAATTGCTTATGTTTTCCCTTCCCTTTGGCATAATGCGTTACTCATTTCGAACTGTTTCAATCTGTCATTTTTTTTTTTAATTTTGATTTTTAGAAAACCTTCTGTCACCCTTCTATATCTGTATGGTGGTCTCTCTCTGTTATGTTACAACCTTGTTGCTAATGTACAAATACACAATTGGTTGCTTCTGCCATAGTCATATTGTCTTCCTGCTACCGTACGGCCTCCCCACTCCGACTGTTGCTGTCGTACGATATGGTTCTCCTACTACCGATGTTTGTATGAGTAAGTCATACGGTCTTTCTCCTTCGCCGTACAGTCACCCAACCTCCAAGCAATTTGGTCGTACGACTGTACGATGCTCTTATCTTTTTTGCAACTTTCCCAGCCATGGTCGTACGATGTGTCTTGATTTATTCCCCTTTGCTCCAAGTCCTTACGACATACCTTGCACTGGATGGTCGTACAGCGTACCCTCCTTTTTGCTTTCCTTAAGCCGTACTCGTATGACTGTTGTATGGTGTAATGCTTAGACATGGCTTCCCCTTCATTTGTTTGTTGTACTGTTGTACGATACACCTCTTTGGCCATATGGTACTTCTTATGTCCGTACAGTAGCCACTTACATAGTTGTATAGTGGTGGCTCCTTGTCCATACGGTATCCTAGTTGGTTGGTACGGTCCTTTCTTGAATCCGGATGGTTGCTTTGTCTAGGCTGTACAGTACTTCCTTGCCTGCTTCTAAAAGGCCGTACAGTGGTAGCTCCTTGTCCGTATGGAGCCTCCAGTTTGAATGGTATTTTTTCCTTGCCTTGTGCTTGCTGTATGGTGCACCTCTAGGTCTCTTCCTACAAATTTCCAACCGTATGGTGTATTCTTCTCTTTTCCGTGTGGTTTAAAGCTCTCTCTTCTCCCACCAATATATTTTTTGGTTCAATATCATCTCTGAGGTTTATGGTTTGTACTGTGGCCTCTTCATATTTTATCGGCTTATCTTCACTGAACGTATGGGTTGGTGTTTCATCCACCTGCACTTCTCCTTCCTTTAGTTCAGTATATTCCTCTGGGAACTCGTTTCTTCCTTTTTCTTCTTCAACGCCCAACATGTTGCAGCTCGAGAAGAGTTCGTAATCCTCCATTTTCCAGTGAAATAGTCCATTCACTGAATCTAGATCGTCCTCATTTGACCCTCCTTCCAGTCTCAATACTCCCTCTTCATCAGGTTTCATTCTCTTCTTCCCTTTGTCATCCCCTCCACCTTCGCCTTCGAAATCCGATAACGCTGCCTCCTCGCCTACCATTTGTGTGTGCAGGTCAATTATGAATCTTCTGCCTCCGCGCTCCATTGATAGGGTATTTCGTTTCCAATCATGTTTTACTTTTGCTTGTACCAATCAACTCCGTCTAAGAATAGCGTCATATCCTCTCCTTTTTAGCGAGATGACGACGAAATCGAGTAGGAATGGTTGTGTTCCAATAGTTACTGGTTGTGCCATTAGGACGCTGAGAGGTTTAATGCCGTGTTGGTCCGCTGTCAATGACTGGAATGTTGGTGGCCATAGCGTAGGTTGTCCTAATTTTTTCCATGCATCTTCTAGTAACACATTCATGCCTGACCCTCCGTCCACAATTGTGTTTATTAGAATAGTTCCCAGAATGCCCATCTCGACTACTGTTGGATGCCTTCTCGTTGTGAGTGCCAGAAGCATTGGGTTTGTTGCCGTCGTTCCACTACTGTCCCTTCCTATTTCCTCCGTCGCTTTCGAAAATAGTGTCATTCAAAATGATCGTCTGTAACTGGGGCATTGTGAGAAGGTCACTTAATTTGATCGGGGCTTCCATTTGCATCACCCGCCTTATTATGTTTTGCTTAGCGTAGTTCCTCGTTGAGGTACAAGTAGTGTCCTTCAATTGCAATTTCTCTGCTTGCGTTGCTTTCTCAATTTCTGCCCGTGCTTCTTCCAATCTCTTCTTTTCTTCTGTCGGGTCGGGGTACAATTTTGCTTGTTTACGGGTGATTGCCAAGACTTCTTCGTCCGCACTGATGCTGATCAAATTCACTCTTAATTTCGGGCACTTGGCATCTTCATGATCTCCAGGACTGCACCATCTGCATAACAACTTTGGTGCGTTTGTTAATGTACAGTTCCATGGAAAGTGGCCCCACAAATTTTATGCTCGGCATTGAACCATTAGGTGGCCGTTCGCATTGTACTGAATTCGGCTGCGGCCCCCATTATTATTGTTGGTATTGTTGCTTTGCCTTTTGCTATTATTTTTGTACCCACCCGAAGTGGCACCATTGTTGTTTGTGTTTTCGTTCCCTCTTGACGTGGAAGCTCCCTATGTCAGGAGCACTTGTTGATACCCTCTTGTCTTCATATTGAACGGGCATTCTTTTGTGGAATGCCCCATAATTTGGCAGATCTCACAGAACTGATTCTTCGGACAGGATCCCTTCGTGTGACTTTCTGTCTTGCATTCGGTGCACCATAGCTCGTTTCCCTTCGTCTTTTTCCGCATATTCTTAAATTCCTTCATCATTCTGATTATATCCTTCTGGAGAGCACGAACTTTCTTGCTGCCCTTTTCGTCATCACTGCTATCTTCTTCCGAAGACGTGTCATCTGAGTCGGATGAGCCACTTTTCTTCTTCTTTTTCGTTTTCTGTTCACTCTCAAAGTCTATTGCCCTATTGTATGCTTCGGTGTATGATGATGGTGGCACGATCTTCATTTTCTTCCTTAACTCCGGGCGTAGTCCCTCAATGAACCATCACTTTTTCAGCCCATTTATTGGCTTACTTTTCATTTTATTTATTAATTCTTTGAGCATTTTGGCATATACACAGACGGTTTCATTTTTCCCTTGCTTTGTGGTGTAGATTTCTGCTATGATTTGATTGTCATCGCGCAATAATTGAAACTTGGTTATAAACTCCTTTTTAACGTTCACCCATGTAGTTAATTTTTGGGGATCAGGGTTGGTAGACCAATCAACTGCTACACCCCTTAGGGTTGTTGGAAATTGTCGGACCCATTCATTTGTGTCGGTTATGCCATTCGCCATCCAAATTGTTTTGCATATCTTACAGTGTCTGATTGGATCGGCCGTTCTATCACCATCAAAATTTGGCAACTTCTCCTTTGGTCCTGCCATTATTTCTTGATTTTATGTATGGGCGCTATTCAGTATTGTGACACCGATGGTGTTCTGCACTACAATACCGATGCCGTTTTGCACTCCGACACTGACGCTCTGCACTCCGACACTGACGCTTTGCACTTCGACACCGGTGCTGTTTTGGACAATCATCTTATTTCTAATAGTTGCGTTCTTTGGTGAAGAAAGGTCTTCGTTAGGCGAAATTGTTTGTTCTGGAAGTGTATCGCGAACAAAGAGTTCACTACACGCTCATGCTTCCTCGGCACTTCGAGCCGTGTGAGTTAATTCTCTTTTGTTTGGATTCCCTTCCCTTGGCGTATATAGGTTTAGAAATTCCTCCCTTGCTTCTTCCACCAAATCCAACCGTTGTTGAGTCTCTTCCAACAATTCCTTAGTGCTTCGGTGTTTGTCGGCAATCTGCTGAAACCTCCGTCTGCGCTCGACCTGTTGTGCCAAAATTAAAATTTCTTGTGCGGTGCATATTCCATCTTTTCCCTTTATCTTATTTCTATCCTTGTTAAGCTGATTTAACATTAGTCCTCATTCCTTTGCCTTCGTTCAAGGTCCATTGGGCAACGGCGCCAAATGTTTACCATATGTTGTAAATAGATTTATGCATACAGACAATAAATAGAAACATGTAACAACAGTACAACTTTTATTATTCGCATATGCCAAAGAGATTACATAATGTTTACAATGATCCAAAGTTGTACATATACCATCCCGAAGAACCTTCCTGAAGGGCCCCATCGGCTACATAACAATTACCGACGACATCAACCCGTTGGCTACATAACAATTACCAACGACATCAACCCGTTGGATACATAACATTTACTGACAACACCAGAGAAGAATACATTTCCACCATGCCTACTCATAGAGGGTGGAATGAGGGCTTTCACCAAAAACTTCTCCCAGAGAAGAATGCATTAACAAGAGATTGCACGTCAATTTTCTCTCACAGAGAAGAACTCATTGCCAACATGAATAAGATTAGTTGACATTCTCCCTCAATAGAGACTCCCTCTTAGCAAATCACCGCAATAAGATAGCTGATTCAAGTAAGCTTGCAAATAATTAGACATCTCCCTCTATCATGTAACCTCCCTTTGAAGCTGAAAAGTCTCCCTCTAAATATGATCTTCCTTTTAATAATGAAGGAATCTATCATCATGTAATGTCCCCTAGTGAGTCGTCTATGAATAATGACAAATTGTATGTCAATGGGTAGATCTCATAATATTTAGGTTGGGGCATTTTGTGATTTTTAATGTGTTGCTCGATTGATTTTAAGCCAATATAGATTGTTTGATTGTGGTCTACATAATTGAAGGGTGAATGTATGGTTGATCTTCATAAGATGATTTGTTTGAATGCGTCATTATTTGTAATGTCCCCATTTTTCCTAGCATTAGAGTTTCAGGGATTAGCCTATTATTGTGATCCTCATAGGTTAATTATTGTGGATAGGGGGTCCTTTGTGGCTGTGGCAGTGGCTTGGCTTGGGAGGGTCTTATCTTCTCCACATTTCAGTAAGCTATAGGTTGGTCTTTGTTTGGCTCAGATCGGACTTCATTTGGGCTTAGTTTTGTGTACTTACTATTTGTGGTAAGTTGATGTTGATCAAGACGAACCTTTTTTATTTTTGGAAAGT
The DNA here is from genome assembly GCA_028749045.1 of Cupressus sempervirens. Classification (NCBI taxonomy): domain Eukaryota; kingdom Viridiplantae; phylum Streptophyta; class Pinopsida; order Cupressales; family Cupressaceae; genus Cupressus; species Cupressus sempervirens. The sequence continues at coordinate 1,098,475,962 of CM053785.1, forward strand.
GCATTTGGTCACATGGAGAAATAATAAATGACTACTATTTCAGACGACATATTTAAATGATGAATATTTTGGGAGTGATTTTATTTTTAGTGGCCAAATTATTTTTAATTATTAAATGACTTATTATAAAGTTATAATTTAACTTTATAATTTCACTTAAGTTGAAAGTTGAGTTATCATTGGAAAGTGCCATTTATTAATTAGTTAATCCAAGTCAAGTGAAAGAATCTAAAGAAAAATTCTAATTAATGTTGTGTGGTGAAGCTTCTTGAGTGAAGTTACATTTTGGAAACAAAAGGGAATTTGGAGGTTATAAATATAAGCCCATTTGTTGAGAAAAGCATGGTTGGATATCTTATTTGCTTTTGTTGCCTTTGTGGCTTTTTGGAGGTTCTTGATTTTGTGCCCTTGCTGAGGTATAAGGTTTTCTGAGTTTCTGAAGATTGTTTGAAGCCATTGCTGATGTATAGTGGTTTCATTGGTTAAATCTCCTATTTGTGATTAATTGTAACTAGGAGATTGGAATTATTTCTGAGTATTGTTGCAAATTGCTGCTGAAGTATAGCCAGTTGCCATTACTTCTCTACTGTTTCAGACTGTGGCTGAGAAGTTTTGTGTTGAGGAGCTGATTGTTCATTAGAGAATTTGGAGTTAGGCTGTGAACTGGAGGTGATTTCCCTACTGTACATTCTGTGGCTGGAACGAAGGTGTCTTTTGTGGAATTTATTATTCGCTGGCGTTTTAAATCTGGAGCATGCTATTATTTGTTTAGCATCAACAATCTAGCCTGATTTTGGTTTGTTTATGGAATTTGGTGTTGATACATCTGCACTTTCAGCACTCCCATTCACCTTGTATTTTGGCGATTGAGGCACTAAATATCCTTGGTGTTTTCTGTATTGAATTTGGACACCAATATATATTTTTTTGTGGCGGTTGTATCTCTGTGAGACTGATCTGCAGTTTGGCAATTTGTGCCAAGAGATCTGGGAGCTTGTACAACCCATTTTGGCATCAATTTGCTGCAACAACACTTGTACATTGGACGTTTGAGATAACTGATTTTGGGCAGCTATATTAAGAGGTACAATTTGCATTTTTGGAGGACTATTCAAACTTAACAGGCTGCAAGGGATTAATGTCTGCTTCTATTTGGTCAAACTGAATTTGTTAGACGGAATCAGGTGTGCATAATTGGTCTGCTGCAACTATTCTAACAGCTCTTCTTTACCAGGTTCATCCCTTGTAATTTGTTGGTATCTTTGCAGCCTTTGGCTAATTAATAAAAATCAGTTCAGTTCTATTGTGATTCAGAGTTAGTTGCTTGAGAATATTTTCAATTCAGAATTTTGTATGCACATACGTGTGCAAGGGTTTATATCAATTGTGAAGTATTCAACAATGCCAAAGTCTGAAAGTCTGATTCATTTGGTGAATTAAGAGTAGAGCAGTACATTTCCTAGCGTTGTGATAAAATTTAAAACATATATATACCATGATAACTGAATTGCTTGCCACCTGTTTTACAAAATGTCAAAATTCTAATTAGTTTAAGGAAATTGATGTATTTGAGCTAAGTTGTTGAACTATAACCAGCTGGGGTTATTACATTATTGTAGTTGATAATTTATTCAATGAGATCTATTTGATAAATGACTTGAAGATGATCATTTCAATTTAATTCCTTTTCATACTTACTCAAATTATCAAACTTATTTATATATATTCTTTCCTTGGAATGGACAGATTGATCAATTCATCTGTACACTAGAGGATGGCAAGATCATTGCTTTGATACCAATTGTAATGTACCCTAGTGAGTTGTCTACGAATAATTCCATTATAGCTAATTAAAGCCAAAAATAATCTATAGGGGAATTAGGATATTTAATCTATTTCAATTACAGTACTGAATTAGAAGAGTGTTGGAACATAGAAGGTTGTTTAAATCCATCATCAGTGGCCTCCTTCAAGGTTTCTATGGATCCAAGCCCACGATCCCATCTTGGAATGACCTCAAGGCAACTTGATCCCATCTTGGTCAAACCTCAAGGCAACTATAGGGACACTGATCCTACCCATCTCAGAATAACCTGATAATTGGAATAAGCAGACCTCACTATACCTTGTTCTTCTAATTCAGTATTCTAATGATTAATAAGTTAATAATAGTAGGTGTGGGTATTTACCTCAATGTAGCTAAATCAAATTGGTAAATTGTAGTATCTTCTGTGTTACTCCACGTTCGTCTGATTACCAGTGATCTTCTGCGTTAGATAAATCACTATAATCTGAAGTGCTTATTTACAAAGATATAAATATATGGGCCGTGGGAGTCTTTCTACCTTTCTTCCACTAACTATCTGCCAGGTATATCGTGTAGACTGAACATGACTGGCTGTTTCTGTGTGCTAGTTATATGATTCAGACTGTTTTTATTAATCCACCATTTACATTTTCCGATCTTCTTTCTGCTCTGTATTGGTCTATCTTCTTTCTGCTCCGTATTGGTCTTTTGTCTTGTAGTACCCGTCCCTGAGCCATATGACACCAGGAGGAGCCGTGTCTTTCCTGAAAAGTCATGTGAATGAATGCTTAGTTGGCCTCCACATCACCTGTCTGTTTGATAATCATTATCAGTGATGTTAATATTTGTTGGCTCTAATGAATGATCTTAGTAGACTGTTGGTGTCTTGGGCTAAGAAATGTGGGTTATGGGGATGCTGTGTTCTGTCAAACAGACAAAACTTAGTATTTTGGCTTGTGCAGGAATAATTATAGATTGTGAAACATAAAATATCACAAATTGCTTAACCGTTTAGCCTAGCGTATTATATTTAATTAATTCATTGTATATTTAGGAATGACTACTATAATTATTTATTGTTATTTGATATATGCATGATCCGTATTTACCTAATTATATATCTGTAATGATGGTCAATTTAGATAATAATATGATGAGTAAATTAAATAATAATAAATATCTTATTACAGGGGATATTACACATCAATCCCACGACTGCAACCAACATTCTCATGGCCATTGATCTCTCATCATCTTGGTGCTTCTTGATGCTTCCTGGAACTAAGATATATTACTGATTAGTAATATCTCATCAAGTCAAAAAGAAAGATCAATGCTGTATGCTATTCCCAGAAATATAATGAAAGTTCAGGAACTATACTCAAAGGTATAACCATAGAATACTTATCTCTCAGCTGCCCAGTCACAGTGAAAGAAATTGTTGGCCAGTTGCTCCAAATGATGCATCCCATACGACTCAGCCAAGGCAATGGATCTTTGCACAATCACTCTTATTCTTAAATTTGCAGAAAAGAAACTGATTCCCCTGTAATGCAAGTCGATAGTTCACACTTCATTCAGGGAGGACCCACGATTAGCTAAATTAGTTGCAATTTTGCTAGATATAGTCCATCAAACAGATATTGCTTTTCATAATGCACAGAAAACAGCAATCTGAGAATTCGAACACGTCTTCGTCTAGAATATCATATGAATCCTGCTAATGGTCTCAGCATGTGGCAACTTTCCACACCCGATGCCTGTAGTATTTCCTTTCTTTATCCACACATGGCAACAACCCTGCGACTCCCTACTTGCTTCCACCAACTCCAACCTCCACAATGAGTGATGACATACAAGAGATGATTTTTCTCCCAATCTGCAACAACTGAACTCCACCAATCTTCTGTACTTGATCAACAGAATTATATCTTCAGATATCGACAAAACCATTTTAACTTTACTTCAATGGTCCCGATAGTTCATGAGGCATGAACCTTAATTTTATAACCCTTATTAGATGCCGATGCACTCCACGGACTACATAAAAACTGCTCATACATCGAGTATCACAAAAGCATATGATAAATCAAGGCATAATATCCTTTTAAGACATAATCAATACTTCCGATGAAAACCCAGTGAATGGAAAAGATGTTAATCTTCAATTCATTCAACACACATTAACTGCTCCCAAAGCTGCAACCTAATAGATGCCCAAGTCAGAGGAATTTGAAGGGTTTGCATCCTTCAAATGCAGTCACAGAAGACAGAATCTCAGAATTTTTTTGTTCTTTGACTTTCAAATCTATCCCACCATGCAGGGAGTCAAAGTATTATCAAGCTGAGATGAGCACTACAGGCAGAGCTGTTACCATGCAGCTCTGGACACCTAAAACTTTTCTCAGAAAATATTACAATAAACTTATATCTGCTGGTTAAGGGAAAAAATCAACACATAATAAAGAGTGTCGAGCAATAGCAAGCGAAATTCCTGACAATTTTGATCTGGTACAAAACGTAAACCCTAATGCCAACTTATCATTGAGTCATCAGAAATAAATCATATAAAATGACACAGCATAATAAAGAGGCCACTTAGGAGTCACATATGCCAAAGCTCATCGGCACGAACATAAGCTTGAAGTCATAAGAAATATGCGCCCATGTGATAAGGAAGTGCATGAATAGGAATAATAAAAGCTGCACGACTTTCATGAAATGATAAGAATACCAGAAAACAAAGATCATAACCAGGAGAACGCACCACAGAGAAATCTCATAGGATCACACCAAAAAATCGAAGAGGCTTCTTATTTTAAAAAGAATCAAAGGCCACCACCAAAGGTAAACTGATATTTCTTGCAGCTACTCAAATCTAACACTTCTATATTGCTGTTATTTAACCTGGCTCTGATACCATGTTAATGTTTTGCCCAAAAATATTGATAAACAACATTAAATATAAAAAAAATAAGCACAAGAGGGACAAGAGAAAACCCTTAAGCTTGCAGAGAAAACCCAACCACAACAGAAAAATATCTCTTTTACAAATATTAAAATGTTCAAATACAACACTTTCCACCGAATACAATATATATAAAGAATTGAAGAGACATCTCATAACTAAAGGTCTCTTCAATTTCTAAAACAAGTCTTTTCATATTTCCAAATACATGTCTCTTTGCATGACACCTGACACATGTCTCTTCATATAATATTATCTCGAATACATATCTTCAATAGCTGTAAACGCAATACACACGTATTATCACAATTTCAAAATATAGCAAAATCAGATATAAAGGGCTTTATCGCAGCTACAATCTTCAACATTGAGATGACCACCGCTTTGAGTATTTTTTAAAAATTCTCGAGTGCCAAGTCTATAATTCCATATTTTGCAGATATGTCTCTTTGGGCATGTTTAGCACACTAGTTGCATTTCAATGAATACGTTTCCAAACACCATTATGTGGATGTCCCACATTCATTCTTTCCATGAGATGACTTGACTTAATGCACTCTATCGTGTATTCGATGAGCTTTGCCCGCACCACTATATCGGATGCATATCAATTTGAGTCATTTTATTTTGATTGAAGGTTACTAAAGACACATATCATGATTGTGACCCCATGATGTGATCACATTTCTTTGAATATCTTGCAAAAATTCCATGCACAACGTCGAATCTTTTCAATTTTCTAACGAATGTAAATCATAGAAATTTATAACAATAACATTTAATGATTAATATCCTTCTCTTCCTTTCATTTCGTGATGAAATCCACATTTTGCTAAAGACTTCCGCATTGGAACACATAAGGAGGTTGCTGAAAATATCAGAGTTCTAGTTTGACCTACCAATTACATTTTCTTGTAAATTTCTAGATGTTGGTTGACAAAACTCCCTCTTTTTTTAGTACGCCTCATACAAACATTTCAAGATGTTTATATATCTGGTCTACTCTTACACCTTTACATGCTTTGACGATCTTAAAATCTTTTTATTATAAATTGTTTTCTAGAGAACTTGCAACCATCTTATCTCATGGAGTAACAATTTTTTGAGGTATTTTTTGTAACAACTAAAGTGCATGGGTCATGAATTCATATTTTGCAAGCATGTAAATGCCACGAGGGTGGTGGCAAATAATTTGGTTAACCCACTACATGCATTTGTTTGGTATTTCCAAAGTCAAATTGTTTTGGTGTAGGTTCGTTATTGTTTTCTAAATGGTTATTCAAACCATCTTTCTTTATTTGCTCCCACTTGCTACATGGTTCTCATTCCTTGACAATGGCTCCTCAAGCTATGTTCATTACTTGTGGGCCTTCAATAATTGTGAAAACTAATTAGAAACTCTTTGTCGGAACTTCCTTCAACTTAGCCAACTTATAGTTGTTAAAGTTTCCGATAGAGATGTAAAACCACAAAAAGTTTACATTGCAATTGTTTTATTTGATTTATCCATGTTTCCAACCTTTCAACAAACTTAGCAAAATGGTTGACATATTATTTATATCGCCATTCGAAAGGATCGCTCATAACTTTTTTGGTGTTTTAATAAATTTCCACAAGTTCATCAAATCACCAATGGAGAAGTAAATCATAACAACTTACTTAAGTGAGATTATATTGGACTTTCAATTACTTGGCCAACTTTTGAAACACGCTGATGAAGACTATTTTTGTTATTGTGGATGTATTGGCTCTCTTTATGATGCAAGAGCATCTTGGGGTAGTCAACTATCATGTATGAAGGAGCTTCGAGCTCGGATTTGTGGACTTATACATTGTGCGGTTAGGTTTGTGTTCGAGACATATTGGGGAACCTTTTGCTAAGTGCACATAATGATTGGCTAAATTCACCCTGCTTGCAACCTCATTTGCAAAACTCTCAGCAAGTGTTGTGTCTTATGAATCATTCACTAAAAAGCCCCTTAAGCTCATCAATTGATAAGTGAGACTTACTTTCCACAATAAGTCAAACTGTGGAAGCTTGTGTCTTATGAATCATTCACTAAAAAGCCCCTTAAGCTCATCAATTGATAAGTGAGACTTATTTTCCACAATAAGTCAAACTGTGATATTGCTTCCAGCATTCAACTCTGTAGTTTTTTTGAATCTAACTCATTGACCAATGTTTCATGAGTAGTGGTTCACACGAACTCATCTCTCATGGGAATGAATGGAACACTTAGCACTCATTACATCTAGGTGATGCTCCCAAGGGTGAAGCACTGAGACTTCTTGTGAGGTCACCCCTCCTAGTATTACGCCATCTTGAGCATGCTTAACTATGGAGTTTCCTCCATGGTGAAACTCACTTTGCTTGCAGCCTCATTTGCAAAACCTTCAACAAGTGTTGTGCCTTATGAACCATTCACTAGAAAGCCCCTTAAGCTCATCAATTGATAAGTAATACATATTTTCTACAGTAAGTCAAATTGTGATATTACTACCAGGATTCAACTATGTAGATTTTTGAGTCAAACTCATTGACCCATGGGGTTGCAAGTAGAGTGGGTTTAACCATGGAGGAAACTCCATAGTTAAGCACGCTCAAGCCAAAGCTGTACTAGGACGAGTGACCTCCTGAGGAGCCCTGATGCTTCACCTCTGTGAGCATCACCTAGGTGCAATGAGTGCTAAGTGTTTTGTTCATTGTCATGAGAAATGGGTTCATGTGAGACACTCCTCATGAAACATGGGTCAATGAGGTTGACTCCAAAAACTTCTCAATTGAATCTTGATAGCAATATCACAATTTGACTTATTGTAGAAAATATGTTTGACTTATCAATTGATGACCTTAAGAGGCTTTCTAGTGAATGGTTCATAAGGCACAACACTTGCTAAAGGTTTTGCAAATGAGGTTTCAAGCAAAATGGGTTTAACCATGGAGGAAACTGCATAATTATGCGCACTTGAGTTGGAGTTATATTGGGATGGGTGACCTATTGGGAAGCCCCGATGCTTCACCTCTTACACATCACTTAGATGTAATGAGTACTATTTCATTCATTCTCATGAGAGATGGGTTTGTGTGAACTACTACCCATGAAACATGGGTCTATGAGTTTGACTAGAAAAACTACACAATTGAATTTTGATACTAATATCACAATTTGACATCCTGTGGAAAATATTTCACTTATCAAAAGATGCATCAATGCTTAGAGGAAACTTGCCAAACAATATTAAAGAGTCAATATGCCTATGCTTTACATGCATCAAGGAGACATTTACAAAATCACCATATGTTTAATTTTTGTTTTCGTCAAGACAAGAAGTACAAAAATTTTGACTTCACACTCGCTACTCACATTCTGTGAAATAGTGCCTTCTTCTAGAAATCTACCAAACTGAGATTCAATTCAACATCATCAATCTGCACTGACCAACTAACCAATTGTACTTGTAGATGGAAAACTCTTACTCGACAAAAAATCGCCAAGCCTAAAAAAAGACTTGGGAAAATTTCGGCCAATCTTAAAAAAACCTTGGATAAAAACTTAGGAGCCTAAAAGACAACTTAAATTTAATTTAATTTAATTTTTTTTTTTTCAAAATTCAATGAGTTAATGAATGTGAACACAAAAGAATCTAGAAGAGTTTAGATATATGTAAATGCAAAGTGGGTACAAAATTGCATTTTCATACGGAATGACGATGGTGGGAAGCAAATAGTAAATAGTTTCTATAAAACTAGAAGTAAATACATTAGTGCAATTAGTTTCTATGAAACTAGAAGTAAATACATCACAATAAATAGTTTCTATAAAACTAGAAGTAAATACATCATAACAAAATAGTCCGATACTGAGTTTGAGCAATTTTGGCCTTTTGGAAAGTAATGCTTGTCTTGGGTGTGAGCAAGTGGTTGAGCTAAGTCCATCAGGTGTTAAGAATGTTGAACTGAAACCAAGTGATTTCCAAGAAAATGAGTTAGAATCATTAGAAAATCCTTGTTCTAGGTTCAAGTTGACTTCCAATAGCCAGGATAGGTTGTGGGAGATAACACTATTGAAGGCATGTTGAATCCTGGAATTTGGCGAAGCCTGGAATTTTATGAAAACCGCCAAAATCTATAATCTGCATTTTTAATTCCTATGAATCTGAAACCTATCTCTAACATATTGACGGTATTTATACAAGTATAACTTAGAGTAACTTATATGTTTTATTTGTATAAATCCTTCTGCTACTGAGCTGAAAAAATGATTAAATCCTCTCGCAAATAAGAAATGAGCTTGATAATGATGTTGTTTTTCAGCTTTTAGATGCTGAAAGAAACAGTGTTGATAGTTTTTTTCAAAAACTTGCGAGTTTTTACTATAGACTCATTGATTTTTCAGCAAGTTTTTCTTGGTATAACTTGCCAACCAAAAAAATTTGGCTATTATTTGGCGATTTTTCCATCAATGCTCAGGTGTTCATAATGAATTTGATGGCTTGTGAGGATTAGAGACATGTAAACCTATTTGCCAAAAAAATCATGATGAAGGTCTTTGCCTGAAATCACATAATGACTAATCATGAAACTATTTATACCAAATGCACAAGACTCGGATTAGCTATAAAATGACTTAAATACGAAAGTCCAAATTTTGGCTAGTTGAAAATGGAACCAACAAGTTTAAAATTAGATTTATTTACAAATCAAAATAAGCAAATGCAATTTTTATTCACCTGTATAGTCCAATATATACAAAATAATATTAAATGTCACCAAAACAAATCTATTTATTTGGAGTAAGCAAATGTTGATTCTGAAGCCTTGGCTCAAGCACAATTTTTTATGAAACCATTGGAAACTGTAAACCGCTGTTGATGAAATCCTAAATAGGAATATGCTGAACATGAGTAATTTGCAATTGAAAATAATAAAATTTGAATGAAATCACATAAATTTGTTGTTTTATTTAACAAAAAATGGAATGATATCTAAAACTAGAAAAATATTGGTTGAAATTTCAGGAAAAGAGTGTCAAAATAGGAAATATTTATGTCTGATTTTTTTTGTTGAATCACATGATATTCAACAAAAAAGTCAGGCAGAAAGGTGAGATTCAAAATCTTGTGATATATCACGAAACTTTCCTTTAATCCATGTTTATGAGCATAGAAGATCTATAAGCTAAGTTACACGGGTACCCCTCCCCCCCCTCCGGACCTCGAACTGGTTCGAACCGGTTCAAGATTCGGGTCCGGTTCGACCACGGTTCGCCCAGGGTTCGATTTTCGAATCCTGGTTCGAACCCGGGCGGACCAGTCTGGGAAAATCGAACCAGGTTCGAACCCAGCCAAGAACCTGCCCACGGATGCGAAATTAAAGTTATTTATTTGCATTTTAAAATAATTTTTGGGGTCCACGTACCCTAAAAAGGTGTTATGAATTGGTTTTTTGCTCTCTCATAGTCATTTTTTGTTTCTAAATAGGTTGTTTTGCCTTGAAGGAGAGCACATAAGTTTTTGAGCAAGCATCCGGTTGTGCAAGGAGGAGTTTGAAGATTGACTTGTTGGTGTTCTTGAAGTGTTTGTGCATCATTTATACACATTTGCAAACTTGCAATGGCTGGAAAAGGACCAAGAGGTAAGATCTTATTCCATTTACTATTGTTTTGTTCTAGTTTTTCCATTTTTTTTTCATTTCTCTTTCAATCTTCATATGTTCTAAGTTCTTGAATCTTTTCCATTATTTCAAAATTCGTCATTTTCTTGCATATAGATTATGAACATATATCTAATTAGTAATTTATTGCCATAGGGAAAGGTTCGAAAGTAATGTCATCTACCTCTTCATCAATAGGCAACACCGAACAAAGAATGGAAACCAACTCTGATTCTCCTCTATGGAAGTATGTAGAGATTATAAAACCCATTCCAGGAGGTGGTGCATTCCGTTGGAGATGTCGAGGATGTGATGTAGAAAGAAATAGTTCTTATTATCGTGTGGTAGGCCATCTATGTGGTTATACTGGAAGAGGAGTCAAGAAATGCCTTGGCAAAAATGGTGTCCCAATACCAAATCACACCGTGTTAAAATATATTGAAGAGCATGAGGCAGCAGAAGAGAGAGAAGGACACAGGGCAATAGAACTCAGTAGTAGTAGCAATAAAAGTAAAAAAGCTAAGGGAATGCAGCCCCCCTCAGATGTTATTGTACAAGACCATCCCTTCTTCAATACTACAATGGACACTGACACTGAATCTGTCCCCATTGTACACAAAAGAAAGGGGCCAATAGAAACTTCTTTTCAAAACAAGGCTCGGGATATTGCTGACATTAAGGTGGGAAGATGCCTCTATGCAAATGGGTTGTCTTTTAATGTTGTCCGCTCTCCGTTTTGGAAGGACATGTTGAGGGGTGCCAATGAAGCTCCAAAAGGGTATTGTAGCCCCGGTTATGAGAAAGTGCGCACCACCTTGTTGGATATGAGGTCCAACGGGTTGAAAATCAATTGAAGCCCATAAGGGACTCATGGGTTGAAACAGGGGTGACAATTGTTTCAGATGGCTGGAAGGATTCTAGGAACCGTCCCTTGATCAATGTCCTTGCCGTGTCCCCTAAAGGGGCAATGTTTCTGAAAGCGGTGGATTGTGAGGGCAAAGTAAAAGATGGGCCATTTATTGCTAATATCTTAATTGAGGCCATTGAACAAGTGGGTGCAAGAAACGTTGTCCAAGTCATAACGGACAACGCAAAGAATTGTAGAGCAGCAGGTTGGTTGAATCACGATATCCACATATCTTTTGGACACCTTGTGCAGTCCATTCACTCAATCTTATGCTACAAAAGATTGGGAACCAAATTGAGTGGATCAAAACAGTGTATGAAGAGGCTGAGGACATACAAATGTTTGTCACAAACCACCACATGACTCAATCTCTTTTCAGGAACTACTCAAAATTGGAGCTATTGGAGGTAAATGAACTTGAACTCAAATTAGTAATTTAATTTTTAATATTTGACAATTTCTGATTTTTCATATTTTACTTGTGCAATTGCCAATGTGTATACTTTTCTTAGTTTTCTAAAATATGTATCTAATAGTTGTTTTTTGCTCTAATTTATGTCACAGGTTGCTGAGACCCGTTTTGCATCACATATAATCGTCTTAAGACGACTTGTGCAAGTGAAAGATGCACTTCAAGGTATGGTAATCAGCAACAATTGGGGTGTATGGAAGCAAAATAACACTGAAAGGGCAAACAAAATAAAGGATAGGCTATTGGCTGACTCATGGTGGGAACGTGTGGAATATCTCCTTAAGATCACCGAGCCCATTATGAGCATGCTTAGGTACACTGACATGGATAGGCCTTGCCTTGGAGAGATCTATGATGGCATAGACTCAATGATCGAGAAGATCAGGCAAGTTATAAATGAGCAGGAGCAAGATCCGCAAGAGACCTTTTTCAAACAAGTGCAAAAAATTATTGATGAAAGATGGAACAAAATGACCACTCCATTACATTTGCTTGCCTATGCCTTGACCCCCAAATACTAGAGCTCACAATATTGTGATCTACCAGGAAGGTTGCCACCATACAGAGATATGGAAGTGTCTGACGGGTACCAGGCAGCATTTAGAAGAATATTTCCTGATGATGATATAAGAGATGTAATCATGGATGAGTTCATAGCATTTGTCAATGCTACAGGTCTAAGTAATGATGCTCTTCGTCATCGGTTCAAGAAGCATGCTCATGGTTGGTGGTACCTCCATGGCCAAAAATTCCGAACATTGCAGCCCCTTGCAATCAAAGTTATATCACAAGTAAGTTTTATTTATTTTTAAATTAGCTCACTTTATCTTCAAAAGAATTTTTTAATAAGATTGAATTAATTCCTTTTTAATTGCCTACCCTATGTTGTCTTTATAGGTTGCTAGTTCTTCTGCATCAGAAAGAAATTGGAGCACCTATTCTTTCATCCACTCGGTGAAGCGCAATAGGTTGTAATAAAAAAAAGCCGAGAACCTGGTATTTGTGCATAACAACTTGCGCCTTCTTTCACACAAGAGTCAAGAATACAAAGAAGGGGAGACAAAGAAGTGGGATGTAGATGCAGAGATTGCGGACTTGGATGCTTCCACTGCTGCGCTTACAATTGATGATTTTGATAACTTTGATGCCAATACCATTGTTGATTCTGCTGCTGATCCCATTGGCCTTGGTGCAAGTAATAGCGTAGGCGAAGAAGGAGGAGATGAAGAAGAAGATGAAGAAGAAGAAGATGAATATGAAGAAGATGAAGATGAAGAATGAAGAACTTAGAACTAGAAATTCAAAATTTTAATAGATTTTCATTCTATTAGTTACTGTTAAACATTGAATGTGAAACAATGACACTTGAACTTGATATTTTAAATGTTTTGAATCTTTCATCTTTGATGTTGAAGTTGATTGAATTATGTTACTATATGATGGTATGCTCACCATGATACATTGATATGTTATTGTTTATGCTGTTTTAAAGTTTTAAATGTGTTTATGGTACTATGCTACATTCTAATTTTAACTCATGCTTCATAAAAATGTATATATATATATATTTATAATTTTTACATGTTTTTGTACTAACGAACCCAAACGAACCCAAACCCCTTTCCAAAATTTCGTCGAACCAGCGAACCGGTTCTCGAACCCGAACCCGGAACCGAACCACGAACCGGCAACTTAGTCTATAAGCAATTAAGGTGATATATGGCATGCTAGAATATTTTAGGGGTGTGGCGGAGGGCAACATGGAGCTTGTGTGGCCATACGTACTGCTTGTTTGAGTCTTCTTCCTCTATATTTATATGTTGGCCCCAATTTTCTCTAATCAAAACAGTAGCTCCTCCATGCCTTTTGCCACTATCAGTTCTTTCATTCAAAACTGATGCTTTTTTACATCACTCAAACTCTGGAATTTTACATCTGTTTGCATTCATGTCTATATTTAAGAAAGATAATGTCTTTACCTTTAGCTTAGGGCCCTTCCCTTTGTGCTCTTCTCCATGGGTAACCTTTGCAACTCAATCTAAGCAGAGTTATGTGTAACCTTTCCAACTTAATCTAAGCAGAGTTATGTGTTCTTGGGGAGCCCCAAGTTCCTATTTCTTATGTGTCATTTTGTTGTTGATTTGGGCCCTACCATTTGTAAACAAACCCATTTTCCACATCTCTTCTTGCTGAATTAGGGTAAGATCCTCATCAAAGTATTTGCATGTGCCTTTGGGGAACCCCTTGCTCAATATCATAATTTTGTCTTCTATGTTTCAAGTAACCATTATATGCTTGCTCATGTTATCTTTTGTGCTTGCTGAATTATTCCATACTCTAAATGATCTTTAAGGAAGTCCCTTGTTATTTTTTTTGAATTTTTCCCTTTTTCCACTGTCTTTTAACCCTTTAATGATGATATTTTCTGCCTTCTCATTTCTGTCTTTCTCTTCTTGCCTCCTTAGATGTTTTTCTATGAGCTCACTTGGCATGTTTGATGGCCCCTTTACTACTTGTGTCCATGACTGGACCTGTTCTATTTGTTCTCTTAATTGGTTTTCTTTTAATGTCATGTTTTCTATTGCAGATTGTTTGTGGGTTATTATCTCTTTCAGTTCCACTTAATTTGCTTTGTTCTGTTGTTTTCATTTTCTTTAATGTCTGCCATTTCAAAATCAGCCCATATTCACCTTTTTTCATGTTAAACTGTAATTTTTGTGGCTGCTCTCTGAGTGATTTGTTCTCCCTTGCTAGTTTTAGATTATTTTTTGTGATCACATATATCTTGAAGATATGCTATTGAGAACATAATCAATGCCAGCACCATTTCCATGAGGGAAAGTGCATAAATCTATGAATAATGATGAGAGCTAATTAAGAACGTGGATTCTGAGATACTGCCAGATGGAGAAGGTGATTACAATAAGCTGTGGAAAGACAGTTCTTGCCTGCTGAAATCCTTGATAAACCAAACTCATTTGCATCTAAATCCTAAGGAAAATCTCTTCATTAGCAAGATTATGAATGGACATCTGGAGGGTGTGGGTGGAAGCATTCAAGTCTTGAGAAGGATAAAATCACCCAATTAGGAGTATTGGGAAATCCTTGGATAAAGAAAAGTAAAACTAAAAGTAAAGATTTGCCTCTATATAAACAACATACGTGTAAGAGACAAGCAGGAAATAGACTGTAGCAGTGCAAATATCCTGAAGCATGGGCATGCCCCGTTGACCTTGGATCACATAACTCTGGAGTGTAAATTAAAATGCTAAATACAGAATCCTAGATCAGATGTTGTTGCGAAAGAATGAACCACTGCTCTTGAACCATACGCATTTCCTAATCTACAGGTCTCACATTGGAAGGTAGAGGTGCAGACATAACTTGTAACTGTAGCGAGAGCCCTGAGCTTGTGGATTTCAATAAGAATGATAACATCCCTAAAAACAATAGCATCTTGAAAGGTACTTGGAGAGGACCATACAAGATCGTTTCAATTTTAATGGGCATGCCCCGTTGACCTTGGATCACATAACTCTGGAGTGTAAATTGAAATGCTAAATAAAGAATCCTAGATCAGATGTTGTTGCGAAAGAATGAACCACTGCTCTTGAACCATATGCATTTCCTAATCTACAGGTCTCACATTGGAAGGTAGAGGTGCAGACGTAACTGTAGCGAGAGCCCTGAGCTTGTGGATTTCAATAAGAATGATAACATCCCTAAAAACAATAGCATCTTGAAAGGTACTTGGAGAGGACCATACAAGATCGTTTCAATTTTAATAGGCAATGGGGATGTTATACCCACCAAATGAGACTCAAGAATGTAGTCATGTAAACAACCCAAAGCGTCATAATCTTTGGGTTTGGGTATCACAAATAATAACATTGCAGTCATTAATAATGGGTCACTTTTCTTTTTTGGCAGCAACAACCAAATAATTAGCCTTTTGAAGCTTCTCCACCTGAAATCATGTGAGAACAACATTCTGAAATACTTTCAGAGAGATAAAACTATTTTTTCGCTGTAATACATTGTAAATGCTATCAATTTCATTGGAAGTGATCACAAGGGTGTAATGTGGAGTCAAACAAGCTCTGTCTAGGGAGATTTCTTTCGGAGACCTTGAAGGAAGCTGTGACATACCTGAAGGGGCTCAGTTGTGTTAGGAAGCCTAGGAACCTGGAGATTAAATGCTTTGGCAAGTTGATCCTCCTCTTTATTAAATTTGGCCTGAGAACTATTGCAGAAACAGGAGGGATTTCTAACCATCTTTAACCACTTAAACTGACAGGCGTTTTATTCATTCACCTCTTTCTTGACAGCATCTTGATGTGCTGTTGTTTTTACCTTAAGATGCTCATAGTTTAGGAACAACTTGCTTTTTACAATCAAGGAAAGAGTCTCTCGGCATTGCTGGAAGTGTGAATTGATGGCAGAATTATTGATGACTATGTTAAATAATATTTGAGTATTCTGTGATGTTGGTGCCATCAATTTGTCAAATAATTAACCAGAATAGGGCTTTTTATTAATTTGTTGTTACAGCCAATTGTTTATCGCTAAATGAAAAATGAAAGTTCATTAAGTTATGCTTTGTTTGAGAAACCTTTTTGAAATTTAAAGAAAATACTTCAGTTTTCAGACTGTTTATAAACTCATTGTGCTCTGACACTTCCAGATTTTATCTGGTTGAGTTGAAGAAAACTTGTTTCTCAGCTTCTTTAAAGGTTGCAAGCTTCATATTCTGTACTTCTGGTAGTATAGCTGGATTCTTATTGTCTTGAGCTTCTTTTACAAACCAGGCGTGTGCACAAAGATTTGCCCAATGTGTTGGAGCTAATGGAATGGTCATTTCGGCGGGAACCTCCGAGATATGGCTTGCACATTACTTTTCAGGATTCACTTTTTCCATTTGTATCTATCTTCAAGCATCAGGTAGTTTCCAACGTTCAGACATGCCATTAAATTTTTAGTTTCTTTGTGAGCATATGTGACAAGTACAACTGTACTGATAATTGTTTTTTACATTTTAGCATTGATTTGATGGTTCAGGGTGATTTTTTTAATTTTTTAAAGGCACAACCACTTTGTGCTGTTTAAATTTTCTAAGGAGATGTTTGAAGGCTATTTCAAAATTATGCATATCTTTACATGTTCTGTGGCCATCTTTTCCTTGCTTTATTTGTCCTAATTATATTGTTGCATTTATTGAACAGTGTTGTTTGTATGATGCAGATGAATAACACTGCTGGAAATTTGTTACTTTATGCAATAACAACTTCAGGATTTGCATACCTGATCAAATTAAAGTCTTTAGCTGCTTATCGGTCTGGAGAAATTTTACATAACAATGAGCTGATACAGCTTGATTTATCTGAGAATCTTGCTTGCTTAGATAAAATAACAGCAGTAACTGTAGCTGCTGGCATATTGTGCGTAGGAGGCCAAAATGGGTCTATTTTGTGTCATCAACTTGGTCAACTTGATCAGAGTGCTCACGGTATTGTAGAATATGAAAAATTCGATTTATTATTCTTGTTCATATGTCATTTCAAGAACTTATTCCTTTTCCGTTGTGTACCGATGAACAATATTTAAAGTTTTTGGATGCTGGATACTGTTTTTTAGTATGTCTAACAGACATGTCATTTACATTAATCAATTAATTTGAACACTGTGTTACAAGGTTTGTTGAGAACCCAGCTTATACTGGAACTGGTTTGAACTGGGTACAGATGGATTTTCATTTATCCCATGTACACCAGGCCAAATCCAGACAACATGAAAATAGTAGAAATAGCTTAAAAAAAACCTCACTCATACTAGTGGTCAAAAATAACTTCCAAGGCAATGCCATCTTGATTTATCTGGAACGTATGATAATTGACATTTAAATATTAATTACCATAGATGTTCAATCTTCTGTATTTTATTTTGTATATTTTCTGCAAATTATGGATTTTTATATACATATATCTAATTTATACATATACATATATAGATCCAAATACAATATATATATATATATATATATATATATACTAGAAACCATAATTTGCACAAATATACAGAAAATTAAATATAGAACATAGCTCATAATTACAACTATAATGCTATGCTCCACGGGGACGCGTCCCCTGCCTCTGTACCCTAGTACCCGTACCGGGTACGAAACGGGGACGCGGGTACGGATTTTGGCCGTACCCTGTGACGTCCTTTTTTTGAAAAATTCAGAAACGTCCCCGAAACGGCCAATTTTTTTGGGCAGGAAACTTGGGGACGGCCAGCAGTATCGGGGACAGTTTTGCCGTCCCCTATCCGTCCCCGAAACTGCTGGCCGTCCCCTTTTTTCCAGTCAATCTGGTAAAGGCAAAGCATCCCCAAAAAAATATTTTTTCCTAATTTTTGTTGTTCGTGTGGCCCCTAGTCATCTTAAAGACACAATAACAATATGCAACCCATATTTGGTCCATTAAAACACTAACTCTTCTACTCATTTTTCGATTTAACATACTTGCTAAGAGGAAGGAAGAAAACATAAGAGCAGTAGCAGCAATGAGCAAAGATTGTGTTTAGTGAGGCAAGACTGCGTTCGGTATTTACTATTTACTAACTATTTTAGTTGGACTTTTCTTTATTTCATTCTGATTTCAGCATGATACTTGAAGCCTTCAGGCATTTTAATTTTTGCTATATATGTATGTGATATTGTTATAATGGAAGCGCTTAGTATTTGCCATTTGATAATATTCCATGTATTTATCTTCTAAAATGTCTATGGTGAATGGTTTATCAATGTTATGATATACATATTTGAATTTTGTCTCTATATTAAAAAAAATCCACTATGTTTTTAATCGCCGTCCCCTGATGTCCCGTCCCCTAAATTTTGGCTTCGACCCGTACCCGTACCGGAAACACGTCCCCGTCCCCTAAAACGTCCCCGTCCCGGAAACTCCGTGGAACATAGCTATAATGTATTGTCAAATTTTACATATCAGTTTGGGTTTGCTCATTTGGGGTTCAGGTTTGTTGCTACAGCGATTTGTTTTCCAGGTTTAGTATGATTGTGTTTGTTTGTAATAGTTATATTGTAAAGTCTGGAAATTAAAATGAAAATGTCAATTGCCATATGTTACAAATAATTTAGTTTGAGTTTGCTGATTTTGGGTTCAGGTCCCTCTCTTATTGAGATGTAAACCATAAATGACCGAACTGAAGTCGAAAGTAAGAACAAATTGTCCCCAGTTATTAAAGGCATTCAGGTCACAAAACATGACAGTTGTTTTCTCTCTTTCTAAGAAGGCTTAGATTCTTTAAGTAATCTTTATGAGTTATTATGTTATTTTTATTCCATTTTTTATTAGGCGCCATGGATTGGATTTTATTGGTTGCTTCTCAATTGACGAGTTTGAAGGTATTTTATTTTTATAAGATTGATCTAGAGGCCTTTACATTAAGAGATAAACTAAACACATTATGCATTATATACTAAGGAGATTATTAAGATAATAGATAAGCTTCTATTATTAGTTAATAGTTATTTCCTTTAGCCTATATTATTACGAGTTTGAAGGTAGATAACTGTTTGTTTTTTTTCCGCTAGAATAGAAAGTCTATTCTTTACGATTGTTTCCTAAGGAAACATCGTTTCATTCTTTTGTATATATTGACCTCTCGGTCTTTGTCAATATCAAGCAAGTATTTTACCAATTACATTGTAATATGGTATAAGAGCCAATTCTTTGAATTTTTTTGAAAAATTTAATAATTTCTTGTTTAAAATTAAGAGAGCAATATTTTTTGAAATTATTTTCTGTGATATTTTCTTTTTATTTCCTTTTTTTGCAACTGCCGTCTGTTTTTTGATTTTGTGCACATTTCTGCCATTTTTTGTGGCTTTTTTTGCAGCAGGGTCATTTGTTATCAAAATTCTAATTTTTTGTACCAGATCAATTTGTTTTTATAATTTCTTCGTGGGTTTTTTCGAGATCTCAACTGGGTTGTCTGTTTTTTTTGAGTGCCTCAATTTTCAAGCCAGCGGATTTTGAGATCGACAAAATATTCTTTTTGGTTTTTTTGAGCTGTCTTCTAGGTACCCCTTCAAATGTTTTGGGTCTTGCATTTTTTTGCCTTAAAGTACGCGCCTTCACAATTTTTTACGCCTTTTCATTGAAAAATGTTCTTTGGCATCTTTGACTAATATTTTGCTCTATAGCAATTTCAAAATTCATTGGTCCGAATTATGGCACTTGGAGGCAACATATCATAGAAATTGTTGAATGTCGAAATATTGATCAGATTGTCCTGGGTGTTACACAGCGTCCGAATGCCCCTGGTACTGATCAAGATACATGAGATTTGAATAATCGGGAGGCGATGATGCTTCTCAAATTATCTGTAGTTGATAATCAACTCTATCATTATCCATTTGACAAGACAGTTGCCGAGATATGGGCACATTGCAAAAATCTTCATGAGACTTCTGACAAAAGCAGAGCTTTCTTCTTGAAGAACACTCTATTTTCTATTATCATTGATGAGTGAACATCGCTTTAGGTTCACTTGAATAGGATTCAGTAAATTCGTGATTAGTTGCTTGCCATTGGTTGCAAGATGGTGGAAGAGAACATTGTGGTAATCACTTTGAGGAGTTTACCCAAGTTCGATGAGTATTTTATTAAGATTCTCAACATCACTTCTTCTGGTGTTGATTTGAAATTCATAGAGCTTTGCACACACTCCTACTTCAACAAGATCGATGGAAACAACAGTTCAGTAGCAGTTCCAACTCCACCTCTTCAGAGCAAGCCTTTGCTGCTTAATCCTTTCAGAAGGATAAAGCCAAGTCTCAGTAGTCTTCTCAGCAGAAATCCTTTGCTCCAGATTCAGAAGGCTCTTCAAAGAACATTCAATGCAACTATTGCCACAAGTTTGGTTACATGAAGGTTGAATGTCAGATACATTTAGCTACCCAATCTAAGCAATCAGGTTCATAGCTCAAAGCAAACAGTGCAGAGCATATTGAGCAGACAGAATCTGCCATTTTCTCCTTCATGGCTAAAATGCCTGCAGATGATGTGAAGTCATCTTCCTGTTATATTGATTAAGGTGCCTCTCATCACTTCACCCACTGCAGAGACTGGTTCACTGATTACCATCCTTATTCAAACTTTGTTATTTTTGGTTGCGGAGAAGAGTACATAGTTGTTGGCAAAGGCAACATTCGGATTCAGTTTTTTGGGAGGAATCTCATTATCCTTGATGTGTACTACGTTCTAGGTATGGAACTATATCTACTCGCAGTCAGTTAGTTACTATAACATTTTCCATAGTTGAATGTCACCTTCAGCTCACATTAGTGTACCATCATTGATAGGGTGACTTAGTCTATATTATTGTAGTGGGTCTTGAGGATCATGGTCTTTTTTGACTTACTGATTCTGGTGATTCTTTGGACTTAGCTATGGCTGCTTTGCGGTCTTCTATTAGCACACTTTTGCATTAGCGGTATGGGCACTTAAATGTTTATTATCTCTCTCAGCTTGCTTGGGAAGAGCTTGTCCTCGGTTTGCTAGAGGTTTAGACTCAACAACTTGGAGCATGTGATGCATGCCAGGTTTGGAAGCAACATTGCACACCTTTCACCAGTCGCAATTCATGGTGAGCTTCTCAGGTACTTTAGCTTGCTCAAGCCAATATCCATGGCCCTATGGCCACTCCTTCCGTTCTTGGGTCTAGGTATTTTCTGTTGTTTGTTGATGATTTCAGTAGAAAAATGTGGGTATGTTTTTTTAAAAAGAAATCATATGCATTTCCTAAATTTCAGAAGTGTAAACCTTTAGTTGAAAAAGTCTGGGAAATCTGTTGTTACTCTTAGATCAGAAAATGAGGGGGGAGGAAATTTGTTCTAATGCATTCTCTAGCTTCTTGGATACTCATGGTATCAAACGTTAGTTAACCACACCCCACACACCACAACAAAACAATGTAGTCGAACGTTGGAACAAAATAATCACCGAGATGGCTTGATCTATGCTCAAACATAGACATGTTCCAAAGAAGTTCTGGGCAGAAGTAGTTAACACTATAGTTTATCTTTTAAATTGGTCAGCTACAGTGGCGGTCAAAGGTAAAACTCTAAAAGAGGCTTGGTCAGGCCGCAAGCCTAGAATCATTCACATGAACGTTTTTGGCTCTCTTGCTTTTGTTTGGAATCCTAATGAGTCATGCACCAAGTTGGATGCCAAGAGTCAAAAACTCATGGTTGCTAGATATAATAGTCTTCACAAAGCCTACTGCTTGATTGACACTAAGTCATCTCGCCTCTTGTACAGTGGTGATGTAGTCTTTGATGAACAACGAGGACTATTCATGCCTGTTTCCCTTGATCTTGATCCAGCAGACCAACCTATGAAGGCTCATGATTTGAGAGTTAGGCTTCCATTAGGTCCACCCAGTGGAGGGCTCCAATAGCTCCCACGGCTCTAGGGATACTAGTCATCCTTGTACAAATACCTCTAGCTTCTCTTATAGGATCACCTAGATTTGTAGATGCTTCACCTGAGTTTGATCTAGATTGTTCTGATGAGGAATCTGATTATAGAGTGTCTCCTGATACTAATATTGGTCATTGTCCTCTTTGGCCCAAGTGGTGGGCTAAGACACTTGCTGATCTTTGTGATGATGAGCTCATTGATGGGAGAACAACTCAAAAAAAGAGCAAACCTATAGAGAGTTAATTTTGTTCTTATGGCCAACATTCATAGTGTGTTTGAACCTCAAACATATTCCCGAGGCTAAAGTAATTCTAGAATGGGAAGAAGCTATGACATTTGAACACTAGAGCTTGTTGAAGAATAACACCTGGGTCCTTTCTAATCTTCCACCAAGGAAGAAACCCATTGGCTACAAATGGGTTTACAAACTCAAATACAAATCTGATTGTGTTTTCGATAAGCACAAAGCTTGTTTATTTGCAAAGGGCTTTTCTCAGTGTCAAAGCATTGATTATGAGGAGACCTTTGCTCCTACTGCAAAGATGAGTACAATCAAATTAGTCCTAGCCATTTCAACACAGTTTGGCTGGAAGGTCCATCATATGGACGTTGAGAGTGCTTTACTGAATGGTGACCTACATGAAGAGGTCTACATGACACGACCTCTTGGTTTCAATGTTGTTGGTAAAGAACATTAGGTTCTCAGATTAGTGAAATCTCTTTATGGCTTGAAGCAGGCCCCTTGGGCATGATACATGGAAATTGATAAGTACCCCAATGATCAAGGCTTCTAGAGGAGTTCTTTAGACTCAAATTTGTACATCAAGACTACTGACAGTGACATCATCCTTTTGGTTATTTATGTGGATGATTTTATCATCACTAGCAATTTGACATTTTTGATTTAGGGAATCAAATAGAATTCTTGCCAATCCTTTGATATGACTGACCTTGGGCTCATGCACTATTGCCTAGGTGTTGAGGTTTAGCAAAAGTCTTTTGGTATATTC
Source organism: Cupressus sempervirens (assembly GCA_028749045.1). Taxonomy (NCBI): domain Eukaryota; kingdom Viridiplantae; phylum Streptophyta; class Pinopsida; order Cupressales; family Cupressaceae; genus Cupressus; species Cupressus sempervirens. Next base: position 1,098,499,284 of record CM053785.1, read on the forward strand.
ATCTCTTAGTACAAATATGCCAGGGCTTTGTTAGACCAATTCCGTAAGCAGGATCGCAAGCCTGCTTCTACACCCATGGAGAAAGGTCTCAAGTTATCTGCCAAGTCTAATTCTCCTCCTGTTGATGATACTACATACAAGCAACTAGTAGGCAACCTCATCTACCTCTCTGCTACTAGGTCTGATATTAGCTTCGTAGTCAGCTACATCTCCCTCTTTATGACAGCTCCTAAGGCAAATCATTGGATGACAACAAAGCGTGTGCTTCATTATCTGAAGGGCACTTTAGATTATGGGCTTCTTTGCACTCAGAGTTCTAATCTACACTCAGTGGGTTCATAGATTCAGATTGGGCAGGCTTTGTTGATGACAAAAAGTCACGTTTTGGATATATGTTTAGTTTGGGATCTGTAATGTCCACATCTTTTTAGCCTCTTAGTGTAGTTTTTAGCCTTTATATTCTCCAAAGGCTAAGTGGAGAAATAAGGAGAAATTAATTAAATTAATTTCTTATAAAGCCATTAAATAAATTAAAATTAAAAGGTGACTTTATATTTAATTAATTTAATTAAAAGGGACTAAATTTAAATTAAATAAATTAAAAGAATCTTTTAGAAGGAGGAATTAAATATTATTTTATTTCTTCTAGAAGGAGGTCCATCTATTGGAGGAAAATAATAAATAGGGAGGGCAACCTCATTGTTGAGCATCAAATGTGTTGCTTTCTACTCTTCCAGATAACTTGTGGAGCCAAGGGTTTCTACAGTTGCTACATTGATCATTGGGAACAAGCACTCCCATTGATTTACATAATTGAGGCGGTGAAATATCTTCCGAAGGGTTGTGGGTGTTAGAGAAGACAAATCAGTCTTTTCATTGTGTCGAATTTGTGGCCTAGGGCCAGGTTTGTGAAGGACTAAGTTGGATATTGCTACAGGAACTCTTCTATAGTTTTGCTGCTACAGTTACTTTGCTACAGTACCGCTACTACAATATCGTTGCTACAGTGATGCTGCTACAGTAACTTGCTACAGTGACACTGCTACATTGCCACCGCTACAGTAATTCGCTACAGTGTCATTGCTGCTACAGGAACTTGCTACAGAAAAAATTCAAATTCCCTTGAGCAGTTTCCCAGGTTCCTATCTATTTCATTTGTAATGCATGGAGGTTAGATTGAATATTTTAGGGCATGTGAAGAATTTAGAGATCATTTGTAATATGATTTATATCAGAGTTTTACATCAGAATTGTTGCCCTAATGTCTTATTGATGTAGATGCATACTTTCCTATTTGTAATTAGTGTTATACAAAAACATTTGTTGGTTGTTTGTAGTTTTGCAAGCATATCAATTAAAGTTTGGCATTTAGAAAGTAATCATACTTTAGATCTGCAATATATATATATATATATATATATATATATATATATATATATATATATATATATATATATATATATATATATATATATATATATATATATATATATATATATATATATATATATATATATATATCCCTTGTGTGCAAAGGGTTTGACGAAATTCCCAAGTTAGCAATTAGGGAATAAAAATCAGAATTGCACAAGATCTTACAGTGGTATAAGAGCTTGCTTGCAAAGTGTTTGACAAAATGTCAAACAACTGAATTAGAGAAGAATTTGTGGTTGATGAAGTTATAACCGGTTGGGGTTATTACATTGGTATTAGTACTAAATCCTGCCATCTCGAGGGTTTAGCAATCACATGCAGCCACCTGGGGTTGGCTCTCACATATTTCACACTCGTAGGCAAGCTTTGTTTGACAGGGAAGAAGATTTTGATAGGCAATCGGACACTATGGGTGACAGGCAAGAGCGTAGCCCACCAAGAGACAATAGGAATGAGGATCAGGAAAGAAGGGAATTTTACGGAGCAATGTGTTGGTTCGAAAACTGCAAATTGGAATCCTCCGAGCCTTGCCTGCTCGATGTTGAGATATCCAACCAGTTAAGGCCAACTTGACAGGATTGATCAATGCAATCCAAATCCCTTGCGCTTCTGGCTTTGCAAGACCAAGGCGGGTGTACCTGATTTTGGACAAAACACCTAGATCCAAGATGCTTATAGCAAATTGATTAGAATGCGAATGCGAAAAAGTTTCCCAACAGCTAGAATTACAGAAAACTTTGAACTTGCAAATTATGAATTAATAAATAAATGTGATAATGTTTTAATTAAAGAATAAATGCAACAAATGAATATATTAATTCCTCAATGGAAAGAAATGAAACAGTTGCCAGCATATGGATTATGAATCAAGAGTAAAAGACCAGAGCTTAATTAAATGGGCAATCAGAGTCAATATAAGTTGAAATGTACAACTTTATAAAGTTCACTGTATTTAAAGTTTAAACTATAAACAATTCTAACAATTCAAATGTGATGGATCAATTATATAAACGCAATTTTAAACTAGTCTAGGATGCATTCTAACTCCTGCAGAGACAAACTTGACATAAATACGGAAACAATAAAATATTTCACAATATTTATGTTTATCAAATTCAAAATGCAATAATGACCCAGTCCACTTATCCGAATATTAAAATATTTATAGAAATTAATAAAAAACATTTATAAAGGACACAACTTAATAATAATTTTAAAACTCTAATGCAAATAAATTAAAATAAATATTTCTTATTGATCCGGAAATAAAATTGTACAAGAGACACTCCTTACAGATGATCCATCCAATAAAGTTTTGATTTCAGAATCACACAATAATTCATTCGATAATCCACCATCCACAGGCTTAGTTCAAAAAATCATTTCTTTATCAATAAAAGAATAAAAATATATCATTGAGCATAGGAGAGGTAAAATTTTAAAATAAAAATAATGAATTGTCTCCTTTGATTTACATCTCTTATATTTATAAATAATGAAAAGTTGTAATCGGATAGGCATACCCCTTCATGATACCTAATTACAACTGTTTGGTAATGAATTTAAAACAAATAACGATAATCTAAGGAGGTGGCTTTAAAAATTATAATGGGTCTTCTAGAATTATTTGATGAATTAAATAATTAATTCATGATTTTATATCTCATTTCTCCATATATATCCAACCTCTGGCTATTTGAACAAGAAACCGAATCGTGAATATCTGGATGCAATGGTGGATTGGGCGGGCCGCGACATGTTCTACACAAAAACATTATCGTCCCCTCATACCTTTTCCTAAAGTTGACAGGGCTGGATAAGCAATTAGGTTCCTCCGCTCTAGCATGCGTCTCCAGACCTAACGACATCATAGAACGAAAAGGCCACCTGGAGATCACAATCCATCATTCTCCTTTCGCTTAACCATGTAATGAGTTTGCCACTATTGATATTTGACATCTTGGTTCAAAATGTGTTGCTCCCATGGTAATTTTTCATCGCCTGGTGAGGATCTTTCTTCTGCATATTTTCGTGTTTCATCATTAATCCTGCAAAAAAGAAAAAGTATTCATTAAAATAAAACCATAAAATACAATCTGAGAAGACAAAGGCTTCTCAAGGCTTCTTCTAGATGAAGAATGATCTCCCAAATGAATCCAAGGTGCAGAAATCATGTGACTTCAGATTGGTATGCTGGTTGATCTGTACAACTGTAATTTAATGCTATTCCACTAATTTCACCTGAACATTTTTTGGAATCTGGACTGCACAATATTGACAACTATAACTCTCTTCTCATCTGTTAGGCATGACCAGAATGAAAGTTCATTGGATAATGTATAATTAGGTATGGTATTACCAACATTATTGAACAAACTTTCAAACTCATCATTAAGAATGTCATTGCTTACACTCGGCTGATCACTAAAATATTTCCATCTGCACACTATTACTTTCCAGATGCACAATCCTTAAGCGCTTGGTGTACTAGAATATTCATGATCTCCAACCTTATCAACTTGCAAGATACTCAGCTGGATGATATCCCAACCAAGTGGACATATAGCATGAAATATGATCTGCCTGGCTTCCCTGGACTGGTAAAATCAGAGATGATGCTGTGTTTGATTACACTTGGTCATTGTTTTTATTTATCAATAACGCTTCTGTACTCTGGATGCTATCCATCTCCTTGTGGCTTCCTTAACTGCTTAGTTGCATATATATTGGCATTGTGGTGGAGATGTTGAAGCTAATCACGATCAGCTGAAGACATCAGTAGGCCTGTGTTAATAGGTTCACTTTGTCAAACTCCAAGGTAGTTTTGATGGTGTGATAAGAAGAAAACCAACATACTGAGTTGGATGATAAGATCCTTCAGATACCAGCAATGAGGAGCCGAACACTCTGAATCCCTGCAAGTTCAAGCATATAATTGCAAAAAGAATACTTGATTTTCTGATGTTGAGGACAACCCCTTGAAGCGCATACCTGTCTGTCTTGACAAATGTTCCCTGGTAATCAAAGAACAATTTCAAAATTATTATGCTCCTTAGGTCTGTACATATTTGTATGAAGTGGAAACATAGTATGAGAAGACCTTGTTACCAATCCATTCCCAAGAAGAAGAACTAGAGTTTTGTCCAACTCTTTTATCCATCTACTGAAGGTTTGTATCCATTTCTCTCATAATAATTCAATGAACTTGTTACTTTTGGGTTCAAGAGAAAAAAATGACTTTTGAAAGCATTACGTTTCACACACATCTTTTTACTATGCTGAAACAAATAGAATCCTGAATTGATTGATTTGTCCATTAGCTTGAAATATTTGGACAATATTTCACAAATGGAGGCCTAAAAATTAGAGCTCCATTACAATGGTTATAGGACAAGAGCGGATGGCTCAGGCTTTGTAGGCACTCACTGCCATGGTTGAGCACATGAACCCACAAGACAGACAAAATCAAGAACAAGGCTATAACATGAGTGCAATGGGATCAACTAGAGCTCATAGAACTCTTTTCAGAACAGCAGGCAGGCCCACACGTCCTACCTTTGTTAGAGAGGAAGTAGTACAGGAGCTAGTAGAGGAAGCTGAGGATGAGAGATTTACAGATATCCTTATGGCTGCTAATGATGAATGAGAATTATTGGCACTGTAGGTACGGGAGAGAATGACTTTTGAGAGGTTTGTGAATCAAAGAAGAGAACACTACCATGTAGTCAGACAGAATAGGAGACCTTGTGGTGAGAATAATGAATTAAAGGGAGCTACAGGGAAGCTTTCGTTCACTACATTTGATGGGAGTAGCAGAATGACAGCGCAAGCTTGGATTCACAAGCTTGATACCTTCTTAGCACTGTGACTTATGACAAAAGTGGAGGTAATAAAATATGCCACGCTACATTTAGCGGGAGTTGCACATGATTAGTGGTACCATGGGATGGTTACCCTTCAGCATAACCAAGTGACTTCATATCAGGACTTCGTGGACAGGTTGGTAGAGAGGTTTGATAAGAAGTACCCAAAAGTCTACTCGAGGGAGTTGCCCCAATTGAAACAGACAGGCGAATTGGAGTATTTCATTAGTGACTTTCAGAGGCTATTTGTTATGGTGCCAAATATATCAAATAAGAGATTGGTTGTTTTGTTCACGGAGGGATTATCTGAACCACTGAAGGGTTGGGTAAAAGCCTTTGATCCATTCAATTGCCAGAAGTATGGAACAAGTAGCCCCAGTAAATAAATTTCAGCCAAAGGGTGCATCATCTAGCAAAGACAAACCATTCTTTAAGAAACTTGACAGGAATGAAAAAAAGACTGAAAATAAAGATAAATCATTTGCTCCTTTGGATAGAGAGACATTGAATGATTTAAGGAAGAAAAAACTTTGTTTTTATTGCAAAGGACCCTATGACATGAACCATGACTGTCCCTTGAGGCCAAAGGGGAAAGCAAACAGGGTTATGTGGGCATATTATGAGGATTCTAATTCTGAAAATTTAGACCAGCAATCGAAAAATGAGGAATCAATTGAAGAAAATGAAGGCATAAATGATATAGGTGATGAAAAGATTGAGGGTAGACTTAAGGTGGCCCATCCCACTAGTGTACAACAAGAGGGATCATTCAGAATGAGAGGGATATTGACTGGTCAGCGAGTTATTGCTTTGCTTGATACAGGTGCTACTCACAATTTTATTGATTTCAGATTGATTGAGAGGCGTGGGATTCAGACAACAATTTGAGGGTCTAAGAGTGAGGGTAGTTGATGGCTACATCCTCAAATGAGACAGGAAGATTACAGGTTTGCCCCTAAAGATCAACAATTTTGATTTCAAAGCAGATTTTTATGTTGTTAACATGGGTGATACAGATTTAGTTCGTGGCATGACTTGGTTACATGACATAGGGAAGCTCACTCTCAATTTGGGAGATATGGAGATGAGGTTTCAGTCAGAAGGGAAGACCCATATACTTGAGTTCATTTGTCATAGTGGGTTTAGGATGATGTCTTGCAGATGCATGGAGAGTTTGTTGAGATATGACTAGGTTGAGTCGGCAGCCCGTTGCACTTTTATGCCATCACAAGGGTAGCAAAAATCAGAATATCACCCGGACATACAGGAATTGAGAATCAAGCACTACAAGGTTTTCAGTGAAATACCACCAGGTAGACCTCCAGATAGAGGTATTGAGCATATTATTGAGTTAGAGGAGGGTGTTAAACCCATCATCATCACACCGTACAGGCATCCAAAGAGATTGAAGGATGAGATTGAGAAAACCATTAAGGAACTACTTGCTATGGAGCACATTAGACCAAGTAAGTCTCCTTTTGCTTCTTCTGTGGTTTTGGTGAAGAAGGATGGTACTCTTAGGATGTGCATAGATTACAGGGTCCTGGACAAGAAGACTATCAAAAATAGCTATCCCATCCCATGGATTGATGAGTTATTAGATGAGCTACATGGAGCATGTTTCTTCTCCAAAATTGATTTGAGATCAGGCTATGATCAGATCTGAGTCAGAGAGCAGGATATAGAGAATACGACATTTAGGTGTCATTGTGACCATTTTGAGTTTGTAGTTATTGTCGTCAGGAAATAATGTAACGGGATGTACCTGTCGGGGTAACGGGATGTATGCGTCAGTGTATCGGGAGGTTCCCGATGGTGTATCAGGAGCTTCCCGACGAGGTATCGGGAGGTTCCCGACGGTGTATCAGGATGTTCCCGATAGTGTATTAGGAGCTTTCTGACGAGGTATCAGGAGGTTCCCGACGGTGTATTAGGATGTTCCCGACGGGGTATTGGGAGGTTCCCGACGGTGTATCAGGAGGATTCTGCTAGTGTATTGGGATGTGTGCCGTCAGGCTGACATGTATCGGGATGTATTCAGAAGGTTCTATTATTGTAGTAAACATGTTGTGTGTGGCCGACGGATACCTTCGAGAAGGTTCCTCAAACAATATTTATATCTCCCTTCGGGATCATTGTAAGGATCATCATATCAGAACCTAATGTAATATCTCGACATATGTGAATAATAAGAAGAGTTTTGCTATTCGAGTTCGTGTTCATAATCTATGTGCAATTCTTAATTAACCTATGCGGTAAACATTTGGTGCCGTTGCCTGATGGACTTGGAAAGGCAGGAGAATGAAGAGTAATGCCGAATCAACTGAACAAGAATAAGAACAAACTAAAGGACAAGGACGAAATAGGCACAGCACACGGCGATTTGATTTTGGCCCAACAAGCCGAACGCAGAAAGAGATTCCAGAAGATTGTTGCAGACGGACGCAGAAGCGCGGAAGCATTGTTGGAGGAGACGCGACAACGGGTGGAATTGGTGGAAGAGGCAAGGGAGGAGTTTTTAAATTGGTGTTCGCCAAGGGAAGACAGTCCAGACGGAAGAGAATTGACTCGCACGGCTTGGAGTGCCGAAGGAGCAAGAGCATGGAGTGAACTCTTCGTCCAGGATCCACTTCCAGAAGGAACAGATTCACTTAACGGAGACCCTTCTTCACCAAACATAGCTGTCGGGATACCAAGTGTGAGCATCGAAATACCAAGCATGAGCGTCGGGATAGCGGGACCAAAGGAGAAGTTACCTAAATTTGATGGTGATGGAGCAGTTGATCCCATCAGACATTGTAAAACCTGTGAAACGATTTGGAGAGCTAATGGCATAACGGATACAAATGAATGGATGAGGCAATTTTCGGCAACCCTATGGGGTGTTGCAATTGATTGGTTTATTGATACCGATCCACAAAAGTTAAACAGTTGGGATAACATTAAAAAGGAGTTCATCGCCGAATTTTAACTCCTGCGCGATGATAATGAAATTGTAGCGGAGATATTCAATACTAAGCAGGGGAAGAATGAAACAGTCCGAGTCTTCGCAAGGAAATTGAAGGACTTGATCAATAAGATGGAGAATAAGCCAGTTGACGGGTTACAGAAGAGATGGTTCATTGAGGGCCTTCACCCAAAGTTGCGAAAGAAGATGAAGATTGTGCCACCATCGACATACATTGAAGCATATAACCGGGCAATGAACCTGGAAAGTGAGCAGAAGACCAAGAAGAAGAAGAAGAATACTTCATCCGATTCAGATGATGACGCCTCTTCAGGAGAAGATAGCAGTGATGATGAGGGTAGCAACAAGAAGGTTCGTGCCCTTCAGAAAGACATGATTCGGATGATGAAGAAATTCAAGAACATGAACAAGGAGACTAAGGGCAATGAACTATGGTGCACAGAGTGCAAGAAGGGATCTTGCCCGAAAGAGCAATATTGTGAGATCTGCCAGATTATGGGACACTCGGTAAAGGAATGCCCTTTCAATTTGAAAACAAGAACACCGCAGCAAGTGTTCCTAACACAGGAGGCATCCCCGTCAGGAGGGAACGGGAACATCAGTACGAAAGGTGCCACATCAAGTGGATATAGAAACAATCGACATGGTCAAAACAACAACAATAGCAGCAACAACAATAATGGCGGAAGGAATCGAATTCAATATGATGCGAATGGTCGGCCGATAGTCCAATGCCGCGCATGCAATTTGTGGGGTCACTTCGCTCGAGAGTGTACAACGGCGAACACACCGAAGTTGTTATGCAGATGGTGTGGATTGGTGATCATGAAGATGCTAGGTGTCCGAAGTCGGGAGTAAACTTGATCACCGTCGGGACAGACGAAGAAGAGTTTTTGGCCATCGCGCGGCAGCAAGCGAAAGTATACCACAACCTGACGGAAGAAAAGAAGAGACTGGAGGAAGCACGAGCAGAGATCCAGAGAGCAACGCAGGTAGGAACGACACACCTGAAGGACACGCCGAGTACCTCTGTATGAAACTGCACAGAATAGAACATTGTACGACAAATATTGCAAGCCGAGATACTCGTTAGGATAAATGATCTGTTGCTCACTATGCCTCAGCCCGGATCGGCACTCGCAAACATCGTTCCCGCTACTAAACTCCTAGGAGAACATGGAAGGGAGCAGGAAAGTGGAGCAAGTACAACAGACAAAAAGGAGAAGGAAAGTGGCGCAAGTGCAGAAGATCCGATGCTGTTAGCCCTCTCATCCGGACGCCATCCGACAGTCGTCGAAATGGGAATTCTCGAGACTGTATTGACAGAAACGATTGTGGACGGAGGGTTCGATGTCAATGTGTCGCCTGAAGACACCTGGAAAAGGTTGGGACAATCGACATTATGGCCGCCTACATTCCAACTGTTAACAATCGATCAACATGGAATCAAGCCTTTGAGAGTCCTGACAGCACAACCAGTGACGATTGGAACACAACCATTCTTGTTGGATTTCGTCGTGATCCCACTGAAGCGGAGAGGATATGATCCCATTCTGGGTCGGGGGTGGTTGATACAAGCCAAGGCAAAACACGATTGGAAGAAAAATACTTTATCACTTGAAAGCAAAGGCCGGAAGTATGTCATCGATCTACACACTTAGATGGTTGGAGAAGAAGCTCTATCGTCGGATTCCGAAGGAGAAGAGGATGAGAGGAGGCAGAGTATGGAACTCAATCAGGAGGGAGTCCTACGATTGGAAGGAGATGACGATCTAGATTCAGTAAATGGTCTTCCACTGGCAGATAGAGGATTATGAGCTCTTTCCAAGTTGTAATATGCTAAGGATCGACGAAGGTAAGAAAGAAGAAGGAAATGAATGTCCGAAGGAACATAGAGAAGCCGAAGGAGCAAATGGAAGTCCGAAAGAACACAGAGGAGCCGACAGAGGAAATGAATGTCCGAAGGAACATGGAGAAGCCGAAGGAGGAAATGAATGTTCGAAACAACACAGAGAAGCCGAAGAAGGAAACACGGGTATGACTGAAGCTGAAGGAAAGAACATACAGTACGAACCCGAAAGGAGGAAAGATTCCACTATATGACCACGCAGGAAGAAAGTATTACGTCGAACTACAGATATAGTAGAGAGGTGCCAGCAGCAAGGAAGACACATCATATGATCCGCACAGGAAACAAAGCGGATGGGTTTAATAAAAGTTGCAGCAGTACGGAGTGGACGTGTTATTGACGGACAGAAGGGGCAGTTGACGGAGTCCATGGTAGCGAGCTTCGGGAACGAATTGGGCGATATGGAGATGACACAGAACAAGTGTAGCAGGTTTCAACTCGGATAGTGGGTGTTGAAGTACGCCGACCGGAATGAGATCAAACCAGGCAAGTTCAAACTTAAATGGGTTAAGGCCGTATCAAATTCAAGAAGTGGATGGTAACGGAGCAGTAAAACAATGGATGCTAGATAGAAAGGGAGTCACCGATGCAGTGAATAGGTCGAAGTTGACTATCTACCATGATAACGCACCTCCATGGATGAACAACTGAAAAAAATGACTAAGTACTGTATATATTTAAATATTGTACATAAGAAGCAGTAGGAAAAAAAAAAAAAAAAGGAGAAAAAAAGAAAAAAGAAAAAAGAAAAAGACACTGTAAGGTCAAGTGACCGTACGGCCTTAGGAGTAGGCGATACACACCGTACGGTATTCTCAAGTTCATCACCGTACGACATTGGAGGTTGTGTTACCGTACGGCGCCCCTAGTCCTATCACCGTACAGAAGTCCTTGCCATTTTGAAATATGTTTGTGCAATGAGCCGTACAACTTCCTTACTCACGGCAATATTCAAATTAAACATCGTACGACATTACATTCACCGTACGACATCCTAGATGAAGCACCCTACATCATATTGGCCTGAGTACTTTCACCACCGTACGGCGTAGGATTTGTATCTGAGACCGTATGACGTTAAGTTATACCACCATATGGCTTGTTGGAGGTGACACCGTACTACTTGTAGCAAGGACACCGTACAGCATGAACACGTCCTCTAGAAGCCATGTCCTAATACGGCGTAAGGTATTGGAAGGACTTGCGTGCGGTGGTCAGTGAGGAAGTGAATCGCAACATTACAAAGTCCTCCAAGAAGGCGATATGCAGGCCAAAAGTAGGGTGAGAGGAGGTTTTCCCTAACAAAAAAAAAAAAAAAACGTCGACAGATTCAAGTTGTTTGGAATGAGTAGCAGATGATGTCAAAGGGAAGGGGAAGCATCAGTAGTTGCCAGAAAGAGTGTAGAATCGGCAAAAAATGACAGAAATGGTGTGTTCCGTGCAGTTTTGTGTGGGTTTCGGAGTGCTAATTTGGTCTTGGCGGTGAGGGGCGCTGCCCCTCGACCTCGCCGGGGGCGTTGCCCCTTGGACCCCCAGTTGTTGCGGATATCAGTCGTGAAGTGTGACCAGTTGAGAGTACTTGAAGTTGTTGCAGGCATGGATTGTCTGTGTACCAGAGGCACTAGGAGTAGGTGTTGGCCGAGAGGTTGTCTTGGTGGATGCGTAGAGAGCTCGGGAGGAGTCGATCATCCAGTTGAAGGCACTTCAGTGACACTTGGCTCAGTGGACCCAAAGTTGGAAGCAGACTAAGCAGCATGGGTGGCTATCAAGGTTAGCTAAGGAGACAGTTTTTGTTGTCTAGTCGTCAGGAGACGACTTTTCTTTTTGGGGGGGATGATGTCGTCAGGAAATAATGTAACGGGATGTACCTGTCGAGGTAATGGGATGTATGCGTCAGTGTATCGGGATGTTCCCGACGGGGTATCAGGAGGTTCCCGATGGTGTATCAGGAGCTTCCTGACGGGGTATCGGGAGGTTTCCGACGGTGTATTAGGAGGTTCCCAACGGGGTATCGGGAGGTTCCCGATGGTGTATCAGGATGTTCCCGACGGTGTATTAGGATGTTTCCGATGGTGTATCAGGAGCTTCCCGACGGTGTATCAGGAGGTTCTCGACGGGGTATTGGGAGGTTCTCGATGGTGTATCAGGAGGATTCTGCCAATGTATCGGGATGTGTGCCGTTAGGTCGACATGTATCGGGATGTATCCAGAAGGTTCTATTATTGTAGTAAACATGTTGTGTGTGGCCGACGGATACCTTCGAGAAGGTTCCTCGGATAGTATTTATATCTCCCTTCGGGATCATTGTAATCATCATCATTAGAACCTAATGTAATATCTTGGCATATGCGAATAATAAGAAGAGTTTTGCTATTCGAGTTCGTGTTCATAATCTGTGTGCAATTCTTAATTAACCTATGCGGTAAACAGTTATGCCATTTAGGCTAACTAATGCTCCAACTACTTTTTAGTCCACAATGAACAGGGTTTTTCAGCATCAGTTGAGGAAATTTGTGTTAGTCTTCTTTGATGACATCTTGTTGTATTGTAGGATATGGGATGAGCATGTGCGGTACTTAGACACTGTGTTGGACATTTTGAGCTGGGGGTCCTTGTATGCAAAGGAGTCCAAATGTGATTTGGGATTATCAAAGTTATTATATTTGGGTCACATTATCAGTGCACAGGGAGTATGTATGGATACTGAAAAGATTCGTTCTATTATTGAGTGGCCTGCCCCAGTGAACTTGACACAATTGAGAGGATTTTTGGGGGTTGTGTGGGTTCTACAAGAGATTTGTTATTGGGTATTCTAGGCATGCAACACCCTTGACGAACTTGATGAGAAAGGGGGCTTTCATATGGACTCTTGAGGCACAGGAGTGTTTTGATAAATTCAAGGAGTTGATGACTTCTTGTCCAGTGCTAGCATTATCAGATTTTAGCAAACCTTGAGTTGCACTGTGATGCATCTAGTGAAGGTGTTGGAGTAGTGCTTATGTAGGACAAGCACCCGATTGCTTATAAGAGAAGGAAGCTCAGGGGCCTGAGAGGAGCTTCAGCATTTATGATAATGAAATGTTGGCCATAATGCATGCTTTGGCCAAATTCAGGTAGGATTTAGTGGGCATCAAATTCAACATAAAAACTGACCACAATAGCCTGAAATATATCCTGGGGCAGCGAGATCTTAATGATAGGCAACAGAAATGGGTAAGTAAATTACAGGCATATGATTTTGATATTACCTATTTTAAGGGGACACAGAATGTAGTAGCAAATGCCTTGTCATGAAGACCCCACTTGAGCTTGATGACTTATATATCAGAGAATTGGAGACATTTGATCCTTGTAGAGTATGCGAAGGATACATGGGCATCAGGATTCATAGATGGACCGATCCAAAATAGTGATTTCGCCCTTGTGAATGAGATCATCATTTACAAATTTGGTGCCAAGGTCAGAGGTGAAGAGGATGGTGTTGAGAGTTTATCATGACTCACCTATGACAGGATATCCAAGTTTTTAGAAAACCTACCAGCAGATTCGTGAGCATTTTTCTTGGGAAGGGCTCAAAGATGAGGTGTTGCAATATGGTAGAGAGTGTCCTACTTGCCAACAGAATAAACAGGAGTACTCTTACCCAGTTGGCTTACTTAAGCCAGTTTTGATTGCTGATAGCAAGTGGAAGTGTTTATCCACGGACTTCATCACAAAACTACCGAGAGCCCAGGGTAGAGACTGTATATATGTTGTTGTTGATCGGCTTACAAGGTTTGCTCACTTCTTCCCAATCAACACTACATACATTGCTACACAAGTGGCAGATTTATTTTTCAGAGAAGTACTTATGTTGCATGGTTTACCTTGGAGTATTGTCAGCGACAAGGATAGCAGGATTATAAGTCACTTCTGGCAGGAGTTGTTCAGATTGTGTGGGACAGAGCTCACTCTAAGTACTAGCGACCACCCCCAGATAGATGGTCAGATAGAGATAGTGAACAAATGGGTGGAGGGATACCTTAGGAATTACATAGAAGGGCAACAAAAGGCTTGGGTTAAGTGGATATATCTTTGTGAATATTGTTATAATTTCACTTATCACATGTGATATGATATATTTGATGTTGTAGCCTTACTGCCAGAAGAGGACTGATTAGAAGAGGACTGAGCGGACTTTTGAGGTAGGTGATATGTTATATTTGATGCTGTAGCCTTACTGCTAGTCCACTCTCATGAAGAGTGGTGTCAAAAAACTTAAGCCACATTATTATGGACCTTTTAGGGTGATTAGGAGAGTTGGAGAGGTGGCTTATGAGTTGGATTTGCCGGCCAAGAGCAAAGTCCATAATGTTTTTCATGTGTCATGTCTCAAAAAGGTGTTAGGGCACCAGATTGTTCCTTCTACAGTGCTTCCACCTTTGGATAATGAGATGAAAATTGGTTTTAGTACCAGAGGCTATCATTGAGTTTAGGGAGAGGAACTTGAGGAGACGTACTATCAGGGAATACTTGGTGAAGTGGAAGGACCTGTCATTAGAGGATCCCACTTGGGAGAGTGAAGAAATTTTGCAGCATCTAGAGTTGAGATTGCTTGGGGACAAGTAATTTCAAGAAGGGCGGACTGTAATGTTCCCATCTTTTTAGCCTCTTAGTATAGTTCTTGGCCTTTACATTCTTCAAAGGCTAAGTGGAAAAATGAGGATAAATTGATTAAATTAATTTCTTATAAAATCATTAAATAAATTAAAATTAAAAGGTGATTTTATATTTAATTAATTTATCTAAAAGTGACTAAAGTTAATTAAATAAATTAAAAGAATCTTCTAGAAGGAGGAATTAAATATTATTTTATTTCTTCTAGGAGGCCCATCTATTGGAGGAAAAGAATAAATAGGGAGGGCAGCCTCATTGTTGAGCATCGAATGTGTTGCTTTCTACTTTTCCAGATAACTTGTAGAGCCAAGGGTTTCTATAGTTGCTATATTGATCTTTGGTAACAAACACTCCCATTGATTTGCATAACTGAGGTGGTGAAATATCTTCTGAAGGGTTGCGGGTGTTGAAGAAGACAAATCAGTCTTCTCATTGTGCTGAATTTGTGCCCTAGGGCCAGATTTGTGGAGAAGGAATAAGTTGGATATTGCTACAGGAACTTTGCTACAATATTGCTACTACAGTTACTTTGCTACAGTACCGCTGCTACAGTGACGCTGCTAGAGTAACTTGCTATAGTGACACTGCTACAGTGGCACCGCTACAGTAATTCGCTGTAGTGTCATTGCTGCTATAGGAACTTGCTACAGAAAAAATCCAGATTCCCTTGCCCAGTTTTCTAGGTTCCTATCTATTTCATTTGTAATGTATAGAGGTTAGATTTGAATATTTTAGGGCATGTGAAGAATTTAGAGATCATTTGTAATCTGATTTATATCAGAGTTTTACATCATAATTGTTGCCCTAATGTCTTATTGATGTAGATGCATATTTTCCTATTTGTAATCAATGTTATACAAAAATATTTGTTGGTTGTATGGAGTTTTGCAAGCGTATCAATTAAAGTTTGGTATTTAGAAAGTTATCAGACTTTAGATCTGCAATATATATGTGTATATATATCCCTTGTGTGCAAAGTGTTTGACGAAATTCTCAAGTTAGCAATTAGGAAATAAAAATGAGAATTGCACAGGATTTTACAGTGGTATAAGAGCTTGCTTGCAAAGTGTTTGACAAAATGTCAAACAAGTGAATTAGAGAAGAATTTGTGGTTGATGAAATTATAACCAGTTGGGGTTATTACGGGATTCAATGCCGTCACATGGACCAGTAAGAAGTAGCAAATAGTTTTTCTCTCCTCTACAGAGACTAAATACAAAGGGACAGTCAAGGCAAGTTGTGAAGCTGTTTGGCTTCGTCGTACATTTGGAGACATGCAGATGTCACTAGCCAGACTTACCACTTTGTTTGTTGATTATGAAGGTGTTATCAAATTTGCACGTAATTCCAGTCTTACATGAACAAATCAAGCATGTGGATGTTCATTGTCACTGCATACGACAGACAGTTGAAGACGAGACAATAGATTTGTAGTATGTTCCTACAATGGATCAGACTGTAGACATTCTCACCAAGCCTCTTGGTCGTGATAAATCTGTCAAATTTAGAGCACAACTTGGTGTTGTGGATGGATTAACCATTAAGGAAAGGTATTATGATAATAGATAAGCTTCTATTATTAGTTAATGGTTATCTGTATGTAATCTATCATAAATATTAGAATGTTTCTAATATTTAGTTAGGCTGTAGATAATTGTTTGTTTTATTTCAGCCAGAATAGAAAATTTCTATTCTTTATGATCATTTTCTAAGGAAACATTGTTTCATTATTTTGTATATATAGACCTCTCGGTCTCTGTTAATAAGCAAGTATTTACCAATTACATCACAATAGAGATATGCTCTCATTGGTCACATCATCTTTAATATGTATAAAGTTTGTCAATTCCACCTTATTTTGCCTTTGTCTGTTGTTCCTATCTTAAATTTGGAGAACTTGAATCAAAGGATTTGCCAACTATATAAGGATATATATTTATTCAATCTATGTCTTTTTAATGGAAATAATAACACAAAATGTGGCCTTTTTGGTTACAGTAAGTACAAGGATATTAATTCTTCAAAAAAGTAAAGCCTTCTTGAGATAGAAGTCCAAAATATCTGGCAGATTTCCGTTATAAGATTGCAAATAATTATCTATAAATACTATCTGCAATGATTTTTTTCTTACTATTAGCCCTAGGCAGTTTTCCTTAAAAAATGAAGCAGCAAGCACCATGTTACAGTGTTAAAATTTTGTAACACTAAACAAAATTATACTATTTTTTCCTCAACGTTGATAAATCAATGCTTGTGTGTTACATCCCAATTTTTGACCTAGCTTGAAATATAGACGTTGAAGTTCACATGAAGTCAGTTGGTAGTTTAATTTGATATAATCTGGCGAAATGGTAAGATAGTTAGTCGTTATGATTTCAAGTGAAGATGACATGCTAGTTATTCATTAATCGCGAATTCATGGAATTAAGACGAAAGGTTAACTAATATGATTATTTATAATTTATAATTTAGTTACAGAGAAATTCCTTGCAGGGAGCTTGTCGAAGGGGTGGAAGCATTGTCAGAAAAGAATTAGGTAGGGCATCACCATCATTGGACAGACAGGTAGAGGACCAAGCGACTTGTAACAGGACTAATCTCTGGAACTGCATGAGTTGTTAATAATTATTTAAATTTAATTAATTAAGTTTAAATATAAAGCGTATTCTTAAAAGATTTTAAGAATCTTTCGTTGTATTATTTTTAATAATAATTTATACATGTGTATTTGAAAAAAAAATATTTTTGGCATCTTTATATGTTAATAAATTAATAGAATGATGTTTTAAAAAGTACTTATATAAGATTTTAATAAATTTTCGAATTATAATTATATTAATAAAACTTTTTCACCCCTTGTTCTAATGTTTCATATTTTCCAATCGATGGGAATTTCAATCGCATTTCAATCTTGTAACGGCAGAAGATGAAAAGCCGATCAATATCTTTTATATACTGCCTTGTCGTTTTTGAAAGGAGGTAACAACATTCCCGCTTGTTCATGCTTCCGCCATGGTCTCAAATATTTGTCTTTCTGTAACCCGAGTTGGTGATAAATGAAAGTCTCCTAGCCGTAAGGTCAGATTTGATTGATTAAATATGTTGGCTTTGTCGCTTATGGGGAACATTGGATATCCATCTCAGACTCTTCTTGCAACACGTTTACCACCTTGCGATACATTCATCACCCTGCTATACGTCTATTACCTTGCTCAATCGCTATGCATTTAACATTTGAACTTTCACGTTTTGCATATCTCTTGTCTTTTGTTCCAGCGGAACACTAAAGAAGCAAACACGCTAAGATACAATAACTCCTTTGTATAGCCGTAAGCCAAGTAAGGTTGTGATTTGTTTTCTTGTTTTATCTTCCAACTCTCATTCATGTACTTGTTTTGTTTTTAAGTTGGGTTGATCCAAACCTTAAGAAATATTTTATACAGTATTAAGACTTGTTGCTTACCTTTATTGACTACTCAAGAACGCCTTAGAATTTGTATGCACGATAGCTTATGAAGCAGTTTACTGTTTAAAAATGAAAGCCAACTGTGGAAGTATTAGTGCTTATATAATCTTGTTTTCCTTTGTCCAGTAATACCGAAAACTATCACTTGAGATTCTTTTGAATATAGATTATTTCAATATCAAACCATACATGCCATAAATCTGTAGATTTTATCTTGAAATGTTTTTGTTCCAGATAATAGACAGAAAAAGTAATCAATTCTGAACACCAAAGAATTTCATAGGATGTAAAGTCTTAATAAATGGGTATATGATGTAATGGTTCAGGCACCGAGAATACACCGGTTTGATGACTTGTTAATGGCGAGAGGTGTAGATGAACTTGATAAAGAAAAAAAGAGAATGATATCAGTAAGTTGAAAATTCACAAACTAATCTAATGTGTTTAACTCATGCAATTCCACTTTGATAATTATTAAACAAGCACCTGGAAATCACGGGCTTGGAGGCCTGATGAGGTTGAGGGGGCGTGAGGAAAGATTCATCAACAATAAGAATCAGTAATATCAGTTATGACATTTTAATACATATCATTAATAATAGCTCATGCATATTCCTGTTATGATGATCTCCTGCTGCCAAGTCGTATGGCGTGTTATATATCATGATGCCCAGTGAATGGTAAGATGTTTCCTGTCAATTCCGGGTAGGGAGGGCCTTTCTCGTTAGAGATCATGTGGGGATAAATATTGTGGTCCAAGGTTGGGAGGTAAAGCCCTTGGCAATGTTTCACCTCTCTCAAGATATCAGATATGCGTCAAACAGAGATAAGCCATGAAATCAATTGTCTATCGAAAACAGGTATTATCATTTTTGTTTATGAGAAGGTAAGATTAAATTGAAGTATATCATTGTTATCATCATTTTACTTCATATAAATGAATATTGAATATAAGTAATTATCTAATTTTGAGAAATTGTCACAGATAAGCAATCAGAAGGAAAAGAAATCCGAAGCCCTAATTGATTGTGTGACAGTTGGAACCTTAATTGATATGGTGGTATTGGAAGCCCTAACTGAATCTGTGGTATTAGAAACCCTAGTTGAATCCGTGGTTGCGGAAGTCTTAAATTGAATCCGTCGCGAAAACCCTAGATAAATCCGTTGTTGCGGAAGCCCTAAATTGAATTCGTGGTCGCGGAAGCCCTAAGTGGTAAAGCAGTACCATAAGCCCTAAATAAATCGATGGTAATTGATGCCCTAATTGGTAAGATGATATGTGATGCCCAAATTTAAGTTATAATGGTATTTAGTGGTATTCATCAATGATTTTTGAGATAGCAGTCGATTTGAGAAATTGTTATAGTATATTTGTGGACTAATCCGGGTGGTTGCAGAAGCATACTTAGATGAATTTCAGTCTTAGTTTTTCCGAGGTATGTGATTTCAATTTCTGAAGTAATTTCATTAAAAAGTATTTCAAGTATTTAGTTAAGCAATTTTGTTTAACTGACTTTAACGGTAATCTTCTTCACCTGAACATGAATGATGTAACTGCCTTCTTATGAAGTCGAAGTTAAAACTGTATTCTATGCTTATGATAGATGTTAAAATTAGACCCGGGAAAACCAAAATGTTACATTGTGTACCAAGGAACCACCTTAAATGGAAAATTCCTGTGGTAGTATGGAATCTGGAAGCCTAAGTAACCATTTGAGTCATTTCGCGATCCTTGAAAAAAACATTAAGCATTTATGAACCATGTCTAAAAAACTCGTCTAGGATACCATATTTATATCCAAATGTTTTACTTGTGTTCCAACAAACAGTTTTAGGAAGTGTTGCAAGACATAAAGAAAAGAATCCAGCTTTTTAGTATTCTTCCCTTTAAGTTTAAATAAACTTTTTGTCAGTAATACAACCAGTGAATAATCACCTGGAATCCTTGTTGACAGGATTTTCTTGGGGACCTGGTCTGATTAATAGTCTCTTTTCTTCTTCTATTGTCTATCGCAGATGTTTCTGAATCGAATATTTATAAATCCAATCTAGGGCTTGGAGGTGTAAACAATTTACCATACCTTTGCTATCACCATTATTTTGGCCTCCTCATTGCACATGAAGCATAGTGGTCCAGGTCAATGCAAATTAATAATTATTCTTTCATTCACTAAGTTTTAATGTGGTGCGGGTTTTTAGAAGCAAACCTACTATTTCTAGAATTATAAAACACACACTTTGCTGAAGCTGATAAAGAGCACTATGAATATGTAATGACAACTATCATCTTTGATAAGTTGGTCCTTCTTAACACTCCACACCACCAGTGACCTCATAGAAAACTGCCTGGAATCTCCCTGGTCATTAAGGGTGTATGGCTGAAATTGATGCTGAGAGACATCCTTTCAGGAATTAAATAATTGTTTCAGAAAAATAAAGTTTAGTATATCTTCAGTTTAATAGCTTTTATATAAAAGGATTCTCTGTGAGAATTACAAATATGATGCATTGGAAGTTTTGATTTATTTCATTGCATATCATGCCCATGCAGATTGCATCAATCAAGTTTCTGCTTTTTGTTGCTGTGTGTATTGTTAAGTGAAATGGAAAAAAATCAGCCAACATAGAATACTTTGTGGGATCATGTATCTTTTTGATTTTATGAATTTGCATGCACCATAGTTTTTCCCTTTGAGTGTCATTTGTATTTACCAATTTTCATGCTTTGTAGATTGTTCCTTTGAGTTGAAAGATGGAGATGGTGGATTGGGACGTTTATGGGGGCTCATTTCTAGGTACGCTGACAACATGCAGTGTTGGTTAATTTGAGAGTTTAAAGGCTTTGACTTGTTGCTCTGTATTTATAAATGTATTCAGTTTAGCGCAGTAGTTTGATCCTGAATGCTTTTCTTTTAGAACTGAATCAGAATTGTTATCAGTAGTTAATCCATGCGAAAATTAGTGAATTACAATTTAAGAATGATTACAACAGGATTGCCTATGAAGTATCGTGCTTTCCCTATATATTTGTTTTAAATTGCCTAAACTTGTGATTTCTTCACAGTGAAATGTGAAAACTGCATACAGTAGTTTTGGAGTCTTAGACAATAAGGTAGCAAAGATGGTTGTTGAAGCTGGGCTGTATGCTGGACATGATTTTGAAAAGCAATGAAATCAAGAATAAAGGTGGTGAAATTTCTTTGGTAGCATATTGTGATTGTTGGGTACTTTGGTAAACATTTGATCACTAAGGGAATATCAATAGTTAATTCTGGTATTTAAATGCATCTAAGGTTATGCTGTGCTACTTTAGTACACTTTTTATGGCAAAATATTGTGGCTAGAAGATGTTTTCTTCTCAAGCATAGTTACTTGACTTGGACTCGGCAAGCTGATTTTTGACTTGGACTCAGGCTCAGTATCCGGACTTGGCAAATTGAAAACCCCAAGAAATTCAAAGATTTTTAAGAATTTAAAACTTTTTTCATGTATCATTTTATCAATTAACATCAACAACACAATAATTGAGATATGTATAAGGTACTTTGCACCCATATACAAGTTTACATTTATCACATAAGTATAAATGTGAATTTCTGAAGGAATTAAGTTAATAACACATTAGAAATATAAAGTGTCACTATCAAACATCCACTTTATACATGGAATATTAAATCTATAGAATCAAAAGTTCAAAACATATATTGAATAAAAGCTAGAGCCTAGAAGGCTAAGGGTCAAAGTAGCCTATATCAGTATCCAGTTGACCCAACAACCTTCTTACGTGTACATCTAAGATAGATCATGGATGATTCTGCAGCCACCTTCTCTTGCTGCCCTCAATATTCTTTTCTAAGTTTTTTTTCTCTCTTCCTTGTGTTTGTAATTGATTTAACAATCTTTTGAGGTTTTAGAGAAGCCAATAAACCAAAAAAAAGTCGAATTTTTTTTTGTTTTTTTAACCTTTTAGTGGCTGACTGCCTTGTAGAGTCCAGGCCACGGGACTTGGCGAGTCGGCCGAGTCAAGGACTAGGCTTGGCTCGACTTAGTCAGAGCCCAGAGGCAAAAAGACTTTGGAGGCCTGGCTCGGCTCGGGACTCAAAAAGTCCTGTATATATTGCCTCAATTGTATTCTTCTTCTTCAATTTCTTATTTATTGGTGGAAAATACACACTTTAGACCAATGCCTGCTAATTTGCAAAGTAAGGGTGTGTCTTTATTTGCATGAGTGAGTACAAGTTAAGAGGGATGTAAAGATGCAGCTGACAAGGCTTGTTGATTAATTTCCTTTTATTATTGCTGGGCTATGAATTCAGCACATCTGGCAAAATTAGGCACAAAAGATTTATCTATTAGTTATTTAGTTTATTATTTTTGGCCTTCCGTAGCAATTGTGAAGGATAGCTTTGCATTCAGGTTTCTAGGCCTTCTTTAAATTACAATCAATAGTTTTGCTCAGTGCAATGAAATAATTCTGTACTTATGCATTAAGCAGACTCTAGAGGACTTAAATTCTGTTTTTTTTCAGGTGTCATAGTTAATAATTTTGTTTCATTTTCCATGCATTTTGAAGGGGAAAGACTCTTGGTATGATTAAGAGTTTAGCAACATCAGAAATACATGGGAAAAGTTTGCTGTTTGCTCTGCATGATGATGGAAATCTACGTATATGGGATCTGTTTAATCGATCAAGAATTTTCATTCATTTTTTGGGCTCTTCTGAGTTGTCAGGTACATTATGTTTTACAATAGCTGCTCACTTTTGTAAAGTACAATTGATAGATCTAATAAGTAGGAAAATTGCAGCAGGTACATATTTTGAGGTTTTTGACAGTTGCTTTATTCTGTAATGAATGATGGAAATTGTTAGAGCAAAGAAGTCTTAGCTAGTTTAAATCAGAAAGTGAATTTGTCTCTTCCGAAAAAAGAGTTTTTGTTGTGTTCTTATCTATATGGTATGTAACTATGTTGCATGCAAGGCACGGTAAGCAAAAGTTGACACTATCAGCCTAGGGTTGCCACTGAGATTCATACTTTACAGTTGCATCTAGTTTATGAAGATGCTCTGTGGAGAATTCCAAGATAATAAATGTGACCATGTTGCATATCTTATGGTTGCACATGGGTTTAGAGTTTGTGATATTAATATCTGAGATTGAATAGAATATTGTGTTAGTTATCAATTTCATTATAATTGATTTTGTGGATTATGAGTTCCCTGATTATTTCCTTAAGCAATGGCTCATCGAGACTGGCCATCATATACCTCAGGAATATGAGAATTGACAGTTTTGTTACCCATAAACTGGGGACAGGGAAAATTGTTTTGCTTCAGTGCTTGGTGTCAAAGTCTAAGGGCTTTTTTTATTTTTGATTTTCTGTAAGTTCTTTCATCAAATCTTATGTATCTGTACATTGTTTTCATACAAGCGATGCATACTTAGTTGTTTGAAGACTTCGTTTCCGCCATGAACTTAAGGCTTATGCAGTGTTGGGATGTATGTGCTGCCTTCCTCATGTTACTAGACAGTTTGAAAGAATTTCATCTTCTACCACACAAAGAACATAAGACTTGCATCATTTTACTTCACAATAATACGAAAATCTCTTCCTTTATATCTTTAAAGGTTAATAGTTCCACTTTTGATCCAAAGAGGCAAATAATTTACCTGTTTAAGCTCAAGTAATTTTGGCTTTAATGCACAGAGCTAAATCTGTAATATCCCGAACAGGATATTTACTGGTATTACCTTTAAACAGTACACTCAGAAATAAACCTTGCAGATAATTTCCAGCACATTCACAGAAACCAATAGAAATTCCAATCAAATCACTTTTCTCAGGTATAACAATCAGATTCGGATGTAAGCAAAGATGGAACACAATGCTAGAATAAAACCAGAAGTTTCTCCAGATGAATACATCCGTTATTTCACAATATCATTCAGAATATCAACATGCAACCATGAATTACAAACTGGTATGATAAAACCAGAAACTCTTATAAATCCCTAAACAATGATATTGCCTTTTACAACCGCAATATAACATCCGGCAACCAAGCGTTATTGTATTATACAACAGCAATACAATAACCAATACATAAAAAACCAATCCTATATACAGAATTCAATAGCTGGATTGGAATAAAAGGATAAGAACCTGTAAGCTCAATGAGACACTTGAAATGATATCTCCCCTGACAATGGGTTTTCGTCCACTGCCTGCCTGCATGAGGGGCTACGTCCTCACATTGGCTGAAAGCTAAAGCTTCCTGAAAACTCTCACAAGAGAGAACTGGAAATCTGAATAGAAAATCAAGCCCCCTAACAATGAGCCACTTTCTCCTTTTAAAACACAAACCAAGACTCTTCGGCTCCTCTCTGGTTTCGTCTTATTCTCTTGTGGCTCTTCACTTCCCTAAAGCAATTCATCTTGTTCCTCCTTGCCCCCTTTGTCCTTAATATAACATTAAATCGACCTTTTTGATATTTTGAGCCTAAGTCTCAGAGTCAATTTAATATTGCATGAAATAAGACTTAGTATTTTCTAATGTTCCAAAAGGAAACATTACAATTCTCCCCTCCTTAAAATTGCTTGCCTTCAAGCAATTCGTACTAGGATCCCATACGAGTCTGCAGGCAGCCCTGTAATCCAAACTGAAAACAATGTTGGCCAAACTACGAAGCCAGTTGTCCCTCTGCAATCTATCTCTCAACCAAATCCCTGGATCCCATATAACTCTTTGAAAAAACTCTGCACCTCACCTGTAAATTGCTCCACACTGATCAACACCATGACCACAATAAAATATTCATACAACCAAAAATACAACCAGCCAACACCTGGATCCCTGATCAACCAATACATTGTGTCAAACCTGTCGCCACCTGGATCCCAAAACAATCGAACCCCACATCCATTCGCCATATAGAGGAAAAAATACCTGGTAGCATCTATAACACAACAACTCTCTACAGCTCCCGCTAAACTCCCATGGATGTGATAACTAACCAAACCAACATGCCAACTGACATCATAGTCGTCCTGTAACCATGTACCCATAAGAGAACTTTGTGACATAGAAGTAGCAAACCATGTTGGATATATATCGGCATGATGTATAATCGACAGCTTTCCCTGCAAGTAATCCCCCACAAACAACTGAGTTGGATACTTGCATCTGCTAATCCCACCTTCCGAAGATGGTGAATACCCATCCCACAAAGGATGATATAATTCTAAAACCAACCCACACTGATGCATCATCAAGTCCTCTGTGCGTTGGTCAAAAGAAAAATGATGAGCACTCCTCATTGTGTATTCGCGGCAAAATGCTCCAACCTCTGTCAATGGTTCATCACTAAAAACACTTGAATCAAGCAGCTGATCCCTTTGACTCTGAAAATCAACAAGCCGGCATCCGAAATCAGCTACATGGAATGAAGTGACAGATTTGCTTCCAGGAGATGGAAACAAATCAACATGAGAGCTATACTCCCAACCAGATGACACTCTGCGAATGCCCTGTGTGGATGACGGAGTGGCGTCGTGCACTACCAAACAACTCTCAAGAGAATCCACCATTGTGACACAAGAGCTACCAGTAAACTGTCCTGTATCAACTGTCACGGTATAAACCTCAAGAGAACTCGATACAACCAGTGGTTCTCTACTATTCTCCATTAAGGTACTCATTCCAGCTGAAACCTGTGTAACCATATCTGTGATAGATGTAACCACATCCCCACTAAAACCCTCGGATATAAGATCCTCATCAACTGCCTCTGTATGTAACTGTACTATATCTGCAGCTGGTGGAGACTGTGCCAAACTCAACTCCTCTGTAAGTTTCTCAATCTGTAATTGTGACTCTTGAAGGGCTAACTGGGCACTAAACAAAGAGTCCGTAGTCACCTCAAGCTCATGAGTGAGCTTATCAACCTTCTCCTCTTTTCCCTGCAATGCAACATAACAAATGAGATCCCACTCGAGAAGAAAATCTCTATCTGCAAGTAGTTGTAGGTAATTTTGTTTCATCATTCCAGTAGCTTCTCGGAGTGCATGTATCTCTGCAAGGGAAAAAACACTATCACCATGCTCATCTGTCAAAGGAGTACCCCAACCATAGGTGGCCAACATTTGACGAGCAACATCAAAATGCTTAATGGTTGTGGCAACCATCCTATCATTAACCTTCAATTGGCTTGCTAAATGATGATCCCCTTGTGACGAAACATATCCGCACAAATCTTCCCATTTGTCATCCGCGCTGTGATATGAGGCTGAATCAAAGTCACTCTCCATATGATCAGCAGCATCGTGTATGGTATCATCTAGGTACACCTCAATATCTAGGGTTCTGCTGCTATGCACCTCATAGGATGGCTCAACTGGCGGGGTAGAAGCTGCTAATAAAATAGTATCTTCACGCACTTCCACTTCGAAGGTGACTGTGTGTCCATCCACATCATGATCTTGGGATTCATTGTCATCAATTGAATTTTCTGATTCGTTTTCTAAGGTTTGATTTTTGCTCTCCATAGGGTCAGCTGTATGATGGTCACTAATTGCTTGGAATTCATCATAGAGGCTTCTAGATACTATAGAGACCTCTTGTTCCTATTTCTCTTCGTTTTGTGATGTAGTCCTCTTAAAAATGGAAACCATACTTCGTGCCACTTTGTCTAGTTTTGCAGGGTCTGAAATCAAATCATTCATCCTTTTCTTATTTTCATCCAATCTTTTCAAACTTTGTTTAAGCTTCTCCATATTCATGTCCCACTGCTTCTGGGTACTTGAAGTAAACATGATTAACTAACTGATTCAAATGCTGTAATGATCTCTGACTGTTCTGAGTTTTAAATTCTAACACAATTGTATGAAGAAGACGGCTTAAAAATGATCCTGGTCCCCTTTCACGCGTCTGCTTCTGATATCACAGATTTCATTTCTAGTGTGAAACGATTTGATGGATGCGGCCAAGGTATCGTGAACTCATGCCACTGTGTTATAACCACACACTGTCGTACCTTCTCCTAGATGAGTTTGTACTCACTCTACTGTTCTGCACTTAATTTTTTCTCGAAATTTTGAATGCTGAATGTTTAGTATTTGGACATTAGATCAAACAGTTGTCACCCAAGCACCATATGCCCCCATTCATCAAGGTTATTCAATTAATTCCAAATCACTGTTAAAGTTTAATAAGCATAAGACTGTACTTCAGCATTAAATAGGAAACCCAACCTATTATGAAGATTCAGGCTGAGTTTTTGGCAAACAGTTGGCAAGGAGTCCAACTTGGTACAGATGCTGGAACTACTGTTTGCTTACTGTTTGTAAGCTTCAAATCGCCATGAGAGATCGATTTGCCAAGTAATACAAATGCATTCAAAAGTGACATCCTAAGAATTTAAGACCACTTTACTATAGTGTAAACACTTAAATGAAGAAAATTTGCTTGTAAGGAATGATACACAGTACTGGAATATATATGAGGCACTGAGTATGCACACCAATAATGGATCACAATGGGCAATCACAAACACTGACTAATTTCCTCCTACACTGCTGATACCTCAATGCTGTTGGATGAACAGTTAATCCTTTAATCTTGTCCAATTTCTTAAACTTCAGAGCTGGAGCCCTTTCATAACCCAACCACAATAGTAGACTTCTCACTAGAACCCAGATTTGATGCCCAGCAAAAATCGCTTGGGTCTGTGCGTAGTATGACAATGCAACAACCCAACGATAAATTTGAAGTATCTGTGAGAAATTCAAGATCTTGAAATGATTTAAAATACAATGTCCGAAATGACACGAGAAGCTTGAAATCTATTAATGATGCATACAAAATCCGTTTCCTCAGATAAGGAAGAAGCACGGGCAATCCTTCTGATGATATTCTGTAAGCACATGGGGAGTCTTCTTCTTTCGCTGATTGGCTTGTCTCTCCTCGACACCTTGACAGTAATAATGCCCAAGTTGCTCTCGCTAATTCCCAGTTGTTGTCGTTTCTTTTGTTTCTTTTGTTATTCGATGATGGTTAGTAAAGCTTCTTTATTCGTTCTCATCACAGATAATGTTTCCTCCACTTCAATGCATGTCGTCGACCACTTAATACCGCTTCTACTTTTTATTTACTTACCGGTTCCTCAAGCCCGAACTCAACTTAAAATATGCTTGATTATAAGAGTGGACAATTGTCCTCAATGATTTACTTTCCTCACAGCTCACCTTGTCAATATTGGATTTCCGGCTCACTTATCACATCGCAACTGCAACATATCTGACATATTTCCATCTCCTCCATCTGTTGCGCCCTCTATTGCCCATGTATTCATAGCTGGCACTACTAACTATTCGATTTCCCTTTGTCTGCCGTTAGAGTTATAGCTGTTAATGGAAATTGGATGTCCTTTTCCCGTCGACTTTCTTGGTTCGCCCTGAATGTGGTGGATAACGTCTTTTCTAAACTGTATTACTGCCAAGAAGAATAAGATAATTGCCACCAATGGATTCCCAGTCGGTATTAGGCGGTGTCGACAAGTGTCATAGCCACAGAAAGAACGCTCAAAAGAAACTCAACGTATATCGATGCTTCCCTTGTGCAGATATAAATTTAGAATTTTGTCAGAAATTGGATAGCCATGCGTTAAAGAAGTTATTCATTGCATCCACTCGACTTATTCGAAACGTGTCAATATTTGGGTGCTGGGAATTATCATATCCTCCGAAAATAATGACAAATGGGGATTTTGAGGGGATGCTGCCTAAGCACAAATAAATTACGCTAAACTGTTTCTAGCCACGTATCTCCTTAAAGTAAAAGGGATGATTCGATTTCCTTCACGTTTCAAACCGTAACCCCAAATAGGTACAAGAATTTAGAATAAACGTTGGCTATAGTGCCTTGACAAAA
The DNA here is from genome assembly GCA_028749045.1 of Cupressus sempervirens. Lineage (NCBI taxonomy): Eukaryota > Viridiplantae > Streptophyta > Pinopsida > Cupressales > Cupressaceae > Cupressus > Cupressus sempervirens. The sequence continues at coordinate 1,098,528,507 of CM053785.1, forward strand.
ACTTAGCTCCAACCCGAAGGAAACCTGTTCCAGACAACACTGTGCAGTGGTAACCCTTTTCTCTTGTATAGCTGGACTGTCATTGCCAAGAATCAGCTTTGCACTAAGCTTATTGAATTTTGCAAGACCCGTTATAGGCAAGTACTCCTTATATCGCGACTTGCCTTGAATTAAGAGCTTCCCTGCTTGCCTGACAATGTTTAGAAGAAGAGGTTAGAACTAAAGCTACTAGGTTAGAACCTGAAGTCTCGTGGCCTCCTAGATATACAATGCAAGTCAATGCTGATCTGCGTGACTTAAAAAGGACGGGAGAAACTAACACTCTCTGAATAGGCAATAAAACCTCCCTTTGATCTTGTAGTGGATGGGGCAACAAAAAAAAAGTGTCTCAAACTTAACCTTCCCCATGTCACATGGTTGACAAATACGATCCTCTATAAATCTCGTGGTTTGTCTTGGTAAGGAGTTGATGCGACCCTATCTTGAATGAGCTTAAAGAGATGCAGATTGCGTGCGTCAACACTGAGAATGGTAGGAAGCTAAAGGACACACAATGACCCCATCCTATATATCAATAAGTGCTTTGAATAGAAGGCCATTCGCAAACGGAACCCTACTGGGGGCTTAACCCATGTTGTAAAAATATATTGCTTGTAGTGGTCCATCTTGACATGCCCATTTAACTGCTATCGGGAAGCGAGGAGAGAGCATTGAAAACTAAAAGGAGGAAGGTAGTCAATCTCAATCCCCATTAAATGCAAAAGAGTGGAAGTTTGGGCATACCAACATGGGCTTGACCATTGTAGTCAATGCCATAGTCACCTCAGAGGAGCAATGAGCTAGGTAAGAGTATTTGTGATTTCCCTTAGTGGAATTAGCAAAGCGTTGAAGATGATGGAGGAACCGCACCTGGTCGAACATGGCTCTGATTCCGAAGGGATGGGCCCCAAACTCGACCAAAATGATACTGAGAGGAGTGGGCCGATGTCATCTCATGATGCCTCTGAGGAGAAGGGTCTAGATCCTCTCCACTGAACTCAGTCCGACTCAAAAAGCAAGGGCCCGCAAACTGTAATTATAGAGCACCTCGGCTAGATCAAGATGTCCAAGATAGTCATCTTGGACATGGTGTCCTAAAAGTTATGCTAAGAGCATTGTTTCTCAAGTAAAGCAAGGGAAACATACCCCTTGCTGATGTGGGGCTGCCTGGTAGGTCTCATGCTGAAACGGGGTCTAGAGAACTTGACCCCTAGGTATGTGTAAGAAGAGATCTCAACCTCTACACCTTGGAGAGAGGGTAGCTCCGCTTCACCCCATGGTGTTGTTGGTAGAGGAAAGAGGGCAACCTTGCTTCACCCCAATGCTGTTCTAGATAGGGTTTGAAAAACCCTACATAGTTTTGAATCTGCGCACACTCTCATATAATCTTGTACGGTTGTTAGGAGAGTCCCAAGATTCCCCATATCGTTGAAGTGCTTGGAAAAGAGCCGCTCGAAGGACGAAGTCAAGTGCTTGGTGAAAGTCCATGAAGCAACAAAAGACCTTCGCAGAGTGGTGTTGAATCTCCTCAATAATGGTCCATGGTCGGATAGTCTATTTGGAAACCAGCTTGTCCCCTAGCTCAAGAATGACGCTGATCCAACTGCCTAGAAAGAATAATGTGTAACAAGGTGGTGTAGAGTTTTGAGAATTTGTGCCCAACCATGATGGTCTTGTAGTTGTAGGGATCTAAAGTTGGCCTGACCTTGTGAATCAGATGAATTACATGTTGTGACCAAGAAGGGGGGAAACGAGAACAAACCACCTTGTTGAAGAGAACTAAAAATAAAGAGACCCTGGACATGAATCAATCAAAGCATTTGAGAATGATACGCCGTAGTCACAAGCTATTCATCTTAATAGTAGAGCCAAGAATTGGAAGATTTGAGCTAGACCCTTGGATGGAAGGAGTGTAGAAACAACCATCAAGATAACCAGAGTACAAAAAGGATCCTCATGATAACTGAAGTGCAGAGGATGCTAAAGAAGGGACTTGTATGTGGCCCATGATTGCAGGACAAGCACCAAACTGTATAGAGCAAAGCACTTCAAAGAGGTCAAATACAAAAGGAAAAAAATGGCAAGAAAATGGGCGATTCTTCCAATGAGTATGGATGTGGAAAGAAAGAAACTCCTAAAGTTCACTAGGGATATGTCTGAGGTTCTTGTGAGACACTACAAGACATGAGAAACCATTGGATAGCTTGGAAGACCCCCTTCAAGATCTGATTTTTTTTCCTGATTTGTTTGCTTGCTGATTGAAGATGTTTTTGAGTTGTTTTCAATGAGTTTTGGTTTGAGTTTCAATGCCAACAGTAGTTTGAACTTCGCTAGGTATGGTATGCAAATATAAAGGTGACTGATATGACGATCAGAGTTCTGATTTATTATGAATAACATGCATTTATTCAAAATGAGATATCTAAAACACCACACCAAGAATCAACATACCCAAAAGCCCAACAATCTCAATGTGTATTGATCTGATCCATCATGACCCTATTGTATGAATGAACCTCACAACTTATCTGCTGATAATTTTGGTCTGGAAATTGCTCCACAAATCCCAATGCCCAATTCAAGGTGTACGACTGTAGGAGAATGAAAATGGCCCTCGGAAAGGGTACAACTTCTGTAGAGGAATGTGTACGCCTGGTAGATATGATTCCAGCCTTCACAGATCTGCCCAAAATATGTTCTCTAGCTTCTTCAAGCCAAATCAATACCTATAACTGTTGCAAATCTGCCGAATGGTGAATCCCGATCGAATTCATTGCGTTGGTTCCTAAAATAACAGATTGGAAAGTTGTAAGAGTATGGTAAGCTCTGTTCTTAAACCTTCCAAGTGACTTGGCCAACAAACGAGATTAACCAAAATGTGGTTAAACTCCCCTACACTTTAGGACCTGCAGGACCTAGGCGGGTACACCTTCTCACCAACTGAATCTTCCAGCTGATACTTTTCATAGCAGACTTAATATCTCCTGCTTGTATCTTACACCTAATCTGCATGTCAAAATGACATTTACTCTTGAATTAGATTGATTCGCTTACTAATTTCTTGATTCCTTCTAGCTTCTTGGTTGTCTTGTTTCTACTTCTATTTCTTTAATTTTGCTTACAACCATCTTGGTTTGGTTGTTGCTTCTATCTTTTACTTCTCCTACTGTGATCTGATTATGTTCTGAATGAAGTTTATATGTAAAAGACCAATGCCTTCTTCTCTTTTGGGCTATAGAGTCTCTCTCTTCCAGACCTTCATGTATAACCCTCTGAGGCAATTTTTGAACTCTACACTTTGATGAATCTTTTGACGAATCTAACTCTCAACACTATTTAATTATTGTCTAGTACAACTATCAATCCAATTGAGTTTAAATTTTACTTGAAGAGACCAATCAGACAAGAAACATAAGGATAAGGAATTCTCAACGAATCTTGTTTATCAAATTGCTATGACAGCAAACAATTCTTTCGTAAGGAAATTTAAGACACATTCATTTACTTGAAATGAAATCATAGAGAGCTAATCTTGAAGAAAGAATTTCCCAAGAAAGTATATGTTGCTGATTGTATGATCTGAATGATGTTACTTTGTAATCCCAATCTTTCTATTTTACAAATTACACCACTCATATATGTTGTTGAATAGTTCCCACATTCCTCTAGGGTGAAAAGAAACTAATCTTTTTGAAAATTAAAAACTTTTTGAAAAAAACTAATAGAGTAATTAGTCGATAAACTACCTATCTTTTATATTTCGACTTGTTTGACTACCAAAAAGTCCTTGTATGGATGTAAGATTTTAGTTGCACCTGAAGATTGGATTTTCTGAAATGGATCTTTGTTAGATTTGAAGTTTTCCTTCGCTTTCAATCTTTGTTGATATTTTTGACGGGTCAAAATTTTAGTTTTAACTTCTTTGCAATCTTTGCTCACAAAATTTTGATTGTTCTCATTGCAAAGCTTTTCTTGTTCCTCATTCGACTTCTAATGAAAATTTTTAGTCACTATATCTCATATAAATGCTCACATCTTGTCTCATTTAATTCTTTTGTGCAAAATTATGACTCAAGTTTCTCCCCAAAATACGAGCTCAACTAGCTATTTGCCACCTTCCCTTATCATCTCCGCTGATTTGCAACAATACCTTTTAGCTTTTATCACATCCATTGATGTAGTGTCTTATCACTATTTTGCAATTGTCATGCCCCCTTCATATGTTTGGTCCTGTGATATAAAAATGACCTTAGATCCAGTCGCTAAATCGTAATCCTTTCCTTCTATCTTGTTTGGTGTTCTACAAAGTAGCAACTTTAGATGAGACCTACCTTATGCTCACTCAATGTGATCACAGATTCATAATGCTTGTCATTTTCCAAAAGGTGGTCCTCGTGAATAAACAAAGAGCAATTACATTTCTTCCATGTGGCAGATAAGACACTATTATCTTTTGTGGTTTCGCATCTCCTAGCATTACTTGGCACCCAACGAAATAATGAATGGCTTAATTTAACTCCCATCTTTTAGTATAATACGTATCATAGTTCCCAAACTCAGACTTGGTTCGGCCTTGGCAAGGCCGACTCGACTTGTGACTCAGCTATGACTCGACAAAATGAAAAAACCTTTGAAATTTAGAGATTTTAACTGTTTAAAACTTATTTCGTTCACATTTTATTGAATATAACTTAAAAACAATACAACATATCAAATATAAGCTAACTTACATAAATAAGGAACATAAATCATAAACCGTCACATAAGTAAATGTAAATTGTAGATGAAATAAATGGAAAATATAGGATCATATGACAGAGATATATAAAATTATAAATGCTATCAAATCTTAAATGTATGCAAGATCCATAAAACCAATCACATCAAATCATAAATGTATGTAAGATCCATGAAATGTATGTGTAATTGTAAATTATAAATAGTAACATTGTAAACGAAAAACTAAGTCCGATCCATGAAATGTATGTGTAACTGTAAAGTGTAAATAGTACCACTGTAAACAAAAAACTAAGTCTATGTGCTCAATGTCTAGCTCAAGCCTCATCCTCATCCTCTAGCTCAACCGCAGCCTAAGGCTCAGCCTTTTAGTATCTTGTCTGCCTGCTACAAAGGTGCTTACGATAGATCCTAGAGGACTGAGTAGCTGTAGCCCTCATATGTGAGGTGGACTCATGAACAACATCAACAGGTCATGTGACTATGTGTGTGTATGTGCGTCTATTGGAACATGTTCTATCCTCCTCTGCTATAGGGCCGCTATATCCAACTGGTCAACCTAGTCAAGGTCCTCCTTAATGAAGATTGGATTGGTAGCCTTAATGAGCCACTCCGACTCTGGAATGATCTCCTCCAGAGTGTTCAGAGAGGAGTTAGTGTCCAAAATCTGTCGGGGCCTAAGACGGAGGTTGTAATGATCAAAGACAATATCATTTAACCTTGCACAAATAACCTATTTTGCCTCTTTGAGCGGATGTGCTCGAACATGGACCAATTGCACTCACATCCAAAAGTGTTGCCTTGCTGACTCAAAATACGAATGGCAATGTTTTGAAGATTTGGTGTTGAGGACCCAAACATTTTCCACCATCTATTTGAAATAAAGGAAAATAAACTTATTTAGTCTCATTTACAAATACAACTTGAAGGCTAAATTACAAAATCAAAAATTAAAATGGATAACTTATAAGCCATAAACTTAAGAATATATTATTATTTTTACATGGCTGTAATTTTGACCAAGCATCTGTTACATCCTCCTAAAGAAAATCACCCCTTCTTGATTATGTAATTTATATAGTTCAATGGTTGTAGGTGAGGCACTGTCATCACTGCACATCTTTTGCATCACTATATATAGGCCACTCATCCACCTTGAAGTTAGGATGAAAACGAAATGCTGGATTCAAGTAATAAAGCTGTTGCATGGATGGGCCTGTGAAGTTGATTCCGCTATCTCCTATCAATGATCTCCCAAATGGGGCCATACTTCTCTTTTCACTCCTGCATAGGGATTTAATGGTCTCCTTTGCCCTATTCATGCCCTCATACTGTGTCATAGGGTTCGCTGAATTTCGGCCATGAGATTCAAAAATTGGCAAACTTAAAAAATTCCTAAAAAATTGTTGTTATTCGTGAATAAATTTGGAAGGTTTCATTTTTAGGTTAAAGATAAAAAATTATGCCAATGTGTATATCGCAACAGACAAGATGTGATTCACGCAAGTTTGGTTATCGCTGTGATGTCGTTTCCGACACGACACTGGTGCAGTTGTCATGTTGTTTCAAACACAATACACATCAAACATATTCCAATCCCGTGCTCACAGTGCTCAACTCTGCAGTCTCAAGTTTGGTTGCATGCCAACTTCTCTCCTGCGACTGCATTTCACGTGAAGTGATACTCAATATTTCGACGGAAAACATAAAAAATGTTTTGCATTAAACTTGTCTTAAAGTTTTTATTTAAATGATATTAAACATCTTAAATTGTGGTTAAGAAACGATGGGATTTTTTTAATTTTAGAAATTCAAATTTTAAAATGCTAAATATAAAATTATAATGCATTTATCAATTAATACTAATAATACCAATAAAAAAAGTTTATATATTAATATATAAAATAAGATTTTGAACATTTACATTACAATATTGTTCGATAATATATATAATTATTTATTTATTTTTCAATTTATTATTTATATTTTTTAAAAACTAATTTATATAGGTGCATTTAATGTCAAAATTTTTCAAAAAAAATTGTTGTCCAATTTTAACCGAATTTTATAGTTGCCGAACCCGAACTCGAACTCGAATCTTGTGACTTAGCCCTCATATATGTAGCCCATAGAGGTTTTCTCCCCATCAACAACTCGTAGGAGAACTACAAGGGGCTCAGTAACCTGAATATAATGGAAAACAACATTTAAGTCACAAATTAAATAAAAAATAAGTAAAATTACAAATTTGCAGAACAAATGAAAATATGCATATAAATTAAAAGTAAAATAAAATTATTAAGTAAATACTAAATGTTAAATTGTAATAAACTTGCCTCCAATATTTCTTTAGAAGGTGTCCAAAAACCAACCTCATCAAAGATGCAATTTACTACACCTATCCATGCAGTGGTCGTAGCAAAGGAAGAGGAAGTTGATTGCACCCCAAGAAACATGCACCTTGGATCTTTTGATGTCAATAAGGATTTTAGTGTGAGGAAATTTAAGGCAAACCTCATGATACCAGGACAAGCTAAATTCTTTTGCCTTGTACATTTCCTCATTATGTTAAGGACCAATGCATGATTTTAAAGAAGCTTGCAAATATTTTTGGAGCTTACCAATATTCTCCAACACGAGGTCAAGGCAATGTGCTACTCAAGGAGACCATAATATTTTGGGGTACCTCTCCATCAAAAGTTTACCTACAATAATTTTAAACCAATCATAAATTTATATATTTAAGAAACTCGGAATTAGAAAAGTTCAAATAAATTTATAGATGTCTTTCCATCAAATTTCCTAAACTTGAAAAGTTGAAACTTCAAAGTTTACACACGACAACATAACTTGCTGTGTTATTTGTCACCATGTATACCACATTTTCTTCCCCCACCTCTGCTATGACTTTCTCAATAACCTATCCTAAGTATGTGACATTTTTAACATGAGAGTAAGCGTCAATAGATTTTTGGAACATGGTAGATCCTCCAAAACTTAAATGGAGCAAAATAATTAATTATTATGGATCATCATCAATCAATTAATTGAAATTTAAATTATTCAATCATGATTCACAATGCATGTAGGAAAGTAGAATGATCAATCACCTCTATAGGAAACAACAAAATTTAGGAGTGTTCTATTCCTCCTATCCATCCAACTATTAGAAAATGATGGTGCATCCCTTTTGGATCTATGCCTTTCAGTGGTCCTCTAGCTCAAGTTTCGTGTCCTAAACCATTTCATCTAAGAGGTAGTCACTCAACTCAACATTAGTGGGGGCTTTAAACCCCACACCACAAATTCATCTATCATGCCTTGCCAATCAGGAGACCTTTCACAAGTAGATTATGGTTAGATGAAAATCCATTATGTAATATGAATCTATGATTATACAAGTAGAATTAACTAAAATTTAACTTGAAACTTAAAGAAAACAAATTAAAACGAATTAATTACTTGGCTGCAATAAATGGAAAGTTGCAAAAGTACCATAGTTAACAAATTTGTTTTTGGCAGCATTATGAATCTCCTTGTTCCAACCCATGCTCTCAATTGAGGATTGTGTGCTAAGAGTAGCGTGTGACACAAAATAACTATCCACTCTCAACTTACGCACTCTAGGATGAAATAAAATAGTGTCAGCATCAGGAGCAGAAGTACTAGCACTAACACTAGCACTAGGACGAAAGGGAGGTCTAATAGAACCCTCTTCAACAAAACCTGCGGATGTGGATGCGGGAGGATGGGAGCCAATAACACTCAACTCTTCAAGTTGCCTCTTCCTAGTTAACTTCTCTTGTTCATGTGTCTCTAATTGAACATAACAAAAACGTTTTGCCTCAGCAGTTTGTTTAGTGCATATAGTAATATCATTCCTAGGTATGCAAATAATATGATTTTTGAATTTATAGATGCCACCAAAATTTATATCTTTACAAAAAAATCATATTGTTATTTTTTTTGTATTCCAGGAAGATCCTCAGTATATTTCCAAGCCTCATCCTTTTTAGGTAATGTGAAAATTTATGTTAAAGGTTGCTGCAGTAAGAAAATTCAAATTTTTACAAAGTTATAAAGTTAAACAGTAAACTAATAAAAAAAATAGCAAACCCTACATATTTTTTTGAAAAAATTGTAAATACATGTTTGCAAATTTGTTCTAGAAACATTGTAGGGTTTGCAACTTTGCACTTTGCAATTTAATAAAAAACTTTCAAGATTTACAAATTAAGATTAAAATAATTAAACAAATAGTGAAGAATACATTAACATACAAATAAAATCAACATAATTTGCAAATGAACACTTACCTCTTGCAAATGAGTTGAGGAGTGTTGCTATTGACTCTTTAATGCTCCCAATGCAAAATTATGGCCTCCCCAAATTGATACGTGATCTCCTTGATGCTCTTCTTACTTGTTGGTTGCAAACCAATGTTTTCTCTTTTTTTGCTCTCTCTCTCAATTTCCTTTCTTCTTTCCATACTAAGCACTTAGAAGGCCTTATAGGGTTATAACAAAAAGAAATGTAAAAAAATAACAAAAAAAGGTTGAGTTTGTTTTTTGTTTTTAACTCCCCAACTTTCCTAGTTGTGCGATCAGTTTCTAGTGAATCGCTGAGTTAGGCAATTTCTTCCCAAAACTCGGTGAGTTACTGATCCGAGTCAACAAAAGCCACCGCCCTTGATTCGGCTGGTCAAATCACCTAAAAACATGTTGAAAAAAATTACGGATTCCCAATGGCTAACATACGAAAAAATTCTCTACGAGAGACTGGAGGGTGAAGTTTCACTTCCCACAATCAGCAGCTTGGCTGAACTATTTTCTGATGAAGACATTAATCTGGGGATAAGGGGATTAGCGAGTGGAAAAGCTCAGGACATTGATGGGTTGCAAGCTGAATTTCTAAAATGGGGGATGAATTTGTTGGCTCCGAACATCAAGAACATATATAATAAGGTCACACAAGGCTGCTTTCCTAGTGAATGGACCGCCAATGTGGTTATCCCTTTTCATAAAAGCAAGGATGTCAACGATTTGTCCAACTACTGCACCATCATGGTGAACCCTCTATTAGGCAAGCTCTGTAGGAGTATGGTAGAGTGTAGAATCAGCGGATGGGCAGAAAAAGAAGGAAAAAGAGCCACAGGTCAGGTGTGTTTCAGACCAAAGCACTCCACCATTGATCACTGCATTGCCCTAAGATATCTCATTGAGAAAGTGTGGGAGACACAGGGAGAAGAGGTTTTTTGTTGCTTTGTTGACTTTAAGAAAGCTTTCAACATCGTCCCTAGGGATAAACTATGGAATAGAATGAAAGAATTGGAGGTCTCAATAGAGTATAGGGCTGCTGTTTATAAGCTTTATGAACTGGTTAAAGTGGAAATCAGGACCAAAAAGGGCATGTTGGAATGTTTTGGCAACAATGTAAGGGTCAAATAGGGGTGCCCATTATCTCCTACCTGGTTTGGCCTCTATTTTGACAAGCTGGAAGAATGGCTAAACAATGCCAATGGAGAGGGAATTCAGCTGGCTGATTATGTGATTAGGTTACTTCTTTATACTGACGATCTTATTCTCATCGCTAAAACAATACATGGGCTGAAGGAACATATGAGTAACTTAGAAACCTTTTGCACAGAGGTAGGGATGGAGGTTGACACGGCTAAAACCAAGATCATGGTCTTTTCCTTGAGGAAAAGAAAACAACTTACTTTCATAAGGGGAAAGCTTTAGAGATTGTTGAAGAATACAAGTATCTGGGGATCGATTTCCATTACCGGCTAAGTTGGGAGACGTGTAGATCAAAAAGGATACAGGGGGTCAGAAGGCATCTTATCTTCTTTACAATAGGTGTAGGACAACAGAGTTACGGGATTGGAAGACCAGGAAAACCCTCTTTGGGTTGTTGGTGATTCTGGTTATTCTATATGGCAAGGAGGTATGGGGGAGCAGCGTACCAAACCACAAATGGCGGCAAATTGAGAGAATTCAAAAGCACTTCATTACAACTAACCTCAAAATCAAATCAACAGTTCCTTATGAGATTATTTTGGCGGAGGTAGGCATGTTCTCAGTGGAGGCCTCGACAATTGTTCGATTGTTGAGCTATCTAAAAAAGGTGGGTAAAATGGATGCACATCGTTGGCCTAGTAAGGTGTTTGACGGAGAGCTTGATCGTTAGAAAAGGACATGGAAGAAACAAAATGACAAGTGGTTCAACAAATGGAACATTGACTACCAAGAGTGCCTGGAAAACAACTTTGAAATAAAAAAATGTGGGCTAGAAAAAATCAGACCTGCCATGTGGACAAATCAGTTAGGTAGAAAAAAAGCTTACTATTTCAAAGAATTTGACCCCACATGCGAGCATGGCGACAAAGAGTATTTAGGAGCTGAGATCAAAGGAAAGTGAAAAATCTTAATCACCCAATTGAGGTCTGGATCACACCGTTTGAGATGTGAAATTGGCAAATGGAAAGTCCGTAAAAACAGTGGGAGGACAAAATTTTTAGGTTTTGCAACGAGGGAGTGGTGGAAACGGAGTGGCACTATGTGAATGATTGCATTGCATACGAGGATATTCACAACCAACACAAAGACACTTTAAAAGTAAACAACATAAAAGAGCTTTTCGAAGGGCCAAGACTTCTCAAGGGAGCCATCTTACTTACGTAGATCCACAACAAAAGGTGCAGCCTGGAGAAATCTCAAAAGATGGATTAAGGGGTCTTATGGTGGTCCCTTAGACTATTGGTCTTGTGGACGTCATTAAAAACCTTTCATCTAATTTCACAAAGGACATAATTTGAGCAATGAGAATTTGATGCAAGTCTGTCATTGCAGAAATTTAATTGCCGGACATACAAAAGATTTAATATATTAGAGATATATAATGCTTCATATGATTTAAAAAGGAAAAGTCACCGTTTTTATATAAGGGAGACATCACTGGAGTTAAAAGCAAGGTCACAATCATATGAAGTGTGTAAAAGGCATGATGGTGTCAAATACAAATGAATGATCATTAAAGTTTATTATACCATCAAACAAACGATAAGGATAGTTTATTTATGAATTATCGTAATTATATAATGCGACTTTTAATCTAAAAGGTCACATCCCATTTTATGCACAATATAAATAGTTAAGAGTTTTATTTTCAAGAGGAGAGGATATGTTAACAAGAGACACAATTTGGGAAAAACATTCTACAAAAAAGTATTATATATTTGTAATGGAGGGATAAGGAGCTTAAAATAACTTTGTAATATGATTTCAATAATTTTATTTTAGTAATAAAGTTAAAAGCCATTTGTTTATATTGAAGGTGTGGAGAATTAAACTGTAGATGATTCGTCCTTCATAAGCATTTTTTGAATTCTGTATACAATTTAAATTTCAGATAAGTGGACATGGTCATTTAGCATCTTAAACTCGATCATCACAGATACTGTGAAATATCAAATTGTTTCTGTATCTGTGTCCAGTTTGTCTCCCTACCAGAGTAGTTAAGGTTCCATCTATACTAATTTAAGATTGCATATATATTTGATCTATCGCATCTTGATTATTTAATTGTTGGCAGTATAAGTGCATAGAACATTATAAAGTTGTACGTGAAAATCTTCATTGAAGTTGACTATATTGCCCGAATGAGCAGAGGCATTGGTCTTTTTCTTATTGATGTCAGAAAATCTATACCTTCCCTCCTACAAGCATCATATTCATTATTGACAAACCTTATACAAAGCATTCAATTATTTCAAGCATTTAGTTAGCCTTATTTTGATTGAGTTCAAGGACCTTGCTAGCCAAAGAACTCTAAAGCTTAAATTTGCTTTAGAAAAGCTCTGAACTGAGTGATTAAGTTCGAGGAGAAGGCTTACCCACCTAGGTGTAGCGGAGCCTGAAGTGCAGGGGAATCAAGGTGATTCTCATTTGTTGGCTAGAACTGATTACAGAATCCTATTGGAGAAGTAGCTGGCTCTTGGATTTCCAATTTGCGGTTTTGGGAACCAACACCCATAACTGTTAGAAAGTGCATAGAATGGTTTGAAATCCTAATTATTTTCTTTTTGTCGTTTCCCATCTATCTTAAGTAAGTACTAATGATAATTCATATGAAAGTTTCATTCATCCATGCATGAGAATTTCAAAGACATTAACTTGATATGTGAGAGGTCTTGTGACAGAGTTCCATTGATTTAGGCTTTAGTTACACACAATCTATTTCTCAACAATGCCTATTTGTTCTTGATCTCAGATACTCTTAACAAGATGGGATATATAATTGGAACACACATGCAATTGAATCGACAAGTGACTATAGCATGGATACTATAGTTGTAGTCATATTTATATCTAGATAGTCTCGATTTTTACTTGCAATTGTATTATTTTAGCACTTGCTTGCTATCATAGTATTTTGCTTTTTTTAAAATAAAAAAGAAGGTAATTGTAATGGTTTTATATTTACATGAGATTTTGTTTAGTTTTATATTTTATCCAATTAAAGGATTAAATTTAATAAATTATTGTTGAAGTAGTATAATTTAATTTTTCATTTGATTTATGGTTTTATTTTTAATAATATAGTGGAAAGTTTAAGGAAGATTTAGTTTAAGAGAATATGAAGATGTAGAATCAATTGTATATACCATCCACATTGACCAAGTTTAAATTTTAGTCATGTTTGGCTTCTTATAAATGGATGCATAAGTTGATTTGAAGCTATAATTGCTACTTCTTACGAAAACACAAAATACTTCTCTTACATTAATAGGACAACACCTTCCTTCAATTCATTGCGAACTTCACATTTTATGCTCCCCTCTCACATCTTCAACGTACCCATTGTACACTAAGGTGCGATTGCTACGTATTCGAAATAGATTCATAGATCCATCACTTGAATTGCAAACTAAAAATTGTTAATGCCCATGCCATCTTGGTGATGTATAAATACAGCAAGAATTTTGACAGTCACCTCGTAAAGAACAGGGATCCTCTCTAAGAAATAGGGATTGCAATGAAAGCCTCCAGAATGATACTTGAGGTCCCTTAATGTGTTTTGGCAAACTCTCAGTCTTTCTCTAAAAAGTAAGAATCCCATGTGAAAAATAGGATGTGTCAAATTTGGCCCAAACAACTATAATGCTCCCTGCTGAGCTCCGCAACCCCTGGTTGGGTCTCCTTAGTACCCTGCCTACCTATGGGAACCCTTAATAGTAGGCCAATGTCTGTTGGAGACTGAACTACAAATGTCTGTTGGAGACCAAACTACAAAGGGGAGATCACACAACGAGTGACCATGGAGACAGAGACAATTAGTTGAAAGCATTTCTAACAATGCTATGGGGTATAACCTTTGAATGGTTCACAAAATTTGAAGCAAAAGCGACAACCTCATGGGATGCATTGAAGAAAGTGTTTAAGGTAGAATTCAAACTGTTATGAGATGACATTGAGATCACAGCATATACCTATAATACCCAGCAAGGAAAACACAAGAATCTATGGGCTTGGAATTGTAGGCTTAAGGAGTTTCTAGTGAGGTTAGAGAACCAACAGGTTAATGGCTTAAGAAGTAACAACTTATCGAGGGATTGAACTTGTTGCCAAAAAAAAGATGATAGTATCTCTGTCTTTATTCACCGATGCTTACAATTGAGTGATGGACGTTGAGAGTGAAAACAATACATCTTCTTGAGGGAAGAGGAAGACATGTGATTACAAGAGCATCAAAGGTAGCAATGATGAAGACTAATAAATAGGTAAAGCCCTATGATGAGATATGATGAGAAGTGAATTATTATGTACTAAGTGCAAAATTGAGGGGCACATGAATGGTAATTGTCGTGAAAACATGTTTTGTGAGATTTGCAAGGTGATGGGTCATTTAGTAAAGGATTGGATATATAATTTGAATTCAAGGAGTACACATGTACTCTTATGGAAGGAGAGTGGTCCATTCCATTGAAGCCACAAAATGCATCACTATATGGTTATTAAAATTAACAAGGAAAAATTCAAATACCGGAAAATCCGAAGGATGTTTTATCATACAACGTCAAGAGTGCAGTAAATGGGGACACTATGAGAGATTGCCATAACAATTAGGAGAAAGTGTAGTTATTGTTAGAACATGATTGTGCAAAGCAAAAGGGTATTAATATGGTGGATGTGAACAAACAAGACGAGGCAATTCTAGCAATCACTAGAGCATAGATGAAGGCATTGTATTGAGATCCTTATATGGAGAAGGGATGACTCAGAGAAGCTAAAGTACGAGTGGAAGAAGCTATGGTGAATGAACATAAAACCTCTAAGAAAATTGCACTTCTGTCATTGCGAATGAAGTCGAAGAAGAACAGAGTGCAACAAGTTGTACAAAAAACAGTACCATTCAAAGTGACAACAAACCCAACCATGCCACAAATTAGAGTGTCAATTACCAACATTGTCCACTAAAATCAGCAATAAGAAGACCCAAATAAAGACATGATAATAGAGTTTCCATTCAGGGATGAACATGTCATTGAACATTGAGAAGAAGCTGATTGCCATTCAAATGGATATTGTTGGAGCTTAAATTTTCCAATGTTAGGAGTTTTTAATATGATGCTCTTAAGTATGATCTTGAATCATTGGAGTTTGAAGACTTGCCTGATAACTCTGCCACACACAACAGATTAAGTACAATGAGCACACTCATATCCTCAGATGGAAAAGCATATGACGGGCATTAATCCACCCTAGGAGTCTATACTATGAGGATGAGACTCCTTAGAGGAATATAGATGGATAGCTGGAAAATAAATAGGAAGACAAGCTATTATTCAGATGCCATTGGATCTGCTGCAACCTAATCAAGCATATATTTGATTTCATCCAGCAAATGAAAGAGTATGGTCATCATATTTTAAAGGGAAAGAAGTTCAGTACTGAACAAACAACGAGAATTAGCAGAACAGTCACACAATGATGGAGAATGGTCAAAACAGTGATCACAGTGCAACATATTGGAATGATACACTTGATAATCGAATTCATGTTGATATGATGAATTAGGCAGTCAAGTAGATGCTTCAAATACAAATATTTGAAGAGAAAGCTCCAACTAATTAAATGAATGAAAATTCCTACACAAGATAATGAATTGGCATAAAAAAAGAAAGCGATACATGCTATTACAATAACTTTATTGAATAATGATCAATAACTATTTATATACATCAGTATATAGTATGAGCAGTGATAAATACAAAGATAATAACATATCCATCAATAGCATTGAGCATCATGGAAGTCTATCAGCATATGAGTGTAGGAAGGAAGTAAAACACATGAAGTTAAATGAACAGGCCTTGTGACGTCTTCACCTGGTAATGATTAGCTTCAGCATTACCACCACAGTGCCAACAACAGTAAGCTACAGCAGTTTAAAGAAGCCAATCTTTTTGAGGAGTCTTTAGATGTTTTGAAACTGAAGAAGAGCGATGCCAGATCTCAAGGAGAATAAAACAAGTATGAAGACCAACTTAATAACAAGTTGTGAGTTATTAAATGTACATATGAAAGATGTGAAAAAATCATTGTCCTTATTCAAAAGAATATAGAAAGTTGCAATCATAATAGCTGAGATTGGGCGATGCTTGATGTGACTGAGTAACCTTTATATCCTCACTGGAAGTTAAGCATGGGTTCAAAGTGGGCTTAAACAATGTAAGTTGCACAAAATGATGGAACCAATGACGGACAAGGCACCGGTAAAAGAAGACAACAAATATGCTTGTATGTTCGCTAATGAACATTGGAAATTCAGAATAGTTATAATACTTTTTATTACACTTCATATACAGATCGCTATATTAAGGTTCATCTTCAGCAATACTAAAAAGCATTATCTCAGTCTGATTCATACAAAATTTGCAGAAACTTTACATGGTATCAGAGCTCTGGTAGTCGAACATAGGCTCTGCAAATTGACAATCAGATTTTCATATGTAGCAACATCCTTCTATCTTCAATGACAAGCACAATCAGACCCGAGGACAGGTTTGATGGGAAAGAACACTTCGTTGCTTGGAAATTCAGGATTATGATGATTCTTGAAGACAATGATTTAAAACAGTTTGTTGATTCAGCATCCAAGCAACTTCTTGTTGAACCTAGTAAAACTATTTGGAGTAAAGGAAATAGGAAAGTCATGTAGATCAAATTAGATGGAGTGAAAAATGAAATAGTACCTATGCTAATGAAACATCAAACAACATTTCATATGATGAATGCATTATTAAATGCATATGAAGTTAACAATGCAACTAGAACCCTTGCACTCAAAAGGCAACTAAATTATATACAGATAAAGAAGGGAGAATCTATGAACTCTTACTTCCTAAGGGTGGCTAGTCTAAGAGACGAACTTGCAAGTGTAGGGACCATAATTGAAGACAAAGAACTAACACTTATGGCGCTAGATGGATTACCAGATTCATGGGAAACATTTTTACAAGGAGTAAGTGCTAGAGACAATTTTTCAGATTTTAATAGACTTAAAGGAGATTGCCGGCAAGAAGAATCTAGGAAACTTAAGAAAGGAGAAGATTGAAAATTGAAGATGAAGAACTTCATGTTCTCAATACAAATTCCTATAAATGTAAAAAGAAACACTTCAAGAAGAAGAAGGGTAATCAAAGAAATGACAAACCTAAGAAAGATCTATCCAAAATAAAATGCTTAACAAATGTGAAAAATTTGGACACTATAGATCTAATTGCCCCAAGAATACAAATCAACAAGTAACATGTACTAAAATTTCTAGGAAAGAAGATAACTGAGATCCTAAGAATTGTGTACTGTATTCTGCACTATCAAATGAAGTATCAAAGTAAGTATGGGTAATTCATAGAAGATCATCTCAACTCATAATAGGGTACAAAGAAGTGCTGGACTCCAGATCTGAACAAGTTGATGGCTTAGTTACCATCAATGATAATTCCGCTCATTCAGTCAAAGAAATTGGGAATTGCACCTTGAAACTAAAGTTGGGGTGTTCTTTACATCTCAAAGGAGTACTCTATGTACTAGGGATAAAAAAGAATCTAATCTCGGTTACAACACTTGAAGATGATGGACATAATGTTGCATTCATGAATGGTAAAGTAGTGACCTGGTCTAATAACTCTTCTTTTAAGAAAGCAAAGTTGATCGGTCAAAGAAAGGGATACTTGTATGAGCTAAATTCAGAACCTTGTCAACCTATTCAAGCTTTAATTTATGAAGTTGTTGATATAAATGAAATATGGCACAAAAGGTTAGCACATCTAAATTTCAAAACCTTGTCAACCATGGAGAAGATGGTAACTGGTCATACTTGGTCAGAAAAATATTGAACTTAGTAGGGATGTAATATTTGAGAAGATTTAGCATTTAAATGAGCCCTAAGTTCTGGAGATCCCTCTCCCTTACCTAGTTCTGAAGAAAATACTGAATTTGAGTTTCAGAGGGAGAACATTGAAGAAATTGAAGATGTTCAAAACCTCAATCTTGAGGAAACTCAAAATTAAAAGAAAAGACCACTTTGGGCCATTAAGACAGTAGAGGAAGCACAAGATTTCGTTGCACCATCTGGAACCTTCAGAGAAAGTAAAAGACCCAAATGATTTTCGGATATGCAACAAACACGAGTGATTTGTCTAAATCAGAACCAACCAATGTTTTAGATGCTATTAAACATACAGCTTGGAAGGATGTAATGTTCCCGTTATAAAATAAATCATTTATCAAAATATTGTAATGGGCCAATTGATTTAATGTATCTCAGACTCATTTTTATTTTTGTTTCTGTAATGGGCACCTCTGAATGTCCCAAAAACTAAACCAAATTGCTGAAAGGAATTATGTCAAACAGTTTGCATTCAACCTCTTATTTGTTTGTTTAATGTTTTAAACCCCTTATAACTCTAGAAATCAAACGTTTATTTGTTTGTTGTGTTTTGTGCATGGAATTGGTATCATACAACATAAACAAGAAAGAAATTACAATAATATGCAAAGTGGAAATGAACTGCTGCCAATAAAATGTTATTTTCAGAATTCATAAAACCAAATACATGACAGATTTATCAACTCACTAATTATTTCAGCATTATTGACATAATACTCCAGCCTATGCTTTCGAACTTGCTGCTACAGTACTTTGTCCTTCAATCAGTCCACTACCTTCGTAATATCATTCCCTCAAAGCGGCATAAGCGTTGGGCAAGTAGTGAAGAAGATATGAGCAAAATATCAAATCTGCCTGTAGCCGGAAATGCAACTAAACTGCCTGATAATGAAATCGATAACAAAGAATTCCAAAGGCCAAACCTCAAGGGAATGACGTCTAGAATGTTACAAGAGAGGATAAACGTCCTCAAATGCCAAGAATGGAGCTGCAACTCACACACCAATTTCTTCTCATATTCAACTTGGCTAATGAAGCCACAAATGCTTCCTTTTATTCTATTTCCAAGGGTCCGCTCAACTCTTATGGGCAATGTGGGATAAAAGATGTGTAGTCTATAAAACATATATTAAAATACCCCTTATGTCTCCCTTGGGTACACATCCCCATAAAATAAATATTAAAGTAACACTTTAATATTTTACAATTAAATTAGACGTTACTTTAATAAAACTTCAGGCATTAAAATGTATTAGCAATCGGACTCTGAATAATGTGAGTGATAGCTCATCGAAAAGCTCTCATCGAGGAGTATCAAATCCAATCACCAAAATTGACCTGCACTGTGTCCTGCTGACTTACTAAAAATAGTAAGTATGCCTGAAACTGAGTAAATCAACTTCGTTTTGGCCCAAACTGGAAATGACTAGGCCAAAACACTCCAAGATCCCATTAAACCCTTCGTTAGCCCTTGGGACCATGTAGAACAAGGCTAACGCACACACACTTGGTCAACTGCTAAAATGGGGACATTACAGTCCGCCCCCCTTGAAATTGCTTGTCCTCAAGCAATCTCAGTCTAGCCTGCTGAATAACCTGCTCACTCTCCCATGTAGAATCTTCCTACGACAGGTCTGTCCATTTGACCAAATACTCCTTCACTATCCTGTTTCTAAGCTTCCTCTCTCTGGTGTCCAGAATAGCCTCAGGTACTAACACAAGCTTCCCCTCCTCATCCAAAGGGGGTAAATCTGCAGAAGGCACTACATTCTGACCAATGGCTTTCTTAAGCCTAGACACATGAAACACATTGTGCACTCAATTACCCTCTGGAAGCTCAAGCTCATAGGCGACTTTGCCCACTTTGCGAATCACCCTGTAGGGACCATAAAATCTAGGTTTCAACTTTTCAGGTCTGCTCTTCTTGAGCGATGACTGTCTATATGGTTGTAGCCTCAAGCAAACCATATCCCCTACCTCGAAGCTATGCTCTATTCGGTGTTGATCAACATACAATTTCTGTTGACTCTGGGCCTATTGTATATTCTCTTTAAGCACTTTTAGGATGTCCTGACTATCCTGCAATAAGTTTTTGGCTTTGGGCACTCTACTGTCCCCCAAAAGTAAATCCATGAAGCTAGGTGCTTCATAACCATAGAGTGCCATGAAAGCAGTCATCTTGATGGACATATGATAAGTGGTGTTATAACAATACTCTCTCATATGCAACCATCTGATCCAAGCCTTTTGTTGTGCAGTTACATAGTTCTTCAAATATCCTTCCACCCATTTATTCACAATCTCTGTTTGCCCATCTGTTTGTGGATGATAACTAGTGCTAGGTGTAAGATTTGTACCTCACAACCTAAACAACTCTTGCCAAAAAACATTCATAAACTTACTATCCCGATCGCTGACAATGAATTTGGGCAGCCCATGTAACCTGAATATCTCTCTAAAGAAAAGATCTGCCACCTGTGTTGCTGTGTAAGTGGACGGAATAGCAAAGAAGTGAGCAAACTTCGTCAAGCGGTCCACCACCACATAGATGCAATCTTTTCCTTGCACTCGTGGTAAATCAGTGATGAAGTCCATCGAAATACTTTCCCATTTCCTATTACGAATGGGCAAGGATTGTAATAAACCTACAGGAAATGTGTGCTCTCCCTTATTCTGTTGACAAACCACACTCCTTGACATACCTTTGAACATCATCCTTGAGCCCTTTCCATGAAAACCGATCTCGGATCCGCTTGTAGGTCTTGAAGACCCCCGGATGTCCAGCTGTGGGTGCATCATGAAATACCTTCAGTATCGCCTCTCTCAAATGTGATGATGGAATCAAATAAACCCTGTCCTGAACTCTGATCAATCCATCTATCACCTCATAGCAATCATCCTGTATGGTACCTGAAATCAATCCAGAAGCCCAAGCATCTCCGACATACTCTGCTATAATCCGATCTCTCCAATCTCCTAAAATCTCTGCCAGAGCACATAAGTGAGGTCTCCGAGATAAGGCATCAGCCACCACATTTGTCTTACCTTTGACAAACTCTATGTCAAAGTCATAAGCTTGCAATTTAGTCACCCATTTTTGTTGCCGGTCATTAAGATCACGCTGGCTCATGAAGTATTTAATACTGTTGTGATCAGTCTTGATCACAAAACGTCCACCTACCAAATATGATTGAAATTTGGCCAATGCATGCATTATGGCCAATATCTCCCGGTCATAGACAGAATAACTCTTCTCAACTCCCCGAAGCTTTCTACTCTCGAATGCAATGGGATGCTTCTCCTGCATCAATACTGCTCCAATCCCATCACCTGATGCATCACAATGAAGCTCAAAAGGCTTCGTGAAATCCGGTAGAGCTAGAACTGGACACGAAGACATTACCTGCTTGAAATGCTCAAAACACCTCTGTGCTGCCCCTGTCCACACAAAGGCTCCTTTCCTGGTAAGATTTGTCAAGGGTGTAGCAATCTGTGAGAATCCCTTAACAAACCTCTTATAAAAATCACATAAACCAAAGAATCTCTTAAGCTGTGTAAGGTTTGTGGGAGTAGGCTACTCTACAATAGCTCTAATCTTTTCGGGATCAACCCAAATGCCATTTGCACTAATGATATGCCCAAGGTAAAGGAGCTCAGTGATTCCAAACTCACATTTAGATTCCTTGGCATACAATGACTCTCTCCAGAATAGATAACACCTCCTCCAGATGATGTAAGTACTCCTAGGTCTTACTGAAGACCAAGTTGTCATCAAAGAAGATCAAGACAAATCTCCTCAGCTGCTTCCTGAATACCTGGTTCATACAACTTTGAAATGTAGCGGGTGCGTTGGTTAGACCAAATGGCATAACCATGAACTCAAAGTGGCCATAGTGACATCGAAAGGCTGTTTTCTCAATGTCCTTTGCTCTCATCCTGATCTGATGGTATCTGGATCGCAAATCAATTTTGGCGAAGAAGCATGCCCCATGCAACTCATCAATCAGCTCATCAATCCTAGGAATGGGGTACCTGTTTTTAATTGTTTTCTTATTCAGTGCCCTGTAATCGATGCACATGTGCATCGTCCCATCCTTCTTCTTTACCAATACTACTGCTGAAGCAAAGGGGCTCTTACTGGGCCTGATATGCCCCATCTCCAACAAATCCTTAATCGCCTTCTCTATCTCATCCTTGTGTTTCTTAGGATGATGATAGGGAGTAATCATAATTGGTTTGGCTCCCTCCTCAAGCTCAATAACATGTTCCATCCCTCTGTCAAGAGGAACCCTATGAGGAATATCGCTAAATACTTTATCGTGTCTATCAAGTATCTTCTGGATATCTGGTGGATGACTCTTTTCTTGTGGCTCTGGTGAAGTTGGCATAATGTAGCAGTCTGTCGCCCACTCTATGTCATCATGACGAAAAAGTCTCTGCATTCTCCTCAAGGGCACTGCTCTGCAACCTCCGTCTAAAAGACCACTAAGTACCACAGTTCTGCCCTCATGTTGGAATCTCATCTCCAATTTCGCTAGGTTGAGTGTGAACTCCACTAGTGAAGCCATCCATGTCATGCCGAGGATGACATCATAATCTCCCATGTCCACAACATAGAACTCATCCTTCAACTCGTAGCCATCTCCAAACCTGATGTGAAGATTATATATCTTCCGAGTGCATAATAATTTATCACCGTTAGCCACCATGACTCTAAACCCATCATGCTCCTCTGTCTGTAACCCTCTCCCGGCTACCAACTGTGCATCTATGAAGTTATGTGTATCCCCAGTGTCAATAAGAGATATCACTTTCTGCCCCTGGATAGTACCCTTGACCTTAAATGTGATTGCCTTTTGGGCCCCTATCAAGCGTGCCAACGATCTATCATTCTTAGGAATGCTGCTCTCCTCTATAGTGTTACCCTCATATGAATCAGAGTGCTGATCCTCCCCTTCTGACTCTGAATCTTCTGCTGAAAAATACTCCATTTGATTTGCCTTAGCCTTGAGAGAACATTTATGAGATAAGTCCCAAGGCTCTCTACAATGGAAGCACAGCTTCTTCTTTCGAAGTTCATTCAAGGTTTCATTGTCTAGTCCTTGTGATCCTTCTTTGGGTTTGCTATACTCTTTTTGAAACGGTTTTTTGTCTTTGTCCTTGCGGTAGGAAGAATCTGTTGAATGGTTTTTTCCTTTGTATATCGAAGGGGATAAATCTCATGCCTTTTTAGTTGCTTCAGCTAAGGTGAGTGGATCATGTCCCTTCACCCAACCTCGTAATGGATTAGCAAGACCATCACAAAATAACACCACCTATCTCCTAGGAGAAATATTAGTAACAAGTACAGACAAGCATTGAAACTCGGCAATGTAAGCATCCATAGAACCTGACTGTTTTAACTGTGCTAGTTCCTTGAAATGTAACTCGGGATCCCTAGTGTCAAATCTCTCAATCAATGTTTCGGTGAATTCCTCATAGGATGTAATCTGATTATGCCCCAAAGTCACCATGCCATGATGCCACCATTCATGTGCAATGCCATCCAAGTGCATAGCCGCATACTTGATAGCCTCCTCCTTAGGCATAGGATTTAGCTGCAAGTATGTATCTACCTTCTGCACCCAAACTTGTGCAGTCATCTTCCCTGAAGCATCATAATAAGGTAAGGAAAGTTTTCCAACTTCCTTTCTCAGCTCAAAGTTTTGATTCCTCCCTCCTGCTCTAGGCATGTGTCTCATCCTCAAGTCCATATAATCTCTGAGAGAAATATCCGCTTGAAACTCTGGTCCACTAGTCTCCTAGTCCCTCCTGAATTGATCCTGTAACTCGGTAATCTGCGGTTCATTTACTGGTTGAACCGGATCTCTGGGTGGGAAGGTGGGTAGAAGAGGTCTCGAGCTCGCAGTCCGCGCTAGGCGTGCAACGTGTCTAAAGTTATCAGCCTCATTCCGATTGTTGCCGTGTCCATTATTACCATTAATGTTATTCTCAGGACCATTGTTGTTGCCTTGGCCTCCATGGTTATTGTTTCCCTCATTGTTATTGTTTCTATTGTTGGCATCACCTGGATTAATATTGACACCCATTTGTCTAGCCATGAGCTGCAACATCATGTTCATTCGCCTATTCTGCTCCTGCTGCATACGCTGCCCCTACTCTAATGTATCGAGTAATTGTCTGAACATTACGTCCCCCTGATCTGGACCGGCATTCCCGCCTCCGCCTAATCCTGTATTCCTGTCATCTCGATCACCCATATTGTTGTCCTGATCAAAGAATATCTCCTCTGTGTTTGTATGGCTGGATTCAATGTCCCTCTGCACGGATGTACTAGACTGTTTGCTTTGCAAGTCTGAAATCTTATTTTGTCTTGCTTTGGTATCGCAGAAATTATAAGGCCCCTGTCGCATGCTCAAACATAAATGCTTAGGTTGTGTTTTTTTTAATTTCTGATTTTAGTGTTTTGACATTTCGTCAAACACTTTTCCCTCTATCCGGCTGTTCCAAATTTCCTATAAGACCTCCACAGGATGGGAGGACTTATAGCTCTGGTACCACTGTAATGGGCAACTCTGAATGTCCAAAAAACTAAACCAAATTGCTGAAAGGAATTATGTCAAACAGTTTGCATTCAACCTTTTATTTCTCCGTTTAATGTTTTAAACCCCTTATAACTCCAGAAATCAAACGTTTATTTGTTTGTTGTGTTTTGTGCATGGAATTGGTATCATACAAACATAAACAAGAAATAAACTACAGTAATATGCAAAGTGGAAATGAACTGCTGCCAATAAAATGTTAATTTCAGAATTCATAAAACCAAATACATGGCAGATTTATCAACTCACTAATTATTTCAGCATTATTGACATAATACTCCAGCCCATGCTTTCGAACTTGCTGCTACAGTACTTTGTCCTTCAATCAGTCCACTACCTTCGTAATATCATTCCCTCAAAGCAGCATAAGCGTCGGGCAAGTAGTGAAGAAGATATGAGCAAAATACCAAATCTGCCTGTAGCCGGAAATGCAACTAAACTGCTTGATAATGAAGCCGATAACAAAGAATTCCAAAGGCCAAACCCCAAGGGAATGACGTCTAGAATGTTACAAGAGAGGATAAACATCCTCAAATGTCAAGAACGAAGCTGCAACTCACACACCAATTTCTTCTCATATTCAACCTGGCTAATGAAGCCACAAATGCTTCCTTTTATTCTATTTCCAAGGGTCCGCTCAACTCATATGGGCAATGTGGGATAAAAGATGTGTAGTATATAAAACATATATTAAAATACCCCTTATGTCTTCCTTGGGTACACATCCCCATAAAATAAATATTAAAGTAACACTTTAATATTTTACAATTCAATTAGACGTTACTTTAATAAAACTTCAGGCATTAAAATGTATTAGCAATCGGACTCCGAATAATGCGAGTGATAGCTCATCGGAAAGCTCTTACCGAGGAGTATCAAATCCAATCACCAAAATTGACCTGCACTGTGTCCTGTTGACTTACCAAAAATAGTAAGTATGCTTGAAACTGAGTAAATCAACTTCGTTTTGGCCCAAACTGGAAATGACTAGGCCAAAACACTCCAGGATCCCATTAAACCCTTCGTTAGCCCTCGGGACCATGTAGAACAAGGCTAACGCACACACACTTGGTCAACTGCTAAAATGGGGACATTACAGTTTTCGTAGTTTGTGTTGCCGTCAGCTATCTTTATACACCCTTGGAAAGTTTCCCGACGGGTATTTAAGCACGGCTTGTAGGTAGTTTTAATCATGCGATTTGGATTATTTTTTGTATTGCGAATTCCTATTGGGGGTTCTTTGCTATTCGCCATTTCGGAAGTGAAAGATCTTCCTTGGCTTATTCGATTTCTGTGGGATTCAACCCTCACCCTATTTTGTTGCATGTAATACTTCGCTCAGACTTGGCAAATCGGAGCACCATCTTTTGGCAATTATTAATTAAAGGTTGTTTGTGTTCAAATCTCTATTATTGTTTGGATTCACTTCACAAATTCGTATCTATAAGCTTGGTTACAAGATTTTTCTCTTTTATCTGCACACCATCCAATACCGTGGCTTAGCTCAAATCTCCGTACATAGGCACATTTACCATCCCCTATGGCCAACTCCTTGTCTTCTCCGTACGAGAACCTCTCTACTCACTCCTAGCAACCGTATGGCACTCTTTAGCCTTCGTACGACAGAGTCCTTTCCTACCGTACGACACTATACCATACGTCCAGAGTAGCACCCCTCCACCGTACTGTTCATACTCCTCAGCTCGCACCGTACGACCATCACTCAGTTGGATGTCATACAACATCTAGGGCGCATCGTACGGACGTCCCATACATCGTACTACCATCACTCAAGTGCAGTTCGTACAACATTTGAAACGTAACATACGAACTTCCCCATATACCGTACGGACTCTGCCACTTCCCTTTCGACTTCGTGTGGTACATGTACAACCCTTCTTGCATTGTATGGCCATTTTGATTTTGTTTTCCCTCAGTTAAAAATTTGAAACAAAACATTACAGTGGTATTAGAGCGCTTCAATCTTGCCAGCTTGTGGACAATGAATTAGAGTTTATAGCCAAAAGAGGACACATTCCGTTGATTGAATAGCTGCCCAATCAGAACTGACAGTTGTCGAATTCGTAGCACTGCTAAGGGAACTTTCGAGGAATCAGGCACAAATCACTGATACTCAACAACTCATGGAAGACTCTCAAAAAGTTGGCAGACAATAAAATATTTGGAGAACAAAATGGTCACAGCACGGACTCGGTGTCAGGTAAATCAAACTCTCATCCAACATGCTTTCGACTTTCCATGCTGACTTTTCCTCCACAGATGGAGGCACAACACGGAGGGAAACAACCAACTTTTGAAGAGATGCAAGAACAACTGAGAGAAGACTGAGAGAATGCAAATCTTGAGGAAGAAATATCTTACAAAGATTACGTGGATCTAAGAATGAGATATTTGGGAGGCGAAAACAGAGGATATTTTAACGATGATCTCAAAAGAAAGTTGAGTAAAGTAAATCTGTCTCCATTTGACAGTTCCGGATCCATATCCACGCAAGCATGGGTAATGAAGGCCGATACTTACTGTCAACTGAATCCTATGCCAAAAGAAGTAATCAAATTTACGGCGCTGCACCTGGAGGGAGTCACGCATGAATGGTGGCATCGCGGCACTATCACACTGGGGCATGATTAGATAAATACTTATGCAAAATTCATTGAGAGATTGATAGATCGATTTGATGGTCAAGATCCGGAACTCAATTTCAAAGATTTGGCACAGCTAAGGCAAACTGAATCGGTTGATCAGTACATTGCGAAATTTCAGAAGCTCTCTATTTTGGTCATGGACATTTCCTAAAGAAGACGGGTAGAACTCTTCGTGGATGGACTAATAGAACCTCTAAAAGGTTGGATAAAAGGGTTCAATCCTGCCACCCTTTTGGAGGCTATCATTAAGGCACAGAGTATGGCATTGTTATCTGCGTCATCCTCTCAAAGTTATTCACATGCCAAATTGTCGACATTTCTGAGGGAAAATAAACCTCTGCCTAGGAAGCCGTCGTTGGGCAAAGCTACCAGACAGGAACTCCGAAGGAAGAAACTATGTTTCACTTGCAAGGGACCTTTGGAGCCTGGCCACAGATGCCTCGGAAAAGGGATGATCCATTACATTGAGGTCGTGTCCAATGATGAGGACAAACAGTAAGAAATGCCTACCAAAGACAACCAACCTCACGATGGTACCAGCATGGTTAGTTTAAACCATACGAAAAAAATTGTAGCTTTGGTATGGTGTAGAGGAACCATTGTCCTAGCCGGTAACTCGAGAAGCACAATTTTTCATGTATGGGGAACCCTCCAAGGACAATGGGTTACAGTGATGCTAGATAGCGGAGCTACTCTAAATTTCATAAACTCATCTTTGGTGAATTGAAGGGGTCTACCTACAGAGACACGTCAGAATTCAGGTTAAGGTTGCCGGAGGATCTCTTCTGCCTTGCACACATCTTGTTCCTCAGCTAATTATAACAATGGTGAATCACATAGTAACTGATGATTTCTTTATAGTGGACCTTGATGACATAGAGGTTATTTTGGGCATACAGTGGATGGAGACACTTGATGAATACACTCAGAGCTTCAAACGGATGGATTTCACTTTTGTTGTCGATGAAAAGAAGGTTGTTCTCTGCAGAATGGAAAATGAGGGTCCGAAGGAAGTTTCAGCGCACCGGATGGAGGCAATCTTTCGGCATGGTGACGTTGCGTGGGTTTCATATTGTTTAATCTCGATGGAACCTATAAAAGGACAACGAACACCTCCATAGGATGATGAACTCCAGGATATTTTGAGTAAACATGATAAAGTTTTCATTGACATTCCTCTTGGCATACTGCCTCATCGAGGGTTTGAACATACTATCGAGTTGGAAGCAGGAGCCAAGCTGGTTATAAGCACACCGTACTGCCACCCCAAGAAATTGAAAGATGAGATTGAAAAGATAATTCGGGTATTGCTAGAGAAAGGATGGATTCGTCCTAGTTCTAGCTCTTTCACATCATCGATGGTGTTGTTCAAAAAGAACGGGACGATGCACGTGTGTGGACTACCATACCTTGAAAAAAAAAACAATAAAGAATAGATATCCCATTCCAAGGATAGATGAGTTACTGGATAAATTGCATGGCGTAGTCTATTTTTCGAAAATAGATCTCCGTTCTAGATACCATCAGATCCACATGATGGAGGAAGATGTAGAAAAGACGGCCTTTTGTTGTCAATACGGACATTATGAGTTTCTGGTCATACCGTCCGGATTGACAAATGCACTTGCTACATTCCAGCCATGCATGAACCCCATTTTCAACAAAAAATTGCATAAGTACTTATTGGTATTTTTTGATGATCTTATTTATAGCAAGACATGGGAAGAGCACCTGAAGCATCTGAATGAAGTCCAAAGTATCATGGAGGAGTAGTCCTTGTTCGCCAAGCAATCCGAGTGGGAATTCGATATGACAGAAATATTGTACCTGGGGCATGTTGTCAGTAAATACGGAGTTCAAGTACACCAGGAGAAGATTCAGGCTATCCTTGATTGGCCTCTCCCAAAATTACTCACGGATTTGCGAGGATTTTTCGGACTGTGCAGTTATAACTGGAGGTTCGTGAAGGGTTTCACTCAGCTCAGTGCACCTTAATGGATTTGACAAAGAAGGGGTCTTCCCAGTGGAATGAAAAGTCACAACTCACTTTTGATAAATTGAAAGAGGCAATAAGCACTTGTCCGGTACTTGCATTACTTGATTTCACTCGATCGTTCATTCTGGGGTGTGATGTGTCTGGAGAAGGCATTGGTGCGGTACTGATGCAGGATAGACACCCCATAACTTATGAGAGCAGGAAGCTTACACAATTGGAACACTTATATTCCATCTACGACAAAGAAATGTTGGCCATCGTACATGAACTAACCAAGTTTTGGCAATATCTGGTGGGTGCTAAGTTTGTCGTCCGTACAAAACACAACAGTTTGAGATATTTTCTGGAGCAACGGGACTTGAAAAGAAGGCAACAACAATGGGTAAGCAAAGTTCTAACTTTTGATTTTGACATTGAATATGGGAAAGGGAAGAACAATGTGGTTGCAGATGCCTTGTCCAGGAAACCTGCAATCTGTTCACTAAACCGGATTTCAGTTGACTGGAAGGCACATCTGTTGGTAGAATACTCCAAAAACACATTTGCTTGTGACTAATGGATGACAACACCCAGGATGATCGATATAGAGTGGTGGATGACACCATCTACTATAAGAATTGGATATTTTTGCTGCTGGAATCCAAATTAAAGCAAAAAATCTTAAAGGAAGTACACGACTCACCCTTGGCAGGACATCCGGGTTTCCTCAAAATTTACAGAAGTCTGTGGGAGAGGTTTTCATGGAAAAGACTCACAGGGGATGTGTTGCAGTATGTAAGGGAGTGTGCGGTCTGCCAGCAAAACAAATCCAAACATACTCCACCTATCGGGTTACTGGAACCTTTGCCAATTCCAGAACATAAGTGGGAAAGTATCTCGATGGATTTTATAATAGGGCTTCCCAAGGTGAATGGAAAGGATTGTATTTTTGTGGTGGTTGACAGATTGACAAAGTACGCACATTTCTTCGCCATCCCCTTAGATTTTCAGGCCGCACAAGTTACCGAACTGTTCTTTAGAGAAGTCTTTTGTTTGCATGGGTTACCCCAAAACATTGTCACTGATCGGGACGGGTGGTTCATTAGTATCTTCTTGACAAAATTGTTTTGATTGGTAGGGACAGAATTGTCACCAAGTACTAGTTACCACCCTCAGATAGACAGACAAACGGAGATTGTGAACAAGTGGCTCGAAGGTTACCTTTGAAACTATGTCTCGGCACAACAACGGGCGTGAGTCAAGTGGATACACTCGAGAGAATATTGTTACAATACCACGTATCACATGTCAATCGGGATGGCACCATTCAAAGCTTTGTATGGGTACAAATCCCTATCCTTCCTTGACACAGTATTGGGAGACAGCCGGACACCGAGGGCGAAGGATTGGCTTCGGGAGGGACAGGACATCCTACGACACTTGAAGGAAAACTTGCAATGGGCACAGAATCAACAAGAGATGTACACTGACAAACACCAAATGGAGAGGAGTTTCGAAGTAGGAGTCTTGGTTTATCTCAGGCTCCAGCCATATCGACAATCTTCATTGAAGGAGAAGGGAAAAGAAAAATTGAAGCAACAGTTTTATGGTCCCCATCGCATCATCCATTGCATCGGTGAAGTTGCTTACAAGTTGAAACTTCCGGAGGGAAGCCGTATTCATAACATCTTTCATGTTTTATGCTTGAAGAAGGCCGAAGGGCAAAATGTCACGGTAGCCACAGACCTTCCACCACTCAATGGAGAAGGCAAGCTCATATTGGAATCGACTGAGATCATCGAAGTTCGTGAGAAGACTCGGCGAAACTACACTGTGAAGGAATATTTGGTGCATTGGAAACACTTGCCATTAGATGATGCGACATGGGAGCGCGAGCACGTTCTCCAACACCCGACATTACATTTGCTTTAGGACAAGCAAAATTTGGGACGGGAGGATTGTAATGTTCCCGTTATAAAATAAATCATTTATCAAGCTATTGTAACGGGCTGATTGATTTAATGTATCTCAGACCCTTTTTTGTTTTTGTTTTCATAGTTTGTGTTGCCGTCGGCTATCTTTGTACACCCTCGGAAAGTTTCCCGACGGGTATTTAGGCACAACTTGTAGGAAGTTTTTAATCATGTGATTTGGATTATTTTCTGTACTGCGAATTCCTGTTGGGGGTTCTCTGCTATTCGCCATTTTGGAAGTGAAAGATCTTCCTTACTTGGCTTATTCGGTTTCGGTGGGATTCAACCCTCACCCTATTCCATTGCATGTAATACTTGGCTTGGACCTGGCAAGTCGGAGCAACATCTTTTGACAATTATTAATTGAAGGTTGTTAGTGTTGAAATCTCTATTATTGTTTGGATTCACTTCACAAATTTAGATCTATAAGTTTGGTTACAGGATTTTTCTCTTTTATCTGCACATCATCCGACGCTGTGGCTTAGCTGAAATCTCCGTACATAGGCACATTCACCATCCCCTATGGCCAACTCCCTGTCTTCATTGTACGACGACCTCTCTACTCACTCCCAGCAACCGTACAACTCTCTCTAGCCTCGGTATGACACTCCTTTCCTATTGTATGACACTATACCGTACGTCCAGAGTAGCACCCCTCCACTGTACTGTTCATACTTCTCGGCACCCACCGTATGGCCATCACTTGGCTGCATCCCTTACTACATCTGCCGCACATCGTACGGACGTCCATACACCGTACTGCCATCACTTAGTTACAGTCCATACAACATTTGGAACTCAATGTACAAACTTCCCCATACATTGTACAACCTCTGCCACTTCCCTTCCGACTTGGTGTGCTACATGTACAACCCTTCTTGCATTGTACGACCATTTCGATTTTGTCTTCCCTCGGTTAAAAATCTGAAATGGAACATTACAAAGGATGCCATGACGAAAGAGTACCAATCTATTGTGAAGAATGATGTTTGGGAAATTGTTCCAAGACTTGAAGGAAAATCTGTTGTTACTTCTAGGTGGATATTTAAAATCAATCATGTTGTTGATGGTAGCATTGAAAAATATAAAGCCAAATTTGTAGCCAGGGGATTCTCTCAGGAATAGGGAATTGATTATGAAGAAACTTTTGCTTCTGTTTCTAGATACACCTCTGTAAGAGTAGTCCTAGCTATTCTACCATTGAAGGGATGGAAAGTACATCAGATAAATGTTAAAACAACATTTCTGAATGGAAAATTTACAGAAGAGGTATATTTGGAGCAACCTGAAGGATTTGAAACTCATAACTCTAAAGTTTTTGTTTGCAGGCTCAAGAAAGCTCTCAATGGGCTTAAACAGGCTCCAAGGGCCTTGTATGAATGAATTGATACGTATGTCACCAGCTTAGGATTCTCAAAGAATGAAGTTGATCCAAATCTCTATTACAAAACGGATAAAGATGATATGATAATATTGATACTATATGTTGATGATTTACTAATAATAGGTGATGATCATCTTATAGATCAATGCAAGAAAGATCTAATCAGAGAATTTGAAATGAAAGATTTAGGACTCCTTCATTACTTCCTAGGATTGGAAGTATGGCAGAATTCTGATAACATCATACTTAATCAGGGAAAGTATGCATTAGACATCTTGAAGAGATTTGGAATGTGGAATTGCAGGCTTGTCTTCTCCAATGGATACTAATCTACATAAACTTAAGGAAGCAACAACAAAATCACCTTCCATAGATTGTACTCTGTACAGGCAAATGATTGGGTATGTTATGTACTTGGTAAACATAAGACCTGATATTTGCGATGTTGTTAATGCCTTAAGTCAGTTTATGTGTAAGCCAAAGGAGATTGCTACTAATAGGAAAAACACTTCAGGATGCTCTTTCAGTTTAGGCTCAGCGATGATATCATGGATATGCAAAAAGCAGTCATTACTAGCTGAAAGTTCCACAGAAGCTGAATACATTGCCACAACAATGGCCTCTTGGGAAGCAGTTTGGCTTAGAAAGTTACTTGTGGGATTATTTAGTCAAGCCATGAATTCTACGATTATCCATTGTGATAATCAAAGTTCCATCAAGCTTTCTGTGAATCCAATTTTTAATGACAGGTCCAAACATATTGAAATTCCTTACCATTATGTACGAGATATGGTAGATAGGAATATTATAAAATTAGAATACATTTGCATTGCAGTTTAGACAACAAATATTCTTACCTAAGCTCTCTCTCAAGTGAAGATAGCTCACTTCAGGAAGAGACTTAGTATGGTTGAATTGTAATACATTTGTATTCTTTAAATTATTATTAAAATAATTTTATTGTCAGGCTATTGATTGTTATGGGCTCCACCATTTGTATTCAGTATCTAAGAGGTGACGATCTCTGAGATAATGAACTCTTGTATACAAGACATAATGAGAGATGACGATCTCTTAGATAATGTGCTAAACAGTAGAGATCTACTATTAGATCTAGATGAGTTCGAGATCACATTGTGATGTGGACATTCTTATGTCTATGAGTCACAACTTGAATAAAGGAAGAACTTTATTATTCTCCAAAGTTTATCCTGTGTTCTGGTAGATCTTAACTCAGGATCATGTTGTGATATAGGAATGTTGGTACCTATGAGTCACAACTTGGATAAATGAAGAATTTAAGTATTCTCCGGATTTTATCTTGTATATTGTATTCTTTGCAATATTGTTATCACTAGTATCAGTGATAAGTCATATCACAGGTATAGAAATATCACATAGTATCATGTGTTGTAATGATACCACATGCTTAAAAGATTCAGATAGATATAGAGTATCAATCTATGCTTATTCATCTTTCATCGATGATGCTAGATATGTTATCTCTTAGTATGATTATCATGCTGAGAGGGAGTGTTAATTCTATGACTTCAAAATCATCCTGGTTTGATGATACAGATCATACATATTTGATCGTGCATAATATACCTTTGTAATAAAGGGCCTAAATATAATTGTTAGTCTTCAGTCATGATCGACGTCTCACTTGGTAATGTTGTTTAAGTTTAATCTTGAACAACTTAGTTAATTACTAAGTCTATTCCTAGATAGGCGCTGATTTTGGAAAGACAATTAAGGGCCGACTTGGATAGGGTCATGTCCCTTGAAGGGACATGCCCTTTGGATACCTTATAAATATAAGTGTGAGGATATAGAACACAAAAAAGATACATTAAAAGTTTGTTTCTCTATAACACTACCTAATGCGATTTACTAGCAAGTTACAAAACATTGGAAATTCAGAATAGCTATAATACTTCTTATTACACTTCATATACAGATCGATATATTAAGGTTCATCTTCAACAATACTAAAGGGCAGTATCTCAGTATGATTCATACAAAATTTGCAAAAACTTTACATAATATGACTTTGTAATGTAAATTCAAATATATTATTTGAATAATAAAATAAAATGTCCTTTGTTTATTTTTGTTATTAAAGGCATATAAAATTAAATTGTAGTTGATTCATCCTTTATAATTACTTTCTTAAATTCAGTAAACAATTTTGGTTAGATAAGTGGACGAGGTCATCTATGGCATTTAAAACTCGATCATCCTAGATATTGTGGAATATTTAATTGTTTCCAAAGCTGTGTTCACTTTGTCTCCATGACCTTATGAGTTAAAACACAATCTGGACTTCTATAAAATTGCGTATATATATTTGAACCATCGTCTCTTGATTATTAAACTGTGTATAGTGTATGTGCTTAGAACATTATAAAGTTGTACGTTATAATCTTCATTGTAGTTGATTCTGTTGTCTGAATAAGCTAAAGCACTGGTCTCTTTATCATTGAAGTATTGAATTTATATTTGAAGTCAGAAAATATATAACTTCCTTCTTACAAACCTCAAATACATTATTAAAATCTTATACAATTCATTCAATTCAAACACTCAATATTTAGTTTCATTTTAATTGAGTTCAAGGACTTTGTCAACCGAAGAACTCTCCAAAGCTTAAATTCGCTTTAGAAAAGCTCTGAACCAAGTGATCAGGTTCGAGGAGAATGTTTACCCGCCTAGGTGTAGTGAAGCTTGAAGTGCAGGGGAATCAAGGTGATTCTTGTTTGTTGGCCACAATTGATTGTGGAATCCTATCCGAGAAGTGGCATGCTCTTAGATTTCCTATCTGCGATTTTGGGAACTAGCAAAGATCATGGGGAAAAATTTGATAAATACCATTGTTGATGGAGGATCAACTGTTAGCGTACTACTGGAAGATACATGAAAGTTCGTTGAGAAGCCAACTCTTTAGCTATCCACATTCCAATTATTAGGTGGCAACTAGCACATAATCAAGTTGTTGGGGACATTGATCGTGTAGAAGTTAATGATTAAAACCCCAACAACTCTTGAATTGTTTGGTCATTCCAATCTAGAAGAAAGCATATTGTATATTATTTCGGAGAGGATGACTAGTAGTAGCTAACTTTAACAATTGAAAATATGAACACAATCTGCTTTGCAAATTGGAGTTCAAAAGTATGTGATTTATCGAAAAAACCAAGCCACTAGTCAGAAGTAGTTTCTTTGGAATCGTCAAATGTACAAAAAAGAATGGATGGAGTCAAGTTTTGAGGGAATTGAATGTTAAAGGAATTTTGGAATTAAAGTGATGCTTAGATTATAAAATTAATTCTCTTTGTGGCTTACTGGCAAATGGGGCACTATGGGGTACTTTTGTTAATGTGTAATTTTCTTGAAGCTACAACACTCTGTGAAGAGCAGCTAATGAAAACATGTTAAATTACATATGATAGATTTGATAACACAAAGAACAAAATATTTAATGTGAAATGTACAAATAATTGTCAAGGGAAGTCAACTTTAGTGAAAATTTACAAAACAAGGAAAAGATAGAAAATAAGGGAAGATTCTAATAAAACTATAAAAATTGAACCCTAATAAAATTTATAAGAGGGACAATCATGAAGCACACTCATGTTATCAAGTCGCACAATGGCATTAGTTTACTTCACACATTATGTGATCCTCTTCCTCTATTGTAAATTGGGAAGAAGTAAAGTTGCCTTGGTTCAAAGAAATAAGTTACAATAAGCAGCCAATCATTCCTCATATCATATCGCACTAAATAAAGTTGCCTTGGTTCAAAGAAATAAGTTATGATAAAAGGCTAATCATTCCTCATATCATATAGCACCATCAAAGAAAAAATTTATTGATTCTGGTGATCACAAGATACTCATCGTCATATGTTCGAGCCTCGAACATATGACACTCTCCTCATTCCAATTTACAACAATCCTTGGCTTGGGTTTTACAACTGAATTTAGCATGATGTCCTTCGTTTTTACCACAAGTCAAATTTGTCCATGGATTGTATGGCTTGGACACTGGAACCTCATTGTATGACCTACAATCTCACCTTATGAGTTGGACCTCATCATATGCTACCATTTGCTTGGTAGTCACCTCAATTTGCATGTACAACAACCCCATCTTTACATTGTATGATTGATCACTTGCTCCACCATACGACAACAACCATCCTCTTGACATAATTACACTGAATACGATACTTACTGCCCTCACATCGTACAAGTGCCCATTGTATGACATCAACCTAATAGCAAGTAGGTTGCCCCAATCAATGTTATGTCGTTTGGGACACAATTCAACAAAATTGGTGTTAAACATCATCCCCTCCCCCCAAATAACCATGACCTTTGCCACCTTTGTCTGGATGTTGCCAGATCACGTGCTATATAGTTCATGTGATTACATACTAGCTGCAACCTTTAACTTCAAAAAATAAGCTTTCCTTTCATGGGTCACTCACAATGAAGATCTTTTTTATTCTCAATTTTTATATTTGCCTTGCCTCCACCATTTCATCATCGGTACCCTCTACAATCCCCTCATGATGCCCAAATTTAAGCCATTCATTTATTAGTCACTGAAATACGTCCCATGTTCTTACTTTGGTACGTTAGGGAACTCCATGGAACTATGGTTATTCATCTTCCCTTGTGTTACTTGATGTTTTCTTGCATTTGATGCATAGTTTAAAAAATCACAGGATTCGCCACACGCCCATTTGGACTTGTGAGCCGAGTCGACTTACCATGGACTTGTGAGTCAAGTTGACTTGACATTGACTCATGAGACCAGTTAGGCAAGTCACTACCTTTAGACTTGTGATTCTACAACATGGACTTGCATCACCCAGTTAACACGTCGAGTCTTGTAATGTTGTTTTAAAAACTTTTTCATTCATTTGTTGTTTGCTCTGGGTCATAATAGGGTTTTAGGGCGTGGAGAAGTTGAAAAATCAACATTCGTTAAATCAACAAAATACATCTAGGTCTTTGTTTCATTTAAAATTATGTTTTTCTTTTCTTTTGCCAAGTCCTTTACCAAGTCTTTTTTGAGTCCGAGTCTGAGTCCAATTTTTTGGTTTGTTGAGGCCAAGGCAAGTTTGTGTTTCTCAATGATGGTTTGGAGGATGGCTTTTTCTTTTGGGGTGGATGATGTAGTTAGTGTACGATAATTTTATTGTTATGTGATAATATTGGTTAGCCACTATGTATTAATTGTTGGCTTTGTGTGGTTATAAGCATCGGTTGGTTGACAGTTATGTTCCTCATGCAAACTGCTGGTTCCTATAAATATATTGTGTATTGTGAAGCAAAGGGTATGATGTAGGCTGATTGACTATAGTCCTTGACTGATCATCTCTGGTCTTCTTCTTTGTAGTAATTTGATGTGCAAATAAAAATATATTTTACTGCTGTATCTGTTATCCATTGCCATGTTTCTTGTTGATTCATGTAATTAATTTATCATATATAGCAGTAAACAAGCTATAATATTTGGGACGGATAGACCTGCTTAGTCCCTTGTCTTTTGTATTGAACAATCTTTATTGCAATGTCTTTGTTGTTTTAAACGTCACCAGATTAACATATCTTGTTTGAAAGAAAGAGTAAGTTTAGTTGGGTTGAGAACTTGTTATGCAGGATTTAATTTTTTGAGGCAGTTTAATGATATATCTGTCACAGGTTTCAGGCCAAGTATGCTATATACTGGGGAGAACGATGATAATGGAACAACTGTATCAATGATAGTTCTATACAAAAGCTTATCGGTATGACATTTCTTCTAATTGAGATTTAGATAAAGGATAGAATAAATATATTTAAAGATTATAATTCTTAAATGGTTGTGTTTCAGAAGATCTTTGTACCTTATTAAGTTATTTGCTAATCTGATCACTAATGATTTTTTTCTGGAGTTGTAATTAGCAACCAATTTTTTTCAGAACCATTGATGTCATCTTTATGTTATGCGGTCTGTATTAAGCATTCTTTCATGTAGCAGAGCAGTAAAAGAACTTCGTTTCAAATATTTCTTCAATGTCTTCAGTTTTGTTTAGACCGCTTTTAGTCTTTATATAATAGTAAACTCTTTGTCAAGTCTAGGATGTTCAGGACATTTATAAACATTTGAAAATATTATTTCTCTTCTAACTGGTGTATCGAAATATTTCTGAAGGAAGCCAATTTAGAGAAGGTTGTTCTATGCAAATTGAATCTTTTTTCTAGTGATATTGGGGCCCGAGGTGGTCAATCTGTGCAGCAACAGATTATACCTTTGGAGCAGGTGATGGAAATTCTTGAGCTTTCTTTTTAATCTGTGTTGGTTCTTTCAAGGCTTTAATTCTCTTCTAGTATTTCCCACATCTTATATTGAAATGTTTATTTGATTGGTCTTCTGAAGGTTGATGAAAGAGTTAACTATTTTGTGTAGAAATTTTATGTCTAAGTTCCACCATATTTGGTTCAATATATTGACTTCTTTTGATGGACTCACTTGTTTTGACAGGGCAATGTTATTGACATGAGGTTATCTTCTGATGGATTGTGGGTACTTAAAGAGGGTGGTTCAGCTCTTTACGAATTGTTTTATGTAGATCTTGAATTGTAAGTCACCTGAATAATATCATTGGTTAGATGACAGTTTATATCTTGAAAGATGTATGCTATAACGTTTTTTGTTGTTACATGATATCATTTTTGACAACTGATCTGATTTTGAATTGCTATATCACATGATTTAGTTGTTTATGTTGCAGTAGAGGCTAATTAAATCTATAACTCCAAAGTTTGTAAACATAGGGTTTTCACCAATCATGCTTGGCATTTATGATCCTTATTTATATATCTTTATTTCTTGTGCAGTTTATATTAGTTTTTATATCAGGTTTATCTATTTTCAGAAGTAAATTATTGATTAGAGTTCCTTGTAAAATTTAATTCAACATTTATTCTGATACAATAATTGAATCTCTGCTATGTAATATAGTTTAAGCAGAGGCTCTTAATATCACTTATTAAGGTATTGCTACGCTGGAGTCAATGTGCATCATATGCTGATCAGAATACCAGAAACAATAAACTTTGTTTGGAGGTCACCATGGTCAGAAAGCACTGAAGAAGACTGGTAATATGTGTTGGATTTCGACGTGTATTCTTTGACAGTGCTCACATAAGTACGTGACAGAGTCACCACCTGATGGGGTGACTCCAACGTGGAGTCACATCCCATTGGGTTGTGATTGTCCATGTCCATACTAACAGACCTTCATTTAATATGTTAATCTCTTATGACCATGCTTCAAGTTTGTTGGTCAAAACAATGTGATATTTGGTCAGAACAATAGTCAGTCAGAATATTATTATTATATTGAACATTTAATTTATTAGGTATGATTATATATATATATATATTACAATCAAATTATATTTTATAATAATAATATATTGAGAATAAAAGATCATTTGTATCTATTTATTTTCACCTGACAGAACTGTAAAATTAACACTCCCTCTTCATTTAGAAGGATAAACACACGAGTAAATTTTACGCCATTGGCAATATTAACAATGCCACACAAGGAAATCTTTGATCAGAAGATTTCAATCATTTTGATATCACATTTGATATCGTGAGTATTGGCGTATCTGTATATCAAAATATAATATTCACCAAATACTCTGAGCAATGGCCTATCAAAATATTAATATGACATTCACCAAGTACTCAATAAAGTAATGGCATATCAGAATATCAACACATGATATTTACCAAATACCTATCATATATCTATACAAACAACTCATAGATGGTCAAGTGAATGACATCTAACACTTAGTTGCTGGAGTGCAAGATATAGTCTCTCATGACTTGTTTCAACATTTACAGAAAATAGATATCATGATTTTAACTTATTGTAAGATCGTCACCTTCCAATAACTTCTTCAAATACAAGTGATGATCATTTGAAAGTTGTCACTTTCTCATGATGCACACGTCTCATATAATAATAACATAACATTCATTGAAAAAAATACATAGTACAATAGTCAATATTTCTGAGACTCTTTCTCAGAAATTACAATCATACCAAGTTCTCTATGAAAGCATTCCACCTTTGTTTTAGCAAGTGGTTTGGTCAGTACTGATATATTTCAACTCAACCACATTCTTCTCACAAATGTCTCATATGTAGTGATATGGTATCTCAGATTCTCAATGTGTTTTGATTTGTTATGAAACACAAGATATAGTTTCTCATGACTTGTTTTAACATTAACACAAAATGTATATCATGATTTTAAGTTATTGTAAGATCTTCACCTTCTAGTAACTTCTGCAGATATAAGCAATGATCATTTGAAAGTTGTCACTTTCTCATGATGCATATAGGTCTCATATAATTATAACATTCATTGAAAAAATAACACAGTACAATAATCAATTTTCCTGAGACTCATTTTCAGAAATTACAATTATACCAAGTTCTCTACGAAAGTGTTCCACCTTTGTTTTAGCATGTGGTTTGAAAAGGATGTCTGCAGTTTGATTCTTAGTACTGATATATTTCAACTCAACCACATTCTTTTCACATATGTCTCTTATGTAGTGATATGGTATCTCAGGGTGTTTTGATCTGTTATGAAACACTGGATTCAGAGAGAGTTTGATGCAGCTTTGGCTGTCACAGTAGATTGTCATGGGTGCTAGTGGCTTTTCAAACAGTCCAACTAGAAGCTTTCTCAACCATACGGCTTCTCGAGCTCCCATTGATGTTGCAATATATTCTGCTTTAGTAGAGCTCTGGGCTACTGATGATTGCTTCCTATTGAACCACGATATCATTGCTGACCCAAGGTAAAACAACATCCTGAAGTACTCTTTTGATCTAAAGAATTTCCTGGCCAATCAGAGTCTGTATAACTAGTTAGACTTAGTTCAACATTTTTGTATCTTAAGCCATATTCAATTGTTCCACGAAGATATCTGAGAATATGTTTTGCTGTTGCTAAATGAACTTGTTTGGGTTCACACATAACTGACCTTAGTGCATTTACTGCATAACAGATATCAGGCTTTGTATTCACTATATACATTAAGGACCCAATAATTTGTCAGTAGAGAGTAGGACCAACATTTCAAGAATGTTTGGTTGTTTCTTTTAGTTTCTATAAATTTGTTTCCATGGGAGTTTTCATAGGTTTGTTTTCCATCATTCCAAATCATTTTAGTATGTCTAGTATAAATTGTCCTTGACTTAGAATGATCTCATTAGTATGTTGCCAAGCCTCTAGTCCCATAAAGTAGTGTAGTAATCGAAGATTCTTCATATCAAATTTGGATGCTAGATCTTGTTTACACTCGGCAATTAGGTGATCTTCTCCTGTAATCAATAAGTCATCAACATATAGTACTAGAATCAACACATCACCTTGTTGTATTTTGAAATATAGGTTAAGTCTTATCGTTTTTGGAGAAACCAAGTTTGGTTAAGTGATGAATTATCTGTTCACACCAAGCTCAGGGAGATTGTTTTAGACCATACAAGGCCTTCTTTAATTTGCACACATGTGATTGCTTTTTATGTACCACAAATCCTTTAGTTTGCTTGAGGTAACCTTCTTCTTCTATTACTCCATTCAAAAAATGTAGTCTTAACATCCATTTGATGTATCTTCTGTCTTTTACTAGTAGCAATAGCTATTGCTGTTATAACTGAGGTATATTTGACAATTGGATCCAAAGTTTCTTCATAGTCAATGCCTTCCTTTTTAGAGAAACCCCTTGCAACAAATCTAGCTTTGTGTTTGTCTATGCTTCCGTCTGAGGCATGTTTGCTTTTAAATAACCATTTGGAGGATACGACTATTTATTTTTGCGTCTATGAACAATATCCCAAACATCATTCTTAAGAATGGAGTTATCTTCCTCAGTCATCGCATCTTTCCAAGTTTGTCATTTCATGGCTTCTACATTTGAAGGTTTAGAACTTGAGAGTTAACTCATGAGTATAATATAGGTAGAGAATATATTTGGTCTTTTTCTTTCTCTAATAGATCTAGAAGGGGCTGCAATGTTTTTAGATTCTTCATTTATCTTTTTGGCCCATGGATGTCTCTTCTTGTTTTCTTTAGAGACATCTGTTGTATCCATAGGTTCTAAGGAGTATTTTCTTTTATTTGATTCTCCCTCTGAATCTCATAAGTTGACTCTTCTTGGGGTTCATCATTTGAGTCATTTTCAACTTTGAATTTTTTGTGCACAGTATCTTCGTCAAATATTGCATCTTGACTCAGTTCAATTTTTTAATTGTCCACGGATGTATATATGATATGCTTCACCTGCTTGTCAGACTTCTCAGGTGGGATTTCTTTTTGCTTTAATGTTATTCTTCATCCATTGACCTTTCTCAACATTATCGGTTGGTTGAGGCACGTCCTCTAGTTTGATGTACTATAATTTTTTCCTCTCGTGATGACTACTCTCTCCTCCTGCGTCCATCCCCTCTCCCCTTGCGATCTTCCCCATGCTCCCATTTCCCGTGACAACTACGTTCATGACCGACGTTAGAGCTTTTTGCAGGTGTTTATGGTCTATTGGTGTCCGTGTGTTTTCATTTTCCGTTGGCGTTCGCGTTTTGCAAGTGCTCGTGTTTCTTCTACTGCCGTGGGTGCTCCTGTCTTTTGCAAGTGTTTGTTGTGGGTTTTTCTTGTTTCGCTCTGCGTGTCTATTGGTTCCGCGAGGGCTTCCTTGTTCACGCGACATGTTTACTGGTGTATCTTCTCATGCATTTGTGCTCGGGCGTCCCCCATTTCGTGATTTATTGTGGCTTGTTTATGCAGGAGTTGCATCAGACGTTGTTGGGTTTGTGTTTCTTTATTGTAGTAGCTCGTTCATGTG
The DNA here is from genome assembly GCA_028749045.1 of Cupressus sempervirens. Classification (NCBI taxonomy): domain Eukaryota; kingdom Viridiplantae; phylum Streptophyta; class Pinopsida; order Cupressales; family Cupressaceae; genus Cupressus; species Cupressus sempervirens. The sequence continues at coordinate 1,098,572,267 of CM053785.1, forward strand.
AGAGTTGTATCAGACATAGGCTTGTGCTTTTGATTGCAACAACTCTCTCACATGGGGTTCGAGGTTTTTGTTTTTGTTCTAGTCTCTTTTGTTGCTCGGATTATTGTTCACATTGATCAAGGGTTTCCGGCTACCATTCATCATTGATTGATTGGTTTGGCCTCCTCAATAGTCATTATGTGTTTTGTTTTGCTAGAGGGTTTGTTGTGCCTTAGATTCAGGTTACAGTTTGGAGATGACTGCAACTGGAGATGCAGGCTCATCACAATCACAACCTTTGACGTACCAGAGGCTCTGTGACCAGGTTACCATCTCGAAATGGATAATCAAATGCTCAGAGAGCAAGTACTATTATTGACCAAGACAACCGTAAAACTCAAACATGCCACTAGATCTAATACCTCTCAGATCAAAGGTTTCACTACTTCTGAAACTGCAGGCTTAAAATCCCATCTGGAATCCATTATCGATCAGCTAGAGGGATTAGATACAATAAAAGTACAGCAATATGAAATTGCAGCAAAACACTCCTCTCTGATTTCAGAAACTGAACAGAAAGTGAAATCACGGGCCTCTCTTTGCAATACCTCAACCGTTACTGCTCCTTTATCAAATCTAGACAAGATTGTTCAGGGGAAGATTGTGGATGAATGTGTGAGACGTGCTCGTGAGCTCAACTTGCGAGTCCCTTGTTTTCCTCCCACTTCAGACCCTCCTTTATCGAATCTGGATAAGATTGTTCTGGGGAAGATTGTGGATGAATGTGTGAGAGGTGCTTGTGAGCTCCACTTGTGAGTCCCTTGCCTCCCTCCCACTTCAGACCCTCGCTCCGTTGGATGTTCTTTTCTTAGTGACTAGCTTGGTATCTCCGACATCATATTGGATAAATGTTGGATTGGTCATGGTGACATCCTTTTCATTTGGTTTCTCACCTTTTCGAATAGGCGCCATGCCCTCAGAGCAAAGAGGAAGCTGTTCTCACTCCCTACTAAGATTTTTTCTAGATTAAGATCTCACAAAGGCTTAGGTTGTAGAGTTGAAACATGCTCATGGTTGTGGCGGATGCTAGACGGGTTGGAAAATAGGCAATTATTAGAATCTCAAAGCATTTATTTGAGATTTCCCCCCCACCCCCTAGTGGAAGTGAGCTAGGCCCCCAAGATCAAATGATGGTCTTGCTAGCAGTCGGACAAGAGGGAGACCTCCACATGCTCTCTTCTTGTCAACTGTTGGAATGGTAATGGTTCTTTATGGTCATTACCCGGTCTCTTCTATGATGTGGTGGGGTCTACTGATATACTTGTCATCACTAAATCTCACGAGAGTCCCGTGCATCCTCTTTTGGGGTTTATAGGTTATCAGTGATTATTTGTTTGTAGAGAGGAGGTTCGTGCTTCCGGTGGGTGCTAGTGTTGTTGATTATGCCCTCACCTCTCCCTCCTTCATTCCCTTCATTTACAGCTTCATCATCTTATGCCTTCCTCTTGCGGACCATGCTCTCCTTAGTATTCGTATTTCTCCTCACTTGTCGCCTCCTCTTTAGCCTCCTCACCTCTTGCCTCCCACTACTTGCCCTCTAGCTTGTTTCTGCTTACTCGACGGCAATAGTGATCTCTTTTCCTATCATCTTGCGAGTCCTAATCTTGCTTGTTTTAGTGATTCTTGCAAGGCCTCCATGTTTGATTTACTTGCTACAGCCATTTGGAAGTCTGCTATCCTTTCCATCCTTCACCGTTACGTCGCTCTCCCTCAGAAGCAAACGTCGTAATACATGTCCCATGAACTCATGGTTTGATGTTGACTGCAAAGCCTTCCATCGTTCAATGCATTTCTCTTTCGAGGCTCATTCCCCCGCGTTTAGTCACCTTCATTCTTCTTACCTTAGTTTTCTTCATTGTAAGAAACGATCTTTTATCGTGTCTCAGTGTAAATTCCTATGCTCCACACTTATCCATAACCCCTAGGATTTTTGGCGCACCTAGTTCCCCCGTTGTTCCCCTCTGCCCTCCATCCTTGACTTTTGCTCCCTAACGTCTCACATCACAACTCTTTATGACATTTTTGGGCAGCCTTCTATCCACCCCATTCCGCCTCCTTACTTTCACTTGTTCACCCCTTCTAACATTTATGAGGCCATCAGATCCATGAGATGCAACAGAGTGACGGATGAGGAGGGGTTCCAGACTAAACTGTTCAAGTTTGGTGGTGTGGTTCTTGGTTCATATCTCTTTATACTCTTTAATAGAGTGTTTTGTACTGGTTTTCTTGTTTCTTGGTCTAGGCATCTGATTTATCCGATTCACAAGACAAGACCTATTTTTGATCGTGGTAACTATAGGATCATTATGATCGGACACACGTTTGCCAAACTTTATGCTAGAGCCTTGAATGCTATGTTAGCCAGAGAGCTTAATAGGAGAGGTTGCAGAGGTAGAGGACAGGCTGGTTTCCGAGCTATTATTGAGGAGGCTAGACACAGATTGGTGAAAGTTTACTACTGCTTTGTTGAATTTCGCAAGGCTTTTGATTATTTCCTTAGGATGGCTCTATTTTAGAGGTTTCGTATAATTGGGATTTCAAAGATGTTACTAACTGTGATCATGAGATTATATGAAACTGTGGTCGGTAGATTTAGGACTCATGAGTGTTTCTTTGTTCCGACCCATAGCACCATTGGGGTTAAACAAGGCTGCCCTCTCTCACCCACTTCGTTTGGTTTGTATATTGATGAGCTTGAGGAAGTCCTCACTCCTAGGTGATGTATGCTACTTACATCAGGTCTTGACCTCCATTCTTCTGTTTGCAGATGATGTGGTTATTCTTACTTCTCTTGAGAGTTTACAAAGGCTTCTTGGTGGTTTGGCTTCCTTTTGTGACCAGCAACAACTTGTGGTTAACCTGGGTAAGACTCCAATTATGGTCTTTAATTGCTTAAAGACCTCTCATCTTCATTTCTTCTTTTAAGGACAAGAGATTGAGATTACTTCTTATATGTATTTGGGAGTGAAGGTTTTTGGACCCTGCTTTAGTATGAGACCAACAATTCAGTCTAGAGTTAGTAAGGGTATGAGATCTCTTGCTATGCTGTTCTTTATGGCTCAGTGGTTTGGGGCCTTCTCTTCTTGTCTTTGACTTGGCCTTGATCGAACGGGTGCAGACATTGCTTCTACAACGTATCATTAGACGTCACAAGTTCACGTCTCATGATATCATTATTGCTGAGTTGGGTGCTCATCCCTTTAAACTTGTGGCCATATTTGACTTGATTTGGTTCCTTTATCGCCTTCGTGGTTTTGTGGATTCGGTTGGAGAACAGGATAGATACTCATACTTGGCGTACTGCTCCTCAGTTGCGACTTCGAGGTCTGATACTAGCCCTCGTGCTCATTGCTAGTATGCGTAGGCAACCTCTTTGTTGAGCTCGATTGGGATTGATATTGACCGCCTCCATACCAGTTCTCGCTAAATGCCCCTGTTCATCTCTTCCCCTCACGTCAAGAGTTAAATGAGCACGTCAGAGTGGATATCTACAGACAATAGATTATCATCACCTGGACTAACCCTTCGGGCGGGTTACGTCTGAGGATGGCCTTCTATGCTGAGCACTTTCTAGAGATCTGTGATGGGGTTATTGTTCGCCCTAGTTACCTATCTTGACGTTGGTGTCATGCTTTGCATATCTCTTTGGGGTCCTTTAAAGTTGATTCTCACCATCTTTGGGCTCAGATCGACCATCATATTGATAGCATAGAACGGATCTGTCAACTTTGTACTCTAGCAGAGATCGAGACAAAGACTCGTTTTATTTTTCGTTGCCCTATCTTTTATGAGATCAAAGGAAGATTTTATTGTGTGATTCTGGACTATTTTTCTCTTTCAACTTTCTTTAGTTACATTGACCAACGGTGTCTCGCGCTTTATCTTTAGGAGGCCACCCTGCTTTGTGATAGTACTTTATAGTCACTTCTTCCTTCCTAGAATTCCTCTGATCAACTCATTACTGCCTTTTTCTCACCCTTATTCCCGTTAGGGCGTTGAAAGGCCATCCAATTGTATTGGTCATTTCAGATCTGTCAGACCCTGCAACATTTTCTTCCATCAGCGACACTCCTCTAGGAGCTCATAGAGATAGATCAGGGCTCATGTCCTCCCACAGTTTTACCCTTCTGTGATGGATTTCTTTTCGAAAACGAAGGACTCCTAATCTTTGCCTTGGCATTTCTTTGTGCTTCTCTTCTCTTTTCCTCTTCTTATTCTTGTTGTTTGTTTCTCTTTGAGACCATTTGGTGCTTCTGCTGTTTTCCTGTTATAAACTTTCAGTCCCATAGACCTTTTGTGGTCTTTTGTTCGACAGTAATACTATTATCTTTTCTTAGATGTTTCATTGTATCCTATGAGGATTCCTCTTTTCCTAGAAGGTTCTAGTTTAGTCCTTTTCTCTTTAGGAATGTGAATATAAACATGGCACCAAATATTCTTAGATGGCTAAAGTTAGGTTTGTTCTTAGAGAAGGCTTCTTCAAGGGTCTTATGTTCAAGATGCGAATGAGGACATCTATTCTAAATGTATTCAACAATATTCGAGGCTTCACCCCAGAGGTAAGTTTCTAGGTTTTAGTCATGCATCATGGCTCTTACAACTTTAACTATAGTTCTATTTTTAATTTCTGCTACCCTATTTTGTTGAGGATTGTAAGGAATTGATAACTCCATCTTGATCCCAACACTTCTACAATAGTTATGAAAGATCTTTGAAATATATTCTTTTCCATTATCAGTTCTTAGAGTTTTAATTTTCTTTCCTGACATGATTTCTACAAGAGTTTTGAATTCTTTAAACGTTGTCAAAGTCTCTACAACCTCTTTACATTTTAGGAAATAGATCCATATTTTCTTGGAGTAGTCATCAACAAAGATGATGTACTAAAAAAGTCCTCCTAAGGAAGGGACAAATATAGGTCCACATAATTCAGAGTGGACAAGGTTTGAAACATCTTTGGGTTTGCTTTCACTATTTTGGAAAGTGGTTTTGATGTTCTTTCCTAAAGCACAACCTTTACAAGTTACTTCATGGTTAGGTTTGAGCTTGGGTAATCCCATTACCATCTTCTCTAAAGAGGTAAAAATCTAAAAAATGAAGATGCCCTAGTCTCTTATGCTAGATTTCATTTTCTTTGGTGGATTCATGTATTAGTGCTGTAGGTGAACATGTGTTCAATTTGTATAGACATCCACGTCTAGAACCAATTTTATGGGCATTTTTAATATTAGAGTTCTTAGGCCAGGCTAAGACTTTTCCTTCCATAAATGTGACCCTGTATCCTTCGTCTTCAAGTGCTGATATTGAGACCAAATTTCTCTATATGCTAGGTACATAGAGTACCTTAGTGAGTTCAAGTGAGATTCCTGATTTAAGATTGATAGTACATGTACCATTCCTTTTACTGGGTAGCTGGTGTCATCTCCAATGGTTACATCATGAACATAGTCTTTCTTGATTGAATCAAATTGTTCTTTAAAACCAATAATGTGACGAGATGCTTCACTATCAATTACCCATGTATTTAATTTGTGTGATTCTTCACTGGATAGAGCAGAATAAAAGGCACAATTTTCTGAATTTCTATTAGTATTGTTGACTTTGTAAAAAGATGCTCTAGTCTTGAGTCTATGAGGGCATCTTGCTGCCGAGTGACCATATTTATTGCATCTAAAGCATTGCATTTTAGAGTAGTCTGGGTGTTTCCTTTTACCTTTGAGTTTTGGTTTCCTTCATCTTTTGTTTACTTGAGTTGAAAGAACTTGAATATCCTCTTTTGTGGAAGTAACACCATTCCCTCAGGATATTAACATGCTTTCTTCTTGTATACAATCAACTTTAATTTTGTCAAGTTTAAGAAACTTGGATCAAGAGCATACTCCTTGTCTAAAAGTTTCCCATTATGCTACGAGTCCTTTTAGAGCCATTATGGTTAATTCTTTTCCATCACAGAGGTGACAATATTTCTTAGCTCTGTTATTTTTAATAAAATTTGAGGAGATGGTCTCTCCTTTATTCATTTTGATGTTGTAGAGTTTATCTCTTCATGTGAAAATTCTGGTGGTATTGTTAATCTCAAACATCTCTTCAAGAGCTTTGAACATTTCATGTACTGTGTCTACCTATGTGATGATGGGAAGTTGATGATCCTTAGCACCATCCACAATTAATTTAAAGGCTCTAGTGTTATCATTTTCCCATTTATCCAACTCATAAATCTCCTTTGGTGGTTGATTAGATTTTTCAATGAATTGTTTTAGACCACTCTTCTTCAATGTTAATCTCATTCGCAATTTCCATCCCACAAAATTTGAGTCACCTTTGCGTCTGTTCTCTAGTCTCGTACCATTTACCATTTTGATAGCTATGGAATTTTAGAATATTTGAGTGTACTAAATAGATAAGTCTGATCAGGATTGTCTCTTAGACCTGCTCTGATACCATATTAAATTTTATATCAGATTTTCCTGTTTTCAAAAGTAAATTATTGATTTGAGTTGCTTGTAATATTTATTCTTATACAATAATTGAGTCTCTGCTATGTAATATACTTTAAGCAGAGCTTTTTAATATCACTTACTAAGGTGTTGCTACGTTGGAGCCAACATGCTTAATACACTAATGAGAATAGCAGAAACAATAAACTTTGTTTGAAGGTCACTGTGGTCAGAAAGCACCAAAGATAAGATAAGATAATAATATTAATGTCCAATAAAAGACCACTAAAAGGTCTATGGAACTGGAATATTACAACATGAAAGTTGACAACAGCAAGAGCACCAAACGGTGTCCGAGAAAAGCGAACAACAAAACAAGAAGAAAAGATATAGAGAGAGGCAAAGACAAGGACTAGGAGTCCTCTCTAGGCAAAAAGAATTCAGTCACAGAAGGAGATGACTGTAGATGGATAGAACCTCTAATCTATCTCTGTGATCTCGTAGAAGAGTGTCACTGGTAGAAGAAGCTGGTTCGGGGTCTGACAGATTTGGAATGACCAAAAGAACTGGTAGAGCTAGACGACCTTTTCACACCACGCAAAGGAGATATGGGTGTGCAAAAGGCAGTAATGAGGTGAGCAGAAGAATGCCAGTGAGGAAGTAGTGACTGTAAAGTACTATCACAAAGCGGGGTGGCCTCTTGAAGATAGAGTGTAAGACACTGCTGATCACAATAATTGAAGAAATATGAAAGCGAAAAACAATTCCGAAACAGTCAGTAAAATCTCCCTTTGATCTTATAATAGATAGGGCAATGGAAAATAAAGTGAGTCTCTGTCTCGACCTCATCCAAAGTGCATGGCTTACAACTCTGCTCTCCTCTATCAATATGATGGTCGGTGTAAGCTCGAAGATGGTGAGAACCAACTTTGAAGGACCCTAGGGAGATATGTAGGGCACGAGACCACCGTCGAGAAAGGTAAATAGGACTAACGATAATCCTCAAATGCAAGCCACCAGGTGGGTTAGTCTAGGTAGTGATAATGTACTGTCTAAAAATATCTAGTTTGACATGCTCATTCGACTCCTGTCATGAGGGAGGGAGATGAGCAGGGGCATTCAACGAGAACTGGTAGGGCGGGAGGTGGTCAATATCAATCACAATTGATCTTAGCAGAGAAGAAGCTTGTGCATATTGACAACACGCATGAGAACATGTATCAAAGCTTACGATAACAACAAAAGAGCAATATGCCAAGTAGGAGTATCGATTATGTTCAACAAAATTTGCAAAACCACGCAGACAATGAAGGAACCAAACGAGATCAAATATGGCTGCAAGACTGAAGGGATGTGCACCGAACTCGGCAAGAATGATACTATGAGGAGTGAACCTGTGACATTTGATGATGCGTCATATGAGCAAAGTCTGAACCCCTTCGATTGATGCCCAATGAAAACCAAGGAGAGATGGGCCCCAAACCACAGAGCCATAAAGAACCGTCAGTCGAACAAGGGAGTCCAAGAGGGATAATTTGGACGAGGTATCTTGAAAGTGGTGTCTAAAACATTGTTTCTCAAGCATAGCAAGAGAACCCATACCCTTATTAAATCTAGATTGAATCGCCGGTCTCATACTGAACCAAGGTCCATAAAACTTTACACCTAGATACACGTAAGAGGAAGTAATTTCAATCTCTTGACCCTGAAAAAAAAAGTGAAGATGAGAAGTTTTTAAGCAATTAAAGATCATAACTTGGGTCTTACCCAAGTTAACCACATGCTGTCGCTGATCACAAAATGAAGCAAAACCATCAAGCAACCTCTATAAACTCACTAGAGAAGAAGCAAGAACCACATCATCTGCGAAAGGAAGAATGGAGATCAAAACTTGTTGTAAGTAACAACCGTCACTTGGGAGCGATGACTTCGTAAGAAAGTTCTCAAGCTCATCAATATATAAACCGAACAAAGTAGGAGAGAGAGGACAACCCTGTTTGACCCCAATGGTGCTATGGATTGGATCTGAGAGACCCTCAGGGGTCCTGAATCTACCCACCACAGTCTCATATAATCTTATAATAGCAGTCAGTAGCATCTCAGAAATCCCAATCTCCCGAAGCCTCTCAAATAGAGCCATCCTAGGAACATAATCAAAAGCCTTGCGAAAATCCATCAAGCAACAGTAAACCTTCGTCAATCTGTGTCTAGACTTCTCAATAATAGCCCGTAAAGTGAAAATGTGGTCCATAGTTTGATAGTCGACTCAGAAACTAGCCTACCCTCTAGCTCTACAACCTTTCGTGTCAAGCTCACTAGATAACATAGTATTAAGAGCTATCGCACGAAGTTTGGCAAATGTGTACCAATTATAATGGTTCTGTAGTTCCCAGGATTAGAGCTAGGAGCGGTCTTGTGGATAGGGTAAATCAGATGTCTGGACCAAGAAGTTGGGAACCTGGTACAAATCACTCTATTGAATAATATAGAGAGATAGGGGCCCAAAACCAAGGCACCAAACTTGAAGAGTTCAGCCTGGAACCCCTCCTCATCTACAACTCTGCTATATCAAATGGGGCCTCGTAAATGTAAGAGGGGGTGAACAAGTGGGAGAAAGGAGGCGGAATGGGGTGAATAGAAGGATTCCTAGGGATATCATCAAGAGCCGTAGTGTGAGAAGTAAAGGAGCGAAAGTCAAGGTTGAAGGACGAAGGGGAGCAACGGGGAAAAAGGGTGCGCTGAAAAAGCTCGAGGTTGCGGATCAGCGTGGAGCAAAGGGATTTGCATTGGGAAGCAGTAAATGATCGCTTCTTGCTGCGAAGAAAACAAAGGTGAGCAAAGTCGGGCGAGTGGGCCTTGAAAGTAGAATGTACTAAGTGATGAAAGCTTTGCAATCTACATCGAACCATTGGTTAATAGGACATGTATTGTGACGTTTATTGCAGAGGGGAAATGAAGTGCGGTGAGGTATGGAAAGGATGGCAGACTTCCAGATATCTGTTGCAAGCAAGTCAAACATGGAGGAGGTCTCACAAGAGTTAGTAAAAATGCAAGATTGAGGAGTCTCGAAAGATGAGAGGAAAAGAGCTCACTATTATCGTCGAGGAAGCGGAAGCAAATGGGGGAACGAGCAGCAACAAGAGAGAGATGAGGTGATTGATGCGGAGGTGAAGCAAGAGGAGAAATGCGAATACAAATACTAAAGAGAGTGTGCTCTACAAGAGGAAGGCGTAATATGGTGAAGTTGTGGATGAAGGGAATGGAGGGAGAGGTGAGGGCATAATCAACAATGCTAGCACCACCACAATAAGGCCAACAAGTGAAGAGCTCATTTCCAGGAAAACAGGAAAGACCGATTAGGATCACAAGACCAGAGGACTCACAAAGCTGCAGAAGATGGCGATGATAACAGGAAATTGGCCCAAGAGCATGTTAGTGTAGTTTTTTATTTTTCCTATTTTGCTAGGTTTTTCTACACTTTTTAATAATCTCACTTAGGTTAATAAAGCATGTCTTATTAGGTGAATGGTTGTGAGGTGTCACCTTCCTACATGTGAGCATCCATTAGCTATCTTGGGAAGATACTTTGCTATTTTTAGTCCGATAGATGGTTGCTCCTCATTGGCTGGTGTTGACACCTCCTCCCTCTTCTTAGCCTATATAAGCATGCTACTTGGCTTGTATTTGCATCTCTTGTTTTTGCATCCTCTTAATGCTATTTTGCTTCCAGCATTTGCATTACTCTCTTGGAGACTAACTCTATGATGCTATTTTGATTTTGTATCATTTGCATTTATAGTTTAGATATTTACTCTTTGCACTAGTTTTCTGGGTTATTAATCTTTTCAGATTCTAACATGGTATCAGAGTTTTTCTATGTGCAAGAGTAGATTTTAGTTTCCTTATTTGAGAGATTCGGGGGGGGGGCAAATAAACTTTATTGTAGTTTTTTGAAAAACGAAGTATGCTCTTCTCTTGCATCTTTGGATGATCCTGAGAATCAGAAAAGTTTTGACAAAAACAGTTTTTCTCTGGAGTTTCAATCTCAAATCTGACAACCAACTTGCATATTTGGAGTTTTCAATCAGTTTTGTAGGTTCCAGCATGCCATTGATGGACTTAAGAAGCTGATCCAGCATTTGCATGTCATATTTTGGTTGCTGGGGTCGTTTTCTGATTTTTGGAGCCGTTTTTTACTGTTAAAGGCGTCTGATTTACACTACAGCAACATCTTCTGTTCATCAGCAAGAAAAACGCTTTTTGGATTTCGTTCGCAGCCCCGAAAAACCATCTGGGTATCTTTTAGATTTTGCATGCAAGTTGTATATTTTCCAGAATCGAGCATGCAAAGCTACAGCCATACCCCTCTTCGTTGGCAGCCGCAGATTTGAATGTAGTTTTCAAATGTCTTGTTCTTGCTCATACGGACTCCGATTTTGATGATTCTTGTTATGAACTTGGCTATTTTTTTGTGCTCTATCCACTAGTGGAGTTATTTTTTGATTTTCATGCATGAATTCTTCAGAAATTGCAGATTCTCAGCCGTGACTATGCACAGTTCTCGTTTTGGAAACTTCGGAGGATCATAACTTTCTCATACGACCTCGTATCGAGGCGATTCTTTATTTGAAAGTGCATGATTTTTCGAGTAGATCGCAGTGGTGCTATTTGTTTCCTTGATTATTGTGCCCAAGTTTCACTTTTAGCATATGCTCTTCATGAGGGTTTGTAATGCATTGAAATCAAGACCACTAAGTATCTCTTTCTAGTGGTAGTTGTAAATGCACTAAAATAAAGTGCCAAATCATATTTCTTTGGGGGGGGTTCTTTGATTGAGTAAAAAGGGGGGGGCATTGTCGTGGCTGGGTTCTCTTCTTTTTAGCATTTCTTTGCATTCCTTCATCATGGATCAAACAAATATGCCCATCCTAACTCCATACAATTACTTTGAGTGGAAATAACGCATGATAATTCACTTAAGGACAGCTGGATTAAATAGGATAAATATGGGACTTGAAACTGAACCTGCTAAAGATGAAGACAAGCCTAAGTGGTTTATTAAATGTGATGAGGCATATGGAACATTGTGTTTGTCTGTTTCTCCTGACTTGCTATTTCATATTGAGTCTTTGGATACACCAAATGAAGTATGGACAAAGCTAGAAACATTATTTGACACACAAGATTCAATGAGGGGTCATATGCTGGAAAATGAATTAATTAGTTTGAGTCCAGGCAATTTCAACACAATCCAAGATTTCTTCACCAAATTGAAATCACTAAGGCTGCAGTTAAAACAATGTGGAATTGAAAAGAAAGATGAACAACTGATTCTCAGTATTCTCTCTAAGCTAAGTTTAGAATATTCTGTGTTTGTCTCTACCTTCTATGCTACTAAGGGTGCACTTGGTACTCAATTCACCATGCCATCTCTAGATGATTTTGCTGTCAATCTCACTCGAGAACAGGACAAGCTAATCCAGATGGGCACTCTTAAGTCCTCTAAGTCACATGCCTTAGCAACCAACCAAGGCACAAAAGAACAAAAAGGACAAAGTAGTAACAACAATAGTAAGGATGAGAAACAAAATAATAGTGAGGAAAAGAAGGATCGGATACCAATTGCTTCAAAAGCAACTATTGATACCTCATCCTCTAAGGGCGATAAGCCTAAGAAAGAAAAGGTTAAATGTGCCTATTGTAAAAGACCCGGTCATGATGAACATAAATGTTTGAAGAAACAAATTGATCACTTGACATACATTCTTGAGAAGAATAATATTAGTGTTCCTGAGTCTATCAAACAAAGTTCTAATGAAGAGTCTAATAAGGCAAAAGAAAACAACAAGGGGAAAGGAAAGGGCAAAGCTCTTGTTGCAGTTGCTTCCTCACCATCCACTTGGGTTCTTGATTCGGGTGCTTCGCACCACATGGCTTCATCTAAGGAAGAACTTGCATCCTTGGAGCCATGTACTATGCCTTCTATTTTGATGGGTGATGACACTCCTATTGAGGTGTGTGGGAGAGGGTCTGTTGATGTGGGGGATGGCACATTCCATGATGTTCTTTGTGTACCCTCATTATCAACTAATCTCCTATCAATATACCAAATCACTCACACAGGTTTAGGCAAGCGGGTTGAGTTCACTCCTGATTCAGTGGAGATACGTGAGTTGCATAGTGATTCTGTAGTTGCAGTTGGGAGAGCAGATCATCAGTCACGACTCTATCTGTTTTCTCACTTTGTTCCTGACCCTCCTTCATCTGTTTTGCTCACTCACTCTAATGATGTGAGTAAATTATGGCATGAGCGGTTTGGCCATTTTAACTTCCGCTATTTGCATCAGCTCAACCAGTAGAGCATGGTCACAGGGTTGCCTTCGATTCAATTCTCAGGAGGTGTTTGCCAAGGTTGCATTCTTGGTAAGCATCCTAAGGAAAAGTTTGACAAAAGTAAGGCATGAAGAGCTTCACAAATACTAGAGTTATTTCACAGTGATTTGGCTGGTCCATTTCAACATCCTTCTTTCAGCAGGGCCCGATATGTCCTCACATTCATTGATGACCTTTCTCGATATACATGGGTGTACTTTCTCAAACAAAAGTCAGAGGTATTTGATCATTTTCAAGACTTCAAAAATTTTGTAGAAAAGCAATTTGGGAAAGCCATCAAGGTTTTGCGCACAGACAATGGTGGTGAGTATGTCAACCATCGGTTTGAAAGATTTTGCACTTGAGAGGGGATTGATTTACAGCATTCAGTTCCATACAATCCTCAGTAAAATGGTGTTGCAGAACAGAAGAATAGATCCTTGAAGGAAATGGCAAACTGTATGATTCACTCTAGATCTCTTGCACCACAGTATTGGGCAGAAGCCATTAACTGTGCTTGTTATATCCAAAACTGTGTTCCTCACCGAGCCTTGAAGGGAGTTACTCCTTTTGAAGCTTGGAGCGGTCAAAAACCATCAGTTAAGCACTTTAGAGTTTTTGGCTCCCTTGCATGGGCCCACATTCCTACAGAGAAACGTAAGGCCTTGGATCCGCAAAGCAGACCTTGCATATTTGTAGGTTATCCTGATGGTGTGAAGGGTTATCGGTTGCTCCACCCTACTACACATGAGTTATTCATTGAGAGGAGTGTTCAGTTTGAGGAGGGATCTTCAAGCTCACTTTCTATCACTTCTCCAACTCCTTCTACCTTGACATTAGAGTCACTTGGAATACATGACAGATCTTCTGATGAGTCAGATTCACCTAAACAGTCTTCTACCTCTACTTCTGATGCAGAAAGTGATTCAGAGAACTCACCTCCTTCCTCTCCTAGTCATCATTCAGAGGTTAATGATTCCCCTCCAGATTCTCCATCTTCTTGCCCACTTTGGGCTAGACACACCTTGCAGTCTGCAGGTGATTGGGTTGGGGATCCATCAGACACCAGGCGAACTCGTTCACAATTCCAGGATGCTCCACATGTCTTCATTGCTACTGCCTCAGATCCACAGTCCTTTCATGAGGCTGCTGGTATTTCTGAGTGGGATACAGCTATGCAGGAAGAGTATAGTTCCTTGATGAGGAACCACACTTGGGATCTTTTCCCTCTTCCTAAAGGAAGAAAACTTGTTCGATGTAAGTGGATCTATCGGACAAAATTTGCAGCAGATGGGTCAGTTGACAAACACAAGGCTCGCTTGGTCGCCAAAGGATTCTCCCAGGTTCCTGGGATTGACTACTTTGAGACTTTTGCGCCAATTGCCCGAATGAATTCCATTCGAATTGTTCTTGCCATTGCTGCAGCTAATCGTTGGGAAGTACATCAGATGGATGTGAAGAGTGCTTTTCTTCATGGTGACCTTCATGAGGAGATCTACATGGAGCAACCACAGGGCTTCCTTCAGGATTCTTCACTTGTGTGTCGTCTTCGAAAGTCTCTCTATGGCCTCAAACAGGCTCCTCGGGCCTGGTATGCCAAGATGGACTCCTTCCTTCTATTAGTTGGGTTCACTCGGTGCCATTTTGATCCTAATGTGTACATTTTGCAATAGGGTGATTCACTAATATTTTTGGTTTTGTATGTTGATGACTTGCTGATCACAGGAAGTTCTTCACCCACCATTAAGGCTGTCAAAGTGGCCCTTCAGGACAGTTTTTTGATGACTGACTTGGGCTTGTTGCATTACTTTCTCGGGATTGAGATCCTTCAGTCTCCTTTTGGGATCACCATCACACAATCCAAGTATGCTCTAGATTTACTCTCGAGGTTTCATATGGCTGACTGTAAGCTTGCTCCGACTCCCTTCCTTTCTGGAGTCAAACTTGAGGCTCAATGTTCTTCTCCACTTGTTGATGGCACTTTGTACCGCCAACTTGTTGGGAGTCTCATTTATTTGACTCATACGAGACCTGACATCTCCTATGCTGTAGGCATGGTCTCTCAATTCATGCAGGAGCCCCATGAGTTACACTGGAAAGCAGCCAAGCGGATCCTTCACTACATTCAGGGTTCTCATAGTTGTGGGATTCACTACGCAGCAGGTATTGAGCTTGATTTGGTGGGCTACACAGATTCAGATTGGGCAGGTGATTCTGAGGATCGCAAGTCTACTTCAGGGTATAGCTTCTCACTTGGGTCAGGTCCTGTTTGTTGGTCAAGCAAAAAGCAGTTTGCTATTGCTTTGTCTTCTACTGAGGCTGAGTATCGGGGGGCTGTAAATGCCGCCACTGAGGCCATTTGGATTCAACATCTTCTCACTGAGTTTGGTATCCAGATCAGACGGCCATCAGTCATATTTTTTGACAACCAGAGTGCCATTCAGATCTCACGGAATCCAGTTCATCATCAACGGACCAAACACATAGAGGTCCACATATAGAGACACTCACTAAGGTCGACAAAAGGGTCACTGTCCTCAGTACCATGAATAGCATAATGGGAAGAAGCTGATGGGATATAAAAAACAGCAATAAAGAAATCTCTCTGATGGTGACTTTTACGATCAATGCGGATCTACAATAGTCTGGCAAATGTATTAGAGTGGACAATAGAACTATGACTGGAAATATCATCTCTAATCAAACAGGCCACACCACCAAATCCACGGACCCCATCAGAAACACACACCTCCTCTCTGCAAACAGATAACTATTGATATCCTGAAAACCCAACAGAGGACGCATAGGATTGTTATGAGTCTCGGTAATGACAAGTATATCCACGGACCCCATTGCATCTTGCAAAAGACCGGGTAATGACCATAAAGATCCATTACCATTCCAACAGTTAACAAGAATGGAGCAAGTGGGGGTCTCCCTCTTGTTCGACTATTGGTGGGACCGTCATTTGGTCTTGGGGGCCTGTCTCGCTTCCCATCAATTGGGGGGAATCTCGAATAACTGCTTTGAGATTTCTAATAACTACCTATTTACCTGCCTGCCTAGCCTCTGCCATAGTACCATGAGCCTGTGTTAGTTCTACAACTTGAGCCTTTGTGAGATCTTCATCTAGGAAAATCTTAGAAGGAAGAGTGAACAACTTCCAGTTAGCTTTGAGAGCATGGAGCCTATTTGCAAGTGTGAGAAACCGGATAAAGAGGACGTCATTATGACCAACCCAACACTTATCCAATGTGATGTCAGAGAGACCAAGCTGATTACAAAGGAAAGAGTGTCTAGTTGAGAGAGGATTAGATGTAGGAGGGAGTCCATGAACCTGCCTCACATGCTTATTTTCAATCTTCCCTTGAACCATCTTGTCAAAAGTAGCTAGAGGCGTAGCATCTATGTTATTGCAAAGGGAGGCCCACAACTTCACTTTCTGTTCGGTTTTAGAGATAAGAGAAGAATGCTTCGCTGCTATAACTTTCTGTTCCTATTATGAAGAGGACTGTAGTAATATGTGTTCAATTTCGATGTGTATTCTTTGCCAATGGCTAATGTCCCATTGGGACTTGACTCTCCACATCCATACTAACAAACCTTCATTTAATATTTTAATCTCTTACGACCATCCATCAAATTTGTCGGTCAAAACAATGTAATATTTGGTCAGAACAATAGTCGGTCAGAATATTATTATTATATTGAACATTTAATTTATTAGGTATATATATATTATATATTAGAAGAATACATATATTACAATCAAATTATATTGTACAATAATAATAATAAATTGAAAATAAAAGATTATTTTTACCATCATTTTATCCTGACAGAACTATAACGTTAACAGCTTCCTTCTTTATTTACTGTTTACATAATGAGATGTAGGGCAGTACAAAATGTACATGGGCATCAATTGATCTAGAGTGTTTTTTGTTTGAACGACTGAATAGCTTAGGTAGTTAAAGTCTAACATTATTTATCAAAAAGAGAGTCAAATTAGTCAGAATTATTTTGAAATATATAGTTTCAAAACTTGGAGTTGGCAAATGTACTGTCCCTTTTTTAGATTTTTAGATTTTTTTGCCCTTCTTTTGGATTATTTTGTGAAATCAACAAAAACTAAAACAGCAAACTGAAACAGCTGACCAAAAACTCACGAACTAAACCCTCATGTACTAATGTAAATTTTCACTTGCATCTCAAACAGTAAATCAATCATGTAGATGCTCACTTTCATCAGTTGCTCTTCCAATATGAAATGTAAAACAGTAGTAGCCCAGAATAATGATAATGTTTGGATCTGAGATGGAAATTATCTGAGAGGGATTAGAACATCATTTGGAAATATCACAATGGAACCCAAACTGATATTTTTTCCAGATCTCTACTGGTTGGCAAATCAAAATTATGGTTGATGATCAGGCTGCGACCCTCCAAAAATGGCAACAAGTATCATTGTATGGCTGCGGCTAGGAAACTGCAATGACCTGTCCTAAGTTTTGGCACCTCAAATGGTGACTAAAATTGCAGATTGGAGCAATGAGCAATGGCAAATCATCCTCAAAAGGTTTACAACTCCTCTTCAATCTATTTTAGGATGGTGCAAGACTTCACACTAGCAAGGTGAGGATATTGGCCATCAGCCACAAACCCACAAAATTGTGGTTGCTCTTAACTATGAATAATATTAGCAAGTACTGATTTCAAAAAAAATAACAATCTTAACTTTTTCTTAAGAAACTACACATGAAACACAGCACAGGATCGAGTGAGTTATTTGCTGGTCGACTAACTGTGAAATATCTATGCTAATTTTGAAAAAGATTGCTATGGTCAAATCTCTAAACACAATTGATGGGAGTTGAAACATTTAGACTGATCATATTTGTACAGAAGGCATATTGAGCCCCCCTATTGATAGGACAATTGCAAACATGGGAGTAGTTGTTCAACACATGAATATTGATGCAATAAAAAACTTGTCTTTGGTGGCCCATCACATTGGATCGTGGAGAAGGATAGGATCCACAGGGAATATCATAGCTTCCTCCCAAATGGAAAGCTTTCCAAGGAGGAGGTAGAGCTGCGGGAACACTCCTGCTTATCTGGCCACTCCTTCCGTCATACTCCAACTGGGCCTTCCCCAACCAACTGGCCTAAATATGATGTTCCAAATGAAGAGAAGGTGGATGCAAACATTGAAGAAGGGTCTTCAGGCTCTTCAGTCTAATTAACTCTGTAGGGGCCTGGTGATGATAAAAGCCCTCAAATTACTCTTCTTGCTTGATCAACTTGCTGCTACCAATCTCATAATTTTTCATTAATTTAGATCTGGTTAATTCTTGCTAAAGACAGACTTTTGCAAAGTGATCATTAATAGATGATGCTTTGTCTGTGGTAGATATGCATCTTCTCTTTAAGCATTACTTTTATGAAATCACCTTTGAAATTGGTCACAGGTTTTTAATTTTTGAGTTTCTTATTGGTGGTGTAGTGAAGTGCTGATTTACCAGATCTTTTATGGAATAGCTCATGCCCTCTGTTTTCGGTCTTTTCTGAGGCACCTGATGATAAAGCTATCCTAGATTTATATGAATCATTGAATACATAATTGATATTTAGCCCTGATTTTTTTAGCTAATGTCATGGGTGTTATTTTCTGGTTATTTCCAACTGCATCTCAGTAGGATATAGTTCGTGTATGCCTGCATTCTACTTTTAATGAATGACTTATCTCCTTCCTGTTTTATTGTATGATTCTGTATCTCAATGTATGCTTTTTTAAATATGGT
The DNA here is from genome assembly GCA_028749045.1 of Cupressus sempervirens. NCBI lineage: Eukaryota > Viridiplantae > Streptophyta > Pinopsida > Cupressales > Cupressaceae > Cupressus > Cupressus sempervirens. Next base: position 1,098,590,919 of record CM053785.1, read on the forward strand.
TCCCTTGTCTAACTTTTTTGCACTTATATTTGGGATTTTGTTTTGTAGAGGAGGCGTTTGTAACTATGTTCTGCAAGAGAGTTGGATTGCAAATGAAATCTTGCAGAGTTCAGAATTCGATGTGGATAACCTTATTTTGGTCCACCACTTCATATATTCATCCTTTAAGGTATTGGACGTATTTACTATTTGGATATCCAAAGTATGATTTCTTTTTGAATTATATGGGTAGGCACAACATTAAAATATATAATTTTATCTCTTCTGTTGCATCTTTAACATGTTTAGAAGAGAAAAGTGTACCGCCTTCAGTTATTTTTTCCTTATTTTTTAATCCTGTGTTCCAAATAGTAAAGAGTCAAATCTCAGGTCTAGCCAATATAATTTTGTTAATGTCAATGGCATGGTTAGACTTGTAACATTTGATTTTTGTTTACCGCATAGATTAATTGATTAATGCACACAGGTAATGAACAAGATTAGCAACAACAGTACTCCTTTTATTATTCGCATATGCCAAAGACATTACATTATGCTTACAATGATGATTACAATGATTTCCCACGGTGAACATATACCGTTCCGAAGAACCTTCTTGAAGGGGTCCATCAGCTACACAATACAATATCTACTGACGACACCACCTGTCGGCTACACAATGTCTACCGACGACATCAACCCGTCGGCTACACAATGTTTACCGACGACATCAACCCGTCAACTACACAATAATATTTACTGACGACATCATCCCTCCCAAAAGAAAAAGTCGTCTCTGAACAACAATGACAAAATATCCGATACAGATGAACAAAACAGAATACATTAACTGACTAACAAGATAGATCTGTTTCAGTGACACCAGTTTCACATTCGTCCTATGCCTCCACCAAATTGATCTCCAAACCACGTTACATCTGTAGCCTCTGTCAACACAATACTGTCTCCTTAGTCAAGCTGACCTTGATAGCCACCTGTGCCACTTTCTTTGCTTCCAACTCTGGATACACTAAACTAGGTGTCATTGTACTGCCTTCAATTGGATGATCAACTCCTTCCGAGCTCTCTATGCATCCACCAAGATAGCTTCATGTCCAACACCTACTCCAAGCGCCTCAAAGTGTATCACCCTTGTCGAAAGGCTTGTTCTGTTGTTCTCTCCACCATTGGTACATAGACACTCCCTGCCTGAAGTAGCTCCAGGTTTCATCAACTGGTCATACTTCCCATGACTGATAACCACAACGACTAGGGGTCTAGGGGGCAACGCCCCCAGTAGGGTCAAGGGGCAGCACTCCCACGGTGTCATGTCCCCATTTTGGAGGCAATTTGATTTAATTAATTAAATTAATTAGGTTGTCCAAAATAATGAATATTTTATGAGGATGACTAATTAATTATTTTAATTAAATAAATAAGTGATATTAAGTTAATTATTTATAAAGTTATCAAATAAATAAATATTAAAAGGTAACTTTATATTTAATTAATTTAATAAAGTGACTTGAATTATAAAATATTTTTTTATAAAGTCACTTAATAGATAAAATAAAATAATGTTCTAGAAGTTTCTGGAGAAAGTGGAGAAAAAGAATAAATAGGCACCCCGGGCTTCATTCTAATCATCCAGTTGTTTATTTCTCTCTTGACATCAAATTGTGATTCAGTCACATAGTCTATTGTGGAGCCAAGTGGTTTCAGATAGTTAGTTGATCTTTGGGAACGAAAACTCCTTTGGATTTGCATAACTGAGGAAGTGAAATATCTTCTGAAGGGTTGCACATTTGGAGGTGATACTTCAGTCACTTTAGCTAGGGCATCATTGGGCCTAAGGCCATTTTTCAACATTTTAGCATTTCAAGAGGCATTTTTAGCAGGGCCGAAATTATAGGAAGCCATTTTAAAGCAGAACTGAAAAAAGCAGGCCAAAAAAGCAATCCGAAAAAAGCAGGCCAAAAAAGCAGACCCGAAAAAAGTAGGCGGAAAAACAGTCAGAAAAAGCAGCTTCGAAAAAAGCAATCCGAAAAAGCAGTTCGAAAAAGCAAAAACAAAAAAAGCAAATCTGAAAAAAGCAAGGTTGCACGGGTACGTGGGTACGGGAACGGGGATGGGTACGGGAACGGGTACGGGTACACATATTTTTCAAAATAGGGGACGGGGGTACGTGTGTATGCCTATTTTTTCTATATTATTAATATTTTATAGAAAATATAAAAATCAAAATATATGTCATGAGTCATGACATTGAGCATTCAAAACAAGAAATTTGAAATATATATATATATATGCTATTGCTGAATGTTTAATGTTTAAAGTATTTTTCATAATAGGGGACGGAGGTACTTGGGTATGTCAAACTTATTTAAAAATTATACCTTTATATTTATAAAAAATCTGAAATTATGAGTCATGACAATGGTTTTTCAAAACAAGAACAGTGATAAAGTTTGCAAATGTAATGTATTGTTTTCAGTTTCAGATTTGCTATATGTTTGAAATAATAATACATGATAAATGCTTAGATGCATAACAAAGAAGGCAGACTTTAAACACGAACAAGAGGATCCTAAATCATATAACAGTGACATATTGCAAATGATAAACTTATGACTTGAACAGTGATAAAGTTTATTGTTAATGAGTACCAAAGTTTCAAACTGATTTGGTATTGAATTAAGTTTGATAAACAAGCTAATACAAAAATAAAAAACCAAAATCAGAATCTTAATCAAGGTCCTTAGCTATGATGCTCTCCACCGAGTACCCGGTACGTGGGATACGTGTACCCGGTACTTGGGTACGTGGGTACTCGGTGGGTACGAGTACCAGGGGTGTGGGTACGAGTACCCATGCAACCTTGGAAAAAAGCAAGTGGAAAAAGCTGATCGGAAAAAAGCAAAGCAGAAGGGGCACCATTGTAGAAAATTATTACAACCATCTACAATTAGGTTCTTCACTTCTCATTTTGCATATTTTTTGAGAAATGTAGGTTTTCAGCTGAGTACAAAATATAGCTTCAGCACTTCACTATTTTCATATTGTACTTGTCTTTGTTTGCCATTTGGCATTATTGGTATCAAAGGAAGGCTAGGATTTTGCAATTGAAAGAGCATTGTAATTTTTAGACTATCTATATTGCAAACCTAGAGTTTGATGATCAACTTATTAGTTTGCATGCCAATTGTTTGACAAAATGTCAATTGGCTGTAAGTTCTCTTTTTGGCATAAATAATGTTATAATTTTGTATACTAAGTGTTTATATTAATGACACTTGGTTGTAAGTGCATTAATACCATCTTAGGTTGCATCCAAAGTATTTGTCATAATTACTAGTTGTTGTAGTTGCATTTTGCAAGTAGTTTAAGTCATATTTGTATTGAATATTGCCAAAATTAGTTGCACATTCATGTTAGGTCATTGTTTAGATAATTTGGAGTCTTTTTGTAAGCATTCTCTTTGATGCAAATCGAAACAAGAGTCATTGCAGCAATTTGAAAAGTTATATCAGTCATATGACCTCTTGTATGCAAAGTGTTTGACAAAATTCTTCGAGCCTTCAATCAGCATTTTAAGGTCGGAATTGAGCAAGACTATTACAGTGGTATCAGAGTTTGCTTGCAAAGTGTTTGATGAAATGTCAAACAACTGAAGTATAAAGATTTTTGGTGTTTGAAGAAGTTATAACCTATTGGGGTTATTACACACGGGGTCAGGCGCGCTCCTTGTCGCGATACAGGGCGGGGTCGAGGGGCAACGTCCCTGCCGCCAAGACCAAATTAGCACTCCGAAACCCACCCAAAACTACATAGAACACGCCATTTTTGTGATTTTGTTTTGATCCCACACTCTTTCTGGCAACCGCTGATGTTTTTACTTCCCTTTGGCATTATGCGTTACTCATTCTGAACATCATCGAGTTGTCATCTTTTTTTTTTTTTTTGTTGCTCCTTCTTCTGCCCGCTGTTGTGCCTCTATCCTCTGATCTGTGTCTCTGTCACTCCTAACTGCTCTGATGCTTTTGCCTTTATAATGCAGGGTTCTTGCTCCTGCCACTTTGGCCTTTCCACGGAATATGTCTTAATATATATTTGTTCCTGTAGCTTCTTTCTTTTCCCTGCAGCTATCTTTAAATTCGGGTGGAAGATTTCTGGTCCGTTGAGGTGTTGTGCCCTAATGAACCCATGAAAAACAATCATCATTTCTTGCATAAAGTCGTTTTTGAAGTTTTGGCAAATCATCCTCCTTATTTCGTCCCTTACCTCAGTGCCATGATGCTCAAACTTAAATCAGTGAACTACAATCACCAACTGTGATTCATCCGAGGGAGATTTAAGACATCCCACAAGTTGCTTTAATATCTTTGATATAAGATTTTGCCGCGGCTAACATAAGTAAGCATTTGTGGGAATACTACTCTGTCCACGGGAGTGCAAATTTTATGTCATGGTTTATCAAAAGCTACGTGTGGAAGGGAACAGGTAAAAGCGAGGGAACCTGGAATGCAGCGTTTGCGGGAGAAGAGTTAAAGCCACGAAAAATGTGAAGCCACAGACGAAGAATATAGCTGCAGAGTCTTAATGCCAACCGCGGGAGCCTGTTCGCGGGGTAAGTGTTCGTAGGACAGGTGTCCGCGGGGCCATTCGCGGACCTTGTCTCTTTTCCATTTTTCCAATTTTTTTCCATTTTTTTTCAATTTAAAAAAAAAAAAAGTACAACAAACTCACTTTTCCCTCTAGACTTTGGCATTCTATGACGACAAGGGAGTCTTTCTGTCATGGTACATCTTCAACTTTGACCCGTTGACTGCCTGAGGCACTTCTTGTTCGTTGAAAGTCCACAATTTTATTGCACCATTGTCACCTACCTCCTGGATCTGGTATGGCCCGACCCACTTGATTTTAAACTTGCTTGGTTTGATTTCATTTTGTCCATCATACTTAAACACCAATTGCCCCGGCTGAAACCTGTTTAGTTCCAGGTGCTTATCATGCCACGCTTTGCGTCTGTTTTGTGTCACCTCCGTGGCCCATTGTGTGTGCGGTCATCACTCATCTGGATTATTTCCTTGCTGTCAACACCTTTTTACTAATTTTATGGTGCAGTGTAACCTTTTCTTTCCGCTCAGTCCGTTCACTGTGTACCGGACGGTGGGATCTTTCCTTTTTCTGGGTTCATACTGTGTGTTCTTCCCCTCAGCTTCAACCGTAATCGCCTTTCCTTCTTCCACTTTTCTGTATTCCTTCGAACATTCATTTTCCTCTTCTTTCTCACCTTTGTCCACCCTTAACATATTACAGCTTGGAAAGAGTTCGTAGTCCTCTATTTGCCAGTGGAAAAGGCCATTTAGCTAGTTTAGGTCATCGTCATTCGATCCTCTTTCTAGTCTCATACTCCTTTGTCCAAGTCCATTCTTTTCTTTCCTTCGTTGTCACTTTCGCCTTCACCTTCTGAGTCTGTCAACGCTGCCTCCTCACCTACCATTTATGTTTGTAAATCAATGACGAATTTCCGCCATTTGCTTTCAAGTGATAGAGTGTTTTTCTTCCAGTCGTGTTTAACTTTGGCTTGAATAAGCCATCTATGGCCCAGAATGGCGTTGTATCCTTTTCTCTTTAGCGGGATCATGAGGAAGTCAAGTAGGAACGACTGTGTGCCAATCGTCATTGATTGTGCCATCAGGATGTCGAGAGGTTTAATGCCGTGTTAGTCCGCTGTCAGCAACTGAAATGTAGGTGGCCACAACGTCGGCTATCCCAACCTCCTCCAAGTATCCTTAGGTAAGACATTCATGTCGGACCCTCTGTCGACTATTGTGTCTGTCAGCACATTTCCTAGAATCCCCATCTCGACAACCGCCGGATGCCGTCCGAATGTGAGTGCTAGCAGCATTGGGTCTTCTCCACCTACGGCAATTTTCTTCCCTCTTCCTGGTTCTCCTGGTAACTTAACAGCTGGCGCGATATTTGTGAGTGCCGATCAGAGTCGAGGCATTGTGAGCAACATATCGCCTATTTTGACAGGTACCTTAGTTTGTAATATCTGGCGTACGATGTTTTGTTCCGCATAGTTCCTTGCTAAGGTGCCGGTGCGGGTGCCAGTGGTGTCCTTCAACTAAGATGTCCCCGTTTGTGTTGCCTTTTCAATTTCTGCCCGAGCTTCCTCCAATTTCCTCTTTTCTTCCGTCGGGTCGGGATACAATTTTGCTTGACTCTATGTCATTGCTAGAACCTCCTTTTCGTTCGTCTCGACGGTGATCAAATTTACTTTGGATTTTGGGCACTTGGCATCTTCATGATCGCCAGGTCCGCACCATCTGCATAATAATTTTGGTGTGTTTGCCATTGTACAATCCCAGGCAAAGTGGCCCCACAAATTACATGATCGACATTGAACCATCAGTCGGCCGTTTGCATCGTACTAAATTCAACTTCGGCTGCCATTGTTATTGTTATTGTTCGCATTGTTGTTGTTCTGCCCATGTCTATTATTTCTGTACCCTCTAGACGTGGCACCCTCCGTACTTGTGTTCCCGCTCCCTCCAGACATGGAAGCCTCCTGTGTCAAGAACACTTGTTGAGGTCCTTTGGTCTTCATGTTGAAGGGGCATTCTTTTGTGGAATGTTCCATGATCTGGCAGATTTGGTAGAACTTGTTCTTTGGATAGGATCCCTTTGTGTGACCTTCTGCCTTACATTTTCTGCACCATAGCTCGCTTTCCTTTGTTTCTTTCTACATGTTCTTAAATTCCTTCATCATCTAGATCATGTCCTTCTGGAGAGCTCAGACCTTTTTGCTGTTGTTTTCATCATTGCAACTCTCTTTTTCCGAAGACGCATCGTTGTCTGACTCGGAGGAGCTACTCTTCTTCTTCTTCTTTGTTTTCTGCTCACTTTCCAAGTTCATCGCCCGATTGTATGCTTCAGTGTATGATGACGACGACACAATCTTCATCTTCTTTCGCAGCTTCGGGCTGAGACCTTCAACGAACCATCTTTTTTGTAGCCCATTTGCCGGCTTATTTTCCATTTTATTTATTAAGTCTTTTAATTTCTTGGCGTATACTTAGACAGTTTCATTCTTCCTCTGCTTTGTGTTGTATATCTCCGCTATGATCTCATTGTCGTCGCATAACAGTTGAAATTCTGTGATAAACTCTTTAATGTTGTCCCAACTGGTTAACTTTTGGGGATCTGTATTAGCAAACCAATCAATTGCGACACCCCGTAGGGTTGCCGGAAACTGCTGGACTCATTCGTTTGTATCTGTTATGCCATTCGCCCTCCAAATCGTTTCGCATGTTTTACAGTGTCGGATTAGATTCGCCATTCCATCACCATCAAACTTTGGCAACTTTTCCTTCGGTCCAGCCATTATTACTTGGTTGTGTACGGGTGCTGTTCGGCACTCCCACACCGACGCTTTGTACTCCCACACTGGCGCTTTGCACTCCCACACTGTGGCTTTGCACTCCCACATTGGTGATCTGCACTCCCATACCGGCGGTTTGCACTCCCACACCGGCGCTCTCTCCAACAGTTGTGTTGTCTCCAACAGCTGTGATCTTTGGTGAAGAAGGGTCTTCCCATTCCGGAAGTGTATCGCAGACGAAGAGTTTACTCCATGCTTGTGCTCCCTCGGCACTCTGAGCCGTGCGAGTTAATTTGCTTCTGTCTGGATTCTCTTCCCTCGGTGAATACAGGTTCATAAATTCCTCCCTTGCTTCTTCCACCAATTCCACCCGCTCTCGAGTCTCCTCCAACAATTCTTTAACGCTTCGGTGTCCGTCGGCAATCTTCTGAACCTCCGTCTGCGTTAGGCCTGTTGCGCCAAAATTAAATTTCCTTGAGCTGTGCGGATTTCATCTTTGTCCTTAAGCTTATTCTTATTTATGTTTAACTGATTCAACTTTAGTCGTCATTCCTCAGCGTTTGTTCCAGGTCCATCAGGCAACGATGCCAAATGTTTACCGCATAGATTAATTGATTAATGCACACAGGTAATGAACAAGATTAGCAACAATATTATTCCTTTTATTATTTGAATATGCCAAAGACATTACATTATGTTTACAATGATGATTACAATGATTTTCCACAGTGAACATATATAGTTTCGAAGAAGCTTCCTGAAGGGGTCCATCGGCTACACAATACAATATCTACTGACGACACCAACCTGTTGGCTACACAATGTCTATCGACGACATCAACCTGTTGGCTACACAATAATGCTTACCGACGACAATTTTGTTTTTCCAAATTCTACCTGTATGTCTTTGTGTAAGTCCTTTTGAATAGGACTTATGCAATTGGGCGAGGTCCAAAATACTTCCCTCTCTAATTTAATGTAAATTAAGTTACAAAGCTTTATGAATACTCATTTCATCATTTATTGCTAATTAAGAACTTCAATGATCAAGCCTGAATTTGTTGGCTGCATAGTATCAATCAAGACATCCACATGATGTTTTAGGTAAAGGCACAAGGATGGAAAATGGAGCTGAAATATACGAAGAGAAGAGGATGAATGCTGTGGTAGATCAATCCATTTCACAGAGCTAGAATATTGACGGTGTCATTTGCAAAAAAGTAACATTACTATCAGTGAATTAGAATTGGCAAATACATTGTGTTGGTTCCCAAAACCACAGATTGGAAATCCAAGAGCTTGCCAATTCTCCAATAGGATTTCGAATCAGTTCTGGCCAACGAACAAGAATAATTCAAATTCCCCTGCACTTCAGGCTTCGCTACACCTAGGTGGGTGGACCTTTACTTCAAACCTAGTCGCTTTGTTCAAACCTGATTGCCTAGTGAGGCATGTAGAAGGTCTCATGCTGAAGTGTTATGAACTTATACATTCTTTTTGCTAGTAGTGCAGCCCAATCATATACTCTCCCTTTCAAGATCCCATTCATCATCCCTACCAATGGAAATGAGATATCGGATGCGCTGCTTGATTTTGTGATTGACTCTTCACTAGGTCCATGAGGCAACGCCAGTGCCCTTTCTGAATGTTGGAATTCCTTAGTCCTCTACCCTTCGAAGTGTCCATGAGAGCTTTTTTTGTTTGCGACAGGTCAGCACATACAAGCTGTATCAGCTGTGCCTTCACCTCACGAATTAACTTCTTTGACTTGATATCAATTTTCTTCCCCCCCTGCACATGGCCATGTATTCCAAATACTCGTGTGAAATCCGATGCCCTAAATGAGATTGCTAGGACATGCGCAAGATAAGTAGACGAATTGGCTCGAGAGAACCGATCATATGTCTCTATCATCGTGGGCAGAAAGTCTTCATAATCCCAAATGCAAAACACTGGCATTTGTATTGCCCATTCCACTTGCTCCCTCCAGATGCTATTCTTCAGCAGATGGTTCTTGGGTGTATCCTGCCACTATTTCCTACATGCACCATTCAAGCCTTTGAAAGAGATATTTTGTGGTGTGAGGTGAGTGGGTGCAACCACTGGCTGTGTTACCGATTTGCCCATTTTATTTCTTCTTGTGCTTGTGCCTCCTACAACATGAACACCTGAGGGCAAAGTCTTCACAATTATGTTCATGTTTGTGTTGGTTACTGAATCTTCGTCTAACTTCTTCCAAGCTCTCTTTTCGACTGATTGCATAATTGTCTCCTCTTGTCTTTTTGTGTGTAAACAAAAATGGTTAGGTTTTCTTTCACTTGCTCCAACTTCTCAACTTCCTCGTGTTTGTATGGCAGTCGTACAATTGTCTTGTCGAGAGGTCTCACATTTTGTTTTCCTTTGGGATCATACAATATATGACGCGTGCATTTCAGTTCTGTGTGGCCGTATGACTGTATTTCTCCTTCTACTCGCTTGGTATGGTCATACTGTATGACTGTATGGTCTTGATTTATAGCCACACGATCTTAATTGCAATTCGTACAGTCTTGCATTGTAGCCGTATAGTCTTAACTAACAAACTCTTCAATAGCTCTGTACGGTGTTGTCTTGGATAGATTAGTTAGGTTTTATCTGGCTGTACAGTGTAGTTTGGTTGTACGGTCTTTCCTCCAAATCTTCGTGCCTGGTTTCTTGCCGTACAGTCGTACACTGATGCTCTTTGTCTTTTTCCTTATTCGACTGTATGGTCGTACAGGGTATAGCAAATATTTTGTGGTGTTTACTTTTGGCCACACGGTGTCTCCGTGGTGTTTTCCCTAACTGTACGGTGCCTCCTGGTAGCCTTATCCGCACTGCTTCTCTCCTGCCAAGGTCGTAGGGTTGCACCTCTTCTCCTCTGCTAAGACTGTACAATATCTTTTATGGTTTTCCTTTATAGCCGTACAATGTCTATGCTGGCCATACCTTTTTGTTTCTTCTTTTGCATCTGCCCTTGTCCGTACGCTACATCTCTATAGCCATCCCCACGATTGGATGGTATTGTTTTGACTATGAGCTTCTCTTGATATATCCATACGGTACTCTCTCTCAGAATCATCCTCTCATTTGTCTAACAATATAGCATATAACTTCACATAATTTTGTTTCATTATTTATTTATTTAGTAGTATTATACTTATCTCTATATTTTATTTATTATTTATATTTATTTATTAATTATTTATATTCTATTTGAATTGCTCGTTGGGGCCTCATTATTTCCCCGGCCTTCATTCCTTTCATGATAGAGTTTTAATTTTGACCTGTTTACTGCATCAGTCACCTCCTTTCCGTCCAACGTGCATAGGTTTATTGCTTCGTTATCACCCACTTCACGAATCTTTAATGGTCTGACCCACTTCACCTTAAATTTACCAAGTTTGATTTCATTATGCTCGTTGTACTTTAATACTAGTTGACCTGGTTGGAACTAGTTTAGTTTTAAGTGCTTGTTGTGCCACACCTTGCGTCTACATTGTGAAACTTTGGTGGCCCATTGTGCTTGTAGTTGTCATTCGTTGAGTTTATTCAACTTATACAACCTTTCCCTGAGACATTCCATGTCTTCTAGTTTATTTTCAATCGCTATTCGTAAAATTCGGTACCATGAACTCTGTTGGCACCACGACCTCTCGACCATACATTAGCTGCAACAGAGTGTGTCCTGCGGTAACTTTGTAAGATTTACGGTATGCCCATAACACTAACAGTAACTTTTCTTCCCAATCCTCACCTTCCACTACACAAGACTTGTAAATTACTGTAACGAAAATTTTATTTGTAGACTATGCCTACCCGTTTTCTCTTGGGTACTACGAGCTCGATAGGGAATGGTAGATTTTGAACTCTGTGGTGAGTAGCTAGATGACAAGGTTGACAAAATGTCCCCCATGGTCACTTGTTAACTGTATTGGAATCTTGTACCTCGTAATGATTTGGTCATAGATAAATCTCGCCATGCTCAATGCAGAGTTGTCTACTAGGGCTTGCGCTTCGACCCACTTTGTAAATTTCTCGATTGCTACTATAATGTGTCTACATCTTTGGGGTTTTCTTACCTAAAGTGGCCTGACAAAGTTTAGCACCCACTGTTCAAATAGTTCTTGCGCATGTGAGGGGTTTAGAGGCATAAAATCCCTCTTTAGTGGCTTCCTAGCTATCTGGCATGTCACATGCAATGACCCACTCCCTGGTGTCGTTGTGCATGGTTGGCCACCACAATCCTGCGAGAAGTATCTTACGTGCAGTTGTGTTTAGCCCCATATGTTGTCTGGGCCCTTCGTGTGCTTCTTTCAATACTTTTGGTATTTCTTCTGCCAGAACACATCCTCTTAAAATTTGGTCGGGTCCCATCTTGTATAGAAACCCATTGATCAATTGGACTGTTTGACTTTGGAGTACTAGTTTCCCTCCTCTCGCTTGGCAACATTTCCCTTGGAAATTGCCCCGTTGAAAGATATTCCCCGATACTCGCATATTGGGATGGTAGTACGATGATTTGAAATAGTTGTGTGTTGTGAAAGTCATCATTGACTCCCTTCGGAGGTTCTCTCGATTTGATCCTGGTTAGATGATCTGCACTCACATGGCTTTTCCTGGGCCGTACCACAATTTTAAATGTAAATTCCTGAAAGAGTAGCCATCTGCTTATCTGTCCTTGAATGATCGGTTTTGTTTACGAGATATAGCAAGGCCTAATGGTCTATGTAGAACACGAATGGAGTCGCCAGTAAGTAGTGTCTAAACTTCTGTACGACGAACACCATTCTGAGAGTCTCTTTCTCCATCGTGCTATAATTCTTTTCTGCCTTAGACAATAGTCTACTTGCAAAGTACATCGGGTGGTCCAATCCATGATCTCCTGTCTGTGTCAACGTTGCTTTGATTGCATAGTTTTACCCGTCAACATGTACATGGAGCTCTTTGTCCCAGTTTGGGTAAACTAGGATAGGTGTTGTGGCCAGTTGCGTTTTCAATCCTTGAAAGGCTTCATCTTGCTCCGATTCCCATTTGTAGGGTTCTCCTTTGCAGGTTAGCTTGTCGAGTGGGTAAGATAGTTTGGCAAAGTTTTTAATAAACCTCTGATAATACCTTGTGTCCTAAGAATGATTTTACTTCGATCACATCTGTCGAAGGTGGCATTTCCAAAATCACTCGGACCTTGTCCAGGTTTGTTTTTAATCCTGCCTTGCACAAGATGTGTCCCAACAATTTTCTTTGAGGTATCAAAAATCTGCATTTCCTCGGGTTTAGTGCTAGTTGTGCTCGTCTACATCTTTCCATGCATTCCCTGAGTGCAATTAGATTCTTGTCCTCTGCGGACATACTATCCCGTGGATATATTGTCCAGTTGACATGTGTGCCATGGAAATGTTACTAGCAGAAATGTGTCACAATGGATGGCTAGAGGCGAGTGATGCACAAATTGAGCATTTGTGACACTGATTGTACTCGAGAAGATACTACGAAGAGTGATGGGACTGCTTTGGAGAGTGACAGCTCTGAGGTAGGGGATGAGGATGAGGTGACCAATGCAACATCTCCACCTAGGTCAGTCTTCACACCCCCTCTGTTACCCACATTGGCACAATTGGTACCCACCACTTCCACTCCTTCGATATCACCATTTGGCCAAAGGAGACCACCTATTGTTATGACACCAACCTCGACGATGACTGAGACCATAACAATGGTAATTGAGTAGGTGACCAGGGAGAAGGAAGTAGTCCTTCCAAAGATGATGCCGAGTGTCAGATAGCGGAGGTTGCCCCATATCAGACTAGCCCAGATGTAGTGGACGTAGTTCTAGCAGAAGGTGCGATGGAGATACACCAGGAGATAGATGCATATGAGAGCAGAACACTAGAGCCTTAGGTCAGATTAGAGGTAATTGGCATGGAGGCTTTCGTCACCATTGCTTCTACCTTATTGATTGAACCAGTGAGCATGGCATAGTCGGCACAGCCAGAGATTGAGGAGGTCCAGGTGATGGATAGGGTCAATATGTTCTTGCAACAATAGTTTTGACTCACTCCTGCAAACGTCGGTCGCTCCATCCAATCCTACGACGAGAAGAGATTTTGGCTAGAACACCAACAACACCATAGGAGAAGAGAATTCTACTTTCGAAGGATGCGCCAGAAGATGTGGGGGCTGCACTGGAGGTGGCAATGGCTTACACAAGAGGCATGGGGATAGATATAGACTAGTAGGTTGGGCAGGAGGATGAGGAGAGGTTCTCCTATGGGTCAGACGAAGAGAGATCCACGACATACATTAGGGCTTTGGAGAATGTGTTGGAAAGAGGTTAGGTACCTTGGCATAATGCCTTGACTAGAACAAGGGAGTTGCAACTGATCCAAGGCTACATACGGAAAACGTGCCCCAAATGGTTTCGCTCTTGCTTTGGGGCAAGAGGGTGGCCAACAGTAGAAATGCTAGAGATGTTGGCAAACTAGGCTGGAGAACTTGAATTAGGACCAATCACCAGCACCATAGAGAGGCTTGCGCATGAGTTAGTAGTGGTGTATAAAGATGCCTATTATGCTCAACGACATGCGGAGGTGGTTGTAGCTGAGAGGTCTAGAGAGGTGGAGGGAAAGGCTCGAGAGGAACTAGCCACTCACTTGGCTAGCCAACAAGCAGCTTGGGCGGTCGAGCGAGCGACGCTCTTACAGGACAAGGAATAAGTTGAAAAAGGGCTAGCAGAGGCTAACACAGCCTGTGCATAGAAGGAAGCACAGGCCATGGAGGCAACACTTTTACTGAAGGATGTTGTGGAGGTCAACACAAGGAGACAAAAGGATTTGCGCATCCGCACGGATCAAGTATACGAGTTGTGTCGATTGCTGAACACTCTAGGGATGCAACCTCCCCCTTAGTTTCTATTTTTCTTGATGTATTTAGATAGTTGTCTCCTATTTTGTCATTTGTGAGTCGCTAGGAAAAAACTTTTCTTTTGTAGGGGATGATGTATTTAGATAGTTGTCTCCTATTTTGTCATTTGTGAGTCGCTAGGAAAAAACTTTTCTTTTGTAGGGGATGATGTTGTCGGGTTATTGTGTAGTTAGACGGTTGGCATATCTAAGGGAGTTACACAATCGCGACGGTTTGCCTCGTAACCCCTTGGACACTATATGTATGCATCATTTCCTTAATTGAGACATGCTGGTATGGAGTACATTTGTTTATGGTGACAAATGAATGAATATAGTATTGTTATCTCTTTTTACATTCTATGTTGAGTACTTTACTTTCTATATGCAATTAGTCTTTGTTACCCCACAAGGGTAAATTGTATTATTCATTTCTGTTCCTTGTTTATATATGTTAGCTTCTATTGGATGATGTTATAATGTGTTTAAGTTATATTCAATAAAGGGTGCATGAAATAAGTTTTAAATTGTTAAAATCTCTAAAAGTCAATGGTTTTTTAAATTTGCCGATTCATGGCCAATTCAATTCCGATTCATGGCTGATTTGTGATTAGATTCGGCCTTGCCGATTCCAATTCTCGTTACTTTGGTTGTGACCATAATAACATAGGGATGCATCCCCTCTCTTTTTGCCCCATGTCCCAAAGACTTGGATGCATTTGGGACTTGGGGACTCCGTTCCCTCATCCCCAACGGCGCCACCAAATTCTGCCACCTCCACCAAGGATGGGGGACGTCTCAGTGTTGACTATTTGCTGATTTGACTATTTATGTTCAATGTTCTATGTTCTAATTCAATGCCATGTTCAACTATTTATTCTTTTATATCTTTATATCTTATATTGCAATACATCTTTTCATAAGTAGCATTTAAAGTACCAAATGTATAGTATACACAACCCCCTCCTGGTCCCCCACCACTGTTCCCCTGCTGTCCCCAAACCGTCCCCAAATTAAGGCCACTATGTCCCCCCGTCCCGAAAACTTGTCCCCCCATTCCGCCCTCCTCCCGTCCCCCAGGGCAGTGTAACTATGGTTGTGACTGAATGTTATATTCGTCTATTTTGCTTCTAGGGTCTCCACTACTATTACAGGAAAAGATAAATGTAATGCTTATTGTTGCAAGATTGACATATGAACAGTAAAATATTGATTTTAATTGTCTGCTTCTGCATTTTGGTAGTTATTGAAACTGGCAGTGTCTATTTTTGGAGTTTGTGTCTCCAGTGATAGTTTTGTGAATATTTTTTCCTTTTCGTGTCAAAAGACTTAATGGTTTATGCATGGTTGGCAATCTTTGTAAATAATTAATTATATGTTTACTGATGTGAACATAAATTGTCTGAAGCATATTGATTTTGGTACCTATATGAAGTACTCAATACCATAATTTTATATTTTTTGATTTAATTGCTTTTTACTTGTAACTTTGTTGATCTTGCAGAATGAAGTCCCTCCTTCCGTGTCAGCCATTTTTCTCCGTAGACTAATGCAATCTGGTGTTCGACAACGTCGTCCACTTCAGGAAGTTTTGGGGACTCGTAAGAAGCATTTAAGCGATTCCGACTTTCGTTCACTTACATTAGATGGTTTGCGCAAGGAGATTCTGTCTGTCATAGAATGTGAGGTAAGGTGGTGAGTGATTGTTTGCTTTCTGAAGCGATTGTTGTTGTTTGGCATACACTAATTTACATACATTAAAATGTGGCTTTTTCAGGGAATTGCGGATAATCAGATCTCTTTGTCATATGAATGGAAAAGTTTTTGCAATATTTACATGCAATCTTGGTATCATAACAATGTGCCATATGGCTTGCTTTTTGACTCCTCAACTGGAAGCATTGGAGTGATAAGAAGGCACTCTCTTTCTTTGAATCGTAGTCTGTGCGATATTGAGCAGATAGTACATGGTGAGCTGAAAAGCTGCCATGTCAAAGTGGTTCATTTGTTTTCTCTCTGTTTGTTTGAATTAATGTAGTTTTAATAGGTGATTCAATTAACTTAGTTTTACGTATTACGTGCTTTTGTTCATTTATTGAATTCTAAAGATGTAAAAATGAAATTAAATATTTGGGGTTTCTATTTTTTATTTTATTGACAGCTGTCTGTAATGGTTAACTCTAGAGTCTTTGTATTGATGAAATTCCTTGCTTTTCGCAGGAATGCCTATGGTTGACGGGAAAATTTCTGCACTTCCTTCAAACTGGAAGCATAATACAAATGATGATGAGATACTTGATGGGATATTGAAGTGCACTGGCAACATATCAAGATATCTAGGGAAAGCTGCTCTTGCTGTTTTTTATGAAGCTTTGATAAAGCCATCAAGTGTTACATTCCAGTATCTCATTTCTCGCTTCCTGAAGATTTTAGATGTTGGATATGAGTTTTCGGTCTTGAAACAACATAGGTCACATCTTGGTCTGGACTTTGCACGTGAGAAGGAAAATAAGTATCACAGCCATCAGAGAAAATTTTCTCTAAGTATGATGTTTTGTCTACAGGCATTAAGAGATAAAGCAGGTGGCTGGGATAGAGTTTTGAATGTAATTGAAAAGTTCTTGAGTAGCATCGTTCCTGAAAAGTTTTCCTATGACAAAAGATCTGCAGCAAGGGGCATATTATACAGTGTAAATACTACATTGCTAATGCAGACAGTTTCTCAGGTCACAGAAATTCAATTTGAGACTGCACGTGATTTGCTTCTTCTTCTTAGTTATGTGGTAAAAATTAAAGGACAGGTGAGCTTTGTACATTGTGAAAAGACTCTTTTGTGTGTTTCCTGCTTGTTAAAGTATCATTTAGCTTCTTAATATCTTGCTGAGCAGAGTGGTATGAAATGGCTGAAGGGAAAAATATCCAAATTCTTTATCGGAAGGATAACTCGTGGTTATAAAGTCAAATGCTTTTCATATTTTACATAAGTTTAGCCCTTATATTTTCTCTATTGTTATATGCTTCACCTATGTAGTTGGATACCCAAGGATCCTTTTCTCTACTCAAGTGTGTGTTTTAAGATTTGCTGAAATATTTGTGTTAGAAAGACTAGACACACATTCATAAGGAGGTGTATTTAATATGAATCAAACAATGTACCTAAAATGAATAGATAGCAGAAAATAAATATGCATAAATTCAAAGGTTATCTAGATAGCAATATGTCCCTATAATAAGGGGAAATGGCTACACGGGCTAGCCCAAATATACTTGAATGCACTACTGTGCTATATGAAATGTTTTCTAGTCATATGAAATTCTTTATTATGTTATCATCTTCCTTCATCTAGAAGCTTCCTTTGCACCTTCTTTTCTGAGAAGATTCCATTTGAATAGCATTGTACTTCATAGATACTGAAGACAGTAGAGTCTACAACAGGAGTATAGTTGCACCTAATTGCTTTGTCATCTTTGTTATTTGTAATTCTATTCATATTATGCAAGTTTTCTATTAATAGTTAATTTGGTACATTAGATTCCCTTGGTTATTCAAAAGGCTTTGTTTACAAAATGCAATGATGATAGTAGAAAGGATTTATAAATTACAAACAATACAAGTGATGAAATGACAGATTGGATATAGAAATGGAAATAGGAGAAATATAGTAGCTTGTTACTGATGGAGCCCCAAATTTTATCTCTGTGTGTGAAATTATGTTGGAAAGTCTCTTGTGAAAAGGAAATGATAATTGGGAAACTATAAGATCCAATCATGGAATGAGAAAAATACTCCAACTCTTTGCAAATAAGTGCTGATAGAAGTAACCAATATTATGATAGGAAATGAAATAAACATCCAGTCAGTTCAATGGTTGGACAGAGATGTCCATTATTGCACATGTTAAGTTGTGTTTGATGCCGTATGGAATGGAGGGTACTGGACTTAAGGTATCCAAATGTGCAAATACTTTTGAAGAATTCATTACGAATTTACAGAAGACATTATGCTGGTTGCAGAGCGGGTTTTATTCAGAATTTTGAAGCAATCATAAAAGGCATGCATCTCATCAATTTGGTTACAGATTTTGAGAAGACTTATATAGAGAACGTGAGAAGACTTACATAACAGATTTGAGCCAAATAGTGAGGTACTGATTACCAGATTTATCAGACCTTTCAAGGCAGAATTCTGAAGAGTCTTTGAGCAGATAGGAGGCCTTTTGATCAGAGTTGAGGAAGCTTCACCCGACGTGTAAAATCTAGAAATAATTAGAATATTTTTTAATGTATTTGTGAGAAAATATTCAGACTATTTGACAAAAGATATGTCGGTAAATTCTGTATTGTAGCCGACGGGTAGAATAGTATCCGAAAGGATGTGTGACGGTTGAGTCACCCCTTCGGGAAAGTATCGTACACCGTCTAGAAGGGAATTCAGAACATTAGCAGAATCATTGTAATGAGCATAATCATATTGTAAGCATTGAAATGCATATTGTGTGTATGAATAAAGTACCTGTTCTGTATTATATCTTACTATACTACATGCGATAAGTATCCTTTTACCCTGTACGGTAAACATTTGGCCCCGTTGCCAATCGAACTTGGAACGAAGGAAGTGTTATGAAGATTAATGCCGAATTTTCTTAACAAGGATAGGAATAAGATAAAAGATAAGGATGAAATACGCACAACACAAGATGTTTTAATTTTAGCGCCACAGGTGGAGTGCAGACACAAGCTTCAACAGATTACTGACAAACACCGAGGGGGTGAAGGAGCATAAACGGAGGGAGTGCATTCACCTAGCAGAACGAGGAGTATCGAGGAATTGCTAGAAGAGACTCTCTAGGGTGACTAATCCTCTCGGGATAACATTACCTTCCAATTGAATAACCTCAGGATCGTCTTCTTCTTTTCCATTATGATTGCGCGATCCTTCAAATTTTAGGTCCGAAAATGGAGGCCTCCCCTCGAGAAATGCAATTATTTGCCCATCATCATCAAAAACTTGCCAGTGTCGATCATTATCAGGCACACTGGGTCTATGAATCATCTCTACTGTATAAACATCTCTGTTGAACTCAGGATGAGGGATAAGTAGAGACGCAGAGACTGCAAGACAATCTGCCTTAGAATTTTGTTCACGAGGAATAGCAAATAAGGAAAAAGCATCGAAATGCTCGATCTCATCCCACACTCTATTCCTATATGCCTTCAATTTCGAATTCTTTGCTTGATATTGCCTACGTACCTGATTGACAACTAATTCTGCATCTCCTGACACCTTGAGTTGTTTGATCCCGTTTCCTCTTGCATACTCGAGACCAAGTAGGAGAGCTTCATATTCCGCGGTATTATTGGTGGTCTCAAAAGCCAACTTGTAAGCTTTTGGAAATTTCTCTCCTCGTGGTGATATCAACACTATCCCAGCACCTGAACCGGAAGAAGAAGAGCTTCCGTCAAACTCCATTGCATGAGAGGTTCAGTTACATCTCCTTCATTGGACGTTATCATGTACGTTCCATGCCCAGTATCAACATATAATATTTCAGCTCTGGGATCATCTGATTTCAACACTGTATATTTAGCTTTGGGTTCAGGATCAAGCTTAACCTTCTTATTTCCAATAGGGATAAGGGCATGAGACATGTCCATTTTGATTTCACCACCAAGATCTTTGCAAAAACTTCTGCTCAAAAGCATCCCATAACTGGCAGGAATATCAGCAACTAGGATGTTCAGTTTTAACTTCTTTTCAGGATGTGCTGCAAGTGCTACTTGAGCATCTTTCAACTGGCCAACTAGCGGGACTTGTTTTGCCTCCATAGAATACACTTTTCCAGAAGGTTTATTCAGAGAGAGACCCAAGACATGTGCTACCTTTGAAGGCATGACATTATCAGATGCACCAGAATCAATGATACAATTACTTAACTTGCATCCAGCTATATAAAGAGAAACATAGAAAGGCTCAGGTTTGTCTGACAAAGACGCCACAACAAAAGATTCTTTCTCAGTCATGGGCCCTTCCAAATTATCTTCCACTTCTAGAGAAACTCCTGATTCGTGGTTGATAGTGATTTCAGGTGAACGTTTCTCTTTGCCAACACATTGGATCAACCTTTCTAATTGATGAGGGTTGGCTTTTAGGTAATCCAATTGAGAAATTTGTACTTTGGTCTTCTTGCAATGATCAATAAAATCAAAAGAGTCTTCCATGGCGGGAGGTGTTTTACCCTTATCTGTCTCCTTCGCTTGAGAAGGCTCTTCTGGAGTATGCTTACGAGACAGAATCCTCTTAGCAGTCTCATCAGAGGCTTTTTCTTTTGCTTGTTTACTCCATTTTTCTTCCAATCTCTGTCTCCAACTTGGTGTAGTCGCATTGCAAGAATGATTGTTGATATCTTCAGTTTGGTCATCATCAGATTCATACTCCAGGAAATTTATGGAAGAGGTTCCAACAGCGGGTTCTGTCACATCTTCAGGAGCCACATATTCTTCTATCTTCTCCGCAGTCAAATGCATTTGCATGAATCTAGCCATCTCAGGACAGTTTGCGCCATCATGATCTGTTGTTAGGTGAAAATCACACATAGCAGCTTGTTTACCAGATGATGAGGGATGTTCGATTGCTAATCTTGGTGTCGATTGGGGTAGCCACTTAGTTTGTCTATTTTGTTGATATGGCAGATAATTCCTCCTTGGAATATCTTGATACAAAGGTGGAGGATTAGAGGGCAACTGCTTTTTGAGCTATAATAGATCATTAGCCAATTTCTGATATAAAGGATCAGTGGTAGTGACAGGGGCTTGTTGACCTTTTCCCTTTTGTAGATCACGACTCCATTTTCCTGAACTAAGCAAGTCATCTTCCACCTCGATAGCCAAGGTTTGCGCAACCGCTAGATTAACGGGTCTTGTCCTTCATATTTGAAAACTTACATCAGAAGGTTGAGCACTGATGAAGAAAGTCATTTGATTTTCTTCAGTGGGTCTTTTGTTAACAGGAATTTGATTCACCGTCTGATTAAAACGAGCAATGAATTCTCGCATGGGTTCATGAATTTCCTTCTTCATTGAAGTCAACTGGGAAAGGAGCAAATGTTCATCTTCAGCAGTTTTAAATCTCCTCTCAAAAGCCTGAATCAAAGTTACCCAAGAGGTAATTGATCCAGCTGGTAGCTGTCCAAACTGTTTAGCTGCGGCTTCGGTAAGTGTTTCAACAAAAAGACGGACAGAAACATCTTCATATTGGATTGCAAGAACACCGCTTGCTGTAAAGAATGCACTTATATGCTGATCAGTAGTGACTTTTCCGTCACCAAAAAACTTGGGAAGAATTTTTCGAGAACCAACGGGCATGTCATGTAGTTGGTTTCCTAAATTTAGAGGGCCAATAGCAGCTCCCCATGGGACTGGTGGCTGCGGTGCTTGATGTGCCATGGTCGGAAGAATGATATTCAAGGGTTGTAAATTTATAGCTGAAGGTACAATAGTACCTGGCAAAAGCAAAGCTTGAAAGGCTGTAGGAGAAACAGTAGCCTTAGTTGGAGAAGAAGACCTACTAACAGACTTGACCTTTTTCTTCTTCTTAGGAGTAATTGGCTTAAAATCTAACTTTTGAAGGGCTTCAAAATCTTCGTCTACCAAACCCTTTTGTCTATCAACCCGAGTGTATGGTTTATCAGCCAGCTTAGTTGTTATTATTTATTTGCCCTTGAATATGACCAAGATTCTGTCTGTTTCTTCTTGGAATGACCACTATTCTTTCAATAACTATAACGTCCTGACCAATAGGGGCTCTTCGCAAGATTTCTCCGAACTCTTCTTCTTCTTCAAGAACTCGATTAACTTGATGATATTCTTGTACACTTCGTCTACACCTCCAGGCAAGAGTGTTCAAGTCTGAGATGATATCTTCCTAGGTGTCTTGAAAGCCAAGGTTCGGTTGGAGAACAGGAAAAACGTTCTCATGTGGAAGCACCATTGTACTTCATCGTAGGCGACTGTCAATCTTTCTGTTCAGTCTCCCCAGTAGAGTCGCCAAAAATCTGTTGGTAAACAGATTTGTCACAGAAGAATTTGCCCAATGGAGTGTATGTGGCAAATCGTTCACAACAGTTGGATAGGCCCTTGATATCCGGCCTTCCTCTGCGTTTGGAGGGGCAGCTCCCTCGTAAGATATAATTTTTAAAAGGTTTTTCAATTAAAGAATCTAAAACTTCAAAATTTAAGAGAAAGTTGTGGAAGGTGAATGCACCACACGCCCTCACAGCCTTCGGAGATTAACAAGATCGATAACAGAGATACCCAAGAACTACGCTTGAAAGCAACCTGTATTATTAAGCACATTCATTATCATCTGTAAACATTCGCATAGCACCATGAGAATGTCCACTACAACGTATAACAATTTGGATTTTAAAATAAGAAACCCAAAGTAGATCTCATTTCATTTCCTTGCACCAAGAAAAAAAACAATAGAGATTTTTCAATTCAGAGATAAAAAGTGTACATACTTTCCAAAATTTATCCCTAGATCAAAATTTCAGCATAGTGTTCCCTTATTTTTCCAACCAAAAAGTCCCTTTACAAAGCCAAAAGGTGTCCTTATATAGACATAGAGGTTAATAACTACCTCTCTGAGGTTAATAACCACCTCCGAAATACGAAATTTTGGAAGGTTAATTAACCTTAAGAAAATTAACCTATACAAGGAAACTTGTAAAAACAAAACTTTAGCTAGAATTCCTAAAAACGTTTGCATATACAATCACTAATTCTTCTAGCTATTAGCCCTATCTATCAGGACACAATTGATCTGTCTCGGAAAGCCGTGTAAGCATCTCGGATGAGTATCATTGATTCATAGTTCGGAATGAACACGTTTTCCATCTTGAGTTTGGCTGTGAGGTATCTATCTTGGATTTCTTCTGACTCCTGCCGATAGGCTGAAATGTTACAATCTCCCAGCGTGACTGCAACCAGGCTAAGCTTCATCATAGTTTCAGCATCTGATACACAGTTCTCTATTTCTGAATGAATCTGAACGCTGAAGGAATCAAGGAGAAACTGACAATCAACATGCTGAAGATCACTTACTGGCACCCCACCTGTGATAGTAGAGATTAATTCATCTGTACTTTTTGCTTTCAGTTGCTCCAAAGAAGTTATTAACTTTTCGAACTCAATGATCCCTTTGTTGATGTTTATCATCTTCCAACCAACACTTTTACTCCAGATACGTATTTGGTTGTCACTTGGATCAGCAATAATTTTCTCTAGGAGTAGGGTGCTCGTATCCAACTTGGCCATTTCCTTTAATTCATCAGCTACTTTTTGCCAGTTGGATTTATGTTCTTTGCTGTTTTCCAGCTCTTTAGAAATTTCCTGTATCTGCGTGATGGCTTTCCCACATATCTCTTTTACTCCAGTTATAAGTTTTGAAGCATCTTTTATCATCCTGTTTATCCAAGCTTCGATCATCATACTATATGACTTTTGTTGCCCGATTCTTTGAACAACAGTATGATCTAAAATACCATCAAGACCTGTTAGAACCGACGGGGTGGCCATGACTTGGGTATTAGAAGGATTGCTGATTGAATTAACATAAGCTACCATCATCTGAAGTTGATCTTTGAGTTGCTCTTTGGCTCTTCTCTCTTTCTTTGCTCTTTGCAACATCTGAGCAGCAATCAATTCAAAATTTTGAAACTCTCTTTCCGCATTAGAAGGACCAAGGTCAACGTTTTCTAGAATAAAATCTGATTCAGATGCTTCATCAACATTCTTTTCAACTATAGGCTTGGCTAATTCCACACACAAATTGCCTGAAGTTTTATCAATAGCTAACCTGGACATCACTTTGGTCTTTTTCGCCTTAGGAGGCTTCTGAAGAATGCTAGAGACCATATTAAATGGAGGTGGAACCATTTGAACAACTTTCTTCCTCTTCTGAAGACTATCTTGGAACCATGAATGTGTAACCTTTGAAACTTGTTCGGCACCTGTTACATTTTCAGCAACCATCATTAAGTCTTCCGAATTAGATAACGGGTCATCTAACTGTGTAATGTCTATTATGGGCAAATCAGGAGGATGAAGGCTCAAACGAGGAGTTGCTACATCACGAGGGGATGTAATTGGAACATGTGATTCAGCAATTTGAGGGCTTTTTTGGTCTTTTTCATTCCTTCTACCTTTCATTTTTGTCCTTTTCCTTTGGACTGTAAACTTATCTGGCTGATTCAAAACTTCATCTTGATCTTGAGCATCTATATCCAGTTGTTGTATCTGCTCACTAGAAGTGGCCTCTATCGCCATCTGAGACGATTCCCCTGTATTATTTCTCCCCTCTTTATTTTGAGATTCACTAGTTGCTTTTTCGGTTCTGACTTTGCTGATCCAGTCTCTTGTCCTTTTAAGAACATAGGAAGACCTCTCTTTCAAGCTTTTCAATTCGGGAATTGACCAATCAATAGGAGGGAGCCCTAGTAATTCAATTTTCTCGTAATAATAAGGATCAACCAAAGAAGCCTCATCATCATCTATGCCTGTTACATCAATGTCTAACTTGAAGTCTATTACCTGTCGTACTGTAAGCCGCATCCAATCCCTCTTCCTGACTTCGAAGTCATTTTCACAATCTTGCCAAAAGTCTTCTAAAGCCGGAAAGTTACCGAGGCTGGGATTTAACTTCAATTCGTTCACAGCATAGCCCTTACTATCATAAGGGAAACGCATCGTGTAAGGATGCAAATTTATTGTGGCAATAGATCTTTCAATGTTCCTGGCATCCGATGCAGTGTCACAACTATAATATCCGATGCCGATAGGAAAAGTTATTTCATCTGTCCTCCTGTTCCTGCAAAGTTTGTTGATTTGATTAATTTGCCTGCACATTTCAATTAAGACTAGTTTATCATCAACAAATCTAGGTAACATCAACGGACATCCATCATAGGCAGCCAGCCGGATATAAGTAAACTTCGGAAATTGTATAAAAACACTTCCATATTTTTGCACTTTCATCGCTGCTTCTGGTGAAATCCTGAGCCCAATGTTCCCCTGAATTTCCCTTACAGTTAGCATGGTGAATGCATCATTCACTCTTCAGAAATGGTGTAGGCTATTATCATACTGAATTTGAGGAAGATAATTATAAATGATGGTCGTGTCATCATAAATGCCCTGCCGGTTAAGTCCTGGCCAACTTTTGGTACTTGCAATGGCATAGAAAAGGTATGAAGTCATATAAAAGTAGTCATTTTCTCGAAGTCCCATGAGCTGTCTGTGCAATGAGTCACTGATAATTTCAGCCCAATCAATGTATTGTTTTCGTTCACAGACTATATTAATGAATAGAAACATCCAACCTTCAAACTCGTGTGAATCCCGAAGACCAACGATCTTGCTCAACAAGGTTACCATGTTCGCCACATCTTCTTTCAGTGATGATCTGTGAATGGATTTGCCTAATTGAGATTTGCCTCTTCTTGGTTGGAAGAACCACGATCTTGCCACAGTATTTAAACATTGAGTTTGATTGGCAGTAAAATATTCATTGGCAGTTCTTAGATTGATATTGGCATATTGCATCCTAGTGGGCAATCGAAAAATGATAGCAATAGATGCAGGGTCCAAGCGGGCAATTGTTTCATCGTTTGGCGAACGAACTTCCCTAGTGCTGGGATGATAAGCCTTCATGCATTCCAACACTAACTCTGGGCATTGTACGGAAATGGGATGCCCGCCTGCTTGGGCCAAGCCACTGTCCAATATTTTTCTAGCTAATGGAGTTTTTTCTTCATTCGCAAGAGATGACCAGAAGTCTTGAAGACAAACATTTCCTAAAATAGTATCACCAATATCTGGAAGCGTACTTCTTAAAACAGGAGCATAATTCGGCCTCTGATACTTGTACTTCATGGTTTGACTTTCAATCCTTCTCTCAAATATGCCGAGTTACAAAGAAAATAAGAATGCTGATTCGAACTCGGGTGACTTAATGAGTGGAACTTCCAAAGCTGCAGGTCAGGAAAGGGTATTTTGTCAAACGTTTTGCCAACACCTTGTATGTTCGGTTTATGTTCACCACCTTTTTTTTTTTGGCATTCCGTCAAACAAATCAGGGGCGATTTCGGGAGTTGCTTGCATCTTTTATGTTCCTCACTGCAGCATTATGCAAAACAGATGAGAGCCTTTATACAAAGTTCCGGCTGAGCAAATCCAGCAATCATCGAAGTCCACGAAACCATGTGGGATTAGGCAATGTATCAAACACTTCGCTTGCTCACCATCTCCAAAGCCGTAACCCGGCCCTTAGCTATCATTCATCTCGGGTTTGCAATCTCCACCGGAGTCCCCGCACTGTCCTTTGTCTCATCCTAGCATCATTCGCGTCCTCATTTGCGTGCGGCTTCAACCATCAACTATCGAGAGGTTTGATATTGATAAGACGCATTATAGTGTCATCAATTGCCGAAAGTCGTGCGGCTCGACTTGGGAGGAGGGCAGAAGGCATCTAAAACTTGGCATCATATCACCGATTGCCCATTATAATAACCGCAGATTCAGACTAACTCTAACAAAGTTGAATCATGAGTTGATAGTGCGTTGAATGGGGTGGCGCACGGTTATTGCATTTTAACAATATTGTAGCCTGGATCTCACGGCTCCTTCATTTCGCGTTTCTTTGACTCCGAGCATAGTTTCTACTGCATACGGCTTTAGATGTATTCAGTTAACTCCAAGGTATTAGAAATACCAATTTTGCAAACTTATAAAACCTTTGACTGCGGACTTATAACTGAATTATCAGGCTCGGAGGTGAGGGAATGCTGAATGAACTCCATTTTTGTTTTGATTATCTCTTGACAAGATGTCACTAAGATTGCCGATTGATTCTCTCGAACAGACCCTATGCTTGGCAATGGTATGAGAATTGATCTGAATGAACATGGGACTCGTTTTCCTCATACTTTATCATTCTGCGCTTAATTTACTTCAGAACATAGACCATCGTCCATGTTTGCATATGCACTATGCCAAATGATTTATATACAATTCAATGCATACCTTGATTCACATCCATATTTACATATGGTTTATATAATTGGAAATTTTCAAGCAGGTTAATAACCGTCTCATGGAGGTTAAGAATTACGCGTTTTTAATCGCTATCATTAACCTATTGGAGAGGTTAGGAAAAACGTATTTTTAGTGGTTAACATTAACCTTTCGCTTGAAGGTTAAGAAAAACACGTTTTTGGTGGTTAACATTAACCTATTGAGAAGTTAAAGGTTAAGAAATACGTGTTTGGGCGGCGATCATTAACCTTTTATAACTTGAGGCTCAGAAGCTGGATTTCAATGATCTCAAGCGCTGTACGGAGATGGGAACAAGCCGGGGACATGGAAGTTTGGAGACTCACAAAAATTCAGCGATAAAATGGCCAGTTAAAAGCTTAAAATTGGACAATTTAATAAAAGTTAACCAAGGCTTATAAAATTGAAAGAATTTTATAGCCGGGCAACAGGAGGATATCGCAACAATTGCTGGTGCAAAAGGGGTGGTAATAATAATAACAATAATAACAATGAAGGGCGGAGTTAGATACAGGATGACGGAAGTGGATGATTGATGATCTAGTGCCATGTGTGCAACCTCTGGGGGCACTTCGCCAGAGTCACGAAAGAGACGCTGCAACTATTATTTCTATATTTTGCAAATCTAAATAGTCAGTAATTTGATAATGTAAACAGTCAGTAGTGAAATCCTTCATTGGTTTTTGATAGACCCTGGATTGTTTGCAAATGTTTTTTGAAATACTTACAAAATTTCAATACTTATGGATAGTGATCCCTACGAACTAGCTACAAAGTGCATATACATGTGTTTAGATCATTTGCATGATCACTTTAAAATAAAAATACCTTCAGAAATTCTAAATTGTGGATTGCATGACAAGTTCTAAATCAAAAAACCTACGCAAAAACCAAATACAGGTTTTTACGATACACCATGCATGTGTGTAGAAATCATTCTTTTATGTTTTAGGAAGATACCAATACATCTTATTATCACAAATTTTATGGTTGTGGTTATATTTTCAACAGTAAACAAGGGGCTTGCAATCAATGGACGGTATTCATTTTGATTGCTTTTTAAATTTTGACTACGTCGAATTTTAACATGCCTTGGTTGTCTCTTTGAAATCCTACTTTCTATCAACATTTGAGCTCATTGCCTTTGATTTCTAATGACATTAGTATGCTTCTTGAATTGCATTTTTTACCTCATTTTATATAATACTTTTCTAGAAAACCTTCTAGAAGTTGGTTTCTCGTACAATTGGAACATTTCAGCTTATAGAGGAAATCATCATATGTAGTACGCCTAATTTTTTATATTTGGTTGTAGTACATATATTTTTTTGACATTGATGTGGATTTAAGTTATTATATCAATTTCAAAATGAATATTAATAGAATCTTTCGGGGCCACATTAGGGTGAAGAAAATATGCTTTTATGCCCTACCTTTTTTTGGGCTATACATTAAGAAATTATATGAATTGATAGACAAATTTGGTGTTGGTGCATTCACTTGGCTAGCTTTGTTATCAAGTTGCTTCAATATGTGGATGATCTTATTTTATAACATATAATTTGGGAGAACACCTGAGAGCCCTCAAATTGTTTCATCAAGAGGTAGAGATGCAAGTGAATATTGCAAAATTAATTTTATTGTCTTTGACTTGAGAAGAAAAAAGAAACAAATAAATTTGTTGTTGAAGAATTTCCTTGCGAGTGGTAAATGAATATAAATATTGTGGCTTTTATTTTAACAACAAACTTAGCTGAGAGACTTGCAGGACAGCAAGGATACAAGAGGGACGAAAAAGTTATCTTTATTCCATAATAGAAGTTGAAACACAGCTTGGGCATAAAAGAGAATATCATGTCAAACTATTTAGTTGTACATTTCACCATGAGAAAGAAGATTATATAGGAGCAGAAATAAGATGGAAAGCGAAAATGTTAATAGGGTAGCTAAGAACTAGCTCACATCACCTTAGGTTTGAGATTAGAAGGTGGATACGCCCTAGAGAAGTATGGGCAGCTAGAATATGCCATTTTTGTGCTTTGCAGCTAGTGCATTTAAAATGGCAGATCATAGAATGTCCAGCTTACTGTCAGCCGACTTGATCGTCGTCGGTGATTTTGTACTTTGTAGCCGACGTCGTCAGTAACCAGTTTATAGCAGACAGATTTTGGCCGACGGGTAGATTAGGATTGTTTTGTAGCCGACGGACTCCTTCGGGAAGGTTCAGCAAAAAGTATTTATACCCTGTCTGGGATCATTGTAAAACATCTTATGAAGCATAATGTAATGTTCTGGCATATGCGAATAATATAAGGAGTTCTGCTGTTCAACAGTACTCCTTTATTCGCATATGCCAACAAATTACATAACTGGTGATAAGATGATTTACAATGATCCCAAACGGGGTATAAATACTTTCCGCCGAACCTTCCCGAAGGAGTCGGTCGGCTACAAAACAATCCTAATCTACCCGCTGGCCAAAATCTGTGCGCTATAAACTGGTTATCGATGTTGTCGGCCACAAAGTACAAAAACACAGACGACGATCAAGTCGGCTGACACTTACAAGGATATGAAAATCATCTACATTGATACTGTAGGATAGTTTTATCTTGGGTTGTTGTTTGCTCTTATGAACGTTTAAAACCTTGCATGCACTTATGTGTGTTTATACACATTTATATATATTCTCTCTTAAAGGTAGATAACATTGTCATTCGTGGAGAACTTTTGTTTCACGGTGTTAGTCAATATGAAGGCTTTTTGTTTTCTTTAGATGACAAAAGTTTGTAGTTGGCTTCAAGATCCTATGTTCTGCAACCATTTGTTCTCATGCTGATAGATCTCTAGCTACACTAAAATACTTCTTGAGTTGCTTTTATTTATCCTTTGTGCTCATAATGTGTATCCAATGCTTTGTAGAAAGCATTGTAAAGATTGGTTTATCCAGCAATTGGAATATTTCTGTTTATAGAGGAGATCATCATATCCAGCCTGCCATATTGTGCGTTGTGTTGTTAGCCTATACATTTTTGTGACATTGATTTGTATTTGTGCTGTTGCTTTGCCAATTTTCAAATGAATAGTGATCACTTTAGAATGTAGAAAATTTATGTATATTCTCTCTTAAGGTAGAAATTATAAGTTTCATTTGAGAAAAAAATTGTAGTATGGTTCAAGTTAGTTTTGTGTTGGCTCAGGATGACAAAAGTTTGTAGTTGGCTTCAGTTTGTGATTTTTAACCTCTTATGCAGTTGAACATGGAACTTTCCAATGTATCAAGAATAGAGCTTCAGCTGATTCCAAGGGTGCACGAGGTTGCAACTCGGTCATTCTTGCTTTATTGGATGAGCACAACATCAACTGAAGCCCCATCTGTTGAGGACTTCAGCTTACAGCTTTCTTCGCTACATATTGGTATTGAATTTGACCCCCTGGATATGGAGGATTTATGTTTATGGTTTTCTTCTCTTTTTCTACCATAGCGATATTTGTTAATTGATTATTGTTGTTGAAGTATTATGTGTCAAAAACACTTTTAAATAGAAAGTTGACCTTTGATTTCTATTCAAATGGCTCTTAATGAACTGACCTACTTAAGTGTAGTGACATTGGCCTTTTCCCCTTATTTCCATAGATATATAAGAGCTACATTAAATCAGGTTTCTTGGATAACCATTAAATATTTGTAGGTTTGATTTCTTACTAACCAATTGAGGTCATTGACCTAGCAGGATAAATTTATTTTGGTATGCTCATTATTGCATGAGATGATAAATAATTGGATGATTCATTTACAGAGAACAAATTGGTCTTAACGAGTTTACAAACAAGATTATTCTAAAAAGAAACATACAAATAATAGAAATAATCTATTATACAATATGTTTACAATACCTAGAAGTGACCATTAAAACAGAAATAAATTAAGTTACAAGATATTATTTATCACTCTCCCGTAATAATCATCTTATCAATGACACCAAGCTGCCCCCTAAATCTGACAAACCTCTTTGGAAGTAGGGACTTGGTGAGCATATCAACAGTCGGGTCAGATGTAGGAACAAACTGCAAATCCACAGATCCATCTTCAACCAACCGACAGATAAAATAACAATGAATGTCAGTTTTCTTAGTGTGCTCATGGAAGACTGGATTTTTGGCAAGTTTGAGGATCACTTGATTGTCACAAAAGAGTGGTGGAGGGTCTACTTGGGACATATGGATGTCGGAAAGCATCCTACGAAGCCAAACTGCCTCACAACTTTTGTTGACTGTTCCTTGATATTCAACTTCCGTTGAGGAAACTGATATGACCTGCCACTTCTTATCGATCCAAGTACTAATACTTGTTGCCCAAACTGAAGATATTCTAGGAAGTAGATTTTATGTCATCAACATAGCCTCCCCAATCTGAGTTTGTGTAAATGATGAGTCATGCATCTTTGGTTCATCCATAGAGGATAACAAAAGCAGGAGTGCCCTTGACATAGCGCAGGATGCGCTTTGCTGTAACAAAATGATCTGAAGTGGGAGTTGACATGGAGTGAGATATGTAAATCATTGCAAAGCTAAGATCAGGTGTAGCAGCAGTGAGATATATCAAACTGCCCACTAGTTTTCTAAATGCAGATTAATTATCACCATGAGAACCAAATTTGTGTGATAACTTTAGACGAAACTCCATAGGTGTAGATGAAGGCTTACAATACTCCCGTGCATACTTAAATTGAGAGATGAAGATGTTACCTGACTATTGCTAAACCATGACACCTAGGCAGTAGTGAAAAAGTCCAAGGTCAGTTTTGTCAAAAGATTGACAAAGATTTTGTTTGACAACCTAAATCAATGATTCAAAATTGCAGTGATAATCAAATCACTAGCATATATTGTTCAAGTATGTAGCTTCAAAAGTTTTTAAAAATTTATCTTCTACATGTGCTGATTATCCTTGTCTGTGGATAATAAGCTTGGTTTCTACTTTCGGCGCTCAAGTTATATGTGTGTATGCTTCAACTGAGTCTATTATTGAAGTATGTTTTGAAAACTTGTGTATACTATGTGGAGGTTGTTATGACTATACTTAGTCAACATGGTTGTATGATATGTCATTGTACGGTTATTGAAAAGACTCACATTTTGTAATGGCCCTTGCCAATAGGCCACTAAGAACCACTAATACTGAACTGTGAAATTTTGTCAAACACTTTACATGCAAACTAATACATTGCTGAAAGTAAAATGCTGAATAAAGGAAATTGTTGTGCAACAAATCTACTCAGATAACTGATGTAAAATAGTGCCAATATATTCATTCAAGGATAACCAAATGTTCTTTTACATATAATATGCGATTCGCGACTCAAAGCATTACAACATGGCCCATTACAAACAAACCCTTACTGGCTGAATGCAACTGAGAATTTCTTGCAACTACAAACTGAAATGAAAGAACTTGGATTGAGCAGATGCTGGAGACGAAATGATGAAAATGCAACTCCAACCTGCCCTCAGATTTGCTGACCGTACAGCTTGCAGGTACAACCGTACATGTACCAATTGGTGCGACACCTGGCAAAAATAAATACTGGGCTGAAAGGTGCCGAAAATGGCATAGAAATAATGGCCAGGCTCCGAGGAAAATTCTCCTACAAAATAAAAATCAAACTCCTAGCCAACAGTGAGATATGAGCAAAAATGTATGTCCAAGCTGAAAATCAATCTCTGGTGGAAATGTTTAAATACCAAATAAGCCCAACTTGAAGTAGCTGAATACCACTTCCAAAGTGCAACCCTTCAAAGGATATTTCACCTCCTCAGTTATGTAAATCCTTAGGAGACTCTGTTCTTAATGATCAAATAACAATCTGCAAATCAAGATGGCGCCACAAATATCTCAAAGAGAAAAGTCGTGTAAACTCAAATCTTGGGATGTCCAAATGAGAGGCCAAGCACTCTATTTATTCACTTTTCTAAGAAGCCACTAAGAACTTCTAGAAGTATCCATAAAATATTCTTATGAAATCCCTTTGTAATGCACTCATATATAAAAAATAACTTTATAAAATAAAA
This sequence comes from Cupressus sempervirens, assembly GCA_028749045.1. Lineage (NCBI taxonomy): Eukaryota > Viridiplantae > Streptophyta > Pinopsida > Cupressales > Cupressaceae > Cupressus > Cupressus sempervirens. The sequence continues at coordinate 1,098,624,387 of CM053785.1, forward strand.
AGTGCAACTCAACTCAAAATTATAATATTTTGACCCCGCATAGCACATAAAATAAAAATATGATGAACACCATCTCTCTAAGAGCAAATAAGACCATCCAATTCCCAAATAATCATCAGAATGACTCTCTCACCAAAATCATCTGCCTATGAGAGTCAACGATAGGAAAATTCACTGAAAAATAACATGTCACTAAAAAGGGGACATGACACATTTTTTGATTCATCACTCGATGAATTTCAAGAGACTCATGCGATGACTCATGAAGAGTCACTCCGTACATTCAAATAGATTGGCGTTACAAGAAGTTGATGGTTCGTTTGGCATTCATTATTCTTCCTTTTTATGGTTCACATGTATCTTGACACGGGATGATTATCTATTTATTACAACTTCTTTACTTGTCACAAAGTCTACCATTGAAGTCTCTTGTGCCTTCATATCTTGTGGTTTTGCCGTGTTTCTTTCTTTGTATTTCTGTGTAAGTGTTTACTCTCTGTGATATATGTATTGAATATTCATTGGTAGTGTTGGTTAATATATATTTTTTGCTTGTAGAAGAGTAAGGTATGGAGAATGAATTTTGTATTATTAGACATGAGCTTGTAGATAATTCATTTAATAACCAATGTATTTTTGAAAACGTCTTCAGTAACAAAGTATTTGTGCGATACTTATATGCCTTGTTTATTTTGTAAATCATCGTTCTGTGAATAAGGTGAAGAGGTCTTATTGGTTTACTAGTGAGAGTCTTCAACCATAAGCAAGAGTTTACCATATCTATTTTGAAAGATTCCATAAAAGAATCAACTTTTGGGGTGGCTGGGTTTTTCCCCTCAGCGAGGAGGGTTTTTCTGGGACAATAATTGTGTTATTTGTTATTGTATTTTTGATTATTGCATTCTTATATTCTAGTTCAAAAAACTTGACATATGTAGCCAAAATGATGATATAACTGCCAATAGTTTTGACATACAAATGTGCATTAGGAGGACTCCATAGGAAACACTAATTTGTGCAGTACTTATCAATTTTAATTTATCAATCCTGAGGAGCCTATTTGATGCCATACAATGTTTTTACTAGTCTGAGTGCTTGGTGTTCTTTATCGAGAACCTTGAAACTTGGAGGTTATATCATGTACACTTCTTCTCGTAACTCACTATTCAGGAACACACTCTTTATGTCTATTTGGTTAACCTTTCGGTCACATTGAATCGCCATAGCAAGGACTAATCTAATCGTTTTTGTCTGACCAATGGTAGAAAAAGTCATTTCATAATCAATTTCTTCCACTGAGAGAAGCCTTTGGAAACAAGATGAGCTTTGTGCTCATCTAAAGTACCATCAGCTTTGTATTTGACTTTGTATACGCACTTGCAACTGATGGGATTCTTTCCTAAAGGAGAATCTAAGAGAACTTGATGGTCAGTTTGTGTAGCGTTTTCTGACTTAGGTATCCCTTTTGCCTCTGTGTATGTAGGCGATGATAGAGAAATTTACAAAGTCAGATTGTTTTTTCTTCTTTTGAGCTGTTGGTATAACACACATATTTTATACTCATTCAAAGTATAAAAATTGAGACACCCAGAAAACTTTGAAGCCAGCCCAAGCGAAGTCTCAAAAAACCAACAAAGATTTAAAACAAAATTTTGGCTAGCGAATTGTTTGAAGATTTCTAGAAATGATAGATTTTTGTAAGAAAAATGACTATTAAAGAGAATTGTTGACTACAAAGAGGGTTGAATTAAACAAATATCATTGAGAATTGGAGCTGTGAATTAGTGAAGCAAATTGGCGTTTGTAGAAAACAAGGAAAAATAACCCTGTAAAAATTGTGACAGAAACGAAAAAGGAGCCAAAAATGGTTTTATGTGCAGATAAAGGGCATAAAAAATAGGAGAAATCGCGCAGGTCTTGTAGGAGGGAAGATACGTCTGTAAAAAATAAACTACAAAGAGGGTTGAAAAAACAAATATCATGGAGAATTGGAGCCATGAATCATTGGCGCAAACTGACGTTTGTATAAAACAAGAAATAGTAGCCTTGTAACAAAATGTAGTAGAAACAAAAAAAGAGCCAAAAATGGCTTCCCTTGTAGATAGAGGGCGCAAAAAATAGGAGACATCACATGGGGCTTGCATCAGGGAAGAGATGCTTGTAAGAAATGACCATGGAATGGTTGAACATGGGTTGTGAATGAGAAAAAATGACTAGATCTAGATGTGTTTGCTGACAAAGAACCACTCAAAAGAGGTTGTGCAAGGGCTTGTCATATCCATAGATTTATAAGATTTAATAATAAATAAATTAACATTAGAATAAATAGTAATATAATTTATTATTATATATTTTAAATATAATGAGGAGATAAGTAACATGTACTATATATTGATCAACAATAATCAATAAATAGAATAAAAGAATAATTAATTAAAAAATAAAATATATTAAATGTATTAAATAAGTAATTATTGATATATAAATAAACTATATCCTATAGACATAATTTTGAATAGATTGAATTTAGTCTTTTATAGACAACTAATATATATATATGTGTGTGTGTGTGTATGATCATATATTCTAAAATATAAATATTATAATTTGAATATATATAACATTTACATTTCAAAGTATAATAAGAGAAAGTAATAAAAAATACATATTAAAGGAATTAAAACTAATTCTTTGCTCAAGTAGAGTCATGATTCCTCATAGTTGCACAAATACATATAAGATAATAATGGGGGGACAACGTGGAGGGGGTAGCGGCACACAAGAAAAGATAAGAAATAATTATCCAATCTAGAAACTTATACGGTCAGCAGGTACGTTGAAGAGAGGAGGATCGATTTCATTGGAAAATGGATAGGAAAGCGAAGAAGATAGAGTCCAGTAGAATGGCGAATAAGTAATACAAGATAGGAAGAGTACGTGGACACTAGACACAATAGAGGATATAATTAGAACCAATAGATGCAGCGTTTTACAAAAAAAAAGAAAAAAAAAGGAAAAGATTGTCTACTACAAGTACCACATGGATTGTCAGAGATCAAAGGGGGAAGATTCAGAGTAATATATCAAGGAGTACATAGCATCTTCGAATGACTATATCCTTGGCAAACTAAGATATCTGCAGAAACATTAAAGTACGACATAAATAGACATTAATCATTAGGTTTGACACCAATTGCCAATTGATAATCTCCTACTTGGCAAGGCAATAGAGTAGTATGTGTGACTCCAACAGAAGGAGCTTTAGATATACAAAGAGTTTGTTCACATCAGAATTCACAGTCGACACTTGATTCAAGGAAGAGAAACAAAATAACGCATAGCTCAAAATACTATCATTTCTACCATACCGGCATCAAGCTATATAATAGCAACAAATGTAATGAGAAAGATAATTATTAGCACAGTAGAAGCTCATCAGGTCTATGTAATGATATCACGAAAAATATCTGGAGTATTAGCCGTACTAAGTACCAGTATGGCTGGGCATATGAATCATCTAATATGTAAATTATATGATAAACTGTGGGAAGAAGAATAAAATGAACACACACACACACACACCTGCACACACACACACACACACCAACAGATGAATAAAACTTGAGAGTTTATATCGAGACTATATAAGAAGCTGTGCAAAGAATAAAAGATAAACCTTATAGTAAAGGTATGAGTGGTGCTATAGCAGATTTGTAACCAGATTTGATAAAAGGGTCAAGAGAAGATTGATGGACAAGAGAATATGAAGTGCTGAGATATGTAGAATACAGATTTGATAGGGTGAGCTAAGCAAGATAAATAAACTCCATATGCTGAAAGAGAGAGTTACATGCATTGAGAAATACCTGAGTTTAGAGAAGATGTAAGGAAGTGATAAAATAGACTATAATATTATTTAAATTTTTATAGATGTTATTTATGAAAAAGGTGTCTTTCTGAACAGATATTTTGAGTGATACATTTTTAAGATATCTAAGATGGTTTGCCTCTTCTTTAAATATGAAGGTTATAAGATCAGATTGAGAGGTATGAAGGAAGAGGGTTCTTAATGATTAAACAAATTAAAGGTTGATCATTTAAGGAGTATAATAATACAATAAGGAAATACATATTAGGAATTGAATTTATTATAAGAGATTGTATATAAGATTTTGGTGAGAAGAGAGAATTCAAGTTGATGATCTTAAATTCCCAAGCTAACCAATTTAGTGGCCTTACAAGTAGTATCCAAGCATTGAAATTGATTCATGTATAGACTCCAATCATAACTATTCACCACCTATGCATAGTAAAGCCAATGGCTGCATATTTTATTGGAATTTTTCGAGGAAGAAGTCTCGGCTGATTGAACTTATGAGTAAATAATCTTAAGAACCGTAATAGATACAAATGGGGACATTACAGGGCCACACAAAAGGTTTGTAGGAATGGTGTCAATGAAGATGTGAATAGCCCTAGTCGGGCTGCAAGATGAATTCCTACAAACTTTGAGCAAATCCCAGAAGGAAATAATTTCAATTTCCTCTGGATAAGACTTTTTTATTAATTTGCAACTAAAGACGAACAAAAGGGTCTAAGGAACTACCAAAACCCAAGCAGCAACTTAACAAACAACAAGAGCACTGTACAATATCCAAAAGAAAGACAAAGCAAAGAGGAAAAAGCCAAATAACTGAGGAACCAAGCCAACTAGCAAGTGGAAACCACCAAACCAAAAAACCACAACAAGTTAGCCGCTTGGATCAATTGGGAAAAAGCCTAGCATTCACAGATAAGCCGTAGAATAGGAGACTATAAGAAGACTCTGGGAGTGCTTGGAAGAGCTGGAAGCAGAAGATCGCTAGTGAATGGAGGATTTGCGTGGTATCACAGCCTCAGAGATCCCAATAGGGAATCCAAAGGTTGCTTTGTGCCCCATAGAGTGGGACTGATAATCAATAATGAGGTGATGAGCTGGTCAGAATGTGATCTTGGGGGAAGCCACTGTAGGGTGAGGTCCCAAAGTCTTCATGTCTTCTAAAGATAGAGTGGAAGGCATCTTTGATCCGTATAAGAGAAGGAAACTAGAAGAGACTGATCCTCTTTGAATAAGCAATAGAATCTTTCTTTGATCTCATCGTAAATGGTACAATGAAAGATAAAGTGAATCTAAATCTTAGCCTCCCCCAAGTCATAAAGTTGATAGATCCTATGCTGCCTAGACAAATGGTGATTGGTTTTGATGCGGAACTGATGAGAGCCCAAGTTGAAAGAATCAAGAGAGATACAAAGAGCATGAGACCACCCATGAGACAGGTATTCGAGGCGCACAATGATTTTGTCTTGTAGCTCGAGAAAATGCTATGCATAAAAAGTTGTCTTAGGACGAAGCCCTTGTATGGGACATGAACAAGTAGTGCGGATATACCGTCTATAAATATTTGTCTTGATATGCATGTTCAACTCTCGCTAAGATGGTTGAAGATGAGCTAAGGTGTCTAGGGCGTACTTGAATGAGGGAAGGTGGTCAATATTGATCTTGATAGAACTTAGTAGAGTTGAGGTATGGGTGAACCAACAGTGAGCCTGACCATTAGAGTCCAAGCGTGCAATAGCCTCTGAATAGCAATAAGCTAGTTAGGGATATTTGTAATGCCCGTCCAAGGAGTCTGCTAAACCTCATAGGCAATGTACGAACCAAACTAGATTGAAGATAATACCAAGTTTGAACAAATGTGTCCCAAACTTGGCGAGAACAATATTGTGTGTGGTAGATTGTCTACATCTAATTATACGCCGTAGGAGAAAGATCTGGACCCACTTCACAAAGGCTCAAGTTGATTCTAGAAGAGATGGTCCCCAAACCACAAAACCATAGAGCATAGTTGGTCGGATCAAAGTATTTAAAAGAGTCAGGTTGGACATGGTGTCTTGGAAGTGATGTTTGAAGCACTGTCTCTCAATAAGGGTAAGTGAGGTATAACCCTTTTTGATATAAGGCTGGATCACCAGTCTCATGCTAAAGCAAGGGTCCAAAAGCTTGATCCCCAGATAGGTGTGTTGGTTCCCAAAACCGCAAATTGGAAATCCAAGAGCCTGCCACTTCTCTGACAGGACTTCTCAATCAGTTCTGGCCAACAAACGAGAATACTTCGCGATTCCCTTGCACTTTAGGGTCCGCTAGACCCAGGTGGGTAAACCTTCACCTCAAATGCTGACCGTTTGGTTCAAGGCATTTCTACAGCGAATTTAAACTTTGGAGTTCTTCGGTTAGCAAGGTCCTCGAACTCGATCAAAATGAAACTGGATGTTGAATACTTGATAATTGAATGTTTTGTATAAAGTTTGTTAATAATGAATTTGATGCTTGCAAAAGGAATATATAGATTTTCTGACTTCAATAATAAAAGACCAGTGCCTTTGCTCATCCAAGCAATAGAGTCAACTTCAGTGAACTTTCACGTACAACTTCATAATGCTTTACACTCTTTACTGCCAACAATTAAATAATCAAGATGCGACAGACCAAATATTTTGCGATCTTAAATTAGTCAAGATTGAATTTTAACTCCTCTGGTAGGGAGACAAACTGAATACAAATATGGAAATGATTTAATATTTCACAATATCTGTAATGATAAAATTTAAAATGCTAAATGATCATGTTTTGCTTATCTGACATTTAAATTGTATACAGAATTCGAAAAATATTTACAAAGGACGATTCGCCTGTAGTTTAAATCTCCATGCCTTTAATAATAAACAAAGAACATTTTATTTAATTTATTGAAATAAAATAATAGATTTTTTATTACAAAGTCATAATGAACTCCTTATTCCTCCATACAATAAATAAATATAAAATACTCCTTATAGTGTATGAATGTCATTGTCCAGGAAAACAAAGGCACTGGTCTTTTTATTATTGAAGTCAGAAAATCTATATATTCCTTCTGCAAGCATCAAATTCATTATTAACAAACTTTATATAAAACATTCAATTATCAAGTATTCAACATCCAGTTTCATTTTGATCGAGTTCGAGGACCTTGCCAGCCGAAGAGCTCCAAAGTTTAAATTCACATTGGAAAAGCCTTGAACTAAAGAGTCAGCGTTTGAGGTGACGGTTTACATGCCTGGGTCTAGCGGAGCCTGAAGTGCAGGGGAATCGAGAAGTATTCCCGTTCGTTGGCCAGAATTGATTGAGAAGTCCTATCGAAGAAGTGGCGGACTCTTGGATTTCCGATCTACGGTTTTGGGAACCAACAGATTGGTGACAATACTAGGGAGAGTTGCTCGTAGTACATATTGCGAAGTTACCTAGGATTTTTAAGTTCATAGATCAGTATCAGATGTTGTATCAGTTTGTTTGAAAGTGTACTCTGTTGGAAGTAAGAACCTGGAAGATCAATACATTCCTCGAAAGAGGTGGTGACTCTATTCAATAAAAGTTTTAGTTGGTAACTTTGTTGAGGGAGAGGTCTTAGAAGGAGATGATTTGATTACCTAACATGGAGAAAGTATACTACGATTAGGAGGAGGATCTATGTTATGTCATGGAGGAAGAGTAAATACACCCCTTGGATGCCTTTTTCAATCTGGAAAGATATGAAGGGAAGTCGGCACATTTGTTTATAAGGATGGTGGATATTTTTCGGGAAGTACCTTTAGATATCATGCCTTCACGCAAGGAATTGCTAAGAAAATTTTGTGAGTTGGGAATTTCGCCAAATGATCCTGATTTGATGCTTCTCTTCCAAATATTAGATGAAATTTCAAATTATATATCTTTTTTGGATGGATTTTTGAATTTCAAAATGCAAGAAGATGAATCTGCAACACAATTCTTCATAAGGATGTTTAATGCTTATCAAGAAGTACCTTCAGAATACAAACCTCCATCATCTGATCTTCTTAATAGGATGTAGGAATTAGACCTCTTATATGATCATCATTTTCTTAGCTTTCTTGAACTTATGGATAATGAACTAGTTCCAGAGAAAAATGAATTCAAGACTGAAGTAACATATGAGTCAAATGAAATTTCAGATTCAAATGGAGATGAAAGTTTTAGGCATTCTGAAGGAGAATCAGCCCATGATGATATTTATATGCTTACAGGCGATAGTGAATGTGATAAGGAGGAAGAGGATTCGAGTGTGGAAGAAATTTCAGCTTTGTTAGACATGGAATATCAGAAACATGTTGAACGGAATGGTTTAAATTTTTTCTCAATTCACTATGGTGAGCAAGGTGATGTATTAGCTCATTCTCAAGAAGCATTGGATGAAAAAGATGATCATTCCGAAGAATCATATAGTGAAGATAATATAGAATTGCATACGACATATGAACATGAAGAAGTCGTCGGATATATTGCTGATGAAGATATCTATCTTACTAGTCAAGAAGATGATGATTCCCAAAAGGATGAAATTAGTACACTATTTGATGAAACACTTGATGATCCAGATGAAAGCTCTCATGATAGTATGGTTGAATTCTCTATATTCTTGAACCCATTGTTCGAAGAAGAAGTAATTGAAGATAGTTTTGAATTCACTACATTCTCAAATCCGTTATTTGAGGACTTTCCATGCAATCAAATCCATCAGCATGATGATGAAGATAGTAGGTCTGATTTTGCAATTGATGAAACTCATGAAGTGTATTCAGAAGGTGAAGTATCTTTCGGTCCATCCAATCAGCAGGAGTTGTGTAGTGAGATTAAATCAGATATGCATGATTCTGAAAATTATCCAAGCATCCCACTTGATCAAGTTCTTGATAAAGGGGAAGTAGTGTTTCCTAGACATGAAAAGAAACAACATCTTGAAGATTGGGCAGATTGTGTGAAGAAAGATATCCTAGAAGATGCTTATACAACTGCCCAAATGTGTTACTCAAAGGAGCTTCCTTTCAGCAAAGATCATGTTGATGAAACAAAGCCAACATGTATTTTATATAAAGATGATTCACCTGATGCAGATTTGAAAGATGGGCAGCAAACCAAGGAGATGAAAGAAAGGCATATGGCACATGACGATTGTTTTCTAACATTTGCTAATGGATCAGATTCTACTAAAGAATAGTATGACATCATGATCAGTAGGTTCAAAGTGTTACACAAGCAGAATTGAGTGTTTGATAGAGGGAAGAATCAAGTTTCATTTTTTGTTTGGGGGCCTTGGGCCATCCAGTTTCAGCTTGCATCATGTGAAGCATTGATGCTTAGTCTGCTTGATAGCTGTGATCTCGCTATGCTCACAGGTAGCATACGTCCCCAGAAAGAGCCACTGATGGAACACTAAATTTTGGCAAATTTAGAGTCCCAAACACCATGTCAAGGGGCTAATTTTCAGATCTTACCCACTACACATATTCAAACAATATACTTCAAAATCCAAAAAGGTTATGGTTAGAGGAATATGGAAAAGGGAGTTGTTCGATCTAGGCATGCATTATAGCACAATCCAAACTGTCTTGTGCAATTCATCAAATAATTTATATGAAGAGAATGCAAATACCAATATAGACAACCCTGATCTTTGTTGCAGAATAACCGGATATCTTATTTGTATACAGATTACTGCCTGAGAAATATAACGGCAAGTGTGATATTGGAGAACTTTCAGATTTGAAGGGTTTTCCTTCAGCAAATAAAGGACTTACAAAGAAGCCTCTTATACCAACAATCTGGAAGTCAATAAAGTTGTTTTATCCATACTGAAAATGATCTGTTCCGCTTGAATCAAAGTTTGAATTGGGATATGACCGTGTTTATGCCATAAACAATGGAGATGTTTCATTGCATATTGACAATAATATAATATGTGTAGAATGAAGTGACCACGATTTGCCATGCAATGAAAGGATGGACTTGAATAAAAACTGATTCTATTAAGTCTGCATGCTCTTTCCAGTTTCTCTTTTTCACACAGCCGACGGGAATGATGAGGATTATCAAGTAGTAGAGGAAGCTGTTCATAATTTTTCCAAATTAGATCTTATATCATCATCTTGCATACCAAGAGAAGTAACTTCTGTTGGAACATCTAATTATGTCAATCTAATTCAGGACATACCTCTGTGGTCACTGAAATTGTTATATTGGCTTTTGCACCCTGCTAGAGTTGGTCCAGCATCCAGCATAAGAGCTATCAATAATTCTACCTTCCAGACTATAGATGGAATACCAAGGAAATGGCTTTAATGTTGCATCTACTCCAGATCATATTTTGCAAGCAGAGTTTGTTTGCAAATCAACAAATGTATTATCAGGGAAGATGTCATTCTCAACAGAGCATTAGAGATTCCCACAAGCGTCATACATTTTCTTAAAGTGGAAGATGGCAAGCACATACACAGGCTGAAGAATTCACACAGCAAATGAAGGTTCATGCCGAGGCAAGGAATAAATGAAGAAGTTGGATGGTCAGATAGAGGTTGTGAAAGTTCCTCACAAATTATGGTTAATCACAGTCTTGCAAACTTTCTACATATTCAAGTATGGAAGGCTAAGGAAGAAAGACTAATTTCAAACGATGACAAGGATGCTAGTGTACCGACGTTGAAAGGTTATGAGAGCAGTCAAGAACGTAACTAAGACCAGTTATCATGAATAGTATCAACATTACCAGCAGGGTGTTTAGTGTAGCTCCATTGCACAATAAAAAGGATCGACCCCACAAGACACTCTAGATGATTATTCATCCACGACAAAAGCAATGGTTTTATTTCAAAGGAATTGCTTGAAACGAATGTGACAAAGTTAGTGTAGCTAGAAAACGAGTATACCCAGCATTCAATATTTTCAAACTGACCATATAAAGATGATTGCGGATGTCACTTGACAAAATTTGAAGTTCTTCAAACATGGTGGAAACCTAGACTTAATTTGTTCTATTCACCTATAGGTACAAATGGGATGTGCATATATCTATAAATGAGAGATGAGATGTCTATATTCAAATCTAGAGCGAGTGCTTTGAAGGGCTCAACGATGGATTCAAACCAGTTTCCCATATTCGATAATGGTTGAATATGACTGTATGTTCGATGACAGCATAGAAGTCAAGAGCCAAGGAATTACAAAGTGATTGCCGATGATAGAATTAGCAAAGATTATTTTGCCCAAAGATATAAATTAAGAAAATGGAGAGGTGCAATTAGAATTAAAATGTGTAATTATTTTTAAAAGATAGATGACCCTTCATTTGAAAAGTCACCTCTATATTATTTAGATATATAAGGGAGATATAGAACCAAGCAAAAAGAGATATCCGAACAATGACATTCATACACTCTAAGGAGTATTTTATATTTATTTATTGTATGGAGGAATAAGGAGATTATTATGACTTTGTAATAAAAATTCTATTATTTTATTTCAATAAATAAAATAAAATGTTCTTTGTTTATTATTAAAGGCGTGGAGATTTAAACTACAGGCGAATTGTCCTTTGTAAATATTTTTGGAATTCTGTATACAATTTAAATGTCAGATAAGTGGACATGATCATTTAGCATTTTGAATTTGATCATTATAGATATTGTGAAATATTAAATTATTTTCGTATTTGTATCTAGTTTGTCTTCCTGCGAGAGGAGTTAAAATTCAATCTGGTCTAATTTAAGATTGCATAATATTTGGTTTGTCGCATCTTGATTATTTAATTGTTAGCAATAAAGTGTGTAAAGCATTATGAAGTTGTACGTGAAAGTTCACCAAAGTTGGCTCTATTGCCCTAATGAGCAGAGGCACTGGTCTTTTTATTATTGAAGTCGGAAAATCTATATATTTCTTCTGCAAGCATCAAATTCATTATTAACAAACTTTATACAAAACATTCAATTATCAAGTATTCAACATCTAGTTTCATTTTGATTGAGTTCGAGGACCTTGCCAGAAGAACTCCAAACTTTAAATTCGCTGTAGAAAAGCCTTGAACCAAACAGTTAGTGTTTGAGGTGAAGGTTTACCCGCCTGGGCCTAGTTGAGCTTGAAGTGCAGGGGAATTGAGAAGTATTCCCGTTCGTTGGCGAAAACTGATGGAAAAGTCCTATCGGAGAAGTGGTAGGGTCTTGGATTTCAAATCCGCGGTTTTGGTAACCAATAAGGTGTAAGAGGAAGAAATCTCAATCTCCTCATTCTATGATAAAAAACAGAGGTGAGAGGTCTTAAGGCGATTGAAGACCATCACTTGGTCTTGCTAGAGTTCACAATCAATTATGTAAGGTCATAAAAATAAGCAAGGCCATCAAGAAGTCCTTTTAGGCCATCAAGGGAGGTGGCCATGAGGACTGCATCACTTGCAAAGAGCAAGATAGAGATAAACCTTATGTAAATAGTATCCATTCCTGGGAAGAGAGTGTGCTTGAAGGAACTCCTCCATCTCATCCATGCAGATTCTAAACAAAGTGGGGGAGAGAGGGCAGCCTTGCTTCATCGCAATAGTGCTACAAATGAGGTCAGACATCCCCTGAGGGGTCTTGGATGGACCAACCAATGACTTATACAATCTCATGATGACAGTCATATGTGGGAGGTTGTGCCTAGACTAATCGATATGAAGGTTATGCCTAGACCAATAGATAGGGAGGTTATGCCTAGACCAACAGATAGTTGGAGTCTCACCTAGGGATACACCTAAACCTTCAAGTGATAGGACATCCTCACATAGGAAAGTGCTTTATCCTCTTTTAGTTCTATCTTAGGTGTTGACTTGGTGGTTGAAAACATCTCCTAGTTATTAACTAATGAGATTAAGGGACTTTCTAATCAATAGTTCATATGGCAAAACATGTGCAAAAGGTTTTACAAATAGAGTTGCAAGCAGAGTGGGTTTAGCCATGGAGGAAACTTTGCAGCTCAACATGTTTGAGTTGGAGTAGTACTATGATAGGTGTGAAGTGTTGACATAAAGGTCAATTTGTCTATCAGCGACTCAACACTTAGTCAATTGGTTATATTGCTATCGAACTCTACAGTTGCTACCGAGCTTATCATTCAGTTTGCAGTGTTAACCAAGTGATTCAGTTGTTCTCGAGCTAAGTAGTCAGAATAGTGTCTATCGAGCACTTGAGTTAGTTTGCAGTGTTTTCCGAACTACATAGTTTTTACCAAGCTTCATAGGCAAAGTTCAGTGCAAACGGAGCGTAGCATAGGCTATCTAGCCAATCAGTGGAAGTGAAGAAGATCGTAGTGTTAACCAAGTCCAATAGTGTCTACCAAGCTCACAGGGTTAACAAAGTGGATCTAGTGTTGACCAAGTCATGTAGTGTCAACCGAGTGATCCAGTTGCTACCAAGTTTCTTAGAGTTCACTGAGTCACACAGTGGTGATTGAGTTCAAGCTACGTGGAAGTGATTAGTATGGACCGTACTCCAAGTTCAACTGAGTGCCAAAGATTGTTGAGCATTGATAGTGTTTGCTGTGTATTAGAACATCATTGAGTTTGTCTTTAGAACCCGAGTTATAGTAGTTGGGTCGACTTTGTTTATTATGTTGAAATTGTTATTGTAGCCGACTCCAGTGAGTTGTAATTTGGATTGGTATATATGTAGTACATTGTATCATTTCCAAATATGAAAAAAAGTGAAGAGTGTATGATGAGCAAAAGTGTGAATTGAAGAAGGCTATAAGTAGTGTAAGGGACAATAAAGATTTATCTATCATAGTTAGGTGACCATTGTAATTCAAGGAATCTCAACCAGCAAATTAGAGTTGTAGATCAAAGATCAGCCACTGGTTCATCCTAACAAGTGCATCAGCCAAATCCTTTACATGGTAGACTTAATAGTCTTTGCCAAATCTCCTAACTGAGTGCATACTTCAATGTATGTTTGTAAATCCTTTGGCAAGGTGGACCTCACAGTCCTTATTGCTCCTAACAGGGCAGATCATTAGAAGTGGTCAATTGTAAGCGTTAACTGGTTAATTTTATATTGCAGTACTTAAGCTTGTGGCTATCATCCCCACTCTAGTTTTTCTTTCTAATTGGAAAGTTTCTGGGTCACCATGTCTTGTGTGAAAGTGTTATGAATGTTTATTTACTTTCATTCTTATGCATACAATTCAATCAGAATATTATATAATGGATTAATTTGTGAAGTAAGATAAAGTTTTATTGGTTCCTGATTCACCCCTCCCCTCTCAGTAACCTTACCTACCTTATATTTTCAACATGAAGAGCACATGATTATACTAAGAGGGGGGGCAGTGAATCAATAGAATAAGAAATTTGCCAATTTGAAACATTTATTCAAACAATTAACTTCAGATGTTGAAATGAACGATTATGTGCATGAATACAATAACAGAAGATTTATAGGGAAACCCAACGTGGGAGAAAATCACGGCAAATAATGGCTTTCTTTGCAATTGTTTTCTAGGTTACAGCCTACTAGAGACTACGACCTCTATGTTTATGAGCACCAATTCACTAGAACCTCCAACTCCCACACGTCGCAGGCTGCTACCTATTGGAAGCATCAACCCCCACTGCTTGTCTTCGTGAGCACCAGCCCACTGCACAGAAAATTGTTTTGCATCTTGGCAATGTTGCTATCTTCAATTGATGATGGATACTTCAAAATGATATTTTTAACATTCCCTACCCTCACTCTTTTTCTCGTAATTTACTTTAACCTCAAGTTACTCACCAATTTACATAATATAATTCAGACTTATATATAAGTCAAATTAGTAATCTGATATTTATCTTATCACATAACTCTGTTAAGCTTTTCTATATAAATCAGATTGGAAATCTGATTTCATATATCTATTTTCCTTTACGCCATTTTATGCTTCCTTATTTGTCATTCATTGCTCACACATTCTTTATTCTCTGATCTTTCTTTATCTACTGCTCTATTTTACTCTTTGTTTTCTTTATCGTTATTCTATGCACTCTAATCTTATGCCCTTTCTTAGCTTCTAGACTTCTCTATTTCTTATCATTTTGAAAACAATTTTGGTTTCAATTATATATATCTTTTAACTCTAAAGGTCCTGCCTTTTAGAATGAGAAGTCATATTATAGTTTTCTTAAACATAATTAATTATTTCTAATCAGTCACGCTAAAACATTATGTAACTTCAAAATTTATTTTGTGTCTTGTAATTTATGACTTTTATCTTAATTATTATATGCTGTTTCTTTCATAGATACATGTGACATAGTCTATTCTACCTGAAAGGGAAGGCCCCCCCTTCTCAACGTTCCTTGAATCAACTCAAGGTAAGCAAGAAGTTGAGAGATGTGAAAGGGTATTGCCAATATTCTTTCCTCTTAGCTTTGAGAAAAAAATCCTCTTACCCGCAGAGCGAGCAATGGGCAAGATGAAACCTTGAACTACACTTCTATCTAGAGTTGTAAACAGTGATACCAATAAACTAACACTAACTCAAAAGCTAGCTGAAAGTGTACTCTAAGTCTGGTCTTAATTGATGCTATATGAATAACCTTTACTATTGGGGCACAAAGACTTCCAGAAATAAAGAATTCTAACTATTTTGTGAATTAAGATAGAGATACAAGCTACAATCAAAGCTCCTAGTCTATAAATCTTTACAATCTCTCCCAGTCAAAGCTTTGGCTCCAATTGCTTTCTAAGTCTTTATACTCAATTATCAAGAATGAAAAAACACATGAATCAAAGATAACAAATGCAACATAGTCAAAGCTTCCAACTTGCACAAGTCACTATTGCACTCTATCAAAGTTAAGCTTCAATTTTTTCTTTGCATTATCTTTTCTTTCAAAATAACATTACATGATCAAAGTTGTGCTTGCACAATTTCTCCAAAGCTCTCTTGCATACAATAAAAGATGATTTTACAATGAGGAGGGGAACTCTTTATATAGGCGAAGGAGTTGAGTAAAAGATGAAGGAAAAACTGGGAGCAACTCAACCAACTTTGACCTTTTCAAACCAGGTAAGAGAAATAATTGGATTACACGTCATAAGGACATGTAAACCGTATTACATGTAATTACACATATTCATGTAATACATCCTCTTCAATCTACAAACATGAAATAGAGAAGGAAGAAGAGAAAAAGAAGTGAAACAATCCTAATAATTATTTTTAAGTGCCTTGAACTTGATGATAACTTCACTCTCTATAGGAAGATCTGAAATCTCCATTGTCTTTGATATAGTTTCTATCTCACACCATCGGCATATGCTGATTTCACAACTTTGCAATTCGCCGCAAGAGAAACTTGTAAGCGCTTTGCTAAGGATTTGAAGAATTCTAACTATTTTGTGAATTAAGATAGAGATACAAGCTACAATCAAAGCTCCTAGTCTATATATCTTCACAATCTCTCCCAGTGAAAGCTTCGGCTCCAATTGCTTCCTAAGTCTTTATACTCAATTATCAAGAATGAAAAACCACATGAATCAAAGATAACAAATGCAACATAGTCAAAGCTTCCAATTTGCACAAGTCACTATTGCACTCTATTAAAGTTCAGCTTCAATTGTTTCTTTGCATTCTCTTTTCTTTCAAAATAACACTACACGATCAAAGTTGTGCTTGCACAATTTCTCTAGAGTTCTCTTGCATACAATAAAAGATGATTTTACAATGAGGAGGGGAACTCTTTATAGACACGAAGGAGTTGAGTAAAAGATGAAGGAAAAAGTGGGAGCAACTCAACCAACTTTGACCTTTTCGAACTAGGTGAGAGAAATAACTGGATTACACGTCATAAGGACATGTAAACCGTATTACATGTAATTACCCATAGTCATGTAATACATCCTCTTCAATCTAAAAACATGAAATTGAGAGGGAAGAAGAGAAAAAATAAGTGAAACAATCCTAAGAATTATTTTTAAGTGCCTTGAACTTGATGATAACATCACTCTCTATAGGAAGATCTGAAATCTCCATTGTCTTTGATATAGTTTCTATCTCACACCATCAGCATATGCAGATTTCACAACTTTGCAATTTGCTGCGAGAGAAACTTGTAAGTGCTTTGCTAAGGATTTGAAGAATTTAACTATTTTGTGAATTAAGATAGAGATACAAGCTACAATCAAAGCTCCTAGTCTATATATCTTCACAATCTCTCCCAGTCAAAGCTTTGGCTCCAATTGCTTCCTATGTCTTTATACTCAATTATCAAGAATGAAAAACACATGAATCAAAGATAACAAATGCAACATAGTCAAAGCTTCCAACTTGCACACGTCACTATTGCACTCTATTTAAGTTCAGCTTCAATTGTTTCTTTGCATTCTCTTTTCTTTCAAAATAGCACTACACGATCAAAGTTGTGCTTGCACAATTTCTCTAGAGTTCTCTTGCATACAATAAAAGATGATTTTACAATGAGGAGGGGAACTCTTTATATATGCGAAGGAGTTGAGTAAAAGATAAAGGAAAAAGTGGGAGCAACTCAACCAACTTTGACTTTTTCGAACTAGGTGAGAGAAATAATTGGATCACACATCATAAGGACATGTAAACCATATTACATGTAGTTGCACATATTCATGTAATACATCCCCTTCAATCTACAAACATGAAATAGAGAAGAAAGAAGAGGAAAAAGAAGTGAAACAATACTAAGAATTATTTTTAAGTGCCTTGAACTTGATGATAACATCACTCACTATAGGAAGATCTGAAATCTCCATCATCTTTGAAATAGTTTCTATCTCACACCATCGGCATATGCTGATTTCACAACTTTGGAATTTGCCACGAGAGAAACTTGTAAGTGCTTTGCTAAGGAATTGTACAAAACAAACTTATTCATTGTATGAGAACCAAAATTTTCTGAATCTAATTCGACATTAACTCTGATTGTATATTGTGAAGTCATTTCTTCAGTTACAACCAAATTACCATGCTCATCAAGAACTTGACATCACATTTGTTCCAAGTCGCACATGATCCCAGTTTCTATGACCTGACAATCATCTAAGGCTGCCTGCAACTTTGTTACAATTTTTTTTTAGTGTTTCTTCTTTATGAAACTAGATGGAATAATATCACATGTAACCATAGCATCCAAATCAGATTTTGCGATCTTATCCCAATCATTCAAAATTTATTTCAGGGTATTAGCTTCCTGACTCAAAGATGCAATCAAGTCATGCAACATTTCTTTAATCTCTCTTATATGTTTGAGAATTCTGACCGCATTAGTGATGGCTTGAACTCCTTTAGAGACAACTTCTCCAAACCAAGTTTTTGTTGCTTCCATGATCTGCTTCTCTCGAGGTGTTTGAGATGTAGTGTTTGTATGTTACAAAGGCTGATGTTGAAGAACCTCATTTAGGCGAGCATCCTCCTTCTTGAGCTGATCCTTTTTCTCCTATAGCTCGTAATTACTCTTTGATACATTAGCAAGTTTTTCTTAAGCATCTTGTAGACAATTCAACTGTGATTTCTTACGAAGCTTGATTTTGGTGGACTTGTAATCCGAATGGTTAAGTGCTTCAATCGGTTTGTCCACCAGTGGTTCAATAACCTCCATAATCTTAGTGTTATTAGAATTAACTAAAATCCATGAAACAATCTTATCTTTCAAAAAATTAGACTTGGTTTTCTAAATAAGAAGATTATTTAGGGGCAACACAACCTTCCTTCTCTTCATAGTAATCTTGCCCAACCAAATGGGCAAACCAAAACCCTTATCTACTAATTAAGGAGCAATAACAACCATTGACATTGCTTCTGATTGTATTTTCATAATGATTGCATAGGCTTCGATTTGTACTACTGTACCAAGAGGTATTTGGTTAGAAGACTTTGTCATGAATGCTTCAAAACCGGTTATTGAAGTATCAAGTTGGGAAAGTTGACATTCTATGAATGTTGGGAAATCTTCAAACATATTTCCCAAGTTCTCGCATTGCTTAGCTATGAGAATAGGAGGAGCTACTGAAGAAATAGGAAGTGCCAATGTATTCACCTTTGAGGCAGGGATGGTAGATGTGAAAACAGTGGAGAATGAATCCACGTCATCATCTATAACACCTAGAAAAGGTTTTTCTTTAATGGATGGACCTTGCTGAATTTTTGGTCATGGAGGAGAAATGATCATAACCTCTTCTTCCTCTTCATCAAATTCTTCTTCAGATGCAGTTTCCTCTTCAGCTTCTTCCTCATCAGACTCTTGAGCTTGCGCAGGAGTTTGCAAGGGTTCTTGAGATGACTTAGATCTCTTTCCATCGTTTAACTTCAACTTGAGAGGTTGTGCTGCAACAAAAGAAGATGCACCATCTTTACTTGAGATTTCTAGCTGATATTTCCTTCTAGGTGGTCCAAAACTTCCACAACCTAACCCAAGTTTGGGATTCACTCTCTTGAGACCTTTGATCTTAAACCATTTGTTGGTATTCACCAAGATGGATTGAAATCCACAAAAAATGTATATACCTTCTTTCTACTGCCACTGTATAGAAAAAGGACATTGCTAATCAAAGCCAACACGATGGTATTCTTGATCAAGAATGTTACCATCATCCTCAATCTGAAGATTAGATGAGATTTCAAGCATGTTAAGATAAATGATGTGATGTAGGGTGAGCCTGCAACAATCCATTTTCATGATGTCTAGCTCTGTGCGCAGGTCAATCTATATGTCCTCTATGCGATAGACATGAGTGAATGCTCTTTTAATCATCGAATTCATCCCTCGATAATCAAAATCAAACCTGGCCTTGAACCTTTTTAATGTGATTAGTTGAAAGTCTGCCTCCATATTCTTTGCCTTGTAAATTGAATTGATCATATACTGACCAATTACCAAGGGTTTGGTTGTAGTGATACCAAAACCTGGCCTATGTAGAGAATTTTGATAAGACTGTAATTTCATCAGCTGTTTGGCTAATTCCATTTAGTATGATCTTATCTGTAGCATATCTTGGCAGAGTGTATGGCTCTCCTTTGAAACAACTAACTCTCAAATAAGTGAAAGTTGGAAACTTTAGAATGATAACACCAAATTGATTAGCCCTATTCCAAGCTTCATCTGACACTCGCTTGATTGCTAGCTGTCTGTCAAACAAACCCCAAAAATGTCGAAAAACTCCATCTTGGACTCTCTTGTAATGATATTTTCTATGTGACAAGGTGATTTGATTATAGTAGTCCCAAATAGGAACTTGTAACCAATCCCCTTTTGTGGAGTGACTCGAGAAAGATCCCATGAATGCAACTATGTAAGCTAGGTAGGAATTCATGTAGAATGGCATTGAGGTTCCTACATTAAGCAATTGCTCACAAATAGCGGTACTAATAAGTTCTCCCCAGAGGATAGGTTCTTCATTATCGAAGATCTGGAAAATTAATTTATACATCCAAGGCTCGAAGTCACTAGAATCTTTGAGGCCAAATATCTTACTTAGAAGAGTTATTAGGTCTTTGTATTCCGAATGGAAGTTTGACCTGCGAATGCTTTTAGGGCATCTTGAAAAATTGCTTCTTCTAACCTTTATACAATATGTACTTACATATTTCTGATAATTCTCCCTCGTTTCATTCCATAACTCTAGAGACATATCTTAATAAAAGTCTACACACTTTGCATATTGAGGAACTCTAAAGATTTGTTTAATAACCTCTAGATCAAGGCAAGCGATGACCTTTCCATCTGCATTCTTTATTGTCTTGGTGCTTGGACTGAAATTTCGTGCACAACCCAAAACAAACTCTGGTTCCAAGACAGCCATAAGGAAAAGTAGATACCAAATGAATATTACTCTTCTTGATGTGCTTCATTTCATGAGTTCAAGGAGATTCAACCCTTTGTAAGAAATTAGACATGTCAACGTGCCCAGTCTTTGTGTTAGAAACATTATCAAAAGGTGACGAAACTTGAGATGCAATCGCATGAGCTAAGTCTATGTTGATTTGGTACTTCATCTTTCCTTTGGATTTTGTGGATGAGGGCATTTCTTGAGCTGCAACATAAAATTCCCAAAATGTGAATACATCATCAGAGTTTATTGATTCCATAAAAATGTTGATTCTTGATGAGCAACAAAGGTTTGGAGTATGGATTAAATACGTCAAGGATCTAGTGTAATGATCTTGAAAGGAGAGGACATGCATATGAAAGTTTGAAATGCAACTTGGGAAGATGGAAAAATGTGTAAATGACGAGTACTTATGTAAATGTTTGAGGAGTGAATGTCAGACACATGGAATGCGTGCAAATGACGATTTTTGACTTTAAAAGAGTGACCTTTAGTCAAAAACAGGTTCTTTAGATGCAATTACTTGTAAAGTGATTTACATTTAATTATGACATGCAATTAGGTCCGGAGGATGGAAATGCGTGTAAGTGGGAATGGAGAGTGAGATTACATGTAATTGTGGATGGAGGGTGAGATTACATGTAATCACATGTGAAGAATGAGACGCAATGTGCCATGGCATGTAATGACGGATATGGATTGAAAGGATGCATTTGCATGAAGAGGTGGAAGGTGGAGTGAAGTGAAATGTGCTCAAGTTCTTGGGAAAGAACTTGCAATTTCTTCCAAATAAAGAAAAACAAGAAAGAAAAGAAACAAACAACGAAAGCAAGCACAAAAGAAACACGTTCCTTTGGTTTTAGACTCAAACATGCCAAGAGGCAAGTTACTTTAAAGTGCAAATTTGAATTTGGAGTTTGTGAAAAACCCCAAAGTATGAAAATGAGAGTTTTCATCATATTTAAAGAAAAATGCACTTTTCATGGCATATTTATGGACAACTATGCAACATCAAGCTAAAATATGCAATAGAATAGCAAGATAAGCACAAATTAATGAACAAGATTGAAAATGTCAACTTACTTGAAGATCAATGAGCCAAAATAGCAAGATTTGTAGATTTTGAATACTAATTCTCCTCCAAATCCGGATTATCAAACAATAATATTGACTTCTTCAATCTTACAAGTGATGATTTTTCAATGGTTGAATTTGGCATGAGGATGCTAAAAACGTGGTCAAAGATCACCAATGCACAAGACGTTTTTTGCAAAAAACCAAAGAAAGCCCTTTTTTAGCAAAAACGTGTTCTCAAAGAGCCTTGACATGAATCGTTTTGACCCTTGGAATGCAAAAACATGTTTCTCAATAGCAAGGGTATGGATCAAAATGCCAGAACGACTCCTCTTTAGTAAAAAACATGATCAAAATCACCAAGAAATGAACGTTTTTTGACAAGAAACATGGCTTTAAAATGCCATAAAATGCAATGTTTTTAGCAAGGAATCCAATGTTTAGGGCATGAGAATGCATGGAAATGCAAAAATGCCTTTTGAGGAAGAGATTTGAAGACATTTCATGGACAAATTTGGGCAAAATTATCAAAAATGTGTTCTTCAAGGGCACAAGCATGAACGATTTTGCACTTGGAGGAAATACATGGTTACGAAATGCAAATGCATATAATGTTGGTCCAAACGCATTCTCCAGAGGTGATTGCACATTTTAAAAATGTGCATATGCATTACTCACTCTAGAAAAGTGATTGCATATTTTAAGTTAAACGCATTTACATGCCTTTAGTTTAAATTCACATTCTCTAGGAGCATTTGCATATTTTACATGCAAATGAGCTATAAGACATGTTTGCACAACTTAAATTGTTAATTAACCATATGTTTAATTAATTTTTGAAGAAATATCACTGAATTGGGTCATAAATAGTATTTACACTATAGTTGAATATATAATGTGCAAATATCATTCAAAAAGAATTTTTTACTAAGATGTTTTGAATTAAAACTCAAAAATTAAATCAAACTATATAGCTAATATAATCACTTTTGTGAAAAAAAAAAAAAAAAAAAAACAACTCCACATGAAAAATCACATAAAGTGCACTATAATCACTTAAGTGACAAGGTAACCTAAAAACATAACATAAAGTGGATTTATGCTATATTTTTTTAAAAAGTGATTGTTAACTTTAAGATATAACATGATATTTTAAATCATGTAGTCGCTCCTTGAGAGTCCACTGGGCACTAAAATGATCATATCTTTGATTGTCAACTCCGATCAAGTGTTAAGATAGATCTAATTGAATGGAAAACCGAAAACAATGATTTGAGCAAGATCAAAAGACCAAAAGCTAACAAACACACTCAAAAATGAAAAAAAAGAGGACAAAGGCTTCAAAAATCAAGCATAGGCTTAACAAACAGAAAAATGTAATGTCCTCCACTTAGCCAGTCTGGAGGTATGTTGTCGTTAGCCAATTCTTGTATGGTCCCGAGGGCTAACTAGGACTTCAAAAGGGACCCTGAGGTTATTTGGCCTAGTCAAATTTAATTACAAGCCAAACGGAGTTCGTTTGTTGGGTTTTCGGAAAGACTTACTATTTTTAGTAAGCCAATAGGGGGATGCAGTGCCTTCAATTTTCAGTGACAGGATGAGATGCATTTTGTTTGGCTCTTTCTGATGAGCTATTATATGTGGGATTTCGAGTTTATTTGGTATATTATTTTAATGTTTGAAGTTACAACGGTAAAGTGACTATTTAAATTAAATATTACAATGTTTCATAAAGTCACTTTATTAAAAATCAAGAGTCCCCCTTATGAGTACATACATAGACTTTGTAATAGAAAAAAAGAAAGTAATATTAAAACTCGCGTATTATCTCACATTGGCAAGATGGAAGCGTGGAGCAAGTGAGGAAGGGATTAAAAGAAAGAGGATAGCTCTCATTTATTCATGCTTGGAAATATCAAAGAAATTGGGTAATATTCTGGAGATTATATCTCAATAGTTTGAAGGACGAAATCCCTTCAAGTTGGAAATCTTGACGCCATTGAAAGATATGGTCTTGAGATTCAACATGGTAACAGCAAGTTCTTGTAGCAGCTGAATCACTGTAGCGCGGTACTATAGCAACAAGTTCCTGTAGCAGCCGAAATACTATAGCACGGTACTGTAGCAACAAGTTACTGTAGCGGCCGAATCACCGTAGTGCGGTACTGTAGCAGCCGAATCACTGTAGCGTGGTACTGTAGCAGCAAGTTACTGTCGTAGTCTGAGTCACTGTAGCTGCGAGTTATTGTAGCAATTTCAGAACTATTAACACGGTTGTAGCCCCAACTGGTATGGACCATCATTGAACTTTATAGTTGATATAATGTATTGAGTTTATTAAGAAGATATTATTGTTATGGTAGTTGTAATTTCCTGATAATCTGAAACAAGAAATAAATGAATGGTCATTGTTATTAGTTTCATATGGTTCTATGTTGCCTCCTATTTGCATCTCGTATGAAACACAAACAATCTTGGGAAAACATTGATCAACATCAAGCTGAAAACTATAAGAAGTTTGGTTCCAAGACAATTGTTTGACAAAATTACAGGAAGAAATAAACATTAAAAAAAATAATAACAGAACAAGGCAGGCTATTACAGTGGTATCAAAGCTTGTTTATTGTGCCATCCTAGTGGGTACAAACGCAATGAATAGGTGGTGATATGCAACCTTTAACTCATCACTATAATTTAAGAAGAACCAAGGCTCGTCTAAACATGGGACAAGAGGAACAGGGAAATCTAGAGGATCATATTGATACAGGTGAACAGGTTATTGGCAATATGGGAGACAAGAATGCTTGGGATCCTGGAGAGGAAAGATTCTTACAATTATTAGAGACCTTGGCACAGGGACAACGATTAGCAGAATAGAGGGCACAGGAACACAATCAGAGAATGGAGCTTATGATGCAGAGGATGGCTCGTCAAATGGGGTTGAATGCTAACATGGGTGGAGGAAATAATCAGAATGGTAATAATCAAAATGGTAACAATCAGAATGGGAATAATCAGGATGGGACACATAATGGAGGTGAACAAATTGAGAAAAATTTCGGTCATGCACCCTAGCAAGCTAGGATAGTGAGTTCAAGGCCCATGATTCCCACATTTCCTCGTAGGGCCCGAGAGCAGCCCGTACTACAGCCCCAGATCACTGATATACAAGACCAGTTGAGGAGAGATTGGGAAGCCGGAGGTCCAGATTTTACTGCTGCAATTACCTTTAGGGGGTATATGGATGTGCGGATGAAACATATGCCACGTGGACATGACAGGAACCAGAGCTATGAGCTACGAAAGAAAGTAGGGAAACTTCAGTTACCATATTATGATGGCTCGGGGAAGTCTACAGCAAGAGCTTGGGTTCAAAAGCTTGACATATACTTTCAATTGAACCCTATGCCTGAGGAAGAAGCTATTAAGTATGCAGCAATTCATCTGGATGGATTAGCACACGAGTGGTGGCATCATGGTATGGTCAGTATGGGTCATGCACACGTTACCTCATATGTGGAGTTTACAGAGAGACTGATTGAAAGTTTTGATAGGAAGGATCTAGAACTCCATTTCAAGGAGTTAGCTCAGCTTAAACAATGGGGATCTTTGGAAACATACATTTCAGAATTTCAGAGACTTGCAGTGTTAGTAACAGATGTATCTGAACGAAGGATACTGGTTCTATTTATGGATGGGTTAGCTGATCCGTTGAGAGGGTGGATTAAAGCTCTCAACCCTCCCACTTTGCAGGAAGCCATTGAGAAAGCTCGTGACATGGATTCCTCTTAAGCTTCTAAAAATAAATTCTAGGCAAAGAGTTTCCCTTCGAGGAAAGATAAGGACAGTAAACCTTTTCATAGAAAGGCTCAGCCACCTAAGGAGGAAAGCAAGAGGTTGGACAATGAGACACTTAATGATCTTAGGAAGAAGAAGCTTTGTTTTCATTGCAGGGAACCTTGGGATTTGTAACATAAGTGTCCATTGAGAGCAAAAGCTAAGCAGATGGAGCACTTTTCAGCCGAAGAGTCAGTGGATGGAGATTCAGAGCAGTCATCAGAATCAGATGGAGATGATAATTCTTCACATGAGGAAGCACACAGTGATAGCAAGATAGCTCAGTTGTCCAATATACAGGAGGCTGTCACTTTCAGAGTTAGGGGAACTTTGGATGGACAAAGATTTGTGACACTCATTGATACAGGGGCAACACATAACTTCATTGATGAAAAGTTTGTGTCACGCAGAGGGCTACATACAGAAGAGCATAAAGGATTTAAGGTGATGGTTGCCGACAGCTTCAAAATCGACTGCACCAAGAAAATCTCCAACTTGCAGCTTCGTTTGGGGGATTATGACATGGTGGAAGATTTCTTTGTTGTCAATATTGGTGATCAGGATATGGTGCTTGGAATGAATTGGATGAAATCTCTGGAAGAGTTTACATTTAACCTCCAGAAAATGGAAATGAGGTTTGAGGCAAATGGTAAGAAGATAGTGCTCAGAGGTCTGTCAGATGGGAGACTTCGGGTGGTGTCACTCAAGTGGATGCAGAGTTTCTTCAGACACGACCAGGTGCAGTGGAGAGCAGAGTTCAGAGTAATGCTTGAGGTGATAGAGCAGCATAACCAGGAGTATCCACCTAATGTACAAAAAATAATAACCAAACATACTAAGGTGTTTGGTGAGATACCTCCAGGGAGACCCTTGGATAGGGGAATCGAGCATGTTATTGAGTTAGAGGAAGGGGCTAAGCCAGTCATCATCACACCCTACCGCCATCCAAAGAGATATAAGGATGAAATAGAAAAGGCAATCAAGGAGTTGATTGATATGGGGCACATACGGCCAAGCAAGAGTCCTTTCGCTTCTTCAGTAGTATTGGTGAAGAAGGATGGTACAATGAGGATGTGCATTGATTGTAGGGAGCTAAACAAGAAGACAATAAAAAACCGATACCCTATTCCGCGCATCGATGAGCTTATTGATGAATTGCACGGTGCATGCTACTTCTCTAAGATTGATTTGAGATCCGGCTACCACCAGATACGGGTTAGAGAGGTGGATGTGGAGAAGACAGCTTTTAGATTCCACTACGGACATTTTGAGTTCTTAGTCATGCCCTTTGGGTTGACTAATGCCCCCGCCACTTTCCAGTCCTGTATGAATAGAGTATTCAGAGATCAGTTGAGGAAGTTTGTGTTGATTTTTTTTGATGATATACTGATATACAGCCGTACTTGGGAGGAACATTTGAAGCATATTGATGCAGTGCTCAACATTCTAGAGAGGGAGTCATTATATTGCAAGATGAGTAAATGCAAGTTTGGGATGACAGAGTTGCTCTATCTAGGGCATATTATTAGTGCAGGAAGTGTTCGGGTTGACCTAGACAAGATCGGGGCCATTCTGGATTGGCCACCGCCGAGGAACAGTAGGGTGCCTAAGTCCAAGGATATATTGCAGGAGTGTCAGGACATTATGCGATCCTTGAAGGAAAATTTGCAAAAGGCACAAAATCAGCAGAAGCAATATGCTGATCAGCACAGGGTTGAGAGGTCTTTCGAGGTAGGAGACATGGTGTACCTCATGTTACAGCCGTATAGACAGTTCTCTCTCAAGAGGAGTGGAGCAGAGAAATTGAAACCACGCTACTATGGACCATTCAAAGTAATCAGGAGAGTGGGTGAGGTAGCTTATGAGTTGGAGCTGCCTGCAGATAGTAAAGTGCATAACGTGTTCCATGTGTCATGCCTGAAGAAGGCATTGGGCCATAATGTGGTGCCTTCAGTAGTATTGCCACCTCTCGATGATGAGGGAAAGCTTATCTTGATTTCCGAGGCTATACTTGACTCCAGGGAGAGGGTGCTTCGCATGCGGACTATCAAGGAGTACCTAGTGAAGTGGAGGAACCTACTAGTTGAGGATGCGACATGGGAGGCAGAGGAGATTATTCAGCATCCTGAGTTGAGATTGCTTGGTGAAGTTTGGTGGACTTATGACCAAGTTTGGATAGCAAATCCAAAAAGATGTAGAAGTTGTCATTGTTGTCATTGACAACATTGACAACATTTGATGCACAAGAGCAACTTCGAGCAGTGTGTTTCATAACTATCTGAAACCATTGGTTTTGAGCCTTGGTCAACTATTTAAGGCCATGCTCGACCTGATCAAGGGGTTGGCTTAATTGTTGAAAAGTGTGTAGGGGCTGGACTGTAATGTCCCCCACTTAGGCAGTCTGGAGGTATGTTGTCGTTTGGCCTTAAATTTTCAGTGACAGGATGAGATGCGTTTTGTTGGGCTCTTTCTGATGAGCTATTATATGTGGGATTTCGAGTTTATTTGGTATATTGTTTTAATGTTTGAAGTTACAATGGTAAAGTGACTATTCAATGCGGGAGAAAACGACGAGAAATAAATGCTTTCTTATATAAACTATTTTTTTACAATGTTTTGTAGGCTATGACCTACTAGAGGCTCCAACCCCTATGTTTATGAGCATTGACTCACTGGAAGCTCCAACTCCCACACATCGTAGGCACCAACCTAGTAGAAGCACCAACCCCCACTGCTGTCTTCGTGAGCACGAACCCATTGCTCAAACTATTTTTCCACCGTTGCTATGTTCCTTACTTCAACTAATAATGGGTACTTTCTTAGTGCAATATTTTCTCTTCAAATTAATCTTCTAATATATTTGAAAATATTATTTTAATCTTCTCTTTTTTATTTCACATTACTTTTTTATTAACACTTCAGTCTAATTCTGTTTATTTATTTTATATTTTCATTTCATTCTCTCGTCTAACTCTCTATAGCTTTCTTTCTTGTCATTTTAAAACTTCATTTAAAACTTATATTTATATACCATGTATTTGAGGATGTAACTTTTAAAAAAGTATCTCATATTAAATATTAAATTACACCTTTTCAATTTTAACATTAATTATTTTTGTTTATTATAGTAATTGATACCTAAATTTTCACCCTCTTGCTCATTTCAGGTAGTCATAGTTATGTCAAACAATGGTGCATTTTTTGTTTGAACCAAATTCAAGAGTCAGTTTCCAACAAATTTGAAGGGTTACAAAGCAACAAGGATACATATGCAATACACAATTTTTGTCATCAAAGGGAATAAAAATGAAGCAACAGCTACAAACTCTACCATCAATAACAACAAAGTAAAGGAAGCATTTAGAAGTGTCAAATACCATTAGCAAAAGTACATCTGCAACTATTGTAAGAGGAAGTAGAGTTTTTCCTATATAAAACTTTACCCAAAGGTTTCAGATCTAAAGAGAAGTCATCAAAGAGGTTCCGGATTTCTGGAACTGATAACAAGAAGCTAAAGATTTATTATTGAATTTTTAGAAGTTTGTATTGTATTTTTTTAACAAAATTAGAAAGATATTATAAAAATCATTTAATTGATATTATTAAAAACATTACAAAATATGGAAATTGGCTTTTAAAATAAAAGTAAATATTTTATTTTGTATCATTTAATAAAAAAATATTAAATAATTTATAATCTATTATTTTTAATGAACATTATTATATTGATAATATTGTTAACTGATTTAATTATCACTCCATAAATAGTATTAAAATAATTGATTTTGTTTAAATAATAAATGATAAATTACCTAATAATTGTTAAATAAACGTATTAAATACTTTGTAGTTCATTACTTAATTGATATTTATTAAGTAAATGGATTATAAGTTATTTAATAATTATTACTTAAAGTGCAAGATAAGATATTTATTTTTATCTCTAAAAGTCAAACAAAGATATATTGGAGAGTTATGGCAAAGTGTCTAAGGTCATATTATGGGATTTGAAAGTCAAAAGTTATTACTTTTTAGAGACTTTTTGTGGGATATTTTGAGAGATAAGAGTGCATTAATTAGATGTCTTTATGTTGATATTGTTGAGGCATGACTTTTGGGCCATATTTACACCTTTTTGAAGACTTTTTATGGGCTCAAAATTGGCATTGAAAGCTGAATTCGACCAAGGATTTGTTTGCATTAATGATGTAGCTGGATGGAAAAAGTTATAAGTATGAGCTGAAGGCTCATTTGTAAGGAGTTTTGGTTTTGTGCAGATTGGGGACTTGCGATATTTTCCAATCCTTCTCTTCATTTTTGCTATATTTCTTCTCACTCACTTTGAGACATGCAGATTTGTAACACCTTTGAGCAATAATACATACTGTGTGCCTTCTCATCTTTTATTTTATTGTGTACTTAGTGTTGATACAAGTTCATGCAATGTTCTTGTTAGCATGGATGCTAATAATACTACATTGGAGGAGTATCCCAATCATTGGAGAGTATTGATGTGTTGCATTCATGACTGTGTTTGTCATTTATGTCAACATAACATGGTTTCTGTAAAGATTGTCTAAGTAGCAGACAAAGATTTTGATGATACCGACAATGGTTTGATTGTCTGGTGATGCGCAGTTACGGACATGTTCAACACAGTGTCCTGATGACATGATTAAGTGTGCAGAGTCTGAGTTGAAGACGTATAAAAGATGTACTTGATTTACAGAGAGCAGTTCAGAGATAGAGTATTGGGAAAACAATTCCTGATGTTTGTTGGCTATCTTACGTTTGAGATGCAATAAGAAGATGTCTAGTCAGGAAGTGATAGAAGACAATCAGTTGATGATGTCAGCGAGTGCACAAGCCCTAGTATTGCAAGTGTGAAGTTTTGTATAGACTATGAGTTGACCGTGCTATTGTAATTGTAATTAATTAATTATCTTATTATAATTAATTGGGGAAGTGTCAAGGTGGATTCAAGGAATTTTTATGAAGATACGTTATAAAGGAAAGATGTTTTCCTTGTTTGTTATATTGGTGAGTGTATCTATTGTTGCAAGAAGTTCGAATTGCGAAAAGAAGCATAGTGCTTACTGAATGTGTGTAAGTGATCTAAGGGATTATTGGATGTGAGTTTTGTGATCTAGTTACAAGATCAAAAGAAGCAGAAGTCCAATTGATAGGATAGAGAAAGAGGAAGGATCAATACAATGCAATTCTATTATTCTGCAAGGAGTAATACAAAGATCATTTGGATAGTGGGTTCATTGGGCTTGCCCTTGAAGCTGTTTGGGCAATGGGTCTAGCTGTCTTCCACAACTCTTAATAGGGTTGGCACAATTCCTGATAGGGTTGGAATCTCCTAACAGGGATTCAAAGTCTCCTAACAGGGACTCATATGCACTGAATGTATTCATAGACTCCTTACAGTGTCCATCCTCTAACAAGGAATATTTATGTTAGTACATCATCTTGTGGGAACCATCCTCACCAGGGTTTTCTCTTTGATCAAGGGTTTCCCTAGTTAACATATTTGGTGTTATTGTGTATGAGTATCTTGTTGTGATTTTAGTTTATATTACTCATATGGATAAGGTTGCTTAAGGTTGATAATTGTGATAATAGTTGGATAACTAATTCCCCGTCCCCCCCCTCCCCGCCTCAGTTATATCAGTGGACTAAATATTCTAATAGTTCTGTCCTTGGAGTTGTATTGCAGAAAGATATGATTCTTTGCAGGTTATAAATTGTGTTGGTTCTAAGAATTAGTCTTAGTGTGTGAAAAAATCTTTCTCCTCCTAAGGGTTGATCTTATTGAACCATCTTATAAATTATTTATGCAAATATCATGTTATTGGGTTGTCTACTAAGGTTCTTGTATTACCAGTTTCTATTGTGTATTGGTTATATGTTAAGGCTCAAGGATACTTTTATGTGCATCACCATAATTTTAAGTTTTATATTTGTTATCCTCCTATCCCTTTTCCTCCAAGGCTTAAGTTAAGAGCTGAAGGTGAAAGCATCTCATAGGAACCAGCCTAGAACCCGGAGATTTACTCCAATTTTGGGTAACCCATAGACCCAAGAGTATTTACATGTTTCTTGAAGTGACTGGGTTTTAGAACTCAGTCCATATGCAACTTTTAGAGATAACAGTAATCCTTCCCCATAACTTCAAGTATTTTGAACATATCTTTATAAACTATTTGGTTTGATCTAAAACCACCGGCACTATATCTTCCTTTCGGAATTCGTTAAAACCTGTCATTGTCTTCCACAAATTCATGCCAACTATGGTTCAAAAATCTGACGGCATATGGTAGACCCAACCAGTGGTGTATGAGAAGGTTTTGTCACATATTATCAAGGCTTTCTGCCGATACACAACTTGTCCCTGTTAATTTGCTTTCTTTAATTTATCGGTCTAGTAATATTTATTTCTCTTGTGGCCCTAAGGGCTTCTTAAATGCTTATGATTACAAATTAATCTATTTCATTCTTTTCCTGTAGCATTGCTGCCCATTCAACATCTGTAGTTGTTATCTGTATATCGCCTTTGTATTTATTATGTAGGCCTTCACTTGGTTGTTGTTAGTTTTCTTTTTAAATTCAATGGGTTACTTATAATGCTTTGTTTTGCTGTAAGTTCATAATATATTTATGATTACCATTACCCTCATTAATTAATTACTGCTGACGATTACGATTCTCAATTTCACTGTCTTATCCTCACTGTCTACAGCAATATAGTTCTATCTTGTTTCAATCCAAATGACTCTTAAATTTTGATGTATGCTGACTTGGAAATTTGTTTTGTTTC
This sequence comes from Cupressus sempervirens, assembly GCA_028749045.1. NCBI lineage: Eukaryota > Viridiplantae > Streptophyta > Pinopsida > Cupressales > Cupressaceae > Cupressus > Cupressus sempervirens. Next base: position 1,098,656,854 of record CM053785.1, read on the forward strand.
TACAGATTTCCTTGACACAGGTGATCGCTGCTTTTTTCAAACTATATCATTTTGTTGCAATATATGGTCATAATATTTGTTATTCTCAAACCTCCCCAATCTTACAGGCTTTGTATATTAACAAATATGATCTCAACCTCCAACCTACGGCACCTTCCATTGACTTCAAATATGTTGTTCGCAGATTCTGTCTTGTTATGTTCGGTGAAGATTTTACTGTGAATTTGGTATCATCATAGACTTCAGATGCTATTGTGGAAGGTTATGTCTGACTTCTGACCCGATAATGTTGTATCTGAATGGGATTTGTACTTTAAATGATGTTCTTCCACAGCCGGTGATTGCCACATCTATATATTAATAGCTTGTATGTTATTTGTCTTCCACCTTAAAACCCTCTTCATTGTATTCAAATGTTAATTCAATGATACTATTTGATTCATATCTTTGCATTTGGATGTTGGATAGAAACAACCTTCAACAAAGGAACTCGATAGAAATCAATCCAGAGCATTTGCTATCATTTTTATCAACTGTATATTCACGTTTCTCTATCTCTGTTTGATACTGTTCTTGTATATGATTTGTGAGTTTCCAGAATCTCCAGCGATATCCTTTGTCATTATGAGATATGCATCAAACTTCCTCTTTCTGATTATCGCAGTCACTCCTTGTCAACTTCCATGACTTTGCTACTTTATATTATACTCATCATAATCATTTTCTATGATAAATCTGTTGTCTTAGATACATGCCATTTATATATCTAGGTTCCTTGTTCAGTCTCTCCTTCTATTTATTGAGCATAACATGAGACTATTACAACCGCTGTATATAAATACTCTTGAGGGTAATATAAAATATCCTCACTCTGTATTGTTTTTCTTTTTCATATTTGCCATTAATGACAAATAATATTTCCATCAAATATATATTAGTGCATAATAACAACACTTTTAAAATTGGTGTATAATATTAATTTTATAGTTGATCTCATCAAAATCCATGGGACATGGTGTGCAAAGAGCTTGGTTCGTATTGAAACTGTGATTTAAAACAAATTCATTAGCGGCTTCAACACTGTATCACAGTTAGCTGATATGCATTTTGGCAAGATTGTGTGTAAATTTTTTGCATCAACGTTTCGGATCAAACTCCATGATCCATCATCAAGACAAGAGAGTTTAGCATACAAAGAGATGATCGCGGCCCTTCCAAATTCTGTTGATGCTACCATTGCTTCTGCCGCTATTCTAATTATGATTTTTGAAAGTTTGGAAAGAAAGCTTAAGGGACAAAATTACAATTTTTTCCCAAGCTGATTCTTCATTGACTCTATTTTCGTCCTGGAATCAACCTCTAAGTGAGTCGTCAATTTGATGAGTTTTTTTTGTAGGTATTTGCAATGATGTTTCACATTTTTTGCCTTTGAGGGATTTTAATATGATTTTAGTGTCCTCTAAACACAAATTTATCATAAATTATGATTTTAATAAATTTGTCAACAATTTTTTCATAAATTAGGATTTGTTGAGGGAAAAAAGTGGCAACTCTGGGATTCAGCATTAACTGTATATAATGGGGGATTTTTCAGATTTACGCCTATATGGTTTATGTCTTGTTATTCTGAATGTTACCTTTTCAGAAAGATTAGTGGCTGTGAGGGTGAAATTTGTTTCAAATAAAAAGATCACTCATGGGCCCATTTTGAAAGTTATGCTAGTTCTTCTTAATGTTGGAAAGGATTTTGAGCATAACGGCGGAAGATTCATAAAAATTGAGAGAGAACTTATTATAATGTTGATGAATTACTGAGATTGGGTCAATGACACTGAAAAGTAGAACTAGCCAAGATAGAGAAAATAAAAGATCAAGGCTTTACCATATAAAGTAAACAATTAATTCAAAGCAGAAAAATGTTAACTTTTATTTTTATCTTTTAGGAAATCATTACACATATTTCAAACTTTCATCTAAATTTTAACATATGATTGGAATATCTTTTTCCAGAGCTCTTTTGATGTTTAGTGGGCTGTAAACTATCGTTGAAATTTTCTATCTCAAGAGCACTTAATTTATTGCTAACTTTTAAGTAAGCTGTGCTCAGTAACTCATAAACTCATTGGTGAAAGTTTGAAATGTTCTGAAAATGGCTTGTTTGCTTAATTTTTGATGTCTAAATGTTCAGGCAAACTTCTCTTCTCACTTAAAAGTTCGTCTTTCACTATATTTTTTTTTATTGTAGCTTTTAACTTTTCTCATTTTCTAATTTTCTGTACACCTTGTTAATAATTTCCAAGTTAGAAAGTCTTAATGCCTTACTTGATATTTTAGTAGGGGATGGCAAAAATGAAAGCAGAACCTGGGAAGGAATGCTTGGCACTGGTGATCTCACCCTCATTGGCATACTTATTTTTGGGTATCATTCCTCGAAGGATCGTATATCATGGATGAGCACCTTGCAAAGTCCTGATGAATTGCTTAGTAATGCATGGAAATTTATAAGTTGGATCCTTTGGGGTGAAAATGGCAATCAGTCAGAAAATCTTTCTATTCGTATCATTGCTCTTTCAACAATGCTACTTCAATATGGTCAATATGGTGTTCTTGAGGTGTGTGTATGATTACTATTTTCTCTTTTTAATTATATGTTGCTACAATTTTGTCATCACTTGTGATATTGGGGGGTCTCTTGCTTTCAAACATGTAGAACCTCCTTGTTAGTGTTGATGAACATTCAGATCAGCAAAAGCTTTCAAGAAATAGTGAAAGCATGGATGGAGAGTGGTGTGCACGTCTTCATCTCATGGGATTTTGTCTTCTTGCTCGTGCTCGCTTAGGACTACAAGAAAATTTAAAAGAAAAACAAATTGAAGAAGCAATTCACTGTTTTTTCAGGTATTTGTAATTTTTTGTCGCTTTTATGTGATATGCTTTTTTGATTTTGCATTAGCGCAAAGTACTCCTTTTCTTACTCAGCTAGTCTCTGTATGTAACTAGTTTTTAGGCTGGTAAATGGAAAATTAAAATTAAATTGTATTGTTCTTAAATTGATTATTTAGCTACATTATATTTTTGAAGGAATATTTAAACATGCCTAGCAAGACCCGATTATCTGTGCATTTAAAATAGTATTTATGCCAAACACTGCTTTATAGTGCTACAACTCATGCAAGGATTTGATGGCTATCTTCAAGAATATTAGCTCTGCGAAATTATATCCCAAGAAGCCTGCAACATCTTGGTTGTCTACAACAATCCTTTATAACCCTTGGCGTCATCTGAATACTTAATGCTATACCATAAGGGAGGTGATGACCTCCTTCACAGAGTGCGACTTTGTCTCCCATCTATCATATAAAAATGTGATAAGCCCAAGCATTATGAAACCTTGCAGTGAGGAGGTTACAGACTTTCTCCAACACCATGCGAAAAGTCCAAAAATAGAGTTGGTTTCCCTGCAATAAGGGAAAATGGATGCTGCATTAGAATGTCTTACCCACTAAAAATTAGTGGTAAAGTGGAAGAAATGAGTAGACCATAGCTACTCAAAGTACAAATATTTATCTGTTGTTTTATGGGTTCTCTCTTAGGATTCAATATTCTCAAAAGCATGGACTTAGGAACATTGAAACCTATAGGCATCGTGATCAGGCTGAATTTGGTTCAAATCTGATTTGATACATAACTTTTTTGGATTGGTTGCATCTGGACATTTTGGACTGCTTGTATTTAATTGATTCAGATTACAACTCACAATTTTCAATCCCTGGCAAAATGTGACTGCATTGAAAAATGTTTTTGGGCCTAAATGGACGTCGTTGTACAAAATAGTCTTGTGAGTTTTATAGCATGTAGCAGTGTTTTGGTATGCGCTAACTTCTTATAATTGTGGAAATAATTGTGCTCAGAAATTGAAATCCTGCACACCTTTGTATGCTTTTTTAATTCCATCTGCTCCAAAACAAAGACATGTTGATGGTGGGTTTTGAACTTGACGAACCTCTCTTTCATAATTGTGACGATTGTTTGATGGAGAATTTCGATGGTTTCAGAATTTCTAGCCATTCACAGCTCTTAGATCCCTTTACGGTGATGCTAGATGAAAATTTGACCCTACAATGTTTGTGGGTGCAAACCAGATAGAATGAAGGATTTTACTTTGTATCAATTTCTTGCTTTCAAATTTTGTCTTTGGGTGTAAAGTAGACCTTGTGAAACTTGGGGTCTCGCACTGCCCCCAAAACTTAGAAGTACCCGACCTCCGGGACGTCCCCACAATGAGTACATGGAGTACTCAAGTACCCCCACCTTCGCGATACCACAAACACGTTGCTTCCAAGATGGGTATTTGAATTTATATTTTTGAATGCTTCTATTGGGTATGCTATGTACTATGTTACTATGTTGAATATCCAATGGTTCTAGTTTGTGTTGCAATATTTTAAATCTGGTATGTTATACTGAAACTTCATTTGATACCTAGCATTTCAAGTTCTATATGTATAGTATACAACACTCTGCCCCATGCTGCTGTACCCTAACTATCCGCCTCCCACGGTCTTGAAATTGAGGCCTCTTGTCCCTTGTCCTAGAAACTCGTCCCAACTTCCCGACACGCCCAAGCCTTGGTGCTATACTGAGGAGACCTTTGCCGAACAAACTCGAATTGGTGCCCTTGAATCTTTTAAAGTTAGCCCCCGTGCAACTGTAACACATATATAGTCTCTTTTGGATTAGTTGGATTTCCTCTAATTTTTCAAATTTGGGCATATTTGGACCTCTACAAGAGATTGGAGATTTCTATGGATGGTACTCATTATTTCAAAGGATTCACAATTTAACACAATTCTAATTGGGAAACATTTAAAAATTGAAATTTAAGTGGCAGGGGAGAAAACTTGGTTAAAATCTGGTAGAATGGAAGGAACCCTTGGAAACTGAAGCTAAATCCATTGAGGAAACCAAAACCGAAAAGGTCAAGTGGGTGAAAGAACAGGGTGTCCTCATTTGCGATGAGGCGATGTGTGAATATGTCACTAGTACAGCACAACCCAAGGAAGTAACTACACACGGAAAAAAAAAGGTTTTATAGAGGTTCACTACTCCCTTAGCACAAGAACACTTAGAGGAGGCTACAACCTCATAATAATATGAAAAACAAAAAGATGTCCAAGGCAACACAAATGACCACCAACAACCATCAACACACTACTTGGGGATTCTTTAGGCTCCTCTGAAAGTAGATACGTTCATTTACTGCTTCTAATGGTCATTAAGCATACTTCACATGTCGGTAAAATCCATATTGTAGTCGACGGGTAGAGTTGTATCAGAAAGGGCGCTTGGTGGTTGAACCATCCCTTCGGGAAGGTATATGTGCATCATCTGAATGAACTATTGGATCACCATTATCATTGTAATCATTGTAATTGGAATTGCATACTGCTTATATGAATAAAGTATCTTGTTTTGCGTAACATTCTAATACTTTAATGCAATAAGAATCCGTTTACCTTGTATGATAAACATTTGGCGCCATTGCCAGTCGTACCGGGTATACAAGGGATGTTATGAAGATTAATGCCCAGTCTTGTTAATAAAGATAGGAATAAAATAAAAGACAAGGATGATATACACACAACACGGGAACCATTAATTTTAACACAACAGGCGAAGCATAGACAGAAGTTGCAGCAGTTTACAACGGACACCGAGGGGGTGAAGGAGCATTGACGGAGGGAGTGTAGTCACCTAACAGACTGAGGAGTGCCGAGGACTTGCCAGAGGAAACACTTCAGAGATTAATGCTAGTGGAAGAGACAAGGGAGGAGTTCTTAAACTTGTATACGCCAAGGGTAGAGAATCCAAATGGAAGAGAAGGATCCCGCACGACTCGAAGTGTTGAAGGAGCACAAGCGTGGGGTGTACTCTTCGTTGCCGATACACTTGACGAATGGATACAAGTAGAGAATCGAATGACTTCGCTTGAAAAAGATCTCTTCACACCGAACAATGCGGTTGTCCAAAGTACAATTGTTCAAAATAGCGTGGTTGTGCAAAACATGGGTATTGAGAACAACGCGGGTACACAGAACAACATAGGTATGCAACAAGTACCACAGATTCAAAAGAAATTAACGATGACAGAACCTAAGGAAAAATTACTGAAGTTTAATGGCGATGGGACGGGCGATCTAGTTAGACATTGTAAAACATGCGAAACATTTTGGACAACGAATGGTGCAATGGACCAGGATGACTAGGTCCGACAGTTTTTGATGACCCTACGAGGTGTAGCAATTGATTGGTTCTTGGATGTCGATCCCCTGAAATTAACTACATGGTCAAATGCCAAAAAAGAAGTCATAGCAAAATTCTGACTACTGAGGGTGATAACGAAATAATAGTAGAAATATACAGTACGAAATAGGGAAAGAATGAAACAATCCATATATATGCAAGAAGGCTGAAGGAGCTGGTGGGGAAAATGGAAAGCTAACCAATTGACGGGTTAAAGAAAAAGGTGGTTTGTTGCAGGGCTACAACCAACATTGAAGAAAAAGATGAAATTGTATCTTCAGTGTCATACACAGATGCATATAATCGGGTGATGGATTTGGAGAGTGAGCAAAAAACGAGCAAAAAGAAGAAAAACAAACTGTTGGACTTAAACGATTCATCTTTGGAAAGCAACAACAATCATGAAGAGTCAAGTAAGAAGGTTCGAGCATTGCAGAAGGACATGTTACGGATGATGGAGTTCAAAAATTTGAAAAAGAATCTAGACTCAACAAAAGGAGAGGAACTGTGGTGTACAGATTGTAAGGAGGGCCACACAAAGGGCTCCTGCTCAACGAAACAGTTTTGTGATATCTATCAAATTGCGGGACATTCCACCAAGGAACGCCCCTTCAATATGAAGATGAAGTGACACCAACAAGTATTGCTAACACAAGAAGTGTCCACCTTAGGAGCAGGAATGAATACAAACAATGATGCAAGCTCAGGAGGGTACCATAACAACAATTGATGCAGACGAGGTGGTAATAATAATAACAATAATGGGGGCTGAAGTCGGATACAATACAATCCAAGTGGACAACTGATGATATGATGTCATGCGTGCAACCTTTGGGGACAATTCGCTAGAGACTGTACCAAGAAGGAAACACCACAACTGTTATGTAGATGGTGTGGTCTGGGAGACCATGAGGATTTAAAATGCCTTAAGTAAGGGGTGAACTTGTTAAGTATAGAAACATGTGATGATGAGACATTAGCCATCACTTGCGAGCAAGCAAAGAAGGCAACATATCCAGATGTAGAAGAGGAAAAGAAAAGGTTGCAACAAGCGCGAGCGGAAGTAGAAAAAAAAAATGCAAGCCAAAAAATCACAAACAAAAGACACTGTCGACACCTCAAGGAGGAACCTGGCAAAACAAAATATTATACAACACATAATGCAAATGGAAGTTCCTATGAAATTGAATGACCTTACAATGCCTCAGCTATGGATTGCAATACTGAACATGACGACACTCTTGAAAGCGATAGGAAAAGATGGCAACGGAACGACTGCTTCAAACCTAATGCTACTTGCGCTCACCATGGGAAGACACCCTACAATAGTAGAAATGGGTATCCTTGGAACCATCCTCATGGACACAATCATAGATGGAGGATCAGGAGCAAATGTACTACCAAAAGATATATGGAAGAAGTTGGCGCAACCTACATTGTGGCCACGTACATTTCAACGACTCACTATCGATCAGCACAGGATCAAGCCTTTAAGGAACCTGATGGCGCAACTTGTAAACATCGGGACACAACCACTCTTAGTGGATTTCATGGTCATACCATTAAAAAGAAAAGGGTATGACGCCATCCTTGGATGGGGTTGGCTGGTATAGGCAAAGGTAAAACATGATTGGAAACAAAATACTCTGTTTATGGAAGGCAGAGGCCAGAGATTTATAATTGACCTACACACATAGATGGTAGGAGAGGAGGCAACATCGTTGGATTCCGAAGGCGGAGGAGATGATGAGGGGAAGAAAAGAATGGAACCTGGCGAAGAGGGAATATTGAGATTGGAAGGAGGGACTAATGATGATGACTTGGGCTCGATAAATGACCTACTCCATTGGCTGATGGAGGATTACGAGCTCTTTCTGAGCCGTAACATGTTAAATGTCGAGGATGGAAAAGAAAAGAGTGAATTTCCTAAGGAGAATAGAGAAGTGAAGGAAGGAGAAGCATAGATAGATGAAACGGTTGTGCACACGTTTAGAAGAAAAACCTATTAAATACAAAGGACCTATAGTAAAGACAATGAACTTAGGGGATGAAGCTAGGTGACTGAAATCCAATCCTACAAGCGACAATATTTAAAATATTGATGGAATATAAAGTCTTGTTTGCATGGACTTATAAGGACCTGAAAGGGGTATTGTTGGAATTATGTCTCCATCAGATACTACTGATAGGAGTAGTACCTATACGGAAGCGGCCGTACCGGATGAACAAAAGTTATGCCACACGGGTCACAAGATCAATCAAATGCTTGAAGTAGGCATTATTTTCAGGGTGTAGACGAGTGAGTGGGTATCTCCGATTGTGATATCTCTAAAGAAGGACACCACTTAGATAAGGATGTGTGTGGACTTTCGATGCTTGAGTGCAGTAATGATCAAGGATCCTTTCATGATACCATTCACTAATAGTATTTTGGAAAAAGTTGTGGGGCATGAAATCTATTCATTTATGGATGGATTCTCTAGATACAACCAGATAACCATTGCAGAATAAGATAGGCTTAAAACAACCTTCATAGTTGAAGATGGAGTATATGCCTACAATAGGATGTCGTTTGGATTGTGTAATGCTCTGACAACATTTCAGAGAATTATCTTGCACATATTCGATAAGATGTCAGTCAGGAATTTCAAGGCATTTTTTGACGATTGGTCAATTTTTAGTGCCGAGGACAAGCATCTTACCGCACTCAGGGAATGCATGGAATGATGCAAATAGGTGAGATTGACATTGAACCCGAAGAAGTGTAGATTCATGGTACCGCAGGGGAAGCTATTGGGACATATAGTATGCAAAGCAGGATTGAAAATGAATCCTGACAAAATTCGGGTAATCTTGATTATGCCACTGTCAACGGATGTAACAGAGGTAAAATCGTTCCTCGGACTTATTGGATATTACCGAAGGTTCATTAAGGGCTTTGCAAAAGTATCCTACCCGCTTGACAAACTAACCTGCAAGGGAAAACCCTAAAAATGGGATGCATAGAAGAATGAAGCCTTCGGAGGACCGAAAACAAGATTAGCTACAACACCCATCTTGGCTTATTCGAACTGGGATAAGGTGTTTCATGTCCATGTTGACCTGTCAAACTATGCAATTGGAGCAATGTTGGTACAAACGGGTGATCATGTATTGGATCATCCGACGTACTTTGTGAGTAGTCTACCATCTAGAGCTGAGAAGAATTACAGTACAACAGAGTAAGAGGCACTTGGAATGGTGTACATCGTACAAAAATTTAGACTTTATCTACTGGCGACTCCATTCATATTTTATGTGGATCAAGCACTTTTATATCTCATGAAGAAGCCGATCATTCAGGGATGGATAAGCAGATGGCTACTATTGTTACAGGAGTTTACATTCAAAATTGTGGTACAGCTAGGAAAACCATGTCTGCGCGGACCATTTGTCAAGGATCAGGAGAACCATCGGAGGGAGTTAATAACGATTTTCCTAACACAACTCTTCTAGATTGCCGTACTACCAACCTGGTTATGCAAGTATCGGGGAATATCTTTGCACAGGGCAATTTCTTGTACATGAAGGATGTTTACGATATGGGATAAATAGTTTAACGCATGCAGACAATAAACAAGAATATGTAACACAACAGTACTCCTTTTATTATTTGCATATATGCCGAAGAGATTACATAGTGCTTTTCATGATCATTACAACCATGATCCAAAGTCCATTCCAGACAGTGTACATATACCATTTCGAAGCGGTGACTCAAACGTCACGCGTCCTTTCGGATACTAATCTACCCGTTGGCTATTTTATAACTTTAACGACAACATGCTAACCTAACCGTCGGCTATTTTATAACTTTACCGACAACATCATCCCCCCAAAAAAGAAAAGTCCTCTTTGGACGACAATTACAAAATATCCACCCGTGCCTCTTTCTTTACTTCCAACTCCTGGGTACACTGAGCCAAGTGTCGCTTTACTGCCTTCAACTGGATGATCAACTCCTCTCGAGCTCTCAATGCATCCACTAAGACAGCTTCACGTCCAACACTTGCTCCAAGTGCCTCAAAGCGTATCACTCCTCTCGAAAGGCTTGCTCTGTTGTTCTCTCCACTTGTGGTACATAGACACTCCATGCATGCAGTAGCTCCAAGTCTCATCAAATGGTCATACTTCCCACGATTAATAACTGAAGTGATTGGGGGTCTAGGGGGCAACACCTCCGCTGCCAAGACCAAATTAGCACTCTCAAAGCCATACAAAATTTCATGGAATACACCATTTTTTTGATTTTCCTTTGATTCCATACTTTTTTAGCCAACTGCTTACGTTTTACTACCTTTTATGTCTTTCCTTTCCCTTTGGTATCATACGTTATTCATTTTGAACATTTTTGATTTGTCATCGTTTTTTTGGCTTGTTCAATTACTTGGCCCATACGATCGTCCAGGCTTTTACCATCCTCCAAGATAACTTTTGTTTCCTGCCCTTCTGTGCATGAATATATTCGTACGACAATGACCTCCTTTATGTGTTGCCTTACGATCGTATGTTTGTCTTTCCTGAGCCATACGATTCAATTCTCCTTGCTTTCACTGTACACTGTGTGACCACATTTTGTTCCTCGTGAGTTCCTGTATAGCGTTTATGTTTTCCTTGTGCTCTTATGCCATATAAAGACAGGCCGTATGGTGTTCAATCCTTGCCACCTATACGGTTTTTGTACTTTGCTTCTCTTTCCCATCGTGCGTCGTACGGTTATTGTGCTCTGTTTCCTTTCTCGATGTGCGGTTTTATGCTTTGTTTTCCTTGTTGCCAAATGTTTACCATATGGGGTAAATAGTTTAACGCATGTAGACAACAGACAAGAACATGTAACACAACAACACTCCTTTTATTATTCGCATATATGCCAAATAGATTACATAATGCTTCCAATGATGATTACAACTTTGATCCAAAGTCCATTCTGGATGGTGTACATATACCATTCCGAAGGGGTGGCTCAACCGTTGCGCCCATTTGGATACTAATCGACTTGTCGTCTATTTTATAACTTTACCGACAACATGCTAATCTACCTGTCGGCTATTTTATAATTTTACCGACAAAATCAACCCCCCCAAAAAGAAGTCATCTCCGGGCAACAATTACAAAATATCCGAGACAGATTAACAAAATAGGATAAATTAACTGACTAACTATAACAAGATAGATATCTTTTTGTCACACCACTTTCACATTCGTTCTGTACCTGCATCAAACTGGTCTCCAAAATACGTTGCATCTGCAGCCTTTGCTAACACAATACTGTTGCCTTAGTCGACCTTGATAGCCGCTCGTGCCACTTTCTCTGCTTCCAACTCCTGGGTACACTGAGCTAAGTGTTGCTGTATTGCCTTTAACTGGATGATCAGCTCCTCTCGACGTGGAAGTCTCATGTGTCAGGAGCACTTGTTGATGCCCTCTTGTTTTCATATTGAAGGGGCATTCTTTTATGGAATGTCCCATAATATGACAAATATCATAGAATTGGTGACAAATATCACAGAATTAGTTTTTCAGACAGGACCCCTTCATGTGACCTTCTGTCTTGCATTCTATGCACCATAGCTCATTTCTCTTCGTCTCTTTCTGCATATTCTTAAATTTCTTCATCATTCTAATCATATCCTTCTGGAGAGCTTGGACCTTCTTGCTGTCCTTTTCATCACCACCGCTATCTTCTTCCGAAGATGCATCATTTGAGTCGAATGAGCTACTTTTTTTCTTTTTCGTTTTCTGTTCACTCTCTAAGTCCGTCGCTTGATTGTATGCTTTAGTGTATGATTATGGCGACACAATCTTCATTTTCTTCTTTAACTCTAGGCATAGTCCTTCAATGAACCATCTTTTTTTCAGCCCATCTGCCAGCTTACTTTCCATTTTATTTATTAATTCTTTTAGTTTTTCTAGCATATGCACAGATTGTTTCATTTTTCCCTTGCTTTGTGGTGTATATTTTTGTTACGATCTCATTGTCGTCTCACAGCAATTGAAACTCGGTGATAAACTCCTTTTTAACTACTGCTCAGGAAGTTAATTTTTGGGGATCGATATCAACAAACCAATCAATTGCTACACCTGTCAGGGTTGCTGGAAATTGTCAGACCCATTCATCTGTGTCTGTTATGCCATTCGCTGTCCAAATTGTTTCGCATGTCTTACAATGTCTGATTGGATTGGTCGTTCCATTACCATCAAACTTTGACAATTTTTCCTCTAGTCCAGCCATTACTATTCGAGTTGGAGGTACTTGTGTACTTGTGCTGTTTTGCACTCCTGTGTTGTTCTGCACACCCGCGTTGTTCTGCACACTTGCATTGTTCTAAATACCCGTGCTTTTTCGGACATCCGTGCTGTTCTGAACACCCACATTGTTCTGTACACCCGCGTTGTTCTGTACATCCGCGTTGTTTTGAACACTTGCATTGTTTTGGATAGTCGTCTTATTTCCAACAGCCGCATTACTTGGTGAAAAAGGGTCTTTGTTGAGCGAAGTTGTCTGTTCTAGAAGTGTATTGTGGATGAAGAGTTCACTCCATGCTCGTGCTCCCTCGACACTCCAAGCCGTGCCAGTTAATTCCCTTCGGTCTAGATTCTCTTCCCTTGGCGTATACAGGTTACGAAATTCCTCCCTTGTTTCTTCCACCAAATTGAACTGCTGTCGAGTCTCTTCCAACAATTCCTCAATGCTTCGGTGTCCATTGACAATCTACTGAAATCTCTGTCTGCACTTGACTTCTTGTGCCAAAATTAAATTCCCTTGCGCAGTACATATTTCATCTTTTTCCTTTAGCTTATTCTTATTTTTGTTAAGCTGATTCGACATTAGACTTCATTCCTCTGCCTTCGTTCTAGGTCCATGAGGCAATGACGCCAAATTTTTACTTTATGGGGTAAATAGTTTAATGCATACAAACAATAGAGAAGAACATGTAACACAACAACACTCCTTTTATTATTCGCATATATGTCGAAGAGATTACATAGTGCTTCCAATGATGATTACAACCTTGATCCAAAGTCCATTTTGGATGGTGTATATATACCATTCCGAAGGGGTGACTCAACCGTTGCGCCCATTTGGATACTAATCTATCCGTCAGCTATTTTATAACTTTACTGACAACATGCTAATCTACCCTTCGACTATTTTATAATTTTACCAAAAACAAAGGACTAGACGAACGACACATGGGGCCAGATACAACTGCGCAAAAGATACTTCTGGTAGGGTTATGATGGGCAACTGTGCACAATGATACCAGGGAGTGGGTTGTTGCGTGTGATTCATGTTAAAGGATTGGAAAACTATTGAAGATGAATTTCATGCCTCTAAACCCTTCATACGTGTATGAATTATTTGAACGATGGGGGTTGGACTTTGTCAGACCCCTCAAGGTAAGTAAAACTAGGAGATGCAGGTACATTGTGGTAGCGACAGAGTACCTTACCAAGTGGGTAGAAGCGTGGGCCTTACCAAACAACTCTGCAATAAAGACGGTGAAATTAATTTACAAGTAAATCATCATAAGGTACGAAATCCTGCTACAGTTGACAAGCGATCGTGGGGGACATTTCGTCAATCACATCATCCTTTTATTGACCACAGAGTTTATTTGAGCCCGTACTATCCAAGAGTAAATTGACAAGTGGGAGCTTCAAATAAAATCTTAGTTGGAGTGATTTATAAATCCTGTGTACTTGAACGAGAGGATTGGGAAGAAAAGATACCATCGATGTTATGAGCGTTCCGTACTTTATACAAGGTAACCATGGGACATTGTTTCAGTTGATGTATGGACAGGAAGCCGTGGTACCAGCAGAATTCATGGTACCAAGTTTAAGGATCGCGATTGAAAACAAACTAGGAGAAATAAAAAGTCAGAGGGAAAGATTGTATAATTTAAACAAACTTGACGAACGATGACTGAAGACACAATGAGCCACTGAAGTTACACAGTGTAAACGTAAGGCATGGCATGACAAACACTTAAAGCTCAACAAATTTCAACCAGGGAAACTAGTATTGAAGTACAATGGGTGCAATGAGATCAAACCAGGAAAATTTAAAGTAAAATGTGTCGGGCCATATAAAATTCGCAAAGTCGGCGATAATGGAGCAATAAAACTATGGATGCTCGACATGTAGGAAGTCCTTGATGCAGTGAATGGGTCAAAGTTGAAAGTCTACCATGAAAGAAATAACGTGCCTCTGCACACGAGCAACTCAGACGGTATAAAAATAATTACAAGTAATAATGTATATATGTAAAATAAGTAAATGTAAATAGTTATGATAAATATGTGCAAAATAAGAAGTCAATAGGGAAAATTATAATAGAGCAATGACAAAATCATAGCAAGTAGGATATTTTGTAAAGCCACCGTACGACCTCGAAAATTAATCAAACACACCCTATTGGAAGAAAGCGGACACCATACGGTCAAGGGGATGGCTTACACATTGGTTATATTATGAGGGCCATACAAAAGAATACTATACGGACCTACATAAGGAATATAAGCTATATATACCATATGGTATCAACAAGAAAATACCAATTGTGAATACTGTACAGTCAAGGAGAGAGGGTTGAGATCAAGAGAAGTTTGATACCACATGACAAGAGAAGGAAAACGCAGATATTGCGTGCAGTGAAATACCTACGGTATTTAATGCCCACCAAAAACACACCATAAGGTCTTGACAAAAGAGCATAGAACAAAAACATGTGCCCCATATGGTAAAAGTATTGAAGTAGGTGAGTAGAGAAACTAACTACCATACACCGTACGGTCAATAAAAGAAGCCATCGTGGAGAAGCCAAGTATCGTGCAAACATTACAGCATGGTCATCATAGTACCCATTCATACCGTATGGGTAGTTCAGGAAAAGAGTAAGAAATACACCGCAAGACAAGTTAAAAGAGACAATATAGTACCTTATAGCAGTGAAGAGAAGGGATCATTGTATGGCCTTAGGGGAGGACACCAATAGAGGATACATATTGTATATGTTGTACAATCAGCCAAAGGACCATTGTGAGGAAACAAGAAGAGCAGAAAATTGTATCGTACGACAAGCACAAATAGGAGAATACAATACGGTTGAAAGGAAGAATAGAGTGGAACACCATATGGACTTGCAGTTAGTGTAAACCATATGCAACATTCAGAACATTATACTGCTATACCATATGGATCTAGCAAAGTAATCATGAGATTAAAAACCAAACAGTCATGTGATTGATAAAGGAGCATATAGAGTAAACATTAGCAGGCACACAATTAAAGAATACCTCTTACGGACATATAAAATCTGCAAAATATAACCATATTGTGTGGCATTGGAAAAAAAGAGAGGCTAGACAAAAGGAAGTTGCAAACCATCATCCACAAATCATCGTACACTATACAACCAAGTCATGAAATAAAGTAGTATGGACGCAAGTGTAGATGCAAAAATAAAGTGAGGATTAAGGAGGCCATACAATTGTTGTACGGAGAAGTCCAACAATTGACCCAACCGTTTTTTGTCTTCTGCACAAAAAGACAAGGAAAGTGACAATATGCATTTAGCCAGAAAGAGGGCTTGGAAGAAGAAAGTAGAAGAAGATTCATCAAGCAACACAATGAACATGAATGCATAGTTTCTGCCATCGGGTGTACGTATTGCAGGCAATACAAGCAAAAAGAAAGCAAGGGCACATTTCGCTGCAATTGAGCATCTCACACCTCAGAATGTGACTTTTGAGGGTTTGAATGGGCTGGAGTGTAGAAAATGGTGGCAGGAGGCCCCAAATGATCACTTTGCTAAGGACAACATATGGAGGGCATAGGTGGAATGGGTGTTGCAGATGTCAATATTCTACATTCGTGATTTCGAGGGTTTTCTCTGAAACATGCTGGAAACCTATGACAAACTCTCGCGAAATGCTCATTTTCTTATCTAGGACAGTATTTGGTGATATCTTTTAGAGCCGTAGACTTCACTAGGGTATTTGGCATACTAGGTCAAGCACAGGGACGAAGGGAAATCAATAACAAGCCAAAGAAACTCGATCGGAGATTTGAGGAGCAGTTGGTAGAATTAGTATGTCGAAAATAGTCGGAGGCAGAAACGAAGCCTTAATGGATTCTTTGAAGGGAAGAGGATTGAAGAAATCTGATGTTCTAGAAGGACATTGGCATTGTTTGACGGACTTAGTGAAGAGTAGACTCACCAGTTCAAGTAGGGCATCAAACATCTCATTTTTGCAAGTGACCATAATGGTATCATGAATGGCATAGTATATGACTGGGCATCCTTACTGGCCGAGTGCATGTAGGAGTTCATGATGCTGCAACACAAGACGTTTTATATGCTGCACTACGCTATCGGCCTATTCCTTGATGCTACTAAACAAATGATACCCAATGATAGGTTGGAGATCAAGCCAGGTCTGACAGAAGTAGGGGAGTCTCCAATCATGCAATGGAAACATCTAGATACTACCAGAGGGCAAAAGGCCATCGGGTAGAAGAGGATGTGATAGGAAATGGAGAGCTCTGACCACGGGAACACGGACAATGGGAGATAGGACACATCTTCCAAGGATACTGATGACTCCAATGAGGAAGTCGAGAACGAGGAGGATGACGAGGAAGTCGAAGTTATCACAACATGGCTACTACTATTTTCGCGGTCCCTCACAGCTACCTCTCACTCGAACTTAGTCCTTGCAGGTGTACACATTCCTGGTTTCAGGCAGTTTAGGAAGCCTGTAGTCATGACTCTGGTCACTGTAGTAGCTAGACAAGCAACATGGCCCGCATCCTAACCATCAAGTTGGCCAACATCATGAGCACCTTTAGGTGGTACTGGGCTTTTAGTTGAGACAATAGTACTAGATACAGTCGTATCGGTGGTAGCAATGGGGTTACCTAAAGGGGTTGTCCCAGAGACTTTGCCAGCCGCACTAGAAGTGCAGATTGAGATACTTATAGCCGATGATGAGATAGACACTCGGGAGGGAGTGATGGAGATGGAAATGGGTGAGGGTTTGAGGACACCTGGTGTTCACTTGGATGTAGTGGGTTCGAACACGGTGGTTATGGTGGATGCAACGTTGTTAGCAACGATGGTAGAGGAGCTGAATAGATAAAGTAAATCTCAGAGTTTGAGCATGTACTTGAGTACAAGGTTTAACTGCATACCAACACCACAGGCGATAGGCATTCTCACACCTGTGCAGGAAGTAGCCCCAGAAGGAGATCTTGTAAGCACGTTGGTGGAGGAGAGTCACTCGATGTAGATCGATGGGATACCACACTTCTCTACGGAGAGCACTGCTGAGCGAATGGTTGAGGCAGTGAAGATGGCTATGGGCATCGAGCAGCCTAAAGTGGGGCCAGATGCATCGATGGGAGAGGGCGTGGAGGCATTTATTTCTGATATGGGGACTTGGGCTTGTCGAGTGGTGGCCCCTACATAAACACAAGCCGTGGATTGAATGAAAGGAGTTGGAGCACATCGTATCCCTCATGAGAGTAGGGTGCCCAGCTGGCTTTTTAGTATGCTTTAAGGAGTGCGGGTGGCCCAGAGTCAAAACTTCAGAGATGCATAAGGATTGGGCCAATATGAGAGAGATGGTTGGTGAGAGCCGCATAGAGGCTCTGACTCAGGAGATAGTCCAGTTATATAGGGATGCTTATTATACCCTTCAAAGGAGCTAGGCGGACTAGGCAACAATAGAGAGGGCTCGGGAGGAGTCAACTACTAGGTTAGTAGTGATGAAGTACGAACTAGTTTTAGAGAAGGCAACGTGGGAGTCAGAGAGAGCAGCCTGGGAATCCGAGAGGACAACAATTTGGCTTTGTAGAGTTAGCTATGGCAGGTGGCAGCGGAGAAGGAGAAGGAACTTGGAGAGATTGTTGAGATGATGCAAACAACCTTGGATATTCAGATGGAGGCTGAAGTAGATTTGAAGGTATGAACTGAGCAAGTGCGTAAGCTACGAGGGGAGTTGAACAAGCTTAGAGCAAAAATGTCTGCCACACTAGGGACATGTCCCTCTTCCTAATTGTCTAAATCTTGATGTAATTGGTGTTTGAGTTATGTTTTGAGTTTAAGATTTTGTAGTCTGAAGATGACTTTATTTTTTGTGGGGGATGATGTTGTCAATAAAATCCATATTGTAGCCGACAGGTAGAGTTATATTTGAAAGGGCGCGGGACGATTGAGTCACCCCTTCAGGAAGGTATATGTATATTGTCCGAATGAACTATTGAATCATCATTATCATTGTCTTCATTGTAATTGGAATTGCATACTGCTTATATAAATAAAGTATCTTGTTCTGCATTACATTCTAATACCTTAATGCGATAAGAACCCGTTTACCCTGTATAGTAAACATCACACCCAACAAATCTTCGGAAGTTGCTCATTCTTCCATATGATTTGATCTTTCATTTATATTATCCACAAGCTCAACTTACTTCTCCAAGTCAGCCATGATGAAGAGTATGTACAAGAAAATGTGCGACAGCGACATAAGCCAACCCCTAATACTTTGTGGTGGAAGGAAATTATAAGAAAACCAAGCCAATTAATAGATGCGACGTGAAACTCATTAACACACTTGTCCAAGCTAGTGCAAAACCCTTATTGACGTCCAATTTAATAACCTAAGAGTACTAAATCATCGGGAAACATTATGTAGCCCACAAAGGAACATTATATGGAATTAAAACATATCCTAGCACCATTCATACATGCAATCATGCCCAAATTATTACTGAGAAATAATTGATAAATTATTAAATATATTAATGAATGATCAAACAGAACATTGTAAAGGATTTACAAGAATACAATAATATAAAGTTTCTAATAAAAAATCGAAGAAGCTTGTAGAAACGATTTTATCTACATATTTTACATAATATATATAGAAGATAACTATTAAATAGAAATATTATACTATTTTCCCCCAATGGTCAATCTGTCGACAACACCATGCTGCCCCCTGAATTTAGTGAACTTATCTTGGCCGAGGGGCTTGCTGAGAATGTCTGCAGTCTGACTCCTAATTGGAACATACTACAACTGAGCAAGCATGTTATGCTTGTTCAAAAGACTTTATTTTAGATTTCATCTCCGAAGGATGAGATATTGTAATGACCCTACTCAAATTTGATCCCAAAATGTTGATAAAGGTTCAAGAAAACACTTTGCATACAAGGGTCATATGACTGATATAAAATTTCAGTTTGCTTTTGTGGCTCTTTTCTTCACTTAGCATCAATAAGAATGCTTGCAAGAATACTCTGAATTGACTAAACAATGACCTAACATGAATGTGCAACTTATTTTGGCAATATTCAATGCATATATGTGACTGAAACTACTTGCAATATGCAGTTACAGCAACTAGTAATTTTGACAAACACTTGGAATGCAAAATTATAACATTATTTGTGCCTAAAAAAAAAAAAACCTACAACAAATTGACATTTTGTCAAACAATTGGCATGCAAACTAATAAGCTGATCATGAATGATAAATACATATTCAATTACACTATATCAGACCAGCAACTTATGTCTCCTTTATTGCACATAAAATGTCAACTACAATGGTAGTATGAAATGGCCAAGACTCTTAGCTTACATCCCCATGAATAATGTTTAAATCTGTTACAACTTTCACGTACAACCTTACCTCCTAATATGCATCTAAATGATAAGAACAATGCATGTAATATCCAAAGGGATTACCTGATTGTAGATGGCTATCATAATTTTCTCCAATGCTGCCTTTCTGCTTTGCATTTTTTGATTTGCTTTTTCACTTGCTTTTTTTCGGATCTGCTTATTCGCTTTGTTTTTTCGAACTGCTTTTTCAGATTTGCTTTTTCGGACAGCTTTTTTGGACTACTTTTTTGGGCTGCTTTTTCGGGTTTGCTTTTTTCGGACTGCTTTCAAAAACTCAAACCCTCAGGTAGTCTGAGTATTCAAATTAAGCTCAACTTGAAATGGCTAGATACCAATTCCAAAGTGCAACCCTTCAGAAGGTCTTTCACTTCCTCAGTTATGCAATCTCTTGAGAGTTATCGTTCTTAAAGATTATGCTGAATATTTGCAGACCTGGATGGTGCCACAAATGCTCAAAGAGAATGGTAGTAGAATCGTCAATTCCCGTCTGTCCAAATGAGAAGCCAAGCCCTCTATTTATTTACTTTTCTAAGAAGTTAGTAAGGACTTCTAGAAGCATCCTTTTCTAAGAAGTTACTAAGAACTTCTAGAAACATCCATTATAAAATCCCATTATAATGCACTTTAATAATAAATAACTTTATAAAATAAAAAGTGCAACTCAATTTAGAATTATGACATGTAGGCCCAATATAAGAAGTAATGATAAAATATAAATAATATCTCCAAGAGCATAATAAACCATCCAATCCCCAAATAATCGCCAGAATGACTCTCTCATCACAACCACCTGTCTACGAAAGTCCGTGATAGACTGATCTGGCATGCAAAACGATGCGAGCCAAAACGGGGACATTACAGTCCGCCCTTCTTGAAATTGCTTGTCCCCAAGCAATGGCCGAAGAACAAACCAGTCAATCCACCTGGATCCCAAATGTAGTTAGGAACCATACTATTGTCAGTCAACGTAGGCTCTAGCGACAACCTCTGAAATATAACCAAGAGGAATCCATGAATGGATCGTGAACCACTGCGCAACTGAACTCCAAATCCACTACTGCCACAGTCAAAAACCCACGAGACACAAACTCTCAAAACATCAAAACCCAAGTAGAGTGACCAACTCAAACTGCCAACAGCATCCACACAACCCACCATGTTATGCGGAATACACACTCGAACTCTGCTACAATGGTGACCACTCCCGTATGAAACTGCACCAAATACAGAGAATCCACACACTGTACACCTACTGCAATCAACACAACTCTGCAAATCACTGGCCACTGTCTCATAACCATAACTCCCATGCATCCTTGATGGCGAATAGTCATCACATGATAGATAGCAAGAACTACAACCCAAACCAAATCTGACGGCTATCAAGTTCTCAACACCTGGATCCAATGCAAACTGATGAACAAACCCTACAGTATATTGCTGATTAAAAGAACCAACCTCAGTCGATAGCTCGCCATACACAGGTGATGCAACCCACTACAGCTGATCACTAACCAAGCTAGAACTAACTCCTACTTCTGAAGATATTGCCAAGGGAGTAGTGTCACTAGCAGGAATGATGCCAACTGCCGGCTCACCAACATCACACATGATCTCTGATACAACATCACTAGTCTCCTGGCCATCCGTAGTAGAGACCACCAGCAAGTCAAACATACCACCATTCTTAGCTGCAATGTCCAACTCAACTGAACTTGCCTCCAGTGGAAACAAACCAAAAATGCCAATACTGGTATCGAGGACAGATATATCCTCATCTCTACTTTCTCTATCAACCTTGACCATGGACATCCTCGAATCACCAGACACCGCGGCCTACGATTGTTCAGAATTTGGTGAAGATTGAAGTCGCTCTAACTCCATGGTCACCTTAGCCAAATGAAAATGTGACTCCTCGAAAGCCAACTGTGTACTCTCAAGGAACTCAAAAGTCACCTCGAGCTACTAAGTAAGCTCACTCACCTCATCTTCCTTGACCAATAATGCGTCATATGCTGTATTGCCCCACTCCATAAGATAATCTCTGTCGGCTACCAACTACATATAATTATGTCTCAGAATCCGGATAGCCTCCCATAAAGAGTGGATCTCTATCAAGGAAAGATAACTGCTTCGCCGCTCATCACTAGTAGGAGAACCCCATCCATAAACTGCTAACAACTGATGAGCTACATCGAAATGCTCGCAAACGATAGCAATGTCTCGCTCACTAACTCTCAGCTGACTAGACACATGATTGTGATGATTGGTCAAACTCCTATACTCTACCCCTGGTACACTGTCCAAAGGAGTAACCTCAAATTAGCTATCGTCCGTAATACTGCCATCCAAATCCAACTGCTGTACTCGTATCATCAAACAGAGTGACTGAAGCATCAACATAAACCTCTGTTTCAAAGGAACCCACTGAAGAGACTAAGTCCTCGACACTATCAACAACATTCCCCTGGATGTCATCTGTAATAATTAGATCCTGGGACTCTTCTGTAAACTCTGTCATATCTGAGAGATCATCAACCCATTTCAACAAGAATGGTCGACTGGATACATGAACAATGCCCAACACAAGTGTATAAAAACTAATTCGAGCATCAGACAAGTTGCTAGCATGGATGGGAACTTCACCTGGTAAACTACTAATCAAATCCATGATGGTGCAACAGATACTATTACCAAAAAATGATAGACATCTCCAATCAAAACATTCCCAAGTACTAAGATAAGGATCCCAATAACTAATCCATGAACAAAAATCAACTGGCAACTCAAGTAAACTCCTCACCTGAGTAATGTGAACAATACCAATTGACTTCACGCACCTGTCTACTGTACCCACTACAATCTCTGAATCCAGAGTGTGAATGCTAGACATACTCATATCATCATCAGCATGTGACCCGACTATAAAAGAAAACTGAGTCCCTGCCATATGCGCTAACTCTTGAACTGAACTCACCTCGAGACGAAGCTCGTCCGCATGTCTCTCAGAATCTTGGAGAGCCAACTGAGTATACATCAAGGAATTTCGAGTATCCTCTAGCTCATGAGAGAATTGGTCGACCTCCTCTTCCTTCTTCAATGCATCTGAATAGATCCCCACAAGATTAAGGAGATGATCGCGATCTGAAAGTAGGTGTATGTAGCTTACCTTCATTGCTTCCATGCCTTCCTTGATCTGTTGTAAGTCATCACGAGAAGAACCTGTTGTGACTCCTTTCTGTCTCTTCTGTAGTTGAATCATCCAAATGTGATTCTCGATCAATCCACGCATCCTATCATGATGAGATAAAGCCGCGACAATATCCTTTTTCTTCGTCTTCAGCTGGCTTGCCAAAACACGTGAAGAACTACTAGCCTCTATCTCATGCAAAGAAGCATCGAACTGTGCCTGATACTCATTTTTTGCAAAGTCCTAAATGCTCACTTCTGATCAACCGTACTATCCTCAAACATGATAGTATCCTCAACTGCTGTAGCTTCATCTAGCCCAAGTGTACTGGAATCACAATTTGTGTCAATCACGCAGTCCAGTGTGCCTATAATATCACCTTCTGATGCAATTGGCTCAACCTGCACAACATCTGTAACCACTTCTGCCTGTGAAGATCATGCAGATAAACCATTACCTGAAGATGTGCTAATGTCTCCCTGTATCGAATCAGCATGTCTGTTAAACTCCTCATACAAGTTTCTACCTGTCATAGGAAATGTACTTCGATCCTTAGGCCTATCAATCAAGCTCTTTAACCAAGTACATGCCATAGGTGACACATTCCTCTTTTTTGTCCAAACCCACCATAAATCTTCTGCCACAAGTTCAGAAATTTCATCCTCCTCAAACAAGATTGTGAACACGATGGAGTGCATTGATGCTAATACACTGTTGGGATGAAACTCATCCATAATATTCCAAAATGTGTTAAACATCCTACGAATGTCACCGATACAACCTATTGCTAGCATAATGTTTTCAAATCTACACCTTGCAAATACTTAAAGTAATCTTGCCCTTTTTGTGAAATAAGGGTCACGGATGTTGTCCAACTTTTCGAAGCTTTTTACCATGGCGTGAAGTATCTCTCTCATAATCTGATCGTCGTAAGAATTAAGGCCAGCTATTATCCTCATGATTTCTTTAATGCAAGAGAGAGCTATAAGTCTTATCACTTCATCATGATATCTCAATAAGCAGGGCTTAACCAACAAACCAAATGCTGGAGATAAAGCTGTTTGCATAGCATCGGGTTTTGACTGATCAATCTTGCCTAAATAATTTTCCAACTCCTCCAAAGTTTTTAGAAGGTCCTCTGTTTGCTGAAATGGGCAATCTAATTTCTTCTTTGCATTGTGCATTCTTTCTTCCAAATTTCTGTCTTCTGTTAACGCCATACTGATAATTGAATTCATTTTGAAATAACCTAGTCAGGCTGGGAGGAAACCGCTCTGATACCACTCTAATGACCTTGCTCAAATCTGATCCCAAAATGCTGATAAAGGTACAAGAAAACACTTTGCATACAAGGGTCATATGACTGATACAAAATTTCAGTTTGCGTTTATGGCTCTTTCCTTCACTTAGCATCAATAAGAATGCTTGCAAAAAGACTCTGAATTGATTAAACAATGACCTAACATGAATGTGCAACTTATTTTGACAATATTCAATGCATATATGTGACTGAAACTATTTGCAATATGTAGCTACAACAACTAGTAATTTTGACAAACACTTGGGATGCAAAATTATAACATTATTTATGCCAAAAAAAAAAAACCTATAGCCAATTGACATTTTGTCAAACAATTAGCATGCAAACTAATAAGCTGCATGAATGATAAATACATATTCAATTACACTATATTAGACCAGCAACTTATGTCTCCTTTATTGCACATAAAATGTCAACTACAATGGTAGTATGAAATGGCCAAGACTCTTGGCTTACATTTGCATGAATAATGTTTAAATCTGTTATAACTTTCACCTACAGCCTTACCTCCTAATATGTATCTAAATGATAAGAACAATGCATGTAATATCCAAAGGAACCTGATTGTAGATGGCTGTAATAATTTTCTCCAATGCTGCCTTTCTGCTTTGCTTTTTTTGATCTGCATTTTCACTTTCTTTTTTTCAAATCTGTTTTTTCGCTTTGCTTTTTCGAACTACTTTTTTGGATTGCTTTTTCGGACTGCTTTTTTCGAACTGCTTTCAAAAACTCAAACCCTCAGGTAGTTTGAGTATTCAAATTAAGCTCAACTTGAAATGACTGAATACCACTTCCAAAGTGCAACCCTTCAGAAGGTCTTTCACTTCCTCAGTTATGCAATCTCTTGAGAGGTATCTTTTTCAAGGATTATGCTGAATATT
This sequence comes from Cupressus sempervirens, assembly GCA_028749045.1. NCBI lineage: Eukaryota > Viridiplantae > Streptophyta > Pinopsida > Cupressales > Cupressaceae > Cupressus > Cupressus sempervirens. The sequence goes on from CM053785.1 coordinate 1,098,682,290, forward strand.
TGCAGACCTGGATGGTGCCACAAATGCTCAAAGAGAATGGTAGTAGAATCGTCAATTCCCGTCTGTCCAAATGAGAAGCCAAGCCCTCTATTTATTTACTTTTCTAAGAAGTTAGTAAGGACTTCTAGAAGCATCCTTTTCTAAGAAGTTACTAAGAACTTCTAGAAACATCCATTATAAAATCCCATTATAATGCACTTCTATAATAAATAAGTTTATAAAATAAAAAGTGCAACTCAATTTAGAATTATGACATGTAGGCCCAATATAAGAAGTAATGATAAAATATAAATAATATCTCCAAGAGCATAATAAACCATCCAATCCCCAAATAAACGCTAGAATGACTCTCTCATCACAACCACCCGTCTACGAAAGTTCGTGATAGTCTAATCCGGCACGCAAAATGATGCGAGCCAAAACAGGGACATTACAGATATTTTTTGATAGGTCCAGATTTTCTAATTTTCTCCTATTCTTGGGTACAATTGACTATTAGGTGAGGGCTAGCAGACGAGGAAAAATAAAAACTTGTTTCTTTGAAATAGCAAACATTATATATTTTGTCACATAAGAATGACATCTGTTTTCGGGTGAATTAATCTTTTGAGTTAAATAATTGCAAATGTTTTCTACTAACCAACTTCTGGTTATGAAGTTCTTTAATATTCTTATCTTGTCTCATTTGTTTGAATTAGTGCATAAATTGTGAACAATTGTAAATAAAATTCCATTGGGTATATATACTTATTCTAAAAGAAGTAAATAAAATATAGTGAAATTCTATACTTAGCCAGTATCAAATTCTAGTTGTTTCTAAATTTATTATTTAATAAACTTTTTTGTGGAAAGGGCTGCCTCTGGAGAAGAGGCCAGTCAAGCATTGCAGGAGCTGACCGTTGACACAGGTTTAGAACATTCAGGTATGATGCCATTGAACTCACTGTATTGGCTGATTCATTTATCCTGTACTAATTTACTTAGAAAATTGTATTCATCTTATTTTACACATTATGATATTCTTCTACAGGTCTCAATACGACAGCTGGTTGGAAGCTTCACTATTTTGAATGGGTGATGCAGATTTTTGACCAACAGAACCTGAGTGCTGGTGCATGTCAATTTGCTCGTGCAGCATTGGAGCAAGTAGATGAAGCTCTTGGGGTAATGGATCAACTTGATGATGATACTTCACTGGAAACTGCATCTAACATCAAAGGTCGACTTTGGGCCAATGTTTTCAAATTTTCAATGGATCTCAAACAGTATAGTGAAGCATATTGTTCAATAGTCTCAAATCCTGATGAAGAGAGCAAGCTTATTTGTCTGAGACGGTTTATAATAATGCTTTGTGAAGATAAGGCAACTCAGGTATTTATTATTGTTATAAACATTCTCCTAAGTTAAAGCAAAGGATCATGTAAGTGAACTAGCTCATGTTTATTCCAGCAGAATTATCTTCATGATTTGTGTAGAAAAACCTTTGTTTGGTTTTTTGATTGCACTAAAATTGGCAGTTACGAAAAATTTCTAAGAATTATTGATGGTAATATAAAGGATATATAATGCTATGTCTGGGACCTATTTTGTTGTTATATGAAGACTTTAACCCATGATGAAGAATATTCGGGTTTCATGTACAAACTATCTTTGGAACCAGGACTCTAGGTACATGCATTGAACATTGTTTACGGTTATGATCCATGTTATGTGGCATGTCAGGGATACAGATGGCAGTGCCCCTCTCCCCACCAAGTTGCTTGATTTAGCAAATTAGAGCCAACTACAAGTACAACTATAAATGGCTGGTATGGGTGTTGGGTATGTGGATACAAGAAAAGTTTTTTTTGGGGGTCAGGTTGTTCTATACAAAGAGCATATACAAAAATCTAAATGTTTGCAATCTTAAAATAAAAATTAAGTTCAGAATACCACATTATATCATATAATATACAAAAGTACAATAAAACTGAAAACTAAAAGTACTACTTTAATGTTATTTTATCAAACTTGAATTTTTATGATAAATTTTTATCTTTCACAACTAAAATATAATTTTAAAATCTTCCATCTCAAGATAGTATTGTAATGTTCAAATTCTATGTTACTGGTTAATGTTCAGGTTTGGGTTCGTGTAAATGTTTGAGGAACTGGTTTGCTGGTAGGGTAAATCTCATCTTTTATGATTGCTAGGGTAAGTCATAGACTGACCAAAACACTTCTGAAGTGGAAAAGTTATGATGACACCAAATATTACCTTGTTTTGTACTTTGCTGAGAATGATTGCCAACTGGACATTATATATGCAGATCTTCTTCAATATCAAATCAACTCACAAGCATTAATGATGGAACCTTAGACTTGTTAATGTTTTCATGAGCCAGAATAGCAACAACACAAATATCAGAAATCTAAGAACACAAATGACAGAATGACACAATTATTCACCCTGGGAAAACTCTCCTGCTAGAGGGGAAAACCTAGCCACACCCATATATAGATCCCTTTTTTGAGTTCTTTGAAACGAATTAAAAAAACTCTTGCTTATGGTTGAAGACTCTCACCAGTACATCAATAAGACTGCAGGAAAAAAAACATGTTTATCGCACAGATTAAACTCCTTCTCAATAGTCTTACAAAAATATATGTATCAAGCATGTACAGATTGAAAATATCACGACTTTCGTGTAATGCAAATTTCTGAACCTTAGACCTCCACCATATGAAGAAAAACTCAGATGACTATATACAAAACTGGGTGTCTTGTAGAACTGGCGTCACACACAGATATGACAATTACCTTCGTCTCTATCTCTTCTGCAAAAACATACATAGAGAAGACTTCTGGAAAACTGAAAGTCTCCACGGTGGAATACAAGGAGACATCTATTACCAATCATAACTGATATCAATGAATACAGGAACCAATAAAAGCTAGATGTATACATGTCAGACATAATTATGAGCCACCCAAAAATAAGCAAGCACAATGCCAAGCCATTATGCACTTGGTGACATGAAGTTCTACCCCAGCGTAGGAGTGTTTCAATAAGGAAACTGACGACATCTCAGCTGGGTGGTGACAATAAAAATGCAAGCTGGGCCTTTGAAATAATACAAAGGCATGAAATAATCTTTTACATAGAAGAGAAGCAACTCACGGTAAGAGATAGAAACCAGAAATTTCTCCATGCCAATCAATCACAGAGCCGAATGACTCCTTACTGCAGACAATCACAGATGGTTGATCTCTCTCGTAGCTACATAAGTTCAAGAAGACTTGCATTACTGAGGCAATGATGGAGCTAGCTGAACCAGAGCAATGTGTGCACTTTAGTGATCTGTTGTGACTTGTAACAATCTTAACTAGGATGGTAGTGGTTTCTTAAACAGATGCATCTTTTTGGAGAAATGGCTAGCTCAATTTCCCACAAGTGATATCAGAGCAGGGTTGTAGGTCTGAATGCCCTTGTGAAATGCTGATGGGGAGGTTGTTGGAAGTGTTCAGCATATCCCCTTGGAATTTGTGACATGGTTTGACAGCCTTCTGTGAGATTCTTAATTGGGATGGTAGCGTTTTCCTAAACAGATGCATCTTTTGGGAGAATCAACCAGTTCAACTTCCTGTAGTATGACAACTATGAGACTGGGAACAAGAAGAAATATGGCTGGTACAGCCACTCAAATGATCCTATCTTCTTCCTCAAGCAAGTGCGTGACAAATCCAATGTAGAACATGATAAATCTTGAGAAATCAACCGCTGGGATGTAATTATCATCCTAGCTTTTTTTACTTTATTTGGAAAATATAAAATGTGAAGACGATAACATGGCAACTAAAGGTTTACAGCTGTCATGAGGTTTGATATATAAATCAGCGTGCATGCATCTTTTGTCACAAACGTCTCGATGGATAATCATTCGTAAACATACCAAGACCTGAAATAAACATATATATAAAACAGCCATATGAAAATTGCAACACACTAAAAATTCAGAAACTAAATGATTCTCAAATAAAGAAACTAGATCTTATTCTTAACCGTATGATTAGAGATACAGTTAAAGAAGTTACTCAACTACTTCACATGAAGAGGAACTATGAGCTAACTATTGTCATGATTTGCATATAAATAGAAATTAACAGTCATCTAACTACTAGCTAATGAGACATTCAGTTATTAACTACCATTTCAATTATGAAATATTTCAAGGGTAGCAACATATTTTAACAAGAAATTACAAATAGAATCATAAAAAGGGTTACTGGAATAAAAGTATAGTTGTGCAAGCCTTGGCATTTGGAAGAGAGGAGAAGCATTTCCATAGACTTAACCTCCCAACCGCAGACCCTCAGTATCCCTTCACAATCTCCAACAAGAAAGGACCTCCCTACCTTGGGAGTTGGCTTGGGACACCCTTATCCAGCCACTGAGCATCTTGGTGTTAGAGTGTCGACGAGTCAATTGTCAAGACTGTGGACACATTCCAACCAGCCTATATTACAATTGCTAGTACCCTAACCTTTGCTGATCATGGTGGCAAACACCATTAATTACCTTGGCGAAGGATTTTGGATGGGGATCTTATGTGCCCGATCTCCCACCGCTTGACAACAAGAAAATGCAAAATGATTACGATGAGTTGTATTTGTTTTTGTTTTTCAAGTATTAATGCCGATTTGATTTCCTTCTTTCATTGGAAGATTCTTCCCACTCTTTCTTCCCTTTAGCTTGACCATGATGGTCCTCAATACTTGGGAGAAAATTATATAAAATTTCTGGATTTCATGATCCCTTATTCCTTTGCCATACCTCAAGCCTTTACCAGCCTATGGCATCATAAGACAATATGCATTTAGTTCTATTTTAATTACATCAAGAGAGCGCTCCATCTCAGAGACATATTCAGATATTTATATAATTTGAATATAGGAGCTCCCTGTATGGTGCTCCTATATTCAAATCATATAAATATGCAACAGAATATTACACTAGCAGAGCGTATTGGTGAACAAATAAGAGCAGTATGGAATTAAACACGTTTTTCTCTGTATTTGCAGACCAGAAATAAAGCCAGAGGCAAAGCTGATAAAAATCAGCATATACAGGAAAGGAAAGACACATTAAATATAATGGGATTCACAAAGCATGACCTGATCACACACGAGCAGTTGATGTATATTGGAATTTGTAATATGACCGGCACCAAGACCTCAGAACAATCTGATGATTAATCTCGGGCTTAGCCCACAAGCTTCGGCTCTAGCAATATATCACGGTGAATCACTTTTGTGTGAGCTCAATCGTGCTACACTATATTGTTGTGTTGAAAGAAATCTGTAATGGTCGGAATAAATGTGTAGAGAGATATAAGAGATGTGCCTCCGTGGCATGATCAATGAGCATAAATAAAAAACGAATTATCAACCAAGAAGGAAAATGACCTCTTGCGTTGGTTTAGTTAGACCAAGTTTGAGGTGGCAAGAACTTTGGAAGGCTTTTAAAAATTCAAAAAGTAATATCCATACGAATATGATAGCTTGATGCCATAAGGTGTCAGATACAAAATACAATAAGGTTGATCAAGCAATTAATTAATGACCATGCCTGCATCAAGGTAAATATAAAAGCAAGGGGGCAAAAATATGTCAAACACATCTTGGTAAAATAATGCCACTTCTTGTATATTCATGCTCGCTTGAGTAATACGATACATTGATATGTAGGTATATATATAGATATATACATGTATGTTAATATGAATTTCGCATACATATATGTGTATACATACGTACATATTTTGTGCCCACCCAAGTATGAGTATAGATGCGATATTACTATACCAAGAAACAAAATATTCATCAAAAAGAATTCCAGTGTCAGTCATCTACAAGTACTGCGGGGTGGAGCAAGTCGATTGGGAAGGAAAGCTGCCATCAACACTTTGGGCGTACCACACAATGTACAAAGTTACTACAAGACACACCATTCCAACTAATGTTTGGGCAAGAAGTGGTAGTGCCAACAGGATTTATGGGTCCAAGCCTTTGGATAGCGATTGAAAATAGACTTGGTGACATGGAAAGTCTTCAAGAGAGATTGTATAGGTTCAACAAGCTAGACGAACAAAGGCTAATGGCACAGTAGGCAACATAGGTAGCACAAACTCATCGTAAAGCATGGCATGATAAACATTTGAAGCAGACAATGTTTCGTTCTGGATGGTGCTAAAGTAAAATGGGCGTAATGAGATTAGACCTGGGAAGTTCAAGGTGAAATGGTTAGGAGCCTACAAAATACGAGAAGTTGGCGACAGTGGAGCCATTAAGCTGTGCACTCTTGATGGACGGGAGATAGCGGATCCCGTTAATGGTTCCAAATTGAAGATCTACCATCAGAGGAACGAGGTTGTAGAGTTAACACTGGTCACCCAAAAGAGGGGAATATTTCAAAAAAACAAAAAAAGTTAGTCACTGGATGGTGAAGTCACCTTCCTCCAAAGACAGAAACCACCCACATTATATTAAAAACATGCGGAGGAGGGAAGGAGCAACAGGATGAACACCAACATTGAAACTACCATTGGAACCACTAAATAGGATAGGACTTACTATAATAGAATAGATGGATAGTCTATTGATGTATGAGTGATACAATTATGTTCATGCGCTCGGTGCGTAACTAAACTACGGGTGCTATGGCCTCGATGAACCCCACCTCTGAACGATATTGATATCATGGCAAGCAACGATGCAGAGATACCTATCTGACAATCAAAATATATAGTCAATCCTAATGGTGAGCAATTGGATTACTCGACAATGCAGAGAAGGAAAAATACAAGTTGTTGAGAAGGAGCTAGCCGTCAGTCATTGAGACAGGTAGAGAAGGAGTCAGTTGTCGAAGAAGGAATAGGTTGCATACAAAGAAAACCTGAAAGCAAAGTTTTATGATCTTTGGAAGAATTAATTATTGCAAGAAATGAAAAAAGTAAGATGGTTATGGATTCAGCCGAAAGGCGAACTATATCTTGGAAAACAAAGTTATGTTCAAACTTGCTGAGTTTGAGTTTGAGTTCGAGCATAACAAAGAACACTCAAATTTTGCCTTCAGGCGTAAAAGTTGTAGGTAGTATGAATAGAGGCAAAAAGATGGTGAAACTGTAATGACCCTGCTTAAATCTGATCCCAAAATGCTGATAAAGGTTCAAGAAAAAACTTTGCATACAAGGGTCATATGACTGATATAAAATTTCAGTTTTCTTTTATGGCTCTTTCCTTCACTTAGCATCAATAAGAATGCTTGCAAGAAGTCTCTAAATTGATTAAACAACGACCTAACATGAATGTGCAACTTATTTTGACAATATTCAATGCATACATGTGATTGAAACTACTTGCAATATGCAGCTATAGCAACTAGTAATTTGACAAACACTTGGGATGCAAAATTATAACATTATTTATGCCAAAAAGAGAACCTACAGCCCATTGATATTTTTACAAACAGTTGGTATGCAAACTAACTAGCTGATAATAAATGATATTGAATTGCTCAAATGACACCAGCAACTATTATCTCCTTAATTGCAATGAAATTTCTAATACAGTGCTCATGAAATATGGCTGAGACTTTTGGCATTTACATGGATTACAAAATATGATAATGTTGGTATAATGCACACCTACAGCTGAAACTTATAACACCTAAAATGCAATGCTAACATGAATGATAACAAAGGAACTTGGTTGTAGATGGCTGTAATAATTCTCACCAATCCTGCCTTTACGCTTTTCTATTTCGAATTTTCTTTTTTCGGATTGCTTTTTCGGATTGTTTTTTCGGATTGTTTTTTCGGACTGCTTTTTCGGATCTGCTTTCGAAATCTCAAACCCTCAGGTAGTCTGAGTATACAAATTACGCTCAACTTGAAATGGCTGAATACCACTTACACTTGTCCCACTAGGGTTGATATCTCACAACCGAAATTGGCACCTTAGAGTCTTCAAACCCTCAGGCAAACCTCCAAGCACTAAAGTTTTCAGCACAATAGATGATTATGCAACTCTAGATGTCTCAAATGCCCCCCAAAAGGCTCCTTATAAAGAATTCATAAGTAACTTCAAGAAACTTCTAGAATAATCTATTACTTTATTCTTTTAAATGACTTTTTGATATTTTGTTACTTTAGTCTCTTTAATATTAAATTAATTAAATATAAGGTTACTTTTTAATATTTTATTTTTAATAACCTTATAAGTAATTAATCTAATATATTTTTTTCCCTTTATTTCTTCCCTTTTTAGCCTCTGAGAAAAATTAAAGGCTAAAAAAAACAAGTAACTTGTGCCTGTCAAAAAGGGGACATTACAAAAACCAAGAGTGTCTACAACCCGCGCCAAAGAGCATGTGACACTACAAACAATAATATTTGAAGGCTTGAATGGTTTGGATTGCCAGAGATGGTGGTTCGAGAGTGAGGAAACACCAACAACTAAGTTATTAAAGCTAATCTGAGGCATGCACAAGTGCTATGGATGATTCAAATGCCGATATTTTGCATGAAGGATTTTGAAGGACCCCTTCGAGCAATGATTGAGACCTTTGATAGCATCTGGATGAAGAGCACAACATCATACATGGACCACCTGGTAGTAGTTTCTTTCATGCCATCAAAATTAAATTGAGTTTTTGGTTTACTAGCGAAAGGGCATAAAGTGGAGTTGATGCCACAAAAAATTGACTTCGGAAGTGAAGGACTTCTACATTTGGCTAATCTGCATAGATGACCTCAACGAGGCAGAGAGGGAGTCACTTAACACAGCTTCACAAAACAGGGGGATAAAGAGGTTGTTTATCAAAGAGGAGTATTGGAGATGCTTGATGGACTTGGTCAAAAGTTGGTTTACAGGCTCCAGCCACAAGTGCAACATTTCATTTCAGCAAGTCTCCATCATTACTAACTTGTTGGGTGGAAAGGTTTATGATTGGGGCACCTTATTACCTGAGTGGATGTACGAATTTATGATCCTTTAGCACAAGACGTTCTACATGTCGCACCACGTGATTGGATTGCTTATGGATGTTGTGGTGAACCTAGTGTTGCATGAGATTTTGGCGAGAGAGGTCAAAGTAGTACCCATGGTACTAGATGAGCCCCCTATTATGGGATGACGACATTCAGACATGCTAGGTGGTAAAAAAGCAGTAGGATAGAAGAGGTCCAAACAAGAGATAAAAGGCAGTTTAGGTCTTGGGTATACAGATAGCGGGTGCCAGGACATGTCCAAGGATGAGAACGATACAAAAGTGGACGAAGATGAGGAAGTGGAGGTGATTTCAACAACCCCACTATTATTTCCATGACCTCTGTTGTCTAGCATGGCTCATTTGGCAACCATTGCGACTAATGCCCTTATTCCGACATTTGGTCAGGTTAGAGCAGCAATATATGACTCCGCCAACAATGACAATGGTGAGGGTTTTGAGGGTTTATGATTGCATCTTATTATTGGAGCACATGTGCGAATTTATGACCCTTTAGCACAGGATGTTCTACATGCCGCACCATGTGATCGAATTGCTTATGGATATTGTGGCGAACTTGGTGCCGCATGACATTTTGGCGAGAGAAGTCAAAGTAGTACCCATGGTACTAGACAAGCCCCCTATTACGAGATGATGACATTTGGACATTCTAGGTGGTCAAAAAGCAGTAGGATAGAAGAGGTCTAGACAAGAGACAAAGGTCAACTTAGGTCTTGGGGATATGGATAGTCGGCGGTAGGAGACATCCAAGGATGAGAACGATAAAGAAGAGGACGAAGATGAGGAAGTGGAAGTGATTTCAGCAACCCCATTGTTATTTACACGACATCTGTTGTCTAGCATGACTCATTTGACACCCATTGCAATCAATGCCCTTATTTCGACAATTGGTCAAGTGTGAGCAGCAATATATATAACTTGGCCAACAGTGACGATGGCGAGCATTCTAAGGGTGGCCGAGATTGCTGTGATGGAGGCCACTCCCGTGACAGTATCAACCGTGACTACGAAGAGCACTTTAGCAATTTCTGATATGCCTTAGATTGTTGAAGATTTGGTCGGAAATGTGACAGAAGAAGTCAGGGAGATTCCCGGTGGTGGGTCATAGGAGCAAGTCCGGCTAGAGGTGATTGGGTTGGATGTTGTGGTTACTGTGCATGCCACATTATTGGCTGATCCAGTACGAGGTAGTCCTAGAGTGAGTAGTCCATAAAGGGAACATCATACACCAGTAAGATAGAGCAGTTAGTCGAGCCGTGCGAGTGCATACTTGGCATAGTGGCTGCTTCCACCTGTAGCACGAGGACCTTCCATTCAGTCTCCTATGAGAGAGGACCTCCTTTCGGAGGCAATATTGTTGGACAATGATGTCCCCAGAGAAGTATTGGCACCTTTGCTAGGAGCAATAGAAGGTGAAGTAGACTATGGTGTAGGTAGAGGACGAAATGATAGCAGATGATAGGAGGAATGAGGATGTACATGCATATCTCCATGCTATTACCGAGGCAGTGGATAGAGGCAGGTTGCTTGCAGAGAAGGTGCTTGCAGTGCAATGAGAGGAGAAGGCTAGGGAGGAGGCTCAGGTAGCAGCAGAGAAATCTTGGGAGGAGATAGTTGCCCGACTAGCCACTTAGCAAACCGCTTGGGTAGAGGAGCATGCAGTACTGGTAGAATAGCTATAGGTAGCCGCATAGGGTAAGAGTATGGTGGACTAGTAGTTGGCAGAGGCAACGAAGGAAAAGGAGGTAGCAAAGGTAGCATGCGATAAGGAGGCTGAATTACAGGAAATTACATTGATGTTGAAGGAGGTAGTCGAGGAGAATTCATAGATACAAGCAGATCGGGATATTCACACTTAGCAGATGTAGAAGTTGTGGAGGAAATTGAACGTTTCTATGTCCCAACCAGCAGCTCTAGGGATGCTTCCTCCCAACTCTTCTTAGCTTTTTTTTTTTTCATACATGTATTCAACATTGTCCCTATTTTATATTTGTCATCAGGAGAGGACTTTCTTTTTTGGGGGGATGATGTCGGAATAATTGTAAACCTTTGAGAATAGTTATTATTTAAGTGTGTAAATTGTCTGGTACCGAATGTAGTTGGAACAGGCTGGTTGAGTCGCAACCCTTCAGGTACTATATGTACATCTGCCTAAGCAACATTAGGGAGGAATGAGAAGTACATTGTCTTGTATTGACATGAGCAAAAATGGAAGCAGTAGTATAGTTTATGAAATTCAATGTTACATTCTTTACTTTTCTATTAAGCACTAAACCTGTTTACTCGTGACGGTAAACAATGAGTTGAAAACATATTTTAATAGAAAGAATCGTGATTGGCTCTATACAACTGTGGTGATAATGATAGGGCCATGATAAGGGCTAGCTATCTGATCTTAGACATTTTGGCCGACCAAATAAGACTAGCTTTGGGCTACATGTGGTGCAGTGAGCCTATTGATTTTCCAGTCCGACTTTGACCTTTTAGTAACCCCTGCATGACAACACTTCATTCTTTCTCAGATTTGTGGTGCTAGAAAATAATAAATCATATCACCAACCCTGGCAATTTTAGAACATCACATTTTCAGAAAGTAAAAAATAGGTGGTTAAATGTAATGTCCCCTTTTTAAGGACATTACAAATATTGAAGTCTTATTTTATATAATGTTAAAATTGACTTTGAAACGTAGACTCAAATTATTAAAAGGTCAATTAAATGTTATAAAGAAGGCAAAAGGTCAAGGAGGAATAAGACGAAATGCCAGAGGGAAGTTGAAGAGTCACTAGGGAATAGGACGAAAGCTAGAGGGGAGTCGAAGAGTCTTAGTTTGTGTATTCAAAGGGGAAAGAGGCTCATTGTTGGGCATTCTTGATTTGTGATTCAGTTTCAATTTTCTCTCTTGTGAGAGTTATTCAGAAAGCTTCAGTTTTTAGCTAGTATGAGGATGTAGCCCCTCATGCCGGTAAATACTGGACGCAAACCCATTGTCTGGGAGACATCATTTCAAGTGTTTCATTTGCGCTTTTAGGTTCTTATTCTAGTATTCCATTCTGACTGTTAATCTGTATTTAAGATTGGGTTTTTGTACTTATTATTGTAATACAATAACATGTTTACAGATTTGTATGAGAGTTTTTTGGTTTTATCATTGTGGGTCTGCAATGCATTTCTGTATGCTTGAAATCCTGAATATTAATCTGAAAAGAACGAGTTTTTATTTATTGGAGAATCAACTGGTTTTCTATTGCTGTTCGTAATTCATATGTCTTTGGTTTAAGTTCTGAATATCAGTTTTTGAGGAAACAATTGGACAACTATCAGTTGGATTATTTCCTATGGTTTACCTTGCTGGTTATTTATGATACAGTTTCATGTTTTTACTATCTAAATGCTATTCTGAGAAAAAATCTAGTAAATATCCGGTTTGGGATATTTCATTAAAGTTTGCTAGAGAGTGACAAGAAAGGAAAACACTTTAGCCTCGGAAATTTGTATTAGATCTTGCAACAGTAAATCTGATTGCTCACCTAATTTTCTCTTAAATACTCTGAATCATATTTTCTGTCAGGCGCATTGGCATATGATCTGTTAAAAAAAAATTGATAATAAACAACAAAAAGTTACTGATAAATATGCAAACTTGACTGCAATAAATGTTCCAATAAAGATACCACTGACATCCAACACTGAGCCATTATCAAGCTCCTGCTGACTTGGACTAACCAACCACATGCAAATTAAAGTATGCTCAAGCCCCCAACAGTGTATCACATCAGACGCAAACCACATCCTCTATACAGACCCACAACAATCCATCATTCTGTTCTTGGAAAGCAAATTTAGGTATAAAAATTACGTTGCAGATTTCATTTTTTAATTATTTCAATTCTGGTGTCGTTTCTTTCTCTGTGTTGAACAGTTCATGCAATATTAAGAATTTATTTATTGTTATCAAAGGTTCTTTATAGATCTGTCTATACCATCAATGGCCATCAGTTAACCTGTTGTCGTAGATTTTGATATAGAGTCCTCTTGTATGCTAAGAAATACCATTGTATTTTCTCTAATAGAGGTAAGCTTTAAAAATGCAAACACTGCTTCTTTGTTTTAAAATTGATTAGACATTCTCTTTTCCCCTTTGCATAGAATTTGCTCTTTCCTTGATTTTGAATGTCATCTACTTCCATCTTATTTCATTTGGGGCTGGCTAATGGGAATCATCTTTAAATAAAAAACTGTGTTTCTGGTAACATTCAAACTATATATAAGAAGTTCAGAAATTGGGGCTTCCAAAAATCATAAATGCATTTGGAAACAACCATTATTGAGAGCAAATATGTTTTTAGAAGTACCGAGACTCCCTAATTGCGTTTTAGCTAAGTTTCCCGGGTACCTCCCCCCTGCTCAAACCTGCAGAAGTTCGAACCAGTTTGAAGTTCAGGTCTGGTTCGAACTTGGTTTGAATAGGGTTTCAATTTTTGCCTGCTGGTTTGATCTGGTTCCAACCAAATTTGAACCCGGGTGAATGAAGCCTAAAAAATTGAACCAAGTTCGAACCCAGTTCAAACCACATGCTTTTTGAACCCCGCGAATGGCAAAAACTGCATTTTTTGCAAAATTTATTAAGTTGTTTGCATCGACAACCCTAAAAGTTTGTTACGAAATGCTTTTGGTGGCCTCTCATTGTCATATTTTGTGGCCTCTCATTGTTATTTTTTGAAGAATTTGATGCCAACAGCATTGTTGTTGCTGCTGATCCCATTGTTCTTAGCTCTATTGCTGAGTCACCTAATGCTAGAGGAGAAGAAAATGAAGGAGATGAAGATGAATATGAAGAAGAAGATAAAGATTGAAGAACTTAGAATATTAATAGATGTTTATTCCATTAGTTGAACAATGAATGTGAAACTATGCTACTTGAACTTGATGCTACGATTTATTTTTAATGTTTTGAATCTTTGATGTTGAACTATATGATGGTATGAGCACTATGATTATATGACGGTAAGATCACTATGATTACAAGTTTATGGTGTTTTTGTTATTTAAATGTGTTTATGCTACTATGCTACATTCTAATTCTAACTCATACTTCATAAATATGTATATATACATATATTTTTTATAATTTTTATATGTTTTGTACTAACGAACCCAAAAGAACCCAAACTCCTTTCCAAAATTTTGATGAACTTGTGAACTGGTTCTCGAAATTCAAACTTGGAACTGAACCCGAACCGGTAACTTAGTGTTTAAGCACCATCATCCAGGTGGGAGAAATATGCTGTTTTGTCATTTTTAACCTCTGAAATGAATTGTTGTTATGCTTGAAGGCATAATTCATGACACCCGAAGGGACCTCCATGCTGAACCTAGCCATCTCACTGGATTAACATCAGCTAAACCAATGATGGTACCACTAAATCTACAACCCCAACAGGGAGAAATTGAACAAAAGCTTCAATGAATGATCAGCTACAATATGACAGCCATATTATCAAGTGCAAATTTCCTCTCAAGAACATCCTTGCCTTCAAATCTCATCTTGAAATGCATTCCGACAGAAACATTACTGTTGCATATCTCCACATATTTGGCACAAGGGACAATAAAGTCAGAAAGGCTGACGTTGTTGAGAATTTGAAGAACGTGAATCAAAGTGATGCAATCAAGCCAATTTACCATAAAGTGTATCAGTGCATTGATTCCAGATATTCGATGAGAAACACCATGCACAAAACAGAACTTAGATAGTGTAATTAAGGTTCAACTCAAAAAACTTTTCAAGCAGGAAAAACACATTTAGAATGTACAAAGGGTTAAACACTATATTAAACAATTAAAGTTCTGTATTAATTTCCTTGTACTTAATATGGAAATAGTCTGTTCATTGCCTGTTCTTGAAGATATTCTTTCTCTGGAAATACAAGTTTTTTTTTAAACAAGGAAGTTGCATGTGCTTATATTTAGTTAATCACATGCCCCACAGTAGCAAGTGTGAAACAATGCAGAAAAGGATCAGTGAACTATGAGGAATGAAATTTGATTTGTCCAAAGTCTAAAGTATGAATGATTAACTTTCATTACAGATATATACTTAAGATCAAGATAAAGGATTATACTGATGAAATGTGGGCCATTGCATTTGATGAGAGGGCAACACAATCAATGGGAATGTTTGCAAAAGAGCTATGGTTTCCAAAGGCATAGAAGAGGAGATGCAACAGGTGATAAGAGAAATAAAAAAAATGCATATATGTTCACTTTAACATGAAGGAGACACACAACAATATGGAGAGAATAAAAGCTATTGTCGAGAAATTTGATCCAATGGATAATGCATTGGGAAGTGACGCCCTGATTAGAGAAATCAACAAAATCTAAATCAAAATTGAGGCTAAAGATTGATATCAGAGCATTGTAACAAAGAAGCCAAAAAAATGTAAAACAAATGCAACTTAGATGTATAAAGTAAATGTTAGTTTTGTGTATGCATTATTGCATTTCCCTATTACACAATACCTTCTGTTTGTAGGTGTAAAGCAAGTAGTTGTCGTTGTCATCGAAAGCTCATAAATGTATCAGACATACTTTTATGGTGAAAATAAAGTACTCATCCACACAAAGTCGTGTACAAGAATGTCTCACAAAGGGAGTACAATTGTAAGTTTCTATTCAAATCCATGGAAAATATTATTGCTTATCTAACACTTTTACCTTAATATTAAGTGGCCAGATGTATAAATTTTTACTTTGTATGGTGCAGCGAATGGATGTTTTCAGCGAACAGCATGATCAGCATGCTCAGTTATGTGAACTTGCATGAAAAGAGAACCAATGAAGAAGCCGAGAATACTACGCATGTTATAAAGATGAGATTGTGTTCCGTAGGTGCATTAGAAAGCCAAGTCAGGAACAAGATGCCTGAGACAAAGTACAGGCACAATATTTACAACACTGCATATCCATCCAAAATTACTGTTCCAGACATAAGGTACAGGCAACTATGCAGGAACAGATGTGCATTAGTGGTATACAAGCAAACGTCAATAAGACCCACAAGAACAACAAAGCAACACTCTTAACAAAAGAAAACAAGAAAATTGAACTCACAGCAACAACAAAGAAGT
This sequence comes from Cupressus sempervirens, assembly GCA_028749045.1. Lineage (NCBI taxonomy): Eukaryota > Viridiplantae > Streptophyta > Pinopsida > Cupressales > Cupressaceae > Cupressus > Cupressus sempervirens. The sequence continues at coordinate 1,098,698,473 of CM053785.1, forward strand.
TTCGCTAGAGAATCAATGCACTGTTTGATTTAAAGGTCTGCATCATATCTAAAGAATGTTACCCGGGCATGCTTGTTCAATCAGTAAACACATATACAGAAAGGTGCAAAGTAACATGCATGCAGTGCTGAGGAAAAAAGGGGAAGATCCTTCTTTAACTTTTAGTGTGAAAATCATAGTAGTTGTACTTTCAATGTACCGCTTAAATGCATCTAACACTGAAAAGAAAAAATTATACATCTGTTATCTATGCCTGTTATAATGTTTCATAAATGTACAAGACGAATTTGTGTGTATATATGTCTATCGGCATAACTATTGCACCTCCTTTTGGTGCAAATGCTAGTGTAAATTATATATTAATAATCACTTATGTCTCCCTTGAAATTGGCACTTCATATTATTCCTCATAGGCATTTCATAATTTGATTTTGTAATCATGAAATGTCCCTTTTTTAATAAAGTCAAAAAACTCACTTTATAATTTGACTTTATGACAATAAATCCCCTTTAATTATAAAGTCACATGAAGTCAATATAATATTCCCTTTAAATACTTAATCACTATTAGTAACCATTATTTAATAACTCTGATTTCATCATTGGCTAACCCACTATTTCCACTGTCAATTTGGATGCCTTACTAAAAATAGTAAGGGTTCCTCTAGTATCCACTGACTAAAAATAGTAAGCCCTTCAAAATGGAACCAAAAACCTTTGAATATCAATGCCCGAGAACAAATAAAAGATCTGGTGAGATAAAAACTTACAAAAGCCACTTGAAGAACTCCAGAACTCTCACATTGGACTCTCTAGTCCACCAGACTAGTTTATGAGGGTCAAAATAATTGGGTAATCCCTTGAACTCTAATGCTTATGAAAATAGGGGCATGACATGAGTAGTCTTAGAGAAAAGACATGGTAACTCATACTCCGATTCTTAACTCCATCAGAAACTAGTTCACCATTTCTCTTAAATTTAAAAGTTTATTCAAATTTTCCTGAATTTTGAATGGCTGCTGGAGCACCTATTAGGAATTAATATTTTAAGAAATTTATGCGAGGTGATTAGTTCTTAAGACTCTTAACCACCAGTATGTTTCATTATTTCATGTTAGTGGATCTCATTGGCATCCGTATCTGGCTGTTTATTTTTCGTCAGACAAATATGTGTTATGTTTTTATAATTGGAACATTGATTCTTGCACTTGCATATATAAGCAATGTACATTCCTGAATTCTGTCAGTTGTGTCCATCCATTTGGATGGACTAGGGCTGTTTGTTTAAATTTTTAGCATTACCTAATGTAATTATTTCATTCTTTTTTTTCACATTTCAGATTCTTTGTGATAGTGAGCTACCGTTTGTCGGCCTTTTGGAAAGAGTAGAGAGAGAATTGGTTTGGAAGGTAATACCAATAACTCGCATGGTACTCAAACTTACTGGGATTAATGTTTACAAATTTTTTAGCTCCATGCTTTTGGGTTCTTAACAATCCATTTGATTTTTTTCACCTCTGTAGTCAAGTAGTAGCTATTATCTATAACCTAAAGGGTGTATATGATGAAGTATTGTAAATTATTGGCTTTTGCTTCACAGGCAGAATGCTCAGATATAATAGCAAAACCAAATCCTTACAAGCTCTTATATGCATTCAACACACATCGCCACAATTGGCGCAGGGCAGCTGGTTACATTTATAGATATACTGTTCGCATGAAGGAGGAAGGAATATTGAGAATGCACATGGAATTATCTTTTGCATTGAATGAAAGATTACAGGGGCTCAGTGCCGCTATTAATGCTTTGCACTTGGTTGATCCTGCATATGCTTGGATTGATTCTCTAGAAGAGAGCTCTAGTGGATTGTATCGACATTCACCCACTAAAAGAGCACGCAAATATATTGATGAAACTTGTATGTATATAATGTTTTCTTGCCTTAATATATTATTTGGTATATTTATTTATAAGTAGGAGATATTAATTGGTATATTTATGTTTTATGTTATCCATGTACATAACTTGAAGCATTCTTCAAGACCATTGAAACAATTAGAATGGAAGGATTTTCTGTCATTAGAGAGCATGTTGGGTATCAAACTTAACTGACTAATTTTGTTCTATTGATCAGTTAATTGATTTGTGTTTAGTGTACAAAGACCTTTATTTGAGGAATCTGTTGTATATTTTGATTGAGAATATATTGTGTGAGTATTTTTACAGCGGAAAACACTGCTGATGAGATTAGAAAGCAAAATTATGCTATTGATATTGAGCAACTTGAAAAAGAGTATGTGCTGACATTGGCACAGCTTGAACTTGTAGCAGCAAATGTCAAGCATTCTTCGTTAGGTTAGTATTGATCCAATTTTATTTGCAATGCAGGCTTCTTTGTTTGCTTTGTTCCTTCTCTTGCACTTAATTGAATTAGTCATTCTAGAATCTAAAGCTATAAGGGTAACTCATCTTTCACTCACCATAGTACCTGTGATTGGCGCTGAAGGTAAGATCAACTTAAAATTCATCATCTTTCCTTGTGCAGGAGGAAATCTTCAACCAGCGGATGTGGTTTTGTTATTGATACAGTCAAACTTAAATGAGATCGCATTCTCTGTTATTTTCAAGTTTTGGAAAGATTCCTCATTAAAAAGGTCACATTTTCTAGTAATTTACATATAGGGATAACTAAATTATTTCAGTTTTGTACTGAAATTTGTTGTTTACTGAAGATGATTACCTTTTCAGGGAACTGGAAAAGGTTTTTCAGATCTTTGCTCAGAAATGCTGTGCAAGTAAATCTACCTCTTTATTACTGTAAGTAACACTTACACAAATATTAAATAATAATGCATGTTGATGTTGTTTTAATGATAACTAAAACTCAAGTTGTATAGCTTTCCAGCTTGCAACTCATATCTTGCAAGTTCTATTGATTTCCAGTTTGCAACTCATAGTTGAAACATCTCATTTTCCTGCAGGAGGGATTCACCTGTAAATGTTCTTCTTATACCTTCGTCAGCCAAGGAGGATGAAATTTCCATCGATCGGATGGGTAACAACTTTCAAACTACACAGTACATAAATTCAAAGACTGCATGGAATGTGCTTCAATCATATCTTGTAAGAATTTTTTCTTTAGTTTAGTAATAGCCATTGTTTGCAACTTTCGTAATCTAGTTTTTAATTATGGATTTCAATTTTTTTATATAGCATCATTAATCCTCAGAATTGAAGAATCTCTCGTCATTAATGAAATAAATAAATTTTTAGGATCTTGCTCATTGATATGAACTCAATTGTTTTGGGTTCACACTTTGTTGACTAAGAATCTCTGAAAATAATTTGTTAAATTTTTTGAGACTTAAGTAGTAGCTACCTTTTTCAAGGATGTCAAATCGGGCAGAATAGTATATTAATGAATGTAATGTTGGTTTATTTAAAGATTATCTTAGGCAGTATGGTTAAACTGTTAAAAGGTGTGACTAGAAACACATTCCAGCATGTATGTAACTATTCTTGCAAGTTTATTGTTCCTGAAATGAGTCTTGCGCACTTTGTATCACTTAGAGACTAAGTTCCTGATGCGGATGCAAGAATCGGATGCGTGAAATTTCATTTTGGAATTTGGATGCTCTCTCTCTCTCTCTCTATATGTGTGTGTGGGTGTGTGTGTGCAAAAAAATGCAAGAAATACAAAAATAAATCATTCTATAGTATGATACTTCACCATTGATACTTCAACTTCAACTTAAAACTTCACAGACACAAATATACAAATTGAAATAACTAATTAGTAAATTACTCAAGATTCTAATGCAATTTGAACTACAAAATCAAAACTTAAGATTCACTAATCAGATTTAGAATCATCAGTATTGTTTAAAAAATCGACATTCTCATCATCTCTGACTGCTGTAAGTTCAAGATCATTTGAACCAAAAATGGTTTCACTTGTGCTAGATGCACCATGTGGCATGATGCTATCAACATCATAATCTGTGATTGTAGTAAGATCCTGAAGCAATGCATCCAAGTTTGCACATTCAGGAGCTACATTCCACAGCTTGATTGACCCTTGTAGTCATCTGTCTTATGTGACAAACTACACTAGTTTGGTATGAATGCAAACCAAGCTTTTAACTATAGTTCCATTCAAAAACAAAAAAAAACTTGCAATTTGGATAATGTTCATAAAATTAAACATACAAATGAAAAGCACATTAAAGAATGTTGAACACTAAATTGTAGAATACAAGTGGTAAACAAAAAGCAAATAAAAACTTACTTGTGAGTGCATCTTGATTGTAAGGGGTCGTAGATGCTTGTATGGTTGACCATACATGTATCACCATGTAATAACTCCCATGTCATTATGGTCCTTTATTGCATATGGAGTAAGTTTTGATCCTGATGCAAATAAGGCACATTCTAGCCTCGCTTTTTTGTGCATTTCATAATCTTGGAAGAGTGTTGCAAATGCTTTGTAGCACCCATTAGCAATTTCTTCGTCCGCATATAGTGCAACTCTATTTGGCATAGAAAATATTTCTTGGCTATAGAACCTTGGAGATAAGGCATACGCAAGGATGTGCAATGATGATTGCTTCCACCTTGTTACATAAGGCTTCACATTTTGTGGGCTCATTCTCATGTGGTTGTATGGAAAGTTTTACCTTCTCTACCATGTGTCCATGCCATCTTACACATCCCCCAAATGAGGTGAATCTGTATCAACAAAGCAGAACACAATAACGATAGGCTTAGTGGAATCCATTACAAATTGCATAGGAGCCCACCAATTGTCATCCAAGACCAAAGCCAACCTTTTGGCTCTTTTTGAACTTCAACCCTTCCATATACCCCATTGGGTAGAAATAATTATTTGGATCAATGCCTCTTGCACCTTGACAAGTCTTTTCATAACAATAGTATGAGATGCTGATAGGTCTCAACAACCTAAGTAAGTTAATAATATGTTAATAAATATTAAACAAAGTTATATACAATTTGATAATCGAACATGAACATAAAACTTATTCAAATTAAATATATAAATGAAATTAGCTAATTACTATTTACCTTAAGCAATTCCTACTTGGAGAATGATATGAATATGGATTGTGACATGTGGTGATTCATCACAAATATTTGTATCTCCTCTCCCTCTTGGTATATTTGCTTCACCCAATCTTTTTGTGTACCAATTTGTTGCATGACTAAGTTGAGGGAGTGTACGGTGCATGGTGTCCAAAACATATGGTCGTACTGACTCTTAGCCAAAGCACTTGTACTCCTACAATTTTTGGCATTATTTATAACCACTTGGACCACATTCTCACTACCCACCATCTATATGGCCTCAATGAGAATCCTAGAATGAACCATGAATCCTTAACTTCTTCACAATCAACTATCCTAAAAAACACGTTCCTTTGGGGGACACTGCAGTCACATTAATTAATGGCTGGTTTTTCGTATCTTTGCATCCATCAAACACAATAGATATACTGGAAGTTTTCCAAGAAGTTTTAATTGGTTGAAGAGCTTTATTTATATATATATTTTTTTGTTTGCAAAAGAGTAGTACACACCTTTTCATACTAGGACTAGTGTAATCAGCTGGTGCTTGATTGATGACTGCCACCATTCCCTTCCAATATGGCGATCTCACCAAGTTGAAAGGAAGACCATTGGGATAGAGGCAATGTGACATAGCTTGATCAACAAGCTCTCTTGCCTCCATTTAAATGGAGAATCCAATGGATCTCTTTTGCAAGCAATAACTTCTACTTCTTCTTCTTCCTCTCTCAGTAAAAGTACTTGCAAGAATGGATGTTTGATGGATACAATTGGATCAATGGTCAATTTTAGTTCTTGGATGGAGGTTGATAAAAACTTTTTTGTGATCTATTAACCAAATTATCAACAACTTCTTGTTCATAAATCTTGCTAATTGTGCATCCGTCTTCCCCTTTTGATCTTTGCTTCCTATGCACATTCCTATTCTTTTACTAGTGGGGCCCATGAAATGAGTTTTGACTTGAGAATATGAGTTATTGAATGTATTACATTTTCAGGATCATTGCAAATGTAATAGCACTGCCTTTATGGTATGTGTTTACTAAATGTTAATGATCTCTTCCATTTATATGGAAAATAAATCAAGAAGAGACATGTCGCTTTGTGGGACATGTCTATTCATTAATATAATGACAATTTACTTACACATACATGCACATATATATTTGTATATATGTTCTATTAGTCATTATATTAATTTCTTCAATATAATAATACTTATATATATAATTTATATCTCATACACACACACAAAATAGAATTGTCTTATATGTTCATTTGACTAAAGCTACCGAACATTAACAGAATGGTTTACTATGACATGAATTACATTTCCAAATGTATGACCCACCTCTTGAAACCTGTGATAATCTTGTGGTATGTCTCTATAATGGAGGTCCTACATCACTTTTGTATTTATCACTTTGTTCGTCTTGCACAACCACTGAATTTTAACTATTGGCAGTGACCATTCTTGCACAATACAATCTATGAATCTCGCAAGAAATTAAAAAAAAAAAATTAAATTAGAAATAAACTATGAACATCAAGCATACAAGTGCAAAAATATGATACAAAAATATTAAAGTAGATTGCTAATTATTATTTTTTGATTGGTAAGAGGCTGAAGCCAAGATTAATTATTATTATGTGTTGTAATTAATTATCATTATAAGTTATTATTATGTGTTATAAATTTGAACCCAAGACCTCCTAGTTAAGAGGATCACAATTTACCATTGTGTTGTAGGCTCTTGCCTAAAGTAGACAGCTAAACTTGTTTCTTCATTTCTTTAAAAAAATAGAAAATAACTTGTAAAAGGTCTTCCAAAGTTGAAAAATTCTTCAACATCTCAAAAACAAATCAGTAAAAGTACCAAACAATGGGACAAATGCTTGCTTTAGATGCTTAAAAGTCCCTTGCAAAAGCTTTGACACCCAACAAATGATCCTCTTCAAAAATAATTACCTTGTTTTTAAAATGCCAAATTGGAGACAAAATTAGAAGAGAGGCCAGCTACAAACAAAAAGAGAAGAATGGACAATGAATGGCCTATTTTAGGGTCGTTATGGGGTTTAGGAGAAAAAATAAAATGAAATATAAGAATTTAGCATATACAATAATTAGTTTTTAAGTGATTTCGAGTATTAAAAATTGGCTGGGCCCACATATGCATCCGGATGCCCACAGAGGCCTTGTGGAGACATCCAGGAAGCACTGCTCAGGCTTGTGGATGCTCTCGGAAGTGCTCAATGGTCTTCCACAAGCATCCATAGGCGCGCACAACGCTTCTTGAGTGCCTCCATAGGGCATACGTGGAGCTATACACATCCAAAGACACATCAACACTAGCATCCATCCATTTGCAAAGAGCATTGGCACCTTAGCTTAAAGATATACCTTTTTGGCCTCTTGTGGGTTAAAGTAATTTGAACGTTTTCAATCCATCCTTTAATGAAATGTTTAAACTTTTGAAATTCATGTTGGAAAAAAACATGTAACCAATTTTGTGGTTGATGGTATCTCTAAGATATTTACTTCTAGAAAGGAAAGCATAGATGAAGATGAATAAATGATTTGTCTTTCATTTCTCTTTCTCACACTTTCATGAAGAGGTGGTGGCAAAGATTCTTGGGGTATTTTCCCTGCATTTTATGATAGATACATTGTCTTGCAAATAAATTGGTCTACTTGTTACTTTTTGTTTTGAGTCTAAGGTTTTGAATAGCTTTGAATTTATTGCGACCTGAATGATGACCAAGAATTAATTTGTGATTAGCTTTGTTATACTGATGTCTAATTTTGTTATGAATCTTATTGATTTCTGGACTGATTATGTCATATATATTGATAGGGAAGTTTTTAAAAAAAAAGTAGTCTTATTACATGAATTGCTTGAACTGAAAAATGACATATGAACGTAGAAAAAGAAGATATAACAGCCTTGATTCTTGAAGTCCTTTGTGTAAATGTATTTGGGGTTAAGGTACCATGTAGTTGCATGATTTTGTTGGTGGAGTTGATTGTTCTACTTTTAATCTTAGTTGTAGGATGTGCACCTTGCAAGTGTGTATAAGAAGTGAATGCGCCTTGCTGATGTGCCTTAAGTGTGCAGGGGATGCACATCAGATGCACAACCCGCACATCTGGGTGCATTCACATATGGTGTCACCAATGTGACCAAAACATGTTAATTTTTTTTTTAATCCTTAATTGTTTTCCCTAAAAACCCCAAAACAACCCTTTATGAGGCCCTTTAACCTATAAACATATAATTTTTTTTTTCTCTCAACTCATTTTGTCTCCATTTAGGCATTCCAAAGGGTAGGTGGTTTTTTCTAGAGGGGATTGTTTGTGGAGTGCCAAATAGTTTCCACAAAGCAGATTTGAGTGTCAAAGGTAAACATTTAAACCAAAGTAATGAGACTCGGACCTAGCTCTAACTCAGCAAGGGCAATTTGACTCGTGACTCGGTTCTGACTCGGGGCTCGGACTTGGTCATGACTCAGTAGTGACTCGGCGAGTCAGGGTAGATTAATAGAAATACCTTAGAGAAATATAAAATATTTGATGACTTAGCGGGTTAGGGTCATAGGTCATTTTGACCCGGCAGGGGTAATTTGACTCGTCGGCTCGGGTGACTTGCATGACTCGTAGGGAGTCTCTTTACTATGATTTAAACCTTATTTGTTAGTCTTTTGATTAATTTTATCAAGCTTTTGATGAGTTTTTTCTAGTTCGTGATGAATATTCTTTTGTTTGTGTTTATATTTTGATTTAGATTGCAAGAATTGCCAGTAGTCAACGTTAAGTGGCCGTGGGTTGAAAGGAAACCCAAAATTCAAAATTGACAAAGGATCTTCTTTATGGAGACATACAACAAGGATTTTAGAAGTTCCAAGAGGTGGAGGATATATTTGGAAGTGTAATTATTGTAATACACAATATAATAGCTCATTTTCTAAAGTGAAACTTCACTTTATTCACCTTGGTGGTAAACAAATTATTATGTGTGAAGGCCCAAATAAGAAGGGGTTACCTCGTGTACAAATAGTAGGATTTATAAACAAAAGGTGTTGACAAACTGATTGCAATAAGAAAACAAGATACTTATACTTTTGGAAAGAAAAAAAAACAATGAAGTTATCAACTAATACAATAGTGGCCTCCAAACATCCCTTCTTGCTTATAACCTCTATGGGAGTGCAATGTGAAGTGGAGTTTCTACATGTAAGGGTCCATTGGACAAGGTGTTTAAAATGGAAGCAAGAGATATTGTTGAACAAAAAATTGCAAGTTGCATCCATGTTAATGGTCTTCTAGTCAACGTGGTGAGATCACCATATTGGTGGGACATGGTGTTAGCAATCGATATTGCACCTCCTAGTTGCACAAGTCTTGGGTATGAAAAGGTGCACAATTTGTAGTATTGAGCACAATGGTTGGTTTTTATAAGTGATAAGTTGTTATGGTTGTTTCTATTCTGTTGTCATTGATGTCAACATGTTATTGCTATCAATGTTAAGATAGATAAGATAAGGTAAAATCATTAATGTCCAACAAGAGATCACAAGTGTCTAGGGGATTGAAAACCATACAACAAGGCAACAACCAACAATAGGAGCAACAAATAGTGTTCGTGGAAAAAACACAAGAGAGCCAAAGAGCTGAACAAGGAGAGACTACAAGCTTCTTGCAAGGTAAAATAATCCAGAATTGAAGGATATTGTTCGGGACGAGGGTGAGCCTCTAGTTGTCTCACTGAACCACTAGAGATAGGGTAATGATGTCGAGTGTACACTTTGCAAGGTCTCACTAACCTGGTGTGACCTAGTGATAGCCTGAGTGTTCGCTTCGTCCCCCATGCAGGAGATCCAAGATCAAAGGAGGTGATGAGCTTGTTTGGAGTTTGTCTCGACGAGGACTGAAGCTATTGTGTGTGATCTTGAGGCCGCATGGCCTCTTGGAGATAAAGGGCAAGGCACCACTAGTCGGTATACTTGAAGATTTAAGAAAGGGACATGCACTCTTTGAAAGAGAAATAGAACCTACTTGTGATATCATAGTAAATAAGGGAATGAAAAACAAAGTGGCTCTCCTTTTCCACCTCCCCAAGGGGCAAATGTGGCAAATATTGTCCTCCCTGTCAATTTGGTGGTCGGTCTGTATACATAACCAATAACATCCTACTCTAAAATATCCCATAGAAATGTTAATGACATGAGTCTAGTAGCGAGTGAGGTACCAAGGGTGCACAATAAATCCATTTTAAATATCCATGTAGTGGTCAGCATAGAACATTATCCTTTGATGGAGCCCCCTAGAAGGGTCACTCCATGCTGTGATAATATATCATATGTAGATGTAGGTCTTAACATGCGTACATGTCCTATTGGGAGGGGAGTAGGTGAGCATGGGCTTCCAAAGAGAATTGGGATGGGTGAAGGTGGTGCATCGTGATACCAATCTAACCAAGAAGACCAAGGAGTCCAAGAAGGACATCTTGGTTGTGGTATCCTGGAAGTGATGTCTGAAGCATTCTCTCTCAAGGATAGCTAGGGAACTAAGGCCCTTATTAACTTGGGGCTGCATGACAAGTCTCAAGTTGAAGCAAGGTATGAAGAGTGTTGCACCCAGGTAAGTATATGATAATTTGATCTCAACCTCCCCACTCTTGAAGTAAAAGTGGAGATGCAAGGTCTTGAAACATTTGAAGACCATAACTTGAGTCTTCCCAAAGTTCAGAGAGAAATGTTGCGAGTCGTAAAAGGAGGCCAACCCATCGAGAAGCCACTAGAGATAGAGATCAAAACTTGGTGTAAGTAGCTATCGTTGTTGGGGAGCGAGAAATCACGAAGGAAAGCCTCAAGCTCATCAATGTAGACACCAAATGGAGTAGGGGAGAGAGACAAGCTCTACTTAACCCCAATGGTGGTCTAAATAGGCTCTGAAAACCCTTGTAGTGTCTTGAACCTGCTCACAACTCTCTCATATAACTTCATCATAACTGTCACAAGAGTGTTGAAGATGCTAATGTCTCTAAGTCTCTGGAAGAGAGATGTCTGAGGAATAGAGTGAAATACTTTTTGGAAGTCTACAAAGAAGAAATGGACTTTTGTCGAGTGGTGTAGAGCCTACTCAATAATAGCTCGTAGAGTTAGGATATAGTCCATGGTCTGAAAATTTGTATGAAAGTGGCCTGCCCCCTAGCATGACAGTGTTGAAGGTCAAGCTGTCTGAATAAGATAATTTTCAACATCGTGGTGTAAAGTTTGCCAAACGTATGCCTAGTCATGATGGTCTCGTAGTTGTTGGGGTTTGAGGTTGACCCACTCTTATGTGTCAGATAGATGATGTGCCACGACCAAGAGTCAGGAAAGCTAGTGGAAACTGCTTTGTTAAAGAGCACTTTAAGAATGGGGCCCAAAATTGAAATACCAAGCTTGAAGAACTCAACCTAGAATTCTTCCTCACCTACAACCCTGTTGCTATTCATGTATCTAATTGCCTCATTGATAGTTGGAGAACTTGAAGAGGTGGCAATAGTATTCGAGGTGAGGTGGAATGGTGTAGGAGCACCTAGGTAGGGCTCATGGAAGACCTAAGGTTCCTAAGTTGTATTGGCTTTTAGTGGTTCTAGCCATACCACTAGTGTAATAAGGGGACAAGCCTAGTCCTAATGTGAGGTGTATTAGAGTAGGAAGCCCTAATAAGTCCTTAGTGTCCTTTGTTGCAAGTATGCCCATATCAAGTCAAATAGGGTATTTTTGTGATTTTTGTGGTAAATTGGCCAAGCCAGGGACTTGAGGTCCATTTTCAATGTTTTAATACCTTAGATAGGCATTTGGTGAAGTTTGGTGGACTTATGACCAAGTTTGGATAGCAAATCCAAAAAGATGTAAAAGTTGTCATTGTTGTCGTTGACAACATTGACAACATTTGATGCACAAGAGCAACTTCGAGCAGTGGATTTCATAACTATCTGAAACCATTGGTTTTGAGCCTTGGTCAACTATTTAAGGCCATGCTCGACCTGATCAAGGGGTTGGCTTAATTGTTGAAAAGTGTGTAGGGGCTGGATTGTAATGTCCCCCACTTAGCCAGTTTGGAGGTATGTTGTCGTTAGCCCATTCTTGTATGGTCCCGAGGGCTAACCAAGACTTCAAAAGGGATCCTGAGGTTATTTGGCCTAGTCAAATTTAATTACAGGCCAAATGGAGTTCGTTTGTTGGGTTGTTAGGAAGACTTACTATTTTTAGTAAGCCAATAGGGGGATGCAGTGCCTTCAATTTTCAGTGACAGGATGAGATGCGTTTTGTTGGGCTCTTTCTAATGAGCTATTATATGTGGGATTTCGAGTTTATTTGGTATATTATTTTAATGTTTGAAGTTACAACGGTAAAGTGACTATTTAAATTAAATATTATAATGTTTAATAAAGTCACTTTATAAAAATCAAGAGTCCCCCTTTTGAGTACATACATGGACTTTGTAAAAAGAAAAAAAGAAGTAATATTAAAAGTCATGTGTTATCCCACATTGGCAAGACAGAAGCGTGGAGCAAGTGAGGAAGGGATTAAAAGGAAGAGGATAGCTCTCATTTATTCAGGCTTGGAAATATCAAAGAAATTGGAGAATTTTCTGGAGATTATATCTCAATAGTTTGAAGGACGAAATCCTTTCAAGCTGGAAATCTTGACGCCATTGAAAAAATAGTCTTGAGATTCAAAATGGTAGTAGTCTGAAAAAGCAGATATGGAAAACCAACCTGAAAAAAGCGGAACAGAAAAAGCAGGCGGAAAAAGCAACCCGTAAAAGCAGTTCAAAAAGCGGAACCGAAAAAGCAGGCTAAAAAAGCGGGTACGAAAAAACAGGCCGAAAAAGCAGTTCGAAAAAAGCAAAGCAGAAGGGGCAGCATAGAAGGAAATTATTTCAGCCATCTACAACTAGGTTCTTTTGTTAGTATTGTTTTTAGGGTGTTATAAGCTTTCAGCTGTAAGTGTGCATTATACCAGCATTATCATTTTGTAATCCTTGTAAATGCCAAAGTCGTGGCCATATTTCATGAGCATTGCAATTTTCATTGCAATTAAGAAGATAATAGTTGCTGGTGTCATTTAAGCAATTTAATATCATTATTTATTAGCTAGTTAGTTTGCATACCAACTGTTTGTAAAAATGCCAGTTGGCTGTAGGTGTTCATTTCTCATGCTTACATCATATATATGCACTGAATATTGCCAAAATTAGTAGCACACTCATGTTAGGTCATTTGTGTAGTCCATTGTAGTCTTCTAGCACAAAATTTTCATTGATGCAAATTGTAAAAAGGTCATTTGAAGCTAGCTGAAATACTATATCAGTCATACGTCCCTTGCATGTGAATTGTTTGATGAAATTCCTTGAGCTTTCATCAGCATTTTTGAGGGCAGATTTGAGGAGGGTTATTACATGGACAACAATAAGAACAATCCCAATTTTTGTTTTTCTGAGCATTTGGTGTTTTAAAGGATTGAATTAAGTGCTGTAACCATAGGAAGGGTTAGAGTATTTCGTTTCAAGAATCTATGTGGTGTTGGATTTTGATTTTGTAAGCTTTTAGTTAGTTTTGTAAATTCTTTTGTTTCCTGTCAGTTCGCTGGTCTGAAACGGGCAACTAGTGAAGATGAGGTTATAAGTCCTCTTCCCACCGTGGCAGCTGCACGGGCTTTTGGGATTAGGGAGTTGATTCCATGTACATATTGTACAGTGAAAGATGGGCCTTGGAAAGCAATCAAAGCATTTTTGAGGTGATGCCCTAGTCGAGCCAGAGTTGCATGGCTAGGCATCATAGTGAGTTGCAGAGGACATAAGACGGATTGAAGGCATTGATAGCTTCAATCAAAGCATGAAGAAAGGTAGACACTGTTAAATCAGGATCTGTAATAGGAACAAGTGATATAATAGTTGATGGAATATGCTAGACTCAGATTTACTTACCAATCTGATTCTGTACTTGCTCAGATCGTGCAGATCTTTGGGATTGTGTATTCACCAAGGGTGGACGAACTTGCTGTAATCAATGTCTTGCTTGCAGATACAATCGCTATGACTGAATAATGATCACAGTCCTTATTGTTGGAGTAATCGTTGAGTCTGAGAATGCCTTGTGATTGATTCCAAGCTGATGATAACTCTTGGGATATATAAGTGTGGTAGTATGTCTCCGTAGAGACATGACTCTACGTGGTGAATGTCCATGTAGGGTCATGTCCCTACGTGAACATAATACTAAGCCAAGAGTAATCTTAAATTGGTAGTTAACAATCTCACCTAATAACCATTTGGTGCACTGTTTCATTTGTCTCTACTTATAACAAGAGCTCAATATGACAAGTCAAGTTATTTATAAATAATCAAACATGTATATATATATATATATACATATGTATATATGTATATATATTCTGATAACAATAAAATATATATATACACACATATGTTTATATATACATATATACATATGTATATATATATATATATATATATATATATATATGTATATATATATATACATATGTATATATGTATATATAAACATATGTGTGTATATATATATTTTATTGTTATCAGAATTATAAACAATGTTCATTCAATTGCCCAGTATTACTTCGATTGATGCTAGACATCAACACTCCCTCTTAGCATGGGAGAAGTAACAAAACTCTGTTTTAAGGATATCTATACACAATACATTATTTGACTTTAACACTCTGAAATAGTGACTTGTCAAATAATTTCAATCACCATGTTATGAAAACTATCATAACATATATTATGATCTCCAATTGCCCAAAACAATATCTAGAGTAATCATAATGCATTCGTTTATTAATGACTTCCGGCATATCCATAACAAAATTGTCATAATAACAGGCCTATCATTTGCAAGATCCTCACCTTATAGAGATTACCTTTTGAATAAATATGTCCAAGAAAGATCGTCACCTTTCGTTACATATCTAATGCAACTTAACAACCATAGAAGCATAAACACATAAATTGAAATTGAAATTCAATATTCAACATTACAATTTAATCATACCAAGTTTTCCTCTGAAGTATTCCAATTTCACTTTGGCAAGAGGTTCAGTAAGAATATTTGTTGTTTGCCCATTTGTACTTATGTAAATCAATCTTGATATACCATATCTCTGAAAAAACTGATTTTTGTGAGTACAACATTGCATATGTCACTTATGTATTTGAACTTTGAAAATGTATCACTCTCCCTTTGATTCCTCACTTTGGGATTCTCTTTTAAATTTATCCATTTTATCTCTCTATTCAACAACTTAAAATGCAAGATTTTCATCCTTTTCATACTTAACTTCCACTAGGGCTGCTTAAATTTTCTCCCGTTCCAGATAGAAGTTATTAGTGTAATCAAATTTGTCACATTTGAAGTATTGTGAATGGCTTAAACATCACACACTAAGACTTGATTCCTAGTGCAAAAGTGTTAAATAGTCAAAGTTTGACTTACTTTTCCAGGCTTAATTTCTTCCTTAGTGTGTGATGTTTAAGACTGGCCGAAGCATTGTACTTTGGACCAATCTCTTTTCTTGTATGATTTGTTGAACTCCTTGTCGTCTTGATGAATTCCATTTCTTCTTCCCTTATTATTGGTACTGACATGAAGAGCTTGAAATTCTCCCTCTTGATTTGAAATGATTCCTCTCGAATTAATCTTGACTCTTCTTGGGTGCATTTGTTTTTGAGTAGTTCAAACTTAGGAAGTTTTGGTCGAGAACTTAGTCCACGAAAAAATGTCTCCCAAGATAGTGGTAGTCCTTTTAGGGCTATAATGCTAAGTTCTTTGTCATCTACTTCATTTCCAATGGTCGCAAGTTGGTCTTTCTTTGTTGAGATTCTTAGGAAATAGGACGTAATAGTTTCTCCATTATTCATCTTGACGTATAGTAGATCTTGCTTTAGTGTTAGCAATCTACTTGTGTTTAAATTTTGAAAGTATTCTTTATAATGGAAAACATCTCAAAAATAGTTTTAAGACTCGATAGAGAAGGGAGTATATGATCCTTCACTGAGTCTATAATAATTTTCATGGCCTTGTTGTGCCTTTTCAATGTCGTTTTATCTTGATCATTTTCAGGTATTGATTTGTTTGATTCTATGTACTCTTCTAACTCCATTTGTCATGTTCCCATATTTATAAGGTTTAATAATAAATTAGAAATATAATAGAAAATTAATAGCATATAATATATATTGATTAATATAATCATATGATTATAATGTGATTAATATGATGAATACCATAATATGGAAAAAGACTAAATTATAATATATTATATATATGTTATAATTTAGTATTATCCATAAATAAAATAATAGTTAACTGAAATATATAGAATGAGTAATTATATTCTATAACTCAAGTAAATAGTTGATAAACAACTATTATAGGTAAGATGCAATAAATACTAAATAAATAATCAGATATATTGAATCATATATTCTAAGATATAAATATTATTATAATTTCAATACATAAATTATGATAATATGAAAAATAAATAATAATAAATACATATTTAAATAAACTAAAGTCACTACCCATGAGGAGTCGTGACTCTTCCCAATCACACATATATGAGGGAGGAAAAAAGAAGAATAGGACAGGGAAGTCGGGCATCCATTTTGGAGAACAACGATTGGAAGGAACAAGCATCTAAGAGATGACTAGGTTAGTAGACCAAGTTATACACCGTTTCGGGATCAGACAAAAATATTGACAAGGAAGATGGGGGAAGAAACAGAGAGATAAGCATGGAAGTTAGTAATAAAAGTTTGAAGAAAATTTCCTAGTTGGACAGAATGGATGGACAACAACGCACAAGAGAACTATTGGAATCTCGGGAGCAATTAATGGGATTAGATGGGTATTACAAATCAATGTTATCCATGTTTTGGAACATGACTCCAATGATAACCAGTGGTTATTATATTCAAAGGAGGAAAAAATGGTTCCGACAAATCATTAAGAAGATACACGACAATTTGGAATAAAATTCAGAGATCATAGTAAACAGAGTCATTAACAAATTCATATTTTCTATTCACTAATTGCAAGAACCAAGGAAAGCATACGCAACAGGGAATCCAAATCACCATAGCGAACATAGCTAAAGGGAGCTTTGGAGAAAGTTATCGAAACTTACATATCACATCCAATATACTTGACGGCAAAGTCAAAGAGGTTGAACATGGGATCTTTTCCTCAAAGCATACAAGACGTTAGAGAGTAGTCTAGATATCGTGAGCCATAACAAAGACCCTTCAAAGGTATCAGAGAGGATAGCGGCAGTTAAGAACAGATATACATGCTAATAGGAACAGATTGGATTCACAAGCCACACACTCAACTAGTTACTGTTCATAGGAGGCTCGTAGAACACAGATCACGACATCAAAGATATTGGAGAGGGTGGGAGGGCACAGATGTTAGGCCACAATGATATAGGCAACATATAAAAGTGCACGGTCAACAATTGAGGCAAACTTCAGTGGAAAATCATCGAAATAAGTTAGAAACCCAATTTTGCAGCATGATGCCAGTGTGGTGAAATTGGCAATAATATAATGATAGAGATAATGTTCATAATGAAGTGGCAGTAAGATATCAATACAATACATTGAAGAACGATAGTCGATTATCCAATCAATGTTAGGAGAGGAAGATCAACTGCAGAGTATAACTACCTATCATCCAAGGAGATGTATTGGATAGGAAGATATGACTTAGTGGCATCGACTCAATGTCCAATTTGACTTGTGAGTTAGAAGAAATAATCAATAACGATAAAGGAAGTAAAACTAATTATTAAAGACACTATACTATATAGGACGATAATTATTGAATGAGTAGTTATTGAACAAATAGGGAGAGCTCTGAGATGATTATCTATCGATTAGAACTCATACATTTAAGCTTTACAACTCGACTCCAACTATCGTGAGGAACTACGTAATCTTGTGAAATAAAGAGAATACAGTTAAATGTATGGTGAAGGATATTGAACATGATATGGATCGATTCTAATACTATAAAGAGATCAGTAAACATGAAATATACTTTAACTTCCAAAGTGGAAAGCAATGATGAAGTGTACATCAGTAATAGAATCGATGAACAAGGTCATTGTTATATGAGGAGAAGTTATTGGGACTGACTTAAATATTCAATACGAACGAGCTTCGATTTAAGGTGGACATGGGCCAAGTTTAAGGGAAAATATAAGATTTTAGATGCAAGTAAAACTCTTTTAGGAAGAATAAGAGGAAATAAGTGAGGACTGATAAGGGGTCATTACACCATTTCTCTTAGTACTATCATGACTTCAATTTCCCATGATGAAAAATTTGATGCTCCCTCAAGTCTATCCTCTAATCTTACATGATTAACCATTTTGATTTGAGGATAAAATTCTAACATTGATAATTCTAAGAATTTTAATTTTGATTCTGAAGAATAGAATTCCCTATCAGGGTGGCTCTGATACCATGTTAAATTAGGATCTGTGATAGGAACAAGTGATATAATAGTTGATTGAATATGCTAGACTCAGATTTACTTACCAATCTGATTCTGTTACTATACTTGCTCTGATTGTGCAGATCTTTGGGATTGTGTATTCACCGAGGGTGGATGGGGTTGTTGTAATCAATGTCTTGCTTGCAAATACAATCGCTGTGATTAAATAATGATGGCAATCTTTATTGTTGGAGTAATTGTCGAGTCAGAGAATGCCTTGTGATTGGTTCCAGACTGTCAATAACTCCTAGGATATATAAGTGTGGTAATATTTCTCCGTAGAGACATGACTCTATGTGGCCAACAACCATGTAGGGTTATGTCCCTAGGTGGACATTATACTAAGCCAAGACTAATCTTAAATTGGTAGTTAACAATCTCACCCGATAACCATTCAGTGCATTGTATCATTTGTTTCTACTTATAATAAGAGCCTGATATGACAAGTAAAATTATTTATAAATAATCAAACATGTATATATATATATATGTGTGTGTGTGTGTGTGTGTGTGTATGTATATGTTTATGTATATATATGTTATTCTTATTAGAAATATAATCAATGTTCATTCAAATGCTCAGTATTACTTCGACTGATGCTATACATCAACAGACACATGAGTACTAAAGTCCCAAGTTTGATGGGAAGTACTGTTGAAGGATTCTTGGAGGGGAAAACCCAGTTCTTGTTAGACTGGCTTTGAATGCCTTAAAACCTTGATTTTTAGCATGTTAGTAGGCCATACTGTACAGATAGTTTGGAAGCCAAAAACCTTGAGAATCCTTTAGGTCTCTGAAAAGGGTGTCAAGATCAAGATTTAGTTTTTTTCTTGTTAAGGTCTTTTTCAAGTTATCGGGGCTTGTCACCAAAAGTAGGCCTAAACACTTATAACCCTAGTTGAGAAGCAATTGTTGTGTTTCTTGGAACTCGATTAGGGTTCCAATGTTAAAAGTGATTGCAGGTTTTGTAATGGCTCCTAATGACCTCCTAGAAGTCCACATCTCTTGGTGAGGTGACTATTGGTCATGTTGGGGGCAGATTGTGGAATTGGTGAATAGGAAGCTAGAAGGGCTAATGCAAGCCTAGGAAGTGGTATTTTGAGCTATTGTTCTATTTGATTGGTGTTCACTAGTTCAAGGAAGTAGGATCTCATATATATGATCCTAAGGAGAGTAAGGTCAGTGAGAAACCTTATTAGGTTAGAAGAATGCCTCAGGAGACCCTAGAGAAAGATAGGGTGAGAACAAGACTAGTATTACATCACGGAGAGGGGGTTGGCTGGGGATCTCATAGAGAGTGGAGGTGTGTGTAACAAGGGAGCTGTGATTTGAGTGATGGGGATGGCAGTGAGGGAACACGATGTGCTAGACGATCTCCAAAGATTGCAACAAATAGGGATAGAGGGATCCACACCACATTGTGAAGAACACTCGCTTCTTATGACAAAGAAAGTGGCGGTAGCTGAGCCACAACTCGACAAATGAGGGGGGATTGGGTGGAGAAGGTTGAGCGAATCGAGTAGTGAAAGCACTTGCAATCCTTGTCAAACCACCAATTAATAGGGCAAGACCTTTTGTTTGGGGCTAACGGAAAGGGGGGAGGTTCGGTGAGGGATAGAATGGAGAGAGGACTCCCATTGTGCTGCAACAAGTGAATCAGGCATTGAGGGAGCATTCCTAGTAATAGTAAAGGAATCTTGGGGGAGGAGCTATCACAGGTGGTGGACATAGCGGTCAGTCCCAGTGAAGCAAAAGGGGTTACGGGTAGGGTAGTCACCACCGAGAGTGGGAGGCAAAGAGGTAAGAATATTGCTCTTGATATTCTTCATGTTGCATACATAATGACGAGGTTTTGCCATGTTGTTGGAAAATGTTTGAAGTTAGTGAGATTAAGTTCTTGTGATTTTGATCGCAAAATAGTGGAACATACTTCACATTTTTCCACATAATGGTTTTTTTTGGTGCAGTTTTGGAACAGAGGTTCCAATGTCCTTGACTTCATTTATTTCAGTTGACCCAAGAGTTTAAGATTAATACTTGTATGTGGATTGACTGGGCCACTTTTGAGCTTAATACATTCGATCTTGGTACATATTCTCAATTGGAAATGTACAATCTATTGCTGCAAGAATTTCTGGCAAGAATGAAGAAAACATCAAAACCATAATAGAATGAAGAATGCTCAATCTCCATCCTCTCAACAAGAGGAAAAACATCTCCAACGGAAATCTTCTCAAACAATACCATTATATTGTTTTTTGAATTTATTTAATGAATTCAAGATATATATTTTAATTTTTTTAATCACTTTTGTCAAATTTAGGATCGCTGCAAATGTAATAGCACTGCCTGTATTTTATGTGTTTTGCAAACGCAGTGATCTCAATGAATTTATATTGTGGATGAGACAAGGAGAGACATGTCCCTTCATGGGATATGTCTATTCATGGGACATGTCTATTTATTAATGCATATTATTTATGATAAGTAATTATTAGACAATTGTTAATTATATCTGATTATATGTATATATGTATATGTATAAATTAAATGTCTAATGATTACTAGTGTAACGTGCTATTTTCCTAAAGCCATTGAAGAGCTATAATTTCAAGTATATCTACATTCGTAACAAGATGACAAAGTGACAGTTATAACTGTTACTTCATATTAAAGACAAATTTAACGAACTTATTCAGATGTTGCAGCTCATCATTAAAGAAATTAGTAACAGAATAATCTTTTTTGTATGAAATGTAGTTATAACTTCCATACCTATTTACTTCCATTTCTATTACAATTTTTCAAAGATAATATAATGAAATATCAATTTAAATAACATGATGAAGAATTATCACAATGATAAATGAAATGTACAAAAGAATCAAGTACAGTACATGGAGGAGATGACAGCAATTTTGTTGAGCAAGTTTCGACATCTAGTGGAGAGGAGAAGCATTGCCATGGGCTTAAATCCCAACCACAAACATTTATTCTTCCCCACACAATCTCTTTCGAGAAAGACCCTCCCTGCCCTAAAGTTAGGCTTGGGGCACCACCATCTTGCCACCCGAGCATCTTGGTGTTAGAGTGTCAGCTATACAACAAACAATGCTATGGATACCCTCCATCAACCTCCCCTCTGTCAACTAGCATTCTGACCTCTAGCGATCATCGTGACAAGAATGCCACTAACTTACCTTTGCCAAGGATCTCAGTGGGCTACTAGTTATGCCCGATAGCCCACTGCTCAACTTGACAATAAGAGTTATATATTGGACAACCATGAAATGACTCAGTTTACTTTATGCAGTTTTTATAATTTGAATACTTTCATTTCTGATCTCATTTGTTCTTGTAGGGATGTTCACTCCTCTCACTGTTTTGGCTTGACCATTTTGGTCTTTATGGGTGCTTTCTAGGAGATCCTGAGATTATATTCAATTCTGGTATCAATTTGCGTATTCTATATTCAATGTCATTTGCACAAAATTCTTTTCATGGCACTACTTGCTTATCTTATCTCAGAAGCATATTGCCCACATGTTTGTATAAGTCAACATGAATAATAATATGCATGATAAGTAATTCAATGCTTGCATAAAATATATCATACACAGAATCTGAAATTGGGTTACAAATATGGATTACTTGCAGTGATCATGATGACAACTTAAGATTTTCACAACAATATTATCAACATATAATCCTTATGTTGCAACGTTACAAAGAATAATGAATGCATCGCCTGTTATAAGAGATGCGGTGCCTTGTGTGGATTGAGATTACTGTTCTCTTCTGGTAGGCAGAAATGATAACACTGTGAAAATGATGGAAAAGAAATTTTGGCAAACCTGAGACTATACACTAAGCTCTTGAGAAAATACAGAGCTTGCTCCAAAGAAAATTTGTTGTTACAGCCATCCTTGGCTTATGGCTATGAGATATAATGAAATCATAGAGCATGAAGGATTGCCTGGTAAAAAGGTGTTCACATAGTCTTGGCTAGAACACAAATAAAACAATCTGGCAAACACATGCTTGGTTATAAGAAAAGGCCGAGGTGGTGGACGTAAGGCCAAATATCAGTTCCAAAAAGAAATACATTTCTAATTGATTCAAAGAGTACTCCATCAATTGAAATGTTGGAAAATAATAAAAGCCCGATAAAAGATGGGCGATTGATCAAAATAATGAGCAAATATTTAAGATAATTATAAAGCTTCTCCCTCCAAAAGATTTAAAAATATGTTGGCAACATGGTATCTTTGCCACCTCTATTTGTACGGATATATATACATACATGTGCATAAATTTAATCATATATGTCTTTTGTATCATTTTATTGATTTACACACACACACACACATATACATGTATTTGCAAGTATAGACGTAATGATAACATGGTGTCAATATATGGAATATATCAAGGGTCTCCACAACGATCTCAGATAGAAAAGGTAACAATTTATTTTATTATTTATATGCTTAATGGTTTTCTTGATAAGTGTTATGAACTCACTGGTTAGCTCATGGTCGTCCAAGGTATACTCTTGCTTGCCTATTTATTAAATCCTTAGCCAAGATGGTTAGAATCCATACCCGATGGCTTGCCAGTGGACTTTTGATGCCTCAATCCGTAGCTTCCATTTAGCAATACTTCACCCCTTTGTTGTGTTCTGTAACCAAGAAGAATCTCCACGATAATAACATATTCCTGAATTTAATTAAATCAAGATAACTATAAGAAAAAGTTATTTTTATAATCATTATAACGTCTAACCACCATTTTAAATAAGCAACTGACTTTTCCAACTTCTTTAAAATAATAAATATTCATTTTTTGTGAAAATTGTAATTAACAAATGACATGTCATCTTTACTTGAATTAAAATGAACAACCATATTTCCACTTCACATGATCATAATATTCAACTAATTTACTAGCCAACTGACATTCACATGAATTACTTAACAGCTATATGATTATTTAAAATGGCAAAATTTTGGGATGCAAAATATCCTCCCCCTTTTGTTTCATCATCCCCAATAAACTTTACAATATAAAAAAACAAACAATCTAAATAAGTAAAACAATTTTTAGTTGTAGGTTGCATTCCAACAGAGTTTATTTGTAGTTCAAGTCCTTGAGAAGAGATGAGGAGATTTCTAGAAGATCTCATCATAGTCTTCCAAAGTAGCATGTCCTTGGTATATTGGTCCCTCAGTAGCTTGCACTGAGTTATGTCTTGATTCCCTCGAGCATTCTTTGCGATTCTATTTCCACTACCCCTAGGTTTTGTACCTACAGGAAGTTCCAATCAATTATTTGCTCATGGTGGGTGATACTTCTTAAGATATTATAGGTGGAATACATCATGCATGCTGGGAAGGGCTAGCGATGGTGCAATCCTATAGGCTTCTAGGTTTATGACTTGTAACACCTCAAATGGTGCCAAATATTTCAGGGCTAGTTTGGCATACCTCCCAAACTTGATAGTGTTTTTCTGAGGTTTTACGTTTGGGAGAACCTTTTCTCCTACTGAGAATTCTCAAGGTATCCTTTTTGCATTTGTGTAACTTTTTTGTCGGTCATTTGTCTCCTTCAGCCTCAAACATATCTGAACTATCTGTTCTTCCATCTCTAGAAGCATCTTAGGTTCGACAATGATTTTGTCTTCAATTTGGTTCCAACTTACATGGGCTCTACACTTATGCCCATATAGGCCTCAAAAGGTGTGATCTTGATAGCAGATTGATAAGAGTTGTTATAGGAATTATCTACTAAGGGAAGATATGTATCACGTGGATATTGTTGACCAATGCATTATAGATAGAGGAAATCTTCTAATACCTGATTAACCCTTTTTGTTTGGCCATCGGTCTCAGGGTGATAGGCAAAGTGATATTTAGCTTGGTTCCCAACACCAAGAGCAAGGTTTGCCAAAACTTGGATGTTATTCTAGCATCTTTGTCAGATATAATTTCTCTGACAAACTTATGTGCAATCTCTGGTGCTGCATCTATTAAATTACTTGCAATAAAATAAGACACCTTGGTTAATCTATGCACAACCACTATAGGGTATTATTTCTGTTCTTGGTCATGATTAATCCTTGAATAAAATCCGTGGTAATTATCAGCCACTTCCATTTTGGAACCTCATTTGGAAGCAATACCCTAGCTAGATAATGGTGGTCTACCTTGACTCCTTGACATTCGAGGCATCCTGCCACATATTCTTCTATTTCTCTATTCATCCCTTTCCAAGAGTACAAAGGTTTCACATTTGCCAATATCTTGGTCACCCCAAGGTGTTCGGAATACGGAGCAGTATGAATATCTCCTAAAATCATCCTTTGAAATTCTGAATTCTTGGGTATATACATCCTACCCTTGTACCTCAAGAGTCCATCCTCTTCTAATTGGTAACCTCCATATTTGGGGTCTTGGGGATCCCTTTGAAGTGCTTGATTAACCTCGTTATAGATGTCGTCACCATGTAGACATTGTAGTACCTGCTCCCTGAGTCTATTATTTATTGCCACTATCGTTGATATATGTCTTCGTCAGCTCAAAACATTTCCTACCTTGTTTTCTTTACCTTTAATATAATTGATCTCAAAGTCATAATCTGCTAGAAACTCTAACCTGGTTCTTGTTGACAATTGGCTAATGAGGATATGTAGTTGTTGTCATTTATGGCAACACATGATGTACATGCTTACATGAAACCTCGAAAATAAAGATACTTAGCTTTTGG
The DNA here is from genome assembly GCA_028749045.1 of Cupressus sempervirens. Lineage (NCBI taxonomy): Eukaryota > Viridiplantae > Streptophyta > Pinopsida > Cupressales > Cupressaceae > Cupressus > Cupressus sempervirens. The sequence goes on from CM053785.1 coordinate 1,098,723,917, forward strand.
TACTAAAAAAATTGTATAAGTATGAATTTGGTATACAGTGTATGAAACTTTTTGTTGATGTCATATTATGACTAGCGAAGATAGATGAAGATAGTATACATGTTGATGATGATGTGTATAACCTTGGAAGTCAGTATCGACTGTACGAAAAAGAGATATTTGTGTTTTAACAATGTAATAGGATAGTGGAATTAAAGGAAAGGAATTATTTTGTTAACAAAATAATTACTTGTTCAATTAGGGCTGACGTCCTAGATGTTTACTTTAAGTTGGAAAAGTGTATTATGGTCTTAGCCGACCTAGCAGCAATTTATGTAAAGGCATGGTATTTATGCAAAGGACATCTCGCGAATTAAAAGTGTGGTGTGTTGTAAGTTGTGCAAATATTGTGATATACGAACTTCTAGTGAAAGCGATATATGCAAAGTTGATTTTGTGATCTGAGATCGAGCTAAGCAAGAAGTTACGACAAGTGAGCTCTTCTTGTAATTGGAAATGCATGTTTGGGCAATGGGCTCATCTTGCATCTACTACAACTCCTAACAAGATTGGCACAACTCCTAATAGGGTTGGAATCTCCTAACAGGGATTCAAAGTCTCCTAACAAAGACTCTATATTGAATATTCTCATTGACTCCTAACAGGGTCCATCCTCTAACAAGGAACTTATATATCAATATATTATCTAGTGGGTATCATCGTCACCGAGGTTTTCCCTTTGTCGGGGTTTCCTTAGTTAACAAAATATGGTGTTATATCTTTGTGAATGGTTACTGTTACTGTCGAATACATTATTACTTTGTTATGTATGGTTTAAAGTAACAAATGATATCCAATTGGTGACTAGAGTTTGTAGATTACTGATTCACCCCTCCCCCCTCCCCCTCTTAGTAATTCCTATTTCTAACAATTGGTATCAGAGCTGAGTTACTCAGAAGAGGCTTAACAACTTTAGTAAGATCCCTATGGATATGGAACAATTGATGAAGAATCTTGAAGAAGCACTTGAACAAATTAATCTCCTTACTGAAGAAAGAGATAAGCTGAAGGACAGATATGAAGACTCTAAAGTATACATTGGACGATTGAAGGAAAAGATTGAACATCTCAAATCTAAGCTTGAATCTACTGAATGTAAAACCAGTAATGATGATTATTCAAAATCGAAGACAAAGAACAAGATCTTGAAGCATGAATTGAAGATTATGAATTTGAAGTTAACTTTGAGGAGTGATCCTAGCAAAATTGAGATTGATTTGAAGACTGAAAATGCAGATCTTAGAGCAAGTCTAGCAAAGAAGACATCTGAGCTTAAAACATTGAAAGAAGATCATGAAGAACTTAAGAAATACAATACTTTTGTGAAAGGTGAATTAACTCAGTGCAAGCAACAACATGAGAAGCTTTATTCTAGCAGAGAAAAGCTTGATTCTTCAATGTCAATACAGAGAGTACTTATGATAAGACCGGTCTTGGTTACTTATTTAACATGTCCGCAAAGAAACTTGAGATTAGATCAGATCCAAAAGAAAAAAATCTGATGATAAGATTGAATCTAGTCAATCTTCTGATAAATTTAAAGAAGTTGGACAAGACAAGGAAGTTGAGATTTTGGATGAACCAAAGCAAGTGGTATGTCAAAAAGGAAACTAGGTATGAATTTTATAGGTAAGTGTTTTCATGTAATGAAATAGGTCATACGAAAAGAGATTGTACAAATAAATCATTTAATCATGTTAAGGACTTTCATTGTCATAGTTGTCATGGTATGGGTCATAAAGCAATTGATTGTAGGAAACCTAAATATGATAATAATAAAAGGAATAGTAGAATGTCTAGGAATACTAATTCTGCAGATAGACGAGGATCTAATGAAAGGACATTGAGAGAAGGAAGACCTTATGAAGATAGAAGACAGGTTGCGTGTTTTAAGTGTAACAACTTTAGACGCATAGTTCGGAATTGTCATACCGATGCACTTGAAAAAGGCCTAGATATGGATGCGGATGCTTCTTGATGCATGGATGTGTTAGGAAGCTGCATGTGTTTTGGCAGGAAGCCTAATTCTTTCCCATGGATGCATGCGGGATGCTTGTGAGAGCATCCGGAGAGAATCTAGGCGCATCTGGAGAGCACCCAACAATTTTGAGCTCCCAGTCACTTATGTGACTTAATAAAACATGTGTTTAATCGGTTTTTTTAATTCCATTTTTTCTTTTATTTGACTGAATTTCATTTGTGAAGCTTGAGCCTGAACTCTAGATTGATCAACATTGAACCATGTATTATGTTTTGATTTTGTAATTTGAATTGCATTGGAATCTTGAACTTGAGTAATTTACTAATTAGACATTACTGTTATTTCAATTTGAACTATCGATGGTGAAGTATCATGTGATGGAATGGTTTAATTTTGTATATTTCTTTCACTTCTTTGCATACATACATTATAGTATATACTAAACATTTTTTTTGGGATATATATATATATATATATATATATGGATGCACCCAAAAAAAAAAAATCCACGCATTCGTGCATCAGCACCAGAACCAGTATCGGTAACTTAGCTTATGTTAGAACCATTAAAATAGTAATTTACTGTCGAGAGGTCTCAACGAATGAAATGCCCAATTTCAATTAATTCAACCAAATATTACACTTTCGGTCAACACAATATAATTCTCCAGAAATATTAAATCTTAAGGCATGTCTTGTGCCTTGATATAACACAGTCTTTTTCTGTGGTGCGTAATATATATCAAAATATTCGATTCTCTTCCAATCAATATATTATACGCTGCTCTGTACCAACTTATTTTATGTTGATTTTAACTTGCTCTGATACCATGTTAAATTTAGGATTGTCGCAAACGTAATAGGATTGTCTGTATTTTATATGTTTTTCAAAGACAGCGATCTCTCTGAATATGTATTGTGGATGAGACAAGGAGACATGTCCCTTCATGACACATGTCTATTCATGAACACATTATTTATGATTATTAATTATTGGACAATTGTTAATTATGTCTGATATATATATATATATATATATATATATATATATATATATATATATATATATATATATATATATATATATATATAATGTCTAATGATTGCTAATCAGAGAGATATAACTAATAATCATAATAATGTATCTCATGGTTAAATCAATCCGACTGAAGCTACAACATTAACAACTTTAATTTAAAAAGTACAAAATATGTACACTGATGTAATATTATTTTAATTTAGTAAATTATCATACTATCAATCCTGAAGTATCATACTGCCAAATCATTTAGTTTTACAATTCTATATCTCTTTTATTTATTTGTATGTTGTTCATTTCTGGATATGGATTAGTTTGGTCTGGTATCAACATTAGCACAACTGAAGCTTTAGTAAGTTCCTTCAGGCTTTACGCAACTTTTGAGAGGTCTACTTGCTTAAAGAAAATGCTCAAAGAATCAGACAAACCTATTGCACAATAGAGATGCAACAAATGTAAAGTGAACTACATTCTATGACAATTCAGTTCATAAGAACCTCCTAATAAACAAATGACCTCATTATGTTTATATGTTTGAAATATGCTCACAGTTTAGAAAAAGTTCCTTTCTAGTAAAATTGAATTAAACTGTTGTTTAGAAAAGCATTAGTGGTTAATGTTTCTTCTACACTGACTTATTTCTAATGTTTGCATAACAGGAAAAATACATAGACATACATCCCCGACTTCCAGTTGTCGTTGCTGAAACTCTGTTGCATACAGACCCACAAATTAATTTGCCTTTGTGGCTGGTGGATATGTTGAAGGCATGAAGTTTATATCTATAATTAATTTTTTTTACTGTTAGCTTGGTACAATCCCATATTTTTTGAAACTTTGAGTATTCGAACATAGGCAATGTAGAGTCTTACCGACACTATCACCTAATGTGTCTATATTCTGCAACTGTTCTTATGACAGGGTGGAAGGAAAGCAACTGCTTGGGGAATGGCTGGACATGTGTCAGATCCTGCAGCATTGCTCCGGTTGTATATAAACTATGGAAGATTCTCTGAAGCTACCTACTTAATGCTCGAGTATATAGAAGCATGGTCTTCTCTGGTAGTATTTCATCCAGATATGTTTTGTTTTGCTTTCATATGATTAAGGCTGGGGAAAGTTAAAGAAAAATTAGGGATATAGATAACTAACAGTCTTAACAGTCTTAACCCAATTCAGTAATCTTTTATAATGATTGAAATATGGACACAAATAACTTCTATATTTATCAAGAGCAGCTTGCGGAAATTTATTATCTTGATTTCTTAATGGGTTATTTCACCTTTTAGGGGAAAAGTGTGGGCTATAGGCCATCTTTGGCCATCTCAAGTTTTTTTTTCGTTGTTTGGAGAGCCACAACAGGTTTATGTAATAAAAAGTAAAATGAATGGGGAAGAAAAGGAATAAATAAAAGCTTTTGGTTCTACATAAAACTTGGTTTCAACTAAATATTTTTGTCCTGCCATGGGGTGTATTTTCCAGAGACCAGCTGATATTGTCGAACGCAAAAAAATGTCTGCCGTCTGGTTTCCATACACCTCAGTTGAACGCTTATATTTTATTCTCTCTGAGATGATAAAGTCTGGCCAAATGATTGAACAGTGTCACAAGCTCCAGAAGTTATTGCATGCGGCTCTGTTAGGTCACTTGAAACAGGTGGGCTGATTGTATTTTCCTGTCTTGGATACTGATATTACTCTAGAGGCTACCTTATGGAGTTTTCTGTTTTCTTTTTATGCTAAGCTCAATACAATGTATTAAGTGGTAATTTGATATCATTTACCATGGCCCACTCTGCAGTTAAAGGTGGATTCTGATGATGCACAATCTTCTGCCCTTTGACATGGTGGCAAAAATTACTAGTAGTTCTGCTGGCAACCCATGTCAAATGGACAATGGCTTGCAAAGGGAAGACACAAAACATAGGAAGGCCTTAACATGTCTCATAGCATTTTATTAACACAGAGCTCCAGATTTTGTGAAACCTGCTTTTGTTGACAGAAGAATATGCTGCTTATGTTTTAAAGCAGATTGAGGGTTCTTTGTAGATTAATAGGTTACATTTGTGCACATTTCTACAAGGTTATGCCCTCCCAGTGTATATCTTAGGCATGTACAATACCTAGTTTCTGGATAGTGTTCCACTAATGCTTATGCACATGACAAAAGTACTCCACTTCATATTTTCTAATTATAGAACTATTGAAGTGTTGATTTTTTTTGAGATACTACTAGTACAAGCAGTCAGATTTTTTTGGCTACTTTTGAGATGCAAAACCTTTCTTTTCTCAAGATTCAAACACATCACCTATGTTGCATAAAACACACGGATTTACCATCAAACTATGAAAATCCCGTCCTTTTCAGATAGCTTGGAAATGAGATATGAGACTTTGTAAACATACCTCAACATAATTCTCTTATGTTAGACGATGCTCTTTCATTTTCTTAGGCATTTGAAGATATGCACAACATAATGAACAACTCATAAATGGGGCACCTATTTGTCAAAAATAAAATAAAATAACACATGAATACAATTAGACAATGAATTCGAACATCAATTCTTGCAAAATTGATGAGGCACACAGTTTGGGGGATGGAGTGTGGTAGTGAAGCGGTGAATCAATATAACAACAATCTTTATTAATTTAAAACTTTATCAACCACAATAACGTTAATTACTAATTTAACAATAATGCACATAAGAAAACAATAGCATACTGATCACGTGGAAACTCAAAAAGAATAAAATCACAACAAATCAATGCTTTATTATATTTCTTCATTTACAACTTTATAGTCACCGAGCCACTAGAGGCATCAACCCCAAGTTTATGAGCACCAACTCCTTGAAAACTAACTTCCACAAATTGTAGACACCAATCTATTGTAGGCATCAACACACACTGCTAAACACAAATTTAGTGAGAGGCATCAATCTCTTCTTTAGAGGCTTATCGACTTCCAAATTATGGCTCTGCCTTTAATGTTGCTTCTTCATAGATGATGGTCAATTAGATCTCTTTTTCAATACCACTCCTTCCATAACACATATACTTATATGCTTGCACATTCTCTTTATATGTTTACCTTGTCTATTCATCTTAATCAAATCTCTCTAGAATTTTTAATACTCTCCAGTTCTTCACTGATATATATATATATATATATATATATATATATATATATATATATAATGGTCAATTGGTCTCTTTTTCAATACCACTCCTTCCATAACACATATACTTACATGCTTGCACATTCTCTTTATATCTGCAAGCATGTAGGTATATGTGTTATGGAAGGCGGGGTATTGAAAAAGAGATCAATTAACCATAATATATACATACATACATATGTGTGTGTGTGTGTGTGTGTGTGTGTGTGTGTGTGTGTGTGTATGTTTACAGGAAACCTCAGAAATAAAGATACTTAGCTTTTGGTAATCAAAAAATTGTCTAGGTATAGAAATTGGTATACAACAATGTATTGTTTTGTTTATAATTTGTTGCTGATGTCATACTATGACTAGCGAAGTTAGATGGAGATAGTATACATGTTGATGATCATATGTATAACTTCGGAAGTTAGTACCGACTGAATGAGAAAAATATGTGTCTTAATGAAATAGGGCAGCGAAATCGAAGGAAAGGATTATTATAATTAGTTGTCCAATTAGGGCCAACACCCTAGATGTTTACTTTAAGTTGAAAAAATGTATTATGGTCTTAGCCAACCTACTAGAAATTTGTGCAAAAGCATGGCATTTATGCAAAGGACATTTTGCAATGAAAAAAAAAGGTTGTACGAGTATTATGAAATGCAAACTTATTGTGAAAGTGATATATACAAAGTTTTGTGAAAGCTATTTTGTGATTCGAGATCAAGCTGAAGATTAGAGATCAATCAAGGAAAAAGTTACAATACATATATTCCAGAAGTCTAATTACTTGTTTGGGTAATGAGCTCTTCTTGCAATTGGAAGTGCATGTTTGGGCAATGGGCTCATCTTGTATCTACAACACAACTCCTAACAGGGTTGGAATCTCCTAACAAGGATTCAGAGTCTCCTATCAGGGTCCATCCTCTAACAAGGAATTTATATATCAGTATATTATCTAGTCGGTATCATTCCCATTGGGGTTTTCCATTGGCCAGGGTTTCCCTAGTTAACAAAATATGGTGTTATGAGTTATCTTTGTGCATTGTTATTGTTACTGTTCAACATTACTTTATTACTTTGTTATGTATGGTTTAAAGTAAGAAATAATATTCAGTTGGCGACTAAATCTTGTAGATTATTGATTCACCCCCCCTCTCAGTAATCCCTATTTCTAACAATTGTTATCAGAGTACAATTACTTTGAAGAGGCTTAACAACTTGAGTAAGATCCCTATGGATATGGAATAGTTGATGAAGAATTTTGAATGAGCTTTTGAAAAAATTGAGTCCCTTACTGAAGAAAGAAATAAGATGAAGGACATATATGAAGACTCCAAAGTATACATTGGACAATTGAAGGAAAAGATTGAACATCTCCAATCCAAGCCTGAATCTACTGAATCTAGAACTACTGATGATGACTATTCGAAGTTGAAGACAGAGTACAAGATCTTGAAGCATGAATTGAAGATTACAATTCTGAAGTTGACTTTGAGAAATGACCCTAGCAAAGTTGAATCTGATTTGAAGACTGAGAATGTAGATCTTAGAGAAAGTTTGGCAAAAAAAATATCTGAACTTGAAACATTCAAAGAAGATCATGAAGAACTTCATAAGTACAATACTATTGTGAAAGGTGAATTAACTCAGTGCAAGCAGTAGATTGAGAATCTTTATTCTAGTAGAGAAAAGCTTGATGATTCAATGTCAATACATAAACCTATTTATGATAAGACTGGTCTTGGTTATTTGATTAACATGTTTGCGAAGAAACCTAATATTAGATCAGATTCGAAAGAATAAATAAGTTTGATGATAAGAAACCAAAGAAGACAAGAAAGTTGAAATTTTGGATGAATCAAAGAGAGTGGATTCTCCTAAGCAAACCAGGTATGAATTTAGAGGTAAGTGTTTTTCATGTAATGAAATAGGTCATATGAAAAAGAGATTGCACAAATAAGTCATTTAATCATGTTAAGGACTTTTATTGTCATAATTGTCATGGTATGGGTCATAAAGCAATTGATTGTAGGAAACCTAAGTATGATAATGATAAAAAGAATAGTAGAATGTCTATAAATACTAACCCTATAGATAAAAGAAAATCTAATGAAAGGACATCGAGAGAAGGAAGATCTTATAAAGAAAGAAGACATATCGTGTGTTATAAGTGTAACAACTTAGGACACATTGCTCAGAATTGTCATGGACCTAATGATCTATAGAATCCTAGAAGCAGAGCACTAGTATGTCAATTATGCAACAACTTCGGACATACAACAAAGTAAAACATAATGGACACAAACTTCGGAGATAGAAGGAACAATGGAAGAAATTTCAGGAATAGAAGGAATGATGGAAAGAATGTTAAAATTGACAAAAGGAACTCGAAAGCTAACAAAGACAATTAGGAACAAAGAAACATAGTCAGTGAACTTTGAGAAGCATTCAATGAGGCATTTGTAAAAAGAGTAGATATCTCGAAAGAAAAGCTAGATGATGATGTAACAAGAAAATCAAAGTCAATTATCGAGTTTGATTCAATTAAGTTGAATTAAGTTTTTCTACAACACCAGAATTTGAAAACTTCGTTCAGAGATTGAATTGGAGGTAGCGAAGTTGGACATGTTGTATCTAGTTAAGTTTAGATGGTACCTAAGCTCATTTGTAATTTGGAGCTTATCTAAACAAGTTATGAAGAAATTAAGAGTTACTGATATTACATAAAATATTAACTCTGTAGCAAAAGAGGGAAACTATGTTTTTGCAGAGAATTTCATGAAGTGAAGTCTTGAGGAGCATTGTCATGATGAAAGGAGGTTATAGTAAACCTCAGGTGGCATTTGAAGATCAGATAGATGATCTTGAGTAGTTATTTTATTACAAAATGTAATTGACAATTTTTTCATGTTTACAAAGTATGTAATTAATGCAAGTTCAAGTTGATGAAATAAATGAAGTACAAAATTGATTTTCACTTCATTGTGAATACATTCGAAGCAAACAACACTTAGAAGCGTCTTGTCAATGTGATTTTGAAGCAAACCCTATATTTGGAAAGAGGCATTTTATCATTTTTTATGCAAATTTATTTAGTAAACATTCATAGAATCATGGATATGTTAGTTATGCACAATGTTGGGAATGAGGATAAACTTAAGTTGAAGGTTGTTTTCATCAAACCTACTGAAGGAAACCCTAACTCAATGTTATCCATTACTCCGAGCAATGTAGTATATTTGGAAGATGTAGGAAGTTATCTTAATAGTAAATTTGAATCTATCGGGAGTGAATATATGAACAAGGATATAGAATTAGTTTTCAATCACGACATGATTGAAGCCTAGATTTAAACATTTGAAGGAACTAGACCTGTTCAAATATCATTTCTACCTTAAATTGGACACAAATGAATGGACTCATATCATATTAAGTAGGATACATGATGGAAAACTATGGATGCAAGATAGTGTAATTGATATTTCTGTCGGTCTTATTCATGAGGTAACTGGTCTTAGTAAACAAGGCAGTGTACCTATAGGTGAGAAAATGGTCAAGAAGAAAGTTGAAAGTTATACCAAAGGAGTGCATAATGGAAAGGCCATGGTGATTAGCACCATTAAGCAAGATGATGTAAGATTTCTAAGTAGAATCATTACCTACTTTGTATGTGCAAGCTCAAAGATTGATGAATTATCAGCCAGATTCATCTATGCAGCATATAAGATATGCAGAGAGAAGGAATAAGTTAACCTCGATGAAATTCTAAGAATGCAATTACTTGAGAACCTAGAAAAGATCAAGAGGACTAAGAATAGTGTGTTTAGATTTTAGTCACTAATCAATCACATATTCTTTCATGTATTTAAAAGATTTCCATATTTATCAGTCATAAATATAATGAGCAGTGATAGATGTACAATGGAGAAGATCACAGAAGTTTGTAAAGGACATCCTGCAAACAAGATATTGGATAGTGGGAACTTGATAATGAAGACATTTTAGAATGAGATGAGATACAGATTTAGAATTGCACCTGTAATTGTAGAGAGATTTAAAGAAGACATTTGTATTATGTTCGATACAGATTATACTTATATTCAAGCAGTAGGACCTCGAGAAACATTTCTTGATCCCTTGGGTTATGAATTGAGTGATGATATTGCAGTTGGATATATTTATTTATTGTTGAAATCAGTGAAGGATAAAGCAGAATACAGATTTGGAACTTATGAGATTACCCAGTCAGCTCATCAAGCATGCTTGGAGAAGACATCACACAAAAAGATAGTCAATCATGAAGAAAGCTTTATCAGAGGCTGGTATGACTGAGAGTGAATATAAGGCAGTCAAGCAACCCATGAAACAAGGAATACTAAATGTGCTACCTTTGTCAATATCTATTGTAGAGACATCTTCGAAACAAAGCATTCCATATGTAGCACTATTAGATGTGCAACCTAGTGAGCCAAAGAGAAAATCTGAGAGATTAGTAGAAGCAGTCACCACAGACACAAAAAGGGTCAAGCAACAAGCCATTGGACTAGGAAGGAGGCAAAAGACATTGTTGACAATTGTTGAATCCAACGATGAAGAAGAAGTCAAACAACTAGAGAAAGTAACAAAGCAATCAGCAAGAAAAGCTCGGTAACCCTGGAAGCCAAAGATAGGAAAGATTAACTCAACTATTGCTAATGAAGGTATCTTTGTTCATATGAACAAATTATGATTTGTACAACAATTTTGAAAAAGACCAGATTGATATCTCTATCGTAAGATACATTATAGAAAACAATATGAAATTGAAGGATATTGAGGGAATAGTAAACGAGAAAGTCTATGATAGACTTATGAAGAAGAAGGCACTTGCAAGATAAGAAGATTTAGAACTTCAGAAGTCTATGCTAGAACTATTTGCAAGACTGATGACAAAGAAGAGATTAAGAGATTATTGAATAATCTTGCACCTTACTTGAGAAATAAAGTAAGACCATTTTTGTTTATGGTGGGTGAGAAAGATAAGTTAAAAAGTGAGACTCTAGCAACAATAAGTCAGATGTTGATAGACTCTAAGGAAACATCTCCACCAACACCCAGAACCTCAGAAGTGTCAGTGAGCAGTGACACTATGCAGATAGATCAGACCAATGTTACCATTAACATTAATCATACTAATCCATTTGAAGGTTCCAAACTTGATGAACCTAATATCGAGGATATTGAAGACAAACTGAGGGAAATTGAAGAAAAGAAAAGATTATTAAAGGAAAAGAAGAGGAAAGTAGAAGAGGCCAAGCAAAAATTGCTTGAGGATGAGAAGAAAAGCAAGGAAGAGGAGGAAAATAAAAGAATAGCAGAAGAAGAAATAAAAAAGAAAATAGAGGAAGACAAGAAGAAGAAATTTGAAGAGGAAGAGAAGAGAGAAAAAGAAAGGAAGGAAAGAGGAAAGAAGAAAAAGAGAGAAGAGTAAAAGAGGCAGCCAAGAAGCAAAGAGAGGATGACATTAAACTTTCTAGTTCATCTACTATGCTTTCACTTGCCAGCTTAACAACTAATGATGATGATCAAACTGATTTGATCTCATCCTTATCAAAGCTTATTCATAAAGAATAGAACAATGAAAAGCCTGTAGAAGACCTTGATGGAGTTTACTGACAAACTACACAGTACTCTGGCAGTAGGATACATAGAAGCAAATCCAAAATAGAGGGCACGGGCAGTGCTGAAGAATTTACTAGCTTGCTGAATATTGCAGAAGCAAAGGCACATATTTCACATGATGCAAACTTGTTTAGCACCGTTTGCCAAAAAAAAAAGAATGATTTGATAAGTCTTGATACTTGTGTCAAGGAGCTTCAAAAGTGTCAATAGGATGGTAAGACATTGTACATTAAGTGTATTTTATCATATAATTTGACTAAGGACATTAGCAATTAGATTGGAGGTAAGATGAGTGAGCTAGAGGCTCTATCTAGCCAAATTCAACATCCATCTTGTAAAGTTGATGATTTGAAGGGCAAGTGGCCAGTATTCACAATGATATCAGGGAACTGGAATTGCAGAAGGAACAAATTTTGATGACGATATTAGATTTCAAAGACTCTATTGCTCTGAAAATATCTTTTGTTGAGAAATAGTTGGAGGAATGTGTCAAGGCCAAGGACACCTATTCTAAATTTTAGTATTTAGATCTTAATGCAGTTGAGATTGCATAATATGCTTTATGTGCAATTCTCACCTTTGTTGAATCCATCGAGGAGACATGGACTAAAGTTATGGATAGTCTTAAGGCAAATTTTGACGATTACATAAAGATTCTTCCATCTTAAGGCAGAAGAATGACATTTTTTTGACAGTAGGATCCATATTCTAGATTCAATTGTGTACCATGTTTTTGCATCAACGTTTCGGATCACACTCAGTGATCCATCATCAGGATGAGAAGAGCTAGAGGAGAGAAATGATCAATTGCAGACTAATAAGAACAAAACTGGGGTGTGGGGAGAAAAGGGGCACACAGATCAAGGCATCAAAGTCAACCAAGATAAAGAAAGTGACAGGTAACAAGTTATTAATATGAAAAGAAATATAGACAAATTAGAAAAAGGAGTTAAGATGATTGATTAAAATAAAAAAATAAAATAAAATAATAATAATAATAATGAAAATAATAATAGAAAGAAATGAATAAGGATAAAAAAAGATACAAATATTTATAAGTAGGTATAAAATGAATATGCGATACTAGTAATAAAGAGGGATGAGTAAAAAGATTTAGGCAAAAAAGAAAATGAAAGATAAAACTCCAAATAAAATAAAAGGAACCAGGAGGTGCCATGGAGAGAATGAAAATATATAAATGTGTATAAGTATACATATCCATATATGCATGCTTATATATCTATGCAAACCAAAAATATATCTATGAGTATTAATATATATATGAAAAGGCGTATGCGTATATATACATATACATATATATATATATATATATATACATATATATATATGTATATACATATATATATACATATACATATACATATATATACATATACATATACATATATATATGTATATATATGTATATATGTATATGCATATATATACATATACATATACATATGTATATATATATATATGTATATATATGTATATATGTATATATATGTATATATGTATATGTATATATATACATATACATATACATATGTATATATATGTATATATGTATATGTATATATATACATATACATATACATATGTATATATATATATGTATATATGTATATGTATATATGTATATATATATATATTTGTATTATTATCTGTATTATTATATACATATGTACATATATACATATATATCTACATATATACATATATATGTACTTATATACATACACACACACACACACACACACACACACACACACACACACACACACACACACATGTACATATTGTAGAGTGGACATCATAAATTATATTTGTTTATGCGTACAACTATCTATGTATATAAATGAATGTAGTATATCAACATATTTTGACAGTTTTGGACATATTTTGACATTTTGACCTTTGTCATTGATGTCAAAGGGGGAAATAAGATAGATAAGATAAGATAAGATAAATATATTAATGTCCAACAAAAGACTACAAATGGGTCTATGGGACTGAGAGCTTACAACCAGGAAGACAACCTAAAATAGGAACACCAAATGATATTCACAAAAGAACAAGAACAAAGTCAAATAGACAAAGGAGAGAGAGAGAGAGAGAGAGAGAGAGAGAGAGAGAGAGAGAGAGAGAGAGAGAGGATATGTGTGTGGTGAAGCTATACAGACTATGCACATCAAATGGCCTTAGAGGTCGACCTTGGCTCCCAACCTGCAAGACAAGTGTCTCGAATCACCACCTTAAGGTTTCTAATCACTGCCTACTTTTGCTCTTGTCAAGCAACCATAACAAGAACCTGAGCCTGGTTAAGTTTGGTCAGTTGTGATCTTGTAAGATCGTCATCAAGGTAAATCTGGGCAAAGAGGGAAAAGCTTCCTCTTTTCCCTAAGAACCTAAAGGCAGTCAACAAGTGAGAGGAACTAGATAAAGAGGGTGCTATCATGCCCAACCCAGGAACAATCTAGTTTGATGTTAGTGGTATCAAATTGGTCCTTGAGGAAAGAGTAACCCACTGTAAGAGGCACTAAAGAAGGAGGAGGAGGAGGAGGAAGAGGGAGACCATGAACTCACAAGTTGAGCTCATGAGCATGCTTGGCCCTTTCATCTATACTTCCACCAAAATGGTTCCCACGCTAAAGTCCCCCTCACCCTCCTTACCCTTAACCTTGCTCACCCAGCTTACCCTCACCCTCCACACCCTCACCATTCTTACCCTCACCCTTGTATAGTCTATGTAAGGGTCCTCACCCTCACCCCTCACCCCTCACCTATGCCCCTCACCTCTCACATAAAGTAGTACACTATATACATAAAGTAGTACATTATATACATAAAGTACACATGAAAATTGTTAAGGAGAGAAGTACATTTAAGGGAGAGATACAATAAGGTAAAAATGATTGTAAAGTATATTTTAAGGGGGAGCATATGTAAAGATGGACAAATTGTAATAGATGTAGTATAGATATATTTTTGTTAAAGTTTTTGTTACTTAGCCAATTTTTGCTATTTTGTTGCCATCAATGCCAAAGGGGGAGACTGTTGACAATTGGCTAAAAGAGATATGTAATTGTTGTCATTTATGGCAACATATGATGTACATGCTTATAACAAACCTAAAAAATAAAGATACTTTGCTTTTGGTAATCAAAAAATTATCTAAGTATAGAATTTGGTATACAACAGTGCATTGTTTTGTTTATAACTTGTTGCTAATGCCATATTATGACTCACAAAGTTCGATTGAGATAGTATATATGTTGATGATGACGTGTATAACCTCAAAAGTTAGTACAGACTGAACAAAACAAAGATATTTGTGTCTTAATGAAACAGGACAGTGGAATTGAAGGAAATGATTATTTTACAAAATAATTACTTCTCCAATTAGGGCCGACATTGTAGATGTTTACTCTAAGTTGAAAAAATGTATTATGGTCTTATCCGATTTAGCAACAATTTGTGCAAAAGCATGGTATTTATGCAAATGACATTTTGCAATGGAAAAAAAAAGGTTGTGCGATTATTGTGAAATTCAAACTTATTGTAAAAGCAATATATACAAAATTTTGTGAAAGCTATTTTGTGATCTGAGATCAAGTTGAATATTAGAGACCAATCAAAGATAAAGTTACAATACCTATATTCTAGAAGTCTGATTAATTGTTTGGGTAGTGAGGTCTTCTTATAATTGGAAGTGCATGTTTGGGCAATGGGCTCATCTTGCATCTTCTGTACTACAACTCCTAACATGGTTGGAATCTCCTAATAGAGATTCAAAGTCTCATAATAGGGACTCCTTATATTGAATTTTCTCATTGACTCCTAATAGGGTCTATCCTCTAACAAGGAACTCATATATTAATATATTATCTAGTAGTTATCATCCCCACTGGGGTTTTTCATTTGGCCATGGTTTCCCTAGTTAAAAAAATATGGTGCTATGAGTTATCTTTGTGTATTGCTACTATTACTATTCAACATTACATTGTTTTAGATTAAGGTAAAAGTAGGTTTTGAAGGGGCCCCGAAACCCTTTACATCTAAGAGAAAGATAAACCAATAAGCACGACCAGGTTAAAAAGAAAGCTGAAACCAACAAAACAACTAAACCAGGTTAAATAGGGACCTGAGACCAACAGATGTGACCAGAAAAAAAAAAATCAAAATAGTATTGGAACTTGGAAGGTCAACAGACTGGCATAGCAACCTGAAAAACCTCTCAGACAAGAAACCAACAAACCAGAAAAGCAACCAGTTCACCAACACAAAAAACCGGTCAACATAAGGAAACAAAGGATTTTCCTTTTGATATGAATTTTCCCTTACCTGATCGAAGGACCCAATCTAAAGGGGGGGCAGAAGAAAAAGACTTCTTCTTCCGCTTAACCGTGATCCAACCGTCCTCAATCTTCGCAGCCTCAGCAACCCATGCCTCAGAAGACAAAGACCCGAGGAACCCAAGGGACATAGAAGCTGCACCAACCTCTATGAGAGAATCAGAAGATGCTTGACCCCTAGGAGGGACATCCGAACCAGGGGAAGAGACCAAAGCATCCACCTCCACCACCGGCTCAGACAGAACGCAATCCTCAGCCACAAAGTCCTTAGAAGCATCCAAGGAAAGATCCACCAGAGCATCCTCCTTAGTCACCGGCACGGATCTAGCCTCAGCCTAGGAATCATCAGGAGCAATCAAGGAATGTAGAAATAATATGCAGTTGGTGACTAAAGTTTATAGATTAATGATTCACCACAACCACTCCCCCTCAGTAATCCCTATTTCTAACAAAAAGACCTCATTATGTCAAATGCTTCTTAAAGACTTTAACCATTTCGTGTCCAAAGACACTATTCAATACCAAATCCCATGAGTCCTTTATGAATTTTCTCATCACAGATAATCCCCCATACAGGAAGCATCAACATTCAATCTAGTGAAACAATAGTGCTCTATACCACTGGTGATGTAGGAGCATCCTGGGTTGCACTTCTATCCTGCATGTTTTCAGTTTTATTTTGTTGCTGAAATCGGGTCGTGCTGAAAGTGCGTTTTCTAGTTTTTGGGTGCCTTTTGTAGATCATGTAACTAATTTTCAAAAATGAATGAATAGCTATGAACTTCAAGGATTCAAGAGGGCCTAGAATAATATCTATGTTCCAGAGTGCAAGTCCTAACTCTTTATAGTTTGAGAGATATGGCAATTCTCCCAGAACATCAATTTATGGCAGTTCTGTGCAATAGTTTCCTATGCTTGACTTTCAGAATGGATGCACACTTTTCCTTAATGAATCAGGCCTTACATACTTAAGGAGTTGTAGAGGACCTTGATATCTACCCACAGTTCGAAGCACGAGTTCTTACTCAATTAGAGTGAGGAGATATCACGATTTTGTTTGGACATCAATTTCAAGATAGTTAATTGCTAATGCAGGCCGACTTGTATATTTAATTTTGGTTTGTTTTCATTTAATATTTGCTAAGGGCTGACTTGTGGCTTCTCCACATTTTAGAATGATTTGTAAGCCATTTTGGTTAGTATAAATAGATTTTTTAGGCTTAGAACGAAGATTAGAGAGTTGGGATACAGGATTGCAGAGCAAAATTGGAAACTGTGAATTTGTTATTGGATCTTTGAATGTGAATGAATTTTTATTTGGCCATAACCCAAAAGGCCTTATAGTTTGGCATGTATGAAGATATTTTGATGAATCAATAAAGACATTTTACTCTTCTTTCTCCTTTGTTTGTTCTTTGTGTTTGCTTCCATTGTGTTAACTCTTGCAGGGTGGTTTGGAGAGCTGGGTGTGCCATTGGCCCTAGTTTTCCCTGTGCTTCCGTGCGTCAGGTGGTATCAGAGCTTGAGGTTCATCCTTGTGGAGATTGGATTATGTAGAACCCATATATAGATTTGGTTGTAGGGTGGCAGATTTGCAGATTTGACCTATAACTTGTAGAGGGTTACAATCTTGTAGGAATCTAATTTGTAAAAATGGTTTATGGCAGAAGAAATGCCGATGATGCTATATTGGATTAATTGAGACAAATTGTAGCCATATTAGATGATATGGAGACAACCCACAGGAGAGGAGCACATCTTGATGATGAAGTGATGATGAAGTATCAACACCAAACCATAATCCAGAACTTGAAGAAGATCAAGATGAGGAAAGATTGTTGTGAGTGTTGTCTAGGGAAAATTCAAAGCCTACTATAGAAGTTGTTCCTTATGATGAAAAATTGGATACCAATGTTGTGTTAGATTGTTTCTCAGATATGAAGACGTTCTTTGAGTATGAAAACACTCCTGATAATAGAAAGGTGAAGATTGCAGTTCCTAGGTTGAAAGGTCATGCTTCATTGTGGTGGGAGCATTTGCAAACTGGTAGACAAAGGAGAGGAAAGGAGAAGATCAAAACTTGGCTAAAGTTGATGAACAAGGTAAAGAAAAAATTCCTTCCTGCTGATTATCAAATTAGCTTGTTGAGAAAGATGCAAAATGTGAAACAAAATGACATGACTGTGAAAGAGTATGCTGAGGAATTCTATAGATTGGACATCAGATTTGGACATGTGGATGATGATGTTGAGAAAATTGCAAGGTATATAAATGGATTGAGATCTGGAATTCAAGATGAAATAAGTTTTGTGAAGTTGGAAAGTGTGGAAGAAGCATATCAATATGCCTTGAAGCTGAGGAGATCTTAGCAAAGAAGCATGAACAAAGACAAAGAGGTAGAGATGGTAGATTCCAAAGAGGCAGAGGTAGATCTTATGGTGAAGGTGGTAGATTTGAAAGTTTTGTGCGGGATAAAGGCAAATTTGAATGGAAGAATAATGATAATACAAGACTAAGTGGAAAGGTGGTAGCTCATACCGAGGAGGTGCTGGATCTTACTGAGGAAGAGATAATTCTTATCCTAGAGGTGGTTTTCGTGGTAATTGATTCAGATGTGGTAAAGAAGGGCATAGATCTTTCGAATGTAGATCTTTTGGAAGTGGGCATAATAATAGAAATGTTGTGATTGAGGAAGACATTGAGAGTTGTCCAAGTGGACTTGAGGCTAGAGAAAATCTGATGGTGAGAAGAACCTTATGTAATAAGGGAAGTGATGAGGAACCTGTCCTTATAAGGAGTCTTTTCAAGAAGAGATGTAAGATGAATGGAAAATGTTGCAAGGTTATCATTGACAGTGGAAGTTGAAAAAATTTGGCATCAGAAGAGCTAGTTACAAAGTTGCAGTTGTAGAGGCTAAAACATACCAAACCTTATCATGTTTCATGGATAAGAGATGAGCATAAGATATTGGTAAGTGAGCAATGCCTTGTGAAGTTCAAAATTGGACATTACTTTGATGAATTTTTGTGTGATATTATGTCCATCGATTGTTGTCAAATTTTTTTGGGTAGACCTTGGCAATATGATAGATATGCTATGCATGATGGAAGATTGAATCAATATACTCATTGGGTAAATGGGAAGAAACAAACATTGTTACCTTTAATTGAAAGTCCAGATGAAGTTAGTTGTACTGCAATAAAAAGTTTGCATTATTAATGGAAAGCAATTTGAAAAGGAAGTAAAAAGAGGAATCAAGTTTGTTTTGCTATAGTTCCTAGAGGACCGAGTGTTGGTAGTAATGACCAAGTAGTAAAATTTGGTAATGACAGAGTGACAATAGAAATTACAGAATTGCTGAGGACATTCCTAATGGTTTACCTCCAGTAAGAAGTATAACTCATTGTATGAATCTGATTCTTGGAGCTAGTTTGCCAAACAAAACAACATATAGATTAACACCTACAGAGAATGAAGAACTTAAGAGGCAAGTGCATGAGTTGTTGCAAAAGGGATTAATCAAAGAAAGTTTAAGTCAGTGCATGAGTTGCTGCAAAAGGGATTAATCAAAGAAAGTTTGAGTCCATGTGTTGTACCTACTGTATTAGCACTTAAAAAGAATGGAGAATGGAGAATGTGTACTGATTCAAGAGTTATTAACAAAATCACAGTGAAATATAGGGTTCCTATGCCAAGGATGGATGATATATTGGATTGTTTGAGTAGAGGAAAATATTTTACCAAGATTGATTTGAAGAGTGGCAATCATTAGATCAGAATTAGAGAAGGTGATGAATGGAAGACTGGTTTCAAGACAAAAGATGGTTTATATGAATGGTTGGTTATGCCTTTTGGTTTGACTAATGCACCTAGTACTTTTATGGGGTTGATGAATGAAGTTCTAAAAAGATTATTGGGTAAATTTGTGATTGTTTATTTGGATGATATTTTGATATTGAACAAGATTAAGGAAGAACATCTTTAGCATATTAGACAAGTATTACATAGGTTGAAAGAGGAAAAGTTGTTGATTAGTCTGAAAAAAATGTTCTTTTATACAAGAGGAGATTGTGTATTTGGAATTTGTGATTTTAGCTGATGGGTTGAAGATAGATCCAGAGAAGGTTAAAGCAGTTTTGGAATGGGCTACACTTGAGAATGTGGGTGAGGTAAGATCATTTCATAGTTTGGCTAGTTTTTAAAGAACGTTTATAAAAAGTTTTAGTGTTGTTTGTAATGCTATGAATGAGACAATAAGGGGAGATAAAAATGAATTCAAGTGGACACATGGAGCTGATAAGAGTTTTGATACTTTGAAATAAAAGGTTGCTGAATTACATGTATTGCCTTTGTCTAATTTCAACAAAGTATTTCAAGTTGAATGTGATGTAAGTGGTAATGCAATAGGAACTGTATTAAGTCAAGAAGGTAAGCATGTTGCTTTCTTTAGTGAAAAGTTGAATGATGTTAAAAGGAAGTACTCTATGTATGATCAAAAATTTTATGCTATTGTTTGATTCTTAAGGAGTTTTTGCTGTATATTGATCATAAAGCTTTACAATACTTGTAAAGTCAACATAAATTGAATCAAAGACATATGAAGTGGGTTGAGTATTTGTAGAATTTTACATTTGCAATTAAGCACAAGAGTGGAGTTACTAATAGAGTTGTTGATGCATTGAGAAGACATTCTTTGTTGACTAAAATGAAGGTTAAAGTTCTTGGTTTTTATAAAATGAAAGAGTTGTAGGATGTTGATTCTGATTTTTTAAGGCGTGGAGAGAGTGCAAAGCACCAAATTTGACAAATCATATCAGTAAGTATGATGAGTATTTAATTCAAGAAGGTATGTTGTTCAAAGTTATTCAGTTCTGTATTCATAAAAGTTTTGTGAGGTTGAATCTGATTAAGGAAAAACATAGTGGTGGATTAGCTAGACATTTTGGAATTGATAAGACATTGAGTTTGCTGAAAGAGAAGTATTATTGGCCACATATGTATAAGGATGTTCAGAAATTTGTAAGGAGTTGTGGAGTTTGTCAAGTTGCAAAAGGAGTGAGTCAAAATACTAGTTTGTACACCTATTACTGTTCCTGAGAAACCTTGGAGTGACATTAGTATGGAATTTATTCTTGGATTGCCTAAGACAATGAAGGGGTATGATTCCATATTTGTTGTTGTGGATAGATTTTCTAAGATGACTCATTTCATACCATGTAAGAAGACATCAAATGCTGAACATGTTGCTGAACTTTTCTTCAAAGAGATTGTGAGATTGCATGGATTACCAAGAATTATTATTTCTGACAGAGAATAAGTTTGTTGGTTATTTTTGGAAGACTTTGTGGAAGAAGATGGGTACTTAATTGAAGTTTAGCTTTACATTCCATCTAGAAATAGATGAACAGACAGAGGTGATAAATAGAAGCTTGGGTAATTTGTTGAGATGTTTAGTTGGGAATAAGCCAAGTAATTGGGAGATGGTATTGGCACAAGATGAATTTGCATACAATAATTTTGTGAATAAGAGTACAGGAAAGACACCTTTTGAGATTGTTACTGGAATGAAACTTAGAGGAGTATCAGATTAAAGAGATATTGCTCGTGAAGAAAAGAGAAGTGTTGTAGGAGAAGAATTTGCTGATTATATGGAGTCTTTGCATAAGGAAGTAAAGTTGAGGATAGAACAAAGTCATCAGAAGTATAAGGAGAATGTTGATTAGACTAGGCGACATCATGATTTTCAAGTTGGTGATGAGGTGATGGTTCATTTGAAAAAATTAAGATTCCCAATTGGAACATACAGTAAGCTAAAGATGAAGAAGTTTGGACCTTGTAAGATCTTGAAGAAATTTGATAGTGGAAATGATTATGAAGTTGAGTTACCTGATGACATGGATATATCTCCTATATTCAATGTTGCTAATTTATACAAGTATCATAAATCAGATGATGAAGTTATTGTATCAAAGGACTATCCTTAGAAGCAGATTGATGAAGTTGAACAGGTATTGGATCAAAGGATTGGTAAGAGCACAAGAGGAAAAGTTTATAATGAATATCTAGTGAAGTGAAAGAATAGACCTATGGAAGGTGCTTCATGGATTTCTCAATCCGAGTTGGATTCAACTTAGGTTGTGACATCTCAATGATTCAAAAGAATAATTTCTTCTAACCCTAGTTGTCTGATGCAGGAGCATCCTGGGTTGCACTTCTATCCTACATGTTTCCAATTTTATTCTTTTGCTGAAACTAGGTCTTATTGAAATTGTGTTTTTTGATTTCTAGGTGCCTATTGCAGAAAGTTTAAATAATTTCTCAAAATGGATGAAGAGCTATGCACTCCAAGGATTCAATAAGGTCTAGAGTACTATCTATATTCTAGAGCGCAAGTCCTAACTCTTTATAGTTTGGGAGATATGATAATTCTCCTAGAACATCGATTTCTGGCAATTTTGTGCGATAGTTTCCTGTGCCTAATTTTTAGAATGGATGCACATTTTTCCTTAATGAATTAGACCTTGTACACTTAAGGGGTTGTAAAGGAATTAGATATCTATCCACAGTTTGAAGCATGAGTTCTAACTCAATCGGAGTGAGGAGATATCACAATTTCTCTCGGACATCAATTTCAAGATAGTTAATTGGTGATGCAAGCTGACTTGTATATTTAATTTTGGTTTGTTTTCATTTAATATTTGCTAAGGGCTGACTTGTGGCTTCTCCATGTTCTAGAATGATCTATAAGCCATTTTGACTAGTATAAATAGAGTGTTTAGGCTTAGAACTAGAGATGTTAGAGAGGTGGAGATAGGATTGTAGAGTAGAACTGGAAACTGCGAATTTGTTGTTGGATCTTTGAATGTGAATTAATTTTTGTTTGGCCATAACCCAGAAGACCTTACAGTTGGGCATATATGAAAATATTTTGACGAATCAATAAAATCATTTTACTCTTCTTTCTCCTTTGGTTGTTGTTCTTTGTGTTTGCTTCCGTTATGTTAACTCTTGCAGGGTGGTTGAGAGAGTTGGGTGTGCCATTGGCCCTAATTTTCCCTGTCCTTTGTTGCATTAACTAGACAGATGCAATCTCTACATGTAATGTCCCTATTTTGAAGGAGTTAATTATTTATAAAGTTATCGATAAAAAAAATATTACAAGGTAACTTTATAGTTAATTAAGTGATATATCTTATAAAGTCATTAAATAAAATAATGTTCTAGAGGTTGTTGGAAGGAGCAGAGAAATAATTAAAAAAAGAGGCCGACCTATCGAGGAAAAAAGAATAAATAGGCATTGAGGGCTCATTGCTTATCATCGAGATTTATTATTGATTTTTGTTGATGTGTGTTGTGGAGTCTAGGGTTTCTGCAAGTAGTCACAATTGGCCATTGAGAACGAAAAGTCTTAATTGGTACGCAATTTTGAGGGTGTGAAAGATCGCCTGAATTATTGCAGCTGTGGGAAGGATATTTTAGTCCTTTCACTTGTGCTTAATTGCTGGTTTAGAGTTTCAAGTGGAGTTTCACTTTCACCATATCATCTTCAGCAGTCAGTCTCCAATATCTGATCAATCCAAGTTCTTCATTTCAGTTTGTAGTTGTTACAAGTTCTCAATTGTATACAACCAGTTAGGGTTTTCCTGTAATGTGCCATGTCATAGTGTTTCGGTGCTGAAAATTTCCATATAATTAGTAAAAATATTTGGTTTTCATTGAATGAATACATTGGCACTATTATTTCTTTAGTTTAGCAATATACTCTAGCAGTGTATTAAATTTAGGGTTTTGTTTAGTGGCCTATTGGAAAGGGTCATTATAGTGGTATTAGAGCAGGTTTCTTGCCAGCTTGATAGGGTTTATCCAACCAATTTACACAGGGAACTAACATAACTAAGCATATGGCTGAGAGACATTGTCAAAGCCCATTCAGAAGTGTGTGAGATGATGAGACTTTACAACATCAGGAGAGGCTTCTACAATCAATAGAGGAAAGTACACAAGCAATGATGGTTATGATGCAACATTTGATTGGGGAAAATAAGAGAAATAATCATGATACTGACTAGGATGAAAAAAGCATAGCAGGATCACAACACAGGACACGGTCAGGAACAACTGACAGACCCAAACGTCCTACATTTAGGGAAGAAACTCTAGCATGAACACCTAATGTTATGGTAACAGATATTGTAGATGAACTTCGACAAGCAAGGAATGAGTGAGATTCGTTACCAACATATGTACAGGATGGGTGGACATTCGACAGGTACCTGAACTATAGAGCTACCAGGCAGAAGCAGGCAGAAAAACACAGTGAGTTGCAATAGGTCACCAACAAGTTGGTATTACCCACATTTGATGGTAGTGGAAAAATGACTTTTTGTTCTTTGTTTCATAGGGTGGATATGTTCCTATCTTTAAAGACTATGATAGAATTTGAAGCGCTCAAGTATGCCACTTTACACTTAGATGGGGCAACACATGATTGGTGGACACATGGCATGATCACATTGCAACACAATTAGATAACCACTTATTAGGAATTCATGGATAGATTGATAGAAAGGTTTGATATAAAAAATCCTGAAGTTTATTTCTAGGAGTTAGCTCAATTGAGACAATCAGGAAGCTTAGAAAAATTTACCAATGACTTCCAGAATCTTGCAGTGATGGTGCCTGACATTTCAAAATGGAGGCTAGTCATTTTATTCACAGAGGGATTAATTGAACCACTCAAGGGGTGGGTAAAGGCTTTTGATCCTCCTACATTACATGAAGCCATGAAGAAAGCCCGCAGTATGGAACTTGCTGCTCCAGCAAACCAATTTAGTTTGAAGGGTTCTTAATCATTTAGAGATAACAAAGGGGAATTCAGCAAGGGTAAAGAGAAGGTTAGTGAATCAAAAGGCAAGTCAGCTGTACCCTTGGATAAGGAAACACTTAATGACCTACATAGGAAGAAGCTATGATTCTTTTGCAAAGGTCCCTATGTGTTTGGTCATGATTTTCCTATGAGGCATAAGGGGAAGGCTAACCGGGCGATGTGGTCTTATTACAAGGGTTCAGATTCAGACAACTCAGAGAACCATGATGAGGATCCTAATGGGGTAGAGGGTGAACAAGAGATAGATAGTGCTGAGAAAAAAGAGGCTCCAAAGCTACATTTACAGGAGGCACGTCTGTCTAGTATTCAAAGAGAGGGATCTTTCAGACTTTGGGGAGTCTTGGTAGGGAAGAAGGTTATTACTCTATTGGATATAGGTGCCACACATAATTTCATTGATGTACGATTTGTGGAGAGGCGTGGACTCATTATTGAGGAGTTCAAAGGATTGAGAGTCAAGGTAGCTGATGGATATACTCTTCGCTATAACAGGATGGTGTGAGATCTACCTTTGCACTTGACAACAATGAGTTCAAGGCAGACTATCATGTGGTCAACATGGGTGACATGGACATAGTACTTCGGATGTAGTGGCTACATTATTTGAAGGAGGTTACTCTAAGACTAGAGGATATGGAGATACGGTTCGAGGTGGATGGTAGGACTCATGTGCTAAAGGCTATTTGTAATGGTGATGTCAGGACTATCTCACTTAGACAGATGGAGAGATTAGCCAGGCATAATAATATAGAGTGGGTGACAATATGTGCCTTGATGCCTACCCAAGAAGAGCAACATAAGACTAAATATCATCCATATATTTAGAAATTGAGAATCAAGTATGAGAAGGTTTTTAGCGAGATTCCACTAGGCAGGCCACCAGACAGAGGCATTGAGCACATTATCGAGCTAGAGGAAGGCACTAAGCCTGTCATGATCACACCATACCGACACCCAAAATGACTCAAAGATGAGATCAAGAGGACCATCAAGGAGTTGCTAGCAATGGGACACATCAGACCAAGTAAGTCACCTTTTGCATCTTCTGTTGTTTTGGTAAAAAAGAAGGATGGTACTCTACGAATGTGAATAAGAGAACTATAACGAATAGGTATCCCATCCCATGCACCGATGAGTTGATAGACGAATTGCATGGGGCTTGTTGTTTCACAAAAAATGATTTGAGATCAGGCTGTCACCAGATTAGAGTTTGAGAGCAGGATATTGAGAAAATTGCTTTCAGGTGTCATTGTGGGCACTTTGAGTTTGTAGTCATGCCTTTTGGTTTGACTAATGCACCTACCACTTTTTAGTCCACTATGAACAAGGTCTTCCACCATCAGTTGAGAAAATTTGTGTTGGTGTTCTTTGATGATATTTTGATCCATAATAGGACATGGTAGGAACATTTAGAGCACTTGGAGACAGTATTGAGCATTTTACAAAGGGAGTCCTTGTATGCCAAGGAGTCCAAATGTGATTTGGGGATGACAGAATTGTTGTATCTTGGACACATCATTAGTGTGGAAGGAGTGTGAATGGATCCTAAAAAGATCCGTGCTATTGTTGATTGGCCACCATCAGAGAACCTTACACAATCAAGAGGGTTCCTGGGTATATGTGGATTCTATCACAGGTTTGTTAGTGGCTACTCACAACATGTAGTGCCCATGATAGATTTGCTGAAGAAGGGCATTTGTGTGGACTCAGGAGGCACAGGAGTGTTTTATGCAATTCAAAGAAATAATGACTACATGCCCAGTATTAGCATTGCTTGATTTCATGAAGCCATTTGAGCTTCAATGTGATGCTTCTAGAGAGGGAGTTGGTGCTGTACTTATGCAGTACAAGCATCCTATAGCTTATGAGAGTAGGAAACTTAAAGGGCCTGAGAGATAATTCAATATATATGATAAGGAGATGTTGGCCATCATGCATGCCTTGGCCAAATTCAGACACTATCTTGTGTGCAGAATTTTTTTTATTAAAACTGATCATAATAGTTTTAGGCACTTTTTGGGACAGTGAGACTTGAATGATCGTCAACAGAAGTGGGTAAGTTCTAGGCATATGATTTTGATATCACATATGTTAAGGGGACACATAATATTGTTGCAGATGCTTTATCCCTTAGGCCACACCTCACTTCTATGATTCAGATATCAGAGGATTGGCGACACTTGATTGTAGTAGAATATGCCAAAGACACATGGGCCTCTGCTATAGGGGAGGGAACAACAATCGACACTAGATACACTCTCATAGATGATTTGATCATTTACAAGAACAAGATTTACTTAGTCCCAGGATCGAAAGTGAATCAGTTGATTTTGAGAGCATTCCATAATTCACCTACAGCAGGCCATTCTGGGTATTTCAAGACTTATAGGTTAGTACGGGAACAATTCACTTGGAAGGGACTTAAGGCCGATGTTTTTGTAGTATGTGCATGAGTGTCATGTTTGTTAGCAGAAGAAACAAGAGCACACTTATCCAGCTGGGCTCCTACAACCACTTCCTATTCCTAACAGGAAGTGGGAGTGCATCTTTATGAATTTTATTACGGGCTTGCCTAGGGCCCAGGGGCACAATTGTATCTATGTGGTGGTGGATAGGCTGACAAAATATGCTCACTTCTTCCCTATCACTACTACATACTCAGCAGCTCAGGTGGCAGAGGTCTTTTTCAGGGAGGTTTTCAGATTACATGGTTTGCCTCAGAGCATTGTGAGTGACAGGGACAGCCGCTTCATGAGTCACTTTTGGTAGGAGGTATTTCGATTTTGTGGTACTGAGCTTACACCTATTACTAGTTATCACCCACAGACTGATGGTCAAATAGAGATTGTAAACAAATGGGTGGAAGGGTATTTGAGGAATTATGTGGTAGATCAACAATGAGCTTGGGTCCGATGGATATATCTCTGTGAGTATTTTTATGATACTACATACCATATGACTATAAAAATGACACCTTTCATGGCACTTTACAGCTATGAGGCACCTAGTTTCTTAGATTTTTTGTTGGGAGATAGTCAGGTACCCTGTGTAGGTGAACTATTACAGGAAAGTAAGGATATAGTTGCTACTCTGAGAGACAACATTGCTAGAGTTCAGAAACAACAAAAGCAGTATGCAGACAAGAAGAGGACTAAGCATAACTTTGAGATAAATGATATGGTTTACCTCATGTTGCAGCCATATAAGCAGTCCACTCTCAAGAAGAGTGGTGTAGAGAAACTCAAGCCACACTATTATGGACCATTCAGGATCGTCAGGTAAGTTGGTGAGGTGGCTTATGATTTGGAGCTTCCTGCAGATAGTAGAGTGCACAATGTGTTTCATGTATCACGCCTCAAACAAGCGTTGGGTTAGAATGTGATGCCTTCTGCAGTATTACCTCCCTTGGATGATGAGGGAAAATTTATCTTAGTGCCAGAATCTATTCTGGATAGTAGAGAGAAGCAGCTTCGCAGGAGAGTAATAAGAGAGTATCTGGTTAAGTGGAAAGATTTACCTGTTGAAGATGCTACTTGGGAGGGAGAAGTGATTTTGTAGCATCTAGCATTAAGATTGCTTGAGGCCAAGCAATTTTAGGGAGGGCGGACCTGTAATGTCCCCGTTTTGGAGGAGTTAATTATTTATAAAGTTATCGATAAAAAAATATATTACAAGGTAACTTTATATTTAATTAAGTGATATATCTTATAAAGTCATTAAATAAAATAATGTTCTAGAGGTTGCTGGAAGGAGTAGAGAAATAATTAAAAAAAGAGGCCGACCTATCAAAGAAAAAATAATAAATAGGCATTGAGTGCTCATTGCCTATCATCAAGATTTATTATTTATTTTTGTTGATGTGCATTGTGGAGCCTAGGATTTCTGCAAGTAGTCACAATTGGCTATTGAGAACGAAAACTCTCAATTGGTACGCAATTTTGAGGGTGTGAAAGATCACCTAAATTATTGCAGTTGTGGGAAGGATATTTCAGTCATTTCACTTGTGCTTAATTGTTGGTTTGGAGTTTCAAGTGGAGTTTCATTTTCACCATATCATCTTCAGCAATCAGTCTCCAGTGTCTGATCAATCTAGGTTCTTCATTTCAGTTTGTAGTTGTAACAAGTTCTCAATCGTATATAGCCAATTAGGGTTTGTCTATAATGTGCCATGTCATAATGTTTGTGTGCTGAAAATTGCCATATCATTAGTAAAAACATTTAGTTTTCATTGAATGAATACATTGGCACTATTATTTTCTTATTTCAGCAATATACTTTAGTAGTGTATTAAATTTAGTGTTTTGTTTAGTGGCCTATTAGAAAGGGTCATTACACTACATGATCTACTCTGAAGTAGGTAGGGGCATAACTCCAAACATACCTCTCAAGTGCTCAAATTGATCTTTAGGTAAGGGCTTTGTAAATATATCTATAATGTAATTTTTGGTACTCACATACTTTGATCTAATATCCTTTTCTCTTACTTTCTCTTTGAAAACATGATACTTAATAGATATATGCTTAGTCTTAGAATGCAATACAAGATTCTTAAAATAATCACTGTACTTGTCTTATCACAATATATGATAACATGTTCTAAAAATTTGATCCTAATATCTTTTAGGATTTGCTTCATCCACATCACTTGATTACAACTATTTACTATTGCTACATACTCTACCTTTGATATACTCTGTGAGATACACTCTTGTTTCTTTCTTATCCATGAAACTGATCTTCCTCTAAAACAAGATGCTCTACTACTAATGCTTTTTCTTTCATCCATACTGAATACCCAATTTGCGTTGGTATATGTGCATAGAGTGAAATCACGCGATTTGTTATACCATATTCTATGATCAAATGTCACCTTCAAATATCTGAATGTTGTTTTTACTACTGCATATTGATGCTCCTTAGGATCATATTGAAATCTAGCTACAATCCCAACTGCATTTTCTATATTTGGTTTGTCAAATATTGCAAACCTACAATCATAGATCTATACTTCTTCTTAACTATAGGTGTCTCATCTTTGCTAGATAACTTGTGACTAGTTATTATTGTTGTACCAACATGCTTACAACTTTCCAAGCCAAATTTTTTCAATAAGTCTTTCAACTATTTATCTTGTGAAATAAAAATGCCATCACTATTATATACAATCTGTAAACCTAGGGAAAACTTCATTTCTCCTATCATACTCATTTCAATCTCATTCTTCATTTCTTCAACAAAATTATCACTTGCTTCATCATTACTTCCAAATATTATGTCATCAACAACTATTACTATTATCAATAACCCATTTTCTATTTATTTCAAATACAAGTTACTATCTGTCCTACCTTTAGCAAATCCAAGTTTTGCCAAATAGATGTCCAACCTTGCATAGTAGGTTCTAGGTACTTTCTTCAGACCATATAAATCTTTCTTTAGTCTATATACCATATCTTTTTCTTCTATCAGAGGGAATACTTCAAGCTTCTCAATGTATACCTCTTCTTCAAGTTCTTCATTCAGGAAGGGTGATTTTACATCCATCTGATACACTTTGAATTTCTTATTTGTTGCATAAGCTAAGAAAATTATTACTGCTTCCATTTTGGATACAGGGACATATGTCTCCTCATATTCTATTCCTTCTTGCTGTGAATATCCTTTGCACACAAGTCTAGCCTTGTTTGTTTCAACTTTTCCTTGCTCATTCATCTTGTTTTTGAATACCCATTTGGTTCCAATAACATTCTTGTCTTTAGGCCTTGGAACTAATTCCCACGTTTCATTTTTCACAATCTGATGTGATTCTTCCTTCATTGCTTGAATCCAATGATCATCTTGATAGGCTTCATCTGCACTTTTAGGTTTAATTTGAGAAATCAAACATATCTCTTTATTAACTTTTTTTCTTGTCACCACTCCTTTTTCTTTACTTCCAATTATCTGCTCTCGAGGGTGATTCTTTGTCAGATTCTTGTTAGAGGTAGGATTTTCCCACTCAATTCTTATCTCTTCCCTTAGTTCAGATTTTTCTCCTCTTTGCTCAACAATTTGCACATCATTATATAGATCATTGTTAGTCTCAAAGAAAACTTATACATTCTCTCGATTAGCCTCTAGATTATAGTCATCAATAATAGTTACTAGTGATAACTCTTCTTTTACTTCCTCTTCCTTAACCAATTTAGGCTCATTATCTTCATCAGAAAGTGAACTATTTTTAGATTTTCTTTCTTTCACATGACATTTGGATGAAAAATGACCAAGCTCTTTACATGTCCAACAAATAAAAATTTGCATACTTGCTAGCTCTCTTTTTATAAGTAGATCAATTCCTTCTTTGATCTCCATGTCTTCTATGGATAAGGATTTTTTTGTGATTCTATTCTTTTGTATGCATCAAAAGGATTTTGGATTAAGAAACTCAATGTTTAGATCCCTACACATATCTGATAACTCACCAAGAATATCCATCTTCTATGTGTCAAAATTTCCTCTAGATGACTTTGGATTATCTTTTGTGAAAAGATTCGCCATTGATCTCCCAAAGCTGTTAATCTTTTTCTTCAAGAACCTGATGCTCTGATACCAAATGTTAGAATATATAGCCCACCAATATAACTAAGAGGGGGTGAATTAGTTATTCCAACTATTATCATAATTATCAATGTTAATCAAACTTAACCATGTGAAAAGTATAACTAGAAACCACAACAAGATACTCATACACACTAACATGAGATATGTTAACTAAGGAAACCGTTGATTAGAGGGAAAAATCCTTGTGGGGTGGTACCCACAAGATGATGTACTAATATAAATATTTCTTGTTAGAGGATATACCCTATTAGAAATCTCTAACAACATTCAATACATATTAGTCCCTATTTTGAGACTTTAAATCCCTATTAGGAGATTCCAACCCTATTAGGAGTTGTGCCAATCCTATTAGGAGTTATAGAAGGAAGATGGACCCATTGTCCAAATAGTTTCAAGGGCAATATCAATGAACCCACTATCCAAATGATCTCTATATTATTCTTTGTAAAATAATAGATTTGAATTGTACTTCCTTCCTCTTTCTTTGTCCTGTCAACCAGACCTATACTCCTTCTAATCTTGATACTAGATCACAAACTAAGCATCCAATAATCCCTTTGATCCCTTACTCACATTCACCAAACACTTTTCTTGTTTTTGCACTTTGCATTCAATACTTGATACATGCATATTTATAAACAAGGAAAACATCTTTCCTTTATATCCTAGGTTGAAAATAATTCCTTTAGTTAGCCTTGAGGCTTTTCCAATTAAATATAATAAGATAATTAATTTGTGATTACACTAGCACTGTAAGCTCACAGTATATGGGAAACTTCACTCGTGTGAGTTCAGGACTTGTGTACTTGCTGACATCACCATCAGACTGTCTGCTATCACTGGCCGGCTATGCATCACCATATTATATCTCTATTAGAAGATATAATAGGATCATTAGACATTTCTTTCTAAGCACTTTGTCTATGCACCGCTATCTATAATTCACTTATAGATTTCATACATCTTTGACTTAGACTTTGTACATTTAACCTTGTTATTAGGATACAAGATACAACATGTCCTTAAACACACTTCACTTGTACATCAAAATTTTGTCCATACAAGTATGATCTCTATCTTCTATTTTGCCAATCTTCATAGACTTATTGCTATTTTGACATCAATGACAAACATAGTCATGGATGCAACATATCAACACTCTCTAATACTTAGGATACTCCCTGAAAGGAATACCATCATCATTCATGCTAACATAAAACACCATCATGACAGTCAACATATGCTCATGTCTATTAGATACACACCTTAGAATGTTACATACCATAAATGAGGTGGTATATATATGTTTAATATAATATATGAACATGCATAGAGATAGAATTTTTACAATATATGAACACACATAGATATGAATCATGGGAAAAATGTAAAAAAATTAAAGGAGGTGAGAATGGAGTTCCAGGAGTGAAGAGAAGAAAGGGAAGTGATTAGTATCTATGCTCACTACATGAGTCTAGCCATATCAACTAAACCAATTAGAAATAATAGAAACCTATCAAATCATCCTAGCAGTATCTCATAGACCATTTTTTGGATGCACAAAATGTCATGTTCCTATACCAAAATCACATGCTAAAAGATAAACTAAAAACAATTTTTTTTCCATAATACAAGAATGTTCATGTGCCAAGGATATATATCTAAACTAAAATATAATCATACCAAATCAACTATTGAGCATACCATGCCAAAATCGATTATACTATGGCAACATGAAATTTAAGACAACATTATACATTAATAATATTATACATCAATTGTGTGTATAATAATGTTATACATGCAATATATGTCAATTATGTTATAAATTGAATAAAATATACAAAAAAGAGATCAAATATATAACAATTTATGTATGTGGATAATATATGTCAAAAATGGCATACATCAAGTAAAATAAATAAAACATGTCTGATAATACCATATATTCATAAAATGTGCACCCCTATATCTACACCTTCCCACTAGGGGAATAAAAAAATTCCTTTCTTCAATCATTGCATAGAGGTAGATGTTGTAGATGAGAGATTCTTCCTAGCATACTTACTAGTCTGTTGGTCTAGACTCTTCTATAAATTAACCTACTACAATCAATACTATATGTGAACAAATTTCTATTATACATCAAAAAAAAAAAAATATGTACACATAAAATAAAATATTTTCTTGTCACTAGCTGATGATCCCTCTCTACATTCACCTCAGGGGCATGTGGATGATCATAAGTAATAAGACTATATAACAATGATCAAAATAACCACTTGATCATACTTATGAATATCATATCTAATTTCAATACCAACTATTATAAATAAAAAATAAAATTGTGAAAAAAATTTCATACTTTAGTCAATGGCTAAAAACTAGCCACTACAGTAGAAAATCCCTAATCAATAGACTAATGAAGATATGGAGGAGTTTTTGATGTTAGTAGCTGAAAATTATATAAAATTAGAATTATATGTAGTTATGAAGAATACATATGTATTTATAGCACACCATCAATTAAAAAAATTGGGTACACCTCTATGCATGTAGAACCACGTCCTTCATTGTGTGGTATCAATGTTGAAGGTGAAAAATTTTCCTATTGCACATGTATGTAAATCTATTAGATAACCATTCTAGTGCAGAAGCACGAAGAGCGAATGAAGTACCCTCAAAGAGCATCAAGGTAAAGGTAAACTGGGGTCACCTAAGGTATCCTAAAAATTAGAGGATGAAAAAAGACTATGAAAAGTCATTTGTTTATGTAATCATTTTGTGAACTTTATATGATCATTAGATCATTTTATGTAATGGGATCATGAATAATGCTATGTAAGCCATAGTGGCACCTGTGGCCTAAAAGGCTACTTTGGAGGGCTCATTTGGTTGAAGTTTATTAATATTGATGTAATACTCAAGAGTTCATTTAATAAGGTTATTTTTTATCTTAACATGATGTAATATGGGTCATTTGGGGTAATAGTGCAATATTGAGTCAAAAAATGTAAAATTGTCAAAAGTTGCCAATTTGAGCCTAGGGGGCTAGATTAGGAATTTGTTTGGGTAAAATAGGATTTTAGTGGTTTTAAATATGTTATATGATCATTTGAAGACCATTCCAACTGATATTAGGTTCACTAGGTTAGTGGTTGTCAAAGATGGCAACTTGACAACATTTCCAAATTACAAAAAATGCATGATGACTTTGTTATAACTATTCATGATCATTTTTCCTTGGATTTTTTTTTGTGTTTTTCAGTTTTAGGAGTTGGTATAGAGTCTATCTATGATGTAAATACAAAGGAAATGCATAATGGAATGTGGATTTAATCAACATAATGATGGTTGGGCACAACTTGAATGTACGTGGTGAAAGAGAGTTTGATAAGAAAGAATAGGTATAGACCTAAGAGTATTTTTTGAACAAGGGCTACTTTTAATGTTGGATTATGTTCATGAAAATTTATTACAATTTTTTTTTACTAGTGGTTTGGTGTTATGGGGTTTGGAGGTTTGATTTGAAGAAAGACCTAGGTCAAAGTCCTAAAAAGGAGGGTTTTATAAATGGGAATGAACATGAGCATGGATACTCATATAAAATTTAAAATGTGTTGATTTAAACCATAAATTAAGATTATTTCATAGTTTGAAGGTCTATTAGTAAGAGGATATAGGATTTTCCTAGTAAATGGAAGCTAATTAGGCCTAGGTTGATGGGTGCAAGGTATTGGAACTATTCACCGGTCCAAAATGACCTATATTGAGTTTGGGACATGTTTTATAAATTTGAAAAGGGTATTGAAAACCTTATTTGGTTTTGAAGTTGTTTTAAAAATATTTGAGAAAATTGATGATTACCTAATTTGGAGGGCTCCTAGAAACCAACCTAGAAAGAGAAATTGGGCCTTGGGAGTTAAAACAATACCAAAAATGGTTTGGGAACTTGTATTCATGTTAGTTGAAGTGTGTTGAAATGATTAGAAGGATTAGAGTCATCCATTTGAGTAGGGATAAAGTATTGGATCAATCAAGGGAGTAAGGGTTATGCCCAAGGTTAACAGTGAACATTGAAATAATGATTTGTATCACATGGGTTTTGGTAGATGGTTGAGATAGGTCAAATTGTTCAAAAAAAAGTTTCCTATGTTTCCTTAGTCACGTAATAGTCAGGGTTATCTATTGAACCTTTGAGATGCACCTAGTTCCTTATGGGTGTGCCAAGAAAATGTGAAACCAAAGAGTTCAATTAGGATTCCTTTGAGATGTACTAGAGAGCTCTACATCACATTCATGAAAAATAATGTATTATAGATATACCAATTAAAATGCATTATTACATGTATATACCTTATGAGAAAATAAAGTAGTCAAAAAGCTAAGTGACCCCAAGTCAAGATCACCACAACCACTATGACTCTGCATATGATCATAATAAGCCAAATCAATTAATTTTTCATTAATTTTTAAATAAACATATTTAATTGAATAAAATTAATATACAAATGAATGTACCTTTACATGAGTGGTATTACACCTATTCTTAGAGTCCAATGTGAAAATTGATGGTCCACCACAAAACTAATGTACATGGATAATATTTTTGAGTCAACCTTTCATATGATTAAAATATTAATAGATGCATTAATTTAAATTATTAAATCAGTACATATCCATGGATTCATCAGTGTGGCATAAAATCAGGTCGAGGGATCACTACTAGTTCTAGCAACACTCTGGCCCCAAAATATAAAAAATATCAAGACATACTAATTTCTTAGTCATTTATGTACATATGATATGTGATCAAATTAGTTTAATGTAATTATTAATATTTACTTGTGTATCAATGCTGAATGTGGCATTGAGGAAGTCATCTATCATCGCTCCATTATCCTCATTATCTTTTCTAAATGTTCCGAACATGCATAGAGCTCCACATGATGTGTAAATACAACCTCCTTCAAATTGAAAAGGATCATCCAAAGCCAAATGAGTGACACACTGAATACGCTATGAGTCAAAAACTAGCAGTTCCAATTGTGGCAACCTTTACATATTCCTCAACAATAGAAGGAACCATAATATGCTCCAATTTCATCTTTCCAATAGGCTCTCTAACTACATTAGGGTCATGATGTACCCTTCGATTCTCAAATGATAACTTCCACCTCTACCATGATAATCTAGCATATCAAAACATTTGGGGATCTCCCCCAAGGATAAACTCACAGTACAATTTCATTAAGAAATACTTTGGAACCTCATGATTATTGGGAGGGTAATCAAACACCATCCACCATCTATCCCAAAAGTAATTTTTTATATCTTCATTAATGCACCAATGGACGGGGAACCTCTTAGCAATAGTTTGAAGGGTGTTGTGTTTTTCTGGCTTTCTAAAAAATGCAATATGTCATCTTTTGTAATTTTCTCCTTTTTAACATCTTCATAGGATAATTTATCAACATAATTTTTTTTTTCTTCTCTCTTTTTATGCCATAGATTTAACTAGCCATTAATAGATTCTACCCGAGTCACAATGGTAAAGGGATTGTGCTAGTTATGCCCTACCAGGATTATTTTGAGCCAAATTCTCTTTTCTCTTAATAATTAATTCTAATTCAGTTTTTGCTCATTCAATTTTATTCAATAATTTTTCTTGGGTCCTTGGAGGAGGTCTTTCAATTGGCGGGTGTTGTAGAAATAGTTGTACTTTATTTTTAGGGTTTTTAAGTTTATTTTTATGGAGGATTTAGTGGTGGATCTTATTGGAGTGGTGGATTTTAAGGTGAATTATTTTTAGGAGGATTAAGTGGTGCATTTTCTAGATTCCCTTCAACAATTAAACAATAGTATTTTAAAAACTAAATAAACCTAAATTAAAATTGATTAAAAAACAATAAAACATAAAATTTAGCAAAAAAAGGTTAAAATCCATACCTCTTCCACTTGTTTGTGATTTGTGATGATGTAGAGGCATTTTTGGCATGATTTTCTATTGAAAATAAAATCAAACTGTTAGAAAGGTCAGGGTTTCCATTGCACCAAAAGATTAACCATCAATGCTGGATGCAACCAATAGTCTTATAGAACCATAGGAGGTAGTTAAGTCATGTCATGAATCCCACAAGGTACGCTCACCCTCTACCAACAATCCCCCTCCTAGAATCACTCATCCTAGCCTATGGGATTTGAATTTGTGACCAATCTCTAATACCAATTATTAGGAAGGCCAAGATTGTTGTTGCACCAAAAGATTGACTTGTCAATGCCTAATACAAGCAATAATATTATAGAACCACAAAAGGTAATTAAGACATGTTGCAAATCCTATGAGGGATGATGGCCCACTACCAAAAAAAAAAAGGCCTTTGCACTCTTTAGGTAAGAAGATTCCAAGTATGGAAAAAATAAAGAAAATGATGAATAACACTTGTATTTTTGGATTTATAATAAACTTTTTTGACAGTGCAATTGCACTATAGCATAATCGTACTATGTTTTGAATTTCATGAGCCTATGGCTCATCCTACCCAACCTATAGTGTGATCACACTATAATATGATTAAACTATTATGTAAATGCACTAGTGGGATAATAAGAAAAAAAATGTGGCACCTTTTTGGTACCATAACTTTTGTATGTATAGTCTTCACTTATGCATATACCTTCATTGATCAACTCTAATAGTCTCAATAGTTTCGTCATATACCTTTTTGGTGAAAGGGTTTTCACTGATATTCCCCCCCTTTGACATCAATGAAAAATGTGTTGATAAGCCAAATATCAAGATATTTTACTGATCTTCTCACATTTTTAAGTTCTCCCCCATCCTTTTGATGATAATCTTTATCAAGGTACCTACATTTGATTAAGCCAATCTATAACCAAAGATATCAAGTTCCAACAAACACTATTATGCAAAAAATCATTACATAGGAGATTAAGGTTATCTCTAAGTTTTAATTGCCCAAAAATGGTTAGCTAGACTATAAGCCCCCTTTATGGAAATTTTGAATAATTTATCCATTTCTTATCTTTGATTAAATCTTCAAAAATGTATTTATTCAATTATAACCTATGGTTTGACCACTTTATCCTAAGTCCTTTATTTAATTAAAAAAACTTTCTCCCTTTTAACTAAATAAAAGTCCAACTTCTCACTTGTCTTAAGTGTGCACACATAAAGCACCATTTCTATTTAAAAATAAAAATAAAAAGTTTTTTGTCTCACACGAGGTGCACACTTTCCAAGGTGGGTGGAATTTTCATTCTCCTCCAGAAATCTCTCACCTTTTGAACTCCACCGCTGATCTTGATTAGGTGAGATGATTGTGCACATGGATCACTCAAGATGCATCCTCTACCCTTGATTAAGCCTCTCTTGGATTTTAATCTCAACCATCCATTTTTCTTTAAAAGACATGGCTCTCTCCTCATTCTTGTATCATTAGTATTCATGCTAACATAATGCTATGTGTTCATATAGGTTTTGGATCACCCACTTTTCATTCTATTAATCTTAGATTGGTTTTGACAAGGCATTGAAAAAACACGATCATTTTCTATCAGAATTATAGTGCATGCCGAGTGATAAGATAAAACCAAGCAATCAATGCGAGTAGAGTGATCAAAGCATGTCGAGCATTAGTTGCTGGACAATACATATTGAGACATATACCTAGTTAGTGCCAAGCTCT
The DNA here is from genome assembly GCA_028749045.1 of Cupressus sempervirens. Classification (NCBI taxonomy): domain Eukaryota; kingdom Viridiplantae; phylum Streptophyta; class Pinopsida; order Cupressales; family Cupressaceae; genus Cupressus; species Cupressus sempervirens. The sequence goes on from CM053785.1 coordinate 1,098,763,357, forward strand.
AGTATGTACTGAGTAGATAGTATGTGCCAGGTGATTCAGGAGGCAAGTAAAAAATGTATGTCGAGTCATTTAGAAGCTAAGTTACAACATTGAGAATGTAGTGATGGCCAAGCAAAAGAGCCTTTAGATGCTGAGTGAATAGTTTTGAACATAGTTGTTTGTAATAGGACAAACTTCTATGTAAACCATTTTTGGGCTGATATAACAATTTTTTTATGATTCTAGAAGATAAGTATGGATGTATATTATGAATCCCTATGTAGTACATGCAACCAATGAAATTAAGGGTTATTTTAATTGGTGATATAGATCAACCATAGCTATTGATTCTTACCTAACACTAGTCCACCTATTTATACTTAAGGAGGAAAATCCTAGAGAGTTTATATGCGAGGAAGGAGACGAATTCTAAATGTAGTGAGAGAATTCATGGTGGTTATGGAGGTTATGAAAATGTTCTAAATTATAGAATCAGTTAGTGAGAATAGAGGAAAGAAGAGAAAGGACAAAGGAGACATATCTAATCAGAAGCATCAAGGATTCATTAGGAAAGAGAAGATCTAACATCTAGAAGCAATGTGCTAACTGAAGGATTATGGTGCTAAATTATTTTAATAGGTGATACAAAGAAAATATCCTAACAGAGTAGTCTTAATAGACTTTTATAAATCTCTTAACCAAGTTCTTTCTTTATTGTAAGTTTAAGTCCTCGAAAAAGGAACACTTTTAACAGGGTGTTAAAATCCTCTAACAAGGTGAGAACAAATAGTCTTTCTAATCTTTTGACAGGGAAGACCCCTCACAAGGTAGGTCATAGTTTATGATCAAATGCATTGTGACCATAATTAGTTATACATTACAGCTGTAATAGTGAAGATTTGTGGGTTTCATCCCACCACTCCAATTTTACCTTATCATTGGAGGGTTTTTGGGTAAAAATTTATTGTGTTATGTTATTTGTTTCATGCTATGGATGGAAATGTGTAGTTATCTATTTGAGTTTATATGCTAAATTATGATAGATGTATGGTGAATGTTTTATGATTAAAGTTTTGAAGTACTAATTCACCCCACCCTCTCTTAGAGTTTACTTTCCCATTGTTATTTCCAATAATTGGTATTAGAGATCTGTTCTCTAGAAAAGAAAGTTTTATATCTTTGGAGGTAAGATCTTAAAGATGGAAGTCTATAAGTTGGGAAAGACTATTGAGAACTAGAAGATTGAAGTACAACTTTCCCTACACCAACTCAAGAAAGCAAGAGATGAACTACATCATTCATTATAGAAAAGAAAGGAACCATCTATTCAACTAAATGATACTCATTACCAAGAAGAAGACACTATTAGATTGTTTGAGAATGGAAACTCAAGTAATTTTGATGCAACGGTTGTAGATATAATGGAAAAGAACAATGACCTAACTAAAGAGGTCATAAATATTAAGATGGAACAAGAAATCCAATCAATATTGCTATGTGAGGTAACAAAAAAAAGCTAAGAAAAGGTCATGATTGAAGATGAAAAAAGAACACTTACCAACAGACTATAAGAGAAGACATTAAATGTGAAAAAATTGCTAACATGCAACTAGACACAATGAATTAATTGATGATTGCAAAACATGAATTGAATGAAAAGGACATTGATATCAAAACCTTGAAGCTACATAATGTTCAAATGAGGAATGAAGTGAGAGAAGAAAAGGAATTCATTGAAAGTTTCAACAAACCTAGTCAACATAGAGAGATTCAACATAACTTAGTGATTATAATCAAGGATATTGCTAATAATTCAGCATAGAACATCAATAATTTGACTAAGGAAAATTTGAGGAAGCTATTGAATGATTCCACCATGGCATCATAGCTATGTACTAATCTTATATTGTTGAGAATAGATGAGATTGAGAGGGCATAACTTGCATATGTAGGGTAGAAACTACAAGAAACACCCAATGTGCCCCCTCAATCTACTGAGATGAATGAGATAGATTAATGAGATAAATAAGCAGATCAAAGTATAAACCAAGGAAAATAGGAAGCAATACACTAAATACTATCTGTTATGCCTATTGTTGTATTTGGATTAAAAGAGGAAGAAGCACAACATGTCACAATATTAGTGCCAAGTCTCAATAGTTCTAGTTTACAAGCTTTGGTAACAATTGAGAAAAATGGAACTAAAGTGAAAATAGGTCAAGAAGAAAGTCCTACATCTATCAAAAAATCACAAGGTGAAGTACAAAAGGAAGAGAATAAAGATGATAAGAATGAAGTGTTGAATGTGACTACTGCACTAGAAGAAAAAATTTCCATATAGACATTGGTTACCCTACCAACTTCTGTTACTCCTCCTAGTAGTTGAGTTCTTTAGAGGCCAAGCACACATGTTACACCTTTGCAAATATCAAATCCAAGTGCAAGTATATCAAGGAAAAAAAATAATAAATCTTTTGTAGAGGTAAGATTAGATGAGGTGATTTAGTTTCCCAAGTTTGATATGGAAACCATCAAAATTGAATAGATGAGTATTCTACAGGAAGGTCTGCAAAGAAAGAAGACACAAGAAATGATGAGATGGGAGTATAAGAAAAAGAAAGTCTTGTATGAGATAAAAGACATATTTTAAGATGCTTTTAGTATCCTTGAGATGAATGAAGAAAATCCCATTATTAAGAAAATTGTCACTATTGTTAACAAAATGAAGGAGAAGACTTGGACTCAAATGTTAAAATTTTACAATGGTCTGAAAGGGAATTTCACACAAAGGTACTAGAGAAGATATCTAGTGCTATTGCACTTAGATAGGTTGATTTAGCAACCAAAATAGAGGGTGTGAAAAAAGGTGTTATAGAATATTTTCTCTCTCTACAACAAGCTATGTGATATGAATCTTTCCACATAGGAAGTCCAGAGGGCTATTGACCAACTACAAGGAGATTTAAAAACTACAAGTAATACTCATATGTTATCTCCTAGTCAAAGCCAAGCTCATTTTTAGAGATTACCATCCATACATGGTAAGATTTCCAAGATGCAAGCAAAAAATGCTACTATTAAAGCTACCTTGATAAGTATTCAATCCATTTATACCCCACACATGGAAGTGTCACATAAGGAACTAGCTTATGCCGAGACATCAAGGAAAAAAGATAACCAACTTTCAACTCATGTTGGCTTAATTGGTGATGTAGAGCATCCTATAACCAACCAATAAATGGGATACATGGTGATCCCTTCAACGTCCACTAAATAATTCCATTAATTAGAGGTATCTCATGAGGTAAAACAAAACACTTTCCAATACAAGTTTACTAATACTTCACTATTTACATAGTCTAATTTCTATTTGAGATTATATCATTCATAACTTTCATTTCTTGTATTTTCTTGAAAACCCATTTTGTGGAATTTGGGAACACTGGGTATATTAAAAGATATCCAAATCTCATTCCAATCTAATAAACACGTTACAAGTTATGTTCTTTGTACCAAGACCCATTTTTACTATCATAAACTAGTAACAAAACTTGTAACCTTACCTAGGGCATCCCATATCTTTCACAATACAAAACCAAATGATCCCAAAAAAATTCATATTAAGTATTCTTTAGTATAGTTTCCACATCTGTAATCTATTCATTCTTCCAATCTATAAATCATTACATGGATGCAAATCTATGCCAGCAACTCCTTTGAAGATATTTGAAAACTAGTTTCCACTAAAATATCCACAACTTCCATAAATCTAATTGAAAATGACTCAAACTAAAAGGAAATCCAATTAAATTTACATATATTTCCAATGAATCCATTTAGAGATTGTAGCTCTTTCATGTGTTAGTACCAAGTGTTGAAAATAATTTATTAATTGTGTATTGTCTTTGATGTTACACAAAATGTCATATCATTGTCATTCATTGCATGTTGAGCTCACTCAGGTGATAAAGACAGTTTCCTATCTTTGTCGAGCATTCTAGAGTTTTCCAAGTTCACTCGATCATTGAAAGAAAGTTGGCAAAAGTTGAGTGTTAATCGAGCTCACTCAATTAATGAAGGAAATATTGGATAGAACTAGTGTTAACCAAGCTCATTCAATTACCAAAGAAACTTTGTGAATATTTAGTGTTAATTGAGTTCACTTGGTTAACATAAGAAAATTTGAGTTAGTGTCTACCAAGAAGGGTTGGCTAATGAAGGATTTTCTTGTTTTGGCATATTGACTTCAATTGATTTGTTTGTTTTTTCTAGCTGATTGAGGAGATGAATATTAAGTATTCTAAGTTGTATTCAAGAAGACTAGACAATGTGTAAGATATAAATATTGGGTCAAGTTGAGAATTGAATATGTAGTACATAATAGAAGATATGAAGATGCTTAGAGGAAGAAAATTAGAAGGATAAGAAGAATATCCTTGTTGAGCTACACAGATACATTCAATCAAGAAGGATCAAGTATACAAGTCATAATTAAGATCTGTAATCAACAATTTAGTTTCATTATAAATTAGGTTATCTCATTTTTACTTTCTCACCATTATAGTAGTGATCTAAATCTCTTAACAGAGTTGGCTTAACATCTATTTGTAAATCCTCTAACAAGGTGGCATTTCTACTTGAATTTTCTTAAAGACTTCTAACAAGGCCACTCGTCATAGGGTGATCAAATCCTCTAACAAGGTGACACCTAATACTATGTTTTGTAACCTTTAATAGTGTTGGATCCTAATAGGGCTCACTTTTGAAAGAGTAAAAACCAGTAACTAGTTGCGATTGGTGGTTTTTTCCAAATTGGGTTTCCATGTAAAAGCGTGGTGTTACTTGTGTTCATGATATTTCTTTTATGTGTTTGCAACTAAGTTAAATAAGGATAATCATAGATAATATCTTAAGATTTCCATGTTAAGTAGTTGCCAAGTTATTTCAGTTACCAAGTTACCACATTTTCTAGTGTAAACTGAGTACATGTATATTTACCAAGTTAACAGCATAATATAGTTTAATTAGATTTTTTATTTGTATTAACATTTAAGGGATCTGGAATTTATTTTTGTGGTAATTGATTCACCCCTCCCCTCTCAGTTACTTGTCTTATATTTCCAACAATTTGTATGAGAGCTTCTTGGTGCTTGCAAAGAAGGTTCCAAATACCTAAGCTAAAAATCAAGATGTCTTATAGAAGAGAGATTCCCAAGTTGAACAGTGACAACTTTGCAGCATGGTAGGAACTTATGAAGTTGCATTTGGTAACCATCAGTGATTCTGGTTTGAATTACTTAAACACTACTTATAAAGCTCCTACTGGTACAATGTCTCTAAAAGAAATTGATGAAAAGAAAAATCATAATATCATGATGATTGACATAGCATCAACTCTTAACTATACTAAATTTGATGAAGTCAAAGGATGTGCTACTACTCATGAAATGTGAACCGAACTGAAGGATATCTATGGAGGTGATGATAATGTTAAAAGAGTCAAAGTAGAAAGCTTGAGAGGTTAGTTTGATTAGATGAAAATGAGAGAGGATGAAAACATTGCAAAATATGTTGAAAGAATCAAAGTTAATGCCAGTGCTATCAAAGCCTTTAGAGGAACAATTGAAGATGTAGCAATGGTAAGCAAGCTACTCAGAACCCTTCTTCCTATCTATGCAATAAGAGTATCTTCTATTCAAGAGATTCTTAGAAAAAGTAGTAGTCCACCAATATAACTTGGGGGTGGGGGGGGGGGGGTGTGAATCAGTTATCCAATAATTAAAGCATTTATCAATCTTAAATAATCTTATCCATTCAAACAAAGTAAAAAACAACCATAACAAGATGCACATAGATAATTACACCAGATATGTTAACTAGGGAAACCCTTGATCAGAGGGAAAACCTCGGTGGGAATGATGCCACAAGATGATGTAGTACTATGAATATTCTTTGTTAGAGGATGCTACACCCTTAATATTATGAATAGTCAACTTGTGGCTATCTTAAAACTTAATTAAGTCATGTTATCATTATTATATTATTATTTAAGTAGGTAGGGCAGCCTACGTGTTATGTAGGGTTGTGTCTATTCAACCTAAGCATAATTAGGTATATATAGGAGATTGTGAGTCTTATTTCAAGATCATATTATGAAGTGTGTTCTCATTGGAGATATTTGGAGGTTGCCCCCTCAAAGTGGCCTATTTCTCTCAGTTATTATCAAGTATTTATTTCATATTATTTTTTCTATTGTGCAAGTTATTTCCTTACAAGTGGTTTCAGAGCATGATCTTGGCACCATAGTGGCAAGATCATTTCTCAACATTGGCACGATTTTAAGAAGAATAACTTAAAAATTTTAGCAAAATTTTCAAAGATTTTAAAAGGGCTTTTGAAGACTATATTAAAGAAGCCATAGTCCAAAATTTAGAGGAATTGGAGAAAAATTGAGCAAATTATTACATAATTACTATTTCTACACAATTTATTGAGATCTACATATCTCTCACATCTAGCTGAATTGGAGTATACCTTGTATTGGGTTTTTGCATACATAGTAGAGGAGCCTACATTTCAAAGTTTGGAGAAATTGAAGCAAAAATACTCAATTTATTACAAAATTAGGAAAATTCACTTTCAAGGTAGCAAATTTGCCATTTTGAAATTTTTTCCTAAGGGTGTCTTGGTCCTAGTAAGTTACAGTAAAAATAAAATAAATAAATTAGATAATTTGTATTTCATTTGTGTAATTTATTTCAAAAATATTGGTTTCCATCATGACAGGGCCTCCAACAAGAGGCAAAAAGAATGCTACCAGACTAGGGAAATCTTCTAATCAAGATTGGGAAACAACTGAGGATAGTAATCTCAATGAGGAAATAAGTAAGTTCAAGGAGGAGGTTAAGAGGGATATGTGTGACCTATGAGGAGATATATCAGATATACGAAACATGATAAGCACCTATATGAATGAAAAAGGGAAGGAACTCTCAAGCAATCAAGGTGAAACCTTCAAGTCAACTAATAATGACACAAATTTCATTAATCCTATGGGATCTAGGATTTTTTTTTCAAAGGTGGATATGCACAAATTTGATGGAAAGGATCCTCTAACATGGATAAATCAAATGGACAATATTTTTGAAGTACATCAAATCCCATATGGAAAAAAGGTCACGATGGCCTCCTTATTTCTAGAACCAAATCAATTCATTTGGTATCATCAAACTTGTACACATAGGAGGAAAAAGGGTTTCACTGTATCATATTCAATTCTTACAGAAGAACTCCAAGCACAATATAGCAATAGTGTGACATAAAAATTCTTTAGCCAACTTGCTAAGCTTCAACAAATAGGATCAATTAAGGATTATATTCAAAAATTCCAAAATATATCCTTAAGAGTGGATACAATTATAGAGGAGAACTTGAATGATTTATTCTTGGGTGGTCTCAAGGATCACATTCAACATGAGGTATGCCTGTTTTGTCCCAGCTCAGTAAATAAGTCTTTTATATTGGCACATAGGGCAGAGGAGAAGTACATGATTCCTAGAAAGCAAGGGGCTAATGTAACAAGATAAAAATGATATTCAACACCTTCTCTTCCTCAACCTACTAGGTTGACTCCACAACAAATTGAGGAGAAAAGAGAAAAAGGATTGTGTTTCAATTGTGATAGAAAATATACTTAAGGACATAAATGTAGTGAAAAGAAATTGTTCTATATTGAAGGTCCAAGTGAGTAATAATAGGATGAGCCCATATCAAAGGAGTATAGGGAGTCAGGTGAGGAATCACATGATTCTCAACCAATAATTTCTATCATGCACTTTCAGGTTTTAGTGCACCACAACTCTCGAGGTAGTGGGTTTCTTAACAAAGAAAAAAGTAATAGTGTTGATTGAATCAAGTAGTACTCATAATTTCATTAAAAAAAAGTTGGCAACTCTTCTAAATTGTTTTATATATCTAGCCCTAGAGTTTCAGGTTTTGATTGCAAATGGGGGCACAATTAGTTGTTCAAGGAAGTGTCATAGCATCAAATTATCCATGGGAGATTATCAACTTGATACCCCAATGTATGTAATATCCATGGGTGTAGTGAATATTTTTTTGAGAGTACAATGGCTTACTACATTGGGAATAATTGAGATGAACTTCCAATAACTATTCATGCAATTTCAATCAAAAGGAAAGGTAGTGGAGCTAAGGGGATTGAAGGAAAAATCTCCACAAATGGTAAGCTCTCATCAAATGCAAAATCTTCTTAAGAAAGGTGCAGATGGATTTGTGTCCCAGCTATGTTCATTAGAAGTCTCTCAATCTAATGCTCTTACTCATCAAAATTTACAAGCAATAATTGATCATCACTCAGTGATTCTTGGACATATGCCTAAAGGACTTCCTCCTAAGAGGGATCATGACCATGCCATACAAATAGCTCTGGGGAGCCAACCACCAAAAATCAGGCCTTACAGGTACCCATACATACAAAAAAGTGAGATAGAAAAAACTGTTGAGGAAATGCTTGAGGCAGGAATTATCAGGAATAGCCAAAGTGCTTTCTCCTCACTTGTTGTGATGGTGCGTAACAAGGATGAAACTTGATGCATGCGTCCAAATTATAGAGTGCTCAACAAGTACACCATTAAAGATAAATTTCGTATTATAGTCATCGGTGATCTTCTAGATGAATTAAATGGAGCTATGTATTTTACCAAGTTAGATCTTAGATCGGATTATCACCAAATTTGGATTAAGGAGGAAGATATTTGTAAGACAAAATTTCAAACTCATGAAGGTCATTGTGAATTTTTGGTGATGCCATTTGGTTTTAGCAATGCGCCATCTACATTGCAAATTTTGATGAATTCCATTTTTAAGAGGTTCTTGAGAAATTTTGTGTTAGAGTTTTTTGATGATACATTAATTTATAGCAAGACTTGGGAAGAACATTTGCAATCTATAGATCAAGCATTACAATTACTCAAAGATCATCAACTCTATGCTAAGCCATCCAAGTTTTCTTTTTCTCTTAAGGAGGTGGAGTATTTGGGACTCATAGAAGGTGGACCCTAACAAAATTAAGGATATCATGGAATGGCCTATTCCAAAAACTATTAAGAAGCTGAGGGGTTTCTTGGGATCCAAGAAGTTTGACCAATTGACTTTTGAGAGTCATTAATTAAAAGGTAAAAATTAACTCAAACCTATTTATGAGAAGGAAATGCTAGCAATCATTCATGTAATTAAAAAATGGAGGATTTATTTAATGGGTCGAAACTTCAAGGTTAAGAAAAATCATGATAGCTTAAAATATTTTTTGGAACAATGACTATCATTAGAAGAGCAACAAAAATGGGTCACTAAGATGTTGGGATATGAATCTAAAATTGTATACAAGAAAGGGAAGGAAAATATTGTGGCTGATGCACTTTCCAAGAAGGATGAAAAAGATGAAGCCTTATTATGTGCCCTTTCAATATTACAAGAAGATTGGGTGGTAGAAGCCAAATAAGAGTGGCAAAATGATGTTGCAACAAGTAATCTCTTCCAACAAATAAAAAGTGACCCTAGTAGTTTAGATAAGTTTTTTTAAAAGGGAGATATTCCTTGGTATAAAGAGTACTTGTATCTCTATAAGAATTCCACTCTAAAACACATGATTCTCAAGGACTACATGAGTCCTTAGTTGGTGGTCATTTAGGATTTTTGAAAACATATCGTTGGGTCAAGCAAGATTTTTTCTGGGAAGGGCTAAGGGGGAGACAATTAAGACACTAGGTCTCTTGCATCCTTTATCTATTCCTTGCCAACGTTGGGAAGAGGTATCCATGGACTTCATCACATGGATTCCCAAATCTAAAGGTCATAATGTCATCATGGTAGTAGTTGATTGCCTCACTAAATATGCACATTTCATTGCATTATCACATCCTCATACAACAAGTATAGTGGCGAAAGTTTTCTTGGAGAATATCCAAAAGCTACATGGTACAACTAAGGTTATTATTAGTGATTGTGATCCTATCTTTAATAGTTACTTTTGGAAAGATTTATTCTCATGTTTGGGTTCTCAATTGGCTCATAGTTCTTCATACCATCCTCAATCATATGGGAAAACTAAGGTTGTTAATAAATGTTTCGAAGGATATCTATGTTGTTTCACTTCAAAAAAACAATCCCAATGAGTAGATTGGCTACCTCTTGTAGAATGGTGGTACAATACTTCTTTTCATAGATCATCAAAAATGTCTCCATTTTTGGCACTTTATGGATAGCATCCTCATTCCATCACACCATCATTAGAGGTGTCACCAAGAGTTTAGGCAGTAGAGGACCACTTGCTTCATCAACAACAGGTGCTTTCAAGTCTCAAGGAGAATTTATCTATGGCACAAAATCAAATGAAACAAGCTGACCAACATCGTAGTGAAAGAAATTTTGAGGTTGGGGATTGGGTCTTCTTGAGATTGAAACCTTATAACCAAATCTCAATGAAGCAACACAAAAAGAATAATAAGTTGTTTCCAAGATATTATGGACCATACCAAATCATGAAAAAGATTGGTAGTGTTTCCTACAAGCTTGAGTTAACACCAACAACAAAGATACATCCAATCTTTAATGTTTCTTGTTTGAAGAAGGTAATTGGGTAGAATATTCCTACTCAAATAGTACTACTAGAACTTGATGAAGAAGGAAGAATAATTTTGGAACCAGAGTGCATTCTTCAAACACGTATGAAGAAGTTGAGGAATAAAACTCTAACTTAGTATCTCATCCAATGGAAAAATTTACTAGTTGAAGAGGCCACATGGGAGGATGAGGAGTTTATTCAAAATAATCCACACTTGGTTAGCATTGAGTATAATGCTTCTTTCAAGAGTGAGGGCATGCTATGCCCTTAGTATTGGTGTATATAGGGTTATGAATAGTCAACTTGTGGCTATCTTAATCCTTAATTAAGTGATGTTATCATTATTATATTATTATTTAGGTAGGTAGGTCAGCCTAGGTGTTATGTAGGGTTGTGTCTATTCAACCTAAGCATAATTAGGTATATATAGGAGGTTGTGAGTCTTATTTCAAGATCATATTGTGAAGTGTGTTCTCATTGGAGATATTTGGAGGTTGCCCATTGAAGTGGCCTATTACTCTCAGTTATTATCAAGTACTAATTTCATATTATTTTTTCTATTATGTAAGTTATTTCATTACAACCTATTAGGAGTCTATTACAACATTTGGTACATATGAGTCCCTGCTAAGAGACTTTGAATATTTTGTAGAAGTTTCCAACCCTATTAGGAGTTGTGCCAACCCTGTTAAGAGTTGTAGAAGACAGAAGGACCCATTATCCAAACAACTTCTAGAGAAAGATCACTAAACTCATTGTCCAAATGATCTCTCAAATATTCCTTGAAGAATAATTGCATGTACTATACTTTAAATTCTTTTGATTGTCCTTTCAACCAGACAAATCACTATTAGATCTTGTAAACTAGGTCATGAACCTCGGATCCAAGTTTCCAACTTTGGATCACACAACAAAACCTTAGCAACAATGTTTCCTTCACCTTTTCTCTGCTCTATTTATCTTCACATTCTTCTCTTTGTGCTTCTTATAATCATTCATATTCATCCATACATGATAATGAAAAATTTCTTTCCTTAATATCGAATCCATAAAAAAATTCCCTTAGTTAGTTGTTACACCTCAATTAATTATTGTAGGACCACATTAAGAATACATTACACTTAGCAATAACATCAATATTTCTCCTTACAACTTGAATAAAATTTTGTAGACTTAACATTATGATGATCTAGCTCAGCCACATCATCACCAACATGTCTTCTTCACATCTTTAACTTTGGCTTCTCAAAATAACAATTCTACTAAGAGATATAACAATTTTACTAGAACATGCCTATGTAAACTCTATCTCAAAATAGTCTTCACCAAAACTTGCATAAATTCTTCTAGACTTTATATCTTATGCTTTTGAGATTATTTGTGTACACTAGAGACATATTATAATCTCCCTTTAACCTTGCTACTAAAAGAACTCAATGATCTATCCATACCAACTTGATCTTTACTATTGATCTTCTATTAGATAACACAAAAAAATGCTATGTTGACATCAATGACAAACATAGTCATGAATGTAACATACCATCATGATAATTGTCTAATCATAATTCTACAATACTCCTCCATAGAAAATCATCAGCATTCATGCTTCCAACAATCTCCCCTTTTGGCATTGATGGTAACATAGATGAAAAACATTTAGTTCCAAGAATACCAACTACAAAAGATTGTTAACCTTTCTTTTCAAATCCTCTTCATCAATCATTTTAAAATCTTCTTCATCAATCATTCTTCCCATTGATATACGTTAATGTGCTTTACATCAAACTATTTTTCCATGTTGTACTTCTATTGTACTTCTTTCCAACTAATTTTTTGAACATGTTGTACTTTTTTTCCATGCTATAATTTTTTTTCATGTATTTCTCTCCCTATTGACATCAATGTCAAAGGTTTTAGCAACCAAAAAACTCTACAACAATTGTTTTTGACTAGCCCAAGTGTCCAAAGACACTATTCAGAAACAACATCCAACAAGAGTCCTAGATGATTCTATCCATCATAGATACTCCTCATACAGGAATCATCAATATTTTGTTGACAATTGGCTAATGAAGATATTTAATTTTTGTCATTAATGGCAACACATGATGTACATGCTTATAGAAAACCTCAAAAATAGAGATACTTAGCTTTTGGCACTTAGAAAATTGTCTAATTATGAAACTGGTTTACAATAGTGTATTATTTTGTATGTAACTTGTTATTTATGTCATATTATGATTATCAAAGTTATATGGAGATAGTATACATGTTCATGATGACGTGTATAACTTTGGAAATTAGTATAGATTGTACAAAAAAGAGATATTCATGCTTTACCAATCAAACAAAATAATAGAAATTAAGGTAACAAAATTATTTTGTTTACACAATAATTACTTGACCAATTAGGGATGACACATTAGATGTTTACTCTAAGTTGGAAAAGTATATTATGGTCTTAGCTAACCTAGAAACAAATTTTGAAAATGCATGGTAGTTATGCAAAGGATATCTTGTGAATTCAAGTAAGCAAGAAGTGCAAGTGATATGTTGTGTTGAGCAACTATATGTGAAATTTTATGAAGCAATATATGCAATGTTTTGAGAAGCTATTTTGTGATCTGAGATCTAGTTGAGGTCACAGATTAGTCAAGAAAGAAGTTACAACACCTATATACCAAAGAACTAATTACTTGTTTAGGCAATGAGCTTTTCTTGTAATTGGAAGTGTATGTTTGGGTAGTAGGCTCATCTTGCATCTACTATACTACAACTCCTAATAGGGGTGGAATCTCCTAATAAGGATTCAAAGTCTCCTAACAAGGACTCTCTATACTAAATTTTCTAATTGACTCTTAACTTAGTCTATCCTCTAACAAGGAACATATATATTAGTATATTATCTAGTGGGTATCATCACCACCGGGTTTTTTCCTTGGCCAAGGTTTCCCTAATTAACAAAATATGATGTTATAAGTTATCTTTGTGGATGGTTACTATTACTATTTAGCATTACTTTCTTACTTTCTTATGTATGACTCAAAGTAATAAATAATATTCAGTTGGTGAATAAAGTTTTTAAATTACTGATTCAACCCCCTTCCCCCCCCAATCTTCCCTATTTCTAACAATTGGTATTAGAGCACAGTTACTCAGAAGAAGCTTAGCAAATTGAGTAAGATCCCTATGGATATGGAACAATTGATGAAGAACCTTGAAGAGGCACTTGAACAAATTGATATCCTTACTAAAGAAAGAGATAAGTTGCATGATAGATATGAAGACTCCAAAGTATATGTTGGACCATTGAAGGACAAGATTCAACATTTCAAATCCAAGCCTAAATCTACTAAATTTGAAACTAGTGATGATGATTATCCAAAGCTAAAGACATAGTACACAATATTGAAGCATGAATTGAAGATTACCAATCTAAATTTTAATTTTAAGAATGATCCTAGAAAAGTTGAATTTGATTTGAAGACTGAGAATGCATATCTTAGAGTGAGTCTAGCGAAGAAGACATCTAAATTTAAAACATTGAAAGAAGATCATGAAGAAATTCATAAGTACAACACTATTTTGAAAGGTAAACTAACTCAGTAGAAGAAACAAATTGAAAAACTTTATTCTAGCAAAGAAAAGCTTGATGATTCAATGTCAATATAGAGACCTACCTATGATAAGACTATTCTTGGTAATCTATTTAACATATTTGCAAAGAAATATGAAAATAGATTAGATCTGAAAGAAAAAGATAAATCTGATGATAAGATTGAATCCAATCAATCCTCTGATAAACCTAAAGAAGTTGGACAAAACAAGGAAGTTGAAATATTGGATGAACCAAAGCAAGTGGAATCTCCTAAAGAAACCATGTATGAATTTAGACGTAAGTGGCTTTCATGTAATGAAATAGGTCATATGAAAAGAAATTGTGCAAATAAGTCATTTAATCATGTTACAAATTTTTATTGTCATAATTGTCATGGTATGGGTCATAAAACAATTGATTGTAGGAAACCTAAATATGATAATGATAGAAGGAATAGAATAATGTTTGAAAATACTAACCTTGAAAATAGAAGAAGATGTAATGAGAGGACATCGAGAGAAGAAGACCTTATGAAGAAAGAAGACAGATCATGTGTTATAAGTGTAACAACTTTGGACACATATCTCAAAATTGTCATGCACTTGTTGATCAACAGAATCTTAAATGCAAAATTCCAGTATGTTAGTTATGCAACAACTTTGGACATACAATTAAGTATTGTAGAATGGACAGAAACTTTGGAGATTGAAGGAACAATGGAAGAAACTTTGGAAACAAAAAGGAATGATGGAAAAAACATTGGAAATGATAGAAGGAACCATGAAAGGAACTCTGGAACTAAGAAAGACAATGAGGAACAAAGAGACATAGTCAATGAACTTCAAGAAGAACTCAATGAGGCAATCTTAAAAGAATTAGACATCTTAGAAGAAAAGTTAGAAGACGGTGAGACAAGAAGATCAAAGTCAATAATCAAGTTTGATTCAACTAAGTTGAATCAAGCTTGTTCATAGGACCAAAATTTAAAGCTTCATTTAGAGATCACACTATGGGTAGCAAAGTTGGAAAAAAGTGTATCAAGATAAGTTTAGACGGTATCTAAGTTTGCTTGAAATTTGGATCTTATGAAAACTATTGACATAGGAATTAAGAGTTACTGTTATTATAGGGAAAGCTAATTCTATAGCAAAAGATGAAAACCATTTTTTATAGATAATTTCATGGAGTGAAGATTATTTGAGAATTTTCATGATGCCAAGAAGTTACGGTAAACTTTAGGTAGCATTTGGAGATCAAAAAAAGATTATCAAATAGATATTTGATTTTAGAATGTAATTGACAACTTTTCCATGTTTGAAATATACAAAATTAATGCAAGTTTGAATTGAATAAATAAAATGGAGTACAAACTTGATTATCACTTCATTATGATTACATCAAAAGCATAAAGCACTCAAAAGTGACTTGACAAGGCAATTTAGAAGTAAACCCTATTTTTGGAAATAGGTATTTTATCACTTCTCCAAAGAATTTCTTCGATAAAGTTATATTTGATAGAATCATGGATATGTTAGTAGTTCATAATGTTGAGAATGAGGAGAGACCAAAATTGAAGGTTGTTTCTATGAAACTTGTAGAAGGAAACCCTAATTCAACATTATTTATTACTCCAAACAATGTAGTGTATTTGGAAGACATATGAAGTTATCTTAACAATAAGTTTGAAACTATTGGGAGCGAGTATATGAACACAGATATGGAAATAGTCTTTAACCATGATATGACTATGAAGCCCAAATTTGAACATTTGAAAGAACTAGACCTTTCCAAATATCAGTTCTACCGAGAATCGAACACTAATGAATGGACTCAGATCATACTAAGTAGAATTCATGATGAAAAAATTTGGATGGAAGACAATGTAGTTGAGATTTCAGCTGACCTTATTCATGAAGTAATTGGTCGTAGCAAACAAGGCAGTGTACCTATAGGTGAGAAACTTGTTATGGAGAAGGTTGAGAGCTACACAAAAGTAGTTTATAATGGGATGACCATGGTGATCAACACCATTAAAAAAGATGATGTAAGATTCCTAAGAAGAATCATTTCCTACTCTATTTGTGCAAATTCTAAGATTGATGAATTGTTAGCAAGATTCATCTATGCAACCTATAAGATTTTTGTTGAGAAGGAACAAGTAAACCTTAATGAAATTATAAGAATGCAACTTCTTGAAAAATTGGAGAAAATCAGAGGACCTGTTGGTATTTTTACACTACAAAGTAATAAGATACCTGATACCAAGATGGTGAAGATTAACATAACCTAAGGATTAGCTACTTCCTATAATCAACTAGATGGTCTTCATATCTGGACCCAACCTCAAAAAAATCATAAAGATTTCTTACTCTTTTGGCTCTACAATACCAAGGTGGGTGCACCTAAGGAATAAAAGATTCAAATCTTGATACTATCTCCATATTTCATTTAGTCAATGGTATTCTATTACAAAATTCATCCCCTACAACAGATTGGTCATAATTCTTCACAAATTTACATGTAATTCTGGGTAACAACAACTAACTAAAACATAGAGATTAAATGCAAATAAGTATTGACCAGCTATAATACTCTTTATATATTTAAGGTAAAATTGATTTTGATTTTAAGATTTTTCTTGATGTCTATATATGATCTCTTCATATGAAAACTGGAATAATTGATCAATGCCTCATCCATTGGGTTTCAGAGTCTATCCAACTATTTTGACCTAACTGATTGCATTACAATCATTATTATCAGAAATCTTCCCTAAAACTCATTCTTATGCATATCCTTCATACTTCCTGGAAATCCTATCACATTCACTGCAACACTTATTTAATCCATTAAATAAAAAGCAATAGTGAACTAATATACAACCTATCCTATTTGCATTTAATTGAGAAAGGCTTTGCTCATACAACCTAAAAATAACCAATGAATAAAAATGGAGACAAAATTCAGAGAAAATAGATATGGTGGTGATTCATCTTTGTATTAATTCTCTTTGGAAATTATGCAATATTGGAATAATACTCAGAAAAATTCAAGACAAGACATCATCATCCTAGAAAATTAATGTATTCTTAGACTTGCAGAGAAAATAGATCACAAAATTGGCATCAAAGAAATTGGACCAAAATAAAACTAGCAAAACAAAATGTTATACAATAGTTTAGACCCTTTCTCTAGCCATGGAATCTCGCTTATATAGTGTGAGATGCAAAAAGCTTCAGGTATAGAGAGTACTAAAAATTTTCCTTAAGATAAAAAAATATTTTACAAAGTTACTATCACAAAAAAACAAAATTCGTGCAACATAATAATTTACATCATGAATATTCTTTTTTGGGGACCACTTCTGCTACACTTTTTGTTGCTAAGGGGTTCATGATTGGCTTTATTGTTGTTGTTGTTCCTTAGAAGGTGTAACTAATGGACTTTCTTATGATGGACCTGATTTTGATGTTTGTAGGCTTAATTTAACTTGAGGCTCTCCATCCACGTCATCATGCACTGACAAACTACTAGTTATACCTGATTTTCCTACTACCAAGTCATCAATTTGGGCATCTATGTTTGTTATTGCAGTTGATTTTTGATCTTTGTCTTCTACTTTAACTAATGTATCAATTGTTTGTAACTCATCTTGGTCCATTTTCTCTTCATCAGTCTCACCAATCACTAACTTTTTTGAGTGCAAAAATTCTTCCATCCACTTTTTGAAAATTGTGTCATCCGACCAATCAAAACTCAAAACCTCCCATTACTTCTTGATCACATACTCTCCTAACTTATATATTTCAAAAAAGTCTTCTCTGATAGAATTATAAAACATTTGAACTTAAATTTTGTTGTTGTTGTCATTGCCCACAATATATGCTCCTTTTCACTTATAACCCCATTAATTCTAAGGCACAATAAATCATTTAACTCTTTGGCCCATTTCTCCTCTTCTTTTAATTTATCTACTTTCTTAAGTGCATGTTGAAAAGTTCAATTTTCTTAGCAAGATACTTTTAGAAACAAATTATTATTCTTTTTTATACTACAACCCTCTTATCATCAAAAGTGGACAGATCATTAGTCATGTCAAAGGTTTTTCTATTTGATCACAAGATAGACTAATGACTTAAACACACAAAAGGGTGACATCCTTATCCCTACAAGCCCATTTACTCATAATGGGCTTCAAAGCATCTTCACCACCTTTTATTTCATTCAACATTTCTATTATTTTTACCAATTGTTCATAAAATGTTGGCCAATCAATCCTATCGACTGGATACAAGATTATTTTTTTGATCTTGTCCTCGTATAGGTCATTCAATTCCACATGTAAGGCTTAGAGTTTATTCTTCTCCTCTTCAAATTCCTTAGCTCTGTAAAATTTTGGTCTTTGTGGGGTATCTGGTAGCTCTATAATGGGAGTCGATTTAAAGGGATCAATTTGAGGATGAGGATAAGAAATCTTAGGTTGGCTAGATTCTCCTATTTTTCTCTTTCCAAGCCACTTATCCATTTGGGCCAGCTAAGCTTTTACCTAGTGTATCCTATTCCCCCTTTCCTCATATTCTTTGAGCATCTCTTCAAATTTAGCATTGAGCTCAAGGAATTGTTTTTTTTTTTCCCTTTGCTACAAAAACAACACAAAAATCCACCATTTCTTTGGTCATTTAAAAAACTTTCTCGTTATCCACCTCCTCTACTCTATAGGCCATTAGGCTTCCTATATGCTCAACATCTGAAACTTTTTGTATTCTAGTCTTGTCCCTTTTCTCAATGGACCATATCACTAGTGCCTAATGATCATCACTATATTTCAAACCTTTATGTGCCTGCAAAACCTCCTCCTTGATTTTAAACTGAGTATCCTTTGCTTTCCTCACAACATCAAAAATCATAGCATTGGCTATGTCCCATGAAGGTAGAATCAAAATTCATGAATCTTTCAACAATTGTATTCCCCATTTCAAGGGTTATTTGTGCAAAATCTTCCATAAAAGTATCTTTGAATTCCTCTCCAATTTTAGAGTCCTTTTTATTAGGTTTCTTTTCTTTGATTAGTTTACATTTAGCCTCAAAATTATCAATGTTTCTCCTCCATAAGAATTGAGAAAAAACTCTATATTTTACAAAACTCTCATCATCAATAAATGTTTTAGCTACCTATGCTATCATAGGATCTATTTCCGTACTCCTATAATCTCCCATAGTAAGATATAGTGTTGGCACATGAGGTTCTTTAGGTACTCCTTCTTCAATATTTGTAGTTGTGACCATAATATCCCCTCCCCTCCAATTTGTTTTAGCTGTTCTCTCAAGGATACTTCATCATATATCCTATGTTGGATATTGGTAGGTGAGTACTCTTCAATATTAGAAGAACCCTACTCCAATTTTTGTTCTTAGGAGCATGTGTGTTAGGTGGGCTGTTAGACCTTGGTCTTTTGTATGGAGGAACATATTGTACATTCCTAGCCACTATATACCCAACTCTTTTCTTCAATGTATACTACCTTGGATTCAAAATCATTTTTCTTGCCAGCCTCCTTTCCACCTCAATGGCCTTATTTGGGTATGCTTGTGTTAGATTTTCTTTCTTTTCATTCAATGTTTACATAATCCCAACAAAATTATCCATGAACATATCCACTTTCATATGCCAATATTTCCTATTATCTAGGGGATCATAATCTACCTCAAAATCATTTATAAAGTCTAGAACTTTACTATATACTTTTCATTTTTCCTTTCTAAGCTCCTACTTTTGTAATAAAAATTTATTTCTAACTATGTCCTCTGGAAAGTATGCTATTTTCTTATGAGATTTTTCCTTAGTTATTTCTCTGAAGATGTCATAAAATTCCTCTAAATCTATAAAATGGGCACGGGGTTGAGCCAATTGATATCTATCCAAAAATTTCTCCAAATTCCTCCATCCCTTCTTGATAAAAACAAAATTATGAACAATAGTAAGTTGGGGAAAAAATATACCTTTAGATTTTCCCAACAACTCTCTCTCCTCAATTGATCCAATTTTCCATAAAAGTTCAACAATTCCTACTTTTAAAGGCACTTGATAAGATAGCACGTGGTTTTCACAAAAAACCATAAACTTTGAAAATAGTAGACACTACATATGGGATAATGTCTCCCCAATTATGGCTCACCATAAATCCTTTAGCATGATCCTTTGGTATGATCAACTTTAATAGAGGCTATGGTATTGTAGGGATATCCCCCATTAACAACATTCTAAGCCTAGAAGCAAAATAACTATCAAATTGGACAAAACTAGCATTAGTCACCTCCCATGTCATATCTGCACTCCATAGTTGGATAGAGAGCTTTTCTCCATCTTTTTCCAATTCTAGCTTCATTTCTTATGAGAAAAAGGTGACTCCCTTTTACAAGCATATGTACATAAACATGGAGTACCAGCAGAGGGGCTTATTAATCTTAGCCTTTGCAATTTGTATTAATCCATTATGAATTTCTTTAGCTAAGTGAGTAGAAAAATAAAAAATTAAACTCATACCATACTGAAAATTTTGAGTAATAATGAAGACAAGGGAGCTTAGGATGTGGTCTTGCTGATCCATGCCAAAAATCTTGTAGAGAGAAAAATAAAAGGCCTTGCTCTAGGGTTAAAGTATTTCTTCAAAAAAGGCTCAAGAGTATTTTGTGTAACCAGGGGCAATGATCTAATTTTGGCAAAATGTTCTTGTAATGGTCCTCCCCTTATAGATAGTCTTTGTGCATCATACCTAGCTTGGAGGTCTTCCATGTCTATTTTTTCATGAATTGCATGGTTAGGGTTTAGCTTAATTTTTTTTTTTGATTAGTTTTGGTGAAATTCTAAAGAGGTTATCACCCACATAATTCTTCACAATTCTAGTAATTGGGTCATATTTATTTGCCATTACTACCAGCAAATCATCATCAAAGAAAACTCCTCGAATGATCAATTTTCCTATATCAAATTCCCATACATTGTTCAAAGGAATATCTAATTTTCTCTTTGCAAACCATTTTTGGAAAAGCCCTAATCCTCCAATAGACACTTCAACATACTTCAACTAGTTTCCTTCATCATAAAAAGCCTCACTGATAAATAACCAAGGGCTTTTTGGAATAAGCTCTTTTCAACATTTGTTGTAGGAAATAATCATGAAAAACTCTTTTCAAATAGTCTACTTTCCCAAAAAATCCATTGATGGAAGCATGTTTGAAGATTACCCTACTTCAAATACAATTTCTCAATTTTCTAGAGGCTCAGAAGACTTACCCATTTTTCTTTCTTTTTCTTAATTGAAAATCTCTTAGCAATATGTCAAAACCCTAGGAATTTTTTCCCTTTTCTATGGAAATCTGTGTTATGAGAATTTTGCAACCCTATTGCTCAATAATGGAAATTTGGGAATTTTATTACAACATTAAGCTTTCACAAAACAACATTGATCATAATTAATGGTTCAACAGTCATGTTCTATGTTGCACTGTGAAGTTTGAAATTCCATCGTCGATCTTCAAGAATTAGATGACTTAGTTTGACACCAAAAAGACTACATTAAGCCCCTTTTGGAAATGACCATGTATCAACAAGGTGCTTCCCCACATTTCATAAAGTTTGGGCACTTTCATATTGTGGGAAAGTGTCAATCATCTATCTTCCAAAGATCGACGATTATGAAAATCCTTATAACTTTATAAGAATGATTTCAATGTTTTAGGCCCACTAATGCAATCATCTTTTGACTCAATGAACACATAGACCGCTCCACCAATCATTATGAACCATGTCAGCATGCATTCCAACTTAGCGTGACTAGGTGACCCTTTGAATGGCTGGCCCCACTTGTCCACATGGAAACTAGGTGCTTCCTTGTTTTAGTTAAATTTTGGTCACTTTCATAAAGTAGTAAGCATCGATCATTTATTTTTACAAGATCGATAGTCCCATGCAACTCACCCTTTTCATGATCTGGTTAGGAGAGATGACTAATAAAATGAGTTACCCTTTTCCAATGTGTCTTGCTAGTTTCCAATTGTACTACCACCCTATTGGTGTTTTGAAATGTTATAGTTTAAAATTATCCCAGTGAGAATGAGATACATCTAGGGGCAACTACTTCCCATATTCAACATACCCTTTCAGACACTAGGCCAATTATAAGGCTAGGCCCTTCTACTTTAGGCTCTGCAAAACCTAGGTGGGTGGACCTGTAGATTCTTCATATGGTACCACTTGTCAAAAGCATACACTAAATATAAATAAAGTAGATAAAATCCTTAATCTTCTAATACTTATTCAAAGATCTTAGACATAGAATGGCTAATAACACGATCAAAGAAATTGCTAAGCTAATTGAGGGTATCACATTTCAATTCTTCAACATTAAAGGAAAAATACTTGATTAATGATGTTGATTTCAACAAAGCCTCAAATATGCAGTAGTAAGAACAAGTTGATCCTATAGCTCTATTATGGATGAGAAAGAGAGATATAGAAGAAGAATGAAATACTAGATCTGATCTAGAAGTGACATGTTTCCACTTGAATATCCATTCTTTGTAGTTGTAAAACATCTCTCATCTTTGTACCCATGAAATTTGATTTAGTTTTCATCATTGTTTTGTAACAAACCCAAAATATCTCTTCCTCAATGATGAAAAACCTTTTTGTTACTAAAATATTTGAAATGCATCATGAAATGGTGATAAAACCTTGATTTAACTGACTTGGAAGTAAAAAAACTCACCCATGACTAATTTTTAGTGGACTTTACATTCACCTAGCTCACCATGTCACTAAAAATCATATTTGAATTGTCCAATTGAATGAAACTGAAAACTAGGTACCTAAGACAAATCATTACATAACTATAACCAGTGGGCTCCTATGCAAAAAAAAACTCCAAAAATGGAAAGTTCGTTCTCTCTCGATTCTGGCAATATATAATAGTGCCATATCCACTTATCAAAAATGCCCAGAATCTTAATTTGAATTATTAGCTCGTCTCATGGCTTCAAAAAACATTAATCCAAATATTTGACCATTTTCTAAAGTATGAACTATAGAATTAAATTAGATTCTATTTAAAATTGATCTTATATGTACTTCTAGGAGAAAAAATTTAAAAATTAATTTTTTATCCATGTGCCTTTTTTCCTTCCTATTTTCCATCTGGGTCAAACCTGTTTGATTGACCTTGACACATGTCAAGTTTTGATTTGTTGATTCCTACAAAGTCACCTAACAACCTCCACTTGGGCACCACATGTCACTATCTCATTGGTAACCTATTCTGCCACATGGCAACCACATCATTGTACCATGTCACTACCACATCTTTGGTCGCTATATCACTATCCTAGTTAGTATTTTTCTATGTCATTGTGACATAAAGACATCACAACACGTGGCATGTTTGGCCACCATAACACCTTCAGAAGTGTGCCATGTCAGGAAACCTTTACCACTTGTCAATTTTTGATTTGTTCATCTTGGTCCAGTTGGCTCCATGTGTCGTCTGGGGTTTGTTGGATCAATCCAGTCATGTTGATGTCACTAGTCGCCATGTTGCTATACTTATCCTCCTTGCATCTTTCCTTGGCGGCATGGGGACAACTATTTGATCTACCATGTGTCACCATCCTATGCCTCAGATTTCAAACTACCACACCACTTCCCAATTTGTCATTCTATTTCCACACACTACCACTTGTCATCATGCGGTTGGTCCACGAATTCCATGTCATTGCCACATCACTGAGAACATTGTTCAAAATTTATGCAAGGTCACCTCCAAATCACTACGGGCCCCATGTGCAAGCTAGCCAGTGGCTTTTAAAATCCAGATGTGTTAAAGACATTTCAATATTGAATGGATTTGTATTTATACATGAAAATATAACCCTTCTCACTCAATGTGGGATTAATCCCTTATAGCTTTTTTATTAGGCATGTGGTTGTTAGGTGATGCATTCATTAAATGCTTTAGTCATGGCATTACAAGAAATGTATTCACAATTATGAGTATACAACACCTAAATTGCAATGCAAAAATTATTGGCATGAAATCACATAGTTGTTTATGATAGCTTACATGGTTTGATGACATCAATGATGTCTCCTTCATTTGATTCTCTTCAATTCTTCTCCATAGATAAATGGGGGTGAAGTGGGAGGTGATCTTTCCTAATTTCAAATGCCATACACATGCCCATTTCATCTCATAGTAGAGACAAGACCATGCAGTGGTGACTGCAACCATAGCTAAAACCTTCTATAACTACCTCTGTGCATACTTTGACAACTAGGGATCCCCTTTTTTAAGATGGTAGTCCATGCAAGAATGGGTAAATCAGAAATTAGAATTGACATGATTTCTAAGGCCACTAGTCTCTCCTTCTAGGCATGATACAAAGATCATCCATTGGTAGAGCATTCCTCCAATGCTACCCTTCATCTATCAAATACACAATGAAATCAATCTGCTCATGCCACTTCACAGTAATGTCTTCCTATGGTAACCTAACTTTCAAAAAATTTATCCAATGAATTATCCATACTAAGTGGTATATTATAATGTTAGGCATTAGTAACTTGTTCCTCTTTTATAGCTGTTTAGCAGGCCCCTTGTTGTAGGCAATGACAACAACACAATCAAGCATATGACTGATAGTAAAAACACTTATTTGAAAAATTAAATGACAATCATTACTGAAAGACCATTGGTTTTTGTGCTGAGATTCCTCTCTTGAGTGCATGGACTCAATCATGTCGATAAACTCCCAATGCTACTGGACTTGATCCCTTTGTGGTTGCATACATTTTTTTAAACCAAAAATTCATCCATATGTCTATTGTTGCAATGCCAATCCATTAACCATTCTATAGGCATTCTTCCACATTGGAGAAATAAATAGGAGGAGAAGGAGAGATTATATGAATGCATTAATATAGTTTTCAAATTTGATAGCAAAGCTTTAACTTTTGGAGAAGCTGTGGATAAATAGTCACATATGTTCTAATGAAGTATTCATAGTTGATGTGATATCTAACAAAAGAAAAAACTTAAAAATTCCTCTTAATCAATCTCCCTATGAAGCATCCCCCTAGAAATAAAATATGATGGCGACAACATAGACATTCAATTTCATCTCCTTGACATAAAAACTTATGAAACCATATTGATAGGAGAAATTTTAAACGTGTGTTTCAAAAATATGGTCATTTGATGATGGAACTTTAAAATGAGTACAGGCATTGATGCTCAATTCTCTCCTTTATTTCTCTCTATGTATAAAGACACATCATTTGAAATTGAATAATGATGTTATTGTATCAAACATTTAAAAGTATCTTTAAAACAACTCCAATCCCAAATACCTTATCAGCTTGCTGAAGTCAGCCACACCCCAAAGTGGGTCCATCTATTTTTTTTTCATTTTCAGATAATTGACATCTTAAATTAGTCCAATAAACACCTGGTACTGACTAAAATTAATTTGTGTCACTAATTCATCTTTAAAAGATTATTTTTAACACTTTTCGCAAGTTGTCAATTTTTAGTTGAGAGGTCCTCTGATTGGCTTTAAAAAAAAGATCAAAACACCTAATCGGGCTCTAAAATCAAACATATTGATTCTTTGCTTTGCATTCTTACACCTTGTCAAATCTTGTCTCATGAAGAAATCTTAGTCAAAAGATATTGATCGTCAAAGTTGCTAATTTAAAACTGCATGCAAGCAAACAAGTTAGAAAATTATAAAACACATTCAGATTTGGCTTCGAAAATAGGGAAGATTGACACTTGGGGGCACGAAAATTGGGGCATTGATTTATTGTCATGAGGATAATATAAATCTGTGATTAGGGTTCATGAGAAATAACTAGGCACATGTGGCAAGCGGTCAAAGTGGGTTACTCAGATTTGCAGAATGGAAATAATGGCAGGAAAACTTTTTTGCAAGTGGAATGGACCTAGAAAAGTGTACAAATGGATTAGTCAAGACTTGCAAATTGGCACACTTAAATTTTTTTTAGAGTAGAATGCATCAGTACAATCCATTTGATCTCACCTGTCACAAGTTCAAAGTTATGACATCATGAACAAGGGTACCGACAAATCTGCACTTTATGACACTAGTAAAACTTTACAAATTGCTTTTAGAATCGCATTCAAAAATTGATCAAATGGATTCATCATAAGCTCAAAATTGAAACATAACAATTTTTTGACCTTTAGAATGCAATAAAAAAGGCTATTTCTCATTTCGGTTAATTGGGTCAAAGTTATAACAAGTCAAATGGGGCCTCTCAGAATTTTGAACAATTTGCATCAGCATGACAACAATAAATGACCAAATTTAAAGAATTCAAAACCTAGTCAAAACATATTAAAATGACTCAAAATATAAAACATAGGTTTACTAATATGGATATTAAACACTCCCAAAGTGGCGAGTCATGAAACATTACTAGGTGCGAGATATTCAAATGCAAACAAGGCATCCTCTCGATGTTTGACACTTGGGCAAAAATATAGATTTTGACACTACTCAAAACAAAACTTCATAGAATGACTTAGAATGACAATTTATCTTTATGAGATGAGTGGATATACTGAATGCAAGGTGTTAGAAACATTAAACACTTCTTAGGCCTTGAACAGACAATCGAGTACACGTGCATCAAAAAGCGATTATAGGCCCTATTTTTTGAATGGTACTCAAAATCATGGCTTCAATATTGAGTCCCAACACACCCTTTTCAAACTAGGGGCACATGAACTCACCAAATACACGTGTCACTAGGGTGCTTTCCCACATTTCAAAACTATCACACATCTTTACATTGCAGGGAAGCGCTCACTGTAGAACTATTAGAAACAATAGTCCACCAAGATAACTAAGGGTGGGGGGTGGGGTGAATCAGCTATCCAACAATTAAAACACTTATCTTCTTTTAAAAAACTTAACCATTCAACCAAAGTAAATAAAAACCATATAAAGATGCACATAAACAATTACACCATATATGTTGACCAGGGAAACCCTTGATCAGAGGGAAAACTCTAATGGCAATGATGCCCACAAGATAATGTACTAATATGAATATTCCTTATTAGAGGGTGGACCCTATTAGGAGTCTATTACAACATTTAGTACAATGAGTCCCTATTAGGAGATTCCAACCTTATTATGAGTTGTAGTACAATGTATGCAAGAAGAGCTCACTTCCCAAACATGCAATTTCAGCTACAAGAAGAGCTCATTGCTCAAAAAAATAGTTTACTATTATTTTCTTCTGACCTTTCATTGTCAAACCTTGTAGACTAGATCATGAACCTCAGATCTAAATACCAAACCTGTGATCACTCAACAAAACCTTGACAATGAAGTTTCCTTCGCTTCTACATTGCTATGCTCAACTTCACATTTCGTACTCTTTAATACTTTCTAAATATTCACAATTCACATATATCCATACCATGATAAAGAAAATATCCTTCCTTTAAACCAAGTCCATTAAAAAATTCCTTGAATCAACTATTAGTCCTTCTCAATTAATTATTATAGGACCTTATTAAGAACATTTTACACTTAGCAATAACACAAATCTTCCTCATTGAAAGTTGAATAACTTGTTGTACGCACAAAATTATGATGAACAAGCTTAGCCACATCTTCCTCAACATGTATTCTCCATGTCCTCAACCTTGATCCTCAAGATAACTCTCCTAAGAGATATAACAAGTTTACCAGAACATGCCTTTGTAAACTCTATCTCAGAATAGATATCATAAAAAATTACATAACTTCTTCTAGACTTATCCTTTATGCTTTTGACATTAACTACACATGCCAGATACTCAGAAGTATCTCCCATAACTTGAGGTAGTTATCATGCTCAACTAGCCATCCGTATCAACTTGACCTTTTCACTGTTCTTCTATCAAATACCATGCAAGACATCAAACATGCTATGTTGACATCAATGAAAAACTCAATCATGAATGTAACATATCATCATCAAACCAATCTTCCAATAATCTCTCCAATCTTCGAACAATCTCCTCCTTTGGCATTGATGGCAACATATATGAAAAGCATCTAGTTCCAAGAATACCAACAAAGGACTGACCATCTTAAAATATTTTTCCTCAATTATACTTCTCCATTGATATAGCTCAATGTTTTCTATAATAAACTATTATTCCACATATCTTGCTTATGCCGAATATCTTACTCAGCATACTGCCAAAATTTTCTTCTTAGCATTATGTTTTCTTGCAATACTTCTCCCCATTTAGCATAATGTTTTTCATGCCAAAATTCTCCCCCTTTGACATCAATGTCAAAGGTTTTTGCAACCAATATATCTACATCAAAAATTTGCAATCAGCTGATACTTATTCAGCTTGAGTCTAAAAAGATACTATTTACAACAATATCAATCAAGAGTCCTAGATGAATCTATCCATCACAGATACTCCACCATATAGGAAACATCAACATCTAGTCTAGACAAACAATGCTGCTTTATTACCTTAGACTAATGCATTCTTGTATCTTCTACTCTGATGTAGGAAGGGGCATAACCTCAAGCATACCTCACAAATACTCAAAAGTCTCTTTGGGATGAGGCTTAGTGAATATATCTACAATCTTCTCTTTTGTGCTTTACATACTCCAATTTGATTTCTTTTTTTGCAACTTTTTCTCTCTCAACATGTGATACTTAATAGAAATGTGCTTAGTCCTTGAATGGAACACTGGATTTTTAGACATATTAATTGCGTTTGTGTTTTCACAATGCATATCAACAAGTTTTCTGATCTCTATCATTATATCCTTCAACATCTATTTCATCCAAATAACTTGATTGCAATTATTTGTTGCTGCAACATACTCTGATTCTATTGTACTTTGAGATGTACAATCCTACTTCTCTCTTAACCAAGAAACCAATCTTCCTCCAAGAAAGAAGGCTCCTCCACTGGTGCTCTTTCTATCACCCATACTACCTGACCAATTTGCATTAGAATAAGCACGTAGAGTAAAGTCATTAGCTTTGTCATACCATAATCCAAATTCTAAAGTTCCTTTTAGATATTTAAATATCCATTTACTGCTACATAATGTGCTTTTCTAGGATCAACTTGGAATCTTACAATAATTCCAACTACATTTTCTATATTTAGTCTTGTGTGAGTTAGATATTTCAATCCTTCGATTATAGATCTATACTTGTTCTGCTCAATAGTAGGTGTCTCATCCTTTGTAGATAACTTGTGTCCAATTACCATAGGTGTTCCAATAGGTTTACATGTTTTCAAACCAAACCTTTTCAGTAAATCCTTTAAGTACTTAGTCCGAGAAATAAATATTCCTTCTTTATTCTGTACTATCTGCAATCCTAGGAGATATTTCATTTCTTCAATCATACTTATTTCAAATTCTTTCTTCTTTTCTTTTGCAAACTTTTTCCTTTCTTCATCATTGCCTCCAAATATAATGTCATCAAAAAATATTACCAAAATCATCAAAAACTCATCTATTTCTTTCCAATACAGATTTCTATCTACCATACCTTTTCTATATATGAGCTTTGCCAAATGCTTTTCTAACCTTGCATACCAGGTTCTGGGTGCTTGCTTCAATCCATACAATGCTTTCCTCAGTTTTCATACAATATCTTTTTCATCTGTCAAAGGATATCCTTCAAGTTTCTCAATCTATATCTCTTCTACAATTTCTCCATTCAAAAATGTCTACTTGACATCCATCTGATATACTTTGAATTTCTTCTGTGTTGCATAGGCTAAAATTAGTCTTACTACTTCTATTCTAACCACTGCAACATAAGTCTACTCATAATCTATTCCTTCTTGCTATAAGTAACCTTTACATACCAATATTTCTTTGTTTCTTACAACTTTTCCTTTTTCGTTCATCTTTTTCCTGAATACCCATTCGGTTCATATCACATTCTTGTCTATTGGTCTAGGGACCAATTCCCATATTCCATTATTTTCTATTTGATCCAATTCTTCTTTAATGGATTGTTTCCAGTAATAATCTTTTCATGCTTCATCTACATTTTTTGGTTTAACATCAAATATCAAGCATAGTTCTTCATTTACTTTGCTTCTTATCATCACAACTTTGTCTTTTCTTCTAATGATTTGTTTGGATGGGTGATTCTTTATCATGTTCTTTCCTAAAGCAGGAGTTGCTATCTCAACTCTTGGTTCTACTGAAGGTTCTGAGCTTTGTTCCTACCTTGGTTCTCATTCATTTTGCAAATCATTATTAGCCTCAAGAAATATCTCATCATTCCTTGACTTAGTAACAACATCATTGTTTGAATTATAATCAACTATTCTCTCTTGTATTCTTAACTTTTCATCGATTCTCACATTTTCACTTTCCATAATAATCTTACTTCTCTGATTACAACATTTGTAAGCCTTGATTTTCAATGAATAACCAAGAAAAATACCTTCACATCTTCTAGCACCAAATTTACCAATATCATCATCTCTCTTTATGTAACACTTACTTCCAAAAATTATGAAATACTTAACTATAGGTGAGTGACCAAACCATAGTTCGTAAGGTATCCTATTTGTGTCCTTACTAATTTGTACTCTGTTCACAATGTAGATTTTTATATTCATAGCTTCTCTCCAAAATGTCTTGGATACATCATTCTCTACTAACATAGCTCTTGCAGCTTCTATAATAGACTTGTTCCTTCTCTCTGCAACTCCATTCTATTTAGGGGTTCTCAGAGCTAATAGCTCTCTTTTAATTCCATTTTTTTCACAAAAAATGTTAAACTCAATTGAGGTAAATTCTATTCCTCAATCTTATCTTAAACATTTAATCTTCATACCAAATTCATTCTTAACTCTATTCTTGAATATCTTGAACTTGTCAAATGCCTTAGATTTCTCTTTAAGAAATACAACCCACATCATTGTAGAAAAATCATCAACTAGAATCATAAAATACCTTTTACCATAAAATTCTCTAGTCTTTGTAGGATTGCTAAGATTTGTGTGTGCAATCTCCAACGTCACTGTAGTGATAATTTTTTTGCTGAAAATAGAAGTTTTGTCATGTTTTGCCAAAACACACTCCTTGTAAATTGTGTTAGTATGATTTACAATCTTTGGAAAATCTCTAACAAAAAACATTTGACTTTTTTGGTGTAAATAATTATTTACACATTCTTAAGTTTACTTAGGTTAATGCATATTTTTTACTATTTATTTATTAGCTACCTAGGAGTATGTGTACTCTTGTGAGTTGTCATGTTTACAACACAGTAGTTTGCACCTCTTTTATACTCATGTTGTCTACAAAAAATGAGTTAGGACACTAATTAAGCACATGGTGTCTACAACCTTCTAATCTTATCCACTCATCTAGAATGATGGATAAGGCATGTGCCTAGTTGTCATGATGCTTCTCTTATCTCCTAGTTGTTTCTAGAGACATTCTAGGTGCTTTTTAAGAGGCCTTTATATATAGGCACTCCTAGTGTGTTTGTACATCACATCACATCACATACATCATATACTAAGTAGAGCAATGTATTCAAACATACTCTGATTAATTGATCATATCTATTTTTGGTCTACAATTGTGCTTGTGTTTGAGTTGTTAGTTCCTGGGTGGATTTTTCCCTTAGGCAAAGTCTTACATGGTATTAGAGCAATACCAAATTCTTACATGGTATCAAAGCTCTTGGAAATTTTCTCATCACATAGTCATTCGAGACCACACTTGCTTCAGCACCTTGACCTAAATCTAGTGTAGTACAAAAATTAGGAGTGTTTAGAGCTAGATTTGACCTTGCTATTGCATTCAAAACACTGATTCAGTGAAGATCAACTATAAATTTGGCTACCTTGGCCCAAAGTCGATTATGAGGAAATTATTTTTGTACACTGACACCCGAAGGACCAATTTGCAGTATTGGTATGACCATTTTAGATTTTTACATTTAATTTTTAGATTTTCATTTTTTTCATTTGCATCTCTACTATTTTTTCAGATCTACATTATTTTCTAAAATTTTTTTGGCCATTGGGCCATAGGAGAGATTTTTTTTAGGTGAAGATTGAAGCTTGCTGGTGCAAATCAAATATTTGCATCACATTTAGAAGGTCCAAAAACCTCTAGATTAGATTTTGTTTCATCCAAATTGGACATCTGAGGCAAAATCTAGAGCCTTTTGATTTTTGGAGGCATGGTGGCAATTCAAAAAAAAAATAGCAGTAGCGATTTTCAAACAGTGATATCTTCCTCATACAAACTCTTTTTTGTGAGAAATTTTTGTTTTTTTTTGGGGTAGAATGTCATGATCTACACATTGGTATAGGTGTTTTGAAATCTTTGTTCTTAAATTTTTTTGCAACTCGCAAATCCTAAATTTTGCCACTTAAAATGCTTAGTATGGGCTCATTTGGACTCTAAATCAAGTTCTATTTTTTTTGAAAGTACATATTTTTGTTTCTACTTTTTAGATCTGCAATCATATTATAGGTTATGTAGACATAAATACTACTTTCAAAAGTAGGCCCTAAATTAGCAAGTGGCTATCAAGTTCCTAAATCATTCATTGGGGGTGGTTCCTTGATTTCTTTAGAGGTTAGATTGATTGGTCCATCATGGAAGAGGAAGATTTGATTTATTTGACCTCAAAGAACTATCAAGAATGGAGTCTTATTTTAAGAGGGGTAAACGCTTTGACCTAGAGCTATGAACCAGTGAGGCCACAAACGGGGGACCTCATCCCCATGAGATTTGAACCTTGATGGCAAGGATAACAACACAACAACTTAACCATCACAACATGCCACTATTGGAAACTATCAAGAATGGAGTCAACTTGTTATCAAATATCTCATTTAGCACAATGCACTACCATATGTGAGAGAGCTTGAGTATAACGGTGACCAGATTAAAATCATTTGCCATACTCTCTTTCTATTTATGGATGCTAACATTTTGGATACAATGTTTGACATTAAGTCATATGATCCATATGTCTTTTAAATTCATCTTTGGGAGACCTATGGAGATCCAAACATTCCTGCATTCCTAGAAGATCTTTTACCTCCAATTGTAGTCAACTCCTCTTTAGATAAGATCACACCTTCAACTCCTGTTGCTCCTACTAATCCTATTCTAGCCACTGATGCTTTAGATTCAGTGCAACACGACCCTTTATGTCTTCCTACTCTACCTTCATGTGATGACTTCCTTTTTGCCCTTGCAGGCCTATTCATGGAGTTTCACATTGAAGATGTGGGAGAAATTATTGATGACATTCATCTTCTTTTTGAGGTGGATACTTTATCCATTTTTGTAGTGATAGATTCATGTATTTCATCACTGTAGGGTATACATGGTCTTCTAGGTGATGATTTCTTGCTAGACATTTCAACTCTATTCTTGGAGTCACACACAATAGATATGGGAGACTTTTATGATGATATCTTGCTTCTCTTCGCTGAGGTTAGTTTTTCTACAGTTATTGCACATTCTCTACATGATCAATCTTTCCAGGTTGGTGTGATTGTGGAATCTTCTTTACAACATCTACAGGAGATCTCTTTCACATTTGAGAAGACAATTGGTTTTGTGAAGCAAGTTCTACATCATTCTTTGTTCAATCTGTACTTCTCTTTTGTAGTTTTGGAGGAAGCCATCATTAGTATTGACACAGAGACTTTTAAACAGGTTTTAGAGACACTCATCATCATAGAGATTCCTTCTCCATACAGGGTACATATCTCCTTTGTACCCTTACATTTGTTTCTTCCAAAGGGAAGGAAAATCATTCAAAGGTCATGGATCAACTTCTACATTGGAGCATTTCTCACTAATCAACACACTACTTTTAGGAGGGGGGGACTACCTCATCTCCTTCTCCTTTTTGGGGGGGACTTTTTTCTCTTAGGGGGTTTTGTCTTTCTCCTATTTATTTCTTGTGTATACTCGATGTATGTCATAATGGGGGGGTCTTGATTACTCCATCCATTCATGCATCCCTTTTCATCTTTCTTTTTGAGGGAGGGTTTTTCCCATGAGGTTTTCCCTCTTTCCCCACTTTATGAGATATTTGCACATCATTTTGTACATGGGTACCTAAAATAGCATAGTAGCCAGGACCCATTATGCCTTTCATCCTAGTTGTCATAAGCTTAAGGGCATTCCCCTAAGATGCACTTAAGGGGGGGTGTTGGTGTAAATAATTATTTACACTTACTTAAGTTTACTTAGGTTAATGCATATTATTTATTTATTAACCACCTAGGAGTATGCGTACTCTTATGAGTTGTCATGTTGACAACACAGGAGTTTGCACCTATTTTATGCTCATGTTGTCTACAACATAGGAGTTAGCACACTAATTAAGCACATGGTGTCTACAACCTTCTAATCTTCTCCACTTATCTAAAATTATGGATAAGTCACGTGTTTAGTTGTCATGATACTTATCTTATCTCTTGGTTGTTTCTAGAGACATTCTAGGTGCTTCCTAAGAGGCCTTCATATATAGGCACTCCTAGTGTGTTTGTACATCACATCACATCACATACATCATATACTAAATAGAGCAATGCATTTAGACATACTCTGATTAATTGATCATATCCAATTTTGGTCTATAGTTGTGCTTGTGTTTGAGTTGTTAGTTCCTGGGTGAATTTTTTCCTCAGGCAAATTCTTACATGGTATTAGAGCAATACCAAATTCTTATAGACTTGTCCTCACAATACTGTCAAAGTTCGTATGAAAAAATCTCTTATGCCATAACCATCATCTACCTTTGCAACCAAGCATATCATTTCAGTAGGATTCAACTGAAATACACTACCTCTAGATCTGGTTCCTATTCCAATTACCTTTCCATCTTTATCTCTAATCATGCATGCCTTTTTTGAGAATTGCAACTAATAAAATTTGTCTACTAGTTATCCAACACTCAAAATATTGTGCTTTAAACCATAAAAAAAGTATACATCCTTAGTATTAGTTTTACCATCAAGAGTTATAGATCTAATACTTTTACTTGGCATGTTGCATTGTTTCCAACTCTGACAATTCCACCATCCTAACTTTTGAAGTTAACAAACTTGTTCATGTCACTAGTCATATGATGTGAATGATGACTATCAATTATCCAACTATATTTCTTCTGAACCTATGATACCAAAGCTACCTTCTCTAGAATTTCTTCTTTAATTGCCACAAATTCAATTTCATCATCACTAGCACTCAATACTTGTTCATTAGAATCATAATCTTCATTTGCATATAGGAAATCTCTATCTTTTCTAGGCTTATGATTTTCCATATACTCTTTCTCACTTTTAGGAAACTTAGATGCATAATGATAATATTCATCACAAGTCCAACATCTAAAGATTTTCTTATCTCCTTTTTCTCTTCTTACTAGAAGGGCTACTACTTCATCAATCTTTTTGTCTTTTTTAGATCTGCTGCTACTAGAAAAATATCCTCTAGCACTTGTTCTCCTTGATAGGTTAGGTTGAATACTTAAGGAACTAAAAGTTGTCTTTGTTTCGGTCAATTCTCTAGACTGTCTAAGTTCATTCTCATCTACTTCAAGTCTTCCAAGAAATGTTTGCTTTGTGAAATCTTTGGTACATGATATCAATAACTGTATCATCTTAATTGTTGACTTGAATGGTGGTGTTAGAGTCTTCAATATCTTCCATACAACTTCATTGTCATCCTTGGTTCCTCCTTGAGCTTTAATACTTGTAGTAATTTTTGATATCCTTCCTATATATGCTCTTACAGATTGATCTTCTATCATCTTGGCATCTTGAAATGCACAAATCCAATTTTGTAGCCTCAACTTCTTAGAGTGTTGATCACATTCAAAACTATTTTACAAAGCTTTCCAAATCAAATGTGAAGTTGCAAGTGATTTTACCTAATTGTACTCAATTTTAGGAAGTGTAGTCAATAGCGCTTCTCTAGCTCTTATGACACACATGAAAAGATCTCTTTCTGCCTCGGTGAAAATTACCAATTCCTTTTCTTCAATGATTGTCTTTGCTATTTTTATCAAGATCCAATATTCTAGACCCATACACAACAAATTTATCTTCATATTTTATTTCTAGCTATCATAATTTGTTGCATCAAACTTTGGACTATCTTTCCTGAACATGTTTGCCATGGATCTCCCAAAACTGTTAAACTTTTCCTTCAAGGACTTGTAGCTCTGAAACCAATTGTTAGAAGCAATAGTCCACCAAGATAACTAAGAGGGAGGTGGGGGGGGCGGCAGTGAATTAGTTATCCAATAATTAAAATAGTTATCTTCTTTAAACAAAATTAACCATTCAAACAAAGTAAATAGCAACCATACAAAGATGCACATAAATAATTACACCAAATATGTTGACCAAGGAAACCCTTGTTTAGAGGGAAAACCTTGGTGGGAATGATGCCCAAAAGATAATGTACTAATATGAATATTCCTCATTAGAGGATGAACCCTATTAGGAGTCTATTATAGCATTTAGTATAGTGAGTCCATATTAGAAAACTTTTAATCCCTATTAGGAGATTCTAACCTTGTTAGGAGTTGCAGTACAATGTATGCAAGAAGAGCCCACTGCCCAAACATGCAATTTCAATTACAAGGAGAGCTTACTACTCAAACAAATAGTTTACTATTATTTTCTTCTTTCCTTGTTATTTCCTTTGTCCTGTCAACCTGACCAATCATTATTAGACCTTGTAGACTAGGTCAGGAACCTTAGATTCAAATACCAAACCTTGGATCACTCAACAAAACCTCGGCAATGAAGTTTCCTTCACTTCCACATTACTTTGCTCAACATCACATTTTGTACTCTCTACTACTTTTTGAACATTCACAATTCACACACACACACACACACACACACACACACACACATACCATGATAAAGGAAAATATTCATCCTTTATACCAAGTCCATTAAAAATTGTTTGAGTCAGCTGTTAGTCCTTCTCAATTAATTATTATAGGACTTGATTAAGAAAAGTTACACTTAGAGATAACACAAATATTCTTCCTTGCAACTTGAAGAGCTTTTGGTACACACAAAATAATGGTTCATGAGCTTAGTCACATCATCCTCAACATGTATTCTCCATGTCCTCAACCTCAATCCTCAAGATATCAACTTTGCTAAGAGATATAACAAGTTTACTAGAACATGCCTCTATAAACTCTATCTTAGAACATATATCACCAAAACTTACATAACTTATTCTAGACTTATCTTTTTTTATTTTAACATTAACTACATATAAAAAATACTCAAAAGTATCTCCCATAACCTTGGGTCATTATCATGCTCAACTAGCCATTTGTATCAACTTGATCTTTCTGTTGTTCTGTTGTCAAATACCACAAAAGACATCAAACATGCTATGTTGACATCAATGAAAAACTCGGTCATGAATGTAACATATCATCATCAAACCAATCTTCCAACAAGATCTTTCCAAGATCAACACTGGAATGTTGTATTACCTAAAGGTAACTCCACTACTCAACTTGACCAATGAGATAGCTTGAAGTTCCCAACATGCACTGACAATCATCTAATAGTTTTGAGCTTTTTTCGACACACCCAATTTTTTGTGCCATAGTAAGGAATTATTGTCACAAAGGGCTACATAGAAATCATATGTTTTCCTACATTTGATAAAATTCTAGCAAGTTCATAATGCGGGAAAACACTCATCATTAATCTTTCTAAGAATCACAGTTAGCAAATATAAACCCTCTAGTAGTTACAACTCTTTGAAATATATTAAGGATTTAACAAAGGGTAAGCACCACAGTTAAGACAATGGTTTATCGGAAAAGATATATTTTTTTGGAAAATTAATTTAAAATAAATATGAGAAAAGCTATAGATAAAACCCTAAAGCAAAAAGCTTCTTGTGCTATTTTGAAATAAGACATTACTTTTTGAATTTTTTTGAAGACTCAGACACATAACAAAGGTTTCATGAAATTTTAATAATTTCATCTAGGGTTTTTAACACACTTGAACTTTAAAAACTAGAACACAAGGTTTTCATTGTAAAATGTAAAAAAAATTATGTAAATTGGAAAACCATGCCAACAAGACCAAGAATGGTGTGTTTAGATTTCAATCGTTGATTAATCACATATTCTTTCTACTTAAGAGATTTCCATACTTATCAATTACAAAGATTGAGTGGTGAGGAGTGTACCATGGAGAAGATTACAAATGTATGTAGAAGACATCCAACAAATAAAATCTTGGATAGTGAAAATTTGGTAATGAAAACATTTCAGAATAAGATGAAACAAAGATTTAAAATTGCACTTGCAATTGTAGAAAGATTCAAAGATGATATATGTGTTATGGTTGATACAAATTGAACTCATATTCAAGTAGTAGAACCTCAAGAAAAATTCCTTGATGCCTTAGGTTATGAATTAAGTGACGATGAAGCAATTGGATATATTGATATATTGTTGAACTCTGAGAAGGGCCAAGCTGAGTATAGATTTGGAACTTATGAAGAAATTACCCAATCAGCACATCAAGAATCTTTAGAGAAAGCATTTCATAGGAAGATAGAGACCATAATGGAGAAATCTCTAACTGAGGCTGGTATGATAGAAAGTGAGTCATAGGTAGTTAGGTAGAACATGAAATGAGGAATAATGTATGTGAAAACTTTATTAGTGTCTATTGTAGAGAAATCTTCAGAGTAGAGCATTCCATATGCTATAGTGCCAATAGAACAACCAGGTGAGCCGAAGAGAGAATCAGAAAGATTAGTGGAAGCCATGACTATGAAGAATAAAAGAGTCAAGCAATAGGCTACTAGACCAGGTAAAGGACAAAAGACATTATTGATGATTGTGGAATTTAGTGAAGAAGAAGAAGAAGAAGAAGAAGCAAAATAGGCAAAGATAGTTAACATTTCTAAACAAACAAAAAGTAAAGTAAGGAAACCTTCGAAGCTAAATATTGAGAAGATAAATATACCCATTGATAATTAAGGGAACTTTTTTCTGATGAATTTTTTTATGAGTTGTATAAAACTATTGAGAAAGATCAGATTAATATCTCTATTATGAGATATATAATTGCTAACAATTTGAAACTTAAGGATATCAAAGGCATAGTAAATCAGAAAGTCTATGAAAAACTTATAGAGAAGAAAGCACTAGCTCAAGAAGAGGACATAGAATGTCAAAAGTTTATGATAAGGACCATATACAAGACTAATGATGAGAAAAAAGTCAAGAATTTGTTGATCAGTTTGGCACCTTAATTGAGAAACAAGGTGAGACCATTTCTATTTATGGTGGGTGAGAAACAAGGTGAAACATTCAAAACCATTAGTTAGATGATGACATAATATAAGGCAACACCTTCACCAACACCTAAAACTTTAGAAGTGTTAGTAAGTGGTGACACAATGCAAATTGATCATACTAATGTTACTATTAAAGTTGATGATACTAACCCTTTTGAGAGTTCTAAACAACTTGAATCTTAGGTCGAGGTTATTCAAGATCAATTGAAACAAATTGAAGAGGAGAAGAGGCTATTAGAAGCAGAAAAGAGAAAAATAGAATAAGCCAAGAAAAAATTGCTTGAAGAAGAAATGAAAAGAAGAGTTAAGGAAGGGAAGAAAAGGAAAGTTGAAGAAGAAATGAAAAGGAAAATATAAGAAGAAAGGAAGAAGAGAATAGAGGAGGAAGAAAAGAAAGAGAAAGAAAGAAATGAAAAGGAAGAGAAAGAGAAAGAAGAGAGAAGAGTCAAAGAGGTAGCATAAAAGAAGCAAAGGGAAGATGAATCTAAACCATCTAGTTCATCCACTTCACTTTCACTTGCTAGCCTAACAAGTGATGATGATGATCAAATTGACTTGATAAAATTGACAAAACTTATTGAGAAGAATAGGAAATTTAAGAGCCTACAAATAACCTTAATGGAGGTAATTGAAATATTACATAGTACTCTAGTAGTCTAACAAAACTTATTGAGAAGAATAGGCAATTTCAGAGCCTACAAATAACCTTAATGGAGGTAATTGACATATTACATAGTACTCTGGTAGTCAAACATACAGAGGTAGATCCTAAAAACATACAGAGGCAGATCCTGAATAAAGGCACAAGCTATATTTAAATATTTTGATGAATAATTTAGAATTTTTTTGAATGTTGCTGAGTCAAAGGCCCATATTTCACATGTTGGTAATATATTTAGCACCATTTGTTAGAATATCAAGAATGATTTGCTAAATCTTGATACTTGTATTAAGAAACTTTGGAAATGTCAGCAATATGGAAAGCTATTGTACATTAAGTATACTTTATTGTATAAGTTGACAAATGATTTTGATAGTAAGATTGAAGGAAAGTGTAGTGAGCTAGTAGCTCTATGAAGCCATATACAACAACCATCTAACAAAGTTGATGACTTTGAAGGACAAGTGAATAGTATTTATAGTGAAATCAGGAAAATAGAACTTTAGAAAGAACAAATTTTGAAGATATTATCAAAATTTAGAGAGTCTATTGCTCTAAAGATATCTATTATTGAGAGATAGTTGGAGGAGTGTGTCAAAGCCAAGGACACCCGTTCAAACTTTTTATACTCCAATCTTAAGATAGTTGAGATTGCATCATATGCCCTATGTGCAATTCTCACCTCTACTAAAATAACCAAGAATTCATGGATAAAAGGTTTAAATAGTCTTAAGGCAAGTTTTGATGACTGTATGAAGTTATTATCAATTTAAGGCAGATGATTACAGTTTTTGATAGCAGATGGATAGTTTTTGAAATTTTTTGACATTCTAACCTTTGTCATTGATGTCAAAGGGGTAGAAGATGCATCAAAAAATTGTAAATAAGGTAAAGGGGAGAAGATGAAATTTTAAGGTATGAAATCATATTGAAAGGGGAGCATATGTAAGATAGACAAGTTGCAAAAGATGATTAATGTATTGATACTATATTGTTTTGACAAGTTTTTAATACTTAGCCAATTTTTCCTATTGTATTGCCATCAATGCCAAATGGGTAGATTGTTGAAAATTGGCTAATGAGGATATGTAATTTTTTTCATTTATAGAAACACATGATGTGCATGCTTGTAGAAAACCTCAGACATAAAGATACTTGCCTTTTGGTACTCAGAAAATTGTCTAAGTATGAAATTGGTTTATGACAATGTATTATTTTGTATGTAACTTGTTACTGATGTAATATTATGATTACAGAAGTTAGACGGAGATGATATACATGTTTATGATGACATGTATAACTTTGGATGTCATTTCATACTATGTGGAAAATGAATATTCACGTTTTTCCAATAAAACATAATAGCAAAATTATAATTATTTGACCAATTAGGGCCAACATCCTAGATGTTTACTCTATGTTGGAAAAGTATATTATGGTCTTAGTCTACCTAGCAACAATTTGTGAAAAGGCATGGTATTTGTGCAAAGGATATCTTGTGAATTCAAGTGTGCAAGAAGTGCATTTGTTTTGTTGAAAAATTGTATGCCAACTTTTGTGAAGGGATATATGTGAAGTTTTGAGAAGCTACTTTGTGATCTGAGATCTAGCTGAGGTCATAGATCAGCCAAGAAATAATTTACAACACCTATATACTAGAGGAATAATTACTTATTTGGGAAGTGAGCTCTTCTTGTAATTGGAAGTGCATGTTTGGAAAATGAGCTCATCTTGCATCTACTGTACTACAACTCCTAACAGGGTTGGAATCTCCTAATAAGGATTCAAAATCTTGTAACAAGGACTCTCTATACTAAATTTTCTCATTAACTCCTAACAGAGTCCATCCTATAATAAGGAACATATATATTAGTATATTATCTAGTGGGTATCATCCCCACCAGTATTTTCCCTTGGCCACGATTTCCCTAGTTAAACAAACATATTTTTATGAGTTATCTTTGTGCATAGTTACTATTACTATTCAAAATTACTTGTTTACTTTCTTATGTATGGTTCAAAGTAATAAATAATATTCAGTTGGTAACTAAAGTTTTTAAATTACTGATTCACCCCCTCCTCTCATTAATTCCTATTTCTAACACATTTAGTTTAGACAAAGAATATTGCTATGTTACACTATACTGATGCACTCTTGCATCATCTACTCTAATTTAGGAAGGGGCATAATACATAGCATACCTTGCAAATACTCAAAAGTCTCTTTGGAAAGAGGCTTAGTTAAAATATCTGCAATCTTCTCTTTGGTGTTTACATACTCCAATCTAATTTCCTTTTCTGCAACTTTCTCTCTAAACATGTGATACTTGATAGAAATGTTCTTGGTCTTAGAATGCAACATTGGAATCCTTGTCATATTTACTATGCTTGTGTTGTCACAATGTATGACAATAGGTTCACTAAATTCTATCCTTATATCCTTCAACATCTGCTTCATCCAAACAAATTGGTTATAATTATTTGCTGCTACAACATATTCTACTTCTTTTGTACTCTATGAGGTACAATCCTACATATTTATTAGCTAAGAAGCTAATATTCCTCAAAGAAAGAAGGCTCCACCATTGGTGCTCTTTCGATCATCCATATTGCTTGCCCAATCGACATCAATATAAACATATACAGTGAAATCATTAGATCTATCATACCACAATCTGAACTTTGGTATTCCTGTAAGGTATCTAACTATCCTTTGACCACTACATAATGTGCTTCTCTGGGATCAGCTTGAAATCTTGCAACAACTCCAACTGTATTGGCTATATCTGACCTTGTGTTAGATAGATATTACAATCTTTTGATCATAGATCTATACTTCTTTTTCTCAATAGTAGGTGTCTCATCCTTTGTAGATAACTTATATCTAGTTACCATAGGTGTTCTAATGGGTTTACATTTTTCCAAACCAAACATTTTTAGTAAATCTTTCAAATACTTAGTCTAAGAAATAAATATTCCTTCTTTGTCTTGCATGATCTATAATCCTAGAAAATATTTCATTTCTTCTACAAACTTGTCACTTTCATTTTCATTTCCTCCAAATATGATATCATCAACAAATATTGCTAGAATCAATAATCCATCTTCAATTTCTTTCCAATAGAGATTACCATCTGCCATACCTTTGCTATATCCAAGCTTTTTCAAATGCTTGTCCAACCTTGCATACCAAGTTATGGGTTCTTTCTTCAATCATTACAATGCTTTCTTCAATCTACATACTATGTCATTTTCCAATAGAGATTACCAT
The DNA here is from genome assembly GCA_028749045.1 of Cupressus sempervirens. NCBI lineage: Eukaryota > Viridiplantae > Streptophyta > Pinopsida > Cupressales > Cupressaceae > Cupressus > Cupressus sempervirens. Next base: position 1,098,806,948 of record CM053785.1, read on the forward strand.
CTATCATACCTTTGCTCTATCAAAGATTTTTCAAATGCTTGTCCAACCTCACATACCAAGTTATGGGTTCTTTCTTCAATCCATACAATGCTTTCTTCAATCTACATACTATGTCCTTGTCATCTATTAAATGACAACCTTCATGCTATTCTATGTATACCTCTTCTTCAAGTTCTCCTTTCAGAAATGCTGACTTGACATCCATTTGATATAATTTGAATTTCTTATATGGTTTATATGCTAAGAATAACCTTACTAATTCTATTCTTTCCAAAAGAGCATAGGTTTCATCATAGTCTATTCCTTCCTGCTATGAGTAACTTATACATACCAATCTTTCCTTGTTTTTCACTACTTCACCTTGTTTATTCATCTTGTTTTTGAATACCCATTTAGTTTCTATCACATTATTTCTACTAGTCTAGGGGCCAATTCCCATGTCTTATTCTTTACTATTTGATCCAATTCCTCTTTCATTTCTTTCTTCTAATAGTCATCTTTACATGCTTCATTTGCATTCTTAGGTTCAACTTGAGATATCAAATATAGTTCTTTATTGATTTTTCTTCTTGTCATCACACTTTTATCTCTGCTTTCAATGATTTTTTTGAGTGAATGATTCGTTGTCATATTCTTACCTAAAGTAGGAGTTGTTATCTTAACTCTTGGCTAAGTTGAAGGTTTCCAGCTTTGTTCCTATCTTAGAACTCCTTCATTCTACAAATCATTTTTAGTCTCAACGAATACTTCGTCATTCCTTGGTTTAGTAACAATATGATCATCTAAGTTGTAATCAACTACTCTTTCTTGTATCCTAGATTTATCATCAATTTTTACATTTGCACTTTCCATAATAGTCTTAGTTCTCAAATTATAACATCTTTAAGCCTTTCTTTTCAAAGAATAACCAAGAAACATACCTTCATCACTTCTAGCATCAAAATTTTTGATATCATCATCTCTTTTGATATAACATTTAATGCCAAAAATTTTGAAATACTTTACTATAGGTGAGTGACCAAACCACAATTCAAAATGGGTCTTGTTTGCATCTTTTTTAACTTGCACTCTATTCATAGTGGACACTATTGTATTCATAATTTCTCTCCAAAACATCTTGGATACATCATTTTAGAAATAATAGTCCACCAAAATAACTGAGAGGGGGAGGGGTGAACCAATTATCCAACAATTTAAATTTTTATCCCCTTTAAATAAACTTAACCATTCAACCAAAGTAAACAACAACCATAATAAAATGCACATAGACAATTAAACCAGATATGTTGACTAGGGAAACCCCTAATTGGAGGGAAAACCTCAGTGGGAATGATGCCCACAAGATGATGTACTAATATAAATATTTCTTGTTAGAGGATGGACCATGTTAGGAGTCTATTACAACATTTAGTACATAGAGTCCCTATTAGGAGACTTTGAATCCCTATTAGGAGATTCTAACCATGTTAGGAGTTGTAGTATAATGTATGCAAGATTAGCCCACTACCTAAATATGTAATTTTAACTACAAGAAGAGCTCATTTCTCAAACATGTAATTTACTATTATGTTCCTTTTTCTTCTATCCTGTCAATTGGATCAATTCCTATCAAACCTTGTACACTAGGTCACAAACCTCAAATCCAAATATCAAACCTCAGATCACTTAGAAAAACTTCAACAATGAAGTTTTCTTCACTTTTGCACTACTTTGCTTAACTTCGCATTCCACACTCTCTACTATTTACCATCAATTATATTATTCCATACCATCATATTCAAAGATAAAGGAAAATGTCCTTCCTTTATATCGAGTCCTCAAAATAATTCCCTGAGTCAACTATTAGACCTTTTCAATTAATTATTATAAGACCCCATTAAGATGACATTACAATTAGCGATAACATAAATCTTCTTCCTTGTAACTTGAATAACTCTTCGTACATGCAATTTAATGATGAGTGAGCTTAACCAAATCATCGCCAACATGTATTTTTCATGTCCTCAACCTCAATTTTCAAAATAAAAACTATGCTAAGGGATATAACAAGTTTACCAAGACATGCCTCTGTAAACTCTATCTTAGAATAGACATCACCAAAACTTACATAACTTCTTCTATACTTATCCTTTCTTCTTCCAATGTTAACTGCATATACTAGATATCTATAAGTATCTCCCATAAACTTAGATAGTAAAAATACTCAACTAACTATCCATATCAATTTGATCTTTCCACTGTTCTTCTATCAGATACCACAAAAACTACTATGTTGACATCAATGACAAATACAGTCATGAATGTAACATATCATCATAGTAACATATCTACAATACTCTCCCATAGGAATATCATTAGCATTCATGCTTTCAAACAATCTTCAAACAATCTCCCCCTTTGGCATTGATGGCAAAATAGATGAAAAACATCTAGTTCCAAGAATACCAACAAAAGACTATTAATCTACTTTTTCAAATCCTCTTCATTGATCATTCTCCTCCATTGATATATCTCAATGCTCTTTTTGTGAAATTTTCATTCCATACTGTACATACTATACTCATGTTGAACATCTTGCTCAACATAATGTTTTTCATACAATATTCTCCACCATTGACATCAATGTCAAAGGTTTCAACAACCAACATCTTTGAATCAAACTCTGTAACAACTGATACTTACTAGCTTGAGTGTCAAAATACATTGTTCAAAACAACATCCAACAAGAGTCCTAGATGGCTCTATCCATTACAGATACTCCCCCATATAGGAAGCATCAACATTCAGTCCAAAAAGAAAATGGTGCTCTATTACCCTAGACTGATGCACTCTTGCATCTTCTGCTTTGATGTAGGAAGGGGCATAACCCCAAGTATTCATCGCAAATACTCAAAAGTCTCTTTGGGAAGAGGCTTAATGAAAATATCTACAATATTCTCTTTGGTGCTTACAAAATCCAATTTGATTACCTTATCTACAACTTTCTCTCTCAACATATGATACTTAATAGAAATGTGCTTAGTCCTTGAATGCAACAATGGATTCTTAGACATATTTATTATGCTTGTCTTGTCACAATATATAACAATAGGTTCATTGATCTCTATCCTTATATCTTTTAGCATCTACTTCATCTAGATGACTCGACTACAATTATTTGCTACTATAACATACTCTACTTCTATTGTACTTTGTGATGTACAATTTCACTTCTTACTTAACCAAGAAACCAATCTTCCTCCAAGAAAGAAGAATCCACCATTGGTAATTTTTCTGTCAGCCATACTACTTGCCTAATCTACATCAATATACTTAGAGTAAAATCATTAGATCTATCATACCATAATCCAAACTCTGATGTTCCCTTTAGATATCTAAATATCCTTTTGACAGCTACATACTATGTTTCTCTCTTATCATCTTGGAATCTTGCAATAATTCCAACTGCATTTTCTATATCTAGCCTTATGTGAGTCACATATTGCAAACCTCCAATCATAGATCTGTACTTTTTCTATTTAATAGTAGGTGTCTCATCCCTTGTAAATAAATTATGTCCAATTACCATAGGAATTCCAATGGGTTTACATGCTTCCAAACCAAACCTTTTCTATAAATCCTCAAGCACTTAGTTCATGAAATAAATATTCTTTCTTTATTCTATATGATCTACAATCCTAGGAAATATTTCATCTCTCCTATCATACTCATCTTGAATTCCTTCTTCATCTCTTTAAAATTTTTTTTTCTTTCCTTATCATTTCTTCCAAATATGATATCATCAACAAATATTACCAAAATCATCAAACCATCATCAATTTTTTTCCAATATAGATGACTATCAGTCATACCTTTGCTATATCCAAGTTTTGTCAAATGTTTATCTAACCTTGCATGCCAAGTTGGGTGCTTTCTTCAATCCATACAATTCTTTTCTTAATCTGCATACTATGTCCCTGTCATCTGTCAAAGGATATCCTTTAGGCTACTCAATGCATACCTCTTCTTCAAGTTCTCTATTTAGAAATGCTGACTTGACATCCATCTGATATACTTTGAATTTCTTTTGTGCTATATAGGCTAAGAATAATCTTACTACTTCTATTATAGCCACTAGAGCATAAGTCTCATTATAATCTATTCCTTCTTGCTATGAGTAACCTTTACATACCAATCTTTCTTTGTTTCTTACAACTTCACCTTGTTCATTCATCTTGTTTCTAAATACCCATTTAGTTCCTATCACATTCTTGTCTACTGGTTTAGGGATCAATTCCTATGCCTCATTCTTTACTATGTGATCCAATTCCTCTTTTATGGCTTGTTTCCAATAATCATCTTTACATGCTTCATCTGTATTCTTAGGATCAACTTGAGATATCAAGCATAGTTCTTCATTTAATCTGCTTCTTGTCATCACAACTTTATCTTTGCTTTTGATAATCTGTTTGGATGGGTGATTTTTTATCATATTCTTTCTTGAAGTATGAGTTGTTATCTCAACTCTTGGCTCTACTAAAGGTTTTGAACTTTTTTCCTACCTTACCTCTCCTTCATTCTACAAATAATTTTTAATCTTAAGAAATCCCTCATCATTCCTTGTCTTAGTAACTACATCATCATCTAAATTGTAATAAACTATTCTCTCTTGTATTTTGAATTTCTCACACATTTGCACTTTCCATAATAGTCTTAGTTCTCTTATTATAACCACTATAAGCCTTTCTTTTCAATGAATAACCAAGAAGCATACCTTCATCACTTCTAGCATCAAACTTACCAATATCATCATCTCTTTTGATATAACACTTACTCCCAAAAATTATGAAATACTTAACTATAGGTGAGTGATCAAACCACAGTTCATAAGGAATCTTGTGTGTGCCCTTTTTAACTTGCACTCCATTCATCGTGTAGGCTGTTGCACTCATAGCTTCTCTTCAAGATGACTTGGATACATCATTATCTACTAACATAGCTCTTGCAGCTCCTATAATTGATTTGTTCCTTCTCTCTACAACACTATTCCACTATTCTGTTCAGGGGTTCTCGAAGCTAATAATTATGTTTTAAATTTATTTTCTTCACAAAACATGTTAAACTCATTCAAAGTATATTCTCCTCCTCTATCTAATCTTAAATATTTAATCTTCATACTAGATTCATTTTCAACCCTATTCTTGAATATCTTGAACTTATCAAATGCCTTAGATTTCTCTTTAAGAAATGCAACCCACATCATTCTAGAAAAATCATCAACTAAAATCATAAAATAAATTTCATCATAGAATCCTTTAGTTTTTGTAGGACTATTGAGATCTGTGTATACAATATCCAACTTTGTTGTAGTGGTAAACTTTTTGCTGGAAGAAGTTCTGTTATACTTTTCCAAAACACACTCCTTGTAAATTGTGTTTGTAGGCTTTACAATCTTCGGCAAGTCTCTCACGGCAAACATTCTACTAGTCCTCACAATAATATCAAAGTTTATATGAAAAAATATTTTATGCCATAACCAACTTTCATCTACCTTTGCAACTAGACATGTCATTTCAGTAGGATTCAACTGAAATACATTACCTCTAGATCTAGTTCCTACTCCAATTACCTTTCCATCTTTGTCTTTAATCATGCATGTCTTTTCTATGAATTGCAACTTATAACCTTTATCTCCTAGTTGTCCAACATTCAAAAGATTATGCTTTAAACCATAAACAAAGTATACATCTTTAGTGTTAGTCTTACCATCAAGAGTTATAGATTCAATACCTTTAACTTGGCATGCTACATTATTTTCAACTTTGACAATTCCTTCATCCTAACTTTTGAAGTCAAAAAACTTGTTTGTGTCACTAGTCATATGATGTGAACAACCACTATTAATTATCCAATTAGATTTATTCTCAACCTATGATACCAAAGCTACCTTCTTTGGATTTTCTTCTTTAATTGCCACAAATCCAATTTCATCATCACTAGCACTTAATGCTTGTTCATCAAAATCATTATTTTTATTTGCATACAACACTCTCTATCTTTTCTAGGCTTATGATTTTTGTTATACTTTTTCTCTCTTTTAGGACACTTAGATGCATAATGACCATATTCATCATAAGTCCAATATTAAAATATTTTATTACCTCCTATTTCTCTTCTTACCAAAAGGACTACTCCTTCCTCAATCTTTTTTTCTCCTCAAATCTACTACTACTAGCAAAATCTCCTCTGACACTTGTGCTCTTTAATAAATTAGGTCGAATATTCAAGGCACTAAAAGCTATCTTTGTTTTGATTAATTCTCTAGATTTCCCAAGTTCATTCTCAACCTTTTCAAGTCTTCGAAGCAATGTCACCTTTTTGAAATGTTTTGTACAAGACATCAATAACTATATCATATGAGTTGTTGACTTAAATGGTGCTGTTAGAGTCTTTAGTATCTTCCATATAACCTCATCATCTTCTTTGGTTCCTCCTTGAGCTTTGATGCATGTAGTAATTTCTAATATCTTGCCTATTTATGTTCTTACAAATTCATCTTCTATAATTTTAGCATCTTGAAATGTACAAATCCAACTTTTTAACCTCAACTTCTTAGAATGTGCATCACCTTCAAAACTATTTTCCAAAGCTTTCCAAATCAAATGTCAAGCAGCAAGTGATTTTTACTTGATTGTAGTCAATTTCAGGAAGTGCAGTCAATAGTGCTTCTCTAGCTCTCATGTCGCACATAAAAAGATCTCTTTCTACCTTAGTACAAGTTTCCAAGTCATTTTCAACAATAATTGACTTCTCTAATTTTGTCAAGATCTAATATCTCAGACCCATACACAATAGATGTGTCTACATCATTTTTTTAGCTATCATAATTTGTTGCATCAAACTTCGAACTATCTTTTTTGAAAATATTTGCCATGGATCTCACAAAGTTGTTAAAATTTATTTTCAAGGACCTGATGCTCTAATATTGATCATTAGAAACAACAGTCCACCAAGATAACTCAGAGGAGGGGTGAATCAGTTATCCAACAATTAAAACATTTATCTTCTTTAAAAAAAATTAGCCATTCAACTAAAGTAAGAAAAATAACCATAATAAAATGCATATAGGCAATTACACTAGATATGTTGACTAGGGAAACCCTTGATCAAAGAGAAAACCCCAGTGGGAATGATGTCCACAAGATGATGTACTAATATAAATATTCCTTACTAGAGGATGGACCCTATTAGTAGTCTATTACAACATTTAGTAGATAGAGTTGCATGGCTACCTATACAGCTATTGGGGACCAGTGTACAAAGACATTTTACTATTCCAGTGCAACTATTTCTGGATATTTTCACTTGGTACATTAGGTTCCAAAGTATGCTTGCTTGTGATTTATGCTTTCATTGGAATGCTTGTATATCATGTTTAGATGATTTTAGTATTGTCACATTTCATTATTATGATGATTAGCATATGATAGATGATGTTATTTGTTTTGTACGATTATCTTATGCTTTACCTTTAGCATGTTAGATTTTCTTATGCTTATATTATAGCATGTTTTAGTAGTAACATCCTCATATGACACCACCAATGATATGCTCAGTATTTTGGAATGTTATGTGTGGGGGATGGCTAGGGCCTATGGTGGTCTTATGATGCTATTATGGTTGGGAAGAGCCATGTATTTAGTTTGATTGTACTATTAATTGCAGTTGTATTTCACTTATTGCAATGTTGTTTTAGTACACTGTGATGTTTCCTTCTATACTTTCCCTTCATTTAGTATGGTGTTCAAGTGTTTATACCTCAAATTATGGATTCAATACTCCCCATTGTGGATGCTTTGAACTTTGTTTTGCGCTTTAGTTTTTCCTTAGAGTGTTTTATGTGTTTCCTAGGTGACCATGTGTCAGCATGGGGTGATACTATAAAGTGTCACATGCCTAAAGGAGTTCTATTATGTGGTACTAGAAAGTATCACACCTCTTAGGAAGAAATGTCATGTGATACTAGAAAGTATCGCACCCCCTTTAAAGGAATGTCATACAATACTGATAAAGTATCACATGGCCTTTTGAGGATTGTCATCCAAACCCTAAAAGTGTTGCCTTCCTTCTTGATAAAGGTTGTATGATACTATAAAGTATCACACAGGGTTGTTTTAAATTATCGTCTAGTATTTACAAAAAATTGTCAGGGCTGACAGCAAGCACTTTTCAGTTTGACCTGAGCTTTTCAGGAAGTGTTTTGGCTACTCTTTTAGGTGCTCTTCAATCCTTTGGTGTCACATTTTAAATTCTGAATGTTTTGATTTGAATTCAATTTGCATCTTTCATCCCAAGTCATTTTGGTTAGTAGTGGCATTTGGTGATCCATTGGAGTTGGAATGTTTGGTTAGTCTTTTGTTGCGATCTTTGTGATCCTTGTATGTTAGATGCAACCATACTTGTTAAAAAAATCAAAATTTCTTGGCTTTCATTTATCCTTTTTTCCTAGGATTTCCAGGAAGGGTAGTGCATCAAATATTGAAAGACAATTGGAAGAATGTGTCAAAACAAAAGATATTTATGTAAATTTTACCTACTCCAACCTTAAAGCAGTTGAGATTGCATCATATGCCTTATGTGCAATGCTAACTACTACTAAAGCAACAAAGGAAACATGGGAGAAAAGTATGAACAATTTGGAGGAAAATTTTGATGATTTTGTGAAGATATTAGCAACTTGAAGAAGCAAAACAATGTTTGACAACAAACATACAACTTTTTTTCATAGTTTTTGAACTTTTTGACCTTTGTCATTGATGTCAATGGGGGATAAGTTAGAGAAGAAAATTGTGTAGTAAGTTATGTATGTAGCAATCATATCCAAAGGGGGAGCAATTTATCAATTAAGCATTTGTAATATGAAGTATAATTAATTTATTAGATGATAAGTATTGTACATTTTTTTCACTTAGCCAATTTTCCTTACTTTCTTGCCATCAATGTTGTTAAGGTTTTGTCACTTAGCCAATTTTCTTACTTTGTTGCCATTAATTCCAAAGGGGGAGATTGTTGAATTTTTTTTATATTTAGTGATGTAATTTTTTTCCTTAATGGAAACACATGATGTACTTGTAAAAAACCTCAGTAATAAAGACACTTAGCTTTTGGTACTCAAAAAATTGTCTAAGTATGAAATTGGTTTACAACAACACATTATTTTATATGTAAAATGTTTCTAACATCATATTATGACTAGTGAAGATAAATGGAGACAATATACATGTTGATGATGATGTGTATAACTTCAGACAATAGTATGGATAGTATGAAAAAGAGATATTCATGATTTACTAGTGAAATAGAATAGAGGAATTAAAGGGAAAGGAATTATTTTTTTAACAAAATAATTAGCTAACCAATTAGGGCCAACATCCTAGATGTTTACTCTAAGTTGGAAAAGTATATTGTGGTATTAGCCAACCTAGCAACAATTTGTGAAAAGGCATGGTATTTATGCAAAGACATCTTGTGAATTCATTTGTGAAAGAATATGCAATTGTAATATGAAAAGTGATATGTGAACTTTTTGTGAAGCGATATATACAAAGTTTTTGAATACCTAATTTCATGATCAAATATCAAGCTGAGGTCAAAGATCAACCAAGGAAGAAGGTACAACATCTATATACTTGAGGATTAATTACTTGTTTGGGTAGTGAGATCTTCTTATAATTGGAAGTGCATGTTTGGGTAGTGAGCTCTTCTTGCATCCACTGTACTACAACTCCTAACAAGGTTGGAATCTCCTAACAGGGACTCTCTATACTAAATTTTCTCTTTAACTCCAAATAGGGTCCATCCTCTAACAAGGAACATGTTAGTCATGTTTTCACCTCATTCTTTTCTAAATATGTCTCAGAGTGAATGTTCATGGTTCTTTTTGTGAAAATTAGGGTTTGGTCCATTTTAAATTTGTTAACCCTAAGAGAGCCCTAATTAGTGTTTTGTAAATTTGTTTCCCTAAGCAAGTTTTTTAGGTTGTATGCCTTATCCTTATAATCGAGCAAGAAAATCATTTTAAAAAAAATACTCCTTTTCATGAACCTTTTAAAGGATTATTCATTTTGTTCCCTATAGTTCCTAAAATAATCTTTACTATCAGATCTTTTCAAAATCTATAGTGGTTTCCATGTCACTATAAGAAATTGCGTGCCTTTTACCACTAGCAACATGACAACCAAGCAACAATTACATGTAGGACTGAGTTAGTAAATAAGCATGGTTTCAAAGTAAATTTCTTGTACTATCAAATCTCTTTATGATCAACAATGGTCGCATTGTCACTACCAGAATTTGTAGGGTTTACACCCTTAGCAACATAGTGACCACCACAAAAAATAAATATGATGGACCCAAACGTAAAGATAGGCACCATGATTTTAATTTCCATTAATAATCCTCATCATCATGATGGCTTTCCAAAAATGTCAAATGAAATTAAAGATATACTCTAAAGAGAAAGTATTATTGATCCATGCCATTAGATTTCTTTGAAATTAATGGTGGTCGTGTTGTTGCTACTAGAAGTTGTAGGAACTTTATTGATCGTGACATAGTGACCTCCCATGAAAAGAGAATACAATAGGACCTAATTTTAAAAGTGGTACTATAAAGGTTACCTATCATAAATGGCCATTTTAGCATGTTAGGTTGGTATGCTATCATATGCCACTATGGATTCACAGTCAGGGAAATGCATTTGCTAATTTGTACCATCAGATCTCTTTGAGATCGACATTGGTCACTATGTCTCTATGGAAATTTTCTCGATCTTTACTGTTTATGACATTGTGACCAAAGGAAAGCTAGGTGGACCTACCGCATTTTCAATGAAGTGATCATGGAATGCTCATTGTCTAGTTAAAGCAACATCAATGATGATCTCTATGTCACTATGAGAAGTTTCTCGATGTTTATGCTTAGTGACATAGTGAGAGTGTGACATGTCCAAAAGTGCCAATGGGTCTAGTGTAACTTGCTAGCAATGAAAGGAAAGGCCTATGTGGAAAGTTTTAATTAGGTTGACTGAAAACTTGGAGGATTAAAACTAAGTCATTAATGATTTTATTTCTCAATAATTAGAAAGTGGTGCCACCCTCTTTTTCTTACAATCCATTTATGAAAATTAAGGCTCCCCATGTGAAGTAAAAATGGAAGATATATTGCAAGATTTCACAAATTATTCTCCACATAAACAAATTTAAATTTTTTAGAGAGCCAAGAACCTATTAAAGAATTATTCTTTCCTGGTAGACTTGCAAAAGAGCTTTTGTATTTGTTGTTTGTTGCAAAACTTCAAAAGGGATAACAAAGAGCCATGTATGTTTCTTAATTCATCATATAGTTCAAAGCATTCTGGTATTCTGTATTTTGATCAAATATGCCTCCAAAGAAGGGTTTTTTGGGGAAGGTAGAATATGTCAATAGAGGCATACATTATGACATTCTTAAACAATTAATCGAGTCCATGAATGAGTCATTGCAGATAAAAAAGTTAATTCTTGTGAACCCTAGGCTCAAGATTGCAAATGGTTTATATGATAAAAGGAATTTAGTTAGGGATTATATTACTTCCAAAATAGGGCTCCATCTTTTTAAGAAATAGTTTTCAGAAAGAAAGTTTTTTTCCCCCATGGAAACATTTGGAATTTTGATTTTGGTAAACTAGTGGTCCCTGGGGTTTTCATAGATTTAGACCTTCTTCCCACCATTCAGTGGAATATATATTCTAACAATTGGTATTAAAGCATCAAGTCCTTGAAGGATAATCTTAATAGATTTGGGAGATCAATGTTGAATCTTTTTAGAAAGGATAGTCCTAGATTTGATGGGGCCAACTATTATAGTTGGAAGGAGAATATGAAGACTCATCTATTGTGCATGGGTCTAGGATATTGGATCTTGACAAAAAGTTAGAAGGTAATCATTAAAAAAGAAAACCATGAAGGTTGTGATGAAGAAGAGAGAGATCTATTCATGTGTAGTATGAGAGAAAGAGAAGATTTACTGATATCTCTTATAGAGAATGAATATAGTTAGGTAAAGTCACTTGTATCATCTAATGAAATTTGGAAAGCATTAGAATCTACTTTTGAAGGTGATGATTATACAAAAAGAATGAGATTATAGTATTGGATATGTGCATTTCAAGATACTAGAATGATGGAAGATAAATTTGTAAGAAGTTATATTGGAATAATATCAGAAATGGTTGCAAGAATTTGGTCTTATGGTTGAACCAAAAAAGATGATGAAGTCATATGGAAGATCTTGAAAAGTTTGACACCACCATTCAAGCCAATAGCTTAGACGATTTAGCTAGCGATGCCTTTCACTGAGGATTTACTAAGGAAACACTGCTTGAAAAATTAGAATTAGTAGAAGTAGATCTAAGATAGTCTATAGAACTTGCAAGAGTAAAAATAACTTTTAGTGTCGTAAATATTTGACCTAATTTGGCAAGAAGTGCAAGTACCTATGGAGATTTTGTTGGAAGAAGTAGAGATGATGAAGATAAGAAGATTGAGGATGGAATATCCCTTCTAGTGAGAAGAGAAAAAGATGGTAAGAAAATATTTAAATGTTGGAACTATAATGAATTTGGTCATTATGCATCTAAATATCCTAAAAGAGAGAAGTATAAGGGAAGGTTTAACCCTAGAAGAGACAAAGATAGAAATTTTTTGTATGTGAATGAAGATGAAAAATATGATGACAAAGATCAAAGTGAAAGTGATGATGAATTAGGATTTGTGGCTATCAAGGAAGATGATCTTGATAGAGAAATTAGAGAAGAAAGAGCTCTAGTTACCCAAGTGGAAAAGAAGTCTGACTAGATAATTGATAGTGGTTGTTTACATTACATGACTGGCGATATGAATAAGTTTTTTAGGTTCAAGAATCACGATGGAGGAATTATTAGAGTTGGTAACAATGCAACCTATCATATAATAGGAATTGGATCCATTACTTTCGATCGTAAATCTAACACTAATAATGTCTATTTTGTTGATTGATTGAAGCATAGCTTGTTGAGTGTTCGATAGATGGTGTACAAATGTTATAAGTTGTATTTTACTAAGAAGACTTGCACTATCAAACATAGAGATGGTAAGATGATTGGAACTAGCACTAGATCTAGAGGTAATGTATTTCAATTGAATCCTACTGAGATGAAATGTTTGGTAGCTAAAGTAGATAATAGTTGATTGTGGCATCAAATATTCTATTGCATAAATTTTGATAATATCGTGAAGGTTAGTAGCACTTTTGTAGTCAAAGACTTGCCTGAGATTGTTAAGCCTACTAATGTTGTGTGTAAGGAATGTATTTTGGCTAAGTAGAAGAAAGTATCATTCCATAGAAAGAAGTTGAATACCATAGAGGAGTTGGAAATCATTCACACATATCTAAGTGGTCCTTCTAGAATAAGAGGATTCTATGGTAAAAGGTATGTTGTGATTTTTGTTGATGATTTCACTAGAATGATGTGGGTAGCATTTCTTAGAGAGAAATCTGAATCTTTTGAGAAGTTTAAGATATTTAAGAATATAGTTGAGAATAAATCCAGTGTTAAGATTAAGTGTTTGAGATCTAATAGAGGAGGAGAATTAAGCTCTAATGAAATTAACATATTTTGTGAAGAAAATAGAATCAAAAGACAACTATCTACACTAGAACACCTAAGAAAAATAAGATTGCTAAGAAAAGAAATAATTCTATAGCAGAAGTAGCTAGAGTGATGTTATTTGAGAATGATGTTTCTAAGACATTTTGGAGAGAAGTAGTTAACAAATCAGTATATACTCTAAATAGAGTACAGATAAGAAAAGGTATGGACAAGACATCTTATGAATTATGGTTTGGACATCCACCATCAATCAAATATTTCATAATATTTGGGAGAAAATATTATATTAAGAGAGATAATGGCATTGGTAAGTTTGATCCAAGAACCGATGAAGGTATGTTTGTTGGCTAGTCATTGAAAAGTAAAGCTTATAAATGTTTAAACTATAGAACTAAGACAATAGTTGAATGCACAAATATAAGGATTGATGAGAAGTTTTGAACCAAAGAAAAGATGGTAGATTATAGATTAGATGAAGAAGAGGATATATGGAATTGTTAGATAGAATATTGAATTTTTGTTTAAGACTAACAATGACTTGCCAAATGATGTGCTAACTTTTGAGCATAGAGGAGAACAAAGTTATCAAACTAGAGTAGAGATCAAAGTTGAAATGTTAAATTCTACCTATAATAGGAAATTGACAAAGAATCACCCTCTTGAGTAGATAATTAGAAGTAAAGATAAAAGCATAATGACAAGAAACAAAGTAAATGAGGAGATATGTTTGATATCTCAAGTTGAACCAAAGTATATAGAAGAAGTAGTCAAAGATAATCATTGGATCCAGAAATGAAGGAAGAATTGGATCAAATAGTAAAGAATGATAAGTGGGAGTTGATTCTTCAACCAAAGGATGAAATGTGATAGGAACAAAATGGATTTTTAGGAATAAGATGAATGAGAAACGAGAAGTTGTGAGAAATAAGGCCAGACTTGTTTGTAAAGGTTATTCATAGCAAGAAGGAATTGATTATGAGGAAACATATGCACCAGTAGCAAGAATGGAAGAAGTAAGGATATTCCTAGGTTATGCAGTCAACAAGAGATTTAAGGTTTATCAGATGGATGTTAAATCAACCTTTCTAAGTGGAGAATTAGAAGAAGAGGTTTATATTGAGAAGCCTAAAAGATTTCCTTTTTTAGAAGATAAAGACATCGTATATAGATTGAAGAAATCTTGTTATGGTTTGAAGAAAGCACCAATAACTTGATATGCAAGGTTAGACAATTACTTGGAAAAGCTTGGATTTTCTAAAGGTATGATAGATAGTAACCAAATATCTGAAAGAAATTAAAGATGGATTGTTGATAATTTTAATATTTGTTGATGACATCATTTTTGGAGGTAATTACTAAGCTAGTGATAAATTTCCTAAAGAGATGAAGAATGAATTTGAAATGAGCATGATAGGAGAAATGAAGTTTTCCCTAGGATTGTAGATTGTGTAGAATAATGATGGTATATTCATTTCAAAAACTTAATACCTACAAGATTTGTTGAAAAATTTTGGTTTGAAAAGTTGTAAACATGTTGGTACACCAACAATAACTGGTCATAAGTTATCTAGCAAATACGAGAGACCTATAGTAGAACACAAGAAGTATAGATCAATGATTGTAGGTTTGCAGTATCTGACTCACGCTAAAATAGATATAGAAAATGCAATTGTCATTGTAGCTAGATTTCAAACTGATCCTAAAGAATATCATTTTATAGCACTAAAGAGAATATTCAGATATGTGAAAGGAATATTTGATTATGGAATTTTGTATGAAAAATCAAATAATTTCACACTTTGTGCATATACTAATGCTGATTGGGCAGGTAGTATGGATGAAAAAAAAACACTAGTGGTGAAATATTCTTTCTTGGAAGTAGATTAGTCTCTTGGTTAAGAAAGAAGCATGATTTCATTTGTTAGGGCAATGTTGAGGTAGAGTATGTTGCAGCAACAAATAACTATAATCAAGTTTTGTAGATGTATCTGCTATTTACTAAGTCATTGAGGACTCTTGGTGTTTGGTATTTGGTATTGGAAAATGTCTTTGGACACTGGAGTTGGTTGATGACTTGGAGCGATTGATTACCAATTGATATTGAGATTGACATCTTTGATATTGATATTAATGGGGGAGAGAATATGCATGAAAAACATCTCACAAGGCATATGGGTGAGTATGTATGGAAGAACTCCTAAGTAATGGGGGATTGACATTTCCTTAGAGAGATTCTAAAAGATTCATGTAAGGAAGGAGGAATTTGCATGTGATGTATTATGAATTTTTTAGTGTGAAGTAAACAATTGATTTCTAAGAAGAAGCAGTATGGACCTATTGCAAACCTATTCTTTGAGATTCTTTTTTAGCATGCACGAACAACTGATGTTGGTCAATAGTTTTAGTAGAACATTGTTTGCTATTCTTAGAACTTAGATGCTTTTCATCTATTTTTCCATTAATGCAAAAGGGAGAGGTTGTTAGAATGAATGATGATGATACTAAATTTTGGGAGTATCCTAAGCATTGGAGAGTATTGATATGTTGCATTCATGACCCTATTTGTCATTAATGTCAACATAGCATTATTTATGTAAAGACTGGTAGAGTAGCAAAAATAAATCTTGATGGTATAGACAATGATTTAATTTTTTGGTTACATGTAGTAATGGAAATGTACAATAAAATTTCCCAATAACACAGTTAAATATGTAGAGCCTAAGTCAAAGATGTATGGAAGTTGTACCTGAATTATAGAGAACAGTTTAGAGACAGACTATTGGGAAAGTAGTTTGTGATGTTTGTTGGCTATCTTTCATCTAAGATGTAATAATGAGATGTGCAATCAACTAGTGACAGAGGTGTTGGAAATATGAATGATGATGACATTCCTATGGGGGAGTATTGTAGAAACATGATTAAGTCATTATCATGATGATATGTTATATTCATGACTATGTTTGTCATTAATGTCAACATAATAGTTTTCTGTGGTATCTGGCAAAAGAACAATGAAGAGATCAAGTTGGTATGGATAGACAGTTGAGTACTTTCACTAAGCGAGATTAAAGGGAGATACTACTAAGTGTGTAGTATATGTAGCTAACCTCAAAAGAATAAGATATTAAGTCTAGAAGAGGTTATGTAAGTTTGAGTGAAGATTGTTTTGAGATAGAATTTAAAGAGGTATGTTTTGGTAAACTTGTTATATCTCTTATTAGTGTTGTTATTCTAAGAAGTCAAAGATAAAGATGTGAAGAAGACATTCTAGAGATGACATAGCTAAGCTCACTCATCATAATATTACACCTACATAAAGTTATTCAAGTTACAGGGTGATACATTAATATTATTGCTAAGTGTAACATGTTCTTAATGTAGTCATATAATAATTAATTGAGAAGGTGTAATAGTTGATTCAAAGAATTGTTTTATAGATTCAATATAAAGGAAGGAAATTTTCCTTTATCATGTATAGATGGAAGTGAATGATTGTAAGTAGTACGAAGTGCAAAATGAAAAGATAAGTAGAGTAGAGCAAAGGTGAAGGAAACTTTATTGCAGATGTTTTATTGTGTGAACTCAAGTTTAATACTTGGATTTGAGGTTCATGACCTAGTCTAAAAAGTCTATAGTGATTAGTTCAGTAGAAAGGATAGTAGAAAAAAGTTAAAGTATAGTAGAGACAATTATTCTACAAGGAATAGTTGAGAGATCAATTGGACAGTGATTCACTAGTCTTCCCCCAAAAGCTATTTGGACAGTGGGTCCTTCTATCATCTACAATTCCTAACAGGGTTGTAATCTTCTAACAAGGATTCAAAATCTCATAATAGGGGCTTATATGTACTAAATATTGTAACAAAACCCTAAGAGGGTCCATCCTCTAATAAGGAATATTTATATTAGTACATCATCTTGTGAACATCATTCCTGCCAGGGTTTTTCCTATGATCAAGGGTATCCCTAGTTAACATATCTGGTGTAATTCTCTATGTGCATCTTGTTATGGTCATTGTTTATTTTAGTTGAATGGTTAAGGTTACTTAAGGTGGATAAATGTTTTAATTATTGGATAATTGATTCAACCCCCCACCCATGACAATTATTTTGGTATACTATTATTTATAAAAATTGGTATCAGAGTATTAAGTCCTTGAAAATAAAGTTTAACAACTTTGGGAGATCCATGGAAAACATATTCAGAAAGGATAATCTAAAGTTTGATGGAACAAATTATGATAGCTAGAAGGAAAACATGAATACACATCTGTTGTGTATGGGTCCAAGATATTGGATCTTGAAAAAATAAAAAATAAAATCATCGCTGAAAAGGATTTGGAAAGGGAACTTTTCATGTGTGACATGAGAGCTAGAGAAGCCCTATTGTCTGCACTTCCTAAAATTGAGTACAACTAGGTAAAATCACTTGATACTTCTCATATGATTTGGAAATATTTGAAAAATATTTTGAAGGTGATGAAAATTCTAATAAATTGAGGCTGAAAAGTTGGATTTGTGCATTTCATTATGCCAAAATGATGGAAGATGAATCTATAAGAACATATATAAGTAAGATATCAGAAATTACTATAGGTATTAGATCTCAAGAAGGAACCAAAGAAGATGATGAGGTGATATGGAAGATATTTAAAAAATTAACACCACCATTTAATGATGCAGGAGCATCCTGGGTTGCACTGCTATCCTACATGTTTTTAGTTTTTATCTTGCTGCTGAAATTGTGTTCTATTGAAACTATGTTTTCTAGTCTCTAAGTTCCTATTGTAGACAGTGTAACTAGTTTTTCATAATGAATGAGAGGCTGCACACTCCAAGGATTAAAGAGGGCCTAGAGTACTATCCATGATCCAAGGAACAAGTTCTAACTCCTTATAAGTTGGGAGATATGGAAATTCTCCCAGAGTATCAATTTTTGGTAGTTCTACATGATAGTTTTCTATGCTTCACTTTTAGGTTGGATGCACACTTTTTCTTGATGAATCAACTTTTCTACACTTAAGGGGTTGTACAAGACCTAAAGAAACACCCATAGTTTGAAGCACGAGTTCTAATTCAATTAGAGCTAAGAGATATTGTGATTTTCCTTGGACATCAATTTTTGGACATTTAATTACTGATGTAGGCTGACTTGTGGCTCTTCAATAATTTAATGCTAGGTTTATTTTCATTAAAAATTTGTTGAGAGCTTACTTGTGGCTTCTCTATGTTCTAGAATGATCTATAAATCATTTTGGCTAGTATAAATAGAGTGTTTAGGCTTAGAGCTAGGACAATTTTAAGAGATGATTGAAGAGCAGAGCTAGAAAGTGTGAATTTGCTGCTAGAACTTGGATTTGAACATATTTGTATCTAGTTGTAATCTAGAAGGCCTTAAAGCTAGGTATGTGTGTTGAATATTTGAAGAATCAATGGAAGTTCTTTCTCTTCCTCCTTTGATTGTTGATTCTATGTGTTAGATTTTTTTTGTGTTAACTCTTGTAGGGTGGTTTGGAGAGCTGTTTGTGCCACTGGCCCTAGTTTTTTCTATGTTTTCTTAGGTCAGGTAGTATTAGAGATTTTGGTGATTCGATCATGAATAAACTTGATTTAGATATTGGTTGTATGGTTGAAGATATACAGATTTGACCTATAACTTGCACACAATTATGATCTTGTAGGAACCTAATTTGTAAAGATGGTTCATGACAGAAGAAATGCTGATAATGCTATATTGAATTAATTGAGATAAATTGTAGCCAGATTAGATGTTGTGGAGACAACTTAGAATAGAGGAGCACATCTTGATGATGTAAGTGATGATGAAGTAGCAACACCAAACCATAATTTAGAACTTGTAAAAGATCAAGATGAGGAAAGATTATTGAGAGTATTATCTAGGAAAAATTCAAAGCCTGCTATAGAAGTTGTTCCTTATGATGGAAAATTGGATATCAATGTTGTGTTATTGGATCTCAGATATGGAGAAGTTCTTTGAGTATGAAAACACTCCTAATAATAAGAAGGTGCAAATTGCAGTTGCTAGGTTGAAAGGTCATGCTTCACTATGATAGGATAATTTACAAACTAATAGACAAAGGAGAGAAAATGCAAAGATTAGAACTTGGCTGAAGATGGTGAGCAAGGTAAAGAACAAATTACTTCCTTCTGATTACCAAGTAGCTTGTTGGGAAAGATGCAAAATTTGAAACAAAAAGACATGACTGTGAAAGAGTATACTGAGGAATTCTATAGATTGGACATTAGATCTAGAAATGTGGATGATGATGTTGAGAAAATTGTAAGGTACATAAATGGATTGAGATTTGGAATTCAAGATGAAATAAGTTTTGTGAAGTTGGAAAGTGTAGAAAAAGCATATCAATATGCCTTGAAAGCTGAGGAGATCTCAACGAATAAGCTTGAGCAAAGACAAAGAGGTAGAGGTGGTAGATTTCAGAGAGGTAGAGGTAGATCTTATGGTGAAGGTGGAAGATCTGATAGTTTTGTGTAAGATAAAGGTAAATTGAATGGAAGAATGATGACAAAGACAAGACCAACTGGAAAGGTGGTAGTTCATACCGAGGAGGTACTAGATCTTATTGAGGAAGAGGTAATTCTCATTCTAGAGGTGGTTTCCATGGTAATTGTTTCAGATGTGATAAAGAAGGACATAGATCTTTTAAATGTAGATCTTATAAGAGTGGGAAAAATAATAGAAATGTTGTGATTCAAGGAGACATTGAGAGTTCACCTAGTGGACCTAAGGCTGGAGAAAATCTAATGCTGAGAAGAACCCTATGTAATAAATGAAGTGACGAGGAACCTATCCTCTTTTCAATACTAGATGTAAGATGACTAGAAAATGTTGCAAGGTGATCATTAATAGTGGAAGTTCAACAAATTTGGCATCAGAAGAGTTGGTTACAAAGTTGTAGTTGCAGAGGCTTAAACATCCCAAATCTTATCATGTTTCATGGATCAAAGATGAGAATAAGATATTGGTAAGTGAGAAATGTATTGTAAAGTTCAAAATTAGACATTACTTTGATGAAGTTTTGTGTGATATTATGCCCATGGATTGTTGTCATATTTTTTTGGGTAGACCTTGGCAATATGATATATATGTTGCGCATGATAGAAGATTGAATCAATATACTCTTTGGGTAAATAGAAAGAAACAAATATTGTTGCCTTTGATTGAAAGTCCAGATGAGGTCAGTTGTATTGCAATAAAAGTTTGCATGGTTAATGGAAAGCAATTTGAAAAGGAAGTAAAGAAGAATCAAATTTTTTTTACTATAGTTCCTAGAGGATTGAGTGATGGTAGTAATGACTAAGTAGCAGAGGTTGGTAATGACAGAGTGATAATAGAAATTGTAGAATTGCTAAATGATTATAAATATATTGATGATATTCTTGATGGTTTATCTCCAGTAAGAAGTATAAGTCATTTTATGGATCTAATCTTGGAGGTAGTTTTTTTAAAAAAAGCACCATATAGATTAACACCTATAGAGAATGAAGAACTTGACAGACAAGTGCATGCGTTGTTGCAGAAAGGTTTGATCAAAGAAAGTTTGAGTCTATGTATTATACCTATTGTATTAGCACCTAAAAAGAATGGAGAATGGAGAATGTGTGCTAATTCTAGAGCTATTAACAAAATCACAGTGAAATATAGGTTTCCTATATCAAGGATGGATGACATAATGGATTGTTTAAGTGGAGAAAAGTATTTTACCAAGATCAATTTGAAGAGTGGCTAGCATCATATTAGAATTAGGGAAGGTGATGAATGGAAGATTGCTTTCAAGACAAAATATGGTTTGTATGAATGGTTGGTTATGCCTTTTGGTTTGACTAATGCACCTAGTACTTTCATGAGGTTGATGAATGAAGTTCTAAAAATATTTTTGGGTAAGTTTATGACTATTTATTTGGATGTTCTTATATTTAGTAAGACTAAGGAAGAACATCTTGAGCATACTAGACAAGTATTATAGAGGTTGAAAGAGGAAAAGTTGCTGATTAATCTAAAAAAAGTGTTCTTTTGTGCAAGAGGAGATTGTGTATTTGGGATTTGTTATTTCAACTGATGGTTTGAGAATGGATCCAAAGAAGGTAAAAACAATTTTGGAGTGGCCTACACCTAAGAATGTGGGTGAGGTAAGATCATTTCATGGTTTGACTAGTTTCTATAGAAAGTTTATAAAAAGTTTCAGTGCTATTTGTAATGCTATGATTGAGACAATGAGAGGAGATAAAAAGGAATTCAAGTGGACACATAGAGCTAATAAGAGTTTTGAGATTTTGAAACAAAAGGTTGCTAAATTACATATATTGGCTTTGCCTAATTTCAACAAAGTATTTCAAGTTGAATGTGATGCAAGTGGTAATGCAATAAGCACTATATTAAGTGAAGTAGGTAAATCTATTTGTAACACCCTTCCAAGGGATCCAGAGAATTAACCTAAAGTTTCACTAAGTTTGGTAACATTTTTTTTTAATCATGAAAGTAAAACCATTTACAACTTATACCTAGTAACGAAAGCAATAGCAACAATCTAAATGAAAATAAACATACTTACATTCTTTAAGGATCCCTTAACGTTGAATCACATCTAAATTAACTATTAATGAATCCATCTAATACTACATCCACATACCAATGTTCATAAATTACATTTTTGATTTCTCAATCATCCACTGTACAAGCCACAGGGTATGAAAGGCTTAAAAGAATATACATATGTGTAAATAAGGTATATCATCATCCTAATTCTAAACCATGATGCAATAACATAAATGAAACCACATATCATACATGATACATCATCATAAAAGATAACCATTTATCACAAATATAATTAACTAAGTGCACGATTCCTCCCAACCATTAATAGCATCATTAGACCATCGTAGGTCCTAGCCATCCCTCCATGCATAACATTCCAAATCACCAAAGAGATCATTGATATTAACATAGTAGGAATGTCACTCCTAATCATACTACATCATATGCAGAAAAGAATTCTAACATGCAAGATAAAGCATTAGATAACATCATCTAACATATGCAAATCATCAATGTAAGGATACATGTCCACCATCATAATCAAGAATGTATCAACTACGATGTCTCAAATGGATCTCAAATGATAAGAGTGGTAAAGCACTACCACCCGACTGCGTGGAACCTAAATGGTCCACTCCCACCACATTGAGGAGATAGTTTCAAGTCCCAAACAAGTTATCAATTTACAAAGCACAAATACTCTCTAAGTCCAAGAATCTTAAAAGTATACTAACTCAAAGGTTCCAATCACAAAACCGACATCTAATCTTAGAGGCACATAATGACATGTAGGAAACTTACTATGCAAGTGAGAAAGTGTCATCACATAGATCACACTAGAGTTACCCTAGTAGTCTCCCAATAGATCCCAGCCTCCTAGTGATCTTTGTGGGGCCACTAGTATCCTCTCATACAGATGAGACATAGTATGAAATGCAAGGTCGCAACCAAGCGTTCTCTCTACTCCCATCCTAGTCTGTACATGCACTCGAAGCATGGGCGAGAACAAAACAATTATCTTTTTAGGTTCATTAAGTTAGTATTAGGTGTGAATGTTTTCACTTATTAAGACAACTTACAATGAGTTACCCTGGCAGCCTCTTAGGGCCTCGGCCCCCATTGCAAGCCACTTCCCATCACTACAAGTAGATAACCTACCCTAAGCTCATGGAATCATAAATCTCAAAATCACAAAAGATAATCCACAATATAAACATCAAATCTCCATGAGCAATTGAAAAACATCATAGATAATCATGAACACAATAGTTCTCTATTGGCAACTGAAGGTATCCCTGATAATCACAATAATCATTGGTTCTTAACAAGCAACCAAAAAACATCTCAAAATAATACTGATCAAAGACTCCAAAATGGTTGAGTCAAAACATGTCACAACATGACATCATCAAGATCAGAAAATAATTCATTTCCATCCAATGACTGGAAAGTAACCCAAGTATAATTGATCGATGACACAAAATGGTTAAGTCAAGTGTCTCATACATATGAATCTCAGCTTCACACAAGAAGACTGGAAAGCAATAACAATCAGTAAATACAAACATCTCATAGAGCATACCATCACATATCCATGGTTTGGTTTATAAAGATTGGAATCAAAAGACATCATCATGACATCAAAATCATAACCCTCGAGCCTCTGGTAGACATCCTATACTGGTCAACACTAGTCAACCCAAAACCCAAAACAGATAGCATAATGCAAGCACAAGTTTTGGTTTACTGAAATTACATAGTTGAATAAAGTGTGGAGATCTCAGTTTTTGTTTTCCAATTTAGATATTAAATGGAGGAACACTTTGTACGTTTTTCTAACCCATGCATTGTTTTGATGGATTAAAGCTTTTCCCTCTAACTCTTAGAATTCAATTTTCTAAATGTTATATTGTTATACAACGTTATTTGAAAATTACATTGTAAATTTTCAACATAAGAAATTACCAATTCTTTTCATTACATCTTTCCTTCACAATTCAAATCAATTAAATAATAAACCTATATTGTTAAGACTATAATATTACAAATTAATTTATTATTAAAAGAAAAGATTTATTAATACAAAATTTTTAACAAATATGATAATTATTAACTATTAATAATATATATACATACTTAGATATATACATATATATATATATATACATACATACATAAATATATATATATATATATATATACATACATACATATATATATAATTATTAATATTCAATGATAACAATAATATTTTAAAATGTTAAAAAAAATCGAAATGGGGAAATTTGATTTCGCACCTTTACAAAAAATGAAATCGCATAACACCACACATATAAACATATACGTAAGTACTGCCATCGGCACGTGGTACCTTGCGATCACAGGGCTTGCGGTGACAGTGGTACAGAGTACTGCCTGTTGTCACAGTACCTACGACGCAGGTACTCAACACTCACTACCAGCGAGGGTATGGGCTTCGCCCTCCCATATGCAATATAAATTTTTTATTATAATTTTTTTTCATAAAAATGTTTTCTTTACCATATGCAATTCAAAATTTTTAATAAAGTTCCTCACTGTGATTTACATTCAGCTTTTCAACAATTATATATATATTATATATGTATATATATATATATATATATACACACACACATAGAGTTTTATTAAGCATTACAACATAAATACACATATATATATATATATATGTATATATAAATGTATATATATATATATATATATATATATATATATATATATGTATGTATGTATGTATGTATGTATGTAGATCTAAAAAAAAAATATAAACATGTCTGTTTCTACAGAGGACATACACACACCTTTTAAAAGGGCTTCCAATTTTAAGAATTCTCCTATAAAATATTTGTTCTCTAAATTTACCCAATAATTCTTCTAATAGGTTTGATTATAAATTTTAACCCTAGCCCCATAATTTCATCAGATCTATGCATATGAAAGTTTTTTTTCATATAAAATGACAATATGCATATAACCAACATATGAAAATCCTCATAAATCATTCAGAAGACACGAAGAAGACAAGAAGTACAATAAGCAAAAATAACATAGGCAAAATCAAAAGTGTCTACTCGGACACTGATGCTAATTCAATTCTCCTCAGAAATTGTAGAGCAAGCTCCTTCCTTCTCCCATGTTCTCAGGTCCTCTAAATGTGCTCTCCAAATGCTCCCCTCCTAAGCTTCTAGGAGTGCCTGAATATAAAAAATTCTCAGGAAGCACCTAGAATGTCTCTAGAAACAACCAAAAGGTGTTGACAACTAAGCATGAGTCTTTTCCAACCTTCTAGATGAGTCACAAGGTTGTAGACACCATGTGCTTAATTAGTGCGCTAACTCCTGTGTTGTTGACATATGTGCAATCAAGAGGTGTGTTTACTCCTAGGCAAGCTTATAACTTTTATTTTAATTCTTTTATTACTTTTATTATTATTATTATTAATTTATTACTTTATTATTATTTTATTATTATTATTAATTTTAATTTCTAATTTCTTTTTTATTTAATTCTTTTCTTAGTTAATTTCTATTTAATTAATTATAATTAAAATATCAAAGATCATGATATTATATTAATTTTTCCCAAATAATTAATTTATTAATTAAATATATTTATTTAAGACTTAATTAATAGAAAAGTCACCATAGACCTCCAAGATAAAATATGAAAACCCATCATAGAACAATCCATACAAAATCAATCTAAAGGGTTAAAAATCACAAACTATGTCATCTGTTACATTTAGAAGGTAGAATATCTCGGATACTTGTCCTACCTCACTAGGACAAATGGTTTAGGGGTTAAAGATTTGGACTTGAGAATTTATCTCCCTTCTCTTACCATTGATATAGTGTGATAGGGTACACTCATTCTGGCAATTCAGAGAAGTCGATACCCAGCACCTGCAACCTGCATAAAAACCATGCATGTACATACAATATATATATGCTAAACTAAACAAGCAATGGTAGGAAGTGGTGCATCATGTAGATCCTGACCAGTAGGTGACTATGACTCCCTTCCTTTACCACATCAGAAATGCCATACATAAGAACAAACAAACACACACAATACACATGCAAGCATGGGGTAAGTATTCATAATAAAACACATGTGATAATAAACTATCTAACTAATCATCATCAATAACTGAAAGCAATGTAATAATCATCATGCATACATGAAATGTAGCATCTAAATAATCTCATCATACATCAACTGAATCCATAACATAATGTCTGATAGTCTCAAAACAATGCTACTAATCCATCAACATAAAACTAGTCTAACATAGCCCAACAAAATAACAACAATGTGTTCAGAAAGATGTGAACGAGGGCAGGCACTACACTATTACTTTTTTTAGGTTTAAATTTGAATGATGGTAAAGGAAGTATTATGTGTATGATCAAGAATTTTATGTTATTGTTCAAGCTTTGAATAAGTGGAGACATTGTTTGATTCCTAAGGAGT
Source organism: Cupressus sempervirens (assembly GCA_028749045.1). Taxonomy (NCBI): domain Eukaryota; kingdom Viridiplantae; phylum Streptophyta; class Pinopsida; order Cupressales; family Cupressaceae; genus Cupressus; species Cupressus sempervirens. Next base: position 1,098,833,707 of record CM053785.1, read on the forward strand.
TTGTGTTGTATACTAATCATAAAGATTTACAATACTTAAGAAGTCAACATAAATTGAATCAGAGACATATGTAGTGGTTTGAGTATTTGTAGAATTAAGTACAAGAGTGGAGTTCCTAATAGAGTTGTTGATGCATTGAGTAGAAGAGGTTCCTTGTTGATTGAAATAAAGGTTGAAGTTCTTAGTTTTGATGAAATGAAAGAGTTGTATGATGTTGATCCTAATTTTTCTAAGGTGTTGAGAGAGTCCAAAGCACAAAATATAACCAATCACATAAGTAAGTATGATGAGTATTTCATTCAAGAAGGTATCTTGTTTAAAGGTATTCAGTTGTGTATTCCTAGAAGTTTTATGAGGTTGAATTGGATTACAGAAAAGCATAATGGTGGATTGGCTAGACATTTTGGAATTGCTAAAACATTGAGTTTGCTAAAAGAGAAGTATTATTGGCCACAAATGTATAAGAACTTTTAGAAATTTGTGAAGAGTTGTGGAGTTTCTCAAGTTACAAAAGGAGTGAGTCAACATACTAGTTTGTATACACCTATTACTGTTCTTAAGAAACTTTAGAGTGACATCAGTATGGATTTTGTTCTTAGATTTACTAAGATAGTGAACGCATATGATTTCATATTTGTTATAGTCAAAATTTTTTCTAAGATGGCTCATTTCATATCATGTAAGAAGACATCAGATGCTGAGCATAGATGGATGGATAGAGGTTGTGAATAGAAGCTTGAGTAATTTGCTGAAATGTTTAGTTAGGAATAAGCCAAGTAATTGGGAGATGGTATTGGCACAACTTAAATTTTCATATAATAATTCTATGAATAGGAGTACAGGGAAGACACCTTTTGAGATTGTTACTAGAATGAAGCCTAGAGGAGTATTAGATTTGAGAGATATTATTGGTGAAGAAAAGATAAATGTTGCAAGAGAAGAATTTGTTGATTTTATGGAGTCTTTACATAAGGAAGTGAAGTTGAGGATAGAATAAAGTAATTAGAAGTATAAGGAGAATGTTGAATAGCATAGGACACATCATGATTTTCAAGTTGGTGATGAGGTGATGATTCATCTGAAGAAAGGGACATTTCTTGTTAGAACATATAGTAAGCTAAAGATGAAGAAGTTTGAACCTTTTAAGATATTGAAGAAGTTTGACAATGTAAATGTTTATGAAAATGAGTTAATTGATGACATGGATATATCTCCTTTATTCAATGTTGCTAATTTATACAAGTATCATGAGTCTAATGATGAAGTTCTTGTATCAGAGGGCTATCCTAAGAACCAAATTGAAGAAAATGAATAGATATTGGATCAAAGAATTGGTAAGAGCACAAGAACAAAAGATTATTATGAATATTTGGTGAAGTGGAATAATAGACCTTTGGAAGATGCTTCATGAATTTCTCAATTTGAGTTAGATTTAGCTTAGGTTGTGACATATCAATGATTCAAGAGAATCATTTCTTCCAACCCTGATTTTCTAATGCAAGAGCATCTAGGTTGCACTACTATCTTACATGTTTTTAGTTTTTATCTTGCTACTGAAACTGTGTTCTGCTGAAATTATGTTTTCTATTTTCTATGTGTCTATTGTAGACCATGTAACTAATTTTTCATATTGAATGAGGAATTTATTACTTTAGGGATTGAAGAGAGACTAGATTAATATCTGTGGTCCAAGGCACAAGCTCTAACTCCTTATAAGTTGGGAGATATGGCAATTCTCCCGAAGTATCAATTTCTGGCAGTTCTGCACTACAATTTTCTGTGCTTGACTTTTAGATTGGATGCACACTTTTCTTTGATGAATCAACCTTTGTGAAACTAAGGGGTTGTATATGACCTAAAATACTACGCACATTTCAAAGCGTGAGTTCTAATTCAATCAGAGCTAGGAGATATCATGATTTTGCTCAGACATCAATTTTTAGACATTTAATTGCTAATGTAGGCTGACTTGTGGCTCTTCAAGAATTTAATGTTAGGTGTATTTTCATTTAATATTTTCTGAGATATGAATCATGGATTCCCTATGTTATAGAATGACTTTAAAGCCATTTTTGGCTAGTATAAATATAGTGTTTAGGCTTAGAGCTAGGACAGTTTTAAGAGATGATCGGAGAGCAGAGCTGGAAAGTGTGAATTTGCTGTTGGAACTTGGATTTGAATGTTTTTGTATCTCACCATAATCTAGAAGGCCTTACAATTGGGCATGTATGTTGAATATTTGAAAAATCAATGAAACTATTTTCTCTTCCTCTTTTGGTTGTTGATTTTATGTGTTAGATTTTTGCTGTGTTAACTCTTGTAGGGTGGTTTAGAGAGCTGGGAGTACCATTGGCCCTAGTTTTCCCTATACTTCCTTGCATCATTTAAGAAAGAAACTAAAATGATATAGTTCTTGATATCTTGTACCAAATATTTCATAAATAAGACATTACTTGGGAGACTTGAAGTAGTTGAAACTGAGCTTAGATAGTCTGGAGAATTAACAAGAATAGAAACAAATTTCAATTCTCTAAATATTCAACCTAGCTTTTCAAGAAGCATAAGTACTAGTGGAGATTTTTCTAGTAGCACCAGATCTGATGATGATAGAAAGATAAAAGGAGTAGACCTTCTGGTAAGAAGAGGAAAGGATGGTAAGAAAGTTTTTAAATATTGGACTCATAATGAATTTGGTCATTATGCATCTAAGTGTCCTAAAAGAGAGAAAAATTATTAAGGAAAGTTAAAACCTAGAAGAGATAGAGAGTGTTTATATAAAAATGAAGAAGATGATTCTGATGAACAAGCAGTAAGTGTTAGTGATGATGAAATCAGATTTGTAACAATTAAAGAAGAAAGTTTAGAAAAATTAGCTTTGGTGTCACAGGATGAAAAGAAATATGACTGGATAATTGATAGTGGTTGTTAACATCATATGAATAGTGATATGAACAAGTTTGTTGACTTCAAAAGTCATGATGAAGGCATTATCAAAGTTGGAAACAATGCAACATGCCATGTTGAAGGTATTGGATCTATAACACTTGATGGTAAAACTAACACTAGGGATGTATATTTTGTTGATAGTTTGAAACACAATCTTTTGAGTGTTAGACAACTAGTGGATAAAGGTTATCAATTATAGTTCATAGAGAAGACATGCATGATTAGAGACAAAGATGGAAAGGTAATTGGAATAGGAAAGAGATCTAGAGGTAATATATTTCAGCTAAATCCTACTAAAATGACATATTTGGTTGCAAAGGTAGATGACAATTAGTTATGACATAAGAGATTTTGTCATATAAACTTTGATAGCATTGTGAAGACTAGTAGTATTTTTGTAGTTAGAGATTTTCCTAAGATTGTAAAGCCTACTAATAGAATTTGCAAGGAATGTGTATTGAAAAAGCATACCAAAACTAATTTTCCCAGCAAGAAGTTTACTACTACAATAAAACTAGAGATTATACATATAGATCTTAGTGGTCATACAAATAAAGGATTCTATGGTGAAACATGTTTAATGATTTTAGTTAATGACTTTTATAGAATGATGTGGGTTGCATTTCTTAAAGAAAAATCTAAGACATTTGATAAGTTTAAGATATTCAAGAATAGATTTGAGAATAAATCAGGCATGAAGATTAAATGTTTAAGATCAAATAGAGGAGGAGAATTTATTTCAAATGAGTTTAATATCTTTTGTGAAGCTAATGGAATCAAAAGATAGTTATCAGCTACAAGAACCCCTAAATAGAATGGCATTGTAGAGAGAAGTAATAGGTCAGTAACAAAAGCAATATGAGCTATGTTAGCTAAAAATGATGTATCAAAAATGTTTTAGAAAGAATTCATGAATACAATAGTCTACACTATGAACAATGTGCAAGTTAGGAAAGACACAAATAAGACCCCTTATGAACTATGGTTTGGTTACTCACCTACAGTTAAGTATTTCAAAATTTTTGGTGGAAAGTGTTATATCAAAAAGGAAGATGATGTTGGTAAGTTTGATGCTAGAAGTGATGAAGTTATATTTCTTGGTTATTCATTGAAAAGAAAGGCTTATAGATGTTATAATATGAGAACTAAGACTATTGTTGAAAGTGCAAATGTAAGAGTTGATGAGAAATTCAAGATACAAGAAAGAATAGTTGACTACAATTTAGATGATGATAATTTTGTTACTAAACCAAGGAATGATGAAGTATTCTTTGAGACTAACAATGATTTGTAGAGTAACGGATAGCTAAGGTAGGAACAAAGCTTAGAACCCTCAATGGAGCTAAGAGTTGAGATAACAACTCCTACATTGGGTAAGAATATGACAAAGAATCATCCATTTGAGTAGATCGTCAAAAGAAGAGATAAATGTGTGATGAAAAGAAGTAGAATCAATGAAGAAATATGTTTGATATCTCAAGTTGAACCAAAAAATGCAAGTGAATCATGTAAAGATGACTATTAGAAGAAAGCTATAAAAGAGGAATTGGATAAAATAGTAAAGAGTGATACATGAGAATTGGTCTCCAAACCAACAAACAAGAATGTGATAGGAACAAAATAGGTATTTAGGAACAAGATGAATGAACAAGGTGAAGGTGTAACAAACAAAGTAAGACTGGTATATAAAGGTTACTCACAACAAGAGGGAATAGACTATGACAAAACCTATGCTTCTGTGGCAAGAATGTAAGTAGTAAGGTTATTCTTAGCATATGGAGCATATAAGAAATTCAAAGTGTATTAGATGGATGTGAAGTCAACATTTCTGAATGAAAAATTTGAAAAAGAGGTATACATAGAATAGCGTGAATGTTGTCCTTTAATATATGACAAATGCATAGTATGCAACTTGAAAAAAATATTGTATCACTTAAAGCAAGCACCCAAAACTTGGTATGTAAGGTTGGAATACCATTTGACAAAGTTTGGATATAGAAAAGATATGGAAGATAGTAATTTGCATTGGAAAGAAATTGATGATGGATTGATGATTTTGATAATATTTTTTGATGATATCATATTTGGAGGAAATGATGATGAAAGTGACAAGTTTGTAAAAAGAATGATGAAGTAATTTGAAATGAGCATGATAAGAGAAATGAGGTATTTTCTAAGATTACAGATTGTCTAAGACAAAGAAGGAATCTTTATTTCCTAGGCTAAGGGTTTGAAAAATCTACTAAGAAGGTTTGGTTTAGAAACATGTAAACCCATTGGAACACCTATGGTAATTAGACACAAGTTATCTATAAAGGATGGGACACCTACTATTGAGTAGAAGAATTACACATCTATGATCAGAGAATTGTAGTATCTGACTTACACAAGGTTGGATATAGTAAATGTAGTTAGAATTGATGCAAGATTTCAAGCTAACCCCAAAGATGCACATTATGTAGTAGTCAAATGTTAGATTGTGGTGACTAATTAGGGAAGTACTGTACAAACTCCATAATTCCTCACCAGATTTTGGGCCAACATGTAATTATTATTTGTAAACCTAAAATGGTAAAAATACTTGTATCAAAGTACTTAGGGCTAGGGTTTATTTCATAGCGGTGATGCAAAAATTGGTTCCTGCGGTAATATTGAGTTGTAAGGGATTATAGATTGTAATTAGGTTCTAATTACTGGATTGCAATAATATCAAACTTACTATTTAGTGGGTGAACTACATTAAATCTTGGTGTCTTGTGTTCTTTTTTGTATGATCTATTATTTTTTGGTATTGGTTATATTTGCATGTAATTGTTATTTTTGTTCGTGGTTTAATCCTAACAAGTGGTATTAGAGTATTATTTTTTATTTAGTTATCTTTTGTTAGAAAGTCTCATGGTTGAGTATGAGTCTCGCGGTTGAGTGGGAGAAATGGTAGATGAGGGTAACCTAAGGGTTGATAGGTTTAATAGGAAAAACTTTTAGTTATGGAAGATGCAAATGGAAGACTATCTTTATCAGAAGGATTTATGAAAGCCGTTGGAAGGAAAAACTAAGAATCAGGGATCTATGTCAAATGACAACTGGGATCTTTTGGACAGAAAGGCACTTCGAAGTATTTGATTATTCCTAGCACCATTGGTGGAATTTAATATTACAAAAGTGAAGACACCATAAGAGTTGATGCAAACCCTAGAAAAACTATATGAAAAGCCCTATGCTTCAAATAAGGTATTTCTCATGAAGCATTTATTTAATATGAAAATTAAAGAAGGTGGATCTATTGCAGATCATTTAAATGAGTTTAATACTATTACTAGTCAATTATCTTCTATGGGTATCAATTTTGATGAAGAAATTAGGGCTCTCTTGATTTTGTATTCTTTGCCTGAAAGCTAGAATGACTTGGTAATGACTGTGGGTAATTATGTTCCTAGATCTAGTACCCTAAAATATGATGATGTGATTGGTGTTATTTTCAGTGAGGAAAATCATAGGAAATCCTCAAGCAGATATACATTAGGAAGTGTTTTGAATGCACAAATTCAAGGTAGAACAAGTAAGAGAGGAAGTAATTTTGGAAATCATGGGAAATCAAGAGGAAAGTCAAAAGGGAGGATGTATCAATTGAGAGGACCGAACAACTGCTAGTACTTTGGAAAACTAGGGCATAAAAAGAAAGATTTTTGGAATCGAAAGAAAAATGAAAGAGATAAACCAAATGGAGACAAGGAGGCAAATGTGGTAAGTAAAAAATTTGAAGAATATTTTGCTTCTACCTTTAGAAAGTGTTGATGATTCATGGGTTTTAGATTTTGGTGCTTTATTTCATGCTACACCTCATAGGGGTTATTTCATTGATTATGTTCAAGGGGATTTTGGACATGTTTATTTTGGGGATAATGAACCCTATCATATTGTTGGAAAGGGAAAAGTTAAGATTAATTTGTAGAATGGAAATCATTGGCTACTACATGAGGTAAAACATGTTCCAAGGCTGAATAGAAATTTAATTTTAGTAGGCAACTCAGTGATGAGGGTTGTGTAGTTACTTTTAATGATAAAAATTGGAAGGTTTCAAAAAGTTCCCTTGTAGTAGCAAAAGGTGTGAAAGTAGGAAACTTATATCATTCTACAGGTCATATTGTTCCTTCTACTTTAATTGTTTCAGGGAAAAATGAATGTTTAGGAATAGTTTCTCAATTTGAGCAGGGAGAATAATAGCTACTATAAATTTTGATACATCACTATGGCACAATAGACTTGGGCACATGAGTGAGAAAGGTATGAAAGTGCTTTATTCAAAGAATGTTTTACAAGGTCTGAAGAGTAAGTTTTGTGAAGACTGGGAAGGAAAACAAAAAAGGAAAAATTAGAGCTTGTGCATACTGAAGTATGGGGACTGGCTCAGGTATCTTCCCTTGGTAGCCCTTATTATTATGTTACATTCATTAATGATGCAACTACTAGAGTATGAGTTTATTTTCTTAGACAAAAATCTGATGTATTTCAAAATTTTAAGAAATGGAAATGCTTGATTAAAAATGAGACTGGTAAGAAATCAAAATGTCTTAGATCTGATAATGATGGTGAGTATTGCAGTCATGAATTTGAAGATTATTGCTACACTAATGGTATTCATAGACATAAAACTATTCCATGGACTCCACAGGAAAATGGAGTGGCTAAATGCATGAACAAGACTACAATGGAGCATGCAAGGAGCATGAGGTTGCATGCTGGGCTGCTCTTATACATATGGGTGAAGGCTATCAATATTATTGTATATTTGATTAATAGAGATCCCTTCACTCTTTTGGGTTGTGGTATTCTAGAGGAAGCATGAAATGGTAAAAAGGTGAGTTATTCTTTTCTCAAAACCTTCGGTTGTGAAGCATTTGCTCACATAGATTCTGAAAATACAACCAAGATGGAAGCTAAGTCAAAGAAATGTATATTTGTTGGATATGACATTAATGAATTTAGTTATAGGCTTTAGAATTTTGAAAATCATAAAATTGTAAGAAGTAGGGATGTCATATTCAATGATAAAGTGTTGTAAAAAGATCTGTTGCAGCAACATGAGAAGAAAGAAGATGATTATGTAGTACTAGATGATACTTCAAAAGATGATGTTCCAAAAATTTCTCATGATGTAAAACAACTGCAACAACAAATACCACATAGACTGGTGAATATTAGACGTTCAACAAGAAAAATTATATCTCCAAAAATATTTTCTCCCTCTTTATATTCAATTTTACTTATTGATGTTGGTGAACCTAAATTTTATGATGAAGCTATGCAGGTGGATACCCAGATTCAGTGGAAGTCTGTAATGAAAGATGAAATGGCCTTTTTGCTAAAGAATAAGACATGGGATTTATGCAAGTTGCCTATAGGTAAAAGACTTTATAGAATAAGTGAGTTTATAGGTTAAAAGAAGAGGATGGAGGTAAGAAAAGATATAAAGCTAGGTTAGTTATAAAAGGATTTTCACAAAGAAAGGGCATTGATTTTGATGAGATATTTTATTTTGTTGTTAAGATGACTTCTATCTGTATTGTTTTAAGTATTGTGGCCATTAAAAATTTCCATTTACAACAGCTTGATGTTAAAACAACCCTCCTTCATGGTGATTTAGATGAAGAGATATATATGGCTCAACCACGAGGATTTGAGGTCAAAGGTAAGGAGAACATAGTGTACAAATTGAAGAAAAGTTTATATGGCTTGAGCAAGCACCTCAGAAATGGTATCTAAAATTTGATAGTTTTATGCATGAGCATGGATACATTATGTGTCGTTCAAATCATTGTGTTTACTTTAAGAGGTTGGATGATGACAGTTACATTATTTTATGTTTATATGTTGATGATATACTTGTAGCTAGGTCTAACATGGATCATATTAAGGGGCTAAAATGTTAGCACATGCATTTGATATGAAGGATTTGGGGGAAGTAAAAAAAATTCTTAGTATGAAGATTTGCAGAGATAGGAAGAACAAAAAATTGATGCTAGCTTAGGCTGTTTATGTTGACAAGTTGTTGCAACGTTTCTATATGGAGAATGCTAAAGATATCAACACACCTTTACCTAATCATTTGAAGTTGACTAAGGAGATGTGTCCCAAGACACAAAAAGAGGAGGATAAGATGTCCAAGGTACTCTATGCTTCAGTTGTAGGAAGCTTGATGTATGCTATGGTATGTACCAGGCCAGATATTGTACATATAGTGGTAGTTTTTAGTAGGTATATAAGTCATCCAAGAGTTGAGCAGTGGAATGCAGTCAAATGGATTCTCAGATATTTGAGAGGAATATCCAATAAGTGTTTACACTTTAGGGTCTCTACTACTACTTTACAGTGCTATATTGACTTAGATTTGGTAGGAAATATTGATACCAGGTGAAGTACTACAAGTTATGACTTTACTATTGGTGGGGCAACCATGAGTTGGGTATCTAGGTTATAGAAGGTTAATGCTTTATCCACAATAGAGGTAGAGAATGTTGCTGCTACAGAGGTAGTTGTTGTCAGAAAGGTTTGCACCCTCATCCAAATTTTTTATCTAAGGACAACCTTGTGAAATATGGAAACAACCTCCAAGCTGTGGGACTTAAACTATGAGGTTGAGTTTTTGGAGAAGGTTGACTTCTTTTACTATCAGGGTGCACCTAACTACTCTTGGAGAGGAAAAGGGAGAAGGAATGCATGAAAAGAAAATCTACCTACTCTAACCTAAGGGGGTGAGGCACCAAAATAGAGTGTTCAAACCAATCTCTGCCCATACATGTGCTATTGAACCGTCATGACACTAAGAGATATACACATCCTGACTTGCTTTAGTCTAACAACAATCACATGCAGATCAAAAAACCCAGATGAATGACACAAGGAAAGAGAAAATTCACTTATATATCATTCATAGGCCAAAAGATATATAGTCATGCAAGATTGCAGATATCCATAGTACACGAATGAGAGGCAAATAGTTCTTGCACTTTACATCAATGGCTGGAGGAGATAAGGAAGAATGTCATATAGTTCAAAGGCAAAGGGAATTTGCACATGAAATTGCAGAGCAATGTTGGGGAAGTTAGAGAAGAGTCAAACAGTATAAAATCTACAAAAAATGCCTTTATAGTTTAGGCATAACTGATATATTTTCTCACTGAAGTTACTCCACGATCACTACCATTAAGTCTTATAGAGAACAATCATGCAGATCTAGGGAAAATCCAACCTTGGCGCAGACCTAAGTACAATGAAATCTGATATTCTATTGAAGCAGGGCCTTGAGAAGATAGAAATGGTGTCATTAAACTATTTTGACTAGGTAGATGGATAGGATCAGAGGTGGTGGAGCATTATCCTTCGTTCACTGAGTTTAGCATTCATCCAAGAGTGGTTGGCATTGATCATAGGGATTAGATCGCATGGAAAAAATTGACTCCCTTCATTTTTGGCTCATGAATCAGTAGGGTCAGCAAGTCAACTAAACCTTGTAACTAAAATAGACCACGTGGGCCAATGATTTTATTTTGTTTTTCCACTCCGTAGAGTCTCCACATGGTTGACCATATCTTTTCAACTAATTGTGCCACCTCTTAGCTTAACTGCGACTATGATGTAACTACTAGCCCCAACTTCACTACCTTAACTGTTAATACCTTATACGAGCTTGCAAGGACACATGTCCTTTAGGTGCTTCCCCACAATGTTTAATCTCCATGCATCTTTATATTGAGGGAAAGCACCGATTGTTGATCGTGGCAAGATCAAAGATTGCGAAAGATCCTTATAATATTGCGCTTACCCCTTCAAAATTTTTGTGCCCACGAAACACTCAGCATACATCTTGGCATCCAACTGGAACCCCTATGGTATATGAAACAAGCCTAGCCCCACAAGGACACACGGAAACAAGGTGCTTGCCCGCATTCCTTAAAATCCTTGCATCTTAATAATGTGGGGAAGCACCAACCCTTGAACTATTTGAATCTGACGACGATAAAAAATATTACGTGACTATATACCTAGTCAGTTGGATGGACCAATGAGATGCCTTCTTCATACTTTGAATCACCTAACAATGGCCATGGAAGATGAGATGTCATTACCCTCTGAGAAAGGTGGGCCCATGACATCACACCGTGCCATGCATCACAAGGGCACATGCCCACATTATTTAATCTCCATGCATCTTTATATTGTTGGAATGCACTAGCCATTGATCCTTGAAGATCTAATAGTGGAAGGTACAACTAAGAACATGTGATGTCATGGTACAGGTGCTACTAGGGTGCTTGCCCACATTATCAAGAAGTCTGACAAAATGAACAATGCAGGAAAGTGGGCACTAATCAAATTGCCAACTCACCCTGCTACCTTGTCCACCCTATCTATGAAGGCTTAAATAAGATAGACCCACCTACCATGTGGCTAAAAAGTGCTTCCTCACATTTTTAGGAAATCTGACAGAACTCAAAATGCAAGAAAGTGAGCGCCAATCAAATTGCCAGCTCAGCCAATAGCTCCCCCTTCTGTAGCCCACAAGAACAACAAGGACCCACCAATCCACATGTCACAAAGAGGCTTCCCCACATTACATAAAGGTAGTGCATTTGGAGAATGCGAGAAAGCACCCACCATGGATCTATGCAAGATTCGACAGTGCGGAAAGTTGTAGGCAAGTGGAAACAAAATAGGAAATACCATAAGTTTTAATTTTTTTTTTTGTATTCTTGGGGCATTAAAATAATATAAAAGTTGGGGTGAGACCAATGGGTGGGCTTGTATTTGAATTCAAATTTTTGGTGGGGGGAAAAAATAGGCAATATTTCTAGTGACTCAGAGGGGATGCTAGTGAGCTATGTGTATGACCAGTGACCTTATGCATCCATTGGGCTATAGATTTGAAAAAATGTGGATCAGTGTATTGCAAAACCCTAACCCTACCTCTGTAGTAGCAAAACACTAAAATTTTATCTCTACAACTCTGCAACCTTAGCAAAACACATGTACTCGTGCACTTCTTGGAAAGCAGAAAACTAACAGAGAGAAAACTACTCTAATATGTACATGAAACTTAAAGCCCTATCAGAAACATGGTTTGAGATAGATCCCATTGACTAGGATAGGAAAAATTTCACCACCAAGCTTGCTTAATTTAAAAGCATTAGCTTGCTTGCAACCGATAATCACATAGGGACCACTCCATAATGCATCAAATTTTGAGTGCCTCCCTAATTTTGCATTGTCTGCATCCCATTTCAAAACCAAATCACCTTCTCTAAAGGTTGTGACCCTAGCCTTCTTGTTAAAGCTCCTTTTCACCTACTGCTGATGTATTTCTAGGATCAAAATGGCTTGATTCCTTTTTTCTTCCAGCTCCATCAGCTCTGCCATTCTTACTATCATGGCATCATCTTTAATTAGCTCTAGCTAATGAGCTAGTTCTAGGGATGGGAATTCTAATGAAATTGAAAGCTTTGCTTCTCTGCCATATACCAACATAAATGGTGAATTCCCTATTGACCTCTTAGGTGTTATTCTGTCAGCCCACAATGCAATCCTCAACTTTTGATGCCAACACCTCTGGTTATCCTCTATAGTTCTTTTCATAATCCTAATCAAATTTTTATTGGATGACTTAGCTAAACCATTGCCTTGGGGATAGTAGTTTGAGGATGTGCTCAAGTAGATATTATGGTCAACTTCCCATGCACAAATTTGAGCTCCTACAAAAGATTTTGCATTATCTAAAATAATGGTTGAAGGGGCACCTAACTAGGTCACAATTCCATCAAGGAACTCAACAACTGAAGATTCTGTGGTATCCTTTAATGCAACTGCCTTTGTCCATTTGGTAAAGTAATTTGTAGCAACTAAAATCCATGTGTGACTAGAACTAGAAGGAGGATTGATAGGGCCTATGAAGTCCAATCCCCATTGAGAAAAAGGCTAGCCCACCTGAATGGGATGAAGAGGAAGAGCTGCAAGATTTTTCTTACCAGAAAAGAAAGCACATTTTTCACATTTCCTCACATACCTATTACAATCATGGAACAAGGATGGCCAATAGTAACCAGCCTTCATGACCTTCATTGCAGTTTTCCTTGCTGAAAAGTGACCACCATCAGGACCATCATGAAGCTCTTTGATCATTCTTTCAGCTTGGTCTATGTCAATGCACCTTAATAGGGCTACATTAAAATCTCTCTTGGAAAGGATACCATCAACTATGACATAAGGGATTGACTATAATCTATATTGTCTCCTTTTAGCTCTATCTAACCCTTGAGGATATCCATTGCCTAATAAGAAATTCTTCATATCATCCATCCAATTCCTTGGGTCATCATTTCTTGCTTGTTGCTCTGTTAGTATCATAGAAACTTCCTCATCTAATTCCTAAGATGATATCATCTATTTACACAACCCCCTCCCTCTTACTAGCTTGGTGATCTAGATGTCAACATCATATTCCATTACTTTAGTAATCCAACCAACTCTCTTCTCACTAATATCTTTGCTCAAAAGGAAATATTTCACACTGGCATGGGGTAATAACAAATGAACTTTATTATAAGATAGGAGGTGTCTAAATTTCTGTAAAGCTCTTATGACTATAGGGGTTTGCTTCTCTACATAGCTATATTTGTCTTCATACTCTTTAAGCCCTTCACTAAAGAAGGCTATGGGCTGCTCTTCATCTTTATCATTTGTTTGAGTCAAGATAGCAGAAATGCTTGACTCACCACCTAGGGTATAAAGGATGAAATCCTTTTCAAAATTTGGATTAATGAGAGTAGGGGCTGAGGCTATGGCTACCTTGATCACTTCAAAACTTTCATTCCCTTCCTTGGTCCATGCAAAAACCATACTTTTCTTGAGCATAGCTATAAGGGGTTTTACCATGGTAGCAAGATTAGGGATAAATCTTCTCAAAAAATTTATCCTACCAAGGAATCTTTGCAACCCTTTCTTATGTTTAGGAAGAGGGAGACCAAGTATTGCTTTTTTTCTTTCTAGATCAATGGTTAAACCATCCTCATATACAATCTATCCTAATAATTTTCCTTGATTGGTAGCAAAGATACACTTGCTCAAGTTAAGGGATATCCCAAACTCTCTACACCTTGAGAACACCTATCTTAAATGATCAAAATGATATTCTACACTCTTTGGATATACTGTGATATCATCAAGGTAAACTAATACAAACTTTTCAATCATGTTTTTGAAGGCCATCTCCATTGCCTTCTAAAATGTAGTCTTGTAGTGAATGTAGTCTTGTACCTATTAGAGTCTTTGACCAACACTTGATTGTCGCCAAAAAATCCATCAAGAAATGAAAACCTCTTTGAACACTGACCTTGGACAAAATCTGCTCCATGAAAAGGAGAGGATGGTGATCTTTAAGGGAAGCTTGGTTAAGGTCCCTAAAATCCAAACACAATCTAATTTCTCAATTCTTCTTCCTAACAAGGACAAGGTTTTCTACCTATGATGAGTTCTTGATGGGGAAAATTATATTGGCCTCAATCAATTTGGATAGCTCTTTTCTTATTAAGTGTTCAATTTTGGGATTCACTGGCCTCTATTTTTGTCTTACCAGTTTGACACTATCAATTAAATCTATGGTATGTTGAAACAACCTTGGGTCAAAACCCTTTAAATCATCATATGTCCAAGAAAATATATCCTTAAATTCTTGACATAGATTAATAAAACTTTCTTGCTCAATCTCAGAACATACCTTCCCCAAGTTTAAGGATTTTTCATTAGCAACCATGACTAGGGTGTGATCATCTTCGTCAGTAGCTAAGTTCATGATTTTGCCTTTTACTTGGTCATCAAGATTAAAAACACTCTCCAAGGTAATGAGACCCTTAGGAAATTTGTTGGAACTAAGATTAATGATTTGATCAACATATTGATCTTGTAGTCTCGATTGGTTTCTATCTAAAAATTCTACTTCATTCTACAAGAAGTTTACAATTTGTTCATCAGATTCAAACACTTACCAATGGATATTTTTGTCAGGGATGGTAGGCCTTACTACCATCCTAATTTGTTGCTTCTTCTTCTCCCCAAGATTCCTTGGCACATAATGAGATGCACCTATTGCTGCAAGCCTATCAGCATGTCTATTTTATTTTCTAGGGATGCTTTGAATATTAAAGGCATTGAAACCATCAAGCAAATCCCATATCCTATGTTTATAAGACTTGAGCAAACTATTCTTGGTGATATTTAGATTTCTCACTTGATTAACCACCAACTCACTATCTCCATATACGCTTAAGGCTTGAATTCATCTTTTTTGAGCAAGTAGGAGACCTTGAATCAAAGATTCATACTCAGCCACATTATTAGTGCAACTAAACTGGAGCCTAAAGGAGAAGTAGTACCTTACTTGTGCAGGAGAAGTAGTACCTTACTTCTTGTGCAGGAGAAGTAGTACCTTACTTGTGCAAGAGAAGTAGCCACATTATTAGTGCAACTGAACTAGAGCCTAAAGGAGAAGTAGTACCTTACTTGTGTAGGAGAAATCAACATCATGCCAGCCCTTGATCCATTCTTATTTCTTGAGCCATCAAAGTACATACTCCATACCCCACTCATATCTTCTTTTGTCTCCACAAGATTGGGAACTAGGGCATCCTTCTCTAATATACAATATGTACTGAGGCCTGTCTCAAGGGTTTCTGAGATAGGATCAAATTGATACACATTATCCCATTCAATTGATACTCATTAGCCCATTCATCTAAGAGAAAATTAGATATCTTAGCTAGGGAAGTAGTAGGCTCATTCATTATGTCATTTTCATCCATTTCTAGGATAGTGCAATTCATGTATGATGTAGGGCTAGAGGCTCTACTTTGATCGAAGCTTTGGCCCCATATCTTGTCCTAAAAGACATATATGACCAATCAGAAGATATGTAACCACCTATTTGAGCAGTGAAGTCTCTTGACAGATAGATGGAAAAATGTGGCTTGACTTCAGCAATGGATATATCTTGAGTTATTGTATAACCAGGGCATGCATGTAGGGCCATTTCCACATTCCTAAGGATCCCTACAGTCTTGATAGTACTACCATCCAACTATAACACATCCCTAATAATGGGCTCATATTTCATTCCCAAAGCATCAACAACACACCTAGGCATCACTGAACTACTAGCTCCTGAATCAATCATGCAATTGTGGACTAGTTTATCCCCTATAATTAAAGAAACATAGAATGGAGGGGGTCTAACCTTTTTATTTATTTCTTTCTCCCTTGATGGCTATACTAAGTTTGTGGCAGTTTCCATGCTGGGTGGTCAATCCTTTGGTTCAATACTTTCCAATTCTTGTTGCAGCAACCTCTTTTGCATGGGTAAAGTAGCAACAACATCCCACATGGAAATATTCACATTTTCCTTCTTCATTTGTTCTACCACACTGAATGGTTTAGTAGCTTCTTTATTAGGAGCCTTGGGAGCTACACTTGTAGGAGGTTGAGATGGGGCAACGTGAGGATCACTTACATCCTTTCTACCATTATTCTGCCTTTGCTGTTGAAAGGTATTTGATTGGTCATTTACTACTTTCTCATGAGGTATTGCATTTGAAGTTGAGGCATGATTGGGAGGGGAAGGGGTAGCATCTTCAATAGCTCTTCTTTTGCTCCTAGTGTTGTGAGCAATGGAATCCTGGTTTATATTACAATGTTCCTCCACCTGATGATTCATAAAAGAGAAATCACCTTGTCCTTGCATATATGAGGCCTCTTTAAATTGGTCCTCCTTGTATGATTGTCCTGCTACAAGCTCTTGGATGGTCAAAACCAAGTAATATTTAGCCTTCTGACACATGCAATGAGCATAGGAGTAGTTACAGGAGGGGCAAAAATCCTAATCTTGGGCCATGTTGTTTTGAGGGACTATGGCCCTACTTTGGTTTACATTTGAGGTTAAAGCGTGGCTATTCTACCTATTCTGATCAAAAGAATTGTTCCCATAATTTTGATTTGGAGACCTACCACTATTCAAAGTTTGATGTTGCAATTGGTGAGCCTTACTACCTTGAGCTTGTTGTCTCTCTAAAGTCACCACCTTGTTGCTCACTTTCTGCATCAGAGAGAAGCTATCCTCCAACTTCTTCTTTTGACCCTGTAATCTTTTATCTATGTTCTCTACGTTCAACATCATATATTGCATCATTCCCTTGATTTCATCTATTCCATTTGAAGGTGTGGAATCTTGAGGGACTAAAGCAAGGGATCGTGATGTGGAAGTTGTGGGGAGAGGAGCCATTGCTAGTTGGTGATTTGGAATATCAAGAAAGAAAGGCATGGGAGGCCTTGGAGCTAGCTTACCTCCTTGTATTAGGATATTTTTTGACTTTATTGCTATGTCATAAGCATTAGGCAAGGTATCTCCTCCCATAGTTTGGATTGTAGTGGCAATCTCACTGTTAAAGGCTTTTAGGTAATGCAAGAAGGCATTACCAAGGGTAGGTTTTACTGAAGTAGGTATTCTATCCCATGTCTTTTGAAATCTATAGTTGAAATCAGTCATACATTCATGGGGGGCTCTTTTTATAGTAGTCAACTATTCTAAAAGTGACAAATGGTCAATTTTGTCCTCAAAATGCTTAAATAGTCCTGCTCCTAATCCATCCCAATCTATTATAGAACCATAAGCCAAACCTCTATATCATTGTAATGCTTTTCCTTTCAAAGATGAGGCTAGAAGCCTAACTGCAACATCATCCTCTGTAATACCATGGATATTGGAGACATTTGCAACTTCTTGAATGTGTTCTAAGGGAGAGATAGAAGTTTCACCAGTAAACTCTAGTATAATTTTGAGTGTAGGTATTGGTATGTCATGTCTTTGGGCCAATAAAAGAGGACTTCCACCATTAAAGGTGGCAAAAGTATGGGCTCTAGGCTGTGCCATATAGACAAGTGATTTATTGATATGTGCTAATGGTAATCTAGGCTAAGATCTAACAGTAGGAGGAGTAGAGATAGATCTTGCAGGTGTATTTGTTGCTATTGCACTCCTAACTGGTGATAAAGATACTCTAATCCTCCTTCCTCTAGGATTCAAAAATGAAAGCTCTTGGTATTGAAATTTACCTCTAGAAGATGCCCTTGTTTCAACTTTAGGCATGAATTACTGCAACTTTGGTTTGGAACCAGATGTATTTGAAGCTTAGAGTCGCCAAGTACTTGAAGAATGAGCTTCTTGAAGGCTTGAACACTGAAGCTAGTACTATCTCCTCGACATTAATCTCAAGATCTTCCTTTTGACACCTTAGACTTGAAATTTTCTAAATATGGTCCCACCGAGCATGTCAAAAACTGTTGTCACAAAGGTTTGCACCCTCGTCCAAATTTTTTACCTAAGGACAACCTTGTGAAACATGGAAACAACCTCCAAGCTATGGGACTTGAATTGTGAGGTTGAGTCTCTAGAGAAGGCTGACTTCCTTTACTATCAGGGTGCACCTAACTACTATTGGAGAGGAAAAGGGAGAAGGAATGCATGAAAATAAAATATACCTACTCTAACCTAAGGGGGTGATGCACCAAAATAGAGTGTTCAAACCAATCTCTACCCATACATGTGCTATTGAACCATCATGACACCAAGAGATATACACATCTAGACTTTCTTTAATCTAACAACAATCACATGTAGATCAGAAAACTCAGATGAATGACACAAGGAAAGAGAGGATTCACTTATATATCATTCATAGGCCAAAAGAGATACAGTCATTGAAGATTGCAGATATCCACAACACACCAATGAGAGGAAAATAGTTCTTGCACTTTACATCAATGGCTGGAGAAGATAAGGTAGAATTTCATACAGTTCAAAGGCAAATGGAATTTACACATGAAATTGTAGAGCAATATCAGGGATGTTAGAGAAGAATCAATCGGTACAAAATCTAGAAAAGTTACCTTTATAGTTCAGGCATAACTGAGATATTTTCTCACTGAAGTTACTCCACAACCACTACCATTAAGTCTTATAGAGAATAATCATGCAGATCTAGGGAAAATCCAACCTTGGCATAGACCTAAGTATAATATAATCTGATATTCTATTGAAACAGGGCCCTGAGAAGACAAAAATGATGCCATTAAACTATTCTGACTAGGTAGATGGATAAGATCAGAGGTGGTGGAGCATTCTCCTTTGTTCACTGAGTTCAACATTCATCCAAGAGTGATTGGCATTGATCACAGGGATCAGATCATTCAAGAAAATTTGACTCCCTTTATTTTTGGCTCATGAATCAGTAGGGTCAGCAAGTCAACTAAACCCTACAACCAGAATAGACCACATGGGCCAATGATTTTATTTTGTTTTACCACTCTGCAGAGTCTCCACATGGTTGACCATATCTTTTCAACTAACTACGCCACCTCTTAGCTTAACCGCGGCTGCGATGTAACTACCAGCCCCAATTGTGTTACCTTAACTGTTAATACCTTGGTTGAGCTTGCAAGGACATGTTTCCTTTAGGTGTTTCCCCACAATGTTTAATCTCCATGCATCTTTATATTGTGGAAAAGCATTGATCATTGATCTCCGCAAGATCAATGATTGCGAAAGATCCTTATAATATTGCACTTTCCCCTTTGAAATTTTTGGGCCCACAAAACACTCAGCATACACCTTGACATCCAATTGTCACCACCCTACAGTATATGAAACAAGCCTAGCCCCATAAGGACACACGGCAACAAGGTGCTTACTCACATTCCTTAAAATCCTTGCATCTTCATAATGCGGGGAAGTGCCAACCCTTGAACTATTTGAATCTGACGACAATAAAAAATCTTATGTGGCCATATACCTAGTTAGCTGGATGGACCAATGAGATGCCTTCTTCATACTCTGACTCACTTGACAACGGCCACGAAAGATGATCTATCATTACCCTCTCAGAAAGGTGAGGCCATGACATCACACTGTACCATGCATTGTAAGGGCACATACTCGCATTGTTTAATCTCCAAGCATCTTTATATTGTAGGAATGCACCAACCATTGATCTTTAAAGATCTGACGATGGAAGGTACAATTGGGAACATGTGATGTCATGGGATAGGTGCCACCAAGGCACTTGCCTACATTTTCAGGAAGTTTGACAAAACGAACAATGCGAGAAAGTGGGTACCAATCAAATTGCCAACTCACCCTGCTACCTTGTCCACCTTTTCTGCAATGGCATAAAGAAGATGGACCCATCTTCCACATGGGCAAAAAGTGCTTCCCTGCATTGTCAAGAAATTTGACTGAACTCAGAATATAGGAAAGTGGGCACTAATCAAATCACCAACTTAGCCAATAGCTCCCCCTTCTGTGGCCCACAAGAACAACGAGGGCCCACTGATCCACGTGTTGCAAAAGGGCTTCCTTGCATTACATAAAGGTAGTGCATTTGGAGAATGTGAGAAAGTGCCCACTGTGGATCTATGCAAGATTTGATAGTGCAAAAAGTTACTAGCAAGTGGAAACAAAATAGGAAATACCATAAGTTAATTTTTTTTTTTTTCCATATTCTCGAGGCATCAAAATAATATAAAATTTGGGGGGAGACCATTGGGTAGGCTTGCATTTGAATTAAAATTTTGGTGGGGGGGGGGGGGGGGGGGGGGGGGGGGTGGGGAATAGGCAACAATAGCCAAGGAGATGATATGGCTATAGTTCTTCTTGGAAGAATTGGGACACCCTCAAAAGGATAATTATTTTTTTATAGATAGTCAGAGTGCCATTCATCTTGCAAAAAATCTAGCTCTACATTCAAAGACTAAACACATACAATTGTGATACCATTTCATTCAGTTTTTTTTGGAGGATGGAGAGTTAAAGTTGGACAAGATACATAAAAATGATAATCTAGTAGATATGTTTACAAAGGTAGTAACAAGGGAGAAGCTGAACCCCTCTTTAGCTTCGGTTGGTCTTCTAGACTGAATATGAATAAAAGAAAAATAGAGACCAGACTGATTTGATCCAGTGGGAGTCTCATGGAGTGGTGGCATAGCTATAGGATTAGTCCCCAAGTGAGAGATTGTTGTTTAGGGTGGAGCCTGATTAGTCCCCAAGTGGGAGATTGTTAGATTGTGGTGAGTAGTTAGGGAAGTACTATACATACTCAATAATTATTAATTGTAACCCTAAAGTGGTAAAGATACTTGTATAAAAGGGCTTAGGGATAGGGATTATTTCATAGTGGTGATGTAAAAATTGGTTCTTGCGGTGGTATTGAGTTGTAAGGGATTACAAATTATAATCAGGTTGTAATTACTAAATTATTATAATATCAAACTTATAGTTTGGTGGACATAGCCCAAGGATTGGATGAACCATATGAAATCTTGGTGTTGTGTGTTCTTTTCAGTGTGATCTATTATTTTCTAATATTGGTTATATTTGCATGTAATTGTTATTTCTGTTCGTGGTTTAATCATAACATCAAAAGGATATTTATATATTTGAAAGGAATACCAAAGTTTAGATTGTGTTATGATAGATCTAATGATTTCACTCTATATGCTTATACTAATGCCAATTGAGCAGGCAATGTGGATGATAGAAATAGCACCAATGGTGGAGTCTTCTTTCAAAGGAAGATCAATTTCTTGGCTAAGCAAAAAGTAGGATTGCACCTCACAAAGTACAACACAAGTAGAATATGTTCCATTAGAAAACAATTGTAATCAAGCTGTTTGGATGAAGAAAATCCTAAAGGATATAAGGATAGGATTTAGTGAACCTATTTTCATACATTATGATAACACAAGAACAGTAAATATGTCTAAGAATCTAGTGTTGCATTCTAAGACTAAGCACATTTCTATCAAGTATCACATGTTGAGAGAGAAAGTTGCAGAAAAAGAAATTAGATTGGAGTATATAAGAACCAAAGAGTAGATTGTAGATATTTTCACTAAGCCTCTTTACAAAAAGACTTTTGAGTATTTGCAAGGTATATTAGGGGTTATGCCCCTTCCTACATTAGAGTCAATGATGCAAGAGTGCATCAGTCCAGTGTAAAAGAGCACTATTACTTGTTTGGATTGAATGCTAATGCTTCTTGTATCGAGGAGTATCTATGATGGACAGAGTCATCTATAACTCTTGTTGGATGTTGTTTTAATAGTGACTTTGGACACTTGAGTAGGTTTGAGGTAGTTGTTACAAAGAATTATTGTTGCTGAAAAGGAGAAGTACAGACTGAAAAATAATTTGGCAAAAGAAAAATAGTTGGGAAGAATTACAATAGGAGAAGTACAGATAATAGTTTGGCAGAAGTAACAATTTGTGAGAAGTACATCATGTAAGAATGATTGATGAAGAGGATTTGAAAAGAAAGATTAACAGTCTTCTATAGTTTGTATTTTTTGAACTAGATGTTTTTCATCTATGTTGCCATCAATGCCAAAGGGAGAGATTATTGGAAATATGAATGATGATGATATTCCTATAAGGGAGTATTATAGAAACATGATTAGATCATTATCATGATGATATGTTACATTCATGATTGTGTTTTTCACTAATATCAATATAAAATTTTTATGTAGTATCTAAGAGAAGAACAATGAAAAGATCAAGTTGGTACATATAGATAGTTGAGTACTTTCAGTAAGTGAGGTTAAAGGGAGATACTGCTAAGTGTCTAGTATATGTAGCTAACCTCAGAAGTAGAAGATATTAAGTCTAGAAGAAGTTATGTAGGTTTTAGTGAAGACTATTCTGAGATAGAGTTTATAGAGGCATGTTCTGGTAAACTTGTTATATCTCTTAGTAGATTTGTTATTATGAGAAGTTGAAGATAAATATTTGAAGAAGACATTATGGAGATGACATAGCTAAGCTTTCTCTTCATAATATTACATGTATAGAAATTTATTCAAGTTATAAGGTGAAATATTAATATTATTGCTAAGTGTAATGTGTTCTTAATGTGGTCCAATAATAATTGATTGAGAAGGTATAATATCCAACTCAAGGAATTATTTTCTAGATTTAGTATAAAAGAAGGACATTTTCATTTATCATGTATGGATGGAAGTGAATGATTGTAAGTAGCATGAAGAGCGTAATGTGAAGATAAGAAGAGCAGAGTGAACGTGAAGAAAAATTCATTCTGAGGTTTTTATTATATGATCCAAAGTTTGATTCATGGATATGAGTTTCATGACCTAGTCTACAAGGTCTGATAGTGATTAGTCTAGTTGACAAGACAATGGATAGAAGTTAAAGTACAATATAGACATTGATTCTACAAGGAATAGTTAAGAGATCCATTGGACAGTGAGCTCAGTGGTCTTGCTCTAGAAGCTATTTGGACAATGGGTCCTTCTATCTTCTACAAATCCTAACAAAGTTGGAATCTTCTAAAAAGGATTCAAAGTCTCCTAATAGGGACTCATATATAGTAAATGTACTTCTAACTATTGGCATTGTGTTATATTTTTCATTAGTTTTATTCAACTTTGTATAATTACTGAGCTCATCACTAGTCTATAGTTTATACCAAGCATTCAGTGGTTGCCAAGTAAGTTCATCAGTTAAGCAGTTCATGTCGAGCATTCTAGAAGCTACCGAGTGAATTTAGATAATGAGTAGTTCAACAATTATCACCAAGCAGTTAGTGGTCATTGAGCTTCACAGTGTCTACCGAGTCATTAGTTTGTGTGATGAAAAGCTAGTGTCTACCAAGTATAGATGTGTAGTGTTTACTGAGTAAAAGAAATGTAAAAAATGGATTCAGTATCTACCTAGTGACACTATATCTATCGAGTCTCCAATGGTTATTGAGTGTGAAGCTACATTGTGTGATTAGTATGGACCAAGCCTCTACTTTTACTAAGTGCTGACAATGCCGAATAATGCAGTAGACACCAAATATTAGAAGTTCACCATGTCAGCTTATAGAATCCAAGTTTCTACTATTTGGCTGACTTAGTAAAATTATGTTCACTTGTGTTTTAGCTGACCTTGTATTTGTAAATATTAGAATGGCATATATGTAATGTATTGTATCATTTGCAACATATGAATGAGCATATGGATGGATGGATGGATATGTAATGTTTTGAGAAGAGTGAATGCAAATCAGCAGTAGAGCAAAGTATTCAGCAAGGTCTACAAGGAGTAGTAAAGTTATATCAATCATAAGAGGTGATCTGTACTTCAAGGATCTAATCAACAATCAAGATATAAGTTAGATCCACTATTTCATTCTAATAGGTGAATCAATTTTTTAAATCCTTTAATAGGGTAAACTTAACAGTCTTTCTCTAAATCTCTTAACAAAGTGCATACCTCATTGTATGTTTGTAAAACCTCTAACAAGGTAGATCTAGTAGTCCAAATTTCTCTTAATAGGGAAGATCATCATAAGTGGTCAATGTAAGCCTTAATAGGCCAACTTTATACTGCAGTACTAAGGTTTTGTGGGTATCATCCCCACCCCAGTTTTAATTTCTATTTGGAAGGTTTTTGGGTCACCAAATTCTGTGTTCATGTGTCATGAATGTTTATCTTTCAGTTTCTTATGCATGTAGTATAGTAGAACAATTAATGGTGAATGATTTACATTGTTAAGTCTTGAATTTATGAAAGTTTTTGAGGTTACTGATTCACCCCTCCCCTCTTACTAACCTAGCTAGTCTTGATTATTTTCAATAATTGGTATCAAAGCTTTGTGGTTCTCAGGATAAAGTTTGACAACTTGAGCAAAGATCAAGGACAATGGAGATATTTAGACTTGACAAAGTAATTGACAATGAGAAGCTAGATCTAGAAATGGCCATAGCTCAATTCAAAGAAGCAAAAGTGAATATTTATCAATCTCTAAAAAGAAGGAAGGAACTTGCAAAAAAAATGAATGACCACCAGTATGTTGAAGAAAAGATTGAAATTTTTTTCCCCTCTAGTAGTTCAGATGAAGCAAATGAGGCAATCAAAGAACTCATAGAAAAGAATGGCTCTCTATAAGAAGAGGTAAGAAAATTGAAAAGAGAACAAGAAATTCAGTCAATAAGAATGTGTGAAATCTTGGAATAAAGGAATAAGGAAAGTGAAGACTTAGAGGCAAGGAACAATGCAAATCAAAATCAATCCCTTCAACAAGAAACTCTTATCAATCAGCTCTCCAATGCAAATGAGGAAATCATGAGTCCAAGATCTGAAAATGAAAGCTTAAGGAATGATTTAATCACTAAAAAACAAATCAATGAAAGATTGAAAATTGATCTAATTTCTAAAAAGAAACTCAGTAAAAGGATAAGGAAATCTCAAGTAGACATGGATCAATTGAATCAACAAAGTGAGCAAAATCTTTATAAGAAAAAAGGTAAAGCAGAACTTGGATACAAAGAAGAAGGTGAATCTTCTAAACAAGGTGCCCAAAGGAATCAAAGACCTACTTGCAATCACTGTGGTAAGTTAAATGATACATCAAAAAAATGTTGGAGCAATGAAAATGAAAAATTCAATAGAAAATGTTAAAATTGTAGTCAACATGGTCATACAGGTAATGAATGCAAGGAGAAACCAAAATTTGAAGGTAAATGTTTTAAAGTCATTTGAATGCAGATCTAAACCATTCAATCTAGCTGAACAACTTGTAAAGACAATATTTGGTTGGGACTACAATACTTGGTGAAAATGTCATTATTGTGGAGAATATGGACACATTGGCATAAATTGTGCAAGGCATCACTTGAGGAAGAAGGATACTACCATAAGATGTTATATATGCATTGAACTTGGTGACATAGCTAAGAATTGCATGACTATAGGAAAGGTTGAAGATAAAAAGAAAGCTAAAGTTGATAACATCAAAAAGAAGATGAGACAACAGTGGATTCCCAAATCTACCAAGCAAGGTAGTTCAAATAATGGCCATGTCACTCAAGAAATGGGTGACTCCACCATTTCCATTTAAGCTCTTAAGGAAGAACTGGAACTGTATCTTCAAGTCATATCTTGAGTAGTTCCAATGAAAGGAAGAGAAAGATCCAAATCAGTATTTTAGATATAGAGGGATCACATAAAATCAAGTCATATCGAGCAAGGTTGGTCTTAGACTCAACTGAGCTAGGTCAGGAGTAATAAAGTTTTTTTCAATTACCGAGTTACAAGCTTCTACCGAGCATAGTGAGTGGATGATAGTCTATCACACACTACACCATTATGCTACCAAGCATTAATGGGGAATTTTTATCAAAAAGGGTAGAATTCAACTTCATTTTTCACCACAACTTTAGAATACCCAAAGCAGAGTGATTTCTAGGTGCATCCAAGCAATCTTGAGTGAATTTGCAATGAAGATTTGTTCAAATTTTTTTCCCATTTGCTGAACAACGATGGCATCTAGAAGTAATAGTAGGAGCAAGGCAAAAAGAGGTTATGAGATGTTGCTAATAGGTGTGGAAGTGGAAAGCACCCAATTTCAAGATAATACCAGTAGTTACAGAGTCACTAGATCCAAATGTAGCTCAATCTCAAATTCCTCCAAAGGTACTCCTAATTAACGATATTCACACTCATTTTAAGTGTTCTATGCAAGAGATTGGAACCCTAGAGATAGATAGTGCTCTAGGAGAAATGTGTGTTGATAGTTCTTTAAAACCCACGCATAAGCATTTAGAGGCAAAAGGGTTAACTCACATTCTGCATATGTTGAGGAATTTTCAAATTAAGTGGATTAGGTATATTCTCAATCATGTGCATAATGGTTAGTTGTGGTTAGAACAACTAGTGTTGATCATGAACAAAATGATACATAAGATTACTAGTCTTCCTATGCTAAGAAAGGCCAAAACTACCAAAACCCTAGGTCTGGATGAACTTCAAAAGAAAACCCTAGCTGAGTGGGATGATAGAGGTCTAAAGATTAGAAGAGTATTTGATGTAGAATTAAGGTTTGGTATTCACGTCATTACTCACAAGATTTATAGCTCCAATCATTTGAATAGTGTGTTGTGTGAGGCAGTTGATTTGATATATAAGGTTGTAAAGAAAAATCTAGAATTTGATCTGTCAAAGTTATTGTTGAAGTAGCTGAAAAAGAATATGGACATTATCAGGACATCAAAGAACAACCCCTGTAAATTTGGTTTTTTTTAACATGTCTTTTCTTTTATGTTCAAAATTTTTTCCCATCAAAAGGTTCAGTTGTATGGAGGAAAGATACCCCAATTTTGTATCAGATTAATGATTTCATTATAGAAATGGGTGTAACTTTTGATAGTATTATGGATAATTACTTTGAATTTTTCATGGAGAAGATGAACAATAGGTTCATGATTCCTCCCAAGCTAGTGAAATATTATAAATATGATGTATGTTTTATGGTTGATCGTGATAGAGTGCATATCCAGGCAATCAAGCCTAGAATTGCATGGGTGAAACCTCTTCCATATGAGGTTAACATTGATGAAACAAAGGACATTATCGAAGCCCTACTAAATGAGCCAGTAGATCCAAAGCTACCTGTCTTTGAAACATATGATGAGTCAAAGACTAGAATTGATCTTGAAATCAAGCTACCCCAAGCTATAAGAAAAGGTAAGAGGAAGGTAGCCAAGTTGAAAATTGCAAGTGCCCCTCTCATGCTTACTGAGGGTAAAGGTGAAGATATTGAAGAATCTAAAGAAGAAGAAGAGTAGTAATCTAAGAAGGAGGAAGAGCCCGTGAAAAAGAAGGGCATGCTAATTTTTACCAAGCCACCCAAAGCCTCCACAGCTATATTTACAAGGAGATAAAAAAGGAAAGGTGGTAGTGAAGTATTGAGTAAGCCCCCACTTACCTTCCAAGAAAGGTTGAAATAGATGGAAGAAGCTGTAGGCATCACAAAATTCAAGAAATTAAAGTTTGAAACTAGAACTAATGCTAAGAAGATGAAAATTGAGGAGCTAGTACTCAATAAAATGGAAATATGGAAATATTCCCTCGATCAGATTGCCCCTCAAATTTCAAATGAATTATTGGAAAGATTGCAACCAAGGTGGGAATCGGTTGTACAAACAACAAAAGATATATATGAGCAATCTTTGAAAAAGTTATTGCCTAATCTTATAGATGTAGAAGCTAAGGTAGCAATGAAAAAGAATGAAGGTAAAATGATGATTAGATTTCATACATGTTTGATTTTAATCAGAGACATTGAGTATGTGGTTAGAGATGCTACAAACATGTGGAAAAAAATCTATCATCTGCACAAGCCTAGTGAAGATCCAATAGAAATGAACGATGATGATGATGACAGTGACAATGATGAAGAAGATAACACTCCATGTGTCACTTTTGATGTTGAAGACTATCAAGCATTAAAGAATGATGATGAAGACAAAGAGGAAAAAGTTGACGAGGAAGACAAGGAAGGAGATGAAGAGAATGATCCAATGAGAATAGCAACACAAGTTATAGCCTCCCTTCTTCACTCTCCACCAAAGACCGCTACATCATTAGGGGATATAGCTTTAGCAAATGTGATAGCAACTACAATAGACACGTCATCTATTTAGTCAGTATTTTCTACCTCTTAGCTCTAGGTATCAATAATGGAAGTGTCTACCACTTCATCTACCGAGCTGCAACCATCCTCTTTATTAGCTCCTAAGTCAACAACATCAATAGCATCCAGTTCTACAATTGTGTCAATTTTTTTTGCAGCATGTACAGTAATTTCATCATCATGTTCTATAGTTTTGACTACTTCAGCTTTGTTAGCACCAATTTTTGTTCTAATAAGTTCTTCTATTGTAAGTACTCTAGTTTGTGCTCTACATATTGTTACTTCAATTTTGGATAGCACATTAGTTTTGGATTTAGTTAGCACTTCTCTCAGTTTTCCTTCAGTTGGTCCTATTCAAGTTTTTATTGCAAGTCTAGCTATCTCTACAATTTTTTCTATTTCTAAGTCCAAGGCATTAATTTCATAAGTAGAACCAAAGAAATCTCTAAAAATTATACTTACTGGTAAAGAAATTGATGATAATATTGATTTGGACAAAGACATTTTAATTCCCAAGTTAGATTTGGATACTGGTACAGTTGAGGAAATGAGACTAGTTAGTCAGCTTTTGGAACAGAAGGCAAGGCAGAAAAAACTTAGAGCAGAAAGAGATAGAGAGTTTAGAATAATTGAGAATGCAAAGAATATAGTAATAGAGGCTATAGGTGTTGATGTGGATTCATCTCAACACATTTTTCTATATTTGGAAGAAGCAAACAATAAGTTCAATGAGGATACTTCTAGTCAAGATAAGTTAGTTGAAACTTAACATGGAAGATCATCAAAAGTGGTCAATGTAAGCCTTAATAGGCCAACTTTATATTGCAGTAGTGAAGTTTTGTGGGTATCATCCCCACCCCAGTTTTACTTTTTATTTGGAAGGTTTCTGGGTCACCAAATTTTATGTTCATGTGTCATGAATGTTTATCTTTTAGTTTCTTATGCATGTAGTAAAGTAGATCAATTAATGGTGAATGATTTACATTATTAAGTGCTAAATTTATGAAAGTATTTGAGGTTACTAATTCAACCCTCCCCTCTTAGTAACCTAGCTAGTCTTGATTATTTCTAACACTAACATGGTCCATCCCCTAATAAGAAATATTTATATTAGTACATCATCTTGTGGGCATTATTCCCATTGGGGTTTTCCCTCTAATCAAGGGTTTTCCTAGTTAACATATCTAGTGTAATTGTCTATATGCATCTTGTTATGATCACTATTTACTTTGGTTGAATAGTTAAGATTATTTAAGGTGGATAAATGTTTTAATTATTGGATAACTAATTCACCCCCTCCCCCTATTAGTTATCTTGGTTGGTGGACTATTATTTCTAACAAGAGGGTAGTTAGGTGTTTACGTCAGCAAGTGCAAAAGTCTTAGTATTGCATGTGTGAAGTTTTGTATAGACTGTGAGTTGATGGTTCTATTGCAATTGTAATTAATTAATTATCTTATTTTAATTAATTTGGAAAGCCTCAAGGTGGACTCAAGGAATTATTATGATGTGGTATAAAGGAAAGATATTTTCCTTGATTGGAGAGTGTGGTTTTCATGTATCTATTGATGTAAGTAGTGTGAAGTGGGAAAATGAACATAGTGCTTATTGAATGCATGTAAGTGATCTAAGGGATTATTGGATACATAGTTTATGATCTGGTTACAAGATCTGAAGGACCAAAAGTTTGAGTGAAAGGATAGACATAAAGGAAGGGAGTACAAATCAATTCTATTATTGTGCATGGAATAATACATAGATCATTTGAATAGTGGGTGCACTAATCTTTCCCTTGAAGCTATTTGGGCAGTTGTTACAAGTTGCCTTCCATAACTCCTAATAAGGTTGGCAAAACTCATAATAGGGTTGAAATCTCGTAAAAAGAACTCATATGTACTAAATTTTTTAATAGACTCCTAATAGGGTTTATCCTCTAACAAGGAATATTTATATTAGTACATCATCTTGTAAGTATCATCCCCACTAGGGTTTTCCCTCTAATCAAGGGTTTCTCTAGTTAACATATCTAGTGTTATTGTGTATGAGTATCTTGTTGTGGTTTCAATTTATATTACTCATATGGTTAAAGATTGTTTAAAGTTGTTATTTGTGATATTAGTTGGATAACTGGTTCACCCCTCCCCTCTTAGTTTAATCAGTGGACTATATATTCCAACAAATAAGAGAATAGATTAGAATATGTGAGTACTAAATATCAAATTGCATATATCTTTATGAAGCCCTTACCTAAAGATACATTTGAGTACTCGAGAGGTATGCTTGGGGTTATGCACCTGCCTACGTCTGATTAGATGATGCAGAGATTGAACCAATCTAGTGGTACATAACACTATTATTAGAATGGATTGAATGTTGGTGCTTCTTGTACGGGGGAGTATCTAAGATGAGTTGAGTCATTAAGGACTCTTGATATTTGATCTTGAATAGTGTCTTTGGACACTTGAGCGGGTTGAAGACTTAGAGTAGTAAATTGACATAATGAGGCCTTTTGCATTGATGTCAATGGGGGAGAATATGCATGAAAAAAACCTCCTAAGTATGTATGGGGAGAATGCATGAAAGTCTCTATTTTATTAGGGAGATTAGAAAGATTCATGTAAAGAAGAAGGGGTAATATCTCTATGGGTGAGATATCCAACATAAGGAATTCTAATGTATGGTGAGTTGTTTACTATGACGAATTGTTACTAGTCCTAAAGAAGATGCAGAACATAAAAATATTCTAGATAATTTCATATTTGATTGATGAAGAGGATTTGAGAAGATGAGAACAACAGTATAATCATTAGAGTATTGATTTGGTATTCATGGAACTTAGATATTTCTCATCTATGTTGCCCTCAATGCAAAAGGGGGAGATTTTTAAGATGAATGTTGATGATACTACATTGGAGGAGTATCTTAAGCATTGGAGAGTATTGACATGTTGCATTCGTGACTATGTTTTTCATTGACATAGAAATAAGTCTGTGAAGACTGACAGAGCAGTAGACATAGACCTTAGTTGTATGGGCATGGTTTTGAGTGTCTAGTGATGTGTGTTCATGGACATGTTTAGTTCAATGTCTTGATGAAGATGATGAATTCCAAGTATTATGGAGGACTTTGTTGGATATAATTATTCAATTGTGTGTTGTCTTTGATGTTACACAAATGTCATATTAGTTATTAGTCAGATTCTATTGAGCTCAGTTGGTTAGAAAAGATAATTACATAGTCTACCGAGCATTTCTAGAGATTACACTATGAAGTCAGTCTCTACCAAGCTCACTCAAGTACTGAAGGCTTCTATGGTAGAAATTAGTTTCTACCAAGCTCACAAGGTCAGCAAAGGTAAATCAGTTCTCACTGAGTTCACTTGGTCTCCAAAGGATTTTGCAAAATTCGTAGTGTTTACCAAGCTTCACTTGGTTAACACTGGAAACCATTTCTAGAGCAATGTTTACCGAGCTTCACTTGGTTAATACTGGAAATCATTTCTAGAGTAGTGTTTACCATGCTTCACTTGATTAACATTAGAAATCATTTCTTGAGCAGTGTTTACCAAGCTAGGTTGGCCGATGAAGGATTTCATTATTTTGAGGAATAAAGTTTATTTGTTTAATGTAATTTTTGTAGCCAACTAATGCATGGTTTATTGGTAAATGTAACTTGTAATTGAGCCAACTTGACAATCTATAATGTATAAATAAAAAGGTCAAGTTGTGTTTTCAAATGTACGAATAGATGTACAAATGAGCGAGTATGCAAGTGAGTTGATTTTGAAGAATAAGTGTGAGCAAATTTTGAAGAAGGATTAGATATCCTTGAGGAGTAGAAGAGATGTATTCAATCAGTGAGGATCTATTGAAGCAAAGCAAATATCTATATCAACAAAGTATAGTTGCATCCCATCTAGGTCACTTATTGTTACTTTCTCACCATTGTAGCAGTAATTCATAAATCTCTTAATAGATGTGGTCTAACAGCCATTTTGTAAATCCTCTAACAAGGTGGGTAGTTCTACTAAATTGTTCTAAGGTCCTTTGGCAAGGCCACTCCTAACAGGGTAATTAAATCCTCTAACCAAGTCACACCTAATAGTCTATTTTGTAACCTTTAATAAGGTTGGCCCTTAACAAGGCTCACTTCAGAAGAGTGAAAATTGGTAGCTAGTTACTTGATAGTTTTTCCATATTGGGTTTCCACGTTAAATTTGGTGTCTCTTATGTTCATGTTATTTTCTTCTACATGCATGTTAATAATTGTGAATGCTTAAAGATCAGTAACAAGTTAATCTATTGAGACATCTTTCTGTGTAGCTACTGAGTGACAATAGTAATTGAGTTTTAAGAAATCTAAGGGATCTATGGATTTATTTTGTGGTAACTAATTCACCCCCCCTCTCAGTTACTCCATCTATAATTCCAACAATCGGTATCAGAGATTTTGGTGCTTTCAAGAAAGATTTCAAAGATCCAAGCTAAAGATTAGAAAGTCTTACAAGAGGGAAATTCCAAGGCTTAATAGGGATAACTTTTTAGCATGGCAAGGTCTCATGAGGCTCCATCTGGCTTCTATTGGAGACACAAGATTGAAATATTTGGATGAAGCATATGTAACTCCTTCTAGTATAGTATCTACTAATGACATTGCTAAGAAGAAGACTCACAATATTATGACGATAGACATTACATCTACCCTAAGCTATGAAGAATTTAATGATGTTAAGGACTACAAAACTACCTTTGAAATGTGGAACAAGCTAAAAGAAATCTATGGAGGAGATGATAATGTAAGAAGAGCCAAAGAAAAAAGTTTAAGAGGACAATTTGATCAGATGAGGATGAGAGAGGATGAAAACATTGCAAAATATATTGAAAGAGTCAAAAAAAGTGTTAGTGCAATCAAAGCCTCTAGAGGAGATATCAAGGAGGAAACAATTATAAGTAAAGTCCTTAGAACATTACTTCCCATTTATGCAATTAGAGTTTCTATAATTTAAGAAAGAAGATGTGAAGCAAATCATAAGATAAATTTAGAGGCCATAGTTGGAAGATTGACTGCATTTGAGTTAGATAACTATGATAAATATGTTCCAACTACCAAGAACATTGAATTAGCATTTGAAGACAAGCTTTTGCTCAAGGAGAAAGGAAAGAAGATAAATGATTTTCAGTCAAAAAGTGAAAAAGAATTAGAACTAAGTTCTGACAGTGATTTTGAGGTGGTTAAAGCTCTACTAGTAAGGAAATACTGAAGAGGCAAATGAAAATACAAAGGTGAGGTTCTTCTAATATATTTTTCATGTGAAGAAATTAGACATATTGCTGCTAAGTGCCCAAATAAGAAAAATAATGATGATAAGAAAGGTCACAAGTGCAATGGAAAGAAAGACTTCAAATTATTCAAGGACAAAGGCAAGAAAACATTTTTCATGGCTAAGGATTCTAATGATTCTAAGGATGAATAAGATGAAATTGTGTACATTGCTATGAAAGATGAGTTTGACAATGATGAGGAAATAGCACTTATCTCTCATGTGAGAAAAAATGATACATAGATTATAGATAGTGGTTTCTCTCATCATATGACTGGTGATAAAACTAGGTTTGAACATTTTGAAGACTATTATGGTGGTAGTGTGAGATTTGGTAATAATGAACCTTGTTGAATAAAAGGAAGAGGAAGAATCTCACTAACCAAAGAGCTTGTATGTGATAATGCATATTGGGTAGAAAGACTAAAACACAATCTGTTGAGTGTGGCACAACTACTCAATAATGGATTCAAAGTGGAATTCATGCATGGAAAAGCAAGACTGTTGGATGACAAAGGAAAGCTAATTGGATTAGGCACTCCAACAAAAGGTAATTTGTTCTATCTTGAACTTGGTGAATGTTCATGTTTTATTGCTCAAGTTGAAGAAAGTTGGTTATGGCATAGGAGGTTGTGTCATGTAAATTTTGATAACTTGGTGAAAATAAGTAAATTCAAGAAAGTAAGAGGCATTCCTAATATAAAGAAACATGAGGTTGGTCTATGCAAGAATTGTCAAATTGGTAAGATGGAAAATATTAGCTTTAAAAGTAAGAACTATCATTCTAAGGAAGTTTTAGAAATTGTGCATACTGATTTGTGTAGACCTATTAGAATTGAAAGCTATACTGGTGAAAAAATCTTCATTCTTTTTGTTGATGACTACTCAAGAATAATGAATATCATGTACCTAAGAGAGAAATCAGAAGTATTTGAGAAGTTCAAATGGTATTTGGCTAGAGTTGAGAAGGAAATAGACAAAAGACTAAAATTCTTGAGGTCAAACAGAGGTGGTGGATTCATTTCACATGAGTTTAATAACTTTTGCATTGAAAAAGGGATCAAAAGACAAGTATCAGTCCCTAGAACTTCTGAGCAAAATAGAATAGCTGAAAGAAGGAAAAAATCTATCATGGACTGTGCAAGAACCTTAATGATTAAAAAGAACATTTCTACCAAATACTGGAAGGAAGGTATTAGCATTGCAGTTCATACCTTGAACTGAGTACAACTAAAGAAAGACTCATTCAAAATCCCAAGCTATCTAAAGGTATTTAGAAGAAAATGTTACATTTTGAAAGAATCTAAAAAAGGTAAATTTGATGTGAAAGGTGATGAAAGAATATTTTTTAGATATTCTTACAAAAGTAAAGCATATAGACGTTTGAATTTGTCTACTCACAAAGTCATAGAAAGTGCACATGTGAAAGTTGATGAGTTTGAGAAAAGAACTAAAGAACAAAGCAAAAGGGAACTAGAAGATTACAAGAGATTTGTTTTCATTGAACCTAATATAGTGCTAGATACACCTGTTAATAAAAATTTTTCTACTCTCAAATCTTTAGTAATTGAGTTGCAGGAAGTTCAAATGGAGCTACAAGAATTTGAGTCACATTCTGATGCTACTGAGCCAATGCCTACCGAGTCTAAAGAACTCGAGCAATAGACAGAATAGCCAGAACTTGAAGTTGAAGTGCAAGAGGATGAGAATGCAAGGTGTTCAATTCAAAAAGCAAGGAACCTATATTAGCTGAGTATGTCAAGAGACATCACACATCAGATATCATTGGAGACAAATTTGAAGGAACTATGACAAGAAGTAAGTTGAGAGGTACTTGTTTACTTGATAATTTTGAACCTAATAGTGTAAAAGATGCATTAGAAAATAAAAGTTAGATTGAGGCTATGAATGAAGAGATAGAGCAGATAGAAAAAAACAAAACATGGACTCTTGTACCTAGGTCTAAAGATAAAAATGTGATTGGAACTAAGTGGGTATTTTGAAATAAGTTGAATGAAGATGGTAAGGTATCAAGGAACAAAGCTAGACTGGTATGCAAAGGATACTCTCAAGAAGAAGGAATAGACTATGGAGAGACTTTTTCTCTTATTGTAAGATTGGAAGGTGTAAGAACCTTACTTGCATATGTTGCATACAAAGAATTTAAGGTTTATTAGATGGATGTCAAGTCAACATTTTTCAATGGTATACTAGATAAGGAGGTATACATTGAGTAGCTTGAAGGTTTTGTTGATCTAGACAAGAAGGACATGGTCTGCAAATTATACAAAGCATTGTATGGTCTGAAACAAGCCCCTAGAGCATGATATGAAAGACTGCATAACTATCTTATTCAGATTGGTTTTCAGAGAACTAATGATAATAGTAGCTTTTATATCAAGGAAGGACCAGATAATAAGATTTTTTTGGTAGAAATATTTGTGGATGATACTTTGTTCATAGGAAATGATGATCTTTGCAAAGAATTTTTAGAGCAAATGAACAAAGAATTTGAAATGTCAATGTTTGGTTAGATCAAATTCTTTGTTGGTCTTCAAATTCAGCAAAGTAAGAATGGCATCTATATCACTCAATCTAAATATATCAAAAAAATACTAGAAAAATTTGGTATGGAAGATTACAAACTAGTTGGGACTCCTATGTGCATTGGATTGAAACTTACCAAGAATGATGAATCAAAGGAATTGGATCAAACATTGTATAGATCTATGATTTGAAAGTTGTAGTATGTAGTGAATATAAGGCCAGATATTGCCTTTGTAGTTGGTATTGTAGCAAGAGTTTTAGAAAAATCAAGAGAAAATCACATGATGGTAATAAAAAAGATCATGAGATATTTGAAAGGAACTAATATGGATTATGGTACAAATTTGGAGGAAATTTAGATTTGAAAGTGTTTACTAATGTAGATTGAGCTAGAAACGTTGATGATAGAAAAAGTACAAGTGAAGGAGCTTTCTTTCTTAGAAAGAGGTTGGTTTCTTGGACAAGAAAAAAGAAAAATTGTACATCCCAATCCACAATAAAAGTAGAGTATGTTGCAGTAGTAGTAAACTGTTCTAATATTGTTTGGTTCAAACAAGTGTTGGAAGGCATGAAGGAAGAAATCAAAGAACTTGTTGTTTTGTTTTGTGACAATACAAGTGCAATTAACATATCTAAAAATCTAGTGATGCATTCAAAAATGAAGCACATTGCAATAAAGTACCACTTTGTCAGAGAATTGGTGCAAGATAAGAAGATTATATTGGAATATGTCCACACAAAGGAACAAATTGCTGACATATTCACAAAGCCTTTACCTAAGGATGCATTTTTGTATCTAAGAGGTAAGTTAGGGGTCATTCCCCTATCTGAAGCTCACTAAAATGAAGTTTTAGTGATGCATCAATAGGTATCAAGTTGAAGATCTTTTAGTTGATGTAGAATAATCATGGAAATATTGCATATGAATTAGTACATAAGGTATACTGCTATTCATTTGGTTTGTGTTGTCTTTGGCATGTGTTGTCAAAGAGGGAGAATATACTGTCATATTTTTCTAAAATTTGAATTTATTTGTGAAAAGATTGATGTGCATAAAGAAGTTATGTAATTCTTTCATATAGAGAGACTATTGTATTTGAGGAATGAAAAGTAAGAGGGAGAAACATTCTGTCAGAAAAGACTTGTTTTCAAATTTTATTTTTCTATAAAATGTTGTCTTGCCATCAATGCCAAAGAGGAAGATTGTTGGATACAATTATTCAATTGTGTGTTGTCTTTGATGTTACACAAATGTCATATCAGTTATCAGTTAGAGTCTACCAAGCTCAGTTGGTTAGCAAAGAGAATTATAGAGTCTATCGAGCATTTCTGGAGGTTACACTGTGAAGTCAGTCTCTACCGAGCTCACTCGGGTGCTGAAGGCTTCTATGGTAGAAATCAGTTTCTAGTAAGCTCACAAGGTCAACAAAGGTAAATTAGTTCTTATTGAGTTCACTCGGTCTCCAAAGGATTTTGTAGAATTCACAGCATTTACCGAGCTTCACTTGGTTAACATTGAAAATCATTTCTAGAGCAGTGTTTACTAAGCTAGGTCGGCCAATGAAGGATTTCATTGTTTTGGGGAGAAAAGTTTATTTGTTTAATGTAATGTTTGTAGATGACTGATGCATAGTTTATTGGTAAACATAACTTGTAATTGAGTTGAATTGACAATCTGTAATGTATAAATAAAAGATCAAGTTGTTTTTTCAAATGTATGAATGGATGTACGAATGAGTGAGTGTGCAAGTGAGTTGATGGTGAAGAATAAGTGTGAGCAAATTTTGAAGAAGGATCAGATATCCTTGAGGAGTAGCAGAGTTGTATTCGATCAATGAGGATCTATTGAAGTAGAGTAGAGATCTATATCAACAAATTTTAGTTGCATCCTATTTAGGTCACTTATTGTTACTTTCTGGCCATTGTAGTAGTAATTCCTAAATCTCTTAACAGAGTTGGTCTAATCGCCATTTTGTAAATCCTCTAACAAGGTGGGCAGTTCTACTAAATTGTTCTAAAGTCCTCTAGGAAGGCCACTCCTACCAGGTTGGTTAAATCCTCTAATTAGGTCACACCTAATAGTGTATTTTGTAACCTTTAATAGGGTTGCCTCCTAATAGGGCTCACTTTAGAAGAGTGAAAATTGGTAGCTAGTTACTTGGTGGTTTTTTCCATATTGGGTTTCCACGTTAAATCTGGTGTCTCTTGTGTTCATGTTATTTTCTTTTGCATGCATGTTAATAATTGTGAATGCTTAAAGATCAATAACAAGTTAATCTATCAAGTTACAACATCTTTTTGTGTAGCTACCGAGTGACAATAGTAATTGAGTTTTAAGACATCTAAGGGATCTGTAGATTTATTTTATGGTAACTGATTCACCCACCCCCCTCTCAATTAATCCATCTATAATTTCAACAAGACTCAACAAGTAATGGATAATCTACAAGTGAGTTGTTTTTGTTATCAGATCAAGTCCTGTTGTTACTTTCTGACATCTGTATCAGTCTGGATAAATCCTTTGGACTAAGGTTGACCTAAAATTCATGAGTAAATCCTTTAATGGGGTGACATTCTAATGGAATGCTCTAAAGTCCTCTAACAAGGCTCCCTCCTAATAGGGTGATTTAAATCCTTTAATCAAGATCATATTTAACAGTGTGCATTGTAACCTTTAATAGGGTTGGCTCCTCATAGGGCTCACTTTAGAATAGTGAAAATTGGTAGCATGTTACTGGTGGTTTTCCAAAATTGGGTTTTCACATAAAATTCTTGTGTCAAAATGTGTAATTGATTTTGTGGTATTTAATGTTTATATTTCTGCAAAGTTATTTTGACCTAGGACAAAAATATGAAAAAGTTTAAGATATTGAATGATCAATGCATGCATAAGTATAAGTTGAAGTACTAAAAAGTTTTATTTTTACATTTGGACTTTAGATAATTGATTCACCCCCCTCTCAATTATTCTAAATATTCTAAAATATAGTTACCACACAATCTAAAACATGTAATTACTTTGAGAATCTCCCTCTATTTTTAGTGTTAGATGTTCATTAATATCCTTAGTTTCATTTTAATTCTCATCTCAATGTCCAACAATTTCTCTTTTTTAGTTTCAATATGATTCTCATCCATGTAGCTCTACTATACAACACATAGACTCCTTATATCATATTAGATCACAAAATCAATTAGCTTCCTCTTGTATTGCTAGCATCACCATATTTTTCTACTTTGCAACATCTCTTCTCTCCATCATGAATAATAGTATATCATCTCCCTCACTTACATTCTCTTTATCTTTCTCATTACTATATATGTAACTTCTTTATAATCTCCCTCCTTGACAATAATGCCAAAGACAGTTCATCTTTCTCATACATCTTCACCATGTAGATATCTTCTTCTTAGTACTTCTAAATCTTATTCACCATCTATTATCTTGGCTTATAAATGATACAACATTATGTTCTTCTTTCTTCACTACTTTAGGACACTCCTAAAGTATGACTTTCTGCATTAGCTTGTAAGATATTCAAATCAACACATTTGATGCAGAGCTCCATCTCATCTTAAGTAGCCTTAGCTAGGGGAATCACCCCTAATTTACCTCTTAGATACTCATGTGCATCCTTAGGTAAAACTTTAGTAAAACTATGAGTTATTTTCTCCTTAGTATTCACATATTCCAATCCCACTTTTATATCTTGAACTAACTCTCTTGAGTAATAATACTTGATACCGTTGGTGTAAATAAATATTTACTATTTACACTTACTTAAGTTTACTTAGTTTAATGCATTATTTTATTATATTGCATTATTTTATTATTTATTTGGTGAGACACTTAGGAGTTTGCATACTCTCGTGAGTTGTCATGTTGACAATACTTTCGTAAGCAACTCTAATTTAGCACATGTTGTCTACAACACTAGAGTTTGCATAATTAACTAAGTTGTCATGTAGACAACACAGTTATTCACACTCTCATTTTAGCACATGTTGTCTACAACATATTTTGTCTGCTACACTTTTGTAGGCTTATCCTCTCATTATTGCACTTACTCTTGTGCTTAAGGGAGGATAAACCATATCTGGTGGACATGTGTCTTGTTGTATGACTTATCATGTAGTTGATTCTTAGGCATTCTAGATGCATCTTAGAGGCCTTTATATATAGGCACTTGTTGGCATAAAGTTATTTGCCATTAGTGAAAACACTCATCTCATAGTTCTAACTGAGCACCGAGTAATACAGTTCAGACCGAGTGATGGCAACTCAGTTCAAACTGAGCACTGAAGACATAGTTCAAATCGAGCGTCGAAGATATAGTTCAAACTGCGCACTGAAGACACAGTTCTAACCGAGTGAAGAAGCACTTAGTGTTAACCGAGTGAAGTTGCACTTAGTGTTAACCGAGTAAAGATGCACTCAGTATTAACCGAGTTAGGAATCACTCAGTGATGATTGAGTGAAGAAGGACTCGGTGATAATCGAGCTCAGGAGGTTAACGAAGAAGTTAGTTTCTACCGAGTGACACTATATCTACCGAGTCACCAATGGTTACCGAGTTCTAGGCAACATTGTATGACTAGTATGAACCAGGACCCTACCTCTATCGAGTGCATGACGATGCCGAGTAACGTAGTGGATGGCTCGTATCAAAAGGTCATCAAGTCTATCTGAAGAACTCAAGTTTATTTTACTATTTGGTCGACTCAGTTATATTTTTTTTACTTGTGTTTGGCCGACCTTGCATGAATAATTATTGAAATGGTATATATATGTAATGTATTATATCATTCAATATATAGATACAAGGAAGATATAAAAGATATTGAATATTGCACAAAAGAGGGACATAAGATATGAAATGCGAATTCATCAATAGTAAAGAATACTTAGCAAGGTCTACAAGGAGCAGAAATGATTTCATCAATCACAGAAGGTGATCTACAATAAAGAATCCAGTCAAGTTGTAAGTTGATTTGTTGGTTCATCCTAACAGGTGAATCATTCTTGTAAATCCTTTAACAAGGTAGACTTAACCGTCTTTATTCAAATCTCCTAATAGAGTGCATACTTGTAAAGTATGTTTGTAAATCCTCTTACAAGGTGGATCTAGCAATCCTCTGTGCTCCTAACAGGGCAGATCACCAGAAGTGATCATTGTAAGCCTTAATCGACCAACTTCATATTGCAGTAATGAAGCTTTGTGGGTATCATCCTCACCCTAGTTTTACTTTCTATTTTGGAAGGTTTCTGGGTCACCAAATCTCTGTGCATATATGGTTTAAATGTTTAATAGTTCTTTTATGCAGCAGGCTAGATGAGTAAATGTTGTATATGGTTATTCTGAATTGACTTAAAAGTTTTAAGGTTACTGATTCACCCCTCCCCTCTCAGAAACCTATTATATCTTGAATATTTCCAACAATTGGTATCAGAGCTTTTTGGTTCTTGGGATAAAGGTTGACAGCTTGAGCAAAGATCTAAGTTATGGAGATATTCAGATTGGAGAAAGTTATTGAAAATGAAAAGTTAGATCTAGAAATGGCCATGGTTCAACTCAAAGAAGCAAAGGAGCATCTTTCTCAATCCCTAAAAATAAGAAAGGAACTTGCAAGACAAATGAATGACCATCACTATGTTGAAGAAAATATTGAAGATTTGTTACCATCAAGTAGTTCAGAAGAACCTGACAAGGCAATCAAAGAACTTCTAGAAAAGAATGGATCTCTGCAAGAAGAGGTAAGAAAGCTTAAAAGAGAGCAAGAAATATAATCAATTAGGCTATGTGAAGTTTTGGAACAAAGAAAAAAAGCACAAGAAGAATTGGAAGATAAAAGCCATAATCAATCCCACCAGCATGAAGACCTTATAGACCAACTCTCTAATGCAAATGAAGAAATCAGGATTCTCAGAGTACAAAATGAAAGTCTACAGAATGATTTAAGAACTGAGAGACAAATCAATGAAAGCTTGGAAAATGATCTAATCTCTGAAAGGAAAGTCAATGAAAGAATGATGAAATCCCAAGCAAATATGAATCAATTAAATCAACAAAATGAGGAAAATCTTTGTAGACATAAAGGTAAAGCTAGTCTTGGATACAAGGAAGAAGGTGAATCCTCCAAACAAGGTGAACAAAGGAATCAAAAACCCACTTGTAATCACTGTGGCAAGTTAGGTCATACATCAAACAAATGTTGGAGCAATGGAAAAGAAAAATTCAATTGTAAATGCTTCAATTGCAATCAGCATCGTCACAAAGAAAATGAGTGCAAAGAAAAACCAAAATTTGAAGGCAACTGTCATAAATGCAAAAAACATGGTCACAAGGCATTCCAATGCAGATCCAAATCATTCAATCCAACTGAACAACTTGTCAAAGCCATATTTGAATGGGACTACAACACCTCGTGCAGATGTCACTATTATGGAGAATATGGACATACTGGCATAAATTGTACAAGACATCACCTAAGGAAGAAGGACACTACTGTAAGGTGCTATACATGTATAGAACTTGGTCATATAGCTAGAAATTGCATGAATATAGAAAGAATTGAAGATGAGAAGAAAATCAAATCAGACAACATTCGGAAGCAAATGAAGCAACAGTGGATTCCAAAATCTACCAAACAAGATAAGTCAAGCAATGGCAATATCACTCAAGAAATGAGTGACTCCACCATCTCCGATTAATATTCATAAAAGAAAGTATGGAACTGCATCCTCCAAAAATTATCCTAAATAGTTCCACAAGAAGAAAGATGATCAGAATAGTATTCAGATACATTTTGATCCTAGACTTAATCGAGTGCAATAAAGTTTCATTTACCAAGTTATATCAATCGAGCAAGGTCGGTTCGTGACCTTACCGAGTTAGGTTGGTACATCAATGTTTTCTTTTACTGAGTTGATAGTATCTACCGAGCAAGTGGATGACAACCTATCATTCCATCTACCATTGTACCAAGAATTTATGACAAATTTTTCATCAAAAAGGGAAAAATTTGATCTCATTCTTCACTACGAATTTTGAGCTAAGTTATCTTCTATGATTCCAGAGTAAGCTTAAAGCAATTTCGAGCAAATTTTAAAGGGTGAAGAATCCATTCAGAATTTCTCTTCACTTACCGAGCAGCAATGGCATCTGAAAGTAGCAACTCCAAGGCAAAGAGAGGCTCAGAAATGCTGGTTAAAAGTGTGGAATGGAAGGCACCGAACTTCAAATTGGCACCAGCAATTGCAGAATCACTTGACCCTAACGGTGCTCAGTCTCAAATTCCTCCAAAGGTACTCCTTATAAATGACATTCACTCTCATTTCAAATGTTCCATTCAAGAACTTGGAAACCTAGAAATTGATAATGACCTAGGAGAAATGAGCGTAGATGGAAATTTGAAACTTGAGCATAAGCATCTTGAAACAAAAGGGTTAACCCATATTTCACATTTGCCAAAGAATTTTAAAATTAAATGGGTTAGGTCTGTACTCAGTCGGGTTTACAACGGGCAATTGTGGTTAGAGCAACCAGTGCTTATCACAAAGAAAATGATTAACAAGATTACTAGCCTTCCCATGTTGAGCAAAGCTAAGTCTACCAAAACCCTAGGTCGGGAAGAATTGCAAAGGCTAACCCAAGAAGAATGGGATGGTAGAGGACTTAAGCTCAGTACAGTAGCTAACGCTGAATTAAGATTTGGTATTCACATCATTGCTCATAAAATTTACAGTTCGAGCCGTCCAAACAGTGTACCTTATGAAGCAGTAGATTTAGCATATAAGGTAGTAAAGAAGAATGTTAAGTTTGATTTGTCTAAATTGATTTTGTCTCAATTTAATAAAAATATGGAAAGCATAAGGACTTCAA
The DNA here is from genome assembly GCA_028749045.1 of Cupressus sempervirens. Taxonomy (NCBI): domain Eukaryota; kingdom Viridiplantae; phylum Streptophyta; class Pinopsida; order Cupressales; family Cupressaceae; genus Cupressus; species Cupressus sempervirens. Next base: position 1,098,877,974 of record CM053785.1, read on the forward strand.
AGAAAAACTCCTGCAAATTTGGTTCACTTTTGATCTGTTTATTTTTCTATGTTTAAAAGTCTTTTCCATCAAAAGGATCAGTAGTATGGAGAAAAGATATTCCCGTTCTTTATCAAATAAATGAGTTCATTGTAGAGTTAGGTGAAAATTTTGACAGTGTTTTGGATAATTACTTTGAAGATTTTAAGGAAAGAATGAACAATAGGTTCCGGATTCCACCTAAACTGGTTGAGGAATATAAAGAAGATGTATGCTTTATGGTAGATTGTGACAAAGTATACATACAGGAAGTTAGGCCCTGAGTTGCATGGGTGAAACCTCTTCCTTATGAGGTCAATATTGATGAAAATAAAGATATCATAGAAGCATTGGTGAATGAACTAGTAGACCCAAAGCAACCAGTCTTTGGAACTTATGATGAAGCTAAGGCCAGAATTGAGCTTCAAATCAAAATCCCTCAGGTCATTAGCAAAGGAAAGAGGAAGATTGCAAAGCTAAAAATATAACTTGGTCCTCTGATGATTACTGAAGGGAAAGGAGAAGATGATGAAGAAGAAGAGGAAATCGAGTCAGAAAAAGCAGAGGAGCCTCAACGGAAGAAAGGTAAGGTGATTATCACCAAACCTAAAAAGCAAGCTACTGCAGTCTTCTCCAGGAGAACAAGATAGGGGAAGAAGGAACCTGTACTTGTCAAGCCTCCACTCACATTTGAGGCAAGGTTGAAGCAATTAGAAGAAGGTACTAGCTTCACAAACTTCAAAGCATTGAAGTTTGAAACAAGAACATAACAGGAGAAAATGCAGATTGAGGAACTGTTATTGAGTAAAATGGGAAGATGGAAATACTCTCCAGACGAGATTGCCTCTCAGATCCCTAAAGAGCTATTGAAGAGGTTGCAACCAAGATGGGAAATTACAATCAAGACTGTCAAGGATATCTTTGAGCAAACCCTAAAAAGTCTCCTGCCAAGTCTCACTGATGCAGAAGTGAAGAAATCACTGAAAGATCATGAAGGTAATATGATGATTAGATTCCACACTTGTTTGATACTAATCAAAGACATTGAGCATGTTGTAAATGATGCAACAAACATGTGGAAACATATCTATCATCTACATAAATCCAATGAGGATATTGTTGAAATCAAGGACAATGACAACAGTGATGATGATGATATTGAAGATATTCTAGGGGATCTGCATTCAATGATGATAAATGTTGAGGAAGAAGACAAGGAAGATGAAATGGAGGAAGAAGAAAAGGAAGATGAAATGGAGGAAGAAGAAGCTGGACAAGCTAAGGAGGAAGACGATCCTATAAAAATTGCAGCCAAAGTCATTGCATCTCTTCCTCACTCTCCACCTAAAGAAGCTACATCAACTGTGGAGATAGCTTCTACTGGTGAGATTGTGTGCACAATAGCTTCATCAATTGCTCAATCTTCACCTGTCTCCTCTCAGCTCCGGGTACCATCTATGCAAGTGTCTACCACTTCATTAACCGAGCTGCAGCCATCTTCATTGATCGAGTCATCATTAGCTACAATAGTAAGTTCATCAAGCATATCAACTTCCACTACAGAGTGTACAATAAATGTACCCACTGGTACTTCAATTTTGACAATTTCATCTGCTCCAATTTTTGCATTTGTTAGTTCTCCCATTCCAACCTGTACATCAATCTTGGGAGGAACATCAATTTTTGATACTGTTAGCACTTCTCTCAGTCTTCCTCTAGTTAGTCTTATTCCAGTTTTGTCAGCCAGTCCAGCCTCATCAACTATTGTTTCAGTTTCAAAGGGGAAAGGTGAAGTCACTGCAGGAAAAGCAAAGAGATACATGTTTTCTAGCAAGGCAGTGGATGAGGAAATAGACTTGGATAAGGAAATTGTCATTCCTAAGATAGATCTGGATAATGCATCAATCGATGAAATGAGAATGATCAGTCAGCTATTAGATCAGAAGGCAAGGCAAAAACAACTGAGGCATGAGAGAGACCAAGAATATAGTATTATTGAAAGTGCTAAGAATATTCTAACAGAGGCTATAGGTGTTGAAGTAGATTCTACTCATCACATTTTGATTCAGTTAGAAGAGGCTGTATATAAATTCAATGAGGATACCTCCGGCCAAGAAAATTTGATTGAAAAAGCAGAGAAGAAATTTTACAATAAGGTGCTTGAGCACATTGCTCAGCATATTGCATTAAAACAGGTAGAATTTTCTACAATTTTGAGTAATTTTGAACATTCTTTTAATAATGTAACTTCACTTTTTGGAAAACTTTGTGATGTTACCGAGTATACTAAGGAAATCAAAGAAAAGTTGAATAAAATTGATGAGGATATGAAGGTCAGTGCCCAAATGTTGCAGCTTGACCACAGTTCAAGTTCATCCCATCATCTCAGAATAAGATTTTTGTCAAAGAAACAGGCAGAATTGTTGAGAGAGGAAGCAAGGATCAGGTGTACTCTGATTGACATCCAAAATATGATCCTTCCTGTCATGGACACAATGTAGAAGCATATTGCCCATTCCAAAACATTGATTCATGACAAAAACTTCTCAATTGTAGATCATATGATTGAACTCTCTGCAGAAGTTCAAATAGCACTCTCCACCAGCAAACTTTTGCAAGAAAATTGGGATAAGACATTGGCTCTTATTCTCAAGGTACATTATGAGTTTATCTCTCATTTTGGAATCTTTGTGTAAATATATATTGTTTAATTTGGCATTATTGTCAAAAAGGGGGAGATAGCACACTCCAAGAGATAATTGTGCAAGAAATATGTGTAATGACTTGTAAATACTGTGCATATTGTATGGGGGAGATACATGTAAGAAAGATATGTGTAATAAGACTTGCAAAGATCAATTTTGAAAATTCAGAACTATATGTCAATTTTTGCACATAAACTTTGAATCATAATTGTTTTTGTGACTAATGCCAAAGGGGGAGATTGTTGGCATAAAGTTATTTGCCATTAGTGAAAAAACTCATCTCACAGTTCTAACTGAGCACCGAGTAATACAGTTCAGACTGAGTGATGGAAACTTAGTTCAAACTGAGCACTAAAGACACAGTTCAAACCGAGCATCGAAGATACAGTTCAAAGTGAGCACTGAAGACACAGTTCTAACCGAGTGAAGAAGCACTTAGTGTTAACCGAGTGAAGTTGCACTTAGTGTTAACCGAGTAAAGATGCACTCAGTATTAACTGAGTGAGAAAGCACTCAGTGATGACCGAGTGAAGAAGGACTTAGTGATAACCGAGCTTAGGAGGTTAACGAAGAAGTTAGTTTCTACCAAGTGACACTATATCTACCGAGTGACACTATATCTACCGAGTCACCAATGGTTACCGAGTTCCAGGCAATGTTGTATGACTAGTATGAACCGAGCCCCTACCTCTACTGAGTACATGACGATGCCGAGTAACATAGTGGATGCCGTGTATCAGAAGGTCATCAAGTCTATTTGAAGAACCCGAGTTTATTTTACTATTTTTCCGACTCAGTTATATTTTGTTTACTTGTGTTTGGCTGACCTTGCATGAATAATTATTGGAATGGTATATATATGTAATGTATTATATCATTCAATATATAGATACAAGGAAGATATACAAGGTATAGAATATTGCACAAAAGAGGGACATAAGATATGAAATGCAAATTCATCAGCAGTAAAGAATACTCAACAAGGTCTACAAGGAGCAGAAATGATTTCATCAATCACAAAAGGTGATCTACAATAAAGAATCCAGTCAAGTTGTAAGTTGATCTGTTGGTTCATCCTAACAGGTGAATCATTCTTGTAAATCCTTTAACAAGGTAGACTTAACCATCTTTATTCAAATCTCCTAACAGAGTGCATACTTGTAAAGTATGTTTGTAAATCCTCTAACAAGGTGGATCTAGCAATCCTTTGTGCTCCTAATAGGGCAGATCACCAGAAGTGATCATTGTAAGCCTTAATCAACCAACTTCATACTGCAGTAACAAAGCTTTGTGGGTATCATCCCCACCCCAGTTTTACTTTCTATTTTGGAAGGTTTCTGGGTCACCAAATCTCTGTGCATATATGGTTTAAATGTTTAATAGTTCTTTTATGCAAAAGGCTAGATGAGTAAATGTTGTATATGGTTATTCTGAATTGACTTAAAATTTTTAAGGTTACTGATTCACCCCTCCCCTCTCAGTAACCTATTATATCTTGAATATTTCCAACAGCACTCCTAGTGTACTTTAAAAAGTATATTGAATCGAATACATTATTGTTCTGATCATACTCCTTTCTAGTCTACAATTGTGCTTGTGTTTGAGTTCTTAGTTCTTGGGTGAATTTTTCCCTGGGCAAATTTTTACAGATACAAATATTGATGGGAAGCTCCCTCTACTAAGAACTTTTAGCTCTTTCTAGGCTACTCCTAACCCTAACTCAAAGGATCCCTCTTCAATCCCCTTTACCCAAAGAACTCTCCACCAATTTAGAACTCCAATGTATTCTCCCAATCCTTCCCAGATACCTTCTTTGGCTTAGAAATGCCAAAACATTTCCAAGAGCACCAAGACTGTCAAAAACAAAGTGGAACACTCCTAATGAGGTTTTTAAGGCATACCTCATCATTTTGTAGTATTCTTTTAAGGTTCTTGCACCCAATCACAAAATTGGCTAGTTATATGCCCATAGAAAAAGATATTATGTATGCGCAATTGCTACACTCTATGAGTATAAAGATAGCCACAAAAAGAAAGAGGGTGCTATAATTGACAAAGGAGGTGATAAAGAGGCCATGTGATGCTTTTCTTAGATTCTATTTATATTTTTTTGCTTGGTTTCTTTTCATTTACATTTCTTTTCAGCATTATATTTTTATAAGCATTTTAAAATTGTCATGTATAACAACCTAGAAGGTAAAGGGACCATATATAGCTTTTCAAAACTCCATGCAAAGGATCAACAATTTTAGTTCATCTTCCCCCTATTTTTGTGATTCTTGTGTGAGGCTCGAAGCTAAATTATGGTTGTTGTGCAATTGAATTTCACTGTTGAATCAGTAAGCATTAAAAGGAATGGAATGAATTAATTATAGATGTCTAATTGCATTTTCCAAGTTTATGATTATAGGGTGATTTGTGAGTCACTATTTGTTCTCTTTTCAATCATATTTATGTTGTTTACCATATTTATATTCCTCCAGTAATCAAATTCAATGTATGATCTTTAGAGGCGTGGAAGTGTATATACAAAAATAAAGTAGCATTTTTAGTTATGTTTTCTTTTTCATGATTGTGAATTAGTGAGCACAACCTTAAATTTATTGCAGTTTATAGTTTCATGTGTTAACATGGGCATGTCATGGTTATGTGCATCCATCAAAGGCCTCTGGTACTCTCTGATCATGAGCATTACCCTTTCATATTCTGAAAATACGAAAAGCATATTTATTGAACATTTGTCATAAGGAACTGTACCTGTAAAATTAACAAATCAAACTGTTCCCTTTTTCTTTTCAATTTGTTTAAATGTTTATAGATATGCATTGAGAAGATTTGAACCAATATTATTAAAAAATGAGTCAATCTATTAATTAACACGTATACAGATCTCCAGCACCAATTCCTATACTCTAATCCTACAATGTATTTCTATTTTTAATTATAGTAATACAATAAGAAAACCCACTGAATGAAATTTTTTTAATTAAGAAAAATCAGAGTACATGGGAATCAAAACGAAATGAAAGCAGTTCAGACTTATATCAATCCATATTTAATTTTAGTACAAGTCCCAACTCTCTCATCTAAGAAGCTAGCATCATTGATTAAGCAACAGAATTATATGGAAAAATGAATAAAAGCGACTCAAATCCACTGACTGCGTGAGTGAGTGAAAATAAATGTTGACGAGTAAAAATGTAGGAAGAACATAAAACAAGAAGTACCCGTTTGGAAGATCAGAAACGCACATGTAGCTTCTAGGAAATACAGAGTGGAGCCCATTGACCCTTTTCCTTACATATTCTCAGATTCAGGTTTCACATTTTTCGTTTTCCAAGAGACCCATGGATAAACCAGTTGCTTTCCCCCCTCCTTTTAAAACTTGGCTCAGAAAAACTCATCTATTGTGCACATTCACAAAGGACAAGAACGCAGTGAAAAGTTGTCCAATGTTTCGTCCAAAGCAGCTTTTAGTTGAGAAAAAAAAGAGGAGACAAAAAGGGCCAAACAGAGATAACAAAGCTCAAATTCATCATCTTCTCAAAAAGAAAGAGAAATTAAGACAATTCTTACGTGTGCAGACACTTTTATATTTACATGGTCGCCGACCAGAAAAGAAGCCTGAGAATCATTGGGTGGAGTGGATGAAGTGGTTTAGGAGCTTTGTCAAATCGCCGATCTGGTGCGAATCAGGATTCAACACCTGGAAGGCGTGACCGACGCCTTTGAAAACAACACACCTCACACTTTTACCAGCTGATTTGAGGGCATGGCAATAATCCATGTTCCTCTCCTTCAGCACGTCTCTCTCCGACACGCAGACCAGCAGGGGCGGTAAATCGAACCGAGCAACCGGCTGAGATAACGGATTACAGGCAGGATGATAGTCTCTCTTGGCTCCCACAGGCAGCGCCAGATTCCAGAAAACCTCCACCCACCGCTGCGAAAGATTTGGGTCCAATTCTTCCGCCGCAACAGCGACCGGCGGCTCCGGTCCCCCGAAGAAAGGCTGCAGAAGAATGACTCCTCTCATCTCCAAACCCGCCTCCGCGCACCGCAAAGCCACGTGATGAGCGATGTTTCCTCCCGCACTGTCGCCGCCCAAAAAGCAGCGCTTCAAGTCGGCGTGCGACGCTAACCACGACGACTCCCCACAATGGCGTTGCCGGAGCCACGTGACGGCACCGAAACAATCGTCGTAGGCCGCCGGAAGACGGTTTTCCGGTGCCAGCCTGTACGCCACAGACATTATCATAGACTGCGTTTCCGAGGCCAATCTGCACATGAATGCGTGGTAAATAGACCAGGCCGGGGACCCGAGAACAAAGCCGCCGCCGTGGAAGTAGATTACCAGAGGCAATTTTGCTCCCCGGGAAACTACCCTTCTGGGAAGGTAGAAGCGCGCCCACACGCCAGTTCGCGAGTCAATCATGACGTCCTTTGAAGCCACGGGGTGCTCTGGCTCTTCCGATGCCGCCACATTGCAGACAGCGTACGAGAATCTCTCCACAGACCCGTCGTTGTAGACTCGTATGAATCCTTCCAGCTCCTCTTCCACACTTCTCCCTCTTGCAGCTGTATCACGACACTGAGCTTTTCTACGACGCCCATCTACAGAAATGGTGTCCATTCTGATGCTTCAATGCTTCTCTCGCCTCACCAATTCGACCGCAGTAAATGCTAGACCGTGTCTCTTGTAGCGCTGTGTCTGTTGGCGTAGCGACTATATTCTTGATGAGATCCCTCTCTCCCACCAATACCAATACATACTTTTGTTGCGATGGCAAAAATCTGCAGCGTCTTCTGTCACGCTGTGTCTCCTGGTATGCTGGGTCTGCTGTTGTTTGGCTCTCCTGTAGCACTGTCTCCTACCATGTCTCCTGTAGCGCGCGGTGTCTGTTGGCGTAGCGACTATATTCCCAACGAAATCCCTCTCCACCACCAATACATACTTTTGGTGTGATGGCGAAATCGACAGTATCTCCTATAACACTGAGTCTCCTGTTGTTTGGCTCTCCTGTAGCGCTGTGTCTCCTGTTACAATGAGTCTCCTGTCCAGCTGGGTCTCTCAGAATTTGGGCAGCTTATAGGTTGTCTCCCGTAAAGCTGGGACTCTGAAACAAGAGAAGCGTGGGGGGCTTTTATGGGCACAAGAAAAGTGCTATTCGTTGATGCCAGTGGCCATGATCAACATCATGGAAATGCAAAGACAAACTTTTCGTTTTTTATACTCTGCGGATGACCTTATTTAACGGCTAAAGAAAATTACTCTCCACCGTGGCAGGATGTCGTGTTGCGGAAATTGAGAGAACCTGGCGGGCCACGCAGGCGAGATGAGGAGATGTATTTTTATCTCCTGAGGTGAGGTGGAGTGAGAAGACTCGACACGCTGTGTCATGATCCCATGCGAATAACGACAATTCTTGATTGCTTGTAACGTTTTTGCGTATATGCCTTGGCGGTCAAATCAGTGCACTCTTGAGGCTGACCCGGTTCAGTGTAAGAGGACAAGTGGAGAAACAGGCGAAATGCACGTTCTCTCATTAGTTTTGGTTGCCTTGGCTACTCAGATATACGCCGACTCCTGTTCGGGATTTGACATCGTTTGGACGTTTCAGTTTTCATGAGCTCGCATGCAGATTACCTAAGTGGCTGGTACTGCACAGAAACGAAAATCGCTTGAGCGACAAGGATTAATTCTTTATAATGAAACGCCCTTGTACGCTTTCACTCTGGTGGGGTCTGAAGCAATCCCCATTCTTTTTCGTGATCTTTGTTGCCTTTTCATCGGATTTGACGTTCTGGGAGTTGCTTAGAGAATATGATATTATGGCACTGCTCTGCAAAATTAGTGTGTGTGGGGACCGTTAGAGCTCCACGGAATACGACTGCTGTTTCTTCTTCTTTGACTTCTTCGATTTTGGGCCTTTGCTTGAGCTTGTTTTGGCAAATTAGTAGTTTAAGAAAATAATGATGTATGGGATGAATTTAAGTTAATATGCCATTTACTAAATTTGGATTTTTCTACACTCCCTCTTGGAGTCACTTGAGGGCGAACAAATTTAAAAAACTAAATATGCAATTTACTAAGTCTTACATTTAGTAGTGATTTTTTTTTGGGTTATTTAAGGGTGCACAATATCATCCATAGAAATAATTTCTTGAAACCAATATATAAGTAAAGCACCTATCAAAGAATATATATATAATTCTTTGATAGGTGCTTTAGCTTATATATTGGTTTCAAGAAATTATTTCTATGGATGATATTGTATAAATTATAAAATTTATTATGCTATAAGAACTTTTTTTGTGTTACAAACTTCTTGGTGGCAATTTGACACTTAGAAGAAGGCAGGGGGGGGGGGAGAGAGATGGTTATGGTAAAGGAATGATTTTTCACGACCTTTGATGAATGAGATATTCATTTGTAAATGATCATTGATATATGTTTATTGTTATATTTTCATTGTATTGATGATGATTCTATGTTATGGGTTAATTGTGGACATTTTATAAGATGAATGCAAGATGAACACTCCATGGTCCATGGAAAGAGAGGAAGGGCATGATTGGGGACAACACTAAAGATAGGGAAATGGGTCTATTGAGTGGATCTTTGCACATAAAATCACCAAGGTCAACTGGTCCCTTGGTGATGATAGTCAACATCTATGTGAGCCCAACAAAACATAACTAATTCTTCCCTCACTAGCAATAATGCCAATTTAGTAATTCAATAAAGAGACATAAATTCAATGTTTTGATTCTAATATGATAGTAGCATTATGAACTAATAGGGAGTGCATAATTTAACATAATAAAAGAATAAATGATTAATAGAACATTCAAATCAAATTCAAGTTGTCTTTATTAATTCACCACATTAGAATGAACTAATGAACAATAACCAAAAGGAATTGGTTATATATAGGACAAACAAGTTACGCACTATAGTTTGATTTGTAGAGAAACAAAATCTCAAAAATATAGTTACAAAAACCTCATTCTTATCACCCCAATCTTAGAATAGTGCATGCAAAATTAACAATATCAAATTTCCACAATTTATTTGTAATGCCATTTTGGATTTGATTGTGTGTGTTTTTTAGCATCATCATTTCAAATCACTCTTTGTAATCCATCATTAGCCAGATGAGAGAGTGTAGGATTCATGCAAAATGTCAAATCATAGGTAAGGCATGTGAACTATTTTATAGAATGCCTCAAAGAAGCTAAGAATGTTGAAATACTTACAAGGGTGTGAGGCACTTCATATTTGTTGGTCACACAATATGGTTTAAGATCTCCTCCTCACTAATTAACTTGCACCACAGACCGACAATCTTCATCTTTGTTGTGGGCTCCTATCCCCTATTTGAGTGCTGATGTAGAAGTCGAAGTGGAAAAAATAAGTGAAAGCGTGTTGAATAAGGTTTCTAATCTCAACTAGGTCAAAATTGTTTATTTAAGGGCTATGGAATGGGCAATTCTTCAATGTCTAACAATTAGGGGTAGCATTGCATCCTCTTTAATTGTTACATGTACATCCCTAGGAGGAAATAGGTTGTTGGTTGCTTCTTCTGGCCTAGAAGGATATGACTACAATAAAGACTAAGCTCAATCAAATATTCCCAAGTTCATAGTAGCTTCTACAATTTCAATTGATTAGCGTACGAATGCAAAAAATAATTGTTTACCAAATGTATGTACTAGTGGAGTCAATCTCAAGCACCAGAATAAAACTATATATATACATATACATATATATATACATATACATATATATATATATATATATATATATATATATATATATATATATATACATACATATATATATATACATACATATATATATATATATATATACATACATATATATATATATATATATATATACATACATATATATATATATATACATACATATATATATACATATATATATATATATATATACATATATATATACATACATATATATATATATACATACATATATATATATACATACATATATATATATATATATATATATATATATATATATATATATATATATATATATATATATATATATACATACATATATATATATATACATACATATATATATATATATATATACACATACATATATATATATATGTATGTATATATATATATATATAATACATTCCATTCGAACACATGACAACAACAAAGATTTTGAGTTCATTTGAATATCCTTAGTTTAGTGTAGTAAGCTCAACAAAATGATTTAATCAAGCCAAAATGAATCCCTTAGATAGGTTGCCATTTTTCTTGTGTCGCAACAAGTTTAGACCAAAAAAGAGATGACATCCCATCATTCCCTTGAATCTTTGGAGACAAATTTGCAAATAGAAGCAAGCTTAGTAGATGCCTTCATGAATCTTAATTTCTTAACAATGTGACATTGTTAAAGCTCTCGTAATTTGCTTCCGTATTTCTCTTTCTTGGTTGAAAATATTTATACTTCAAGTGCATCACTACTTATATATCATAAGATGTAGTTGTGTTTGATTATTTGGAACATTATTTTGTATTTGTATGTTGGTATAACTCTGGGCTGAAATATTAATTCAATCTATATTTTGCAGGCAAAACACAAAAACAATTGCCATAGTTATTATAGGATTACAATCTTCCCCCAGGACTATTCCCCAAAAATGCTACCAATTATGATTTTGATGAAGTGAGAGCAAAACTTACTATCTATATACCTTCAGTTTGTAATGTGGGCTTTAAAGATTCTTTAGTTGTGAGATATGCTACAAGAGTGTCAAGTTTTCTGCTAAGAGGAAAATTAACAGGAATTGAAGGAATGAAAACCAAAGTAATCTTATGGGTTAAAGTTACCACAATTTTAGTAGATGGCCCATGATCAAATAAGGTGCATTTCACTGTAAGCATGAAAAAGTTGAGGCCAAGAGATGCATATGAGGTGCTTTGAGATGGAGTAGTTGTTGATGAGTTTTAAGCTAGATCTAATGTTTTAGGGAAAATAGGTAGATATCTATTAATATTTTTTCCAATATGCTATACTCGGTTGATTGTAACTTACTTATTCTGAGTAGAAAAATTGGATGGAATGCATCAACTAGCCTCGTTGACAAGTATTTGGTTAGGAAATATCTTATGATCAAGTGTTTTAGTTTCTCTGTATTCCTTAGCTTTTGCAATGTCATGTCCAAACAATATTTGATACTTCATTTTGTTTAACAGAATATCCACCTACCATTACATAGAACTTAAACACAACTACACTACTACAAAATAGATTTAGAACGTGAAAAAAAGAAGGTAATAATTTTAAAACAAAATGAACTAAACATGCTGATGAATATTATAATGACACCAAGCTAAGGAGGCTATGTTTACTATTAGTCTTAACATTATACATACGTATATTTAAAAGTGGTATCAATATTCATGGACTGTAGAAAATTCTTCCCATCTAATTAAATTAATGTAATTCACTTTCATTATTTTATGTGCATACCAAAAAGCAATGCCTTGTATGGCTTTTTAAATCATTAAATATTAAATGGTTTTGTTTCTTTATCCCAAAGTTGGCATCCCATTGGCATATAAATTAAATGCTTTGACATAAATATATTAGATGCAAAGTTGACCCCTTATATATTTTATAATCATTGAGATATTAAATTGAATTTAAATAATTAAATAACTCATAAACTCCATAAACTGGCAATATTAAACTAAAACTTGAGCTGCTCAATTTGCTAAGAAAATTGTTGATGCTCAAAGTAAATCATTTAGGAGATATGGAATATGGGGAGAGTGGGACAATCCCTATCTGACACTTGCTCTAGAATATGAAGCTGCACAAATTGAAGTATTTGGGTAAATCATTTTGTAGGGCCACATTTATAGAGGCCAAAAGCTTTTTCATTGGAGTCCCTCATTTAGCACGGATTTGGCTAAAAGGCTAAGTTGGGGAGAGTGGGACAATCCCTAGTTGACACTTGTTCCAAAATATGAAGCTACACAGATTGAAGTATTTGGGTAAATTTTTTTGCAGGGCCACATTTATAGAGGCTAGAAACTGATTCATTGGAGTCCCTCATCTAGCATGGCTTTGACTAAGGCTAAGTTGGAGTATCTAGAGTGACAGATATCAAGAAGTGTTTATGCTATTTTCAAAGTGGTCGATTAATGTGGCAGACTCAACTCCTGATTTTCTCAAAGGACTTCTATCTAGTTTGGGTTTGACTATCTAGACTACAACCTCATGGATAATTCCTAGAAATGTTACTATTGTAGTCAATGGTTAGCTTCTTTATGCAGTGGTCTAGGTAAGAACAAAATCATCTATAGATACTGCTATAGAAGGTGTAAAATAGCCTATTTTTGAAAGCAACCAACATATAATTGTTGCAGTAGATTTAGTTAGTACTCTACAATTGAAGTGGGGGTTTGAGCTTGATGTGTTGGGAAAATTTTATGGTTCAGATCTTGAACATTGCAATTATATCCATCCTTTAGAAAATAGGGAATGCCCTATTCTTGTGGGTGGAGATTACGTAACAATGGAATCTAGAATAGGGTTGGTTCATACTACCCCAGGCCATAGCCAAGAAGATTTTTTGACTAGCGTGAAATATAAGATTTTAGTGCTATCTTTTGTAGATGATAATGACAAGTTTACTGAAGAAACTAGGTAGTTTGTTGGTTTGGATGTCTTGGGTGATGGAAATGTGGCAATTGTCAAGAGATTAGATGAACATTCATGTTTTATCATGGAAGAAGGTTACAAATAATAAAGTGACTCTATTATTTGTCAACTATGAAATATAACATAAAGTTTCCTTATGAGAAATTAAGTTTTTAAAGTGAAATGTGTAACGAATAAGCTACATGGCATTTGTTGTGAAGAATAAGTTCTAGCTCTAAAATGTTATAAAAGTGCATTCCTTGCAAGAAGTCAATTCATTCTTTTGTCATTATTTTTATGCAAATTGAGAAAGTCCAAGGGTTTGGTGTGAGTGTTAGGAAATTCTAAAGTTCCATCATTCAATTCCAATATGAGTTGGCCATCCATGTCTGGAGAGTTTGAGCTAAAAAATGGATGACACATTAACTGCAAATTGGTTGAATCTGGTACAATTATGGTTGGGACTTGAAATAGAATAAATGTTTTCATCATCTCTCACCTCCTAAGCTTTGCATATAAATTACTACGGAGAATAACTCCCTCTAAAGTTCAATAAAGCAATATCTTTCTAGCTAAAGTAAATAGCTAGACTAAATATAATAAGACTGATACATCAAAGATATGTAAATTGATTACAAAATCACCTTATTTGAATGCACATACATGCAACTTAAAAATTGCAAATGTGAACTTACTTCAAGTATTGTCAGCCATCAAAGTGACCAAGAGCATACAAAGCTCCACCAAAATTACTCCCGCTAAAGAAAATCATTGCCAAAGTAGAGATCTAGACAAAAAAAACACAAAACATTTATATTAGCAATAAGTACAAATAGATTTAGTAAATAGGAAAAAACTACAATCAAGGGCAAACAAAATTGAAGTATACCATAACAAAATTATAGGAACCTTGCTCCTCTGTTTGACTGAAAGGGGTTAAATATTCTCTCAAAAAATCAAATTCAAGAAAGACAAAGGTGATATGCTTATTTAAAAGATGCTCTTTAAAAGGATATAATTAATTTGATTATAGCTTTTGATTATTTATGCACTAGTTATGTTTCTACATTCTATTTAACCTTAAAGTAAAAAAGAATCTCCTCTAGTAACTCAGAAAATTGGATCACACATGCATGTGTGTGTGTGTGTGTGTGTGTGTGTTCTACAAATATTTTATCTATAATAGATGTTTCTTTACTTATGAAATGGATTGAAATAAGATCAATTATTCATAAACCTAAGATTCCAAACTCTCAACACTAGTAAATTACTAAACATTTTAGAATACTAATCTCTAGAAATAAGTAATCAAGAAATAATATTGTTAAAGATATTGAGAAAAAATGTTATACTTGATAAAAATATATTGTACAATATTGTGTACAAACATTACATACCCTAATTTAATAAGATTTTTGAGAACATTATCTGTGGTTGGTAATTAGTGGCTAGCACAAGGTCTAAAGAAAAAATCATGAATGCAGTCAGGAAGGAAAAAGAAACCCACCAAAGGTCCAAGTAAGATACCAAATGATATACCATTAAACTTATCTGCATGATGAATCTATAGTGACATCAACACAAATTTTTTATATTTCTTTTTTGCCCAAATATATACATTCTGACTTATGAATGAACTAAAGATTTTAAAATGACATGCACGAAACTAAACCGGCTATAAGAAGAGGGTTTATAACTCAAACTTGATGTGCTACTACTACTTTCGAAGGTATGGAATATCACCAAGTGGCGCAACAGGAAAACGTCTATCAATAAGGTCATCGTGGACTAGTATATATGCATCCCCACCAATGGTGATTCTTATGCCTTGGATAAAGTTTTCAGACCCATTAAAACCCTTTAGATGTAAAAATAAGAATTAAGTAAATTTTCAACAATGTCTTGTTCATCATTTATCTAGATGATGGAATATATAGTGACCCAAATCATTATTGCACCATTTTCCAAGATTGAATTCCTAAAACTATAGAAGACAAGGTAAGGAGAAGTCCATATAGCACCCAAAAAAAGACTTGGCACAAGGCCTTTGCAGTAGAGTCCGTATATTAGTAAGACATTGGTAGGGATGGAATTGAGGATGGTAAATATATCATTCATTTCAAAAGGTCCATCTCTAGGCCTATGATGAGACTACAAAACCAAGGGAATGTTTGATTAGAATAGAGTAAGTAAACCCCTTTTTTTTGTTACAGTTGAATTTTAGGGTGGAAGATATTTTTTCATCCACTTTAGCTCAAAGTACAATAGCATTAATTTCATACCTTGTGGATATTCCAGAGAGCACCATGCCAGAATTTTTGATGAACCCAATGAGCCCAATGCTCCATTCCAAAATGTATACACAAAAATGAACTTAGCAAAAATCATGTCAAAGTGAACCACTATCATGGGAAGAGATTTCAGGATTCACATTAGATAATCTTGTTAGAAAATGGGGTCATATTTGAATCAAAGGTTAAGTGGTGGAGTTCTTGTATTTGTATTCAATAAAAACTAAGGTATATAGGATAT
This sequence comes from Cupressus sempervirens, assembly GCA_028749045.1. Taxonomy (NCBI): domain Eukaryota; kingdom Viridiplantae; phylum Streptophyta; class Pinopsida; order Cupressales; family Cupressaceae; genus Cupressus; species Cupressus sempervirens. The sequence continues at coordinate 1,098,893,934 of CM053785.1, forward strand.
TCATCTTGTTTATAATATAGTTAGTTTCCTTCTTCATGAAATATGATGTAGTCTCATACATCATTTATAAAGCCAAAAGTAGAGTGTCGAGTATTGTAAACCATAAAAAAATCCATTTGCATCGCTATTTTTGAATCCTGAGGAATTGGGATTTAATATGTTCAAGGAAACTATCAACCACAATTTCATAAAGTGCACAATGAGAAAATGTGAATCTCAAAGTCTATATTTAAGAAGGAAATGTGCACATACCGTTGCTACAACCACAACTAAAACTGTACCTAGCATCTCCATGTAAGGAAGGTCCTCACCTTGATAAAAAAAAGGAAAAAACTTAGCTATCAGATTCAGGAAAATAAAAAAATAAAAAAATAATATCATATTACTCATTTAAGTTATTTGAAAATGGCTTCCTGTAGGCAATAGGTGTATTCCCACTATAAAGAAACTATTGGGTTGACTTAGAACACTGTTAAAGAAATCTAAACATGGAAGAAGCAAGGAAAAAGAACAAGACCTATAACTAAATGTTTGCAAGCAATATTAATGTCAAATTTGAAAGAGCATCCATGCATTTTAATCCCAAGTAATTTCTTTTAATTTGTGATATTGCCATCAAGATTTAACTGTGTAGTTTTTTAGTCAGACTCATTGACGCATGTTTCATGAGTAGTGATTCACACAAATCCATCTCTCATGAGAATAAATGGAATGATTAGCACTCACTAGATCTAGGTGATGCTCACAGAGGTGATGAATCCTAGTGGGATAGGAGTAGGAATGACAAAACCAATCTTTGTTTGAAGCCTTGAAAGCATTTTGCCTAATTTTCCATATTTGGCCTAGTTGAGGGTTAGTATCCCTAAAGCTTTAATTTGACCCAAGTTTGCTAAGAGCCCTAGAGAGGGAGTAAGACCTTAGAGAAGTGGAGTCCACTTAGAGAGATAGAGGTCAGCATTGGGTAAAGGCTGGTAACCTTGCTTGGCATCTTATAGTGGGTTGGGTGCTACTAGGCACTTAAGAAGATTTTGGTGGATTAAGGCTGTAGACTCTGCATTAGTTGAGGTGAGATATGAGCACATATTTTGGGCACCTTACAAGTTACACTACCTCAACTTGGTAATGCAAGCAATTGGCATCCAAATAATGTGGGCGAAAGAAATGGTGTACATTATTCAAGCACATCATTCTTTTCTTTGGAGCGTTATTATTTCAATTTATGCGGATGATGAATTGATCAGGCTTTAGATGCTTCCAAATACAAGTGATCGAAAAGATGACTTATTGGGATGAGAAGATGAGAGGTAGATGGATTTGGGTTTTGCAATTCCTTGGTATGTTAGTTTGAGCTTCACTTGCTTTCAAGAATACTATAATATTCTCTACTTAACAAGGCCAACCACATGAAGGTGGAAGCTCATTTGGCCTCACCCCCCTCCCCCTAACATCAATCTAAATTACCCATTATCATCTAATTACATACTTCATTCATTCATTCATCCATTTATGAACTATAACATTCAAGCAATACACTCACATAACATTCATTAATATGATATAAAATTCACTAATACATAATACTAATCAAGACTTCATTAACACATAACAATATTCATTAACATAAAATAAAAATCAATATCAATACGCATCATTCATAGATAATTACTTAAAACAAAGTTCTTTCATTATCCAACAAGGTTTATCAAAGCGCATTTTTAAAACATCATTTTTTTTTTTTTCTTAGCTCTCTTAATAAAAATGTTCATAGGAGCATCCATATCTTCCTCATTGTCCTCCTCTTCTAGCACATGTAATGTCAAATTACGATGGCTCCTTCTCTTCGGAAGAGTAGGAGGCTACTGCACTAAAGGGGGCCTCATTGCAAGAATAAGTAAACGGGATAAATTGGCATACTATTTTTCTTTTTTAAACTATTACAAGTCTATAATTAAGTACTAGTACAACATAACATGCATTTTTCTTACCTAACAATGCCACATCATGTACATTAACATTTTGATCCACCACCATGTGAACATGTTGAACACTTGGAACATGCTCCACTCATTCACCATGATGTTCAACATGCTCTAAAATATTCAAAAAAATGATACACATAAAATTACAATTGAAGATGTTAAATTGTATTCATAATTGCATAATTAATTTCTAATAGAAAATTAATACCTCCACCACTATAATGCACATCATGGCCTTTGTCACGAGTAGGTTCTATGATAGGATATGAAGGTTGTAGTAAAATTTTATGCAATCAATTTACGTTAAAAACTAACACCAAAAAAGAATCTTCTCAACTATTCAATTTCATTTACTTTTCATCTAACCAATTTACCTATAAGATATCATTTGGTGCACTAGATTCTTGGGCAAGGCTTTAAGATTCTTCACATAGGCATGCAACCATGACTTTATAGCCTTCCTTCAAGGCACTTTTTCTATCTTCATTTGTGACCTTCACATTGAATTTTATGCCCTATATTTTTTTCTTGATATCGTCAGTTTTCCATGTATGGTTTCATTAAAGAAAATTGTTCGCAACATTATATAAAAAAATAAATATGAAATTTCATTGCTCCTACTTACAAGTTGAGATTGAAGATTCATATAGCCACTAGAGCCAAGTCTATGTTGGTCAACCTTTTGTAGTCTCTCTTTTGTAGCCACGGATGTGTCCTGTAATCTATCAACAATTTCAAACATCTTAGATTATATATTTACAAATATCACTAATTAATGCATGATTAAAATGTACCTAATACTATCATGACATACCTTTCTTTGCCCTATGCTGCTTCATTTACTCTATTTTCACATGGCCTTTCGTCCTTTGCATCTTTTATTATTTCATTCCACTCCATCGGTGGAATCATAGGAGGATGACTGTACTTTGGGTTCTCCTTAAGACCCCTTCTATATTGATCCCTAATAGTCCTTATATGCTTTGATGCTCTTTTCAGAAGTAGGCCAGTGTCAAAATTGATTTTTCCAAATTTCTCCTCAAAAGATGTAATCAACTGATTTTTTAATTCCATAGCTTGTCAATTCCACCTTTAAAAAAAAAATTATATTGTTAGATCAATAACCTTAATATAGTACAACAAATGGAAGAAAAATAAAATTATGTAGCAATGATATGAAACTACGTACCTTTTATATATGGTGGGTCCAAATAGTCTTAGTGTCATATAAAAAAGATGATCAAAGAAAAAATTATTACCTACAAAAATATAAAGGGATTATTCATCCAAAACGAGTAATGTAAAAGTAAACTAAATTTACACTTTAAATAATAACAATTTTAAAGCACCTAGAAGCTTTTGTAATTTTAGCAAAAACATAGTTTTCTTGTTTAGCAGCAATGTCCCTACATATGAACCAATACTAATCACATAGACTACTCTAGGAAATGGATAATCTTTAGTAGTACTACTCTTTGTTGCTCTATCAACTGAAGGTCTATCTATTAGTGCACAAAATAGGTACATGAGTACAAAATCCACCCAATAAAAAAAATGCATGATTAGCATGTTACAAAATATAGAAAAATATAGTTTTACTAGTTGTAGTGGACATAGATGAGGATGTTTGCATGATTCTTGTTGTTGACAATGCATAAGGTAATACTAGACTGCCGATCAAAGGAGGCATCTGCACTTCATCATGAGCTAAAGAATACAATATTGTTAACAAAGATATTTGCAATGGATAAAGATCAAATGAGATACTAGCTAGAAATGTCCACAAAAAAAGGTAAGTTTTATAATGCTGATGAAAACAAACAAAGAAAGTGTTACTTACACGAAGGTTGTGCGCTACAACCCTCACCATGTTCACTATGCAATGTCACAACTATCACATATTTTTATTAAATAACACATAAAATTAGAGATCATGATCCAAAAGATACTATAAAATATTAACTGTAGAACAAGAATTAGTATGCAAAGAACATTTACAAATAAATTAAACATTCACAAACCAAAAACTAAATTCACATATATGCTTAGACAAAGAGAGCAAACAAGAAGTGCAAACCTCACAAGAGAAAACACTCCATGCTTTTTTGATTCTGTAGATGTGTCCTTTTGCTGTGGATGTATGCTCAAGATGCTCAAAAGCTGCTTCAATGGAGATGGGTAATGACAAATTGGTAGCTTTGTGAGCTCTCAATTTGGCATTATAAGGGTATGGGTATGTCTTTTGGCTCTCAAAAGGGCATGGTAACTTTATCTCAAAGATTTTTGATGAAATGGCTTGGGATGGGATTCAATTTATAGGCTAAGGGGTAGAGGGATGGAGGGCTTAGATGCAAGGATGGATGAAGGCTTAAGGAGGGCTAGGATGCACTCAAAGGAGAGCACATGGATTGTGCTTGTTTAGCACCAATGGAAAGGTGACACTTGTCACAAGGAGGATGAGTGTGAGAGGGTAGGGTAAAGGGTTGGTTAAAGGCATGATGAGTGGGGTTGAGTATGTAAGAGGGATGTAAGAGGAATGAGTGTGGAAGAGGGAAGAGTGTGGAAGATGGGTGTAAGAGTCATGAGTGGGCTTGTAAGAGTCTTTATGTTTTGTAAGAGCACTCATGACTTAGTGGTTGGGTTTTTTGAGGGGAGACTTTGGTTTGGATTAGAAAAGTCTTAAACTTGTTTAAGGAATGTGACAACATTAGGGGGTGGATTAGGCTTGGGTTTAGGATTAGCTTAGGGATGTTAGAGATGTGCAAGTGGATGGCATTAATGAGGGTGGGTGAGTTAGTGGCTAAGCTTGGTTAGTATGGGTGGATGGGGTGGATTAGGCTAAATGGAGGATTAGAGATAGGTTAGGGGTTTTTGAATTTGAGGATTTCATTTATCAAATAGATTTATTTAATAAATGGGGATTTTTGGAATTAGATAGGAGAAAAGGATTTAATTGATAAATAATAGATTATTTGATTTATCAATTAGGACTATAGATGATTAATTAAATTAATCAACTAGGGATGGCAAAGGATTAATTAAATAAGAATTTAATTAATGATGCCTTTAGAGATGGCTAAATTAGATTACCAAAGTAGTGTAATCAAATTTAGGTGTCTACATTAACATCTATTGAACTTCTATTATTGCTTTAGTCGAATTACTACTTACCTTTAAAGATTGGACCCTATGGTCCAATTCTTTTCTTAGTGCCTCTTTCTCCTCACTTGTGTCACCCTCGATGATAATGTTAAAAATTTCATTAGTGTATCTTTGTTTGAGTTGTTGGACAATGAACATAGGGTCAGCACTAAGGGCGATGTCATGTAGAAATGATGCCCATATTTTAGATCGCATTTGATCAATTGATATTCTAGCTTTTTCCTATCATTTGTGACATCAAATATTAGTAAAATTTCATCAAAATGACTCCACAGTCATAAAGAAAAGAACATAATAATACGGCATTTTTTTCTATATTAACATTAAAAATTACAATAATTAATATTTATCTCCGTTGAAGGTGTGTGAGATGGTGCATCCTCGCCTATGTGTGGTGGTCCATCCATGTCGTCCTATGAAAAGGGTTAGTAAGTCTTAGAAATTAGTAGAAAAATTAAAGTAATAGACTTACCAAAAAAATAAATTAATAATAAAGTAGATTTTATATGTAAATCATTTGTCTTAAGTTAGCCAAAAATTTGGTTTAACTAATGTGTATATCTAAAAAAATATTTGACATGTTCTACTTAATGTTTATATCTGTACATATGGTTTGGAAAGAAAAATTTGGCCATACATGACCCCATCATAGTTGACATTGATCATACCTAGACATTTCATTGATCATCATGATCTTCATCCATGTCATCATGATCATGATCATGATCATCATCACCATCATCGTACTTGTCACTTTGATCATCATCGTCACCACCACCATCTTCATCGCCATCATCATCATCTTCATCACCATCATCATCATGGCATTCATCACCATGATCATCACCATATTCATCACCATGATCATGATCATCATCAGCATCATCATCATCATTATCACCATTATTGTCAGCATGATCAAAATCATCACCATCTTCTTCTTCTTCATCACTAGGTAACTGCCACTTCTGATAGTCATTTACTTTGTCTTGTGCTTCTTCAATATCTTCTTCTTCCATCACATTACACTTTATTGACCTTCCTCCTGGGTCATGTCTAACAAAAAATGACCAACCTAGTTTGTGTGGAACACCAAAGTAAAACACATGCTCATATTGGCTCGGAAGAACATAGGGCTCATCATCAAGGACTCAAATGATCTTGTATTAATCATAGTAAATCCACTATCATGTTTAATAATAGTCCTATCAAGATCATTTTGATTCGGTTGTAGCCTGTACCATTTGATGAAAAATAGAACTATTTTGAATAAATTAAAGTCACACTCAAGTATATCATCCAAAATGTCATAGTATCAGTTTTCAGATTGTTGAGGATGTATGTTAGTTTTAGAAAAAATATTGGTGACCATGAAGACAATACTTATCCCAAAATCACACGTTTTCTTTATTTCATCTGACTTTTTTGTGCGAGTTTATAGCCATGGTAGTACATAGCTTTATGATGTTTGACCTATAATTATTCAAACATGTCAAGATTATTTGCATCGATCAGTGATTTGATATTAAACTTATATCTCATGATTAGTAATATTATGCGTACCTTTGTATGTCTTAATCCATATACTAGATCAAGTACCATTTTCATAACATTGAGATCTTCATTACGACGAGCTTCTTTAACCAATGATGCAACACCATCCTATGTTAATGAGAGACCATTTTCTTGAGACTGTTCAATCCATATCGTCATCCAATCAAGATTGTTTGCAATATACAAATGTAGTGCATCCTACTCACAACTAATTATAAAGAAAAAAATTGCACCAATTATAAACAACTTATATATATTGATGATGGATAAGAATTATTAAACTACAAATTTTTTTAAAAAATAATTTTACCTCTCAGTCTCCTCAATCTACCTTCCCCTGTTAGGTACTCCTTTTTGAATTTGTCATTAGAGTTGGGACCCCAAATGTGATCTATATAGATATTTGCTACAAATTTTGAAATATATTTACTAATGTACACCATGGTCTGGTATACCATATATCCCTCTACCATAGAACCCTTAGGATATTCTCTTTATCAAATCAAGCCCTTCATAAATTTTAAGTGCCTCTTAACCATCCACATTAACCTAGTTTGTACATGTTTACACAATTCAATCTCCTTAACTTGATGTACGAGGTAGTTTTCTTGAGCATTGAAAAAGGTTGAAGGTAAACACTTTTGCATTTCACACATAAGTTGTGGAATTTTTCTCTTCCAATATTTTATATCTTTTAATCAATTTCTATAGATGATAACCACCTAAAAGAGATTCAACATGCAAAAATACATAAACAAGATTTCAAATAAAATTATATAATAGATTACAAATAAAAAGCTACAAATCTAAGAAAAAACACTTCTAACCTCATGTATTTTCTAAGATCATATATAACTTGTTTAATACTATTGTCAAATTGGTGTGGAAAAGATAGAGGTAGGACATACTACAATCATTAAAAAATGATCATTTCAATATATTATTAAATAATGCAATAGGTAGTGTACACTTGATTTGTGTCAAACTCTAAACCATTCTATCTAAACGATTCCATGAGTTGGAATGCTTGGATGCCAGCTTAGAGCTCCCTATCCATGGAGTGCAAGAAGTTAGTATTCAAGAATGAAGGCTCTGAGCCAAGTCTTAGAAATGTACTTCTTGCTAGTAAACCATGCAATGGGAGGTTCTTTTAAATAAGAGCAAGAGTGTAAATATCTTCAAGGAATCCTTCAAGAATGCAATGCAAGTATGAAAACTAAGCTAAGATGATAATGCAAAATATAGCTACGCTAAGCATGTATGAGAGTGTTACAATACCATTATTTAAACTATGTGAGATAGATCATTACAAAAAAATAACTAAACTAGCCTGTAATTATGAATCTAAACTAGTGTGCAATGGTAATGAGAGAATGAGACAAGAAAGAGAAGTTCTCCACAAAGCTCCAAAGAAACCTGTTAGAAAACCTGCAGCATAATAATATTCAAAATGAAGATGGATCCTTTGAGGGGGAAAGCTCTCTCCCTTTTAAAGTCATACGGATGGTAGAGATCAAGATGAAGATGGTGGATGATCAACGGTGGAATTCGAAAATAGGTGTGATCCATGTGCACACACAAGTCAACCAATAGAATATAAGTTGACTTGTCATATAAGACAAAAGTCTCACAAGCCTTTTTTTTTAATTGTAAAATATAAAAAGGACTTAATGTGTGCACTTTAAGTGGGTTAGAAGAATGGGGTCTTTTATTTAATTAAAAGGGGACATGTTCTTTTAATCAAATAATGAACTTATGATAGCATAGTCAAACTATAGGTTATAATCAAATAAATTGATTATTAGCAATTTGGTCTAGGTAAATGATTCAATTAATTTAGCCAAAATGTTGAAAAGAGGGCTAATAGTCTAGATGACCATTTTTAGGTGATTACATTTGCCCCTCTTTGACTAATGCATGATCAATCTGGGAACACATTATGTCAAAGAAAATCGAAGCCAAGTAGGCAGTGGTAGATATAGATGTTTGATTCCAAATAATGAAATGCATAAATAGATAGCAAGTCCTGAATTCATAGCCTGATAGCGGTAGTACTGAACACTAGGAAAATGATGTTAGGATCTGAAAAAAATTCTAACACCTAGCAAAGCGAATAGATTGAGAGCAAGTGATAAGGTCAAACAAATGCTCCTAAGAAATAGATAGCTATAACAATCAGCAATGGAGTATTTCTGCCCCCTTAGGATCGAAATTGAAATGAGGTAAGAGGATGCAAAAACTAGCTAGACATGAGAAAATTGAGATATAGCAATGTCCAATATGATAGATAACTTATTAGAACCCAAGAATGACTATAAAAAATTGATAAAATGCCCTAGTTTGACTAGACTTGACCTTGAAGGATATAGCATAAAAATTAGGTCAAAATGAGTAGAAATTTTTTTTTAGACATGAAACGGTGAATTGAAGTAGATATGAAGTATGGAAATGATGAAGACATGAAGAAATGAAGATGCCCTAGTGATGATTCGAAGATTAGACCTCAAAAGGTCAGCTAACTGCTCGGAAGAAGGAAAAATTTTAAAATGTGATTTTGACCATCAAGATGAACTCAAATTTTGATTTTGATCCCGAAAATGGATCTAGGACGTCAAAATTAGCTAGGGGTGCAATTTTTGTGCAAGTCTGAGGAGTTTGAAAATTAGATCAAAATGAGGTTGGAGGCTATAAAAGGGGTCCAAGTGTCATTTTCACTATTCATTTGTCTTTTTGTGTTTGGAGAGATTTTGTGTGGTCCACATAGCATCATGGCTCAGGTGAACATTCCTCTTCATCAACACCATTTCGAGTGCAACCGATTGCACAACAGGCCAGAGCGATATGGGGTGTCGGTAAGTAACTACCTTTTTGTCACTTTTTCGAGCTTTTTCACACATTTTAAGAGTTTTTTTGAAAAAAAGGCATGCGATACTTTTAAAGTATCACATGGGCATTGAAAAATTGTCGCGCAATACTTTTTTTCAAAAAAAGTGTCGCACCTCTCAAAAAAATGTGTCGTCTCGGCTATACCCGAATGTCGTACGATGTGGTGCAAAATATCGCATGACAGAAAAATGTCACAAACTTTAGAAAATGTATCGCATGACACTGTTTCAGCAAAATGTGTCGCATGGATAGTTTTTTTGTTTTTCTTATTGCTTTTTTTCATCATGTGACTATTACTGATGATTGCTTGTTTTACCTAGACAGGAGGTATTCCCGACATTACAGATTAGAGCTCCTAGGGTGGTTGGTTTGCACATTGTAGAGCATTTGAGTGATGAGGAGTAGATTGCGCTAGTGGCTATGGGCTTGTGGTGGGTTGTACGAATGACCCATATTCGAGAAAACCACAGTTTGTTGTCTGCGCTAGCAGAGAGGTGGCATAGTGAGCATAACACCTTTCACTTACCGACTAGTGAGGCATCTATTACCTTGGAGGACATATATCGCATTCTGTGAGTGCCATGCCATGGCGAGCCAATAAGTTGCTTGATTAGTAGTTTGTTGATTTAGCAATTTCGATGTTGGATGCTAGGTGTACTGATGTAAAGTTTGATGATGGCACAGGTGTACTATGATGTGACCCCGACAGAGGGGCGAACGCGAGTGCAGGAGCTATTCTAGGATGTGACCATTTTGGATTGTCACCTAAGTTGGGAGAGATTGATGACCAAGTACAAATATGATTATCCTTTTCCCAGCTTGTTATGCTCTTTGGTAGCCTAGGCCCTGGTGAAAGACCAAGGCCAGAAGGGCTTCTCGCTAGGATGGGGTCGACTGGTGTATGATCTGATCTCTTGACCACATAAGATGGCATGGGGGCCTACCATATTGGCAGAGATGTACCATGAGCTCCATGAGATAGTATACCATGAGGGTGGATCATGGGCATGCAGAGTAGTGTTAGTATAGATCTGATCTTGGGAGCACATTGCCGTGATCCGACTGAAAGTGCAGCCACGAGAGCATAGCCAGCCTTATAATTTTTGCTATAGAGGTTTCATCCCACAGAGGCATAGTGGAGATGTGACCTACTACTGACGCATGTTTGATGAGCTGACGGCATTCATATGGCGACCATATTGGGAGTGTTAGCAGTGGTCAAATTCATGGGAGTTAGACTACATGTAGTATAGAAGGCCGCTGGTGGGTCGGAGCATAGACATTGTGGAGCAGTTTGTGATCAGTCGCGTATGGTGACAGTTTGCAGAGTGGAAGGTGATATCGGTAGAGACCACCACCTATGCCCAGATGTGCATAGATGAGGGATTGGGATGGCTACTGATCCTGGACTATCAGATAGCAATTCGGGATACATCAGTACTAGTGGCAACTCCCTAGGATTATCGCCCAGATGTGGTAGATGTAGGGGCTGATCCAAGGTATCTTTATGAGATGAAAAGAAACCTATTACCTCAGTTCACACATCCAGATATGGCACCTGCAAGAGTGAGAGGTGGAGGCAGGGGTAGAGGAGGAGGAGGCAGAGGGAGAGGGAGGAGGAGAGGCAGCAGGCAGATGGAGGGGGAGAGTTCCCAAGCAGGGTGGAGGAGGACGTGAGCGCAGGTGATGTAGGAGGTGGAGGAGTCATTAGAGTCTGATGGTGATGATGGTGGGGAGGAGGAGGTACCCCTGAGGAGACGGCAAGCTGTGAGGGTGGAGGCACTTGTAGAGCAACTAGTAGGAGGAGAGGAATAGGGTGCGAGGATCCATGCCTTGGAGGCAGAGCTGTAGGTAGCTCGAGTGACCATTGTAGTATGAGATCAGTAGCTGATGGATGAGCAAGCATTAGTAGATGAGCTATGCCGAGAGTAGGATACTGCGAGGCAAGAGGCAACACATCATGGTGCACAAGCTACATACTATTATGCCACCTATAGGAGTGTGGTACCACCAGGATAGGGTCTTCCTGATTATTCAGAGCAAGCAGGTAGATCAAAGGGTGCAGTGCAGGCACTAGATAGGAGATAGGCTCCTCCACTAGGGCCAGCACTAGTTGCAGAGGGTGGCAGTTAGACATGACATCGAGTGATAGCTATGCTTTGATTGTACCTCATGTATTTTGAGACATATATCTAGATTTTGGATCTCACATTTGTATATGTACTATGACACATTTGATATATATATGAGATACTGGGTTTATCGATATTCTTGTGTACTTGTCTCAAAATGTATGTTTCAACTTTCATGTGGTGTTTCAATTTTTGTTTTCAGCTCATGTATGTGTATATGCTCATGTGTATTGATTTTGATCTCTCATACGGATGGTAAAGACTTAAATGTTTTTTTGTGAAAATATGTGACACTTGGATAGATCGTATGTGATGATTTTGGATTAACCCCTTGTGATGATAGGATAGCAAAGAAATGTAGCAAAATATTAAGGATGTGAAAAGACATGAAGAAGTGAAAGATGAAAGCAACTAGCTGATATGTCTGTGAAAAGATGAAGAGAGAGCTCTCCCCATATGCAAGAATGCAAGACTAATCTAGAAAATGAACCTAAAATGCAAGCTAATATGCAAAGTGGTTTACCAGCAAGAAGTGCATAACATTTAGACTCTTAATTTCATCATTGAGTGTTTATTAGGGACATCATGAGATCATACAACCATCACTAGTATAACTATGAGGATATGAATATGATCGATATTAGATAGGTATGTGAAAATCCAATCTAAGCATCATAGACATGTAAGTCAAGATAACTATGTGATTAGATTCCCTAAGTTTAATTTGGCAATATTACACTTGTATCAAGGCATAAACACCAAGATAACCCCCAAGTGTGGTCTTGTGAAACAATCAAGGATGATACATTTGTAAGTCAACATGTTGGATAGGACAAGCATAAATGCTTACAACACTATAGACAAAAAAATGTATACCCACAAGTAGAAATCAAGAAAGTATGTCCCATGCCCCCAATCTTCTAGTCAATGACATCCTCGGAAGACTATTAGGGAGGGAACATATGACAAAGAAATCATCATAGACAACACATAAAATAGATAAAGATCAGCATAACTCATTCTTTGAAGTGTTGAAGTGCATGTGTGTAAGTCACTTGGCCATTTCTGCAAGACTTGATTCTGATAGTGAGAAATATCACAACATTGGGGACTATAGGTAAACTTTTCTAAAAAGTGTTGAAAAATACTTGATGTCGAGGTGGGAAAGTGTTGTCAAACACTATTTTGTGAGTTTTCAAAGAAACCCTAATGCACAAGAATACCTTAATAGGCTAAGTAGCTACGCCCCCAAGATGAGGACAAGAAACAATTCCAAGCTAGGAAATGTGTAGTGAAATGGGTGATTGAGACTGATAGACATAGGTGCGAGGGTTTCAAGTAGCGCCTATTTTCAGGTTTTCACCACTTGACATATTTTATTTTATTTTATTTTTTTCAAGATTTTTTTCAATTTTTTTTTGGTGATACATCACAGTGCCTATTGCTAGGTTTTCACTAAGATGATCCTTTTTTCAGGGCATTTTCTAATTTTTAGGGTTTTTTTAGGATCATAGATATATACAAGATAGCTGAGCAACAAGCCTCTAAGCATAGAACTTCTTCAAGTGTAGGATGTTGATAGGTTGTGCAAGTTCTTCACCCTCTAAAGTAGACAACTAATAAGCACCAGAACCGAATGCTGTTGTGATAATGTAAGGACCCAACCAATTAGGTTCAAATTTCCCTTTCTACTCTCGATGTTGTTATTTTTTGGATTCTCTCTAAGCACGAGTTCACCAACTTGGAACTCACGGGGGTGAACCTTCTTGTTATATTGTGTAGACATGTGCTTCTGATAAGCCCTCATGTGATCAAAAGCACCCTTACAACATTCATCAAGAGTCTCTAATTCTTATACTTGCATAGCTCTATGGTCTTGATTGGTTATTAACTCATGTAAGGAGACACACAAGGAAGGTATCTCGACTTCTAACAAGAGAACAACCTCAAAGCCATAGACAAGAAAAGGGTGTAGCCCTTGTAGGAGTACGAATAGAGGTTCTATAGGCCCAAAGTGCCAGATTTATTTGCAAGTGCCAATCTTTCCTAGACTTGTGAACTGTGCGATGTAGGATTTTCAGCAGTGTTTTATTAGAGGCCTCAACTTGGCCATTCCCTTGGGGATAGTAAATAGAGGACCAGTGTTGCTTAATCCAAAAAATTTTGCACAGCTATTTTAAGTCCTTATTCTTGAACTACCCTCCATTATCCATAACAATAGAGGATGGGATACCATATCAGAAAATGATGTGATTCAGTATAAACAGGGCAACATGTTTTCCTGTAGTAGTAGATAATGGTATAGCTTCAACCCATTTAGTGAAATACTCCATTGCTGTGATGATGAATTTATGACTGCTGGATGAGCTTTGATGAATCTTTCCTACCAAGTCAAAGGCCCATTGTTGAAATGGCCAATATGTCACAGAATGTATTAACTCTCATCCAGGAGCATGTATCAAGTTGCCATGGAGCTGACATTTTTGACATGACTTTGCATAGCGCACAACATCAGCTTGCATGGTGGGCCAGTAATAACCTGTCCTAAGCAATTTTCGGGCAAGTGCAAGGCCATTATAATGTGTCCCACAAATGCCATCATGGACTTCAGCAAGTGCCTTCTCAGACTCTTCTAGCTCTAAACACCTAAGCAAGGTTCCGTCTAGACCCTTCCTATACAAGTCACCAGAGACCAAAGTGTAGTGTGAGGCGTTACGAAGGAGTTGGCATTTTTGGTTGTGCGTGAGGGTTTTGAGAATAACCTGATAACATAGGTAGGATAAAATAGCCGCATAGTGGGAGGAATCATGACCCACAACAGTGTAGATCACCTGGTTATCTGAGGAATCATAGGCTGGATGATGCAGTTCTTCCACCAGGAACTCAAATCATGATTCATGTTCTTGCAGTTGTAGGATAGATGCTAAGGTGGCCATAGCATCAGCAGCCTTGTTTTCTGCTCTAGGAATCTATTGGAATGTCACAAAGGTAAAATAATTTCTTAGAGCATCTATCAACTTTTTATAAGGGATCAACTTGTCATCCTTTGTTTGATATTCATTATTCACTTGGTTCACAACTAGTTGAGAATCCCCATAGATGTGTAGCTTAGTTATTTTCCATTCAAGGGCCATTTTGATCCCATTTGTTAATGCTTCATACTTTGCAATATTGTTCGTACATTGGAACAATAGTTTGTAGGACTTTGGGATAGTATAACCATGAGGGGAAACAAAAAAAATACCCCTGCTCTAGCTCCATTCTGTGTATGGGATCCATCAAAATACATCTTCCATGTTCTCTCAGCGATGTACATGATTGAGGCATCTGGAAACTCAATTTGTATAGGTGCTACATCTTCAAGTGGGAAGTTAGCCAATTGGTTAGCTATGGCCTGTCCTTTGATTTCCTTACATTCAACATACTGAATGTCAAATTCAAAAAGAATCATCATCCATTTAGCAAGATGACCAGTAAGTGTAGCTTTACTTAATAAATATTTCAAAGGGTCTATCTTGGAAATCAAATGAACTGTATGGGCCAACATATAATGCCAGAGTTTTTGGGAGGCAAAAACTACAACAAGGCATGCCTTCTCTATACTTGTATAATTTAGTTCATAAGGCACCAAAGTTTGACTGATATAGTATATGGCTCTTTCTTTACTCATCTCATCACTTTGGGCTAAGAGTGCTCCTAGAGAAGAATCCGTAGCTGAAATGTACAGGATCAAAGGTTTGCCCAGAATGGGTGGCATCAAAACTAGAGGTTTTTCCAAGTAGCCTTTGATTTGATCTAAACTTTGTTAACAATCACTATTTCAAATATGGGTAGATCCTTTATGCAGATTTTTATTGAAAGGTTGAGCCTTATTAGCTAATTGAGAGATAAATCTTCTTATGGATTGTACCCGTCCTTGTAGACCTCTAAGCTGACTAATAGTCTTTGGTGGAGGCATATCCATGATAGCTTGGACCTTTTCAGGGTCAACCTCAATACCTTTTGCTAAAATGATATAACCTAGCAATTTTCCAGAAGTAACACCAAAGGCACATTTTTTTGGATTCAGCCTAAGTTGAAATTGTTCCATATGATCCAATATCAAACTAAGGTCTTTGAGATGTGTGTCTCATTTCCTTGATTTTGCCAATGTGTCATCAACATAGTCTTCCATGTTTTTATGCATCATATCATGAAAGATGGTTGTCATTGCCCTTTGATATGTAGCACCAATATTTTTAAGCCCAAAAGGCATGACATTCTAGCAAAAGGTACCCCATGCACATGTAAAAGTTGTCTTTTCTTGGTCTGTTGGAGCTATCTTGATTTGATTATACCCAGAAAATCCATCCATGAGTGAGTACATCTCATAACCTGCAGTCATGTCCACTATCATATCGATGTTTGGTAGTAGAAAGTCATCCTCGGGACATGCTTTATTGAGATCTTTAAAATTAGTACAAACTCATATGGATTTTTCATGCTTAGAGATAGGTACAATGTTGGAAATCCACTCTGCATAATCAATGGCTCTAATGAAGTTTGCATTCAATAGTTTTTCTAACTCTGTCTTGACTAGTAGGGCCACATGTGGATGCATTTTTCTCAACTTCTATTTGATAGGCTTGACATCTAGTGAGAGTGATAAGTGATGCATGATGAGATCTATATCAAGCCCTGGCATATTAGAGTATTTCCATGCGAAGTTGACCTTCTTGTCTTGAAAGAATTGAGCAAATTGTGTCTTTTCTTCATCTGACAAAGATTGAGCTACATGGATAATCTGAGGACATTCTTTTGTACCCATGTTGATAGGCTATGTAGGTTTAATGAGAACTGAAGATCTATCCTAGAAATAGCTTGGCAGAGTACCGAGTACCTCATCTGTAGGTGCCGGAGAGAGGTTTTCACCATTAGATACGCCTTTATTTTTACTTTTTTGAGGATTAGACACCGCCACAATGTGGTTTTCACCATTTGATCGCTTATTTTTCCTTTTAATTTTTTGACTGAGGTACTTGATATCTGATTCCATCATGTTAACCATGGGTTCGCTAGTGGAAGAAGTGATAGGTTCAATTGCATTCAGATAACAAGCGATCTCATAGTCATTTTGGAAAGACCGTATTTCAGGTCTTTGATTTTGGACAGACCAATCTATGAGATTTGGGTGAATTAGCGAGAGTGAGGGGGAAGTTTCAATGTGATTGACATGGAAAGAGTCATCTCCGGTGACCTATGAAGTTGAGCCTATAGAAAATGTCACAAAGGAGTCCGACTTAGGAATAGTCCTGTAGGGACTAGCGTGATCCATTGAGACATGTTGTGAGTCAAACTCATCTGACCCTATACTAGACCATTCGACTACATTGGGTTGGGTTGTATAGGCGTGAATTACATCCACCCCTAGCTTGCAAGATACATCAAAGAGACTTTCCCACTCATACTCATGAGAATCTGTACTCTGATCCCTAGCTATGAGATGAGTAATATTCTACCTAATTCATCCTCTATTTATGCCTTCAGAAGTAGACCCTTCTTGTTCCTGTTGTTGGGAGGTAGAAGCTTTTTCATTATTAGCAGTCACTATTTCTTCTCCCCAAAGGAGGGAAGTGAGAGGAACAAAGTCTTTGCCTTGTGCAGTGATAGCAATTATGGGAGAGTCATCATCCTCTGATTCACTAGACATGAGCAATCTTTGATCACATGTTGGTATATCATTGTTTAGCCCAAAGCCTAGACCAGTGGTGTCTCGAGTATCATGACCTTGAGTGTGACTTAAAGGTTCAACTAGAGCATTCTTACAACCAGTTAAGGACCCGTGGCCCTAGTAGCTCATTTTTGTCAAAAATTTATAGCCTTTTCCATATCTTTTGGGAGAAATAGGAGTAGTCACTATAACCTCCTCATCTTCCTCTTCTTTGTAGATCCAGTCCCTAATGGCCTGTTCTTCCTTTTCTGCTTCTAGAGGTATGGAAGATTGCACAAAAGTGCCAAAAAGTGTCATAGCAGAAGCAGAAGACTTCTTTACAATAGTTGGTTTCCCATAGGACCGAGAGGAAATTGATAAGGTAGCAATAGAGTCCAAAGTGTACTCGCCCATACCAAGGCTCATCATTTTCAGTTTTTGTTCACATTCTGTGAAAGATGGTGCTAGCTCATGAGAAGAGCGATTGTGTGGGACTAGCATTTCAGCAGTAGATAATGTGTTGATAGACATGGAGTTGTCACCGGGGACAACTACTTCAGTATCATTAAAAGGAAACTTAATGCACTGATGGTACATAGAGGGTACTGCTTGCATATTGTGAATCTGTGGCTATCCCAACAACAAGTTGTATGCAAGTGGTATGTCTAAGACTTGAAAAATGACATTCTTCTCAACTAGACCAACTCTGATTGGAAGTACAATTAGACCTTTAGAAGGTCTTTCAACCTCATCATAGGCCTTTATAGTGATCTTGCACTTAGGATCAATGGCAAATTCAGACATGCCCAACTGTTGGATTACATTGAATGAAATGATATTTAACCCTACACCATTGTCTATTAGGACTCAGTGGACGCGGGTATGAAAGATTTGAACTTCAACGTGAAGAGCAAGGTTATGGGGATGAATGAGAGCTCATTCATCTTCTTTAGAAAAGGTGAGATAGTGAGGCGAGGAGATGTGGTTCACCATAGCTTGTAATTGTTCCGCATCAATACCTGTGGGAATGTTGGCAGAATGTAAAGCTTTCTCAAGGATATACCTGTGCAAAGGAGATAACTCTAGCAATTTGAAAATGGAGATTTGTGCTTGTGTGCATTGTAGTTTGCTAACAAGATCATAGTTAGAGATCTTGGAAGTAATTGGATGTTTAGATGATGAAGCATTTTTAGGATCATTAACAACTTTTAGGACAACCTTAGATTGCCCCCTAGTGACAACGTTAAGTTGTTCACCCTGAGAAGATGAAGACTCAACCACTCAAAGTACCACCTTGAGTCTAGTATCAGTATGATCTTGAGGAGTGGATCGTGTCCTTAAGACCACTCTTGGTCATTCATCTTCAGCATCATAATTTGGCCAGTTGTCATTGTTGGATCTTGCCATACATATGTATTCAATGGGCTCAAGCATGCCTATAACATTATCAATGTCAGCGTAAGCATAACTAATTTTGGCGTCATGATTCTTTTTGGCAGCTACCCTTGAGGTCTCACCCTTTTTCGTATTCAGGTAATGGTTTTTGGAAAGCCTTATGATCAACATTTTTAACAAGGCCATCTGTGACACTTTGCTAGCTTCGATGAGGTCTTGAATTACATCTTTGAGTTTGAAGCAATTTTTTGTGTTATGTCCTTTACTTCGGTGATAGCTGTAAATATGATCTTCTCTCCACCATGGAGGTCTAACAGGTAGATCATAAGGACGTGAATTGTCTGGTAAGGTAACCAATTTGTTTGTAATTAAGGTTTTTAAAACCAATTCATAAGGTTCGACAATAGGTGTGTAAACACATCGCTTCCTCGCAAATTTAGAGCCTTTGTCAAAGGGTTGTGGCTTTGAACCTTCTTGTTGTTTTGTTGCATAGATGGCATTGGAAAGGTTAAACAGGCTCCTTAGTCTTAGGAGTGTCCACTACTCCATTGTTGACAACATACTTGTTCTTATTCCAAGGTTTTCCTTTGTCTTTACCATTCCCATTGTTACTTTTGTCTTTGTTTATAACAATGTCACCTCTTTTGATAGCAACATCCTCAATGCGATATGCACTCTCCACCATGGTGTTGAAGGATGTGAATAACTATTTTCTTAGATCAAATTATAACTTAGGTACAAGTGTATTGACAAAAATGTCAATTTTTTCAGCCTCGGGCACTTGCTGAGGATACCAAGAGTATAAAGATCTCCATCATTGAAGGTGTATTACAAAAGATTCTCCTAGTTTTTGTTTGATGTTGCATAAGTCTAGCACAGTCACAGGATGTTGAATGTTGTATGAATATTGCTGGATAGAGTGTTGTGCGAGTTCATCAAACGTCTTGAGAGGGGGACTCAATTTGGTAAACCATTCCATGGCTTGTCCTCTCAAACTTCTAGGGAACAGATGCATAAGAAAGGTGTCTTCATGCATAAAGTCCATGCTGATAGCATAGAAATGTCTCACATGGTCATGAGGGTCACCATTTCCATCGTATTTTTCATACTTAGGAACCTCTATATCCTTAGGAAATGGTAGCATGTATAGACTCCTATCAAATGGAAGAGCACACATTGATTCAACAAATGATGTTTTAGGTGGCTCTTTTGAAGTTTGCAGTTGTGCAAATTGTTTCCTTAGTTCCTATATTTCTTCCCTTAAGATTTCAGCCTCAGTGGGCTCTCGTTTTGGAATAATATGCTCAACATTAAAACCTTGAGGGAGTTTCCATCCCCTAGCTGCCATGTATCAAAAATATTGGTCTCCATTTTCCTCTAAAGCTCTAAGCATTAATTTTTGGGTAAAGCCATCTTGTTGAAATTTGATCGTGTCTTCGCTAGTTACTTCTTCATCACTATCATGATGAGATGGTTTAGGTGGTGAGGGACATGCACCAGTGGTAGCTCTAGGAGTCCTTGGAGTCATGTGATTACCATCATTGTTCTCAAAAGGATTTCGAGGACAAGTTCCTTTATATCCTTCATAGTGTGCCTGATTGTCAGTGTCGACTTGTTGATTTTCTCTTTCCATAGTGTATATCACCTCCAAAGTCTTTTGGGTTTCACATGCTTGTTCTTCTAGGCGATGCTTAATTTCATTAGGGTGTACCATAGTGACTACACCACTTGTGTCCTTGGGTGTCTCAAAGGGTGTACCAAATGGATTTTCAAAACTATAGAGCAGATTATGCCTAATGTTAGCTAGACTCGAGATCTTCCTCACAAAGTTGTTTGCGAGGATGCTTAGGTGGTGTCTCCAATTGCTTGAAAATGAAAGGTGTGTGGCTACCATTACCAACTTGATATCTAGTCGTGACCGGCATGTAAAGAGTTGTCTTTGTTTAGTAGGACAAGAAAAGCGAGCTGAATTTGAAGCTTTTACGATTCAGGACTAGTCACTTATCAAAATGTGATAGATGGCTTGTCAAACAGTGCTCAAGATCTTATAGCACGGGTGACTCGAGCCGAGTGAACGAGTGAGAAGCTCAACAGTGGATAGCTAGAATAAAATAATAGCTGAATTTTGACAAGTGATTCATCAAGATGTTTCAAGACTTACATTCGACAGACTAAACCCATCTTTTCAACATAGGACAAATTCTTCACACACTGATACGTAGCTAGGATCAAGGATGACCAATGTGATGCTCCTTAGACCAAAAAAATCCCACTGTAAACTCTATTTTTGACCCAAAATGACTCTAGGCAATATTTTCTCAGAAGAAGGGTGACATAAGTTCAACATATAATGTCGCGCGATTGAATTTTAACATTGGTGCGACACATTTTGTTCAAGTGACGGATATTATAACTGAATGCGACAAAATTTTATTGGCAGTGCGACAGAATTTACTATTGACATGCGACATAATTTCGGTAAAAAAATGTCGCACGATATTTCTTGTGAGAGCGTGCGATAGAGTGCCAGTTTTGTGCAAAAAAAGGTCAATTTTTGGTTTGAAGTTCATTTCAATTTGTCAATCAGATAGTTGTTTCAATTAGACAGTGTTCCGTTTTAGTTCATACCAATAAACTTCAAGGTTTGGAAATAGTAAGTGTTTCAACATGTCTCAAAACAATTGATCAAGGGTAAAAACAACCTTGTCAATATGCATTTGGGATATCAGAACATCCTCCCTAACAACTTTTATTGGAATGTTTATGTTGCAAGAACATTAACACTGGTCAAAACATTGAAAACAATAGCCAAGCAATCTACCTTAGAGTCACGGTTTATTACTCAACAACTTAGCACACGCTTGATGCTTCTTTGTCGCACACCAAGTGGTTTCCCATAGGAGATATTGGGTTTGTCATGGACATGCCATAAGCACAACCAAGGGAACACATATGGTGAGTGTAAAATCTTGGGGTGATTCGGGTAGTCCACTAGGATAGATCCTTGCACCAAGAAGTTGAGCAGCTAAAAAGGGTAGTTACTAACTTAGAGCTTTTAGATCGAGCTTCCGTCCATAGTGTTCCTCTTGCTCCAAATCATGGGACACCTCACCTTGCGATGAATAACCAATCTCACAACTACAAGAGTACCTTAAGCATTCTTGCCTAGTGATCTCCCTATGGTTGAAATCCCATAAGCGATCACACTAGGCGAAGATAAACACTACATCTACCAAAGTTTTGTGTCCTTGGTAGCATTGAGTTTATAGTGGGTTGGAAGAGCTAGGTAATCAGCTTGTCCCCACTTGGGTCATTCCTCTCAGGTTGTCCGAGAGTAGGCCCTCTAAAGGATTCTAACTACACAAAAAGTGGATCAACTTTCAGAAGTCAAGATTTCTAATTCACCACAATGGTGAAGAGCATACTCTCCTATTTCAATTGTTTTCTCCCAAACACACCAGGAAGATTCAATTACCCCTTGCTTTTGGAACCAAATGGCAAGTCAAGATTTCTAATTCACCACGAGGGTGAAGAGCATACTCTTTTATTACCAAAAGACTTCAATCACAAATTTTATGTGCCTATGAAAAATGAACAATTAGTCAATTCCGCATATGAAAACAAAAATCAAGCAAGTTTGGGTTTTTATGCTTTGGGCAGCCTTGCAAATAGTGTTAGTAGCACTTTGCACATTTGAAGCTTTGACATGCGTTCTTTTGTATGCAAGGTTTCAATTTTTATTCACAAAGAGGGCAACCTAAAATCACAACTTTTTAGCCCACAAGTTAGCATGAAATAATCACAAAAACTATGAATTAGACCTCTATAAAATAGCCTAGAAATCTACTTTAAAACAATAGTTAGCCAGCTAAGAAAAATTGGATCAAATCCTTCAAGGAATGAGCAAAAAATTGTCAAGTGATACTTTTTGCTGAACAAATGTTGTGCGATACTTTATAGCATACTAGGGTGACAGTTTATGTTCAGGCGATACTTTTTCTTCAGCTGTGCGACAGAGTTTTGCACAGAGGGTGACAAAATGTAGGCTTCAAGTGTGACACTATTTTCAAAAAAGTGTCGCATGACATTACTATGAACTGTTGTGCGATACTGGAAAAATGTTGCCCAACACTGTGACTGTAAAAAAAATGGAAAAATGCAGAGCAGTAAGGGAAATACAAGAAAAAATAGGAAAATACAAGGCAAAACATACAGTCCAGCCCCACGGTGGACACAAAAAATGTAAACTTGATTTGTGTCACACTCTAAACCATTCTATACAAACGATTCCATGAGTTGGAATGCTTGGATACCAGCTTAGAGCTCCCCATCCACGGAGTCCAAGAAGTTAGTATTCAAGCATGAAGGCTCTTAGCCAAGCCTTAGAAATGTACTTCTTGCTAGTAAACCATGCAACGGGAGGTTCTTTGAGACAAGAGAAAGAGTGCAAATATCTTCCAGGAATCCTTCAAGAATGCAATGCAAGTATAGAAACTAAGCTAAGATGATAATGTAAAATGCAGCTATGCTAAGCATGTATGAGTGTTACAATATCGTTATTTAAACTATGTGAGATAGATCATTACAAGAAAATAACTAAACTAGCATGTAAGTATGAATCTAAACTAGTGTGCAATGGTAATGAGAGAATGAGACAAGAAAGAGAAGTTCTCCACAAAGCTCCAAAGAAATCTGTTAGAAAACTTGCAGCATAACAATATTCAAAATGAAGATGGATCCTTTGAGGGGGAAAGCTCTCTCCCTTTTAAAGTCGTATGAATGGTAGAGATCAAGATGAATATGGTGGATGATCAATGGTAGAATTCAAAAATAGGTGTGATCCATGTGCACACACAAGTCAACCAATAGAATATAAGTTGACTTGTCATATAAGACAAAAGTCTCACAAGCCTTTTCTTTTAATTGTAAAATAGAAAAAGGACTTAATGTGTGCACTTTAAGTGGGTTAGAAGAATGGGGTGTTTTATTTAATTAAAAGGGGACATGTTCTTTTAATCAAATAATGAACTTAGGATAGCATAGTCAAACTATAGGTTATAATCAAATAAATTGATTTTTATCAATTTGGTCTAGGGAAATGATTAAATTAATTTAGCCAAAATATTGAAAAGGGGGCTAATAGTCTAGATGACCATTTTTAGGTGATTATAGGTAGTACATTAAATTTTATAAATATACTGTAAATAAAGAACATCACTTACCTTGATGAAGGTATGCCAATCATGTGTTTTCAACCCTCGTCCAAAATCACCTTTCTTTAATAGAAGAGTGCTTATATTTGTACCAAATTCTATTGAATTTTTTTCTTTTTTTATGACTTCTTTTAATGCATCACTTTGTTGCTTCATTAATAACCAAGGAAGGGTACTTGTATTTATGCGGTCTCCATTTCTATTTGATTCAATGAAATCTTTTAGTGCATGATTGGATTCATGAATGCCAGTACAAATTTTAGAAATTTGTTCTCTATCACACCTTCCATCCAACATTTTCTATAATGTCTCTTTTACATTCTTTCAAATATGCATAGCATCAAACAAATACATGATTGGGAGATCCTTGTAGTACAGAAACCTACTTACTAAGTAGGATAACTTTTCATTCCTCTAGAAAGTTGATCATTGATTCCTTGACGACCTTCACAAGCATCAATTACAACATTAGTAAATATAAGAAAATATTTAAATACAAATTTTAAACTTTGGATGATAAATTGGACATTACTTCAACAATTTAGTCGATCATATTCCAACTTCCAAAGATGAGATGACATTCTTTGTGACCTTGATGATGTCTCTTCTTTCCCATTGAAAAGATATTTTTTAGAAATTTGGTACCTATGATTATTATGGAGAAAGTGCCTAAATCATTGAACACCTACTTTCCTAAACTTCTTGAATGACAAGATTTCATCTTCAAACCACAAAATAGACATGCAAATTTTCCCTTTGTTTGAAAACTTAAAAGATCATGTACAATTATCATGCACAACTTAAGTATACAATAGTAATGTGTAAGTACTATAATAGAACAAAAATATATGATCTTAACAATATAATATACCACAAAAATGAGTTAGCCTAGGGGCATCATGTATTGTCCATACAAACATTGCATGGAATTGAAATTGTTGGTGTCCTATTGATTTAGAGATGTCATACATAGTGACACCATTCTATAACTTCAACAACTTATCAATTAGAAGCTCAATATACATGTTCATATCTATAACTTGGTACTTACCTAGTAATTGAATGAACATAAACATTACATAATTATTATAACCATTTTTATGCACTATTTATAAATTAATTTAGATAACTATAAAAAAAAAAAAAAAAACCTAGCACAATAATTGACAACATTATGTGCTCCCTCTTTATTGACATCCAAGGAGGAATGTTATTGTTAATAACAAAAATAGGCCACATTGAGTAAATAGATCTCATATCTCCATATGGATTGACATCGTTTACTGCCAATGAACATTTTAGATTATGAGCTTTTTTTTAAAGTGTAACTATGTTTCTTCTATCTCTTCGAATGCAGAACCATCGATAGACATTCACATAATGTCATTTTGACTTCTATTATGTGCATGGTAATCCATAAATTGTGCCAAGATAGTGCACCTAAATAATCGTTGAAAATGTAGAATAATGGGAATGTACCGAAGAACCTTGTGAGGCACCTTTTTTGTTATTTGATCTGATAGATATCTACTAATATAAAAATTAGGGCATTTTGTTGCAAATTCATGTTGTTTATGGTATAGAATGTGATCATTGGGACATGCATGTATTGTCTTATACTTCATTCCAATTTGATTCATAATGGTACATAATTCTCAGTACAAACAAGGCAAAATTTTTGATGGTGGTAACAAAAACTCATCTATCAACATACAACAACAAATATGTATTGTTAATATAATGAATAGTAATTGTATGCTAACATTGAAGATGACAAAAATGGCATACCTTAGCATATGTGACATTGCTACATTGGATAAACCATTCATAACCTTTAAGTTCACCAACAACACTTTAGCCAAGAGTAGAGTTGTTTGGGAGCCTTCATATAAGGGCTCGTGTGTCTTCTCAAGTAAAGGTATATCAAGGCCATCTTCATCATCATTATCAAATTTTCTAATACCATCATTGTGAGCCTCTTCATCATCTGCTCCAATACCATCTTCTTCACTCATGTCCTTTGCCACATTATCATCTTCTTCCATGGGAGTGTTATCCTCAAATTGGATATTCACAGCTCTATGTTCCTCCAATAGAAAATCCACATTCAACAATGGATGAAAATCATGATCCCCTTCAATGTGACCATGTTTCCTATAATGACTCTGGGCTGTTGTGAAGAATCCTTCGATTGTTTAAGCCCTTACACTTTTTGCAAGGACAATAAAATTTATCAGGTTTTCTTTAGAATTGAGACCACAATTTAGCCATTGTCTCATTATTTTGTTCTGGGTTCATATTGTCAGGCATTGTCTTTCTTCATAGGAAAATATATCTAACAAATAAATTGGACATGTAGTTAATGTTTATATCTGCACATATGAAAATTGTTGATTAATATTTTCAAATGTAACTAAAATGATCCTATAATTTTTAGAAGGCCTAAATGTTTGCAAAATGTGGAGTTATAGATAAAGTATCTTAATTATTTAAAAAATGCCTGAAAGATATGTCACAAGGTGAAAGTTACTTAGGTGCTATCAATAGCATGCCTTGAATAATCCTGATAACAATGGCTAATGTTATTAATGCATCAACTAATGAAGATGACTAAAAGATCAAAACATATTTATGTATAGAAAAGTTTTTCTTGAGAAAATATATGCTCTTTAGTAAGATATAAAATGAAATATGAATTCGATGTGATCTATGTGTGCTCCAGGTAGATGGACATTACTTTTTGAAAATTGTTCAACAGGCGCATCATATTTTCATCAATTTATTAAGAGGTTTGTATAGTTTGAGACTGGAGTAAGAGATAGTTATCATTGTTGCTAAAGATTATTATCCTAAGGACTACAGACTAAGTGTAACTAGACATTTCATTATCTGTGGTTTTACCAATCCTAGGAGGCTAGCTAGGAATAGGAACTACTCTAGGAACATTTTGTGGATAGGCTTTTGGAATGAGACAGTTCAATATGCTTGGCATTTACATACAACAATCTATTGTGATACTTTCAACAACTGCAGTTCTCTTGTTTATACCAAACATTTTTTTAGAGCCTATATTCAAATTATTGGGATAATCCACCATCATTGTTGCTAAGTCTAGAGTTCTCTTGAACTGGATGCTTCCTCAACCATTTGCATTTGCCACAAATTTATCTGTGTAAAAGTTTTTACATGAATAGGATTTAATTTTACCAATTGTCTAAATTTCTAGAAAAGTGCTAATATAATGCCTTGCTAATGTGTATTTTGCCAATTTTACAACATTAGGATTGGTGAAACATCAAAAAATCTCTTTGTACTAGCTTTACATTAGACTAATGTATTATATAGAAGTTCATAGTGGTTTAAGTTGGCTCACTACTAAACTAAGTGATTGTAAGAAGTTCAGTTTATCTAAAACATTAATAGTCTTTGCAAGATTGGGGCTTCATTCATGCATCGAGTAATGTTGAAAAATTCACCTATGGCTTTTCCCATTTTTGATTTGTGCAAATCAGCCAACATACACTAAGTGGAACTCCTCGGACCTAGGCCTAGAACTGGAGGAATTCCATTGTTTTAGGTTCTTCTTCTCTTCTAAGGGTCTAGTGGCTATATCTTCTAGATGGTCCAAAGTCTTAGATTTTGTGCCTCTTCTTGGTTACAAGAGCGGGCTTGAACACCTATGAATTTGTATTATGAGATAGCTTCATACGAAAGTCTTCTCAATCAAACCTAGTAAGGCCCTCAACTAATAAGCTTTGTCTATCACAGGGTTGGGTGGTGCCCATTAAATTGTAGGGAGAGTTTCATTCTTAGAAATCAATTGGTTTTCTATTCTATACCACCCTGCATGTAGCAGGGGTTCACCTAGGAAGATATAGTTTCTATCCAAATGAAGATGTCCAATCAACAGAGCATTCTTCTAAGCCATCAACAATAGAGAGAGCATCTTAGGATGCATACATTTGTGCTTTTAGATCTTAAGCTTTGGAGTTTTTCAATTAATTTGTGTTTTGGTGTCATGTAGGTTGGATTGGGAATGACCAAAGGCAACAATGAGGGATCACCATGATGACACCTCCTCTTAATCCAAGCATGGCAAGATGATCCCATTTCTCTCTCATATTGGTATTTCTAAACTTCACCTACTATTTTCAATAAAATTTCCTAGTTTTATCACTACTATGAGGAATTGTGTGATAATGTAACTAGTTGTTGCTAGTAGTTTTCTTTTAGGTTTTATTCCCAAGGCCTAGCCACCTAATTTTTGTGTGAAAAATCTATTGACCAAGGTCTGAAATTTAACATCAATAGATGGATCAATGCCATCAAAATGCTTGACAACCTCCCTTGCTAGTTTATGTGAACAATTTACTTCTTACCAAAGAAGTAATAGTGGGTATGACGCAATTGGAATGCTCTCCCAAACACTACTAGCCTTTCTCTATAGAATGTTTCTTGTGCATTTATTGGGATACTTAGCAATGGGCTATGATACAAATGAAAAACATGCTTCAAACATTGCCAACTCTTGACAAACTAAACTTTTCTCATTTGATTTGGGTTGCTGGAGTGGAACATGATCTCTACCTCTGACACCTTCTTTTCAACATGTGCAAAGATGATAGTTAGTGGTATCATTGTTTCACCTTTTTAAAAATTGTTACTAAGACAAAATATGGTAGGACATATCACATATAAAATGACGTCAAACTCTTACTCTCCTATTCTTTATCTATAATATAAAAATTAAATGTTTAACATCTCCTTGCTGGGTGATGTCTGTTAGTATAAACTCTAAAGAAAGAACAAATTTTTAATTTTGCTGAGGTGGGTACTTTCTTCACTTAACCTGAGTTGTTCACCAAGAGATTGGTGTTCAAGTTTCATGGAATTAAACTTCACTTTCCAAGTATCTTCTCAATGATAACCACAAAAAGACTAGCCACTTATATAAATTTCTTGATCCATCAATATGTGAGAGGGCATCAATTTTGTGAACAATTTTATAAACTATTTGAGCTTATACAAACTCTATTGAGATGACATCTCTTTAGTGCATTATGCAAAATCTCTAATTCTTTGCACTTCAATGGATGACATTGGTTTTCTTGACACTCCCATATTTGTGCAACAATGTGTATAGAGAAAATGTATCCATTTATATATCTTGAAATGTCTAAAAGCCTTTTAAACTAATTCATTTTGTGTAAATTTTTCTATATAGCATACCATGTAAAGATGTTTCTTTGGGACTTTCTATCAAACATTTAATGTGAAATCTATGATCCACATGTTGCACTTGTGTATGTTTATGATAGTATTCTATTGCACTTCCAATAAAATTCTTGTCTATCATGCATATACTTTGTCTTCAAAGCTTCATAGACATTGAAAAATTCCTTGTAAAGGTCAATTTAATGCATATCATGCAATTATCTTCTTTCATATCTTGAGGTGACATGCATAAAGACATTTTGTCCAACAATTCAATGTGATTTTTTATGATTCTACATCTTGTAGGCATATCTACATGAGTTTTCCAATGTTAGTATCTGAGAAGAACCTTCAAAGTAGTCCATCAATAATAAAAAATTCACAAGCACTATATACACTCATTGTTCAAATACATTTTTTAAACTAATTTTTTGCCAAATATTTTATGTGTAGATTGTGTCATCATGGCATTGAGTATGATGACATATCCCTTGAGCATTTATTCAAAAAATTAAAGGTTATTGTCTTTGATTCCACATTTTGTACATTGCCTACCACAACATTTGCATTTACAACATCTGCCAATATCTCCCCTTATGCTATTCTTTAATGTAGTGTGGAGCTCAAAACATGCTTAGAGGTTATAGCTATTTCATTCTCATAGGTACTCATGTTGCCATTGGATTTGTTGTCAACCTGAACATTGAAACAAATTACTTGATTTGTGGTTGAAAAGGCTTTAGCGGTGGTTTTTGTGTTATTCTCTACTCATGCATTAGGCTGTAATCTACTAGTTAGGGAAGCTCTGAGTTTTGATCATAGCATACATAGGCTCAAATAAGTCAGCAATATGTACATACTACATAGTCATGTGATGCCCCCTTTTTTGCATTAGAATCATGTTTGTCTTATGGATTTGTAATACATCATGCATGGATGGCCAGGGTAGATCGAACTCTAGTAGAAGAGCTTTTTGCCAATAGGCATATACAAGTTTTGGTATCAATTGCCACACTTGCATGGTGAGTAAATCTCCTTGCACATACTGCTATAATAAAAGGAACTCAAATTTACAATCCTGAGAAAGGTATGTGGACTAAGCTCAATCCCTTAGGTGTTATGAAGATGCTTGGTCAAGTTGGAAGGCCATAGTATGATTCCCATGGTGAAGGAATAATATTAATAGGTCATAATGAGTTGTAATATTATTTTTCCCTAATGAATCAACAATTACCAATTGAGAGCCAATTTATCTCAAAATTAGTAGATCATTTAAATGCAAAAAATGTTCTATGTATAGTTCAAAATGCAAGGGAGACGTGCACATGGTTGGGATACACTTATCTTTACATTTGCATGCTTCAAAATCCAGTTCTATAAGGTTTCTCTGTTGATGCTTTAAGTAAAGATAATACCTTAGAAGAAAGAAGGGTAGACTTGGTAAGAATAATGGTAGTTTTTAATTTTTGAGAGTCATTTATGTTATAATATTGTTAGACACATAGGACTACTTATTTTACTTCAATGATATTTTTTAGTGCTTCTGATAATTTAACTATTTATGTTAATAGATACATTCGGCTGCAACTATCTTGGATAAAAATAATTTAGTGAAATATGATTGGAAAAGTGGATATTTCTAGGTTACTGATCTTGGACAGATAGCTAGTTAATCTGCTATCAATTTTTTCACCATTCATTCAACATGTATCGACATCTTTTGACATAAAACAAATCCCTTATTAAGGCTAGTTGGCTTCAAATTAATTAGCTTTACTTGTCAATTCTCTTGGTGTACACCAGTCAAACCACACTTCCTATATATATTTGGTTAGGAATATGTCATTTATGTTATATATGGCACATTCTAGGTGAAATAGAGACAACATTCACAAAATGGCCCTAGTCACCATCAAAACCATTCCGAATAAAAATAGCAGTAGCATGAAATGAATCTGTCAACAACACAAAATGGAAATTTTGATGGAAATTTGTTAGCAAAACATTCAAGTCAGTATTAAAATCTCAAATTAATTCACAACTACATCCAAATGTTTGATTAATCAAATGAATCAATAAATCATGTGACAAACTTAAATTTTCAAGGAAATTGTTTATTATTGACTTCACTTTGTATCTTTTGTACAACTCTTTAGATCTCTATCCCTCTCTTACATCAAAAACATTTTAGAGAATTTATAGACCCTATTCCAACCTTCCTTAACTAATTCTAGTTGGTTCTGATCATTACAATTTGAAAAACAACATATTTGTTTATGCCCTCCAATACCTAACTATTACGAATTTGAATTTCAAATTTGTGAACTTCTAAAATGTAAGCCCCTAGACTCCTACCACTTTACCTATGATCAAAATTGACCTTATTCCATTATTTAGGACTTGTTACATCCATTTTATCCCATTTGGCATCTTAGGTTCCACTTGACAACTTTTGGTCCTATGGTCCTTACTAGGACCATTAGGACATTTGATTACATTCTTGAATTCATTACAATCCATAGCCACTATAGGCCTTAATATTTCATAGTTAGGTCCTCCAAACCCAATATCACTCCTTCTATTCCTTGATGTGTTCAAAGTCTTCATGGCATCTCTTGATGCTCCTACGCCAAGTACCCAAGTAGCCCTATCCTCATGCGACCTTAGTTTGAAGTGTTGGGTGTGTGCTCTTGATGACAGATTAGTTTGGGAATAATATTGTAATAATAACAAACCTAGATTTTATTTTTGAGAATAATAAAACATAGTCACCAATCCAATGTACATTATCACCAATCCAATGTTTTGTTTCCTCGTTTTGATTTCCATTCAATGAACCTTGAGCCTCACTTATTCAATCCACACATTGTTTCATCTCTTCTATTAATAATTGTAATGTTCCTTCCTTCATAGTAATTTATGATTTGAAATTTTCAATTGAATTTCTATAGGTGATAAAGAAGTCTATGGATGCTACCACCCACACAGTCAAGAATGTGGCCTCAATACACTATCGAGGGCCCAATTTGAATTTGTGAATGTATTAGATTGGTTGATAGGTAAGAGATATTTTCAATAAGAAGTTGGTAGCTAAAGTATTGAACTGAAATATTTAATGGTCCAAACCTAGATTTAAAAATCTTAAATAATGTTGAAATCATGGAATATTTCTTGAATTGGGAATGAGGATGAATTGAAAGTGGTGAAATTGCTGACACTCCCAAAATCAAGAAATCTTAAACTTACAAATATGAGAGATATCTATAATATTTCCTTTTAAAACTGCAAACTAAAAATCTTAATCATCTAGAATTCACATAACAGAGGGAAAATTACAAAAAACTTGCAATGTTCTGATAGAAAACTATTTTTTTCCACTATCATTTCTTATTTAGGTAAATCAGGTAATACATGAACAGTGCATAGTGCATTCAACACCTACAGTGCTCCTATTTTTATTTAATTCTTCAAACAAAAAAACTAATAGGTATTAAAATTTTCACTTGAAGTAGCTATCTCCTTATTTGTTTTTACAAATAAGAATGGCCTTTTAAATAGGTCTTCATGTTCAATATGCAACATCTAGTTTTTCACTAAATTGAGATAGAGCTTGGGTTGTTGTATTAACCAATTAGACTGAATCCCTATATTCTTCACATGATTGTTTTCACAATTTACACTATATTTATGATTGTCTTGTTGATGTTCTTATATCACCATAGTTTTATTTTTATTGTTAACTTTGATATAACATAGATAGTATATAAGTTATATTTTTAATTGTATTTAATTCATTGAGATACTAGTTTCTCTTCTTTTTCTCACAATTTATTGCCATTTTATATGCCTAATTTTGATTTCCATGTTACTGATCTTGGACGGATAGCCAATTACTCTACTATTAGGCATTCATTCAACATGGTTTCTAGGGTTCATGTTGGAAGATGTCAGTACATGTTGAATGAATGGTGAAAAACCTTTGCTTCATTAATTGTTATTTAAGATTGCCAATGTATGCTAATTGCTACCCTGTTTGTTCACAAGAGTTATTATTCAAGATTGTCATTAATTGTTATTTAAGATTGTCATTAGCCCTATTTTTTCACAAGAGCTGTTATTCAAATGATTAAATGTTCATTATAACAAGCCTAAATTAGATTAGTGAGAGCTTGATCCCAAATATGTGTCTACTACTTTGTCTTTGACATATCTCCATAACCATTATATTCCATATGATCTAAGAGAGAGTCCACGGGTAGGAATTCATTGGGGGATTCACATGCTCTAATGTTTTTTTAAAATAACTTAGTTTGGTCAAAATTTTGACCATCTCCTCATGGATTTCCACCAAAAATTGGTCGAAATTTCCACCAATTCTTGAAAGTTTTCAACCAAACATTGGTGGAAATTTTGATGACCAATTCTTGAAAGTTTTTGACCAAACATTGGTGGAATTTTTGATCAATTCTTAAAAATTTTCAACCAAGAATTGGTCAAAATTTCAACCATTTATTGACATTTTTCAACCAAAAATGGCAAATCAGAGTTAGTAGAGACAAAATAATTTCAACAAATGTATTCATCAAAATTTTGATCAACCTGCAAGTTGGTCAAAATTTCGACAAGAAAAATTGCCAGGAACTACTTGGTCAAAATTTCAACCAACCTGGGTCAAAATTTTGACCCCAATTTGTCAAAAAATTGAGTTCAAATTTACTAGTGCCATGGCATGCATTAACTCCTACTATAGATATTGTAATACTTGTTTTAAGGCCCTTTAGCTTAGGAACCACACTTCTTTTTGATGGATTTGCTAAGAAAGATAGAAAACTTACATAAGATTTGTTGAAGAAATGTATCATCAAATAGCAAGACACATGAACTTTACAATGGAAAAAATGATTATGAACTGCAATTATAAATGCATCTAGCTTATGGAGATATGACAGTCCCTTTTTGCATAAGTACTTCATTGAACTAATTTTACACACTTCATACTCACATATCCAACACTTATATAACATACTCCTTTACAAATGATTTGTCTTTTTATTTATGTCCTTTCACCTTAATGAACCAAGTAAGTTAGCTCCAAAAGTGACCGTTGGATGAAAAATGAAATACGACATAGGTTTGCTTCAAATAGGTGCATCATGAAGATAAATGAACCATGACTTGAAACAAGTGCATTATGAATCAACATATAATAAAGTAATTTTAACATCAAACCATAATAGATTGAAGAGCATAAAAGAAAAACATGTACCACAGGTTACCACAAAAAGACATAAACATGTACCATAGGTTACGACACAAAGACGAAATTTTTTTATGTCAAAAACCCAATGAAGGAAAGAACTTTTAAAGTTAACTCAAATTATATGAAATATGGATTACAATATTTGTTTTAAGTCTCACTACTTAAGGAGGCACATTGTTCCTTGATGGACTTGTTGAGCATGATACAAAGTTATATGTATTCATTGAATCGATATACTATCAACCAACAATATGCATGAGGTTTGCAATACACAACAAGATTATGAATTGTGGTGATTGATGCATCTAGCTTATTTTATAGGCTTCATACTTAGAGATCTAACACTTACAAAACACACTCCTTCACAAATAATTTATCCTATTTATATCATCAAAAAAATCTCAATGCATTAATTAGGTTGGCTCCAAATGTGACTATTATATGAAACATATAATGCACATAGGTGATCTTCAAATAGGTGCATCATGAAGAAAAATATGTTGTGGATCGACCAAATATAACCATTGTGTTCTGAAAGATCTATAAACCAACAAATTACTTGTTTGGCATGGATTAACCATCATTGTAGCATCATAAAATATGTGGTCACCTTTCTCTTAGTGCCAAAAAATAGTAAGAAGAAAAGCCTAAACCAAACAAAGGAGCACATAGCCAAAATTGAGAGGTTTAGGAAAACCAAAACCATTCTCTTGGAAAAATTCTTTACATGAGAGAAAAACTCAAATAAGGAAGTGATATGTGGAAGGGAAACTCTAAACCTTTACAAAAAGAAAACACTAATGAAGTATATGATAAGTGCTAGAACATAAAATAGACCAACGAAGACCAAGATAATTTGAAACACTTCCTCCAATATTTGACAATTAAAATGACTATAAACAACTATGTTATTAGAAAGGGAAGATGAAAAACTAGAATCCAAGACCATCCAAGTAGAAATTGCTAGAAATGTATAGTATTTTGGACCACCTCTATACCATCTACTATTGGTAGAATATACATCCATAGTAGAAGTCTTACAATCAAATCATAAAGGACCACCATAATAGGTCCAATGTGAGCAATAACACAAAATAAGACTAGGATGTTTTGAAACCTACATATTCTAACATCTTCTATGTACAACCATTGTCATGAACACATATATTCATAGAAAGTGAAGAGGGAAATGTGAAACCCAAGTCCAACCAAGAAAAAAGCACAACATACATAGCATATTGGGACATTAGAGAGAAGACCCCTAAGCACTCCAAGTTCCCTAACTTTAAAACAAATCCTCTTCTATACATCTTCTTAACATCTAAAAAGGAAACATAAGGAAATGAAATTTTGGGAAAAACTTGGAGTAGGAATATATTTATAGCCACAATCCTTTCGAAGAGAGATTTACTTGAGTAAATTATCAAAATCACAAATTCTTAATTCTTTTTCACCAACAACTATCTATCAAAGAATAATGCCTTAATAAATTTTTTTTTATGATCCTCCTAAGGACCAAGTTTGGTAATTATTAAGTTTTTACCTTTCATTTCTTTAAGGGATGGATATGGAAGATATTATTAGAACTATTAAAACTTTCAAAATGTTATTACATGGGTGACAAAGGACATTTAATATATTCTCAAATTATAATGATGAATAAAATTATATTTGAACAATGACAAAATCTAGGGATAGATGAATAGAGTACAAAATTGGACAAAATAGACAAATGATATCTGCACAACTACACACAAGACAAAAATTTTCACTTTGCAACAAATGACATGGGTCTTAAGAGGGAGAAAGCGAGTAAGTGAGAAAGAGACTTGGGCCTTTTGCAGAGGTGTTATATAGTAGAAAATGACACTAAAACATTCACAACTCAATTCAAAAAAGCTTTGATTGATATCAGTCTCCAAAGCATATTCCAAACATTTTCCATCTATCACTAATGTTATATTATTTTCACTTGTAATTCTATGTTTCTTACCATCTTCAAGGTAAAAAAAAAAAGGCTTTGTTTCACCCAATCTCTGATTTCTACTTTAGTAGAGTTCCCCTGAAACACAACATAGAACTTATTAAGCTTTATTATGAAATAAGGGATATGTACATGTGATACATTTTCTCTAGACACCTTTCCATTATATTGTACTATGAGATGGCTTCCTTTCTAAACGACAACAGAAAGGGTTAATAAAACAAGAAGATGTTCAATATTAAATACATGCTCATTCTGTCATGGGTTTAAACATAGAACACAAATTAATCTGAAAATTGATCAACTCAATACATGCATTCAGCTATTTCATACCTTCAAATTCTACAAAAGTTTTCATATAAGGCTTGAATGAAAACCCTCAACACACACTCCAGCTGTTAAAATGAAATTAGTGTGTTGCAGAACAAGTGATTGTGTTAAAATGAAATCAAAAAATTGAATAAGGGAAAACCAATGTGTTGTAGACCAAGTATGAAGCTAAGTGTTGCATAACCACAAAAGTCAAATGAAACCTAGAAATGATAGCAAATGACCACATACCCTAATTGTTATAGTTTTTCATGAAATCAATCTCAATGAATCGTGGAGTTTAATCTTTCTTCTTGGTGATGATTTAAGAAAATGGAAGATTCAAACCCTCTTCTTTTACTATTAATATTTAGTTATGAAGGAATTTTGCAGATTGATAGGTTTTTTTAGAAAGTAGAACAAGAAAAGTAATCTGAAACAGGTTCTTATGGATTTGCAGATGATCTTGAGTATGAAAACTCTAATTTTTTACTAGAATGTTGTGACTTTATTATTTTCATCCACCACTAATGTTGTGATTGACCACGAAAGAAAACTTCCTTTTTCATTTTAAAACATATGCCCCAATGTTGGTTGAAATTTAGACTAATACGAGCATAGGTTTCAAAAAAAGAAAATTTTGCGTCTAAAATCTAACCAAACCTAAACAAATTCATTGATGGTAAAAAATTGAGGCCTAATTTACTATTGTAATGTTAAAAGTTTTATTGGTTAGAGATTAGTACTTCTCATTCACCACCACCCCCGCCCCCCCCAAAACAAGTATAAATTTCCCATTTGTATTTTCAATAATTGGTATTAGAGCTAAGTTCTCATTAGGAGAAGCCTTACAACTTGGAGAAAAGATCTTCAAATGGAGGTTTACAAGTTTGGAAAGACGATTAAGAATCAGGAGGTTGAGATACATCTCTTACTACAACAACTAAATGAAGCCAGAGATGCCTTGAGAAGTTCACTAAAAAGAAGGAAAGAGATTACTATAGTAGAAAATGACACTCAATACAAAGAGATTGACACCACAAAGTTATTTGCAACTGGTAACTCTTGTGAATTTGATGCAGCAATTGTAGATATCATGGACAAGAATAAAGCACAAGCTAAGGAGATCAGAAATGTCAAGTTGGAGCAATAATCACAAACAATATTGTTATGTAAGGTGATTGAGCAAAAGAAGAAAGCTATAGAAGACAAGGCCATGATTGAAAAGACAAAAGAATTTTTTCAAGCATATTGGAAGAAAAATTAGTAGAGCTATCTAGGATCTCAAACATGCAATTAGACATCCTAAGCCAAATGATGAATGCCCATCATGAGTTGAATGTCAAGAACACTGAGATAACTACATTGAAGTTGCAAAATGAACAACTGCAAAATGACTTGAAAAGAGAGGAGTTTGCTAAAAGTTTCAACAAGCCAAATGAAGCTATCAAGTACTTTGAGAAACTACTAAATCCCCTAGATCTAGTAAATACACATTAGGATTGGGCTACACAAGCACTGAAGAAGGAGAATCATCCAAAGCTATTGAGGAAAGAAATAATAAAGGTAAGAATTCTAAACCTACTTATCATCACTATAGAAAGAAAGGAAATATAAAAAAATATTTGCAGGAGCAAGAATGATAGTTAGAATGCTAAGCCAAAGAACATGAGACATTTTTACAAGTACAAAAAACAAGGTCATCAGGCACATGAATGCAAAACTAGAACCATGCATGCACCAAAATTTGAAGGACATTATTACAATTGTTAAAAGTTTGGACACAAAGCCTTTGAATGCAGATCCAAGTCTACATGATCATCAAACAAGGGAAGAAGCCATGAAAATTCCTATAATTGGGATTACAATACAATACATAGCTATCATTATTATCAAGAGTATGGAAACATCCTTGAGAATTGCATAAGAACACATTTTAGAGGTAGCTACAATAGATGGTTGAGTCAAACTACATGCTTTAGTTATTTTAAGACTAGTCATATTAGAAAGCATTGTCCAACAAGGACCAAGGCACCTAACTCAGAGTTCAACAAGGGAAAAGGAAAGGTAGATGTTGAGCACATTAGAGGAGAGATGAGCAAGAAATGGAAAAATAAATAGGGATGCAACACATCAAACGAAAGGATCACTTCACCTGAAAGGTCAAGTGATCACACTTCATCAAACTAAGAAAAAGGGAGGTATGTGGGATTGATTTTTTAATTGTCTCATCATACATCAGTTCCAAGATAAAGCTAGTGCTAAAAAGGAAAAATTAGCATGAATAAAGATGCAAGTCAACAAGGAAAAACTAAGGTCAAATCTTTAAGTCTTTTTTTATCTTACTACTAAGTGTGAAAAGTTCTCTTCAATTGCTAAGTAAATTCTAGAGTATGTCGAGTTGTTAGCTAAAGCTAGTTGAAGCCGAGTTAGTAGTATTAGCTAAGTAAGGGTAATTTTAATAGCTGCCAATTGATGGAAAATAAATGGATGTCAAGTGAAACAGAAATTGTATAGAAGCCAAGTTTACAGCTATACATGCACCATGCATTAAATGTTATATTTTGAAAGGTATAAGGTAGATTTTTGCCCATTTTTGGTGATTATGAACATAGAGAAAGAGTGAGCAGAGTGAAGAAGTGATTGACAAGTAGAGATTGAATCATTTTCACAAATTCCAACAAAGATTAAGCATTATTCATCGATCTAAAGGTATTCCTCACATGCTAAGTTATGAAGTTATGAAGTTTAATATCTATTGAAACCCTAGTTTGAAAAATGGCCTCTAGCTCTAGAAATCATAAGGATAAGGAGCCTTTTGAAGTTTAGTTGGTTAGTAATGAGGTTAAGCAACCAAATTTTAGGGCTATTCTTGAGGTTGCATATAAAAATGACCTGACAGGTACATTATCAATTATTCCACCCAAGATCATAATGGTTCTGGATGTAAAAAATGTTATAAATACAAGGTTGGAGGGATAGGAGACATGGAAATTCATCAAGCATATGAAAAACTATGTGAGAATGGAGCATTGAAAGAAGAATTCCAAATCATATAAGGAAGGGCTTAACCCATGCCCTAGATTTCCCCACTGTCTTTAAGATTGAATGGATACAAATTGTCTTGGGCATAATTCATGATGTATGCCTATGGTTGGAAGGAGGACCTATCAAACTATCAAAGAGGATTGTGCATAAGGTTACAAGATATCCAACCCTAGAACAACCCAAAACCATAAGGAGCAACTCTAATGAAGCAATTGAGAAAAATATAGGGGAAAAGTGGAATAAGAGGGGAATGACCATTGATACCATCAAGGATCCACTTCTTGAATTTGCAGTTAGGGTCATATCTCACAAATTCTATCAGTCAAGCTAACTAAATAGTGTGCCATGTAAATCAGTTGATGTAGGATATAAGATTGTTAAGAAAGATCACACTTATGATCTGGCAGAGCTACAGTTGCAACAAATCATGGAGAATTTAGGAGCAATAAGGAGATCCAAAAGTGCTCAATACAAATTTGGTTCAATTTTGATATGTATATTTTTCTATGTTCAAAATGAGTTTCCCTCTTTGATAAGGTAGGATGGAAGACCAATAAGTTTGTGGTAGTACAAATAAATGAGTACATAGAACAAATGGGAGACAATTTTGAGTCTGTAATGACTAGCTACTTTGAGGATTTCATGCAATCCATGAAACAAAGATTGAAAATCCTAGTTTCCCTTGTGGAGAAGTACTTCAATGACATTTTTTTCTTAGTGGATATTTATTACACTTTTATCTAGGCTGTAGTACCCAAAGTGAGATGGCTAAGGCCTTTGGGGTATCAAATCAATATAGATGAAGCATCAATAGCCATCACTGCACTACTTGCAAAGGAAGTTGACAAATCAGAAGAAATCTTTGGTAACTATGATGATGCCAAATCCAAAGTTGAAATGGAGTTGAAAAATACCTCAAATCTCAAAAAGAAAGATAAAATGGTTAAGAAGCTAAAATCCAAATTTGGAGGAGGAGTTGAAGGCAATGAAGATGATGATGAAGAAGAAGAGGAAGAACAAGAGCATGGTTAGAACCTCTTGCCCTAACCCAAGGCATGGGGGAAGATGAAGAAGAAGGAGCAGAGGAAGAACAAGCTAAGGAAGCACCAATAGAACAAGAACCAAAGAAGAGAAAGACTAAGATACAACCTACAGCTCAGCCCAAGGGTAAGAAGATTGATAAACCTAGCCCTGCAAAGCCTACTACTCTAGCCACAAGAGCAACCACAAGGGCCACCACTCAAAAGGCTAAGGAGAAAATAAAAGTGAAGAAGAAGGCTACTATGCAATTAGGTCTAGTACATAAGAAATTAAGGAGGAAATATGTTGTACAACTAGAATCTAATGAAGAGAGGACCAAATCAGATGACACAAGCCAGTTTAGAGAGGTAAGTCATGCTCCCAAGACTAATATTGAAAACATTTTTGATAATATTAGGGATAATGAAGACTTAACTGGTTTGAAAAGTATTGAATTCAATAAATTAAATAGAGAAGATCAAAATAAGGTTGAGGAATTAGTGTATGCCATGATGGAAAAATTCAAGAATATCCCACTTGAATTTGACACTACAATGCCCATGGATTTATATTCCATTGTTGAGAATAAATGACATTATTGTCTAAAAATGGAGAAGGAAACAAGAGAGTCTACATTGACACAAGTGATGCCAGAATTATCAAAAGGGAAAATAACAAAGGCAAACAAGAAACATGGTAGCAAGTTTGCACCCAAGTATACAACCTTTAGCATACTTCAAAACAAGATTGAAGATGTTGTCAAGAAGTCCACTCAAATGTGAAAGCTAATATATGGGCTAACTAATGTTAAGGAAGGAGAAGAAGATCACTTCAATGGAATAAATAATGGAGAAGAGGAAGAGAATGACAAAGAAGGTTAAATAGAGAAAGAAAAGGAAGATAACATAGTGGAGGAGGTACAACAAAAGGGAGATGAAATGGCAACTACTGAAGAGCAGGAAATAGATCAAAGTGTGCAAGACACACAATTGCCACCATTAAGCCCTCCACATGACACAAACACACCTGTAGAGATAGTAAAAGTAAAATATTTTCTTGACAACTTAGTTTAGAACATTAATCCACTAACTGTAGAGGATCTAAAGAAGATCCTTGACAAATCAACATCATAGGCAAAGTTGTGTGACAATCTAGTATTGGTCAATGTGGATGAGTTACATAAAGTAGTAGCTAACCTAACTAGGGACAGGGTGAATACACAAGAACCACCTTCTACAATCCCTATAGCTACCAGTGGACAACCTCAAGAGTAAGCATCAAAAGATACATCAACAAATTTTGGTGCTATAGTTAAAGTTGTCATGATTGGACAATAGACTGAGACTTCCAAGGAGCCCACAAAGGAACAAATAGGACAAATAGAGGTATTTTTCCCTATTGCACAAACACAAGGTACACTAAAAATTATTTTAATTGATCAAGGAAGAGCAGAAGAAGAGAAGGAAATTCCAAAGGAAAAGGAGCATGAAGCAATTCAAACATTGGTTAATCTACCAACTACTGGCACTTCTACAAAAGTTCTTCAGAAGCCAAGCACTGATGCAATGCCACTTCAAATTTTAGCACCTAGCTTGAGTTCCAGAAAGGTTGCAAGT
Organism: Cupressus sempervirens; assembly: GCA_028749045.1. Lineage (NCBI taxonomy): Eukaryota > Viridiplantae > Streptophyta > Pinopsida > Cupressales > Cupressaceae > Cupressus > Cupressus sempervirens. Next base: position 1,098,936,395 of record CM053785.1, read on the forward strand.
GCACTTCACTATGGAGACCCAACATTAGATGAGGAAATTTTTATACCAAAGTATGACTATGCAACCATGAACCTTGAATAGATTAATGAAATGAAGGAGGCATTGGAAAGGAAGAAAAAAAAAAAAAAAACTTAGAAAGGAGTATAAGAAAAGGCAAGAACTACATGAGATAAAATACATCTTTTTAGATGCATTCAGCTTGCAAACACCTAATGAAACCAAGACAATATTGGAACAATTGTCAAAAATTGTTGAACATATGACAAATGAAGACTAAGAAACCAATGCAAAACTCATGGAATAGTCTGAAAAAAAGTTTCAAGGAAAAGTAAATGAGAAGATATCCAGTGAAATTGCACTATCACAAGTTGAACTAGCTACAAAGATGGAAAAAGTGAAGAAGGTACTTGAGAATATATTCTCACTATACAAAAACTTGTGTGACTCCACACTCTTCACACAAGAAATGAGCTAGAGGATTCTGAGTCTAGAGAGAAACTTGAAAATATCTAGTATGCAATTACCACAAAAACCAACTCAAAGTGAGAAGCACTTTCATTCCATGCTTCACATAAAGAAGGAACTAGCTATATTAACAACAGAAGAAGCTAATACAAGAGCCAAGTTAGTTCAGATTCAAGCCTCCCTGACCCCTCACATGGAAATCCTATAGAAAGAACTAGCCTATGCTGAAATAGTACTCAAGAAAGATCCTAATCTTTCAACACTTGACGGCTTAGTTCACCTTGTAGTAGAGGTAGTCATCCAAATCAAATCTTTAGATGTTGCAATAGACAACTAAGATGCTACTCTCAAGCTTGTAATCAAAGTTAATAAGAAATTTCTAGATAAATAAACACTTAGTGTATAGACCCTTTGACATTAGTGTCAAAAAAGGGGAGAAATATTTAAAGCAGGAGAAATATTTATGCAAGAGGGAGACATGTGAAAGGGGGAGTTACAAAATAAACATAGTTACAAGGGGGAGTAAATAGCAAAAAACATGGCATATCAAAACACATCAGAATGGTGGAAGTCAAAGAGTTATAGTAGAGGAAAATATACTTAGAGAGATTTTGGATATAGAAAAGACACATAAACTTAGGGGGAGTCACAAAAATTTTAAGGTATATAGTTCATTACAAAATTTTGAATAATTTTGAAGTTTTTTGTATATGCCAAATTGGATGTATATTATACTCTAGGAGATTAGATTCATCATGTATAGTTAAGTGTTTTTGCCACTCATATCAAAGGGGGAGATTGTTGATCTCATATTGGTTTTGAAAATTGAGTATCAATTCACTTAAGAAATTTACTAAGCTCATGCCAAGCTAGTAACATATGTCAAGTATAATATGTATAGATGCTGAGTTGCAATGAGTGCCAAGTCACTCATATGCCGAGTAAATAGTAAGTACTGAACAAATAGATAGAGCCAAGAAAGTTTCAAGTGTCAAGTGAACAGTAGATGTCGAGAAAGTTCAAGTGCCAATCTAGATAGAATTATGTATGTGTCAAGCATTAGTATTAACAAGTGCCGAGCAACACATAATTGACCTAGTTGTTTGTGATGGCACAAACAACTACGTAAACCATTTTTGAGCCAACATATGGATAGATATCAAAGCTTTGAAGATAAGATTGAATCTATTTGGATTCACTATGTGATATACGTGCAACCAATTAGAAAAGTGGAAGGAATTGAGCAAGAAAATTGGATGAATCTCAATCATAGATTCACACATAACTCTAAGCCACCAAAGTCTTTTTAAAGGGAGATGAAGCCCCATAATTTAGTGCGTATGAGAGAGAGCATTAGAGAATGCATGCGAGGAGGTAATACTAGTGAAGATTTGAAGAAAGTGAAAGGGGTGAATTGATTAGTATACATTCAAGGTGACTTAGAAGAAGGAAAAAATTGTAGAATTAGTTATCAAAATAGAGGATAAAGGTTATAGCAATTTCATATCAGATTAGAAAGGATTAAGAAGGACTGAACTAAGATCTAAAATCAACACTATCAAATTGTAAGTGTATTAGATCAAAAATTCTACTATACTTTCTAACAATTGTATCAACAGGATGAAATCCTTTGTATTAAGGTTGACTTAATAGTCCTTGTGAAATCCTTTAATAGGATGAAATTCCAAGTGAATGTTCTAAAGTCCTTTAGCCAAACATACTTTTAACATGGAGTTAAAATATTTTAAAAGGGTAGGATCTAACAATCCTTTGTAAGCTTTTAATAGGGCAGGCCTTTCATAGGGTAGATCATTAGAATGGTCAAATGATGTAACCTTAATAGGTGAACTTTATTGCTATAGTAGTGAACAATTATTGGTGTCATCCCCACCCCAATTTTACCTTCTCATTGGAGGCTTTATGGGTAATCATATTTGGTGTTAAGTTTTTTTTTATGTGGATGCATTTACTTTGCATGTTATTTCAATATGTTTATGCATATATTTATTTAAAGTTAAAAGTTTTATTGGTTAGAGATTAGTACTTCTAATTCACCCCCCCTTCAAAAGTATGCATTCCCATTTGTATTTCCAATAGAAGTGAGCTTGAAATCAAACTCCTTCAAGTGGTCAACAAAGGAAAGAAGAGAATTTCCAAACTAAAAACCAGTTATACTCTTCTATTGACTAAAGGCAAAGGAGTGATATTGAGGATGAAGAGCCACTGAAGAAGAAAGGTAAGGTAATTATTACCAAGCCTCCCAAGTCATCTACTATTGTGTTTGCAAGAAGATCATCTAGGAAGAAAGTAGATAAAGAAGGAGGAGATGTAATCTTTAAGAGGCCTCCACCTACTTTTGAGGAAAGAATGAAAGATTTAGAATTAGGATCTAGCATAAAAAATTTCAAGGCACTAATGTATGAGACTAGGATTGCAGATGAGAAAAGACAAATAGAAGATGTGTTAATATCCAAAATGTGCAAATGGAAGTATTCTCTAGACTAGCTTGTTTAGTAGATTTCAAGTGATCTAATGAAGAAAACCAAGCCAAGATGAGAGATTTCCATGAAAATTGCATTAGACATATATGAGAAAACCCTGAGGCAACTCATGCCGAGTTTAGATGACAAGGAGGTAAAGGAATCTTTAAAGAAGAATAAAGAAAAGCTTAGTTTGAGATTCAACACTTGTCTTATATTGTTGAATGACATTGAAAATGTAGTAAGGAACACTAAAAATGCATGGGAAAACATTTATCTTCTTCACAAGCTAAGTGATTTTGTTGTCAATGTTAGTGATAAAGATGAAGGTGATGATGAAAAAGAAAAAGATGAGGAAATTGGTAATGAACAAATTACTCATTTTGACAATGTAGATAATGATGAAGAGGAACAAGGGTAGGAAGCTGTAAAGGAAGATGTACAAGATACTAAGGAGACTGACCCGGTGAAAATTGTTGCAATAGTCATAGCCTCACTTCATCATTCTCCAAGAAAAGTACTGAAAACATCAAGCCCAGAGAAAGCTTTAGTAGGATTTATTGTGTCAAACATAGTTGGCACAAACACTCAATCAATTTCTGCACCCATCCAACTTATCACTTCATTGACTAAAGTGACAAGCACTTCATCTAGTAAGTAGAAAACACTTCCCTCTACATTAGTTTTGGTAAATCCAAGTATTTCTACTATAGGTATTTCAGTAGTAAGTATAGTATCTATAGCTAGTCCTACCATTTCTACAATTGTTTCCATTCCTAGCATGCAATTAATAAGTGCAATGATATTTGAGACCAAGTCTCAACAGAGTACAAGATTTTAGAGTAATGGAAAAGAGAAGGAAGAAGACATAGATCTTAATGAGGAGATTGTAATTCCAAATTGGGACATCTCAAATCTCAATCTTGATCAAATGCATGTTTTTGGAGAAATTCTTCAAAAGAAAGTCAAGCAGTAGAGGCTTAGAGAAGAAAGGAACAAAGAATTCCAAATAATAGAAGATGCAAATAATATCCTTGCAGAGGCATTAAATGCGGAGGTTGATACTTAACCAATTTTGAACTAGTTAGCAGAGGTAGTCCAAAAGTTTAATAATAATTTGAATGGACAAGAGAAATTACTACAAAGAGCTGAGAAGAAGTTTGAGAATATGGTTTTGGAACTTATTTCTCAACAAATTGCTATCCTTTAGGTAGAATTATCTACTATTCTAGGCTCACTGGAGACCTCTTGCAATAATGTGTTTTCTCTATTCTGCAAACTCTATGATATCTCAAATTTCACTAAGGAAATAGAAGATAAACTATTGAAGATTGATGAAGATCTAAAGGCAAGTGCACAACAGTTGCAACTTGACTTGAGCTACAACTCTAGTACACCAAGATCAAACTCCTAATTGGTATGCAGGTAGAATTGATGAGAGAAGAAGCAAGAATAAGATATATATATATATATATATATATATATATATATATATATATATATATATATATATATATATATATATATATATATATATATATATATATATATATATATATATATATATATATAGAGAGAGAGAGAGAGAGAGAGAGAGAGAGAGAGTATGATTCTCCCAAACATGGATGCATTGTAGAAACACATTGCACATGCTAAAATGTTCATCAAGGACAACAACTTCTCCTTTGTAGACCACATGCAAGAACTATCAGTAGAAGTACAAATTGCATTGCACACATGCAAGGTGTTGCAAGAGAATTGGGACAAGACATTGAGGATAATTTTGAAGGTACATTCAAAATTTTTATCACATTTTGGCATTACTATATCATATATATAGCATACATCTTTGGCATTAATGTCAAAAAGGGGGACAAGATGTATATTGTAGAGTAGATGTATATTGTGTAAAGGAGAGATGTCCAAAAAAGAGAAGAAATGTATATATCAAATGTGAAAAGATGTATAGTGTACTATATGGGGGAACATTATAATATTATTCATGTATAGATACTCAGAGGTACATTGCTTACAAAACCACTTTTGAAAAATCTCAAAAATAATATACTTTACCGAGTCAGAGACATAAAGTGATGGATAATTTTTTTTTGAATTTAGTTTTGACTGATAAGTGTTTTTATCACTAATGCCAAAGGGGGAGATTGTTGATATTACAGTCATATTTGTTATTAGTGACATACACTTATTCATATTGTAAGTATCTATCGAGCACATTGTATAGTTAATAGTGTTAACCAAGCATTTTGATATATATCAAGTTCTACAATTACTACCAAGTCTAAGGGACAATATTTAGTTTGCATCAAGCAGTTACTACCAAGGTATTGATCATCAATATAAACTGATCATCTCAATGTATGTTGAGTTTATCAGTGCAAACTGAGTTGTGTAGTGCTTACTGAGTTCATAGTTACTATGATGTGATTCTAGTATGAACCAAGCTACTCAATGTTAACCAAGTGACTTAGTTTATACTGATCTCATAGTGATAGCCTTGATCAAGCTATGCAGTGTGAATTGAGTGATTTAGTTTATATGTTGAGTTTCACAATATCTGTTGAGTCACTAGTGAACACCAAGTTCAAGACTACTTGAAAGTTATCAGTATGGACTGAGCTTCTACATCTACCAAGTGCATGACAATTCTGAGCATTGATAGTGGATGTCAAATATTAAAACCTCATTGAGCTAGTCCTCAGAACTTGAGTTCTTGCAGCTGGGCTAACTTTATGATTTTTATTTAAACTTGTATTGTGGTCAACTTTGTAATTTTTAAATTATATTGGTATATATGTAACATATTGTATCACATCCAATATGAAGGAATGATGTAATGTAATAAGCAGAGAAGAGTAGAGGAGTGAATTACAAAGGCTACAGTAGTATAAGGAACAATAGAGATATATCTATCATAGCAAGGTGATTTCTATACTCAAAAGAATCTCATTCAGCAAACCAAGTTGTAGATCAAAGATTAGCTACTATTTCATCCTAATAGGCGGATTAGACAAATCCTCTCACAAGGTAAACTTAACAATCTTATGTAAATCTCTTTACCAAGTGCATACTTCATTGTATGTTTGTAAATCCTTTTGCAAGGTGGACCTAGTAGTCCTTATTTCTCCTAATGAGGTAGATCATCATAAGTGATCATTGTAAGCCTTAACAAGCCAACTTTATACTACAGTACTAAAGATTGTGGGTATCATCCCCACCCTAGTTTTACTTTCTATTTGAAAGGTTTCTGGGTCACCAAATTATGTGTCAAAGTGTTATGAATGTTTTTAGTTTCTCATGCATGCAATTAGATTAGAATATTCATGAAGGATTAATTGCTAATTAAGGATTAAGTTTTATTAGTTACTAATTAATCCCTCCCCTCTCAGTAACTTAGCCTATCACAATATTTCCAAGAAAGAGTTTCTTTTCTAAAAGGTAAACTAGAAGTATCATGAAAACATTTGAAAAGTTCTAAATAACCTAATTTTTCTTAGTTCATATATATATTTCTTTGCAAGTACAAATATAAGGGTCATGAAGGGTATGAGATAGAGGGTAGTTATATACAAAACTATTGCTATTTCACAAGTTAGTTTCAAGGAAATTGCAAAGTGAAAAATATCTCCATATCACAAATAGATTTGTGACCATTTGAGAAATGGAGAAGTCTTTTCACCAATTTATAGAAGTGAAATGATGTTCTTGCAATATGGAAAATGAAAAATTAAAGTGAAATCATTGTTGCTTCACTATGATAGAATACATGTATGGATAAGAAAAATTTAATGCTGATAAGCTCAAAATTCTAAGAGATGGTACATATATTAAATGTGCACAAGTTCCCACTTTATTTTTCAAAATATTTTTGAGATGGGAGTAGAAAATGCGTAGAGAACTTAGATGAGTTTGGACATTAGAAAAGTAGTTGTAAAAGTTAAGAAAATTCATAGGTAGGAGTTAACTAGTGAGTTGAATCTTCTCTCTAAGATTGAAATAGTTCAATACAACAATGCCTTGAAAGAGGGAAGTCATAGAAAGTATGGATAAGGGTAAACAAATAGTAGAAAAAACAAAGGTTTCTATACAAAAAAAAATTATTAAATGTGTTGGAGGGGTAAGAAAATACCAATTTGTTAAAAAAATATTTTATGACTTATGGGGAGAGTGTAGGGATGCTAAAATACTAGTATGAAGGTGAACTATTTTCTACTATTTGTTCTAAAAAAACCATGAGCAATTGATGACAACACTATCCTAGTTGTTACTATGTCTTGTATAATGGAGTGTTTTGGTTTCAACAAGTAATATTTTCCAAAGATTGATAGAGAGTAGTATCTACATGGTTACCACTTATTGGTAAAGTCTTTTGACTAAGGGAAGTAACATACTTCAAAGAGAGGGGGAAAATAATAGGCTTATCCTTATTTTGGAAACTAGACCATTTCCTACTCGTGGGTTCATGATTTTCTTCAAGAAAAATTCTAATAGTTTTTGTTAAGTAGTTGGTCATGTTTCCAAACCTAGAACTCCTATTGAATTATTGTTTATTCACATAAGGATCCAAAAACTTAATTTCAACCTAGAGCTTGAAATTGCTAATGAACTTTAAAGGCTTATAAACAACCAATTGGTAAAATGAAAATTAAAAAAAAGAAAGGAATTCAAATATTTTACTTTGTTGTGTCACTTTATCTTGTTCTAGAGAAGTAATTCTTTTGGACATAGTATAACATTGAGTACTATACATGATCTAGGAAACATGATTCCTATCAAACTATGGTGTTGCATATGGGACAAATATATAAAAGACTACAATTTTAAGATATTTTGAGACTAGTTTGTTAAATGGTGCTCAAATCATTGGAACATCAATTTTGAAGGTTGTCTCTCAAGATAAGGAGAGTTCTAAGGCCACTTGAGTGTAATCCTAAGAAGGTGTATACTCAAATATGAAAATTGGCTCTTAAAGAGAAGATAACTCTCTTATGTTGTATAGGTGAAAACAGGATCCTCATAAGCTACCAATATTTATTCCTAATAGAATAGCCTTTTAGAGTTAACATGGCATATTCTCTAGTTAGAAAATAAATTGATAGTTACAAGGAAGAAGGTGACATTTCTTTTACTATTTCCAATTCTCTTGAGCCTTTTAAAAATGTTTTAAAGAGGGATACCATCTAGAAGATGGAGATGAAAATGACAATATATGTTATCATATTAAGCTCCTTGATTCTTCATAAAAGAACAAATTATTGTTCGTATCATATATAAATATCCAAAATATTCTCATAGCTAAGGCCAAATGATCATGTAAAGAAGTCTTATAATTTAATGAGGTTTGTAAAATAATTTTTAAACAAGGGGTTGTTGGTTTTGAGAGAAAAAAGAAAAAATTGGTTTGAGGCATAAATCACATATCCTTTCTAATCACTTTTCTAAAAGGATGTATAGGGAGTTTTATTTGTTGTTTGCTAATTCCAAAACAATTTCTACTATATCCTTTTTGATAAGTAAAGTCATATCCTACATTAAAAAAAGCCTTTAGTTGATCATGGGAATAAATTTCATCTTGAAGTATGTGAAAATACATAGCACGCATACACTAGAATAGGAATATCGGTCTCTTTAGGGATGCTAAGAATACTCTAATTATTATTTACATCTTCTTTGGATTGAGAGGAATAAGAATGTTTATGAATATTTTCATCTTTACTTAATGCTATCTTAGGAAATAAATGATCAAGAAAATATTGAACATTTGGATAAGCTAAAATACTTAAATGAAAAATAGAAGAATATATACCATCTTTCTTAATCTCTTGCATTAAGATAGCTTTATAAGGAGAGAATTCAATTCTCTTTAATGTGGTATTATTTTGTTACCAGTCTTTAATGGGCTATTGTTATGATTATGATCTATATCTTCATTATTAAAATGCAATCTTAGAAAAGTGAAAAGGCTGTTTACAAAAATTTCAACTTTGGATTCATCATTTTCAACATGATGCAACTAATATAATCAATGCATTTCATTAAAGTTTTTGTTATAAATAACATGAAGAAAAGTAAAAGTCTTGAAAGATGATTTCTAAGAGGGAAGCATATTGAGAATTCTCATGATATTGTCTACAAGATTACCATAAATAAATGCAAGCATGATACAATAAAGAAAAGGTATTATCTACTTCATATGATTGATAAATGGAAGTAAGTAGTGTGTGTAGAAAATGTGTGCCTACAAATCAACTCACCTCAATAGGACATTACATCATTAGTCTTAGTACATGAAAGATATGAAAGTAAACACATAGAAACCCTATAAATCTTCTAATTGCTCTCTAACAAAGGAATGAGTATGAAAATGAATTTAATTGCCCTTTGAATGAAGTCAAAATCAGTGACATTTAAATTTAAATGAGTGATCTAGATGAGAAAATTCAAGAGATAGTGATCAAGTTGCATTAACCAAATTGAAGGGTGATCTAATTACTATGAATTGAATGAACGCATAATTCAAATCTAGAATGAATTCCTATGAACACAAAAGAAAATGCAATCTAGAAGGAGCTATGAATTCACTATAATGACAATGAAAATAAGAATGAGGGCCTATGAATTCAACATTATGACAATGCATCTAGATAAGGGAGGGGTCTATGAATTCAACATTATGGAAATGCATGAGAGAGGGACCATGAATGCAACATATTAGTCCATCTAAATGAGAGATGTGCCTATGAATTCATCATTATGACATTGCATAATAAAGGGACTATTTGAGATTCAAATCCATCTTATTTATAGGAATTGAGGCCAAATGAGTGGTTGGGATTCAATGCTAGGGGAGGGCTAGGATTCATCATAGAGTGATCCATGTGATTTACCTTCATTAGTCCATGTAACTACCTTTTGCCTATTTTCCCCCTTTAACATGATATGCAGTAGGTCAAATTTATTAATTCCCTTTTAAAATTTGAATTAGACAAGTGTATTTAATCTTTTGATTTAATTAAATGGACTAGGCCAATTAATGCTTGATTTTAGGAATTAATTGATTTGAGTGATCATTTGATTTGAAGATTTGATGAATTATGTAAATAATTGGATTGAAATTAGCATTGATTCTTGTTTAGGAGCAAACAGGGTCTCTAGTCTATAGGACCATTTTAGGGTTATTATATTTGCCCCACTTTGAATTGATGTGTGAGCAACACTTTGATTCAAAGAATGATGATACTACTTCAAAGAATAGTTTACTATGAAAGAATGAAACCATTCTTGAACTATGGATTGAGAATTCTAAATTTGACTAAATGAAAGTCTTTTGATTGAATGATTTAAAGCTATTGATTTTGAAGCATGATAGAATGAGAACCAACCATACTAACTTCAAACCTAATTGAATGAAGATCAATAAGAGCTTGAGATTTAAAAATATCAATTTTGAACCTAATATAATGAAAATTGGTCATGAGTAATCTAAACATGATTGAACAAATGTCAATAAGAGCTAAAGAAGAATATTCAATTTAGGAAAATAAATAGTTCAAGTTACAGTGTTGGAATTGATCAAAGTCAAAAGATATCAGAAGAACACTGATGTTTCATTAATAGATTAACTAGTTTGATTTATTAATTAGTTGAAAGATTATTTTGATTAAGACTTAGATACTCAACTTAATAGGATTATCTAATAGTCTCAACTTGATTGAAGAGAGCTATCATGCCCTATCCTTGGTAGGATTGATTTGATTGATTGATAGATTGATATGAGAATCCCTAAAGAGTGAAATGAAATGAAACTTGATGAAATCCTAATTTCTAGCATTGAATGATGACATATGATTAGTAAAAATATGATTATGATTGATCAAGAGATGATTAGAGTAACTAGGAAATTACTTTTAATCATTCAAAGGTGTTTTGAATCTATTAGAATCTAATTTGAGTTGTTAAAGTATTAAGAAAATATTGTTTGACCAAGTTCTTTTTAATGGCCATGGAATTTTGATTTTGGTCTTGATAGATGTGATAGAATCATTTGAATGTGATTTAAGAAAGTAGTCAAACTTGGATTTTGATTTGTGATTTCAGATCCTATTAGCCACTAATATGTGAGAAGAATCATTTGAAGCTCAAATGGTCCATGCAGTCTACATTAAGCATGAATGCATTTAAGTTAAGAATGAATGCAACTAGATTAAGACCTTTAAGACTTGTCACTAATTTTTCAAAGTAGGACATTTATCATCATTAGGAATTGTTTTATAATAGATACCATTGGCTTTTACAACCTTCACTAATAGATTTAGAAATCATTAATATATGAATACATTAAATGAAATGGCAAAACTAAAACTAAGCATCCAAAAATGTATGTTAGGATACTTTGTCAGTTACTTCATTTTGATTTAGTAATCTTCTTCTATTAATGTCCAAAATATGATCAGTAACTTGCAATGACCATTTATTTTCATCCATATCCTTGGGCATATGATCTTGCATACATATTTACTAGGAAGTTGAATTTTTTTCTTTCTAACAAATAGATAAGGAGAATGAACCAACCTCACCAAAGTTTATATATAACATGATTCTAGGTACATGATGTCATCCAATCATGATGGAGGCATTTATAGTGGGCACCTAGATTATATAGATCTTAAGGATCATTTGAGTAATCACCAAAGATAGAAGAAGAAAAAAACATCATGCCCCTTGTCCTCACAACTCTAGTCTTTTTAACATCCTTGAGTATCTCAATTTTGTCAGAAATTGGTTTGGCAAAATGGAATGAGCTAGCTAACAAATATTGGTAAACAGACTGACATGTGGGACTTGACTCACTCACGCTAGATTAGGGATTGATGTCAATCAAAGCCACCTCTATGGGATGACCAAAAATTTGTTAATGGAAAGACATAATTTTCCAAAGGATGAGATGCAAGTTGATACAAGATCTCACATAGATTATTGACTCAAGGCCAAGCCCAAGATTTTCAATATTTGGAGTTTTTATTTTCTAAGTTGTTTGAATTTTTAGAGTTTATATATATATATATATATATATATATATATATATATATATATATATATATATATATATATATATATATATATATATATATATATATATATATATATATATATATATATATATATATATATATTAGATTCTTAAGTTATTTAGATGTTTTTGGGATTTTTGAGATATTTAGATGTTTTTGAAATTTTTTAGATTTTGAGATGTTTTAGGATTTTTCTATCACATTTTTTAAATTTTCAATTTTTAGAGATAACTGGTTCTCAAGCAAGATCATGTTATTTTTTCCCCACTATCTAGGAAGGTATAGGACATGAAGAATTAGCATGTTGATATCCTAGATGGATAGGTAAGGATACATGAAGCAGATGAATGTGATCCTCAAAAACCATCTCTTGAAGATATCCCAAGCTAGGAAAAGGTAATATATCAATATACAACATGTTTTGGATAAGAAATGGTAGTCAATGAGATAGATAATATGTATAGGATAATGACCTAATGTCATGGAGGAATGTAGTCAAAAAATTATGGACATGTTAAGAGTTCTATTTGAACCATGTTTTTCTTCTTCTTCTCTTGTTCAATTCAAGGTCAAGGGGTCAATGGAATATGATGGTGATATAATAGAATGTTTAGGATAGATCTTGTTATGGAGACTATGAGTGAATGAATTGGGAAAAGAAATAACATGATAGGGTAGCTATATAGATAAAGTAGTAAATGCTCACAAATAGCTCAACTTTATCAAGATCAAAGATGAAAAACTGAATAGGTGGATAATGGAAGAATTATGCACGATGTCTGTTTGCCAAATTTTCATCATGGTACTTATCCAAGGTGCCACTATAAGTGGTTTTCACCATACACTAAATTCATTTCTCTTGAATTTTTCTGCCAAGGTTCTTTTTTACCAAGTTTTCACCAAGGCACTTTTTCTCTTTTGTTTCCCTTTTTTCTTCCTAGATTTTTTGGAAGAACTTCAAGTATTTCTCTCTTTTAGTGCTAGTCCTCTTGAAAGTATATATCATAATGGGACAAGTCCATTGAAAATTATGCTCAAAGATGTTGATAGGGTAGTTGAAGGAAGATAATATAAAAGATGGAGGAATATGGAGGATAAGATTTTATGAATTATCTATGATAAATGGAATGGAAGGATAGAAAGTGGAAGGATAATAGGTAAGCATAGTATAGTATATATGGCATTGAAATGATTTCTCAAGGATACACATTTATGTGGGTCTAATTTTCTTTATTAAAATGCATGGTTCCACTAAGTTTTCTATTGTAATTTCTAAAAATTACACCATTTGATAATCTAGAAGTTTTAAAGTCAAACGCAGACATATAAGCCAAAATTTTACAAAATGAGATCAATATTGACACACACTTTGAAGGGTGGTTAAATGATCAAGGACACATGAATGGGATAACTTAAGGCTTTGATGCAATGAAGTGTTGGTATGTTTTTGGAGAAAGATGGAGTGGAAGTATTTGGAAGTTTGGATGCCAAGTTTGATTTGTCTTTACTAATACTCAAGTCCATTAATAGAGACTTGGGAATCCATATATCTTTTCATTTCTCTTTTCTTTTGGGTGCTTTAGGAAGAATTTCTTCAATGATGGATTTAGGAACCCATATTTTCTTTAATTTTATTGTTTGGTTCATGAACCTTTGTGGTCTTTTGCACCTTTCTTCTTTCTTTGTATTCACATGTCTATTATATAAGACACGGTGATCTTCATTTGTAAATGGATTCTTGTATATATCTTATTTTTATGTTGTACATCCAAATTGCTTTCCAAAATACTTGAAATTTGTGGATGAATAAGATTTATATGGCTGGTTTGGATGAAAGTTTGTCAAGGATAAATATTGGTGTTGATCTTGATGTATAGGAGATGGAGGAATGTAAGCTCCCAATATGGATGGGATATTCAAAGGTTTTATCTTTTAGTTATAAGAACCAATGATGGATTTAGAATATGAAATGGATAATGCATTGGAACATCAACATCTTTAGGGTGAACAATATAACCAAGGTTCTCATCTTTAGGAAACATATTTATATTAATAGGCTCATGAATAGCTTTAATAGGAGAAAATTTAATAGTTCTAGCTGAATCTTTGAATATTTTATTCTTATTACATGGATTAGGAGTAATGGAGGAGTATCACAAGGTAATGAGGGGATACTTTGATCTTGACAAGGATCTTTGGGTAGAATATGAATAGTAGTTTTCTCTTTATTTTCAATAAGATCACCAGATATGGTATCTTGATCTTGCTTGGAAGGTTGATAAGATATAATACATTAAGGGATATGTATTTCTCTAGATGGAGGGATAGTATCATTGGAGACATGAAAGGGGATGGAGGGATCTTGATCTTGATCTTTAGTCATACTTGTTTTTTCATCTTTTGAATAGTCCTCTTGAAATGGAGCCATTTTTAAGGAGAAGGAGGCATCTTGTATTTGTATGATAGGCATGGTAGCACATGAGGATTGAATATATTTTATTTTGGAAGCATTGAAAATATTTGGAGTCAAATGAAAATTAGCTTAGATTTCTTTTATAGGTAGTCCTTGAGGGTACACATTGTCAATATGATATGAAGTAGATTATTTGTTTAGTGTTGTGATTTTGGAATGCTTTAAATATTTAGGAGATGCATTAATGTTGGAAGAAGTAGGAGCTTCAAGAGAACCACTAATACACATAAGTTCATTAAGTGGATCTTTCTTGAGAGTTGTATCTTCATTAGGTGTGTAAGAATTTGGATTAGGCCAGAATTCACCCAAGAACTAAAGAGCTCAACACAAGCACACAGTAGACCAAAATAGACAGAGTATGATCAGAATGACAATATTCATTCAATAACTAGATGAGAGTACACTAGGAGTGCCTAAATATAAAGGCCTTAGGAGAGCTTCTAGAATGCATAGAAGTCAACATCATGATATGTCATACAACCAGTTACATGTCCACTAGATATGGGTTACCCTCCACTAAGCACAAGATTAAGTGCAATGATGTGAGGATAAGCCTACAATGGTGTCAAACAAAAATTAGTGGTGTAGACAACATGTGCTAAATGAGGAGTGTAGATAACTATGTTGTTATCATGAAAACTTAGTGAATGATGCATACTCCTATGTTGTAGACACCATGTGCATAATTAGAGTTGCATAACTCAATGAGAGTTCACAAACTCCTAAGTGTCTCACCTAAAATAATAATAAAATAATGTAAAATAATTAAATAATGCATTAACCTAAGTAAAACTTAAGTAAGTTTAATAAGTAAATACTTATTTACACCAACACCCCCCCTTAAGTGCAACTTAGGGGAATGCCCTTAAGCTTACAAAATCTAGGATGAAATGCAATATGGGTCCCTACTACTAGGCCATGTTAGGTATCCATGTACATAATGATATGCAATCTCCCATAAAGTGGGCAAAGAGGGAAAACCTCATGGGAAAAACCCTCCCCCAAAAAGAGAGATAAAGGGATGCATGGATGGATGGAGTAATAAAGACCCCCCCATTATGACATACATCCAATATATGCATAAGAGAATGATGAGAAGAGGAAGAGAGACAGGATAGGCTCCACCCCCCCCCCAAAAAAAAAGAAGAATGCCAAACAATGACTACTCTGATGAAGAAGTTGATCCAAGACTGCAAAATGGTGTTCCTCCCCTTATGAAGAAACAATGCCAAGGGTACAAATGAGATGCTTCTGCTATGTGTGGAAAGTATCCCATGGATAAGTGATGTCTCTGAAACCTACTCAATTGGCTGAAGAACCTGTCTCAAAGAACTATCTATCTCTGCAACTAATGAAGAACCCTGCTACAACTACTAATCATAAGTATCCACAATCACTTCAACCTGTGAGGATTGATCATGTAGAGAATGAACAAGAGAGTCAGATGGAGCTCTCGTAACAACCGAAGAAGGTAATTTTGCATCAAGAAGAAGAGGCAGATCATGAATACTGTCCCCCAAATCTATCACTAAACATGTATCTAGAAGATTGGTTGTACCCTACTGTGTTGGACCTATCACTGTGGCTATGTATGCATGTGGACTGAACTAATGAGTGACCTCTCACTATATTTGTCGATAGAACCCCACATGTCTGAATCTATTAAAGCACTATTGCTGAAATCACTATCAGTTTTCACACTGTATGATGTGTGAAGAGGAGTACAAGACAAGCTCGGTGAACTTTCCTAAAAGTATACATCCTTCTCCACAAATATTTGATATGTCTCAGGATCTAGAAGTCTATATGCCTTTACACTGTCTTCATAATCAATGAAAGTACAAGGCCGAGGTGACTGTGCCTTACATCCCTTGGAAGATCTATTTGCCCATGCAGGACAACCGAAGACTCTGAAGTGTGTCACAATGGGTTTTCTACCGTACCATGCCTCAAAAGGAGTTTTTCCATCTAAGGCTGGATGAGGAGAATGATTAAGAATGTGAGTGGCACTAGAGATTTCTTTGACTTCTAATGATGGATCGAGAGACTTGGCATGTATCATGAAACTTGCCATAGACTTTAGAGTTTGAATCCTCAAAGCTGCAACATCTTTCTTATGCGGATTGAATGTTGAAGGAGTCTGAAGATCAATGCCCTCATTTCTACAAAAGTCCATAAGTCTTCTGTTCACATCCATGTTTCCATTGTCCATCCATGTTTCCATTGTCCATTCGGAGTACTTTGATGGCTTTCCTAGATTTCCATTCTACATGAGCCTTGAAGTCTAGAAACTTGTCCAACACTTCATTCTTGTTATGTAGAAAGTAGACCTAAGTGAACCTTGAAAAGTAATCAACAAAGGTAAGTATATAGCAACCCTGACTAAATGCAAAAGGACCTGCTAATACCATGTGAACCATCTGTAGAACACTTTGTGCTCTAAAAGACTTCCCTATTTGTAACTTCCCCTCTGGATGCATATCCATTAAATCTATTGAACATTCACCCTTAGAAAATTTGATTTGAGGTAGACCTTTGACCATGTGGTATGTGCAAAGTTGCTAAAGATAGCAATAGTCAAGATGACCATATCACTTATGCCATAATTTGATGTTTGAATGTGATTGAGCTAACAAGCCCTTTGAAGGAGACTTGGGTACAAAATGCGAGAAAGAGTACAACCTCTTGTGATCATTCACTTTCCCCACTACAACCAAGGAATCATCTTTAAGACTGTGCACTTTTACTAAGTCTAGAAGGAACTCAACTCTATGTCCATCTCCAAGGTGATTGATTTGGTAGATTGATAGGAGATTTGAACTTAGGTTTGGAACATAGAGAACCTCTTGAAACTCTCCATTTTCCATCTCCACATTTTCTTTTCCTTCAACTTCCATTTTACTATCATTCCCCATAAAGATGTGTGGTACCTTTGAGTGATTCATTGAAGAAAAATCCTCCTTTGAAGAACCCATATGATATGAGGCACCTTAGTCAAATATCCATACCTTGGAAGAGTTTGAATTTTCTATGAGTGCTTGACCTTTTCCCTTTGAATCTAAAGATGACCCTTTATCCTTGTAAGCATTAGGCAATGGAAAATTATGTTTCTTCATGATGTTGGTCAACTCATCAATATTTTTGAGATAACACTCATGCTCTTCATGACCCAATTTCTTGCAATAAGCACACTTCTTCTCCTCCTTATTGTTGTCCCCTTTCTTGCTATTGTAATTTGAGGACTTTCCTTGTTGATTGGATTGTGGTGTTGTCTTTTCCGCAGCCTCAGATTTATCCTTCTTCCATTTCGTCTTACCATTTCCTTTATTTGAAGATTGCGCAGCTGAATTTTGAGAACCCTCATTGGCCACCAATGCTTTGGACTGAGGTGTTTTGAGAATCCCCATTGATTTCAACTTCTTTTCTTCATTATCCAATAGTTTAGAATATTCATGAAAAGTGATTTTCTTGTAGGCAGACCCAAAGGTAGTCTTTGAGGTGTTAAAAGAAGATACAAATGTGGAATATTCTGATGGCAGCTTGTTATGTATGAGATATATCAGTTTGTCATCTTTAATAGAACTCCTACATCTAGTAAGCTTCATCCTTAATTCATTCACCTTGATGATGAAGTCCTGTATTGAGTCATATGACTTAGGATCTAAGGATACAAGCTCATCTTCTATTTTGAACACATCCTGTTTAGACACTTGACCATAAAGGCTTTTGAGGGTATCCCAAGCTTCCTTGGATGTAGTACATTTCTTGATTTGATACATGATTTTATCATCTACCCCCAAACATATATCACCTAGGGATTTTCTATCCATGGCTACCCAATTAAAAAGTTCACTTGTTGATACATTATCACCTACTGGTTTAGGAAGAGTACCATCTACATATTGTGAAACTCCATTATGCATTAAGTGATACAACATTTTGACTGACCATGAAGCATAGTTATGAGGAGTTAATTTAGGAAACTTAAAGTTTCCCATAATGCAAAAAATGAAAGAAAAGTGTAGAAAAGAGAGAACACAACACCAAAAACACCCCCCATTTTCACTAAATCAAGAAACCCTCCCAAAATAGATGCTTTGGGAACTTTATCAGTAGTGCGATTACAATGGGCTACTAGCCAATTTTGGCCTTTGTGGAATTTTTATTTTTCTTGTTACAACCTCTTGATGGAGTACAAATCTAAAACTTTACAAAGTGCTACAATTTTGAAACATTAGAAAGCAAAGAAAGGCCCTATTGTTGAAAGTGACAATTTTTTACACACAACAGTATAATCTAATGTCAGATTTGGAAAGTAGAAAAAAAATTGCACTTTCAAAAAAAATGGAACCTATTTTTGACTCCAGATATGCTTGTATGGAGTGTTTGAAGTTGCAAAATGTAGGATTATCTAGGTTCAGTCACCAAAAAATGCAATTTTTGAACAATCCATGCACCAAAACCAAAAAATAGCTTCACCACTAAACAATTTAGAAAATTTTACCCAATTTAAAAAAAAATGCTCTTGATTTGGAGTCTAAATGTCCAAGTTATGGTCTCTTGAAGTCGGATTGCAAAAACCAAAATGAATCTGGAGAGGGGTTGCATTAGTGAATCATGGGGTTAAATTTGATGGTCATATGACCATCTCAGCAATTGTAAATTAGCTAGAATAATGTCTAAATGGGCATCAAATTTAAGCTCATATATTGATGACATCAACATCCACTCTGGCTAATGGTGATGTTAGCGTGACATCATGATGACATTATCTTGTACAGAAATTTATAGAATTGTACAACTTGACCACATGTCATTGACTAGGCAGATAGTTGGTGATGAAAAAATAGTGACATGGGCACCATGCTGTCACAGGTGACTGTGCAAATGATGCAACGCTTATGTGGCAGGTTGCCACGTGTCTACTGACTAGTTATCACGTGGCAGAAGAACTTGATGCCACAAAGGTTTAAAGGATGATGTGGCATTCACCACGTGTACACCTATTTGGCTGCATGATCAGGCTGCGCAAGGGAGGGTGGAATAAATGACACCGTGTGGCCTTCGTGGGTTTATCTGCATGTCAAATGTTGAAGTAGACAGTGAGGTTGCTAGGTTTTCCTGTAGGTGCCAGACTGTGGTCTGCGCTTGCCAGATTCCTTAATGCCACTACCAAGATTTGTAGGTTAATCCCACATGCATGGGGCGTGTGCTATAAGTGTTGTTAAACAAAGAGGAAATTTCATTAGATTGTGAATGGTTCGGCCGGTGAAGGTATGTTGCTGCCGAATTTTGTGAAGAAGCCACTAGATATTGATGTCGCTAGTATGATGCTCTACCAGATTTAGTTGAGGTCAGATTTGGTAGGATTTCATGGCTTAATTGCACAGAGATCACGCGAAATATTCGGTATGACCCAAACTGC
The DNA here is from genome assembly GCA_028749045.1 of Cupressus sempervirens. NCBI lineage: Eukaryota > Viridiplantae > Streptophyta > Pinopsida > Cupressales > Cupressaceae > Cupressus > Cupressus sempervirens. Next base: position 1,098,956,327 of record CM053785.1, read on the forward strand.
AAATCGAGGCCACTGGGTTTCGATTTGCAAATTTTTTTTGCCTCACAATCAACTTTCACCCAAAATAGGCAAATTTATAGTTGATCTTCGCTGAATTGATGCTCTGGATGCAACGGTGAGGTCAGATCTAGCTCTAGACACTCCCAATTTTTGTAGATCCTCCAAATTCATGTCGAGGTGCTGAAGCATGAACGATCTCGAATGGCTATGTGATGAGAATCCCCCTCAGCTCTGATACCATGTAAGAATTTGGCTTAGGCCAAAATTCACCCAAGAACTAAAGAACTCAACACAAGCACACAGTAGACCAAAATAGATAGAGTATGATCAAAATGATGATATTCATTCAATAATTGGATGAGAGCACACTAGGAGTGCCTGAATATAAAGGCCTCAGGAGAGCTTCTAGAATGCATAGAAGTCAGCATCATGATATGTCATACAACTAGACACATGTCCACTAGATATGGGTTATCCTCCATCAAGCACAAGATCAAGTGCAATGATGTGAGGATAAGCCTACAATGGTGTAGCACGCAAATCAGTGGTGTAGACAACATGTGCTAAATGAGGAGTGTAGATAATTGTGTTGTCATCATGACAACTCAGTGAATGATGCATAGTCCTTTGTTGTAGACACCATGTGCATAATTAGAGTTTCATAACTCAATGAGAGTTCACAAACTCCTTAGTGTCTCACTTGAAATAATAATAAAATAATGTAAAATAATTAAATACTACATTAACCTAAGTAAAACTTAAGTAGGTGTAATAAGTAAATACTTATTTACACCAACAAGGTGAATCATCAAGGTTTTGAATTTTAATTGATCTATTATCAATAAGATCTTGGATCTTGTGTTTTAATTCAATGCAATCTAAAGTTTTGCATTCATTATGTTAATGATATTCACAATAGTTGTTCAAGTATGAGATCCCACATGAGGTGGTTTGAGGTATTGTGATAACATTATTTTCAAGAAGTTTTCTCAAAAAAATTTCATAAGTTTGTTCCAAAGGAGTAAAGAATCTCTCCAAGGGTTGATTGATTTTTTCTTTATGTTCTTGTAGATATGGAATATTTTCAAGTGAATAGGACATATCTATATCTTCAAGTTCTTGATCAAATATAGGTTCATCATAAGTTTGTGTCATAATATCTTCATCAAATGTTGGGTTGTCATACTTTTTTATTTCCAATTTTGAAGGATGTGGAATAATTTTTGAATCACGTCCAAATAGGAAAGGACATATTGATCTTAAGGAGAACCTTGCCAAAGAGGTTTCCCTTTATTTCTATATTCCTTGAATTTTAGTTTGCAAAGCTTGACATTATCCAATTAGGTTAAAGATAGATTGATCATCCTTGTCATGAGTGTTTCAATAATTACCCAAGTCATAATTATGTCAAGACATGTTGGAAGTAGTTTTAGGTTTCATTCTTTGAGTGTTTTGAAGTGTGCATGGTGTTCTTTGTGTAATTAGAGTTCTAGACCCAAATAGGAGCTATCTTTGTGAAACTTCACATTGTTAAAAGGATATAAATCTTGGTCCTTCTTCCTTAAAGGATTATTTATCTTGAAGTTGTTCCTTTTGAATCTTGTGAGTTCCATTAAGGATTTATGTTTTCAAAGTGATTAAGTCAAGTTTATAGTGCCCCATAGTTTCAATTAGGTTTTTTTTTATGTTCAATTGTGTTTATCTTAAAATGATTGATAGGTTTGACACTAAGTTTGTTAATGTGACAGAAAGAGTTGACAAGTTTCAAAATTAATTAAGGAGTGGTTACCTCATTTATGAGTTTCTAACTAAATATTGAATTGGTAGACAGACTTACACAACTTGACAAGTTTAAAAAAGTTGAGTTAGGGTACACTTGATGTTTGTATTGGTAAGAATTTTAAAGTTTGGATAAATGTTTATGTGGAAGCCAAGAATTTACACCACTTGACTAGGTTAGATAAATTTTTTTAAAGGATACACTTGGTGTTTGAATTCTTATAACTTGTTAAGATTTGAACAACTTGGAATTAGGACACACTTGATGTCCCTATGTACACAAATTTGACAAGGTTTGAACAACTTGGAATTAGAAAATACTTGATGTTATACTTCACACAACTTTGATAGGTTTAAACACTTTTGAACTAGGATAACCTTTGATTTTCAACTTTGGATACTTAAGTGAGAGCCAAGACTCCACACCATGACAATGTTTGAACCAATTCAAAATGAGGTATTGTAATGTCCCCTTTTTCTAGGAAATTAAAAATTGATAGGCCAATCCAATATATGACCTTTGAGGATGTAATATATGTTGGTCTCAGTTTGGTTTTGACATTTGAGTGTCAACACACTTAACCACTTTCTACATTGAAGCTGAGCCACAACATGTATCGAGCTAGAATTCCAATAGGTGGTGAGTGACTTTACATTCCAAGCATTATATAGGTGCCAAGTCATAGTTGATGTCGAGTAAGTTGTAATGCTTCATGTGCCGAGTGAGCTAGAACTATGCTTGTGCCTAGAAAGATAGAATGTAATAGGTGCGAAGCAAACTAGGATCAAACATGTGTCGAGCACCAATAATACAGTATTTGTTGAGTAACAAAGAATCAACATATGAGTTTGTGGCTTCACAAACTCAGATTTAAACCATTTTTAAAGCTAACACAGAAGGATTTCAAAGGATAATAAGGATAAGAATTAATCTTTTATATTTCCTATACAATTAGCATGCAACCAATAAGAAAAATTGAGAAGGCATGCAACCAATGAGAAAAGTGAAAGAAATGAGTGAGAATTCAAGATTCAATATGGATCATAGATCCATACCTAACCCTAAGTCTATGAAGTCTTTATAAGAAGGCTTAGACCCCATGATTTTTTTTGCTGAATAGAAGTTAAGGAAGTTGCTAAGTAGATAGCAAAATTGTAGAACATGGAAAACAATAGGGGCATCAAAGACTTAGTGAATTGAGCAGAATTTACACATCTAGTTGATCATAACAATATAAGGGATATAATCAAATATTAGACCTTAGAGGATAAACATTAGAATGAGCAGAACTAGTACTTGAAATTGGAAATTGAAGATTGTAAGCAATCAAGTCAAAGATTTCTAATACTCTCTAGCAATTGTATTAGATAGTGAAAACCCTATGATGATAGGTTAGCTTAACATCTATTTTGTAGATCCTTTGAAGAGGTGACTAAATCCTTTAATAGGGTGACACTTCATGTAAAGTGTTTGTAAATCCTTTAACCAAGTCACTATTGATATAGTGTAAAGCCTTTAATAGGGTAGGCCTTTCATAGGGTATACCATTAGGAGTGGTCAAACAATTATTGCTATAGTGATTTTGTGGGTATCATCCCCACCCCAGTTTTACCTTCTTATTCTTGGAGTGTTTCTTGGTTACCAAAATTCTGGCATCATGTGTTTACCTTATGGTTATTTAACATGTTTACATGCATGCAATTTACTTTCAGTTATTTGTTTTAAAAGACTTGAAAAGGAGAAAATGTTTTACTTTTGATTCACTCCCCCTCAGAAGTACTCTTCCCATTTGAATATTTCAAAAATTGGTATCAGAGCATGGTTCTCATAAGGAGAAGCCTCACAGCTTAGAGAAAAGATCTAAAAATAGAAGTCTTGAAACTTGGAAAGATTATAGACAATCAGGTGATTGATGTGTATCTCACTCTACACAAATTGGAAGAAGCCAGAGAAGAATTGAGAAAGTCCTTGAAAATAAGGAAGGATATAGCCATAAATGAAAATGACATACACTACAAGGAGATTGATACCACATAAGTGTTTTCCAATGGAGATTCTAAGGAATTTGATGCAACAATAACAAAATTGATGGAGAAAAATAGAGCTTAAGTAGAAGAAATTAGAGTACTCAAGTTTGAACAAGAATCATAAGCCATAATGCTTTGTGAAGTGACTGAACAAAAGAAGAAAGCCATTGACGACAAGGCTATGATAGAAGATGACAAGAGAAATCTTACCAATAGACTAGAGGAGAAGACAATTGAGTTTGAAAGAATCTCAAACATGTTGCTTGACATCTTAAGCTAGATAAGGAATTCTCATCATGAGCTAAACATGAAGGACATTGAGATCTCCACCTTGAAGATAAAAAATAATAATCTACAAAATGATCTGAAAAGAGAGAAGGAGATTGTAGAAAGCTTAAACAAACCCAATAAGGCTATCAATTACTTTGAGCAACTATTGAAATCTCCAAGGGCTAGTAATGATACTTTAGGACTTGGTTACACTAGCACTGAACAAGGAGAATCATCCAAGACTGTAGAGGAATGAAGTAACAAAGGTAAGAATATTAAACCCACTTATCATTTTTGTGGCAAAAAGGGACATACCTCTAATGTAGGCAGGAGAAAGAATGACCATCATCATGATAAGCCTAAAAATGCAAGCTTTTGTCACAAGTGCAAAAAACAAGGACATCTAACACATGAATGTAGAACCAAGACCATGAGGACACCAAGATTTGAGGGTCACTGATACAATTGCAAGAAGTATGGACATAGAGCATTTGAATGAAGATCAAAGCCTTTGTGGACACATAATTAGCCTGCAAGGAGAAACAACCATGCACACCACTACAACTAGGATTACAATACCAAGCAAATTTGTCACTATTGTTAGGAGTATGGGTACATTCCTAAAAATTGCATAAGAACACATTTTAGAGGAAACTATAGCAGGTGGTTAAGTCAAACCAAATGTTTCAATTGCTTGAAGACTGGTTATATTAGTAGGTATTACCCAACAAGGTAGAAGGCACCCAAGTCAAAAGTCAACAAAGGAAAAGAGAAAGTATATGTTGAACAAATTAGAGGAGAAATGAATAAGACATGGAAGAGAAAGGATGGAGCCAACCCATCAAATGGAGGGATCACTTCACCCAAGAGGTCAAGTGATCAGACCTCATCCAACTAAGCATGAATAGATGTATGGGACTAATATACAAAGTTATATCATATATCAGTCCCAAGATAAAGAAGTACTGCAAAGAAGAAATCAGCATGAGAAAAGATGCCAAGTCAAAATTTGAAGATGTTGAGTAAAGTTCCAGTGGATGCTAAGTTGCTAGTAATGATCGAATTGATGGTTGATGCCAAGTTGAGATATGTTAGTGGAAGCTGAGTGTATGAAATCCAATGGAAGCTGAGTCAAGTTGAAACCTTCAAGTGCCGAGTTTATAGCTATATGCACTAAGCATTTAATGCTAGGTTTTGAAAGGTATAAGGTCAAATTTTGATCATTTTTATGTCATTCAAACACATAGCAAAGACAAGAAGAGTGTAGAAGTGATCAAAGAGAAACCTTGAAGCCATTCACATCGATTTCATCAATAATTTAGCATAAATTTCATCGATCTAAGGTATTTATCAAGTGTCGAGCTACATAGTATTGAAGTTTTTAATATATTGAAACCCTAGTTTAGTATAATGGCTTCTAGTTCTAAGAACCTAAAGGGAAAGGAAAGTCACGAGGTCTAGCTAGTCAGTAATAAGGTCAAACAACCTAAGTTTAGGCCAATCCCTAAAGTTGCCTACAAAAAAGACCCTATCAGTGTGTTATCCTTAATTCCACCAAAAGTTGTCATCGTATAGGATGTAAGAAAGTGTTACAACTAAAAAATAGGAGTAATAGGTGATCTTGAGATATTCCAAGCCTATGATAAACTATGTGAGAATAGAATTCTGAAGGATGAGTTCCATATTGTAGAGAAGAAGGGTTTAACAAATTCCCTAGTTTATCCTATAGGTTTCAAAATAGAATGGATATGGATTTTTCTCACCAAAATTCACAATGGATGTTTGTGGTTAGAAATATGACCTATGAAGATTACCAAAAAGATAGTACATAGGGTTATGGGTTTCCCAACCCTAGATTGGCTTAAAACCATGAGAAGTGATTCAAAAGAACTCATTGAAAGAAACATAGGGGCAAAGTGGAATAAGAGGGGTATGACCATTGATACTATAACATATCCCCTTATAGATTTTTCTATGAGAGTAATTTCTCACAAATTCTACCAATCCAACAGATTGAACAGTGTACCATGTATAGTTGTTGATGTAGCTTACAAGCTTGTGAAGAAAGATCATACATATGATCTAGCAAAACTAATGTTGCAGCAAATAAATGAGAACCTAGGAGCAATAAGGAGATCAAAAGATGCTCAATGTAAGTTTGGTTCAGTTCTTGTGTCTATATTTTTCTATGTTATGGAAGAATTTCCTTCTATAGAAAAGGTGAACTGGAATCCAAATAAAATTGTAATTACTCAAATTAATGAGTAAATTAATCATATGGGTGATAATTTTGAGGCCCAAATGACAAGCTATTTTGAAGATTTTAAGAAATCTATGAAGCAAAAGGTTAGAATACTAGTTTCCTTAGTGGAAAAATATATTAATGACATATGCTTTTTTGTTGACATTGACTATACCTATATCTAGGCAACAATTTCAAGGGTGAGATGGTTAAGGCCATTAGGATATGAACTTAATGTAGATGAAGCATTAGTAGCAATCAAAACATTGCTTGTAGAAGAGATTGATAAAGAGGCTCCTCATTTTGGGACATATGATGTTGTGAAAGCTAAAATTGAAATAGAATTGAAGACAACATATATAATAAAGAGGAAAGAAAAACTAGTGAAGAAAATAAAGAAGAAATTTGGTACAAAAATTGAAGGAGAAGCAGGTGTTGAAGAGGAAGAAGAAGAAAAATATGAGAATGAAGAAGAAAAATAGCAAGGGCAACATCCTATGGAGTTAACCCAAGGCTTAGGAGAAGATAAAGAGGAAGGTTCCAAGGAAGAAGAAGCCAAGGAAGCACCTAAAGAAGCTGAGTAAAAGAAGAGAAAGGCTAAAACTCAACCTCAACCTCAGCCCAAACCCAAGAAGGTAACAAAGACAACACAAGCCAAACCAAAGGCACCAATAACAAGGGCATCTTCAAAAAAGGCCAAAGAGGAAACAAAAGAGAAGAAAAAGGCCACTAAAAAACTAATGAGATGCCAAGGAAAAGAAGAAAGTATGTGGCATAGCGAGACACTGATGATGAGAAAAGAACAAAATCAGAGGATATTAGCCAATTCAGAGTGGTAAGCCATCCTCCTAAATCTTCCATAGATAAGATTTGTTAAAATATTAAGAATACAAATTTAAATGATTTGAAAAGCCTCAATTTCAATAAGCTAAGTAGAGAAGAGAAAAATAAAATAGAGGAATCTATATATGCCATGATGGCTGAATTTAAGAACACACCTCTAGAGCTAGACAATACAATGCCTAGGGAATTATATGAGATAATTGAAAAAAAATAGCATTATTGTCTAAAAATAGAAAAGGAGATTGGAGAATCTACCTTAGCACAAGTGATGCCTAACTTGACAAGAGATCAAAGAACAATGGCTAATAAGAAACATGGTGGAAAATTTGCACCTAAATATAGAGCTTTCAGCATCCTACAAAATAAGATTGAGGATGTAGTGAATAAATCCACACAATTGTGGAAGACAATCTACAAGATAATTGATGGCAAGGATGAAGAAGAAAATAAGGTAGAGGCCAGTGCCAAGGAGAAGATGGAGGAAAAGAACATAGAAGAGAAGAATGGAGAGGAAGAGAAGAAAGAAGAAGAGAAGAAACAGGAAGAGGATAAAGAAACAAGAAAAGAAAAAGAAGAGAAAAGAGAAGAAGAAAAGGAAGATGAGGAAGACAAAGAAAAAGGAGAGGAGGAAAAAAAAAAGGGAGAAGACATGACAATAGTTGAGCAGCAACAACATGAGAAATAGAGTGTGCAAGACACACAAATGCCACCCCCTAGCCCTCATATAACCATCACACCTATAGATACTATAACAATCAAGGATGTTCTTGACAATTCTACTTAGGACATCAATCCCCTAACTGTAGAGGATCTCTCTAAGATCCTTCACCAATCCACTTTACAAGAACAATTATGTACAAATCCTGTATTAGTGAGTGTAGATGACTTACAGAAGGTAGTAGTAGAACCAAAAAGAGATAAGGTGAAACCACAAGAACCACCTTTCACCTATATAGCTACTAGCACTCAAATTTTAATGCTTCCACCACCATCTCCAACAATTGCAATAGCAGCAAGTGACACCATTCAATAGTCAAGTGTAGAAGAAGGGAAGTCTAATGAGAAGGAGGATACATCAAAGGAAAAGGAGCAGGCCACTATTCAAACACTAGTAGAGCTACCAAAAATATGCACTCCTACAAAAACCCTTCAAAAGCCAGGCACTAAAGCCATACCTTTACAAATATCAACACTAGGCTTGAGCTCAACCAAGGTGACTAGGGTACTTCAGTATGGAGAGCCTGAGCTAGATGAAGACATAGTAATACCTACTTATGACTCAAAGACTATCAAAAGGAGTAGATTATAGAAATGCAAGATCCATTAAATAGTAGAAAGAGGCAGGAAATACACAAAAAAGAGTATAAACATAAGCAAGCACTACATGAAATTAAGGACATCTTTATGAATACCTTCAACTTGCAATCACTAGATGAGTCAAAACCCATAATGGAACAATTGTTAAACATTATTGACCAAGTGACAAGTGAAGACCAGGATACAAATGTCAAACTTATGGAATGGTCTGAGAGAAAGTTTCAAGGAAAGGTGAATGAGAAGATATCAAGTGATATAGCACTTGCACAAGTTGAATTGCCCAAGCAAATTGAAAAGGTTAAAATTGTACTTGAGAACATTTTCTCATTGTACAAAAAGCTGTGTGATTTTTCAAATTTCACACAAGAGATGGACTGAAAGATAATGAGCTTGGAGATAAATCTAAATATTTCTAGTATGCAATTCTCAAGAGATCCAACTCAAAGTGAGAAGCATTTTGCCCAATCACTTCACACTCAAAGAGAGCTAGCTACACTCACAAGTGAAGAGGCCAGTGTAAAGGCCAAGTTGATGCAGATTTAGTCCTCCATTACCCCACATTTGGAGGTCCTCCACATAGAACAAGTCTATTCTAAAATTTTCTAAAGAAAGATTCTAATCTTTCCACATTAGATGGACTTGTACATCTTGCTGCAGAGACTGCCATCCAGCATAAGTCACTTGAAATTGCTTTGGAAAACTAGGATGTAGCTCTAAAAATGATAATGGAGGTAAACAACACATTTTTGGCTAAATATGGTATTACTCCTTAGAACCCTTTGACATAAGTATTAAAAAGGGGGAGAAATAACAATAAGGGAGATAGATATAATGTTTAGGGGGAGAATAATAAAGGAAGATATAACTAAGGGGGAGAATACTAAGCATTTTGATTACATTATTTCATTCATTCTTTTGGAAAATAAAGGGGAAATATTGTAGATAGCCAAAAAGGGGAGATAAGAGATAAGATATAATGTGGGGGAGATACAAAATTTTGGGAATTGTATGGAAGATAGCTTTGATACAGAATACAGGAATATAAAGAACAAGTACAAATTATAGAAATAGGGAAAAAGATAGAGTGTTAGGTACATTCAACACATAATTTTGGTTGCAAGAATAGACAAAGCACAATTAGTTCAAGGGGAGTTATAAGGTATTTTGAACAAATTTTGAAATTTTGTGCATATGTAGAGCACAATGATTAATGTACACATAAGGTCAAATGAATAACATCTAGTTAAGTGTTTTTGACACTCATGTCAAAGGGGGAGATTTCTGGTCTTAGTTTGGTTTTGACATTTGAGTGTCAACATACTTAACCACTTTCTACTTTGAAGCCGAGCCACAGCATGTGCCGAGCCAGAATTCCAATAAGTGCCAAGTGACTTTAGGTGCCGAGTCATAGTTGATGCTGAACAAGTTAGAATGCTTCATGTGCCAAGTGAGCCAAAACTATGCTTGTTTTGAGCAAGATAGAATGTAATAGGTGTCAAGAAAACTAGGATCAAACATGTGCCATGCACCAGTAATCTAGTATGTGCTAAGTAACACAGAATCAACATATGATTTTGTGGCTTCACAAACTTAGATGTAAACCATTTTTTGAGCCAACATAGAAGGATTTCAAAGGATAACAAGGATAAGATTGAATCTTTTATATTTTCTATGCAATCAACATGTAGCCACTAAGAAAAATGGAGAAGGCATGCAACCAATGAGAAAAGTGCAAGAAATGAGCAGGAATTCAAGATTCAATATGGATCATAGATCCATACCTAACCCTAAGTCTACAAAGTCTTTATAAGATGGCTTAGACCCCACAATTTGTTTTATTGAATATAAGTTAAGGAAGTCGCTAAGCATATAGCAAAATTGTAGAACAAGGAAAACAATAGAGGCATCAAAGACTTACTGAATTGAGCAGCAATTACACGTCTAGTTGATCAAAATAGTACAAAGGATATGATCAGATATTAGATCTTAGAGGATCAAGATCAGAATGAGGAAAACCAATACCTAAAATTTATGTCTAATTTATGGTTATTTGACATGTTTAAATAGATGTGTTTAATTTATGGTTATTTGACTTGAAAAGGAGAAAATGTGTTACTTTTTTTCACCCCCCCTCTCGGAAGTACTCTTCACATTTGAATATTCTAACAATATAAAATTTTTAATTTAATTTTAATTAAAAGAGAGAGAATAAGAGATGAGTGGCATGAGGGATAGGGACAAGAATACAAAAGTTGAAGAGTCATAGGTTGGATTTGTAAAATGTGGAGGAGAAGCTCTTTTTTTCATGCTTGGTTTATGATTTAGATTTCAGTTTCTCTCTTAAGAGAGTTATTTGGAAAGCTTCAGCTTTCATCTAGCTTGAGGATGTAAACCCTCATGTTAGTAGATAGTGGATGCCAACCCATTTTCCATGCAGATGTCACATCAGGTGTCTCGCATGTTCTTACAGGTTCTTTTCTTAGTATTCCAATTTGATTGTAAAAATTGCATTTAAGATTGGATTTTTTGAATACTAGTTATTATATTGCTGACGTATAATGCAATAACATATTGTATGGTATTTTATAAGAATCTACTAGTTTATATTGTTGGTTTATAATGCATCTTCATATGTTTATGCTCTGAAAATTTTCTTGAGATAAAATTAGGCAAATATCCATTGGGGATATTTCAATGGTATTAGAGTAGTTTTTCTTGCTAGCCTGTGAAGTTAAAATGAAGTTAATGAGAAACATAAAAAAATTTATTAGAGGAAAATTTTGTAGAAATGAAATGGTGTTGAATTTTAGAAAGTAAGATTATTTTGTTTGGTTGGTATGCTGGAAATCAAAGGTTCAAGTTTTCTTTGAATATTTCTTTGATTATTTTGTTTGGTTGGTATGTTGGAAATTGAAGGTTTGAGTTTTCTTTGAATATTTCTTAAATGATGAGTACGAAATGTTTTAATATTTGAAGGAGATTGAGGTTGAAGCTTTTATTTTCTTGATGGTTATCCTTGGTAGAGATAAAAATTTATACAACTTTGATTTAATAGTATTATATCCAACTTTTGCAGCTAAGATGGGTGATTTATTTGTTTCAAACCTTATTAGATAAGGTTAGATTTCATTGGTAATCCAAAGTTTGGAAAGGCTTCATTGTTGGTGTTTGAAAAAGTGCATGACTAACCCTCCTTGGGAGTGTATTAGACTTAAAAATATATTAATTTTCTACCAAATAATCTCCAATGCAACATGGGCTAAATATTCAAAATTTTAACAAGGGAGTATTGAAAATTTTATCTATTATATGAATTTTGACTATTATCAAGATTAAAATTTTGTGGGCCCGATTTTACATTGCTTGCCAAGTTTTGTGGATAAAAATGCTTTAGCTCATGACACAATGAGGAATGTTACATACCATGAATAAAATATCAGACTGGCATATATATTTTCCAAATCTATTGTCATGGTGCAATAAGACATCATGAGAATAATTAATTTTGAAATATCTAGGTGATAACTTTAGTAATTCTTTAGAAAAGGATACAAACCAACTCCAACAAGAGTTACAAAGTTGATGATAAAGTCTTGGATGATATTGTACAAATTTTATGGTCATAAGAAAGAAGAGAAAATATTTGTGTCATTCTTTGAGAAGATCTAATGGTAGAAGATGATAGTTCATAGTATAAGGTATTGACATTTGTGTGAAGGCATTTTAACATTTAAGAGTTTGTTGGGCTATTCACATTACATTTGAGAACTAAATTTAGGCTCTACCTAGATAATCTCTCTACCAAGAACCATTTAGACTGGGAACATAATAGTCGAACTTGTTGGTTACATTGAGGTTGGTTGTTAATATTCATTGTTTATAAGGAAAGGAATTAATGACAATCATGAATTTTCATATTCCTAAAAATATTGTTATTGTGTTTGATTGGCAATAGAAAGTGAAGGTATTCTTGTCATAAGAGTGGACAAAAGAAGGTTTCTGACATGTATATGCTATCTTTTCTTGTAATGATGCAATACTAGAGACAAATTTATTTATACATATAAAATATTCCTAGCCATTATTTTGACCAGAAGATGTTGTGAATATTATTTTGACCCAAGATGTCTTATTATCATATTATTTAGATGCTTATTTATTTCAGGCAATTTGGATTGGAGACAATAAAGAACTCAATAGTCTCAACTCATCTATAGGAGATAATTATTTATGCCATTGTCAAGTCTCACATAATCAGTGGGAGAAAAGCTTAGTTTCTAATGTTGTGCTTATAGACATTAAACCTCATCATGAGCAACATAATATCTTGGATTAAGGTTTCAATTGGTCAATGTTTAAATAATACCAGAGTTTAGTCATAGAAGAAAAAATTATTCGTTCTTGGAGAAGAATGAAAATTCTATTAATTAATTCTATGAAGTATTTGATACCCAGTACCATTTCTAAATAGGTTTCTATGTTATGAGAAAATTGTATTCTTTCTAGAGAGAGTGGTGATTCAGGAAGAAGCGTAAGAACTAAAACTAATGTATGTTACATTTACATAATACACTAAAGTATTCAGAATCCAACATTTGACATAAGTTGTTGTTGAATGCATTCAAGTGAGGAGGATTTGATAGGGAAATAGTTGAGTGGATAAATCCAAAGCCACATCTAGGAGCTATGTGTTAGAATATATAGTCCACCAATATAACTGAGAGGAGGGAGTGAACGAATTATCTAGCTAATACCACAATTATTAACCTTAGTAAACTTTAACCATATGAGCAATATAATTAGAAACCACAACAAGATACTCATACACAATAACACCAAATATGCTAAATAGGGAAAACCTTGATCAGAGGAAAAACCCCAATGGGGATGGTACCCACAAGATGATGTAATAATATCAATATTCCTTTTTAGAGGATGAACCATGTGAGGAGTCAATAAATTTTTTTAGTACATATCAGTCCCTATTAGGAGATTTTTAATCCCTGTTAGGAGATTCCAACCATGTTAGGAGTTGTGCCAACCTTGTTAGGAGTTGTGTAAGACAATTGGACCCACTACCCAAATAGCTTCAAGGGAAAGTTAATTGAACCCACTGTCCAAATGATCTCTATATTATTCCTTGCATACTAATAGAAGTGAATTTCACTTCCTTCCTTTTTCCTATCAACCAGATCTCTACTTCTTCTAATCTTGTAACCAAATCACAAAAATCACATCTAAAAATACCTTGGATTGCTTACTCATATTTAGTACACTCTGCTCCTTTTCACACTTTGTACTCAATACAATACTTGATACACTTTTACAAACAAGGAAAACATCTTTCCTTTATACCATATCTTCATAATAATTCCTTTAGTCAACCTTGATGCTTTCCAAATTATTTATAATAAGATAATTAATTAATTGCAATTACAATAACACTGTCAACTCACAATATATGTAAAAATTTACATGCATGACTTTAGGACCCATGCACTTGTTGGCATTACCATCAAAATATACAATGTCATTGGCTGATAGTGCATCAATAGATTACATCATTGTCAAAGGATATAATGAAAACATCAGAAATGGCTCAAGCACTTTGTCTTTGTAATTCTCTATGTAAATTAGGTATAACTTTTGTACATCTTCAACTTACATGTTGCGCATTGAACCTTCACATTAGGACATTGTGTTGAACATGTTCATGAATGCACATCACTAGAAGATCAAAAACTTGTCCATACAACTAAGATCTTTGTCTATTACTTTACTAGTCTTCACAAATTTACTACTGTGTTGACATCAATGAAAAAAAAAGTCATGAATGCAACATATCAGTAATCTCCTATGCTTAGAATACTCCTCCAATGTAGTATCATTAGCATTCATGGTAACAATCTCCCCATTTGGAATTGATCGTAACATAGATGAAAAATATCTAAGTTCTAAGAATACCAAATAGTACTCTGTTGTTGCTTCTATTCTCATCTTCTCAAGTCCTCTTCATTAATCAAATTTGAAATCCTTTGGAACATTTCTATGTTCTTCTTCTTCTTTAGGATCAGCAATAGTTTTTCACAATAAAAAAATCATAATACATTAAAATTCATTATGTTGCATATCTCCCCTATAGAGATATTGATGTAGGAGCATCCAGAGGTATAAGGGCAATCCTGTGTCACCCAAAAAAATGTACTTAGACTTAGTTTATGTTTCATGTGTTTTCATTTCTGGATACCCATTTGGGTCAAATAAAGGTTCTAACTCTCATAGTTCCACTAGCAGTGTTCTAGGTTAGAGTATTTGAACACCTTGGGATACATGTAAATGCTAGAAAAATAGGAGTATGCAATTGAGCCATAATTCTGGTAAATTAGAGGGTATAAATTGGTCGAATGAATGTAATTTTAATTCAGAGCATTCCAAAAAAAGAATCAGGTTAAAAGGTCCTACGATTTGAAAGTTATTACAGTTTTTCAATTTTTGGAGACCTCCTAAGAATGCTTCAAAGTCAGGTTAGGGGAATTAAATGACCTTGAATAGGGATGAAAAATAGGGGATGAGAAAAGATAGTAGATAGGGCTATAAAGCACTTCGAGAGCTTTCCAAAAATGTAAACGGTTTGTCAATTAGAGCTACAGTTCAAAAGTTATGCCTCCTGAAAGTTTGGTTACTATTTTTGGATTCTTCTAATTTTGTACCTACTTCTAATGTGACTTCTAGAGCCTTCTATTTGGTTGGTGGATGCCAACTAGCACTTTCTAGAATGTATTCCTAATCCTTATTCCTCCAAGATCTATTTAAGAACATTTTTGGCATTGTAAAAGGCAGTTGGGAGTGGAGTTTGAGAGAAGGTACTAGGAGAAGAATTTATCTTCAGATTTATGCTATTGTAAGCCCATAGGGCATGTTTTGGAGTCTGTTTCTGTGCACTAAGTGTACTAGCATATTTTTATATTTAATACAATTTTCCCTTTCCTATTGTGTCCATTCTGTGCTTGGGTTGTGTCCCCATCAAAGATTCCTCCTTCTTTACATGAATCTTTCTAAATATCCCTAATAAAGTAGAGACTTCCATATAATCTCTTGATATATACTTAGTGGATTTTTTTCATGCATATTCTCCCCCATTGTTATCAATGACAAAAGCCTCATTATGTCAATTAACTACTCCAATTTTTCAACCAACTCAAGTGTCTAAAGACACTATTCAAGATCAAATACCAAGAGTCCTCAACGACTCATCTCATCATAGATACTCCCCCATATAGGAAGCATCAACATTTGTTCAAGTCTAACAATAGTTCTTTGTAACATTAGACTAATGCACTTACTACATCATCTACTCTAAAGTAGGTAGGGGCATAACCGCAAGCATACCTCTCAAGTACTCAAATGTATCTTTAGGTAAAGGCTTCATAAATATATCTACAATTGATCTTTAGTACTCACAAACTCCAATATGATCTCATTTTCTACTACCTTCTCTTTCAAGACATGATACTTAGTAGATATATGCTTAGTCATAGAATGTAATACATGATTCTTAGACATTATACTTACTATAGTTGTGCTATCAAATTGTATGATCTAATGAGGTTATGCAAACTCAATCTTGATATCCTTCAACATATTTTTCATCCACATCACTTGATTACAATTCTTTACTCCTTCAACATACTTTTCCTTAGCTATACTTTGTGAAATACAATCTTTTTTCTTGCTTACCCAAGAAACCAATCTTCCTCCAAGAAAAAATTCTCTGCCACTGGTGCTCTTTTTATCATCCATACTGTCTACCCAATCTGCATCAATATATGCACATAGAGTGAAATCAATTAGTCTATCATACCAAATTCCATAGTTAGATGTTCCTTTCAAATATCTAAATATCCTCTTCACTACTTCATAATGGTACGCCTTAGGATCAACTTGAAATCCAACTACAATACCAACTACATTTGCTATATCTAGTCTAGTGTGAGTCAGATACTACAAACCTTCAATCATCGATCTGTAATTTTGCTCAACTATAGGTGTCTCATCCTTGCTAGATAACTTGTGAGTAGTTATCATAGGTGTAACAATAGTCCTACAACTTTCCAATCCAAATCTTTCAATACTTAGCTTGTGAAATGATATACCATCATTGTTCTACACAATTTGTAATCCTAGGAAAAACTTAATTTCTCCTATTATGCTCATCTCAAATTAATTCTTCATCTCTTTAACAAATTTATCACTTGCTTTATCATTACCTCCAAATATTATGTTTAAAAAAATATTACTATTATCAAAAAATCATTCTCAATTTCTTTCAAATACAAGTTACTATCTATCATAACTTTAGCAAATCCAAGCTTTGCCAAATAGTTGTCCAACCTTGCATACCAGGTTCTTGGTGGTTTCTTTAGAACATATAGAGATTTATTTAGTCTGCATACCATATATTTCTCTTCTATTAGAGGAAAACTTTCAGGCTGCCCAATATATACCTCTTCTTCAAGTTCTCCATTCAGGAAAGTTGATTTAACATCCATCTGATACACTTTAAATTTCTTACTCATTCCACCGGCCAACAATATTCTTACTACTTCCATTTTGGCTATAAGGCCATATGTCTCCTCATAGTCTATTCATTATTTCTATGAGTATCCTTTGCATATAAGTCTAGCCTTGTTTCTCACAACTTTTCCTTGCTCATTCATCTTATTTCTAAATACCTATTTGGTTCTTATCAAATTCTTGTCTTTAGGTCTTAGAACTAACTCCCATGTTTGATTCTTCATAATCTAATCTAATTCCTCATTCATTTCTTGAATCCAATGATCATATTTACATGCTTCATCTACAATTTTAGGTTCAACTTGAGAAAATAGATGTATCTCCTCATTAACTCTATTTCTTGTCATCACACTTTTGTTTTTGCTTCTAATTATCTACTCTGGAGGGTGATTCTTTGTCATGTTTCTATTAAGGGTAGGAGTTGACACCTCAAATCTTATCTCATCTTTTTGTTCAAACCTCTACTTGTTGGAAGAATGAATGCTAATGATATTCCTATGGGGGAGTATTGTAGAAACATGATTAGATAATTATCATGATGATATGTTATATTCACAACTATATTTATCATTGATGTCAATATATTAAATTTCTATGGTATCTAACAAAAGAATTAAGTTGGTATAGACATATCATTGAGCATTTTCACTAGCGAGGTTAATGGGAGATAATACTAAGTGTCTAGTAAATGCAAATAACCTTGAGTGCAAAAATATTAAGTCTAGAAGAATTTATGCCAGTTTTGGTGAAGATTCTTCATAGATAGAGTTTACAGAAGCATGTTTTGGTAAACTTATTATATCCCTTAGTAGAGTTGTCATTTTGAGAAGCAAGGTTAAAGGCTTGTAGAATACATTTTGGAGATGACATGGCTAAGCTCACTCATCATAATATTACATTTATGAAAAATTATTCAAGTTACAAGGTGAAAAATTGATATTATCGCTAAGTAAAATGTGTTCTTAGTGAGGTCCTATAATAATTAATTGAGAAGGTGTAATAGCCTACTCAAGGGAATTTTTTTTATGGACTTGGTATAAAGGAAGGACATTTTCCTTTTTTATAAAAGAAAGTAAGAAGAGTGAAAAGAGGAGAAAAGATATAAATGTTGGGTAATTAGTTTGATATGCAAAGATAAGAAGAATAGAGCGAAGTTTGAGAAAACTTCATTGTTGAGGTTTTATTTTGAGATCTAAAGTTTGTGACTTGGTCGACAAGGTCTGACAGTGATTGGTCCAATTGATAAGATAGAGAAAAGAGGATAAATCATAGTACAGACAATTATTCAATAAGAAATTGTTGAGAGATTAGTTGGATAGTGAAGTTTAGTGGTCTTTCCCTAGAAGTTGGTTGGATAGTAGGTCGTTCTGCCTTTTACAACTCCTAATAGGGTTAGCACAACTCTTAATAGGGTTGGAATCTTATAACAAGGTTTGAAAGTCTCCTAATAGGGACTCTTATGTACTGAATCTATTTATAGACTCCTAACAACTCCATCCTCTAACAAGGAATATATATATTAGTATATCTTTGCAGACATCATTCCCACCAGGGTTTTCCCTTTGATCAAGGGATTCCCTAGTTAATAAATCTAGTGTAATTGTGTATGTGCATCTTGTTATGATTTTTGTTTACTTTGGTTACATGGTTAAGATTAATTAAGGTCGATAAATGTTTTAGTTTGATAACTGATTCACCGCCCCCCCCCCCCCCCCCCTCCCCCACCACCCCTCTTAGTTATCTTGGTGGACTATTATTTCTAACACTACTCTTATCTTTGCTCAATAGTTTTCACATCATTCTACAAATCATTGTTAGTCTTGTTACTTAGACATTTTAGAGGGAGAGTTAATTACATTAATTTTGAAAAGAGAGAGATTAGTTCTCACCTATAATAAAATTTTCACTCTCCACATACTATCTCTCCATGTACTACCTCTCTCCCTATACTAAATGTTTCTCTCTCCATGTACGACTGCTATGCACATACTAAATGTACTCTTTCTCTATGTACTCAAACTTTTCAACCTAATCTTAACCCAAACTTTCCAACCCAAACTTCAACTTTAAAACAATCATTGGCTAGAAATAAAATTCATAGATATAATCTAAAAGATTAGTTTTATCTATAGGGAAGGCCATCCTTACAAATTATACAAGTATCATTTGGCCCTCATAGGTTAGTCATGGTGAGTTTGAAGGTGGTGTGAATTCCATTCATTATCAATGTGTATTTCCACCGATGCTTGGAATTTCACATCAGTTTGATAGGAAAGTGAAAGCATTCAAAATGTTTTCTAGAAGGTATTCTAAAATGTCATAAGCATTGAAGCATCCATAGTGTTCCAATTGTTTGATCGAATGCCTCGTTGGGAAGCAACACTTCATATTCCAAACAAGACCATGCTTGTGAGTTTTTTGATAGAATGTTCTAGTTCCCAACCCATAGCACATTAAAAACAAGTCAAAGGAATGTTGGAACACTTTCTTGTTATCACCTCACCATGTGAAAGAAGTGCAGATGTGACCAAATATTCACATGTTAAAGTTTGAAGAGTATGAAATTTTTGACAAAATGAGATGTCGTATCTTCCTCCTAGCTCATAGATTTAGAAGCCTCTTTACTAAGCTTATCTTCAGACATCAAGAATAATACCTTAGAAAAGCATGTTGCTCAGCTGTCCCAAGCTAAAAAAGACATGAGAAATATTTGAAAAAGGGCCTCAATTTACCTATGAGTATCCTAAAGTATGGAGATTGAAGCTGAATAGTTTTACATGACATCTCAAATAAGTGACATCTCATATCGTAGGGTAGTAGGAGGTTCTACATAAAAAGAGTTTTGCTAGATTCCAAAGAGAAGTGATCGATGAAGCTACTCAAGTGTTATGCCACTTCCATAAAATAGTTGATTTGGAGCCAATTTCATTACAAAGCCAACCAAATTCCCAAGTAGATGCAATGTAAAAAAAAGTAAGGATCTTTGATGAGACATCATCACCAATAGCGCCAAATGAAAGCTTTAGAGAAGGGATATGATTTATTACCATTGTCTATCACCTCATGGAGATAAATTCCCATATAGATATGCATACAAAATGTGGAATCTTTATACAAACCTAACTATTCAATAAAATTTCATATTCCTACCATGAATCTATAGTGAATGGACTCAACTAGACCTGCAGTTATATGTTTGACAAAATGATCCTTGACATGCTATTAATTAAATCATTATTCATGGTGTGAGTGTGGAAATAGAAGTAGAGAAGTATGAGTACCTTCTCTAAAATTTCATTCCTAGGCCCATAAAAAAATTCAAGCCCATAATTCCCTATTTGGAGTGTGCAGTGCAAAAACTTAGGTAACATATATATGCCTTTGGACAAAATGCTCTTGCTTTGGGAAGGATTTTTCATATAGAAATACCATTGACCACACAAGACATGAGAACTATTTGATCAAAGGCCATAAGCATGGAAAGTTGGAGCAGAGAAGAGACATTCATTGGAACACATGGACTGTCAACAAAACCTCTTTCTCTCATTCCTCTAGCCACAAGATCTAATGGAAGCATACACAAGGTAGAAATAGAGAACTTAATTAAAATAGATATGGGAATGAAGGAATTATGAATCAATGTCATGTGGAGACTTAGACAAAGAACATGAGATACAAAAAATAGAGAAAATGAAGTATATAAAATTTGGGACCACAAGTTTTGTAGTTAACCAATGGACATAAGCCTATGAACACATACCAAATAAATAGCGTGGAAGTATTTGCCAAGTGTGCAAACTATTTGATGGAACATGTAATTTAGAAATTTTTCTGACAAAAAATGACAAATGGATGAATCAACGCACAATAATGGAGATTAGATATTGAATCATCCAATGCCATTCACATCTAGTACCCAAGCATTGGAACTGGCTTTGTTTACCAATCAAGAAACTGGAAATAAACTACTTTTCAAATACCATGCTCTGAGAGAGAAATGTGGAGTTCACTAATGTTCACTAATAAAAGAGAATGTTATTGAGTAGCATGATTCAATTGAACGAAGAAAGGATTAGATGAAGGTAATAAAAGGTAATTAGAAGGATCAATTTTAGACATGTTGAAGAAAGTTCACAAGGAGTTTCATTCATATGTAGACATGTCACTATGAAGAAAAATTGGAGCTTGACCAAAGTGGATGAGATGAGATTTTGTAAACACTTGGGAGGACTATAAGGCATTATGTTGGAGGTTTAGTGCTTGTGAAAAGATGACTTGTAGATCAAGAAAGAAATGCAGAGATCACATCAGCGACACCAAAGTCTTGTTCTTATTTTGATGATATGAAATTTAAATAATTTTATTGTAAAGTGACTTAAGTCATTCCTTGTAATTGAAGTGTCAACTCTAGGACTAGTTTGGGTTTTAGTTAGAATTTTAACTTTTCTTTGGTTAAGGTTAGGTTTTAAAGTTGAAATTTGTAAAAGGTTAGAGTTAGTTTGAAAAAGTATTACTAACTTCTAAACTCTAAATTTTTTAGTGGTTAAAAATGAGAAAAGTTAGTTAAGTTAGAATAGCTATAAATTCATGAATCTCAATGTAATAATGGACTTTTTGGACTTAGAGATATGGAGCACTTATGTTTTGATAACAAGGCAATTTTTGGAAATTTTGTACAATTGTTATTCTTGTAATTAGTCATTTCTTACATTATTGGTGCTAAGAAATAAATGAAAGTACATTTTGCATTCTCTTTTCTACTGAATATGAATTGTTGAAGTGTTGTTTGATTAGTCTAAATATTTTCATGGTATGGTGTAAATATTCACGAATCATTGAATTAGCATTGTGTTGATGATAGCTCTCAAGTGTAGTTCTTCATTGTTCTCATTAGCAGTCTACATCAATTTTATGGAAACATTGAAGTCATGTGGTGCATTCATCACCAATAGTTTCCTTTCTATATTTTAATTTGTAATCATCTTTACTTGAAAAAACATAAAATTATCTTATGAGGGAGTTGCCCCTCTAAATGTAGAGGAAGATTATAATATGTTAATGATCGGTTTCAATCTCTCCAACTATTGGCACAGTTGTTAATGTTCACAAGGAAAACAAGGTTAGTTTTAGAAGTAACTATCACAATAAAAAATATATTTACCAACAAAGTTTTGGTGACTCTACTAGGGATTTGAACAAGAAATATTATTTAGTTTCCTATAATGAAGTAAGATGGTATTGCCGCATGAGAATGTATTTCCAATTCTACACTGAATCTTGGCTTCTAGGACCACAAGAATATATTATTTCAGATTTGAACACTCTAACCTAGATCTATAGATGAACTACTCAACAATACCATCAAGTGAACAGGGTTCTGTAAGAAGAAGAAGAATTTGGAAAAATCTTGTGAAGAGCACCTATTGGTCAAAATGTTGTGGTTGTTGAAAGAATAGTTTTTGTTCTAAGAAGAAACATGCAAAATCTTGGTCACATCCAAGACCAAGTGAACAATAATCAGTAACATGGTTGATAAAAGGTAACTTCCCTAGAATGAAGGTTGGTGACTCTATTTTAAAGATTGATTATTGACAACTCTTGTGAAGATGGCAATTTAGAATCATGGTTTGGTACAAGGGAAAAATTGAAAGTGAAAGTGATAGCGATAGTGATGATGAATACTTTTCATATCCCAAGAAAAAAATTCCTAATAAGCCTCTACAAGTTGAATTCTTGAAGATTTCTATGGTGACAAGAGGTTAGATCCTAAAATAGTTCATCCCCACTTTATTTAGGTTTTGCAAAAGATCAAAGAAGAGGATGGAAAGGATTTTGGTTTTCTTTTTCATGATCAAGAATCCTTCTTGGAAAATGGTTTAGCATATAAAGATAAAGAAGGCCTTGCTAAAAATGTGGTTCATCTAAATTAGTGATGAAGAATACTAAAAATGTCTCTCTTGCATCTGTATCTCAAAAAAATAAGATTTTTATTGATCCTAAGTAGGCTAGCTTCTTGAACAGTTTCTACAGAGGATGGAAACCAGATCCAGAAAAGATCCATCCATCTTTGCTTTTGACTTTGCAAAAGATAGATTAAGAAGAAGGTAAAGATGGTTAGTTTCTCCCTCACAAGCCCAAATCATTTTTTGAAAGAAGTTCCACTTGCAATTATAAGGAAGAATTTGATCATAAAAATGGTTCATGTGAGTCAAGGATGGATAATGGTGGTTAGAAAAGTAACCCAAAACCTAACCCTATTTCTCCTCAAAATCATGCTTCCATTGATCCTAATTAGGTTGAGTTTTTAAAAAGCTTCTATGGCAATACACACCTGGAGCCTAAAAAAGTACATCCTTCTTAACTTCAAACACTACAAGAACTTGAGAAAGAAGACCCATGTAAGAATTATTTTCTTGGTAACAAGACATCTCTTGATCCCAATATTGGAAAGGACTCATCTAAATCTTCATGCATGAAAGAAGATGGGGATTCTATGTCTAATCAAGGAGATGGTCAAGAAATGGAGACTATAGGAGAAGAAGGGTCTACTAATGTATCAAGGCATCACTATGAAAATTTCCAAACCTAGGAAAAAGTATTCAAGCATCTCGATCCTAATGGAAAAGAAAAATAAATATCAAAATCTCAAGAAACTACACAACATATGGTTCAAGATGAGGGAAATGTGGGTTGAGGTGAAGTTCACACTACATTCATTCCTACTTGGTGACTCAATGCTTTAGATGATGACTTCCTATGTGGAGAAGATCTTCCTGTTCATCCTTCTATGATAATTTAAGGTGATGAATCTATTGATGACATTAGTACTTTATATGTTCCAACACAATTTGAAACCACTATCATCGATAGAGACAAAAGCACCAATAAACCTCTACAAGTATCTACCTCCCCTGTGGAAATTGAGAACTTTACATTTGATGACATTGATGAACTTGTGATTAAAAGGTTGGTTGATGAAAGAGCTAAAAATCAAGTTCAAGGAGAAGAAGACGATCGATCTAGCCTTCATTCTTTATCATGCATGCAACAATAATGTCGACCTTTCACATTTCATGAAAGATGTCTTGGAGAAGAATCAATGATTCAAAAGGACATAGATGTCATTGAACATATTGAAAATCAAAGTTGTATGAATATGGTGACAAGTTCCTTTGATCCAATGGAAGTGCAACTAAAATCCTATGGATCATTCAACGGTCAAAGAAATCCTCTTTTTGAACCTTCTGATCAAATAGAAAATCCTATGTCAAAGATCTTTTATGAGAAGAATAAACATGATAAAAGAAGTAATGATTTAGCATGGAATCTTATGGAGGAATTTGATGAAGAAAGATCTTATGATATATTTACTCCAAGCTTGTGCTCAAAATCCTTGAATGGTAATTTCCTCCATGAAGAAAATGTTTACTTTAATCCTTTGTTCTTAGATCTCAAGTTGGTATTCAAAGACAAGGTTTAATGGCTATAACTCCACATGTTGCTTCATGTCACAGATTGTATGAAGACAATCCCATATGAAGTTTGGTAT
The DNA here is from genome assembly GCA_028749045.1 of Cupressus sempervirens. Lineage (NCBI taxonomy): Eukaryota > Viridiplantae > Streptophyta > Pinopsida > Cupressales > Cupressaceae > Cupressus > Cupressus sempervirens. Next base: position 1,098,980,929 of record CM053785.1, read on the forward strand.
CTCCTAGCCTTAACCAACAAAAGACCCTTATGATAGAGAATTTTGATATTTATGGGATGAGAATTGAAGTTATGGCCTATAATATTGAAGATGGTATCAATTTAACTCAAAAGTTCCTAAAAATTCAAGATGATCTTGTGGAAGATGAAGAAGAAGAAATGGACCATAGGAAGATTCAATCTAACAAAGATACGCATCTAGGTTGTAATAATTTTATAGAATATTTGACCATAATCATGCTCATGGGAAAGAAAGAGTGCTTGGTGTCAGAAATGATTTTAGGACTTCATGATGACCAATAACTACAAATTTAAGTAGAGGGCTTTCCATGTAATGGAGAGGGTCAAAGATGCATTTATAAACTTGAGAATCTAATCCTACAATTCTTTCAAGAAGAATTCATTCATGACATACATCATGAGAGAGAATTGAATCCAATTTCAAAGGTTTTTGATGAGAAATGGCTATTTGGATACATTCCCATGTCCAAAGAAATGAAGTATGTTAGGAATCAAAAATTTGGAATTCAATGAGAAGACCTACATTTGAGTTCATGAGTAATGGGGAGTTTTCACCTATTAAGTCACCATGGCATATACTTTTCCCAGCCCATCAATAGGTTTGCATGAATCATTTGGAGTTAGAGCTATCAGAGGTAGGGGTTTCCTACCATGTACATATGTTAGGAGTTCGTGTTGTGCCTTATCCTCCCTTTTGTTTGGTTGTGTTTCTAGTTTTAGTGTGCCCAGTCCCTTTTCATATGCTATCCCCTTTTTGGGTGACTCTGTAGCCCTTGTGATAAAGCACTATTATTTCTTAACTCTAGGTTCATTCCGCATCCTGCATAGTCCTTGTCCCTAAATAGAGCTAGTTGTTACCTAGATATTTTTGAGGGAGAGTTAATTATGTTAATTCCAAAAAGAGAGATTAATTCTCACCTATATTAAAAATTTCTATCTCCACGTACTATCTCTCTCCATGTACTACCTCTCTCCCTGTACTAAAACTTTCTCTCTCCACATACTACATCTCTCCATATACTAAATGTACTCTCTCTCTCTCTCTCTCTCTCTCTATGTACTCAAAATTTTCAACCTAATCTTAGCCCAAACTTTCCAACCCAAACTTCAACTTTAAAACAATACCTGAATGGAAATAAAATTTACAAATATAATCTAAAAGATTGGTTTTATATGTAGGGAGAGCCATCCTTACAAATTATATAGGTACCATTTGGCACTCACAGGTTAGTCATGGTGAATTTGAAGGTGACATGACATATTGATTATCAATGTGTATTTCCACTGATGCTTGGAATTTCATAGCGAATTGACAAGAAAGTGAATGCATTCAAAATGTTTGCTAGAAGGTCTTTTGAAATTTCATAAGCATGGAAGCATAGACAATGTTCCAAATTTTTGACCAAATGCCTTATTGGGAAGTGACACTTCATATTTTGAACAAGGTCATGCTTGTGAGTTGTTTGATAGGATGTTCTAGTTCCTAGCCTGTAGCACATTAAAAACTAGTCAAAGGAAAGTTGGAATGATTTTTTGTTATCATCTCACCATTTGAAAGAAGTGTAGTTGTGACCAAAGATTGGTATGTTAGAGTTTGAAAAGTATGAAATGTCTGACAAAATGAGATGCCATATCTTCCTCCTAGCTCACAGATCTAGAAGCCTCTTTGCTGAGCTTATCTTCAAACATCAAGAATAATACCTCAGACAAGTGTGTTTCTTAGTCGTCCCAAGCTAAAAAAGACATGAGAACTCTTTTCAAAAGAGCCTAAATTTACCTGTGAGCATCTTGAAGTATGGAGATTGAAGTTGAACCATTTTACATGACATTTCAAAGAAGTGGCATCTCATATCGTAGGATAGTGGGAGGTTCCACATAGAAAGAGTATTGCTAAATTCCAAAGAGAAGTGATCAGTAAAGCTGCTGAAGTGTCATGCCCCTTCCATAAAATAATTGATTTGGAGCCAATTTCATTATAGAGCTGACCACATTCCCAAGTAAATGAAATTAGTGGATGCAATGTAAAAAAAAAAGTAAGGATCTTTGATGAGACATCATCACCAATAGTGCCAAATGAAACCTTTAGGGAAGGGACATGATTTATTTCCATCATTTGTCACCTCATGGAGTTCAATTTCCATGTAGACATGCATGCAAAATGTGGAATCTTCATACAAACTCAACTATTCAATAAAATGTCATATTCCTACCATGAATCTATAGTGAATGGACTCGGCTAGACCTATAGTTATATGTTTGATAGATCGATCCTTGACATGCTATAAATGGAATCATTATTCATGATATGAGTGCAGAAGAATAGGTAGAGAAGTCTGAGTCCCTTATCTAAAATTGTGTTCCCAGGCCCATAGAAAAATTCAAGCCCATAATTCCCTATTAGGAGTGTGCAACATGAAAACTTAGAGAACATATGTATGAATTTTGACAAAATGCTCCTACTTTGGTAAGGATTTGTCATATAGAAATGTCATTGACCACACAAGACATGAGAATAATTTGATCAAAGGTAGTGAGCATGGAAAGCTTGGTTAAGAGAAAAGACATTCATTAGAACACATGGACTATCAGCAAAACCTCTTTCTCTCATTCCTCTAGCCGTGACATCTAATGGAAGCATAAACAAGGCACGAACAAAGACCTTAATTGAAAAAAATATGGGCATGAAGGAATTTTGAATCAATGTCATGTGGAGAGTTAGATGGAGAACATGAGCTACAACAAAGAGAGCAAATGAAGTATACAAAATTTGGGACACAAGTTTTGTAGTTAAGTGATGGACATAAGCCTATGAACAAATACCAAATAAATAGTGTGGAAGTATTTTCCAAGTGTGCAAACTATTTGATGGAATGTGTAATTTAGAAAAATTTTTGACAAAAAATCACAAATGGATCAATCAATGCACAACAATGGAGATTAGATATTGAATCATCCAATGCCATTCACATCTAGTACCCACACATTGGAACTAGCTTTGTTTACTAATCAAGAAACTGGAAATAAACAACTTATAAAATACCAAGCTCTGAGAGAGAAATGTGGAGTTCACTAATGTTCACTAACAAAAGAGAATGTGATTGAGTAACATGATTCAATTTAATGAAGAAAGGATTAGATGATGGTAATAAAAAGGTAATTAGAAGAATCAATTTTAGACATGTTGAAGAAAGTTAAAGACTTCACAAGGAGTTTCATTCATATGTAGACATGTCACTATGAAGAAAAATTGGAGCTTGACCAAAGTGGATGAGATGAGATTTTGTAAACACTTGAGAGGACTATAAGGCATTATGTTGGAGGTTTAATTCTTGTGAAAAGATGACTTGTAGATCAAGAAAGAAATGTAGAGATCACATCAACGACACCAAAGTCTTGTTCTTATTTTGATGATATGAAAGTCAAATAATATTAATGTAAAGTGACTTAAGTCATTCCTTGTAATTGAAGTGTCAACTCTCTTTGGTTAAGGTTAGGTTTCAAAGTTGAAATTTGTAAAAAGTTAGATTTTTTCTGAAAAACAATTACTAACTTCTAAACTCTAACTTTTTGAGTGGTTACAAACCAAAAAAGTTAGTTAAGCTTGAATATCTATAAATTCATGAATCTCAATGTACTAAGGGACTTTTTGGACTTGGAGATAGGGAAAACTTATGTTTTGATAACAAAGCAATGTTTAGAAAGTGTGTACAATTGTTGTTCTTGTAATCAATCATTTCTTATGTTTTTGGTGCTAAGAAATTAAAGAAAGTACATTTTTCATTCTCTTTTCTACTAAATCTAAATTATTGAAGTGTTGATTCATCAGTCTAAATGTTTTCATGGTATGGTGTAAATATTCATGAATCACTGAATTAGCATTGTGTTGATGATAGCTCTCAAGCATAGTTCTTGTTTTTTCTCATTAGTAGTCTACATCAATTTTATGGAAACATTGAAGTCATGTGGTGCATTCATCATCAATAGTTTCCTTTCTATATTTTAAATTGGAATCATCTTTATTTGAAAAATCAAAAAATTATCTTATGAGGGAGCTACCCCTCTAAACACAAAGGAAGATTATAATCTATTAATGATCGGTTTCAATATCTCCAACTATTGGTACAGTTGTCATTATTCATAGGGAAAATAAAGTGAATTTTAGAAGTAACTATCACAGTGACAAATATATTTACCAACACATCTCAAAGAAATATTCAGCATTTTGTCTAACAAATCTAAAATTATCTTCTTCTTCATTTGAATTGTAATCTCACATCTTTTCCTTAGTTCCAAAATTTTCATCAATCTTCACATTTGTGCACTTAGCTATTGTCTTAGTTCTATGGCTAAAACAACTATATGCCTTTTTTTTCAATGAATAGCCAAAAATCATACCTTCATCACTTCTTGGATCAAACATACCAACACCATCATCTCTCTTAATGTAACACTTGCTTCCAAATATTCTAAAATACTTGACTAATGTTTAATGGTCAAACCATAATTCTTAAGATGTATTTTGTTAGATACAATTGTTCAATTGTGTGTTGTCTTTGATGTTACAAAAATGTCATATCAGTTATCAGAAACGGTTTGCTAAGCTTAGTTGGTCAACAAAGTGAATTATAGAGTCTATCGAGCATTTCTAGAAGTCATATTGTAAAGACAATTTCTACTGAGCTCACTCGAGCATCAAAAGATTCTGTGACAGAAGCTAGTATTAACTGAGCTCCCAGTGTTAACAAAGGAAAGTTAGTTTCTACCAAGCTCACAAGGTTAGTGAAGGAAAATTAGTTCTTACCAAGTTCACTCGATCTCCTAAGGATTTTGTAGAGTTTGCAGTGTTTATCGAGCTTCATTTGGTTAACACTGGAAATCATTTCTAGAGTAGTGTTTACCAAGCATGGTTGGCAAATGAAGGATTTCATTGTTTTGAGAAATAAATTTTAATTTTTTCATGTAATGACTATAGCTGAATGATGTATGGTTTATTGGCAAATGTAACTTTTATATGAGCCAACTTGACAATTTGTAAGGTATAAATAAAAAGTCAAGATGTGAATTCTAAGGTATGGATGGATGTATGAATGAGAAAGCATGCAAGTGAGTTGATTGTGTGAAGAGAAAGGGTGAGAAAATTTTGATGAATGATCACATATCTTTGAGGAGGAGAAAAGGTCTATTTGACCAGTGAGGATCTGTTGAAGCAAAACAGAGATCTGTAACAACAAAGTTCAGTTGCATCTCATTCAAGTCACTTCATTGTTACTTTTTCATCATTATAGAAATGATTTGTAAATCTCTTAATAGAGTTGGTTTAATAGCCATTTTTTAAATCCTTTAATAAGGTGGACAGTTCTATTGAATTTCTCTAAAGTCCTCTAGCAAGGCCACTCCTAATAGGGTGATTAAATCCTTTAACAAGGTCACACCTAATATAGTGTGTTTTGTAACCTTTAAGAGGGTTGGCTCCTAACAGGGCTCACTTTAGAAGAGTGAAAATTGGTAGCTAGTTACTTGGTGGTTTTTCCCATATTGAGTTTCAATGTTAATTTTGGTGTCTCTTGTGTTCATGTTATTTCTTTTTGCATGCATGTTAATAATTGTGAATGCTTAAAGATCAGTAATAAGTTAATACACAGTTCATCTATCAAGTAACTAGTTATTTAATATATTTAAGGGATTTGTGGATTTTTTTTTTTAGTAACTGATTCACCCCCCCTCTTAGTTACTCCATCTATAATTCCAACAATTCGTATCAGAGCTTTTGGTGCTTGTGGGAAGGATTTCAAAGATCTAAGCTAAAGATCAAGATGTCTTAGAAGGGAAAATTCCAAGGCTTAACAGGGATAACTTTTTAGCATGGCAAGGTCTCATGTGACTCCATTTGGCTTCCATTGGAGATATAGGATTGAAATATCTAGATGAAGCATATGTAACTCCTTCTGGTACATTATCTACTAATGACATTGCTGAGAAGAAGACTCATAACACCATGATGACAACCATTGCATCTACCCTAAGCTATGAGGAATTTGATGATGTCAAGGACTAAAAAACTACCTTTGAAATGTGGAACAAGTTGAAAGAAATCTATGGAGGTGATGATAATGTGAGAAGAGCCAAAGTAGAAAGTCTAAGAGGACAATTTGATTAGATGAGAATGAGAGAGGATGAAAACATTGCCAAATATGTTGAAAGAGTCAAAGTAGTTGTTAGTGCTATCAAGGCTTCTAGAGGAGATATTGAAGAGGAAACAAATGTAAGTAAAGTTATTAGAACATTACTTCCTATTTATGTAATTAGAGTTTTTGCAATTCAATAAAGAAGATGTGAAGAAAATTATATAATAAATTTAGAAGGCATAGTGGGAAGATTGACTGCATTTGAGCTAGATAACTATGATAACTATGTTCCAACTTCCAAGAACATCGAGTCAGCATTTGAAGCTAAGCTTTCACTCAAGGAGAAAGGCAAGAAAATAAAGGATTTCTAGTCAAAAAGTGAAGAAGAATCAAAAAAAAGTTTAGATAGTGATCTTGAGGTGGTTAAATCTCTACTTGCAAGGAAATATTCAAGAGGTAGAGGGAAATACAAAGGCAATATCCTCTAAAAAACTTTTCATGTGAAGAGATTGGACATATTGCTTCTTGGTGCCCAAATAAGTAGAACAATGATGAGAAGAAAGGTCAGAAGTGCATTGGCAAGAAAGAATTAAAATCATTCAAGGACAAAGGTAAGAAAACATGTTTCATGGCTAAGGATTCTAATGATTTTGATGATGAAGAAGATGAATTTTTTTACATTGCTATGAAAGATGAATCTAATAATGATGAGGAAATGACACTTATCTCTCATCTAAGCAAGAATGATACATGGATCATAGATAGTGGTTACTCTCATCATATGACTGGGGATAAAACTAAGTTTGAACAATTTGAAGACTATGATGGTGGTAGTGTGAGGTTTGGTAATAATGAACCTTGTTGCATAAAAGGAAGAGGAAGAATTTCACTAACCAAAGAACTTGTATGTGATAATTCTTATTGGGTAGAAGGTCTAAAACACAATATGTTGAGTGTGGCATAGCTACTCAATAATGGATTCAAAGTGGAATTCATGCATGGAAAAGCAGGGTTGCTAGATGAAAAAGGAAAGCTGATTGGATCAGTTATATAGACAAAAGGTAACTTGTTCTATCTTGAACTTGGTGAACGTTCATGCTTTATTGCTCAAGTTGAAGAAAGTTGGTTATGGCATAGAAAGTTGTGTCATGTGAACTTTGATAATCTAGTGAAAATAAGAAAATTTAGAAAAGTTAGAGGCATCCCTAGTATAAAAAAACCTAATGTTGGTCTATGCAAGAATTGTTAGATTGGTAAGATGGGAAAGACTAGCTTTAAAAGTAAGAACTATCAGTCTGAAAAAGTTTTAGAAATTGTACATACTAATTTGTGTGGACCTATTAGAATTGAAAGCTATACTAGAGAAAAATTCGTCATTATTTTTGTTGATGATTACTCTAGAATGATGACTATTATGTACTTAAGAGAGAAATTAGAAGCATTTGAAAAGTTCAAGTGGTATTTGGCTAGAGTAGAAAAGGAAATAGGCAAAAGACTAAAATACTTAAGGTCGGACAGAGGTGGTGAATTCATCTCCCATGAGTTCAATAACTTTTGCATTAAAAGAGGGATCAAAAGAGAGGTATTAGCCCCTAGAACACCTGAGCAAAAATGGAATAGCTAAAAGGAGAAATAGATCTATCATGGATTGTGCAAGAACCCTAATGATTGAAAATAACACTACCATCAAATACTAGAAGGAAGCTATCAACATTGCAGTTCATACCTTCAAACAATTAGAGTTGAAGAAGGACTCATTCAAAACCCCCTATGAGTTATGTTATAGCTATAAACCTAATGTAAGTTAGCTAAAATTATTTGGAAGAAAATGTTACATTTTGAAAGAATCTAGAAAAAGTAAATTTGATGTGAAAGGTGATGAAGGAATATTTTTGGGATATTCTTCCAAGAGAAAAGTATATAGATGTTTGAATTTGTCTACTCACAAAGTCATAGAAAGTGCACATGTGAAAGTTAATGAGTTTGTAGAAAGGACTAAAAAAGAAAGCAAAAAGGAACCAAAAGATTATAGGAGACTTTTTTTCATTGAACTTGATAGAGTGCTAGATACATCTGTCCATCAGGAATCTTCTACTCTTGAGTCTTTAGTAATCGAGCTACAGAAAGTTTAAATTGAGTTGAAAGAAACTGAGTCACATTCCAATGCTACCGAACCAATGCCTATCAAGTCAAAAGGACCCAAGTAGTAGATAGAATAGCCAAAACTTGAAGTTGAAATACAACAGAATGATAGTGCAATGTGTTCAAAAGGCAAAGAACCTGTATTAGCCAAATATGTCAAGTGACATCATGCACCAAATCAGATCATTGGAGACAAGTTTGGAGGAACTATGACAAGAAGTAAGTTGAAAGGTAGTTGTTTACTTGCTAATTTTGAACCTAGAAGTGTTAAAGATGCATTAGGAAATAAAATTTGGATTGAGGCTATGAATGAAGAGATAGAGTAGATAGAGAAAAACAAAGCATGGACTCTTGTACCCAGGCCTAAAGATAAAAATGTGATTGGAACTAAGTGAGTATTCAGAAATAAATTGAATGAAGATGGTATGGTATCAAGGAACAAAGCTAGACTGGTATGCAAAGGATACTCTCAAGAAGAAGGAATAGACTATGGAGAGACTTTTTCTTCTATTGCAAGATTGGAAGGTGTTAGGACCTTACTTGCATATACTACATACAAAAGATTTAAGATTTATCAGATGGATGTCAAGTCAACATTTCTGAATGGTATACTGGATGAAGAAGTTTACATTGAATAGCCTAAGGGTTTTGTTATTCCAGACAAGAAGGACATGGTCTAAAAATTATGCAAAGCATTATATGGTCTTAAACAAACCCCTAGAACATGGTATGAAAGATTGCATAACCATCTTATTCAGATTTGTTTTCAAAGAACTAATGATAACAGTAGCTTGTATATCAAGGAAGGACCAGATAATAAGATTGTTGTGGTAGAAATATTTGTGGATGATACTTTGTTCATAGGGAATGATGATCTTTGCAAAGAATTTTCAGAGAAAATGACCAAGGAACTTGATATGTCAATGTTTGGAGAGATCAAATTCTTTGTTGGTCTTCAAATTTAGAAAAGTAAGAATGGAATCTACATTACTTAGTCAAAATACATCAAGGAGATAGTGAAAAAGTTTGGTATGGAAGACTGTAAACCAGTTGGAACTCCTATGTGCACTGGATTGAAAGTTAACAAGAATGATGAATCAAAGGAGACAGATCAGACATTGTATAGATCTATGATTGGAAAATTGTAGTATATAGTTCATACAAGGCCAGATATTGCCCTTGTAGTTAGTACTGCAGCAAGATTTTCAGAAAAACCAAGAGAAAATCACATGATGGAAATCAAAAGGATCATGAGATATTTGAAAGGGACTAAAGATTATGGATTATGGTACAAATTTGGAGGTAATCTAAAATTGAAAGTGTTTATTGATGCAGATTGGGCAGGAAACATTGATGATAGAAAGAGTACAAGTGGAGGAGCATTCTTTCTTGGAAAGAGGTTGGTTTCTTGGACAAGTAAAAAGAAAAATTGTACATCCCAATCCACTACAGAAGCAAATTATGTTGTAGTAGTAGTAAACTATTCTAATATTGTTTGGTTCAAACAATTATTGGAAGGCATAAAGGAATAAATTAGAGAACCTATTGTTATGTTTTGTGACAATACAAGTGCAATTAACATATCTAAAAATCCACTAATGAACTCAAAAAGTAAGCACATTGCAATAAAGTATCACTTTGTCAGAGAATTGGTGCAAGATAAGGAGATCAGATTGGAATATGTAAATACAAAGGAATAAATTACTGACATATTCACCAAGACTTTACCTATGGATGCATTCTTGTATCTAAGAGGTAAGTTAGGGGTCATTCCCCTATCTGAAGCTCACTAAAATGAAGTTTTAGTGATGCATTAATAGGTATCAAGTTGAAGATCTTTTAGTTGATGCTAAATAATCATGAGAACATTGCATATGAATCAATACTTAAAGTACATTGTTACTCATTTGGTTTGTGTTGTCTTTGGCATGTGTTGTCAAAGAGGGAGAGTATATTGTCATATCTTTCTAAAATTTAAATTTGTATGTGAAGAGTTTGATGTTTGAAAAGAAGCTATGTAATTCCTTCATAGAGCGAGATTACTATATTTGAGAGGTTTGTGGGATGAAATCTAAGAGGGAGAAACATTCTGTTAGAAAATACTTGTTTTCAATATTCATTCTACTATGACATGTTGTGTTGGCATTGATGTTGCCATCAATGCTAAAGAGGGAGATTGTTGAATACAATTGTTCAATTGTGTGTTGTCTTTGATGTTACACAAATGTCATATCAGTTATCAGATAGAGTCTACAAAGCTCAGTTGGTCAGCAAAGTGAATTATAGAGTCTACTGAGCATTTTTGAAAGTCACACTGTAAAGACAATTTTTATCAAGCTCACTCAAGTGTCAAAGGATTCTATGACATAAGCTAGTGTTAACTGAGCTCCCAAGGTTAACAAAGGAAAGTTAGTTTCTACCAAGCTCACAAGGTTAGTGAAGGAAAATCAGTTATTACCGAGTTCACTCAGTCTCCTAAAGATTTTGCAAATTTTGTAGAGTTTACCAGGTTTCACTTGGTTAACATTGGAAATCATTTCTAGAGCAGTGTTTACCGAGTAGGGTTGGCCAATGAAAGATTTCATTATTTTGGAAAATAAAGTTTAATTGTTTCATTTAATGACTATAGCCAACTGATGTATGGTTTATTGGCAAATTTAACTTGTATATGAGCTGACTTGACAATTTTTAAGGTATAAATTAAAGGTCAAGTTGTGAATTCTAAAGTATGGATGGATGTATGAATGAGCAAGCATGCAAATGAGTTGATTGTGTGAAGAGAAAGAGTGAGCAATTTTTTATGAAGGATCAAATATCCTTGAGGAGCAGCAAAGGTGTATTTGATTAGTGAGGATCTATTGAAGCAAAACAAAGATCTGTAATAACAAAGTTCTATTGCATCTCATTCAGATCACTTCATTGTTTCTTTTTCATCATTGTAGTAGTGATTTATAAATCTCTTAACAAAGTTGGTTTAACAACCATTTTGTAAATCCTCTAACAAGGTGGACAATTCTACTAAATTATTCTAAATTCCTCTAGCAAGGCTACTCCTAGTAGGGTGATTAAATCCTCTAACAAGGTCAAATCTAATAGTGTGTTTTGTAACCTTTAATAGGGTTGGCTCCTAATAGGGCTCACTTTAGAAGAGTGAAAAGTAGTAGCTAGTTACATGGTGGTTTTTCCCATATTGGGTTTCCACGTTCACTCTACTATTTCTTGTGTTCATGTTATTTCCTTTTGCATGCATGTTAATAATTGTAAATGCCCAAAGATTAGTAATAAGTTAATACATAGTTCATCTACCAAGTTACAACATTTTTCTTTGTGGCTACCAAGTAACAATAGTAACTAGTTATTTAAGACATTTAAGAGATTTGTGGATTTTTTTTGTGGTAACTGATTCACCCCGCCTCTCAGTTACTCCATCTATAATTCTAACAATCTTTCTCATACCTTTTCTAATCTATACTCTATTCAAAGTGTACACTGTTGTATTGACTAATTCTCTCCATAATGTCTTTGATACATCATTCTCAAACAACATCACTCTTGATGCCTCTGCTATTGATCTAGATGTCTTCTTTCTGCAATTCCATTTTGTTAAAGTGTCCTAGGTAAAGATAAGTGTCTCTTGATTCCATTCTCTTCAAAAAACATATTAAATGTTGTAGAGGTGAATTCTTCTCCTCTATTATCAACTCTATTCTTAAATATCTTAAGCTTCTCAAAAGCTTCAAAGTTTTTTTTAAAAAAATACTACCCACATCATTCTAGTGAAATCATCAACAAAAATAATGAAATACCTTTCACCACAAAATCCTGTTGTTCTAAAAGGACCACTCAGATCTGTGTGAAAAATCTCTAGCTTCTCTATGGTTGTGAACTTATTACAAACATGCTACTAACTTTTACAATATTATCAAAGTTTATATGATAGAATCTCCTATGCTATAGCTAATTGTTATTTACTTTAGTAACCAAACATGTCATTTTAGTGGGATTCAACTAAAATGCATTACCTCTAGACCTAGTTCCAATTCCAATCATCTTACCATCCTTATCCTTGATAGTGCAAGTCTTTTCTGTGAATTGCAATTGATACCCTTTATCCACCAACTACCCTACACTCAACAAATTATGCTTTAATCCATCAACAAAAAAAACATCATTAATGTTATTTCTTCCATCTAAAGTAATGGATCCAATCCCTACAATATGATAGGCTACATTGTTACCAAATCTAACAATACCTCCATTATTATTTCTAAATTTAACAAAATTATTCATATCACCAGTCATGTGATGTGAATAACCACTAGCTATTATTCAATCCGATTTCTTTTCAACTTGGGATACTAAATCCTTTTCTTCCCTAATTTCTCTATCAAGATCATCTTCCTTGGTAGCTACAAATCCTCTCTCATCATCACTTTCACTCTAACCCTTTTCATCTCATTCCTCTTCTTCATTAGATTATAAGTAATTCCTAGGTCTCCTAGGATTGGAATTTCTCTTATACTTTTCCTCTTTGTTAAGACATTTAGATACATAATGACCAAACTCATTATGAGTCCAACATGTAAAGATATTCATACCATCTTTTTCTCTTCTCATAAGGAATGCTATACCTTCTTCAATTTTCTTATCTTCATTAGATCTTGTTCTGCTTCTACTAGAAAAATCTCTATATGTACTTGCACTTCTAGATAGACTTGGCCAAACATTCAAGGCACTGAAAGATCTCTCCACTCTTATTAGTTCTCCTAACTATCTCAAACATACCTTTTCTTCTTCCAATATTCCAAGAAACATTTCCCTGGTAAAATCCTTAGTATATGGTATAAGTAGTTGAATAATCTAAGCAACTTGCCTGAAAGGTGGTGTCAAAGTCTTCAAGATCTTCCACACAACCTCATCTTCATCCTTCTTTCCACCATATGTCTCGATTCTTGCAAAAATCTCTGATATCCTACCAATATAGCTTCTTATAGATTAATCTTCCTACATCATGTTAGCATTCATATCCAATTATGCAATCTTACTCTTTTCATATGAGTTATAACCTTCAAAAATAGATTCTAATGTTTTCAAGATCTTATAAGATATTTCTAGTGATTTTACCTAATTGTATTCATTCTCTAGAAGAGCTGATAGTAAATCTTCTCTAGCTCTCATGTTGCACATAAAAAAATCTCTCTTTGCTTCACTACATTCTTCAAGTTTATCTTCTTTAGACCCATACAAAGAAAATGAGTCGTCATCTTCTCCTTCCAACTACCATATTTGGCCCCATAATTATCCTTCTTGAAACATTGATCTCCCAAATATGTTAATCTTCTCCCAAAGATGTTAATCTTTTCCTTTGAGGACCTAATGCACTGGTACCGATTGTTAGAATATATAGTCAACCAATATAATTGAGAGGCGGGGGGGTGGGGTGAATTAGTTATCTAGCTAATATCATAATTATCAACATTACTAAATTTTAACCACATGAGAAATATAATATGAAACCACAACAAGATACTCATGCACAATAATGCTAACTAGGGAAACCCTTGATTAGATGGAAAACCCTAGTGGGGATGGTACCCACAAGATGAAGTACTAATATAAATATTCTTTGTTAGAGGATGGACTATATTAAGAGTCAATAAAAAACATTCAGTACATATTAGTTCCTGTTAGGAGACTTTGAATCTCTGTTAGGAGATTCCAACCCTATTAGGAGTTGTGGAATATAGTTGGACCCATTGCCCAAATAGCTTCAAGGGCAAGATCAATGAACCCACTATCCAAATGATCTCTATATTATTTGTTATAGAATAATAGAAATGAATTTTACTTCCTTCCTCTATCCTATCAACTGGACCTTAACTTCTTCTAATCTTGTAACTAGATAAAAAAAATCATATTTAATAATCCCTTGGATTTCTTACTCACATTTAGTAAACACTTTGCTCCTTTTCATACTCCATACTCAATATTATACTTGATAAACTTTTACAAACATCAAAAACATATTTCTTTTATACCATATCTTGAAAATAAGTCCTTGATTTGACCTTGAGTCTTTCATAATTAATTATAATAAGATAATTAATTAATTACAATTACAATAACACTATTGGCTCATATTATATTAAAAAAAATCACACATGCTACTTCATGATCTACACACTTGTTGACATCACCATCAGACTGCATATTTTCACTAGTTGATCATGTATTAATAGATTACATCATTGTCAAAGGATATAATGAAAACATCAGAAATGGCTTCCCAGGCACTCTATCTCTATATTGCTCTCTATAAATTAGGTACAACTTTGTATGTCTTCAACTTATGTGTTTCACATTGAACCTTTAGAATTGATATTGTGCTGAATATTTTTATGTATGCACATGACCAAAAGATCAAAACGTTGTCCATATAACTAAGATCTATGTTTGCTACTCTACTAGTCTTCACAGACTTATTGCTATATTGACATTAATGACAAACATAGTCATGAATGCAACATGTAAATAATCTCCAATTCTTAGAATACTCCCCCAATGTAGTATCATCATCATTCATGATAACACTATGGTGGATGCTAGGGATGGTAGTGAATATGGATGGAAATAGACATATTGAAGACCAAGTTACAAGAGTTTCTAGTGATTATGAGTGCAGAGATTTGAGCTTGACTAGAGCACACCTTGACACTCTTATATTGTCAGATGATTGAAATAATACACATAGACAACATGTAGGAAAGACTAAAATGTGGATAAGCCATTTGGAGGATAGTGAAACAAAATAATGACAATTGATAACAAAATCTTGAAAGTTAAAACACAACAAATTAGAACATGAAATATCAAAAATAATATTATAATTTATTTGGGCTCAAGAGAGAATCTGCTACTTGACCAGTTATTGAGTTTGTTGATGTTGATTAGTGTTATAAACTCTAATTGAGTCATTTCAACCTATTTCAAGATTAACATTTCTAAGTGAAGCCTTCATTCATAAGAGCTATGGTATGTAAGCCTTCTTTGTGGAGTATTATCACATTCAACATGAGCAGTTATCTTGGCACAAAACTCTTGCAGGTTAAACACATGATTTAGGTCTATATGTAGATAGTCGTCTAAAGATAAATTGCACATTTAGGTGATTGAAGTATTCAATATTCCAAAGGAAGTCATTGGTGGGTAACATTTAGAAAAAATTCTATATTATCTAATATTGGAATTTGATTTGAAGACTATTTTGAGACCAAACAAACTCTAGATTACTCAAGATTGTAGATATCAAAACTAGTGATAGTGCAACACAACACATAGAGCCTCAACTATAATCCTCAAGTAGGGACATGCTCCTAAGAGTCAAGCATTGTGAAAAAAGAAGAGGATCAAACATGAAATTAGCTAGGTCACTGCAGTGGTATTCAATTTCTTTATGTTAATGGGACTATATATCATATTAGAATCTTGTGCACATTATTGGGGTAGTTTTGATCCTAGAAAATATAACAATAGAATATCTAAAAAATAATGTCCTTTCAGAGGAATTTAACACTAAATTCAATGGACCTCAACCAAGATACATGTAGAAAAAGAAAGATTTTGGTTGGTTGTATGTGTTTGGGTCACAGTTAGAACACATGGAATCCTCAAATGATGTTCCCTCCAAATTGAAAGAGATAGAAACATATTTCACCATAATAGAGCCAAAAGAGGGTAGGTTCTTAGATTGGGCTTTACAACCTTCAATTGTGATGTTGGTACAACCTAGGTTTATGTAGCATCTAGATAAATTGGTTAGCCTTGTGTTTGCTTCTTGTCTCAATGAGATTATGTAAATAACATCTCCTACAACAACCTACAAGGATATTGTGTTGAAGAAAATTTTGTAGAAGAAAATTTTGTAGTTGATAGTGAAGAATTTGAAGGATTTACAAGTTAAAGGAATCCCTGTGAGTTAGGAACAATTTTTTTTGACATGTGAGGACACTAGTTCACTCGATCAAAGAGGAGGCTAAAGAAATTTAGACCAATGCAGGGAAAAATGAATATAATATGTTTTTAGCTGTGGATAAGGAATATACAAGTTTCTACATTGGAAATTTGGAGTTTAGCCTTGATAAACATGTTGATGAGGCTAGTTGTACTCAAAGTAATAGCATGTTAGAGTCTTTGTATGATGAGCCTTTATATAAAAATGATAATATTGCAACACTTTTTCATTTGCATCCAAATCAAAGGAACAAGGGAATGGAGACCTATGATTATGTTTTTGAGAGGGGTGATAAACCATATATTTCCTATATATATGAAATTAAGTTTGATGAATAGTCCAAGCTAACACTACAAGATGATGAGTTGTATCAACATAACAATAATGAGATGCATGCCTCAAACAACTAGTTGAAGGTTAGTGAAGACATGGTTGTGGCATCTTTGATATATTAGGACAACACTCATAGGATTGTTGAGGATCTCCATAGGAAGGCTCAAAAGGGATTGGAAGGGGATTATTTGTTGCTGATTTGTAGGTAGTCAAAACAACCCTTTAATCTATGAAATCGGACTATTTATGTTTCCTTTCTGATAGGGATTATATTTATAAGGTTGTTGGAATATATGTTGATCAATTGAGTAAAGGAAATAATAAGATTATGGATCTCAATAGGGAACTTAAGTATTCTCATGAAGCATTGGATGATACACATATTTCTCTTTAGGAAGTAGAAAATTAGGTTAAGATCACACATCATTCTCAGGAGCATGAGAGTAAAGAGGGGTGGGAGTTTTTCCAAGAAGTAATTAATGAACTTGATAACATGTGATAGACTTATGAATTGGATAGTTTCCCCAAAAGAACAAGTACCAAAATTTTGGATCACTTTTAGCTTGTAAACAACCCTTTGTTTGAAGTAGATACTGATTAGATAATGGAGAATCTTCTATTCAAGTTCAATGATGACACACTCATTGATTTTGGTCATGAGTTTTGGATTGATATTTGTTACAATAAATAGGTTGTTTTCTTGATAGAGGGACATAATGTTAATTAAAAATTAGCCTTGGATAGAGATGTGGTGAGCAATATAGTTATATTGCATAAAGTGAGAGGAGCAACATTGTGGAAGTTGAGCAGTTGGGATACCCACCCATTATAGGCACAAAGAAACAAGATATTATAGATAGTTGGGAAGGTGGATGGCCCTTTTGTTTGTGGGATCTAGGAGGAACATTCCCATGTTTTGTAATGTTTCCAAGGGTTGGTTGGTACACAGTTGAGTTCCCACAATTATTTGACCACATTGGTGCTTGTGATCTCAATTGGAGTGAGACTCTTAGATTGGTTGAGGATCTTCTTTTATATGATGGTAGCACATGTTAGGTTGAACATGCACATGGGATGGTTTGGGATCCTAGGATTAACATGATTGATATATTATTATTAGGGGAAGAAGGTGAATGGCTTTGTAGTTCTTAGTCATTTATTCATATCACAATAGCACAATGGGATGTCACAACATTATTCAGGATGTTGATATGGGATCTAGGTATCATGATCACATGCTTGTAATTGTTTGAGGGAAAACAATTCTCAAGATGAGAGGACTGTAATGTCTCCTTTTTCTAGGACACTAAAAACTGATAGGCCAATCCAATATATGACCTTTGAGTATGTAATACAGAATTATTATGTCAATTTTAATTAAAGAAGAGAGAATAAGATATTATTGGCATGAGGGATAGGGACAAAAATACAAAAATTGAAGAGTCATAGGTTGGGTCTTTGATGCAAGGATGGAAGTGGTAACTATGTATCACTTACTAATTTAGATTACTAGGCTTCTTCCAAGCCAACCAAGCATATCATATGCTATCACTTAGGATTCTCCAAGGTTATAGACCAAGTGATTAGCATATTCCTTGTGCCACCCTCACCTACTCCAAATATCTCTATCTAACTCTTCACAATATCCAAACAACTAACTCTCACACCCCATGACACCTCCATCGCCTTACACCCTCCAAGATCTTTAATGACACTATACCTCAAAACTACTTTTGAAAGGCTTAATTAATTACCAATAAAGAGATTCCAACATGCAACTGGTTCTACACATCTTAGTGGGGTCCAAGACATCAATACAAACTCTCACTATGAGACTTTCCCTTGTAGCCCTACCTTGGAATGTAGGTAAGAAATAAAACTCTTCTAAATATCTCTCAAAATAAAAGAAGATTCTAACACCCTTTATTGAATCCTAATAGATTCCAAAATCATAGATTCCCAACTATTCAATGAGGCATATAACCTGTAGGCCTTATTCTACACTAATAGGCCTAAAGAGAATATTCACCTATCAATTCTCACAAAACTTAAGAAATTGAACAAATAAATTTAAAAATACCATTACCTTAACAAAAATTCTCCAAATGCTGATTTTCAAAATCCTAGTTGATGAGGAGATATCTAAACTCTCAAACCCTTGATATTGTATGGGCTTCATTGCTAAATATTGTAATTGGCCTTCCAACTCCCATACTCCATTTACTATAATCTTTCCAAAGTTTTCTCATCAACCTATGAATGAAAAAAAATCTTCTAAATGTGCATTCAGAGCATACACCAACTCCTGTCATGTTTTCTCTATTTTTCAAATTGGTGATTTATTGTTAATGCATGTAGTAACAAGTAACTTGCTGATTCACAACCATGTTGATATGGAAAAACAAGTTTATGAGGTAGAATTGTGATAGGATAACCTTAAAAACATAAAACCTTTATCAATATTCCCTTTCTCCATGAAATGAGATCATACAATCACTATATCACTTTATTCTGAAAAATATACAGAATTTTCTATCCAAACAATAAGCTAGTAAGTTTTTTATGTTAATCCAAGGTCTCAATATAACATTAAATCTCAATAACTAGACTATAATAAGTTACCACATGTATAAGAAGCTTTACGATCACCATGAACTTAATAAAAAGGAAGATAATCATACTACAATCCAAATACCAATTATATCAACAATATGGCACAAATTGAATGATTTGTTATACAAACTCATATACGAAACCTTTCATTTCTCTTCCCCACTAATTCTCTTCTCCAAGTTTACATTATAATTTCATTTTTATATAATGAAATGAACTTTTTCCTTCCCTAATGGATTTTCTAAAGTGGATGTCTATTCACCTTCTAAAAATTGTAATTTTTACACAAATTGTTGATTGCAACTTTTTAGAAATTTTACTTTTTTTTTTTTTTTTTTTCATTTTATGCTCTAATATACTTTCCAAGTACCCTAAATAGGTCTAACATCACATCAAGACATCTTTAACACTACTCCAATTATACCCTTTCATGGAATTTTCCCACTTTTGACCCATAATGCTTAAAATAGGAACTTGGTCAACTTGACCTTAATTGCACACTTAATAAAATGAAATGGAACAACTAATATCCTAATATAACATGACTCAAAAAATTCTAATTATAACTCAAATTTCATTGGAGATGGTTAGATTTCTGTGCACCATACTCCCCTTGTTGAAAAAACTCAAGTCCCTTGAGTTTTCTGCTAGGACTTTGTTTGATGTTGCTGATGCCTCCTTGTTCACTTGCTTTCCACCTTGTCCAATAATTTCCCTTTGTCTTCTACATCTTCACATTCTTCAAAATGATACCAAACTCTTCTATCTTTCTTGGAATCCTAATTGTGATATTCAATTCTTCAACTCTATCTTGGAAAAATGAATGATTAACATTATGCCAATGTTTAGTGGCTTCTTTATCTAAGGTACCTTGGCTCCACATGAACCAAAAATTTGCCTCTTCACCCAAGGTTTTCATTTCCTTGGTGACACAAATATAATGAACTGATTACTTAACATGTCATTTTCCAAAAATAATGCCTTCATCAACAACCTTACTATTTTCACAACTTCCTTCCATTGATTACCGCCTATTTGATTCCAATCTTTCTTACCAATAACCCCAAAAATTTTAGCCTCTCCAAAGGATATGTCCCTATTCTCTATATAAATTGATGTCTTGTTTACCTCATTCACTAATCCAATCTTCAAATGATTTTCATCTTTACTACTGTCATTAACAATTTCAGTCATAATGTTGATTATCTACCCCATTTTCCTTCATACTGCAAGGAACTTACTGCCACATTATTTTTCAATTCTCTTTGTATTTCTTCTTCACCCAAGTTGTGTTCCTTTATTTCAAACATTAGTTCTTCCTTTGGCTCTTTCATTTGGTCTATCTTAGTGATCATTTATTTTCCATCCGCTTGATCCTCTATCATCATAGGTTACTCCACAATATGTTTAACCTCTTCCTTGTTAAATTTTTGCTTCTCTTCTTTCTCTACCTACTATTTTAGCAAAACGTCTAGTTTCCTTTCTCTTTCTTTATTCTTTGCTAGTGTCTCCTTCAAACTTCTAATCTCCTCCAACATGCTTTCCTCCTCTTTTCTATGTTTTCTCTTTCTCCTTTCTTCTTCATTTTGCCTTCTCAAGGAATCCTTGTAACATAACCATGCCTTCCATACTTCTTCCTATTGTGGTGTCATCCTTGGTGCCTCTCAAAACCAAAAAAAAAAAAACCACTTCAACAACAAACTAAAAGAAACTCTTGCCCACTTCTATCAAACTTCTACAACTAGCAAAACTATGCTCTACAAAATGGTTTAATCTCACTGTGATTCCAAATATGATGGAAGGATGGAGGTGGTAACTATGTTTCACTTGTTGGAAATAATCAAGACTAGCTAGGTTATTGAGAGGGGAGGGGTGAATCAGTAACCTCAACGCTTTAAATCAATTTGACACTTAGCAATATAAATCATTCACCATTCATTCATCTAATCTACTGCATGCATGAGAAAAGATAAACATTCATAACACATGAACATAGTATTTTAGTGACCTAGAAACCTTCCAAATAGAAAGTAAAACTAGGGTGGGGATGATACCCACAAAACTTCACTACTACAGTATAAAGTTGGCCTATTATGGCTTACATTGATCACTTCTAATGGTGTTCCCTATTAAGAGCAATTTGGATTGCTAGTTCCACCTTGTTAGAGGTTTTACAAACATATAATGAAGTATGCACTCTACTAAGATATTTATACAAAGACTGTTAAGTCTACCCTATGAAAGGATTTGAGAACTGATTCACCTGTCAAGATGAAACAATAGATCTAAATTACAACTTGATTGCTGATTAGATCCTTGAAGTGTAGATCACTTCTTGTGATTGATATATCCTTGCTACTCCTTAGTGACCTTGTTGTATACTCTGCTCTACTGCTGATTCACATTCACTCTTCTCAAAACATTACATATCATTTTTTTTTATATTCATAGCCATACATTGAAAATGATACAATACATTACATATATATCATTCCAATATTTTCAATTGCAAGGTCAGCTAAAACACAAATAAACAAATAGCAGAAAAATTGGGTTCTTCAACCTGACGTGGTGACCTTTTGATACTCAACGTCCACTACATTACTCAGCATCATCATGCACTCAATAAAAGTAGAAGCTTGATCCATACTAATCACACAATGTATCTTGGAACTCAGTAACCATTGGAGACTCAATAGATATAGTGTCACTTGGTAGATATTGAATCCCTTGTTTACCTTGCTATCACTTGGTAAATAGTACAAATCCATCACTTAGTAGAAACTAGCTTTACATCACACAAACTAGTAACTCGGTAACCATTATTTGTTCGGTGAACATTGTAAGCTCAGTAAACATTGTTGAGCTGCACATTCACTTGGTAGCTTTAGGAATGCTCGGTGTGAATTGTTTAAGTTATGAATTACTAGGTAACCATTGAATTCTCAGTATAAACTGTGGACTGAGTGATGAGCTCAATAATCATTCAGAATTGAATAAGTGTTGTTACTAATGAAAAATATAACATAATTCCAACAATCTCCCCCTTTGGCATTAGTACAAAAACACTTATGAGCCTTATTTACACTAACATTATAATTTTTGATTTTTCAAAATTGATCTTTGTAAAGCTACTTACATATCTCCCCCATACATATGGCATAATATATACATAGCTTTTCATCTTTTTATACTCTACAATTCTCTTATCATTTCTTTCTCCCATGTCTCTTACTATCTCTTTCTCTCCCTTTTTGATAATAATGCCAAAGAGTATATGCAAAATATTCAAGTAGAGACATCAAAATGTGAGAGAAATTCATAATAAGAGCCAATGTCTTATCCCAATTGTCTTACAAAATTTTGCAGGTGGAGAGTGCCACTTGAACTTTTGTAAAAAGTTCAATCATATGATTTGCTATGGAAAATTTCTTATCTTGGACCAATTTTTTTGAATATGCAATGTGTTGCTGCATTGAGTCCATAACTGGAAGGATCATATTTTGTATATTAATCAATGTAGACCTAATCCTAGCTTCCTCTCTTAGTAATCCTGCCTACATTTTTGACAAAAATTTCACCTTCATGTGATGTGTTGAGCTTGAACTAGGGTCAAGTTGTAGCCTTTGAGCACTTGCCTTCATATCAACATCAATCTTACTCAATTTCTCCTTTATATCCTTGGTATACTGGGTAGCATCACAAAGCTTTCCAAAAAGTGATGTTACATTGGTTAAAGATTGTTCAAGATTGCTCAAAATTGAAAATAACTCTACTTGATTAATAGCAATGTGCTCAAGCATCTTACTATCAAACTTCTTCTTTGCCTTCTATATTAACTTCTCTTGACCAAAATTATCTTTATTGAACTTATTTATAGCTTCTTCCAATTGTAACAAAATGTTTTGAGATGAGTCTACATCAAAACCTATAGCCCCAGTTATTATATTTTTAGCATTTTCAATTATAGTAAACTCTCTATCTCTTTCATTTCTAAGTTTCTTTTGCCTTTCTTTTTCTCTAAAAGTTGACTAACCAGTCTCATTTCATCAACTGTGGTAGTGTCCAGATCTAACTTGGGAATAACAATTTCCTTGTCCAAATCAATGTCTTCATCAATATTTTTGCTAGTAAGTAGAAGTTCTAGAGTAGTCTTTGGTTTTACTTCTAAGTTTATTTCTTTGAACTTCGAAGTGGAAATAATTGTAGAAATTTTTGGACTTCCAATAAAAATTTGAATTGGTCCAATTGAAGGAAAACTAAAAGAAGTGCCAAATGTATCCAAAATTGATGTACTATCCAAAAATAAAATATCAATAGGTGGTGTACAAACTAGAATATTTACAACTAAATAACTGACTGGCAAAAAAGTTGGTGCAATTAAAGCTATAGTAGACAAAATTATAGAACATACTAGCAAACTTACTATACATGGTGTTGTGCATACTACTGAAGTAGATTGCTTGAGGGCTGATGAAGAGGGTTGCAACTTGGTAGATGAAGTGGCTAACACTTCCATTGTAGATACTTGGAGTTGTGAGGTAGCAACTAATGATTGTGTAGAAGATATATTTGAGGTGGTTGCAATCATACATGCTGAAGCTATCTCCAACCCTAATGTAACAATTTTAGGTGGAGAGTTAGGAAGTGAAGCAATGTCTTTTGCTTCTATTTTCATTGGATCATCTTCTTCATCTTCTTCCTTATCTTCCTGTTTAGCATCTTCCTCTTTCTCTTCATCATCAACCCTTAATGCTTGATAATCTTGAACATCAAATTTAACACATGGTGTGTTATCTTCTTCATCATCACTATTACTATCATCATCCTTGATTTCCACTAGATCAACACTAGGCTTATACAGATGATAGATGTTTTTCCAAATGTTTGTAGCATCTCTAACCACATGCTCAATATCTTTGAGTAAGATCAAACATGTATGGAATCTAATCATCATTTTACCTTCATTATCTTTCATAGCTGCCTTGACTTCTACATCTGTGAGATTTGGTAGTAACTTCCTCAAAGATTGTTCATATATATCTTTTGCTATCTGTACAACAAATTCCCACCTTGGTTACAATCTTACTAACAATTCTTTTGAAATTTGAGGAGCAATCTGATCTAAGGAATACTTCCATTTTCCCATTTTGGTGAGTACCAACTCCTCAATTTGCATCTTCTCAGCATTAGTCCTTGTCTCAAACTTGAGAACCTTGAAGTTTGTGATGCCTGCTCCTTCTTCCATCTATTTTAACCTTTCCTAGAAGGTAAGTGGGGGCTTGCTAAGCACAACTTCACCTTTTCCTTTTCCTTTTGATCTTCTAGTGAAAACAACTATGGAGGCTTTTGGAGGTTTGGTAATGATTACCCTACCTTTCTTCTTTGCTGGCTCTACCTACTTTTCAGATTCTTGTTCTTCTCCTTCTTCTTCTTATTCTTCATCATCATCCTCTGCTTTACCTTTTGTAAGCATAAGAGGGCTAGTGGTAGTTTTCATCTTGGCTATCTTCCTCTTTCCTTTGTTGATTTCTTGGGATAGCTTGATTTCAAGTTCAATTCTAGCTTTCGCCTCATCATATGTACCAAAAATTGGTAGCTTATGATCTACTAGTTCATTCACCAATGCTTCAATAATATCATTGGTTTCATCAATGTTTACCTCATAAGGGAGAGGTTTTACCCATGCAACTTGAGGTCTAACTACTTGAATATACACTCTATCATAGTCAACCATGAAACACACATCATCTTTGTAATCCTCAATAAGATTAGGAGGAATCCTATACCTATTGTTCATCCTTTCCTTGAAATATTCAAAATAATTGTCCATAATGTTATCAAAATTTACACCCATTTCTGCAATGAACTCATTTATCTAATATAGAATAGGAACATCTTTTCTCCATATAATAGAACCTTTTGATGGTAAAAAATTTTGCACATAGAAGAAAAGACATGTCAACAAAGAACCAAATTTACAAGGGTTGTTCTTTGATGTCCTAATATTGTCCATATTCTTGTTCAATTATTTTAATAGTAATTTTGACAAGTCAAATTCCCTGTTTTTCTTCACAACCTTAAATGCTAAGTCCACTGCCTTACATGGCATGTTGTTCAATCGACTAGAGCTATAAATCTTGTGGGAAATTACATGAAATCCAAACCTTAATTCTACATCAAAAACAATGCTAATTTTAAAACCTCTACCATCCCACTCAACTAGGGTTTTCTTCTAGAGTTCATCTCGACCTAGGGTTTTGGTAAATTTTGCTTTGTTCAGCATGGGAAGATCAATAATCTTATGAATCATCTTCTTGGTTATTACCATGGGCTTCTCTAACCATAGTTGACCATTGTGCACATGACTAAGAATTTATCTAATCCACTTTATTTGAAAGCTCCTTGGCAGGTGTGTGATATGGGTAAACCCTTTTCTTTCTAAGTGCTTATGCTTAGGTTTAAGTGAACCATCAACACACATTTCATCTAAGGTGCTATCCATCTCTAGGGTTCCAATTTCCTAAATAGAACACTTAAAATGAGTGTGAATGTTGTTAATTAAAAGTACCTTTGGTGGAATTTGGGATTAAGCACCATTAGGGTTGAGTGCCTCTGCAACTATTGGAACTAGTTTAAAATTTGGCACTTTCCACTCGACACCCTTAAACAAAATTTAAGAACCTCTTTTCGCCTTGCTGCTACTACTACTCCTGGATGCCATTGCTACTCAGTAAATGATATAATTTTTTTGAACAAATTCTTTGCTAGAAATTCGCTCAAAATTGCTTGTGTGCACTTGGAAATCTTTTAGCTCTGTGAATTTTGAAGTCGCAGTGAAAAATGAAGTCAAATTCTACCCTTTTTGATGAAAATTCACCATTAATGCTAGGTACCATAATGACATAGTGTGTGATGGACTATCATCCACTCACTAGCTCAATAGAACCTTGTGACTAGGCAATCAAACAAAACTTTCATTACTCTCGACCTAGCTCGGTTGAGTCTATGGCTAACCTTTTTCAGTAAGGCTTGATCTTATGTGATTCCTTTGTATCTAAAATACTAATTTGCATATTTTGCTTCCTTACATTTGGCAATGCTTGAGATATAACTTGAAGATGTAGTTCTAGTTCTTCCTTCATGAATCTAATTGGAAATGGTGGAGTCACCCACTTCTTGAGTGACACTGCCATCATTTAAATTGTTCTGCTTGGTAGATTTAGGAATCCACTGCTATCTCATCTACTTCTTGATTTTATTAGCTTTGTCTTTCTTTTCATCTTCAACTCTTCCTTTATTCATGCAATTTTTAACTATGTGACCAATTTCAGTTCATGTATAACATCTTACTATTGAATACCTCTTTCTCAAGTGATGCCTTGTACATTCTATGCCAATGTGTCCATATTCTCCACGGTAGTGAAATCTACACCAAGTATTGTAATCCCAACCAAATATTGCTTTGAAAATTTGTTTAGCTAGATTGAATTATTTGGATCTGCATTCAAATGCCTTGTGACCTTGTTTCTTCTTGCATTAGTGACATTTATCTTCAAATTCTAGTTTCTCCTTTCATTCATTAGCTTTATGACCATTTTTACTCCAATTGTAGCATTTTCTGTTGAATTTTGCCTTTCCATTACTCCAACATTTGTTTGATGTATGACCTAACTTACCACAGTGATTTCAAGTAGGTCTTTGATTCCTTTGGGTACCTTATTTGGAAGATTCACCTTCTTCTTTGTATCCAAGTCCTACTTTACCTGTTTTCCTATAAACATTCTGCTCACTTTGTTGATTCAATTGATCCATGTCTACTTGAGACTTCATCATCCTTTCATTGAGTTTATTTTTAGAGATTAGATTAGCTTCCAATCTTTCATTGATCTATCTTTCAGTGGTTAGATCATTCCTTAAGCTTTCATTTTTAGATCTCAGATTCAAGATTTCCTCATTTGCATTGGAGAGCTGATTGATAAGACTTTCTTGCTGAAGGGATTGATTTTGATTTACATTGTTCCTTGCCTCCAAATCTTCACTTTCCTTGTTCCTTTATTCCAAAATTTCACACATTCTTATCGACTAAATTTTCTATTCTCTTTTCAATTTTCTTACCTCTTCTTGCAGAGAGCCATTATTTTCAAGGAGTTCTTTGATTGCCTCATTAGCTTCATCTCAATTGCTTGAAGGAAAAAAGTCTTCAATCTTTTTTTCAACATACTGATGGTCATTCATCTGTCTTGCAAGTTCCTTCCTTCTTTTCAGTGATAGGGAAAGATGCTCTTTTGCTTCCTTGAGTTCAGCTATGGCCATTTCTAGATCTAGTTTTTTATTCTCAATAGCTTTATCAAGTTTGAATATCTCCATTTTCCTTGATATTTGCTCAAGCTATCAAATTTTATCCTGAGAACCACATAACTCTGATACCAATTGTTGGAAATAATTAAGACTAGCTAGGTTACTGAGAGGGGAGAAGTGAATTAGTGACCTCAAAACTTTAAATCAATTCAAAAATTAGCAATATAAATCATTCACCATTCATTCATCTAATCTACTGCATGCATGATAAAATATAATCATTCATAACACACGAACACAATATTTTGGTGACCTAGAAACCTTCCAAATAGAAAGTAAAATTGGGGTGGGGATGATACCCACAAAACTTCACTACTATAGTATAAAGCTAGCCTATTAGGGCTTGCATTGATCACTTCTAATGATTTTTCCTATTAAGAGAAATCTGGACTGTTAGGTCCACCTTGTTAGAGGTTTTACAAACATAAAATGAAGTATGCACTCTATTAAGAGATTTTTACAAAGATTGTTAAGTCTACCCTATCAAAGGATTTGAGAAAAGATTCACCTATTAGGATGAAATAGTAGATTTGACTTACAAATTGATTACTAATTAGATCCTTGAAGTGTAGATCACCTCTTGTGATTGATATATCTTTTTTGCTCCTTAATGACCTTGTTGTATACTCTGCTCTGTTGTTGATTCGCATTTACTCTTCTCAAAACATTACATATCATTTTTTTTGATATTCTTATCCATACATTGAAATGATACAATACATTACATATATACCATTCCAATATTTTCAATTGCAAGGTTAGCTAAAACATAAGTAAACAAAATATTACTAAGTTAGCCAAATAGTAGAAAACTTAGGTTCTTCAAGCTAACTTGGTGACCTTCTGATACTCGACATCCACTACATTACTCGACATCATCATGCACTTGGTAGAAGGAGAAGCTCAATCCATACTAATCACACAATGTAGCTTGGAACTCAATAACCATTGGAGACTCGGCAGATCTAGTGTCACTCAGTAGATATTGAATCCTTCATTTACCTTGCTATTACTCAGTAAACACTACACATCCATCACTCAGTAGAAACTAGCTTTACATCAATAAATTGATAACTCAATAACCACTATCTATTTGGTGAATGTTGTAAGATCAATAAATACTGCTGAATTGCACATTCACTTGGTAGCTTCAGGAATGCTTGGTGTGAACTGTTTAAGTGATTAACTTACTAGGTATCCACTAAATGGTCAGTATAAACTATGGAGTGAGTGATGAGCTCAGTAATCATTTAGAATCTAATAAGTGTTGTTACTAATGACAAATATAACATAATTCCAACATCACTTACTAATTTAGATTACTAGGCTTCTTCCAAGCCAATCAAGCATATCATATGCTATCCCTTAGGATTCTACAAGGTTAGAGACTAGGTGATTGGCCTATTCCTTGTGCACCCTCACCTATTCCAAATGTCTTAACCTAACTCTTCACAATACCCAAACAACTAACTCTCACACCTAACAAAACATCCATTGCCTTACATAGTCCAGGACCTTTCACAACACCATACCTCAAAACTACTTCCAAAAGGCTTAATTCATTACCAATAAAGAGATTCCAACATGCAACTAGTTCTACACATCTTAGTGGGCTTCAAAACACCAATACAAACTCTCACTATGAAACTCTCCCTTGTAGCTCTACCTTGGAATGTAGATAAGAAATAAAACTCTTCTAAATATCTCTCAAACTAAAGGTAGATTCTAACACCCTTTATTGAATCCTAATAGATTCAAAAATCATAGATTCCCATCTATTCAATGAGGTATATATCTCATAGGCCCTATTTTGCTAATAGGCTTAATGAGAATATTCAACTATAACTTCTCACAACCCTTAAGGAATTGAAAAAATAATTTTCAAAATGCCATTAACTTAAAAAAATCTCTCCAAATGCTGATTTTCAAAATCCTAGCTAATGAGGAGATATCCAAACTCTCAAACCCTTGATATCATACGAGTTTCATTAATAAATATTGTAGCCAACCTTCCAACTCCCATACTCCATTTACTCTACTTGTTCTAAAGGTTTCATAACACCCTATGAATTAAAACAATCTTCTAAATATGCATGCATACCATACACCAAGTTCTATCACATTTTCTCTATTTTCAAATTGTTGATTTACTGTTAATGCATGCAGAAGTAAGCAACTTGTTGATTCATGACCATGCTAATATGGAGGGGAAAAATTATGAGATATAATTATGATAGGATAACCATAGCAACATAAAACCTTTATCAATCTTCCATTTCTCTATAAAATGAGATCATAAAATCGATATATCACTTTATTCTAAAAATATATAGAATTTGTTGTCCAAACATGAAGCTAGTAAGTTTTTTATATTAATCCAAGGTCTTAATATAACATTAAATTTCAATAACTAGACTATACTCCATTACCATACATATAAGAATATTTACAATCACCATGAACTCGATACAAAGGAAGATAGTTAGACTACAATCCAAATACTAATTATATCAGCAATATGACATAAATTGAATGATTTGTTATACAAACTCATATACAAAACCTTTCATTTCTCTTCTCCACTCATTCTCTAATCCAAGTTTAGACGAGAATGCCATATTTATATAATGACATGACCTTTTACCTTCTCTAATGTCTTATCCAAAGTGAATGATTGTTCACCTTCTAAAAATTGTCATTTTTACACAAATTGTTGATTGCAACTTTTTAGCAATTTTACTCTTTTTTCACATTTTGCATTTTATTCTCTAATATACTTTCCATGTACCCTAAATAGGTCTAAAATCACATCAAGACATCATAACACTACATTAAACTCCAATTATGCCCTTGCATAGAATTTTCCCACTTCTGAGTCACTTTGACCCATAATGCTTAAAACAAGAACTTGGTCAAAATGACCTTAATTACACACTTAATAAAATGAAATGAGAAAAATAATATCCTAATCTAAGATTAATCAAAATATGGAGATGGTCAGGGTTCCCTATGCCAATCTTTAAAAGGTAGAGGAGAAGCTCATTTCTTCATGCTTGGTTTATGATTCAAATTTCAGTTTCTATCTTGAGAGAGTTATTTGGAAGCTTTAGCTTTCATCCAGCTTAAGGATGTAAACCCTCATTCTGGTAGATAGTGGAAACCAATGCATTATCTATGGAGACATCAAATCAAGGTGTCTCACATGTCCTTACAGGTTCTTTTCTTAGTATTCCAATCCAACTATAAAAATTGTGTTTAAGATTGGATTTTTGAATACTAGTTATTGTATTGCTAATGTATAATGCAATAACATTTTCTACGATATTTTATAAGAATCTAATGGTTTATATTGCTGGTTTATAATGAATCTTCATATGTTTATATTTTAAAAATTATCTTGAGTTAAAATTAGGAAAATATCCATTGGGGATATTTTAGGTATAAGCTATGTTGAACTTTTAAACTTTGGATGAGTATGTGAGAGTCAAGAATCTACATAAATTTGAAAAATTTAGGCCAATTTGAAATGGGATATACTTAGATTTTTAATTTTTAACTTTAGATAAGTATGTGAGAGCTAATAATCTACACAAATTTGACAATTTTAAATCAATTTGAAATGAGGTATACTCTAGGTTTGACTTTTGAAATTTGGAACCTATAACCAAATGGATGATCTAGTCCCCAAAGGAGGCTTTGGATATATAACTTAAGACTTTGGAAATACTTGATATAAAATCAAGAGACACTCTAAAATACCTAGGAATGAGTTTTAAATGATGTGTTTGGACTAGTTTTCTACTTTAGGACACTTTGGTTTTTGATGTTTGCAAATTTTGACTTGTTTGAACAAAGTTTTGTGTATGTGTCTTGCAAAAGGTAACAACTGTCAGAAAAATCCAACCAAGCAAAAAAAAACTTGGAGTGATGGGGTATTAGTTGAAACTTATGACACCAAAATGAAAATCCTTATCCCTATAAAGAAAATTGATAGAGAAGACACAACCTTCGTCTCACAGCTTATGTGTATATGTGCACCTTACATAGTTGTGTCACCCCCTAGAGGACGCATATATTTTTGGTGTATTCCAAGGACTCAATAACATATATGTTTAAATTCCACCCTTTTATTAGGGGCCAATGTCTTATACCACCTTCTAGAATCCATGGGTATACCTATGGTGAGGATATACATGAGAGATTTTTCCCCCCTCCTTGCACAAAGATTATGCTCCCTTTTGGAGCTAAATTGAGTAGAAACTATCTAAAAGTTTTTTAATAGGAATTTTTTCACATTAATTATCAATAGCCCCACAAGAGAGAGTAATTCCTTTCAACCACAACAACACCTAAAAGTGTACACCCCTAGAAAGGAGGGCAAGGAGAGGCACCTTTGATGTAGGAGCATCCAGTGGTGTAAGGGCAATCCTGTATCACCCAAAAATTTCTTAGTGTTATTTTCTATTTTATATGCTTTTATTTTTGGATACCCATTTGGGCCAATTAGAGACTCCAACTCTAATCGTTCCACTATTAGTTATCTGAGTTAGTGTTTTTTAGCACCTCCAAATGTGTACCAATATAGAAAATGGGCTATTTTGTAATTAAGCCATAATTATAATGAGTTAGAGGGTGAAAGTTAGAGGGATTATTTTTATTTTAATTTGAAGCACTCTAGAAAAATAATTAGGTCAAAATTCATTACAATTTGAAAGTTATGACAATTTTAAGTTCTCTTGAGACCTCCTAAGAGCACTTGAAAGTTATGTTAGAGGAACTTAATGGCCTTGTACAAGTCCAAAAAATGGGGGACAAAAAAAAAATTCTCCAAAGGGCTATATATATCTTATAGAGCTTTCAAAAAATGTAATACATTTGTCAATTAGAGCCATAATCAAAAGTTATGCCTCCTAGAAGTTGGACTAACATTTTTAAATTCTTCTAATTTTGCACTAATGTCTAATGTGTCCTCTAGAACCTAGTTCTTAGGTGGTAGATTCCTAATGGAATATTATAAAATGTATTTCTAATCCTAAACCTATTTCAAGTTATTTAAGGTCATTACATGCATGGTAAAGATAGTTTTTGGTGGAGTTTCCGAGAAGGTACTATGAGAAGGGATTTTCTCCATAATTTAATTTTGTAAACCCATAGGGCATATAGTTGAGTCTATTTTTTATATAATGAATGTACTAGGATATCATTTCTAAAAATAAAAGTCTCCTTTCTTATTGTGTTCATTTTTTCTAGGGATGTGTCCTCACCAAGTCGTATTAGAGTGAGAGTTCCTAAGTATGTAGACAAAGTGTCAACTGTGAGGTAGTTTGTACTAGGACTATGTGGTTGTGGGTTTTGAGATAGTGAGAAGACTCCTCAATGAAGAGAGCATGGTGGAAAGACCAGAGGTGTTCCCCCTAAGGTTAGAGCCTTCCAGAGACAAATTTAGGGATTGAAAGAAGAGATTTGTAGAGGGATTAATCTTGTTGTAAGGAATGAAAGTGAGAAGGAAAATGAAGAAGAGGGAAATTTTGTGTAGGAAGGAGAAGAAGAAGGTCAAATCCTGAACCAAGAAGAGGATAAGATTTTTAGGGCCATTTCCAAGTTGGGTAAAAGACCTAAACTTGAGGTCAACATATTTTTGGGAAATCTAAACCTGGATGAGTTGATCAACTGGATCAATGAGCTGGAGGAATATATTGAGTATGAGGACATTGAGGGCCCTGATAGGGCTAAGTTTTTGATAGATTGACTTAAAGACCATATCAAAATATGGTGGCAAGATATTCAATTAGAGAGAATTAGAAAAGAGAAGGAGAAAATCACAAGATGGGATTGAATGGTGGACAAACTAAAGAAATAGTTTAGTCCTATTGGCTATGAGCTTGATTTTTTCAAGAATATGCAAGGGTTAAAGAAAGAGAAAAAATATATCTAGAAATATATGAAGGAGTTTTACTAAGTTCTTATTATAATGGGACATGCAAAGGAAAATGAGGAGAAGCTATCTTATTAGCTCAATGTGTTAAGACCTACCATACACAAAGAGCCAAGTCTGGTTAGAATGACTAGCATTGAAGAGGCCTATTATTTTTCTTGCAAGTTGATGAGAAGCTAAATAAAAGTTTCAATAGAAAAAAAGTGGGTATGTTCAAGAAAGAAGGGGTGGTGGTAGGTCTTTTGGGACTAGAAGAAAAGTGAAGATGTGGATACCAATTGAAACAAGAGCAATGAGGATTTCAACCACTCCCATGATCAAAACTTTAGAGACCAAAGAGGAAGAGATATAGGACATGGAAAATTTTTGGGAAGAGGAGGCTTTTGTGATACATATTTTCACTACAAAGAAGAAGGCCATCAAGCCTATGAGTGCCCTCAATTCCAAGGAAGGATAGATATAAGAGATGATGGTCAAGCAAGGGTTTCTCATGTGGATAATGATGCCTAGTAATCATATTCAAAGGATGTTGAAAGAGGGGAAGTTATAGTTAATAAAAGGGTCTTACTGAGTGGTGAGACTCAACCTAGACAAAGAAGGAGTTCTTTTTTACTAGGTGCAAGTGTGAGGGTAAATGTTTTGATGTGATTATTGATGGTGGGAGTATTGAAAACTTAATGTCAAATGAGATGGTCATCAAGCTAAAGTTCAAGAGGTAGAAACACACCCATCAATATCAAATTTCTTGGGTGTAGGATGATCATAAGGTCCTTCTTAGTGAATAGTTTTAGATGAAGTTCAAGATCAAGAGTTACCATGATGAGGTTTCTTGTGACATCATACCAATGGATTTATGCCATTTTTTGTTTGGAAGGCCATGGATGTATGATAGGCATGCTATACATGATGGTTGTATAGACACCTATTCTCCATTCAAGGATGGAGTTCATCACAAGTTAAATTCCTTAATAAAGGAAGATGAAAAGGTATGAAGTAGTGCTAGGGTATGTCTAGTTGATGGAAAACATTTTTGGATGGCATGAAATACCAGCATGTGTGTTATGCTCTAATTCCTAGAAAGGATAAGGAAGATGGCAGTGAAGTTCGAGTAGACATTTTAGGTCTATTTAGTGAGTTTGGATCCACATTAATTACATATTCTATTTAATTCCTAAGTCTAGTCAAATTAGAATACGTAAACCTATTAATCAATTTAATCAAATTATGAGTCCTAGCACTTTGGTTAAATTAAATCTACCCCTTTTTCTAAAATAAACATTAATGAATTAAATTTATCCAATTTAATAAGATATATCCTCATTTAAATTATTTTATGAGGTCATACTTAATTACATTAAATAAAATATCTTTTCCAATATTATCTCTTTAGTTTAGAAATGGAAACTCTAAGTTGACTGAAATTGAAAAAGGAATTAAATTAGTTAATTCCTTATTCCACTCAAAATAAATCAGTTAACTTCCTTTTCATAAGGAAACATTCTATTAAGACTAAATCTTCTTAAAATGTTAACTATTCATTCAATTTGATCTCAATTGGTGAGAAATTCTTTGATTCTATTTAAGAAGCCCTTAATTCCTCATTTTAGATGTTGAAAAGTGAATTGCATCGAACTTATGCCGAATTGCTGACTCAATCATTCTTGAATTCTTAGCTTATATTTTCATATCACTTTCATATTGATTAATAATGCATACATCTAGAATAATCTATTCTTCATATTTCTAGATCAATATTGCATCTCATCTAGCATAAATACTACATATCATATAGCTTAAAATCGTTCATTCTAGAAGTCTAGTTGCTAGCTTCTCATTCTAAGAGTGAATAGAATAATCATTCTAGTTAGGAGGCAATAGATCAGCCTATTGATTATTTTGGATGAACAATCCCATGCTCATTCTAGGATGATTCTTTAGATAATGATCATGTTGAAGTGTGTGTGAATCATAGAGGCCCACGTTTCCCACATACAAATATCATATCTAATAATGTCCCAGAAGGGTTTCTGTTGGTAAGACAAATTAGTTGTCAAATAGATTTAGCTCCTAGAGCTATTTTTCCTAACAAGGCTTCTCATAGAATGACTCCTACTTAGACCAAGGAGTTGAATAGAAAAATTCAAGAAATGTTGAGAAAAGGTTTGAATTAGGAAAGTTCAAGTCCATGTATAGTACCTATAGTATTGGCACCTAAGAAGGATGGAGAGTGGAGGATGTGTACAGACTCTAGGGATATAAAAAAATATAACCATCACATACTAGTTTCCTTTACCAAGGATGGATGATCTTATGGACTGCCTAAGTGGACCTCATTATTTCACAAAGATAGACCTCAAGAGTGACTATCACGACATATAGATAAGAGAGGGAGAAGAGTGGAAGACTGCATTCAAGACCAAGGATGATCTACATGAGTGGTTAGTCATGCCTTTTGGATTGACCAATGCATTGAGTACCTTCATGTGGCATATAAATAATGTACTAAAGAAATTTTTGTGAACTTTTTTTATTGTCTATTTGGATGATATTTTGATTTTTAGTAGGTCTCTAGATGAACATTTGTTGCACATTTGTATGTCTTTGAGAGGTTAAGGGAAGAAAATTTGTTGATAAATTTAAAATTGTGTATGGAAATAGACTCTTAATATAAATTTTTTTTGATTGATTCAAAATGGACTTGGAAAAGGTGAAGGTCATCCTAGAATGGTGTAGGCCAAGGTCTAGCACTAAGGTGAGGTCATTCCATTGTTTGGCTAGTTTTTACAAGAAGTTCATGAGGAATTTCAATAGTATTTGTGCACCCCTATCTGAAACAATGAGAGGGGATAGAAAAGAGTTCAAGTGGATTGTAAGAGCTACAAGGAGTCTTGAGCTATTGAAGAAGAAGGTGATAGAACAACCCATGTTAGCACTCCCTGATTTTAACAAGGTGTTCTGGGTAGATTAATGCTAGCGGTAGTGCTATTAGAGATGTGTTGAGATAAGAAGGTAGGCCTATTTCCTATTTTAGTGAGAAATTGAATAATGCAAAGAAGTATTATTTTATGATTAGGAGTTCTATGCAATAGTTTAGACCTTAAAGAAATTGAGACATTTGAAATGGGTAGAGTTCTTGCAGAGCTATACATTTGTATTAAAACATAGAAGTAGATGATATAATAAGATTGTAGATGCATTAAGTAGGAGACAATTATTGCTGACAAAAGTGTAGGTTGAATTGTTTGGGTTTAATGAACTCAAGAATCTGTACCCTAAGGATAATGACTTTGTAGAGGCTTGGAAGTCCTATAAAGAACATGTTACTCTAGATAGGACCAAGTGGTTAGAATACATGATCTAGGATGGTATGTTGTTCAAGGGTAGTCAATTATATATTCAAAAGAGTTACATGAGGGAGAAATTGATCAAGGATAAATATAGTGGATGGATGGAAGAACACTTTGGTTGAGATAATAATTTTTTTTATTGTTAGTAAACATTTTTTTGGCCTTAGTTCTCATAGGATGTGAAGAAACTTTTGTAGACTTTTTGAGTATGTCAGATAGCTAAAAGATTTAGTAGGAATAAAGAACTCTATCATCCATTGCATGTTCCATAGAAGCCCTAGGAGGACATAAGTATGGATTTTGTTCTTGAGTTTCCAAGTACACAAAGGGGTAATGACTTAGTATTTGTGGTGTTTGATAGGTAATCCAAGATGGTGCATTTTATTCCATGCCACAAGAATCATGATGTAGTGCATATTGCAAATTTATTTTTCAAAGAGGTGGTGAGCCTACATGGTATCCTAGAAAGTATTTTTTCTGACTAAGATACTAATTTTTTTGGGTATCTCTAGAGGACTTTGTGGAAGAATTTCATGACAAAGTTTAAGTTGAGTTTTGCACATCATTCATAGACTATTGGACAAGTAGAATTGGTGAATAGAAGTCTAGAAAATTTAATGAGGTGTTTAGTAGGAGATAATCCCAAGGGATAGGATTTTATTCTACCATAATCATAATTTTATTAAAATAAATATGAATAGGAGTACTAGTAGGTCACCATTCCAAATTGTGTATGGGAGTAGTCAAAGAACTACGCCACTGTTGAGGAAGCTGGAGAAAGGAAAGTAGACAAGTACTGAGACAAAATACTTTTTGTACATGTCAAGAACCTATAGGAGGAGGTACATTTGGTTATATTGTACTTAAGGAAGGAATGATTTCTAGTGGGCACCTAAAAAATGATAAAGATGAAGAAATTTGGTCCCTCCATGATTTTGATGAAACATGATTTATAAAATATATATGAAGTGAATTTTCCAAATAGGATTCATATCTCCCCTATTTTCAATATTGGAAACTTAATAGAATATCATGAAGATAGTGTAGAAGAGGAGATTGAATAAGTGTTAGATAGTCATGTGGGTCAGAGCACTAGAAACATGTAGTATGAGAAGTACCTACTGAAATAGAAGGGATAATTGGTTGAAGATCCAACCTAGTTATCTAGGATGGAGGTTTCCCATTTGGGTTTTCCTCATCCATCTATAAAGTGACATGGTCATTTTTCAATTTACCTTGGGTGTCTAATGCAGGAGCATCCAATTATGTAAGGTAAATCCTATATCACCCAGAATAATTCTTAGTGTTAGTTTATCTTTAATATATTTGTATTTATGGATACCTATTTGGGCCAATTAGAGATTACAATTCTCATAGTTCCACTATTAGTTTGTTGGGATAATGTTTTTGACCACCTCAAGATATGTGCCAGTGTAGAAAGTGGGTTATTTTGTAATTGATCCACAATTATGATGTGTTAGAGGGTTTAAGTTTGAGGGATGATTATAATTTTAATTTCAAGGACTCTAGAAAAATAATCAGGTCAAAAGGCTTTACAGTTTGAATGTTATGAAAGTTTTAAGTTGCCTCAAGACCTTGTAAGAACACTTCAAATCAGGTTTGAGGGACTTAATAGCCTTGTACAGAACCAAAAAATGGGTGATGAAAAAATATAGTCCATAGGGCTATATATAGATTAGAGAGCTTTCTAAAAATGCAAATTATTTTTCAATCATAGCCTCAGATCAAAAGTTATACCTACCAGAAGTTGGACTACCATTTCTGGATTCTTCTAATTTTTGACTAACTTCTAATGTGTTTTCTAGAACCTTCTACTTTGGTGGTGGATTCCAATGACATATTCTAAAGTTTATTCCTAACCCTAAACCAAATTTGGCTTAATTAAGGTCATTTCTTGAATGGTAAATACAATTTTTGGTGGAGTTTGGAAGAAGGTACTGTAAGAAGGATTTTTCTCTAGAATCTGATTATGTTGTAAGCCCAAAGGACATATAATTGAGTCTATTTTATTTTTTCTATAATGAATTTATTAGCATATTATTTATAATATTTAATGTAGCCTTTCTTATTATGTTATTTTTTCTTAGGATGTGCCCTCATCAGCCTCTCAATACAATAGTCATAGTATCCTCAAGATATGTGATATCAAGAATCAAGAGGAAGAAATTAACATGGCTTTGAAATCTTTGTATTTTACAAATATTATTTATTATAGTGAGTGGGAATTTTTGGTGAAAGGTGTCTGCTCACTTGGGTTGTTCCTAGAGGTTGAGTACTCTATTAGGCACTCTAAAGGTGACAATGAACTGACTAGCTTAGATCCAAGGGTCTAAGTTTCTGATTCACCTTAAAGGAGAAGATCATACTCCTCAACCTCTTCACTTCACCAAGACCCATCAAGCATGTTCATCATCAAACTAGTTCATCTTTAAAATAATCCAAGAGATTCTAGGTTTTTGATTTTCTCTCAAGGGGAAAAGAGCATACTCCTGTCACTAATGAATGAGCTAACATAATCACTTCCTTTCCTTACCTCCCAAGGATCAATCACTTAGAAACATATAGATTTATGATTTTTCCATGGTCATCACATCCATGTGACAAAGAGAATACTCCCTTAATTTTCTACGTAGACCTTTTTAGAAGTTTTACAAGGCCCTAATTATTCTCAACATATGTTACTAGCTCGGCATGAACATTTCTTAAGTGTGTTAACACTCAATTGTCAAAACCAATCTGAGATCAACAATTTTTATCATCAACAAAACCTTCTGGTTGTTCCATGTAATTTTTTTCCTCTAATATGCCATTCAAAAATGTAGATTTAACATCCATTTGATAAAATTTGAAACCTTTGTATGTTTCATAAGAAAGTAGAGTTCTTACTCCTTCCATTCTAGCAACTGGGGCAAATGTCTCCCCATAGTTTATTCCTTCTTCTCGTGCATAACCCTTGCAAACTAATCTTTCTTTGTTTCTTGTGACTTCACCATTTTCATCTAGCTTGTTTCTGAATACTCACATGGTGCAAATCACATTCTTGTCTTTTGGTCTATGAACTAGACTCCAAGTTTTGTTCTTCTCTATTTGTTCAATCTCTACTTCCATGGCTTTATAACAATCAACATTTTCTAATGCATCTTTCACTATTTTGGATTCCTTCATGCTTAGAAAACATGATTCACTTCTCAATCTATTTCTTATCATTTTCCTAGCATCTTTATTTCCAATTATTTGATTAATAGGATGATGTCTTTTGACATATTTGGACAATCTTGGCTCAATTTTATTTTTTTGTCATTTTGTCTTTTAGCTTTAGAATCACTATGTACATTTTTGTTAGGTATCTCAGCATCTCTTTCATGTATACTATTCTCAGAATCAAAATGTGCATCTTCTTCATTCTATAACTTGGCATCTAAATGCAACTCAAAATTCATAGGTTGTGACTCAACAGTCAATGACACTTTTTGGTTTTCAATTTGATTTGCAACATCTTCTATAGTACGTATTCCTTGATAAAAGTATACAAATGATTTGTGTCCTTTTGGTTCTTTCATAGGTTCAGCCTCATGTACTTCTATATATTCATCAAAATTCACATTTACACTTTCCAAAATTTTGTTAGTGTTAGTATTCAAACACTTGTAAGCTTTACTTCTAGTGGAACAACCAAGAAATATACCTTCTTCACTCTTTGCATCAAGTTTTCCATTCCTACTATCTTTAAGAATGTAACATTTACTTCCAAATACTTAAAGTATTTTACCTTGGGTGGATATCCATACCATAGTTCAAAAGGTATTGAATGAGTACCTTTCTTAATTTTCACATAGCTCAAGGTATAGATAGCAATACTTATAGCTTCTCTCAAGTATTTTAAAGGAACATTCTTCTCCATCATGAGTGTTCTAGCATAGTCCATTATAGACCTGTTTCTCCTTTCATCTATTCCATGTTGTGGAGGGGTCTTGGGGGTAGATTTCTATCTTTGGATTCCTCTTTTATTAGAGAACATCTCAAATTCATTTGATGTAAATTCTCCTCCTCTGTCTGATCTCAAACATTTAAGACAATTTCTTGTTTCTTTCTTAATATTTGCTAAGTACCACTTAAACATTTGAAAATCATTTGATTTTTATTTCAAAAACACGATTGTCATCATCCTAGAACAATCATCAGAAAACAATGTTATGTACTTCTCTTCTCCATAGCTTTGCACTTCAATTGGTCCACACAAGTCAGTATGAACAATCTCTAGTATTTCTTTAGAGGTATAAGCTTTACTATTAATGCTTGACTTTATCATTTTGCCTAGCTAACATTGTTTGCACACTACATTATCAAGATTCTTCAACTTAGGAAAACCTTTAACTTTCTTCATGTTACTAATACTAACCAAGTTATCAAAATTAACATGAGATAGCCTTTTGTGCCAAAGCTATACATCATTAAATTTTGCAACAAAACAAGTAGCATCCTCTATATCAAGATAGAATACATTACTTCTAGTTTGATCACCTTTTCCAATCAGTTTCCCATTTGTGTCAAATATCTTAGTAGTGAGTGGCACTTGAGATTTCTTCAACTTCTAATGATGGATCAAGAGACTTGGCATGAATCATGCAACTTGCCATAGACTTAAGAGTGCAAATCCTCAAAGCTGCAATATCTATCTTATGCAGACTGAATGTTGAAGGAGTTTGAAGATCAATGCCCTCATGTTTGCAAAAGTCCTTAAGTCTTTTGTTCACATCCATGCTACCATTATCCATGTGGAGTACTTTGATGGCCTTTCTGGATTTCCATTCTACATGAGCCTTGAAGGCTAGAAACTTGTCCAACACTTCATTCTTGTTATGTAGGAAGTAGACCCAAGTGAACCTTGAAAAGTCATCAACTAAGGTGAGTATGTAGCGATCCTGGCTGAATGCAAAAGGACCTGCTAATACCATGTGAACCATTTGAAGAACACCAGTTGCTCTAGATGACTTCCCTCTTTGTAACTTCCCCTTTGGATGCATATCCACTGAATCTATTGAACATTTACCCTTAGAAAAGTTGATTTGAGGTAGACCTTTCACCATTTGGTATGTGCAAAGTTGTTGAAGATAGCGATAGTCAAGATGACCATACCACTCATGCCATAATTGCATGTTTGAATGAGATTGAGATAACAAGGCCTTTGAAGGAGTCTTGGGTACAAAATGTGAGAAAGAGTACAACCTCTTGTGATCATTCACTTTCCCTACTACAACAAACAAATTATCTTTAAGATTGTGCACTTGAACTGAGTCAAGAAGGAACTCAACTCTATGTCCATCTCTGAGGTGAGTGATTTGGTAGATTGAGAGGAGATTTGAACTTAGGTTTGGAACATAGAGAACCTCTTGAAACTCTCCATTTTCCATTTCCATGTTTCCTTTTCCTTCAACTTCCATTTTTTTATCATTCCCCATGAAGATGTGCAGTACCTTTGAGTGATTCATTGAAGAAAAATCCTCCTTTGAAGAACCCATATAATATGAGGCACTTGAGTCAAATAATCCCTTTCCTTTGAAGAGTTTGAATTAGCCATGAGTGCTTGCCCTTTTCCCTTTGAATCTAAAGAAGATCCCTTCTCCTTGTAAGCATTAGGCAATGGAACATTATGTTTCTTCATGATGTTGGTTAACTCATCAATCTTTTTGAGATAAAACTCATGCTCTTCATGACCCATTTTCTTGCAATAAGCACACTTCTTATTCTTGTTGTTGTTGTCCCCTTTCTTGTTGGAATTTGAGGACTTGCCTTGTTGATTTGATTGAGGTGTTGTCTTTTTTGCATCTGCAGATTTGCTCTTCCATTTCTTCTTACCCTTTCCTTTATTTGAAGACTGTCCAATTGAATGTTGAGAACCCTCATTGGCCACCAATGCTTTGGACTAAGGTGATTTGAGAATCCCCATTATTTTCAACTTCTTTTCTTCATCATCCAACAGTTTAGCATATTCATCAAAAGTGACTTTCTTGTAGGCAGACCTAAAGGTAGTCTTTGATGTGTTAAAAGAAGATACAAATGTGGAATATTTTGATAGCAGCTTGTTATGAATGAGATAGATCTTTCATCTTTGATAGAACTTCCACAATTAGTAAGATTCATCCTCAGTTCATTCACCTTAATGATGAAGTCCTGTATTGAGTCATACGACTTAGGATCTAAGGAAACAAGCTCATCTTCAATTTTGAACACATCCTCTTCAAAAAATTTACCATAAAGTCTTTCAAGGACATCCCAAGCTTCCTTGGATGTAGTACATTTCTTAATTTGATACATGATTTTATCATCTACCCCCAAACATACATCACCTAGGGCTTTCCTATCCATGGCTACCCAATTTGAAATTTTACTTATTGATACATGATCACCTACTAGTTTAGGAAGAGTACCATCTACATATTGAGAAACTCCATTATACATTAAGTGATACAACATTTTGATGGACCACGAAGCATAGTTATGAGGAGTTAATTTAGCAAACTTAAAGCTGCCCATAATGCAGAAAATGAAAGAAAATTGCAGAAAAGAGAGAACACAACACCAAGAACACTCCCCCTTTTCACTAAATCAAGAAATGCCCCCAAAATAGATGCTTGGGGCACTTTATCAGTAGTGTGATTACAATGGGCCACTTGCCAATTTTGGCCTTCGTGGACTTTTGATTTTTCTTGTTATAACTTCTTAATATATTACAAATCTAAAACTTTACAATGTGCTACAATACTAAAGCATTAAAAAGCAAAAAAAGGTCCTATTGCTGAAAGTTACAATTTTGTCCACATAACAAAGAAATTTGATGCCTGATCTAGAAACTAGATGAAAAAATACGCACTTTCAAAAAAAAAATGGAACTTATTTTCGACTCCAGATGTGCCCATACAGAGCATTTGAAGTTGCAAAATGCAAGATTATCCAGGTACAGTCACCAAAAAATGCAATTTCTAAA
Source organism: Cupressus sempervirens (assembly GCA_028749045.1). Classification (NCBI taxonomy): domain Eukaryota; kingdom Viridiplantae; phylum Streptophyta; class Pinopsida; order Cupressales; family Cupressaceae; genus Cupressus; species Cupressus sempervirens. The sequence continues at coordinate 1,099,024,822 of CM053785.1, forward strand.
CAATCCATAAACCAAAAAAAAAAATAGTTGCACCACTAAAAAATTTAGTAAATTTTACCCAATTTTAAAAAAAATTGCACCGATTTGAGTTATGGCCTCTTGAAGTCGGACTGCCAAAACCAAAATCAATTTGGTGAGGGGTTGCACCAGCAAAAGACTGGGTCAAATTTGATGGTCATACAACTGTCGCAGCAGTTATAAATCAGCCTATGATGACATCTAGATGGGCGTCAATTTTAGGCTCATGAAATGATGACATTAGTAGAAAAAGGACCCACTAGATGATGTGGCAACTGATGTGGTGATTTTGTAATGTACGGATTGTACAGATCGTACAAAAAATGACATCGTGCCATGGTGACATTTCTCACCAAGTCATAGGTATAGATGTTGACTGGGTGCCTGTCTGCGTAAGCTGGCCTAATGGCGGGTGGTCATGTGTTCGACTATTTGGTAGGAGGGGCAAAGCAAATGTCGTCACATGTCACGTGGTTACTGCATCAGAACTGGGTGTGCACGGGAGTTGGATCTCTGCTGCTGGAGGTCTGAATGCCACTGGCGGTAACCAGAATATGTGCAAGGGTTTAATCCCACATGGGTGCGAATAGATCTATATGCGCTATGCATAAAGAAACTACCACAGAGAGTAAGCAAAAGGCAAAGCATTCGTCGGATAATGTGTGTCGATGCTAGTATGTGCATAGTGTTAGCCGTCGGCTTGGATTTGCCAAGTTGGGGCACCGGTTGGATATGGATGCCATTGTGCAGATGCTAGATTTCTAGTGTAAATGATGTCGGACGGTGCTAAATTGACTGTAGATTTTGCAGTGTACGACTTGCGACTTAAAATTTCTTTTGCCTATGATAATATGATAATTCCACCACAATACAGATTTGGGATTTGATCGCCCAAGTCTATAAAAAAAATTATTTCTCTGCTAATGATGTATATAAAAAATATTTTGAAAATACAAAAAATACTAAATTCAAAAATTGCGGAGACTAAATTCAAATCCGAAAACTAATTTCTCTGCCAATGATGTATATAATTTTTTTTGAAAATACAAAAAATACTAAATTCAAAAATTGCAGAAACTAAATTTAGATCTGAAAAACTAATTCAATAGATTTGAAAAAATCATACCCAGTTTGCAAATCGGTGCCTTCAAGTGCCGATTTGCAAAATTTTTTTGCCTCATGATCAACTTTCACCCAAGATAGGCAAATTTATAGTCAATCTTCACCTAATCGACACTTCAAATGCAATGGAGAGGTCAAATCTAGCTCTAGACACTCCCAATTTTTATGGATCCTCCAGATTGGTGTTGAGGTGCTGAAGCATGAATGGTCTCGAACAGCTACATGATGAGAATCCTCCTTGGCTCTGATACCATGTAAGAATTTGGCTTAGGCCAGAATTCACCCAAGAACTAAAGAACTCAACAAAAGCACATAGTAGACCAAAATAGGCAGAGTATGATCAGAATGACGATATTCATTCAATAATTGGATACAAGAGTACACTAGGAGTGCCTGAATATAAAGGCCTAAGGAGAGCTTCTAGAATGCATAGAAGTCAGCACCATGATATGTCATACAAAGAGGCACATGTCCACCAGATATGGATTATCCTCCATTAAGCATGGGATTGAGTGTGATAGTGTGAAGATAAGCCTACAATGGTGTAGCATGCAAATCAATGGAGTAGAAAACATGTGCTAAATGAGGAGTGTGAAAAACTGTGTTGTCATCATAACAACTCAGTGAATGATGCATACTCCTATGTTGTAGACACCATGTGCATGATTAGAGTTGTGTAACTCAATGAGAGTTCAAAAACTCCTAAGTGTCTCCCCTAAAATAATAATAAAATAATGCAAAATAATTAAATAATGCATTAACCTAAGTAAAACTTAATTAAGTGTAATAAGTAAATACTTATTTACACAAACACTCACCTTCTTCCTTTCTCATATCATCAAACTTACCTCTAAGACTCTCAGATTTGGCTCTTTGAACATTTTTCTCTCCTCCCTAGATGTGCAAAGGGCATCCCACATTTTCTTTGCAATGTCGTAGCCTTTAATATCATCAAATTTGGCATAACTTAGAGTAGAGCAAATCTCCAACATTGGTTGATTATGTTTCTTCTTCTTCTTCATATCTTCAATAGTTAGGGCTCCACTTGGATCAACATGTTCCATTGTAATGGTAGATTTGCATGATCTCCAAGTCCTCCAAGGTGTAGCTTCATCAAACTTTTCCATGCAAGAAAGTTGTCTCTATTGAGCTTGGGTAATTCTCTTTTAGACATCTTGATCTTTGTGCTTCTAGTGCCTTGAAATTAGTCCTCTTAAGTAGATGGCTCTAATACCAATTGTTGGAATTCTTTAGAATAACTAAAAGGGGGGTGAATAAGGTATCCAAGGTCTAGATATATAAATAAAAATTTTCACAACTTAGTGAATCCATAAATCATTTATACCCATGCATGCATCCATGCAATCAAAAAAACTTATATGTTACTATCAAACTAACTTGAAAAAATGTAAAGCATGAAACATAACAAAATCATCAACACAATTTACACAATGATTTAAACAAAAACCCAATTTGGGAAAAATCACCAGTAACATGCTACTCCTTTTCACTCTTCTAAAGTGATGCCCTATGAAAAGCCAACCCTATTAAAGGTTACAATACACATTGTTAAATATAACCCAATTAAGGGATTTTAATCACCTTGTTAGAAGTGAGCCTTGTTAGAGGACTTAAGGCCATTCATTAAGAGTGACACCTGGTTAAAAGATTTACAAATGACTATTATGACAATCTTAATCCAATGGATTTACCCTAGATTGATACTATTGTTAGAGAGTAACAATAGAGCTTTGATCTAATACAACTTATAACTTCTCTTATAGATTACAATCTCTTATTCAATCCTCAATTCTACTTGGCCTTCATACTTTGTAGTACTGATAGCTTGTTTCAAGCATATATCTCCTTAAGCCTTCTTTCTTAGCATGCCATTGCAAAATCTCCTCTTAGGTCACTTGATGAAGCAAAACAATTAACTCCTTCTCTTCCTTAGGTTTTCACACATGACAACTTTGCTTCATGACCAGACATTCCTATAAATAGGAAATTAGGATATTTTCTTGCTCATTTTCCATCATCCAATTTAGGGTTTGAATGGATTAGGTAGGATACAATGTATCTACCTTATATCTTGTATCTCTTCTAGAAAATTCTCTTAGAATCCATTTGAATTCACCTCAAAAATAGTTTACATCAAGTTATGTGCCACCAACTCATCAACCTTATCTTCCTCCTATTCACAAGTTTCAAGAAAACAAACTTGCTAGCTTAGATTTGATGAATCTTCAATCTTTAACATAATGCAACAACTCGGCATTATCAACTTTATGATGCTTGGCACATACTACATTGCTCAACATCAACTGTAAAATCACTCAGCACTAACTAAAGTTTATTGATGCTTGACATCAACTAAACTTTACTTAGTATCAACTTTCTTGCTCGACATCCACTAGAATTTGCATTTACTGACTTTATGCTCAACTTACATTGACTTTTCTCAACACGTGCTATCCACTCGGTCAAGCTTAGAAGACAAACTTTGTGTAACTTGTTCTTCTAAAATTTCTTAGTGTAGCCAACATTTGTAACCTTAAGTAGATTATCAATACATCATGTCATCACTGTCTTAATTGATCCTTGTACTTCATTTCAAAATCACAACTCAACCTTTCCTCTAGGTGCTTTTGTTACATCTTATAAATCAAATCCTCTTCATCAATCAACTAAGTGATAGTACTTGAATCTTATAAGTAGTTGTCTTACCAACAAATAGTAGGCTTGACATCAGTGACAAAACAATGACTGAAACAAATAGTCTTCTTCAACAATCTCCCTCTTTCAATAATCTCTCTCAATAATGATCTTTTCAATCATATCTCAATAGTCACCACCTTTGTAGCTCTTCTTCTCTAGAAATCTAGCAGTAATATAACCAACCTCATTGTAATGAAAACAAATGATGAGTAACTTACCTTTGAACTTGCCTTTACCTTTGTGGAATCTTTTTGCTAGTAGTGCTTCAAGTTGTTCAACATCCTCCTCATCTATATCACTATCACTATTCACAAACTTTTATTTTTCATTTTCTTCATTTCATTAGGTTCCTTCAATGATACCTTAGCTTTGAAAGTAGATTCAATCCTTTTAGGTTTGTAATTATCAAAGTTAAATAGCTCAAAAGTAGTGAGTCAATCTACCAGACCTTCGAGTGATAGTGTATTCCCTATATGCATGCATCTCAATTCTTGAATTTTAGAAACTCCAATAGCATATATAGACAATAATATCCTTAAAACTTTTCTTAGTATAGTATCATCATCTATATTACTAGCAGCTCCTCTTATTGCATTAACAACTTCTTTTATCCTTTCAACATATTGAGCAATATTCTCACCTTCTTCCATTCTCATATCATCTAACTTACCTCTAAGAATTTCAACTTTGGCTCTTAGAACATTTGTGTCTCCTCCATAGATAGTGGTTAAGGCATCCCACATTTTCTTTGCACTGTCAAGACCTATGATATCATTAAATTCAACATAACTTAGGGCAGAGGAAATCTCCAGCATTGCCTGATTTTGTTATTTCTTCTTCTTCATATCCTCAATAGTAGGGGAACTAGCAGGATCGACATGTTTTACAAAAATGATAGATTGTGCATGATCTCCAAGAACTCCAAGGTGTAGCTTCATTAAACTTTTCCATGTAGGAAAGTTATCTCTATAGATCTCGGGTAATTCTCTTTCTGACATCTTGATCTTTGTGCTTCTAGTAGGTCTTTAAACTAGTCCTCTTAAGAAGATGACTCTAAAACCAATTATTGGAATATTTTATAATAACTAGGGGGGTGAATCAGTTATCCAAGGTCTAGATGTATAAATAAAACTTTTTACAGCTTAGTGAACCCATAATATTATTCATCATGCATGCATCTATAGGATTATGCAATCACTTAAAACTTGTAGGTTACTATCAAATCAACTTGCAGAAATGTAAACATGAAACATAATAGATTCATCAACACACTTGACACAATGATTTATGTGGAAACCCAATTTGAGAAAAACCACTAGTAACAAGCTACTCTTTTCACTCTTCTGAAGTAAAGGCCTATAAAAGGCCAACCCTATTAAAGGTTACAATACACACTATTAAATTTGACCTTGTTAAGGGATTTCAATCACCCTAATAGAAGTGAGTCTTGTTAAAGGACTTTAGACCATTCACTTGAAATGTCACCCAGTTAAAGGATTTACAAATGACTGTTAGGTCAACCTTAATCCAAAGGATTTATGCTAGACTAATACAATTGTTAAAGAGTAATAGTAAGGTGTGATTTGATACAACTTACAACTTTGTTTGCAAATTACAAATCATTTTTTAGTCCTCAATTCTGATTGGCCTTCATACTTTGCAGCTCTAATAGCTTGTTCACCCTCAAGCATTCATCTCCTTAAGCCTTCTTGCTTAACATGCCATTGTAGACTATTCTTTTAGGTCACTAGATGAAACAAAACCCTTGACTCCTTGTCTTCCTTAGGCTCTCAAACATGACAACCTTTCTTCATGACCAACCATTCCTATAAATTGAAAATTAAGATATTTTGTTGCTCATTCTCCATCATCCAATATCGGGTTTGGGTGGATTAGGTAGGATACAATGTAGCTACCCCATATCTTACATCTCTTTTAGAAACTTCTCCTAGAATCCTCTTTGAATTTTCTTAAAAATGGTTTACCTTGAATTCTATGCCATTGAATCATGAACCTTATCTTCCACTTAGTTTGCATAATCCAAGAGAACAAACTTGTCAGCTCAAATCCATCAAATTCACAATCTTTTAAATAATGTAGTAGCTCAACATTATCAAGCTTCTGATGCTCAGCACATACTATGTTTCTTGACATCCACTACAAAATTACTCAGCATGAACTAAAGTTTACTAGTGTTCGACATCAACTAAACTTTACTCAACATCCACTATTCTACTTGGCATACACTAGATTGAACTTTTACTCAGCTCCAACTAATTTTCTGCTTGGATTGCTCTATCTTTTCTTAACACCTACTATCCACTTGGTTAATCTTGGTAGACAAACTTTGTGTAACTTGTTCTTCTAAACTTTCTTCATGTAAGCAACCTTCGTAACCTTAAGTAGATTATCAATACGTCATGTCATTATTGTCTTAACTAATTCTTGTACTTCATTGCATAATCATAACTCAACCTTTCCTTTAGGTGCTATTGTTACATCTTTTGATCAAATCTTCTTCATCAATAAAATAAGTGATAGTACTTAAATATTATAATTAATTGTCTCAATATCAAATAGAAGGTTTGACATCAGTGACAAAAAAATGATTGAAACCCATAGCCTTCTTCAACAATCTCCCTTTTTCAATCTAGATTGAACAATCTCCCTCAACAATGATCTTTTCAATCTCATCTCAACACTTTTGATATGAAATTCTACACCCTTGCTTGATGTATGACCCTCAAGCAACCTTATGTAACATGGAAACAATATTCAAGTATGGGGCTTGCAGTCTAAGGTTGAATCTATAGAGAAGGTTGACTTACTTACTGTAAGAATTTGGTATAGCTTTGATACCATGTAAGAATTTTTCTTAGAGAAAAATCACACCAAGATCAAGAAGCTTAAGCATTAGCACAATATGGACCAATAAAGTATGATCAGAGTAACAATATGAAATTGAATTGATGTACATACACACTAGGAGTGCTTGTATATAAAGGCCTCTAAACTGACTAGGGGTTAGCATAGTGATAAGTCTCACAACTAAGCACATTTCCACTAAGAGTGGATTATCCTCCATTGAGCACATAAGTTAGTGCAATTATGAGAGGATAATGCTTACATAGGTGTGTCATGTAAAAAGATGTTGTAGATGCCATGTACTAAAACGAGATGCTAACTCTTGTGTTGTCAATAAGACAACTCATATGAATACACATACTGCTAGGTGTCTAATCTAATAAATAATAAAATAATGTATTAACATAAGTAATCTTAAGTAAATTGTAATAATAATTGGTTAATTACACTAACACCCTCCATTAAGTGCAATTTAAGGGAATTCACTTAAGCTTACAAAATCTATAATGAAAATTCATGATGGGTCCTAGCTACTAGGCCATGTTAGGTACCCATGTACAAATGCAATGCAATCTCTCTGAAAATGGAGAAAGAGGGAAAACCTCATGGGAAAAACCCTCCCCAAAAAGAGAGATAAAAAAATAAGATGCATGGATGAATAGAGTAATTAAGACCCCCCCATTGCAACATACATCATGTATATACAATATAGAAGTATGAGAAGAACACAATCCCATAAGAGGAAAAGGTCCCCCCCATAAGAGAGAAGAAGGAGAAGAAGAAGAAAAGAGAAAAGGTAGTCCCCCCTCAAATGTAGAATGTCGATTAGTAATAGCTGCTCCAAGATGAATGTAGAAGCTTATTTAGGATTGTTGAATAATGTTCCTCTATTTAGGAATAAACAATATCATAGGTACATATGAGATGCTTCCCCAATTTGTAGAAAGAATCCCAAAGATGAATTTTGTCTCTAAAACATGCTCAATTATCCTTGTGTTGATATTGATGGTTGTCCCCTCCAACATTGCTCAAAAGAACATGTTCAGATCTAGCAAGGATGGATGTAGAACATATCCCAAATAACCATCTCCTTGAATGATAAAGAGAGCTTCTACAACTATTGTACATAAGGATCCACAATCACATCAACTTGATAAGATTGATGATGTGTAGAATGGACAAGAGGGTCAGAGTGTGCCCTTGCAACAACTGAAGAAGGATATTATTCATCAAAGAGAAGATGTATATAATCTATAATGTCTCCCATATCTACTATGTATGACTCCACAAACAAATTTGAAATGTCTATGATGTAGTCATCCCCTTATTTTGGAACTGGAAGACAAGGTGTACCCAACTATTCTGAATTGCATGGACCTATCACTATAGCAATGTATGCATGTTGAATGTGCTGATGTTGTGACCTCATTCTACATCTATCAATAGGATCCCCCATATTTGAACCTTTTGAATCACTATCACTATTGTCACTATCTGTTTCCACAATGTACGAAGTATGGAGATGATTAGAGGATAAACTAGGTGAACTTTCCTTAAAGTGAACATTCCTCTCTATGAATATCTCATGAGTCTTAGGATCCATAAGTCTATATGCATTAACACTTTCATCATATCCAATGAAATTATAAGGCCTTAGTGGTGGTGCCTTGCATTCCCTTGAAGATATGTTTACTGCAAGAATTTTCCTTAGGGAAGAATTCACCCAAGACCAAGGAACTCAAACACAAGCACAACAGTAGACCAAATAGAGAGTATGATTAGAATGATGATATACTCATTCAATATTCCATATCAAAGTACATTAGGAGTGCTTGTATATAAAGGCCTTTGGAGAGCTTCTAGAATACATAGAAGTTAGCAACATGATAAGCCATACAACTAGGCACATGTCCACCAGATATGGGTTATCCTCCATTAATCATGGAAGTAAGTGCAATGATCTGAGGATAAGCCCACAATGGTGCATCATGCAAATATGTGTTGTAGACAACATGTGCTAAAAAAGGGAGTGCGAATAACTATGTTGTCAACATGAAAACTCATGAGAGTACACAAACTCCTAAGTGTCTCACAAAATAAAATAATAAAATAATGTAATATAATAAAACAATGCATTAACCTAAGTAAACTTAAGTAAGTGTAAATAGTAAATACGTATTTACACCAACATGTACCTATGCTAGACAACCAGAAACTCTGAAGTGTTTCACAACTAGTTTTCTTCTAACCCATGCTTAAAAAGGATTCATTCCATCTAAAATATTATGAGGAGACTTATTAAAGATGTGATTGGCACTACTTATAGCTTTGACTTCAAGTGATGAATCAAGAGACTTAGCTTGAATCATGCAACTTGCCATTGACTTAAGAGTTCTAATCCTCATTGCTACAACACTTGTCTTTTGTGCACTAAATGCTATAGGATTTTGAAAATCAATACCCTCAAGTTCACAAAAGTCTCTAAGTCTTGAGTTCACATATCTACTTTCATTGTCCATATGAAGAACCTTGACGGCTTTATGTGATTGTTTCTCAACATGACTTTTGAAAGCTAGAAACTTATCAAACACTTCATTCTTGTGATTAAGAAAGTAGACCCATGTGTAGCATGAAAAGTCATCAATGAAAGTGAGGACATAGAGACCCTTACTAACTAATGTAATTAAAAATGGGCTTGCTAGAACCATGTGAACCAAATCAAGAAAAATTGATTTTCTCCAAGACTTTCCTTTGTTATACTTGTCTTCTAGATGCATATTCATTGAACAAGTTGAACATTATCCTATAGAAATGTTGATTGTAGGTAGACCTTTGACCATATTTATTAAGCTTAGTTGATGAAGATAGCAGAAGGCAATATGTCCATACCACTCATGCCATAATTCACTTTTGAGTGTGATTGTGTCAACAAGGCATGTGAAGGAGAATGAGGCACAAAGTGGGAAAAATAATAAAGCCTTGTGTCATTATTGACTTTACCCACTACAACCAATGAATCACCCTTAAGATTTTGCACCATTACTAAATCAAGAAAGAAATCAACTTTATTACCACCTCCATAGTGAGTGATTTGGTAAATTGAAAGGAGATTAGTGCTAAGGTTAAGAACATAGAGAATGTCTTTGAACTCTCCATTTTCCATCTCAACTTGTCCTTTCCCTTCAACTTCCACTTGTGTATCATTCCCTACAAAGATGTGAGGTACCTTAGACTGCTTCAATGAAAAAAAATGTCCTTTTGAAGAACCCATATGATATGAGGCACCTGAGTGGACAATCCATTCCCCTGAAGAACTTGAACTTTCTATAAATGCTTGCCCTTTTCTCTATGAAGTGGATGGATTTGAATCCTTTGAAGCATTTGTCACATTGATTTTGTTCTTCTTAAGTAATTTTTTCAACTCATCTATTCTCCTAGTCTTGCAATGATGCTCATCATGATTCAGTTTCTTGCAATATGCACAAAATAGTTGATCATTCTTGTTGTTGTTTTCTGTCTTGTTGGAAAAAGAATTGCTTTGTTGAGAGGAGGAATATTGTTGTGTCTCCAATTGTGATTTTTTCTTCCACTACTTTTTCTTGCTGTTGGTAAAACTTTTTCCACCTTGGTTTGATTGGTTCTCATTACTAGCCACCAATGTTGTAGATTTGGATGACTTGAGAATTCCCATATCTATCAACTTGGATTGTTCCCACATCAATATTTCTGAATATGCATCAAATGTAGGCTTAGTGAAGGAACTTCCCATGGTCAACCTATGAGTGTTGTAATTTGAAACAAAGGATCCATACTCTGAAAGTAGCCTCTTCAAGATCTGATGAATCAATCTATCATCCTTCATGAGATTACCACAATCCTTAAGTAGTGCTCTCAATTCATTGGCTTTGTTGACATAGTCTTGAATTGTGTCAAAATTCTTAGGATCCAAGAGAAGTAGATCATCCTCAATTTGGAATCCCTTTTCCTCATCCACCTTACCATACAAACCTTCAAGTTTTTCCTAAGCACCCTTGGCATCCTTAAAGTTGGAAATGTGGAAGAAGAGATCTCTATGAACACAACTCCTAATAATTCCTAAAGCCTGATTATCTTTAACTTGCCAATCAACTAGTGAAACATCATCAGTGGGTTTTACAATTGTACCATCAACATATAGATTTAAACCTTTTTCCATTAGTCTACTCCATACAATATCTTTCCATGTAGTATAATTGTGTGAAGTTAAAAGTGGAGTTTTAGGTTAACCCATGATGCAAAGAATAAAAAGAGCACAAGAGAGAAAGATAGGCACAAGAACACAAGACACACCCCTCTTATTCACTCAATCAAAGAACCCCCCAAAAAATGCTGCTTTTGGCACTTTATATGCAGTGCATTTACAATAGGCCACTTATCAAAATGGAGAAAAGCGAACTTCTAATTTTTCTATTTACAATCTCCTTCTGGAGTTCAAATCTGGTACTTAGCAATGTAGCTCATATATTCAACAATTTTGAAGTTTGATCAAATCAATACAATGCAAAAAAGGACCCATTTTTTAAAGTGGTATTTTTGTCCACACAAGCCTATAATCTGATTGTGGATCTAGAAAGTAGATGAAAAATTAAGCACTTTGAAAAAAAATAGAACCTAAAAATGTGTCCAGATGAGGCCGAACTAAGCCTTTGAAGTTGAAAAAATTGGGATTTGCAATTTGCAAAAACATTTAGGAATAGAGATCTCAAATGTCCTGCACTAATGTGTAGATCAAAAAATTCTACCACAAAACAAAAAAAATTACTTGGAAAAGGAGTCTGTATGAGGGAGATATTGTTGTTTGAAAATCACCTCTGCAATTATTTTTCTTGAATCGCCACTGTCACACCTCCAAAAATTAATTGACTCTAGATTTCACCTCAGATCTCTGATTTTGATGAAACAAAAGTTGATTTGGGGGTTTATTGACCTTCTAAATATGCCACCAATATCTGATTTGCACCAGCAAGCTCCAATCTTCACCTACAAAAAATCTCTCCTATTGGCCTAAAAGGCCATTTTTTGCCAAATTTCAGAACTAAAATTCAAATCCAAAAGGAAAAAATGTAGATTTGAAAATAAATTACACAGATCTAAAATTGATCATACCAAATTTTGCAAATCGGGCCTTTGGGTGCCAGTATGCAAAAAATTGTTGCCTCAAATTTGACTATAGCCTAAGGTAGGAAAATTTATAGTCAAAATTCACCTAATCGATGCTTCAGATGCAATGCTGAGGTTCCCTTTGGCTCTAGATGCTCCCAATGAGTGTGATACTCTAGATTTGAATGAAGATGCTCTGAGAGGTGAAACAAAAATGGTCTCCAATGGCTATGAAATGACACTCGCTCAGCTTTGATACCATGTAAGAATTTTCCTTAGGGAAAAATCACACCAAGATCAAGAAGCTGAAGCACTAGCACAATATGGACCAATAAAATATGATTAGAATAATAATATGAAATTAAATTGATGTACATACACACTAGGAGTGCTTGTATATAAAGGACTCTAGACTGTAGTGATAAGTCTCACAACTAAGCACATGTCCACTAAGAGTGGATTATCCTCCATTGGGCACAGATGTTAGTGCGATGATGAGAGGATAATGCTTACATAGGTGTGTCACATAAAAAGATGTTGTAGACACCATGTGCTAAAATGAGATGTTAACTCCCATGTTGTCAACAAGACAACTCATATGAGTATGTATACTCCTAGGTGTCTAATCTAATAAATAATAAAATAATGCATTAACCTAAGAAAAATTAAGTAAAGTGTAATAATAATTAATTATTTACACTAACACTTACAATCAAGATGCACCTAAACTACTACTTTTGAGGAAAAGAGAGAAGATTGCACAAAAGTAAATTGCTAAAAGGGAAAGGTGATGCACTGGATTTAATTTTCGATTACTACCTCTACCTATAGCTACACTTAACTTCAATGAAACACCCAAATACACTAATATTAACTCTATTCTATTTCCCAAAGAATCACATGCAGGTTTAGAATTGATTAAAGAGTTGAAAGGAAATTGTATTTCACTATGCAACAACTGGTAGCTGATTTAACACAACATAAGAATAAAGAAAAATAGAATAGAAATATTCACTACAAGTCACATACATGCACTAGACAGTAGAATAGAAAGAAAATTTAAGAAACACGATATTTCATTAATAGAAGGAAAATGAATACAATCACAAAGCATAAGGCTACTGGAAGAATACAACTAGAGAAGTGTGCAAGAGCACCTAAATTATAATAACACAAGAGGTTAAGAGTCCTTATATCAGATATTAAAATGTCTTTGTGTCATTTATAATAAATTTTAGTCCTTTGAGTAAAGATGTAAAAGCTAGATCTACGCCATTTGTAATGAGTTGTCAAAATTGTGCAAGGTCTTAAAGTGGTCAAGAATGTCAAAATATGAAAAAAATGCCTTATAAAGGCTAAAATTGATTTAAAATGTCCATTGAAGTCCATTTTAGGGTGATTAAAGTGTCCATGCAAAGTTTTTCAATTTTAGAGTTAAACTTGTTAAAATTGTAATGCAAAATCCATAAAGTGCACAAAATATTGTGAAAAATACATAATGGTTAAAAGAATATAAGGAGATGGTTTCAAAGGTGGTTTGGAAGTTATAACCAACCAAAAACACTATAAGAACTGATATATGGTCTAACTAAAGCATGCATGGAAGGAAAGAGATACATTTGAAATCAATTTGGAGTAATTTTAAGTTGTAATTTTGATTAGTTTTTTAGTTTTTGTGGTGGTTCCAGGTCTTCTACAGTCATGTACAGCCTCAAAAGCATGTATAATCTATATATTTTGATTAGTGAATAATATTTGTTTTGGATTTTTTGTTCAAATTTATTTCATATAGATATGAATAAGTTATGAGCATTTTGGTAAACAAAAAATTATTTGCAGATCTAAGGATATTCGATGATAGTCAAACTGAAACATTCAGTACATACACATTTGGATGAGTTAGAACATCTAATTATACACAGTGGAAATATATGTGAACTAACTTTATTTTCCTGTTGGTTTGAGTTATTCTGATTAAAATTTGTGAAAGTTATGATAAGTTTGGTGAAAGTTATCTTTTAAAGATATTCATTGAAATTATAGTCAAAGATTTATTTTTGTAGACTGCTTTATGAATTTGAAAATCAATGGCTTACATATTTGGAAACTAGACTTGCAAATGGTCAATTGGAAATTGGTTTGGTTTCATTTGCATTTTTTTTGAGAAAGATATTGGATTCCCTAGGTAGGGTTTTGGGTATTACTTTTGGGTTTTGATAGTAAAATTGGGTCTCAATATAGAGATCATAACTTATAATTGGGTAGTTGGATTGAGCTTAGGTTTGGATATGATTTAGGAGAACTAATTCTAAAGAATTTCTCAAAAGGGTTTGATAAGAAAGTTTTAGAAACAAATGTTATGAATAATGGAATCAGATATAGAAATTAGGATATGCAAATTGAGAAAGGTTGATGTTTTGTGTTGAAAAGTGTTATGTTTTGCCTCGTGAGATGTCTCTATGAATGGAATTTATTTAATGGATTTTGAAGGGATCAGAATATGTCTCGCTTATTTATTTTTTTGTAATGATTCTCTACATCAAAATTTGAGTTTGCCTCAATGCTAAATGTTTAATGTCAGTGATATGTAGATTTGGGTTTCTTTGAAATCCTACTTACATCAAGAAGAACCTAGAAAATATGTGCAAAGTTATCTTTTAAAGAGTTTAGGCATAACTCATATTATAAAAGTTGAGTTTAAACACCTAGTAGCTTGAGTTAATATTATAGAGTGAAAATCAAGAAAGAATCACAAAAAATATAATTCTGCATGCAAATCTACTCATGATGTGACAAAAATTGAGCCAATAAATGCTTCTCCAATCAAGAAAATCATGCTTGTACCCTTTCAAAGTGGCAACATAGGAAGGAAAAGATAATAAATATCCAAAAATTAGTTCAACAATAAATATTGAGCTCTCAGGTCACATCATAGTAAACATGAAAAAATAACACAATCATGAAAATGCACAACAGTTTTGGCCTATACACCATCACAGCATTAAATTCCTTCTACAAAAAATACTTGCAATGTCACACAGAGCAATGCAAATGTACTATAGTGCAACATCACAACACAAAAATACACTACAACACACAACACATGATGTCGCACAGTGCAAAATTGCAACATAAAGCAAGATCACAACCTCCACAAGATCATGACATCGAACATGAGCAAAAAAGTGTTCCTTCAATAATCCAACTTATTCGATGAAGTTCCTTTGATTCCTAAAAATTAAAAACAATTTTGGACCATGTGACATTACAATAAATAGTCATTCTCTTCAAACTATCATGTGTTCCTCTGCGGTCATGAAAATGCACCACAGTTTTGACTTGCAAATGGAAAATGAGCAAAAAGTGACTCATACGAGAAGCAAACTCATCCAACCAGCTCCTTTGAAAAATGAAACTGCACAATATTTTCATGCACCCAAGAATTCCTAAAAATACATAACCTTTTTTGGCCAAAAATTCTAGAACTTATCCCATGAAAGATGCCTCTAATCAGTTATCTACAATGGCATAAAGGTTGACAAAAATGCTAATAATAACTACTACTATTGTTCATGAACTAAACTTGCAACAATATGGGGTTGCATGCAATCTACCTTGAGCTTCTTAAAGATCTCACAAAATGCCTAAAGTAATCACTACTCAACAAGGAAAACTTGAATTCCCTAAAACACACACACAGAGTGTTGTTGCACATAGTGATATTCTTTCTATTGCTATTGCTCAAAAACTAACTTCATTAAGAATAAAATTATTCTTCTATTTTGTCTAGTTTTGGTCCACAAATATTGCCCACAAAAATTTCATTTCAAAATCACCTACCAACATTAAGTAATCTAAATTTCACTGCTCCACTATTTTTGGAATATGAGAAGCCAGTTGGAATATATCCCCCAATAAGTATTAACTTCTGATAGCTGCTCAAAAGTAGGTGTATGTGGGGTGCCCAAGGAAAACATATTTTATTTTTGAAATTCCAAAAAAAATAACCAAGTTTATTTTCTAAGTTTGATCAAGATGAGGATGATACTTGGAGTACATAATTGTGTTACAACATTATGCATGCATGAGATGTGAACCAAAAAAAAAAAAATAAGGGTAACAACTCACATTATAAAATCTTCACACCTCTTTTCCAATTCTAATACTTGCCAAGAGATTAAGGGAGCTTCAATTCAAGTATTTATTTGTCAACACTTTAGTTAAGAGTAAAGAAATTGACTTTTCTTTCTAATAAATAATTAATTGTATTTTTTAATTGTATAACTTCTTAAATATCTACATGTCCTTGATGTAGTGCAAGGTAGGAGAATCCCCAAAGGAGATGTCCTAGCTCCCAGCTATATAACCACACAGCGGAAATACAACAACAAGAAATTGTAATGCAAGATCTAATACCAATTACAATAATTTATTCATAAAAGATAACTGATTACATGCAATATGCATGACTACAAGGCCTTCTGAGTTTGGGCCAAATACAATTAGAAAATTATAAAATGAGTTCTGCAAGATCCAACATGATCTAACTTACAACCAATCTCAACTAGTCTAGATACACAACTAGATAAGAACACCAAGAAGAATCCACACTTGTAACTGTAGGTCCACCATGAGATCCTCTAGTTCCTAAGCCGCAGCTCTAGCTCTGCAAATTTGCATCTATCCTTCTTTCTATCCTAACTCCTTAATTCTTCCAAGATTCAAGTGTAAACCACCTCACATTCGGTGATCTGTCGACATAGTCACAACTCCATCATAATCTTGATGTAAACTGCCTCATATTCGGTGCTCTATCCATAGACTTAGGAAAAGTTTCCCACAAAAATTCCATTTCAAAATCATCTACCAACATTAATTATTCTAAATTTTACTGCTACACTATTTTTGGAATATGAGAAGCTAATTGGAATACATCCCCTAAAAAATATTAGCTTCTAATAGCTCCTCAAAAGAAAGTATATGCTGGACCCTCAAAGACAACATACTTTATTTTTGAAATTCCAACAAAAATGACCAAGTTTATTTTCTAAGTTTGATAAAGATGAGGATGATACTTGGAGTACATAATTGTGTTACAACATTAAACATGCATGTGATGTGAACCAAAAATAAAATTAAAAAATAGGGTAATATCTCCCATTATAAAATCTTCACACATCTCTTTTCCAATTCTAATACTTGCCGAGAGATTAAGTGAGTTTCAAGTTCAAGTAATCATCTATCAACATGTTAGTAAAGAGTAAAGAAATTGATTTTTCTTTGTAATAATTAATTAATTATATTTTTTAATTGTATAACTTCTTAAATATCTACATGTCACTTCTTTTGTCATACTTTTACATAATAACTTAGATCTTATATTTAGAAATTCAAATACATAATTGTGTTATTAAGAAATATACATATTTTACATAATATAATGCTATATTTAAATAAAGTTTAGAACACAACATATTAAAATATTTATTTATTTTGTAGATTGCGATGTTTCACTTTATACTAAAGTAATAATTTGTTCTCACATTTTATTCCAAATTAATGTACAAGATAGTAAAATCACACTTGAGGTGACATGTTTAGATATGTTGTTCAGCCATTAGGTGATGTCTTTTATGTGATCATCAAAGTTCCTCTATCTCCCTCTTTCTCCAAGGATTGTTCGCTTGAACCTCTCAAGTGTCATCATAGAGATAGCTTAGAACTATAATCAAAATATCTAAAAGGAGAGCTTCGAAACTTCTCCTCTAGCTATGAGAAGGGACCATGGTTGTCAAGAATTATAATAACCCAGTCTTTGATGCATTGAGTCTTTTTTGTTTCTAGACATGACCACCTAGTTGGCTTATTCCAACAAACTCCCTCAAATGGCTCTTGCAATTTCTTCTACCTTTGCTATTAAATAAGATGATAACGGTTGGAACCTTAAACACTTTGTATCTTGTTAATTAATGTTTAGATAAACAAATGACAAAGATATTTCCCATTTGTAAGGGCCCTTTTGGCAAATAGGCATATGTAAATTCTTAAAATTTTGAATTCTCCGTTTGGGTGCACCGAATCGAAATTGCAAATTGGAATATAACAAGAATACATATTCCAATTTTGGCCCAAATATGAGCATTTGCAATTCCACCTAAATAGGTGGATTTGGAATACATATTCCTATTTCAGTTTTATGTATTTTAGGAAACATATATTTTTGGGTCCGCGAATTCCGTGCCAAATTCTGGCTGAACCAAACAGAAAACAGAAATATGTATCCCTATTTTATATTCCAGAATAATAATTAGTATTTCCATATTTGTATTCTCGTAACCAAGCCGACCCTAATAAATGTCTAACAGTTTTTAAAATGACTTAGCAATTTAAATAGAATGCAAATAAAAGAATCCAGTTACTCAACAAACGGCAATTTAACGAACGGATTTCCTTATTTGGATGGTCGATTGGAAAATAAATGGGTAAAGCAAATAATGAGATTGAGCTTCGTAGATCGAAGATATCACGATTCAGCACGTCCTTGGAAATAACATTGCTCACGTTCTTCTGCCGTCTGGGTGTTATTATTATTATTATTCCATATTCCTCTCTTGTCAGACGAGACGGGATGAAGAAAAGGAGAAATACGGCAAGCGATCTTACTGCACTGCGCGCTGGAATGCCAACGTACAATTCGCTTTTGTGCAGCAAAACTAAGGTCGTTGATCACAAATGTAATGATGCCATTTTAAGTAATATCCTCCTCCGACTCCGTGCTCATAATGAGCCGACATTTTCACACCTGCAAACTTATATTTTTCTTCTCCACAATCTAACTATGCGGATGCCAATGGTGGTATAATTCACGCTTGCAAAAAGATGAGACATTTAAGCGGCACGCCTTGTCGGTCGAATCAATATGACATTACCATCATTGCTACCACACTCTACACTTGAATTGAGCAAGCTCAAATGCGGCGAAGAGACACGCAAAAGATTTACAGAGCTTAGACGCAATGCTTTCCATCAGTGGTAAAGTGAAAGGAGTAATTTGAAGGCTCACATGAAAGAGAGCACGTGGTGCATCATGAGAATTGAGGAATATCTAGAGCTTCAGATAACAAGTAGTTGTTGTTGAATAGCGTGCGCTTCATGACACTGATTGTCACCGCCGTTTCGCTGTTTCTCATCATCCACTGTTTGATAGAAATCTCAAAAACAAGTCGTTCACGCGCTGAAATGACGTGAAAGTCCACAGACAGTTCTTCAACTTACAAACTCGGGTATAGAATTGATAACGCAATCATATGATGGGTTTAAATGGTAGGGGAAGGTTGATTATGCTTTTCTTTTCTAGCACGGGACTTTTCATGACTAGTCTCGTTTTCGATGTGATGTTGCTAAGGACACACAACACCTGTCGTTCATTTGACAAGTTATAGATGAATTCATCTTCCCAAGGCTATTTAAAAATCATGTAGTGTACAATTATGGATAACATAGTTTTTAATCATGGAGTAAGCGTAGTAAAGACACTCGATGATCAAAAGTTATATAAAAAGCCTTAGAATTTATATTTATAGATTTGAGTCTATTGTAATGTATTTGTAATAAAATATTGAGAAGGAAACTTAATTTTCTTTTTTTGGTTAACAAGTCAAGTATCTTCATATGCGTATGAAAAGACTAAATAGAATTGTAATGTTATAGATATGAACACTTGTATAATTTTATTGTTATGTCATGTCCTCACTTTAGTTTAAAACACAAAATCCTATGTCACCCTTCATGCTCCTTTTTATTTCCTTGTCAACCACTTGCATGGATGTTTGGTCATGTTGTTTGCTTGAAACAAAATGTATGCACATTGTGGAAATGTTTGTACAATGTGCACTCATCTTGTGAATCTATGAACTTGCTAATTATGGTTGAAGCTATAAATATTGTAACTCTTGTAGTGTAACACCTCATTCCACTGTCCACCAATGCCAAGATCTAAAATTTTCATATTATATTGACATTTGGAAGTTTCACTTTTGTTCTTCATGAGTTTGGCACACTTCTTGGTCATTCTTTTAGCATTTTGTCTCTCTATTTCATACATACAACTTACATATTGCATGCTTGACCATTTCATTGCAAGTTGGGACATCTCATTTGTGATCTCTCTACCATCCTTGCTTTAGTATGTCAAGCTTTGCCATTATATTGGTGAAGGGGAGTCTCACACTTGACATCTCTTTATTCTTTGGTATTATATCTTACTCATTGATCAATATTTTATTTTATTTTATCATTTATCTATTATCTTCACAATTATCTATCACAATTTATAAATTGTCCAGTGAACTTTGGTGGAGGTAAAAACACAAACCCAAGGATCTAGCTAAGTAAAGTATCCAAATAACCATCCAACATTTTCTTTGATATTTACATATGCAAGATCTTTGGGAGGAGAAACAATGTTGTTCACAAATCTCATCAACTCTCCATGTTCATATTTTTTTTCTTCTTCTATCTTCATTCTTTGTATCTCTAGTTTATCTTTGGTTTAGCTATACTTTATATTTGGTTAAATAGTTTATTTTATATTAGACTAGATTCCAATTAGTTTTTATAGTTTCTTTGATTTATGTGTAATCCTCCATACTTTGTATTTATATAATGCACATTTTCCATGTTATCTCATATTTACATCATCATCTTGATTAACACATACATCATAAGAAATGAAATACTAGAGTTCAATATTTTCTCTTAGAAGTGTGTTTATTTGATTCTCGCAATTAAATTATTAATTTTTCTTAACACTTAGCTTTCATTCCAAATTTTTTGCATCTAGTTTTTTAGTTAATTTAACATTTTGATCATTTAGTTATCGTGATTCCCTAACTCACTAGAGTGTTAGTTAAGTGTGGTGGCACATCATATGATTCACCCTTTAAGACTTTAACTAGTATCAAGAGCAATGATAATTTTGTTATATACATTTTGGTGTACTCAATGAGAAATTTAGGGACCTCTACATTGAGCCTCACCCTTTTCAAGTGGAAATCCCTATGGTAGAGATTATGTAAATACATCATATATTGCCACCTGCCCAAAGGTTTCCTATAAAAGGATCACTTGCACCCCTCTTAATGAGCCATACAATGGAAAACCATCTCCTTTAATTTTTTAGCATTGATAAATGGTGCTTTTAATTGTGATGTCATAGTTGATATTATGTTTTGATTTGACCATATAACTAAGGAGGATCTCTTTCTCAATAGTATATGTTGTGTAAGTTATGATGAGTATTTTTTCATCATCGAAATGAATAATAAGTTGTAACTTCCCATTTAGAACCCACCATTTTTACTATCTAGGTAAGACTTAAGGAGTTATTTCTAATGTTTTTTGATATTTTAGAATAAGACCTCATCAAGGTCAATTTTAGTATCCCTTTCCTACTATCCATGGGATTCATCCCTTTTGTTTTGCTCAAGTGTTTGAAGTTTCCTCTTTTAAGGCACTATTCATGCAATCTAAGAAACTAAGTATCATCCTTTTGTGCACTATGGGGAATTTTCCCTTGATCATTTATGGCCTACTTTGATAGGTTACTTGCATCCCTAACAGGATGCTTCTTGATAAGTAGGATATATTTTATATAGGAAGTTAAGTTATAATAATTCTATTAGGATTTGACTAGGTAGTATTTAGTCAAGTTATAATAACTCATGCAAGATTCATCTAGGTAGTTTTTTAGTATTGACCCATGTTTCATGAGTAATATTTCAGAAGAGCCCATCTATTATGAGAATCAATGGAACTCATATTTCTTAATGCTTCACCTCTATTCAAGCTCCATATAACCAAGAATCCATCTCTCATGAGAATGAATGGAACACTTAGAACTCTCAATGGAACTCATGATTCTCAATACTTCACCTTTGTTCAATAGTGAAGTTTTTTATTCCAATTCGTATGTGGGTTAGTTTGAATAAAAAAGACTCTATTGAATCCTAATAGAGCCGCCCTAGGATGATTATTTTCAGTGCTACCAAAAATATATGGTTGGGGATTTCAATCTTAAATATATAACACCTATCCCATATCTCTCCATATAAACCTCTCATGATTCTCAACATGTTTTTCCTTTTCTCCCTTCTCTATGTAGCTATAGGAATGATTACTGACTTGAGGGGAAGGTGGTTTTTTAATCTATATTCACCAACCTAATAAAATTCATAGGCCCAAAACAATTTATCACAATGATTAACCTTTAAATCTTCTTAAACATATTATCGACATTATCAATAAAGTAAATTTTAGAGTAATAAAGTATTTTCTTATTAATTAAATCATATTGATTTAATTATTACATCACTTAAATTATTTCTAGTTTACTTAAGATAAACTTTGGGCATATAATAATTATTTCTTTTATTAATTATTATCATGCAACCTAGGTTAGTTACCTTTTAGGGTTTTGATTTGCTTTTATATGGATTGATCTCTCTTTGTAATGTTAATTCATTCAAAACAATTTGCAATTCTTTTTTTGTATATCATTTGAATTTTTATGTATTGTAGATCTGGGAATTCTAGCCTCAATAGCTTTTTCTTCTATCTTTCTGTGATAGGTGTTTTTGTGTAGGTGATTCTTGGGAGCCTTGGGGATGATCTTTCATCAACTTAAGCATGATATTAGAGCTTTAGACTTTCATGCCTATGTTCTCTTTATGAAAGTCAAATCCAGGGGTTCTATTTTGCACTGTGGGAGATATATCTTGAGTATATGATCTCTGATTTGGGAATTCTTTATATCATTGGAAAGGTCTTTCAAATCTCTCTCCAGTGATGTTGATTATTTTTTCAGGTTACACTCCAAGAACATTTGATTTAGGTTTTTGTATTTTTTATTCTAGTGTATATCTTGGTTATTTCAAGTTTGAGGATCAATTTCATTTCTTTAGATGATTTGTCATGGGTTATACTATCTATTGTATCAGCCTTATGTCTATTGTGGTCTTTTTAGACATCAGTTGTATGCATTATTACAAATGCATTGAGACAAAGTTCCATATTGCATGTGTATTTTTGTTTAATTTATTTTGCCCTATTTTTCCTTATGATTTGAGCACTATCTGTTAGAAGGTAAAGTTTAGCAATATATCTAAGAAGAGTGGGGAGTGGGGAGGTGCTTGAATCAATTATCCAACTTTTAAAACACTTATAAACCTTATTAATCCTTAACCATGTGAAAAGTGGATATACCAAAATAGTGGATGTAGAATATCTCCACAAATATAGTGGATATACCAAAACCACATCATAGAGCTATGTATGTAAATATGCATCAATGAAGAAGATGATAAATGCCTCAATGTGGATCTACTCCCTTGATTGCCAAACAAATCCTAGATCTTGATGAGGAAATGGTCACAAAGGATCCTTGATTCTCAAATTCTTGATGAAATCTTAATATGCTTTAAAGAATATGTTAATTCAAAGTCTTTTCATGTGTAATAACTCCTTCTAATGGTAAATGAGGTACTTAGGCTTATTTTTATAACAATTTTTGGGCATGAAAATAAAGAAATCCAACACGATTACCGAATTATTAAATTTAAAACCTCAAGACAAAATTGGCCTGAATATTTGAAATCCCTAAGGAAAAGGTCAACTTGGGTTGACCTATTTCAGAGTAGGTTAGCCTAGGTCAATCTATTCTAGGGTTGGCCCATAAGGAACAACTTGTCCTGGACCAAGATTCGCCCCAAAATTCCCTAAAGACTTCTAAAAATGAAAATTACAACAATATAAATACAAACCTTAAAAAATATGATAGAAAAATAATGGAGGCCCCAAAAATCTAACACAAAATTGATAGGGTTGAATTAGGACTCAAAATGACAAGGAATGTATAATTTTAGAGTCATGAGAGCTATTTAGGGTATCTTTTGAACAAAGTAAATGGTTTTGCATTCTAATTTAGGGATAAGAAGTTACTTCTTCTCCAAGTAGATCTAATTTTTATATAGATTTTTGATAATTTTTCTAGCTTATTTTTCATTAAATTTTGTTTAGAGCTTTCATCCTTTTATTTCTAGAGCATGATGGTGACCTTTGGGATCTATTAGACTTTGCATAGATTTATAATTTACATTATAACCAGTTTGATTTTCTTGGGCTAGTTTTATTTTTTATTATTTAATCAAGAGTTGTTGACAATTAGATTACATGTACAGATTTGGTGCACACCTTTTGAAGTTTAAGTTAAGGTAGAAAAAGGAGCTCAAGTCCATGCCCATGTCAAGCTATGAAGAGGTCATGAAAACTATCCAACAATATCATACAAAACACCCAGGAATACTCCTAGAAGACTAAACTCAAAATGTCAAAATTCATAAAATTTAGTTTTTGTGGACATCAAATATTTGTAGTCTAGAATCACATCCTTTTGGACCTCTAAAATTTCAAACGTTTGATAGCTTTGAAAATATTTGGCACTTTAGGTAATTTTGCATCTCTGATTTTTGGACATGACCTAGAGTTCCAACAATTTTGGTCAGCAACGTGCTTTCAATTTAGTTTTACAACCAATTGAATTTAGAATGCTTCTATATGAGTTATGGGGATGAGATAAGGTCAACTAGTGTTAATTACATTCTCTTCATGAAGAGATAATTTTATTCATGAGTATGGAGTGTTCTTTTAAGAAGAAAAGATTGAAGTGCCTCTTGAAGACTAGTTATGGTTGGAGTTCTACTTCTTCTCTTCTTCTTTTACAATTTTCTATCCATTTGAAGGCCTCATGTAGATAAATTATATGTATAAAAATAAGTGCAGACTAGTTACCAACATGTTAGGACTTATATTTGCATATAGTTAGATAAAATGCATTATTTTACACATTTTCTACATAAGAGAAACCCCTCTACAAAACACAATTTCAAGGTTGCTACTCTATAACAAAAGATATGCACAATTTAATGCAAGCCAAATGTTTAATGTAATAAAGATATAAAATTGGTTCTCCTATTCTATGTGTAGTATAACCTTCTTGAATATTTCATCTTCATGAATTTTTGTTTATGAATGATGATAGAACTAGCTTTTTAATATATATGATGCTTGTCAACTTTAGTATTTTGGATTTTGTCATGATTACAACAAATACATCTATAGTGACAAATTGGATAGGAAATTTCTACTAATATATTCATATTAATTTGTCTTATGTTTGTATATGTGAAAATTGGTTTCATTATTCAAATAACTATAGAAAATTATTCAACCATTGAGAAAGTGACATAAGATTGGTAGAGAAAGGGTACCAATCAGAGATCAAATCCAATCACCCAACAAATTTCCAAGTGGACACACAAAAGAAAATAAATAATTGCATAAAAGAGATAGTATAATCCATATATTTAGTGATGATTAAATATTCCATTAACAAGTAACCAACATGCATGGTTGTAAGGCCTTTTGGGTTGCCACCATAATAGTGAATTTAAAACATCAAAGCTTGAAGCTCACAATTTTTAGACTTTCTTCTATCTATCTTGCTTCTCCTATCTACCTTCTTATCATGCTTCTTACTATGTCAAATCTAAGTTCTTATATAGCTAGCTAAAACACAAGTTGGCTAGTCAAGCATTTAATTACAATATAGGTCCAACCTTGGTGGAGTAAACTATAACTCAAGAAATACAGATCAATTATTCACACACTCTTTAAGATAGGTCTAAACATAAGAAAAGAGTTGACTCCCAACCAAACAAGATGACATGTCATCATAGGTAACTGCACCAAAAGAAATAACACACCACACTGAATGAAATCACAAGAAATAGAGATTGAAGAAAATGACATAGAATTCAAAGCACAAATCACAAAAGCTTATGCACTCTTAAGATAGTGATAAAAAATAGGTCCTCAACATGTTGGACCAATTGCATGCACAATTAAAAACCACAAGCAACAAAAGCTACTTCATGAATAATAGAATAATACAGAAAACAACAAATTTTTTTGGTGGATGCAAGATTTCTCATTGACCCAAGATATTGTTGTATCAAACATTTGGGGTAAGTAAAGAATTGATGTCCACATCAAGAAACCATGATATTATAACTTGAATCGTAAAGATCCAACTCATCTATTGTTATCCATGAACTATCTTGAACTAGTTTATCATTTCCCTAAACTAGGTACTCCATGCAGTCATTTCCTTTGGTACTCTTAACTACTCTACTATCCAAAAACTTCTCAATAATGTTTAGCTTCCTCTTGGGATAATCTAGGTTATCTATTTATTCTTCATCTGATTCAAAGTACTTATAGATGTTTGCAATATTGAATATTGGTGAAATATCCATATCTTTTGGTAATTTAAATTCAAAATCATTTCAACTACCAAACATCCTTAGGATTTCACATGAACCAAAATTCTTCATCTGTAGCTTATTATGGGTACCAAATGGAAATATTTTATTCTTCAAATGAGCCATAACCTCATCTCCAACCTTGAAATATTTATTCTTTCTTCTTTTATCTTTGATTTATTTGTACTCAAAGCTTCTATCTTCTAGATTATTCTTTACTTCTTCATGTAGAGTCTTCATAAAATATTAAAATTCTTTTGCTTCAGCCCTTCCCTTCATTTCCATATTCAAATCCCTTAACTCATTAGTCATGTTATGATTTGATCCATTGACAATATGGAAAGGTATTATTTAGTACTTCCATTTACATAATTATTGTTTTCAAACTCTTCTTTTGCTAAAATTAAATCCAAATTAGCAATCTTAACTCCAACTAAACACCTGAACAAGCTATCCAAAGTTTAGTTCCAAACTTTAGTTTGTCCATATGCATCTAGATGAAATCTAGAACTAAACTTCAGCTCTGTATCCAATTTCCTCCAAAGTTTTCTCTAGAAGTAATTAGTGAGCTTAGTATCTCTATAGAAAAAAATAATTTTAGGCAAACTATGTGATCTCACCACCTCTTTAAAGAATACTTTAGCCATATACACTGCATCAGATTTCTTTTTCCAAGGTATAAAATGAGCCATTAAAAAAAAAATGTCAACTGCTACCATAATAGAATCATTACCTCTTTGAGTTTTAGGAATACTAATGAAAAATCCATATTGATATCTTCCCAAGGCTTATTTGATATAGGTAATGGTGAATACAATCCTAATTTTTGACTAGTTTCTTTTGTTGTTTGATAATTTCTACAACTTCTAACCAATTTTTGTACATCCCTATAAATTTGAGGGCAATAATACCTATCATAAATCAACTTTATATTTTTGTCAACCTCAAAGTGTTCAACAAGTCCTCTAGTATGTTTCTCCAATAAGTTTGTGATTGTATGTCTTGATGAAAAGCTTACCCAATAATTTCTTCAAAACCTCATTCATTAACCTCGTGAAAGTACTAGGTGCATTAGTTAAACCAAAAGACAACCAACCATAGATTGGATCCAATCACCCAAAAACTTGCCAATGGTATACACAAAATTACAAAAAAATAGACAATATAATTCATAGATTTAATAATGATAAATATGCCATGAACAAGTAACCATCATGCCTAGTTGTAAGGCCTTCCCTGTTGTAGCCATAATAATGAATTTACAACATTAGAGCTTGAAACTCACAATATTTAGGCTTTCTTTTATCTATATTTTTTCTCCTATCAACCTTCTTATCATGCTTCTTCCTACATCAAATCTAAGTTTTTATATAGCTAGCTAGACCACAAATCAGCCAGTCAAGCATCTATTTATGATATAGGTCCAACCTTGGGGGTGCAAACCATAACTCAAGAAATGGGCATTAATTGTTCATGTTCCCTTGAAAATATGTCCAAAAATGAGAAAGGATTCATATCCCAACCATGTAATATGCCATGTAATCATAGGTATCCATGCCAAACAAAATTACATGATAGATTGGATGAAATCATAGGAAACACAAACTAGAGAAAATGACACAAATCTTAAAGCACAAATCATAGGAGCTCATGTGCTCTTAGGATAGGGATCTAAAATAGGTCCTCAACATGGTATCAAATATTGTGCACAACTAGAAATCACAAGTACCAACAAATATTCTTTGTATAATACACTAATATAGATAACAACAAATATTTTTGGTTGATGCAAGATTTCTCATTGACCCAAGATGCTCTTGCATCAAAAAGATTCCTCCAAAAATTCCATCTGGAAAGTTACAATTGTATTTCTACCGA
This sequence comes from Cupressus sempervirens, assembly GCA_028749045.1. Lineage (NCBI taxonomy): Eukaryota > Viridiplantae > Streptophyta > Pinopsida > Cupressales > Cupressaceae > Cupressus > Cupressus sempervirens. The sequence continues at coordinate 1,099,052,940 of CM053785.1, forward strand.
CTTCTTGGATTTTCCAACCATTCCGTTGAAGATTCAATTCACAAAAGCATTGCGATTGTGCCTTATGTCTGTATAGTTTTTTATAATGTCAAATTTTTTTTCTTATATCTCTAGTTAGCCTAACCCCTTTTAAAATTTATCTATGAATCTAGTTAATTAGGAAATTCATATTACTTGTGTATTAGGAATTGCATGCATGGAAAAATATAAAATACAAACATATATGAATTTTCTTGTAGTTTATTTATAGGTTTTCAGAACCACAAAATAATGAACCAACAAAGGCCTCTTTGCGAACACTCACATTTATCTCCTATGAGCTACCCATGTGGTTGGCAAATAGCCAAAATGAACCTTGAGTTGATTTTATCATCTTTTCAAGAGAAAACTTTTTTAAATTTTTTATTTTTTTGTTGTTGCATAAAAATGATACTGACTAAATTTTTATATAGTGTATTGATATTTGTACATATTTTGATTTTAATTTTGTAATAAATATTTATAGACTATTCATTTTCAATTCCAAGGGGGTTCTAGCGACCCTTAGAATCTCATAAATATTGTATAAAATGATTTTCAAATGGAATTGAATCACATTTGGATTGCATATTTTCTTCTCAACTTTTTTGATCTTATAATAGGTTGGTCAATGCCAAGGGTTATACACCAAATATTGTACTCTAAAACCATAACTCATATCAATGACCCTTTATTTGTATAGGATATTCCATGATGGTTAAAAATTTATTGATGTGAACATAGAGACATCCTTTCCCAAATCTTCATAATAATATAAAATAAATAAAGTGTATAAAATAATTTCCATGTGTCATCCTTTCTTCTTTAATCACATGTGAATATCCTTGAGTAGCATAGGAATATTACATAACATAGACCAAGAAAAATATAAAAATTATAGACCAATCATGTCAATAGCCATTGAGATCCTCTATCAAAATATGAGTGTTTTAGATAAGATGACATTTAATAGGTTTATATTTGGATAAACTTCTAATTGTTTGATATGATTTTTTTATGAGCTTCATGTCTAAGTATTAGTGTATATATGTAGGAATAATGGTGATCAAGATAGATAAATTTAATTAAGAAATTGATTAGTTTATTATATTGGAAAACATAGTAATTCTTTTTAGATTGAGATTTTTGAATGGTATTATTTTTAGCACCAAGGGTCATTTCTTAATAATGATATAATTTTTATGAATTATTGTAATGACAATGATGATAATGCAATCATGGATATATTAAAGTTGGAAAATAATTATTGTTGAAGTTGATGAAATATCAAACCCATAGCTCCAAAGAATCACTTGCATGCAAACACTTGCCACAGAAAGAGAGAAGCAAAAGCAATGGAGGTTGGAATTCCCAGATCCATCGATGAGACATTATTGATTAGCGAAAAGATAAATTTCTATTAATCAAAAGTGAATGAATTTCTTGTTTAATTACAGTGAGAGATCAACCTTTATAAAAGGAGATCAAAATCTTAAAAGGTAAAACTTATGTTATATAATAATAATTAATAAAAGAATTAATTATTGTATGTATAAAGTTTATCTTAAGAAAAATAGAGTTAATTAGAAAATATCTAATTATTCTAACAATTATTATAATTTAAAGGTGTATAATGTAGATTGGCTCTTCAAGTAGTTCCTCTTTCATGGAAAAGATGATACCTGAGTATTTTTTAGAGATACCATCATAATTCTTCAAACTTTTTAATTTCAATTGCTATCTAAATCGAAAGCATTTCCACACATGTTCTTGATATATTTTATTCTAGGGGGATCTACAAATTGTAAACATTGGATCATATTATTTCCATAGAGATTATTCATTAAAGGTGCTACATAGTCTATCTCATCTCTCTTATTCAAATGATATTGATTGCATAATTCTTATGAATTTAGTTCTTGAAGATTATTGATTAGACATCCACACATCAATCATTTTATCATTTGTACATGATTGCTCATTTAAATTTTCTCTTAAATTTAAAAAGTATTCTTTCATAAGTGGTTTCTCTTGTTATGCTTGTTACATATTATTTTTACATGGGTACTTTAATTGGCCTTGTAATTAGTACTTTTCTTGCATTCCTTATGTTTTAAATAATAATTCATTCTCCCTAGGTCAAATGAAAGGGGAGCAATTGTTAGTATAAATGATTTTATGTAGATGGTTAAGGTCTAGCACCTAGTAAATTCTTGGAGGTGACATATTCACATATTTAGTTGACCTAGTCCTATGATTTATTTTTAGAGGTCTTAGATGTCTAGCAAATATTTTATTTTCATCTTATTTTTAAGATCTTATATTTACTTCTTGACAAAGTTTATTTAATGTTTGTGTAATATTAGTTTATCAAAATATGTCACAATTTGACTACATAAGCAAGGTCATTGTATGTAGCGCAACATATCCATCTTGATCATAATTTGATTATAACTCAATATTCAAGAACATAAACATTTGTTAGACCTTAAACTTGAATAAAGTTTATCTTGATATGAATTAAAAGTATTAAAACACAGTCATGTGATTGTACTCTATGAATATAATGTTTAAAAAAAATGATGATATAGATGACTAGGAAAAATATTCAAGAGATATGTCAATTTTGTCAAAATGTCTTTTTATTTCATCTTCCAAAAGATTACTCAATAATTAACATAATTAGATAATGTAAAATATATAATAACATCTTATTACACTTAGAATTATATATTCTTTTACTAAAATTGCAAGTGCTATTATTTTTCTTTACACAATAAAAAAAATTTAATAATAATTTATTTTTTCTTTACTTTTCTTTTCTGTGTATCTAGCTTTCAATTATTCTTTATAGATCTTTATAGATCGTAAACGTGATCTAAAACATCGATATAAAAATACACACAATCTAATTTAAAAGCTATTATACATAAACCAGAAAACAACTATTTTCTATTGAATCCTTGTTCTATTTTTCAATTAATTGAATTTCTAATTTTGAATTTTAGTTGATCAATACATAGAATCAAATGCATACTACGTTAAAAATTAAACTTCAAAAAAAAAAGTCAATTTTAACTATTCAACACTTTTTAACTTAAGTTTGACTTTGTACTGTCCATCAAACATATGTATAAAAATTGTCAAAGGAAAACGACTTACATTGAGAAAACAACTGAGAAAGAGAATTTCTTTTACTCTCGTCTGAAATACTCTGTTTCAGAGATTCAGTGATATCTCTGCCCATTACTAAATTTATGATTGAACCGCTCTGTAACAGTAGGATAAAAGAAACATTCCAGATGAGCATGGCGGCCCACCACTGAGAAAATCACGTTGCTTTGCAGAGGTAGAATCTCTGGAGTTACTTACGAGAATTACATAATTCCAAGCACAGAGAACATTTCTTTTGAAGCCCAAACAAAATAAAAAAAGCAAAGATCACAGTGGGATTCACTTCACCCACTGGCCATTGAATGAGACGTGGGAAGTTAGAATATGCGTGGCTTCCACAGTGAAGATTTTCAGTAGACGAAGAAAGAGGCTTAGTCACAACGCACAAAGATGTCCCGCACTTTGACCATTTCCACCCACAAAAATAAAAGCATTCAAACCACGAAAATGAGAATTCAAAAAGCGGATCCATTTCGTATTCTTTACTACAAAGATGTCTGTGTCATGGGAAGGGGCACTTTAAACATCATTCCTGTGAATTCATATTCACCTAAATTCGAAGAACCTCGTTTTAACACCCATCATAACTTACAAATATGGAAACTACGAATACCATGAAGTTTATAACCAAATGACACATATGGAAATTACGAATATAATGAAGTTTACCAAGGATCAGATTTGTAATGTTCCAGGCGCATGAAATGTGAAGTTCTAAGTTGACAAATTCGATGCGTAATCAGATTTCTCAACATGCGATGCGATAATTAAATTAAACAATACACATATGCCTGTATTAGTAGAATAAGCACGTCATTATGTCTTGTGGAATGGTCTTTGTTCTTGTATTATAATCAGAATAACCATCTAATTATGGTTTGTGGAATGGTCTTATTCTAATGTTATTTTAATGTTAGATTTCTGATTCTGATTCACAGCCACAGATGAACCGATCTCAGTATAAACCTCATTTCTCAATCGAATAAATGAAAAGAAACCTTAATGTTGACCTCTAACTAGTAAATAAATCTGATGGAATATATTATAAAGTTTCACAATTTCCGGACGTGAAATGTCGAGATCCAATCCAGACTGTTTGGAGTCGATTCCATCGTGTACAATATTTCTGAAAGAAAATTCAATATCAAACATTTCTTTTTAAAAATTAAGGTGGGCAGATAGATTAGTAGAATCATTCAATTAACGATTCCATGTTATTTTGTTGTTTCTAAAGAAGTAGCTTGTTCACGTGTCCTTGTCTGTTGGTCGGAAATGGTTTAGCATATAAAATGGAATTTTTTATTTGTTTCTCACATAAAAATGATTTACTGAATTTGTAGAAAAGAAAATTCAATCCACCTTTTACTGCACGGAGTTAGATGTTCAGCATGAATGTTCATATTGCACGCAGTCTATATGGGTGCAGGCTATGTTGACATAATGTATCAAAAGTCAAAATAAAAGAATGTATCAAAAGTTTTAAAAAAACTTATGAAGAACGAAGAACGAATGCTGAAAATTTCAACAAAATCTGTTGTGCTTTTAATTTTTTAAATTTTGATTAAAGGTGTATTTTGTCTAAACCATGTTAGTCTATAAGTGTATAAGTGATTAGTGCCTTTGGATTGAAATGGGCTCCATTTGAATAAACTAACAATTACATCTTGGTGCGAAATGGTATGTTACCTAATTTTTCATAGGTTTGAAATTGTATGTGCATGGTATAGTAATTGGTGTAAAGAATGATAAATGTGAATTGGGTCAATTAATGTTTGTTATGGCTATATAAATGAAATAGAAAATGAGTAAAAAGCTTTTGAAAAATCAATTTTAATTGTATAATTGATTTAACTTATTGATAGATAGTTTTGGTATTCTACTAATTTTAAAGTACCAATGTACAATTGAGGATGTTGGGAATTTCATTGCTATATATCATGTTGAATGTTGCATAAATGGTGTTGTAGTTGAAAACTAAAATTGTTGTATTCTATCAAAGTATAATTTCCTAGACTTTTGGTAGCATATTTTTCACATATGGAGAATGATTAATTACCTACAAATTTAATGAGATTTCTAACTATATAAAGCTCAACAATGATGGTGCTTCACAATTATTTTTACTCAATATTTTCAATCAAACAACTTAAATGAAGAAAATATATCAACTTAGATTTTATCCATATTAGACTTAAAATATCAAAGATAGTGTTATTTAATTGATGGCAACAGCTGCACCTTCGAACACTCACATTCTCTCTTAACTTCTTAATATTACATTGATGATTTTCAGAGTATTTCTTTATGACAAGACTCACAATCTTTTTACTAACCCAAAATTTGTACTAACTCTTGCAAAAATGTTTCCACCTCTATCTATATCTCTAATCATGCTTTTCCACACTCTATCATATTGACTTCTCATGTCCACTTCTTTTGTCAATTGATATATGGTGTCCTCCTATAATTAAACTTTACATACTCTATTAGCATGAATGTTGATGGTATTCCTTTGGAGGAGTATCCTAAGCATTGTTAGAGCATGTGAAGATTGGTAGCATGATTAACATGTTGCACTCATGACTATGTTTGTCATTCATGATAACATAGTATGGTTTCTATGAAGACTGACAAAGTAGTAGATAGAGATTAAGGTCGTACAGATAGATGAATGACATTCAAGTCAAACATGGTTAAGGACATGTTCTACACTTTGTCTTGATCACGAGGTTAAATGCTAATGAAGTCAAAGATATGCAAAAGATATGTGTGATTTATAAAGAGCAGTATACAGACACAATATCTAAGAAGCAATTTGTGATGAATTAATTGTATCTCCTATCAGAGATAGAAATCATCATTTGTGAACTTAGATAGTGACAGAGAATAGTCTGATGATGAGGTCATGAAGTGTGCAAGGTTCAAAGTCACACTTGTGAGAAGTTGCAAACACTGTGAGCTAACAATGTTGTGTAATTGTGAAATAATTAATTATCTTAATAAGGTCTTATTATAATTAATTGGGAAAGCCTCAAGGCTGACTCAAGGAATTTTTTTAAGGACCTGGTATGAAGGAAATTATTTTCCTTGATTAAGAAGTGCAAACAAGAGTAGAGTGTTTGGTAAATGAGAGTAAGTGATCCAAGGGATTATTGGATGCAAAGTTGGTGATCTAGTATCTAAATCAGAAGAAAAAAGAGCAGTCTGGTTGAGAGGATAGAGGAAGAGGAAGTAAATGTATAGTTCATTTCTATTATTCTGCAATAAATGATACACAGATCCTTTGGATAGTGGGTTTATTGGTCTTTCCCTTGAAGTTGTTTGGACAGTAGGTCCATCTACATTCTACAATTCCTAACATAGTTCGTACAACTCCTAATAGGGTTGAAATTTCCTAATAGGGATTCAAAGTCTCCTAATAGGGACTAATGTGTATTGAATTTTTTTATTGACTCCTAATAGGGTCCATCCTTAACAAGGAATATTTATATTAGTACATCATTTTGTGGGTAGCATCCCCACTTGGGTTTTCCCTCTGATCAAGGATTTCCCTAGTTAACATATCTGGTGTTATTGTTTATCTGTATCTTGTTATGGTTGTTATTTATATTACTCATATGGTTAAGGATTATTAAGGTTCATAATTGTTGTAATAGTTGGATAATTAATTCATGCCCCCCACCCCCTCAGTTATATTGGTTGACCTTACATTCTTACATACTCTGACCTCTATGATAGTAATAATCCCCCCCTTGAAAATAATGCAAAAGATGTCAAATCATTTAGATATATTTTATTGTACTTGACTATTCCTTGCTAGTTTATTCTATATTAGTACATCCTGACATCATACTAAGGCTTCTCCTATAATGGGAAATCTATAAACATCAATTCATATATATGTGTTAGTTTGTGGTGATTAACCAAGGAAGTACTATACATTGATCATAATTCCTCAGTGGGGTTTGGAAATTTCTTTTGGGTTTATATTTTCAGGAGTTGACATGTTGTAATTATTCTAACCCTTATTTTGTAAGTAGTAAAAATCTTGTCTAAAATGGCTTAGGGTTAGGGATTTCATAGAGTATGATGACTATTGTAGCTTCATGTGGCAATGTCGCGTTGTAAGGGTTCATGGATTGTAATTAGGTTGTAATCATTGGATAATAAGAATATTGAACTCATTATTTGTTGGGAAAAGCCTAGGGATTGGTGAACCATGTTAAATATTTGTGTCTTGAGTTCTCTTCTATGTGTGATTTATTATTTTCTAATATAGGATATATTTGCATATAATTGTTATTTATGTCTTGTTGATCCTAAGAAGTAGTATCAAAGCCTATTTGTTACAATTTTCCTCTATAGGAAAGTCTCACAATTGGGTAGGAGCAATGAAAGATTATGGTAAGATAAAGGTTGAGAAGTTTAATGGGAAAAAGTTTTAGTTACGGTAAATGAAGATGTAGGGGCATCTTTATCAGATGGATTTATTTGCAACCATTGCAAGAAAAATCCAAGAAATCAACCATTCTGACTAATAATGACTGGAATATTTTGGATCTAAAGGCACTTGGAAGTATTATATTATGTTTGGTGAAATCGGTATCATTTAATATTATAAAAGTGAAGATGACTGAAGATTTGATGCAAACCCTATTGAAATTGTATGCAAAGCATTTCACTTCAAACAAGGTATTTCTCATGAATCATTTATTTAATATCAAGATGGAAGAAGATGGATCTATTGTAGGTCATTTAAATAATTTAAATATAGTTACAAGTCAATTATCTTCTATAAATGTTAATTTTGATGAAGATTTTAGGGCTTTCTTAATTTTGTGTTCTTTGCCTAAAAGCTACAATGACTTGGTCATGGTTGTGACTAATTCTAGTTCTATTTCTAATACCATAAAATTGATGATGTTATTGGTGCTATTTTGAGTGAGGAAATCATAGGAAAAATCTCAGGTGGATCTAAATCAAGAATTTTTTTAAATAGGGGAATCAAGAGGAATTCAAAAGGGAAGATGTCTCAATCAAGAGGACCAAAAGATTCCTTGTCCCATTGGAAACCAAGGCATAAGAAGAAATATTGTTGGAGTTGAAAGAATAATGAAGATACACGAGAAGGAAATAAAAATTAAAACATGGTAAGTAATAAATTTGAAGAGTATGGTTTTCTTCTTTCTTTAGAAAGTGTCGATGATTCATGGGTTATAGATTCAGGGGCTTCATTTCATGTTACTACCCATAGAGATTTTTTTTTACTATGTACAAGGGGATTTTGGGCTTGTTTATTTGGGGATAGAACCCTGTCATTTTGTTGGAAATGGAAAAATTAAGATTAAGTTACAAAATAGAATGACTTGCTACTACAAGAGGTAAGACATAATCCAAGGTTGAGTACAAATATAATTTCAATAGGACAACTAGATGATGAGGATTGCAAAATTAATTTTAATGATAATTTTTTTAAGTTTTCAAAGGTTCCCTTGTAGTAGAAAAATATGTTAAAGCAGGCACCTTATATCTTTGAATAGGTCATACTCTTCTTTCTACTTTAATTTTTTTGGATAAAAATGAATGTTAGGAATAGTTGTTGTAGTTGAGCAAGGATAACAAAAAAAATGTTGTAGATTTTGATATAGCACTCTGATGCAAGAGACTTGGGCACATAAGTGAGAAATGTATGAAATTACTTCACTCAAAGAAAGTTTTACCAGGTCTAAAATCTGTTAATAAAAATTTGTGTGAAAATTATGCGTATGGAAAAAAAAAAAGATAGTTTTGTAAAGATTGAGAAAGAAATGAAAAATGAGAAATTAGATCTTGTGCATATAGATGTATGGGGACTAGCTTCTAGGTATCTTTCCTAGGTTTCTCTCATTATTTGTTAGATATCTTGTTGGAAACATACAATTGGAATAATTGTTGTTTTGTCATTAATGTCAAATCTATTAATAAGATATATAGCTACCTCATATAAATGTCATATCTATTTTATTGATGAAGATGATTTGAGAAATTTCTCATAATAATAGCACCTAGAGGAAAGGTTGAGTTACAAAAATGAAGCTACAATGGATATTTGGTTAGTTAGACATTGATAAGATAAGGTGATTGGTTATATTAGGAATCTAAGTCGAGTAATAGAGTAAAATATTGAGGAATTCCAAGTGATTCTAGTGTCAATCAAACCACAGTAAGTGCCAAGAAAGTCTAGTGTTGACCAAGCATCAATATTGACTAAGAAATATAGTTGATACTGAGCCATAAATTTTATAGGGATCGAGTGATTAAGTGATGACCGATTGTCAGAACTTAGTGATTATCGAGTAATAGTGCTTTGATTGAATTTGAGGAAATCGTGCCTTCCAACCAACTCAGTTGCTTTCTTGGGATATGTAAATCATGTTAAACATAATATTTTTGAGTTTGATCATTAAATTCAAGGAGAGGATTAGGTATAATACATATGATCTAATTTGATGGATGAGAAGATTCTAGAAAAGAAGGAAGATTAACATATACAATGAACTTGATGAACGAGATTGTAAACCCTAAGATCTACAATGATCTTGAAAAATGACAAAGCTAGAATTACCTATTTAAGGAGCTATAGAGCCAAATTAGAGGAGAGGTTCATAGAGAAAGCTGAATAAGAGATGCACAAGGGTAAACACAAGTGTGTAAGAGTAAGAGAAAAGAAAAAAGATGTTAATATGAATGTTGATGATACTAAATTGGGGAAGTATCCTAAGAATTGAAGAGTATTGAAATCTTGCATTCATGACTATGTTGGTCATTGATGTCAACATAATAGTGAGTCTATAAAGATTGGCAAAGTAATAGAGAGAGATTGTAGTTGTACAGACAATTATTAGATTGTCTAGTGATGCACGGTCATTAACATGTTGAGTACAGTGTCTTGATGACATGGTTCAATGCACAACACGTAAGTCAAAGACATACAGAAGTTGTACCTAATTTACAAAGAGTAGTACATAAATAGAGTATTCAGAAAGTAATTCTTGATGTTTTTCACTATCTTACATTTGAGATGTAATGAACATATGCATTGTCAACTAGTGATAGAGGACTTTCTATTGGTGATTTTAGCTAGTACACAAGCCCTAGTATCACATGTTTAAAGTTTTGTATAGATTGTGAGCTGATAGTCCTATTATAATTGTAATTAATTAATTATCAAGTATTATAATTAATTACGAAAGCCTCAAGGTTGACACAAGTAATAATTTTGAAGATATGGTATAAAGGAAATGTGTTTTTCTTATTTTTAATGTGGTATGTTCATCGTAATAATTTTTGAACTACGAAGTGCGAAAAGGAGAAGAGTGACCTTACTATATGTAAGTAAGCGATCCAAGGGATTATTGGATGCAAGTTTTGTGATCTAGTTACAAGATCTAAAGGAGTAGGAGTTGAAGTCTAGTTCAATTCTATTATTCTACAAGGAATAATGTATAGATCATTTGGACAATGGGTTCATTGGTCTTTCCTTGAAGTGGTTTGGGTGGTGGGTCTAGCTATCTTCCACAACTCTTAACAGGGTTGACAAAACTCCTAAAGGGATTGGAATCTTCTAACAGGGATTTAAAAAGTCTCCTAACAAGGATTGATATGTACTGAATGTTTTTATAGACTCCTAATAGGGTCCATCCTCTACGAAGGAATATTTATATTAGTACATCATCTTGTGGGTACCATCCCCACCTAGGTTTTTCCTTTGATCAGGGGTTTTCCTAGTTAACATATCTAGTGTTATTGGGTATGAGTATCTTGTTTTGGTTCCTTAATGTTTAATAAGATTGATAATTGTGATATTAGTTGGATAATTAATTCACCCTCCCTCCCCCTCATAGTTATTCTGGTGGACTATATGTTCTAGTAATTCATAGCAGAGCATCAGGTCCTTGAAGGATAAGCTTAACATCTTTGGGAGATTGATTAAAAATATTTTCAAAAAGGATAGTCCTAGATTTGATGGGGCCAACAAAGAAAGCTGGAAGGAAAAGATGAAGACTCATCTATTATGTATGGGTCTAGGTTATTGGATCTTAACTATGAGTGAGAAGATAATTGTGAAAGAAGAGAAACTTAAAGAATGTAGTGAAACAAAAATAGATTTTTTCATGTGCAACATGAGAGCTAGAGAAGCTCTACTATCAACTCTTCCAGAGAATGAATACAGTTAGGTAAAATCACTTCAAACATCTCTTGAAATTTGGAAAGCATTAGAATCTATTTTTAAAGGTGATACACATACAAGGAAAGTAAGATTTCAAAATTGGATATGCACATTTCAAGGTGCTAAAATGATAGAAGATGAATCTATAAGAAGCTATATTGGTAGGATACCAGATATCATTGCAAGAATCAAGTCACATGGTTTAGCCAAAAAAGAAGATTAGGTTGTGTAGAAGATTACTAGGGAAACATTGCTCGAAAGATTGGAAGCAACAAAAGTAGATCTGAAGTAATCAAGAGAACTAAAAAGAGTTGGGATACCTTTCTATGCCTTGAATGTTTGGCCAAGCCTATTTAGAAGTGCAAGTACACATGGAGATGTTTCTAGTAGAAACAAAACTAGATCTGATGAAGACAAGAACATTAAAGAAGGTATAACACTTCTTGTGAAAACAGAAAAATATGGTAAGAATATCTTTAAATGTTGGACATGTAATGAGTTTTTTCATTATACATCTAAATGTCCTAAAAGAGAGAAAAAAAAAATTAAGGAAATTTTTAAGACTAGAAGAGATAGAATTTTTTTTATATGCTAATGAAGATAAGGAATCTAATGGAAAAGGTCAAAGTGAAAGGAATGATGAGCTAGGATTTGTAGCTATTAAGGAGGATGATCGTAATAGAGAAATTAGAGAAGAAAAGTCTCTAGTTTCCCAAGTTGAAAATAAATATGATTGGATGAACATATTTAGTAGAGTGTCCTGATGTGAAGGTTCAATATGCAACACATAAGTCAAAGATGTACATAAGTTATACTTGATTTATAGAGAGTAGTATAGAGACAAAGTGCCTGAGAAACCATTTCTTATGTTATCATTATATCCTTCGATAGTGATGTAATTTGTTGATGCAAATTTAGCCAGTGATAGATTATAGTCTGATGGTGATGTCAACAAGTGCATAGGCCTTGAAGTCAGAGTGTGAATTTTTGCATATACTATGATTCGATAGTGTTATTGTAATTGTAATTAATTAATTATCTTATTATAATTAATTGGGAAAGCCTCAAGGCTGACTCAAGGAATTATTTTGAAGATATGGTATAAAGGAAAGATGTTCTCCTTGTTTGTAAAAGTGTATCAAGTATTGTATTGAGGAAGAAGTGTGAAAAGTAGTAGAGTGTTTACTAAATACGAGTAAGTGATTAAAGGTATTATTGGATTTGAGTTTTGGTATATGGTTACAAGATCAAAAGAAGTTAAAGTCTAGTTGATAGGATAGAGGAAGGAAGTGCAATTCATTTCTATTATTCTACAAGGAATAATACGAGATCATTTGGACATTGGGTTCATTGATCTTGCTTTTGAAGCTATTTGGGAAATGGGTCTAGCTGTCTTCCACAACTCCTAATAGGGTTGGCACAACTCCTAATAGAGTTGGAATCTCCTAATAGGGATTCAAAGTCTCCTAATACAGACTGATATGTATTGAATGTTGTTATTAACTCCTAATAGGGTCCATCCTCTAACAAGGAATATATATATTAGTACATCATCTTCTTGGTATCATCCCCACTAGGGTTTCCCCTCTGATCATAGGTTTCCCTAGTTAACATATCTGGTGTTATTGTGCATGAGTGGTTTCTAATTATAGGGTAAGTGAACCAAGTTGTGGTGCCAAAAATATGACACCTTTTTTTCTCATTCTAGTTTTGCAAAGCGCACACGTGCTATAGTGCGTACACACTATGGCTTGGGTGTGCCAAGCCATAGCGCATACGTGGATAGTGCGTATGCATTAAAGCACATGCACACTTTTCAAAAAAAATTACAAAGTGCGTATGCGCTATTTAAAAGTAAATTTAAAAGGCCTTAAATAGCGTGTGCGCGCTATAGCGTGCACGCACTATAGGGCGCACGTGCTATTTAAAGCTTTACATTCTACCAAGCCTAATGTTTGGCTTTGCCTTGGGGATCCAACCCAAAGCTTTGGAGTCTATAAACTGGTCTGAGATGTGTTTTTTTGCAAACATACAAAAAATGATTAATTTTTATTCTGTGCTCTCCTTCCAGTTTCCTCATGGTTGAGCATCAATAAAATCAGGTTACATGACATTATAGGTCTCTGTGTTAGCTACACAACCATATAATTTTTTTTTATTTGAACTATTTCAAGCCTTTCATCTATAATTTCTTTTTAATGTATGTCCATTTTTTGTCAAAAACCAACGTGTACTAATTGGGTTATAGATTTTAGCTCATTCATCAAATTTTGCAAAAACTTAGTTTTTTAGAAACTAGACTCCATTCTACACACTTTGAAAAAAAGAAGTTTTGATTTTAGATTAGTTTTCAATCATTTCTTGGGGGAGCACATAGATATTTCATGTTTTTGGGATGTGTCTGATTAAAAAATTCATTAAAAAAAAATACACATTATAAAATTACCCAAAAAATTTGGGATAAACTACATAGTGTTAGGTAACTTTTGACTAGAGCGATTAAAGATTTTTAAAAATAAAGTTAAAATTTTAGGGGTGCCACACTTTGCACTATGTTATGTTTTTCTGGAAAAAATAGTACCACTTTTTGTGGCCCCCTTTTTTGAGGACCTAAAACTAAACCATTTTGAAAATAAATTAGTAGTTTAGAAACTAGATTCAGAGGACTATGACTTTTTTTTTTTTGTCATATCTTAAAATTTTGAGCGTAACTAAGCATAACTATCTTCAAATTCTTGTTGAAGTCCAGAAATTGGTGATTTCAGGAAAAAGGTGTCCACTTATACCCCCCTTTTGGCACCACAACTTGGTGCACTTACCCTATATTTCTCATGTGGTTAAAGTTTAATAATGTTAATAATTTTGGTATTAGTTGGATAACCAATTCACACCCCACCCCCACCCCCACCCCTCCTCTTAGTTATATTTGTGGCCTATATATTCTAACAATTGGTATCAGAGCATCAGGTCCTTGAAGGAAAATCTTAATAGATTTGTGAAATTGATGGAAAATATTTTCAGGAAGGATAGTCCTAGATTTGATGGGACAACCTATGAAAATTGGAAGGAGAAGATGAAGACACATTTTCTTTATATGGGTATAGGTTATTGGCTCTTGACAAAGAGTGAAAACAAAATTGTCAAAGAAGATAAACTTGAAGAATGCAATGAAGCAAAGAGAGATCTGTTCATGTGCAACATGAGAGATAGAGAAGCTTTACTATCAGATCTTCCAGAGAATGAATATAGTTAGGTAAAATCACTAGAAACATCTCATAAGATTTGGAAAACATTAGAATCTATTTTTGAAGGTAAGATTGCATAATTTGATACGTTCATTTCAAGATGCTAAAATGATGGAAGATTAATTTGTAAGAAGCTATATTGGTAGGATATCAGATATTTTTGTAGTAATCAAGACATATGGTGGAAAGAAGGAATAAGATGAGGTTGTGTGGAAGATCTTGAAGACTTTGACACCACCTTTCAAGAAAGTAGCTCAGATGATTCAACTACTTATACCCTATACTGAAGATTTTACCAGGGAAATGTTGCTTGGAAGATTGGAAGTAGAAAAAGTAGGTCTGAGATAGTTAGGATAATTGACAAGAGTGGAGACATCTTTCAATGCCTTGAATGTTTGGCCAATTCTATTTAGAAGTGCAAGTACACATGGAGATTTTGCTAGTAGCAACAGAACTAGATTTGATGAAGACAAGGAGATTGAAGAAGGTATAAAATTTCTTGTGAGAAGAGAAAAAGATGGTAAGAATATCTTTAAATGTTGGGCTTGTAAAGAGTTTGGTCATTATGCATCTAAATATCCTTAAAGAGAGAAAAAAAGTATAAGGGAAAGTTAAATCCTAGGAATTGCTTGTATTCTAATGAAGAAGAGGAATTTGATGAAAAATGTTAGCCTAAAAATGATGATGAGATAAGATTTGTAGCTATCAAGGAAGATGATCTTGATAGAGAAATTAGAGAAGAAAAGGCTTTAGTATCCCAAGTTGAAAATAAATTTGATTGGATAATAGATAGTGGTTTTTCACATCACATTACTATTGATATGAATAAGTTTATTAAATTCAAGAACTATGATGGAGGTATTGTTAGAGTTTGTAATAATGTAAGATGTCATAATACAGGGATTGGATCCATTACTTTAGATGGAAAACTAACATTGATGATATTTATTTTGTTGATGGATTGAAACATAATTTTTTGAGTGTTGGATAGTTGGTAGACAAAGGATATCCATTGCAATTTACAGAAATGTCATGCACTGTCAAGGATAAGGATGGTAAGATGATTGGAACTGGAACTAGGTCCAAACATAATGTATCTCAATTGAGTCCTACTGAAATGACTTGTTTGGTTGCTAAAGTGGATAATAGTTGGTTATGGCATAGGCAATTTTGTCAAATAAACTTTGATAATATTTTTAAGGTTAGTAGCACATTTGCAGTTATAGATTTGCCTAAATTATCAAGTGTACTATTGTTTTTTGCAAAGAGTGTAGTCTAGCTAAGAAGAAGAAAGTGTCTTTTCCAAGCAAGAAGTCCACTACCATAGAGAAGCTAGAGATAGTTCACACATATCTGAATGGTTCCTCAAGAACAAGAGGATTCTATTGTAAAAGGTATTTCATGATTTTTGTTGATGATTTCACTAGAATGATGTGGTTAGAATTTTTTAAAGAGAAGTTTGAAGCTTTTGAGAAGTTTAAGATATTTAAGAATAGAGTTGAGAATGAATCTAGTGTTATGATAAAATGTTTGAGATCAAATAGAAGAGAAGAATTCACCTCTAGAGAGTTAACATATTTTGTGAAGATAATGGAATCAAGAGACAACTATCTTCACCTAAAACACTTGAATGGAATGGAATTGTTGAAAGAAGAAATATATTAGTAATAGAACCAAATGAATAGGGTAAAAATAGGACCTATCCTTAACCCAAATTCATGATAGGAATGAACCAAATTGATTAACCACAAGAAAGTGATCAATGCATAAATGGATCATGCAATGGAGAATAGGGAGAAAGGAGAAGATGCTATAATCTTGCTTATGGAAAAGTATTTACTTGAAATCTAAAATGAATAGAAGACAAATACTCACCTTGAAGTAGGATAAATCTAGAAAATGGCAATTTCTGATGTCCAAGCATAGTTTTGGGGAATTCTATAACTTGTTCCAAATTGGAAATATTGAGACAGAAAAAACCCAAAAAAAAATTTCCTTTTGAAGGGAGGCCAACCTTGACCCAAATAGTGGGGCAAAATCTTACGTTGAGGCACAATTGTTCCCTAAAATTTTCAATTTAACCTGCACTATTCTGATAAAATTTTTGTTTGAGGATCTTGCAAGTTCAATGAAAAGGGTATCCAAATATGCACTTTAGTTTGATGTTCCACACCTATATCTACAAGAGAAATGACTTATTTTTTTGGATGGGGTATTTTCCTTGGTCAAACCCTAGTTTCAACCTTGAAAGGTAATTGAAATTGCAATATGAATAAACAAAGCAAATGGAACTATTCACCTTGCTTATATTGAAATATTTTAATCCACAAGTACATATGCTCCAAATGAATGTAAAAATGTATGGAGGATGTCTCAAGTCAGTGACATTAGATCTTCAACACCAAGATTTAATGGATCTTTGCATAGGAAGAGTCTTGGATGAATGTAGATGGAGAAGTCTTCAACAAGAAGGATCCATAGAGATTGAATCCTTCAATCGCTAACAATGGACCTCCTTGATGAATTGGATGCTTGAACACTTGAATGATTGAATGCTTGAATGCTTGATAGATAGTAGATCTTCACTTCATAATAGTTGGATGCTCTCATGAAAAATTTATAATAAATTTTCTCATAGATCGTGGATAGAAATTAGATCATCACTCATAGAAAAATAGATGTCAAAATGAGGGAAGAAGGTTTGCTTATATATCTAGGGCACAAACTTCTAGTGAAGGCAAAGATTGGAGAATTAAATCCCAATTAACCTTAGCCCATAGAAATGGACCTAGATTAAATTTAATTTAAAAGTGTACCATTCTTAAACCCAAAATAGTTGAACCTAAAGTTTCAAAATGAATTTTTCTGAAGCTTGATATCTTGAAACTCCTAGAAATTAAAAATTGGACTTGGGCTTAGGGATGAGGTCAAACCTAATTTGGGTCAGGGTCAAGGTCATCCTTGATCCAGAAAATCAAAGTCCTTAGTTTCACAGAGAAAGTTGTCAAAAATAGGCTAGAAATAGAGAGATAAAATAAGAATAGGGGAAAAAGAGTCATATTCATGCAAAGACCTATTCAAAGAACTTGACATGACCCTAGACCACTTACATAGAGGGCTAAACACTCCTAACATGGAAGTGCTTCTATTTTAAGATGATACATTTAGCCCACACTTTAGCAAGAGTATGGAATCGATCCAAACTCTTGGTAAAGTAGATCATAATGTAAAGATAATCTTATTAAAATCAAAGGGACAAAGAAATCCTCAAGCCCCTAAAGACTCAAGTCTTCATCAACTCCAAGATCACAATAAGATAGACATGTCTAGGAAAGGAGAAGAAGAGAAAGAGTGTGATTTTCTCTCCCAATGAGAACTTATGTCTCACTGTGAACCACACAAGGAAACTACACAACTGGAAAGATGGAATTGAACCACCTAGTGAATGTGGCTTCTCACTAGTCAACCATCAAGGATTTACTCTTAAGAATATTCTATTATATAAGAATAAAACCAAAAAGAAAAAGATTTCTAGTCTTAAGGACACCTTCGACCTTAAGGGATCAAAATTTGTTTTAAACTAGAGGGATCAAGAGGTCCTAAAATATA
Source organism: Cupressus sempervirens (assembly GCA_028749045.1). NCBI lineage: Eukaryota > Viridiplantae > Streptophyta > Pinopsida > Cupressales > Cupressaceae > Cupressus > Cupressus sempervirens. The sequence goes on from CM053785.1 coordinate 1,099,071,195, forward strand.
AATCCATGCTTTAAGGATTAGTCACTAATCCTTAAAGGGAGAAAATATATCTTGAAAAATAATATATATGTAATTGTGATTTAGAGCATTCCAGAAAAATAATCAGGTCAAAAGGCCCCACAATTTGAAAGTTATTGCAGTTTTTCAGGTTTTGGAGACCTCCTAAGAATGCTTCAAAGTAAGGTTAGGGGCATTAAATGACCTCTAAAAGGGCCAAAAATGGGGGATAGGCGAAGCTAGTCCATAAGGATATAGAGCACTTCGAGAGCTTTCCAAAAATGTAAACGGTTTGTCAATCGGAGCTACGGTTCAAAAGTTATGCCTCCTGAAAGTTCAGTTACCGTTTATGGATTCTTCTAGATTTGCACCGACTTCTAACGCAGCTTCTAGAACCTTCTATTTGGTTAGTGGATGCCTAATAGCACTTTCTAGAATGTACTCCTAGTCCTTAACCTCCTGGGGTCTATTTAAGGAGATTTCTAGCATTGTAAAAGGCAGTTCGGAGTGGAGTTTGAGAGGAGGTACTAAAAGGAGAAATTATCTCTAGATTTATGCTATTGTAAGCCCTTAGGGCATGTTTTGAAGTTTAGTTTCCTGTACTGTTGTACTAGCTTATTTTCTCAGTTAATATATTTTCCCTTTTTTGTTGTGTCCATTTTGTTCTTGGGTTGTGTCCCCATTAAGTGATATCAGAGCTGGTTTTCCTGAGTGTGTAGACAGAACGCCGACTGTGAGGTAGTTTGCACCGGGACTATGTGGTTGTGGGTTTGAGTTAAGAAGATGCCTCCATGAAGAGAGCATGGTGGAAGGGCCAGAGCTATTAATCTTGAGGAGGTTAGAGCCCTCCAAAGGCAGGTGCAGACATTGCAAGAGGAGCTTCGTAGAGGAGCAAATGTTGCCACAGGTGACAATAGTGAGGATGACAATGAAGAAGAAGTAATGGGACCAGAAGAGGAATTTGATGGGGAAGTTCTAAATCATGCAGAGGAAAGGCTTTTTAGAGCCATTACTAAGTTTGGGAAAAGACCTACAATTGAAGTGGGTGTATTTTCAAGAAATCTGAAACCAGACGAGTTGATCGATTGGATCAATGAACTGGAAGAATACTTTGAGTATGAGGATATAAGGGACCTAGATAGGGTTAAGTTTGCAAAGGCCAAACTGAAAGGCCATGCCAAAATCTAGTGGCAAGAGGTTCAATTGGAAAGAAATAAAAGAGGAAAGGAGAAGATCACAAGATGGGATCACATGGTGGACAAATTGAAGAAGCAGTTCATTCCTGTGGACTACGAGCTTGATTTGTTTAAAAAGATGCATGGGTTGAAGCAAGCAGGAAGATCAGTCCAAGAATATACAGAGGAATTTTACCAACTCTTGATTAGAGCGGGACATGCAGAAACAATTAAGGAGAAGGTTTCTCGTTATATCAGTGGGTTGTGACCTAGCATCCAAGAGGAATTAAGTCTGGTAAGAATTACCAGCATTGAAGAGGCATACCAGTTTGCCCTATGAGTTGAAGAGAAGCTGAATAAAAGGTTTGAAGGAAGACAAAGAGGGTGCGGTCAAGGAGGAAGGGGAAGCGATAGATCATCTAGAGGCTGCAATGAAACCCAAAAGAAAAATGAAGATGTGGGTACTAGCAGGAACCAGAGGAATGAGGGTTTCAACCGCTCCCATGATCAAGACTTTGGAAATCAAAGAGGAAGAGGTAGAGGACGTGGACAAGGAAGAGGAGGCTTTCGTGGTACCTATTTCCATTACAATGAAGAAGGTCATCGTGCCTTTGAATGCCCCCAATGACAAGGAAGGACAGATAGGAGAGCTGAGGGCCAAGCTATGGTTGCTCATGTGGATGAGGATGCACAATCATCACATTCAGAGGATGCAAAAAGAGGAGAGACCTTGGTAAATGAAAGAGTCCTACTAAGTGGTGAGATTGAACTAGGACAGTGGAGGAGTTTGTTCCGTACTAGATGCAAGTGTGAGGATAAATGTTTTGATGTGATCATTGATGGTGGTAGCACCGATAACTTGGTATCAGAAGAGATGGTCTCTAAGCTGAAGCTCAAGAGGGAGAAACATCCCCAGCCCTATCGGATTGCTTGGGTAAAAGATGATCATAAAGTCCTGTTAAGTGAACAATGTTTAGTGAAATTCAAAATTGGAAGTTACCATGATGAAGTTCTCTATGATGTTATTTCGATGGATGTTTGCCATCTATTGTTGGGTAGACCATGGCAGTTTGATAGACATGCAGTACATGATGGACATGCAAACACATACTCTTTGACAAAGGATGGAGTTCACCACAAATTGAAGCCCATGAAAAAGGAAGGTGAAAAGGTATGTAGCAGTGCTAGGATTTGTCTTGTTGATGGAAGAAAGTTTTTAGATGGCATGAAACATTAGCATATGTGCTATGATTTGATTCCTAGGAAAGATAAAGAAGGTAGTAGTGAAATACCACTTGAAGTTTCAGACTTACTAGGGGAGTTTGGAGATATTATCTCTGATAATGTTCCAGATGGATTGCCACCAACAAGGCAAATCAATCATCAGATAGATCTGATTCCAGGAGCTAGTTTTCCTAACAAGGCTACTCACAGGATGACTCCTACTGAAACAGAGGAGCTAAATAGATAGGTTCAGGAGCTGTTGAGGAAGGGCTTGATTCGAGAGAGCCTGAGTCCATGTGCAGTACCTGCAGTACTTGCACCAAAGAAGGATGGAGAGTGGAGGATGTGTACAGATTCTCAAGCTATAAATAGGATAACCATCAAGTACCAATTTCCTTTTCCAAGGATGGATGATCTTATGGACTGTTTGAGTGGAGCTCAGTACTTCACAAAGATAGATCTCAAGAGTGGCTATTATCAGATATAGATTCAAGAAGGAGATGAGTGGAAAATAGCCTTCAAGACCAAGGAGTTTCTTTATGAGTGGTTAGTCATGCCCTTTGGATTGACGAACGCCCCGAGAACCTTCATGCGACTCATGAATGAGGTACTTAAGAAGTTCTTGGGAAAATTTGTTATTGTCTATTTGGATGATATTTTAATTTTCAGCAAGATTTTGGAAGAACATTTACTACATATTCATAGTGTCCTTGAAAGGCTAAGGGAAGAGAAACTATTAATTAATCTGAAGAAGTGTATCTTTACAAAAAGGGAGTTAGTCTATTTGGGGTTTGTTATATCACCTGAAGGTCTCAAAATGGATCTAGAGAAGGTAAAAGCCATCTTGGAATGGCCTACTCCAAGGTCTACTACTGAGGTAAGATCATTTCATGGTTTGGTTAGTTTTTACAGGAAGTTTATTAAGAATTTCAGTGGCATATGTGCACCCCTAACTAATACAATAAGAGGGGATAGAAAAGAGTTCAAATGGACTGGAGCAGCTTTGAGAAGTTTTGAATTGCTAAAGAAGAAGGTAACAGAATAGCCTGTGTTGGCACTTCCAGATTTTAGAAAAGTGTTCTAGGTGGATTGTGATGCTAGTGGCAGCGCTATTGGGGCTGTATTAAGCCAAGAAGGTAAGCCTATTGCATATTTTAGTGAAAAATTGAATGATGCAAAGAAGAAGTATTCTGTTTATGATAAAGAATTCTATGCAATAGTTTAGGCCTTAAAGAAATGGAGGCATTATTTATTGCCAAAGGAATTTGTTTTGTATACTGATAATCAGGCATTACAGTACCTAAATAGCCAAGGTAAATTGAATCAGAGGCATATGAAGTGGGTAGAATTCTTGCAAAGTTATACATTTGTGTTAAAGCATAGAAGTGGAAAATCTAACAGGGTTGCAGATGCACTAAGTAGGAGATAGTCATTGCTTACAGTAATGCACGTTGAAGTAGTTGGGTTTGATGAACTCAAGAATTTGTACCCTAAGGATCCTGATTTTTCTGAAGCATGGAAAGCTTGTAAGGAGCCTATTGCTGTAGATAGAACCAAGTGGTTAGACTATTTGATTCAGGATGGCATGTTGTTCAAGGGTAGTCAATTGTGTATTCCAAGAAGTTCCATGAGGGGAAATCTGATTAAGGAGAAACATAGTGGAGGGATGGCAGGACATTTTGGTTGAGATAAGACCATTGCCATTCTTAGAGAACATTATTTTTGGCCTCAAATTTTATAGGATGTGAAGAAGTTTGTACAGAGTTGCCAGGTTTGTCAAGTTTCCAAGGGGTTTAGTCACAATACTGGACTATATCAGCCATTGCCTATTCCATCAAGGCCATGGGAGGACATAAGTATGGATTTTTTTCTTGGATTTCCAAGGACACAAAGGGGTAATGACTCAGTATTCATGGTGGTTGATAGGTTCTCCAAAATGGCACATTTCATTCCATGCCACAAAACTCATGATGCTATCCATATTGCAGACTTGTTTTTCAAAGAGGTGGTAAGACTACATGGTCTTCCAAGGAGTATAGTTTCTGATAGAGACACTAAATTTGTGGGGTATTTCTAGAGGACATTATGAAAAAAGTTGAGAACAGACTTGAAATTCAGTTCCACACATTACCCACAAACTGACGACCAAACAGAAGTGGTAAACAGAAGTCTGGGCAATTTGTTCAGATGTTTAGTTGGGTATAAGCCCAAGGGATGGGATTTGATTCTACCACAAGCAGAGTTTTCTTATAATAACTCTGTAAATAGGAGTACTAGAAAATCAACATTCCAAATTGTATATGGGAATAGCCCAAGGACTGCACCAGAGCTGAGGAAGATAGAACATGGGGAGAGGATGAGTGCTGAAGCTAAGGAATTTGCTGAACATATCAAGCGTCTACATGAGGAGGTTTAGGCACACATAACCAAGATGAATCAAGAGTATAAAGCTAGGGATGATCAAAGGAGAAGACATAAGGAATTCCAAGTAGGAGATTTAGTCATGGTGCACTTACGAAAAGAAAGATTTCCAGCCGGTACTTACAACAAGTTGAAAATGAAGAAATTTGGCACTTGCAAAATTTTGAAGAAACATGACTCAGGAAATGCATATGAGGTGGAGTTTCCAGATGGTATTCAGATTTCTCCCATTTTCAACATTTCATATTTAATAGAGTATCCTGATGATGGTGCAGATGAGGAGCTGGTGTTAGAGCCATGTCCAATTCCTGCTTCTAAGAAGGAGGAGATAGAAGACATTCTAGATCATTGTGTGGGTAGGAGTACTAGAAACAAGCAGTATGAAGAGTATTTGGTGAAGTGGAAAGGATGGCCAATCGAGGACTCAACTTGGATTTCAGCAGCCGAGGTTTCCCATTTGGGATTTCCTCTACCATCCATAAAGTGATAGGGTCACTTTTCAATCTACCCTGGGTGTCTGATGCAGGAGCATCCAGAGGTATAAGGGCAATCCTGTGTCACCCAAAAAAATGTACTTAGACTTAGTTTCTATTTCATGTCTTTACATTTTTGGATACCAATTTGGGTCAAATAAAGGTTCCAACTCTCATAGTTCAACTATCAGTGTGCTAGAAAATCTCAAAAAAATAGGAGCATGCAATTTGGCCATCATTTTGGTGACCTAGAAGGTGTAAATTGGCCAGATGAATGTAATTGTGATTTAGAGCATTCCAAAAAAAGAATTAGGTCAAAAGGCCCCACGGTTTGAAAGTTATTGCAGTTTTTCGAGTTTTGGAGACCTCCTAAGAATGCTTCGAAGTCAGGTTAGGGGCATTAAATGACCTTGAAAAGGGCCAAAAATGGGGGACGAGCAAAGCTGGTCCATAGGGCTATAGAGCACTTTGAGAGCTTTCAAAAAATGTAAACAGTTCATCAATTAGAGCTACGGTTCAAAAGTTATGCCTCCCGAAAGTTTAGTTACCGTTTTTGGATTCTTCTAGATTTGCACCGACTTCTAACGTAGCTTCTGGAACCTTCTATTTGGTCAGTGGATGCCTACTAGCACTTTCTAGAATGTACTCCTAGTCCTTAACCCCCCAGGGTCTATTTAAGGAGATTTCTGGCATTGTAAAAGGCAGTTCGGAGTGGAGTTTGAGAGGAGGTACTCAAAGGAGAAATTATCTCCAGATTTATGCTATTGTAAGCCCTTAGGGCATGTTTTGAAGTTTATTTTCCTGTACTGTTGTACTAGCTTATTTTCTCAGTTAATATATTTTCCCTTTTTTGTTGTGTCCATTCTGTTCTTGGGTTGTGTCCCCATTAAAAGAAGAATCTTTTTGCACCATGACCTAGAGACCAAAAAAGAATCAGTGCTACCAAGTCACAAATCCAAGCCAATTACACAAGGAAACATGTATGAACAATAGCATAGTACAACATAGCATAAAACAACATATGGAAGAATAAATATACATATAGAGGAATAATATAGCAAGTTTGATTCTTTTATCACCTTGCACCAATAGAGTAACAAAGATCATATAAAATAATCTAACAATATTTAGTAAACACGTCATGGAAGAAACATAGTACAATAGACAAACACACAAAAATGCTACCATGAAGGACTAGCTAATAAAGTGCATTGCCTACTCTCCCCATCTTGTTCTATATCATTTAGGGAAGGTTGGTAACTCACAAGAGGGACTATATCCAACATAGTAGCAATGATAGCCAGTTCCAAACAAGGATCCTCTTGAGAATCACATTGTTTGATAGTACGTGTAAGTGTCAATTGTGAGGAAAGCATATTAGGTAAATCAATGTCAATATCAATAGTTTCATATTCATCACTAACATCATCAATATCATTAAGGGTATCTTCTTCATCTAAATTAATCAAAATAGGATCTAAGATATGAATGGAATCATTAGAATCATGCATCTTAACATCATTATTAGAAACACCTTCTTCTAACACATCATGCATAGTTGTATCCAAAGAAGGTACAGATTTTTGAAAAACATAATTATGAGCTTTAGCTTGAGCACGATGCTTCTTATGATTTTCATTAGTAGATTAATTACATTTTTTCTTGCTTGAAATATGTTGATAACTAGGAGGAATAATTATTGGATCCTTCATAAGTTCTATAGGAAGATTAATAGGATTATTAGTAACCTGATAAGCAATAAGAGGAGCTTGATTAATAGTTGTAGAAGCCATAGATAAAGGAGGTATGGAAGGTGTGTGCAAAATACCATGGTTAAGACCCATAGGAAGTAAACTTAACTCAAGAACCTTATGATGCTTATAGGCTTGATATGAACAAAAAAGATGAGTAGGTCAAGAAGGGAATGAATTAGGTAGTGAAGGCCAAAATAAGTCAAGGATAGCACAATCCTTGGGCCTAGAAATGTGGTATTAACTATGTTTAATTGTCTTCACTTTTCCATCATAAATAAACTTAAGACATTTATGAATAGGTGAAGCAATAGCATGCATGGCATTTAACCATGGTAAACCAAGCTTAACTTGAAATTGATTAGAAGTAGGAACAACAACAAAGGTAGTGTTCATGATTTTTCCACAAAGTTCAACTAGTAAATCAATAGAACCAAATGATGGATAAAGAAAACCATTACAAGTTTGGATCCACAAATCCAATGTATCATAAAAATCATGTTGCAATCCTTTTAGAAAAAGATTTTCTTCGATAACCATATTGACTAAGAAGGTAGGACCAACAAAAGAATCATGAATGGGTATCTAAGCTATCTTTGCATAAATATAAAGGGGACCATTAGGAGCTTCAATAGTCTCAAAATCTAGGAGCTTCAATAGTCTCAAAATCATTAAAGGTAATCAAGAGTTCCCAAGGTCATTTTTTCTTAGTTTGTTGTCGAGGTTTAGGTTGAGGATTTAATTGAGGCTTAGATTTTAGTTGAAGTTGAGCTAAAACTAAGGTTGAGGTGGAGATACAAATTGAACCACATGCTCCACTTGATTAACAACATGATTAAGATCATTCATCTTTGAATCATACACAATATCCATAGAAGATGGTCAAGCAAAAGTATTAGTATCATGTGTGGGTAAAGGATTCATATAGATTTGAAGATTTTTATTAGGAGGAGAAATAGATTTATTCCCACTACCATAAAAATTATTAATAGATAACGAATTGGAATCAATGAATTCTTCAATCTTATTTTTTAAAGAATATCATTTCTTAGTATCATGGTCATTCTAGTGAGGATATTGACAAAAAGATTTAGATTCCATTGTAGCAAGTAAAGAGGTTGAATAGGAGGTAAAGTAATCATATTAGAAGTTAAAAACCTATTCATAATAGAATGTAAAGTTTTTTAAAGAGGAGTAAATGTGCAATTTAATTGAAAAGAAGTGGATGCAAAAGTGGCATTGTGAGATGTAACAACAACTTGATCAACATCTACATTTTCTTGTTTGTTTATCTTGACATAGTTGTTGAATTTTTGAACTTTATCTGGATTAGGAGCAACATCACTTTTATCAACACGAATAGGATCCATTGGACTGGTGATCTCAAATTGACTCATTTGTAATTGATAATGATGAAGTGTTGCACAAAGTTGTTGAAAAGAGGTAAACTCAGTAAGTAGAATCTTATCTATAATATCCTTTTGCAAATTTGAAATAAAATACATTGAATATCAATATAAGGAACAAGATAGGAAATCTAAGCATGCAAATGCTTAAATCTACCAATAAATTCAGTCAATTTTTCGTTAGGATTTTGTTTGCAGTGCATCAAATCAATCAAAGACACTTGTAGGCCAAAGTTGTTTTGAAATTGTTGAATAAAAGAATTAGCAAGTCAAGGAAATGAATTAATAGAATAAGGTGTTAAGGAAAAAAACCATTGTTAAGCCTTGTCACAAAAAGTTTGAGCAAACAACTTGGCTAAAATCCTATGACCATGAACATAATCACTACAAAAGATTTGAAATATTTTAACATGATGACTAGGATTTCCCTTACCATTGTAACTCTCAATATGAGGCATATCTTCTTGCTAAGGAACAAGAGTATGAATGATATCTTGCGACAAAGGACTTCCCATGTCACAAGTAGGAACACTAAACTTGTTTTGAGTTAAGGTAGAAAGTTGTTGTTGTAAAGATGACACAGATTGAGCCAAACTAATAATTGTTGAATCATTAGAAGAAATAGGAGAACTACAAACATTAGAAACACAAGGTAAAGTGTATGAAGCTACAAGAATAGAAGACACAACTGGAGAAACACTAGGAACTATAGTTGGCAGACAATTAGAATAAGTAAAAGGAACATTATGATAAGAAGGTTGTGATATAGAAAGGGAAAAATGATGAACACTTATAGAGGGAATTGTCACTGTCACCAAAGGAGTATAGGTAGGAACACTAGGGAAAGGAATATTAGAAGGTTCTACACTAGTGACAGGAGGAAACAACCCTAAATCTTGAGCTTCTTGAGCTAAAGTTTAACATTGGAATGCAAAAGGTGGGTAATACCACACAAGAGATTAACACCTTCATCACTAACATGAAGAACTTTCTTAAGAGCCTCAATAGCTTGAATAGAATCTTGATTATGGTTTTCTTGTATAAGCCAATTACCCATTTTATCAAGTTTAGTTGAAAGTTTTTGGACTTGTTTAGGAAGAACTCTTAAAGCATTATCTTCATCATGAGATGAGTGAGAAGATTTTTTCTCCATAATAGGATTAGAATTAGGAAGAATTGAATTCTCATTTAGGATCCTAAGGAAAGGAGAAGAAGACTCAGGCTCAAAGATACCCATAAGTCTATGAATTCATCTAACTAGAAGAGTAGAAGTAGGAATATAAGTAATAAAGCTCATAAACTAATGCAATGCAAATGAACAAAACTAGGAAAGTATAAAGCATAAGTGCTTTTGTGTTTTAAAAGAAATTTTGCAAATTTTTTTGTAGTTTTGAATTTTAAAATGCAAGAGCATAAAATAAATCTAATCTTAATGCAAGAAAAGACCTAATAGATATGAAATGAAATTTAACACCGCAAAACATAATAGGGAATCTAATTCCACAAAATAAAAGAGGGTACATGTATCGAGTTTGCCAAAATGAAAAAGGTGAAAATAGAACCTATTCTCAACTCGAATTCCCAATAGAAATGATAAAAATTGATCAAATCGAAGAAAGTCATCAATACACAAATGGATCATGCAATGAAGAATAGGGAGAAAGGAGAAGATCATATAATCTTGGTTATGGAAAACTAAATATTTAAAATATGAAATGAATAGAAGACAAATACTCACCTTGAAGTAGGAAAATTTGGAAAAATGTTGATTTTTGATGTTCATGCATAGTTTCAGGGAATTCTACAACTTGTTCCTGATATGAGATGTCAAGACAGAGAAAACCCATAAAGCTTTTTTTCTTTTTGAAGGGAGGTCAACATTGACCCAGATAGAGGGGCACAATCTTACCCCTAGGCACAATTATACCCCAAAAATTTAACCTTGACCTATACTGCTCTGACAAAAAATTTGTTCATGGATCCCACAAGTTTGATGAAAAGAGTTTCCAAATCTTCACTTTAATTTGTAGTTTCACACCTATATCTGCAAGAAAAATAGTTTGTTTAGATGGGGGTTTGCCTTGGTCAAACCCTAGTTTGGAATCAACCTTGAAATGTAACTAAAATTTCAATATGAATAAAGAAATAAAATGGAACTATTCACCTTGCTTATATTGAAATCCTTGTGGAGGATTCAAATCCTTGAATCCACAAGTACGAATGGTCCAAATGAATGTAGAAATGTATATAGGATATCTCAAATCAATGACATTATATCTTCAGCACCAATTTTGAATGGATATTTGCATAGGAAGAGGCTTGGATGAATGTGGAAGGAGAAATATTCAACAAGAGGGTTCCATAGAGATTGAATCCTTCAATGGCTAACAATGGATCTCCTTGATGAATTGGATGCTTGAACACTTGAATGCTTGAATTCTTGAATGCTTGATAGATAGTAGATCTTCACTTCATATTAGGTGGATTCTTTGATGAAAAGCCAATAATAATTTTTTTCATAGATCATGGATAGAAAGTAGATAATCACTCATAGAAAAATAGATGTCAAAATGAGGGAAGAAGGCTTCCTTATATAGAGATCTAGGGCACAAACTTCTAGAGAAGGCTGACATAGGAGAGTTAAATCCTAATCAAACTTAACCCATATTAATGGACCTAGATTAAATGTAATTTAAGAGTGCACCACTCCTAAACCCAAAACAACTGACCCTAAAGTAGGAAAATGAATATTTCCAAAGCTCGATATCCTGAAAGTACTAGAAATTGAAAATTGGATCTGGGGTTAGGGAGGAGGTTGACCATGCCCTAGGTTGGGGTCAAGTTCATCTATGATCTAGTTCAAGGTCAAGGTTGACCTTGACCTAAAAGGTTGTCTTTGACCCAAAAAGTCAAAGTCCCCAGTTTCATAGAGAAAGTTGTTAGAAATATGCTAGAAATAGAGAGAGAAAAGCAAAAGAGGGGAAATTTTTTTGAATCCATGCAAAGACCTATTCAAGATGCTTAACATGACCCCAGACCACTTACTCAAAGCAATAAATACTCTTAATATCAAAGTGATTCCATTTTAAGATGATACACTAGGAAGAACAATGTTGTTTGAGATTGACATTGCCAAGACATTTTAGAGAGAAGCAGTCAAATCATCAGTTAAATATTTTAAAATATTTGGAAGCAAGTGTTACATTAAGGTAGATGATGACATTAGTAAGTTTTATCCAAGAAGTGATGAAGGTAATTTACTTGGCTATTCATTGAGAAGTAGGGCATACAAATGTTTTAATCATAGAACTAAGAAAATAGTTGAGTGTGCAAATGTAAAGATTAATGAAAAGTTTGGAACTAAGGAAAATATGTTAGATTACAATTCTAATGAAGAAGAAGATAATTCTAAAGTTGTTAGACACAATGCATAAGTTTTCTTTGAGACTAAAAATGATCTAAAAAATGATGTGAAAAATGATGGGAAAAGAGGAGAAAGGTTTGAACCTAGAGATGAGATAAGAGTTGAGATGTCAAATCCTACCTCTAACAAGAATCTAATAAAGAATCACCTTCTTGAATAGATAATTGTGAAGGAATAGAGTCAAAGAGGAATTATTTCTAATTTTTCAAGTAGAACCTAAGAGTGCAAATGAAGCATGTAATGATGATCATTAGATTTAAGCAATGAAGGAAGAATTAGATTAGATTGTGAAGAATGAAACATGGGAGTTAGTTCCTAGACCTAAGGAAAAGAATGTGATATGAACTAAATGGGTATTCAGAAACAAGATGAATGAGTAAGGAAAAGTTGTGAGGAACAAGGTTAGACTTGTATGTAAGGTATATTCATAGCAAGAAGGCATAGACTATGAGGAGATAGATGCACCTATTGCTAGAATAGAATCATTAAGTATGTTCTTAGCTTATGTAGAAAATACGAAGTTCAAGGTATATCAAATGGATGTTAAATCAGCCATCCTCAATGGAAAACTTGTAGAAGATGTATACATTGAGAAACATAAAGGTTTTCCTCTGACAGAAGACAAAGACATGGTATGAAGAATAAAGAAATCTCTATATGGTCTAAAACAAGCACCTAGAACCTAGTATGCAATGTTGGAAAATTATTTGGGTGAGTGCAGCAAGATGGTGTACAAAAAGGGGAGTATAAGTGGACATTTTTTTTCTAAAATTAGGTAAACCTAAACTTGGATGAGACATTTGAGGGTCATCCACTAAAAATGATAAGATGTATAAAACATATAAATTGTAGTACTTTGAATTTACTTTATAAACTACTATATTTTTTACAAAATGGATAAGATTAGGTGGGTCAAACCCTATGCATAAAAAAAATAGTTCCTAATTTTTTAAGAAAACATAACATAGCTATTTCCATGTGTAGAACCAAAGACATAGTTATATTTAGTATTTTACATATCCCTTTGGTAGGACGATAGTTAAGAGTCATATCTAGAAGTTGTGTATTTTTTTGTAATTTTATGATGAGTATTTTTTTGTTATGAATCATTGAATAGACAACATCCTAAAAATTTTGGTACTTGTTTGTGTGCTGAGCATAACTTGCATCAAAATAGTTGAAAATGGATTTTTTTTTTCAATGTGTGTATAATCAAGTGTAGAACACTAATGTGTAATTTATTTTGAATTTGGTTAAGTATATCAAAAGTTATTAAAAACATGGTACACATATGTCTATAAAGAAAGTCAAGGAAGTGGTAAAAGTAATTAAAGTTTATAATGTTAATGTTGTCCAAAAAAATAAAAAATAATATCATTAGAAAGCTAAGAAGACATGTAAGATTATGGTGCTGATTTCAGAGATGCTAGCTTCACTATTAGCATACTTTATGAAGAAAAAGACAAAAACTAGTCTTATAAGATGAAAAAATGTCTAAAGGAAAAAAGTAGAGGGAAAAAAGTCTCCCAAGGCTTTGAATCATTTTCCTAGGTTATCACCAAGCCATAACCTGATTGAGTTTTGTATTACTACTACACAAGGTTAGATTGAGAGAGAGAGAGAGAGAGAGAGAGATTGGGTTATGTATTATAGTAAACAAGTGTTTATCATATCCTCCAATCCTTGTCTCCATCCAATCCTCTCTCTCTCTCTCTCTCTCTCTCTCTCTCTCTCTCTCTCTCTATCATCCCCTCTCTCACTTTCACTCTTTATCCTGTCCTTCTCTCTTTTTCTCCTATCCCCTTCTCTCTCTCACTCTTTATATCATATCCCCTGATCTCTCTCTCCATCCTCTCTCTCTCTCTCTCTCTCTCTCTCTCTCTCTCTCTCTCTCTCTCTCACACACACACACACACACACACACACACACACCCTCTCTCTCTCCCATATCCCCTCTCTCTCTTTCTCCTATCCTCTTCTCTATAACTCTCTCTCTCTCTCTCTCTCTCTCTCTCTCTCTCTCTCTCTCTCTCTCTCTCTCTCCCCTATCCCCCTCTCTCTTTCTCCTATCCACTTCTCTCTCTCCCACTCTTTCTTGATAGCAAGAATGTCGATGATACTACATTGAGGGAGTAACCTAAGCATTGGAGAGTATTAACATGTTGTATTCATGACTATGTTTGTCATTAATATCAACATAGAATGGTTTTTTTAAAGAATGACTGAGTTGGAGACAAAGATCTTTATGACACAAACAATGGTTTGATTGTTTGGTAATGCAAAATCATGGACATGTTTGACATAGTATCCTAATGATGTGGTTGACTATGTAGAGTCTGAGTCATAGATGTAAGGAAGTTGTACCTAACTTATAGAGAGAACTTTAGAGGTAGAGTATTGGGAAAGTTAGTTCTTGATGTTTGTTGGCTATGTTGCATTAGAGATGTAGTGAGAAGATGCATAGTTAGGCGGTGACAGAGGATAGTTAGCTAGTGTTTTCAACGAGTGCACAATCCCTAGTATTGTACCTATGATGTTTTCTATATATTATGAGCCAAAAATGCTATTGTAATTATAATTAATTGGGAAAACCTCAAGGCTGACTCAAGGGATTATTATGATGACATAGTATAAAAGAAAGATTTTTTCCTTGTTTGTAGTGTGGAATAACTATTGTGATCATTGTATGAAGTAAAAAGTGTGAAAAGAAGCAGAGTGCTTGAGGAATATGTGTAAGTGATCCAAGGGACTATTGGATGCAATATTTATGATCTAGTTACAAGATCAAAAGAAGAAGAAGAAGTCTAGATGATAGGATAGGGGAAGAGGAAGGAATAGTATAATACAATTCTATTTTTCTACAAGAAATAATACAGAGATCATTTGGATAGTGGGTTCATTGGTCTTGTACTTGATGTTGTTTGGGCAGTGGGTCCAACTATCATCCACAACTCCTAATAGGGTTGGAAAAACTCCTTATAGGGTTGGAATCTCCTAATAGGAATTCAAAGTCTCCTAATAGGGACTTATATGTATTGAATGTATTCATAGACTCCTAATAGACTCCATCCTCTAAGAAGGAACATTTATATTAGTACATCATCTTGTGGGTACCATCTCCACCAAGGTTTTCCCTCTTATCAAGTGTTTCCCTAGTTAAAATATTTAGTGTTATTGTGTATAAGTATCTTGTTGTGGTTTTAGATAGTTTAAGGTTGATAATTCCAATAATAGTTGGATAATTGATTCTTCCCCCCTGCCCTCCCTCTTAGTTATATTAGTGGACTATATATTCTAAGAATTGGCATCAAAGCATTAGGTCCTTGAAGGATAATCTAAATATCTTTGGGATATAGATGACAATTTTTTTAAGAAAGGATAGTCCTAGATTTGATGGGACCAAATATAAAAGTTTGAAGGAGAAGATGAAGACTCATCTATTGTGCATGGGTCTAGGATATTGGATCTTGGCAAAGAGTAAGAAGACAATCATTGAAGAAGAAAATCTAGAAGGTTGTAGTGAAGATGAAATAGATCTATTTATGTGTAACATGAGAGCAATAGATACTTTACTAAAAGCTCTTCCAGGGAGTGAATATGTAAAATCACTTGAAACATCTTATGAAATTTGAAAAGCATTAGAATCTACTTTTAAAGGTGATGATCATGCAAAGAGAATGAGATTACAAAATTGGATATGTACATTTCAAGATGCTAAAATGATGGAATATGAAACTACAAGATGTTATATTGGAAGAATATCAAAAATTCTTGTAGGAATTTGATCTCATGGTGGAACCAAGGAAGATGATGCAGTTATTTGAAAGATCACGAAATGTTTGACACCACCATTCAAGCAAGTAGCTCAGATGATTCAACTAGTAATGCTTTGCACTAAGAAATGTTTCTTGGAAGATTAAAATTAATAGAAGTAGATCTGGGATAGTCTAGAGATCTAGCATAAGTCAAAACAACTTTTAGTGCCTTGAACTTTTGACCTAATCTGACAAGGAGTGCAAGCACATATGGAGATTTTTTTGGTTATAGCAGATCTAATGAAGACAATAAGATTGAGGAAGGAAGAGCCCTTATTGTGAGAAGAGAAAAACATGGTAATAAAGTCTTTAAATGTTGGACTTGTAATGAATTTGTTCATTATGCATCTAAATGTCCTAAAAGAGAGAAAAAGTATAAGGGAAAGTTTAAGCCTAGGAGAGATAGAGATAAAAACTAAATGTAATGCAAATGAAGATTAAGAATTTAATGAGAAAGGTCAAAGTGAGAGTGGTGATGAATTGGTATTTGTGGCTATCAAGGAAGATGACTTTGATAGAGAGATTAGAGAAGAAAAAGCTATAACTTCCCAAGTGGAAAAGAAAATTGATTAGATAATTTATAGTGGTTGTTCACATCACATGACTTGTGATATGAATAAGTTTGTTAAGTTTTGGATACATGGTGGACAAGGGTTATCAATTGTAGTTCATTGAGAAGACCTACATTATCAAAGACAAATATGGTAAGCTAATTAGAACCGACACTAGATCTAGAGGTAATGTATTTTAGTTGAATCCTACTAAAATGACATGTTTGGTAGCTAAAGTGGATAATAGTTGGTTGTGGCATACAAAATTCGGTCACATAAACTTTGATAATATTGTGAAGGTTAGTAGTACTTTTACAGTTAAATATTTTTCTAAGATTACAAAAGCTACTAATGTTGTGTGTAAGGAATGTATTTTGGCTAAGTAGAAGAAAGTATGATTTCCTAGCAAGAAGTTCACTACTACAAAGAAGCTCAATATCATTCACACTGATCTAAGTGGTCCCTTTGGAAATAGAGGATTCTATGGTGAAAGATATTTTATGATTTCACTAGAATGATGTGAGTAGCATTCCTTAAAGAAAATTCTGAAGCATTTGAGACATTTAAGATAATTAAGAATAGAGTTGAGAATGAATTTAGTTTTAACATAAAGTGTTTGAGATCATATAGAGAAGGAGAATTCACCTCTAGAGAGTTTAACATGTTTTGTGAGGAGAATGGAATCAAAAGGCAACTATCTTCACCTAGAACACTTGAGAAAAATGGGATTTCTGAAAGAAGAAATAAGTCAGTAGTAGAAGCAACAAGAGCAATGTTTTTTGAGAACAATGTTTCTAAGACATTTTAGAGAGTAGTCAATATAGCAATGTACACTTTGAATAGAGTACATATCAAAAAATGTATGAAAAAGACACCTTATAAACTATGGTTTGGTCGTTCACCATCAATTAAATATTTTAGAATATTAGGTAGAAAATGTTACATTAAGAGAGATGATGGAATTGATAAGTTTGATCCAAGAAGTAATGAAGGTATGTTTCTTGGTTACTCATTGAAAAGCAAGACATACATATGTTTTAACTATAGAACTAAGACAATAGTTGAATGCACAAATGTAAGGATTGATGAAAAGTTTGGAACTAAGGAAAAGATGGTAGATTGTAATTTAGATGATGAAGAAGATAATTCTGAAATTGTTAGATAGAATGCTAAAGTTTTCTTTGAGACTAACAATGATTTTCAAAATGATGTGTTAACTATTGAGAAAAGAAGGGAGCAGAGATCTGTACCTAGAGTAGAGATAAGAGTAGAGATGCCAACTCCTATCTCTAATATGAATTTGGCAAAGAATCACCCTCTTGAGTAGATAATTGGAAGCGAAGACAAAGGTGTGATGACAAGGAACAGAGTAAATGAGGAGATATGTTTGATATATCAAGTTAAACCTAAGAGCACTGATGAAGCATGTAAAGATGATCATTGGATTGAAGCAATGAAGGAAGAATTAGATCAAATTGTAAAGAGTGATACATGAGAGTTATTTTCTAGACCTAAAGACAAGAACGTGATAGGAACCAAATGGGTATTCATAAATAAGATGAATGAACAAGGAGAAATTGTGAGGAACAAGGCTAGACTTGTATGAAAGGGATATTCATAGCAAGAATGCATAGATTATAAGGAGACATTTGCACGTGTAGCCAGAATGGAAGTAGAAAGGATCTTCTTAGCTTATGTAGTAAATAGGAAGTTCAATATTTATCAGATGGATGTTAAATCAACCTTTCTGAATGGAGAACTTGAAGAAGAGGTATATATTGAGCAGACTAAAAGTTTTCCTTTATTAGAAGACAAAGACATAGTATGTAAACTAAAGAAAGCTCTAATTTGGCTAAAGAAAGCACCTAGAACCTAGTATACAAGGTTGGATAGTTACTTGGAAACTCTTGGATTTGCTAAAGGTATTGTAGAAAGTAACTTGTATTTGAAAGAAGTTGAAAATGGTTTGATGATTATTGTAATATTTTTTGATGACATCATTTTTTGAGGTAATGATAAAGAAAGTGATAAGGTTTCTAAAGAAATGAAGAATTAATTTGAAATGAGCATGATAGGAGAAATGAAGTTTTTCCTAGGATTGTAGATTGTTCTGAATAGTGATGGTATTTTCATTTCACAAGCTAAGTACTTGAATGATTGGTTGAAAAGGTTTGGTTTGGAAAATTGTAAACCCATTGGTACACCTATGATAGTTGGTCAAAAGTTATCAAGAAAAAATGAGACACTTGTAGTAGAGTAGAAGTATAGATCTATGATTGGAGGTTTGCAGTATCTCACTCACACTAGACCAAATATAAGAAATGTAGTTGGGATTGTAGCTAGATTTCAAGATATTCCTGAGAAGTATCATTTTGTAGCAATAAAAAGAATATATAGATATTTGAAAAGGATATTTGAATATGGAATTTGGTGTCACAGATTGAGTGATTTCACTCTATGTACATATACTGATGTAGATTGGGCAGGAAATATAAATAACAAAAAGAGCACCAATGGTGGAGCATTCTTTCTTGGTTGAAGATTGGTTTCTTTGTTAAGAAAGAAGCAAGATTGTATTTTGTAGATTACTATTGAGGTAGAGTATGTTGCAACAACAAATAACTATAATCAAGTTATGTGGATGAAGCAAATGCTAAAGGATATCGGAATTGAGTTTGAAGAACCTGCTATCATTTACTATGATAAAATAAGTATAGTGAGTATGTCTAATAATCTTATATTGCATTCTAAGACTAAGCATACATCTATTAAGTATCATGTGATGAGAGAGAAAGTAGTAGAAAAGGAGATCAGATTCGAGTATGTGAGTACCAAATATAACATTGTAGATATCTTTATGAAGCTTTTTCTATAGATACTTTTGAGTACTTGAGAGGTATGTTTGGGGTTATGCCCCTACCTACTTCTAAGTAGGTGATGAAGAGAGTACACCAGTCTAGTGGTATAGAGCACTATTGTTAGCTTGTACTGAATGTTGATGCTTCCCATATGGGGGAGTATCTATGATGAATAGTGTTATTGAGGACTCTTGTTATTTGGTATTGAATAGTGTCTTTGGCCACTTGACTTAGTTGATGACTTGGTGGAGCATATTACCAATTGGTATTTAAGAATTGATATGTTGTAACATTGAGATTAAGGTCTTTGACATTGATGTCAATAGGGGAGAATATGTTAGAAAGACCAGAGTTGCCATTGCATCAAAAGATCAACCTATTAATGCCCAATACAACCAATAGTCTTATAGAACCATAGGAGATGGTTAAGCCATGTTGTGAATCTTGCAAGGGTGCTAGCCCACTATGAAGAAATGTTAGAGAAAAAGGTTAATTTAATTTATTAAATTACCTTTTCTCCTTTCTTAAGATTTGACTTTATGCACCTTTTGCATTCTCATTTAATAATTATTTAGTAATTATTAAATAGCATTTACCTTTTAGGTTACCCTTTTTTTTCTTGGTCTCCTACTATAAGGATAAATCACTTCTAATTATCTTACATCTTTTTCAATTTTTGAAAACACAATTTACATATTTTTAGAGCAAAACCTTACCTCTTCTTGTCGTTTTCTTCTCCGTGATAGGTTTTTACATCCAGGTATTCTTTGGGCTTTGTGGATTTGTATTGCATATTGCTCAAATCCTTCATGGTATTAGAGCTAGATCTACTGTAACTTGTTCATTATTTGGAGAAAAAGGAGAACAAGGGTTTGATAGAATAGACTTGACTTTTTTTGGGCATTTTCCTTTGATTTTTGCAAGTGTGATGGTGGTGATTTAGAAAAAATAATTACAAAGTTGATTTTCAAACATCGATATCTCCCTCATACGAATCCTTTTTCCAAGCAATTTTTTTGTTTTGTGTTAGAATCTCATGATCTACACATTGATATAGGTTGTTTTTTATCTCTATTTCTAATTTTTTTTTATAATTACAATTCCTAATTTTTGCAACTTCAAAGGCTTTGCTTGGGTTCATATGGACACATATTTCGGTGCTATTTTTTAAAAAAGTGCATGATTTATTGTCTACTTTCTAGATTTGGTATCAGTTTGGAGTAATATTGAGTGGAAATAGTACTTTCAGCATTTGGTCATTTTTTGGGCTACAAAAAATAGGTATTTGTGTTATGTCGTATTGTTTCTATTATTTACTTATGTAAACTAAAACTACATTAAAAAACAATTCAACACCTTCTAAAATCAATGGCCAAGACCTCTTCTTGTCTAAAACTTCTGACCCCTCATAATTATCACACATGGAAGACCTTGATGACACGACTTCTCCAATCAAAAGGGTTGTGATCTTTTTTAGATGTAGTGCAACTAGTTTTACAGAGGCCTTTTGAGGCCATGCAACATAGGAACAAGATGGATGATGAAATAGGATTAATTTTTTTATAGGTCGTAGATAGTCTACAATTTCATCTTGATGGGTGCAATATCCCTCTAGATATGTGGACTAATATTGAAGGCTTGTTTGGCATAGTGAATGAGTTCAAGGAACTTCAAATTGAGGAAGATCTTACCTCACTTATACAAGATTATTTTCCCTCCATTGAGGTCTTCTTGATGAAATTCATGTTGAAAATATAAGAAGAGTAATTGAGAGGGGAGGGGTGAATTAAATACTATAAAAATAAATCTCAGATCTCTTTAGATGTCAGTACAAAATAAACTCTGAAAACTAAATACTGCTAATGCTCAACAAACAAACATAAAATGTTGTTGTAACTTGGTACATACTAAATATGATTGGTAAGTACTTAACATGAAAATATTAGATGTTATTTGTGATTACCATTATTTTAACTTAGATGCAAACACATACAAGAAAATAGTATGAACACAATTGACACTTGGATTAAACATGGAAACCCAATTTGGGAAAACTACCAATTGCAACTAGTTACTATTTTAACTCTTCTAAAGTGAGCCCTATTAGGAACCAACCCTATTAAGGGATTTAATCACCCTATTAGGAATGGCCTTGTTATAGGTTTTTAGACAATTCAATAGAATTTCCACCTTGTTAAAGTTTTTACAAATAGTTATTAAGCCAAATCTATTAAGAGATTTAGATCACTGCTACAATGGTTAGAAAGTAACAATGAGATGACTTGATTTCTGATGTAGCTAAATTGTTGATTATAGATCTCTATTATGGCTTGTACTTAATCCTTCTTGATCAGATATATCTTTTTAGATTCAAAAGGATATTATTCTTATCCTTTTGATTCACTTTCTTACTACATCATTAGATCTTCAAAATCTTCCATGCATTGACATTCTTACACACTTTCAAATTCTTAACTTGACCTTATACTTATGTTATTCATATTGCCAAGTTGGATCATATATGACTTAGAATAATTAATATTCATCTCCTTAGTTGGCTAGAACCAATAGATAAATCAATTAAACTCAATATTCTAAAATAAGAAAATCCTTTGTTAGCCGATAATGCTTGGTAGACAATAACTCAAAAATGAATTTCTTGTGTTAAACTAGTGAACTCGATTAACACTACATATTTGCAAAGATCCTTTGGTAACTGAGTGAGATCGATTAACGCTGGTTTCGTCCAATATTTCCTTATTTAACCAAGTGAGCTTAGTTAACACACATCTTCTATAAAATTTCCTTTGATGCTTGAGTGAACTCAGTAGACACTGCCTTTTGAACTAGGCAAAAATAGGAACACTCGGTAGACATAGAAAATTGTCTTCACTACCAAAGTGAGCTTGACATGCACTGAATGATAATGATATGACATTTTTGTAATATCAAAGACAATACACAATTAATCAATTATATCCAACAATCTCCCTCTTTGACATTGATGGCAACACAACATGTCATAACACAATGAAATTTTTATCTATGAAAGCTTTTTCTATCAGGATGAACTCTTTTTGCCTTCAATTTCTCCCTCTATTATAAAATTTTTGTTAAAAACTATTACCAAGTTCATTCTCCCTCATAGACATCTCTATGATAGTATACTTCTCCCTCATACAACAAACTTTTCCTTCTAATTAAAATTTATTATGAGATATGGTAGTAAACTTCTCCCTCTTTGACAACACATGCCAAAGATAACAACTTTGTTAATATCAATGTACCTTAAGTACTGATTCATTTGCAACATGCCCTTGTCAATACTACACCAACTAATTTATTTTCAATAGGTTCTAATTGACACATCACTAAACTTCATTTGTCTCTTACATATAGAAATGCGCCCTTAAGTAATGACTTGGTGAATATGTCTACAATCTATTCTTTTGTATTTACATATTCCAATCTAACTTCTTTATCTTCTACCAATTCTCTTAAGAAGTGATATTTTATGGCAATGTGCTTTGTTTTGGTATACATTACTAAATTCTTTGATATATTGATTGCACTGGTGTTATCACAATACATGACTACTCGATCTTTGATCTCTATCCTCATTCCTTCTAATAGTTTTTTAAACCAAAAGGTGTTGGAATAATTAACCACTAATGCCATATATTTTGCCTCTTTTGTGGATTGCGAGATATAATTTTGTTTCTTGCTTGTCCAAGCCACTAGTCTTTTACCAAGAAATAATGCTCCACCACTAGTGCTCTTCCTATTATCAATACTTCATGCCCAATTAGCATCATTGAACACCTTTAAGTCCAAATTGCCTCCAAGTTTGTACCACAATCCATATTCTTTAGTGCCTTTTAGATATCTCATGATTCTCTTGCTTGCCATCACATGATTTTCTTTAAGATTTTCTAAGAATCTTGCCACCATACAAACTACTATTGCAATGTTAGGCCTTGTATGCACTACATATTGCAATTTTCCATTCATTGATTTGTATGTGGTCTGATCTAGTTCCTTTGAATCATAATTGTTGGAAAGCTTATGTCCAGTAGACACAAGGGTTCCAACTAGTCTAGAATCTTCCATTTCAAATTTCTTTAGTATCTCCTTGATATATTTGGATTGAGTGATGTATATACCATTTTTGTTCTATTGAATCTACAATCCAACAAGGAATTTTATCTCTCCAAACATAGACATCTCAAATTTTTTACTCATTCCTTCTGAGAATGTTTTGCATAAGTCATCATTTCCTATGAATAAGGTATCATCAACAAAAAAATTTGCCAACACAATCTTCTTGTCTTATCCTTCTTTGATATACAGACTATGGTTATCATTTGTTCTTTGAAAGCCAATCTGTATCAAGTAATTATGAAGCTTTTCATACCAAGATCTAGAAGCTTTCATGAGACCATATAATGCTTTTTGTAATTTTTAGACTATGTCTCTTTTGTTAGGATCTACAAAACCTTCTGGTTGCTCAATATAGACTTCCTCATCAAGAATTTCATTTAAGAAATCAAATTTAGCATCCATTTGATACACTTTAAATGCTTTGTGTGTTTCATATGCTAGTAGAGTTCTATAACCTTCTAATCTTGCAATAGGAGAAAAAGTTTCACCATAATCAATACCTTCTTCTTGAGAATAGCCTTTGCACATCAATCTTGCTTTGTTTCTGGAAAATTTTCCATCTTCATTTAGCTTGTTTCTAAACACCCATTTTGTGCCAATTACATTTTTATTCTTGGATCTAGGAATGAGGGCCTAGGTTTTGTCCTCTATTTGTTCTATTTTTTCATTCATTGCTTCAACCCATCTTTCATTATCTAGAGCATCTTTAACATTTTTAGGTTCAAATTTAGCCTGTAAACATGTAACTTTTAATTTTCTTCTTGTCATTGTTCCATCAGATTTGTCTCCAATGATCTGATTAGGTCCATGATGCATTTTGACATATCTTGCTAACACAAGTTCTTTGGATTTGGAATGAGTTCCACTAATTTCATCTTGAACTTTAGTATCAAGCTCAGGTTCCACTAGTTATGACTCAGGTCCATCAGACTCAGTTTAAACTAGCTTGATAGCTTTTGATTGTGACTCAGATTCTTCAAACTATGACTTGGGTTGCACTGTTTGCAACTTGATAACTATTGAAAATTTTGGGGACTCAGGGGTGAAGCTTCCTTTCTCTCAGATAGATTTGGTAGGGTATCAAATTCATAGTAAACAATTTTTTTGTAATCCTCTAGCTCTTTGCTACTTTCCTCTTTACTCTTTTCTACAAACTCATTCATTCTCACATGTGCACTTTCTATGATTTTATGAGTAGACAAATTCAAACATTTGTATGCTTTACTTCTGTAAGAGTATCCTAAGAATATGCCTTCATTACCATTGAAATCAAATTTTTCTTTTCTAGATTCTTTCAGGATGTAACATTTTCTACCAAATACTTTCAAGTAACTTACATTAGGTTTCTAGCCATACCATAGTTGATAAGGAGTTTGATTTGAATCTTTCTTCAAGTGTACTCGATTCAAGGTATGAACTCTAGTGCTAATAGCTTCCTTCCATTATTTGATTGCAACATTCTTTTCAATCATTAGTGTTCTTGCACAATCCATGATGGATCTATTTCTTCTTTCAGCTATACCATTTTATTGTGGAGCACCAGGGGCTGATACTTGTCTTTTGATCCTTCTTTCAATTCAAAAATTATTGAATTCATTAGAGATAAATTCACCAATCTTTGTCTGATCTTAAACATTTCAATCTCTTTCCAATTTCTTTTTCTACTATTGCTAGATACCACTTGAATTTTGAAAAGCTTCAAATTTTTCTTTTAGATACATTATAGTCATCATTCTAGAATAATCACCAACAAAAAGAATGAAAAACTTTTCTCCACTGTAACACTCTATTCCAATAGGTCCACATAAGTCTATATGCACAAGTTCTAAGACTTCACCTAACTGATAGTGATTTCTTTTAAAACTAGTCTTTCACATCTTACCAATTTGACAATTTTTGCATAGACTCATATCAAGCTTCTTCAAATCAGGAATACCTCTTACTCTTTTATGTTTTCTTATCTGAACCAGATTATCAAATTTTAAATGAAATAATTTATTGGACCATAACTAGCTTTCTTTTACTTGAGTAATAAAACATGAACTTTCACAAAGATCAAGATAAAATAGATTACCTTTTGTTTGCTTGCCATATCTAACCAAATTTCCTTTTCCATCTAGTAGTTTGGCCTATCCATCCATGAATTCTACCTTGAATTCAATGTTATTCAATTGTGCCACACTCATTAGATTATGCTTTAGCCCTTCAAACCAATAAACATTGTCACATACAAGTTCTTTTTTCAAAGAAATACATCATTTTTCTTTTATATTACAAGGTTCATTGTTTGCAAATCTCACACTACCTCCACTATAAATATTCCATGTGCTCAAATTTTGTTTCATCTCTAGTCATATGATGTGAATAGCCACTGTTAATAATCCATGTATCATTTTTGCTAACATGAGAGAGAAATGTCATTTTATCTCCTTCATCATCAAATTCATCTTTTACTACAATATATACCATTTCATCTTCACTGCTATTAGAATCTTTAGCCATAAAATAAGATTTCTTACCTTTGCTCTTGTAGTTCTTGTAGTCCTTGGAATCCTTCTTTCTTTTATGCTTATTGCTTTTCTTTTCATCTTTGTTTTCTCTATTTGGATACCTTGCAACAATGTGACCAACTTCTTCATAAGAAAAGAAAATCAAAGGAATTTTACCTTTGTACTTTCCTCTACCTTTGGAATACTTTCTTTCAATAGGGCTTCAATAACTTCAAGATCATTGTCTAAGCTTTCTTCTGTTTCTTCTTCTTCACTTCTTGATTGACTAGACTTTGATTTCTTACTCTAGTTTAGCTTCAAATGCAAACTCAATAGCTTTTGAGCTAGGAAACTAGTTATCAAAGTTATCTAACTCAAAAGTTGTCAATCTTCAAACTAGAGCATCCATATATATTTTATTATTTTGATCACATCTCATTTCTTGACTGGCAGACACTCTAATTGCATAAGTAGGAAGAAGAGTTCTAATTACCTTTCTTACAACTATTTTTTTTTTAATGTCTCCTCCATATGCTTTGATTGTGCTTGCACTTTCTTTGATTCATTCCACATATTTTTCAATGTTCTCATCTTCTCTCATTTTCATTTGATCAAAATTACCTCTAAGACTTTTAGCCTTAGCTTGTCTTACATTGTCATTTATTCCATAAATGTCATATAGTTTTGTTCACATTTCATGAGTTGTTTTAAAATCTTTTTCTTCATCAAATTTAGCATAATTGAGACAAGACAAAATACCAATCATCATAATGTTATGATTCTTATTTTCAGCAATATCTTCAATTGATAATGTTCCAGTGAGAGTATTGTATGCAAAATCAAGATATTTATAGCCTAAATCACTGATAGTAACCAAATTTAACCTCATAAGTCCTTGCCATGCTACAAAATTGTCTCTATTCAACTTGGAAATCTCTCTTGTGTAAGACATCTTAATCTTTAGCTTAGGTACTTAAAACCTTCTCTGCAAGCATCAAAAGCTATGATACCAATTGTTGGAAATATAAGATGAGTAACTAAGAGGGGAGGGGTGAATTAGTTACCACAAAAATAAATCCTAGACCTCTTTAGATGTCAGTACAAAATAAACTCTGAAAACTGAATATTGTTGATGCTCAGCAAGTACACATAAAATGTTGTAACTTGGTAAATACTAAATATGCTTGGTAAGTACTTAACATGCAAATTTTAAATGTTATTTGTGATTACCATTATTTTAACTTAGATGCAAAAAAATCAAAGAAAATAGCATGAACACAATTGACACTAGCATTTAATGTGAAAACCCAATTCGAGAAAACCACCAACTGCAACTAGTTACTATTTTCACTCTTCTAAAGTGAGCCCTATTAGGAGCCAACCCTGTGAAAGGTTACATAACACACTATTAGGTGTGGCCCTATTAAAAGATTTAATCACCCTATTAGGAGTGGACTTATTAGAGGTCTTTAGACAATTCAATAGAACTACCACCTTTTTAGAAGTTTTACAAATAGCTATTAAGCCAACTTTGTTAAAAGATTTAGATCACTACTACAATGGTCAAAGAGTAACAATGAGATGACCTAATTTTTTAAGAAACTAAATTGTTGATTACAAATATTTATTCTGGCTTGTACTTGATCCTTCTTGATTAAATATATCCTTTTAACTTCACAAGGATATTTTTCTTATCGTTCTGATTCACTTCCTTACTGCAGCATTAGATCTTCAAAATCTTCCATACATTCACACTCTTACAGACTTTCAAATTATCAACTTGACCTTATACTTATATCATTCATATTGTTAAGTCAACTCATATACAACTTAGAATTATTAATGTTCATCTCCTCAATTAGCTAGAACCAATAGACAAATAAATTAAACTCAATATGCTAAAATAAGAAAATTCTTTGTTAGCCAACCCTAATCGGTAGACACTAACTTAGAAATGATTTTCCTAAGTTAACCAAGTGAACTCAGTTAACATTGCATATTCATGAAGATCCTTTGGTAATTAAGTGAGCTCGGTTAACACTAGTTCCATCTAACATTTCCTTCATTATCTGAGTGAGCTTGGTTAATACACATCTTTTGTAAACTTTCCTTTGACATCCAAGTGAACTAGGTAGACACTACCTTCTAAACTAGTCAAACACAGGAACACTTGATAGGCATAGAAAAATGTCTTCACTTCCCGAGTGATCTTAGTATGAAATGACTAATAGTGATATGAAATTTGTATAACATCAAAGAAAATATACAATTAATTAATTGTATCCAACAATTCAAGAAACTAAGATCTTTATTGTAAGGTTGTGGGAAAATGAAGACTAACATTGAGTGTATCTACTTGATTC
This sequence comes from Cupressus sempervirens, assembly GCA_028749045.1. Lineage (NCBI taxonomy): Eukaryota > Viridiplantae > Streptophyta > Pinopsida > Cupressales > Cupressaceae > Cupressus > Cupressus sempervirens. The sequence goes on from CM053785.1 coordinate 1,099,099,303, forward strand.
TTTCTAAGCTTCGTGGAAAATTTTATCAGGGCCACCTCCTCCTAAAGAGTGTAAATCAAATCTAGAAAGACCAAAATGTGCTTATTGTAATAAGCCTAATCATGATGACTCACATTTCTATTAGAAGAAGTTAGATGGCTATGCCAAACATGTTTCAAATTTGACAGCTCTCCTTTAGAAGAACAACATTGATATTCCTTATACTTTTGACAAAACTTTTTCATCATCATCATTTTAGTTAGATGGTAAAGATATGGGAAAGGGTCATGCACTATGTGCAACTACTATCCCTCATTCTTCTGGTTGGTTACTAGATTCAGGTGCTTCACAACATATGGCATCCTCTCAAGATTTCTTCTCTTCTTTTGAGGCTTCTCCTACTCCACACATTTTGATGGGGAATAAAATTGTTATGACTATATGCAGGAAAGGTTCTATTGACATTGATTATGGTAAATTTCATGATGTACTTTGTATTCCATCTTTGTCCTCTAACCTTCTCTCTGTTTATATTAGATTGCACATAGTGGGATAGGGAAGACAGTTGAGTTTGCATAGGATTTAGTTCACATCAGAGATAGTGAGATAGGAAATATTATTGCTATAGGGATTTTTGATCATGCTTACCACCTATATTCCTTCTCACATCTTTGTCCACCATCTCCACTTTCAGAGACTCCCTCACTTTTTTCGTGAGAGTCTATCAAGGTGAAGTTAGGTTGCTTGAACTTATGTATTGCTCCTAAGACTAGTGTTGTGAATTCTACACCTCCACCTCCTATTTAGATTCCATATATTGCATAGGATTACTCTTTAGCATTGCCTACTATTATAGCTCCAATCATCAAGCCCCTTATGATAGTTCTTTAGGATATATCAGAGGACACACATCTCCTCTCACATGACTTATTCAACATTCCTATTATTCCACCTCCATTGGAGATTCCATTTTAGGCTTCTCATGCTTTCTCCTTTGAGCATTAGCTAGGACTTATAGCTACAATATACATAAATCAGTTTTATCATCCTTCTCCATTGCCTTTGTTTCCTTCATATTGGAGCCACACTATTATGTTCATCAACATAGGAGTTCTTCCATTCTAGGAGGCTATGGAATCTCAAGCTTTTATCATGGAGGCTTTCATTGTACTTATGATCTTGAGAGATTCTCTTGAGATGTTTCATTTTGTGCATTCATTTCTATCTCTTTTTGGATTAGATTTTTTTCCCAATAGGGTTTCTCTATTTCTCCATTTTATAGAGATTTAATTGTGATTGGGTACCTCATCAGGTCTTGTTGTCGAGACCCAAGTTTTCTTTCAACATTGCATTGTAGTTTCCTTCCTCTTTTTGCATTGCTTATGTAGACACCTAAAATCCTTTAGAAAATAAAGTATTTTTATTTTTTGAAAAAGTCTCTGATGACATCATCATTTATTAATTAATTAATTAATTAATTTTTATTTTTTTTTGCCATTAGATCCCCTTGTCTTAATTAAAAATATTTAATTAAAGAATCCCTCCCAAAAATGTCTAAATCTTATTTAAACATTATTTTCTTATTTATTAATTATTTAATTAATAAATTGACCAAAAATTTTGAAATAAATATTTAATTTATTTTTTGCCCAAAACTTGGCCAATTTTCTTAAGATCACTAACCTCTTCCAAAATCTTCTAATCCTTCTTTAATTTTGATTAAAGGCTAATCCGATCATTTTCTACCCCTAATCCCAACTCAAAATATTTAACTAAGGTTAAATATTAATTCTTATATTAACCAATTTTCCATTACCCATCTCCACCATTGAAGCAAACTTGAAGCCCTTTGAGCATACATACATATCTTTCATTTAGACTCATCTACCAAGCAAAGAGCTAATTCCTATTGGGAGAGTCCATTCATTTGGCTCACATTCTTAATTAGGGGTTCCTCTTTAGTCTCTCTTATATGTTATATTAATCTTTGTTAGTTAATGCTTTGTTCTCTTAATAGATTAGTGTTTCTTGCTAAAATATTAGTGTATAAATTTTGATGGGACCCCGCTATGGGTCATTTAATCATTCATTTCTATCTATATGTTATTTTTTCTAATAATCTAATTTTTCTTGTTGTTTGAGTGGGTTGTAGGGTGTTTTTTTTATTTTTGCAAGTTGAAGAACACACTTGGGAAGAAAACATACCCTCTAAAACTTGAAACTAATCAAAAAAATAATTTTTTTTGGAAAAATCCACGCATTTTAGTTCTGTTCACACAATGTTGTCTCTGCAGATCAGCATCTCCATAGATTGGCATCTGTGCCTGGTGAACTGTCGTCTACGCTTGGTGAATTGTCATCTCCGCAACCTCAACTGTCATCTCCACAGATTGGTGTCTATGCCTGCAAACTGTCATCTCTGCCAAATACTCTATTGTCTCCGTCGCCGCTTCTAATATTTTTTCGTCTCTGCCACCACCTCTAATATTCTATCATCTTTGCCACTGCCAACCTAAATAGTGATCTCCGCAACCTAAACTGTTGTCTTCGTCCCTGCCAACCTAAATAGTCATCTCCACAACCTAAACTTTCATCTTCGCTGCCACCAACCTAAACTGTCATCTCCGCAGATTAGCGTCTCTATAGTTCAGCATCTTCGTCCAGTTTCTTTTTTTTTTGTGTTGCCAAACTAAACTATCATCTCTGCCTCTTTCTCTATTGTCTCCACAGATCAGCATCTCTGCAGTTCAGCATCTTTGCAGTTTGGTGTCTCCGCCTAATGAACTGTTGTCTCCACCTATTATTGTTGCATTTCTATTTTAACATCTCTGTTTCAAATCAAATTTTAACTTTTGGTGGTTCCATAGAGTAGAAGTTTTTTTAAGCATTTTTACACCTAGGAAAAAGAACAAATAGTTAAGCTTCAAAATTTTGAGATTTTTTGGATTACTAATCAAATTGACTTTTGTAGCTTTGCAGGTTGGAGCATCTATAAAACCACTAACCATGTTTCTTGTAGGTTCTCCTTACATGGTTTAATGCGCTTGAAAAATGAACTTGCATGCTTAAACACATTTTTCTTTCAATAAATGTTGTTCAAACACAATCTTGAATGCCATGGGTTAAAATCAAAGTTTTTTTTAGAATGCATGATTAAAACAAACAAACACAATCTTGAATGCAAAAGATCAATTAACCATTGCAATATCTCACACTTCAATTTTTGGGCATAAAAAGAACCTAACTCCACATTTTAGAAAATTTTTAAGTTATAAAAACTATTAAAGACACTTTGAGTGAGTTTGTAGTTGGATTCACCATCTTTAATCACCCATCAATTTAACCATTGGTTGCAATCTCAATGCCATCTATGGGGATGGGTCTACCTAAGAAAGTGTTAAGTGCTCCACGCAAATCAAACTCCACTCACTTGGGTTTTTAGTAATTTTTCTAAGTTATAAAATCTCTTGAATGAAAGTTAGTCTCACTAACACTTCATTTGGGCATTAAAATTGGACAAATCTTGATGTGGAGGGCCTCCGGGCGCATGCTTGACAATCGAATTTTACACATCTTTATTTTGGGTTTAAAATGAACAAACACTCAATCTTGAATACCTTAAAGATACTTTCTTGTTGACCCTAACTCTTCTTCTTGTTAGCATTCTTCGATCAATTTTACTTTGTTGGGGCATTTCAAAGTTGGAATTGAACATTGTCTCTTAAACATGAGTGCTTGCAAGGTCTAGATTAGCACACATAAGAGTCAGTTAGTAAAAGAACAAATGTGTTTTTAGTCCAAGGTCATCCAAGTCTTCTCTCCCCTTGTCATCTTTCAAGGCCATCTTGGGTGCATAAGATTAGGATCCAAAACCTTGTTTCTCCTTTTAGGAGGTCTGCTTGGGGATTTCATCACCCCTTGGACAACCTCAACTCCAGCACTCCGACGGAGTATAAAGATCGAGAGGTGAATCTAAAGACACCTCTCTTGGAATCAATATTTTGTCACTCGGGCTAAGCCTCAAGGGACTTTATACCCTTGAGAAGTGAAAGAGGAGAAGTGGGTTACTGCTCCTCTCGACTGTGTGACATCTTTTTGGTTTCATTTACGAATTTGGGCCTCACATATCTTGCGTATATCGAGGACTACCTAACTAAACCAATTGTCAACCTTGTAGAAAACCATCTAGGATGTTAATGTGTTTGAAGTGACTAATCAAAAAATTTGTAAAACATACACACTCCTTGGCACAAGTATCACATTTTGAAAATCAAAAACTTCTATCTAGTTGTTCCTATCTATTGCTTGATTTTTTATTGTTGAATGAATATTTTCCAAGCTTGGTCAATCCTAGATTAGGGCATACTTACCATAGTCACTACCTATTCTAGAAGTCAAACGAGTTGAAGCAAAACAATCGAGATCTCTAAAAACCAAGTAGATTCAGGAATTGATGTCAGAACAACCCAAACCCAAATAGAAGTTTCACAAAGTCAAACTCAAGCCATCTCAGGCATACCAAGAAATTTTAGCCAAGAGAAAGGAAATAACACCAAGCCCTCAAATTGTCAAACTCCACCAAGCAGAAGACAAAGCTGCTGATGAATCCCTTCAAGACGCTTGGTTAGATTGCACTATCCAACTTAACCAACATCCAGGAGTTAACCATGATTTCTATGATTAGACCCCCTTGTTTCTCCACATCTTCTTGCATAAGCTTCACTTTAGAGTCATATTTGTAGGAAAGTCAACCATCTTTAGTCCTCCCCTTAAGCATTTTAGCTCATCCATCTCATTTAGAACCAAACCATCTAGCCAGCAATCGAAAACTTTGCATCCAAGCCTTCAAAATTGTTGTCACTTTGCTAAAAGTTTTCCATTCCTAACATCTTCCAAATCCACCAGCCTCACCAAGGTTATCCCTTTGACAGAGCTTTGTCTAGGGTAATCTATCTTTGTCACTTGTTATCCCTCATCACCTTGAGCTAAAGGTTGAGATCCACACGTGGTCAATCTCGTGTTCTTCCTAAAGGATCATTAGTCTATCCTTAAATTGACACAATCACCACCAATCTTGCACATAAGAAAGTAGACCTTTCATGATTTGGCAACATATCTTTGAAGTTAGAATCCCCAACCCAATCCTCCTTAGGTTTTTTCATATAGCTTTGCATCAACCTAGAAAATTATTTGCATAGAAAAGCCTTCCCCTTTTGCATCCATCAGCATTGTTGCATCTCATCCCTAGGAAACATTTTGCATTTTCATGCCACCTGTCACTCGATTAGCCAAGAAGAAAGAAACAACGGAGCCCTATCATTTGAATCAAATAGCATCGCTCCCCTTGAGCAGTCAACCATCCTTCAGCCCAGAGAACACCATACCATCACCTACTGACATTGAAGCTTTCATGAACCAACCAGGAAATGCAGTATTGGTGAATGCCATTATAGACAAAAACAAGGAAACAATCATGGCTAACTTTCGAAGGGACAACATAGGAGCCTTCAACTTTGGAAGACCTCCTCCCATATCAGATCCATCTCACCCACTATTTGAGCAACTCCCACCACCCATAGGCTCTTATGATTCAAATTATCCTTAATATGTGCCAAAAGAAGAGCCTCAACCCACCCCATTTGATCCAATATACCCAAACATACCAGCCTCCACTCAAGTTGAAATCTCCCTTCCACAAGCCAATCTAGCCACCACCAATCCACCATTGGTCCATACCACTCCATCCCAAACCCCCTTCACCCAAAACACCTCACCATTCACTCCCTTCACTATTGTTGTTGCTGCTCTCCAACCCAGCCTTCCAAATCCACCCATCTCCCAAATTAGTGCTAGCATCTTTGGCCAAACTCAACAATATACAACCAAGATGCCACCCATGGGGCCAAGTAATCAACCTTTCATCACCCCCAGTTTTTTTACCTCAGCTCAGAGCACAATTCCATCATTTCCACTAGGTCCTTGGAGCTTAGTGCCATCAGCCACAAATCCACAAGCTACTACCCTCACTCCACAAAGCTATCAAAACCCACAAGCTACTACCAATGTTCTACCAAGCTCTCAAGTGACCCAAGCTCTTACCACCCCTCTACCAAGCTATCGAATCTAGCCACCAAGCTATCAAACCCCATCAGTTCCATTTCCAAGCTTTCAATTCCCACAACCTCCACCACCAACTAATCCATGACCTCCTATTACCAACTATTTTTCTATGCCACTTCTAGGAGGAAATCCACCACCACCACCCACCAATTACTTGGCCTCTTTTTCCATGTAGACACCTTCCTAGATGGGGGCACAACCCACATATATTGGTCAAACTTCTCAAATCCAAAGTCAAGTTCCACAAGCTCCCTGATCCTTTCTCCAAACTTCACACCCATCTTATACCTTACCTCCACAAAGCAATCCATTTATCCCATAGCCAGCCTATGTTCCTCAATCCCAATCTCAAATCCAATATCAGCAGCAAGCCTCACAACACATGAAACAATATGTGCCACCTCCACCTCAGCAACCCATCATCCACCATTCAGTTGCCCAAGCCATGTACAATCCCTACCAGCCCATACCTCAAAGCCATCCATATTCCATTGCCCCATCTAGCACATACCTACCTTAGAGCACACCTACATTGGGGGCACCTTAGTCATCACCCATTAATTCAAAATGGGAAGCCATGAAGATAGCTTTGAAGAACATCCAGGAGGGAAATGATCCAAAAACCTTCAAATTTGAGAATGTGTGTCCTTACCCATTTAATAGAGCCATTACCATGACACCATTTCCCAAACACTTTGAGACACCAAAGTTTGACAAATTTAGAGGAAAAGGAGACCCTGTCACACATATCAAAGAATTTTACATGCACTGCTAAGAAGTGGCATACGATGATGTCTTCCTCTTACGTCTCTTTTCCAAAAGCTTGGCTGGACCAGCTCTTGAATGGTTTTATAGAATACCATATGGCACAATTAAAAAATTTGCTAAAATGTCAGAGGCCTTTGTAGCCCAATATGCCCATCTTGTTGAAACAGAGCTATCAGTAGTTGATCTTGTCCACACTAAGCAAAAAGGTGGAGAAAGCCTTCTTGAATATCTGCAAAGATGGCAAACCCTTGCCAAAGTGCCATTTGGTGAAAATGTTTATTGATAATGCCCATCCTAGCTTGGCTCACCACATGACCATGAATTATTTGCAGACCTACAAAGATATCAAAGAAAAAGGAATGATCCTTGAGCAAGGACTCATTAAAGATGGTGTGGTCAAGATTTACAAAGAGGCCAACCAAAATCAATCACATTCCAATGACAAGTCTAGGTATTGGAACAAAAACAAGCATGTTGCAACAGATGGCATCACTAACACCAAACATGTGAATATTGTTGGTCTTTCTCAAAACTAGTCCAACCCACCTTATCAACCAAACAATCAACAAGCTATCAACTACCAACAGCAAAATCACCAAAGCAATCAAAGCCACAATCCAAGACCCAACTTCTAAGGGTCTAGCAATCAAGCTAATGCCATCAATGTAGCTATAGGGCAAAAGCCCATATTCCAACCTGCACCTAGAAATTATACACCCCTTGGTGAGCCATTGGATATCATTTTTGAGAAATTAGTCAAAGACAACCTCATCAAATTTCCTCCTACCTAGCAAATCGACCCAAGCCAATCCAAAGTTGTATGGTACAAAGATAATGAGTACTGCAAATTTCATAGGGTAAAAGGTCACACTACCCTCAGATGCATGAAACTAAAAGATTATATGTAGGACCTCATTGATCGGAAAGAAATCACTGGTGGTGCCCAAACCTCTCCCAATGTAGGCTTACAGATCTATCAAAATGCTTTTCCTCCTCACAACAACCAAAATCTTGGAAAAGCAACTATCCAAACCAATAACAACACCAGCAACTGCCAGCCAAACCAACATCATGGGAAGAACAATGACCAAACTTCATCCTATATAGACTATGGTAGCCTTATTTGTTATATATCTAAATAAGAGCCTTTTGTCAATGTTATCAATATCCAAGGACCAAACAATGAGTGTGCAGTCACCACTCGAAGAGTGCAATTTAACATCACAGGCCCACCCGTTTCACCAGCACCATCAACTCCATCAAAAAGTGAGTACAATATCTTGGAACACCTTGGGAACATGCCAGCCCAAATCTCCATTTTAGACCTTCTCCGCACCAGTCTTGTGTACAAGAACATCCTTGACAACACTCTCATAGAATCTTGTGTCCCTTTAGATATCAATGCTACTAATTTTCATAATCTCTTTGGACACCTATTCTCCTCATGTGCCCTATCATTCAAACCCATCGACATACCCGTGGTTGAGCTAGATCACACCCTTCCACTCTGCATAGCCATTATGGTATCCAATTTTGCCGTAAAAAGAGTAATGATGGATAATAGATCAGCCTTGAATATTTGCACCCTAAAATTCATAAAACAAGCTAGGTATACTAAGGCAGATATAATCAATGAGGTTATCACCATCAAAGCTTATGACAACTTGGAAAGAACCACAGAAGGAACTATTTTGCTACCAATCAAGGTTGGGCCAGTCATCCAAGAAACACTTTGCCATGTTATTGATCTAAACCTACCATTTAACATCCTCCTTAGTCGCCCATGGATTCATGCCATGAAAGCCGTTCCATCCACTTACCATCAGTGCATCAAATTTTTGCATCAAGGCACTAAGGTTGAAGCCCTTTGCTTATTGCAATGCGGTTGAAGCTTCATATACAAACCATTGCCCTAGAATTGATATCGGCATAGCCATCGCCAACTCATCCCACACTTGTAATGACCCAGAAACCATCGTTGCCTCCACCCTATCTACCATGAAGATCAATAACAAAGGCTATGGAGAGTATAGTCGGTTGAATGCATTTTCTATTGGGGCACTCCCACTTGATTCACATGCCCATGGACGATCGACATATCACAAAGCTAAGGAGATTCCACCTCCTTGATACAAATAGTTTGGCACAACAACCTTTGTATCCTCAAAAATCCCTCTTCATGAGGAGCTCACTCCAGATATCAACAATTGGTTACATAAGGATGCACCTCCAAGAAATCAAGCACACCTTGATCACTTCAGCCAGAAGTATCCCCAAGAACATAAGCTCATCACTGACAAATGGAACTATCAAGGTGGTGGTTTAGGACCAGACAAAAGAGGCATGCAGTACCCCATTGACGCACACAAGTGGGAATCGAAGTCAAGTCTTGGCTTTGGCATACCCACAACTGGGGGCACCAATGAGAACGGCCACACTTTTTCAAACATTCACCGTGACCTTGTCAAAATTGAAGACATTCCTGAGGAAGTTAAAAAGATAGCCTACGACAATATCCCAGACCAAATCTTCCTCAGAGATTTTGTTCTCCAAGAACTATCCATCCATTTCATTGACCTGCCACTCGCCTATCCACAAGTCATAGATTGAGACCAACCAAGCATCATGCAATTGATGAGTTCACATCAGAGGAAGCATTTTTGAGATTCATGGGAGCTGAAACACCTCACAAGAAAAAAAAGCCTGATTCTACCTATATCTATAAGCTAGATCCCAAGGGGTATTTTGGAGAAAATCCCCAACCTAGTTCCGATACACCCAAAACTAGAACTAAGGTGAATCCAGGACTAGCTAAGGTAGCGAAGAGAACCCCTCAATAAGAAAATCCAGAGCTACAAGCAGAACATGAGGATTTAACATTGCCTCCTCAAGATAATCAACTAGAGGTATCTTCTATTCTAATTGAGGATACTAGAGAAGTCAACATCGGTTCTTTAGAGATCCCCAGACTTGTTCACATTGCTGCATCCCTATCACAAGACCAAGCTGATCTCCTCTTTGTGGTCTTGAGAGAGAACATTGGCTGATTTGCATGGTCATATTAGGACATGCCAGGACTTGATCCAAATCTTGTAGTTCATCATCTTGTAGTCGATCCAAAGATCAAACCCGTCAGACAAAAGCTTAGGAAAATGCACCCCAAGGTGGCATTACTGGTCAAAGCTAAATTAGAAAGAATGTTAGTTGCTAAGGTTATCTAACCTATCGACTACTCTGAGTGGATCTCCAACATGGTCCCCATCACTAAACCTTCTGGTGACATCAGAATCTACACTAATTTTAGAGATCTTAACAAAGCTTGTCCAAAAGATGATTTTCCCTTGCCCAACATAGATATGATTGTAGATCTTACAGCTAGACATGAAATTCTATCTCTCATGGATGGATTTTCTGGGTATAATCAAATCAAGATTGCAAAAGAGGATCAACATAAGACAACATTCACTACCCCTTGGAGAACCTTTTGTTACAACATGATGCCTTTTGGCCTAAAGAATGCTGGGGCTACCTATCAAAGAGCCATGACAACCATTTTTCATGATCTCATCCATAGCATTTTGGAGGATTATTTGGATGATATCTTGGTCAAATCTCATACCTTTATGGATCATCTTGTTGACCTGGAGAAAGTTTTTGATAGGTTAGCCAAATATCATCTCATGCTGAATCCCAAGAAATGTGTCTTTGGGGTCACATCGGGCAAGTTTCTAGGCTTTATAGTTTCTAAACGAGGTATAGAGATCGACCCCAAGAAGGTCAAGGCTATCTTAGACATGCCTCCTCTCGAAACACCGTGACAGCTTTGCACTCTTCAAGGAAAGCTTCAATCTGTTTGGTGCTTCATCTCCCAGCTTGCAGATAAGTGTACGCCATTTACACATTTACTGAAGAAGGATGAAAACTTCAAGTGGGATCCTTTATGTCAATGCAGCTTCGATCATCTCAAACAATATCTCACCAATCCCCCTATCTTGGTTCCACCAGTTCTTGGTCGTCCCTTGATCTTGTACATATTAGCAATGCCTACTGCTCTAGGGGCACTTCTAGCACAACACAATGACTGCGACAGAGAAAGAGCCATCTACTACATCAGTAGAACCCTAGTTGTTTATGAACTCAATTACACTCCTATGGAAAAAGCTTGTTTGGCAGTTGTTTTCTCAACTCAAAAGCTTCACCACTACATGCTAAGTCATACAATCTAACTAGTCTCCAAGATAGACCATCTCAAGTATATGCTCTCTAGAACAGCACTTACAGGCCATTTGGCCAAATGGGTTATTCTCCTTAGCAAATTTGACATCTAGTATGTGGACAGAAAGGAAATCAAAGGGCAAGCTATAGCAGATCACCTAGTTGATGTACCTCTAATAGATGCTTATCCTTTGATCATAGAATTTCTAGATAAGCATATCTGTTTAATTGAAGAATAGCCCCCATGGAAACTTTATTTTGATGGCTCATACACATCTCGTGGATCAGGGGCAGGAATATTGTTGGTCACACCTCAAGGAGATTACATTCTAAAAGCCTTCAAGCTACAATTCCCTAGCACCAACAATATAGCTTAATATGAGGCTCTCATAATAGGATTAAAGATAGCTGCAGAATGGAACATCACTGAGTTACAAATCTTTGGCGATTCTTAGCTCATCATCAAGCAAGCCCTAAATGAATATCAAACCAAAGATGAAAAGCTATTACCCTACAAAGAGCTAGTTGATTAGCTAACCCATCATTTTACAAAGCTTCAGTTTACACAAGTGCCTCAAATGTAGAACAAAGCAGCAGATGCTATGGCTACTATTGGCTCGCTCTTGGAAATTCCCCAAGCAGCTATGTAGTATGAGTTCTTAGTCGAGCAGCTCCTCACACCCGCCTATGTGAATGAGGATTCAAACCGTGTTTATATCTTGGTTTGTCTCCAATCCCCTTGGTACCATGAGATTCACACTTACCTTAACAATGGTATCATATCCCCTCACCTCACACGTACGCAATGCTAGAACCTCATCCAAAAATCATCCCGCTATGTTATCATAGCCAATACCCTATATTGTTGAGGTTATCACGATACTCTCTCTAGATGTTTAGATGAAAATGAGGCTACGATGGTGTTAAAAGAAGTACACTTTGGACTTTGCAGTGCCCACATGAGTGGTATTGTCCTAGCATGACAAATCCTTAAAGCAGGCTACAATTGGCCTACCATTGAAGAAGATTCCTGTGACTTTTTCAGAAAGTGCCTCCCATGTCAACAGCACACAAATCTTGTGCACACTCTAGTACAAGATCTACAACCTATTACACCACCTTGGCCTTTCGCTTGTTGGGGCCTTAATCTAGTTGGGACTATCACACCTCTCTCATCTGATGGACATAAATGGATAATAACAGCTACAGACTATTTCACTAAGTGGGTGGAAGTAGTACCCCTAGTCTTAGCTACAGGAGTTCAAGTCTCCAATTTCATCTTGTACCACATTGTTTGCCACTTTTCAATCCCATCCACCATCTTCACCGACCACGGAGGTAACTTTGAAAATCTCAACATGAAAGAATTATGCACTTCCCTCTGCATCCATCACCACTTTTTTAGCCCATATTTCCCACAAGGTAACGGCTAGGCAGAGGCAACTAACAAAACTCTTCTCAAAATCCTAAAGAAAGTTGTCAATGATTCTAGCCACAATTGGAACCTACAAATAAATCTAGTCCTATGAGCCTATCGAACTTCCTTCCATACATCCACCAGCACAACTCCATATTCCCTAGTCTATGGTGTCAAAGTAGTACTACCCATAGAGGTTGAACTTCCCTCCTTGCGCATATCTTTGCAAGGGCAAATATCAGATGAAGAAATAGAGTAGCTCGGCTCACCCAGCTAGATCTCTTAGATGAGAAGAAACAACAAGCCTATGATCATCTCATAGTCTATCAAAATCATCTCAAAAGAAATTTCAAAAAGAAGGTGCTTCCATGACACTTTTAACCGGACGACATAGTCCTCAAAGAAAACATGAAAGTCCAAGCAGATCGAGAAAAGAAGGGCAAGTTTGAACCTACATGGCTTGGTCCTTATGTTGTCACTACCTCCTTTGGCTTTGGAGCTTATCAGCTATCTACACCAAAAGGAGAACTCTTGAATGATCCTACTAACATCATTAACCTCAAGAAGTTCTATGCTTGAAGATCCTTGGTATACCCAGCTTTTGAAAAATAAAAAAAATAGTAAAAAAAAATAAGTGTCCAATGGTGAAAACTTGGCAATTCAAGCGCCTTGGATAGGTACCTTGGTACAAACATGGTAATTTAGGCACCTTGTATACTAAGACTAATCCATTATCTATCACTATCCTATCCCTCATCCATTCACCCACCATCCCATAGCACACCTGCGTGTTCCCTTGGTGTTCCAACCAAATATCCAAAAATCTGATGAAGCTTGTAAATACCTCCTATACAGCTTGTAAATCTTGTACCTCAGCTTGTAACTCCTGTACCAAAGCTTGTATTATACCTTGTAAATCTTGTACCATACCTTGTATATCCAAATCTTGTCCAAAGCTTGTACCATATTCTAGCTTGTAAATAATCTTGTATCCTAGCTTGTATCCTATCACATGCACACAAAGAACTCCATTTTCACTTAACCTTTTTGCAAACCATCTACCTATCTGCCTATCAACTATTATAGACATCCCACCCTTCACAAACATTTCCATCTCACAAAACGAAAACATGAACAACCTTGTACATTTGTAACATATCTTGGTTCGTCAGCTTGTACATCCTCTTTAGCTTAGTACCATTGTATCTATCCAGCTTTCGTGTCAGTTCCTCCTTGATTGACATCTTGCACACATTGCACAACCCTTGGTTGGCTATTCCAATGCATCCTTTAGCTAGATCTCCTTTCACCAAAGTGTTATCCTTCTTAGTTCAGCTTGCAAGATGCATCACCCATCCAGATCCATCAACCTAGGTGCTCTCCGATAGATCTTTGTAGGATATAGCTTTCCTCATGTCTAATCTTGGTTCATTAGTACCTCATCCCACCCATCTCGTTGGCAAATGGTTCTCTTTTGGATTTTCACTTTCTTTTGATTTGGAATCTTCCCTTTTGGGTCTTGAAGTATCTTTTCCAAACAATCTTTTTGTTCCCTCCTCAAGCTTGCCACGATCTTCCATATCATGGTATGCTACGAATGGGGCAATCTGAGTGTAAGGTCTTGATCAAGTCTTTTTTTTGTTTTTCTTTTCTGCTTGTGGGTTACCTAGTGTCGATTCCACTCTGATTCTTTCGAGATTCATGTGTGATGCTAGGGCAATCCTTGTGTGTTTGTTTTGAGTCAGTCCGTCAGTCCTTTGGATGGTTGGTGAAAAGGCCTTGATGTTCTTGGTAACCTTGGCAATTAACCAACGGTCTTATAGCAAATCTAGTGCTCAACTACATGGTGGTACTTCTCTTTAAAGTATCCCCCTACTCAAAAAGCTTCAATGGATTCCCTTCATCTCCATTATCCCCCATCCATATCTAGCATCTGTCTCTCCTACCCCAACTTATGCATTCGTATCTCTTTGAGTCAATCATCACTCTTAACTTTAGGGATCTACCAATCAAATCAATCCACCAAGCCTCATCTTTCAAGATCCACAATCCTAGTCCTAGGGATCTCTGAAACCCATCTTCTGCCAATCTGACTTTTTGAAATCCTATTGCATCAGCTTTATCATCCCATCATCCATCTCCCTATCCTGGATTCATTTTTATAGTGCTCTACTCCTTCATCCTCTACAATCCCTAAAGTCTTAAGCTTGCTTCCTCTTGTGCCTCTGACCTCCCTTTATCATTCTCCCGTAGTGAGAGTTTGAGCTAATTCAGACCCTTCTCTTTGCCAATCTGAGTCTCCTTGCTTCTCCTGAATTCTTGAATTTTTCAAGAAGCCATCGAGCCTCACTTTCTCTCCCCGCCACCTTCTTGATGGGGCATCTCATAGTCCATTCTCTCCTCTTCTACTCTAGCCTTGGGCATCTTATTTTCTTATCTTTGATGCCATGCCACTTGCGGCATCATATCAAAGAGGGGCAAAATGTAGACACCTAAAATTTTTTAGAAAATAAAGTATTTTTATTTTCTGAAAAAGTCCCTGATGACATCATCATTTATTAATTAATTAATTAATTTTTTTTTCCATTAATCCCCTTGTCTTAATTAAAAATATTTAATTAAAGAATCCCTCCCAAAAATGTTTAAATCTTATTTAAACATTATTTTCTTATTTATTAATTATTTAATTAATAAATTGACCAAAATCCCCAAAATAAATATTTAATTAATTTTTTGCCCAAAACTTGGCCAATTTCCTTAAGATCACTAACCTCTTCCAAAATCTTCTAATCCTTCTTTAATTTTGATTAAAGGCTAATCCCATCATTTTCTACCCCTAATCCCAACTCAAAATATTTAACTAAGATTAAATATTAATTCTCATATTTATTAAAAATGTTTTAATAAATATCTCCTCAAACAAAACCTATGAGATAAATAAACTTTATTTATCTTAACCCTAAGCCTATCCCTAAACCCCCTTTTTAGCCTAATCCACCCCATCCACCCATACTAACCATGCTTAGCCACTAACTCACCCACCCTCATTAAATGCCATCCACTTGCATATCTCTAACAAGCTTAATCTAATCCTAAACCCAAGCCTAATCCCCCCTAACCTTGTCACATTTCCTAAGCAAGCTTAAGACTTTCTTAAGCCAAGCAAAGTCAACAATCTCAACTCCCTCCAAAATATCCCAACCACCCAACTATGAATGCTCTTACAAAGGCCATAAAGACTCTTACAAACCCATTCATTGCTCTTACAAGCCATTATGAAGGGTCTTTATGAAGATATTATTCCTTGAGTCTCCTTTGTTGACTCATCCTTGCCCTTTCCTCCATCCACTCACCCTATGACATGTGTCACTCCCTGATTGGCTGTAAGGAAGCACAATCCATGTGCTCTCCTCTCATGCAATCTGAGTCCTCCATGAGCTTTTCCCCATCTTTGCATCTTAGCCCTCAAACCCTCAAGCCCTTTTCCTATAAATAGAATCCCCTCCCAAGCCATTTCATCACAATCCTTGAGTTAAAATTATAATGCTAGTTTGAGAAGCCAAAGCCCTTAACCATACCCTTATAATGCCAAATTGAGAGCTCACAAAACTACCAACTTGCCATTACTCATCTCCACCATTGAAGAAAACTTAAAACCCTTTAAGCATACATACTAATCTTTCATTTAGCCTCATCTACCAAGAAAAGAGCTAATTCCTATTGGGAGAGTCCATTCATTTGGCTCACATTCCTAATTAGGGGTTCCTCTTTAGTCTCTCTTATATGTTATATTAATCTTTGTTAGTTAATGCTTTGTTCTCTTAATAGATTAGTGTTTCTTGCTAACATATTAGTGTATACAGCTTGTAGTTGCATTGTTGCTCATCTTAAGGGGGGTTGTTAGAGAAAAAAAGTTAATTTAATTTAATTTATTAAATTACATTTTCTCCCTTCTTAAGATTTCACTTTATGCACCTTTTTCATTGTCAATTAATAATTATTTAGCAATTATTAAATAGCATTTATCTTTTAGGTTACTCTTTTTGGGTTTTGATCTTCTACTATAAGGATAGATCATTTGTAATTATATTATATCTTTTTCAATTTCTAAGAATACAATTTGCATATTTTTAGAGAAAACCCTTGCCTCTTTTGTCTTTTTCTTCTCTGTGATAGTTTTTACATATAGGTATTATTTGGGCTTTGTGGATTTGTATTGTGTATTGCTCAAATCCTTCAACAATCCCCCTCCTAGTGTCACTCACCATGGCCAATAAGATTTGAGCCTATGGCCAAGATCTGATACTAGTTGTGAGAAAGGGTAATGTTTTTGGTGCACCAAAAGATTGATCCTATTAATGTTTGATAAAACCAATAGTCTTATAGAACCATGGGAAGTGGTTAAAACATGTTTTGAATCATGGGAGGGATGCTAGCCCACTGCCAATAGAATATGCATGAAAAAACATCTCCTAAGGCATGGGGGAGAGTATGCATGAGAAGAACTCCTAAGGCAATGGGGGAGAGATATCTCTTTAGTGAGATTTAGAAAGATTCATGAAAGGAAGCAAGAATATGCACTTGATTTATTATGAATTTTTTAGTGTGAAGTAAACAATTGATGTCTAAATAGAGAAGAAGCATGCACCTATTCTATTGAGATTCTTTTTAGTGTGTAAACAGCTGATGTTGGTCATAAAATCTAGAGGATTTTAGACTTTCTCGATGGAATGCATTTGAGAAGATGAGAACAACAACAACAACAAAATATTACTTGGTATTCTTAGAACCTAGATATTTTTCATCTATGTTTCCATTAATTCCAAAGGGGGATATTTTTAGCATGAATGTTGATGATACTACATTAGGGGAGTATCCTAAGCATTGGAGAGTATTGACATGTTTCATTCATGACTATGTTTGTCATTGATGTCAACATATCATGGTTTCTATAAAGACTGGCTGAGAAGTAGATAGAGATCTTAATTATATGGACAATGGTTTGATTGTCTGGTTTTGTGTAGTCATAGACATGTTTGACATAGTTTCTTCATGATGTGGTTGAGTGTGCAGAGTTTGAGTCAAAGAGGTACAAAATTTGTACCTAATTTATAGAGAGCAGTTCAGAGATTGAGTGTTAGGAAAGGAGTTCTTGATGTTTGTTGGCTATCTTACATCTGAGATGTAGTGAGAAGATACATATTTAGGAAGTGATAGAGGATAGTTAGTTGGTGACATCAGTGCGTGTGCAAGCTGTAGTATCACACGCGTAAAGTTTTTTATAGACTATGAGCCAACAATGCAATTGTAATTGTAACAAATTAATTATCTTATTATAATTAATCAGGAAAGCCTCAAGGCTGACTCAAGGAATAAGTATAAAGGAAAGATGTTTTCCTTATTTATAGTGTGGAATAAGTGTTGTGATCATTGTATGGAGTGTGCAAAAAGAAGAAAAGTTCTTGAGGAATGCGTGTAAGAAATCCAACAGATTATTGGATGTGAGATTTGTGACCAGGTTACAAGAACAAAAGAAGTAGAAGTCTGGTTGATAGGAAAAAGGAAGAGGAAGGAATAGTATAGTAAAATTTTACTTTTCTATAATGAATAAATACAAAGATTATTTCGACATTGGGTTTATTGGTCTTCCTCTTGAAGATGTTTGGGAAATGGGTCCAGTTGTCTTCCACAACTCCTAATAAGGTTGGAATCTCCTTATAGGGATTCAAAGTCTCCTAGCAGTGACTCATATGTACTAGATGTATTCATAGACTCCTAATAGGGGTCATCCTCTAAATAGGAACATTTATATAAGAAAAAAATCTTGTGGGTATCATCCCCACTGGGGTTTTCCCTCTTATCAAAGGTTTCTCTAGATAACATATCTAGTATTATTGTGTATGATTATATTGTTGTGGTTTCAATTTATATTACTCATATGGTTAAGTTTGTTTAAGATTGATAGTTGTGATAATAATTGGATAACTAATTCACCCTCCTCCCCCCCTCTTAGTTATAGTAGTGGACTATATATTCTAACATCTCTATCATATCCTCTAATTATTTTCTCCATCCCATCCTCTCTCGAGCTCTCTCTCATTCTCTCTATGTCCTATACCCTCCCTCTCTGTCTCCTATCCCCTTCTCTCTCTCACTATTTCTATCATATCCTCTAATTATTCTCTCCATCTCATCCTCTCTCTATCATATACCCTCCCTCTCTCTCTCTCCTCTATCCTCTTCTCTCTCTCTCTCTCTCACACCCCCATTCCTTTCTCCCTCTTCATCTCCCCTTCTCTATCTTTATCTTTTCCTCACCCTCTCTCTCTCTCTCTCTCTCTCTCTCTCTCTCTCTCTCTCTCTCTCTCTCTCTCCCTCTCTCCATCACTCCCTCCCTCCTTCAATCTACCTTTATGTATTAGTAATATAGAAACTAAGTGGA
Organism: Cupressus sempervirens; assembly: GCA_028749045.1. NCBI lineage: Eukaryota > Viridiplantae > Streptophyta > Pinopsida > Cupressales > Cupressaceae > Cupressus > Cupressus sempervirens. The sequence continues at coordinate 1,099,118,244 of CM053785.1, forward strand.
TTATACAAAACCCGATTGGGTTATTAAAAACTATAAATAAAACAACATGTCAAAGGTTATTATGTTGTTTCAATGTGGTCCACCATATTATACTAATGTTTCACATGTATTTTATACTAGGTATGCAAGTTTAAGGTTCTTTGTGCTTGGAAATGCTAATGTTTATATTTTCATGTGCCAACATCTTATTTTATGTTAGTATGTTGTGATTGAGCATAAAATAATCATCCAAAGATGTTTAGTTTTGTACTTTATTGTTTATTTTATTCATATTATTGTTTGTAGGGTAATTTGAATCTACAATCATGGGAAATAAATAGAGAGGAACAATTGAACAATGAGAGGTAGCAAAGAAAAAAATAAGAGAGCGTATGAGGAGATTATGCTAAGGTATATCATCAAATGTCTCCAATGCAAGTGATGAAAATATACCTATTGATATTGATGTTGCAAACACACCTAATTTGACAAATGAAAAATTTCAACAAACCTCAATTGAAATGATTATGACAAATACACTTACACTACCTGATGCCCCTAATGTGATACCTCAAGTTGATATGATGAATGGACATGATGTAAGTAATGAAAATATAGAGCATGCATGGACATCAAAATCTCCTAAATTAATTCATAGAAAACCAAAGTTTCTAATTGACAATGATGAAAATATTTTGAAGCTAATGCATGATAAAATGTCAAAAAGAAATTTTAGGAAGATTGTTCAAAAGATTTGGAATAACTAATTTAAAAATTTAAATCAAAGTGGAAGATATCAACTTGTTGAAATGGTTAAAAATATGAAATTTAGAGACACAATGAGAATTTTAAGGTTAAGAACATTTGAAAATAGTAGTGAAAGAAGGATTATTAGAAATGTCTTTGATGCATACCAATCCATTGGTTCAAAAGAATGCACTAAAGATGCTAATACAAGTCAACGGGTCCTCACATCAACCATAATGGGAAAGGAAATGGAAAAAAAATTGTATGGTAAGAAAAACAAGTAAATCATTAAGGATAATTAGAACAACATTACTCAAAGCCTTAGTGAGGTGAGAGAAAATTGAGAATTCTAATGAGACTTCTTTTTGGTTATTCCAAGGTGGACTTCCACAGAAGGATAAAGTTTTTGTTGATGCACTAAGAAAATTAATAGAAAACTTTTGGCATGACAATATAAGGGCTTCACCAAATGAACAAGATTTTGTGAAAAGATGAATTGGAAAAACAAACCGTGATCTACATGAAAAATATTTTTTGGATATGAATCAAATATAATTTTATGAAAAGTTTGTTAGTTTATGGTGACTAATCAAGAAAATAGTGTACATCATAAATTCTTTGGGGCTTGGGGCATCACCTCAAAAAAAAAATTGTAAGGCCCTATTTTATCAAGATTTTGGGCCAACATGTAATTATTAATTATAACCCTAAAATAGTAAAAATACTTGTATAAAAGGGCTTATAGTTAGGGATTGTTTCATTGTTGTGATGTGAAAATTGGTTCTTGTAGTGGTATTGAGCTATAAGGGATTATGGATTGTAATTAGGTTGTAATCACTAGATCATAATAATATCGAACTTTCTATTTGGTGGATGTAGCCCAGGGATTGGGTGAACCATGTTAAATCTTGGTGTCTTATGTTCTTTTCTATGTGATATATTATTTTCTAATATTATTTATATTTGTATGTAATTGTTATTTTTGTCTATGGTTTAATCCTAACAATTTTTTTTCAAAGATTTCCTAAAATTAAAATCAGCCAAAGGTTTTTTGAGATGAAAAAAACATTCTATGTTAAGATAAATCATACAGGCACCTCATGTTGTACGATTCATGTTGAGTTTTCTATGCGTTATGATGTTTATCATTATATATGTTGTACCTTGAATACTAATGGAATATTGTAGGAATGTGGTCTACAATTACCTCGTAAGTCATAGAGAGAATTTATTGCAAGTGTACTATGCAAACAAGATGATGGGTGCATTTATTATAAGACCATGTGTTTAAAAGGTTTTTTCCCTCAATGTGGTCATTTGAAAAATTTGCATAGATGCCTACATCTAGATAGCACACAAGAAATTAGTGAGACACTAGTTTCTCTTGGAAAGTACAAGTTAGTTATGTATGGTGTTAAAGATGGAAAATAATTAAAGAGGTGTAAATTAGTGAAAAGTGATGTATGTGTAGTTGATTTTATGAAATTGTTTCAATAGAAAATAGTATAAACATTCCAAACTCACTATCTTCAAATAGGGATAATTAGGCCTATTTTCTTTAGGTCTATTAATAGCCATACTAGGGCATTAATGAACTACAAAAATAATAAAAAATGTTGCAACAATCCATACAATAGGTACACATTTGTGGAATTTGACTAGAAACCTTATAACCTTTCAAAATATGTTCCCCATGCTCATATACCTGAGCATGGGTAGTTAAAACTTCCCAAACCTCCATTTGCAACTTTTTACAAAAATTGCAAAAGTTGCTCAAGCAACTTTGTAACTTTTGAGCATTTTTTGCTCTTGACATCTTTTGGTCAAATGGGCCCATCTAGGACTATTCTAGGACCCTAGTTAGGATTCATAGGAACTATCAAGTAACCTAATAACTTAGTTTCCCATCCCTAACAACTTTTATCCTATTGAGCAACTTTTGGCTCATTGAACAACTTTTGACCAACTTAGGACCTAATGAGTGATTTTGGCTTTTCCTAGCAATCCACGAGTGCTCTGTTAGCATGGGTTGGTCAGGTTTAGGCTAGGACCAACCTCATTTCAGCCACAAATTCCCTTTGATGGTATTTCCCACACTAAATAGAAGCATTCCTAAGGATCTCTAAACACCATTCGGTTGTGATCTTTGATCGAACATTTCTCTGAGCTCATGCAAGCTATTGATAAAAAGTCACATGCTATAAGATCATGTTATATAGGCCTACAACAAACTGTCTTATTTTTTAGAGATTCAATTTTTTTTTTTGATTTGGCATTGGTATCTCACCTATTTCCAAAAGTTGCAATGTTTCTCATTTAAAATGAGCAAGGTTGTGTATATTTCAAATTGTTGGTCCTAGGATAGAATAGTCTCCTCTATTAGCTTCAGTTGGTTAGGTTTAGGCTAGGACCAACCTCATTTCAACCACAACATCCCTCTGATGATATCAACCACACAGAATGCAAGTGTTCCTAAAGGTCTCTAAGCACTATATGGTTGTGATCTTTGACATAAATAAAAAAATCATGACATATTTTTTATTTTCATGTCTTATTACATCAAAATAAGTGACATATGATTACATACTATAATGAATTTGATAAACATGTTACATTTTCTAGATAAAATAATGAGAATTCATGTGTTTGATTAATTGCAAGAAAGTAAGCTGAAATACAAGTTTGTATGCACACATTGAACAAGCTGGATGGAAATCCAAGTTTAATATTAGTATATCAAAATGAATAATATATTATGTCATATCAATCATATAGTTACAAAAAGATGTTATGTCTCATCAATACAATTAAAAAGTCAAATACCCAACAAATGTCAAATGTGTACAATAGAAATGTCAAATGTACACAATACATATCTCGAATATGTACAATACAAAAGTCAAATACCCAAAAAAAGTTGAATGTGCACAATAAAAATGTCAAATGCACAACACAATACAAATCTTGAATATATACAATACAAAAGTCTAATATATGTCAATGTCATGTGATGACCACAACTACACATGTATATCACTATCAATATCTATGACTATGTAAGATCATCAAAATTGAGCCTCTTTGATGCAGTTTGTGGCTCACTAGGAGTCTACAGAAGACAAATTAAAATACACCATCTAATATATTATCTATTACTAACATAAAAATAACTAGAAATTGGATTCTAAATTATGGATAGTTGAGTTGTTCATTACCTCATCCCTTTATCCCACTGTTAGATTGAGTGACAACAATAATGGGCTCCTTTGTCAATGGGTGGGACTCCTAACAAGATGAGGTAAAGTGATAATGGGAGACACAACTACTAATGAATCAATGCTCACAGGAGGCACAACCACTAATGAATTAGTGCTGGTATGATGAACAACCTATATGGTAAGTTATAAAATGTTAGAATTATAGAGTGGCATTAGGGATTCCAAATAGAGTAATAAAAACAAAACAAAAATGTACTACAATTTGAACTAGATCTATCATGCTAGCAAGAGGTACAACCATGGATGAATCAATGCTGGTATGAGGCACAACCTATATGATTATTGAAAAGAGATTATTTTGAAGTATAAAGCCTACAATGGAACAATCATTATTTTGTTAATGATGTCAACCCTACTACATGCTAGTGAGACAATTTCTTTTTGGTCTAAAAAATATCATATGGTTGATTGATAAAGATGATTCAAAAAGAGGAGATAACAAGAGAGCCTAGAGAGAGATTGAGTTATTTTGTGTATAAAATGAGCACTAAGACCAAGTAAGACATTGATACTATAGGGTATCATTTATCTACATATAATCTAAAATGAAAGATTAATCAAGTTAAGACTGAAAGAAGATCAAGTATGAAAAGTGATGTAAGAGCATCCTGGCTGTAAGACCAATCTTGTATCACCCAAAAAATGTTTTTATTTTAGTCTTTTCTATTTTAATAAGGACTAGTAGATAGGGGTTGTTATTTCTAGGATCTTGCTATTTATAGAAAAAAAATTATATGATCTCAGAATGTTCTCATTTTCTATAGGAAGGTTCATTTTAGAGTTGTAATCCTACCATAAAAATCTCATTTTCCTAGCTTAAGTATTAGAGAAGTTATTATAGGTTTTCGATGGAAAAAATTGCAAAAAAAATTTTAGGCTCACTGTTGGAGGCCTTAGAGTGCTCGAATGAGGTCTAAAAAATTGATAGAAGGGCACTACCACAATTATGAGCCTATAAATCAAAAGCTAGCATTTCTAAAAAGTGGTTATAATAGACAATCAAAGAAAGGTTTGCGAGTTATGACCTTTCAAAGGTGGGCTACCCAAAATATCTAAAATAGTTGTCAAAGATGTATTTGACCCACTCTATATGTATTGTTAGGGTAAATTAGCCCTAGGTATTAAGTTTCATTATCTAGAACCTTCCTAGGTGGCATAAAATTTTCGATTTAAGAAAGGCCCAAACGTTGTCTAGGACAGCTCTGGGTGACAGTTCACATATTGTCTTGCAATTTATTGTAATGAAGGCACCCATGTGGGTTAGCATATTGCATTTGTGAATTTTGTAATTCCACATTTGTGGCACAAATAAGAAGTCCATTTTGTTCTTGCATTTGTTGTTGTTTCTTTTTTTCTATTATTGTTTAAGGTATTAAGGGGAGCACCCTTTATCAAGTGGTATTAGAGCTAGAGTTCTTGAGTGTGTGGACATATTTTTGAGTATAACGCATTTTGCACCTGGACTGTGGTTTGGGCTAAATGTGTAGACAAATCATCGATTGTGAGGTAGTTTGCACTAGGGTTTTAGTGGAAGTGCAAAAATACCTCCATGAAGAGAGCATGATAGAAGAATTGTAGGTGTTACACTTGAGGGTTTTTGATCCATCCAAAGAAAAATGAAAGCATTGGAAGAACAAATGCTGAAAGGAATAAATCTTCCTATGAGAGATGAAAGCAACTATGAGGATGAAGTAGATGAAAATGTTGAAGCAGAGGTAGTTCTAAACCTAAAGGAAGAGAGGCTTTCTAGGACCATCTCCAAGATTGGAAAAAGACATAAGTTTGAAGTTCCCACATTTTTGAGAAATCTTAACCTAGAGGAGTACTTTGAGTATGAATATATTAAGGATCCTAATAGGGTCAACTTAGTGAAGGAAAAACTAAAGGGACATGCAATGATTTGGTGGCAAGAGGTTTAGTTGGAGAGAAATAGAAAGGGAGAGGAAAAAATCACTAGATGTGAGTGAATGATAGCTAAAATGAAGCAACAAGTCATTCTCATGGATTATTAGCTTGATCTATTGAAGAAATTTTAAGGGTTAAAGAAAGCGAGAAAATCTATTCAAGAGTATACCAAGGAGTTCTACCAAGTTCTCATTAGAACTAGCCATGCAAAAGCTGATAAGGAAAAACTTGCTCATTATTTTAATGGGTTAAGGCCAAGCATTCAAGATGAGTTGAGTCTAGTTCAAATGAATAGTATTGAAGAGGCATACTAATTTTTCCTAAGAGTTGAGGAGAAACTGAGTAAGAAGTTTGACAACAAGAAGAGCTCACAGTGGAAGATCTGGTAGATGATCTTATGGTGGTCATAATGATGATCAAAAGAACAAGGATGAGGCTAGAAGTAGCAATTGGAGCCAAAGTGGAAACACTTCCAATAATTTCCATGATTATAAAAATAAAGATTAGAGAAGAAGAGGTAGAGGATAAGGATCTAGAAGAGGAGGCTTCCAGGGGAAATGTTTTCACTATGGAGAAGAAGGTCATAGAACATTTTGTAAGAATTTGGTATAGCTCTAATACCATGTAAAATTTTTCCTAAGGAAACAATTCAGCGAAAAGATCAAGAAGCTCAGTAGATAGCACAAGGGAGACTAATGATGATCAGATGAGAATCTCAATAATGATCAAAATGATAATGGATATCAGATGATTGCATATGAGATAATTGTATATGAGTTGAATATATACTAGAAGTGCCTATATATAAAGGCATGTAGAATGACTAGGAGTCAGCAAAGAGATAAACATCACAACTAAACATAGGTCCACCAAGCGTGGATTATCCTCCATTGAGCACAGGAGTTTGTGTGATGATGGGTGGATAAGTTTATATAGGTGTATCTCATAAAGAGATGTTGTAGACACCATGTGCTCTAATAAATGACTAACTCCTATGTTGTCAACAAGACAACTCATATGTCTATGCATATTCCTAGGTAAACTTAAGTAAAGTGTAATAAAAATTAATTATTTACACTAAAAAATTTGAATGTACCTAGTGCTAAGGAAGGAAAAATCAAAGAATAGAAGGCTAGGCTAGAGTTGCACATGTTGATGAAGATGCTAGATCATCACATTCTCAAGATGCTGAAAGAGGAGAAGTCCTAGTTAATAGATAAGTCCTACTGAGTGGTGAGAATGAACCTAAACAAAGAAGGAGCTTGTTTTGTACAAGGTCCAAATGTGAAGATAAGTGTTCTGATGTAATCATTGATGGTGGAGGTACTAATAATCTAGTGCCAAAAATGATGGTCTCAAAATTGAAGCTAAAGAGATAGAAACACCCATGTCCATACTGTATTGCTTGGGTACAAGATGATCACAAGGTCATGGTCAATGAGCACTACTTAGTAAACTTCAAGATTGGAAGCTGCTAGGATGAGATACTATATGATATCATACCTATGAACATATGTCATATGTTGTTGGGTAGGCCATGCCAGTTTGATAGGCATGTTGTACACAATAGGAAAGAAAATACCTACACTTGGACCAAAGATGGAGGGAAACATAAGTTGAAGCCATTAAATGAGAAAGAAGAAAAGGTATGTAGTGCTACTAGAATATTTTTTATTGATGAAAGAGAATTTCTCAAAGGTATGAAGCATGAGCATATTTGTTTTTCTATAATTCCAAAAGATAATAAAGAAGAAGTAGAGGAGGTGCTTGCAAAACTTATAGATATGTTGGGAGAGTTTTTTGATATTGTATTAGATAATGTACCTGATGGATTGCCTCCAATGACTCTCCCAACATATCTATAAGTTTTGCAAGCACCTCCTCTACTTCTTCTTTATTATCTTTTGGAATTATAGAAAAACAAATATGCTCATGCTTCATACCTTTGAGAAATTCTCTTTCATCAATAAAAAATATTCTAGTAGCACTACATACCTTTTCTTCTTTCTCATTTAATGGCTTCAACTTATGTTTCCCTCCATCTTTGGTCCAAGTGTAGGTATTTTCTTTCCTATTGTGTACAACATGCCTATCAAACTGGCATGGCCTACCCAACAACATATGACATATGTTCATAGGTATGATATCATATAGTATCTCATCCTAGCAGCTTCCAATCTTGAAGTTTACTAAGTAGTGCTCATTGACCATGACCTTGTGATCATCTTGTACCCAAGCAATACAGTATGGACATGGGTGTTTCTATCTCTTTAGCTTCAATTTTGAGACCATCATTTTTGGCACTAGATTATTAGTACCTCCACCATCAATGATTACATCAGAACACTTATCTTCACATTTGGACCTTGTACAAACAAGGTAGCACATAGAATGACACCAGCAGAAAGTGAAGAGTTGAATAGATAAGTTCATGAGTTATTGCAAAAGGGGTTGATTCAAGAGAGTTTGAGTCCATATGTTCTACCAACAGTATTAGCACTAAAGAATAATGGAGAATGGAGGATGTGAATAGATTCTCGTGCTATCAAAAAGATCACAATCAAGTATAGATTTCCATTGCCAAGGATGGATGATATTATGGATTGCTTGAGTGGAGCTAAGTACTTCACAAAGATATATTTAAAGAGTGGGTATCATTAGATTCATATTAGAGAAGGTGATGAGTGGAAGACCACTTTCAGGACCAAAGAAGGATTGTACAAGTGGTTAGTCATGCCTCTTGAGCTAAGAAATGCACCGAGCACTTTCATGCAACTCATGAATGAGGTACTAAAGGAGTTTCTATGTAAGTTTGGTATTGTTTACCTAGATGATATTTTGATCTTTAGTAAGACATTAGAGGAGCATTTGATCCATAATTTCAAGGTATTTAATAAGTTGAGGTCAGAAAAGTTGTTAATAAACTTGAAGAAGTGCAATTTTGTAAAGAAGGAGTTTGTGTACCTAAGATTTCTAGTTTCAGTAGAAGGTCTAAAAATAGACCTAGAGAAAGTGAAGGCTATCCTTGAATGGCCTACTCCAAAGAGTGCAACAAAGGTAAGATCTTTTCATGGACTAGCTAGTTTTTATAGAAAGTTGATAAGAGGTTTTAGTAGTATTTGTTGACCCTTGATTGAAAGAATGAGAGGGGATTGGAAGTAATTTAAGTGGACTATAGGAGCGAATAAGAGTTTTAATCTATTGAAATGGAAAGTTACTGAGTAACCTATTTTATCGCTTCTTGATTTGAATAAGGTCTTTCAAGTACACTACACAATGCTAGTGGTACTGCAATAGGAGCCATTATGAGTCAAGAAGGTAGACCTATTTCTTATTTTAGTGAGAAATTAAATGATGCAAAAAGAAATATTTCTCTTATGATCAAGAATTTTATGTTATAGTTCAAGCATTGAAGAAGTGGAGACACTATATTCTTCCTAAGGAGTTTTTTTGTGTACTAATCATCAAGATTTACAATATTTGAATAGTCAAGGAAAATTAAACCAAAGGAATTTGAAGTGGGTTGAGTTTTTACAGAGTTATACATTTTTTTTGAAACACAAGAGTGGAAAGTCTAACAAAGTTGTAGATGCTCTTAGTAGGAGACAACTTTTGTTGACATAAATGCAGATAGAAGTGGTTGGCTTCAAAGAACTTAGTATTTTGTATTCAGATGATCTTGATTTTGGTGAAGCATAGAAGGCTTGTACATAAACTGTTACACTTGATAGGACAAAGTGGTTGGATTTCATGATTCAGGATAATATGTTGTTCAAAGGAAGCCAGTTGTGCATTCCTAGAAGTTCAATGACAGAGAATCTCATCAAGGAGAAGCATAGTTGAGGATTGGCTAGACATTTTGGCAGAGATAAAACCATAGCTTTGGTTGCCAAGAATTGTTATTGGCCACAATTGCAACAAGATGTGAAGAAATTTGTACAAAGTTGTAGAGTGTGTTAGATGACAAAAGGAGTGAAGTAGAATATAGGGTTATATCAGCCATTACCCATACTAGAGAAGCTATGGGAGGATATTAGCATGGATTTTTTTCTTAGATTATTGAGGACACAGTGTGGGCATGATTCTATTTTTGTGGTGGTTGATAGGTTTTCAAAAATGGCACATTTTATTGCTTGCAAGAAAACTAGTAACGTTATTCATGTGGCAGAGCTATTTTTAAGAGAAGTGGTGAGACTACATGGTATGCCAAAGAGTATAATTTCATATCAAGATACCAATTTTGTTGAGTATTTTTGGCATATAGTATGGAAGAAGTTGAAGATAGATTTGAAGTTTAGTTCATTGCATCATCCATAGACTGATGGATAGATAGAAGTTGTGAATCAAAATTTGGAAAACTTGTTGAGATGTTTGTTTGGAGATAAACCAAAAGGATGGGATATGATTTTATCACAGGAAAAATTTGCATATAATAATTCTATCAATAGGAGTACTAGTAAATATCCATTCTAAATTGTATATGGGAGTAGTCCCTTAAGTGCTTCTGAATTGAGGCAATTGGATAAAGGAGTGATAGGTAGTACTGAAGTAGAAGATTTTGTTGAACATTTGAAGAACATTCATGAGGAGGTGAGGAAGTACATCATAAAGATGAATACATAGTATAAGGCTAAGCCAAATGTAAAAAGGAGGTATAAAGAATTTTAGATTGGAGATGAAGTCATGGTTCATTTGAGAAAGAACATTTTTCAGTGGGTACATATAATAAGCTAAAAATGAAGAAGTTTGGACCATGGAAGATAGTGAAAATGCATGGTTCTAGAAATGTGTATGAAGTGAAGTTGCCTGCTAAATTGAATATTTCACCAGTATTTAATATTTTGAATTTGACAGAGTATTATGAAGGAGGTGATGGAGATGAAGTTACAAAAGTGTAGTGGAGTATTCCAACTACTAGTTCAACTACAAAGGAGATTGAAGAGATACTAGACGGTCATGTTGGAAAAAGTACCAAGAAAAAAACTTATGAGGAATATCTGGTCAAATGGAAAGGAAGGCCAGTTGAGGACTGATCATGGCTAGCAAAGGAGGAGGTTAACTATCTTGGTTTCCCTTTGAACACCTGAGACCTTATGGGAGAACTTCTCAAATTACCCTAGGTGTCTAATGTAGGAGCACCCTAGGTGTAAGAGCAATCTTGTATCACCCAAAAAATATTTTTATTTCAGTCTTTTCTATTTTAATGAGGACAAGTAGACAGGGGGGTTGTTATTTTTGGGAGCTTGCTATTTTTAGTAAGTTTTTCATACAAGCTAAGAATGTTCTAATTTTATATAGGAAGGTTCATTTTAGAGTTGTAAGCCTACCATAAAAATCTCATTGCTCTAGCTTAAGTGTCAGAGAAGTTATTGCAGATTTTCAGTGGAAAAATTTGCAAAAAAAATCCACATTCACCATTGGAGGCCTTAGAGTGCCCAGATGCAGTCCAAAAACTTGATGGAAGGGCATTAGTGTTATTCCAATCCTATAAATTAGGAGCTCACATTTTTAAAAAGTGGTTATAATAGCCAATTAGAGCAATGATTCATGAGTTATGGCCTTTCAAAGTTGGGCTACCCAAAATATCTAAAATAATTGTCAAAAATGTATTTGGTCGACTCTATATGTATTGTTAGGGTCTATTAGCCCTAAGTATTAAGTTTCATTATCTAGAACTTTCTTAGGTAGCATAAAAATTTATACTTAAGAAAGGCTCAAACATTGTCTAAGATAGCTCTAGGTGGCATTTCACAGCTTGTCTTGCAATTTATTGTAATGAAGGCACCCATGTAGGTTAGCATATTGTACTTGTGAATTTTGTATTTTTGCATTTGTAGCACAAATAAGAAGTTCATATTTTGTTCTCACATTTGTTGTTGTTTCTTTGTTTCTGTTATAGTTTATGGTATTAAGGGGAGCACCCTTCATCAAAAAGTGTCTAACAAGCCTTGCCAAACAATCAGTATAAGCTGAGCAAAAATCAACAGAAGCCAAGTGAAAATCAATAGGTGTCAAGAAAAGAAGAAAAATAATGCAGGCTGAGTGAATGTTAGTATATGTTGAATAAAGTTTAGTTGGTGCTAAGCATCATTAAACTTTAGTATTTTTGAAGTGAACTAGTGTTGGTCGAGTGATAGAACAATATAGATGTTCAGTGTCAATAAATAATGTTGAATTGAAGATTTGACAAATTTGGGTCGACTATTTTGATTTCTTGAATTATGTGAAGCTTTTGGAAGATAACTATGATGATTTGGTACCATAGAAATCAAGTTATACCATTTTGAGGTGAATTCAAAGAGGATTCTAGAGGAAGTTTCTAAAAGGGAGTCAAGTCAAAAAGTGGGTAGATTCATTGAATGTAATGAGCCCAAATTTAAGGATATATGAATATTTGAATAACATATTATACAATGATAATAATTAAGAATAATAATGATATATTTGACAATATAAAACAATATATAAGATTGTAGCATAGTTGTAATGTAAAATATTATATTAGTAACAAATAAATAAGTTGATTATAAATGATATCAAACACTAATAATAATTTTATAACATACTTGCATTGGATAATATTATAATATAATTGAAATTACATATTATTATAAATAATATACAAATAAATATACTACGTAATAGTATTATGAATAATGATATTATTAATATGATATATAATATATGTTATATGTTATAATCACATTATAAATCCATAGATGATAATATATCTAACTATTATCATGTTTGAATATAGATACTATTAGTGACTAATTATAATGAATTGGTTACTAAATTTAAATATATTAATTGGTATAATATTATATATATTAATAAGATAATAGTTCAATACTAATATATAAATATAAAAGTAAATAATAATAGCAATATATGAGATTATATATATATATATATATATATAACATAACAAATAAACTAATTAATTCCTAAGGGTCGTGTCTTTTAACCACAGAAGGATATTAGGATATAATAAGGAAGAAACACAATAGGAGGAGTTATCATAGACCAATTCCACTACATGAGAGGAATTAGAGAATAATAAAAATATTAGTAAAGAGAACTATGATAGTAACAATATACATTAGCAACCACATCAAGATATTCATCATGATCTCTCTGTGCTCTATATAAACAGTTCAGATCAAATGGAATAAGACGACAGGGGACTACACACAATCAATTACATGACCAAATGGTTTTCAGTGATAACAAGTTAGACATTCAATTCTTTGATATTCATATGATTTAGTCAATCACAACACCCTTAATCATAACATGCAACACAAAGAAAAAACATTAAAGCATTTGTAGGCCTTCAAAACCAATAATATAGTCACCAAATTCATTGGACAGGATCACAACATAATTGTAGTGGATGTTAAGGAGAAGGTGGAGACACTCATACTTATTCAAAAGTGATGATATACAAACTAAATGACCATCAAATATTGAAGAGAAGATTACTGGTCAGTAATAGGAAGATATTGGAGAAAATATAATGCAAATAAGAAAATTCAAAAATGCCCTAAATGAGACATTACAAGTGGTATCAGAGCATTCAATCTTGCTATTTGGTAAAGTTGAGAGAAGGATTATCATTAACACAATTCAAATTGAAGAGGACTATCTTTTGTATAAGGAGGTCATTGAAGGGAGGTGCCACAATCCTGAAGAATATTGCAGATGAACACTTTTATCTTTCTTTGGTATACATAAATCTGAGTAGCATCAATATCACCTCTATGAATAGCAATCAGGGTCCGTACAAAGTCAAGAAGCTACCACAATATAAATCTTATGCATATGGTATAGAAACATCAATCCAAAGATCTTCTATGATAATCATTGAAAGACATTCTAATGATAGAGCTCTTGCAGTCTATTAATACATAAAAGTAAATTGACTTGAGCACACAAATATTGATTGTCCAATTCTTTGATTTTGAGAATAGAAGTGTAATGCTGGCGAGACAACTATTGCAAAATGGGACTGAAACTTTGCTTAGATTTTTGGGCTTTTGGAGAAGATATAAAATAAAAGAAGCATCAGAACTTTCAGAGAGACAAAGAGCTCGATAAGGTAGATCGCATGGAGTCAATACGAATAGAAAAGAGATCAATAATAAATGAGTGAAAGTAATATGAAGGCATGCACAAAATGAAACCCAACTGAGGAAAAAGAAAATGATTCGAGCAAATATGGTGGACCAAGTGGTAAGAAAGAATGTGCGACTGCTTGGGCAGCTTATACAAATCTGAGAATCCTTGCTCAATCTGATGACAGTGAACAATTAGTAAAAGAAGAAACAATGACTATAAAGAAACATAGTTAATACCTGTCAAATACTGAAGTGCATACGCACCAAGAAAGACCTGCAATATGGGTCAAACCTGAGATATATCTTCATAAAATTATGGTGGAGCTAGCAATTGAAGAAGGATCTAACACATGTTGTTGAAATTTAGAGTAAAGATTTGATGTCACTCACAAGTCAACCACCATTATAAGAAATGGGATGAAGTCTTTCATATACTTCACTTGTGATGAAGGCAACCAAATATTTTAGATTTATCAAAGATTTAGAAGGTATTCTAAAATCATTCAAGCGACTCATAGACTTGGCATTCGAAATTGCTCATCAAGAACCCAAAAATATATATTATCACATGGAATGCCATTATCGTACTATTTATACATGCAAATTAGAAGATATTGTGAAAATGAATTTTATGGGATTAAAATTGAGTTTGGGAGCTCCATTTCTTACCAATAAAAGATTAAAATAGAGTAGGGGACCAGAGATCACATAGAAGAATATAGATCTAAAATCATCCTGATGAAATCATTTTTTATCCATTTTCAAAGAAATTATTGGAATATTGTGTGTAAAGAGAACATGGAAATGAGAGTGAATTCTACATCAGCATATTCCAATGAATGGAGAAGACAATAAAATCAAGCAATGTAACACCATTTGGATAATTAACATATTTTGGGCATTCAATACATTTTACAGAATATAAGTTCAGAGAGAAGACTTGAATATATTGTGATTAAGGACTTGCAGTACATAGTAAATACAACAATACATTGTGGCATCAAAAATTAATGTTGCAGTAGCACATGATATTGAATCAAGGCTCCTGCATACATGGTGATATTGAAACATTATTGACAGGAATAAAAAATAATTATAAGTTCAAACAGGACAGCAATAAAGAAGTTTCAATTCAAGCAGCATGGTGGGTTGTCACCTGATAGTTTATGAGAAGATTTGTTGTCAAGTGACAGTGATGAGATAATTTTCAAAACAAGTGACATATTTACATTGAGAGGGTCTTAGATACACCATAAATAATATTTATTCCTCTTCTAACATTTCGTCAATAGACATAAATGTCATTGGAAACAGAAGAACACATCTGAAAGTTGAGCACATTTTTTATATGTTGATTGTATTAGACGTAAACATTACTTTAGATGCCATATATAAGGCATACATAAACATTCTCCACTAAAATATCATTTCTAGATAACAACCACATTGGATAGTAACATACTGTGTGGAAATAAAATGATATAGAACATGATGTACAGTGAGGAAGTATGCATTGAAGATATATTTCTAAGACTTGCACCAACTGGACCAATTTCTTCATGGAAGGCAAAATAATGTCATTGGAGGAACTCATCCCATCACAATGCATTCTATTGCACCAAAGATAAAATGCCAATGATTGTTACATGAAGGGAATTGCCACAGTCTCATACAATGTCTAGTACCAGATTATAGAAAGGAATTGAAGAAAAAGAGAAATTAGATCCAACTCTTCACAATCAAGTGTAGCAGCAATTAATGAGACAAGCTTGGGTGCCAACTCTTTAGATTCAATCATAATAGCAATAGTTGCCGCTGTCACTGCCAGATCTGCAGAGGTTTACGACTAATAAAGGAGAATATGTTTAAGCATGTTACGCCCCATTTGATGTGATGGCACTATTGTTTTTGTCATTGAGTAGATAATATCTCTCATGCTAAATATTCATTGAAGATAACGCCTCCAATTATAGATGGTATGTACATCAAACTCTTAATGACTGCTCGTGTTGTGTTGGCAATCACTAAAATTAGCAGATAGGTAAGTGTAAAGTACATGAGGTACATATATTTTAATAAGGGTTATTGAAATTTATCATTTCTATTATTTCTAACATTATATGAACATGAATATAATAGAGTTAATGATAAATAAGAAATTCATGTTTAATATTACCAATAGAATTATTATATTATCATTAAATGAATTATTCAATTATGTAGATAACTAACTATGTGTGTAATGTTTCCTTATTCATTTTTTAATCAAAATTTCATAATCATAGTTAGTTATTTGATAAGGAAATAAAATGTTGGAAAGATATGTATTAAAGTATATATTTCAATTAGATTATTATATATATTAGAATTATTTATTCTTGAGTATGATATAAATCTTCCTCTTATTTCTTGTTTTTCTCTACAAGCACTTGCTTTGATCTTTTCTTTCGAGTATGTCTTGTAGAAAAGGGGATATTGATATCAGATTCAGAGGGAGTTTGACACTTCCAAGGTAAGGAGCCTAAACTTTCATTAGAGGCAAACTCGTAAAGAAAGGGAAATACACAAAGGAAAATCATTAGACCAAAAGTATTTCAGTACATCTCTATGATTGACCTATTCTCCCAAAGCACTTAATTCACATAGAAGTGGGGAACTATTCAGCAAAGGTGGTTGAATCTATAAGGATCGTTAAGGTAGTTAAGAGTAAATAATGGATAAATATCCTATTATCACCACTTCAACACATAAGGGTAATGAGGTAAGATATATATATTTTTTTGCATATATTGCTATAAAATAATTGATAGTGTCTTTCTTATTTCTGACACATTTTTTATTGTGAAGAATATTGAATAATCTATTAATGATTCTAGTTATAAAAAAATGAAATTAGAATATAAGAAGAATGAAATATAAATAAATGTTGATTTAAGGAAAACATAGTAATTAGAATACATTTCAATTATAGTACAAAGAGTCTATCTCTCATCCAAAATTACGTAATCTTAGATAGGGAGTTGGTGGAGGGAAAGGCAGAGTAATTTCGAGCACTTGTCAGAATCACTTGGAGCTTGTTTCATGCGCCCTCTGCACCGTCATTCTACCATCAAGATGATCGTAACAAGAAGAGAGAAAGTTGTTTATGTACTATAAGAAGAAATTTTTCAAATGAACTAAGTGAATTAAATTTAATACTCATCTTCTCATCCACATTATTAAATTCTGAGATAGAGAGTTGGTGGGGGGAAAGGCAGAGTAATTTTGAGCACTTGTTGGATATGCTTGGAGCTTGTTTCATGCACCCTCTACACTGTCATTCTACCATCTCGAAATGATCATAGTCAAGATAAGAGAAGATGATCTGGCACTATGAGGAGAAATCTTCCAAACAAACTAATAAATTAATTTAATACTCAACTCCCAAAATATCTTAATAGCAGTAAGAATCATAGGTTTATTTAATTTGGATGACTTCCTAATTTATGCCTAAAATTGAATATCAGGTTAAAGATTAAAAAGGGGTCATCACAATTGATTATTTCCAAAGGGTTATGTAAATGAGAAAAATGGTCACCATAAGATTCATCTTTCTTTAAGAGTATTATATGCTAATAATGATTTGTGTTGTAGGTCTCTGATAAAAAGGCGTATTAGGGAAGTATATTTTATAAATCATTTCCTTTACTCTACTTCATTGTGAAAATTAAATTATAAAGAATCAACATAGACTGTATGATGTGTCTGCATTGTGTATGTTTTGTTCCTTCATTGCATCATCTATCTTCATTGTGTATGCTTTGTGTTTTCATGCACTTATGTGTCTACTTTGTGCTTGCTTCGTGTCTTCTTGCATTAATGTATGCTTTGTGTCTACTTTGTGATTTTATGCATTAGTAGTTTATACATTGTATATCTCTATATTTCATAGTTTTGTTAGCATAATCATTATTTTAATAATCCAAAGAAAAATGATCAAGGAATGTGCCATTGATCTTTAAGTTGAGTGGAAATTAGGAATTGCTTGAGGGCAAGCAAATTGTGGAAGGGCGGACTTGTAATGAGCCCAAATTTAAGGATATAAGAATATTTGAATAACATATTATACAATGATAATAATTAAGAATAATAATATTATAATCTATTATAATAACGATATATTTGACAATATAAAACAATATATAAGATTGTAGCATAGTTGTCATGTAAAATATTATATTAATAACAAATAAATAAGTTGATTATAAATGATATCAAACACTAATAATAATTTTATAACGTACCTACATTGGATAATATTATAATATAATTGAGAATTACATATTATTATAAATAATATACAAATAAATATACTATGTAATAGTATTATGAATAATGATATTATTAATATAATATATAATATATGTTATATGTTATAATTACATTATAAATCTATAGATGATAATATATCTAACTATTATCACGTTTGAATATAGATAATATTAGTGACTAATTATAATGAATTGGTTACTAAATTTAAATATATTAATTGGTATAATATTATATATATTAATAAGATGATAGTTCAATACTGATATATAAATATAAAAGTAAATAATAATAGCAATATATATATATATATAACATAACAAATAAACTAATTAATTCCTAAGGGTCATGTCTTTTAACCACAGAAGGATATTAGGATATAATAAGGAAGAAACACGACAAGAGGAGTTATCGTAGACCAATTCCACTACATTAGAGGAATTAGAGAATAATAAAAATATTAGTAAAGAGAACTATGATAGTAACAATATACATTAGCAACCACATCAAGATATTCATCATGATCTCTCTATGCTTTGTATAAACAGTTCAGATAAAATGGAATAAGATGACAGGGGACTACACACAATCAATTACATTATTGGTGCTCAAAATTGCATTCCCGTTTTGAGTGCCTATTCAAAATTTTGAGTTACTTTAAGCCACTATAAGTGTTTTTTGTGTATGTCTACCCGACTGTGGAAATAAGGCCTATAAGGAGTTTTATGTTTCTAACACCCTTCATTCAGCCCGCCTATGTGTTTTGTATTGTTGGATTGACATTCCGGACCATTCTGTGAAGTCCAATTTTGAGTTGTCTTCAGTTTTGCATTTTCTGCCCAAGTGTCAAACAATGGTCAGAGGGCATGTTTGCATTTGAATATCTTGTACCTGGTTATGTTTCATAACTCACCACTTTGAGGATGTTTAGTATCCATATCCAAGAACCTATGTTTCAATTTTCAAGGCATTTCTAATATGTTTGATTAGTTTTCAAACCTCTCAAAGTTGGTCAGTTACTTCTTTTGTAAATCTGCATATTGTGCATATTTCCCAGTAGCGATGTTTGACAGACTATAATTTTTGACCAGTTGACCCAAATAACAAAACTCCTATTGCATCATATTCTCGAGGTCAGAGAGTTGCTACATTTATGATTTGAGGTCATGACGAATCCGTTTGATCAATTTTCAAATGCGATTCCGAAGGAAACTTATAAAGTTTCACTGGTGTCATGAAACACAGATGGTTCGGGTGCCCTATTCGTGATGTTATAGCTTTTGATCTGTGACTGCTGCGATCGAATAGTTTGTTCCCCTATAGTCTACTCCAAAAATACTTCAAGTGTGCCAGTTTATAGATCCTGATGAATCTGTCTTCACAGTTTTCCAGAGCCATTCCATTTGCCAAAAATGCTATTTTACTGATGTCCCCTATCCTGCTAATCCAAGTGGCTAGCTTCAAACACTTGCCAAATGTGCCCCGTGATTCTTCACAAGTCCAACTCATAGAATTACATTCTCCTCATGACAAAGTACTAGTGCCCCTATTTCCATATCCTCAAACATCCATTTGCCCAGTTTTCAAGGCTCAAATAGAACGTTATTTTCATCTTTTTGACATGTGTATTTGCAGGCAATTTAAAGTGGTCAACTTCAGAGGTCAATATCTTTTGACCTCGATGTCGTCATGCGACGAGATCTGGCAGGCCTGTTATATGTGTCGGAGAGATGATAGATCCTAAGTTTTGGAGCCTGGCCAGGTGTTTGTGTCAGTTTTCAAAGCCAAGCAATAGGCCTCCTGACATAGTTTTCATAGTAGTGCAAAAATGTTTTAAGATGGGTTTTAATGATCAATCAGATTTCAATTTGGTTTCCAATTAGTTCCATGGGATTGATGGATTAGTTTGAATTGTCAGCTGTTTAGAAAGGAAAAAAAATTTAGCCAGACCCGCTTTGGGGTCTGACTGAATCCATCATACTAACAATGACTAAAAGCTATGAAGTGCTTAAGTGGATGAGATCATACCTCGGAGGTCAAGAAAGAAATATCAAACTTCATCATAATAGCTTATCATTGTCAGCGTCATCTCCAGTTGAATGATCCAGAAGACATGAGAATGGAGCACGGTCGTCTAGGTGGGGATCCACATTTATTTTTAAAATGAAAGGCATATTCAAAGGAGGGAAATCCACGTGACCCTGCAGATAATGGCAGCAAACAGAGGTGGATCTCCATGTTTTTTGTATGTAGGTGATTGAAATCTAGAGGATGCCATCAATAAGGAAGGCACATCCACGTTTTGTTTGTAGGGGGAGTTGCCTTAGGATTAGAGAATGGTCTTCATCTTCAACAACAACCCACATTTTTGGGCATTCCAAGAAACAAAGGGCGGCCCATGCATCCATTACTCTCCATATGAAAAGGCTAGGAGTTGCAGTAGTACCCCACATGGAAGAGAAGGTAGGGGATGGCAAGAACAGAGGCGTCAATGGGCCACTCCATTGATGGGGAGCCCATGTTTTGGGCCAAGGCGTCAACATGTGAGGAGGAAGGTGGCTCTTGGTAGGAAGGGAGCAGAGATGTAGATGCTCCACGTAAATGGGAGGAGAGGCCACATTTTTACAGTGTGGAGGGCATCAGGAATAATCAAGGCATCATGAAGGCAGTCCCACGCCTTAAACAAGGGGGTAGACAATCCGTGCAATGGGGAAATGTTCAAAGCTCTATGCCAAAATAGAAAGCTCACACCCACGTTTTGGGGAGCCCCCATGTTTTCATACCAAAGTGCTGCAGTTGAGATTCCATGTGTCCACTTAGGTAGAGTAAGAGAAATCGTAGTCAGCAAGGGTCTTTTGTCCCATATTCGCCCAGGAATAAATCTTTCTAGTCTTTAAAACCCTGGCGGCTCAAGGGCTTAGTGTCTTGAGAAACACGATGGTTTTAAATTGGTCACCCAGTGGTCAGAGGGGCCTGCCAGCGGGGTCAACGCAGTTGACCGGCCTTTGGTGTAGCATCAGGGTGCAGATTTTGATGAGGTCCAATCTTACAATTCATCGTAAGATCGGGGTGCAGTTTGAAAAGGCCTTCGATCTTATGATGAATCGTAAGATTGTAGAGAGATCGCCGAGCCGCTATGATGATACGATGAGGGGTCCTTTCATAGGGTTGGGAAACAAAATATTTTTCTCGCCAATGTTACGAAATAAGTGGGATCGTAAGATCGCAAGGCCCGAATCTGAGCTTTGCGATGCTACAACCATTGTAGGGTCGTGAGACATTTTTCAAAGATATAAGATGTTACGAAATTTGCATTTATATATTGAAATTCCAATCATTTGATTTATAGTGTCATAGTGGTAAATTTCAAAACTTCATGATTTTCAAATGGGGAAGATGCATGTGGGGCCCGCTTAGGCATTAAGGCCAATGATGGATGGACAAGTGGCATCAACAGATTGGGGGAATGTTAAAATGATTAGATAATCAAATTTTCAAGATGATTCATCGCACAAAATTTTAAATGATTGAGAATTTTATTTATTTAAAATTTTATATAGTTCATACTATATAGAGTTTTAAATTTTTTTCATTTTAATTGATTGTTCAGTCCAGGAGCCCTATTTTTCAAATCACTCTCAGAGGGGCGATTTTGATCTGAAATATAGAGTGTTATATACCGATGGAACTTGGAGAAGATGAACTCTTCATTTCTACAATCAATTTTTGTACATGTATCAACAGGAACTAGCTATAGGCAATTTTTTTGATTTCAGAGACATCATGGTGAAAAGTGAAATTTGAATGTTGCAGATGAAATTGCAACTTGGTATAAAGATTTTTCATCATCTATTAACTTCTCCAACAAGTTTCAAAGTGATTTGATGGTTTTAAAGGTAGTTGGAGCAGTTATGGTTTTTGATAACAGAGCAATTTGATTTTCACGGCAAATGAATTGAAACAAGATGGAGATCAGATTTTGGGCCTCAGTACAAATTTGTGATGATTTCTTGATATCTTTCCATGAGATATTTTCATATTTTAATTGGAATTATATCAGATATTTTGGCATCATTAATGGTTTTAAAAGTGTAGGTAGATAGAGGAAGTTCAGTTTCAGCAACTCCATTTGTGAAGACATTCTCAGTGGGACATATGTCAACAGCAGATCATTCTTCCAGAGATATCTTCTTTCCTTTATATGCTTCATTTCTACTCTTGGTAGAGGTTCCAATTCTTTGAAGATTTTAGGAGTATTGAGAGACTAGTCTAGTTCCAATTTCTTGAGTTTTCTCACAGTTGTGATACCAATTTTTCTTAGTTTGATTCCATTATGAACAACGTATTGTATTTCTTTTGAAGCATAGTTATATTACACAATCACTTCTTTGTGTATCTTTTGAATTTTTGTATGTAGATGATGTATTATTTTCAATGAAATTAATGCAAAGAGTTTAACCTTCTTAGTTTCATTCTAATTCTCATCTCCTGCTTCTGTCACTTGCAATGTTCTGTGTTTAAGAACTAAGAGCTTGAACCCAGTTACATCCCCTTAAGGTTGTATATTAGAATATATTTGTTGTTGGAACAAAGCTCCAAGTAAATGCTTGTTTATACTGATAGGATTGCAAGTTACATTGGAAGGATATCACCATAAGTACGAGAGTTTTAATGAATATTGATGTCTATTTGCAAGTCAAATAGGTAGATTATATGCCTGAATATATGAGTGTGTTTCAGGTATCCATCTGCATATTAAAGTTTAGTTGATGCCCAATGGATAAGGGACTGGTCAACTTGAAGGATACATGTCCTTTGTTGTTGCATACCTGGTTATGCTGAGAAACCAAATCAAAATGAATATCTATCATGTCCCCTTTTCAAATAATTAAAAAATAATAATCTTTGCTAAGGCAGGCAGGCCCAAGAAAGTGAAGTTTCAGAAAAAGGGGGTTAATCTTTGGAAACCGTTGGACTAATAAATGAAAATTATTATTAAAATATGTTTTATTATCCTCTCTTGGACGTGAGTTACGGTTATGCCCTCTTTTAAGGGGTTTGGAGGCATTTTGGGCTCATTCCAGAACTTGATTTTGCTCATTTCTTTGTTATTCTTCAGAGGCTGCCAAACTTGTGGAGAAGGAGACCCAAGAACGAGAGTTTACAGGTTTCCAGGGAGACCCAAGAATGGGAGTTTGCAGATTTCTAGGAAGTCTAAGGATGGGAGTTTGAAGCCATTCCATGTGCATGCTCATACAGAGTTTGGCTTTGTGCTGAAAAGTGCAGATTTGTGGGTTTTTGGGTGTGTGTTTTTGTATGAGTTTGGTGTTTTCAGTTGAGTATTTCATATCAGTTTGGGTTGCTGCTGTATTTCAGACTTTAAGTTGTTAAAATAGAGCTGAATATATTTATTGGGATGTGATTAAACTTCTGAGATAGATTATTAGTGTTTTTGTGGTGTTTTCAGGCATTTTTGTGTTAATTTCGAGAGCCCGATGAGCATAGTTTTTGTCCTACATTTGACAACTGTTGTGTAAAGGCTATATGGATCTGGAAATTTCATTTTGTAGGATTTTATGCTGCTGAAATTTCTGTAAAAATTTCCACTTTTAGATTTATTAATAATAGGTGAAGCTGTGAAGCTTTTGGCACAATTTCTGGCATACCCGATTTGGGGTTTCTTGAGAAATTTGGTGGATCTTTGGGATATTAGTTGTTTGATTTTAAAGATCTGATTTGAGTCTTGAAATATCATGTAAAATCAGAAAAGGGACATTTCAGTGGTATCAGAGCCATGATCTTGCCAGCCTGAGGGTTTGTCGAAGTTTTCATGTCAGTTTTGACAACTACCCAGATCTTGCATGTCATAATTTATGGTTGCATGTTGCTTCTAATCAGCTAAATGTCAAAATTTATGGTTGCATTCTACTTCTAATCATTTTCATGTTATTTCTTGGTGAATTTGGTGGTTGTAGAAGTTTGCATGTCAGTTTTGACAACTATCCAGATCTTGCATGTCAGTTTTGACAACTACCCAGATCTTGCATGTCAGAATTTATGATTGCATGTTGCTTCTAATCAGCTACATGTCAAAATTTATGGTTGCATGCTACTTCTAATCATTTGCATGTTAGTTCTTGGTGAATTTGGTGGTTGCATGTTGCTTCTAATCAGTTGCATGTCAAAATCTATGGTTGCTTGCTACTTCTAATCATTTGCATGTTAGTTCTTGGTGTTTGAAGAAGTTATATCCTATTGGGGTTACACTCTACTTTATCCAGAATGGACAGGTATAGTACAGAGTCTCAGAGGACACGATCTTGGACAATTGATATCCAGAGTCAAAATAGTAGAAAGGATGGTTATTTAGACATTCGAGATAAACTTATGAAAATAAGCCATGATATGTTTGAACAGTTGGTTGAGCACCACCGTATAATGAATGACATGTTGTCTAACCTAGCTAAGGTGGATAAGTTGATTGGATTTCTATTTGGCAAATTTTCTCACAGGATAGATGACACAATTCCCAAGAACTTGCATGAGGAGTTTGAGAAACTAGCTGATAGCCAGGTAGAGGTCTCAGATTCTACTCTGCCATAGGAGGTGGTGGGAAAAGATATTACACAGATTGATAGTAATGGTCAACTTGATACTCAAATTGAGACAATTGTTTACAGGTCGTCAAAGGGTGATGCCACAGGTATTCAGGATGGTATAGTTACAACAGGCAGTGACTACAGTGTAGTGGGTTCAGATGATGATTATGAGGATGTTGTTGTGCAAGATGGTGAGATACCTGGTAGAGATGAGCAGACATTGAGCATTCATGACTTTTTTGAGAGAGAGTACCAGGCATAGTTAGATGCTTCATCACATGAGGTTGAGGCTAGTAGTACTTCACATGATTTATCCCGCCAGCTAAAGGTGAGTGAAGATAGTATTTTGACTTCATTATCTCATCATGACAAGTATGTGGAGTTAGTTGGTATTGGTCATATTACTCGAGTCAGGATTTTGCTTGAGTTACCAGCTAATTCTAGTTTACAAATATGGACTCAAGATTGTTATATTGGCATTTGGGATTCAGTTGACAGGAGATCTTTAACATTTTTTGGTAGCAGTGTTTGTTTGGGTGCTATCATGGATTTGATTAGCAGACTGCACGATGTTGTCTTTTCTTGTGCTAGAAGCTTGTCCGATGTTGGTATTAGTTTTTATACACCAGTGTTGGGCTTTGTTCATATATCCAGTCAACCATACTTGCTAGAATGTGTTGATGATCTTTCATATTTGGCAGTGTGTACAAATGAGTCCCAGGATCATATTGGCATTGATGACATCTAGGAGGATGTAGTGGGCAGTTTTGAAGACTTAGTTTCTTTGGGTACAGAGGAGTTGGACAACAGTGCTACAGTTTTTGATACTCCGTATGTTGATATGAGCTTTAGAGTTGATTCACAGGACATGGATGGTAATACTCTAGAGACTAGTAACTTTGAGGATACTCCTTTAGACAGTGCATCAGAGGATTTTTGTAGGAGACAGTCAAGCCAGTACCATCATGTGTCTAATCAGTTGAGAGTTAGTGACCAAGACATTGCTATCACTTGCCAGCATTTTGATGCTGCTCTTTAGTTGTTAGCAGTTTATGGATGGGGTTCTCCTACTAGTGATGACCAGGAAGGCAGTTATCTTTCCTTGACAGAGTTCCACTTTTTATGGGAGGCTATCCGAATTTTGAGACAGGATTATATGCAGTTGGTAGCCGATAGAGATTATCTTATGGAGTGGGGCAGTACAACATATGATGCATTGTTGGCCAAGGAAGATGAGGTGAGTGAGCTTACTCAGCAGCTTGAGGTGATTTCTGAGATTCTTGAGAGTACACAGTTGGATTTCAAGGAGTCACAGTTTCATTTGGCTAAGGTGACCATGGAGTTAGAGTGACTATAGTCTTTACCTAATTCTATACAGTCACAAGATGTGGTTTTTGGTGATCCAAGGATGTCCATGGCCGAGATTGTCAGAGACAGTGGAGATGGGGATGCATCCATCCTTGATACTAACATTGGCATATCAGGTTCATTCCCACTAGAGTTAGGTTCAGTTGAGTTGGGTGTTGTAGCAGATTGTTGTATGCCTGACATGGTGGTGGCCTCTAGTACTGATGGCACAGAGACTAGAGATGTATCAAAGATCATGTGTGATGTTGGTGAGTCGGCAGTTGGCATGGTTCTTGCTAGTAATACTACTCCCTTGGTGATATCTTCAGAGGTAGTAGTCAGTTCCAACATGGTTAATGATCAATTGCAGTTAGTTTCATCTAGATTACAGTCTGAGCCACTGACTGAGATTGGCACATTCTATCAGCATTACACTATGAGGTACGCTCATCAATTTACCTTTGATGACCATGTTGATGAGATGATGATACAAAGATGTACTTTGGTTCCTAGTGCTTATCATCAGTTATGGGACAGTTTGATGCCTCAAGATGAGAGTTGTGATGGGCATGACATGGTGATAGGTTATGCAGTTGATAGCTTGATAATATGTGACTTAGAGTAGGAGTTTGGGAGTGATGCTTCAGTGGGTGTTGTTATTGATTCTACTCCTTTGGCTATGACATCTCCTGACTTAGCTAGTGATTAGTCACAGTGGGTTGTAACACTTGTTCATGGTGAGCTGTTGACTGAGGTTGGTTTTTTTAATCAACATTATATTGCAGGGTATGTACATCAGTTAGCATTCGATCCTTGTTTTGAGGAGTTGATGGCAGGAAAATTTGGTTTGGATTTCATTTCTTACTCTTTATCTTGTAATGTCTTTTCACCATCAGCAGTGCATGGGAGTTATGGTTATGAGATAGTGGCCGGTGATTTGTAGAGTTGTGTTGATTGTAGGAGTTGTACAGTGTGTGGATTCTCCATACTTGGTACAGTTTCATTAAAGAGCATTCACCATTGTTGCAGAGTTGGATTGTACATTCCGTATAGGCCAATGGGATGCGTTGATGGTATTTATTGTGTTGGTAGTTTGATTTGTCCACTTTACTTGGGTTCTGATGTTCTAAGAGTTTGTGTCTCATGGGTTTTTGACTGTGGTAGTGGTGATTTTGGAGTTTGTTTGAGCTATAATTGTCAGTTTGATTATGGATTCCTCTTGGTCATATTGTAGAGGATATTACAGGAGCCTGTGTTAATTGGTAGTAGTATAGTTCATGACTACATTTGGGATCCAGGTGGATTGATTGGTTTATTGTTCAGCCATTGCTTGAGGACAAGCAATTTTTGGGAGGGGAGGACTTGTCATGTCCCCTTTTCAAATAATTAAAAAATAATAATCTTTGCTAAGGCAGGCAGGCCCAAGAAAGTGAAGTTTCGGAAAAAGGGGGTTAATCTTTGGAAATCGTTGGACTAATAAATGAAAATTATTATTAAAATATGTTTTATTAACCTCTCTTGGATGTGAGTTATAGTTATGCCCTCTTTTAAGGGGTTTGGAGGCATTTTGGGCTCATTCTAGAACTTGATTTTGCTCATTTCTTTGTTATTCTTCAGAGGCTACCAAACCTATGGAGAAGGAGACCCAAGAACGAGAGTTTATAGGTTTCCAGGGAGACCCAAGAATGGGAGTTTTCAGATTTCTAGGAAGTCTAAGGATGGGAGTTTGAAGCCATTCCATGTGCATGCTCATACAGAGTTTGGCTTTGTGCTGAAAAGTGCAGATTTGTGGGTTTTTGGGTGTGTGTTTTTGTATGAGTTTGGTGTTTTCAGTTGAGTATTTCATATCAGTTTGGGTTGCTGCTGTATTTCAGACTTTAAGTTGTTAAAATAGAGCTGAATATATTTATTGGGATGTGATTAAACTTCTGAGATAGATTATTAGTGTTTTTGTGGTGTTTTCAGGCATTTTTGTGTTAATTTCGAGAGCCCGATGAGCATAGTTTTTGTCCTACATTTGAGAACTGTTGTGTAAAGGCTATATGGATCTGGAAATTTCATTTTGTAGGATTTTATGCTGCTGAAATTTCTTTAAAAATTTCCACTTTCAGATTTATTAATAATAGGTGAAGCTGTGAAGCTTTTGGAACAATTTCTAGCATACCCGATTTGGGGTTTCTTGAGAAATTTGGTGGATCTTTGGGATATTAGTTGTTTGATTTTAAAGATCTAATTTGAGGCTTGAAATATCATGTAAAATAAGAAAAGGGACATTTCAATATCAATTTCCCATTTTATATTTTGAAGAACTAGAATTGTAGGTCATGGCTTATTTGTGGTTGCTTTCCTTGGTTATAATTAGCTGCTATAATCAGGAGATTTACCAACAAATCGAAGAAGAATATTGACCATATCTGCTATAGAGGGTAGTCTTGCAGTGAAGTATCAAGATAAATTAGACAAATCCCTTAGGTTTGCCCACCTTGGCTTAGTAGAGCCTAAAGTGAAGTGAGTCTAGTTGACTCTATTAATTGCTCCAGAATTGAGATTTAGCCTTGTTGATTATAGGATTTAGCTCATCCTTAGGCTTGTCCTTGGTCTTTGTTCTTGGTATCAAGTTTAAATCTACTTGGTATGTTCTTTACCAGAAAGAACTCCAACAAAATGGTGACTCTGCTGGGGAGCTTGTTGAAAGATTACTGTCAAAATTTTTAGCAAAGTGTGAAGACTGTTGTTTTTCTTCTTCTATTCTTACTTCATATTTCCCATTTTTGGGTGGTGACTCAAGTCAAGGTTCTGCAACTAGTGTTAGAAGGTTTTTTTTTCTTTTTAAAGGGACACAATCAATGGCTGAAAAGAGGAAGAATACACGTGCCTTTACTAAGAATCATCCCGAGATACCTTTGTCAGTTGGGTTATCCCATGAGGTAAAAAAAATTAGAATAAAAAGAGATCTGATAGTTCTGCATGGGTTCCTAGAAGTAATCTGTCACCCCAATCATTATGTCATCCTATTGAAGAAAGGGAGTTTTCTTCTAACAGTACTAAATCAGAAGGGGTTGCACTCTTGGGAGAAACCTTCTCAGCCCCACCTAAAAATTTTCAAGATAAAGGTATGTCCCCTGTAGTCAATTTTCCATATAGATCAAACATAGCAAATGAGATGGACCACATTTGGGGTTATAGAGAAAACATGGAAAGGGGTTTTAATCCTAGACAAGAGCCTTATGTAGAAAATCTTATGGATTTTGACCCAGTTGACTCTGAGATTGCTACTAGAGATCATGAAGAATTGATTCCACAGCTTGCCCTCCTCAGAAAGAAAGTTGCAGATGAGGAAACTAGGCGTATGCATCTAGAAAAGGAGAAAGAAAAAAATATTATGAATACTATTATTGAAAGAGATAACTTTCTTAGGAGAATGCCTTCATTGCAGTAACAAAATTAAAAGTTGGAGGAGAGATCTTCTAGTTTATACTCTGATATCTTTGGAGATATGGGTGCTTTAAGAACTAATATTCAAAGACAAGAACAATCACTTAAAGAAAAGCGAGACCCTGTTGTCACACAAGTTCAACCTTACAAGCCTTTAGAGAGTACAGTTGAGGAGCCCCAAAGGAGAGATTTGGACAAAGGAAAACAAAAGGCAGTTGGAGTACAAATCAATGAGCCACAGCCTCCTAGTAAGTCTGCTCCTTGTTTCATGACAAAGCTGGATTTAGAGCTGGAAAAATCAAGAAAGGATAAGGAAGACTTGGCTAAAGAGCTAGAGGAGGTGGAAAATGAAGCCCAAGCTACAGAGGCTAAGAGAAAAATCATGTTTATCAAGTCTAACTCTACTTCTTATGGATTTTGACCCAGACAAAGAAGCATGAACAAAGACAGAGAGGTAGAGGTAGATCTTATGGAGAAATTGGTAGATCTGATAGTTCTATGCAGGATAAAGGAAAATCTAAACGGAAGAATGATGAAACAGGCAAGACTAAATGGAAAAGTGGTAATTCTTATCGAGGAGGTACTATTTCTTACCAAGGAAGAGGTAATTCTTATTCTAGAGGTGGATTTCATGGTTATTGTTTTAGATGTGGAAAAGAAGGGCATGGATCTTTTGAATTTAGATCCTTTAAAAGTAGGCAAGGTAACAAAAATGTTGTGATTCAAGAAGATAATGAGGGTTCACCAAGTGGACCTAAGGTTGGAGAAAATTTGATGGTGAGAAGAATCTTATGTAATAAAGGAAGTGATGAGGAACCTCTTTTAAGGATAATTCTTTTCAAGGCAAGATGTAAGATGGCTAGAAAATCCTACAAAATGATCATTGATAGTCAAAGTTCTACAAATCTGGCATTAGAGGAGCTGGTTACAAAGTTGTAGTTGTAGAGGCTGAAACATCCCAAACCTTATCATGTTTCATGGATCAAAGATGAGCATAAGATATTGGTAAGTGAGCAATGCTTTATGAATTTCAAAATTGGACATTATGTTGATGAAGTTTTGTGTGATATTATGCCCATGGATTTTTGTCATATTTTGTTGGGTTGACCCTAACAATATGATACATATGTTGTACATGATGGAAGATTGAATCAATATACTCTTTGGTAAATGGGAAGAAACAAACAATTGTTGCCTTTGATTGAAAGTCTAGATGAGGTTAATTGTACTGCTATAAATATTTGTATGGTTAAAGGGAAACAATTTGAAAAAGAAATGAAAAAAAATCAAGTCTATTTTTCCATAGTTCCTAGAGGACTGAGTGTTGGTAGTAATGACCGAGCAACAAAAGCTAGTAATGATTGAGTGACAACAGATAGTGATAGCTGAGTAATAGAGGAAATCACAGAATTGTTGAATGAGTATAAAGAGATTTTTGCTGATGATATTCGTAATGGTTTACCTCTAGTAAGAAGCATAAGTCATTGTATGGATATGATTCCTGGAGCTAGTTTCCAAACAAAGCACTATATAGATTGACACTTGCTGAGAATGCAGAACTTAATAGACAAGTGCATGAGTTGTTGTAGAAAGGTTTGATTAGAGAAAGCTTGAGTCCATGTGTTGTACCTACTATATTAGCACCTAAAAAGAATGGAGAATTGAGAATGTTTATTAATTCTAGAGCCATTAACAAGATAACAGTGAAATATAGGTTTCCTATGCTGAGAATGGATGACATAACAAATTGTTTGAGTGGAGCAAAGTATTTTACCAAAATTGATTTGAAGAGTGGCTATCATTAGATTAGAATTAGAGAAGGTGATGAATGGGAGACTACTTTCAAGACAAAAGATGGTTTGTATGAATGATTGGTTATGTCTTTTGGTTTGACTAATGCACCTAGTAATTTCATGAGGTTGATGAATGAAGTTCTAAAAAGATTCTTGGGTAAGTTTGTGATTTTTTATTTGGATGATATTTTAATATTTACCAAGACTAAGGAAGAACATCCTAAGCATATTAGACAAGTATTACAGAGGTTGAAAGAGGAAAAATTTCTGGTTAATTTGAAAAAGTGTTCTTTTATGCAAGAGGAGATTGTGTATTTGAGATTTGTGATTTCAGCTAATTGTTTGAAGATGGATCTTGAGAAGGTTAAAGCAATTTTGGAGTAGCCTACACCTAGGAATGTGGGTGAGGTAAGATCATTTCATGGTTTGGCTAGTTTTTACAAAAAAATTATAAAGAATTTTAGTGTTGTTTGTCATGCTATGACTAAGACAATGTGGGGAGATAAAAAGGAATTCAAGTGGACACATGGAGCTGATAAGAGTTTTTAGATTTTGAAACAAAAGGTTGATGAATTACTTGTATTGGCTTTGCCTAATTTCAACAAAGTATTTCAAGTTGAATGATGCTAAAAGGAGATATTTTGTGTATGATCAAGAGTTTTATGCCATTGTTGAAGCATTGAAAAAGTGGAGGCATTATTTGATTCCTAAAGAGTTTGTGTTGTATACTGATCATAAAGCTTTACAGTACTTAGGAAGTCAACATAAATTGAATTAGAGACATATGAAGTGGGTTGAGTACTTGTAGAGTTTTACATTTGTGATCAATCATAAGAGTGGAGTTACTAACAGAGTTGCTAATGCATTGAGTAGGAGACATTCTTTGTTGACTAAAATGAAGGTTGGAGTTCTTGGTTTTGATGAGATGAAAGAGTTATATGATGTTGATCTTGATTTTTCTAAGGCGTGGAGAGAGTGCAAAGCACCAAATCTAACAGACCACATAAACAAGTATGATGAATATTTCATTCAAGAAGGTATGTTGTTCAAAGGTATTCAGTTGTGTATTCCTAGAACTCCTATGAAGTTGAATCTAATTAAGGAAAAGCATAGTGGTGGATTAGTTGGACATTTTGGAATTGATAAGACAATGAGTTTGTTGAAAGAGAAGTATTATTGGCCACAAATGTATAAGGATGTTCAGAATTTGTAAAGTGTTGTGGAGTTTGTCAAGTTGCAAAAGGGGTGAGTCAAAATACTAGTTTGTATACACCTGTTACTATTCCTAAGAAACCTTGCACTAACATCAATATGGATTTTGTTCCTAGATTACCAAAGACAATGAAAGGGTATGATTCCATATTTGTTGTAGTGGGCAGATTTTCTAAGATGGCTCATTTCATACCATGTAAGAAGACATCAGATGCTGAGTGTGTTGCTGAAATTTTCTTTAAAGAGATTGTGAGATTTCATGGATTACCAAGAAGTATTATTTCATATAGAGACACTAAGTTTGTTGGTTATTTTTGGAAGAATTTGTGGAAGAAGATGGGTACTGAATTGAAGTTTAGTTCTACATTCCATCCATAGATAGATGGACAGATAGAGGTTGTGAATAGAAGCTTGGGTAATTTTCTAAGATGTTTAGTTGGAAATAAGCCAAGTAATTGGGAGATGGTATTAGCACAAGCTGAATTTTCATATAATAATTTTGTGAATAGGAGTATAGGGGAAACACCTTTTGAGATTGTTACTAGAATGCATCCTAGAGGAGTATCAAATTTGACAGATGTTTCTGGTGGGAAAAGAGAAGCACTATAGGAGAAGAATTTGTTGATTTTATGGAGTCTTTACATAAGGAAGTGAAGTTGAAGTTGGAACTAAGTAATCAAAAGTATAAGGAGAATGCTGATCAGTCTAGAAGACACCATGATTTTCAAGTTGGTGATGAGGTGATGGTTCATCTTAACAAAGGAAGATTCCTAGTTGGAACATACAGTAAGCTGAATATGAAGAAATTTGGACCTTGTAAGATCTTGAAGAAGTTTGATAGTGGTAATGCTTATGAAGTTGAGTTACCTAATGACATGGATATATCTCCTATATTCAATATTTCTGATTTGTATAAGTATCATGAGTTAGAGGATAAAGTTTTTGTATCAGATGATTATCCTAAGAAGTAGATTGAAGAAGTTGAACATATATTGGATCAAAGAGTTGGCAAGAGTACAAGAGGAAAATATTACTATAATTTTTTGGTGAAATGGAAGAATAGACCAATTGAAGATGCTACATGGATTTATCAATTTGAGTTGGATTTAGCTCAAGGTGTGACACTTACATGATTCAAGAGAATCATTTTCTCCAACCCTAGTTGTCTAATGTAGGAGCATCCTAGGTTTCTTTGTAATATTACACTTTTTCTCTTTCTACCAATTGCTACTGAGTTTTGGTTGCTACTAAGTGCTAGTTTCTATTGAGTTTTCGTTGCTACTGAGTACCAGGTTCTACTGAGTCCTAGTTGCTACCGAGTTCTAGTTGCTACCGAGTTCTAATTGCTACCAAGTTCCAATTGCTACCGAGTGCCAGTTGCTACCAAGTTTTAATTGCTAATGAGTGCCAGTTGCTACCTAGTTCCAGTTGTGACCGAGTTCTAGTTGCTACTAAGTTTCAGTTGTTGCCAAGTGCTAGTTGCTATTGAGTTCTAGTTGCTACTGAGTTACCCTATGTTTACCAAGTTGTTTGTTTCTAGTTCCAGTTGGGGCCGACTTTGATCTCATTTAATTTTGGTATAGGTAGTTATATTTGCTGAGAGCTTACTTGTGGCTTCTCTATGTTCTAGAATGTTCTGTAAGTTGTTTTGGAAATTATAAATAGAGTGTTTAGGCTTAGAATAAAGGCAAATCAGCTAGGAGAGAATTGTAAAGGGAAGACATATGTGTCTGGAAATGCGAATTTAAAGTTGGATTGTGGATCTAGAAGTTGTATTTTTGTATCTGGTCATAACCCAGAAGACCTTACAGTTGGGCATGTATGAAGATATTTTGATGAATCAATAAAAGTATTCTCTCTTCTTCCTCCTTTGGTTGATGTTCCTTGTGTTTGCTTCCATTGTGTTAACTCTTGCAGGGTGGTTTGGATAGTTGGGAGAGCCTTTCACCCTAGTTATTTGTCCCTTGCCTGCGTCAAAGTAAGTTGTCTATTAATGTCCTATTAGTGTTTTCACCAAAGGCCAATAGGGGAAATTGTTTATCTCTCCCTTTTTCCCTCTTTTCTCTGTATGCAATGAGACATTGTCAAATGTACCTATTTTTTGGAGTAATAAGGAGTTAGTAAGTTTGATACTTAGAGATGTGTATAAAAAAATATTTTGTTAAAGATTTTGAAAAATGCAAGTATAGAAGTCTATGTATAGACTGAGATATAGGCATGCATTATATCCTAAGGGGAGTACTTATGTTTCCATTTTGCAATGTTTAAGGTTTTTAATCAAGATAGAATGAATAATTCATATAAGCTACTAATGGGGGAAACTCCTCATATGGTAGATCATCATAAGTTATCAAACACTATATCATTAATAGGCACACTTTATTACTACAATAGTGAAGATTTTTGGGTGTCATTAGCACCCTAATTTTACCTTCACCTTGGAGGGTTTTTGGGTAACCAAATATT
Organism: Cupressus sempervirens; assembly: GCA_028749045.1. NCBI lineage: Eukaryota > Viridiplantae > Streptophyta > Pinopsida > Cupressales > Cupressaceae > Cupressus > Cupressus sempervirens. Next base: position 1,099,153,433 of record CM053785.1, read on the forward strand.
GTTTTATATGTTTGCATTTATTTTCATTTTATGGATGTGATGCATAATTAGATCTATTTCATTTTTAAAGTTTATGGTTGTATGGTATATGGTCTAAAATATGAGATGGGAAAATGGTGAATGTACTTGTTTTGTTTCAAGAAGTTAAAAGATTTTGTATATCCTAATTCACCCCCCACCCGCTTTCAGTATCTTACTTCCCATAAAGACTTCCAATAATTGGTATCAGAGCTCTATTCTCTTAAAATAAGTCTAAGAATCTTGAGAAATATGATCTTGGAGATGGAGGCTTACAAATTGGAACAATTCATTGAAAATCATATGCTTGACATCCAAATCATACTAGAGCATCTTAAATAAGCTAGAAATGAGTTGAATAAATCCTTCAAGAAAATAAACAAGATGGCTATTCAAGAAAATGATACACTCTATCAAGAAGTGGACATGAGAAGACTATATGAAGATGTAAATTCTAGGGAAAGTGATGCAGCAATGGAAGACCTATTGGAGAAGAACAACATTTTGAATGAAGAAATTAGAGGATTAAAGCACAATCAGTGAGACTATAGGATTAAAGTACAATTAGTGAGACTATGTTAAGTGATAAAAAAAAAAAAAGATGAAGAAGACAAATCATGGAAGAAGAAGCCAAGAGACAAATATCTCCCAAACTTAATAAAAGGTCATATAATGTGCAAAAGCTCAAAAACAATCAACTAAACATGATGAATCAACCGTTACCTGCAAATTATTTTCTGAACATAAAGGATATAGAGATTGAAAATCTAAGATCACAAGGTAACCAATTGAGAAATGAGCTAAGATGTGAAAAGGAACTAATAGAGAGGATGAAAAAACCTAATAAAGTTATAAGACACTTTTGAAGAAATGATGAGATTACCAAGAAAGCCTTGTGACACCTCTAGACTAAGATGTACCAAGTATTTTCCATCCACTAAAGGATATTTATCAAAGAGTAGAGAATAAAGGAATAAAAATCCAAAGGAAGAAAAAATCTACATGGTATCCTTGTGGAAAAATGGGACATACATAATACATTTGCAAAAGCAAGATTGGTAAGCAAAATCCTAAGCCTAAATTTAATGGACATTATTTTAACTACAAGAAACAGGAACACCAAGAACATGAATGAAGGTCAAATGTGAGTGATACACCTATTACACCTAGATTTGAATGAAATTTCTATAACTCTCAAAAGTATGGACACAAGGATCCATAATGCAGATCAAAGGAAAAATATGAGACTAGACATCCACAAAGCAATGATATGCACCTAAGAAAGGTAATTCACATAATTAAGATTATAACACATGGCATAATTTTCATTAATGTGGAGAATATGGCCACATTCCAAAAAATTGCATGAGGAAACATTTCAAAGACAATTATAAGAAATGGTTTTCTTTAGTTATCACAAGGTTGGACATGTTAGCAATAAATGTAGGACCTGAGCACCAGCACATAGAAATGAACACATCAAGGGAAAAGAAAATTTTTATGTAGAGATAACAAGGAATGAGTTGAGCTAAACCTAGAGAAAGAAGGTAGAAGCAAGAAGTGGTAGAACAAGTGAAGCTAAGGTTACCCAATCCAATGGATTAGGTGATCACACCACTTCTAACTAAGAAAATAAGGCATGTAAAAAACTATATACTTGAATAAAAAATTACATACCAATTCTTAACAAAAAAATATGATTAAAAGTTCATATCTACATGAATCAAGATGCATTACATTAGATCTAAGAAAAAAATTAAGAAAAAGTAACCATATGCATAATAGATGTTGAGTATTAATCTTAGTGTCAATAGAGACTAAGTATTGCTATATGAACCAAGCTCCCATGCAAAACTAAGTTGATATATTGACCAAGATGAGCACATGATGGAAACAAAGAATGACTAATGGAAAGAACATTTTGTGAACAAAAATTTATGTGAAGGACAAGAAAGATGTAATGCACCGAACATAATATGAAGTATGTATTGAATACCTAATTTGATAGATTGAAGGTTTATATCAATTTTAAAAGATAATTTTCATTGAAAAGATGATTTGTAAACTTTATAATGACTCAAAGGTGATTATAGAGAGATTTCAATGAAAGTTTGTGCAGATCTACAATGTGTCATTCTTAAATTTCATAGAAAAGTAAGTAATACTTGAGAACCAAGTTCACTTGATTTGAGAAGTTGTTGAAGTTATTTTGAAAACCCCATTTTGAAATTGCATCATTTACATCTGGCTCTAGAAAATATTTTTTTAATGAAATTAATGCAAAAATTGTGAGGAATGATCAATGTCCTCCACCAAAGTTTATGGCATAACCTAACATCGCACTAAATGGAGATTCATTTAGTGATTTGTCATAGATTCCTAGTAGAGTGATTATGATACATGATTTCATTCATGTTGCATGTATAATGTTGGAGATATTGGAGACCATGAATTAAGAAATTCCTATGATAAATTGTGTGCAAATGGAGTACTAAAAGACAAAAATAAGGTTATTGTCAAGAAAGGGCTTGCTCGTGCCCTAGCCTTTCCAAAAGTTTTTAAAGTCAAATGGGTCAAGATAACCTTAAGAAGAGTGCATGACATGAAATAATGGCTTAAAAGTAACCAAATAAAGATTAATAAGGCAATAATCCACTGGGTGACTGGGTATCCAACACTTGATTGAGTAAAGATAATGAGGTGTGCAACAAGAAACATTATCAAAGATCAAACAAAGGCCAATTGGAATGGATGAGGAATTCCAATAGACACTATTGTTGAATTTTTCATACATGAAATAGCACACAAGCTCTATTAGTCAAGCTAATTGAACAATGCTTTATGTATTGTAGTGGACCTAGGTTATAAGATTGTGAAGAAAAATCATAGTTATGATATTTTCAAGCTATAATTAACAGAACTAGTAGATAATCTTGGATTGATAAGGAAGGCCAAATACATCATGTAATTTTGGTTCACTCTTGGTTCATATATTTTTAAATGTAAAAAATTCATTTCCAAGTGTTGGAACTATAGTGCTGGATAAGACTAGGCCCATGATAGAGAAAAAAAATGTTTTTATAGAAAAAATGGGTGAAAATTTTGAAACCATTATGGATGGTTATTGTTGAACTATCATTATGCACGATGCTAAATGGCAGGAATTCTTTCAAAATCCTCTCTTGAAAAGCTAATCTAAGGATCAACTCCAAGGTTCTAGGTGATCTTGTGACCTACTAGAATCCATTCAGTTGAAGATAAATGTGTTTTTTCATAAGGATGCCTTTGCTAGTTTGTTTTCAATTTCAAATGATATGTAGAACCTGTTTGCTATTTCAAAATAAAACACACAAAAAAGAGCTATTTATTTTTATTTTTATGTTTTTTATGAATGCAATCTAACAATACAACTAATATGAATTCCTAATTTAACAAGGGGTTAGTAAAGAAAATAACATGAAAGTAAAATCCTAATGGACATAAGCTATGAAAACAACACATCTACAAGTTAACCTTTCAAAGAAATTGGTGTGTAACCAATGAAAATACGAGTAGGGCTTCCTTGATTCCACTAATACAATTGTCAATGGGAAACTTTAATAATTGCATGATATTTCAATCTTCATCAAATCACAAGGCCATGGAAAGTGTGCTCATGTGAGACAAGGAGTTATGCAGACACAATTTGATGATTTCTTCTCAAGCTAGATACATCAATGGAATTTTTTAAAACTGTAGTAAACATCGGAACTAAAGAGATTGATAAACTAGAAACAAAGCAATAAACCTTTGGCTCAATCACAATTCCATTAACATAAATTCACAAAATAATGACACATTTAAGCAAGAATCACTACACTCCAAATGCAAGCACCAAAAGGATAATTTTATTACAAAATAATGGTGGCCCCAATTACATATTACAATGGAGTATTTATAAGAAATCATCTTCTCAATTTGTGTTGACAGTGAGATATCTTCATGTAATAATATGCTTTTAAATTAATTAAAAAAACTAATTATATACAAACTAAAAAATCTAACTGGTGCTTAGTAGGACTCCATCCATTTTATATTCATTAATTGGATGCATGAGCCTTTACATGTCATAGGACAAAGAATTTATGAAAGAAAAATAATAAGAAAGCCTTCAATCAAATTAGAAGTGTCTAGAAGTATCAAAAATAGAAGTTGATCCTTCATTGGGTGTATGTTGAAGTTAAACTACCATTAGAATGCATTTTCGATGCATGGAAAGCTCTATTTTTGGAATTGGTAGTTAATTTTCAGTGAACCTCTAGAAAAGCACACTAGCTCACCTGTATACTTGTGTACCTATGCACCTCAAAAGGTCCAAAATCTCAAAATTTTATTAAGTGTCAAAACTAAAATTCTAGCTTTTGGGTTTTGTCACCTTTCATACCAGAGCTATGTTTGGATGTTTGCCCTTGAATTTCTCAATAATCTTAGTAATCTTAGCCACATCTAGTAAATCTAAAGTATAACACTTATCTTTTATCTTTTTTCTATAGTTGTCTACTTCAATTCAGGTATCAACAGAATCCCTGAGTTTTGTATCCAACTCTAGCAAGGCTTCTTCTATTCTAAAGGCCTATCAAATGTCATCATCATTAGAAGCTTCTTCAAAAATATTCTAGAAATTCTCTACCACTACCTCTATGGGCATTAATTTCTCCCACTCTTCATCCTCAAAAATTTCAAAACACGCATCACTAAAATGTTTCTCTACCTCCAAAATTCACTCTCAGGCTTGGTCCTTGAGCTGATGGATCTCCACGTTTAATGTTTCCATTAATTTACTACTATCCACTATTTTATCAATCCAATCATCAATTAAATCTAATTCTTCCATTGTATATACACCTATCAAAATCTTATACCATTGCCCTTTTATTGCTTGCAAAACCTGTAAACCTTTACGCCATGCCTGCACTTCATCCATTATGCTAAAATCTTACTTCAAAATTACTACCATCTTTTTAACATTTTCCTATGTAGCATGTAGTAACTTCAAACTCCCTTGGATGATTAAGACACCTTTTTCCTCAAAACTTTCTTGCCATTGCTGATAAGCTTCAAAAATGGATCTAGATGTACACCTTCCCCTTCTCTGAGTACAACATTTAGAGTCTCCTCAGGGTGATTAGGATCTAGGGGACCAACAACTTTGGCTAAATATCCTCATAGGATTTCATTCTACCTACAAAGTGTTCTATGTTTAGCCCCCTCTTCCTCTAAGCTTCTAAAGACTTCCTTTATTCTCATTGTAACCATCAATCTGGCATTATCCAATGTAAGCTTGCTGAGCATGAATTCTCAAATCTAATAATCTTGTGGACCTCATTCTTCTACATTTGTATCCTGAGGAGGGACAACCACTTGAGTAAATAAATTTTGGTTATGAGTACCATTGATGAAAGATAAAGCTCTTGCTTCCTCTGCTAGGGACTTGGGTTTGTTCAGAACTTAGGCCAACTCAATCATATCCTCTTCATCGGCACAAAAGTATGGCTTCCTATTTCTCATCATTTCCTTCCTCAACCACCTTGGAACTCTTTCCACTAAAGGCCCACCTATTGAGGATGAAGGAGTGTGTTCAGCTACTACTTTCCCCTTGTCACTCCTCTCTAGGGTTATTTCTTTTTGTGATGGCTCCCCCTTAGTGGTCTCTATTTTTGTGGAGCCTGTGGTTTGAACCTCAGTGTCTTGAGAGGCTTGCTAAGGATATTCAAAACTTTGTCCCTCTTTAGACACTTCATCGGTTGCCATTTTTTTTGGTTCCTCCTCTTGTAAAGGCTCCTTTTGAACCTATTCTTCTTTAGTATTTAGAGGTGGAGGAGTAGCAGAGCCTTTGTCTACAACTATGATTGGGACAAGGGGTGGGGGAGTAAGATCAGGACCCTGTGATTCTAGTGGTATTTGTATCCAGTCCTCCTATTGAGGCTCACTTGTCGAGGTATCTTTGATCTTACACCCAATCAACTTCATTCCCATGGGCATAAAGTCAAAATCTAATATTTTGAGTACATCATCGCCCTCTTCACCTTGCTCATCAACCCATTGTTGTACTTGATCTTTTGAAGTAGTTATTTCTAGAGTTTCTTCTAGGACTGATGGTGGTGTCACAGTGGAACTTCTCCTCCTTTCTTGTTATGTGGCTCTTGCTAGCCATGTTCTTCTTTGTAAGGGCATATCTTCCTCCTCATCTTCCTCTTCTTCTTTTTCTCCCTTAGGAATAGGTTCTAGGATAGATGGGAAAGGAACCATCCTTCTAATCACCCTTTATCTCTTCTTTATGGGGGTCTTGATCTTTTTCTATTTCTTAGAGGTGGAAGGGGATGCTTGTTCATCTTGAAAAGAAGGAGAGACTTCTTGGGTTTCATCCTCTATCTAGCTAGGTGTAGCTGGTGGCAATAGTGGGTCTTCCTATTGTGCACCAGTATCCTCTAGTCCTTGCACATTTTCTTGTTGTTGTAGAGGTGCCAAAATTTCACCCTCCTTAGGTTTGGCTCTTTGAGGAGAACTCCTCTTTCTTTTTCCCTTTTCTCTTTTCTTTGTAGGATGATAGTATCCAACTGGTTTATCTATTTGGTATACCATTTCAAGCCTTATAGGTGACTAGATTGCAAAGGTAGGGATGGTAATATTCTTCCCTCCACCTTTAGTTAGGTAGGCCTATGCATGAAAGACCATATCTTAGGTATTAGATCAAGTTTGAAGGGTTTCCTAATCCAATCATGCATCATCTTGACAACATGCCTCACACGATAATTAATATCATCATTCACTTCCCTGTCAACTTTTGCATTCATAATGGGTTGTTCCCCAATTTTATCCTCATTGAAAAAAGGGTTGAGTAGCTCCCCAAAATATTGCTATAGTATCTCCAATGGAATCTTTATATTGAAACCCTTTTCTGATAAATACAATGTCATCCTACAATAATCCCTGATATAGACATCATAGTCATTTGTAGCATTCATCCAATGATCTTCAATGGCTTCTTCATGCTAGAATTCCTTACCTGCCAAACTTTGGACCTTCTTGATATTATCAAAATAGGGCCTCGTGGAACTATACTCCTCTAGAGGATATTGATCCCATTCCCATTTGAAAGAAGGAATATCTTGCTTCCTCTTAACTTGATACAATCCTATGACCAGGGGCCATATCCAACATGGCCTTTAGATTGACAGTGGAACTAACTATCCTTAGATACATGAATGTTCTAAATTGAATATAATAGGCCCCAAGTGTTGTTACCTATGCCACTGCCTCATCTAATAACCTCTTTGTATAATCACCTTTTATGAATCTGATTATAGCAAATATGAAGGCATCATTGACAATTCTATATTCTTTACTCTGCCTGAAGAGCTTTTTCTTCACCAATAAAGGATAAATAATATATGGCCAAGCATTGGGATCTTGCATGCTACACTTCTTATACAAACTAGAATAGTTTTTCACCCTTGCAGCTAATAGATACATTGAATATGATGTCATATATAATTTCCTCTTATCTTTAACTGCCTCCAATTGTTCACACAAATTTTTTCTTAGCGTGGTGGCTTAGTTGAGTGGCATCTTTTCCATCTTGATAGTCTCAATAAAGTTTATCATAAAGACATTCAGGTGTCTAGCCACTGGTAGACATATTACTCTACTCAAAAGAATGATAGAATATCCAATATCTTCTTTCATGTACCCCCTTGTCACATCAACCTTTCCTGTTAACTTCCCTAGAGGAGTCTTCTCAATAAGATAAGAGGATTGGATGATCTTAGTAGCCTCATTGAGGTGTTCTCCATACCACCTCTTTGATGCCTCATAGGTTAATCTGATGAATTGATCCACCCTAGGGAGATGAAATATCCTCTCAATGTTGTTAGGTTGGAGGTCAAGGACAATCTCTCTGGTAACACTCTTTACCACCCTTTCCTCTGGAACAAAGTGTTTTGCAAGTGTCATTATGAGCTCTGAGGATTGTACTAACATCAGGTGTAAAGCTATAGTTACTAGCCCTAATCATATTAATGTAGAAACTATAGCCAACCTCTTAGTGGGTTTGCTGTAGATATTTAGGAACTCTCCCAAATTAGTGTGTCCCAAATTTGTGTCCCTAGTCTCTAAATAGTCATCTTGAAACCTTGATTTCAATGTCACACCTTGGAATTTGAACACAATGGGTTTTGGCACCATTTTTTTTCCTAAAGAAGATGCCATTATATGTGCATAACAAAAGAAATCCATCCATTAGTTCAAAATCAAGAATGACAAGATTATGATAGTGCTTAGTCTCATCCTAAACAAAACCTAAAAAGTTAAATGCACAAAAAAACCCTATTATCCTCTTTTCCTTAAAATGAATTTTTGAAATACAAGGTGTGCACTAGTACAAAATATTAGGTGCATAAGTGCACACCTTATTTTCCTCTTTTAGTCTAATTATGGGTGCATACTAGCACACCAGGTCAGGCGTGCAAGTGTGCACCTTGTTTGGCATTTTGTTTTAGTTTTTTAAACTTTTAGGTAAAGTTGGGTATGTGCTAGTGCACCTAGATAGGTGTGCTAGTGCATGTGGATTTGGGTGCACACTAGTGCACCAAGTCAAGTGCGCTAGTGCACACCCAAATTTGGGTTCATTTTTGTTTAAGTTATGTCGGGGGTGCAAAGTAGCACACTAATCTAGCTACGCTATTGTGCACTCCTAAATGTTACTACGCTTTTTTTGTTTTGATTTTTTTTTGATGTGCTATATAGGGGAGGTGCATAGGTAGAAGAAATCATGGAGTGCACACTTGAGGAGGTGTGGTACTATGCACTTGGTGGAGGTCATGAATGTGGGAGCTGTGGCTTTGGAGTCTTCAACGATGCAAGAGGACTATGCAAAGGTGAGAAAAAAAAAGTGAGGAGTGAAAGGGATGGGGGGGGGCTTATAAGCCCCAACTTGGCTGTGTGCTATGTAGGTGGGTAGATGTGCACTTGCACAGCTATGCAAAAATCTACTCCCCCAATTAGATGCGCTAATGCACTCTTTAAATTTGCAATTTTGCCTTACCCATTTGAAATCTTTGAATTTTGTTAGCTAAGCCCCTTTTGAGTTGGGACTTGGATAAGAATTAGGATATTAGGTAAGACCTCAAAAATTTCCTCATATTCCAGATTAGGAGCCCAAGATCCAAAAAATAAAATAGGGGGTCCCCATTCCTACTAGGGAATGGGGCATGCATTGTGGAACCACACAGTTATTTTAAATAATTTAAAGGAAAAAATAATAATATATTGAGGATTCTACAATCAATTGTAGACCACTATTATGAATATATATGTTTCACAGTGGACACTAATTTCACATATGCACAAGTTACACTTCCAAGGGTTGCATGGGTGAGGCCAGTGCAATATGAAGTGAATGTAGATGAAATCATTGCAATAGTTACTACCTTGTTATCTAAAGAAATTGACAAGAATGTGAAACCTTTTGGAAATTATGGGTCAACCAAGATCAAAATAATGATGCAAACTAAAGTGCCCAAGATGAATGGAAAAAGATGATAGCTGATCTTGAGAGAAAACTTAGAGAAGGACCCCTCCAAATAATAGAAAGAAAGGGAGAAGTTGGAGAATCAAAAGAAGAAGAGGAAGATTCCAAAGGAAAAGAACTAGTGGTTACTAAGCCCAAGGAAAAAAAACAAACAAAATTTGTGATAGTGGATCCCAAGGTGAAGAGAGAATTGAAGAATAATGTGAAGAAAGTTGTTACCCCTCCTATCCTTGAACCTAAAAGAAGGATAGTCACAAGGCAAGGATCCAAAGAAGCACTATTTGTAGTTTTTGAATCATAGAAAATCACAAGAAAGAAATTCAAGTCATGTAAAGAGGAAGTAAATTACAAGGGGGACTAAACAAAGTCCAAAGAAGAAGCCGCAAAGAAAGTTAGTCATTATGCTTGATGATGAGGAATATGAAGGAGAGAAAACTAAGTTTGATAGTTTGAATAAACTTCATGTTGTTCCTAGGCAACCTCCCATTGGCATTGATTGGGTATACGAGAATATGAGAAATTCAAAAGGACTATTCTAGGCTTCAAACATATTCATTATTATTATTTAGTTAAGGAAAATCAAGAGAAATTTGAAAAAGCTATGATAGATATGATGACAAATTTTAAATATACACCTATAGAGTTAGGAAAAGGCATTCCAAAAGACTTTTATAATAAATTGGATACAAAATGAAAATGGGAATTATCCATAGATATGCAAATAAGAGAAACTACATTATCAAGAAAAATGCTAGACTTAAGGTAGGCCCATATGTCTATTTTGCTAAGAGATTTTGTGGAGAAATGTGTGCCCAAGACTAGGGCTTATTAAATTTTGAAGAATAAAGTAGAGGATGGTATACAAGAAAGTGTCTTGATATGGAAGAAATCATTTGGGTTGTTAATTCTAATAGCAATAGAAGATAAAGGAGAAGAAGGAAAATATACAATTGAGCTAGATCACCAAGAAGACTATGATGAGTCAGATAACTTGGAAGAGATAATCAATATAAATATAAAGGAGAGTGAAGAAAAAATCTTGCCACCAAATAATATATTATTGAAGAGAAATAAAAGAATCAAAATATTTTAACTAAGAAACAACTAAAAAGTGTATCACTTCAAACCTCATTTACTCCTCTTCCATGCACCAATCCAGTATTAATACAAATTCAGGACTACCCATAGATTGATAGTGCACTAACTATGAACACTCAATTGATAATTTTCAAATTACATCAATCACAATTGAGAATAAGAGTAAACAAGATGTAAGTGTGAAGGAGCAAGGAAAAGATCTAGTAGTGATTAAATATCCACCTCTTGTGGATAATCTTATTACTTAGAATGATGAAGGAGATAAACAAGGTCATGTAGATCAATCTACAACTACTATCTTGGGACCTCATATTGAGGGAACAAAGTAGGTTGGACAACTAAATCTTATAGAGATCGGGATGACAAAGGAGAAAGAGGCTATCCAAGACTTGATAAATTTTTTTAGTGTTTTTCTTGTATCTATTGAAGCATCAATTGTTACACCTATCCAATAGGTTATACCTACTTATCAGAAAGAGAGCACTTCTATAGGAAAATAAACATCAAAACTAAGTGTTGAAGGGACATAATTGTAAATCACATTGTTGAGTGTCAGCACACCAAAGTCATAGTTAATTAAGAAGAAGATTGAGTCACCAAAGACTCTAGTGACTTTAGATGAGGTCATTATACTTCTCAAGTATAACTTTGACATAATGAGACTTTAAACAATGCTAATTTTGTAATTGTTACTAATTAGAAAGATAAAGCAAGAATAACTATGAAGAGAATTCAAGTAAAAATAGGTATTAGATGATATCAATGACATTTTCATAGATGAATTTGAGATTCATAATTTAAATGAGTAGGCAATTATTTTGGAACAATTAGTTCATATTATTAATAAGGTCAATAATGAGGATATACAAACCAATGAGAAATTGATGAAATGGTCTAAGAAAAAGTTTGAGCATAAAGTTTTAGAGAAATCCTCCATAGAAATTGCAATAAAAAGAGTTGAACTTTCAAACCTTGTAAATATTTCAGAAGGAATTCTCTAGAATATATATTCTTTGTATATAAATTATTGTGGTGTTGATTTCTTCACCTTAGATAATTAATAGTCGATTGATAAATTATAAGTAGATTCAAAGGCATGTGTACATTCTTTCAGCATGGGCACAAGTTCAAGCTCTAATTAATTCAATAAATTAACTTTTTATCAAGGAAGGTTAGCTAAGTTGATACATAAAGATGGAAACATTTGAAACAAATTAATTTCTATCCAAACCATGTTGCTACCCCATTTGGAGGTCATGAAGAAGGAATTGTCAACTACAAAAGATGTAGTTAGAGAGATCCACATCTCTCTATTTCATATAGTTAAGTTGATCTAGCATCTCAATAAGAAATCCATATTCAAGCTATGGAGTTTATTAGATCAAGTCAAAATCATGGATTAGAGGTGATTTTGCATAATTACAAATTTGCTTTGGATAAGTATAATTTTACCCCACGAATCATAAGCCATAAGTATAAAAAACAAGGGGGAAATAATAACCATGATACATTATACAAAGTAAAAATGTATACTACAAAGGGGGAAATATGAACTATGCAAAGAGTATATCAATTATCACAGATCATAAGTAAGAATATTCATTTTTGTAGAGAAATGTACATATATTGTATATAGTGAAGTCCTTTTGGAGATCAAATCACAATCTAAGGGTGAGTACTATTTTTTTAATTTTGAATTGATTGCTAAGTCATGAAAATTTATTTTTTTCACTAATGTCAAAGGGGGAGATTATTGATCTCTAACCCTTGGTTCCTATTAGTGTCCAACACTTAATAATTCTCTAGGAAGAGTTGTTTGGTCATCATTACAATTGAGCCACACAATGAAGGTCGATTATTCATGAACTTTTTTTATATTTCATTATGAGCCAAGAAATTCTAAGGTTGTTGAGAACCCCTGTATAAACCGAGTCACAATATATGTCAAGTATGTTGTGATGTAGAGTCTAATCAGACTCAAAGGTTTATTCAGTGTGGTTTCCCCCCAGATTATTTCTATGGGGGTTTGGGGTCAATGTCCCTTGCAAGGTCTTGAGTTAGCACCTAGGTATGCTCCATGTTGTAGTACAGGGTGGGATCAAGGGGCAATGCCCTCAAGGGGGTTTTAGAGGGTAGTGCTCTTAAAGCCAAAAATGACTCTACTATTGTAAAATATGTGGGTTACTATTTTTCTGTTGAATGACTTATCATAACCCTAATTTTGTAGTAGAAAAAGCTTGTATAAAATGGCTTAGGGTTAGGGATTTCATAATGTATGATGGCATTTTAGCTTCTTATGACAGTATTAATTCGTAAGTGATTGGAAAATCTAATCATTGGATAATAATAATATTTGACTTGATGTTGGTAGACATAGCCGAGGGATTGGGAGAACCATGTTCAATCTTTGTTTCTTGTGTTCTCTTTTGTGTGACTTATTAGTTTATGATATTGGTTATATTTGCATATAACAATTATTTTTGTCTATGGTTAATCATATTAGAAGAAAGACAAGGAAATGATAAAATAAAAGATAATAAATGTTGAGTGAGTGAATGATTTCCAAGCATATAGAAGATGAGGGACATCATGTATATCAATTATGACCGAGTGTCAGGATATTCAAGTGTCTATTAAATAATTTTTGACACATGTTTATGATGGCTCAAAAACTTAGGTAAATTATTTTGGATGACTTCTATGTGAAATTTTAGATTGTGGAGATAGCTAAGGAAGTAATTGTGTGTTTTTTTAGAGGACATCAATCCCTAGGAAGGCAAAGTAACAAATCACAAAATTGGAAGGACTAAGTAGAAAAAGGGAGAACTTTGGATCATTGATCATGATCTAGAACCTTCTCTAGTTGTCCATTTAAGAAGGGAGCAAGACCTAAATTATAAGGATAATTGTTTGTGCATGAAAAGGTTTAGGATGGATAGAGGAAGGCTAAGTTTGATAATTTGAAGTAGAGATCAGAAAGAAACCTAATAGTGAAGGTAAGAACAAAGTATATTTGATTAGGATATCAAATCAATCAAGGAAAGAGAAGATCCATAGTATATATAAAAAAGTTCTAGCTGAACGATTTGTTACTAAGATATTCTAACAAGTGGATCATGGTAAATTTCTTAACATAGTAGTTTTAATAGACCTAGTCAAATCTTCTAACTTAGTACTGGCTTATTTGTAAGTTTAAATCCTTTAATCAAGGTACACTGAATAATTATTTTAAGCTCCTAATAGGGTACACCCCTCATAGGGAAAATCATTAAAAGTGATCAAACATTGTAGCCTTAACATGCACACTTTATTGTTGTAGTAGTGAAGATTTGTGGGTGTCATCCCTACCCAAGTTTTACCTTCACCTTGGAGGTTTTCTAGGTAACTAAATATTTTGTGTTATATGTTTACATTTATTTTCATGTTTATGGATGTGATGCATAGTTAAATCTATTTAGTTTTTATGTTTTATGGTTGTATGGTATATGGTCGAAGATATGAGATGGGAAAATGGTGAATGTACTTTTTTGATTTCAAGGAGTTAAAAGTTTTTGTAGATCTTGATTCACCCCACATCCCCCCTCTCACTATCTTACTTCCCAAGAAGACTTCTATAAACTATTATATTTATTGCTTCTCCCCAAAATATATGTGATATATTTTTTTCTAACATCAATTATCTTGTTTCTTTAGTCAATGATATATTTCTCCTTTTTTCAATCACATTCTTCTCACTTGTCTTAGGGGCTAAAAGTTGTCTCTTTATATCATTTTCTTCAAAAAAGTTTTTAAATTGATCTTAAATACATTTTACTCCTAGATCTCAAGGATTTAATCTTCAAATCATATTCATTCTCATCTCTACTCTTAAATATCTTGAATTTCTCAAAAAAATTGAATTTTTCTTTAAGAAATATAGTCCACATCATTCTAGTGAAATCATTAACAAAAATGATTAAATACCTTTCACCATAGAATTATCTAGTCTTTGTAGTACCACTCAAATCTATGTGCACAATCTCAAACTTTACAAAAGTAGTAAACATTTTTTTTGGGAAAGGAACTTTTCTTCTATTTTTCCACCACACATTCGTTGTAGATCATGTTAGTAGGTTTCACAATATTTGGAAAGTTTATAACTAAAAATCTAGTACAAACCTTCACAATGTTATCAAATTTGATATAAAAAAATATCTTATTCCATAATCAAATCTCATCCACCATAGTAACTATAACTATCATTTCAATAGGATTCATATGAAATACATTACCTCCTATTCTTGTACTAGTACAAATCATTGTATCATTCTTATCTTTGATAATACAAGTCTTCTTTGTGAACTGCAACTAACATCCCTTATCAATAATTTTTCCAACACTCAAAATATTGTGTTTCAAACCATCCATAAAGTAAACATCTTTAGTGTTGGTCTTTCCATCAAGAGTAATAGATCATTTCCCTTTTATGTGATGTGATGCACTTTTCCAACTCTAACTAGTCCACCATCATAAGTATTGAATTCAACAAATTTTCCATGTCTCATGTCCTATGATGGGAACAACCACTATCTATAGTCCAATCATACTTTTTATTTTTAACTTGTGATACTAACACTCTTTCTTCTTTTATTTCTTCTTTTTTGGGGCTCTCTTCTTTAATAGAAAAAATACAATTTCATCATCCTCATCATCACTATCATTCAAGAAGTCTTCCATTTTAAAATCAAATTCACCATAATCATTAACATAAAAGAAATCATTTGTTACTATTTATTTATAGGAATTTATAGGCTTAAACATGTTTTTTCTTTTATGACAGTTAGAATAATAATGACCAAATTCCTTACATACCATTTCAAACAAACAAAACTTTTGTTACCTTTAGTTTCTCTCTTCATAAGTAGGGAAAGTTGGTGCAAGAGCACCTAAAGGCAATAAGTGCGTTTAGTTAAGTTTTTTTTTTTTTGTGTTTGTGATGTAATAAGTCTCTCGAGCCAATATACCTAGTAAGGATGAGCCTAAGGTGACCTTTGAACAAGTTTGGAACTCTATTAGTTTGTTTACATAGCTATTTGTGCCTTCTAGGCCTAGGGTCTTTGGTTGGTCAAAGTTGGTTGACACCTAGTAAAAGAGATTAACCAAGAGCTTTGAACACCATTTCTAACTAAAATACATACATAGTTAAAATTTGAATTCATTTGGTGAAAATTTGCAATGATTTGGGCAAAAACATGAAAAATGCTCAAAATGCACAAAAAGTAGTAAATTGCAACATGCCAACTTTATAAATTTTAGACAAAAGCTATCAAATAGGGAAAGAAGAGAATGAAGGTAGTGGGGAAATGATCTTTGAAAAGTTATAAAACATGAAAATACTGATGTCAAGTGGTTCTAAGTAGTTTCAAGAAGTTTTAATCAAGTTTGAGGAAAGTTTTGGCAAGTTTTGCCTTGTTTGTTGAGTGTGTTATACACATTTCTTGAGTATTTCTGATTATAGACTATGTAAATGGTTTATTTTCTTTCATTAAATAATTTTACATGTTATTTCCTTCCTTCTTTGTATTTTAGAACAACAAAAAATAATGTTTATGGATACTTTCCATAGTTTTGTCTTTTCTTTTCTTGGTAAGGGTTTTGGTCTTTTCTTTTCTCAGTAAGGGTTTTGAATCCATTAATGCATTGGTATTTCTTATCCATAGTCACAACCTTCTATTACCTATTATAAATATAAAGAATTTTATATTAGTTACTTTACTAATAAATTTAAGCACCAAAATGAAGCATGAAATCTTTTGGTTGATCACAGTTGGCGAGTCATTGGAACAAAGCTTGAAAACAATAGTTCAAATAGAGATTCACATCCTTGTGGTTTCCTGTATAGATTGTGAACATGTGGAAAGTTAGGAGGAATTTTAATTGAGGTATTTAACCATTTGATATCCCCATGTAAGTATTGGCACATGAATCCTTTCAACAAACTTTGAAATAGCAAGGAAAAAAAGACTCTTGGAGGGTTTCTTTAGAGTTAGATATGAAATTGATAAAACCTAGATGCCAAAATGAGATATTTTTTAAGAATTATAAATGGGTACTCAAAAATGTAAAAACAAAAATATCTTATTCAAGTCAATTTTGAGAAAAGAGCAAAAAAGAAGTTTTTTCTAATTTAGTCTACTAACTGGTTTGCATATTTCAACCAAACAAGGGTTCAGGATCCAAGAATGGTTGAAACCCATTGAGGAGAATGATGAAAGAAGGTGTTAGGAGTAAATTTGAGAAGTTGGTTTTATAATTTAGTGAAGATCTTATTGTAGTGTGAGTAAGGGTTCTTGGAAGGATAAAATCCTTTGGAGGAACTACATGGGAATACGAATAGTGCTTTGTTGGGTGAGTTTCCCTTCACCTGGGAGGTTAGGAAATCATTCTTGGAAGGCTTGGGAAGGCTTTAAAAGCTCAAACCTTTGGAAGGTAAAAATATTCCATTAGAGAGGTCATTGGACCAATTGGAGGGAAGCACAAATTTCACTTGCATCAAAAGTCCTTCAATCTTCTTGTCTTATTCATTTTTTGTCTGGCTGCCACTAGCATAGTCTCCACTTGTACTTTCCCTTATTATCATCATCGGTCTATCTTTCTATACACTAAGAGCACTCTCAACTCTAGGAAATTACCCACTTTGTTTCATACACATTTTAGATGTTTGCAATCTTGTAAGAAGAGTCTCTCTTATAAAGTTATGAGTGCAAGGAATAACATGTTCAATCATATGTATTGTCTGTTTATAAGAAGGTTTCAAGGTCTTCAATATTTTCCATACAACTCCATCTTCTAACTTTTCTCATCCAAAATTCTTTATTTCTATGACAATATTTGATATTTTATTGTTTTATCCTCAAAAATCTTAGCATATTGAAATAAACATATCAACTTCTATATTCTAGACTTCATAACATGTTTATAACCCTCAAATTTACTTTTTAAAGAATTCTAAATCTCATTAGAAAGTCTTAAAGAATTTAGCTCTCCATATTTGGTTTCAAGAAGAGCTAATAACAATGCTTCTCTAGCAAGTATATTCTACATGAATATATCTTTCTATGCTTCCTTACAACCTTCAAGATTTTCTTCTTCAATCATACCTTTAGTCTATCTAGTTACCAACCAAAATTATGAACCCATGTATAGGTGGTGTTTCTTCATCTTGTCTTTTTCAGCTATCATACTCAATTCCATAAAACTTTGAACTATCTTTCTTAAAATATGCCATAGATCTCCTCAAGTTGTTAAGATTTTCCTTCAAGGATCTAATACTATGATACCAATGATTAGACATTGAAGTCCACTAAGATAATTGAGGGGGAGGGAGGGGTGGTGAATTAGTTATACTCTTAAAACAACTCTCAACATCTTAATTAATTCTAAAACATGAAAATAGCAGATGAAATAACCATAGAAAGATAACAATGTACAATAACACCAAATATGTTAACCAGAGAAACCCTTGATCAGAGGGAAAACCCCAGTGGGGATTGTACCCAAAAAATGATGTACTAATATAAATTTTCCTCTTGGAGAATAGAGCCTATTAGGAGATTCCAACCTTGTTAGGAGATGTGCCAATCCTGTTTGGAGTTGAAAGGAGGAAAAAAGAACCCACTAGCCAAATCGACTCAATACTATTCCTTATGAATAATACAATGTGAAATAATGAATATCCAACCAATAACTTGTCTTTCCAAATATAGTTCCATGTATGCTAATCCTACCTCAACTACACCAAACTCTACCATAATTTTCACAAGCTCATAAAATAATATTACAACGATATAATCGTATATCATTATATTACATCCAAGGAAAACATCTTTCCTTTACATGAGACTTTCCAAATTTTCAATAATAATCTAGGACCATATTAAGGTATAACAATACACATTACATTTTAATTTTACACTTTATCTAAGATTACAAACAAATTTTTGGTTCTGGGTATGTGCAAGATCATGGTATGCCAAAAAGTGGTGATGTGGAAAAAATAGAGTTTGAAGATATCTAAAAGCACTTCAAAATCTGCTCAGACTTTTTTTCACCTATCCAAGTACCAAACTTGAAAAATAAGGCCCAAGCCTTATCAGATATCCGTTCTGAGATCCGATATCTGATCTCATATCAGATATCCGATACTAGTGGATTAAAAAATTGGAGGGAAAAATGAATTTGTGAGTTATATGACTAATTTGAGTTATGAAATATGTAAAGATGTAATATATAATCTATAAATATATAATATAATAACGTAACTATTATATATAATATAATATATAATCTATATATTATATAATATATATAATAATGTAATGTAAAGATATAATATGTAATCTATTAATATATAATAATATATTATGTTATTATTATTATAATCTATAAATATAATACATACATTGATATATATGATTATTATACTATATTATTATTATTATTATTACTATATTATTATATTTTTACTATATTATTTCTATTAGAATTGTTTATATGGGTCGAATGGAGTCACAAGATGAGCTATGACCCCTTTCGACACCTTCCATGATGACATATGTCCATAGGGGTCCTAACACCCCTAGGGACATATTACAATTGTTTATTTGGGTCGAAAGGGGTCATAGGATGACCTATGACCCTGTTCGACACATTCCATGATGACATATGTCCCTAGGGGTCCTACGAACCCTAGGGACATATTAAAATTGTTTATGTGGGTTGAAGGGTTTTCAACACATTCCATGATGACATATGTCGATAGGGGTCCTAGGACCCATAGGGACATATTAAAATCATTTATATGGGTTGAACGAGGTCACAGGATGACCTAAAACCCCTTTCAACACATTCCATGATGACATATTCCCCTAGGGGTCCTAGAACGCTTAGGGGCATATTAAAATCATTTATATGGGTCGAAGGGGGTCATAGGATGACCTATGATCCCTTTCAACACATTCTATGATGACATTATCCTATGACCCCTTTCGACACATTCTATGATGACATATGCCCCTAGGGGTTTTAGGACCCCTAGGCACATATTAGAATCATTTATATGGGAAAAGCGGGTTCATAGGATGACCTATGACCCTTTTTGATAGATTTCATGATGACATATGTCCCTAGAGGTCCTACAACCCATAGTGACATAATAAAATTATTTAAATGGGTTGAAGGGAGTAATAGGATGACCTATGACCCTTTTTGACACATTCCATGATGACATATGTCTATAGGGATCCTAGGACCATAGGGACATATTAGAATCATTTATATGGGTCAAAGGGGCTCATAGGGTGACCTATGACCCCCTTCGACCCATTTCATGATGACATGTGTCCTAGTAGTCCTAGGACCCATAGGGACACATTAAAATTGTCCATATGGGTCAAAGGGGGTCATAGGGTGACCTATGACCCCCTTTGACACATTCCATGATGACATGTATCCCTAGGGGTCCTAGGACCCCTAGGTACATATTAGAATCATTCATATGGGTCGAAGGGGGCCATAGGGTGACCTAAGACACCCTTTGACCCATTCCATGACAACATTTGTCCCTAGGGGTCCTAGGACCCGTAGGGACATATTAGAATCATTCATATGGGTCAAAGGGAGTCATAGGGTGACCTATGACCTCCTTTGACCCATTACAACATGTGTCCCTATGGGTTATAGGACCCTTAGGGACATATTAGAATTGTTCATATGGGTCGAAGGGGTTAATAAGTCACCCTATGACCCCTTTCGACTCATTCCATGATGACATGTGTCCCTACGAGTCCTAGGACCCTTAGGGACATATTAGAATTGTTCATATGGGTCGAAGAGTCGACAGATTGATAATGACATGTGTCCCTATGGGTCCTAAGAACCCTAGGAACATATTAGAATTCTTCATATGAGCCAAATGGGGTCATAGGTCGCTTCGACACATTCAATGATGACATGTGTCCCTAGGGGTCTTAGGGCCCCTAGAGACATATTAGAATCGTTCATATGGGTCGAAGTAGATCATAGGGTGACCTATGACACGCTTCGAAACATTCAGTGATGACATGTGTCCCTAGGGGTACTAGGACCCCTAAGGACATATTAGAATCATTCATATGGGTCAAAGGGGGTCATAAAGTGACCTATGACCCCCTTCAACCCATTTCATGATGACATGTATCCCCAAGGGTTAGGGACATATTAGAATCGTTCATATGGGTCAAAGGGGGTCATAGGGTAACCTACGAGCCCCTTCGACCCCTTTCATGAAGACATGTGTCCCTAGGGGTCCTAGGACCCCTATGGACATATTAGAATTGTTCATATGGGTCGAAGCGGGTCATAGGGTGACATATGACCCCCTTTGACCCATTTCATGATGACATGTGTCCCTAGGGGTCCTAGGACTCCTAGAGACATATTAAAATTGATCATATGAGTCAAAGGGAGTCATAGGGTGACCTATGACCCCCTTCGACCCATTCGATGATGATATATGTCTCTAGGGGTCTTAGGACCCCTAAGGATGTATTACAATCATTCATATGGGTTGAAAGAGGTCATAGGGTGACCTATGAGCCCCTTTGACATATTCGATAATGGCATGTGTCCCTAGGGGTCCTAGGATTCCTAGGGACATATTAGAATCATTCATATGGGTCGAAGGGGGTCATAGGGTGACCTGTGAGACCCTTTGACACATTTTGCAGTGACACTTGTCCCTAGGGCTCATAGGACCCCTAAGTACATATTAGAATCATTCATATCATTCAAAAGGGGTCAGAGGGTGACCTATGACCCCCTTCAACACATTATATGATGAGACGTGTGCCTAGGGGTCCTAAGACCCCTAGGGACATCTTAGAATAGTTGATGTGGGTCGAAGGGGCTCATACGATGACCTATGACACCCTTCAACACATACCATGATGACATATGTCCCTAGGACCCTTTGACACATTCCATGATGACATGTGTCCCTAGGTATCTTAGGACACCAAGGGACATATTAGAATAATTCATATGGGTTGAAGAGGGTAATAGGGTGACCTATGACACCCTTCAACACATTACATGATGACATGCACCCCTAAGTGTCTTAGGGCCCCTAACGACATACTAGAATTGTTCATATGGGTTGAAGGGGGTCATAATGTGATCTATGACCCCCTTTGAGCCATTCCATGATGACATGTGTCCCTAGCAGTCCTAGGACTGCTAGGGAAATATTAGAGTCATTCATATGGGTGTAAGGAGGTTATAAGGTGACCTATGACCCCCTTTGACACATTCCATGATGACATGTGTCCCTCGGGGTCCTAGGACCCCTAAAGACATATTAGAATCATTCATATTGGTCGAAAGGGGTCATAGGGTGACCTATGACCCCCTTCAACACATTCCATGATGACATGCATCCTTAGGGGTCCTAGGATCCCTAAGGACATAATATAATCGTCCATATGGGTTGAAGGAGGTCATAGGGTGTTTTATGGCCCCATTTGACACATTCAATGACAACATGCATCCTTAGGGATCCTAGGACCCCTAGGGACATATTAGAATTGTTCATATGGGTTGAAGGGGTTCATAGGGTGAGCTATGACCCCCTCTGACACATTCCATGATTACATGTGTCTCTAGGGACATATTAGATTTGGTCATATGTGTCACCCTATGACCTCCTTCGACAGATTCCATGATGACATGTGTCCCTAAGGGTCTTAGAACCCCTAGGGACATATTAGAATTGTTCATATGGGTTGAAGCGGGTCATAAGTGACATATGACCCCCTTCGACCAATTCCATAACCACATGTGTCCCTAGTGGTCCTATGACCACTAGGGACATATTAGAATCATTCATATGGGTCAAAGCGGGTGATAAGGTGACCTATGGCCCCCTTCGACCCATGCCATGAACACATATGTCCCTAAGGGTCCTAAGACCCCTAGGGACATATTAGAATCATTCATATGGGTCGAAGGGGGTCATCGGGTGACCTATGACCTCCTTTGACACATTCCATGATGACATATATCCCTAGGTATCTTAGGACCCCTAGGGACATATTAGAATCATTCATATAGGTTGAAGGGGTCATAGAGTGACCAATGATCCCCTTCAACATATTTCATGATGGCATGTGTCCCTAGGGGTCCTAGGGACATATTAAAATCATTTATATGGGTCGAAGCAGGTCATAGGGTGACCTGTGACCCCTTTCGACACATTCCATGATGACATATGTCCTGAGGGGTCCTAAGACCCTTGGGGATAGATTAGAATCATTCATATGAGTCGAAGGTGATCATTGGGTGACCTATTACCCCCTTCGACACATTCTATTATGACATATCTCCTTAGGTGTCCTAGGACCTCTAGGGACATATTAGAATCATTTATATGGGTCGAATGGTGTCATAGGATGACCTATGACCCCCTTTGACCCATTCTATGATGATATATGTCCCTTAGGGTCCTAGAACCCTGAGGGACATATTAGAATTGTTCATATGGGTCTAAGGGGATCATAGGGTGACCTATGACCCTCTTCGACCAATTCAATGACGACATATGTCACTAGGGGTCGTTAGACCCCTAGAGACATATTAGAATCATTCATATAGGTCAAATGGGGTCATAGGGTGACCTATGATACCCTTCAACCCATTCCATGAAGACATGATTCTCTAGGGGTCCTAGGAACCCTAGGGACATATTAGAATCATTCATAAGGCTCGAAGGGGGTCATAGGTTGACCTATGACCCCCTTCAACCCATTCCATAATGACGTGTTTTTCATATCGGTCGAAGGGGGTCATAGGGTGACCTATGACCCCCTTCAAGACATTCCATTATGAGATGTGTCCTTAGGGGTCATAAGACCCCTAGAGACATATTAGAATTGTTCATATGGGTCGAAAGAGGTCATAAGATGATCTATGACCCCTTTCAACACATTCCATGACGACATATGTTCCTTGGCAGCTTTGACACATTCTATAATGACATGTGTCTCTAGGGGTCCTAGGACCCATAGGGACATATTAGAATCATTCATATGGGTCAAAAGGGATCATAGGTCTTTGACACATTAAATGATGACATATTCCCCTAGGGGTCCTAGGACCCCTAAGGACATATTAGAATCATTCATATGAGTTGAAGGGGGTCATAGGGTGACCTATGACCCCCTTCGACCCATTCCATGACATGTGTTCCTAGGGGTCCTAGTGTATACACTAATCTAATATTCTAAGAACACTAATTTAATGAAAACAAAAGCATTCACACATTAAACCACCATAACATATAAGAGAGACTAAGATAAACCCTCAATTGAGAATATGAACCATTAAGAGGTTCTCTCAATGAATGCCTTTTTTGTTTTGGGGATGAGTCTATTTTCTTTAGATTTAATATGTGTGCTCAAATGCTCAAGATGGCTTCAATGGATGGAGATGGGTAATGGCAAATTGGTAGCTTTGTAAGCTCTCAATTTGGCATTATAAGGGTGTGAGTATGGATTTGGCTCTCAAAATAGCATTATGACTTTACTAAAAGGATTGTGATGAAATGGCTTGGGAGGGTATTCAATTTATAGGCCAATGAGTAGAGGGATGGATGGCTTAGATGCAAGGAGAGATGAAAGCTTAAGGAGGGCTAGGATGCACTCAAAGGAGAGAACATGGATTGTTCTTGTTTAGCACTAATGAGAAGGTGACACTTGTCACAAGGAGGATGAGTGTGAGAGGATAGGATAAGGGGTTGGTTAAAGTCTTGATGAGGGAGGTTGAGTATGTAAGAGAGATGTAAGAGTCATGAGTGAGAGAGGTGTAAGAGTCATGAGTGGGCTTGTAAGAGCATTTAAGGGTTTGTGGGCTTCATCAAGTTTGTGGTTGGGATATTTTGAGGGGAGACTTTGGTTTGGTTTAGGAAAGTCTTAAACTTGTTTAGGGAATGTGACAACATTAGGGGGTGGATTAGGCTTGGGTTTAGGATTAGATTAGGGATGTTAGAGATGTGCAAGTGGATGGCATTAATGAGGTTGGGTGAGTTAGTGGCTAAGCTTGGTTAGTATGGGTGGATGGGGTGGATTAGGCTAAATGGAAGATTAGGGATAATTTAGGGGCTTTCAGATTTGAGAGATTTATTTACCAAATAGATTTATTTAATAAATGGGAATTTTAGAATTAGATAGGAGAATAGTATTTAATTGATAAATGATAGGTTATTTGATTTATCAATTAGAACTATAGATGATTAATTAAATTAATTAGCTAGGGGATGGAAACAGATTAATTAAATAAGAATTTAATTAATGATGCCTTTAGAGATGGCTAAATTAGATTACCAAAGCGGTGTAATCAAATTTAGGTGTCTAAATTTTGCCCTTCTTTGACATAGTGTTGAGACAACACTATTTCAAAGAAGTTCGAATAGAGATGACACGAGGAAGATGTTTTTAGCAACAAGGTTGCTCCAGTCTTGAATAAGAAGAGGAGAGACTAGACTTAGATGATGCCCCCTCAAGAAGGCCACGAGGGGAGAAATGAGGCTTGACAACTTCTTGAAAAGTACAAGAAATCGAGACAAGCTGAGACATAGGTTGGCAAAGAGAAGGGGCTGAATTAGCTCAAACTCTCACTACATGAGAATGATAAAGGGAAATCAGATGCAGAAGCTTAAGACTTTCCAGAATTGGGGGGGGGGGGGGGGATGAAGGAGCAGAGTGCTATAAAAAAGGAATCCAAGATAGGGAGATGGATGATGGGATGATAAAGCCAATGCAACAGGATTTCAAAGAGTCAGATTGGTGGAAGATGGGTTTCGGAGATCCCTAGGACTAGGATTATGGGTCCCAAAAGATGAGGCTTGGTGGATCGATTGGATTGGTGGATCCTTAAGACTAGGATTGTGGATCCCTAAAGCTAAAGGTGAGGAGTGATTCAAAGAGATACTGATGCATAAGCTGGTGGAGGAGTGACAAATGCTAGAGATGGATGAGGAATAATGGAGATGAAGGGAATTCATTGAAGCTTTTTGAGCGGGGGGATACTTCAAAGAGAAGTACCACCATGTAGTTGAGCACTAGATTTTCTATAGTACTATTGGTTAATTGCCAAGGTTACCAAGAACATCAAGGCTTTTTCACCAACCATCTAGAGGACTGATGAACTGACTCAAAACAAACATGCAAGGATTGCCCCAATATCACACATGAATCCCAACGGAAGCAGTGTGGAAATGACACTAGGTAACCCAAAAGCAGAAAAGAAAACAAGAAAAAGACATGATTAAGATCTAATACTCAGATTCCCCCATTCGTAATATACTATGATATGGACGATCGTGGCAACCTTGAGGAGGGAACAAAAAGATTGCTTGGAAAAGATACTTCAAGACCCAAAAGGGAAGATTCCAAATCAAAAGAAAGTGAAAATCCAAAAGAGAGTTGTTTTCCAATGAGATGGGTAGGACGAGGTACTAACGGACCAAGATTAGACATGAGGAAACCTATATCTTGCAAAGATCTATCAAAAAGCACCTATGCTGATGGATCTGGATGAGTGATGCGTCTAGAAAGCTGAACTAAGAAGGATAACACTTTGGTGACAGGAGATCTAGCTAAAAGATGCATTGGAATAGCTAACCAAGATGTGTGATGTGTGCAAGATGCTAATAAAGGACGAATTGACATGAACACTGGATAGATACAATGGTACTAAGCTAAAGAGGATGTACAAGCTGATAGACCAAAATATGTTACAAATGTACAAGGTTTTGTTCATGTTTTGGTTTTTGTGAGATGAAAATGTTTGTGAAGGGTGGGATGTCTATAATAGTTGATAGGTGGATAGGTAGATGGTTTTCGAAAAGCTTAAGTGAAAATGGGATTCTTTGTGTGCATGTGATAGGATACAAGCTAGGATACAAGATTATTTACAAGCTGGAATATGGTACAAGCTTTGGACAAGATTCAGATATACAAGGTATGGTACAAGATTTACAAGGTATAATACAAGCTTTGGTACAAGATTTACACGCTGAGGTACAAGATTTACAAGCTGTACAGGAGGTATTTACAAGCTTCATTAGATTTTAGATATTTGGTTGGAACACCAAGGGAACAAGCAAGTGTTTTATGGGATGGTGAATGGATGGATGAGGGAGAGGATAGTGATAGATAATGGATTAGTCTTAGTACATGAGGCACCTGAATTACTAGGTTTTCACCAAGGTACTTATCCAAGGCACTTGAATTGCCAAGTTTTCACCATTGGATGCTTATTTCTCTTTACTATATTTTTTTTTTTGTATTTTTCAAAAGCTAGGTATACCAAGGATCTTCAAGCATAGAACTTCTTGAGATGAATGATGTTAGTAGGATCAAGAGTTCTCCTTTCAGTGTAGATAGCTGATAGGCTTCAGAGCCAAAGGATATAGTGACAACATAAGGACCAAGCCATGTAGGTTCAAACTTGCCCTTCTTTTCTTGATCCGCTTGGACTTTCATGTTTTCTTTGAGGACTATGTCACCCAGCTAAAAGTGTCGTGGAAGCACCTTCTTGTTGAAATTCCTTTTGAGATGAGTTTGATAGACTATGAGATGATCATAAGCTTGTTGTCACTTCTCATCTAAGAGATCTAGCTGGGTGAGCCAAGCTACTCTGTATTCTTCATCTGATATTTTCCCTCGCAAAGATATGCACAATGAGGGAAGTTCAACCTCTATGGGTTGTACCACTTTGGCACCATAGACCAGGGAGTATGGAGTTGTGCCTATGGATGTATGGAAGAAGGTTCGATAGGCCCATAGGGTTGGATTTATTTGTAGGTGCCAATTGCGGCTGGAATCATTGACAAATTTCTTTAGGATTTTGAGGAGGGTTTTGTTAGTTGCCTCTGCCTGGCCATTACCTTGTGGGAAATATGGGCTAGAAAAGCGGTGATGGATGCAGAGGGAAGTGCATAATTCTTTCTTGTTGAGATTTTCAAAGTTACCTCCGTGGTTGTTGAAGATGGTGGATGGGATGCTGAAGCGGCAAACAATGTGGTACAAGATGAACTTGGAGATCTGAACTCCTATAGCTGAGACTAGGGGGACTGCTTCCACCCACTTAGTGAAATAGTCTGTAGCAGTTATTATCCATTTATGTCCATCAAATGAGAGGGGTGTGATAGTTCCAACTAGATCAAGGCCCCAACAAGCGAAAGGCCAAGGTGGTGCAATAGGCTATAGATCCTGTGCTGGAGCGTACACAAGATTTGCATGTTGCTGACATGGGAGACATTTTTTGACAAAGTTGCAGGAGTCTTCTTCAATGGTAGGCCAATAGTAGCCTACTCTAAGGATTTGTCACACTAGGATAATACCACTTGTGTGGGCACTACAAAGTCCGGAGTGTACTTCTTTTAACACCATCGCGGCCTCATTTTGGTCTAAACATCAAGAGAGAGTATCGTTCATATGGGTTGAAAGGTGTCATAGGGTGACCTATGACCCCCTTCGATACATTCCATGATGACATGTGTCCCTAGGAGTCCTAGGACCCCTATGGACATATTAGAATCTTTTATATGGGTCAAAGTTGGTCATAGGGTGACCTATGACCTCCTTTGACCCATTCCATGACCACATAGGGATATATTAGAATCGTTCATATGGGTCGAAGGGGGTCATCGGGTGACCTATGACTGCCTTTGACACATTCCATGATGAAATATGTTCCTAGGTGTTCTAGGACCCCTAGGGGCATATTAGAATCATTCATATGGGTCAAAGGGGGTCATAGGTCCTTCAACACATTCCATGATGGCATGTATCCCTAGGGATCCTAGGACCTCTAAGCACATATTAGAATTGTTTATATGGGTAGAAGCAATTCATAGGGTGGCTTATGACCCCTTTCAACACATTCCATGACAACATATGTCCCTAGGGGTCCTAAGACCCCGAGGGACATATTAGAATCATTCATATGGGTTGAAGCGGGTCATAGGATGACCTATGACTCCCTTCGACACATTCCATGACAACATATGTTCCTAGGTGTCCTAAGTCCCCTAGGGACATATTAGAATCATTCATATGGGTTGAAGGGGGTCATAGAGTGAGCTATGACCTCCTTCAACCCATTCCATGATGACATATGTCCCTATGGGTCCTAGGACCCGTAGGGACACATTAGAATCATTCATATGGGTCGAAGGGGATCATAGGGTGACCTATGATCCACTTTGACCCAGTCCATGATGACATATGTCCCTAGGAGTCCTAGGACCCTTAGGGACATATTAGAATCATTTATATTGGTCGAAGGTGTTAATAGGGTGACCTATGATCCACTTCAACCCATTCCATGATGGTGTGTGTCCCTAGGGGTCCTATGACCCCTAGGGACATATTAGAATCATTCATATGGGTTGAAGGGGGTCATAGGTTAACCTATGACCCCTTTTCGACCCATTCCATGATGACATGTGTCCCTAAGGGTCATATTAGAATCATTCATATGGATCAAAGGGGGTCATAGGTCCCTTCAACCCATTCCATGATGACATGTGTCCCTAGGGGTCTTAGGACTTGTAGAGATGTATTAAAATCTTTCATATGGGTCGAATGGGGTCATAAAGTGATCGATGACCCCCTTTGACACATTCCATGATGACATGTGTCCCTGGGAGTCATATTAGAATTGTTCATATGGTTCAAAGGGGGTCATAAGATGACCTATGACCCCCTTCGACACATTCCATGATGACATGTGTCCCTAGCGGTCCTAGGACCCCTAGGGACATATTAGAGTCATTCATATGGGTCAAAGGGGTTCATAGGATGACCTCTGACCCTATTCGACACATTTCATGACAATGTATATCAATAAGTCCCCTAGGGACCCATTGGGAATGCGTCGAAAGGTGTCACTAGGGGCCCTCTAGACATATGCTGTCATGAAATGCATTAAAATTTTGCATTTTATGAAAATATTATATTTAATAATTATATAATATTATATATTTTAATATAATAATAATATATTATTAGATTATATAACAATAATAATCATATATGTTACTAGATTATAGATTTAATAATAATAATAACCATATATATTATTATATATAATAATTTAGTCATATAGTACTACTATATATATTTAATAATAATAATCATACATATTACTATAATGTAATAATAATTATAATAATAATCTTAATGTCCACACTTCCCGAAATAAATTTCCCTCTAAAATAATCTAAAGTTTCCCTCTTAAATTTCTCTCCCTCCAAATTTAAAATTAAAAAAATCCCCCCTCTCAAATTTCCCTCCAAATTGGTGTGTAAAATTGACGGGCCTGATCGAATATCCGATTAGGGTTGGTATTTACCAAGCCTATTCGATTAACCAAAAAAACATGTTTGAGAAGGGTTTCAATGACACTCAGACTTCAGGTAGCCATTTGACAATGTTATTTTGATCAAAATTGAATGAAACAAAAAGGGTTTTTTTATATCACTCTTGAGATTCCTTCGATATAATTGCTGTCAAATTCTAAGTTCGATAAGTATTTATTAGTTAATTTTCAATGAAGATTATTGTAAAGATTTGATTGACATACTGATTGAAGAATAGCTATAACTTTCAAATGGTATAACATTGTTTAAATCCAAAAGTTGTGTCACATTCTATGCTTCACCTAGTATAAGAAAAAAATAAACAAATTAAATTTGGTAAATTTTTCTATTAGTTAAGGTGGACAGACATGGGAGTTTTTTTTCCAAAAAAGTTTTAGTAGAAAAATTATATTTAATTATTTATTTGGAATAAAAATTTCAAAAAATATGCATCGCATCCAGGCATGAATCTACTTTTTGTATCTATAATTATATTTTAAAAATATTATCATTTGATTTTCATTAAGGTGGTTAGACATACACCTACCTTTTATTTTTTGCCCTAAAATTTTTGTAGTACTGCATTAAAATCCAAACTTTTGACCAATCAATTTTTTTTTGTCCAGATAAGGCCTAGTAGTTTATAAAATACATTCAATTTCTTATAGATTATTTTTTTACAACTTTTTGATATAAAGTCCATAACCGCTTTAAAATTATGTGTCAAGTTGACATAACCCTGATTTGCTGATTTTCACTACCACTTAAGGCCATAGTTTGGTACACCATGATCCTGCACATACCCTTCTCATTCTTCATAATTTTTCACTCGATGATCTTCAAATTATGTGATCTTAACCAAGGCATCTCTAACATGTCTTCAATATAACTATCAGTTCTCTTAAGGAAGGTCCATTCTTGAGAGGAGATAGAACCAAAACAAAAATGCCCACTTTCCTAAAATGTTGTATGAAAGATGCCTTTACTAAAATCCTCATAACTCTATCTAGTCTTCATATTTTCATACACTCTCTTGAATTTAGCATATATACATACTATATAGAATAATCTCAAGTACACGTAAATAGATCTCCAATCCTTGAATTATGCCAAATACTTCTACCTCTATAACTATGTCGGTCTTCAAAGAATAACATGTATGTTGACATCAATGAAAAACATTTCCATGAATGAAATGTCATAAGCTATGAATCATGTCTCTAGAAAGACTAATATACTCCCTAATAGGAATATCATCAACATTCATTCTAACACCCTTAACCTTAGAAATGACATCTCTCAATCCTAGGTCATGATGTCTAAATTGCAAATCCTTGATCTCACACACTCAAACCCTAAATCATATACCCTTAATCTTAAATAATTCCCATCAAACCTCATCCCTATAGTTTATATATATTAAATATCTAATCCTATTGCCTTAACTGTATAACCTTAACACTAAATTCTAAAACATTTACCATGCATATAAATCGTATAGAGACGCAATATGATAAAATTATTGAAGAAAATTATTGAAGTATAGAAATGAAGGAGATTTTTTAAACCTATCAAAATCATTATTTTTTCACTGATGTCAAACTTCCTACTTGTTGCTAAGACAATTTCTAATTTGGTCTTAATGCTATCATTTGATTGATTGATGAAGAGGATTTGAAAAGAAAGGATAACAGGAGTACCTAGAGAAAGGTTGAATTATCTAGTGTATAAAAGGAGCACCTAGGCCAAGTAAGACTTTGATAATATAGTGTATTGTTTATCTACTTAAGGCTACAATAAAAGGATGCTTGAGAAAATACAAGAAGAAGACTAAGAAAATAAATGTGTTTGCCAAGCCTAGCTAAGACAACAATGGAAATTGAGCAACTTAGTTTAGATCGAGAAAAATGTTAGTTGTGACTAAGAAAATTCACTATGTACCAATTGAAGAAAATTAAGTATGTTTTGAGAGAAGGAAGTTTAGTATGTGTTGAGCACCAATGAAGACTTAGCGTATGCTGAGAAACCTAGTGTTGACTGAGCATAAGAAGATAGTTATTACCGAGAAAACATGTTATTGTTGAGTGCTAGCAAAATGAGTTTGTTAAAGATTCGATGAATCTGAGCTGACAAGGTTGATTTCTTGAATTGTGTAAAGTCTGTGGAAGATAAGTATGATGAGTTGCTGGCAAAAAATTCAAGATGAACCATTTTGAGGTGAATTTGAAGAGGATTTTAAGGGAAGTTTCTAGAGGGAACAAAAAGGAAAAGAGTGTAGATTTGATGAATCTGACCTTACCCTAAAATGGACAATTTTGGTGAAGCGAAAAAATATCAAAATTTTGTATATAAGGAGATAATAGAATAGAAGCAATAATGCGATGAGCGTGATAAATGTGTTACTTCATTTGAGGGTCCAAAGAATGAACCCACAGTTGGCATACGAAGCATGAAGGCTTAAGGAGGTGAAGGATTAAAGGGTGAACAAGCTATCAAAGACAACAAGGAATGAATGCCAAGTAGAATGGACTTAATAAGAGATCTATAATCTGCAATTGAGTTTTTTAATTATTAGATAAATTCCTACTATTACTTTTTAACAATTGTATCAGTCTAGATAAACCCTTTAGATTAAGTTTAACCTAATAGTCATGAGTAAATCCTTTAATCGGGTGACATTCTAATGGAATATTCTAAAGTCTTCTACCAAGGCTCACTCCTAATAGGGTGATTGAAATCCATTAATCAATGTCACATTTAACAGTGTGCATTGTAACCTTTAATAGGGTTGGCTCTTCACAGAGCTCACCTTAGAAGATTGAAATCAGTAGCATGTTATTGGTGGTTTTTCGCAAATTGGGTTTTGATATAAAATCCTTGTGTCAAACTATGTGATAGATTTTTTGCTATTTCATGTTTACATTTATGCAAAGTTTATTTGACCTAGGACAATTTAATATACTAAGGTTTGAGATATTGGACAATCAATGCATGCACATGTATTTGTTAAGTACTGAAAAGTTTTATCTAAACATTTGGACCTTGGATAATTGATTCACCCCCACTCTCACTTATTATAAATTATTCCAACAAAAAAATCCTTAAAATAAAGCTTCAAACCTATGTATTAACCCTAAGTACATAATCTTATACCCTCAACACTACAAGTTAAAGCTTACCTTGTGGTCCTCATACCTCTATGATAAATCCTAAATCTTATCCTAAACCATATACTATCAAATCTAGAAACAATAGCATAAAACATAGGTTATACTTGTCTTTTACTATACATCATGATTCTTATACAATCAATAGTTAACACTCAACCATAAACCACATTCCTTCTACCCTCAAAAAATTCCTTCAAACATAACCTCTATAGACTATGCATTGTATACTTAACCTAATATATGAAACCCTTAATCATGAGCTTTATACACTATCCCATCATTGATAAAACTTACAAAGCATAATACTATTTGTTGGTGTTTTGAAATGCTACAGGTTTCCAATTACCTTGATGAGAACAAGACACATCTAGGGGCAACTAGCTCCCATCTTCAACATATCTTTTCAGACACTAGGCCAACTATAAGGCAAGACCCTTCTTCTACTTTAGGCTCTGCAAAACCTAGGCGGGTGGACCTCATATTCAATTAATATGGTACTAGTGCAAAATATATTAAAGAATCTAGCAAAGCAGGTTTAACCCTTGATTCTCCTATTAACACATGTAATGGCATATATCTATAGTAGCTAAATGCAAAATAAAGCAATTCATAAGCTGAGTGAGGGTTAGACTTTTCAACTCTTTAGCATGAAAGGGGGGAAAATTTTTTATTAATAATGTTGAATTCAAAAAAATCCCCTAATATGCAGCAGTAAGAACTAATTGATCCTATAACTAATCAGTGCCTAATCCATTGGGCAATTTCATCAATCAATCACATACATATGGATACTTGAGATATATTCGTATTTTTAGATATTTGATCCATCCATTCACCCTTTAAATAAATATATATGTTCTATCTAAAGCTCATTCTTACCTGATATCCTCCTCAATAAATTTGCAACCCTGTTGATTTCCCTAAAGCATTTACATAACTCCTTGAGTTATAAGCAACAATGAAAAAAATACAACCTTAAGGGACTGCAACTATGACCTAGGCTCTTTTTTCAAAGATCATAGAACATTGACAATTATTGATAAAGGAGACAAGATTTAAAATGAAGCTCAACACCTATTTTTCTTTGTATTGATCTCCTTGAAATAATACACTCACATGCATGAAATCAAAACATAGAAACACCTAATAGATCTGAACTTGTTGTATTATCTTTCCTACTACTATTAATACAAGACAAATTGTTGAAGAAAATGTGGTGTCATAGTATTGGGAATACATCAAAACAGGAACCAAAACATGGTATCACAGCAGTGAGTAGTTTTTCTCCAAAAACTAGAACCCTTGCAATGGATGATAGAGAGAAAGATATAGGAAGAGAGAATTCCCAAATCTGATTTGAGAATGACAAGTGTCCACTTGGAAAATATCTCCTAAAAATGACAAATCATCTCTCTAATCTCTCTCTGCAACTATATGTCAAATCTCCATTATTTTGCCTCTACAAGCATAAAATATCTTAGATATTTGATAAAAATCATAACTGATTTTGATGCTTGATCGGGAAACAAGGCAAAGGCAAAAATTAGTTCAAATTGAACTCCAGAAGCATGAAAACCCTTTTATAATTAATTTTAGGCTTCAACCAACTTCAATGTTTGTCTCCTAATTGATTTTGATGCTCCATGATGAATTCTACCCATTCCATTGAGAATGCCCCAGAAATCACAAATATACTTATAGACTGAACCGATCAAGACTTGTGTAAAAACTGATCTAAAAAATGGATAGTTCATCTCTTCTTGGTTCCAACGGTATATTGAAGTACCTATTTTGGACAAGAAACACCCCTATGGTGGCTATTTGAAATTCAGGCTCCTAGACTGTGAACAACATCAAAATTGAAAAATATCAAATGTTCATATAGTAAAACTATATAAAACATTTAAATCTATCAAATCTTTCAACCTTGAAAATCATACATTTGAACATCATTATGAACTTTGATTTTTATATTCATTTTATCTCTACCCACACCACTTGTCAGCACCTCATTGGCTTAATTAATTTTAATTAATTCTCTTAATTCCTCCACCTCCAATTTCTTGTAGCACCAAAGGGCTTTCAAATCTTTCTTTACATTCATACGGGAAGTTCTCCACATCTCACTTTATGCTTTTATGCTCACATGAAGCATATTAATATTTTATTAATATTTCAAACATCTTGTAGCATTGAGACCCTTTCATTATTTGTTTTACGCTCTTACATCCATCGTATGAGCGTAAGCCTATTATCTTCAATCTCCCACTCATATGCCAAACTTTGCTTCTCGTAGTGTCGTAATACTCTTTACTTTGCTTTACATTCTTAGGAAGCATAAGATCAAGGGCCTTTTAAAACTACCTCTCAACCACATGGTGGCCTGCCACGTGTCTCTACCAAAATAATACTTACATCAGTCGAATGGGCCCCTCCATACATCAAGCTCGATGTTACAGATTACGTGTGTCCTTGAAGATACATTACTATTTCCTCATTTAGTTTATAAACATAACACAAAGCCTCCTTGTTCCCAATGTGGGATTACTAAAATATGACAATGCCTAGCCTTCCTTGCTATGGCCCTTTCCTACCATGCATCCTTTGCAGCAGGAACTCTTTTCTTCTTATTGTGGACTGCCTCCTACTATGAAACCATTTCCAAGTAGGGCCATGGTTGTTCCTTTTATGTGGGTAGTTTTCTTCGATGGCACCTCTCAATGTGGATTGTCTACATGATTTATATCACTACCTAATATTATGCACTAATGTGGGCTTCTTGCAGGGTTTGTAATATTAGATGTGATGTCATCTGATCCTCCACATTTTTTAACTTGCGGCTCCCCTATTCTCCTTGCGTGAGCTCCTCTACTTCTGGTTTCTCCCCTTCATTTCTTACATGCTGAGGCTCCACTTCTGGACTCTTCCATAGCCACTCTAATCTCAGGCTCATCCACTCACTCAAATACACAATATTGTCTCCAATTTATTGTTGTTCAACCTTCCACAATGCACTATCGAAGCCACAACCTTCCACAAAAGTGATGCTTCCTAATATTTTTTTACTAATGAGACAATATGAACACCAAATTGCACCAAACCTTTCCAATAAGTGTTCTAAATAAAAGGATTCCAAGTGTGTCAATTCCATTTAGGCATCCTTTAATTTCAATAATGTGTGAGCTTGCTGCTGCAGGCATAAAATGAGTTACAATGAACACTAAAGAAAAGACCAATGCCAAGTTGAATAGAGCATATACCAAGAAGCTATCAAAGTATGAGTATTGTATAATAGTGAATGAAGTAGCAAAATTCCAGCCGCAAAAATTCTCAACTGCCATTTTGAGTGTTATTGGAGTTCACCAATTTCTCCAACCCTTTAGTAGCAACTAGTTTTGATGACTGTAAATTTGAAAGGTTTCTTTTGACACTTCATTGTGATAAATTTTCCTTTGGTACATAGAAATTTTATTCTCCCTTGAGTTCCACAGAAGAATTTCCAAAGAACCAGAGATTGTGGTGCCTAGAAGCATGCATAAAATGACAGAGAGTCCTCTTGACCGCCAAGAGGTACTCTCATTGTGATCAATGTAATATAATTTTTTTAGCACCATTGTTATGACAAAACTAATTATGGATGAAATCATATAGATGCCAACCCATATATTATTGTCAGTACTAGTGCCAACTAATTTTGACATTGGTTTTGTTTTTGTATTAGGATTAGAGACAAATTGTACAATATTTGCATTGTTGTCATCTTCCAATTTAGGTTGCAATTCTAGTGTCACATATACTTGGAGTTTTAGGAATATCTTGTTTGTGAAACCTAGACAAATGCATTCCACATCGACTAAATCAAGAATGTAAAGCTCTTTTGAGTTTTTCATTGCCCAAATTAGTAGTACGTTACTTGGTAAACCAATTTGGCACAACAAGAGAATCTTTTGGAGGCTTTTGAGATAAACCAGTGGACAACTGATGTTTTGGCCTACTCTCTCCTCTTGACCATGACATTCGACTGAGAGCCCTGGAATCAAACCATCAAAGAGAAAAGAAGGACCCTTCTATTGGTAAAAGGTTGAACTTTAAAATTACATATGCACCTCAAAGTAATTAAATGATTATAGTCAATTATAATACTTTGAAAAACTTTGAAACTTGCAATCTTAATCATTTTGAGATAGATTAGTCAAGACCCAAAGTAGGTTTGACTTAAAAAAAAATTGAACTCAAACACCTAAAATGCCAAACTGATCCATTGACCATGTGATACAGATCAAAATCAAACTCGATCATTGAACTATCAATTAAAACTCATTTTGATTTTCTACAAACTGTGACTTTCAGCTAATAGGGCATGTTGACTTGCTTTAAAAGATGACACAAACACCTGATCAGGCTCTAAAATCAACAGTACCGATTCTTTCTTCTTCATACTTGCACCTTGTCAAATCTCGTCTCATGATGAATTCTCAGTCAAAAGAGATTGACTGTCAAAGTTGCCTTCTTAGAATTACTTGCATGAAAACATGTTAGAAAACACTAAATTGCATTTGGATTTGGCTTCAACCACTAGGCAAACTAACACTTGGGAAAATGAAAATTGGGGCATTGGCTCATGAAAAATAACTAGGTGCAAATGGCGAGCGGTCAAAGTAGGCTACTCAGAATTTGTGGAGTGGGAACAATGGTAGAAAGCAGTTTTGGCAAATGGAATGGACCTGGAAAGGTGTGTAGACGAATTTGTCATGATTTAAAAATTAACACATTTAAAGTATTTTTAAAGTACAACATAGTGGTGCAATCCATTCGATCCCACCTATCATAGATTTTGAGATATAACATCACAAATAGTGGTTCTTACAAATCTGCACTTCTTGACACTAGTAAAAAGTTGCAAGTTGCATTTGGAATCACGTTTTAAAACTGATCAAATAGATTTGTCATAAGATCAAAATTAAAACATGGCAAGTCTCTGACCTCTAAAATGCAATGCAAAAGGAATTTTAGCATTATAGTCAACTGGTTCAAATTTATAATAGGTCAAACAAGGCCTTCTAGAATTTTGAACATTTTGCATCAACATGACAATAATAAACAACCAACTTTGAGAGATTCAAAACCTAGTCATATAGATTCAAAAACACTCAAAATCTGAGACATAGGCTCTTTGGTACTAACATTAAATACTCCCAAAGTGGTGAGTCATGAAATGTTATTGGGTGCAAGATATTCACATGCAAACATGGCCTCCTGTCGCTATTTGACACTTTGGTGAAAATATAGATTTGACAATTGCTCAAAATAGGACTTCACAAAATCACTCAAAATGGTAATTTTTCTTCATGAAACATATAGATGCACTGAATGTAAGGTGTTAGAAACATTAAACACCTCTTGGGCTTCTCAAGTACAACTAGGTACATATGCATTAAAGAGCACTTATAGGCTTGATTTTTCAATGGTACTCAAAGTCAGGGCTACGATTTTGACTAAATTCTATTTTTTTATACCTAGATTGGGAAAATTTTATTCTATAAAAGATTAGAACAATAGTGGCTCTATCTGGGGATGCATGTTCCTTGTGGGCACAGGAAGGATTAAGATCTCTGGAAGAAGCAGACCATTCTTAAAACAGCCAAAACTTCTCTCGAATAGCTTTATTGAAAGCAAGAAATCTACTCCTCCTATGTATAAGGGATGACCCTAAGCCACTGAACTTCAACAAAAAGATTTACCCCTATCATAAATCTAATTCTCATCTGAACTTTTATGAGGTGAACTAGAAATACTCCTATTAGTTTTACCAATTAGATTATCATTCTGAATCAACTCACTCAACAAAATTGAATCTACACCTTGACTTTTATAATGCATACAAAAACTAGCTTCACTTTCAACCACTTGCTCATTATAAAAGTTTTGATTAAAATGCTCAAACATATTAGACTAAAACTAAAACTCTTCTTCATTTAATGAATCATGCATGCTATTACTCTCGAATATGAAGGCATCATACTCAACTCAGGGAAACGGATCACACATACCTTGAAAATGCGTATCCTTATGCCTGGCCAGATTGTACTCAAATGAACACTCTGATTTGTACTCATACATGTCATCAATGTCAGAATCAGAAACTAATCCATAATCTTCAAATGGTCCTTCACAATTAGTAAACAAATTATTCTTCACATTAGAATGTCCATCATAAAATTCATTACAAGTTGCACACTACTTTTCAATAAAACCTTCATCAAACACATTGTCATCCAT
This sequence comes from Cupressus sempervirens, assembly GCA_028749045.1. Taxonomy (NCBI): domain Eukaryota; kingdom Viridiplantae; phylum Streptophyta; class Pinopsida; order Cupressales; family Cupressaceae; genus Cupressus; species Cupressus sempervirens. Next base: position 1,099,193,004 of record CM053785.1, read on the forward strand.
ATTATGAGATGCAACATCATCCTCACAATCACTGTCAAACTTAGAAGAAGAACAATCTGATCTCTCATAGTAGTAGGATAAAGTATCATCATTAAAATCATCCCCAACTAAATCTGAACATTACATGTCCTTTGCAAACAACAGGTTGATAATTCCATGTAAAGTTCCTTTGTAGACATTATGACAAGTGATGTGCTAATCAGCATCAAACTCCTCACCATATAACATATTAGTGAAGACTTTAAATCCATTTTTAATATCATTGTCATGGACACTTTCAACATATGAAGAAGAAAAATCAGAATCATCACAAGAAGACACACCATCAACTCTATCAACAAAGCATGCAAAATATGAATTGATATTACTTGCATTGTCTCCATTAAGGTGATTCAAATGTCTTGCAAACAAATCATTATTTATCTTACCAATAGATGTTGATGCATTAATCTCAGAATCATTCATATGCTAATTATCACTACATGCATCCTCAAGACATTCATCTACACAATTAGGTAGTCCATCTCTATAGTCAATCCCTTTATCTTCATATTGTGTAGACAACTCTTCTTCACAACTTTCAATCTCAAGCTGATTTACATAATTCTGAAATAGAACTTCACATTCAGATTTAGAAAAAGAACTCATACTTCTACTAGCATAAGAGTACTCAGTTTTGTCATTACTTTCTTTTTCCCAATTTGATTCTGATTCACATGAAGACGAACATATACTAGCACTTTCCTCTTCTTGACTCTAGCAATAACCCTTGCCATTGTCTTCACATGATGCTTCTTCACAATACATTGGATCAACAAGTTCACCTTCATCACTTGACATATAGCTTTCAACTTCTTTGTCCTCTTATTGAAATGAATACCTTTTGTCTTCATGACTCGTTATATTTTCAGCATAATGCAAATCATCAATGAAAGAAGGAATGACTAAACTTACATCTTCCATGTACAATTCATCAAGTGAACTAACTTTATGTTCTGCTAGTGTAATGATACAAACATGTGCATTCAATTGAGCAAGAATGGAATCATTTTTTCTTTGAAGAAAAAAGACTTTATCTTCACATGTCTTTAGTTTTGAATTTTCAACCAAATCATTTACAACAATAGTAGTATCTATTTGCTGATCTGAAATCAAATACTCTTTATGAAATTGATTTGTGCTTTGCACCTCATCTTGTCAGCAAATATTCCTAGAGAAGTGACTCCGAGTTAAGCCATATTTTATGTTATTCTCAATCTCTATTGCCATCATGAATGCTTGATGCAAAGTCCTGCGCTCTTTATCTCTCAATAAGTAACTCATCTTCTTATCAAATGCACTAAGATAAACTACTGAACACACTTGATCATCTGGCTTATGAGTTTCAAGAATATCATTCAAAACTCTTGCAAATTTGATATTGAATTCAGGAACTAACTCACTATTCCCAATTTGGATTTTCAAGAACTTATCAAAATAATCAGAGATGCTTACTCTTTCCTCAAATTGCTTCATGAGACTGAAAGTAATTCATCCTAAGATGAAATAGAACATGCTGATAGAAAGGAAAACCAATCCCTAGCATTACCTTCTAAAGTTTGAAGAAACATCTTCATAAGAATGTCTTCATGAGTAATTTCAAAATCACCAACCAAGTCACTAAACATCTGAACATGTTGACTGGCTGAATCTTCATGGTTCCCATTAAATTTAGGTAAATACTTTCTGAGATTATAAGGCACAAGGTTTGGGAAACCATGAATGCCATCAAAACATAATGGCATATATCTCTTGGTAGAAACAGATCTAGAATTCTTATCCATGGATTGCATACTAGGTGAAGGGAAATTTTACATCTCTCACAAACTTAAAACTCAATCACCAAGAATACTTTTAGTATTCATTAATTGCAAAAAATCTGGAGTTCTTTCTACCAATCCAAAACTTCAAACATACTTCAAAATCTAAAAACACTTTTACTGAATCTTTCTCTCATAAAGTATGTTAAAATGTATTGAACCATTCTCCTATTTAATGTTGAAAACCATTTGATAGAGAATCCCTTGTAAAGATTACTTTCGGAGAAATGAAATCACATGAAAGTGGAAAATATCTTCAATACTGATGCTTGCAACAACTTCAATGCTGCAAATAATGACAGATTTAGATCGTATCTAGATTTAGTAACATTTGCATTGCATCTTACCTAATTATTTCACCCATTGTCAAGAACTTGAGATGAATTCTTCAAATTTTCTTTCCAACTATTGCACCCTTCAAAATACCTTCACATTCACGAAGCACTAGTGTAGAGATATAACTTTGAGTCGCCACTCACTTAGTGAGAAAAGATTTACCAAACTTGCAAAACATAACAAGTTGGTCCAAGATTTACAACATGTAGTTGAAAAATTTATTCAACAACGTGGAAATTTCACACTCTTGACAAAGTGAAAGAACATGACATTAACTCTAAATTCTGATAGCAACATATCAATGACCTCAATATAACAATCATTGTAACCCCCTTGAAAAAAAATGCTGTCAGGAATAAGGCATAATTGGGAGACAATGAATCTTCAATAGAGAAATAGAAAGCACCTCATAACCCTACTGCTATAGCAAATTCTTCCTACACAAATTCCATAAATGCTATTTATTGTCTAAGGACTGAATTATTCAATTAACACCAGAGATTCTTATCCTTGTAAAAAAATGTATTGCCATCTTATGTCTCCAGTAGAGTCACCATTTTGTTGGTGTTTTGAAATGCTACAGGTTTCAAATTACCTCGATGAGAACAAGACACATCTAGGGGTAGCTAACTCCCATCTTTAACATATCTTTTTAGACACTAGGCTCACTATAAGGCTAGACCCTTCTTCTACTTCAAGTTCTACAAAACCTAGGTGGGTTGACCTTAGATTCAATTAATATGGTACCAGTGCAAAACATATTCCTAAATCTAACAAAGCATATCTAACCCTTGATTCTCCTACTAACCCATGTAATGGCATATATCTACAATAGCTAAGCGCAAACAATGCAATTCATAAGTTGAGTGAGGGTTAGACTTTTCAACTTTTCAACATGAAATGGGGAAAATAATTTGATTAATAATGTCGAATTCAACAAAACCCTAATATGTAGTAGTAAGAACTAATAGATCCTATAATTGATCAGTGCCTAATCCATTGGAAAATTTCATGAATCAATCACATACATATGGATACCTAAGACATATTCGTATCTTTAAATATTTGATCTATCCATTCACCTTGTAAATAAACATCTATGTTCAATCTAAATCTCATTCTTACCTAATATCCTCCTCAATAAATTTGTAACCCTATTGATTTCCCTTAAACATTTACATAACTCCTTGAGTTATAAGAAATAATAAAATGACATACAACCTTAAGGGACTACAACTATGACCTAGGCTCTTTGTTCAAAGATCATAAAATATTGAAAATTACTGATAAAGGAGACAAGATTTAAAATGAAGCTCAACACGTACTATTCTTTGTATTGATTTCCTTGAAATAATACATTCATATGCATGAAATCAAAACATAGAAACACCTAATAGATCTGAACTTGTTGTATTATCTTTCCTACCATTGTTCATATAAGATAAATTGCTAAAGAAAATGTGGTGTCACAGTATTGGGAATACATCAAAACTAGAACAAAAACTTGGTATCACAGCAGTGAGTAGTTTTTCTCCAAAAATTGGAACCCTTACAATGGATGATAGAAAGAAAGATATAGGAAGAGAGAATTCCCAGATCTGATTTGAGAATGACAAGTGTCCACTTGGAAAACATCTTCTAGAAATGAAAAAGCATCTCTCTAATCTCTCTCTGCAACTGCATACCAAATCTCCATCATTTGGCCTCTATAAGCATAAAATATCTTAGATATTTGATAAAAATCATAATTGATTTTGATGCTTGATATGGAAACAAGGAAAAGGAAAAAATTGGTTAAAATTAAACTCTACAACCATGAAAACCCTTTTAGAATTCTTTTTAGGCTTCAACCAACTTCAATGTTTGTCTCCTAACTAATTCTGATGCTCCATGATGAATTCTACCCATTCCATTGACAATGCCCCATAAATCACAAATCTACTTATAGACTAAATTGATGAAGACCATTACAAAAACTGACCTAAAAAATGGATAGTTCATCTCTTCTCGATTCCAAAGGTATACTTAAGTACCTATTTTGGACAATAAATGCCCCTGTGGTGGCCATTTGAAATTTGGGCTCCCAGACTATCAACACCATTCAAATTGAAATTTTTAAAATGTTCATATAATAAAACTATATAAAACATTTAAATCTATCAAATCATTCAACCCCAAAAATCATATGTTTGAACATCTTTATGACCTTTGATTTTTATATTCATTTTATCTCTGCCCATGCCACTTGTCAACTCCTCATTCGCCACCATCACCATTTGAAATATTATTTATTTAATTAATTAATATTAATTAATTCTCTTAATTCCTCCACCTCCAATTTCTTGTAGCACTGAAGGGCTTTCAAATCTTGCTTTACATTCATACGAGAAGTTCTCCACATCTCACTTTATGCTTTTATGCTCACATGAAGCATATTAATGTTTTATTAACATTTCAAACATCCCATAGCATCAGGACCCTTTCATTATTTGCATTCACTCTTACATCCATCATATGAGTGTAAGCCGATCATCTTCAATCTTCTACTCATATGCCAAACTTTACTTCTCATAGCATCGTAATACTCTTTACTTTGCTTTATGTTCATTGGCCACCATCACCATTTGAAATATTATTTATTTAATTAATTAATATTAATTAATTCTCTTAATTCCTCCACCTCCAATTTCTTGTAGCACTGAAGGGCTTTCAAATCTTGCTTTACATTCATACGAGAAGTTCTCCACATCTCACTTTATGCTTTTATGCTCACATGAAGCATATTAATGTTTTATTAACATTTCAAACATCCCATAGCATCAGGACCCTTTCATTATTTGCATTCACTCTTACATCCATCATATGAGTGTAAGCCGATCATCTTCAATCTTCTACTCACATGCCAAACTTTACTTCTCATAGCATCGTAATACCCTTTACTTTGCTTTATGTTCTTAAGAAGCATTAGATTAGTTCCCTTCTAAAACTGCCTCTCAACCACATGGTGGCAAGAGCATTAGATTAGTTCCCTTTTAAAACTGCCTCTCAACCACATGGCGGCTTGCCACGTGTCTCTACCAAAATAATACTGATGTCAGGCAAATGGACCCCTCTACACATCAAGCTTGGCATCACAGATCACGTGTATCCTTGAAGACATACAACGATTTTTCCTCATTTAGTTTATAAACACAACACAAAGCCTCTTCATTCCCAATGTGGGATTACTAAAATATGACAATGCCCAGTGTTCCTTGTTGTAGCCCTTTCCTACCATGCATTATTCATAGTGTTGGCTCTTTTCTTCTTAGCGCAGACTACCTCAAAACACGATTTGCTACTATGAAACCATTTCCAACTAGGGCATGGCTATTCCTTTTATGTGGGCAGTTTGCTTTGGTGGTGCCTCTCAATGTGGACTATCTCCATGCTTTATACCACTGCCTAATCTTATGCACTAATGTGGGCTTCTTATAGGGTTTGTAATATCAGATGTGATGTGATCTGATCCTCCACATTTGTTAACTTGCGGCTCCCCTATTCTCCTTGCGTGAGCTCCTCTGCCTGTGGTTGCTCCCCTTCATTTCTTACATGTCATGGCTCTACCTCTAGACTCTTCCATAGCCACTCCGATCTCGAGCTCGTCCACTCCCCACTCAAATACACAATATTGTCTCCAATTTATTGTTATTCAACCTTCTATAGCGCACTATCAAAGCCACAACCTTCCATGGAACTGATGCTCCCTAATATTTGTTTACTAATGAGACAAGATGAAAACCAAATTCCACCAGACCTTTCCAATAAGTGTTCTAAATAAAAGGATTCCAAGTGTGTCAATGCTATTTAGGCATCTTTTAATTTTGGGAATGTGTGAGCTTGTTGTTGTAGGCGTAAAATGAGTTACAATGAACACTAAAGAAAAGACCGATGCCAAGTTGAACAGAGCATATACCAAGAAGCCAACAAAGTATGAGTATTGTATAATAGTGAATGTAGCAGTAAAATTCCAGCCACAAAAATTCTTAACTACCATATTGAGTGTTACTAGAGTTCACCAATTTCTCCAATCCTTCGGCAGCAACTAGCTTTTGATGACTATAAATTTGAAAGGTTTCTTTTGACTCTTTGTTACGATCAATTTTCCTCGGGTACTTTGAAATTTTATTCTCCCTTGAGTTCCACAAAAGAACTACCAAAGAATCAAAGATTTTGGTGCCCAAAAGCATGCATAAAATGATAGAGATTCCTCTTGACTACCAAGAATTACTCTCATTGTGGTCTATGTAATATAATTTTGTTAGCACCATTGTTATGACAAATCCAATTATGGATGAAATCATATAGATGTTAGCCCATATATTATTGCCACTGCCAATGCCAACTAATTTTGACATTGGTTTTGTTTTTGTATCAAGATTAGAGACAAATTGTATAATATTTGCATTGTTGTTATCTTCCAATTCAGGTTGCAATTCTTGTGTCACATATACTTGGAGTTTTAGGGATATCTTGTTTGCAAAACCTAGACAAATGCATTCCACATTGACTAAATCAAGAATGTAAAGCTCTTTTGAGTTTTTCACTACCCAAATTAGTAGCACATTTCTTGGTAAACCAATCTGGCACAACAAAAGAATCCTTCAGATGCTTCTAAGATGAAGTAGTGGACAACCGATGTTTTGGCCTACTCTCTCCTCTTGACCATGATTTTTGACCGAGAGCCCTATAATCAAATCATCAAAGAAAGAAGAAGGACCCTTCTATTGGTAAAAGGTTGAACTTTAAAATTTCATATGCACCTCAAAGTAATTAAATGATTATAATCAGTTATAATACTTTGAAAACCTTTGAAACATGCAATCTTAATCATTTTGAGACAGATTAGTTGGGCCCCAAAGTGGGTCTGACTAATTTTTTTTTTAAAACTCAAACACCTAAAATGTCAAACTGATCCACTGACCATGTGATACAAATCAAAATCAAACTTGATCATTTAACTATCAATTAAAACTCATTTTATGACTTTCTGCAAACTACAACTTTCAGCTACCAAGGCCTGTCAGCTAGCTTTAAAAATTGACACAAACACATGACCAAGCTCTGAAATCAACAATACTGATTCTCTGTTCCACATACTTGCACCTTGTCAAATCTCATCTTATGAAAAATTCTCAGTCAAAAGATATTGACTATCAAAGTTTCCTTCTCATAATTACCTGCATGAAAACATGTCAAAAAAGACTAAATTGCATTCGAATTTGGCTTCAAAAACTAGGCAAATTGACACTTGGGAAAATAAAAACTTGGGCGTTGGTTTACTATGATGAGGAGAGTATAAATCTGCAATTTGGGCTCATGAAAAATAATTGGGCGCAAATGGTGAGTGGTCAAAGTAGGATACTCAGAATTTGTAGATTGGGAACAATGGCAAAAAGTAGTTTTGGCAAATGGAACGGACCTAGGAAAGTGTGTAGATGGATTTGTCATGATTTGAAAATTGACACACTTAAATTTTTTTTAATGTACAACATAGTGGTACAATTTTTTTGATCCCACCTATCAGGAATTTTGAGATATAACATCACAAACAAGGGTTTCGAAAAGTTTGCACTTCTTGACACTAGTAAAAATTTGAAAGTTGCATTTGGAATCATGTCTGAAAACTGATCAAACATATTCATCATTAGCTCAAAATTAAAACATAGCAAGTCTCTGACCTCTAAAATGCATCACAAAAGGAATTTTAGCATTATGGTCAACCAGGTCAAAGTTATAACAGGTCAAATAGGGCTTTACAAAATTCTAAACATTTTGCATCAGCATGACAACAATAAACAACCGACTTTGAGGGATTTAAAACCTAGTTAAACAGATTCAAAATGACTTGAAATTTGAGACATAGGCTCTCTGGTATGAACATTAAATACTTCCAAAGTAGTGAGTCATGAAAAATTAGTAGGTGCAAGATATTCACATGCAAACATGGCCTCTTGTTGCTCTTTGACAATTAGGTGAAAATGCAAATTTAACAATTGTTGAAAATAGGACTTCACGAAATGACTCAAAATGGAAATTTGTCTTCATGAAACATATAGATGCACTAAATGCAAGGTGTTAGAAACATTAAACACCTCTTGGGCTTCTCAAGTACAGCTGGGTACATATGCACTAAAGAGCACTTATAAGGCTTGATTTTTCAATGGTACTCAAACTCGAGGCTATGATTTTGACTCAATTCTATTTTTTTTATACCTAGATTGGGAAAAATTTATTTTGTAAAAAGTTAGACCAACACTATCCTTGAAATACTATAAGAAAATCAGTTATTGTTAACCATTTAGCCTAATCTATTTCTTTCACCCATAGGCCCTAGAGATTATATGATAAAACCTCAGCCATATGTATCCAACCCTAAACTATCCTCAACCTTTAGACATTTAGATAGGTCCTATTGCTAAAATATTTTAGGCTAAACCCTAGATCATATACACCTAACCCTAAACCTCTAATTATATATACTTGATACTAAACTCTTTTACCTTAATCCATGTACTAAACCTTATATGCTAAAATATCAGCCCTATGTAAATTATTTAACCAAGTAAAACTCTATGGTCATTATATTAAACCTTATACTCTATATCATCAACCCAAGATATTATACTTCAATCTTATAAACAAAAGGCAAAGTTTAAACATTTAATGATGTATATAGTCAACCATAATTTATATACCCTCAAAACTAAACCCTACATATTACATACTAAACCACATAGCATATCCCTCTATCATGTTCCCTAATCCATATATAGTAATCCCTCAACCATGCACACTCAACCCTATTTACTATATACCTTTGAACTTAAACCATATACAATAATTAAATTTGTAATATTCTAAATTTCATCCTATTTACATTTTAACATCACAAGACTTCCTTATTGTTTCAAATAGAGACAATTATAAAACCTAGACTTTAACCCTAATATAAAAACCATGTTTTTGTCCTTCATGTATTATTTCTTAAATATAAAATACATATGGAAATTTAACATATGTACACTACAAAGAAATCTATGTGGTGGGCTAATATCCCATAAAAATTTGTGCCTAAATTTTCTATTGGGATTATAGTTTACATTTATTTCAATTGTTGGTGCCCAAATTGATGAATTAGGTTTACTATGGGATGATGATCCAATTTTGGGAATTCTTTGTAGCAATTTCCTAGCTGACATGTCACACCCAAATAGGATGTGAACCTCCACAATTCTAGGTCTGCATGACCAAGGCTAGTAGGCCTATTTCTCACACCCTAGAGGCTTTGAGTAAATTACTTGTGGGATTTTGGGTGATTTGAAAATTTAAGTAGTTGGTAAAAGTTTTTAATCATATATATGTATATGATGTGCAATGATCAGAGATCTTCATCACCTAGACCTATGTCCTTTCTGGAATAAACATGAAAACTCAACCAACAATCAAGAGACCAGTGCCTTAATCAATGGAGTATTTATCATGTTTCTATCAATCACTTAAAATATCAATGTAACCCTAAGAGACAGTTAGAAAATCCCTATAAGATGAATTGTTATCACTTTGATGAAGTATGCATCACTAAAAAATAGGTTAATTTCAATACTAAGTCGTGTTGATTTTAACTCCCCTCAGGAGACCAACAAGATAACAATTTAGATCAAGAGCAATCAATATAGGATTACTATTTAACAAATAGTCAAATATAAATCACTAAAATTCAATAAATGGGACTATCAATTAAAGTAAACTTTTAAATTTAATCAAAGGAACAAAATAAATAAAAGAAGAATGACATCACCAAAAAATCAAACGAACATGTCAATTCTCTAAATTTCTTTCAAAATTGTTCATAAAAAAAAATTGTATTGATTGTGCCTATAGTTAACAACAGGATCCATGATCAGAAAAAATTCTTTCTCAATTTATGAAATATAAAAAATATGACCGTGAATGTATCTTCTAATGTGATGATCCTAGTGTATCCTTTATAGAAATCCAATTGATGTAGACAAGCTTCAAATCATCATGACTCTTCCTAAAATACAAGTGAAAACCTTAATTAAAATGTAAAGGAAATATTAATTAATCTTTAGAGCCTCCTTGATTTCCCTTTTAAATCTCTTGATAGGTGCTTTATAAGTTTTAATGAATAAGCCCTGCACACACAAAATAAAAAAACTTAATGAGAAATTTAATATAGTTAATAGATTAGGGTTTTCACATTTGATTTATGTTTTTCAAAAGATATATTTCTTCCATATATAAAAATATTTTAACTTTCAAATATTACTATGGAGGATAATGAGCTTTGACCTTTTTAGGGCAAAATACATAATTTTGATAATGAAACATTACCCTAAAAATAATTTCAAAAGTATTTAATTTAATATTATGAGAGTTATATTTGATTCCATATGCATTTCATACTTCACAAACCTAGGGTAGAAGAAATGAAATACATACACTTTTACAAAGAGATGAATATATTGCATTTAAAAATAACTCTTTATATGCTTCTAAATATTTACCTTTATAAACTAAAAGCATATATAAAACTTAACTCAAGAAATACATTAAAAGGTAAATATATCCTTTTAGAATTTCGCTCTTAAGGTAGGTATAAATTTCTAAAATAGAAATTATCCTAAATTGAACTTCATTATATCAAATAACTCATATAATATTAATTATACCCTTTAATTTATATTTAAAATAAAATATTGCAAATATAACTTTTCTTCCTAACCACCATTCTTGAAGAATAAAATAGGTCAATTGGTAGGGGTAGGGGGTAGTTAGGATAGGAAAGAGGATAGGGTTGAGAGGTTGAATGTTCAACACTCTTGCCTTATCCTTTTTTGCAAAAATTAATTTTTTTTTTGAAAAGGGAATAACAATAAATGCATTTTAACATTTTAACATTTTCATAAAAATGGATGCTTCACCTTTAATAAACTTTACCCAAATAAGAGATTTTCTATGCATGACATGGGTAAACATTATAATAATTTTTAACTTTTTAAATAAAAATATAATTTCTACTGAAATAATCAACTTTACAGCATAAAAAATACTTCCTTTTCAAATTTGACACCTGTATTTTTGGGTGTCAACAGTGATGTCTCTTTGTACATTAACTAATAGTGAGGATGACTCCCAATGCTAAAGTTTTAACTTTATCATCTCATTTTGCCTCTCTAGGATCTATCTTCCTTGTTCACCAAATTTATAAAACTGCATAGCTACAGGAAGAAAAATATAGCTAAGCACAAACTATCTCATTGATTTTTATAATATTGTTTCAATGATTCTATGTAGTCATTTATAATATAAAAGTCATAATTGTCATATATAATGGGGGCACTACACAACCCCCTATTGAGGAATTGCTAGAAGTAGCTATAGTACCATTCTTGTTGGAATCCATCACATTTCACTTCAAACCATAAAAAAATATCATCTACAAGTACATATCCTTTACTATTCTCACATATACATTTTTCTTTGTTGAAACAACTAGTAGAGGAACAATTATAGTTTAAAATCAAATATTTTTTCTAGTTTGTGCCTTATGTTATAATATGAAGATCTTGGTAAATTTCTTTTTCTATCAATAAATTCATGAAAAACCTTATCATTATTTCTTACAACATACTTTCAATTAGATCATATGGCTGACACTATTTTCATGACCATGTGATAACTATTCATTCAAAGTTGTGTTAAAATACTCCCTTACAATAGCTTTCATTACTCCAATTGACTAAAAAGATGGTTGTACAGTGCCACATTTTCCTTTTCATTCCATCTACTTGTATAACTAATTGGTAACAAATTCAAGAGGAATCTCCTATGTCATATCATTGAATAGTCAAAATCCATATAGAAGACATGAATAAGAGTGGATAAATACATTCATTGAGTTTCCTAGGAGCCTATAGTTACAAAATATTTAATTTACTCTACACTTCCAATGCAGAGTTTAGTACCTTATTGTACACCATCACAAGTTCATCAAATAAATCAAATTCCCCAAATGTCAAAATTATGTGACATAAACCAAAATATACATCCAACTTTGTTTCTCTGAAATGTTGGGTGTGTACATATGAGGTCTTCAAGTTTAAAGTGCTAACAAGAGTAAAATAGCTTGTTATAGGAAGATAAATTAATATCATTCTAACATATATTCCTTGAGGTCTCTTTGACTCTAAATTAAGAAAAATTATTGGTTGTATTCTAGCTTTTAGTCTATGGGGACCTCTTGAAGACCAACAATTATTTGAGATTAGCTTGAGTGGTAAGAAACTCAAAAAGAAAACCTCTCATCTACTAAAATGAATTTTTTTATGAGCTTACAGATAAAGCTAGTGAAAAAATCCTTTTGGAAGACGTGTCTCACCTTTGCACCTTTGGAGTTCTAAATAGACATTGTAACTTATTAAGTGTTTCAAAGATTTTTTTCCAAATAACCATAAGAAAGTAAGATATATTAGAAAAATGATTCTGAAGGAGTTTCTGTATACTGTAATTTTGGGTATGAAATATGAGACTTTTTGGCAGAAAATATCACATCAAAGCTCGATTTCTAGACTAAAAGTGCTAAATAGTCAAAATTGACTTATTTTTTCAAATTTAATTTCTTCCTTAGAATATGATGTTTAAGAATAGCAACAATTTGATAGCCCCAACCCATTCCTCGTTTAATGCAAAATCGTAAATCATGCGAAGAACTCTCTAGACACCACATCTGCTTGAGCATGCCGATATGATTCTAAATAAATGTGAATATCCAAGTTGATAGACTTTTGCCAATGCAATCGTAACAGTCCTATCATTGAATATTGAATATTGTAATTAGATCACGATAACATGCAAAACAATCTGATCACGTTAAACGATCATGAGTTAAAAAATTCTTCGATAAGAATTCATTTCATTCCCAGCGAGTGGATGGTGATTCTTCAAAAACGACTTAACAGCAACGAATTCCAGAAATCATTCTTAGCTTCTTTAGAAATGATTCTCTAAGGTTAAGAAATCTCCGATTCAAAGTCAAGCCGCCATGATTTAAAACATGGAAGCAATAATATTCGATGAAAGTCAATTAAAGCAATTGAATAAGAGTTATCTTGGTTGAAAAAAGTTACATACATCGTCCCTTGTCAACTATAAGAGAGATGTTCATTCTTTCATCACTTGATTAGATCGTATACCCACAATGCACTGTATGAGCTATTCCCACAAAATCTAAGATACCTCAGACCCATAAACTCTTTCAAACGCATATATTCAAATCCATATCTTCAACGTGAGCAGCGGTATATTATGACTTACTTTTAAACTCACGTTCAAACTATTCTTGATTCATGCTGCTAAACTCAGCTAAAACTTTGCCACCACCGATGAATCATATCTTTTGACAGTGACAGATTTTGTGTTATCCCACTAGAATATTTGATTTTGAAATTAGGGTAACGAATAGAGTGGGCAGTCAGAGAAAAAGTACAGAAAAGAAAATCAAGTGTTATAAGCTGCTGTTTTGAGTTAGGCTTGTCAAAAGTGTTGCACTTGCAATTTGGAGCCGATTCGTCGTAGGCTTTAGCATCCTGCAAGGAGTGGTTGTCCCTTGTCCATTGTCACGTTTGAATGATTCTTTTCTTGGCTGGTCATTATACCATTTCAATCCAGTCAAACGAACTTCATTGTTCGTTATCCACAACCCTCTTTTTACTCCCTTTCATCGACCTAAAAGTTGTCAGTAGCTATCGATCCATCGTGGCAGTCAGGAATATCATGATTGTAGGCTCTCATCCAGTCGGTGAAATGAATCGTACTGCTTTGTACTGGCCTCTAAATTACGATGGGTTTCTTTGTTGTGGGATCCTTCAAGAAACTCAAGACATTCTGTCCTTGATGGCGCACTAGATGCAGTCACAATGTTAGGTCTCCTTTGAGGAATGTTCTTCAAGATTAATCGTGTGCTTTGAAGTAAATATTCGTATTCAATTGAAGTGACCAACCATATCAAAGAATTAAATAAGTTTCTATCGTTTATATTTATTTTCTATTTTTCAGATTATATTAATCTCAATTATGTAGAATTCTATTGACCTATACTAATTTTTTAAGGAAGAAAATTAATTTTTATTAACAGAAAATACAAATTTTTTAGACAACAAAATATTTGGATACTGACATCAATCAATCAAATAATAATAGTCTTATCTTCTTATACCTTTTATTCAGCCTTGTCAAAATTTAATAGCACCTAAATTTATTAAAAAATAGGTTGGCACTAGGTTTACAAATGATTGGTTTATAATAGGCATACATTTACATGCACCCATTTGTAAGCAATTCGTACAATATTGTACATATTGTGAATGAGACGTGGCTAAAATATTTTCTTTTAATAATACTTTTATATTTTAAATTATCGAATTTGAAAATGATTAATTACATAATAACATATAACTGTAGGAGTTGATGAAATCCAACTCCACAATTGCCAAGATCACCTACATGCAAATAGCTTGCTAAAGAGAAACTGAAGGAACAAAAGCTTGAAGAAAATAAAGCAAGAGAAAATATTTCACAATAGGAAAAATGAAATTGCTATGTGAATTGATGAATTTACAATGAGAGAGAGACCACTTATAAAAGCCTCAAGGAAGCTTGTAGAATAAGCTGGAAGGAGGTAGAAGATAAGGTTGACAACTAAGCACTCCTCCACAAAAAAGTGGAACATGCTAGAAGGGAACAAACTCTTGTGTTGTCAACAACTAACTACTACAACTATTAAATACTAAATATTAAATAAATGCATTAACCTAAGCAAGCTTAACTAAATAGAATAAATAATTAATAATTAATTATTTACTCTAACACCCCCCCTTAAATGCAACTTAGGGGAATGCCTTAAGCTCCCAAAACTAAGATGAAATGCATAATGGGTCCCGAAAACAAGGCCATGTTAGGTACCCATGTACAATGAAAAGAGAAAAAAAATGAAGGAAGAAAGGCCTCAACCAATCCCCCAAGGACAACTTACATCAAAAAAGAGTCAAGAGATCCGCTCAAAACCATAAGTACAACCAGCCCCCCCATGAGAGATACTAAAACCTCCCCAGAATAAAGGAGCCCCTAAAGGAGGGATCAAACCAATGCAACTCCAATGTGGAAGAAACAAGGATACATAACAAGGGAATCCTTGAATGAGAGGCAAAACTGGAAAGCCTAGTTGATGCCCAAAGGAGAATGTATGAGGAACTGGAAAGGGAATCCCCAAGGTAGGTGTGATGACATTGTCATGAATGTCCATTGTAGTATCTGCAACAAGTGCACCTAGAGTCTCAATAAATGAAGCTAGAAGATTAGGTAGAGCGGAAGGAGAATCTTTCACATGAGCATCATGTGGTGTAGTCAAGATACTTGAACCTTTGTATTGTTCCTGAGATCCCTATTTTGACTACCACGCCACATCCAGTTGAGGACCATGTAGGAGTTGATGAAATCCAACTCCACAATTGCCAAGATCACCTACATGCAAATAGCTTGCGGAAGAGAAACTAAAGGAACAAGACCTTGAAGAAAATAAAGCAAGAGAAAATATTTCACATTAGGAAAAATGAAATTGCTATGTGAATTGATGAATTTACAATGAGAGAGAGACCACTTATAAAGGCCTCAAAGAAGCTTGTAGAATAAGTTGGAAGGAGGTAGAAGATAAGGTTGACAACTAAGCACTCCTCCACAAAAAAGTGGAACATGCTAGAAGGGAACAAACTCTTGTGTTGTCAACAACTAACTACTACAACTATCAAATACTAAATATTAAATAAATGCATTAACCTAAGTAAGCTTAAGTAAATAGAATAAATAATTAATAATTAATTATTTACTCTAACAATAACTAATTATGAGTATTAAATTATTTGCATAAGTTAATAATGCAATGTTGAAAATAGGTTGATATAAGTATGAGAATGTATTTCAATCGTTTTGTCATTGATGTCAAACCTGCTACTTGCTGCTAAGACAACTATCTAGTTGATTTGAGTACTATCATTTGTTTGATTGATGAGGAAGTTTTGATCAAATGAGATAACAAAAGCACCTAGAGGAAAGGTTGAGTTATGGTAAGAAAAAAGAGTACAAAGATCAGTTAAGATAGTGATGTTATAGTGTATTGATTATCTACTTAAGGTTGCAAAGGTTGGATACATTGACTAAGTCTAGAAGAACAAGTAAGAAGAATTGAGTCTGCCAAGATTGACCGAGTTGACAGTAGGTGCTAAGAAAAGTTAGTGCAAGCCACGTAGAAAATTAGTTGGTGCTAAGAAAAGTAAAGTTTAGTGTATGTTGAGTGATATAGTGTAAGCCAAGTAAAGTTTAGTTGATGTCGAGCACTAGTAAACTTTAGTGTTTGCCAAGTGATCTAGTTGAAGATGAGTGGAAGAACAGTTTGGAAGCTGAGTGACAACATATTGATGTTGAGTGTCAGTATTTATGTTAAATCATAGATTTGACAAATTTGAGCCAACTATTTTGTTTTCTTGAATTTTTTGAAGCATGTGAAAGATAACTATGATGAGTTGGTGGTACAAAATTCATGATAAACCATTTTGGAGCAAATTCAAAGAGGATTGAAGAAGAAGTTTCTAGAAGGGACTCAAATGAAAATATGGGTAGATTCATTGAATCCTACCTAATCCTATCTAACCCTAAAATGGATGATAGAGGTTGAATGGAAAAGGATCTTAATTTTCTGTTTATAGAGATGGCCAGTCAAAAGCAAGGTTGGTAATGTTCGAGAAGCTAAGTTAGACAAGAGGTATAATTTATTGCTTCATTTAGTGACCAAATAGAAGAGACTGCTATTGGTAAGCAAAACGAGAAGGCTTAACATTATGAATGCTTGAAGGGTGAACAAGCTACCAGAGCTTAAGTGTGTGAAAGAAAGGTAGACTGGGGGACTGAAATAGAGATCTATAATTTGCAAGTGAATTGTACTTTGTTATCAAATCAAGCTTTACTATTACTTTCTAATCATTGTACGAGTCTAGAGTAAATCCTTTGGATTAAGGTTGACCTAACAATCATTTTTAAATCCTTTAACCAGGTGAAATTCTAAGTGACTGATCTAAAGTCTTTTAATAAGGCTCACTCCTAATAGGGTGATTGAAATCCTCTAACCAGGTCACATTTAATAGTGTGTATTGTAACCTTTAACAATATTGGCCTTTCTCAGAGCATCACTTTAGAAGAGTGAGAATGAGTAGCATATTACTAGTGGTTTTTCCCAAATTTAGTTTGCACATATAATCCTAATGTCAAATGTGTTATTGAATCTGTTATGCTTCATTTTTATATTCCTACAAAGTTGTTTTGACCCAGGACAATAATCTACAAGTTTAAGTGATTGTATGATATAATAGATGCATGCATGAATATATTTTATGGATATGGGTTCACTAGTCTATGAAAAGTTTTATTTGTACATGTAGACCTTGGATAATCAACTCACCCTACTCTCAGTTATTCTAAAGAATTCCAACATATAAAAATAATATATTTAATATTTTTTTTAATTTTATAATATGAGTTAATGTTGAATATGAAGTCTAATTGTCATGTCTATTCATTTCATATTCCTTTTATTTTTCTCTTCATCTTCTCATGAAGATTATTCTATAAATATATGGGCAAAGCCATATGTATGTAACCTGCAAGTTGCAATAACTCAACAAAAGATAGGCTTTTCTCTTCAGTTTGGACATAGCCACATTTTTGGTGAACTAGGATAAATCATGTGTCTCTTTCTTTGTTTTATAGTTTTCAATTTATCTTCTAGATTTAACAATTGGTATCAGAGTGTATAAGATCTGGGAGACTAGAGAAAACTATAAAAGCCAAGAGAAGAAGCAGCCTATCAAAAGAAGACTACAAAGGAAAGAAAAACAAAAGGGGTGGTGTGCTGCAAAAGATAAAACTTAAATGGGTCTAGATATCAATGCCTACTGTTTGTTTCAATATTTCATGTTAGAAAACAATTTAATTTAATTCCCAATGATGGAGACGAAATTAGCCAGCTTTGATTGAGGTGTACGCACATATTAGTTAAGGTGAAGAGCCAGTTGCACTTTTCATTACAATGGTGAGGCAAGCATTAAAATAATGTAATCTCCTACATACTCATGACATATGCCTCTTCATTGTGGAAGCAAAAGTACAAAAATATAGATAAATAAATCTCTGGCCTTCAATGGTAGAATTTGAGATAATTTTAAGAAAGATGAAATGCTAGTGATTCAGCCTTATGTAGTTGGAGTTCCTAAAGGGAAATTCAACGTTATTTTTTGAAGATTCTATTCATCAGTGGGATGTAAAAGATGATACTTTCATTGTAAGAATGGTTGAATGACTTAGGTGTCTAGTGGGTTGTTGGCAGATTTATTGAATTCAAATTCAAATTGGTCCTTTGAATTTATGCAATCTTAAATCTCCTACTCATGTATTTGACTTAGAAGAATGTCTCATTCATTCTAGAATTGGATTTTTTAATTAAATCTCAATTTGGGGTATTTTTTTTACTCTTGGATTGGAGGCTCATGAATGAAGGATTAATAGAGGAGTTTTATTTTGGTGAGAAATTTGAGAAGACCTTATATTGTCCGAAGAAAAAATAATGATTTTTTTGCTGCATTAATTAAGGATTGAAGGGTAGCCTTATAGAAGAGAACAAAAATAAAGTGACCACAAGAGATATATAGAATATTGGAAGAAAGTGTTCCAAGAGGAGTTCCTTAAAGTTTGTTGGCAGATGCCATTTTTGGTTTTATTTTTCATATTATGGAGCAATTACAACTTAAAGCATCACTATTGAGTGTGATGATTGGTATCTTTTTAAAAGATTTTTCCTTTGATATTATAGAAAGTTTGGTGTCACATTGCAATGGGATTTTTTTTCTTTTGTGGTAATAACTTTTGTCATGAGATTATTCCCTCCATGTAATTGGAGATGTTTTTTATTTGTGTCATGGTGAGATCTTAATTCTAGATTGGAGTGTTGGTATGATAAAGGTTCATATTGTAGGTTATTGTCTTTAGAGCATGAGGTTCTAAATTGTATAGATCAAGTTTTCATTTTGTGTTCATAGGTTATGCAAATGTCCAGTGAAAGTTTTGATAATTTATCTTGGTTAGTTCTCTTGGTATTGGGTACTTTGGCAGATTGACCATGGAGGTGCTCTTGAAAAATAGGAGGCTTGGGTAAGGTTGTAGTTCTCTTGGTTTAGAGAATATTTATTGAGATAGTTTCTATTTGGAGGTTTCAGCATGAAGGCTGAGGAGCCTATACATGTGGATGGGTGGGAGTTTATTATAGACCTAGTGGAGATTTTTCTTTGAGAAGAGTCATTTAGACTTGGTGTATCCTAGAGGAGCATTCTCAATCCCCACAATTGGTCTATTTAGAAGATTTATTTCCTTATACATTTAGGAGATGGTTGATATTGTTCCTAGTTTTGGAATATTTGGAGTTTGATCTTCTTGTTTATAGGATATTTCATTCATGGTGTTTGGGTGTTGTAGATGCTCTCATATGGGGAGGTAAATGATATCATACTTGACATAATTGGGCACTTGATGGTGTGGGTAGAAGGATGAGTTATGATTTGCATTGGTGTTCCTTCCAACAATTTTTTGAGGTCATCTATTGTTGTTGTACTTCATTGGGTTTTAACAACAATATGCGACCTTTTCATCAGGACTTGGAAGATGTCATTTTTGCAACAGGTTGGTTGTGGTTCGTAAATCATCTCAAGTTAATGTCATGCCTTCTATGTGTTGATTGATAGATTGAGTGAACTTATAACTTTGACATTGCTTAGGAAATTTAGATTTCTCTATAACGGTCTTCTACTTTTCTTGCACGTCAATGGCTTTTTGGTTTGTTTTCTTAGAAGAGTTCTATTTGGTGAGTTATTGTATGGCTAGTTAATTGGTTATAAATCTATTGATGTTGTATGGATAGTTTGATGTGATTAGCAATTAGCAGTGGTTGTTATCTCAACTATAAAGATTGTCTTTTGGAAATTTCTTACCATGGTATTCGTAAGGGCAAGTAGATTTTAAGTGGGAGGTTGTTTAGATGTGAAGTTGTAGCATAAGCTGAACTTCAAGTGGGAGATTGTTGGATGTGAAGTCCAACTGTAATGTATGTTCATTTCATATTCCTCTTATTCGTCTCTTTGTCTTCTCATGAAGATTTTTGTATAAATACAAGGGCAAAGCCGTGTGTATGTAAGATGCAAGTTGCAATGAATCAATAAAAGATAGGATATTATCTTCAGTTTGGATCTAGCCACATTTGTGGTGAACTAGGATAAATCATGTGTCTTTCTTTGTTTTATAGTTTGCAATTTATCTTTTAGATTTAATAGTTAATGCATTTCTTATTTCTTTAGTTATATAATTAATTATCAATAATTGTATATAATATAAAATTAATCTATAAATATATTAAATCTAAATAATATGTATGTGTGTGTGAGTGTGTGTGTGTGTCTTTGTAATATGAAAATACCATATAATTATTATTTTTAAATTGTGTATTAATTGAAATATAGAATTTTGTAATTGAAATGTAGAATTTTGTGAATCAATGAATTTGTTTGATTTATTAACTAATAATTTTTTAAATATTTAACTTAATTATAATAAAATGGTAAAGTTATTTTATTTTATGATTTGAATTTTTTTGTTGAAAACTTTTATACTTTTTTTGTTTTAATTCCAAAACAAAAATTAAGAGTTCTTATATATAAGTTAGGAGCTCTCATACTTTGTTATATAATTTATAAATAATAAAATTAAATATATAATACCACAAATAGAAACATTAGAACAAAACATATTTTCTATAGATTTTTTTCTCTAGCATCTTTAGACTATTTGATCATATTTGATCATTTCTCATTATATTTTATCATTATATTCGATAAAAAATTAATGACAAATATGTCAAATCTCTATGCAAAAAATATTATGTATTTGCATCTAAAAAGAATATATTTATGTAAAAATATCTATCTGATCTTTATAGTTATTTGTCCTCTCTCCTTATTTTAATTTTTATCAATTTCCCCCTCTAACTATTTGGCTAGAACTTTGACACATTGTATCTCTTGTTTCAGATAACATTTTAAGGTTTGGTTTGTTTAAGTTTTGAGCTAGTTGGGTGATGTCTTAGATGATATTTTAAGCTTTGATTTGTTTCAATAGCTTTTAGATTCATAATAATAGATGGGGTCAATTGAGAAGTTCAAATAATATAATGCAACTCATCTAAGAAAATCCAAATTTATATTGTGTTATTTCAAAATCTTACATTATTATTTAGGGATTAAATTCAACTAACCATTGTTTAATTTTCTTGTTGGGAAGCTATATTATTTAAAATGATAAAATGCATGAATTTACTAATGCTTTCTATGCTATTCAAACAAAAACATGTTATTTCATTTTATTTTATTTTTTAGAAGAAATGTGGTCTACTTTCATGTCTATGATTTATACCTCCAAAATGATTCTATGTATATGACTTGAAAATTAGATAGCTTATGTTCATTGTACTATTTTTTTGTTTGTTGTAAATTCATAGTTACCTAAGCTGATAAAATTTGTAAGTTTACCACCATTTTTATTCTTGAAAAAAATAAATCATTTTGTTTAAAACTTAAGAAGAAAGGTGATCTATTTTTATCTTTATCACTTCTACCTCCAACATGGTTCTATCCATATGACTTGAAAATTAGATCTAGCTTATGTTCATTTTTTTGTAAGTAACTCAAAAATGTGCTATATACATGTGACTTGAAAACTTGATGACCTAGGTTGATCACATCCATGGGTAATGTTAAATTTTGATAAAATATCTACTAAATAACTTAACTTTATATCAAGCTAAAAATATGAGCCCTTTGTCATTACTTGTCAACACATAACTAATGTACCTATGGTAAAATGAACCACGCCAAAAATAAAGAAATATAATGATCTTTCTTCATTCTCGATCATAATAAACCAAAATAAAATCTATAATCTCAAACACTTCAGTGTTTGGATAAACACTACTTGCTAAGATATTATAGCATAAGAAACATGTTATCATAAAAAAATATTCGATAAATATTGTAAGAAATATTTAAGTATTATAAAATGAAAAAATTTATTGTAATGTCCCATCTAAAAGATGAGAGTGCATAGCTATTGTAAGGTAATGAAGTGATAGACATATATGTACATATTGTTAGATATAATAGAAGAAAAACTTCTATCAACATTGTCTTTAAATTCTATCATGGGTTTATTTAGATAATGGGTGTTGCAAACATTGCCTAATATTGTTGTATTGTATTATTTATTTTATTATGTAATATTGCACCTAGATGGATGTGAAACATGTAAAGATTCCCATGGGATATACTTGATGAGTTGTATTGTAACATTGTGATAATATTTCATGTAATTATTTAATATTGGAGAAAAGAATTAAATTTGTAATATTAAATGTGGAGTAAATGGGTTAGGTAGCACATGGTTTTTGTAATACCACTTGGTGGTTTTGTGGGACTTACTATTATATAAGAAGCCACAAGGATAGTTGTTGTATGAAAAGGCAAAAGGTTAAAAGGAAACAATTGAGGTAGACAAGGCTTGATATGTTAGCCAAGGGAGCATTTTTGAAGGCTGGAAGCATAGCATGAGATGTGTGGATTCATACTTGTTTACATAGATTGCTTGGTTGTGGCTATGGCTTTGAAGGCTTTCATGGTTGTATTGCAATGGTATTTTTGTTGAATAATACATGGTGATGGATGCTTTTGGAGGCTAGGTTTTTCCCTCCATGAGGGTTTCCCAGGGTATATCTTGTGTCACAATTTTTGTGGGTATGTTGTCTATTCTCTTTCATGTGGATTTCAATTACATATTTATTTTAGATCTATTATGGGTCATGTGAAAACAATTATATTGTTGGAAATCTAATTGAAAAGCTTGTTGTGAGAAGAAGATTGATTAAAAGAGGGAGATTATTGTTAGAAGAATGTTTTCAATCATTGCTTTGTCATTGATGTCAAACCTTCTATTTGTAGGAATGACAATTTCTTATAAGATCCAAGTACTATCACTTAGTTGATTGATGAAGAGGATTTGATCAACAAGATGTAACAAGAGCACCTAAGGGAAAGGTTGAGTTATGATGTTTTAATGAAGTGCAAGGATTAGCTAAGACAATGGTTAAATGGTGTATTGATAACATACTCAAAGATACAGAGGTTGACCACACTTAGAAACATTGGAGGAATAAGTTGTAATAAAGTTAATTGAAAAGCTTAAAGTAAGTTCATTAGTGGGTTTCGAGCAAGCTAGTTCAAGCTGAGCAAATGGAAAATCTAGTGTGTGCTGAGTGAAGTTCAAGTGTTGAGAAAACTAATAGGTGTCGAGCATCAAAAAATCTTAGTAGGTGCCAAGTGAACTTTAGGTGCCGAGCATTAGTAAAATATAGTTGATGCCAAGTAACACAGTATGTGTTGAGCACCAGTATTTCACTAGTGTCGAGCTACTGCATTATTGGAAATGTCAAAGATTCATCAAATCTAAGCCAACATAGTTGTTCCCTTGAATTTTGTGAATTAGTTGGAGGATAAGGATAATGAGCTAGTGGTACATAATTCTATGTAAACTATTTTTTAGTGAATTCAAAAGGATTATTCAAGAAGTTTCGAGAAGGAACAAAATATGGGTTGGATTCAATGAATCCTACCTAATCCATATGAATTGAAAAAAAGGATGGAAGAATCGAGCAGGAAAAGAAAGTCTAGAACTTCTATTTAAGGAGTGATAGACCAAGCAGCAAGAGCTGCTAGAGTGCCAAATTGTGAAGTGATTGAAAGGGTGTCAAGGAGAAAGCATCTAGGAGAAGGAAGAACAAAGCACAAAGATTGTGCTTCAATGAGTGGTCAGAAAGAGACGATTGCATTGGTACATTGAGCATGGAGACTTAAGGAGACAAAGCTTGAAATGAGGGCAAGCTATCAAAACTACAAGAGATTGAAAGCCAGGCAATGTTATGAGCTAAGAAGTGATCTAAAATCTACAAGTTAAGTTGTATTCTGTAATCAGGTCAAAACTCCTTATTGTTACTCTCTAGCAATTGTATCAGTTACGGTAAAGGAAAATCCTATGGACTTAGGTTGGTTTAATAGCCATTTGTAAATCCTTTAATAGGGTGGAATTCCAAGTGAATGTTCTAAAGTCTTCTAACCAAGCCCACTTCTAATAGAGTGGTTAAATCCTTTAACCAGGTCACATTTAACAATGTGTTGTAAGCCTTGAATAGGGTAGGCCTTTCATAGGGCATCACTTCAGAAGAGTGAGAATTGAGTAGCATGTTACTAGTGAGTTTTTTCAAATTGGGTTTCCATGTAAATCATTGTGTTATGTGTTGATACTTTCATGTGTTATGCTTGCATGTTGATTTACAGTAACTTGTTGAATAGGAAAGTTAAAGCTTGGATGAATGAATGGTTGAATGGGCTTACTAAACTTAGTGAAAAAGTTTGAATTCGACATATGGACCTTGAATAACTAATTCACACCCCCTCTCAGTTATTCCAAAGCATTTCTAACAATTTTTTATTCCAAGTTTCCTTATAAGTGATATCAGAGCTATGGTTTTATTATTGTAACCCTAGGTTGAATCCATGGGAATGCATGAGAGGACAAAAGAAAGGGCAAGATATATGAGTTGTTTGTTGCAGATATGAGGGTTCTAAATTTTCTACTATGATGGGATATTGGTAGATTTTGGGCATGTGAAATTGTTGGACAAAAGGAATTTTTGGATGTTTCATTTAAATAAGGTTTTTTTGGGGGAGCTTGCAAAAATGACCTCTTCAGTAAAAACAAACCCAACCATTAGATCTAGGTTGATGTTTTCATAAATTTTGATATGTAATATGCTCTAGTTTGGCCATGTTGAGAGGAAATGAAAGTGATTTTTAGTTTCATCTCATGATGATCATCAAATTTAATCCTATCAAAATTTTCATCAAAAAAAAATTGCAGTGAAAATGGTAAAAGGACTATCTTAGTAAAATGACCATAACTTTCTCTCAGACTATCAGATTGTAAGCTTCTTATAGGCGTTGGAAAGCTAATTCAAGGAACTATAACTTTTTGTAGGTTTAGTTCTGTGATTTCAAAATTTTGTTAGGTTTTAAGAAACCAAAAGTTAAATTTTATTTATTTTGAGCACAAATTAGGACATAACTGGGGCATATAGAGTTAGATTTTGGACTTCAACTAGTCAACATAAAGCTCTTGGAGAACTCTACGTATTGGTTTAGATTTGATATAGGTTTGACATGGTTTATTTGGTGATATATTAATCTAAAAAACTTATGGTATATATTGACTATGGTAGCATTGTGAGTTAATGACATTGTATGTTTGAAGATTTAAGAGTTGATGTCATTGTATACTCAATTCATATTTTAGATTGGTCTTATGATGATATGGTTATCAATTTTTGGTTTGGATATGTACGATGACTTGTTGGGTCTAAAAATTGTGCAGTGTTGTAAGTGTTTTATACAAATTGCGTAGTGTTGTAAGTGTTTTATACTTACAAGTTGCATTTATAACTTGGTTATGGGTTGTCTTTGTCCATTGATCTTTCATTATTGATGCATATTCGAATTGGTAGCTTGGATTTTGGTTTTCTATGCCCTAAGTCACATTATTTGCTAATTTTTCTTCATGTAGAAGGGATGAGATGTTGTTATTAGGTATAGTCATGGTGGAGTATTGTGGTTGACTATTTTATGTTGACAAGGTGGACATATTAAGAATCATATGTTCAGTTCATGGATGTGATCATGGTGCCATGAATTTTGGCATGATATGATTGGATATACGGGTACATCCTTGATGTTCATTGATTTGGATTCCTGGTCTAGTTATGGTGGCATATCTTCTTTGGTTGAGGATCATGGTTATTTCATTTTTTTTGAGGAGCTGATGATGTGTAGTATGAGTTCTTTGATAGTTTTATGGCTTGGTTGATTCTCATAGTTAGAGGATGGTTTTTTATCATGATATCATGGATAGCTTGGATACATGGTTTAGTGGGAGTTTGGATAGTGATGAGGTGACAATGCAGGATTAGTTCCTTGTTTGGTTTGTATCTTTTTGGTTTGGAGATCTTTGTTTCACTTGTTCTGACACTTTGGTTGTAAGTGTAGATTTAGGGGATCTTCATGTAGGAGATGGATTTTATGATGCCATGGGTGACTCAATACCATGATTGAGTGGGAGTTTTTAAAATTAATATATTTATTAAGTGTTTGTAGATGTTGGAGGTTTGTCTTAGATCGTGTTGTTGCAGAAGCATCTTTGACATTTGCATGGTACACTTGTTACCTTCATGGTGTGTGGAGATGGTTCTTCATGGTATGTGGATATGGTTTTCTTCATGGTGTGTGGAGATTCTTACATCTTGAGGACTTGTGAGGTTTTTGGTAAAGGTGTGGTTTATGCTTTCATTTGACATGTTATCCTTGGTGTCAAGATGGTTTCATTTTTATGTCATAGTATACTCTTGATACGTATTTAGAGTTTTAATATGTTATAGTATGTTCATATGGAACATGTTATCTCTTTGGTTGAGATGGTTAGATCATGTTGTCATGTTTATGTTCCATAGGCCATGGTTGGAACTTTGACAATGATCTTGGTTCAGTTTCTTGGTATTGAGTACATTGATCATAAGCTAGATAACTCATGATATTTCTATGTTGCATTTGGAGTTGGCATAGATTGATTGGTTATAGGTGCACATGGATACTTAGAGATAGTGTTGATGCTGATTTCTCTTTGATTAGAAAAGTATTTGTTAGGATGGTTGATGGTTTCAATAGAAGAGTCCAAGGGGCATTCACTTGATATGCACTTGAGAGGAGATTGTTCTTAGATGAGTCTTGGTTGGATACTTGGATATCTTGATGAGCATTTCTTATTCCCCACTCTTTGTCTACTCAGTGATTTTCTACTTGAGAGGTATAGCCCATTGTTTCTCTTAGGTGCATTATAATTATGTTTATCTTTCATGGATATGGATCTTGAGCTATGGTAGATGAGTTAGTTCTAGAGAGTTCATTTGAGAGATGGTTTAGCATTGTTTATCTCCATTGCATATGTTGTTATGTTGGTTGAGTGTGGGAGATGGTTTTATATTGGGCATATTCCTTAGATTAGGAATGGTTTATGAGTTTGATCTTCATGTGAGAGGCTTACATCCATGATTAGTTATATAGTATTGTTTGGGTGTTGTTGAGGCTTCTTGGTTGGGGTTTTATGGAGGAGATTATACTTGCACAATTTACATATAGAGGTGTGTGTAGAAGGACATGATACAAGTTATGATTTTCATGGTTTCTCTTTGGTCTTGGTTATCTTTTTAGATGTTCAATTTTGCTTATAGTGGATTTGAGATTGGTTAGAGATTGTGATCATTGGTTTGTGCTCATGTATGTCATGTGAGAGATGACATGGTTATTTCTTTATCTCCTTTCTTTTTTTGATTTTGGAGAACTTGGGAGAGTGTTGGAGACTTGTTATGAGAGTTGTTCTTACAAGTTATTAGTTTATGTATTGTGGATATCCTTGATACTACATGGATTCACTTTATTGAGATGTTGTGAGTGGATTGGTTATATATTTGACATTATCTTTTGCAGTGGAAGCTTCTTGGTATATATGTGGTAGGTATTTCTCTTAAGGCTTGTGATTGCAAGTTACAAATTGGATATGTTGATGATGTGAGATTCACTTAGTATACCTTTGGAGGCATAAATAGTTGGATGGTTTTGGCACTTGCTATGGGTGTTATTTCAGCTATGGATATTTTGAAAACTACATATACATGTGATTACTTTTGGATTAGGTTTTTATGCTTGGCATTTCAGTTGGTATAGGACTTTATGATCTTCTAATGTGACAGGTTAGGTGGCTTTCTCTTTGGATGGCTTCTACGTATGTTTGGTGGAAGTGACATAATAGGAGGTGAGATCATTCATGCTTGAGATGTTGGATACTTTGATTTTGTTGTGGGTACTAGAATGGAGTACTTCATGTACTTTGATTCATTATGGTGGATCTGCTAGGAGGGATTGTTCCATTGTTGATTTATGTGGCTATAGATTGATCTTATGTAATGTATACAAGTGGGAGATTGTTGAGATAATGGGTGTTGCACACATTGCATAATATT
Organism: Cupressus sempervirens; assembly: GCA_028749045.1. NCBI lineage: Eukaryota > Viridiplantae > Streptophyta > Pinopsida > Cupressales > Cupressaceae > Cupressus > Cupressus sempervirens. The sequence continues at coordinate 1,099,221,579 of CM053785.1, forward strand.
GTTATATTATATTATTTTATTTTATTATGTAATGTTGCACCTAGATGGACGTTAAACATGTAAAGATTCCCATGGGATATACTTGATGAGTTGTATTGTAACATTGTGATAATATTTCATATAATTATTTAATATTGGAGAAAAGAATTACATTTTTAATATTAAATGTGGGGTCAATGGGTTAGATAGCACATGGTTTTAGCACATAGTTTATGTAATACCACTTGGTGGTTTTGTGGGACTTGCTACTATATAAGAATCCACAAGGGTAGTTGTTGTATGAAAAGATAAAAGGGAAAAAGGCAAGAGTTGAGCAAGACAAGGCTTGACAAGTTAGCCAAAGGAGTATTTGTGAAGGTTGGAAGCATGGCATGAGATGTGTAGATTCATGCGTGTTTACATAGATTGCTTGGTTGTGGCGATGGCTTTGAAGACTTCCATGGTTGTATTATAATGGTGTTTTTGTTGAATAATACATGGTGATGGATGCTTTTGGAGGCTAGGTTTTTCCCTCAATGAGGGTTTCACAAGGTATATATTGTGTCACAATTTTTTTGAGTATGTTGTCTATTCTTTTGCATATTGATAAATATTTATTTTAGATCTATTATGTGTTATGCAGAAACAATTATATTCTTTGTTGCAATTTTCCTTACATATTCTAGCATAACAAACATGTTATGATAAAAAATATTTAGTAAATATTTAATTATTGCAATGAAAAAATTATAAAATGAAAAAATTATTGCAATGTCCCATCTAAAAGATGAGAGTGTGTAGCTATTGTAAGGTAATGAAGTGAGAAACATATATGTACATATTGTTAGATATAACAGAAGAAAAACCTCTATCAACATTGTCTCTAAATTCTATAATGGGCTCCCTCTAAGATTTCATTTTATATTTTAAATTTATTTTAAGAAAAAAATGTTTTCCAACATTCTAAGTTTTCATCTTACTAGTCAACTATGAAAATATAATAAAAACAAGATGTATATTCCATAAAATAATAGGTATTATGATATACACGATAGTCGCCTAAGTGCTCTTTCTAATAATATTTGAAGCAGAAAAGATGAATCATAGGTACAAAAAGGTTTCTACTCCTATTAAAATATTATAGAGACAATGTGAATATTGTTCATCCTCCAGAAAAATCAAGCACAACTCTACATTTTGAGGATATGTAGAAAAAACTAACGTGAGTAGAAAATGTGACTAAATTGACATTATATGATACTAGTGAGGAATAAGTTTTCATCATATAAAACATAAATTCCCTACCATCATTTCTAGAACCATTGTGTATGATATAAATCATATACAAAATCAATGAAAAAGATTTTTAAAAAATGGATAAAGAAAAGGATGTGCATATTGAACCTGAGACCCAATCTTCCATGTCAGGACTTGCTAGAAGACTAAGGAGTGATATGAAAGTTTCATCCCCTCTAAATAATAAATATAAGAATGTTAAGGATATCAATGATGATATCACTTAAGATAAATGAAAACTTAGTTAAGATTCAGTAGTTTGGTTTGGGGTTAATTGTCCCCTAATGTTTTTCATCTAGGTCCTGATTGGTTGTGTTTTCATTTATCCTGTTGACATGATGTATGATTTTTTTTATATAAAATTAGGTTTTTGGTCCCTATACAACTAATTTTACTCTAATAAAAAAACTTTACATTTTTTTAAGGTTTTTACCTACTGATAGAACTATCGATGCTTTTTGAATATATGAGATTATATTATTATTATTAAATTTAAATATTAATTTATTATAAACCTAATTAACCCAATTGTAAGACTAGATATATAAGAGATTTAACAAATAAATGATAGATCTCAAAATCATCTAGTATGTAAAACATAACAAATAAAATTATACCATCATTTTAATGGGTCAAAGTACAAAGTTGTGTCACCTTTCAGGCTGACTTATCAGAACGATTGAATTTGAGTATTTCTATCTAAAAATATATATTTTTAAAAACATATGATCTAGATAAATTCATTCTAGCTAAGTTATATATCATCTCACACTTTTCCAATTAAAAATGTCTATTAAATGCATGTTTTATACTAATTTGTATCCAATTACTAAAGAAATAAAATTATTTCAGAAAAGTGGTGTTTCATTAACTTTGACTATTTTTTATGATATTTTTCTAATACTATGTAAACACTATTTTATAGTGCTTAGAGCCAAGAATATTCTCATATAGAGTTTATAGTGTTTTAATTAGATATAAAATATTGTAATTAAAAAATTCTATAGCCATTTATTTTAACAGTTGAAAAGATGTCAATTTTGAGAAAGAAAAAATTATTAGATCATACCAAAAAAATCTAAAAATTATATGATGTACTAGAGGAAAGAGTCCTCTTCTAAAATGTATAATTATTCTCTTAGTTAAAATAGATTTACTTTGAAAAATGTGGTGGGAGATTAAAATAATCGATTTAAGGTGAGTTGAGATTTCAATCTTCATAAAAGAGAAAATATAGGTCTAAAGCTAGTTTTTTTTTTTTATTGTTCTAGATATATATGTTATCTATAACATAATCTGAGATTTTATTTCCATATAGTTTTGTGGTGGGAACTAGACCCCTAATTTTCAGTGATTTTCAACACCTAAAAAATTATTTATAAAAATTAGGAAAATATTTCAATTCTTATTACAAATAATTATTAAAAAATATAATACTAAATTTCATCCATATCTACACATTTTATTATTTTACTTCATTTCTAAATTCAAAAGAATAATACCAATTTTATGTCATTGAAGGTGAACAATTATACTTTTGTTAGCCTTTTCCTTTACAAAAGGGTGACACAGGTTTGTGCTTTTAACCTAATATTTTATTAATACCATTATTTTCTCATCCTCTAATATTCTATAGAGATGATATTTGCTCTTAAACTTAAAAGAACTAACACAAGAAGTTATAAAGGAATGGACTATAGTTGATTGATGATAATAAACGGCTATGATGCAGGTTGACAATAATATGGTAGAAGGATCACAAGCAAGCATACTCCAAAATTTACATTAGTATTTGCTTTAGTATGAGGCCTAATATAAGAGATTTTTTTAAATATAGAAGTCATAAAAAGAATCAAGCATTTAAATTAAGAGGTTAAATGAATGACCAAGGTAAGAAGGTATGTGGGAAATAATAGGATTAATAGGTTGATTTAAATAAATGGATTAAACTGAGTGGTATGTGAGACATGCTAACATTTGATAACACCTATTTTGATTCAATGAACCTAGACATGTTGTGAAAAGATAATGAAAAAGGTGAATCAAGAGAGAAGTGACATTTTTTGACATTAAGGTCAATTTGTCTATCAGTGGCTCAACATTTAGTCAATTGGTTACATTGTTATTGAGCTCTATAGTTGCTATCAAGCTTATCATTTAGTTTGTAGTGTTAACCAAGTGATTTAGTTGTTCCAAAGCTAAGTAGTTAGTTTGTAATGTCTACTGAGCTAAAAAGTGTTTATCGAGCTTCAGAGACAAAGTTTAGTAAAAACCAAGCATAACAGAAGCTATCGAGCTAGTTAGTAGAAGTGAAAAAGATCATAGTATTAATCGAGATCTACAATGTTAATCGAGTCCAACGGTGTCTGCTGAGCTCTTAAGGTTAATGAAGTGGATCTGGTGCTGACTGAGTTATATAGTGTTAACCTAGTGATCTAGTTGCTACCGAGTTACTCAAAGTTCACCGAGTCACTCAGTGTCGACCAAGTTCAAGTTACTTAGAAGTGATTAGTATGGACTGAGCTTCAAGTTCAACCAAGTGCTAAAGATTATCAAGAGTTGACAGTGTTTTTTGTATATTAGAACATCACCAAGTTTGTCTTTAGAACCTGAGTTACAGTAGTTGGGAAAACTTTTTGGATTTTGATGTAATTGATATTGTAGCCGACTCTAATAAGTTATAATTTGGATTGGTATATATGTAATGCATTGTATCATATCCAAATATATATGTGAAGAGTATATCATGAGAAGAAGTGTGAATTGAAGAAGGCTACAAATAGTATAAGGGACAACAAAGTATTATCTATTGTAGTCAGGTGATCATTGTAACTCAATGAATCTCAACTAGAAAATCAGAGTTGCAGATCAAAGATCAACCACTAGTTCATCCTAACATGTGCATCAATAAAATCCTTTAATAGGGTAGACTTAATACTATTTTCTAAATATCTTAACATAGTGCATACTTCATTGTATGCTTGTAAATCCTTTTACAAGGTGGACCTCACAGTCCTTATTGCTCTTAATAGGGTAGATTACTAGAAGTGGTCAATTGTAAACCTTAATAGGTTAACTTTACACTGTAGTACTAAATCTTATGGATATCATCCCCACCCTATTTTTATTTTCTAATCAAAATGTTTCTAGGTCACCATATCTTGTGTCAAATTGATATGAATATTATTTGATTTCATTCTTTCATGCATGCAATTAGATCAGAATATTATATAAAGGATTAATCGGTGAAATGAGATAATTTTTTATTGGTTCTTGATTCACCCCTCCCCTCTTAGTAACCTTGCCTATCTCATATTTCCAACGACTAGTATTAGAGCTTTTCAGGTTCTCACATCAAAAGTCTAACAACTTGAGAAAATATTAGAAGCACTGGAGGTATAAATGCTAGATAAGGCTATTGACAATGAAAAGTTGGATCTTGAATTGGGCATTGGGAAACTAAAGAAAGAAAAGGAGCAACTTTCTCAATTATTGAAAAGAAGGAAAGATCTTGCTTTACAAATAAATGCCAATCTCTACAATGAAGAAATAATTGAAGATATATATCCTAAAATAAATATAGATGAAGATTATGAAGAAATAAAAGTTTTATTAGAAAAGAATTACAATCTTCAAGAAGAAATCAGAAAACTGAATTTAAGAGAACAAGAAATTCAATCAGTAAAATTATGTGAAGTCATGTGGAAGAAAAAGACAAAGCCAAAGAAGAGATAGAAGAAAAGAATAATGAAATCCAACAACTATCCCTTCAACAAGTAGACTTCATTGATTAGCTCACTAATGCAAATGAAGAACTTATGAATCTAAGATTAGATAATGAAAGATTACAGAATGATCTCAATGTTGAAAAGAAAACCTATGAAAGAATGATGAAATCTTAGGAAAGTATGAATCAATTGAATGAACAAAGTTAGTATAGTCACAAAGGTAAAGTTGGAATATGATACATAGAAGAAGGTGAATCATCTCAACAAGGATCTCAAAAGAATCAAAGACCTACTTCTAGTCACTATGGTAAGATAGATCATACATCAAAAAAATTGTTTCCACCATTCTGGAGGAAAAAGGAAAAGAAGCAGAAACAATTGATATGGATGAGGATATAGTTATTCCAAATTGGGATACCTCTACTCCCACTCCTAATCAAATGAATACCATGGGTGAATTACTGAAGAAGAAAGCTAAGTAGCAAAAGCTTAGAGAAGAAAGGAAGAAAGAGAATCAATTTTTTGAAGACATAAATAACATATTTGTTGATGCTATGAGTATTGAGGTTGATGGCACACAACCTAGTTTTGATCAATTTGTAGATATTGTCCAAAAATTCAATGAAGACTTGAATGGATAGGAAAAGCTACTTCATAGAGTAGAAAGGAAGTTTGAAAATAGAGTGTTAGAACAAGTTGCACAAAGAATTTAAGTAGACCAAGTAGAGTTAGTTGCTATTCTTGGCACACTAGAAACATCTGTTAACAATGTTGTATCATTATTTGTCAAATTAAGTGACACATATATCTTTACCAAGGATATCAAGGAGAAATTTTCCAAGATAGATGAAGCCATGAAGGAAAGTGCACACCAATTGTCACTTGAACCAAGCCATAGTTATGCACATTATTCAGAAGATCAGATATCTTAAAAACTTGTAGGTAGAATTATTGAAGGAAGGAGCCAAGATCAGGCCCACACTTGCAAAAATCCAAGGCTTGATTCTTCTAAACATGGATGCATTGTAAAAACATATTGTACATGCAAAGACTCTCATCCATGATAAAAACTTCTCAATAGCTGATCATATGATGGAATTATCAATAGAAGTTCATATTACATTACATGCAAGTAAGATGCTACATAAAAATTGGGACAAGACAATGGTACTTATTTTGAAGGTACATTATGAATTCTTGTCACATTTCGGTATTAACATATAGATATTATAAACCTTTTGCATTTATGTCAAAAAGGGGGAGAAGTGTATATGTATAAGAATATGAGAAGTAATATGTAAAGGAGGAGAAGTATACTATACAAGGTATATAAGGTGTTAGTTTGTGGTGACTAATAAGGGAAGTACTATACATACTTCATAATTCTTCAAGGCCTATTTTATCATGAATATTTTATTACTAAATTTTGGGCTGACCTATTGTAATTAACTATAACCCTAAAGCGGGAGATATACTTGTATAAAAGGGCTTAGGGTTAGGAATTTTTTCATAAGGTGTGATGCAAAAATTGGTTCTTGTGGCGGTATTGCATTGTAAGGGATTACAAATTATAATTAGGTTGTAATCACTGAATTGTAATAATATTAGACTTGTTGTTTGGTGGACATAGCCTAAGGTTTGGGTGAACCACATTAAATCTCAGTGTCTTGTGTTCTTTTCTGTGTGATTTATTATTTTTTGATATTATTTATATTTGCATGTAATTGTTCTTTTTGTCTGAGGTTATTCCTAACATAAGGGATATATATGTATGGGGGAGTAGTATACTGTAGTATGGATATAAATAGAAAATACTTTACAAAAGCAATTTTGAAAAATTAGAAAAACATAGTATGTTACCAAGCTACAACAAATGAAAATAAAAACCAAGTTAAAGACATAGAATAATGGCAAAAGAAGTTTTGACCTACAGTCTTTGATTGATCAGATTTTTTTTTTAATAAGTGTTTTTTCACTAATGCCAAATTGGGAGATTGTTGACATTAAGGTCAATTTTTCTATCAATGACTCAACACTTAGTTAGTTAGTCACATTGCTACCAAGATCTATAGTTACTACCAAGATTATCGTTTAGTTTATAGTGTTAGCTAAGTGATTCAGTTGTACCTGAGCTAAGTATTCAGTTTGCAATGTCTACCGAGCTACTCTGTGTTTACCAAGCTTCAGAGACAAAGTTCAATGCAAACCAAGCATAGTAGATGCTACTGAGCTAGTTAGTTGAAGTGAAGAAGATCATAGTGTTAACTGAGCTCTACAGTGTTAACCAAGTCCAATAGTATCTACCAAGCTCTTAGGTTTAACGAAGTGTATCTAGTGTTGACCGAGTTATACAATGTCGACCTAGTGATCCAATTGCTACCGAGTTACTCAAAGTTCACCAAGTCACAAAGTGTTGACCGATTTTAAGCTACTTAGAAGTGATTAGTATGGATTGAGCTTCAAGTTCAACCAAGTGCCAAATATTTTTGAGTTTTGACAGTGTTTGTCATGTATTAGAACATCACTGAGTTTGTCTTCAGAACTTGAGTTATAGTAGTTGGGTTGACTTTGTGGATTATGATGTAATTGGTATTGTAGTTGTTAACCTCATAATGGTTTTTGACACTTGAGTGCCAATACACTTAACCACTTTCTATATTGGAACCGAGTACACCATGTGTGCTGAGCTACAACATGAGCCAAGTCAGGAAAGACTTCAAGTGTCGAGTGATCTTTAGTTGTCGAGTAGCCTTCAGGTGCCGAGTGAAGATTAGGTGCCGAGTGAAGTTCAAGTGCCGAATGAATTTAGGTTCCAAGCATGATACAAGTGCCAAGTGATATTTAAGTGACGAGTCATAGATGATGCCGAGAAATATAGAAATGCAACAAGAGCCGAGTAAGCCAATTTGATATTAGTGTCGAGCATCTGGAATCAGCAAGTGTCGAGTAACACAGAATGTACATATGAGTTCATAACTTCATTGATTCATATGTAAACCATTTTCATGGCTGACATATGAAAAATCTTGAAGGATTAAATTATAAGATTGAATATTTTGTAATTTCTATGCAATCTACATGCAGCCAATAAGAAAAATGGAGAAGGCATGCAACTAATAAGAAAAGTGCAAGGAATGAGCAAGAAGCAAAGATTCAATATGGATCGTAGATCCATACCTAACCCTAAGTCTTTGAATTTCTTTATAAGGAAGACAAAATCTCATTTCAAAGAGAAGTGGATGTACAAGGTTGTGGAAGTAACACTATTTCAGAATAAAGAGTATCAGATCTTAGAGGATCAAGATCAGAGAAAGCAGATCAAGTGCCTATATTCAGCAAACGAAGGATTGTAAGCTATCAGGTTTATTCTACCTAATACTCTCTAGAAATTGTATTAGAATGAAAAACCCTATGGTGATAGGTTATCTTAACAACTATTTTGTAGATCCTTTAAATAGGTGATTAAATCCTTTAATAGGGTGACACTTCATGTAAAGTGTTTGTAAATCCTTTAACTAGGTCACTATTGATACAGTGTAAAGCCTTTAACAGGGTAGGCCTTTAATAGGGTAGATCATTAGAAGTCATTAAATATTATTACTGCAGTGATTTTGTGGTTATCACCCCCACCCCAATTTTACCTTCTTATGTCTGGAGGGTTTCTGGGTTACCAAAATCTCAAGTGTTATGTGGTGATGCTTGTGTGTTTTTCATAACTGGCTGATATGTTCATATGCATGCAATCTACTTTTAGTTAAAAAAAATTAATGGTTAAAATATAGTACTTCTGATTCACCCCCCCCCCCCCCCCTCTCAGAAGCATTCTTCCTATTTGAATATTCCAACATTTGGTATCAGAGAAAGGTTCTAACAAGAAGAAGTCTAACAACTTGGAGAAAAAGATCTAAAGATGGAAGTGTTCAAACTTGGGAAGATTATTGACAATCAAGTGATTGATGTGCAACTGACTCTACACAAAGTAGAGGAAGCAAGGGAGGAATTGAGAAAATCCTTGAAGAAAAGGAAGGATATAGCCATAGCTGAAAATGATATAAACTACAAGGAGATTGATACCACAAAACTTTGTGCCAATGGAGACATGAAAGAGTTTGATGTAGTAATAGAAAAACTAATGGAGAAAAACAAAGTTCAAGCAGAAGAGATAAGATCTCTCAAGATGGAACATGAATCATAGGCCATAATGCTATGTGAAATCACTAAACAAAAGAAAAGAGTAGTTGAGGACAAAGTCATGATGGAAAATGACAAAAGAAATCTTGCAAACAGACTTGAAGAAAAATGTATTGAATTAACAAGGATCTCAAACATGCAGATGGATACACTTGCCCAAATGATGAACCTTCATCATGAACTCAATATGAAAGATATTGAGATCTCTACTTTGAAGATGCAGAAAGAACAACTGAAGAATGAATTAAACAGAGAAAAAGAGGTAGCAGAGAATCTCAACAAGTCAAGTGAAGCCATCAAGTATTTTGAATAGTTGTTGAAATCCCCAAAATCCACCCATGATACATCAAAACTTGGATACAATAGCACTGAAGTTGGAGAATCATAAAAGAGTGTTGATCAAAGAAGTGACAAAGGTAAGGATTCTAAACCCACTTGTCATTATTGTAATAAAAAGGGACATACTGCTAATATTTGCAAGAGTAGGAGATTCAATCAGCCAAATACACCCAAGAGCAAGAGTTACTGTTACAAGTGCAACATGCAAGGACATATAACACAAGATTGTAGATCAAATGCCACAAGGACTCAAAGATTTGAAGGAAATTGTCATAATTGCAAGAAGTATGGACATAGAGCATTTGAATGCAGATCAAAGCCTATGTGGACATCAAATCAGCTAGCAAAATCAAAAGGAAATGAAAGTCACTATCATTGGGATTACAACACTAGGAATAGCTGTCATTATTGTCAAGAATATGGACATACACCTTAGAATTGCATAAGAACACATTACAAGGGAAACTATAAAAGATGGTTGAGCCAAACTACATGTTTCAGTTGTCTGAAAACTGGGCATACCAGCAGAAACTTTCCTACAAGGTCAAAGGCACCCAAGAATGAAGAAAATAAGGGCAAAGAAAAGATTGATGTCGAAAAGATAAGGGGGAAAATGAATAAGACTTGAAAAAAGAAAGATGAGTGCAACACATCAAGTGGAGGGATCACTTCATCCGATGGGTCAAGTGATCACACTTCATCAAACTAAGCATGAGAAATATATGGGACTGATATACAAAGTTATATCACAAATCAGTCCCAAGACAAAGAAGCAATGCAAAGCATAAATCTACATGAGACAAGATGTCAAGACAAAATCTAAATGATGTTGTCGAGATGTCTTTGGATGCTGAGCTAAAATCCAACACATGTCGAGTTCCTAACAGCGATCGAGTTGACAACTGATGCCGAGTTGGTTAACTCTAATGCAAGCCGAGTAAAGTGGAAGTGTAGTACAAGATGAGTAATGTTAAAATCCATCAGAAGTCAAGTTGGCAATTGAGAATTTAATGTGATGAAAATAGGGTATATTATCGTGATTCCAATTAGTTTTCCTCATTGTGATCAAGAAGCAAAGAAGAGAAAGAGAGCAGAGTGACTTCATAGTAGAGAATTCGGCATTTCAAGAAAATTGCAACATCTCTCAACATGTTTTCATCGATCTTGAGATATTTTCATTTGTGCCAAGCTACGTAGTTTCATATTACGTTAAAAAGAAAAAAGAAAACCCTAGTTTGCATAAATGACATCAAGTTCCAAGAAAACTAAAGACAAAGAGTCGTTTGAAGTTTAGTTAGTGTCAAATGAGGTCAAGAAACCTGAGTTTCATCCCATTCCTAAAGTTGTATACAAAAACAACCCAGTCAGAACTCTCTCCCAAATACCCCCAAAAGTTGCAATGGTTCAAGATGTGAGAAGATGCTACAATTGTAAGATAGGAGCCCTAGGAGATAGGGAAATAAGGCAAGCCTATGAGAAATTGTGTGTAGATGGAGTCTTAAAAGATGAATTCAAAATTGTTGAAAGAAAGGGTTTGACCCGAGTTTTGAGCTTTCCCACCATATTCAAGATAGAATGGGTTAAACTTGTGTTAAGAAGAATTCATGGTGGAAGTCTTTGGTTGGAAGATATTTCTATCAAATTAACCAAAGGAATCATACATAGGGTAACTAGGTACCCTACCCTAGATTAGTTCAAAACCTTGAGAAGTGAACTGAAGGAGGTTATTGAAAAGAACACTGGTACTTAGTGGAATAAAAGAGGAATGACAATTCATACCATTCAAGATCCTCTAGTTGAGTTTGCTATTAGAGTCATTACCCATAAGTTTTATCAATCTAGTAGACTCAACAGTGTGCCATGTATTGTAGTAGACGTAGGTTGCAAATTGGTGAAAAAGGATCATACTTATGATCTTGTAGAATTGCAACTACAATAGATTACTAAAAACATAGCTACCATAAGAAGGAAAAAAGGTGCTCAATGCAAATTTGGAGCAATTCTAGGTTGTATATTCTTTTATGTTCAGAATGAGTTTCCCTCTTTCGGAAAAGTTACATGGAGGAATGATAAGACTATCATTACCCAAATCAATGAATATATAGAACAAATGGGAGAAAATGTTGATACCCTGATGACAAGTTATTTTGAGGATTTCAAGAAATCCATGAAGAAAAGATCAAGAATACCAGTTTTCTTAGTGGAAAAACATACTAATGATGTGTCCTTCTTAGTTGACATTGATTTTACCTATATTCAAGCAATAATTCCAAGGGTGAGATGGCTAAGGCCATTTGGATATGAAATCAATATAGATGAAGCTTCTACAGCAATAACTACATTATTGGCAGAAGAGATAGATAAAAGTGCTCCACACTTTGGCACTTATGATGTGGCTTGATCAAAGATAAATATGGAGTTAAAGACTACCTCCACATTAAAGAAGAAAGACAAATTGTTGAAAAAGATTAAGAAGAAATTTGGTGAAGGAATTGAGGCTGAAGCAGGAAGATGAAAATGACAATGATGATGATGAAGATGAAAAAGAACAAGGCCCAATGGAATTGACCCAAGGCCTAGGTGAAGAAAAGGAGGAAGGTGTAGAGGAAGAAGAAGCCAAGGAAGCACCAACTAAAGCTAAGTCAAAGAAAAGGAAGGCAACAGAACAGCCTCCAGCTCAGCAAAAACCAAAGAAATCTGCTATGCCATCACCTCAAAAGCCAACAACCCGAGCTACAACAAGGGCCTCCACTAAAAAGGCTAAAGAGGAAGCTACAAAGAAGAAACCAATCAAGGAAACATAGGAAGAGCTGAGGAAAAGAAGAAGATATGTGGCTCAACCTGATACTGATGAAGAAGATCAATATGAAAAGGTAAGCCATTTTTCAGTTGATACTTTATGTAAATAGATTGGAAATGGTGATTTAAGAAATTTAAATAAAGCTGATTTCAATAAATTTACTAAAGAAGAACATAATAGGATAGAGGAAACAGTTTATGGAATGATGGCACAGTTCAAGTACACTCCTCTTGAACTAGATGGACAATTGCCAAAAGAACTGTCTAAAATTGTAGAAGACAGATGGCATTTTTGTTTGAAAATGGAGAAGGAGATGAGGGAATCAACCCTAGCAAGCGTATTGCCTGATTTGACTAAGGAAAAAATAAAGAAAGAAGTCAAAAGGCATAATACTAGGTTTACACTAAGTACAGGGCATTCTTCATTCTCCAAAACAAGATGGAAGAAATTGTTCAAAGAACAATGAAATCATGGAAAAACTTGTACAAAAATATTGAAGATTTTCTTGAAGAAGAATACAAGGAAGAAGCTACCACTCCACCAGAAGAGAGAAGAGAAGATAGGAGTAGAGAAGGGAGAAGAAGAAAAGAAAAAAGAAGAAGAAAAGAAAGAAGAAGAAGAAGAAGAGAAAGAAGAAGAAGAGAAGGAAGAAGAAAAGAAAGATGGAGAGGAGGAAGAGACACAAGAACAAGATGTAACGGCAACATCTGAGCAAGAGCAACAACCAAACCAGAGTGTGCAAGACACACAATTGCCACCCTCTAGCCCTCCTCATGTACCCATCACACCTGCAAAAACTATAATTATAAAAGATGTTCCTGACACTTCTGGTCAAAACATCAATCCATTAACTGCAGAAGACCTCAAAAGAATCTTTGACCAATGTATGCAACAAGAAAGATTGTGTATAGATCCAGTATTGGTCAGTATGGATGAATTACAAAAACTAGTAGAAAGCATAGTTAGAGAAAAGGTGAATCCACAAGAACCACCTTCCATCATCTCTATAGCTACTAGTGGTCAACCTCAAATGCCCACAGTTATTTTATTAGGCATAGTTGACACCTCAATACAAAAGACGAGTGCAATTGTAGAAAAAGAAATAGAACAAATAGGATAGACTATCACATCTGATCCTACAACACAAACACAAGGTGCTCTTCCTAAGATTACCATAATTGATCAAGGTAGTAGATAGCAGGAGGAGAAAATAGAGGAAACCCCTAAAGAGCAAGAGGCAATACAAACATTGATAAATTTGCCTACCTCGAGAACTCCATCACAATAGCCATTGCAAATATCTACACCTGGATCTAGTACTACAAAAGTTGCAAGGGTACTTCACTATGGAGACCCTAAATTAGATGAGGAGATAGTCATACCAGGATATGACTCAAAAAAAAAACCATTGATCAAATCAATGAGGTGCAGGAAGCACTGAATAGGAGAAAGAGACAAGAGATACTCAGGAGGGAGTATAAACAAAAGAAAACACTACATGAGATTAAGGACATCTTTATGTATGCCTTCAGTTTGTAGTCACCAGATGAGTCAAAGCATATCATAGAGTAATTATCAGATATTGTTGACTAGGTGACAAATGAAGACCAAGAGACAAATTCAAAACTTATAGAATGGTCTAAAAGGAAATTCCAAGGAAAAGTAAATGAGCTAGTATCAAGTCAAATTGCACTCTCCCAAGTTGAATTGGAAAAGCTAATAGACAAAGTGAAAAAGGTACTTGAGAACATATTCTCATTGTACAAAAAGTTGTGTGACTTTTCATACTTCACACTGGAGACAAGCCAAAAGATACTGAGATTGGAGAGAAATTTAAATATTACAAGCATGCAGCAACCAAATGATCCAGCTCAAAGTGAGAAGCATTTTTCTCAACCGCTTCACACTCAGAAAGAAATAGCTATATTAACAGTAGATGAGGCCAATATCAAGGCAAAACTAATACAGATCCAATCCTCCATTACCCCACATTTGGAAATACTCCATAAGGAACAAGTCTATGCAGAAACTATTCTCAAGAAAGATCCCAATCTTTCTACTTCAGATGGACTTATTCATCTTGTTGTAGAGACTGCCATCCAACACAACTCACTAAAAATTGCTTTGAACAATTGGGATGCAACTCTTAGGATGATTATGGAGGTAAACAACACATTTCTGGCAAAATATGGTCTTAAACCTTAAAATCCTTTGACATAAGTGTCAAAAAGGGGGAGATATATATCTTATTAACTAAGGGGGAGATATTATAAGATGCATGGGGGAATGAGAGAATGGGGGAAATAAAACCAAGGAAACCAAGGGGAGCATGATATATAGATAATGGTACAAACAACCAACTCAAGGGGAGTTACAATAATTTTGAGGTATATATATTGTAAGTTACACAAATTTTATTAAAGGTTTTTAAAACCTCTATATATACCAAGCAGATTAATTAATATACTCATAAGATCAGTTAAGTGTTTTTGTCACTCATGTCAAAGGGGTAGATTATTAACCTCATAATGTTTTTTGACACTTGAGTGCCAATACACTTAACCACTTTCTATATTGGAGCTGAGTACACCATATATGATGAGCCACAACATGAGCCAAGTTAGGAAAGACTTCAGGTGTCGAGTGATCTTTAGGTGCCAAGTAGCCTCCAGGTGCCAAGTGAAGATCAGGTGCCGAGTGAAGTTCAAGTGCCAAATAACTTTAGGTGTCGAGCATGATACAAGTGCCGAGTGATATTTAAGTGCCGAGTCACAAATGATGCCAAGCAATATAGAAATGCAACAGGAGCTGAGTAAGCCAGTTTAATATCAGTGCTGAGCATCTAGAATCAACAAGTGCCAAGTAACACAAAATGTACATATGAGTTTGTAACTTCATTGATTCATATGTAAACCATTTTCATGGCTGACATATGACGAATCTTGAAGGATTAAATGATAAGATCAAATATTTTATATTTTCTATGCAATCTACATGCAGCCAATAAGAAAAATGGAGAAGGCATGCAACCAATAAGAAAAGTGCAAGGAATGAGTGAGAAGAAAAGATTCAATATGGATCATAGATCCATACCTAACCCTAAGTCTTCAAATGTCTTTATAAGGAAGATGAAATCTCATTTGAAAGAGAAGTGGATGTACAAGGGTGTGGAAGGAACACTATTTTAGAATAAAGAGTATCAGATCTTAGAGGATCAAGATCAAAGAAAGCAGATCAAGTGCCTGTATTCAGCAAATGAAGGATTGTAAGCTATCAGGTTTATTGTACCTAATACTCTCTAGAAATTTTATTAGAATGAAAAACCCTATGGTGATAGGTTAGCTTAACAACTATTTTGTAGATCCTTTAAATAGGTGATTAAATCCTTTAACAGGGTGACACTTCATGTAAAGTATTTGTAAATCCTTTAACCAGGTCACTATTGATACAGTGTAAAGCCTTTACTAGGGCAGACCATCAGAAGTGGTTAAATATTATTATTGCAGTGATTTTGTGGGTATCATCCCCACCCCAGTTTTACCTTCTTATTTCTGGAGGGTTTCTGGGTTACTAAAATCTCAAGTGTTATGTGGTGATGCTTATGTTTTTTTCATAACTGTCTGATATGTTCATATGCATGCAATCTACTTTCAGTTTAAAAGTTTTAATGGTTAAAATACAGTACTTCTGATTCACCCCTCCCCCCCCAAGAAGCATTCTTCCTATTTGAATATTCCAATAGTAGTCAACTCTAGTAAGTTGTAATTTGGATTGATATATATGTAATTCATCATATGATACCAAAATATATATGTGAAGAGTGTTGGGACTCAAAATTGAAGCCTCGATTTTGAGAACCATTGAAAAATAAAGCCTTATAAGAACTTTTAATGTGTGTGTACCTGACTATCCATTTGAGGCATAAGAGATGTTTAATGTTTCTAACACCTTGTATTCAATACGTCTATGTATTCCATGAAGATAAATTGCAAGTTTGAGACATTTCATGAAGTTCTATTTTGAGCAATGTCTAAATCTACATTTTTGCTCAATTGTCAAACAATGACAGGAGGCTATGTTTGCAATTGAATATCTTGCACCTAGTAATTCTTCATGACCCATTAATTCTTCATGACTCACTACTTTGAGAATGTTTAGTGTCCATATTAGAGAACCTATATTTCAAATTTTGAGTTAATTCAAATCTGTTTGACTAGGTTTTGAATCCCTCAAAGTTGGTCATTTATTGTTGTCATACTGATGTGAATTGTTTAGAATTCTATAAAGCCTTGTTTGACTTGTCATAAATTTGACCTAATTGACCAAAATGAGAAAATTTCTATTGCATTGCATTCTAGAGTTCAAAGACTTGCTATATTTCAATTTTGAGCTTATGATGAATCTGTTTGATCAGTTTTCTAATGTGATTCCAAATGCAATTTGTAATTTTTTATTAGTGTCAACAAATGCAAATTGGTATGTACCCATGTTCATGATGCCATATCTTGAAATCCATGATAGGTGAGATTGAATGGATCATACCACTATGTTCTTCTCTAAAAATACTTTAAGTGTGCCAATTTTTAAATCTTGACAAATTCGTCTGCACACTTTCCTAGGTCCATTCCATTTGTAAAAAATGTTTTTCTACGATTGTTTCCAAGATACAAATTCTAAGTAGCTCACTTTGACCACTTTCCAAATGCATCTTTTTATTTTTCATGAGCCCAAATCACAAATTTATATTTTCCTCATGACACTGAACCAATGCCCTAGTTTTTGTCTTCCTAAGTGTCAATTTGCCTAGTTTTCAAAGCCAATTCTGAACGTGTTTTATGGTTTTCTAACATTTTTTCTTGTAGATAGTTCTGAGAAGGAAACTTTGGCATTCAATATCTTTTGACTGAGATTTTTTCATGAGACAAGATTTGACAAGTTGTAATTATGTGGAATAGAGAATCAATATGTTTGATTTCGGAGCCTGATCAGGTGATTTTGTTAGTTTTTATGGCTAGTCAAAGGACCTTCTGGCATTAAATTGATAGTTTGTAGATTAATGGTAAAATGAGCTTTATTTGATGGTTCAGTGATCAAATTTGATTCTAATTAGTACAACAGGTTCAATGGATCACTTTAGCAGTTTAGTTGTTTGTAAATGAATTTTTTTTTAGCCAAACCCGCTTTGGGGCTAGGCTAATCTTGTCAGAATGATAGGGCATTTTGGGATTTTCAAGATGATCAAAATGGAATTTGAATGAATTTTTTTTATTAGAATGTCATGGTCTAACAATGATGTAAATGATGATTGGTATGATTGGGATATCAAGATGAACTTGTCTCAACCCAATTGTGAAAATGCGTGTTTCAAAGTACATGCCATCTGTTCATTTTGAAAATGGATATGAGAAATAAAAAGAAAAAGAAACACTAGAGGGATTTGAGAAGACTAAGGAGAGCCCATTAATTAATTATATTCATCAAGTCCAATTTTCCATGTGGGTGATAAAGTTATGAGTTCATGAGTTGTATTGATTACAACAAAATGAAGGTTCTCACTGATTCCCTTGTTGTAGTCTCCAATTCTAAGTTTTCCATGCTCTGCACCATTCTCTCATGGTCACAAATATTTCAGAACTCTTGGTCTTGAGTTTTTTCCTGAAATGTTAAGATTGATGGTAACCTCAATGTCTCTCCATTTTATTTAGGGAATCTTCAAAAAGGCAAGAAAAATATTCTTTAACAAAGAAATTTTCTTGGAGTTAGATTGATAGGATTGGATATGGGAGCCCTAATTTTAGGAGAAACATACATGGGTTAGTTTGAAGAGTGACTTAAATCTATATTGAAGGAGGTAAAAGAATTCCAAGGAAAAGTAACTATATCTATTGATGAATTACATCTGGTTCATGGTGCTCGATAGTGTGAGGATTCAACAATTGTTGCTAATTTATTTAAACCAATGCTCTCTAGCAGCCAGCTAGAATGTATGGGATCAACTACATGGGATGAGTATGAAAAAATTTGTAGAGAAAGATGTTACAATGGAATGCCAATTCCAATGGGTATACTTTGTCGAACCTAGTGTGGCAGACATCATAAACATTTTGTGTGTTCCAACAAAGGAATTAGAAGAGAACTATGGTGTGATGATCATGGATAGAGAAATAGAAAATACTGCTCGATTATCTTATTGTTATATAATTGATCAACATCTTCCTAGTAGAGAAATTGATCTAATTGATGAGGCATGTGCAAATGTGAAAGAAAAATTATATAGTTAACCTAGAGGAATTGATGCACTAAGAAAAGAAATAAGTCAACTAGAAGTTGAGCTACATGCCCTAGAAAATATAAGAGGAGAAAAGATCATTGACAAAGGAGGAACGGTAAAAGCATTGATAGAAGAAAAAGGCCTAGTTTAGATTTTAGATCCAAAGGTGATTGAAGTTATGGTAGATAAAATATTAGCAGATAACCCCAACCAAATAGAGCAATATCGTGGTGGTAAAAAAAAGTTACAAGGTTTCTTTGTTGGTCAAGTGGAGATAAAGAACATGAATTCATTTTCTGCAATGTAGCATGCAATTGAGTTTGAGATATCTAGATAGGTGTCTCTACACAAGGAAGGTAAAAAAGATAAGATTGTACAAGAAACTCAACTTTGGGAGGAGGGAGGTCAGGTTTCAATAGATCAGTGTTGATTGGAGCATGATTTTGAAAGCTTTTAGTGAGGCTTCATGGTCTTTCAGAAAGCTAAACATCACACAATTACAATGTGGGTTAAAGAGGGGCTAGCTGATTATTGACACTTTCTAGAGCCTTATCTTCCCAAAGTTATCTTATGTTAGGACTACATTAATGTTTTTCAAGCTAGTCTACTAGAGCTTCTAGATTAAAAGCATCATCAATATGAGAAAATGGAACTTGACATGCAAGATGTCATCATTCTAGCAAATGATAATGATGTGGCAGCCTTTTTCAATGTTGCTCTTGAAATAGGCTCTGATGCAAAGATGACTGCTAACTAGATAATGGGTGACATAGCAGCCTATCTCAAGAGTGAAAAGCTTTCAATAACCAAGACCAAACTGACACCTCATGCATTGGCAGAACTTATAGCTTTCATTAAAGATGGAACTATCAATGGAAAATTTGGCAAAGAGGTACTGGTAGAACTTTTAGCAAAAGAATGAAGGTGGCAATAATTGTTCCTAATGCCATTCAAGAGTTTGAAGAAAAGGTGTGTCTTCTCCACATGCATTGCAAATTGACATCAGCAAAAATGGTTGAAGATTTTGAAAAAAGCAAGGAGTAGTAGGCGGCCATACAAAATGCAGCGCATTTTCAAAGGAAACTAGTTGAGTTTTTAGTCCCACATTCATGAAGTGGGGTTTTTTCTTTATGTTTTAAATACTCTTGTACACAATAAACATAGTGTCTTTAAGACACAAGTGTTTTTGGAAAGCACAAGCTCATGCATGGGCCCACCATGGATGATGATAGCTAAAGGTGACTAAGAATAAATTTGGAATGAAAATGTAGACAAAGGAAAGTGATGTCAGCATATTATAAAGAAATGGACCAAATAGCTTCCAACATGTGGCAACCTATGGGTGAATTAGTAGATGACACATGGCAGATGATGCTCTAGTTGGGTGTGGAAAATGGTTTGCTAATGTGGCATAGTGTGCCACATGTCGCAAAGGTGCTTTCCTGCATGCGATGTGGCAGATACTGACTATGCATGCAAGAAAGCACCCAGCTAACACATGTCAATAGGCCCTAGCTAGAGATGATGTGGCAAGCTTTGATAGAGCAATGAGATGGCAGAACATTTGTACCTGAGAGTAAATCAAACTTTGACACATACCATCCATGGACGAATCATAGTAAGTTCAAGACGAATGCACAAGATTGTGCCACGTGGTGAATCTGATGGCTACCATTTCCCTACTTTGTGAAAGTTCTCGAAAGATAAGGAAAGAAGGAATGCACCTAGGCACCAGGTGGTAGTGGGCTCAAGTTAGCTATGACATTGTAGGGGTTAGTTAGCATGGTGACATGGAGGTGATATGGCAGTTTGAGGGAAAATAAGGAGGTGACAGGTGGTGACCACATGTTAGGCCTTCATAAGGTGACACATAGCACTTGGTGGATGGTGATGTGGCAGACGTTGGCTAATGGCATGCTACCACATGGCAAAAAATCAAACCATGGGTTGACCTGAAGTGCATGGGTAGGGGAAAAAATGGAAAATGATTTTAAAACGAATTTTAGTTATTTTATCAAAAGATGCATGTTCAAAAAATTTTAACTCTAAAAAAGGTTATATTCTAAAGTTTCAACTTTAGAAAATTTTTAATTTTTGAAAAATTTAAAAGTGTAGACCAAAGTTTCATAACAGAGGTACATTTTTCAAAATGGCTTTCTGGGGGTTTTTGGTATGCTAGTATAGGCATATTATATATTGGTGGAATTAGGAGAAGACAAAATTTATGATTTTGGAGTGTTTTTTTTTCATAGGAAGTTGTTTGTTCAGGTTACTCAAATTTTTCTCTTAGATTCTCAACTTGCAATTGCATTCAAGTATCAGAGTTCAAAATTGATTTCTAGCAGGGTAATGAGAAAAATGTGCATAAAAGGAGGTACAAATATAGTTAGTGTCGAGTTTGGTTACCTCCAACTCAATTAAATGGGGATCTCATCAGCATTTCATGATGCTTTAAGATATTTTGGAAAACATAATAGTTTTCATCATTGAACATGAAATATTTCAAGTTTGTTATAGAATAATGATGAAAACTAAATCAAATCAAATTGGTAGAAAGATGAAAGAGGTTTTAAAACTGCAAGAGACGAAATTTCAAGTAGACACATGTTTTCTTTAGATCAAATCTAGGAAACCTCTCCTTTTATATTTTTTTTCTCTCATCCATTGTAGGGGTTCCAGTTTTTGAGAAAAACTACTCACTGCTATGATACCATTTTTGGTTCCAATTTTGGAGAAAAATTATTCACTATTGTGATACCACGTGTGTTCCAATCTTGAGTTTTTCTTAGATTTGTGAAACTATGGTTCTAGTCTTGATGTGTTCTCATCACTGTGACACCATTTTTTTAGCATATTTTCTCTTGTATTACAGCAGTAATGAAGATAATAGAGAAAGTTTAGATCTATTAGGTGTTTTTATGTTTTGATTTCATGCATCTGAATGTATAGTTTCAAAGAAATGAGTAGAAATGAGCAAGAATTTCTTTAGTTTCATTCTGATTCTCATCTCCTATCTCAACAATCTATAGTCTTATGTGGTCTAGGAACAAAGAACTGAGACTCATTTGCATTGCTTTAAGGTTGTATGTCAAATATGTTTTTTTGTTGGAACAAAGGGCCAAGTAAATGCTTGATGTGTTTGATAGGATTGCTGGTTATTTTGAGAAGGATACTTCATAAGAATGAGGTCTTTATGAACATAGAATTTTAATTCACAAAGTGATTGGAAAGATTTTATATTTTGGTGTATGAAATATGTCAATGTTATCACAGATGTATGTATTTGATTCATGGAATTGCCCAATAGATAAGGCACTCATCAACTATAGCATCATTTGTTCTTACTACTACATATTTGGAGTTTTTATTGATATTCAACATCATTAATCAAATGTATTTCCCTTTCTTGTTGAAGAGCTAAAAAGGATGCCTTCACTCAGCTTATGAATTTCATAGATTTGCAATTTTCTACTGCACACATTTGTTATTGTAGAAGTATAGGAGATTAAGGGTTTTTATCTGCTTTTTTAGACTTAGGAATATGTTTTGGCATTGGTACCATATTAATAGAATCTGACGTTCACCCACCTAGGTTTTGCAGAGCCTAAAGTAGAAGAAGGGTCTAGCCTTATAGTTGGCCCGATGTTTGAAATGATATGTTGAAGATCAGAGTTAGTTGCCCCTAGATGTATCTTGTTCTATCAGGGTAATTGGGAACCATGTTGTTTCAAAATGCCAATAAAGAGTATATGATGAAAAGAATTGTAAATTGAAGAAGGCTATGAGTAGTATAAGGGACAACAAAGTATTATCTATCATAGTCAGGTGATCATTGTAACTAAATGTATCTCAACCAACAAATCAGAGTTACAAATCAAAGATCAACCACTAGTTCATCCTAATAGGTGCATCAGTCAAATCCTTTAATAGGGTAGACTTAACAGTCTTTACTAAAACTCTTAGCAGAGTGCATACTTCATTATATGTTTGCAAATCCTTTTACAAGGTGGACCTCATAGTCCTTATTGCTCTTAATAAGGTAGATCACTAGAAGTTATTAATTATAAGCCTTAACAGGTTAACTTTATGCTACAGTAAATCTTGTGGGTATAATCCCAACCCCAATTTTACTTTCTAATTGGAAGGTTTTTGCGTCACCATATCTTGTGTTAAATTGCTATGAGTGTTTATTTTCTTTCATTCTTTCATGCATGCAATTAGGTTAGAATATTATATGAAGAATTAATTGGTGAGATCATATAAAGTTTTATTAGTTCCTAAGTCACCCCTCCCCTCTTAGTAACCTTGCCTACCTCATATTTCCAACACATTTTTCACATGTCTACAAATTTAAATTGTGAACCATGTGAGTTAAATAAAATGGATGGGGTTCTAGAAAGAAAAGAATCACAATGAATTGATTAAAAAAATCAAAGTTTTGATTTAAATAATAGAGGAAAAGGCAATGCAAATTAGAAAATTGAATAAATAAATATTTTTTAAACAATAGAGTACATAAGCTAATTATTTAATTAAATTAAATAAAAAATATTCAACTAATTGAGAACAATTATAAGAGTTAAGTTTATAGGATGTACATTTACAAAGGCTCAAAGTATATATATATATATATATATATATATAGTGTGCTGGAAAAATGTGCAATTTGCTGGAAGCCTAAGGAATCAAGATAATTTGAAAGAAATTCACAAAAGCAACCAACAAACCAAAATTCCAACCACCTCTAATACTCAAAAAGGGCATCTATGTGTAGCCATTGTTGGTGTATCTCTGATGGAGGGTATGTTTGGTATGCTCTCACAAACACAACAATAAATAAATCCCTTGTGTGGAAGTGCAAATGTGAGTGTGAGTGCAAAGTGAATGTGCAATATGATCCTAGACTATATGAAAAGACGAATACATTCAAGATATGACTATGGAGGAAGTCACACTCAAAGGTACTCTATGATGCAATGATCATGAAATGATGAAAACTATCTATGAATGCAAGCTAAAAACTAGAATGAAAACTAAAACTAGAAGTGAATGTGTAAACTAAATATGAATGCAAGCTAAAAACTAGAATGAAAACTAAAACTAGAAGTGAATGTGTAAACTAAATATGAATGCACAACAAAAACTAAAATGCAATACAAAGTGTAAACCTTACCAACTAACCAATCACCAAGATGCAGCCTATGAACTCCATATGGAAATGTACCTATAATGCAAGCTCTCAGTGTGGTGATTCTAGACTCAAAGCGATGGCATGTCAATGCAATCCAATAATCCTCTATATGCAATGCTTGAGACAAGGCTTCAATTTAAAGACTCTTAGCAAACATCTAGAGGGTGTCTAGAAGATAAAGATAAGGATAAGGATTAACAATTAAACACCTCTTTGATATGGAAGATGCTACCAGATCATGCAGGGCATGGGTGGCCTATTGGTTGGGCACGGGTGTTGAGCACCCTATTACAGGAGGATGGTGAGGTCTACTGCTGGGGATAGACCATCTTAGCAGAGTTGTACCATGATCTACACATGTGTGCATACCGAACATAGCGCACTATGGGACCAGGATTGACACTACTGATGGTCTGGTCTTGGGAGCACATCGAGGTTACTCGACCCATCACACGGAGAGAGACCAGGCAGCCTGGAGAGCTATACACATGCAGATATCGACCTCCTATCTAGTATACATTGACAGAGTCAGTGGGATTTTGGCGCAAGTGCCTAGATGAGATCATCATGTTTGACTGGACTCTTTATGATGAAGTGGAGCACTAGGGGAGAGTACAGGCAGCAGGGGGTGAGGATGATATAGAGGATCAGATGTATCTCCCATTTACTTAGACCGATTGTTGGATTATTGGTCGATTCATGCACATGATTATGTGATATATGCCTTCTCGGGTGCGACGAAAATAGCTAGGATGTGGTTCCAGACAAATACCTGTATCCTGTAGTGACCCGCGAGTATGGTCGGCTATGGGTTTGGGGGATGATGCTACACTTCTCCTAGGCATCATGGTTATCGCTGGATAGAGTGCCATGGGTTCATGGTTAGGATAGGGGAGATGCTGGTATGACACCAGCATATGCACAGTGGTGGGTAGCACACCAGCCAGTCAGACTGATTTTTCCTGGAGTAGTTCCACCAGTAGAGCAGGCATAGGGAGAGGGAGATGGTGCAGGAGATGGGGGATAGGCTGCTATGGTAGCAGTGCTAGCTCAGGGAGCACAGTAGGGACTACATGGTCGTAGGGCAGTTGCTAGGAGGGGTGTCATAGCAGCACAGGTGCCACCACAGAGGGGACCTCAGATACAGGCACAGGGATAGGTACCACCATAGAGGGGACCTGAGGTGTAGGCACAGGCACAGGCATAGGCATAGGTACCACCATAGGCACCTCCATAGAGATAGGTACTGGGAGAGGAGCCGGACATAGTCAGGGCTGAGTGGGATAGTCTACAGGTAGAGGTTGCCAGGCTATAGGCAGAGGTATAGTTGCAGAGAGTCAGAGTAGATAGCACACAGGAGGCACTAGCAGCCTTACAAGAACGAGTGGATGCTGGGGATTTTGCGGGTATGGCAGTGCGTGCTAATGTTGAGGAGCTAGCAAGGTTACAAGGAGAGGTGGCTACCTTGCATGCCAAGTGAGCGACATATCAGGCTTAGGTTGATGAGTACCGCAAGCAGCGTGATATAGCAAGGTAGATGGTTACACCGGGGGCTAGCATGACAGTGATGTAGGAGGCCATCTCATCCAGGCAATTTGAGGCATAGGCAGTATGAGAGGCAGCCTATTACAGGTCACTATATCATGATGTCATACCTGTCGACCAGCGACAGCCTGATTTTGAGAGAGGAGCTAGTTCCTGGACCACGGGCGGTAGAGCCAGATCAGAGCAGTCAGTAGGGCAAAGCCAACCACCTCGAGGGGGTGACACAGGAGGAGCATGACCCTCATAGCATGGCTCCTAGATTTTGTATAGAGATCCAAGATTTTGACAGATAGATGCATATGATACATTTGTACTATATGATTCTATATGTATTTGGACTGTACAGACATTGATTCTTTTGTGATATATATACATGACATGGGTTGATGATTCTATATGTGTATGAGTGTTTATGATGCATATGTATGGATTTTATGTGATGCTTAGGAGACTGACATTTATGATGCAAGATGTGATGTATCTTTTCTATTTACTATATGATGCTTAACATGTGTGATGCAGATTGGCTGGCGATTATGAGACTTATGCATTATGATATGTATGTGCCCCTAAATGTAATGCTAATGCTAAAATGAACTAGATTATCTAATGAGCACTAAGAAACTTAATTTGACGAATAAACTAATGCAATCTATACTGAACAATTAATGTAACTTAAAAGGATGAAAAATAAACACTCCATCTAAAGATGCGGCCTAATGAATATCTGTCAAAATCATCATCCATAAAGATCCAAGAGCATAGCATAGGAGGAGGAGATAAATAGAAACCTGTCTCAAGCATGACTCGAATGAAACCCTATATTACATGGACCCTAACTAAGTGAAAACAAGGGATTCTGTTGTGTTTATGTGGAGAGCACACCATTATTTTTATTTTGCAAAAGAGTGCATGCATTATATGCTATAGAAGCATAAATGTTAAAGCTCCTTTACGTAATTGCCCCCATTGTGGCAGGCATTAATATTTGAGATAGACACATAGTAAAAACCATAAAAGACATAAAGAAAATACAACAAACCAAAAAAAAGAGACTTCATGACCAAGTAGTCATTTATCTCATAGTTCCTGCCAAGAGCCTAAAGTCTGGAAAAGTGAAAGTCCCCAGATTGCCTATAGGAAGGACTCAACCTACGGGGAAATATTGAATCAAGTATTTTGTGATACTATAATTGTGTGGTTCCAGCAGGGGTTGTGAAACGAACAAACTTCTCGAATCATTAAGCCTCCAAAAGTTGATTTTATGTGTATCCAAGTGTGGTCACTATCGTAAGAGTGTGCAATGGAATGCGATTAAACAACCATTTGATAGGAAGCATGCTAGAATGGAAATGAAAATGAGGCCTCACAGACAAGAGGTGTTTTTTTGGATTGAGCAACTAGTAAAAGACTAAGTATTACTCTGCACAAATGGAATGAAGGAATGAAAGAAAGGGTTTGGATAGACAATGGATTGGCTTTTTTTTTTTTTTTTGGGTTTTTTTCAGGACTTTTAAAGACTGTACAAGATTTACAAATGCTCAAGCATAAAAGAACTTGAGATGCTAAATATTTACAGGTTTAGGGAGTGGATCTCCCTGAGGTGTAGCAATCTGATATGCCCCAGAACCATATTCGGCTGTAACAACGAATGGACCTAGCCAATTTGCCTCAAATTTTCCTTTCTTTTCACAGTTTTGGAGATTCCTCATATTATGTTGTAGCACTAGATCACCCACTTCAAATTCTCTCGGCTGACCCTCTTATTATGTTGATACACGTGGAGGTGGTTAAGGGCGCGGAGGCATCTCTCATCAAGGAGTGCCAACTCTTGCAAGCGAGCAACTTGGTATTCTTCATCGGATATGAGGTTTTGTAGAGAGACTCTAAGGGAGGGTAACTCAATCTCAATGGGTAAAATGGCTTCAGAACCATAAATGAGGGAGAACAGAGTGGCTCCTGTGGGGGTGCGAATGGAGGTTCGATAGGCCCAAAGTGCGAGAACAATTCAGAGATGAAAATTATGGCCAGCTATGTCAACAATTTTCTTTAGGATTTTTAGGAGAGTTTTATTTGTAGCTTCAGCTTGGCCATTGCCTTGAGGGTAGTATCTGGTAGAGAAATGATGGGTTATTCCAAATTTTTGGCATAATGTGGCTACCTCTTGGTTTTTAAATGGGGTTCCATTATTAGTGATAATATCTTGAGGTATACCAAAGCGGCAAATAATATAGTTTAGGAGAAATTTAGAAATTTTCTTACCGGTGATGTAGGTTAAGGGAATGGCTTCAACCCATTTCGTGAAATACTCAATTGCGGCAATAATATACTTGTGGCCATTAGAAGAATTAGGATATAGTTGACCAACAAGATCAAATCCCCAGCGGGAAAAGGGCCATGGTGTGATGGTAGGTTGCAAGTCTTGGGCGGCAGCGTGTATCAAATCGCCATGTTGTTGACAAGGGATACATTTCTTCACAAAATGATATGCATCTGCTTCCATAGTGGGCCAATAATAACCTGTCCTAAGAAGCTTTTTTGCTAACGTAAAGCCACTAGAGTGGGCACCACAAATCCCTTGGTGAACCTCTTCTAACGCTATTTTGGCTTCATCTGAATTGAGACGTCGGAGGAGGGTTCCATCAAAGTGTTTCTGAAAAAGGGTATCACCTATAATAGTATAGTGAGTGGCTCGATGAATAAAGGTCTTACTTTGGTTTGGAGTAAGGGTTATGGGAATAGTTTTATGACTTAGATAGGCAAAAATGTCGGCATACCATGGAGACTCAGGACCAACAATCTCGCACACCACTTCAGAATCATTCTGCTCATAAGCAGGAGTAACAAGATTCTCAACGAGAAACTCACATTTTGGACTATATTCTAGCATGGTAATCATAGAAGCAATAGTGTCCATGGCATATGCTACTTTATTGTTAGTCCTTAGAACTTGTTGAAAGACTATTTCTGTAAAGTGTTGTTTAAGATTCTCAACTATTTGGCAGTAGGGCAACAATTTCTCATCTTTGGTATGATATTCATCAGTCACTTGTTTGATAACCAGTTGTGAGTCTCCAAAGACAAGAAGATTTTTAATATTCCATTTAATGGCTTGATGCATTCCTTTCACTAATGCTTCATACTTAGCTATGTTATTTGTGCAAGGGAATGAAATTTTGTAGGACTTAGGAATTAAATCCCCTTGTGGCGTTACAAACAAAACTCCTGCCCCCGACCCCTTTTGTGTAAAGGATCCA
Source organism: Cupressus sempervirens (assembly GCA_028749045.1). NCBI lineage: Eukaryota > Viridiplantae > Streptophyta > Pinopsida > Cupressales > Cupressaceae > Cupressus > Cupressus sempervirens. The sequence goes on from CM053785.1 coordinate 1,099,250,176, forward strand.
TCAAAAAATAGTTTCCATGATATACTAGGGGCTATAGTCATAATGGTATCATCTGGAAAGTCTACCACAATAGGGTGACTTCCTGGAAGAGGTGCTTCAGCTAACTGATCTACAATGACTTGTCCCTTAATAGCTTTACGATCCTTATACACAATGTCAAATTCACTTAGGATTAAGACCCACTTTGCTGCTCGACCAGTGAGGGCGGCTCTTGACAATAGGTATTTGAGTGGATCAATTTTAGAAATGAGAAATGTAGTATGATTAAGCATATAATGGCATAGTTTCTGTGTACAAAAGACCACAGCCAAACATGCTTTTTAAATAGGAGTGTAGTTCAGCTCATAACCAACTAGTGTTCGACTGAGTTAATATATGGCTTGTTCATTTCCATTATCATCTAATTGTGCTAGGAGTGCTCCTAAGGCAACTGAAGTAGCTAAAATGTACAAGATCAATGGTCGTCCTACTACTGGAGGGACTAAGACTGGAGGATTAGTTAAATATTCCTTGATTTGTTCAAATGCTTTTTGGCACAAGCAATCCCATTGAAACTGATTTCCTTTACGAAGCAAATGCTGAAATGAATGAACTTTATCAGCTAGCTATGACACAAATCTTCTGATTGATTATAATCTTCCTTGAAAACTGCGAAGCTCTCTTAATGTGGAAGGAGGAGGCATATCCATGATGGCCTTTACTTTTGCAGTGTCTACTTCAATTCCTCTTCCAGATACAATGTAACCTAATAATTTACCAGATTTGACCCCAAGTACACAATTTTTTGGGTTAAGGCGCACTTTGTATTTTTCCAGTCTTTCAAAAATAGTAGTAAGGACATCAATGTGGGCTTCTCTAGTTTTGGATTTTCCTAAGATGTCATCAACATAGTCCTCCATTATGATGTGTAGAAGATCATGGAATATGGTAGTCATCGCTCGTTGATATGTGGCACCAGCATTTTTCAAACCAAAGGGCATGACTTGATAACAAAAGGTTCCCCAAGGTGTGATAAATGCTATCTTATGTTGATCTTCTTCTGCAAACCTGATTTGGTTATAATCAAAAAATCCATCCATCAAAGACAACATCTCATGTCTAGCTGTCAAATCCACTATAATGTCTATGTTGGGTAGTGGAAAATCATCCTTAGGACATGCGAGATTTAAATCTCAAAAATTGGAACAAACACGAATGCCCCCAGATGCTTTTCCTACAGGAACAATATTAGAGATCCACTCAGGATAGTCAATGGGTCGAATGAACTTTGCTTCTAGCGTCTTTTGTAATTCTGCCTTGACTAAAAGTGCTACCTTAGGATGCATTTTACGCAACTTTTGTTTTACTGGCTTAATTTTTGGATCAACTATCAAATGATGTACCACTAAATCTATATCCAATCCAGGCATATCCTTATAGGTCCAAGCAAAGTTGATCTTTCCTTTTTTCAAGAATATTGTCATAGCTTTTTGTTCTTCAGGACTCAAGGTGGCTGCAATGTAGGTAATCTGTGGATTATCTTCTGTTCCCAAGTTTATTGCAATGGTGTCTTCATTCAAAATGGATGACTTTTCTGGCGGCAAGGATCTGAATGGCAAATTCAACTCTCCCTCTTCTGGCACCTCTACGAGGTTTTCACCCGAAGATGCATCCTTTATTTTATCTTTTTCCTCATCCAAAAGCACCCTAGAAGGGTTTTCACTAGAGGATGTTTCTTTGATTTTTTTATTTTTGTTTTCTTTTTCATTTTTGGGACTAAGAGAGTTGATTTGGCTACCAAAGTAGGATTTTTCATCATATTGGATCTCATGCTCGTAATCTCAAAGATCTTTAAGGCCAAAGAGTGCCATCACTGCCTCATCAGACTTACAAATGTCCAAACTTGGTGGCATATCTTGAAGGTCCCAGTCTATCATGTCAGGGTTAATGAGAGGTAGATCAACGGATGAAAGGTCATTTACGGTAATGGTATGGACACGATTATTTAGGTCATCTTCGACGTATTGGAAAGGCACTTCGAAGAATTCGTCCTCTTCAGTCTCAGATTCAGGTTTGGCCAAACAGTTGTCAGCAAAGGTAACCTTAGGTTTGAGGGAACCCAAACCGCATCTTTTAGGATAGCTATTAGCTTCTAGGGGTTGTCTAATTCCATTCTCATTTGGGCCAAGACCAGTACCATGATATCCCATGCTTTCAACAATGGGAAGTGCTTTGACATATTTATCCTTAGGAAACTCCACAGGTTCATCTTTGCCATCGTAATATAACCAATCCAAAATGTTATCTTCCATGTGTTCATCACTAAGGGAACCCCAATGTTCAAATGTTGTTTTTTTAACTTGCATGGTTTCCTTATTAGTAGAAGATGGCAATTGTGAAGTCTTTCCATGGGAACGAGGGGAAAGTGGTAGTTGTCCAATACACAAGGCATTTTCGAACTTATACTCTCCCATTCCCAAGTAAGTAAAGGTAGTCTTTTTCCCTGTAGTGCTAACTTTAACATCTTCAACTTTCTCTTTTCCTTTATAGGAATTTGAACTCTCATGGGCTACTTCTGGTACTATATGGGAAGCAGTTTCTTTAATGACAAGAGGCTTAGGTATGACTGCAGAAAACTCACTTATAGGACAAAGATTTGCCGGAGTACCTTCCAATCTTCTACAAAATTAAAAAGGTGTAGGATCCCCTGGAATTGTAACTTCTCTCTCTTGGTATGGGAATTTCAAACATTGGTGATATGTGGAAGGTACTTCTTTAAGAGTGTGTATCCATGGTCTACCAAGCAAAATGTTATATGGAAAATCTAAATCTAGGACATGACATTCAGTATTGATAATGGCTGGTCCAACTTTGAGAGGCAACATAATAACTCCTTTTGATTCCCTTTCTCTTTCATCATATGCTTTTATAGTAATTCTTTTACTAGAATCAAGGAGATCCTCTAGAAGTCCCAAGAAATGAATCATCTTTAATGTACAAAGATTTAGACCGGATCCATTGTCTATGAGGACTCTTTTTATTTTGTGGCATTATATAAGGACTTCAACATGGAGCGACATATTATGGTTGGGATTGGGAGCTTGGAAATATTTATCTGTGAAGACCAAATGTTGTTGAACGGAAAGGTTTCCAATTATGGTAGTAAATTGGGCGGCATTAATATTATCAGGGACATGAGACTCTAAAAGGGCCTTTTCCAAGATTTCCTTATGTACAGACGAGGTGGTAAGAAGCTCAAGGATAGATATTTGTGCAGGAGTCTTACCTAGTTGGGATAATACATCATAGCGTGAAGTGGGCCTTTGTAGAGTGGATGGCGTAGCAGGTGTGTGTGGAGCTAGTGAACTACTGTTATTGGGAGTAGCTGCTTCCAAAGTGAGTCTTCCACGTCGAGTGGTTGCATCACAATCAGCTGCTTGTAAGACAAGGGTATTCACATGAGTTTCTACGCTTTCGATATGACCACATAAGGAGTCAAAACCACATATATTGTTGGTATATATTTTACCACACAAGGAGTCAAACCTTGATATGTGGTTAGTAGAGTAATCATAATGTACAACATTTGATGTGGAGGCTTGATTCGTATTATTGTTACTATCATTGTGATCAAGAAATGGCTTTTGAAATATTTTCAACTTAGCATTCTTCGAGGAAGGACCTCCTTCCACTTCAATTTCTCCATTATCAACAAGGTTTTGGATAAACACTTTGAGTTTGAAACACTTATTGGTATCATGTCCTTTGACGCGATGGTACTTGCAATATTCATTTTCTTGATACCACCTAGGTTTTGGTTGATTTTCATCAAAAGGACGTGTATTAGGAAACACCATCAAGTTATGATCTACCACCTTTTGAAAGATGGCTTCCAATGGTTCATGAAAGTTGGTAAATGTCCTATTTCGATCATAATCATGATTGTAATTGTTACGCGAAAAGAATCGAGTTTTCTTATTACCCTGGTTGTCTTGATTTGAGTTATTGTTGTTACGGTTGCAGTAATTATTGTTGCTACCTCCTCGAAGGTTTTTGACATCCGTATCACCATCATGTGTAACACCCCTATTCTTAGACCATGATCTAGGCTTGTTATCATTGTTTGATTCATTATGGGAAGATGAAGAACTATAATGTTTGATGGTGCCTTTTTCTAAAAGTCCACTTTCAATGTTTTTACCCTTTTTGATCAGAGTAGGAAAGTCCTCAGGACTCACCATTTTCAAGTGAAAGGACATTTCAGGTATCAAATTTTTGATGAACATATCTACAAGATGAGAGTCCTCAATTTTGTATGGCATACGACTAGCAAGATGTCTCCATCTTTGCAAGAAATTGGCAAAAGTTTCTCCATTTCGTTGCTTAGTATTACACAAGTCACTTAATGAAACCCGATTGTTTGTGTTGTAAGAGTATTATGCTATGAACTTATTTGCCAATTCATCGAAGGTAGTATAAGAATCCTTAGGTAGATTTATGAACCACTCAAATGCAGGACCTCTGAGACTTCGTGGGAAGAGTCTCTTAAGGTAATCATCACTGTATGCCACCTCTTGACACAAAATATAAAACTCCCTTACATGTGCGACAGGGCATGTTTTTCCCATATAATTATCAAACTTTGGAATCTCAAAACCAACCAGGAATGGAGTAACAGGAACAGATTTATCAAAAGGACAAATCTCATCAAGAGACAAGTGTTTTACCCCTTTATTGTTTGTGCTGCGCACCTCATTTTGTAGTTCATGAATCATTTGAGTGAGATGTGTTACTTCAGAGTTCGTTTGGGCTTGTGACTGCTGGGGTGGTGGAGTTGCTCCATTTGAACCACCCTGTTGATATGCAATCGTTGCATTTGGCGCCGATGTTGTTACCATGGTCGTAGGCACATGCAACTGAGGTGAAGGTGTAGGTTGTGTAGAAATGACCATTGGTTGAGTTGGTGCTTGACTAATACCAAGGCCTCCTACATTTGAAGTTGTTGAGATGTTTTGTGGAGCATTAGCATATGTGGCAAAATTTGATAGACCATTGATGAATTATTGAAAGATATCAAGGTTGGTTTGAAGCGTTGGTTGTGGTAAAGTGCTAGATGTGGGCATTGCACTAGTTGTCATTGTAGGTCCTTTTCCTTTGCTTGATGTTGGCATTGCACTTGAACTAGGTGCTAAGGGAGCACCACCTTTCTTGACTTGAGTAAATAGGATGTTCTCATCAAAATTTGTAGGAACGTTAACACCATCCTTGATCAGATTTAAGAATATGTCGATCTTGTTTGCCTTAATGGATTTCTCCATCATCTCTACATTGTAAGGGTCTGCAAGGAAGGTCTTAACCTCACTAGAAATATCACCGAAATCAATAGGGTCTTCATCTTGATATACTTCTTCATCATTATCACCTAGATTGCTATTATGAAAAGGTTGTTGTGGCTCTTGGATATTAGGCATACCAAGGTTCGAATTAGAGGGAAGCACATCCCCCAATGAAGTTGCAGCTGAATGGGGAAGATTCTCCATTTCTGATTGCTTTGTTGATTCCCACAAATGTGTTTTGGGGTTGAATGTAAACCTTCCTGATCGTGTGTTTACCATACAAGAATGGCCAAATGATGAATGAAGGCTTATGAGAGAAATAGAAAATGAAAATGAGAGCTCTTAACCTTAGATGATTAGTGGGTCAACTACCCAAATTTCAACAAGAGACCTTAGTTTAGCAAACAAAATGATATTGAAAGATAATAGTATCCTTTTCTTACCAAAGATAGTCAAATATGATCTTGTAGGCAAGATAAGACACCAAATGGATCACTTACTATTTGGAGACTGACTTGTGGTCCCAAATAAGCAAGGTAAAGTATTGAGTGAACTGCTTACTATTTGGAGATTGACTTGTGATCCCAAATAAGTAAGACTTGAGTATCTTTCTCTTACCAAAGATAGTCAAATATGATCTTATAGGCAAGATAGGACACTAAATAGATTGCTTGCTATTTGGAGACTGACTTGTGGTCCCAAATAAGAGAATGTGATTAGGATATGGTGTTTTCTTATGGATGTAAGGTCTAATGTCATGATAAAAAGATGTTTTTAGGTTTTTAGCTCTCCTAGAAGAAAGTTTGAAGATGGAAGAAATAGAAATGAATAAGAAAGATGAATGTATGATGGCCACTTGTACGGTTGATTCAATTTTTGTTTACGGGAAATAAGAACCTTGGGTTTACACCTGGGAAAGTAGACCAGTTCTGAAGTTTTCTGTTATAGGTGATCCTATCGTAGCGGTCTTGCCTAGCTTCTTCTTTTTGAATGTCCTTGATCATGTAGCTGAATTGTTTGTCACCGTAAGCTAGTCTCTTCCTTTCTTTGTAGACAGGGGGTTTGGATAGTTTCACTTTCTTATGCTTGGTTTGGTTGACTTTTTTGGTCATGGCAAGAACAAAACAAGACTCAAACTTTTTGACATCAAAAATAAACTCAATCAAAACTCAAAATGTGACTCTAGTGCAAAGCTTCCAAAAGATGACTGTGTGTCAAAGAGACCTCACCTAACCTATCTTACTGTAAAAGGTTCCCTCACAATTTCACTCATTTTTTTTTTGCTTGTTTGAATTTTTTTTTTTTTTTTTTGTTTTTTTTATATATATATATATTTTTATTTTTTGATTATTTGAACAAACACACCAAACACAACAACAATCCTAATAAGGCTGATGCTAGGCTATACAAGGCTTAGCTAAAGGGCATCTTGGATATACACTGGGTATGTGAGGCCCAATTCTATAGATGAAAGGAAATACTACCACATAGCCGGGGGGAAACAGTAACCCAATCTCCTCCTTCACTTCCCAAAGGTATAAAGTTCTTTGGGGCTTAGCCAAGAGTGACAATATTTACACTTCCAAGAGAGGTTTCTTTCAATTCACCTCCCGATTTTTATACTCCGCCAGAACACTGGAGTTGAGGTCATCCCAAGGGGTGATGAAATCCCCAAGCAGGCTTCCTACAAAAATAAAAACAAGTCCACTTATTTCTTGTGCACCCAAGGTCGCCCAAAGGCGCGAGGGGAGAGAATACATAAGTGGACTTGGAGTTTAAAAGACACTTGTTCGTTATCCACAAAAATTTAGGTTTGCTACTCTAATTTAAGACACGCGTGTTTGGAGCATACAAGGTTCTTTCCAACTTTAAATAGCAGAAAATAAAATACTAAAAGAAAATGCAGAAAATGAAAATGCTGAAATGACAATGCTGAAATGAAATTAATTTTCCTTAGGGCTTTGGATGTGAGTTCATTTTAAGGCCCAAATCCAAATGCGCTCTATACTAAATGTACCCATTTATAATGCTCCAATTTCAAATGTCACCTAGTCTTTTGCACTTTAGTTCATCCTCTAACACAAATCCTCAACCTACAAACTCACAAAATGCTCAAAAAAATCGTTAACTATTAGTTTAAACCACAACAGTCACAAATGCTAATAATCGAAGATGCTAAAACACGAAGATGACAAAGCACAGTGCACATACGACAAAGAATAGAGCGCAGATGACAAAGTGCAGAGTGCAGATGCCAAAATGCAGAGCGCAGACGCTAAAATAAAAATCGTAGATGTAAAATGAAAATTGAAGACGCTAAAATAAAAATTAGAGATGCCAATTTCAAATCGCAAATGACAGATCACAGAGTGAAAACGACAGAGAAATAAGCACAGACAACAAAACCCTAACACAGACAATAGAATAAGTAATACGCAGACACAAAAAGAAAAGAACCTAATTTTTTTTGGTAGCGGCGCAGACGCTTGTTCTCGGAGACGCTGATCTGCAGAGACACTGATATGCGTAGACGTGCAACATAGATGACATTGTGACTATCAGAGACAACAAAACGCTAATTCAAACTGCAAAAAATTGTATTAGCGGACTTCTGAAGCGAGATCAGGGACATGGGTCCCACCGGGCGTGCCAAAATATGTGTTGGAAAAATGTGCAATTTGCTGGAAGCCTAAGGAATCAAGATAATTTGAAAGAAATTCACAAAAGAAACCAACAAACCAAAATTCCAACCACCTCTAATACTCAACAAGGGCAGCTATGTGTAGCCATTGTTGGTGTATCTCTAATGGAGGGTATGTTTGGTATGCTCTCACAAATACAACAATAAATAAATCCCTTGTGTGGAAGTGCAAATGTGGGTGTGAGTGCAAAGTGAATGTGCAATATGATCCTAGACTATATGAAAAGACGAATACATTCAAGATATGACTATGGAGGAAGTCACACTCAAAGGTACTCTATGATGCAATGATTATGAAATGATGAAAACTATCTATGAATGCAAGCTAAAAATTATAATGAAAACTAAAACTAGAAGTGAATGTGTAAACTAACTATGAATGCACAATAAAAACTAAAATGCAATACAAAATGTAAACCTTACCAACTAACCAATCACCAAGATGTAGCCTATGAACTCCATATGGAAATGTACCTATAATGCAAGCTCTCAGTGTGGTGATTCTAGACTCAAAGCGATGGCGTGTCAATGCAATCCAATAATCCTCTATATGCAATGCTTGAGACAAGGCTTCTATTTAAAGACTCTCAAGAAACATCTAGAGGGTGTCTAGAAGATAAAGTTAAGGATAAGGATTAACAATTAAGCACCTTATCTCCTTATCTCATATCCTTGGTTGGGAGGATAAAATGATGAGGTGGCACATGTGTGTAGAAAGTTCTCAAGTTGTAGACACCATGTGCTTAAAAAGAAATGAAAACCCTTATGATGACAACTCATGAGAGTACACGTATTCTTAGGCTTATAGATTAGGATAAAAATTAAATTAAATTAAATTTAATTTAATTTAGGTCTAGAAGAAATTAATAGGATATGGAGGATTTTAAATAAATAAAATTTATTTTAAAAAAAGAAATATGTGGAGGATCATGTGTTAATTTAAATTTAACACATTAAGGCTAAGAAGTATTCAAATTGAATTTAAATACTTAGGCCAAAAATGAACCTATTTAATTAAAATAATTTTAATTAAATAAGTAGAAGAATGTGACCATTATTAACTAAATTAATAAAGTCATTCGGAACAATTTTTAGTGTGTATATATATATATATACACATACATACATATATATATATATATATATATATATATATATATATATATATATATATATATATATATATATATATATATATATATATATATATATATATATATATATATATGACCTTTTCATTATTGGAGAGCTTAAGATACAATGAATTTATGTGCTCCACAAAATCCTAACCATGTGGAATAAATACCATATAAAATCATAAGATTAACCTTACTACAATGATGTAGAGTCCTAATAAGCTAGATTCTAATTTCATTTCTTTCCCTTATTCAAATTCTTTCTCATCTAATTTTTTGTAACATGACAAGATAAATAATTAATAGATATCCTTCATAATTTTTTTTTTAAATATCAAGTGACAAATAGGTCTTCATTAATATATTTTAATTTTTTTGGTTGTGAGGCATATGAACATTTAATAAAGGAGAAGGCAAAAAATTTGGAGAAGGTTGTGTTATATATGCTAATTGTGTATGATTATAGAATGAAATGGTACAAGATTTGGTATCTTATTTTAAAAAAGCTAATGCCAAAGTGTTATAATTAGAGAAACTAACCCTCCTTATGTTACATTTAACCTAAAACAAGATAAAGAGGAAAATATTGTTCAACATTCTTATACGGCTTAAAAATTTGAATCGGGGCCCCTTGATAGACAAGAAGTTGAGAAAGGCTCATCTGGAATCACATCTTAGAAAGAGGAAAAACTTGTAACTCATATTGATTTTTGGTTTGCAATGAATATATAATGACCTAAAAGGTATTCATCTATTTAATGAAGATTGAACTATTCTTGGAATACACACACACACACACACACAAGAAGCATTATGTATCAATGATGATTTTTTTGAAAAAAAGTATTATGGATGATGATGTAGCCAAAATCTTTAACAATTGACAAAAACACAATAGAGAAAATATAGAATTTTTTTAGAATTACAACCCTTCTTCATTATTCTTCCCAACTAATTTATTCCTAGGACAATGAGAGAAAATAATAATTAAGTACAAATATGAAATTATCTTTTTTGGTCATTTAAGGTAATTTCTAGAACAAATTTTTAAAAATGAATCTTTTGTGAAGATTCCCAAAACTAGGCTAAGATGAGCTACCAAATGGCCATACAATTTCAAAGTTACTTTTAAAAGGAATTCTAAAAATAAAATAAAAAACATTGGCATCTGAAAAAGTAACTTAAAATCTCTTGAATCATTTTCTCCTTGTTAAATAAATGCAACTCTACAAAATATTGTATTTGAAAACTATGTAAACTTTATAGAGTCCAATTTCATTACTTCCCACTTTTATATGACATATAAGATATTTATTGTTGGTAAGCATGTTATTATACCAATTACCTTAAAATTTGATTCCTCTTGAATGTAAGTTTAAGCCCTTTTGGTCTTCCCATTCTTTGGAATATTTTCCTTAATCTTTGCAGCTATCCCTAGGTCCTTCCTCTTGTTTTTCTCAGTCAATATCATGTTTAGCACCATCTCAACATTTAGTATCCAAAAGTTTATTTCATGTGCATATTCCTCAATATCATGATCATTTATTTCTTCATCATATATTATAACTTCATATTTTTCATTTCTACAATTTTCATGAAACCTTTTCAAATCAAAATATACCTTATTAACAAATAAATTAGAACCATCTTCACTAACAACCTTACTACCTATACGAATTTCCAATTGCTCAGTTTGAACATCTCATTCAAAGAATTGATAATAGAAAAAAGACTCATGTGAAACTATAATTAGCTTGTCTTCTTCATTGGTTGATGTCAAATAGTCATACATATACTCATCATATCAATTTCTACCTCTTCCACTAAATTTTTATCCTTTCTTTCATTTTCCTTAGATTTTAAATTATTGAGAAAGATGTGTCTCAATGTTGATATCATTTTCCAAATAACTACAAATTTTATTTTTGGGTAGTTTTCAACATGTTTATGCATTGGAAAAAGGTGTATGAGTTTTCAAAAAGGTGCCTGTCCATAGTAAAATATATGAGGACCATTTTTAGAGTATAGATGACTCATTCTATGTCTTTTATGAGGGTCTAAATTAGGGGATGAAGTTTTGGATGAGAATACTATTTTAACATTGCTTTTTTCCTATCTTGGAAATGTAAATATCAAGAATGGGTAATACTTGGCATGGCAGTTTAGCCCATGATATTATAAAACTACAAGAGGTTTCTAGGTTGTAAAATCACTATATAATGAGGGATTGGGGAGGATTTTGCATGGGTGCTAGAAGAAGTTTCTCTAAGTTCAAGTTGTGGTTATGTTCCTGTAAAAACTTTTAGAAGTATAGTGTAATCCTCTTGATTCAATAATACATAATGTGGGTTTTGGAGGGTGGGTTTTTTCTCTCAGAAGGATTTCCCCATGGTAATCATTTTTTTATCTGTTCATTGTTAGTTTGATTGTGATTTTGTGAATTTATTGAGATATTTGTGATACTTAAATTGAAATTTGCATAGTCATCCTCTCAAGATTAGTGTAGGAAGTGTTTTCATATATCTTTGCTTCCTTACATAAATAATCTTTCTAATGGTCCAAGTGATCTTCTTCTTAACTGGTACACATTGTTTTTACATTTCTAGTTGTATTTTCTTTCCTATTCATTCCAATGTTTTTTATATTTACCTAATCCTTATCTCAATCTCTAAATGCCTCATCTTTTCATGTTTTCTCTTCCTCTCTTTATCTTCTCTTTTATTTTCTCATTTCTTCTTTGATTAATCTATACCCTATAAATACCTTTTCAATGAATCTATCTCTTCAAGAAAGTTCTTATAACCTTTCTTCCACTTTTCCTTTGTCTCACATAAGTCTTTTATGCTCTCTTCCTAGTCTTTTAGAAAAAATAATTCACTCTTCAACTTACACAAGAATCAAACTCTATTTCTCATACATTTTGAGATCTAGTACCACTTGTTGTAGCCATAATTCCTTTAAGAACATGTTTAAATATAAGAGAGAGAAAACATAAAATAGTTTCATGTTAGAAGTAGATAACACAGAGAGATGGAGGTGTGTGTGTGGAGGGGAGGGGGGGTGGGGGTAAATCAATATTCTACAAACTTTTTCCCACAACTAAATATTGTTAATCATTTTATAACTTTCATATGAAAGTAAAACAATAATACGAAACAATAAATATAGCCATACTTAAAGAGAACTCATAACACCATTATTTGTTAACTAGGGAAACCTTGGGCAAAGGAAAACCCCAATGGGGATGATACTCACTAGATGATCCACTAAACAAAAGAATCATGTTAAGGATATTGAACTGGTTAGAAGTCTATGAAGTACATGTATAGTGTCTCGAGTCCTTGTTAGAGGACTAGACCTTGTTTGAAGCCTCAACCTTATTAGGAGTTGATTCAACCCTATTAGGAGTGTCTTCAACCATCTTAGAAGTTGGAAGATCAAGTACAATGTATGCAAGAAGAGCCCACTATGCTAACATGCCATAATCAATAAATTTCTTCGCAAGTATAGTTATACATACAATACTTTCTCACTACTGAGACTCACACTTTATCTGATCATACATTAGATCTCGTATCACATAAGGCTCACATATCTTTTAGGCTATCTTCACAATAGTTTGTAGATCACATATCTTCACATAAAGTTCACATTGTTTGTGGAAGATTAGATCTCTACTTATATCTTGCAAATTAATAATTCTCTTCTTAGTCAGCCTTCATGTCTTCACACACTTGACATAATATAAAATAACTTATGGATTAATATCCATATTTTTTTCTCATCATGACTTATTGATTATTTTGTTACCAAAATAATTCCTTAAATTGTACAACTGATATTTTTGATATGCTTTGTTATGTTCTATCAAATACTTAAACTGGTATTGTATCTATAACTTGTGCTGTACTATCTATACACATATATGCACTAACTTACATCATCATAACATTTTCATAAATCTATCCTCAACTTCACATGAACTAACTCAAAGTGTGTTTCCCGCACACATCACATATCTCTCTATACTGGTGCAAACTATCTAACACTTAGACAATTTTCTATTGTAAATGCATAAAAAAGAAATATTGAATACATGTTTCCATAAATAACAACTCTCTAGAAAATTAACTAGTCATATTTCTAACAATCTCCCCCTTTTGCACTGATGGCAACACTTGGTAAAATTGGCTAAGTCCAAAAATGATTTCATACAAAACCTAAACAAATTAAAGTAACTACACAAAATTTCCTTCAAAAAATAATAATTTTATAATTCCTTATAACTCCTTACATTGATACATAAGTGCACTCTCCCTTCAATATACATATATAATCTTCTGCATACAACTATCTTTACATATATTACTCCCCCTTTGACATCAATGGCAAAGGTGTCAAAAATTGAAAAAAAAAACATAGCTTGTTGCTGATCAACTTGATATCCTTGAAAAACAATTTTCATACACAAGTTTTAGTCACTTAACTTTTGTCTTCTAGTTTTCCTTCACTATATTAGGTATACCGATTAGTGCACAAAGTCAATAGGATGCCACTTCAACTACACTCAATTCAGGATAGGAAAATTTATTGTAGGGGGATTTAGCTACAATGCACTCCTCCAATTGCCTCTACAAAATGTTAATCTTAGGTGAAAAAATATCCTAAGAGTAGAGAACCTTTCTAACACCTTTTTATTATCATGCTCCATGCTTCTAATTGAATCATAGATCTTCTGAACTTTAGTTCCAAAATCTTCAATGCTAGCCTCTGGAAACTATAACCTTGAAGTGGGTCCATTAAGTTTACTCATCTGACCCTTGAACTAATCTTCAAAATCAATCAAGTATTTGTATGATACTGTGCACTATCCATACAAATTCTTACCTTCATCAATATGCTTTCTTAACTCCTTGATGCATACATCAAGTTCCTTTATGTCATTCCTTACATTCAAGCACACTATATCAAAAAGTGATGCATCATCCTTTGCCTATGCTTGTGCTAAAGCAACTTTAGACAAGGTTGTGAATTCTTCATCAAAAGACTTCACCATTTTTTTAGCCTTTGACTACAAGTTTGGATTAGTTACACTTGGAGTAATTGTCTTCTGCATTCTCTCCAAGACTTTAGTTATTGTCTTCTCCAAATACTTCATAGATTTATTCTTTTCAAATAACTTGCTTGATGAGCTCATTAACCCTTTCTAGTCATCATCATCATCATCATTGACTATTGATGGGCTAGTTGTACATGCTACAATGGATACAATTTCTAGGGCTACATAAGGTATGCCAACTTCATGTTGAAACACTACATTCCCAAGTTTTGACTCCACATGTTTTAGTTTGGGCAAGAAGTTGATTCTTGCATCACAATCTTCCACTTCTTTAGCTCATATTCTTCTTATGTTCTCTTCTTTTCCCTTCCTCTTGCTTCTTCTCTTCTTTTCTCTTCTCTACTTCTCACCTCTTTACTTCTTCGTTCCTCTTTTCCTCTGCCTATTTCTTGTTTTCATGTTCTTCTTCTTCCTCATCAGAGCTAGTGTAGGTAGTGATATTGCCAACAATAGATGACCCATAACCTGCAAAAGGATTTTATTTTGCATCTACAGTTATGTGTGTACTATCTAATTCCATGGATTCAATACCCATAACTATGTGAGGAGGTGATGGTTCTTGCTATGTCTCCTCAACATCTTCCTCATCATTGGATGGTGTACTTTCTTGTACATAGACTAGACTCACTAGTTTTGACTATGCACTTACTTTTGGCATAGAAGTCATATGTTTTACTATGGCTTCCTATGTCTCCTTTTTAACTTCTTCATAATTACCTCCTATTAGAAGAATTGATCTTCATTTGTTCCTCGAAAAGGGCTCAATAAGCTTCAAATTATGTCCATATCTTCCTTAGAATTAATTTCACATAGTTTATTTACCATGATTTCTCTTAACTTTGTGTCTTCTTTTATCACTCTTTTCTTCCCATTTAATAACCTATTATACAAGTCTTCTATGTCTTGTTCTGAATGTTGTCAAACATATTGATCCTCAAGATCATAATTCTTAATATGGAATTCTCTAGTTTCCTTTTATCCATATTATTATATAAGCTATAGAATTTATTTAGCTAAAAAAAATAATCATCATTTATAATTTGCATGTTTAGGTTTTCTACCTTTCATTTCCATGACTTCTTTCCTATTGGAATTCTACCCTCTTGTGTTGCTTCCTCCACTAGTTTGTCCTTAGTTTCATCCTCTAATTCTTTTGAATCACTAACTTATAAGATCTTCCTCCTTTTCTGAGGTCCACTAGAAGTTTTCTTGATCCTTTTCTTCATAGATGGTGAAGGTTCTTACTTAACCTTTACCAATATTTTAGACTTCCTTTACATAACAAGTAATCCATCTTCTAATTTACTCCTAGGTTGATCATAATGAACTTTGATTGGTTGCACTTGCATAACTACTGCATAGGGTGCAGGTGTCTGTGCACTGGGTTTTACAATTTTTACACCCTCATTAGGTGTTGCAACAACAATTGGTGTTGCTTCTATCACCTTGTTGTTCTTAATTTTTAGTGCAATACCTTTTATTTCATTAGGCTCATCTCAAGTCATACTAGATTCCTTGAGGATGGAATCTATCTTCTTCTCCTTTTTCTTCTTAATGTCTTTGTTATGAAGTTTAGAATGAATTCACTAGTACATTTGAACCCAATTTTCAACCAAGGTTTGTCACTATTTTTCTCATCAAAATTTTGACCAACCTACAATTTATTCATCAAAATTTTGACCAACATGCAATTTGGTCAAAATTTTGACAAGAAAAATAGCAATGAACCTTGGTCAAAATTTGACCAAAATTGGTCAAAAATTGGGTCCAAATTTACTAGTGTCATAGGTCCTTTTCTGACTAGAATATGATCTGCAAATACCCTTCAATTATTTCTACACTCATGTCATATCCCATGGGCTCAATGAATTTTACCCTTGGTTCTACTACTTCCATGGATGTATTTTCAGTTTCCACCATGAAGCATAAATCATCTTTGTACTTCTTCACCATGGATGGAGGTACTGTGTACCTATGTTTCATCTCAGTTTGAAAACTCTTCATCATCCTATCTATGTCATTATCTCTGGCATATTCCAATTTTCTCTATAGTACTATGTCACCAACTTCATTGCACACTCATTGCTTTCCCAATTTTTTATTCCTAGGAACTCCTTTGTCGCATAGAAGAGTAAATGTATCAATAGAGACTCAAATCTAAAGACTGCATTCTTACTCTTCTTCATTCTTGCAATGTTATCCAATAGTTGAGTCCTAACTATATCACATAGGTTTACTTTTCTTCTCTCAACTTCCATTACATAGGTTTTTTGCAAGAGTCTGGCTAGTATTGAGTTAACCCTTGAATCACGGTTAAGCTTATATCCTAAAATCTTACTTAACACTTTAACGTCTTTGTCTCAATCATGTCCACTTTCATAATTCTTCCATCAAACTTGGCATACAAGTTTTTCTCAACTATCTTTCTCATGTTTCTATCAGTCATTGGGTTACATCCTTCATTTCTAAAACCTGTGACCTTCTGAGTTAGTTCATTATCAATTTCTACTAGTACATCACCTATCCAAAACATCTCATCATGAACTCTACTTAGAATGATTCTGGTCTAGTCATGATTGTCAAACTCTATGTAAAACATATACTTTACTAGGTTAACTCATTCATATGTTCATGCTTAGATGTCAAGGTTAGGTCATTGTTACACATAACTCCTAAGTCCTTATGTATATCCTTATCTCCAACACTTTCAATTTTACAATGGATACAATTCCAAACATCTTCTACATGAAGCACATTCTATAGGATTTGCGAAAATGTGCCTAATAGATCATCCACTAAAGAAACAAATGGGTGTTTCTTGAACTTATACCTTGGTCTTTCACTAGAATATAATACTATTTGACTAGCCATAATTATTTCAATTGAATGCATTGAAAACTTATTTATACCTTAAAATGTTGCATTTTAGGGCTTCTGCAACTTTGTACTTCAAAGTATTCTTTATGCACTTCAATTCATTGTCAAGACACTCTTTAATCATTCTAAACTCTCTGCATAAACAAATGGTGCACACAATCTTGTTCACAATCTTTAAAACTTCAAATCAAACTCCACATTAAATGTGTATTAGCTACAAATTCAAAAAATGTCACTAATTACTAGTAAATTTATTTTCCATTTTATAGCTTGTTGTGACCATCTCTAAGCTTGTGCACTCGACCATACCTTTCTCTCTATTTCCTCTACCTTCTGTTAACTATGCAACTTCTAATTTTCTCTCTAACATTAGTTATAATTAACTGATGCTCTACCTCTTTTGAAACTTCTTAATTCAGATAGGATGAGTCACAAACAACTTCTGACTTCAATCTCTCATCAAGTGTATCAAAATACTATTCCTCCAAAACTATATAAGAACTTTATGGACATTTATCTTTGACAAATGCTTCTTTAAATTCATCAACATGTTCCTTGAATGCTTCCTTTTGATTTTTATCTTTTTTGTAATCATTCCTTCTATCATTTATTTTGTTGTTTTTGGAAATATAAGAGGTGTAACTGAGAAGGGAGGGGTGAATCAGTTACAACAAAAATAAATCCCAAATCTCTTTAGATGTTAGTACAAAATAAACTCTAAAAAACTAAATACTGTTGATGCTTGGAAAACACACATGAAATGTTGTAAGTCAATAAATACTTGACATGCAAATATTTAGATGTTATTTTTTATTACCATTACTTTAACTTAGTTGCAAACACATAAAATAAAATAGCATGAACACATTTGGCACCAAGATTTTAACGTGGGAACCCAATTTGGGAAAACCACCAATTACAACTAGCTAGTATTTTCGCTCTTCTAAAGTGAGTCCTATTAGGAGCCAACCCTGTTAAAGGTTACAAAACACACTATTAGGCATTACCCTATTAAAGGATTTAATCATCTTGTTAGGAGTGGCCTTGTTAGAGGTCTTTAGATAATGCAATAGAACTACCACCTTGTTAGAGGTTTTACAAATAGTTGTTAAGCCAAGTCTATTAAGAGATTTAGATCACTACTACAATGGTTAGAGAGTAACAATGTGATGACCTAATTTCTAATGCAACTGAATTGCTGATTATAGATCTCTATTTTGGCTTGTACTTGATCTTTCGTAATCAAATATATATTTTTAGCTCCACAAGGATATTATGCTTATCCTTCTAATTTTCTTCCTTAATACATCTTTAGATATTTAAAATCTTCAATTCATTCACACTCTTACACATATTTTAGCCCACAACTTGACCTTATACTTATATCATCCATATTGCCAAGTCAACTAAAATGCAACTCAGAAATACTTATATTCATCTTCTCAAGTGGCTATAACCAATAGATGAATCAATTAAACTCAATATGCCAACATAAGAAAATCCTTTGTTAGTCGACCCTACTCGGCAGACACAAACTTAGAAACAATTTTCTTGTGTTAACCCAGTGAACTCAATTAACACTGTGTATTCACAAAGTTCATTTTGTAATCAAGTGAGCTTGGTTGACACTAGATTCATCCAATATTTCTCTCATTAACTAAGTGATTTTGGTTAACACTCATCTTCTATAAACTTTCCTTTGATGCCCAAGTGAACTCGGTAGACACTACCATTTGAACTAGGCAAACATAGGAACATTTGATAGATACAAAAAACTATCTTCGCTACCCAAGTGAGCTTGATAGGCATTGACTAATAATGATATGACATTTTTGTGACATCAAAGACAATATACAATTAATCAATTGTATCCAACAACCTCCCTCTTTGGCATTGATGGCAACACAACATGTCATAACACAATGAATTTTTTTTTTGGAATAAGAATAAATTTAGGAGCATATCCTTAGTTATTTTGATACATATCTATGATAACTTCCTCTATTAGTGTGAACTCTTTCTATCTTCAATTTCTCCCTCTATCAAAAAACTTCTGCCTGCAATGAAGTTCATTCTCCTTCTTAGACATCTTTATGATAGCATACTTCTCCCTCTTAAAAAAAACTTCTTTAAAATTTCTTATGAGATATGATAGTAAACTTCTCCCTCTTTGACAACACATGCCAAAGAAAATAACTCTATTAATATCAATGTACCTTAAGTATTGATTCATTTGCAATATGCCCTTGTCAATTCTACACCATCTGATTGATCTTCAACTTTCTCTAGTTGATGCATCACTAAACTTCATTCAGTGAGCTTTAGATAGGGGAATGACCCCTAGCTTACCTCTTAGATACTGAAATGTATTCTTAGGTAATGGCTTGGTGAATATGTCTACAATCTATTCTTTTGTGTTTACTTATTCCAATTTGACTTCGTTATCTTGCACTAATTCTCTTAGGAAATGATATTTTATTGCAATGTGCTTTGTTTTGGTATGCATCACTGGATTCTTTGATATATTGATTGCACTAGTGTTATCATAATATATAACTACTAGATCTTTGAGATCTATCTTCATTCTTTCCAATAGTTTTTTGAACCAAACAATGTTAGAAAAATTAACTGCTATTGCCACATATTTTCCCTCTACTATGGATTGAGAGATGCAATTTCTTGCTTGTCCAAGACACTAGTCCTTTACCAAGAAAGAATGCTCCTCCACTAGTTTTTTTTGTCATCAAGACTTCCTGCCCAATTAGCATGAGTGAACACCTTCAAGCCCAAATTGCCTCCAAGTTTGTATTATAAGAAATATGTCTTCAGTACCTTTAAGATATCTAATGATTCCCTTGATTTCCATCATGTGATTTTCTCTGGGATTCATTGAGAATCTTGCCACCATACTAACTACTAATGCAATATCAGGCCTTATATGCACTACATACTACAATTTTCCAATCATTGATCTGCATGTGATTAGATCTACCTCTTTGAAATCATCATTTTTGAAAATCTTATGTCCAATAGACATAGGGGTTCCAACTGATCTTGAATCTTCCATTCCAAATTTATTTAATATCTCTTTGATGTACTTAGATTGAGTAATGTATATACCATTTTTGTTTTGCTGAATCTCCAATCCAACAAAGAATTTTATCTCATGAAACATGGACATCTCAAATTCTTTACTCATTTCTTCTGAAAATGCCTTGCACAAGTCATCATTTTTTGTGAATAATGTATCATCAAAAAATATTTCAGCCAACACAAACTTCTTGTCGAGTCCTTCTTTGATTTATAGACTATTGTTATCATTTGTTCTTTGAAAGCCAATATGAATCAAGTAATTATGAAGTCTTTCATACCAAGCTCTAAGAGCTTACTTGAGACCATATAATGCTTTATGTAATTTGTAGTCCATGTCTCTTTTGTTAGGATCTACAAAACCTTCTGGTTGTTCAATGTAGACTTTCTCATCTTTCTAAACTTGCAATAGGGGAAAAATTTTCACCATAATAAATACCTTCTTCTTGAGAATAACCTTTACACACAAATCTTGCTTTGTTTCTAGAAACTTTTCCATCTTCATTCAGCTTGTTTCTAAACACCCATTTTGTACCAATAACATTTTTATCCTTGGGTCTAGGAATGAGAGTCCATGTTTTGTTCTTCTCTATTTTTTCTATTTATGCATTCATTGCTTCAACCCAAATTTAATTATCCAATGCATCTTTAATATTTCTTGGTTCAAATTCAGCAAGTAGACATGTATCTTTCAATTTATTTCTTGTCATTATTCCATCAGATTTGTCTCCAATGATTTGATCAGGAGCATGATGTTTTATGACATATCTTGCTAACATAGGTTCATGAGGTTTGGAATCAATTCCACTATTTTCATCATGAACCTTAGTATCAAGCTTTGGTCCCACTGTCTATGACTTGGGTCCATCAAACTCAGTTTGAACTAGCTTAGTAGTTTTTTACTACAACTTGAGTCCTTTAGACTATGACTCAAATTGCACTATTTGCAACTCGATAAATGGTTGAGATTTTGGGGGCTCAGAAGGTGAAGCTTCCTTTCTTTTAGATAGATTTGGTAGAGTATCAGGTTCATAGTAAACAAATCTTATGTAATCTTCTAGCTCTTTGTTACTTTCTTCTTCACTCTTTTTTGCAAACACATCAATTCTCACATGTGCACTTTCTATGTTTTTATGAGTAGAAAAATTTGAACATTTGTATACTTTACTTCTACAAGTTTATCCTAGAAATATGCCTTCATCACCTTTAACATCAAATTTTCCTTTTCTAGATTCTTTCAAAATATAACATTTGCTAAAAAATACTTTCAAGTAACTTACATTAGGTTTTTAGCCATACCATAGTTGATAAGGAGTTTGATTTGAATCTTTCTTTAGCTATACTCTATTCAAGATATGAACTTTAGTGCTGATAACTCCCTTCCAGTATTTGATTGCACCATTCTTTTCAATCATCAATGTTCTTGTACAATCCACAACGGATCTATTCCATCTTTTAGCTATACCATTCTGTTGAGGTGTACCAAGGGCTGATACTTGTCTTTTAATTCCTCTTTCAATGCAAAAATTATTGAATTCATTGGAGATAAATTCACCACCTTTGTCTGATCTTAAACATTTCAATCTCTTTCCAGTTTCTTTCTCTACTCTTGCTAGATACCATTTGAATTTTTGAAAAGCTTCTAATTTTTCTTTTAGATACATTATAGTCATCATTCTAGAATAACCATTAGAAAAAAGAATGAAAATTTTTTTGCCACTGTAACTCTCTATTCTAATAGGTCTACATAAGTCTGTATGCACAATTTCTAAGACTTCTTTTGACTGATAGTTCTTTCTTTTGAAACTAATTTCTCCCATCTTACCAATTTGGCAATTCTTGTATAAACTTATATCAAGTTTCTTCAGACTAGGAATGCCTCTTACTCTTCTATCTTTGCTTATCTTAACCCAATTATCAAAGTTTGCATGACATATTCTTTTGTGCCATAACCATCTTTCTTCTACTTGAGCAATAAAACATGAACTTTCACTGACATCAAAATAAAATAGATTACCTTTTGTTTGCTTGCCAAATCCAACTAGATTTCCTTTTCCATCCAGTATTTTGGCCTTTCCATCCATGAATTATACCTTGAATCCAATGTTATTCAATTGTGCCACACTTAGTAGATTATGTTTTAATCCTTCAACCCAATAAGCATTGTCACATACAAGTTCCTTAGTCAAAGAAATACATCCTTTTCCTTTTATGTTACAAGGTTCATTGTTTCCAAATCTTACAATACCTCCATCATAATATTCCATGTGCTCAAATTTTGTTTTGTCTCCAGTCATATGATGTGAATAGCCATTGTTAATAATCCATGTATCATTTATGCTAACATGAGAGATAAGTGTCATTTTATCTTCTTCATCATGAAATTCATCTTTTCTGAAAT
The DNA here is from genome assembly GCA_028749045.1 of Cupressus sempervirens. Lineage (NCBI taxonomy): Eukaryota > Viridiplantae > Streptophyta > Pinopsida > Cupressales > Cupressaceae > Cupressus > Cupressus sempervirens. The sequence continues at coordinate 1,099,272,815 of CM053785.1, forward strand.
ATATACCATTTCTGTTAGTCTAAAAATGGTTTTGACACTTGAGTGCCAACACACTTAACCACTTTCTACATTGAAGCTAAGTACACTGTGTATGCTGAGCCACAACATGTGTCAAGTTAGGAAATTCATAAGGTGTCAAGTGATCTTCTGGTGTCGAGTAGTCTTCAGGTGCCGAATGAAGATAGTGCCCAGTGACTGTAGGAACCGAGCATGATCTAAGTACCGGGCAATATACAAGAGCCAAGTTACATAAAGGATGTCGAGAATATACATGAGTTGAGTTATAGAAGGTGTCGAGCATCAGGAAGCAGTAAGTGCCGAGTAACTCAGAATCAACATATGAGTTTGAAACTTCACAAACTCAGATGAAAACCATTTTCATAGCCAACATATGACAAATCTCAGAGGATTTAAGTGATATTATCAAATCATTTATATTTCCTATGCTATATTCATGTAGCCAATAAGAAAAATGGAGAAGGCATGTAACCAATGATAAAAGTGCAAGGAATAAGTGGGAAATAGAGATTCAATATGGATCATAGATCCATAACTAACCCTAAGTCTTCGAGTGTCTTTATAAGGAAGGAAAAATCTCATTGCATAGAAGTGGATGGACAAGGATGCGTAAGGAAAACTAATTTTTAGAGAAAAGAGTATTAGATCATAAAGGATCAAGATCAGAGAAAGCAGATTAAGTGCCTGTATTCAGCAATCGAAGGATTGTAAGCTATTAGATTTATTATACCTAATACTCTCTAGCAATTGTATTAGATAGAAAACCCTATAGTGATAGGTTAGCTTAGCCACTATTTTGTAGATCCTTTAACCAAGTGACTAAATCCTTTGACAGGGTATCACTTCATGTAAAGTGTCAGGGTAACACTTCATGTAAAGTGTTTGTAAATCTTTGAAGTAGGTCACTATTGATACAGTGTAAAGTCTTTGACAAGGAAAGCCTTTAATAGGGAAAACCATCAGAAGTGGTCAAACATTATTACTGCAGTGATTTTGTGAGTATCATCCCCACCCCAGTTTTACCTTCTTATTTCTGGAGGGTTTCTGGGTTACCAAAATTTCAAGTGTTATGTGGTGATGCATATTTGTTTCTCATGATTGCTTAATTTTTTATATGCATGCATGTTCATTTTAAAGATTTTTTATTAAGGACTTGAAACTATTAGAAATATAGTACTTTTGATTCACCCCCCCTCTTAGAAGCATTCTTTCCAATAAGATATTCCAACAATTTCATCTTCATTGTTATCAAAATCTTAAGCATAAAACAAGATTTCTTACCTTTCTCATTGTAGTTCTTGGAATCCTTCTTGCCTTTGTGCTTATTTCTTTTCTTTTCATCTTTTTTTTCTTTTTTTGGATACCTTGTAGCAATGTGACCAAATTCTTCACAAGAAAAGTAGATTAGAGGAAGTTTACCTTTGTACTTTTCTTTGCCTTTGGAATACTTCCTTGCAAGTAGGGCTTCAACAACTTCAAGATCACTATTTGAGCTCTCTTCTGATTTTCCTTCATCACTTCCTGATTGACTGGACTTTGATTTCTTACTCTTTATCTTGAGTGAGAGTTTAGCTTCAAATGCAGACTCACTAACTTTTGAACTAGGAACATAGTTATCAATGTTATCTAGCTCAGAAGCTATCAATCTTTGAACTAGAGCATCCAAAGATATTTTATTATTTGCATCTCATCTCTTGAATAGTAGAAACTCTAATTGCATAAATAGGAAGAACAATCCTAAGTACCTTGCTTCCAACTATTTTTTCTTCAATGTCTCCTCCAGTTGCTTTGATTATGCTCACACCTGCTTTGATTCTTTCCACATATTTTTCTATGTTCTCATTTTCTCTCATTTTCTCCTAATCAAAATGACCTCTAAGGCTTTCAGCCTTAGCTCTTCTTGCATTTTCATCTCCTGCATAAATGTCTTTTAGTTTGGTCCACATTTCATGAGTATTTTTGCAATCTTTTACTTCATCAAATTCAGCACAACTGAGAGTATATGCAATATCAATCATCATGATGTTATGATTCTTCTTTTGAGAAATATCTTCAACTAATAATGTTCCAGTGGGAGTATTTTATTTAGCATCAAGATATTTATAGCCTAAATCATTGATGGTAGCCAAATGTAACCTCATAAGTCCTTGCCATGCTACAAAATTATCTTTGTTTAACTTGGGAATCTCTTTTCTATAAGACATCATGATCTTTAGCTTAGGTCCTTGAAATGTTCTCTGCAAGCATCAAAAGCTCTGATACCAATTTTTGGAAATATAAGATCTATAACTAAGAGGGGAGGTTAAATTTGTTACAAAAAAAAAAAATCCCAAATCACTTTACATGTCAGTACAAAATAAACTCTAAAAATTTGAATGCTGCTAATGCTCGACAAACACACATAAAATTTTGTAACTTGGTAAATACTTGTCATGAAAATATTTAGATGCTATTTTTAATTACTATTACTTTAACTTAGTTGTAAACACATAAAATAAAATAGCATGAACACATTTGGCACCAAGATTTTAATGTGGAAACCCAAATTGGGAAAACCACCAATTGCAACTAGTTATTGTTTTCACTCTTTTGAAGTGAGCCTTGTTAGGAGCCAACCCTATTAAAAGTTACAAAACACACTATTAGGTGTGACCCTCTTAAATGATTTTATCACCCTATTAGGAGTGGCCTTCTTAGAGGTCTTAAGACAATTTAATAGAACTGCCACCTTGTTAGAGGTTTTGCAAGTAGTTGTTAAGCCAACTCTATGAAGAGATTTATATCACTACTACAATGGTTAGAGAGTAACAATCAGATGATATAATTTCTGATGCAACTTAATTGGTAATTTTAGATCTCTATTCTGGCTTGTACTTGATCCTTCCTAATTGAATATATCATTTCAGCTCCACAAGGATATTTTTCTTGTCCTTTTGATTCACTTCCTTACTGCATCTTTAGATCTTCAAAATCTTCCATGCATTCACACTCTTACACATATTTTAACCCACAACTTGACCTTATACTTATATCATCCATATTGCCAAGTTGGCTAAAATAAAACTTAGGATATCTTAGATTCATCTTCTCAATCAAATAGAACCAATAGATAAATCAATTAAACTCAATATGCTAAAATAAGAAAATCCTTTGTTAGCTGATCTTGCTCAATAGACACTAACTTAGAAATGATTTTCTTGTGTTAACCAAGTTAACTCAATTAACATTGCATATTTGCAAAGTTCCTTTGGTAACCAAGTGAGCTCGATTAACACTAGTTCCATCCAATATTTCCTTCATTAACCAAGTGAGCTTGGTTAATACTTATCTTATGTAAACTTTCCTTTGACGCCCAGTGAACTCAATAGACAATGCCATCTGAACTAGGTAAACATAGGAATGCTCGGTAAACACATAAAACTATCTTTACAACCTGAGTGAGCTCGACAAATACTAACTAATAATGATATGAAATTTTTGTAACATCAAAGACAATACACAATTAATCAGTTGTATCCAACAATTGTTTCTTCTATGATTACGATTTCTATTGAAGTTTCTTATTTCTATTCTACAATATCTAGCTATGTGTCCAAATTTATTGTATAACTGACATATAGGTGCATTCCTACTTTGATTGGTTCTATTCTAGCTATCAGTGCTCTACAATTCCTTGCAATGTGTCGAAGATTTTTACACTTGTAACAAACAAATTGTTTCTTTTCTCCATCATTAGATCTACTTTTTGATCTTCCTCTTTCATTACCTATAGGGTTAGTGTTCCTAAACATTCTACTATTTACATTATTACTATGAAACTTAGGTTTCTCACAATCTATTGCTTTATGTGCATAACCATGATAATTATAACAATAAAAATTAGTAATAGGTTTAAAAGACTTACCTATGAAATCCTTCTTCAATGACCCATTTCATTGCATATGAAACATCTATCTCTGAATTCATGACTAACTTCCTTGGTGGTTTATCTTGCTTAGGTTCATCAATTTTCTTTTTTTATTATGCTCATCATGTTTCATAGATAGATCAACGAACTCAATTTCTTTATATACTTTAGTAATAATTCTTGATTCAATCTTACTCATATCAAACTCTTTAGGGGATTCAACAATTGGATCTGGTTCTTTTCTAATTTCAACTTTCATGGTAGATTTCTCTCCGATAAAGTAACCAAGGCTTATCATATCATAAGAGGGTAAGTGCACCAAGTTGTGGTGCCAAAAAGGTGACACATTTATTTTTTATTTTTTTTCAACTATGGCTTGGGTAACCCAAGCCATAGCGCACATGCGCTATAGTGTGTACACACTTTGTAAAAAGAAAAAGTATTATAAATGGGCTGCATACCTATAGCCCATTCATTTTCACTCATTTTTCCTACTTCTCGTCATTGCAGTGCATATGTGGATTGCAAAAAAATAAGTTTTTCACCACCCACCTTGCCAATATGCCTCCTCACCATTGAAGTTTGAGATCATGAGCACATTGTATGTTATCTAAATTTCTTTTTGCATTGTTTGATATATTTTTTATATTGTTTTGTAGAATTTTTACAAATTTTCTTTAAATTTGTTTATTTATTTAGATTGCAATTGATTTCTTATCTTGGAAAATGTTAATAATGAACTAGAAAATCCCCAAGAAGGTCAAAACCCTCAACAAGATCAAAATGAAAACCCTCAAGAAAATCAAAACCAAAACCCTCCACAAGAAGAATAACAAATTTTGTAGCCTGAACCAATTGCAAGACCTCCTCTTGGCACACAAGAAAATATAATAAATGAAATAGAAAGAGGCAAAACTGAATTAGAAGTACTCATTGGTTGGTTGAAACAATGTGGACAAACCAATCCAATGAGAGCTCAATTGGCATCGTCCCTCGAATCCATTAAGACCCACATAGTTTTTATTAGTGGTCAGTTAGATGTTTGGAAGTTAAGAGACAAGAACCAAAAAGATATTATGTAAATAAATTATCGTATCAAGATGTTAAAAAAAAAAATATACCAAAACGTAGAATATATGCATTATTTAGAAAGCCTAGTGAACAAAATATTGTTAGAGAGGGTACTAAATAGTTCCCCATCCATTGGTGTAGACACGATGCTATTAGAAATAATTTTTGGGATAGATGGTAGATGGTTTTTGATGCCCCTCCTTGTAATAATCATGAGGTGCCCATGTATTTCGTAAGGAAATTGTATTGTGAGTTTTCCCTTGAGGAGATCCCCAATCATTTTGATATATTAGACTCTTAGGGTAGAGGTGGGTGGTCATCATTTGAGAGACCGGGGGTACATTGTGACCCTAATTTAGTTAGGGCACCTATAGTCAAGCCATAAGGTGAGCATGTGACTATTCCTTCAGTTGTGAAGGAACATGTAGAGGCTAGTGATATAGGGACTATTAGAGCTTTGATACGGAACCTCATTCATTGCATGAGTCCATTAGTTGAGGAGGAACCTTCTGGACATCATGGTCACAAGTGCACATCATGCGAATCCTTAAGCACATTTGGCAGTCATGCTGAAGATGGTGCAGATGATGGGCTAGTGACTGATCAATTCCTGAATGACACATTTGGCATTGACACAGGTAAATTACAATTATAATAAACTAATTTGATCACATTTCATATGTATAGTGAATGAATAATTAATTAGCATGTATTGACATTGTTCAAAATTCAGGGTCAGAGTGTTGGCAGGCCTAGTAGTGATCCCCTGGCCCCATTTTTCATCCCCTTGAAAAGTCTAGAGGTATGTATAAATTTAATCATTTAAATGAATACATATATTTATTAAGTAATCATATGAAGGATTGACAAAAAAATTTATACATGTGCATCAGTTCTCTATAGGACCGTCAACATTCACTATAAACTCTGAGCCTAGACACGACATGAGCTTCGTAGAGGTACATTTGTTTTATGTTAATTTAATTCATTTGATTATATTTGTTTCATGTTTCATGTTATATTTAATGTGTATTATATGACATGCAACTCTTGACATTAGAGACTCCTCCTCATCTCTGGTAGTCCATCGATCGTGGAGTGGTTGTAGCTATGGGTAGTTCATAGCCATTGACTAAGGTATGAAATAATTTTCTTGGTTTTAGTTTTTGTTCATAATAGTTAGTATGAAAATTTCTAATTTTATTTATAAGTTATTATATTGATTCAATTTTTGTAGGGTCTTGTCACACATGATTGTCCACGAGCCTTCAAGGTGGACTTGTAGAGCAGCTATATGATGGCACTAAGAAAATAATTAATTTTGTGTGTACATATATTTGATTTCAATGTATAATAACTATTGATTCATATCTACTTTTTTTGTATCAACTCGAGTTAGAGAAGAGCCTCAACAAGAGGACAAGTGAGTGTGTGAGGAGGACGCCATCATCACCACTGTCTCCCTCCACATGACAACCAAAGGCCTCTAGAGATTTTTTTCCTTCCCCTCATGGGAAGGAGAAGATAAAGTTGATAGACATTTACATGTATAGGCATCAGTGGACATATATGTTGGATTTTATGTTAGTGGACATATTTGATATACATTTGATGTATACATGAAATTTTATATTTGATGTATGACATTTATTTGATGCATGACACTATCAGACTTATGACATTAGTGGTTAATATATGATATGTTTGTTCATGTATGACATTATTGGTTATCATAATATATTATGTGTTTGTTAATGTACATGACATTATTGGTTATCATTTTATATTATATGTTTTTTCATGTATGACATTAAATTCAATACCTAATCAGTTCAAAACTTTGATAGAATATTGATTAACAATAAACTTTATCATTTTTTAAGCATAATTTTATCATTTCCAATATGTCATAGTCATATGATTTATAATCTTTTTCATGTTTAAAGTTTTCCTTCTCTGTCATTTGTTTACCAAGCTTAATTCAATACCTAATCAATTTGAATTTTTGATACAATATTGATCAGCAATAAATTTTATTCATGTTAAAGCCAAAATTTTGTCATTTGCAATTTATGTCATTGTCATATTGATTTATGACCTTCTTGTTCATGTTTAAAGCCTGCCTTGTATGTTATGCATCTAAACATTTATCATAAATTATTATTACAAACATATAACAAATCTAAAACTAAAAATAATGTATTACATTAATTCTAAGGTTTAGTTATGATGTAGAGCCTAATAGGATTCTCAAGGTTTCATTAATTCCATATGTTAGATCTACCATCATAGAATACCAATTGTAATGGGCACTCACATGTATTCCATTGCATATATTTTCTTATATGCACAATTGGTCAATGTTGTACCTTATAGAAGATAGAATTTTATAGGTAGAATGATGTAGAGGTTAGGGTACAATAAGCACAATGCTAATGTCAATCCAACAAGATAGATTATACACCCAAACTTCTACACCTTGACACAACAATAACACTAAGGGATCATCATTAATCCATACAACTTTACACTAGAAAACTTGGCTTCACACCCATGAATGGTGGATTCTCACAAATAAGGTTGATCAGAATGTTAAGGGGTTCATCCCAACACTAAAACCAAGGAACCATGGCCAAATAGCAACCCAAACATGAATTTCATAACTCTGTCCTCATAATGTAGCATCTAGGCTACTAGCCCTTCCAAAGACAAATTAGGCAACAAGTACCATATCTTCCAAAAAAACCTTAGGAACTAATTAGAATTCCAAGTACCCTTTATTGAGTTTTTTATATCCCCAAAAGGGCAAGTGCTAAAGCCATATACAAGCCTTCCAAAATTGGACTGTTATATAGGCCTAATTGTCTCAATTAGGTCGCCTTAACAAAGGAAGTACAAAAAATCTAGTGAGAATGACCAAACCAATGCATCCAAAAATTAAGTTAGGACAAGGGAAGGTAGATTCCAAAGTTTCACTTTCTAGTTCAAAACCTGAGGCATGCAAATTAGCAAATTCCGTAATGTAGCAGAGTTGTCACATGGTAATGCCAATTCATTTGTGCAAATTTAATACAACCACCATCTGCTCTAGCCTAGAAACCACCAAAATCTTAATGTACTTTTGACAACCTTCCATTCCACCAAAAATCAGAATTTTCCAACAGTGGAAATGGGAGAAATCAACATTCTTTTCCAAAAGCCTAGGTGGTTAAGGTTTGAAAGAAACTTTTACAAAAAACCTTATATCTCCAACCTCCTAGTGAATCAAGGGCTCAGAGTAGGCTCATTGGAAAGATGACTCTATAGGCTTCAATAAAAACTAATTCTCTAGGCCCCCTGATCTGTATAGTCCATACAATGCACAAAAAAGTAATTTTTTTGCAGGAAAAATGATGGTTTCTTTATTGATTTCAAAGAAAAAGTATAATCTATGTGTTCCACTTGCCTATAAGGGCTTATGAAGACATTCCTCCAATTGGTCCAACCAATTTTCAAAGGTTGTGACTATTGGAGGGAGCCATTACAAACAAGAATCCATATTATTGCATAAATGTTGCATTATTACCTTAGTTATGCAACTTATTTTGCTTTTTATGACTTTATAAAGACTTCTAAAGATCCTAACACCTCCTATGACTTCTAACAAGACCCTAGGAGACTACTAGACCCATGTGACCTCATGAATCAACCGGTTTATAGAAATGCCAAAGTTGTTCAAGGGTTCACACAATACGGTCTAAATGCAAGAAAGCCTAAAAATAACCAAACATGCTAAAAACAAGTTTGAAAATGCCTAGAAGACCTTAAAACTATTCATTTTGATGGGAGAAGACCTTATGACTCCTTGGTTTGATGGGGTGCTCCTGCACCATAGAATTACTCAGTCTTGTTCTACACTAGATAAGATGTTCTCTATTATGCATAAAGTTTAGCTATGGCATTGTTTATAAGAGTGTTTCAAGGTTGGGAACCAATTCAAAATCCTTTACATGGTTTAGAGGTAATGTCATTGTGGCAAAGGTTTATGCAAGGGAACAAGCCTTGTGATTTTGGCATTTACACAGAAGTAGAACTTGCTTCTTCAACTCCTTACACTAAACTCTTCATTGAAGTTAATCTTATAGTACTAAGAATAGTTGATACAAATTCCTAGGAGCTAAGGGACCCTAAACCTATGCTAGCTTTTCTAGAGACATAGGAGAAGTTACTACATGCTTTAGTACTTCATAACATTCTAGATCATATAGTAACACCCAAATTAATAACAACAATAGATTCTTGGGATCCTCGCAAGGAGACTATGCCAATACATGCATGGTTACATCCTTAGCTTCCATTTTTGGGCCAGTGTATGGAGCCTTTATATCCAACCATTTATTATAAGTTGGGGAATGTACATGTAGGTTTCTTATGGCTCACTAAGTGCATCACTTCTTGAGATTTTACTTCAACCCAAGATCGTGTTCTTTTCCATATTTTTCCTTATTTATGAGTTGGGGATGGGAGTGTCAATAATGTCATAAAGTCCTCCAAAAGTATCCCCAACAAACTTTTAACTAGCTTGGTCTCATTTAATGGCTATCGGTCAACAATTAGAAACTTGACATGAATCCATTAACCAATCCAAATGAATTTGACCAACTGAATATATATAAGTAACACTTTCTTATGATTATAAAATGACTAAAATTACATGCAAGTATTTGTTTTAGTTTTATTCTATTTGGTATTGATAATAACTTTTTGTACATTATTGCAAGTGAAACAAATAATAAAGCAATCAATTCAAAAATATGTGATTTCTAAAACAACTTCTTAGGATGAAACATTAAAGAAAATAATTCCTTGTTGTTAACAAAATGATATATAAAATTTATATGGTAGGTCTAGTCATCAATAGTTTTTCATCATTATTTAAAGAATTGTAAAGTATTTATATACATTGCCAAATGGTAAGAATTACCTTTGAAAAAGTTAACCACAATTCAAATGTGCTACAAAATCAATAGAAACAAATGAAATCAATTTTGAATTACTTAAAGGCAAGACAAATAAATTTAACATCTAATTCCCTATCTAAATGCAAAGAGCTACTATCATTCATTCATTATGTTTGGGCATATCAAAATATTATCCCAGAAACAACAATATGATCCATCCCATAGCAACTTGTGGACTCAGAGTTGTTGCAATTAAGGAGGAGAAGAACTTTGAAGAGGAATACTTTTATGGCATCATGTTGAGACAATTATGATGCAGCTAGTTCCTAGTTCTTTGAATCTAGACTATCTTGGCATTTTGCCTATGCTAAATACAATCCACCTTTAGCCCTAATGTGAGTGGAAAAGATGACATCACATTTTTTAATGAGAATTGGACAAACATGCTCCCACAAAATTCTCCAACTTCCACCCCAAAATTGGATGAATATTTCTAATGCTACACTTATGTTGATCCTAGATCTTTGAAAAATAGGGTGTACGTAATAGGATTCTCAAGATTTAATGAAACATTAATGAAGCAAAGATATAACTACTACAAAGGTTTAAAAAGTTGTTCATCACACTCACTATTATTACCTTGAATATTTTCCTTTGATCTCATTCCTTTGTAATGCCCTTACCTTATGCATTGATTATCATTAATGTTGTCTCTATAGTGATGCAAAATAGTGATGCATTGATTATTCCTTCATAAACCCTCATAATGATGCAAAATAGTGATCTCTATCATTCCTTTGATAGTTTTGACACAATCTTATAAACCTATGACACATTAGAATATGTGCCATATTAAGCCTGCCTCTAATAAACCCTTAAGATCATGAATTATGACGAGGAGGAAAAGTTATGAGCCATTTATAATCTTATCCTTCTACACATCACACCATGTTTTCTCCATGATATTTTCAATGTGGGGGAGATAAATAGAAACTTATGAAATCTTGTAAGGCCCTTAATTTGTCATTATTTTTGTTAGGAACATTTTAGTTCGGCATGTCTGAGAATGTTCGAGTGCTCAACAGAATGGGAAGAGGTTGTGGCTAGTGTTTACCTACCCACTCAAAGCTAACAAAATATACAGTTTGATCCCAGGAGGAAAGGTGAGAGAGATTTGGCAGTTAGCAATTTTGTGTTGGCCAACACTACAAGTTTCAACATCACCTAAGATGGCATTACAAAATCAAAATAGAAGATCTCCAAAAAGAGAGAGAGGTTGTTGTAGATCTCCACAACAAGGTCCTATAGGAATTGAAATTGTATCCATACCTCACACAAGCTCCGAGATATGCCCTATCAAAGATTGTTTCCATATGGCATTTAGTGACCCTTAGGGATGTTTTGGTTTGGAATGCTTGAGAATGTTCAAGTGTTGAACGAGATGAGAAAAGGTTGGTGATAGGGTTTACTTGGCCACCTAGAGCTAACGGATTAGACAATTCGATCCCATGATGAAAGGTGAGAGAGATTTTGTAGTTGGCAACTTTGTACTAGCCAATACTACAAGTTTCAACATCACCCAAGATGGTATTGCAAAATCAAAATGGAGTATGATCTCTAGAAATAAAGAGAGGTTATTGTAGGCCTCTACAACATGGTCCTATAGGAACTAAAATTGCATCCATACCTCACAAAAGCTTTGAAATATGCCACATCAAAGATTGCAACTCTATGGCATTTAGGGACCCTTAGGGATGTTCCAGTTCAGTGTACCCAAGAATTTTCGAGTGCTAAATAGGATAGAGGTTGGGGATAGAGTTTACCTAGCCACTTAGAGCTAATGGAGCAGACAATTTGATCCCATGACGAAAGGTGAGAGAGATTTGGCAGTTTGTAACTTTTTACTGGCCAACACTACAAGTTTTAGCATCACCCAAGATGGCATTGCAAAATAAAAATGGAGTATGATCTCTAAAAAGTGAGAGAGGTTATTGTAGGTCTCCACAACACAGTCCTATAGGAACTAGAATTGCATCCATACCTCACACGAATTCTAAGATATGCCCTATTAAAGATTGAAACTCTATGGCATTTAGTGACCCTTAGGGATATTCTGGTTCGGCATGCCTGAGAATGTTTGAGCACTGAAAAGGATAGGACAAGGTTGGGGATAGGGTTTACCCAACCACTTGGAGCTAAAAAAGTAGATATTTTGGTCCCATGATGAAAGGTGAGAGAGATTTGACAGTTGGCAACTTTGTACTGGCCAACACTACAAGTTTCAACATTACCTAAGATGGCATCACAAAATCAAAACAAAGCATGATCTCTAAAAAGTGACAAAGGTTATTGCAGTTCTCTACAACACGGTCCTATAGGAACTAGAATTGCATACATACCTCACACGAGCTCTGAGATATGCCCCGTCAAATATCACAGCCCTATGGCATTTAGTGACCCTAAGGGACCTTTCAGTTTGACATGCTTGAGAAAATTTGAGCGCTGAACATGATGAGATGAGGTTGGGGATAGGGTTTACTAGGCCACCTAGAGCTAACAGAGTAGAAAGTTCGATCCCATAACAAAAGGTGAGAGAGATTTGGTAGTTGACAACTTTGTACTAGCCAACACTACAAGTTTCAACATCACCCAAGATGGCATTGCAAAATCAAAATGGATTATGATCTCCAAAAAGTGAGAGAGATTATTATAGGTCTCCATAACACAGTCCTATAGGAACTAGAATTGCATCCACACTTTGTATGAGCTCTAAGATATGCCCCATCAAAGATTGTAGCCCTATGGCATTTAGTGACCCTTAGGGACATTCTGGTTTGGTGTGCCTGAGAATGTTTGAGTGCTAAAAAGATAGGATGAGGTTGGGGATAGGCCTAGCCTCCTAGAGCTAATGGAATAGGTAGTTCAATCCCACAACCCCTTTTCCACTAAGTTGCAAATTTGAGCAACTTTTACAACTTTCAACAATGCAACTTTGCACAAAAAGTGCAATTTTTTACATTTTTCACTTGATTCCAATTCTACAACTTGGAAAAGGTTTAGAAATAGTAAAATAACTTATTTACAAATGCTCAGCCCTTCACCAATTCTCAAACTCTTTCAAAGTTGTCATTTTTGCAATTTTGCTTTGACAACTTTTGCAATTTTTTGCAATTTTTGACATCTTAACTTTAGATACCTAAAACTTAACCTAATGACCCTAAGGACCTTTTTAACCTTCTAAGAAACATAAAAATATTTTTTTCCTTAAAAAATCACCTATATTTCTCATTTTTATGCCTAAAAATTGACCCATAGTGTAACAATAGAGACTTGGTCCAAAACAACTATACCTCATCTTTTGATATGTTATAGACCTAATCTTCAATTTTTTTTTTTGATGTTATGAAAAAATGTGGAGAAAAATGCAAGAGGATGACATTTTATGTAAGAGGACAACATTTTATGCATTTTTTCTCTTTTTACATCATCACAAATGGATCAAGGTATACAACCTCAGATTGCTCCTCCTTAAAGGCATTTCTTCCTCTTTAGTAAGAGACATGGCTCTGATACCACTTTGATACAATGGAATAGGTAGTGGGAATGGACAAGGTTCCTAGAATACTCTTCACTAAAGGTTAAGGAACAATAAGTGTCATTGTTAATCCAATCAGCCCCAAAACACCTATCACAAGTTCTTGATAAGATGGTATGGTTATCACAACCCAACCACTCCTAGGAATCCCCAATCAAAAGGAAAACTAATCACTAGTTTCTCTTAAGGGCATGACAAGGCTTATTTGACAGAAAACTCCACAAATAAAAATAGGGGCTAGGGGTGACTTCCAAGTATGGAAAGGTTCTATTTAGGTCCAAACTAACATAGATCCAACATTAGATTCAAACTATGCAACTTTCATTGGCTAGTTGCTTCACAAACTCAAGACTAGGCTTGTAGCCTTGAACATGAAAAATCACAAACATCTCCTCACAACCCAAAGAAAAGAATTACTGATTTGGATATCCTTTTGGTTTTTATAAAACATACTAAAGACTTGGGATCTCAAGAGAAGTATGCAGCAACTGAGCTTTTTAAGGCTCACTTAGGAATGTAGGCAATTAGGCATCCATTAACAAATGAAGTACCCTAACCCTTGAGAAAAACTTCAATCCAAAAATTGAAACATGAGGGGTATCATGTAAGATGATCACATACCAATTTTCAAGCCTCAAAGCCTTCTTTGTAGTAAGTTATGGAAGATGTTACTACAAATTTCTAGCATGCACATGGATCTTGCATGCCTAGGGCATCAAATTTTTCTCTCTAGCCTCATCCTTTTGACCTAAAACCAAAAGTAAAATTAAAAAAAATTTCCTAACTCAAATTCCACCAAGGGTCATTAATTTCCTATGGTGGAATCTCAAGATATGAGGGAAAATAGATGAAACCCTAAGTAATGGCACAAAATGGGGATAACAGTTAGTAAAATTGGAATATCTTGAGTTGTAGAGTGAATTAGAACCTCATTCTAAGTTTAACAAAAATAATATTAACAAACCTATCCAACCATACTAGATATTTGTATTTATATGTAATCAACTTGACCAATGAGCTAGTGTTTTTCATGAGTTCGAGTATAGTAATCTATCTTTTATTATGATTGAGTTCAATATTTTAGTGTTCTTATTGATTAGTGTTGAAAATGACTAGTGTTCTTGTTGATTAGTGTTTATTTGAGTCCATTTGCAAATATATTTTCAATAAGAGTTGTCTTAGAACAAAAATTGCAAAAAAGTTGCTTAGCAACTTTTGCAATTTTCTTGACAACTTTTCAAAATACAACTTCCAACAGCTAAAACTGACAAAGGGTTCGTTACATCATTTGTAAATAGCCTATATAGCCTCTGAGCATTTGAAGAGGGAGATATATAGAGGTTTTAGATGTATTTTCTTTCAAGAATCAATAAAATTCTTATGGTTCCAACACTTTTTTTTGATTTTTCATGTGTTGTACGGAATCCACTAATTGGGGGATGAATCTTCTACACTGAAAAGTTGGAGTTACCTATTTAGAAGGTTTTGGTTTTGATTTGAATAATTTATCATTTTTTTGGAAAACTTTATCAAATTGTGTTCCTTGTTGGTCTATGAAACCCTTTTTTCGAGGGTTTGGACAATAAAATGCCCCTAACTTGAGATTCCACTAGTGGATTTCTCTCTTCTTAGGTATGGAGCAACTTAGGGTTGTATATTATCTAATTTTTGTAGTTTTGGAGCAAGAGGAAAAGTTGGTAAATTTTGGAAGGAAGCCCTAGGTCAAATATCTAAATGTATTTGACCTTGTTTTGGAGAGATTAGAGTGGATAGAATGATGGAAAGAGTTTGAGGACTTGGTGTCAAAACAAATTTCCCTTGTTTGAGCCTAAACAATAACTTGGAAGTCAAGATTTGATTTCATGCACCCATTCTTGACCATTTTCCTTGAAAACCAAGCCTAAAGTGGCTAATTAGGCCTGAGTAATTGGTGCTAGTTGGCATTTGTTGGAGTGGAGTTGGTCTCTAAAACTTTGGAGTTTGTTAGAGCTTGGAAAAGGGTACTTGAATCAGCATTTTATTCCCCAGGTTCTTTGACAAGTTTTAAAGTTATTGATAAAAATCAGTTTTAGGAGACCTAATAGGCTACTAGGTCTAAAATTGCAAGTTGAGTTGTGGGTTGTTGGGAGTACAACTAGTGGTTGATTTTCCTTATTTGTGTTGAGAATAAGTTGTCCCAAGCCCTTGCTAGCAGTGGAAAATCCTAGAATAGCAAAATCCTCATTTTGCCCATTTTGACTAATTAGTGTGTGTATGTGATCTCCATGGATGTGTGCCTATCTACCATAATCCAACTCTTCACCATGGTGCAGAGCACCTAACTAGTGTACGAAACCAAGAAAAAGTTGCATATAAATAGGTTAAATGATGTAATCTTGAAGAGTCAAGACCAGATGTAAGGTTAAATGAATCCTTGGTCCCATTATAAGCCAAGATGTCATTTGAACCAAAGGTCATTTATTTGGTCAATCTAGGTTGTTTTAGGTGGGAATAAGGAATTTTTAGTTCCCTAGGAGGTTTTGGGCACCTTAGTAGTGATTTGGCATGATTTAGAAGCATAGGTGGGCAATTGGGACAAAAATTGTCAAAAGAGCAAAAAATTGCAAAAATGTAAGAAAAGTTGCTAAACAACAATTTTCACAAAATAAGTTGTCAAACTATAAGAGAGTTGTATGGTCCTCCCAACCATTCAAAAAGTGGTTTTGACCATTTGAGGACATCTATTTAAGGTTTCCACAAGAGGAGAAACCCATTGTACGGATGGGTGAACAATAGACATTGAATAAAACTCAGAATTTCTACCTTTTTCTCTATTGTTTCAATTCTATATGGCCTCTATAGATTTGTAGGAGTGAGAGTTTGGTATGTTTGGATAGAGGATTTAGTTAGTATTCCATTTCATTTCATTTGAAGTCTTTATCTTATCTACAAAAAATGTTACATCAGTTTTTGTAGAAGTTGGTCAGATTTACCCTAAACTTGAGGGTTTCTTTAAGATGGTCTCCTAACTTGCAATTCCACTATGTTATTTCAATGCCACTTTTTGGAATGCAAGCTAGGAGAGAGTACTTCAAGATGGTAGATATTTAGAACTGTAAGAATTTTCCTAAGGGAAAAATTCACCCAGGAACTAAGAACTCAAACACAAGCACACAGTAGACCAATAATGGATATGATCAATTAATTAGAGTATGTCCAAATACATTGCTCTATTCAGAATGTGATGTTCAACACACTAGGAGTGCCTATATATAAAAGCCTCTTAGGAAGAACCTAGAATGTCTCTAGAAACAACTAGAAGATAAGACAAGTAAGCACCTTATCCAACATTCTAGATGAATGTATAAGAATGACCAAGTGTCATATGTGTGTAGAAGATTTCTGTGTTGTAGACACCATGTGCTTAAAAGAAGTGCGGACCTTTGTGATTTCATCAAGACAACTCACAAGAGTGCACAAACTCCTAGGTGACTAATAAATAAAATAATGCAAAATAATTAAATAATTCATTAACCTACGTAAACTTAAGTAAGTTTTATAAGCAAATACTTATTTACACCAACACCCCCCCTTAAGTACAACTTAGGGGAATGCCCTTAAGCTTACAAACATAGGATGAAATGCATAATGGGTCCCAACTACTAGGCCATGTACCCGTGTACATAATGAAGATGCAAATCTCCCATAAAGCATGGAAAGAGGGAAAACATCATGGGAAAAACCCTCCCTCAAAAAGAGAGATAAATAAGGATGCATCAATGGATGGAGTAATCAAGACCCCCCCATTACAACATACATCCATATATATACAAGAAATAATGGAGAAGGACAAAAGCTCCTATGAGAAAAAAGTACCCCCCAAAAAGGAGAAGAAGGAGACAAGGTAGTTCCCCCCACCCCCCCTTAAAAGTAGTATGCCAATAAGCGAGAAATGATCCAATGTAGAAGTTGATCCATGACTGTAGGATGATGTTCCTCCCCTTTGAAAAAAACAAAGGCAAGGGTACCTATGAGATACATCCCCTGGATGGAGAAGGAATCTCTATGATGATTGGTATCTCTAAAACCTATTCAAAAGTTCCTGTGTCGATACTGATGATGACTTCCTCCAAAAATGCTAAAGAGAAGAGCATATCGAACAAGGAAGGAGGTAGAACCTATATTAGGAAACCAACAATCTTCTCAACTGATGAAGAGACCTCCTACAGATGCTGTAAAGAAGAATCCACAATCATGCCAATCTGGAAGGATTGATCATGTAGAGCATGGAGTTGAGGGTCAGAGTGGGCCCTCGCAACAACTGTAGAAGACTCCTCAGCAAAGAGAAGCAAGAAAACATCATAAAAGTCTCCCATATCTATTGTGTGTGACTTCAAGAATAGAATTGAAATATCTAGCAAGAAATCATCACCTAGAAGACCATGAGTACCCTCTTGTGCTGAAGTACATGAATCTTTCACTGCGGCAAAGGATGAAGTATCTATCTCAAAAAGAGGATGAATGTCATCAAGAATATCTCCCACATCTTCAATGTGAGACTCCATGAACAACTATGCAATGTCTGAAAGGAATTCTTTACATGAAGGTAGAGTAGGAAGACATAAAGTATCTTGCTTCACTGATTATGAAGCATCTGTGGCTGAAATAGGATCTGTAGGAGCAACAAGAGCTAGAGGTGTGATCTCATCTAAAGAGGAGTCAGCTGCAACTGGCGGAAGAAGATCTTCTGGGAATGGAGGAATAACTAGATCTCCATACTACTCCTAAAGATACATCCATAAAATATATAGATTAGATGACTTAATTTTGAACATCTTTTTTAGAATTTTATACTCCATATATCAATAAAGAGTAGGAATAAGGAGGTCAACTTGATCAATAGTATACTCAAGATGTGGCGCATATGGCAGTACATTGTGCTGAAATAGATATCTGACCATAAGTTGACTCCATTCCTTATAGTTATCTGGGTTCAAGTAGATCAAATCTACCTCTTCCATGATGGACCAATCAAAGAAACCTCCAAAAAAATCAAGGAACCACCCCTAAAAAAGATGTTATTTGCACTTGAAAGCCACTTGCCAATTTAGGGCCTATTTCTAAAAGTAGTATTTCTGTCTAAAAAACTTATAATATGATTGCATATCTAGAAAGTAGACAAAAAAAATGCACTTTCAAAAAAAATGGAACCTAATTTGGAGTCTAGATGAGCTCGTACCAAACATTTTACGTGGAAAAATTTAAGATTTTGGAGTTGCAGAAAAATTCAAAAATAGAGATATCAAACCACCTACACCAATGTGTAGATCACAAAATCTTACCCCAAAAATAAAATAATTGCTCGCAAAAAGTAATCTGTATGAGGAAGATATCATTGTTTGAAAATCGCTACTGCTGTTATTTTTTTCTGAATTGCCATTGTGCCTTCAAAAGACAAATAGCTCTAGATTTTGCCTTAGATGTCCAATTTGGATGAAACAAAATCTGATCTGGGGGTTTTTAGACCTTCTGAATGTGATGCAAATATTAGATTTGCACCAACAAGCTTCAATATTCACCTAAAAAAAATCTCTTCTATGGCCCTATGGCCAAAAAATTTCTAGAAAATAATGCAGATTTGAAAAAATAACAGAGATGCAGATGAAAAAAAGTAGATCTGAGAATTAAATGTACAGATCTAAAACGATCATACCAATTCTACAAATTAGTCCTTCGAGTGCCGATTTGCAAAAAGAATTTGCCTCACAATCGACTTTGGCCTAGGGTAGGTAGCTTTGTAGCCTATTTTCATCGATTTAGCATTTTGGATGCAATGGTGAGGCCATATCTGACATTGGACACTCCCAATTTCTAGAGTACTCCAGATTCAAGCTAAGGTGATGAAGCAAGCATGGTCTTGAAATGACTATGTGATGAGAAAGTCTCCAAGTTACTTTGATACCATATAAGAATATTCCTAAGGGAAAAATTCACCCAGGAACTAAGAACTCAAACACAAGCACATAGTAGACCAAGAATGGATATGATCAATTATTCAGAGTATGTCCGAATACATTGCTCTGTTCAGAATGTGATGTTCAACACACTAGGAGTGCTTGTATATAAAGGCCTCTCAGGAAGCACCTAAAATGTCTCTAGAAACAACTAAAAGATAAGACAACTAAGCACCTTATCCAACATTTTAGATGAATGGATAAGAATGAAAAAGTGTCATATGTGTGTAGAAGATTCCTATGTTGTAGACACCATGTGCTTAAAAGAGGTGCGGACCCCTATGATGTCACAAGACAACTCACAAGAGTGCACAAACTCCTAGGTGACTAATAAATAAAATAATGAAAAATAATTAAATAATACATTAACCTAAGTAAACTTAAGTAAGTGTAATAATTAAATACTTATTTAAACCAACAAGAACTATAGGTGTAGGTTACCTATTTTTACCAGCAAGCCCTAGACTGAACATTGTTATATGTCTAATCTAGATTTGAAAAAGAAAGAAGGTTTAGGCTTCCAAACTGATTGATTTGACCTAGGTGAAGGATGTAGGAGGATTAATTGGATGTGAGTAAGAGTTCAAAAGGGTGGAGTTAGGTCTATGAACCCATTTACTCGTACTTCCTTTGTAACCTAGCCTAATTTGGTTAATTAGGTCTGTGACTCAAAGTGGGTGTTAGTTGGTGCTAGAATAGAGTTAGAGTTTGATCTTTTGGAATCTCTAAGAGGTGGTTAAAGGGTGTCTAAAGAGGTGAAAAGATAGTGTGTATCTTTGAAAATTTTGGGAGTTTGACTGAGAAATCTAGGATTAGCCCTATTAGAAATATTGGTAACAATTATGCAAATTATTTGTAGGGGATTTGAGAACTTTAAAGTTGGGTGTTTTTGAGAGATTATGTCCATAGAAACATTTTATATTAGGAAAATTGAGTTCTAAACCCATCTAGGTAGAGTTTTTCTTTTTAAGCCTATTGGAGAAGGGGAGTCCCTAAGAAGTTGTGATTGATCTAAGTCAATTGAGAACCCTAGGTTTGAGAGTTGGGCATATAGAGTGGAGTCCACTTGCAAGGTAGAGTATACCTTTGTTAGAATCCCTTTGGATCAATCTGCAACCTTTAAGGAAATTAAGGTTCTATTTAGAAATTGGAAGTGCATTTGGTGCTTTTGGCTGCAAGCTTTACATCACTAACCCTATTTCTTTTCATGATGTAATAAGGATCTCCCTATGACCCATCCACCTTGTAATGGACACAAGACCCCATGGTACAACTATAAGCCTTGGGCATAAATTGGTCCAATAAGTGGATTTTTGATCATTTTTATGTTTTTTAGGTATGTCTAGGTGTTTAGAACATTAATAAGGTTCCTACAAGTGAGTAAAGTCCATTTGCAAACATTCTTGCAATAAAACTTGCCATAAGCGCAAAATTGCTAAAAAGTTGCTTAACAACTTTTGCATTTTCGTTGACAACTTTTTGAAAAGTAACTTCCAATGGTTAAAAACTATCAAGGGGTGGTTAAACTTGTTGGAAATGGCCTATTTAGTCTCAAAGAATTTGAGGATGGTGAGGGTGTGAAGATTCAATTGTATTTTGCTCCCAAAATCAATAAAATTTGTTGATTTCCTATGTAATTTACTAGGTTTTTTCTGTACAGTATGGAATATAAGATCTACAAGATGATCTTTGTACTCTGAGAAGTTGAAGCTATCTTTTTAGAAGATTTTGGTGTTGGTTTTGAGTTTTCATCATTTACCTTGAAAAAGTTATCAATTTTTTTAGGGTAATGGTTTGTGAAACCCTTAATTTTAGGGTTTGGTCATAAAAATGACCCTAACTTGAGTTCCTACCAGTAGATTTCCTTCTTCCATAGTATGGAGCAAGTTAGGGATGTACTCTATCAAATTTTGGCAGTTTGGGAGCAGGAAGTTGTGTTGGTGATTTTTGGGGATGAGCCCTAGGTCAAATATTCCCATGTTTTTGACCTTTGTTCTAGAGAAATTTGAGTGGACAAAGTGATGGAAAGGGTTTGAGGACCTAATGTTTGAACAAAGTTCCCTTGTTTTAGCTTGAAGAACAACTTAGAAGTGGAGACTAGATTCTATGCACCCATTTTTGACCACTTGCCTTGAAAACCAAGCCTAAAGTAGCTAATTAGGTCACTCCATGCTATAGTCACCACAGGGGTGCGAGGGTCACTCCATGTTGTTGGCTAAAAATCTAAATGTTGATTGTGCCTAGAATGTCAATCACTAGCACAAAAATCCCTTTCTTCAAATCAATAAAAGGAAATCAAGATAACATAACACCAAAGGAAATGTCTTAATGACCCCAAGAAATGCACTTACAACATTAAATAATACAAATTACATTCAATCCAAAATACAACTTTTTGTTGCAATGATTTTCATGGGACAATGAACACTATGAAATGTAGAGAATTAAATTTTTATTGTTGCAAACCATGGCAAATTCGTATCAGTGCTTATCCCTCAGGATTCCTTATTCATTCCGTGTTTATCTTCCCCAAATAGACTCTACACATCAAGAAAATGCTAGTAACTACTTCCTAACTATCTCTAACTATGACTTTGATGAACCAAATACATTACATTTGACTATGACATTAACATTCAATGAATTTTAACTTCTTAAACCTCACGTGTGCCATTTTGGCCTAAGTTTTCCCATTCTTGGCAATGCATTACAAATTTGACAATTTCATGCTTCCCTTTCATGCTTCGGGTTTTTGGGTGTGTTCACAAATGCAACTTGTTTACTCTTTTTTCTTTTTCCTCCTTCAGTTACAAACTAATATTACAATCACAAAAAATGCTAGAAAAAAATCAAGAAATACAGTAAAAGTTGTTAAAATAGGAACCATTTTATGGAAAAGTAAATTGATTGTCTGTATACTTTTAATTCTTGTCAAATCCATCAATAAACATTTTATATCCTAAAATAGAAAAATTCCATTTTTTTTCAGTAGACCCAAATATTCTTTTGGTTCTCTCAACTTATAAATTGGCTAAACAAAATTATCCTTAGAGAGAACTATATTGGTAACTGCCTCATTATCATCAGATCGAGACCTATTTTCCTCCTTACTATATATGTAACTATATATGATTAACACACAATGGTATTTGAACAAAATACACTAATAAAAATTGAGGATGTGAATTGATAATAATGTTTCACAGATGATTTTGGCATCTCACCCTTTATCACTAGTGGTTCGACTTTATTAGCCCTCTTCTTTGGTGACCTACAAATGAAGAATTAGCATAGTTTATGTAAAGAGTGAATGATATAGTTTGTTCAATTATAAGTAGAGATGGCACCTTAATTAATGTAGAGGTCAATGGTCAACCAATGATTTGATGTAGAAACAACTAACTATCCCTTTGCTTTGAAACAACGCCCTTATATCTTCCTCAAGTGTAACTAAAACAATGACACAACCCACTCAATATTTTATCAGAGGATAATCATTAAAAAGGCTTAACCCATTGAACTCCACACCTTTGGATCCACAAGACTAACTCCACTTCCAAAATTCTTCCACCAAGCAAGTTATCCAAGTTGCCAAAAACACCTACAAACTCCATATGACTCAAAATAACTCCAAATATGCAAAGGACTTAACCAAGGATTAAATAAGACTTTTATGAGTTATATAATGTGTATTCAATTGGATTTAACAATCCACTTGGATAGACCCAACTCCCAATGCCTAATTCTTCCAAGGTGTCTTAAGAGACCTAATTGGCAAATTAGTAGCCCTCCAACAACACAACAGTCTAAATAACTTAAACTTTATCCAAAGCACTTGACAGGATAATTACATTTCTAGACACCCTTTTAAAGTACTAGAACATATCAAAATATTTCATCTGGTCAATTTTGGTGCAAGGCACTCAAGGTCATCATGGGGCATTCCACAAGGATCCTACACTACACCACCTTCCTAAATGAGTCATGAGCAAGAAAATAAGGTTTTAGGATGTTAGGAATAATTTCATGATGTTATTAAGCCCATTCGTAAAGGCTTGAGGCTCATTTGGTAATTCTATAAACCATGAATCCCCAAGGCCTATAGGGCATTAAGTAATTAAGTAATAGGTGGAAACACCTTAGATGAGGTTAATAAGGGTCCTAGAATAGTTTAGAGGTCCTAGGTAGTCAATTTCAATAAAAATTGCAAATGCAATAAAAAGTTGCTAAGAAATTTTTGCTTAAAAGTTTCATATTGCTAATGAAGGAGTTTTAACCAATTATAAATATTCCCTAGGTAGTTGATTAGTCAAACATGCTTATAAATGTATGATCCAGCCTTCCCAGTAGAACAAGTTGGTTGATGTATGGATTTTTGCTGATTTCAATAAAATATATTGGTTTTTCAGCTCAAAACTGCTACATTTTTATTTTCCCACATGCTATACAGATTGGGAAGGGTGGTTGAATGGTCTAAGGAGTAACTTGGTTGAGTTACCTATCCAATGCACTTGGTTTTAATTTGATTGGTGATCTCTATCAAAAGTTACAACATTTTCTTTCAAAATTGCCCACAAACCCTAGGTTTAGCAAGGTTTTGTGCAAATCAACGTATAGATCATGACTGTACAGTTCAAATGGCACAAAACCTAATGAAAATGGAAGCCCTGGGAGTGTAATTTCATATCCAAAAAATAGGATTTGAAAAACCAAAGGTAGTTAATTTTTCTTGCAAGCCCTAAGCCAAATATTTGTATGTATTTGGTCTAAAATTGAAGGAATTTGATTGTTGGAGTTGTATGTGAAGGAAAGTAACCAAATAAAAAGGTATATTGGTAGTTTCTTGATTACCCCTTATAGTTCTAAAGATCTATCTCTTGTCTATGCACCCATTTCATTAGTCTTCCTTTGAAAACCAAGCCTAAAGGGGCCCACTTAGGTCTATGTACTTAAGTAGATTAGTGGAGTGCTGGAATAGATTGGAATTTGATCTTTTGGGATATTGTTGGTGTTTTCAAACACTTCTTATTTCCACCCTTAGAATAGGTATTGGATGTGTGGTTATGTCAAATGCAGAAATTTCTCACCTTTAGCCCTATTTGTGAATAGGTTGGTGGAACTTGCATGAAAGTTGGAAAAGTGTGTTTAGGGATTAGATTGTTGTTCTTGAGGTTGATATAGGTGTGTTGCAGTTAGTAAAGGGTGTTTGACACACTTTGGAGTCATATTTGCATACTTGGTGATTTGAAAGCATTTTCATTAGACTAAGCCTTCCACTGTTGCACTCTGCATCAATTTTGGACCAACACCCTCGTTTCTAACTGATGCCCTATTTTTTAGCATGAAAATGGCTAATTTAACAAAGAAACTCCCAGTATAATAGACTCCCAGACCTTTTAACTTTCAAAAATCATCATTTAAGGCATAAAACCCCCAATTACATAAGCAATCTATCCCAGACCTACTAGAACCCCAAAATCCCAAATTACCTTCTTTCAAACCCTCAAATCTAGGGTATCACCAATATCACCCTTCCCCAAAATTCTAGATCAAATTGGTTGATCATACACCTTTAAATTGGTCATATAAGATTCAATCCAAATCACAAAATACTCCTTTCACGTGGCTAGAACTCTTGCTATTGTACCTAACCACCATTTCCATGTTGATTTCTTCACTATTTCAGACTGTGATCACATTCCCATCCATTTCTCTACATATAAAATGTTAGATTTATATAATACAAGGATAATCATTTCTATTTCATGGTATCAAGGCCCTTGATCCCATGAAATGGATCCTCTACATTAAAGAGATCAATATAACTATTAGATAAAAGTATTGAAAACTGCGACTGTTATGTGGATGTGCAAAACAATGACTTTGATTAAGTTTTAAAACATTCAAAAGGAATTGGAAATTTCTTCTAGGTCTTACCTAATCCATTTGAAATGCTTCTTAACTTATAATATTTGAAAAGACCCCCAAGAAGTAATCAAAATGATGAAAAATTGCATTTAAATATTTGAATTTTAATTTAAAAAGTAATCATAGCTGTTTGTTTTTTAATATTTGAATTTTATAAATAAAAAAATGGCTTTAATTTGATATTCAACCCTTATTCTAATACCTTGGTAATGAGCTACCAAATATTGAAACTACACTCAAATCCAATATTTATAAGGACAAGGAAGTATTAGTTTTGTAGCCAAGAAAATGAGCTCAATAAACACTTTTGAGATGGTCATCTCATGATGATCATGGATAAATCATTTCTAGGTTCTCTTACTTGTTTTAGAATATACTAAATATATTTCATATTGATCAACTCTAGAAAGAAACTAATTTGAAAAGAATTATTTTATGTGAAACTGCATCAATAATTTAAGAAAGGACACATGAGAGTGTCTTGTTTTCAAATTTGAACCCAAAACACATAAGGCAATAAAAATAGTAAGAAGGAACATAACCAAATAAATATAATATCCTTGTTTGTTCTTTTTAGGGCATCTAAAGGACTGATGTCCTACTTGGTTACAAGTAAAGCACTTACTAGTGAACACACTAGGCCCTCTTCCACTAGACCTTCCTCTACCATTGGATCTTCTACCCCTAAATGTCCCTCTATTAGCAAACTCACTTTCAGCATTTGAACCACTAGATTCTTCCTAGTTTTTATTAAAAGATGAAAGCATGTTAGTCATAATATAATTATTGGTAACAATGTTTCAAATGCAAAGAATTATTTTTTTGAGCTTCTAGCAATGATTAAGCGGCTTACTGAATGGTTTGATGAGTCTTGGAAACTTCTCCCATTGTATCCTTGCTTTTGCAAGTTTGAAATTTCTAGTTACATTCACACAATAATGACTTTACATCACAAAGCATTCACATTCTAACAATTTTCATGTTCTTTCATTACATTTTGATTTGAACAAAAAATTCTAAACTTTCACTTATTCAAATGACTAATTTGAAAATGGGTCATATTAAAGAATCTAATATAAATTCAAATAATGTATCTAGATTCTAAACAAATCAAAACATAAAATTTGTGATTTAAACTTATCTCATCACTTACACATCATAACAATATGGTCCACCTTGTCATGTGGATAGTCTTGGGGGAGAGGTTGCAACATTGTATTTGGATCTAATTGATCAGTCTTTCTCCCTCTCCCTCTCTCCCTATTCAATCTAATGAGCCAACTAGATCTGCTCTTTTTTTAATGTCTCAAGTATTGCCTCATGGTCTGACTCACGAACTTTCTAAAGAATCTTATTATGTGGTTCTCCACCATATTTTATCAAGTGGAAATTTGATGCGATAACAAGGTTTGAATAATGAAGAATCTTCCTCTCTATTTGCCAATCCTTGAATAATCGCAAGTTAGGGCTCTTCATAGAATATCGTCTAATCCATGTGCTGGTTACAATCACCGCACCAACATGGTACTCTAAACCTTCACCATCTATAATCGAGTGATCCAATTTTTGTTTGGCTTGGACACAATGACACAAATAATAATCTATCCCTTCTTCATTGTCTTCAAGTGCAATAATAGAAAAAACATGGCCTACAGTGACAAATGTACAAAATGCGATCATTAATTTAGAAAATACTTAGGTAAAAGTTGTAAAGTTACATATTGAAATTACAAAGATATATAAATATATATTACTAGGTTGCACTAGATCAGAGAAGCGGTCAAAGTCAATAGACAAATCCATTTGTACCATTTCTATTGCTTGTGGGGGATGATAGATGTCAATTGGGTCCAAAACCCATATATCTCATTTGTCCACCCATTCAGTCAACTCACACTCATCCCAATTTTCCTCTGCACATGATGGACAATAGCATGCCATTTTTTGTGTGTGGATACTTCATGAACCTACATCAAAGCTTCTAAAAGAGTGCAACTCACTGGATCCTATTAGTCTGGAACAATCCTCATATGGTGCAATGTTAGTATTATCTATCAACCAAAAAAAATTGCGAATCGTAGACTCACCTTCCTTACCTAGACCCATTGTAGCATTACACCACTGGATGATGGATTTTGCATCTATCAATATTGCTCCATCTTTTTACTTTAGTTATTCACAAGCTAAGGCTCTTTTGATGCATGCGCCTGCACCATCATGCTCTCCCTTTCCATGACTAGCCTTTGTGAAATTCTACACATATTGAATTCTACACAACATGTGCATCCTCCTCAAACAATAGAACATCCATATATTCTTGAATTGAAATGTGCAATTTTTTGACCAAATAATTTGCTAACGATATGTTATGCCCCTGTTAGTAAAATATCCATAAAATAGTTGAAAAAAACCTTGTACAAAATCTGTAGAATGTGATCAATCATTGCAGATGTAAAAATGGCACTCCCTCAAAATCTTCCTCTCGTCCTATGTACTTATAGGTGAATGCATGAATGTTATGTGAACAAATATGGAAACCTATTAAGAAGTATAATACTTTTCTTGCACCTCATTTTGTGGTTGTAGTGTGTAGTTCTTTGTGAAGTCTAAAATTGAAACAATGGTATCTAATGGAAATGTATCCTTGCACAACTTGAATTGCAAATCCAACCATCGAGCTCTATGTGTATGCCTTGCATACTCATAAATAATCTTTTCATGAACTCAGACACTAGAATTTTTTTAATGATGAAATCACATCTTTTTCCTTGTTTCTCATCTTTTAGAGCATATGTCACTGTCTTAAATTTTTCATAATCTACTATTTCATTTCCAATTGCATGTGTACTATCCATATGTTGACAAGTTGATAAAAGTTGCAAAGAACCACAAAATAAGCATTTACCATCCAAGCATGATGTCTTGTAAAATTGTTGGCCATCCCCTATTTCACATAAAATGTTGGATATGAATTCTCTTGAAGATCTTGGTGGCTCATTCATGTCACAATCCTGCAAAACAAACTCAAAATGCAAAAAAACACATATATGCCTAAAAACATCAAAATAGTTAGAAAATTCAATATGTATCCTACAACAACAAGTTGTGCATGTGTGATTTATCTTGACATAAAAAGGTTTACGCATCTCAAAAAATCTTTGACTTATTTGAATTTGAGGATCCATACCAATAAATTTTGTAAAAAAATGTGTTTGAGTTGAGTCCAAAAAATGTTTTGCATGTGGCTCGTGATTTCGGCTACCAATCCTCCTTCTTACAAAATCTCTTTGATTAGGGGAAACATGTTTGTTATTTTTCCAAAAATCTTCGATCAATGATTTCAAAGCTTCACTAATTTTTTTATCCTTTCAGAGTAGTCTACCACTAAGTGTCCATAACTCATTTTTTGTTGGATCTTCCAATCTCTCACACCTTAGCATAGCTCTCCTTAGAGTACATCTAACAATTTTTAATGTTTTTCTTGTCTTTCTCATGAGTCAAACTTTCTTCATTTGGCTACTTACTATTGTCGATGTAAGTAATCATCTTGTGATATTACTATCTTTGGTGCGTGATTTAGAACCCACTTTTTCATAAGCACTCATTAGATTCTTTACAATTCTTTTTTCATTTGAATCATCCATCATTCTTAGCCCAATAATCTTCATGATAGGCCTAAATTTCAAATTCCTCATCATTTCAACAAATAATTGGCATTGACCTATGATATTTAATTCTTCAAAAAATAATCTCCACATAAAATTAACTTATCTTTGATAAGTACACTTGCTAATCTTGTTAGGCATTGATTTCAAAATGTTTGTATTAATATCAATCAAATTATTTTGGTCTTCTAAAATGAATTCTAGAAGGTGTTATAATCTCTTCCATTCCCTTAACATTTTGAACATAAACATAAGGTTGAGTGTATTGTGTACCTTGAATTGAAGATGATGTCCTTAGCAATAAGATGCAAAATATGGAATATCACCTACTTGATGTGTTGATGTTGTGTCTTCAACATGGCATGATGGAGTGTGCACATCATCGGATCTACAAATTAGTGTCTCTTCAACATGAGAGGATGATATGACTCCAAGATTCAAAGATGGTGTAGCTTCATAATTCAATTTTCTTCTTGAGCGTAATAGTCTCATTCATTTTCTTTGTCTTTCCAATTCTTCCTCTTTGTTTCTTTGTAGCGGTGGTTCTTGATCCTCTTCGAAAGTCAATTCTTCATTATTGCTTTGCAATTTTCTTTGTTCATGTAGTAGTTTCATTTTATCTCTTTTAATTGCCAAATCTCTCTCCCTATCTTCATTTGTTTGAGTTTTTGGTTTCCTCTTTGGCATGATGATGATTTCTACATGTCAAATTATTCAAACATCTAAATTACTTACAATGTGTAAATTAAAAATCATTCAAATACATATAAAAATTACAATTATTTGAATGAATACATAATATATATTAGACAACTTGTCAAATTTCTAACAATTTTAAAATAACATTTCAATCAAATATACAAATTTCAATAAATTCACTATATATTAAACAACATGTCAAATTATAATCAAATATGTATTTATATATCAACAAAAAATATTTAAAAAGGATTGCACTAACCTTTTCTATACAAAGACTATTCAAAAAGTCTTCAAATCGCATATCCAATGATTGAATTTGGTGTTTGCTAGCTTCAAAAAGCCTTCAAATAGTGTTTGCTATGTTAAAGCCCATGTTTTCTATTAGAATAATAGAATGCACAATAGACCAAAAGCAAATACTGGATGAAATGGGACCCAAACTTATTTTTTTACTACTTTTGGGTGATTTGACATAGTGCGTACGCACTATAAAGCATGTATGCACTATAGTGCGTACACACTATGTCAAAACACATCTCTTCCTATCCCACCATCCCCCATCCCCTACTCTCTCTCTCCTCTCCCATCCCCTACTCTCTCTTAATCTCTCTCTCCTCTCCTATCCCCTACTCTCTCTCTCTCTCTCACTCTCCCTCTCCTACTCCCTCTCCCATCACCTACTCTTTCTCACTCTCCCTCGCCTATCCCTCTCCCATCACGTACTCTCTCACTCTCTATCCTCTCCCATACCCTACTCTCTCTCTCTCTCACACTCCCATCCCTCCCTCTCTCTCTTGGGATACTCTCTCTCTGATCCCCTACTCTCTCTTTCTCTCTCTCCCTACTCTCTCTCCCCTCTCCCATCCCCTTCTCTCTCTATCTATGTCTCTCTCTCTCTCTCTCTCTCTCTCTCTCTCTGTCTCTCACCCTCTCCCATCCCCTACTCTCTCTCTCACTCCCACCACCTACTCTATCTCTCTCTCCCTCTCCCACCACCTACTCTATCTCTCACCCTCTCTCCTCTCCCATCCCCTACTCTCTAGATCTCTCACACACTCTCCCATCCCCCCCTCTCTCTCTCCCACTCCCTCTCCCATTGCCTACTATCTCTCTCTCACTCTCTCTCCCCCTCTCTACTCTCTCTCCCATTCCCTACTCTCACTCTCTCTCCTAGCCCCCTACTCTCTCTCACACTCTCTCCCACCCCCTACTCTCTCTCTTACACACACTCCCATCCCCCCTCTCTCTCCCTCTCCCACTCCCTCTCCCATCACCTAGTCTCTGTCTCCCATTTTCTACTCTCCCTCTCTCTCTCTCTCTCTCACTCTTGAGCTCTCAAGCTAATCTCTCTCTCCCCTCTCCCACCACCTACTCTCACTCACTCTCACTCTCACTCTCACTCTCTCTTTGTCAATCTCACTCTCTCCTTCTCTACTGTCTCTTGGCCACCCCTACTCTCTCTCACATTTTCACACTCTCTCCCATCTCCTATTCTCTCTCTCTCTCTCTCTCTCTCTCTCTCTCTCTCTCTCTCTCTCTCTCTCTCTCTCTCTCTCTTACACACATTTCCATTCCCCCTTCTCTCTCCCTCTCCCACTCCCTCTCCCATTGCCTACTCTCTCTCTCCCCCCTCTCCCATTTCCTACTCTCTCCCTTTCACACACATGCACTCCCATCCTCCTCTCTTGCTCTCGCTCTCCCACTCTATCTCCCATTGCCTACTCTCTCTCTCTCCCATCCCCTACTCTCAATCTCTCTCTCCCATCCTGTACTCTCTCTCTCTCTCCATACCCTACTCTCAATCTCTCTCTCCCACCCTATACTCTATCTCTTCCATGCCTACTCTCTCTCTCACTTCGTCTCTCTCTCATTCCCTACTCTCTCTCTCTTACAAACATTTTCATTTCCCCCCTCTCTCTCCCTCTCCCACTCCCTCTCCCACCGCATACTCTCTCTCTCCCATCCCCTACTCTGTATCTCTTATACACACTCCCATTCCCCCTCTCTCTCCCTCCCACTCCCTCTCCCACCGCCTATTCTCTCTCTCTCTCTCTCTCTCACACATACTCTCTCCCTCTCTACTGTCTCTCCCATCCCCTACTCTCTCTCTCTCTACGACCCCTACTCTCTCTCACACTCTCACACTCTCTACCATCCCCTACTCTCTCTCTTACACACACTCCCATCCCCCCTTTATCTCCCTCTCCCACTTCCTACTCTCTTTCTCTCCATCCCCTACTCTCTCTCTATCTCTTTGTCCCCTCTCCCATTCCCTACTCTCTCTCTTTCACACACACACACACCCATCCCCCCTCTCTCTCCTCTCCCATCCCTTACTATGTCTCTCACTTGCTCTCCCTCTCCCTCTTCCTCTCCCTCTCCCATCGCCTACTCTCTCTCACTCTCACTCTCATTCTCTCTCTCTCTACTCTCTTTGCCACCCCTACTCTCTCTCACATTTTCACACTCTCTCCCATCCCCTAGACTCTCTCGAGCTACTCTCTCTCCCCCCTCTCCAATTCCCTACTCTCTCTCTTTCACACACATGCACTCCCATCCTCCTCTCTCTCACTCTCCCTCTCCCACTCCTTCTCCCACCACCTACTCTCTCTCTCCCCCATTCTCTACTCTCTCTCTCTCTCTCTCTCTCTCTCTATCTCTCTCTCATTTTGTACTCTCTCTCTCCCCATCCCCTTCTCTCAATCTCTCTCTCATATCCTATACTCTCTTTGTGCCACCCCTACTCTCTCTCTCACTTCCTCTCTCCCCCATCCCCTACTCTCTCTCTTACACACATTCCTATTCCCCCTCTCTCTCTCCCTCTCCCACTCCTTCTCCCATTACATACTCTCTCTCACATCCCCTACTCTCTCTCTCCCCTCTCCCATCTCATACTCTCTCTCTTTCACACACATCACACACTCCCTTCCCCCCTCTCTCTCTCCTCTCTCATCTCGTACTCTCTAGATCTCTCACACACACTCCCATCCCCCCTCTCTCTCCCTCTCTCACTCCCTCTTCCACCGCCTATTCTCTCTCTCTCTAATCTCTCTCCCTTATCCCTTGCTCTCTCTCTCTCTCTCCCCTCTCCCATCCCCTACTTTCTCTCTCTGCCACCCCTACTCTCTCTCACACTCTCACACTCTCTCTAATGCCCTAATCTCTCTCACACACACACTCACATTCTCCTCTCTCTCTCTCTCCCTCTCTTGCTCCCTCTCCCATTACCTAATCTCTCTCCGCCATCCTGTACTCTCTCTACCACCCCTATTGACTCTCTCACACTTCTTCTCTCTCCCATCCCCTACTCTCAATCTCTCTCCCCCATCTCATACTCTCTCTTTTCCATCCCTACTCTCTCACACTTCCTCTCTCTCCCATCTTGTACTCTCTCTACCACCTACACTACTCTCTCTAACTTCCTCTCTCTCCCATCCCATACTCTCTCTCCCCCCCCTCTCCCATCCCCTACTTTCTCTCTATCTCTCTCTCTCTCTCACACATAGCCATCCCCCGCCCTTTATCTTGTTCTTGCTTTGCATCTCTTCTTCCTTCTCTATGCACTATTTAGGTCTCAATAGTGCATGTGCACTATAGTGCTATTGTGCTATTGTGACCCAAATTCAAAAGCTTTAAATACCATATGTGCTATTCAAAGTTTTGCATTAAAACCAAGCCTAAGGCTTGGTTTTCCTTGGATATCCAACCCAAAGGTTTGGAGTTTATAAATAGGTCTTAGACATGTTTTGTTGTAAACATACAAAAAAAGATTGATTTTTCTTGTGTGCTCTCCTTCAAGATTCCTTGTGGTTGGGCATCGATAAGATCAAGTTACATGACATTGTAGGTCTTTGTGTTAGCTATATAACCATATAATTTATTTTTAATTTGAACTATTTCAATTATTTCATTTATAATCTCTTTTGAATTTATGTCCATTTTTTGTCAAAAACCACCATGTACTAATTGGGTTGAAGATTTTAGATCGTTCATTGAATTTTGCAACAACTTAGTTTTTTAGAAACTAGACTCCATTCTATATGCTTTGAAAAAAAAAAAATTGATTTTAGATTAGTTTTCAATTATTTCTAGTGGGAGTATACAGATATTTCACGTTTTTGGGATGTGTCTAGTTAAACAATTCATTACAAAAAAATACACATTATAAAATTACCTGAAAAATCTGGGATAAACTACATAGTGTTAAGTAATTTTTGACCTGAGTGATTAAAGAATTTCAAAAAAAAGGTTAAAATTTTAGGGCAGCCACACTTTGTACTGTGTTATGTTTTTTTGGAATAAACAATACTATTTTCTATGTCCCCCTTTTTTGAGGACCTAAATTTAAACCATTTAAAAAAAAAATTAGTAGTTTAGAAACTAGATTCAAAGGACTACAACTTTTGTTTTTGTCATATTTTAAAATTTTGAGCATAACTATCTTCAAATTCTTGTTGAAGTTCAGAAATTACTGATTTCAAGAAAAAGTTGTCCACTTATACCCCCCTTTTGGCACCACAACTTGGTGCACTTACCCAAGAAGGTCTCTATTGAAATATTTATTCATCAATTTTCTCATTACTGGAATAAATTTTCTCTAACTATTGCTTAGCTTGTGGTAATTCTCCTTTCACAATGGTATTGTACTTTTTCTAATTCTACATGCTCAATCTTAATAGATTTTAATTTCGATGTTACTTGACTCAGCTAGGATCTAAGGTCTGTGTTCTCAGATTTTAGATCCGGTTCACTCTTACTACCATCTTTCTTAAGACTCAAATTAAGTTCCACAATTTTCATTTCATGTTTCAAGATTTTATTTTTTTTCTTGAGATTTCCTACTTCATCATTGTCACTAGTCTACACATTTGATTCCTTACCAGTTTTTAGATCATTGATCTTGTTTTTCAATTTTCCAATTTATAAACTTTGCTTCTTCATACCTATCTTTTAGGTTATCTCTTTCTTCTATAATAGGTCAATATGTTCAAGAGCTTCTTCAAGATTTCTCTTTAACTATTCCATATCCATAGGGATCTTACTCAAGCTACTAGGCCTCTTCAAATTAATTGCACTCTCATACCAATTATTTGAAATAGATAATACTGAGAGGTGGGGCTGAATTAATATTCTACACACTTTTGTCCTTAGCTAAATATTGCTAATTACTTTATAACTTTCATATGAAAGTAAACCAACAATGTTGAATAGTAAATATAGCCATACACAAAGAGAACTCATAACAACATATTTATTAATTAGGGAAACCTTGTTGTGATATTGCTATCAGGAATTAACTATGTGATTTTTGAGTTAAACTCATTGACCCATGTTTCATGAGTAGTGATTCAACATGAATTCATCTCTCATGAGAATAAATGGAACATTTAGCACTCATTAGATCTAGTTGATGCTCATAGGGGTGAAGTACTGGGACTTCCTGGGAGGTCACCAATCCTAGTACTACTCCAAGGGAAACTCTAGCCAAGAGAAAACTCCAGTGGGGATGATACTCATTAGATGATCCACTAAAAAAAAAATCCCACTAAGGATATTGGTACTATTAGGAGTCTATGAAGTACATATAGTGTGTTGAGTCCTTGTTAGAGGACTAGGCCTTATTAGAAGACTCAACCCTGTTAGGAGTTGCTTCAACCCTACTAGGAGTTTCTTCAACCCTATTAGGAGTTGGTAGATCAAATATAATGTATGCAAGAAAAGTCCACTTCCCTAACATGCAATAATCAATATAGTTATTCACAAGTATAGGTATACATACAATACTTTCTTACTGGTAAGACTTACACTTTATCTAATCATACATCAGATCTCATATCATATAAATTTTTCATATCTTTCAAGCTATCTTCACAATAGTTCACATATCACATATCTAGAAATCAACTTCACATTGTTTGAGCAAGATAAGATCGCTACTTATATCTTGCAAATTAATAATTATCTACTTAGTTGGCCTTCATGTCTTCACATGCTTGACATAATATAAAATCACTTATAGATTAATATCTACAATGTTGGCTCATCATGACTTAGTAATTATTTTGTTACCAAAATAGTTCCTTAAGTCACACAACTCATATTTCTGATATGCTCTATTTTGTTCTATCAAATACTTAAATTGGTATTATATCTGTAACTTGCGTCATATTGTTCGTACACATCTACATAATGAATTACATCATCATAACATTTTCATAATGCTATACTCAAATACACATGAGCTAACTCAAAGTGTGGCATTCGTACACATCATATTTGTCTTAGTATTGCTGCAAACTGTCTAACACTTAGACAATTTTCTATCTATAAATGCATAAGTGAAATGTTGACTATATGCTGCCATAAATGACAACTCTCTAGACAACTAATTGACCATATTGCCAACATTTTAGAATTATAGTCATTTTTTATTATTCTTCAAATACTCTTCCTCTACAATGAGACAAAGCACTAATTAAATTACAAATCCAAATTTATGTTTTTTTGATAGTTTTTTCATGATATTTTTTTCATTTTTAATAATTTTTCAAATAAATTGAAAATAATGTTTTTTGTGTGCATCTCACTAAAAATTAGATAATATAAAATTCTAACTAACCTTTGAAATTCCAAATTAGATTTCAAAGTTATTAAAAGTCAACTTTTCTAAAAACTTAAAAAGCACTAAAATCTAAAAAACCCACTTAAAGTTCCTATATTAGATGAAGAAATTTGTAATCTTTAAAAAGTAAGATACAAGAGACCTTGCACCATTTCTTGAAGGATGAAAATTGATTGGTTGTCAATGGATGTTCAATACTAATATTGAATTTTAATAGAGGCATCAATGAGTATAAAGAAATGTTGATTGCTAAAAAACTACTCTTAACTTAAGGGTGTTGAGTAGGAAATATATTTCTTCTTTCACAAAATTAATTGGATGTTTTATTTATTTTACTATATACAACTAAATGTAAAATCATGAGGCATTAACTTGAAAGTCAATTTGACAACAAAATGAATAATAATGTATGATCAATTATTAAAATAAACTACTCAAAACTATCTCATGTCTTCCTACCTAAAAGGATTAAGAATTATCTTAGCTAAGCATAGTAGTGACAACTTCTAGATGCATACATGAACTAAAATGCACCAATTAAGCTTATTGAATACACCATTGAGATAAATGATTCAATGCAAGTGAAATGCCTAGACTAATTATGCTAATGATAATGAATGATTTTCTATAGATTTGTTTAGTGTTTGTACATTTTCTCAAGGCTTAGGGGTAAGGTTAGGTTAAGTCAGTTAATCATGGTTGATTAACTTATATTTAAATATTTTAATTGAGGTGACAACCATTTCAAATAGGAGATCAAGATTGTAAATATTTGAGTGTCTGAGATTGCAAAGATTTTTGTGATCCATGTGAGAAGTGTCCTCAATTTCCATATGTTATTCAATCTTGACCCATGTGGTTCTTGAGAGAACTTAGGATTAATTAAATTTTTTGTTTGATTTATTTTAGTGAAGTGTACCCATGAAATCATTTGGAATTAATATTTAATTGATTAAATGAACTATTTAATCAATTACATTAATCACATAATTACTTAATTTCTTTAGATTTGTTTAATTTTTTTCCTTTAATAATCAATAAATATGCATTTTGATCGTAATGCTTCAATATTCAATTTTTTTTATCACTTTGATTTAATTTTCCTTGATTTGATGACCTTGATTTGATTTCAACTTGATTGATTTGATAATGTCCTAATTTAATTATTCTATCATTTTTAGTGTGTCCACAATTACTAATTCTTATGATTTATATTCCAAGTAAATGGATGTGAAAATTGATTCCATCTAGTGATTTCAAATAGTATAGTCATATGACAAATCTAGAGAACTAAATGGTAAATGGTAAAATTAGTTTTTTTTTTAAATTAAAGAAATAAATGTATAGTCTTAAACAAAGTCATATGATTTCATTCCAAATATTTGATACATATGTGTTAATTTGGTGTTTGAATATTCTAAATTATATTTATTTATTTATAATAAGTCATGTTGTGATAAATTTTTATAGGTTGAATTAAATTTTGATGATATGATATTAATTGGTAAAGGGAAATGCATCATTAAGACAGAATAGATTTCTATTTTCCATTATGCTTAGGTTCTATTTTGATGGTTTAGTATTTTAATTGCATCAATTTTCTAGATAACACTCTATAATCTATCATCGGGATGAAGAGAGAGTTTCAAGAGTAAAATGATAGATCACAAAGTGTAATAAAATGTTGATTAAATAAAAAGGACCACTTACTAAATACAGATTCTAAGCATAAGGATATGTATGATTTTTAGATTAAAGTATTAGCTTGCTACTAAATTTAAACTGAAGGATCTTGGTGCATCTAAAGACAAACTTGAGATGAAAATTAAAAGAGATAGAAGGAACACTAATATATGTCTAGGCAATAGTATGTTTGTGAATTCAATTTTACAAAGGTATTTAATACGCAAGATTGTAGGAAAGTATGCCTTCCATTTAAAATTGGAACAAAATTATATGTTTTAGATTGTCCTACATGCCTATAAGAGATGAAAGAGATGAGCATAGTGCCTTATGAAAGTACAGGAAGTCTTGTTAGAATTGTTTTGATGTCGTTAAAAATATTATTTTGGAATTTTAAGGTTTCCTTAGAGAATTATTTGTATTACTATGGAAATTTAATAAGAGGTTATGTTTTCCTTGATAGTCATGATTATGCTTATTTAGAATGGGTTACATGTCATATTAATAGTAGAAGATCATCTAGTGCTTATGTGTTTAGTTTATTTAATGGTGCAATCAATAGGATGACTAAGCAATAATTTTTGGTTTATTTCTCCACTAAGATAACTAAGTACATGACAAGTACCCATGCTTGTAAACTAGGAATTTTGCCTAAGGGATCAGTTCATATATTGGAATATAATAGCATGCAATGATAGTCTATTTTGACAATCATGATGTGATCCATATAGATAAGACCTCAAAATATGTTCCAAGAAAAAGAGAAATGATATTTAATATATATGGTCAACGATGGAAAGGTGAATCTAGTTAAGATAGGTACTTTTATTTAAATGTTGTGTATTATAATATAAGGTGTTTATTACAAAGAATTTTAGATGGTGTTCACAATATTCAAGCCTCATGGCCCCTAATAATTAAATCATGGCGGTGTAGATATTACTTTCACTCTTGTGAGTTTCTTCGTGTACGTGAATCTTCAGATAATGATGTATCAAACTTGTATCAAGTTTGTACTTGAGCATGAATTGGTACAAAAGTTTCTCTAATATAGATGTGTAAATGAGAATTATAGTAATTCCCTTTGCAAGATCATTTGTACATTTGAAGACACTGATTAAATCATTTTTCATAGTTTCATTTAAAGTTTTAAATTTGGTTCTTAAGGAAATAGAAGAATATTTAAGACCAGAGGTGCTCATAACTAGTATATCATGTTCCATCTTGAATGAACACTTTATGACATATCTAGGGATTTAAACAACTCATAGATCAAACTCATGGGTTAAAAGTTATAGCCTCTTGGAGTTTTTTATCTTGAAATTGAAAATATGAAAGCATGTGTTGGCCACAAATGACTTTTAAAATGGATTTAACATGTTGGTGTGCACTTTAGCACATCATAGGAATAATGGATCAGAGAGAAGTTGGGTGCCATTTTTTTGGCAGTTTTAGCTCATAGTTTGCAATATCATTTAACATTTTATGCAGTGTATTTCTTATATGTTAGGTGAATGATATGGATTCAATGTGTTTTATAGTGTTTTAATTGTTGACATACATGTCCATATATTGTGTTGGTGATACTATTGTGAGATGCTTTCTCTACATGAATATTACATAATGTATTGTTGATTTCTAATTAAAATGTTTGGAAACTTTTGGAGTGTAATATTATCTTAAAACAAGTTTTTCCATGTAAATAATTGTGTTGTGTCTTGCATTATATAATATTTATTTAGATATTAAGTTTCTATTATTATTCTTGATACTTGAAAAAAGTGTGTAATATGCAACTCAAGGTTAGTGTA
Organism: Cupressus sempervirens; assembly: GCA_028749045.1. NCBI lineage: Eukaryota > Viridiplantae > Streptophyta > Pinopsida > Cupressales > Cupressaceae > Cupressus > Cupressus sempervirens. Next base: position 1,099,312,750 of record CM053785.1, read on the forward strand.
GGAATTTTTTTATGTCACTAGATAACTTCCAAAAATCAAAACACTATAAAACACATAGAATTCATAGATCATGCACCTAATATATAAAAAATAGAATGCATAAAATGTTAAATGATATTTCAAACTATGAGCTAAAACCACCAAAAACCTGGCCTCCAACTTCTCTATGTTCCAATATTCCAATCAGGTACTAAAATGCACACCAACATGTTAACTCCCTTTTAAAAATCATTTGTGTCCAATGCATGCTTTCATATTTTCAATTTCAAGAGACCATAAATTATAACCCATGAGTTTGATCAATGAGTTGTTTAAATCCCTAGAAATTTCATCAAGTGTTCTTTCAAGATGGAACATGATTTACTAGTTATGACCACAACTCTTCATCATGGTGTGATTATGTGCTCTCTCTCTCTCTCTCTCTCTCTCTCTCTCTCTCTCTCTCTCTCTCTCTCTGTGTACCCCTAGGGAAGGAATATTTTTTCTAAATTATCTCTTCATGATGAATGTAGCATGTGGTACAATTAATTAATTTTCCACACAAAACTCATCTCGCCACTTCTACATAAATTATTTTTATATTCTCTTTAAATGTGGCATGGGATTGGTTTGATGTATTAATTCTCATTTCAATTGTGTGTGTGTGTGTGTGTGTGTGTGTGTGTGTGTGTGTGTGTGTGTGTTATCATGTGTGTGTGTGTGTGTGGAAGAAATTTTTTCAATTATATTTTCATGAAGGATGTAGTATGTGGTGTAATTAATGAATTTTCCACACAAAACTCATCTCACCACTTCTACATTTATCATTTTTTATATTTTCTCTCTATGGCATGGGAATGATTTGATGTATTATTTCTCATTTACTTTAGTTTTGAATGACATTTTTGTAGGAGTAACTAAAATAGACTAGAGTCTAGAAACCATCTTACATTTTTGCATTTGTGCACCATTCATTTGTTTTGATTAGATAAAGTGGGATAGGGCTTGAACCCATACAATAAAGAAACAACAAAATCATTAAAGTAACATTTCTAATCAAAATGATAAGTGGGAAGTAATTCATGAGAAGTAAATTCAAAAGGACTTTGAATGAAGCCACAACCAAACAGATCCAAAAAAAAAGGAGCTAAGAAACCAAAATCCACCAAATGATAAGATGTGGGTGCATTAGAACAAGAAGAAGAAACCAACAAAAACCAAAAAAATAAATGCTTGATGGGGACACAACCCAACAACCAGAATAGACACAATAGAAAGGGGAAATATATTAACTGAGAAAATAAGCTGGTACAAACAGTGCAGAGAAAATAAACTCAAAACATGCCCTGCGGGCTTACAATAGCATAAATCTGGAGAGTATTTCTCTTTTTAGCACCTCCTCTCAAGCTCCAATCCGAAACTGCCTTTTACAATGCCAAAAATCTCCTTAAATAGACCCCGGAGGGTTAAGGACTAGGAGTACATTCTAGAAAGTGCTAGTAGGCATCCACCGACAAAATAGAAGGTTCTGGAAGCTGCGTTAGAAGTCGGTGCAATTCTAGAAGAATCCAGAAATGGTAGCCGAACTTCCGGGAGGCATAACTTTTGAACCGTAACTCCGATTGACGAACCGTTTACATTTTCGGAAAGCTCTCGAAGCGCTCTATAGCCCTATGGACAAGCTTTGCTCGTCCCCCATTTTTCGACCCTTTTCAAGGTCATTTAATGCCCCAAACCTAACTTTGAAGCATTCTTAGGGGGTCTCCAAAACTCGAAAAACTGCAATAACTTTCAAACCGTGGGGGCCTTTTGACCTGATTCTTTTTCTGGAATTCTCTAAATCTCGATTACATTCATCTGGCCAAGTCACACCTTCTAGGTCACCAAAATGGTGGTCAAATTGCATGCTCCTATTTTTTCGGGATTTTTAAATGCACTGATAGTTGAACTATGAGAGTTGGAACCTTTATTTGAGCCAAATGGGTATCCAAAAATGCAAAGACATAAAATAGAAACTAAGTCTAAGTACATTTTTTTTGGGTGACACAGGATTGCCCTTATACCTTTGGATGCTCCTGCATCAATGCTTGAGAAGATAAGGTAGCCAAAAAAATAAAAAAAGAACATAGACAACCATAGAACCAACTATTGGATACAATTGTTCAATTGAGTGTTGTCTTTGATGTTACACAAATGTCATCAGGCAGAGTCTACGGAGCTCAGCTGGTCAGCAAGGCAAAAGATAGAGTCTACTGAGCTCAAAACATAGCAAAGAAGGTTTACAGTGTCTATCGAGCATTCTTAGGCTTTACCTTGTGCAGACAGTTGTTACCAAGCTTTCAAGGTTAGCAAAGGAAATTTATTTGTTACCGAGCTCACTCGGTGATCAAAAGAAAATAGTGCAGGAGATAGTTCTTACCGAGCTCTCATGGACAATGAAGGAAATCTAATTCTTACCGAGTTAACTCGATAGCCAAAGGATTTTGTAAATTTTTCAGTGTTAACCGAGTTGAGATGGTTAACTCAAGAAATTATTTCTAGAAATAGTTTTTATTGAGCAAGGTCGATTAGTGAAGGATTTCTTTTTTTTGTGAAATAAATTTTATTTGTTTAATGTAATATTTGTAGCCGGTTGATGTATGGTTTATTGGTAAATGTAACATGTGAATGAGCTGACTTGATAGTCTAAATGGTATATATAAGAGGTCAAGTTGTGAATTCCAAGTGTGATGGGTTTGATGTAATATGAATGTGAAGGAGGACTAATTATTGTGGAAGTGAATTTTGGAGAATCATCAGAGATCATTGAGGAGATCGAGGAGGATCTAACGGTGCAGAATAGAGATTTGTAATCAAAAAATTTAGTTGCATCTTATTCGGGTCAATTCATTGTTACTCTCTAATCATTTCGAAAATGATTTCAAATCTCTTAACAGAGTTGGTTTAACAGCCATTTTGTAAATCCTCTAACAAGGTGACAGTTTAGTTGAATTGTTCTAAAGACCTCTAGCAAGGCCACTCCTAATAGGGTGATTAAATCCTCTACTAGGGTCACATCTAATAGTGTGTATTGTAACCTTTAACAGGGTTGGCTCCTAACAGGGCTTACTTCAAAAGAGTGAAAATTGGTAGTTAGTTATTTGGTGGTTTTTCCCATATTGGGTTTCCACATTAAATCTGGTTTCTCTTGTGGTCTACTTTTGCATGCATGCTAATAATTATGAATGCTAAAATTTAGTAACAAGTTAATCTACCAAGTTACAACATTTTTGTGATGTGTTTACTGAGTGACAATAGTAACTAGTTATTTAAGACATCTAAGGGATCAAAATTATTTTTGTGGTAACTAATTCACCTCCCCTCTTAGTTACTTTACTCATAATTCCAACAATTGGTATTTGAGATTTTGGTGCTTGTAGGAAAATATTTCAAGGTTCTAAGCTAAAGATTAGGATGTCTTACAAGAGGGAAATTCCAAGACTTAACAAGGAAAACTTCTCAACATGGCAGGGATTGATGACACTTCATCTAGCTTCTATTGGTGATTGAGGGTTGAAGTATCTTGGTGAAAAATATGCATAACTTGCTGGTACATTATCTGTCAATGATATTGCTAAAAAGAAGAATCACAACAACATGATGATAGATATTGCATCTACTCTAAGTTATGAAGAATTTGATGACATCAAGGATTGAAAAATTGTTTTTGATATGTGGAACAAGTTGAAAGAGATCTATGGAGGTGATGATAATGTAAGAAGAGCCAAGGCAAAAAGTTTGAGAGGACAATTTGATCAAATGAGGATGAAAACATAGAAAAATATGTTGAAAGAGTTAAAGAAAGTGTTAGTGCAATCAAAGCATCTAGAGGAGATATCAAAGAGGAGATAGTTATAAGTAAAGTTCTTAGAACTCTACTTCCTATATATGCAATCAAAGTTTTTTCAATTCAAGAAAGAAGATGTGAAGCAAATCATAAGATAAATCTAGAGGCCATAGTTGGAAGATTGATTGCATTCAAGCTAGAAATCTATGATAATTATGTTCCAGCTGGCAAAAACATTGAATCAGCATTTGGAGATAAGCTTTCACTCAAGGAAAAAGAAAAGAAGAAAAAGGATCTTCAATTAGATAGTGACAAAGATTCAAAACAAAGTTTAGATAGTGATCTTGAGGTAGTTGAAGCTCTACTAGCAAGGAAATATTCAAGAGGAAAAGGGAAATATAAAGGTAAGGTTCCTCTAATCTGTCTTTCTTGTGAAGAAATTGGACATATTGCTGCTAGGTGCCCAAATAAGTAGAACAAGGATGAGAGGAAAGGTCACAAGTGCAATAGCAAGAAAGACTTCAAATCATTCAAGGATAAAGGTAAGAAAACACGTTTCATGGCTAAAGATTCTAATGATTCTGATGATGAAGAAGAAGATGAAATTGTTTACATTGCTGTAAAAGATGAGTTTGATAATGATGAAGAAAATGCACTCATTTCTCATGTGAGCAAAAATGATACATGAATTATAGATAGTGGTTGTTCTCATCACATGACTAGTGATAAAACTAAGTTTGAACATTTTGAAGACTATGATGGTGGCAGTGTGTAATAATGAACCTTGTTGCATAAAAGGAAAAGAAAGAATCTCACTGGCCAAAGAACTTGTATGTGATAATGCATATTGTGTAGATGGACTAAAGCACAATCTGTTGAGTGTGGCATAGCTAATCAATAATGGATTCAAAGTAGAATTCATGCATGGAAAAGCAAGACTATTGGATGGAAAAGGTAAGCTGATTGGATCAGGCACTCAAACAAAAGGTAACTTGTTTTATCTTGAACTTGGTGAATGTTCATGTTTTATTGCTCAAGTTGCAGAAAGTTGGTTATGGCATAGGAGGTTATGTCATGTGAATTTTGATAACTTGGTAAAAATAATAAAATTCAGGAAAGTAAGAGGCATTCCTAACATAAAGAAACATTAGGTTGGTCTATGCAAGAATTGTCAATTGTCAAATTGGCAAGATGGGAAAGACTAGATTTAAAAGCAAGAACTATCAGTCTGAAATTTTTTTAGAAATTGTGCATACTGATTTGTGTGGACCTATTGGCATTGAAAGTTATACTGGTGAATAATTCTTCATTCTTTTTGTTGATGGTTAGTCAAGAATGATGACTATCATGTATCTAAGAGAGAAATCGGAAGTATTTTAAAAGTTCAAATAGTATTTGGCCAAAGTAGAAAAAGAAATAGGAAAAAGACTGAAATGTTTAAGGTTAGATAGAGGAGGTGAATTCATTTCACATGAGTTCAATAAATTTTGCATTGAAAGGAGAATCAAAAGAAAAATTTCAGCACCTGAAACTCCTGAACAAAATGGAATAGTTGAAAGAAGGAACATATCTATCATGGACTATGCAAGAACCTTAATGATTGAAAAGAGCATTGCTATCAAATACTGGAAGAAAGCTATCAACACTGCAGTTCATACCTTGAACCGAGTACAACTAAAAAGGGACTCATTCAAAACTCCCTATGAGTTATGGTATGGCTACAAACCCAATGCAAGTTGCCTAAAAGTATTTGGAAGCAAATGTTACATTTTGAAAGAATCTAGTAAAAATAAATTTAATGTGAGAGGTGATGAAGGAATATTTTTGGGATAACCTTGCAAAAGTAAAGTATATAGATGTTTGAATTTGTCTACTCACAAAGTCATAGAAAGTCCACATGTAAAAGTTGATGAGTTTGCAAAAAGAACTGAAGAAGAAAGCAAAAGAGAACCTAAAGACTATAGGAGATTTGTTTTCATTGAACTTGATACAATGCCAAGCACACCAATAAATTAGAAATCTTCTACTCCAGAATCTTCTGTAACCGAGTTGCAAGAAGTTCAAACCGAGCTAATGCCTACCGAGTTGCAAGGACCTGAGCTGCAAGGACCCAAGTTGCAAATAGAAGCTACTAAATCAATGACAACCGAGCCTAAGCAACCAAAACTAGAAGTTGAAATGCAAAATACAAGTCATTCAAAAGGCAAGGAGCATGTGCTAGCCAAGTATGTCAGGAAGCATCATACACCAGATCAGATCATTGGAAATAAATCTAAAGGACCAATGACAAAAAGTAAGTTGAAAGGCACTTGTTTATTTGCTGATTTTGAACCTAGAAATATCAAAGATGCATTAGCACATGAAAGTTGGATTGAAGCTATGAATGAAAAAATAGAACAGATAGAGAAAAAAAAACATGGACTCTTGTATCTAGGCCTAAAGAAAAAAATGTGATTGGAACTAAGTGGGTATTCAGAAACAAGTTAGATGAAGATTGTAAGGTGTCAAGGAACAAAGCTAGACTAGTATGCAAAGGATAATCTCAAGAAGAAGGTGTAGACTATGAAGAGACTTTTTCTCCTGTTACAAGATTGAAAGATGTTAGAACCTTACTTGCATATGTTGCATCCAAAGGATTCAAAGTTTATCAGATGGATGTCAAGTCAACATTTCTCAATGGCATATTGGATGAAGAGGTTTACATTGAATAGCCTAAAGGTTTTGTTGATCCAAACAAGAAGGACACGGTCTACAAATTGCATAAAGCACTAAATGGTTTAAAAAAAGCCCCTAGAGCATGGTATGAAAGATTGCATAACTATCGTATTCATATTGGTTTTCAAAGAACTAATGATAACAGTAGCTTGTATATCAAGCAAGGACCAGATAATAAGATTGTTTTGGCAAAAATATTTGTAGATGATACTTTGTTCACAGGAACTGATGATCTTTGTATTTAATTTTTAGAATAAATGGACAAGAAATTTGAAATGTCAATGTTTGGTGAGATCAAATTCTCTGTTGGTCTTCAAATTCATCAAAGTAAGAATGGCATTTACATCACTCAATCTAAATACATCAAGGAGATACTAAAAAAATTTGGTATGGAAGACTGCAAACCAGTTGGGACTCCTATGTGTATTGGATTGAAACTTACCAAGGATGATGAATCAAAGGAAGTGGATTAGACATTGTATAGATCTATGATTGAAAAGTTGCAATATGTAGTACACACAAGACCAGACATTGCCCTTACAATAGGTATTGTAGCAAGATTCTCAACAAAACCAAAAGAAAATCACATGATGGCAATCAAAAGAATCATGAGATACTTGAAATGAACTAAAGATTATAGATTGTGGTATAAACTTGGAGGACATCTGGATTTAAAAGTATTCACTGATGCAGATTGGGCAGGAAATGTTGATGATAGAAAAAGTACAAGTGGAGGAGCTTTCTTTCTTGGAAAGAGGTTGGTTTCTTGGACAATTAAAAAGAAGAATTGTACATCTCAGTCCATAGCAAAGGTTGAATATGTTGCAGCAGCAGTAAACTGTTCAAACATTATTTGGTTCAAATAATTATTAGAAGGTCTAAAGCAAGAAATCAAAGAACCTATTGTTATGTTTTGTGATAATACAAGTGCAATTAACATATCCAAGAATCCAGTGATGCATTCAAAAACCAAGCATATTGCTATAAAGTATCACTTTGTTAGAGAATTGGTGCAAGATAAGGATATCAGATTGGAATATGTCCATAAAAAGGAACAAATTGCTAACATATTCACAAAGCCTTTACCTAAGGATGCATTCTTGTATCTAAGAGGTAAGGTAGGGGTCATTCCCCTATCTGAAGCTCACTAACATATAGTTTTAGTGATGCATCAAAAAAATAGAATTGAAGATCTATCAGTTGATGTAGCAAAGTAATCAAGATATTGCATATGAATCAATACATAAGGTACATTGCTATTCATTTGGTTTATGTTTCCTTTGGCATGTGTTGTCAAAGAGGGAGAGTTTACTATCATATCTTTTTAAAATTTGAAAAAAAAAGAGTTTGTGTAAGAGGGAGAAACTATTATGAAAGAGGAAGATTATTGTATTTAAGGAGTTTTGTATAAGAGGGAGAAGTATTATGTTAGAAAAGACTTGTTTTCAAATTTCATTCTACTATGACATGTTGTGTTGCCATTAATGCCAAAGAGAGAGATTGTTGGATACAACTGTTCAATTGAGTGTGGTCTTTGATGTTACACAAATGTCATATCAGTCATCAAACAAAGTCTAACGAGCTTAGTTGGTTAGCAAGGCAAAAGATAGAGTCTACTGAGCTCAAAAGGTTAGCAAAGAAGGTATACAGTGTCTACCGAGCATTCTCAGGCTTTACCTTATGTAGACAGTTGTTACCGAGCTTTCAAGGTTAGCAAAGGAAATTTAGTTGTTACCGAGTTCACTTGGTCATCAAAAGAAAATAGTGCAGGAGATAGTTCTTACCGAGCTCTTATGGACAGTGAAGGAAATCTAGTTCTTACCGAGTTAACTCAACAACCAAAGGATTTTCCAAATTTTTTAGTGTTAACCGAGTTGAGATGGTTAACTCAAGAAATTATTTCTAGAAATAGTGTTTACCGAGCTGGGTCGGCCAGTGAAGGATTTCATTATTTTGTGAAATAATTTTTTTTTTTTTAATGTAATATTTGTAGCCGACTGATGTATGGTTTATTGGTAAATGTAACATGTGAATGAGCCAACTTGATAGTCTGAATAGTATATATAAGAGGTCAAGTTGTGAATTCCAAGTGTGATGGATTTGATGTAATATGAATGTGAAGGAGGACTGATTAGTGTAGAAGAAAATTTTGGAGAATTATTAGAGATCATTGAGGAGATCGAGTAGGATCTAATGGTGCAGAATAGAGATCTGTAATCAACAAATTTAGTTGGATCTTATTTAGGTCAATTCATTGTTACTCTCTAATCATTGTGGTAGTGATTTCAAATCTCTTAACAGAGTTGGTTTAACAACCATTTTGTAAATCCTCTAACAAGGTGACAGTTTAGTTGAATTGTTCTAAAGACCTCTAGCAAGGCTACTCCTAACAGGGTGATTAAATCCTCTAACAAGGTCACACCTAACAGTGTGTATTGTAACCTTTAATAGGGTTGGCTCCAAATAAGGCTCACTTCATAAGAGTGAAAATTGGTAGCTAGTTACTTGGTGGTTTTTCCCATTTTGGGTTTCCACGTTAAATCTGGTGTCTCTTGCGCTCTACTTTTGCATGCATGATAATAATTATGAATGCTAAAATTCAATAACAAGTTAATATATCAAGTTACAACATTTTTGTGATGTGTTTACCGAGTGACAACAATAACTAGTTATTTAAGACATCTAAGGGATCATAATTATTTTTGTGGTAATTGATTCACTCCCCCTCTTAGTTACTTCACTCATAATTCTAACACCAACTATAACAAAAAAAAAGAGGTCAAAAGTACTAAAAAAGATAAAGAAATGGTACTAGCAAAACCCTCTCACCAACTAGAGGAAGGAATTAGAGCATCAGGGAGGCTAGAAAAAGAACACCAAAAAGAATCACCACAAATTCCCTAAAACCCCAAGCATGGAAAGCAATAGCATAGTAGAAGAGGGGACTATGAATGCCTAGGACAAAGCTAAGGAGAAGAAATAAGAAAGAAGCTAGAAATAGGCTAGCAAAGGAGAACCTAAACCACTAGAGATGGAAGGCCAAAGTATTAGGGAGAAGATGGAGAAACTAATATGATATCAAAACCACATTTGAGATGGACAAGCACCAAATTTACCATAGGAAGAAATATGAAACTCTACCTTGCCAAAACCTACACAACTAGAAGGAGATAGTGAATAGAACTAAACCAAACTGCCCTGGAAGAAGAGAACCTAATCCAGCCTCCCAACACACCAACAAAAGAGGAAAATACCTCCTAAAAAACCCCAAAATATTCCCACTAGCATGAGCCCATCTCCAAATTTGAGCCTCCGCCTCAACTTATACCTCAATAAGAAGTGGGAAAGAAGTAAACAGAGAAAGAAGAACCTCATCCCCCACTATGGAAAGAAGAGAAAAAACCACCTCGAAACCTACAAAAAGACCAAAGAGTACCCCACAAACTATTATTGTCAAGAGAAGAAAATCTAGAAAGGAAAAGAAGAGTCACTCACCACACAAAAATAGTAGAGAAACTCTAAAACATAGCAGGGGAAGGGAGATGAGAGGAGAAACTCACCAAAAGCACCACAACTACCACAATCGAGCAAAGATAGATAGCCTAGAACCCAAAAACCACAAATCAAAGAGAAGACCTCAATACATAGAAGGAAATAGAGCACTACTCTAAACAAATACCAAAAAAGGGCACTCGACAAAAATCCCTACATCCCTAGCAAAAAAGAACATTGTTACACTTAAAACCAAAGGATGAGTAACACAAACGATTCCCCATCAATAGTAAAACCTTTGGATACTTCATCTTTGTCATCAACATCATCAATATCCTTGCCCTATCCCCCACCAACAACATAGGGGAGTCAAACCCTACCCCTTTTTCTCTCGTTGATTACTATTTTACATTCTTGTCACCATTTTCATTAGTTTAGTTACTCTTTAATTTTCTATTAAGTAGAAATATTAATGTGAATAAGGCTATCTCCTAACTAATTCCTTAGTGTGGACTTATTCACATGTTAAGTTGTCTTATATCCTATATATTATTTCTAGAAGTTAGTTATCAATGGGTTCATGTACTAAAGTCATTTCTTATGTCCTAAGTCATTTAATATTTTTTTTTTTTAAATCTCTTATAAAGGATTAAGACATTTGTTAACATCTTCTTTTATGACATCACTCACCTTGCCTATATAAGAAATGCTCATGTACACTTTGTAACATATCTTATTTGATTTCATATGATCAAGGAAGCTCTTTTCTTGCATGCTCTCTCATCGAAGTTTCACATTGTCTTTGCATGTGATGTAGGGTTTTGAGACTTTCTTTATCTCCAAGACACCTCAATTTTATCTTTCCTAAATATTTACTTTTGGTTTGTTTCCTTTTTTGGGTTTTTATTGTGAATATGGTGTCTTTATCCAAAGACAAAGCATGCAAGAGTATGAAGTGACAAATCCTTTGCAATAAACAAATTCACTAAAAAAACATTTTTAATGTACCAAACAAAATGTTTCTAAAACACCTAATGTCCAATTCTTGTAAGAAGTTTCAAAACCTTTTCATAGAAGGTGGGCTCTATAATTTGATTTTATGAGCATACTTGTAAAGTTATCTATCAGAAATAGAGCCATTTCCTCTTTTTTCAGTCTCTATATAGTAAAATGATCCCTTCCTCGAACTCTAGTATGTGAATGGTGGAAATAAAGAGTTGATATAAAACTAAGTCATGAAATTAAAGATAAAATATTGAATGGAGATAATAGAAAATGGTAGGAATTATAATTTACTTTATAGGATTTCCTACAATTTATGTATATTCTTAGTGGAAAGTGGTACAATATGCAACCAATATCTTACATTTGTTTCTTTTCAAGTGCATTTATACCCTCTTTCAATTATGGAAGTCTATACAATACTAAAATCAAGTCTTTCGACTTGTGATATTTGGGATGCTTGTTTTTTGACCTTCTACTCAATTGTTTGAAGGGACCATGGACAACAAGATTAGTCACAGCCTACTCATCAATGCTCTACCCCTCCTCCACCCAAAATGGAAACCTCTATATGGCCTATAGGTGGAGCTTTGAGATAGTTTGAATCCAATAATTTTCTTCAAATGGATCTTTCAAGTTGGTTGGTCATATCAATATAGAAGAAGAAGATAGAGTTAAAGTAAACAATGAGGGATGTAATTCTCCAATAGATTACCTTGGCCCTTGTTGATGTATCGAATAAACAAAATAATTAAGACACCCCATAATTATCTCAAAAACTATTGATAAATGAAATAAACCAAGTGCCTAAGATCATATTCCTCCCTTTCATACTAATGTTACTACCACCTAATAACTTCTATTTTTTGAAATCTAAACATTAACCTCATGCAAATTTACAAATATGATTTAGCAGCCACTATTTTTTCTAATAATATTTCCTACTTATTTACTAAGAAAGAAAGAAAATCCTACCTATGTTGATTTTTGTATGAGATGTGACTATGCATGCTTATAGTAAGTGTGGTGGTACAACGAAAACAAAAATGTATAGACAAGGAATGACTCTAACCACAACTTTCGACCGACTGGAGTACCTCCCAGTCAGAAATTAAAAACCAAGAAATATTGATGTGGGCTCAATTCCTGATCCTCCTCACTCAGACGCAGACCTATTGTGAGGTTTCCCTTTCTCTCGTCTCCTTGCAACGTATGCTCATAGAGTCAGGGACCTAATGCCACCCTTACCTGTTCCCTTGTGGACCCCCAATGCATGACGCCACAACAGTGTCGCCCTTTAAGCTCCTCAGATAAACCTTGTCCCACTGGACCTCCACGCGTTCATACCCCTTTGGCGGGGCGCAGAAGTTGTCCACCTCTACTGCCTATAAAAGACGTCCTCGCACATACTCTCCCCATCAGACATTCATAACGCCTTTTCCAAACAAGTCTATTGCTTGCACAGATCTTCTTTCAGTCATTCAGTCACTTTCTAGTAGAAAGAAGCCGGCGACACAAGAATGGATACAGTCTCAGTAGAAGATCTGAGAAGGAACGGTCATGGCCAAGACACGGGCATGAGAAGCGCTAGAGGCAGATCATTAGAAGAGGAGTTGGAGGGATTTCTAAGAGTTTACAAAGATGGCTCGGTCGAGAGGTTCTCCTACGTTGTATCAGATGTGCCTGCAAGTGATGCGCCGCAAGAGCCAGTGGCGTCGAGAGACGTTATTCTGGACCAACGTAGCGGCGTGTGGGCGAGGTTCTACCTACCAAGGAAAGCTGTTTCTGGGGGGAACAAGTTGCCCCTTGTAATCTACTTCCATGGCGGCGGCTTCGTGTTGGGCTCCCCGGCCTGGTCTATTTACCACGTGTTCATATCCAGAATGGCGGCCCATACGAGCTCCATGATAATGTCGGTGGCTTACAGGCTCGCCCCCGAGCACCGGCTTCCAGTGGCCTACGACGATTGTTTCGGCGCCGTCGAGTGGGTCCGCCGCCAACGCTCCAATGATTCCTGGTTATCATCCTACGCCGACCTCTCGCGCTGCTTTTTGGCCGGCGATAGTGCGGGCGGGAACATCGTCCACAACGTTGCATTGCGCTGCGCACGTGCGGACGTGAGGCCGCTTCAGATGAGAGGACTCGTTCTTCTGCAGCCCTTCTTCGGCGGCGGCGAAAATCCATGCAAGGAGATGATCACGTCTGAGAAGGATCCCAATCTGTCGCAGCGGTGGGTGGACGTGTTCTGGAAGCTTTCGTTGCCGGCGGGAGCAAAAAGTAGAGATCATCCTGCCTCTAATCCCCTCGCTATGCCGGCCCTCCGGGATCTCAGTCTACCGCCGGTGATTGTAATTATCTCTGAAAAGGATTTGCTGAAACAGAGAAACCTGGAGTATTGCCAGGTCCTCAAGAATTTGAACAAAAATGTCAGTCATGTTGTGTTCAAGAATGTGGGTCACGCCTTCCAGGTTCTCAATCCCGATTCTCACCGGATCCCCGAGTTGCTAACCGTTTTGGGCGACTTCATTAACAAGAATTGTACTTCGTCTCGGTAATGTATTCCGCGGCTGGTTTAAACATCACATACTCATGCCTAATTTGTAGGTTATAAATGTTAAATAGTTGAAATGAACTATTTTTTTCTAGACTCAATTTGTTCCTTAATGTATAATGAGCGCCCATTGGTTCTGAGTTTAGAGGCTGTAATTTTGTATTGATCTTGTTTAGTTCAATTTTCAGTGTTTCCATTCTCATAAGAATGTACGATATTGACTTAATTTGTTCCTTAATGTATAATGATCGCCCATTGGTTTCGAGTTTAGAGACTGCAATTTTGTATTGATCTTGTTTAGTTCAATTTTCACTGTTTCCATTCTTATAAGAATGTACCATTCTCATAAGAATGTACAATATTGACATAATTTGTTCCTTAATGTATAATGATCACCCATTGGTTTTGAAACTGCAAATAATTTGTTCCTTAATGTATAATGATCACCCATTGGTTTTGAAACTGCAAATATGTATTGATCTTGTTTAGTTCAATTGTCAGTGCTGTTTCCACTCTCATAGAATGTACAATATTTACATCCTCCCGGAACGATCCTGTTACGGCAAAGATGTAAAATGTAAATGTCAATTCTCCGAATATATGTTACTCGTCTGAAACTGGAACTGCATTGATGAGATTAACAGAGTTAGACGTACGGTGTTGAAGATTGGTGTGGGAGAATGGACAAATATTTGGGAAAAGTTATGCGCTGAAGCTCTGACCACTCCACCATTGTGAATTGTACGTGTTGATGTGATGCGCTTTTGAAAGAATCGGATTGAGATGCCTCCTTTTTATATTTCACTTTCCTTGTCTTCCTTTGACCATATTGATCTCCCTTAGCCACTCTAAAGAGACTTTACTGGATTCTCTTTACTGGATTCTACATTCTAAGCTTTATTGCAAACTGCTTACAAAACTTCAGTTTGGAATGCAACCTCATGACCTATAATCTATTTGTATCACAAATGTTTCAACAGAAAGTTTTATTAATGATAATAAATTTTTGCAATCTATGACATTATATTCATGTTTTTGGATAAGATTGTGTGTGAGTTTTTCAGCATCAACATTTTGGATCATATTTAATGATCCATCATCTTAGCTCTCTCATTCTAATGATAGATCATTGAATAAAAGTTGATGCTGAAGAACTCACAAAAATCTTTATACAAAAGCATGAATATAACATAATGCTTTATGTTTAATTCATATAGGTTGGAACAATTTAACTAAATCTTAATAACATTATAAGATAGTTCAATGTCTAATTGATTATTTTGTTATAACATTTGAACTAGAATGTAATTTTAAGTATAGTACAATTGATTTAAAGTTTTGTAAATATAATATTTAATATAAAATTTAAATTCTTTTAATATAAAATTTAAGTTGAAATGTATGTTCCAATATGATTCAATTGATCCATGAATCTTGCAAAATAATAATCATGTAAAATTCAAAAAAATCTAATGTAAAGATTTTTTAACAATAATTATTTGGTACTAAACAAAGAATTATATATTTTTTATTACAAAATATTAAAAACATATGTTCACTTACACAATAAAATTTAGTAAGTGTAAGACTTTTTTATTTCATTGTATTTTAATTAATGTGTATTTAGCCTAAGGCATGGGGAAATGAATTAATATGATTAGATCATGTCAACAATTTTAGTCTTCTTTATTGGTATCAAACTTATACTTTTTGAATTGTCTGTGTATGACATTTGAAACATGAAGTATAGTATTGATATAGACCTTTAGTATTTTATTTTACAATAATAATTGATGTAGTAGATGTACATATCTATTATATAAACTTGTGTTGCTATAATAAAGATGAAAAGCACAATAAATCCATAATGTCTTGTATATTGTTTGATGTGATATACATGCTTTGATGTAGATAGAAATTTAGAGTATATAATGATTTGATGTTTTCCATATATGATGTGATGTGTCATTTTCTTCAATAAAGGTACATTTTAAATGACAAGTCTTTACATATGCCATTGTAGAGTGCTATCATAAAAATTATAGAAATAGGCATTCATTATGTAGAAAATGGGCACCCCTTATGCTTTAGGAGCCTAAGTTAAAAAATACAACAAGCATTCAATTTTTAAATAATAGTTATGATTTCTATAAGTGTTATGTGCACCCATTTTTTCGAAACTAGGTACTCATTTTGTAAAAGTATTTATTTTAAAAATTATATGTATTAGTTTAGTAAATAATGGGTACATGTTACATAAAAATGGGAACCCATTTTTTTAAAAAAAAATTCTTAATAAATCTAGTAGTTGATTTCATGTAGAAATGTATTACTTTTAAGCAAGGATTACACATTTTATAATAGTGGCACAGGAGCACCTAAGGGTTTCTTAATCTAATTCAAGTTTTCTTTTTGTTGTTTGTGTGCCTCTGGGGTATTTTGGAAGTTTTTTTGTTTAAGGTCATGTGGACCATGGTAGGAGTGCAATAGGGTTTTGTTTGAAGAGTCTTAAGACACTTGTAGGTGCAATAAGGGATCGACAAGTTGTAAAGCCTCTTGATTTGCACAAAGTTGATGATGATGGCAGCATTAGGTCAATAGGGTCTAGGATGGATTGGAACCATATTCAATTCATGGTTAAGGTCTTTGGTAAGGTGTAATGAGCATTGGGACTCAGTTATTTATTTTTGCAAGAAATTACCAAAAAGATGTAAAGAGATGTAAAAGTTGCATCTTACAACTTTGAAGTGTTGCGTAGACAACATTGTCCACATGTTCCAACTCATTGACAAAGAGATATAAGGGGTAAGTAACTACCTAACCATCCTACATAAGACATGCCATAACTTAAATGTAGGGTTGGACACCCATTGTACAAAGAGAAGTTTGAGAAATAAAGTTTTGAAGTGGTTTTGTGTGCATTTTATGTATAATTTCATGACAATGGGTAGTCAGAGGATTGAAGTTGGCACTCTAACTCATGCATGGAGTAGTTTATATGTTTTTTTGATTGTGTATGATATTACTTAGAATTTTTGTTCATATTTTCTTTCTTTTTGGAAATAGTTTTGTTTTGACACTATCACTAGTTCTGTCTAGGCAAATTGCAAAGATGGAGTTCTAACTCACTTTCCCACCATCCATTCTGAATGGCCCTTTAGGAATAATGATTAGATTCCATGTACATATATGGTGCATAATCTTGGGCCCTAAAATATAGAGGAGCTTTTTTTTCATGTCTTTCCCTAGGTGAGCTTGTGGTGAGCCCAATGAGGGAATACTAAATTGTAGACAAAATAACTTGCAAAGGTGCCTAGCTAGAACCAAAATTCCTTCAGGAACTTAAAGATAGGAGTCTTTCCAAGACTTGGTGACGAGGGAGAGGTTACACCAATACATTTACAAGCTTAGACTTTTCTAACTTGCAAAGAAGACAATGACATCCCAAAAACCCTTAATTTTACTCAATTTCAGTTATGGTATTGTACACAAGGTGGTGACCCCAAGACCCCAACAATCCTTGAGAGGTTGGCATATGATTCAAGAATACCAAGAAAAGATAGAGAGATTTGTTGGGACTAAAAATTGCATGCTTCATTTTTAGTCACATTTTAAAATTTTGAGTCAAATCAAGCCCTATGAATGCCCATAAATGAAATTGTACCTGGCTCTTAGTATGAGCCCTAAATGGTGTTTTATGTTTCTAACACCTTTCATTCAGCCTGTCTAAGTGTTCCATGAAGTTAAACTGACATTCTGAGCTGTTTCGTAAAGTCTCATTTTGAGCAAATTCCAAGTCTGCATTTTCACCTAAGTATCAAACAGTGACAGGAGAACTTTTTTGTGATTGAATATCTCGCACCCAAAAATGTTTTGTGATTCACCACTTTGATATTCTCTAGTATCCATACCCGAGAACCTATGTTTCAAATTTTGAGTCATTTCAAATCTGTTTGACTAGGTTTCGAACCCCTCAAAGTTGGTCGATTATTGTTTTCTTGCATTTGCACTTTGCACATATTTCTGGGAACCCATGTTTGACGTGCTATAACTTTTGACCAGTTTATTGAAATGCTAAATTTCCTTTTGTGTTGTGTTGTAGATATCAGAGATTTGTTATGTTTCGAGTTTCAACTTATGACGAATCCATTTGATTAGTTTTCAAATGTGATTCCAAATGCAATTTCTAGAGTTTTACTGATGTCAGTATTTGCAGATTGATTGGGAGCCTTGTTTGAGATGTCGTATCTTTCAATTCGTGATTGGTAGGACCAAATGGGTTGTACCCCTGTGTTGTCCTCTGAAAATACTACAAGTGTGCCAATTTTTAGAACATGACAAATCCATATGCACACAATTCCAAGTTCTTTTCATTTTCCAAAATTACTTTTCAGTTAGTGTTCCTATCTACAAAATCCAAGTAGCCTACTTTGACTAATCACCATTTGCACCTAGTTATTCGTCATGAGCCCAAATCATATATCCATACTCTCCTCATGATAGAGAACTAATGCCCTAGTTTTCATCTTCCCACACGTCAGTTTACCCAATTTTGAAGCCGAATCCGAACCCAATTTGTTGTTTTCTGAAGAGTTTGCTTGCAGGTAATTCTGAGAAGGCAACTTTGATGGTCAAAATATTTTGACCCTGAATTCATCATGAGACGAGATTTGACAGTGTGAAAGAGTGCGGAACAGAGAATCAGTATGTCATATCTCAAAGCGTAGTTAGGTGTTTTGATCAGTTTTTAAGGCCAGTCAAAGGACCTCTTGGTGTAAGACTAACAAGTTGCAAAATAGAGTTAAAATGAGTTTCAATTGATTGATAAGTGGTTCTAATCAGTACGATAGATTCAGTAGATCAGTTTGGCATATCAGTTGTCAAGAAACAAAATTTGTTTTTAGTCTTGCCTACTTTCAGGCCTGATTGATTTCATTACATCAACAAGATGCTAAGCATATGAAAATGTTCCTCCATATCTAAACAATGCATTGAGGAATGCTATTTCTACATTTGTGGAAGTGTCCCCTACCCTGAAAGATTTAGTCTGGAGTTTACTGGAGCAGTATGATCTTCCACTAGTGGTAAAACCCTCTGTGTTGGGCAATAGTTCACAGGATGTTCCTTCTCAGCTTTATAAAATGAGATATGAACTAAATGAAGTTGAAGCAAAGAGAGAAGAAAATCCATTGACACTTTCTTACTTAAACTTATTGAATGTGCTAATTGAAAAAGGAAATTGATTTAAGTGAATATGGTTGAAGGTTTGTTTCGATTTTTAGCTTTGTCCATGATCAGGTATTTGGGCCTTTCTCACAAAGAGCATTAATTGATCCTATTCAAAAATGACAGCTAGTAGTTGCTTGTCTCCAACACTTCCAATTGATGTTAGGTATGTATAACCTTGAAAATTACAATGGAAAAAATACAATGAATCAGCTTCCACAACCTGATCATACAATAGCAGCATCACTAGATGATCTCACAATGCACATTCCAGCGATAGAGTTGATGAAGGATTTTATGAGTGGAAAAATAATTTTTCTTAACATCATGAGGATACTTATGTTAGGTGTGGACAAGGTTTTGGAGGATGGTGGCAGCCAACCTTACGACTCAAGCTTAGAGGAGGCTATACATCTCTGCCTTGAACTTGTTTTTCTTTCCTTGGAAACAGATTCATCCTTCACAAATTTTTGGCGACTTGTATACCAGCCATTAGATTTCATACTTTCCCATGATAGCTAAGAGAGAAGTTGCCATTCCAAATGCAACCCACACTACAGAGCAAGGAGAACACCAGTAAAAAAGGGAGCTAGTCAATCGCAAGTCAAGAGAGGCCCCATGCCAAAAAAGAGAGTATCCATGCAGAATGAAGAGGCATCAGGCATTTGGATAAGAATAAGTCGTCAGCATATAGCAAAAGAAAACATTTGAAAGAGATGGCAGTAGCACCAAGCAGGGTAAGAGGTAGCATTAAGAAACATGGAGAATTTTAAAATAGAAAATGTGTTTTCAAGCCATAGGGATGTATCAAAAGGTGTACCCAAGGCTGAGGAAAGATGTTTTATGCTTATAAGAAATGAGAATCCACCAAAGCAATGCCATAAAAAAAAATGAATTTGCCAGTTTAAAGGAAGACAGTAGCAATATAAATGAAGGAAGCCATGCCTTATGCACAGGGAGCCACGTTTTAATTGAGAGTTGTCCATGTTAAAAGCAGAGTTAAATGTATAAAGCGGAGACCAACCTATGGCATTGGAGTGTTTGTAGCACCATTCACGCCTGGAAAGGGAGGCGTCAGGATGGGTATAAAAGGAAGTCAATTTCATCATTTGAAGGAGATCATGCCATAAAGCTGCGACATGAAAAGGAAGACGCCCATGCAAAGGCGAATTCATTAAGATGCCCACGAGGGAGGCAGTGCCAAGATAAGAGATATAACATGGGGAGAGAGCTAGAGAATTAACTCATTGTCCCAACTGCAAGCTGATTGCAAGACATCCTTCAGTAAATTTTGGCAATGGAAAGGAGAGGATATGGGAACAGGGGCAATTACAACATGAAGCAGCGTCAAAAGCCATTTAGTTGTAACATTTTCCCACATGGGGGAGGGAATAGCTTTCCCAGCTTCTTAAATACAATTTCAAACCAAATGCATTGTGTCTTAAAAGACACACGGCTTTTAAAGCTAAGCCCCATGTGTGGTAGGCCCCTTGATCGGCGTGTGATGTAGTAGAATTTTGAGCGAAGGAATACATGGTTATAGAGGAATACATAGTGCAAGAACATAAAGCCATTTCCAAAGGCTTGCGTTCCTATAGGAAATAGGTAAAGCCTATTGTCAGGAGGCAAATTTTGAAGGCTCACGATGCTACACTTGGGTCGATTCGTAAGAGCATAGAACAAATTTTAAAGCTCTCCTCGGGTAATACACAAGGTCATGAGAACGTAAAAGGTAGCCTTCAGCATATGGTCCATAATGAAAATTTCAAAGGGTCTGGTCGTAAAAGCGTAAAGGAAACTTTATTGTGTAAACATAAAGGCCTAGCTCATGAGAATGTAAAGAATTTTTCCAGAGCTTTCAGTCTTACATTTCAAAGGCAACGTATGGGCGTAAATGGAACTGTGAAGAGTCCTCGGTGCTACGAGGAGGAGATGGAGAAATTATAAATATTAATTAATTAATTCATATTTATTTCAAGAGGGGGTCACAGTCAAATAGGAACTCGCCATGTGGCATTTTCAGACTGGAGGAATAAGGATAATTGAAAACAAAATGAAAAATTCAAAGATGTTTCAAACGCACATAAAGGAGGTTTTTGAAGAAAATTTAAAGTTTTTATATAGTCTTGACTATATAAATTTTTTAATTTTTTAATTTTAATACAATGCCACAGTCTAGGACCAAATTTTCAAATGGCCATATCAGGGGCATATTTTGTCCAAAATCAGCAGTGCAGTATACCGTTGGAATCAACAGAATCCAAATTTTCTAAATATGGAGTCAGATTATGCACAGGTATTCACTCATTCGTGCTATAAGCCATTTTTTGATCCCTAGGATTTTCTCAGTGGAATGAGCAGATTTGATCATAGAGCACCAAAATTGGTCAGAGGGCAATCCTAGAGGCTTTTTGGGATCTAAAGGTGAATAAAATCAATTCTGAAATATTTTCTTGATTTCTACAAGGCCATTTGAACTGATTTGTTACTTTTACCGAGTTCACTTTGACACCAAAATTAGTTACTATTATCATCATCAAATTTCTGAGATACTTGACACCTTTGGGAGGTAAAATTGAAGGATTTGATTTTCAATTAGAGAGAGAAGTTAGAGAGAGGCTTTTTAGCTTCTTGGGAAGGAATTGTGAGGGTACACATGTCAATTGCTAATTCAATCTATGAATTTCCCTCCTCATATTTATTCTTCTTTCTTCTCTAAAAAAGGTTGTTGGTTTGTTTTTCATTTTTAGTTCTTGAAGCTCTGCTCAGGCTGTGAAAGCCACACACCCAACATTTCTCTATTGTATTGAACATAATTTCATGTTTTATTCAAATAGTTCTAGTCTATTAGATGATTTATGAGTTAGTTTCTGTACATCTTTCATGTATTCATTTTTAAGGAGAATGAATAAAATACAACAAAGGTTTCTAAATTCAATTTGATTTTTGTCTCCTGTTTATGGATCTATAATATTTTCTAGTTTGTGATCAAGGATCATAGATTAGGTTGCATCTTTTTTAGTGATCTATGTGATTGAAATATCTTGCTGATGGAACAAAGAGCCATGTAATTTCTTGGTTTCATCATAGGGTTTATAGATTTCATGAAAGGATTGTCTTAGTATGAGATTTATTTTTGATGCAGGTGTTTATTCATAAGGTGAAAGATAGATCAGGGATCTTGATGTACGGATTATGTCATAGATTTCAATGAGACGTACAGTTGTAATTCATTTAATTACCCAATAGATAAGGCACTAATCAAAAATATGATCATTAAATTTTGTTTCTCATATATGGATCTTGTTGTCATCAATCTATTAAATCATTTTCATTTTATGTTGAAAGGTATTCAAAGTATAACCCGCACTTAGCTTTCTAGTTTTCATGAGTCATGTTCTTAGCTATTTCATGCTTGTGATCTCTTAGTTAAGCATAGAAGAATTAGGGGTTTTATCTGCTATTCTAGATCCTAATTATGCTTCTTGCACTGGTCACATAGTCAAATCTTAAGAGGTTCATCCGCCAAGGTTTAGCAGAGCTTGAAGTGCAAAAGGAGTACAGCCTTATAGTTGGCCCAAATTCTTGGTGAAGTGTGTCCATTATTGGTGATAGCTACCCATAGACGCATTCTTTCCTTGCATACCTGGTTGTTTAAACACTATTAAATCAAGAACCAACAAAATGGCGACTCTGCTGGGGACAACTACATACAGAAGAAGCTAAAATCTCTGGCATGAAATAGGTTCGAAATAGAAAATGTATAGCAAGAGGTGTTTCATATTTCCTTACTAAAGTTTCATGCACCCCAAACAGTTTTATCCATTTGCAATAGTAACTTAAAGGTTGAGCTTAGATTTTCTTGTTACAGAGTTTTATTTCTAGTCAATTCATCTAGTTGTTGTTTTCAAAAGTATTTTTGCAATTTCAAAGTCAAAAGTGATCAAAAGTTTGTCTCTCTTCAAGGTGTTTGGTGATTTTCAAAATTTTCAAGTTCAGTTTTCAGTTCAGATCTGTAGTGTTATGAATCATGTTTAAAATATTTCTCACAATAGTGAGTGGCGACTCTATCTAAAGGATTTCTGAACCATTGTAAATCAGTGATGTATAAATTGTTTTCAAGAGTTTTTAGTTGAATCAGACAGATCTAAAAGTTGTGTTGAAATTTTTTAACAAAAGAGAGAGTATATAAGTTTTTGACTAGTAAGTTTTGAAGTGTTATTTGATTTGTTGTTATAAGAATTTTTAATGATAAAGATGAATCACAGCAGTGATGTCATTTAATTCTCCTCAAGGAGATGACGACTCTGTAAGGTTATGATTAGTGGTTTAAAGAGTTTAGATTAGCACCAAGCTAATCAACAGATTAATGGTTCCATGCAACAACACTTGAGGTATTTTATGCTTTCATATGATTTCTTTCCCATGAAAGTGAGTTCTACATATGTATTCTCCATCAAGTGAAGTTTGAGCACTAAGAAGAGGAGAATAGTTTTAAGTTTTATACATTTCACTAGATTTAGTTTCAACTGGTTGTGTTTAGAGTTGTGAAGTGTATAGTTAAAAGTTCATGGGTAGAAGGGTATAGATCTAGTGCAAATTATAAATCAGAAGTTGTTATAGGTGAATGAGGTTCAAATTTGTGAAGAATGTCAAGATTCATTCCACCTAGGATGTAGCAAGTTAGTGAAGTTCCTAGATCCATTTCTACCAAGAGATATATGCCATTAAATTTCAATGGTATTCATGGTTTCCCAAATGCTAAACCCAATGATGTTTGAAATAAATTTCCTAAATTTAGTGGGAACCATACTGTTTCAGCTACTCATCATATTCAGATATTCAGTGATTTGATGGGTGACTATGAAATTGGTCATGAGGACATGCACATGAAGTTATTCGTTCAAACCTTGGAAGGTGATGCTAGAGACTGGTTTTCTTTTCTACCAGTGTGTTCTATTTCATCTTGGAGTGAGTTGCATTCCACATTTATTGAGCAATTTGGAGAACGGGTAACCATATCTGATTCTTATGATAAGTTCTTGAAGATTCATTTTTAGAGTGATCAACTTGTCCCTCAATTTAACATCAGATTTATAAGAGTTTTGAATGAAATCCCTGAGAGTTATAAACCCGATGATAAAATGTGTTTAGTTGTATATTTTCACTAAGGGATAAAGAACCACATACATTATACCAGGCTTTTGTGACCACTAGAGATATTGAGAATAATTTGAAGTACGGATTGACTAGACGTCATTTTGCCTTGAATGATTGTCGATATAATGTGTTTGAAAGAAAGGATAAACATATTGTTGATGTTTTAGTCTCAAATTAGAATGTCAACACTCCTGCTATAGGTTTTAATCAGATTGAAAATTCAGATCAGAATGTGTTTGTATAGAAGAGTGAGTTTATTGCAAATAGAGACACATGCTTTTGATACTACACTAGTGAGTAGTATTTTAGACTTTGATCAGGTTCAGCATTATGTTAATTTTGTGGATCAAACATTGGTTACAATAGAAAGCTCTTCTCATGACAGTTATGCGTATGATGATGTTACTAATCTATCCAATTTTGAAGTTGCTGAACCTAGATCTCAGTCTTGTGCAAGTGAGAAGGCTGAAAGTTATCTCTCTGATCACGAGTTTGATGTTGTTGATCTAACATGCCATGGAGAGTTAACACAAAGTAAAGAGTATGAATCACAGTCATCTTAGTCACAATCAGAAGAACATAGTGCATATATTTCCAATGTTGCAGTGGTAAATGGTAAGATGTATTCTTTTAATCAGTCGGATAGGCAAGAATTGAATTCTCTTATTGAGAGGTTGCATTATGTTAATAATGAATTAGAAAGATATGAATCTCAATGTGGGTATGAAGAAGTTGTAAGTCATCTCCCAAATGATGACAATGAAGCTGTTTATCCGATGTACAATGAAGAAGCATCATATGAAGGAGATGATGAGAGTGGTTGCTCGAATCATAGTGAGAAAAATGACACAGTATGTTCACCTTCATATGAGTCTAATGTTGATTGGGAGGAAGAAAGTAATGATGGTAGTGAACACTCATCCGAATATGAAGGTATGATTTCTTCCTCTGAATCTGAAAAGGACCTTGCATATAAATTTTTGCATTATACAAATCAGTTAGCCAATGATGAAATTATGAGTGATTTGTCCTAAAGATATGAAGATAAGGAAATGTTGAGTCCAATTAATGAATCTAAATTTGAAGATTCCAATGAAGAGTTGTCAGATGCTTTTACATTAGACAATAAAGATCCAGCTTATAGTGAGGTGTCTAGGAATGAATCACAGTCTATTTGTAGTGTTTATCCTAAACAAGTTGATAAAGAAAATGTAACTATAGACACTATATGTTTGGTAGAACAAATGGAAAAGGAGTCTTCATACCATTCTGACTTTTCTTCATATGTTGAAAGTTTCCATGACGATAGGGTGGGTAGTGAATTTAAAGTCTATAATAATGTTTTATATGATGATGCTTGTGAGGATGAGCAGCCCATGTTCTGTCCTAATGTGCAATGAGGATCATTGCATGGAGTCATTAATCGGTTGTTTGAAGAAGACATGGAGGTTTCAGATTTAGCGGTGTTAGATGCAAATTGTGATAGACTGTCATACTGCTGGGCATGTGCAAGATCATGGTGTACCAAACTATGGCCTTAAGTGGTAGTGAAAAATCAACAAATCAGGTTTATGTCAAGTTGACACATAATTTTGAAGTGGTTATGGACTTTATATCAAAAATTTGTAAGAAAATAATTTGTAGAAAATTGAATTTAGTTTCTAAACTACTAGGCCTTATCAGGAGAAAAAAATAATTGATTGGTCAAAAGTTTGAATTTTAATGCAGTACTAAGAAAATTTCAGGGCGAAAATAAAAAGTAGGTGTATGTCTGACCACCTTAATCAAAATCAAATCATAATATTTTTTTAATATAATTATAGATATGAAAACTAGACTCATGCCTGGATATGACGCATATTTTTTGATATTTTTATTTCAAATAAATAATTAAATATGAATTTTCTACCAAAACTTTTTCGGATTAAAAAAAGTCCCATGTCTGACCACCCTAACTAATAGAAAATCTGATCAGTTTTTTTTTTTTTTTTTTCTTATGCTAGGTGAAGTATAGAATGTGACACAACTTTTAGATTTAAAAAATGTTATACCGTTTGAAAGTTATAAATATTTTTCATTCAGTATGTCAATCAACACTTTACAATAATCTTCATTGATAATTAACTAATAAATATTTATCGAACTCAGAATTTGACAGAAATTACATTGATAGAATCTAGAGAGCGATATTAAAAAACCCATTTCGTTTCATTCAATTTCGATCAAAATAACATTGTCAGACGGCTACCCGAAGTCTGAGTATCACTAAAACTCTTTATAAATATGTCTTTGGGGTTGACCGGGCAGGCTTGGTAAATACCAAGCCTAATCGGATATCTGATATGGCTCGGTAGTCAAATTCAAAAAATCTTCAAATTTTGGAGAGAAATTCGATTTAAACATTCTAGTTTTTTATTTTTAAATTATTTCACTTATATTAACATGTAAAGGCATATTTTAATATATTATATATATATATAATAACGTAATGTAAACATACAAGATATAATCTAGTAATATATAATAATATCTTATGTTAATCTTATTACAATCTATAAATATAATACATATTATTATTTTTACTAAATATAATAATGTAATTTATATATATATAAAATACGTATTATATATTATTATATTAATATCTATGTTATTAATATATACAATAACGTAATATTTTCATTAAATGTAATATGTATTATATATTATTATATTAATATGTATAATAATATAATATATATATATAACAACGTAATATTTTTATTAAATATAATATATATATTATAAATATTATTATATTAATATGTATTTTATTAATATATCTATATAATAACGTCATATTTTTATTAAATATAATAATGTAATATGTATGTATATATATATATTTATATTATTATATTAATATGTATATTATTAATATATAAGAGTCAAAGGACCTATGACCCTCTTTTACCTATTAAACGATGACATATGTCCCTAGGGGTCCTCAGACCCTTAGGGACATATTCAAATGGGTAATATGGGTCAAAAGGGGTCATAGGGTGACCTATGACCCTCTTTGACCCATTAAATGATGAAATATGTCCCTAGGGGTCCTAAGACCCTTAGGGACATAGTCAAATCGTTCATATGGGTCAAAGGGGGTCATAGGGTGACCTATGACACCCTTTGACCCATTAAATGATGACATATGTCCCTAGGGTTCCTAGGACCCCCAGAGACATAGTTGAATCGTTCATATGGGTCAAAGGGAGTCATAGGGTGACCTATGACCCACTTTCACCCATTAAACGACGACATGTCCCTAGAGGTCCTCGGACCCCTAAGGACATATTCGAATCATTCATATGGGTCAAAGGGGGTCATAAGGTGACCTATGACCCTCTTTAACCCATTAAACGATGATATATGTCTCCTGGGGTCCTAGGACCCTTAGGGACATATTCAAATGGGTATTATGGGTCAAAGTGGGTCATAAGGTGACCTATGATCCTCTCTGACCCATTAAACGATAACATATGTCACTAGGGGTCCTAGGACCCCTAGGGACATAGTCGAATCGTTCATATGGGTCAAAGGAGGTCATAGGGTGACCTATGACCCCCTTTGACCCATTAAACGACGACATATGTCCCTAGGGGTCCTAGGACCCCTAGAGACATAGTCGAATCGTTCATACGGGTCAAAGAGGGTCATAGGGTGACTTATGACCCTCTTTGACCCATTAAATGATGACATATGTCCCTAGGGGTCCTCGGACCCCAAGCGACATATTCGAATGGGTAATATGGGTCAAAGGGGGTCATAGGGTGACCTATGACCCTCTTTGACCCATTAAACGATGACATATGTCCCTAGGGGTCCTAAGACTCGTAGGGACATATTCGAATCATTCATATGGGTCAAAGGGGGTCATAGAGTGACCTATGACCCCCTTTAACCCATTAAATGATGATATATGTCCCTAGGACCCCTAGGGACATATTTGAATCGTTCATATGAGTCAAAGGAGGTTATAGGGTGACCTATGACCCTCTTTGACCCATTAAACAATGACATATGCCCTTAAGGGTCCTAGGACCCCTAGGGACATAGTCGAATCGTTCATATGGGTCAAAGGAGGTCATAGGCGCCTTTGACCCATTAAACGATGATATATGTCCCTAGGGGTCCTAGGACCCCTAGGGACATATTCGAATCGTTCATATGGGTCAAAGGGAGTCATAGAGTGACCTATGACCCTCTTTAACCCATTAAATGACGATATATGTCTCTAGGGGTCCTAGGACCTCTAAGGAGAAATTCGAATGGGTAATATTGGTTAAAGGGGGTCATAGGGTGACCTATGACCCTCTCTGATCCATTAAACGATGATATATGTCTCTAGGGGTCCTAGGAGCCCTAGGGACATATTCAAATGGGTAATATGGGTCAAAGGGGGTCATAGGATGACCTATGACCCTCTTTGACCCATTAAACGACAACATATGTCCCTAGGGGTCCTCGGACCCCTAGGAATATATTTGAATGGGTAATATAGGTCAAAGGGGGTCATAGGGTGAACTATGACCCTCTTTGATCCATTAAACAACGACATATGTCCCTAAGGGTCCCAAGACCCCTAGGGACATAGTCGAATTGTTCACATGGGTCAAAGGGGGTCATAGAGTGACCTGTGACACCTTTTGACCCATTAAATAACGACATATGTCTATAGGGGTCTTAGAACCCCCAAGGACATAGTCGAATCGTTAATATGGATCAAAGGGGGTCATAGGGTGACCTATG
Source organism: Cupressus sempervirens (assembly GCA_028749045.1). Lineage (NCBI taxonomy): Eukaryota > Viridiplantae > Streptophyta > Pinopsida > Cupressales > Cupressaceae > Cupressus > Cupressus sempervirens. The sequence goes on from CM053785.1 coordinate 1,099,341,489, forward strand.
ACCCCCTTTGACCCATTAAATGACAACATATGTCCCTAGGAGTCTTAGGACCCCTATGGACATATTCGAATGGGTAATATGGGTCAAAAGGGGTCATAGGGTGACCTATGACCCTCTTTGACCCATTAAACGATGACATATGTCCCTAGGGGTCCTAGGTCCCCTAGGGACATATTTGAATTGTTCATATGGGTCAAAGGGGGTCATAGGGTGACCTATGACCCCCTTTGACCTATTAAACGATGACATATGTCCCTACGGGTCCTATGACCCCTAAGGACATAGTCGAATTGTTCATATGGATCAAAAGGGGTCACAGGGTGACCTATGACCCTCTTTGACCCATTGAATGACGATATATATCTCGAGGGGTCCTAGGATCCCTAGGGACATATTCGAATGGGTAATATGGGTCAAAGGGGGTCATAGGGTGACTTATGACCCTCTCTAACCCATTAAATGACGATGTATGTCTCTAGGGGTCCTAGAACCCCTAGGGACATGTTCAAGTGGGTAATATGGGTGAAAGGGGGTCATAGGGTGACCTATGACCCTCTTTGACCCATTAAACGATGACATATGTCCCTAGAAGTCCTCAGACCCCTAGGGACATATTCGAATTATTCATATAGATCAAAGGGGGTCATAAAGTGACCTATGACCCTCTTTGACCCATTAAATGACGATATATGTCTCTACGGGTCTTAGGACCCCTAGGGACATATTCAATTGGGTATTATGGGTCGAAGGGGGTCATAAACCCTCTTTGACCCATTAAACGATGAGGACCCCTAGGGACATAGTCAAATCGTTCATATGGGTCAAAGGAGGTCATAGGGTGACCTATGACCCCCTTTGACCCATCAAATGAAAAAATATGTCCGTAGGGGTCTTAGGACCCTTAGGGATATAGTCAAATCATTCATATGGGTCAAAGGGGGTCATAGGGTGACCTATGACCCCCTTTGACCCATTAAATGATGACATATGTCCCTATTGGGTCCTCAGACCCCAAGGGACATATTCGAATGGGTAATATGGGTCAAAGGGGGTCATAGGGTGACATATGACTCTCTTTGACCCATTAAACAATGGCATATGTCCTTAGGGGTCCTAGGACCCATAGGGACATATTTGAATCGTTCATATGGGTCAAAGGGGGTCATCAGGTGACCTATGACCCCCTTTGACCCATTAAACGATGACATATGTCCCTAGGGGTCCTAGGACCCCTAGGGACATATTTGAATCGTTCATATGAGTCAAAGGGGGTCATAGGGTGACCTATGACCCTCTTTGACCCATTAAACAATGACATATGTCCCTAGGGGTCCCAGGGCCCCAAGGGACATAGTTGAATCGTTCATATAGGTCAAAGGAGGTCATAGGTCACCATTAAACGATAACATATGTCCTTAGGTGTCCTAGGAACCCTAAGGACATATTCGAATCGTTCATATGGGTCAAAGGAGGTCATAGGGTGACCGATGACCCTGTTTGACCCATTAAACGATGATATATGTCTCTAGGGGTCCTAGGACCCGTAGGAACATATTTGAATGGGTAATATGAATCAAAGGGGGTCACAGGGTGAGATCTATTAAAAGATGACACATGTCCCTAGGGGTCCTAGGACTCGTAGGGATATATTCGAATCGTTCATATGGGTCAAAGGGGGTCATAGGATGACCTATGACCTCATTTGACCCATTAAATGACGACATATGTCCCTAGGGGTCCTAGGACCCCTAGGGACATATTTGAATCGTTAATATGAGTCAAAGGCAGTTATAGGTCATAGGGTGACATATGACCCTCTTTGACCCATTAAACGATGACATATGTCCCTAGGGGTCATAGGACCCCTAGGGACATAGTCGAATCGTTCATATGGGTCAAAGGAGGTCATAGGGTGACCTATGACCCCTTTTGACCCATTAAATGATAACATATGTCCCTTGGGGTCTTATGACCCCTAGGTACATATTTGAATCATTCATATGGATCAAAAGGGGTCATAGGGTGACGTATGACCCTTTTTGATCCATTAAATGACGATATATGTCTCTAGGGGTCCTAAGATGCCTAAGGACATATTTGAATGGGTAATATGGGTCAAAGGGGGTCATAGGGTGAACTATGACCCTCTCTTACCCATTAAACAATGATATATGTCTCTAGGAGTCCTAGGACACTTTGAGACATATTCGAATGGGTAATATGGGTCAAAGGGGGTCACAAGGTGACCTATGACCCACTTTGACCCATTAAATGTGAGGACCCCTAAGAACATATTCGAATGGGTAATATGGGTCAAAGGGGGTCATAGGGTGACTTATGACCCTCTTTGACCCATTAAATGATGACATATGTTCCTAAGGGTCCTAGGACCACTAGGGACATAGTCAAATCGTTCATATGGGTCAAAGGGGGTCATATGGTGACCTATGACACCCTTTGACACATTAAATGATGACATATGTCCCTCGGAGTCCTAAGACCCCCAGAGACATAGTCGAATCATTCATTTGGGTCAAAAGGGTTCATAGGGTGACCTATGACCCCCTTCGACCCATTAAACAATGACATATGTCTCTAGGGGTCCTAGGACCCTTGGGGACATATTTGAATGGGTAATATGGGTCAAAGGGGGTCATAGGGTGAACTATGACCCTCTTTGACCCATTAAACAATGACATATGTCCTTAGGGGTCCTAGGACCCTTAGGGACATATTTCAATCTTTCATATGGGTCAAAGGGGGTCATAGGGTGACCTATGACTCCTTTTGACCCATTAAATGATGACATATGTCCCTACGGGTCCTACGACCCCTAGGGACAAGGTCGAATCGTTCATATGAGTCAAAGGGGGTCATAGGTTTACCTATAACTCTCTTTGACTCATTAAACGATAATATATGTTTCTAGGGTCCTAGGACCCCTAGGGACATATTCGAATGGGTAATATGGGTCAAAGGGGGTCATAGGGTGACCTATGACCCTCTCTGACTCATTAAATGATAATATATGTCTCTAGGGGTCCTAGAACCCCTAGGGACATATTCAAATGGGTAATATGAGTCAAAGGGGGTCATAGGGTGACCTATGACCCTCTTTGACCCATTAAATGATGACATATGTCCCTAGGGGTCCTCGGATCCCTAGGGACATATTTGAATGGGTAATATGGGTCAAAGGGGGTCATAGGGTGACCTATGATGCTCTTTGACTCATTAAACGACAACATATGTCTCTAATGGTCCTAGGACCTCTAAGAACATACTCGAATCATTCATATGGGTCAAAAGGGGTCATAGGGTGACCTATGACACCCTTTGACCCATGAAATGATGACATATGTCCCTAAGTGTCCTAGGACCTCCAGGGATATAGTCGAATCATTCATATGCGTCAAAAGGGGTCATAGGGTGCCCTATGACCCCCTTTGATCTATTAAACGAAGACATATCTCCCTGGGGGTCCTAGGACCCCTAGGGACATATTCGAATGGGTAATATGGGTCAAAGGGGGTCATAGGGTGACCTATGACCTTCTTTGACCCATTAAACGATGACATATGTCCCTAGGGGTCCTAGGACCCCTAGGGACATAGTTGAATTGTTCATATGGGTCAAAAGAGGTCATAGCGTGACCTATGACCCCCTTTGACCCATTAAACAATGACATATGTCCCTACGGGTTCTACAACCCCTACGGACATAGTCGAATCGTTCATATGGGTCAAAGGGGGTCATAGGGTGACCTATGACCCTCTTTGACTCATTAAACAACAATATATGTCTCTAGGGGTCCTAGGACCCCTTGGGACATATTCGAATGGGTAATATGGGTCAAAGGGGGTCATAGGGTGACCTGTGACCCTCTCTGACCCATTAAACGATGACATATGTCCTTAGGGGTCTTAGGACCCTTATGGACATAGTCAAATCGTTCATATGGGTTGGAGGAGGTCATAGGTTGACCTATGACCCCCTTTGACCCATTAAATGACGACATATGTCCCTACGGGTCCTAGGACCCTTAGAGACATAGTCGAACCGTTCATATGGGTCAAAGGGGGTCATAGGGTGACCTATGACCCCCTTTGACCTATTAAATGATGACATATGTCCCTAGGGGTCCTCGGACCCCTAGGGACATATTCAAATGGGTAATATGGGTCAAGGGGGGTCATAGGGTGACCTATGATGCTCTCTGACCCATTAAACGATGATATATGTTTATAGGGGTCCTAGGACCCCTGGGGACATATTCGAATGGGTAATATGGGTCAAGGGGGGTCATAGGGTGACCTATGACCCTCTATGACCCATTAAACGATGATATATGTCTATAGGGGTCCTAGGACGCCTAGGGACATATTCGAATGGGTAATATGGGTCAAGGGGGGTCATAGGGTGACCTATGACCGTCTTTGACCCATTAAACGATGACATATGTCCCTAGGGTTCCTCGGACCCCTAGGGACATATTTGAATGGGTAATATGGGTCAAAGGGGGTCATAGGTCAAAGGGGGTCATAGGGTGACCTATGACCCTCTTTGACCCATTAAATTACGACATATGTCCCTAGCGGTCCTCAGACCCCTAGGGACATATTCGAATCGTTCATATGGGTCAAAGGGGGTCATAGGGTGACCTATGACCCTCTTTGACCCATTAAACAACAATATATGTTGCTAGGGGTCCTAGGATCCCTTGGGACATATTCGAATGGGTAATATGGGTCAAAGGGGGTCATAGGTGACCCATTAAATGACGATATATGTCTCTAGGGGTCCTAGGACCCCTAGGGACATATTCGAATGGGTAATATTGGTCAAAGGGGGTCATAGGGTGACCTATAACCGTCTTTGACCCATTAAACGATGACATATGTCCCTAGGGTTCTTCGGACCCCTAAGGACATATTTGAATGGGTAATAAGGGTCAAAGGGGGTCATAGAGTAATAATATAAAGCGACCCTCTTTGTATTATATATTATTATATTAATATGTATAATAATATAATATATATATATAACAACGTAATATTTTTATTAAATATAATATATATTATAAATATTATTATATTAATATGTATGTTATTAATATATCTATATAATAACATAATATTTTAGTATATATAACGTAATATTTTAGGATATACTATTTATACTATTTTAGGATAATAATTATAATATAAATAGACAGTAATTATTAATATTATTATATTTATAGTAATAATAATAATACTATTATAGCTATAATAATAATATATATTAATACTATATATTGTAGCTTAATATAAATAAACACTATATATTTACACTACTATATCTATATTAATAATATTAATACTATTATAGGTATAATAATAATATTGATACTATAGGTATATTAATACTATTATATATTAATATTGTTGATATTTTATACTAATACTAATATACTATTAACCTAGTTATAAATTAAAATTGTTTGCCTCCAATTATTTTCATAATATTAATATTATTGTGGCAAAGGAGGGAAACCTTAGCAAGTTTTCCCTCCAAAAGTCATTTTGCTATATCGGATATCCAATTTCATATTGGATATCCAATTTTACTGGCATCAATTTCAAATATTTGACTATCCCTACAAACTTGACAACATTACTTTTTAACCTCTTTTTTCACGGGATTTGTAAAAAGTCGCGTTTTGGGGACCAACCAATCAAAAAGAATTCAAAAATATAACCTTAGGTGTTCGAATTTGTCATCTAAATGGGGAGCAGTAGTCGTCAAAAGAATAAACGTAAAAGGAAGATATCCAATGAAGACATTGCGACATATAGGGAAAATGACAAAATGAAACACCGAAAAAAAAGACAAGGTATGCTAAAAATCAATCAAGTTGATGATGAGTTAATAGAAGGTGAAATCATAGAGTCAGATAATGAAAATGTACAGTTGGGGAGTGAAAATGTACCTATTGAAAATGATAATACAGAAATTGAAAATGTAGAGATTGAAAATTTTGAAGAAGAAATGCCACCAAGTCATAATCCAAATTGCATAATTGACCATGTCGAAGATGACAATGCACAAGAACCTTACATATCTCCTAATTATAATCGACATGAATGTTCTAAAATGCCAAAATGGATAATTGAAATTGATGAAATGATTATGACTAGTTTGGAAGGAAAAAAATTAGAAAGAACCATTTGGATATGGACTTCAAGACTATATCAGATATTTTTCGGCAACAAGACAGTGGTAGAGCAATGTCAGCTTTTCATGCACTTATTAAAGATGCAAAAGATGAGACCTATGCTTTCCAAATTAAAAATTCATGTCAATAAAAAGTTGGGAAGAAATGCCATTATTGTGAAGAATCTTTTCAGTGCTCTCAATAGTGTTGGGAAAAATAGCAGAGAGAAGGATAATAGAGCTGCTCGAAGGGTTATTACAACATTTTTGGTAAGTCATCATTTGAGAAAGGGTAGATATATGAGACAAACTTGTATTGATTTGAATCTAAATCATACTACTTTGAGAAGAGCACTTAGTCGACGAGAGAAAATTGATGATCCTCTTCAAAATGAAACATGGGCATTTGGTGGGAGACTTTCACGTTTTGATAAGAAGCTATCCGACAATGTGAAGGAAGAAATTATACAATTTTGGCACTCTAACTCACGAGTATCACCCAATGCTAAAGATGTCTTAAAGTTGAGAATTGGCATCAGAGACTACACGCCACATCCTAAACACTATTTGGAGGTAAGTCAAACTATGTTGTTCAAACAATTTAGAGAGAGTCATCCAAGTGTTCATATATCACAAAGGGCTTTTGAATCTTTGAAGTCATTTTATTGTGTGCCACTCAAAATTTGAAATACATGTTGTTGCAAATATCATGTTGAGTTTTCTATGCACCATGAACTATTACGCTCCATCCATTCTACTTTGCATAGTAAAGAAATGTTGGAGGATTGTGGGGCTAGTGGGCTTCCAAAATCATCAAGAGACTTGTTAGATCAACTCTTATGTCATAGAGTTGATGGTTGTTCCTTTTATAAAAATGCTTGCTTAAATGAGAAGTGTTCAGAATGTGGTGGCTTATCCAAGTTTGACACATGTTTCCATGAGGGGTGTGAACAAGATCTTGGAAAGACAATAGTGAAAAAAAGGGTCTATGAAATGGTGAAATACACATTGAAGAGTGCGGGTGAGAGCTCTAGATGTGAATTGGTTGGAAAAGATATCAATGTGGCTAATTTTATTTTCAGATTTTAAGGCAAATCTTTTTTACAAGTATGCAAGACATAGTCACTGGTCTCAGTGGTTGGATCAACAATTTAGAACGTGTAAGGAGACTTTTCCCATTGGCACTATTATATCAATTGTTGATTTTGCTGAGAACTACACATTGCAACCTCAAAATGAGACACAATCTCAGTATTACAACTCTATTCAGATTGCAATTTTTGTTCACATAACATATAGACATGCCCCTGATAGTGCGGAAGATAAAGGAAAGATTATTAGAGAGTATCACTTTTATATGAGCGATGATAGATCTCACTCTCATGAGTTTGTGCAACATTGTTTTGAGATTTTTTTGATTTCTTACACGAGCATGCAATTGCTATGGATAGACATATCATTTGGTCAGATAACTGTACAGGTCAATTCAAGAATGCTCACATGTTTTATTGGTTGTGTAGGATGCACGTGGAGAGAGGGGTGCCTCATATTTGGAGTTTTTTTAAGTCTGGCCATGGAAAAGGGGAACATGATGGATCAGGGGCATGTGTGAAGAGAGCTCTAGTTAAGGAGCAACTGAAGATTTCAACAACAGAGCTTCTTGATGCTCGTAGCATTGTTGATTGGTGTAGTTTAGCATTATCACAAGGGGGGACTCTTAATTCAGTGGTATGCAGGTTCTTTTGGTTGGTTGAGGAAGGGTCCATAGGTGATAGATCAGATTGTGCTATAGTGAGAGACTCATAAGAAATGCATTCATTTCAGAGCTCTAATTCTAATACATGGACCATTTGGACACGACAACTAGCTTGTTTTTGTCGTGCTTCTTTTTAGTGTGATTGGGATCACTGTGAGTCAAGTGAGTGGGTGGACACATGGGCTCCACATTATCTTACTCCATTGTCTATCATACCCTCTATCAAAAATGATGACATGGAAAGTTCACTTGAGCATAACCATCTATCAGATCTACTTCAACTAGGACATGTCTTTGCATTGGTTGCACCATAGGGGAATGATGAAAAATCCAATTATTGGTTAGCACGTTGTGTAAGAGGAAAAAAAAAACTTGTACAATCGATCACAGATGATGATAGATTCACGTATCCTACTAGTTCAGTGGTTGTTGCTGGAACATGGCTGCGGACATACATGCTTAGAAGGAACGGAATTCCTACATTCGAAGACTATCAGAAGCACAAAGTAATTCTCATATATTTGCATCTTATTATAGCAACAAATGTAAAAGTTATTGAAGCATCAGGGAAGACCAAAAGTAAAATAACTTTTTACTATTGCTAATGCTAATCATGAAGCCTTGTTGGAAACCCTAAAATAGAGAGAGGACCCTATTGGAATACTCGACTAGGTATATATACTTCTTATGTTATTTTTTTCATAATGATTTAATGAATTGAGGATTATCTTGTTTAATACAATAAGTTAATAATTTTTGTATGATATTGGAATGTAGGTACATCATGAAGAGTTGGAGGGGGCTGGTATTGGGGAGAATTTCTAAAATTTATGATGTATTATGATGTAAAATGTGTAGTTTCTTGTATATGGTTTTTGTATTTTGGTAGGTTCTTTGTAAGGAATTATAAGAGGAAGATATTGAACAAGTTCTTCCAAATCATATTTGCATGTGATACAAGGCTATAATGACAATTTTAAGAGCATTTATAACTATAGGAAAGATAATTGCATGCGGATATTTTATTACAAATTTGGTTTTTTCCTTATTTGACATAAAGCTGACATTATGATTATTAAAACTATTTTTATCAAACTAATCAAATAAGAAAAATCTAGAAAATACTGATGAACAATTAGAATACTTGAGTTCTTCCATTTTGCAACCAATCATAGCATTTGAAAGCATAAAGAGTCATAATATTGTATAATGTTTTGAAAGACTTTCATATTGAAAAGTTGTATGAAGCACATTTGGGATAAGCCATGAAATCCATGAAAGAAGATAGCATGTAGGATAAGAAATTAAAGCTAATAAGCAAGATAGCACATGTATAATAACATGATATGAAGTTGGATATGAAGGCTATGAGTGGATGAGTCATTAGAGGTATTAAAAATCCCATCATAAATGAGATCTTGGATTTTATGTTTCAACACTATGGAATCTTTAGTTTTATGAAATTTTCTTCCATGGAGATTAATTTAAGAATGCCCCGTGTGTATGTAAAGGTCTTAAGGGAGATTAATTTAAGAATGCAATATTCTCCTCTAACCTTTTCTCAAGTTTAGAATTGATTTCTATCATGTTCTTAGAGAGATGAAGGTAAGAAAGATTATTTGTCTCTTCTAGCTCTTTGTATTGAACATATAGAAAGAGAGATGACAAGTGAACAAATTTAAGTTTAGTCAATAGATCAAGGAAACCATTTAGTGAAAGAAATTCTTAGTATGCATATCATAGACCATGAAGCTAGAAAATACCAATAGCTCTAAGACCAAAGAGCCATTTTAAGCATGTTCAAGCACTAGAGACATAGAAAATCAAAGTCAATTTATGAAACTCCCCTTAGCAAAAAATGCAAACAAATATTTACATTTGACATTTTGTCTTGGTTGAAAAAGTTTGACAATAATTGATAATATTGCAAGCTTGATGTTCAAAAGAATTTTTTTTTCCAAGAAAGATAGTGACACATGGAGTAGTCTTCAAACAATCATCTATCATTTGCAGCCACCCTGTACCGAGGAGTCTCCAAGGTGCTCTAAGTGCATTTGGAGGTCAATCTTTCGAGGGTCATAACTCAGAGCTCGTGAGTGCTATTGATGAATTGTCAAATGCTATAGGATGGTGATCCTGAGGCCTAAAATAACCTATCTCATTTTTGAGAGATCACATTCCGTTTGGATTCAGCACAGCGATCTCGCTCGATGCCAAAACTCGCAGTGTACCTCAGTTCATAGGTGCACCACAGCGTAACTTTGAAACTACTGATCTTGGCATCGAATTTTTAGTACCATTAGCTCTGGATGGGCGGGTGAACCTTAGCCACACCCTTGTTCTTTCCATGAAGACCATCCATCATTTGCAGCCACCCCATACTGAGGAGTCTCCAAGGTGCTCTAAGTGCATTTGGAGGTCTATCTTTTGAGGGTCATAACTCAGAGCTCGTGAGGGCTATCAATGAACTGTCAAATGCTATAGGATGGTGATCCTGAGGCCTAAAATAACCTATCTCATTTTCAAGAGATCACATTCCGTTTGGATTCAACACAGCAATCTCGCTCAATGCTGAAACTCGTAGTGTGCCTCAGTTCATAGGTGCACCATAGTGTAACTTTGAAACCGTTGATCTTGGCATCGAATCGTTAGTGCCATTAGCTTTGGATGGGCAGGTGACCCCTAGTCACACCCTTGTTCTAGCTGCGAAGACCATCCATCATTTGTGGCCACCCCGTATCGAGGAATCTCCAAGGTGCTCTAAGTGTATTTGGAGGTCAATCTTTCGAGGGTCATAACTCAGAGCTCGTGAGGGCTATCAATGAACTATCAAATTATACAAGACAGTGATCCTGAGGCCTAAAATAACCTATCTCATTTTTGAGAGATCACATTCCGTTTGGATTTAGCATAGCGATCTCGCTCGATGCTAAAACTCGCAGTGTGCCTCAGTTCATAGGTGCACCACAGCGTAACTTTGAAACCGCTGATCTTGGCATTGAATCGTCAGTGACATTAGCTCCAGATGGATAGGTGAACCCTAGTCACACCCTTTTTCTGGCCATGAAGACCATCCATCATTTGCGGCCACCCCGTACTAAGGAGTCTCCAAGGTGCTCTAAGTGCATTTGGAGGTTGATATTTTGAGGGTCATAACTCAGAGCTCGTGAGGGCTATCGATGAACTGTCAAATGCTATAGGATAGTGATCCTAAGGCCTAAAATAACCTATCTCATTTTTGAGAGATCACATTCTATTTGGATTCAACACAATGATCTCGCTCGACGCCAAAACTCGTAGTGTGCCTCAGTTCATAGGTGCACCACAACGTAACTTTGAAACCGCTGATCTTGGCATCGAATCGTCAGTGCCATTAGCTTCAGATGGGTAGGTGAACCCTAGTCACACCCTTTTTTTGGCCACAAAGACCATCCATCATTTGTGGCCACCCCGTACCGAGGAGTCTTCAAGGTGCTCTAAGTGCATTTTGAGGTCGATCCTTCGAGGGTCATAACTCAGAGCTCGTGAGGGCTATCAATGAACTATTAGAGGAGACAAGTTCGTAAGGATGGAGTGGCTTAGTGTTTTTGCTAAAATAAGTTAGTGGGAAGGCTTTATTAGAGGGTCTTGGCCAAACTAGTGGGGTGTTTGCCCACTCTCTAATTTTAGAGACATGTAGGTTTTGGAGGGAGATTAGGGGAGATCTACTACAACTATCCTTACCCTAGCTTGGACCAAGGTTGGTATCTCAAACTTTTTTCTTTTCCATTTCTTTCTTTTAGCATGACAAGTGTGGAGTTTATCAATGGAGTATGCATTGCATTTCATTGTGGAGTAGCATTCATGTGAGTGCTTCAATGGTGTTCATTCCATGTAGATTAGTGTGACACCATTGTGCATCTTGTTGTATTGTGTGGAGTATTGTGAGTATGAGGTTTGGATTTCATGTATTTCCTTGTTGTATTATGGGTGTTGATATTGTGTTGTGAAAATGTGATGTGCTCCTGAAAATTTCTTGTTTTATTTCTATTTGGTTTTGTTTTCTTGTTTTGTGCTTGAGTATTTTTATGGGTGTGGGACTTACACTCACCCTTGTAGGAAGGGAAGAGAAGTCTAGGGTGAAGGGCTTAAGTTGGGTTCGAAAAATGTATTGAGAACCTTGGAGTATGTGCTCCATTGTATGCCATAACATTTCATATCTTGCTGGGGGTGATAAGGAAAGTATGGTGTAGAAAGGAATTTTGAGGAGTTACAGCTGATGGTAGTGGGTTTGGAGGAGGAAACGTGGAGGCCCCGAGAGGGCATTAAATGGTTCATTTATGATAGCCCTGAGAGGGCATGAAATTTGGTGAATTATGATACCCCCGAGAGGGCATGAAAATTATTTATTGCAAATATGGTTTGGTAAGGCAAGTCTCCATTTTAGAACACACCTTCACCCTATGTTTATGGTTCCATCTGTGAAGCCATTGTGAAATAGTCCTGGGGGGAAATTATTCAAGTTTGAAATGTAATATTTATGCATTGAAAGATTGTATGTGTATCCCAGTTTGAGCCTTGTTCCCTAGCGCGGAGGTGGTCTCTTTGAGGCCTATGGTTGGGTGGAAAGCACCCATGGTCCTTGTTATTTTGTTGTGTTGCATATGCAGATTTGTGTCTAAGGGAGCAATGGAAATGGCTTGGAATGATCATCTTGCAGATTGATGTTGGATGAGAAAACTTGACATTGTGCCCTCATTTGTGAAGGAGGATTCACCAGCTTGTTCATGTTCTCAACAATCATGTTGGACAATATTCATGCTACTCATTGTCCATATCTTTCAATGTCCATGTTCCTTATGATTTTGAAAAGTCCCTTATGTTGCCCCATTGTGATGGAAGGAGATTGTATCATTGTTACCTAATGTACGTGTAGAAGAAATAATTGATAAGGTTGTATATGCATGTTTCATTTTGAGTTTATATTGTTATGAAAGCATTGGTACGAGTCACAGATTTGCTTTGACATCATTGTTATCATTTGAAAATGTGAAAGAAAGTTTTCTCCTTGTGGTATTGTAAATGACTAGTTGATAATAACAATCCATAGATGTTATGTGATACCATTGATTGTATAAATTTAAAACTTAGTAGATTGCTTACAATCTTGTTGTGCACTCAATAATTTGGAAGGAAATTTTTATGTTCATATCACATGCATGGATAACATTGATTTTAATTACCAAGCTTAATGCAATTCTAAGCAAGAAAATCATCAAATTAATTTTATGATATAACAAAATGAAGTTTGTTGTAAGAGAAGACATAATAAAATCTATGAGATACATTGTTGTAGGCATGCATTTTTCTCTCTAGAAAATGTATGGTAAAGGCAAATAAATCCATTCCTTAATACAAAGCAAAAAAATATTAAAGAATATTCCCAGATTCTAGACTGCTATCCAATAAAAATAAAAATAATAATAGCATATAGAGACTAATGAGTATCCTAGACTAATATATTTTTTAAGTGACAGAATGGTACACATTACAATCTTGTGACCTCTAAGTCACATCCAACACTCAAGTAATAAATTAGTAATTAAATAAATAAAGGCATATTAGTGTGCATGTTAGAGAATATGAAAAATTTAAATATTTAACTCAGAAATAAAATAAAAGCCAAGATTGATTGGATGTACATATAATAGGGTTTTAATATGAAGTAAGTTGTCGGGATGATGGGATTAGAGAATCAAGGATAAGGATGGATGGTGGATTAAAATAATAACTCAAATCTAGTTTTATCTAGTCAATAAAGAACATTGATACATTGATACATATATGTTAGAATGACAAGGTATGTTATATACAAACCTTATTTATATGCTTGCACCTAATCCTTGCATAAACAATTCATATAACAAATTTAAATTGACACACTCAATACGATGGTGTAATAGGATGTGTTTAAATACAGATCGTGAATTATTATTGAGTTAAGTACTTTGAATTGGCCCTTAGACTTACTAAGAGTTCCTCATTTTATGTGCTTACTAATTCATACTATGAAACTACTTTGAATCTTAACATGCTTTGATAATAATAATATTGATAGTGAGAAAGTGAGCTTATGGTGAATAGTTAGATGTAATTTAATGTAAAAAGTAAATGTAATAGTATAGTAATTATAGTAATTAAAATAGTAAATGTAAAAGCATGGCAATGTAGCTAGATTAGTTAGTAGTTGATGAGCTAGATAGTTAGTAATTGTCTTTTGTTAGAGTGATTTTAATTTATGTATTGAAATAGTAATTTTTGTGTTTAGAAAACTGTAGTGAGTGCTAGTTTGGTGAGGAAGCAATGTTGATAGATAATGAGGATATAGTAATATAGTAATTGTCACATTAATATATATTTTAATGATTAATGAATGTGTGTACATTGGTAATGAGGATAATAAGTAATTTTGATCCCCTTCTCTTACATGCTAGAATCATGACCTAGTCCATATGATACAACTGATAGACCCTAATAGAATATTAGTATTAGAGGCTTGTTAGGATATGAATTACCTCACTAATTTATGAGTGTTGTATCTTGAACTTGCTCGTTTGACTCGTGATGCTAACTTGAACTAGACTATCATCCAATCTATTTGAAAACCACCTGTGACTAAAATGTTAACACCTTCACACTATTCACATGAGTCTTGAACTCCTATTCAATGATAACTTTGTTTTACAATATGTAATTTCTTATGCGACTTCATAAGCTACAAAAAAATAAAAAATTGTTGTGTTTTTACTAGTAAAATTTAGGGCATGACACATGATCCATGATAAATTGAACAATACTAGATACTAAATTAATATGTATATCATTGTGCACATAAATGACAAAAATATATATCAAAATACATGTATCGATAGACAAAATTTTACACACATTTATATCAAAGATCATGTATCCATAGACAAAGTACTCAAATATATATATATATATATATATATATCAAAATACATAGATCCATATACAAAATGTGGTTGTTCTTGCCATCAGAATTTGTATAATATCAATGTTTCTGTATACAATGTGGCATATGCCATCTCAAAATGTCTCATGATGCATCCTACGAAAACTATACTATCCTAGGGTGTTGGTGGATGATCAAAATGCAGCCTCTTCGCTGCACTAGGTGGATCGGATGCCTCCTACATAAACAAAAAAGGAAAACCCAAAGTTAGACTACTAAATTTATATGATTCTACATATCTAACATTGAATTACTCAAATGCATAATGATATTTTCCATATTGGAGATTAATACTATCAAATTTTCATAATAAATACCTCTCTCGTTGACCTCCTACGCTGGTCATGAGTCCTCTCGTATGCCCTCCGCAATGCTGGTACCTCTGTGATTGTGGGTTGTATATGTTCAAATACCTTTGTCAGATGAATCTACAATTTAAACTATAACATTATAATTCATAGCATGCTAAATTTATAACATATTTAATCATGAATTCAGACTACAACTTACTATTGTAGGCTCCTCCTCAGGAGTGAGTGGCCACATCATCAAATCTACATAACTATCCCGTCGAACCTCATGTGCACTAGGAGTCTCCTATGAGATACAAAATAGTAGTTGTTAATATCACAGAAATTAGTTTTGAATTTATTTATGAAGATAAGTGATGCAAGAGCATCCCATGCTCATCAGGGGAACATTGAAGATCCAAGGCATTACAGAGGTCATGGAACATCTCTTGAAGTCAATTGGGCAATCCTTGCACCAATTATGGCTCATGGAAGCATACAAAGTTATAATGTTGGACTCATATGTGGAAGAAAGTTGTAATTGGGCATGAGATAGGATTTTAGGATTTCATATGGTAGATGAGTCATTTGATAGGTTCATGTAGGTTGTCATGATCATATCTTGTCATTAGACAAGTCAAAACATTCTAGAATTGAGTTTTGGGGTTTGAAAAAGCAGGCCTTGGTTTTTAAGTTTGGGTGTTTAGGAGTGTGACCAAGACCTATAATCTTGAAAATCCTTAGTGTGCTGGTCCCTTTGTTGAAGCCTTGGTGTGTCTAATTCCTCCTTGTGTGTCCCAGAGTTGAAAGGTACATAAGTGGTGTCCAGAGATTTCTTGGTGAGGAAAGAAAGAGAATTAGTGAGTTGGCCCTTGGGAAGGAAGAAAACTTGTTGTCAAAATGCCTCCTAAAAATCAAATGGCTAGAGAACTTGAAGAATTGAGAGAAGAGTTGGCAAAAGAGAAAAGAGAGAGGAGAGAACTTGAAACATCTAGAGTGAGGGAAGAAAGATAGATGAGAAGAGAGAGGCTGAAACTTAGTGCAAGGATAGAATCCTTAGAAAAGGAAAGGCAAGAACCTAGAGGAGAAGAGGTTAGAGGAAGAAATCATGGAGAGAACCATGAAGAAGAAGAGGTTGGTAATGCAAGGAAAGAGCATGAGACAACAGATGATCTTGAAGAAAGGAGATTTATGAGAATCATTAAGGTAGTACAAGGTAATGGTGGGAAGAACCATATTGATTTTCCAATATACCAGGGTAAAATGGATAGTGAAGAAGTGCTAGGGTGGATAGAGGCCCTTGAGAACTACTTTGATCTTGAAGACATAGAGGCAGATAAGAAGGTAAAAGTAGCAACAGCAAGACTGAGAGGAACATCACTCACTTGGTGGACTAGTGTTCAGAATGAGAGAGAGGAAAGGTGGTGCAGGGCACCTAACCTATGTGGTAGGGGGGAACAAGTATCTTTGTTTTCAGACACCTTGCCACTCCATGAAAGCGAGGATTCAAGTAGATTAGGAAGTTGGAATAAAGGTTTGGTCCATATTTTACAAGTTGGTCTATGTTTTGTAATAAAGGCACATGTAAGGCCCACAAGCATTTTTGTGTGGTTATAAACCAAGTGACTCCATGGGACCAAAAGGCCTTAGAATAGGGTATTTAGAGTCTAAACAGTATTAGCAAAAAGTGGTTGTTTTTTTGTTTTATGCTTGGGAATGCCTATATGGTTGTTCCAACGGTCATGTAGACCTTTATATATGTCATATGTGATCTCAGTTGAAAGGGGGAGATCAGAGTGTACGGTGGTTTGGAGAAAAAACAATAAAAACTTCAATTTTTTGGAAATTTACTTAGCTGCATTTAATAAATCCATATGACCAATTTTGAGTCAATGGAATACTTTAAAAAGTTAGGGAATGCATAAAAACTATAGTTTGAAATTTGAATTTCAAATTCAAATGGTCATATTAGTTTTGGAGGGAAAGTAGTAATTTGGTATTTGTTTGGTTAAATAAACCTTTGTAACCAACTTGGTCAGTTGGACAGGTGCATATAAGCCTATTTAAGTTGTAATGAACATATGCAAGACATGAATCATTATTGGTACGAAAAAAATCAAATAAATTGTATAGAACAAAAATCATACTTTCCTCTACATCAATCAAAAAAAATAAAAATAAATGATACTTATACATACAATGGGGTTCTTTGTGCGAATGAAAATCCCTGATGATCTAGGACGCTGAATCTATAGAGGCTCATCGCCAGTAGCCACACCCTATATACAATAAATAATGTAATTAAATGAGATTACCACAAACATTTTACAAGAATGCATCAATATTTAATCAATTAGAAAACATCTAATTACCTTTCCTTTGTCAATGCATGCTGGCTCACCCCCCACACTTTGTCCCCCCGGGGCAGGTGGTATCTGCAAGATAAAAGAAAGATTAGCAACCATATATGCTACAATATCAAATAGAAAAAATAAATGCGAACACAACATAATGTACTGTAGATGTCTCAAGGCCAAATGAAATGGCCGAGAGTGTAGCATCATCTATTTGTCTGAGCTCCTCCTTGGTCATCAACTAAACATAAATGAAGATCACATACATGTAAAAGTCAGTATGGCTTAAAAATTAAAATTACTCTATTATAAAAATTAACTTTAAATCACATATGTCATAACAAAAAAATGTATACATGTACCGACACCGAAGGAGTCCATGCCTCTGCATTCCCCTCCTCTCTCGCATTAGGGTCTATAGCCTCTACACGTGCATATGGTGTATCCTCGTCTAATACAAAATGATACTCAGGAAGATCACCTATGGGACCCAGGCAAATATTCTTGCATGTAATGCAATTTTGAGGCACACAAATGTGTGATGAGCTAGCCGATGATGAACTGGCACCAACATCATCAACACAAGGAGGCAAGACTGACCTAGCCTGAGATATCATTAGGCTACTCAGCCTATGAATGGCTCTGATGGTCTCAGAGCTAGCCTCTTCCATAATATCTGGATGCTACACTCGAGGAGGTGGGGAGATATCAGGGGGGGACAAAAGTGCCAAGTTTCTTCCGTTGGGAAGAGGGTCTATCCTGAGGAACTCCTAGTCCTAAGCCCATGTTGGGCTTCATGCTCCAATAGTTCACTTTAAGTATCAACACAAATTCTGCATATAATTTTCTAAGGAAATAAAATGGTATGTCTAAATTTCCATGTAGAAGGATATCAAAGACCATCCACCAACGGTCCAAAAAATTTGCACGTATGGCGTCATTTGTGCACCATTTAATCGATAGTTTGGTTTTTTTTGGGTCAACTAGTATGCCCATTTTTGGGTTAGCAAAAAGGCTTGCCAAATTGTCTTTGGTTATGTTGAGGGCCACGACCTCATCATAATCCAAACCATCATCAAACATCTGGTGCATTTCATCATGCCAATGAAGAGCAGCATTTTGTTGGTTTGTAAAGGTTTCAATGTTATCCACTATGGTGTTTAACATGGATAACATAGGAGCCAGTGCAGGTACATTATTGTATGTTATATGCAAACCTCTCAACTCAGTGAGATTTTCATTTATCAAATCCTCGATTCGAGGAGGGTTTTGAGGAGGTAGAGGATCATTTAGTAGACGGTTTTGTGGGGATACTAGATCATTTGGTGGTGGATTGCGAGGAATATTATTCCCTACCTCAGTGTCATCATTTTGATCAGCCGTTCCTATTGAATTGCAAAACATAATATATATTAAAAAAAAAAATCTAAATTTAAAACATTTTTGTCAAAAAAAACCCTAGATTCAACTAAAACAAACAAAATCATGTTAAAATCTATTAAATTTAGGTTAAAAAAAAGTCGGGGGGGGGGGGGGGGGGGGGGGGGGGGGGGGGGGGGGTGAACATACCTAATATCTAATATCCGATTTGCTATCTGATATCTGATTTGGTATCTGATATTCGATCCGACTGGCCCAAATTCGCATGAAAATAAGGGTTGCAGGTCTGTGATTTTGTGTTTAATCCATGCAACAGGTATCGGATATCCGATATGACAATATATATAATATAACATATATATTACATTTTATATATTTTTATATTATATTTTATATTTATTATATTAATTTACTATATATTATAATATAAAATATTATTATTATACTATAGTATTATAATTTATAATATATTATACTTTTTTATTATATATTATATTGTAAGATATTACTTTTTATTATTATATTATATTATATATATATATTATATTACATTACTATATATTATAATATATGAAATATTATATTATATTATTATAATATAATATGTTATTATAATATTATTATTATAGTATAATATTATATGATTATAATATAATAATAATAATATTATTATATTATAGTATAATAATTATTATAATAATAATATTAAATAATATATCATACTATTATATTATTTTAATTATTAGTCAGATATTGGATATAAAACCGGATATCCGATATTATCAGATATCTGATATCAAATCGAATATCCGATAAGGCTTGGCTTAACCTTCCAGGTTTGGTTCCTAGATAGGTAAAAAAAAGTCAGAGCGGATTTTGAAGCGCTTTTAGGCATCTTCAAACTCTTTTTTTTTCACATCGCCACTTTTTGGCACACCATGATCCTGCACATACCCTACTGTAATAAATTAGAATATTGTTCTTCCATTTCTGATGTTGAATTTTCTAATGATGATGTATTTGGTGAATGTGAAGATGAAGTGTTCGATGGAGTTGTCTTTGAAGAGAAATTGATACTTCATAGTAAGTTCTGTGATGATTCAAATGAGATGAACATTGATCAGCATTTCAATTATGAAGATACATTAGAAGGTTATGAAATGTTTTTAGATTGTGATGATGATGTTATGTGTGAATATAAATATGAGTGCTCATTTGACATTCAGCTGGAAACACTTGAGAAAATGCAAAGTCAGGGTGGGTTGAAAATTCATGATATATGTAACTTTTTCTGTGAAGTTGAGAATGAGCACTTTGCATTTCTGGTAGACAACATGCATGAATCAGTCAGTAATGATGAGTTTCAATTTGACTTCAATATTCATGAGCATGTTGATTAGTATTTTCATAGTGAGCTAGAGGTTAAAACTTTGCCCAGTTTTTATGCTAATCTACACTATGGAAGTAAGAGTGATGATTTCATTTTACCAAGTGATTCGTTGCATGATGCTAATCTAATTGATGAAATTGGCAAAAGTAATTTCAATTTACCTCATGAGGAAAGGAATGAAAATTAGGTGTATGACACAGGTAAAACATTTTGTTGAGGTTCAATGGCCCGGGGCCATTGTGTGTACATAATCTTGGTAGTTGTAGTTGTTTCCCTGTTTTCAATAAAGTCATTCAGGAGAGTTTTTGAAGATCAGGTGTATGGTCTACTTCACTGAGAGATCTAGAATCTTGCCATTCCCACAAGGGACATGCATCCCCAGACAGAGCCACTTTAGGGACTAAAAATTGCATGCTTCATTTTTAGTCACATTTTAAAATTTTCAGTCAAATGAAGCCCTATGAATGTCCATAAATGAAATTGTACTTGGCTATCAGTATGAGGCCTAAATGGTGTTTTATGTTTCTAACACCTTTCATTCAGCTTTTCTAAGTGTTCCATGAAGTTAAACTGACATTCTAAGATGTTTCATGAAGTCTCATTTTGAGAAAATTTCAAATCTGCATTTTTACCTAAGTATCAAACAACGACAAGAGGCCTTGTTTGCGATTGAATATCTTGCACCCAGAAATGTTTTGTCATTCACCACGTTGAGATTGTCTAGTATCCATACCTAAGAACCTATGTTTCAAATTTTGAGTCATTTCAAATCCATTTGACTAGATTTTGAACCCCTCAAAGTTGGTCAGTTATTGTTTTCTTGCATTTGGACTTTGCACATATTTTTGGGAAGCCATGCTTGACGTTCTATAACTTTTGACCAATTGATCAAAATGCTAAATTTCATTTTGCGTTGTGTTGTACATGTCAGAGACTTGTTATGTTTCGAGTTTCAACTTATGACGAATCCGTTTGATCAGTAGATGCGATTCCAAACACAATTTCTAGAGTTTTATTGATGTTTGTATTTGCAGATTGATTGGGAGCCCTATTCGAGATGTTGTATCTTTGAATTTGTGATTGGTAGGACCAAATGGGTTTTAACCCTGTGTTGTCCTCTAAAAATACTACAAGTCTTCTAGTTTTTAGAACATGAAAAATCCATATGCACACTTTTCCAAGTTCTTTCCATTTGCCAAAATCACTTTTTCAGTCAGTGTTCCTATCTGCAAAATCCAAGTAGCCTACTTTGACTAATCGCCATTTGCACCCAATTATTCCTCATGAGCCCAAATCACATATCCATACTCTCCTCATGACAAAGAACTAATGCCCCAGTTTTCGTCTTCCCACATGTCAGTTTACCTAATTTTTGAAGCCAAATCCAAACCCAATTTGTTGTTTTCTGACGAGTTTGCTTGTAGGTAATTCTAAGAAGGCGACTTTGATGGTCAAAATCTTTTGACCCTAAATTCATCATGAGATGAGATTTGACAGGGTGAAAGAGTGTGGAACAGAGAATCAGTATGTCTGATCTCAAAGCCCAGTTAGGTGTTTTGATCAGTTTTTAAGGCCAGTCAAAGGGCCTCTTGGTGTAAAACTGACACGTTGCAAAATAGAGTTAAAATGAGTTTCAATTGATTGATAAGTGGTCAAACTTGATTCTAATAAATATGACAAGTTTAGTGGATTAGTTTGGCATATCAGTTATCCGAAAACAAAAATTTTTTTTAGTCTGGCTTTATTTCGGGCCTGACTAATTTCATTACATCAACATGATGCTAACCATATGAAAATGTTCCTCCATATCTAAAGAGTACATTGAGGAATGTTATTTCTACATTTGTGGAAGTGTCCCCTACCCTAAAAGATTTAGTCTGGAGTTTACTGGAGTAGTATGATCTTCTAGTAGTGGTAAAACCCTCTATGTTGGGCAATAGTTCGCAGGAGGTTCCTTCTCAGCTTTATGAAATGAGATATGAACTAAATGAAGTTGAAGCAAGGAGAGAAGAAAATCCATGGACACTTTCTTACTTAAACTTATTGAGTGTGCTAATTGAAAAAGGAAATTGATTTAAGTGAATATGGTAGAAGGTTTGTTGGGATTTTTAGCTTTGTCCGTTATCAGGTATTTGGGCCTTTCTCACAAACAACATATGTTGATCCTGTTGAAAAATGCTAGCTAGTAGTTTCTTTTCTCCAAAAATTTCAATTAATGTTAGGTATGTATAATATTGAAAATTACAATGGAAAAAATACAATGAATCAACTTCCACAACCTGATCATACAACAACAACATCACCAAATGATCTCCTAATGCACATTCCAGCGATAGAGTTGATGAAGGATTTTATGAGTGGAAAAATATTTTTTTGTAACATCATGAGGATACTTATGTTAGCTATGGACAAGGTTTTGGAGGATCGTGGTAGCCAACCTTATGGCTCAAGCTTAGAGGAGGCTATACATCTCTGCCTTGAACTTGTTTTTCTTGCCTTGGAAAGAGATTCATCCTTTGCAGATTTTTGGTGTCCTGTATACCAGCCATTAGATGTCATACTTTCCCATGACAGCCATCAAAGAGAAGCTACCATTCCAAATGCAACCCATGCTAAAGAGCAAGGAGAACACCAGTAAAAAAGGGAGCCAGTCAATCGCAAGTCAGGAGAGGCTCCACACCAAAAAATAGAGTATCCATGTAGAATGAAGAGGCATCAGGAATTTGGATAAGAAAAAGCCATCAACATATAGCAGAAGAAAATGTTTGAAAGAGATGGCACTAGCACCAAGCAGGGTAAGAGGCGGCGTTAAGAAACATGGAGCATTTTAAAACAAAAAATGTGCTTTCAAGCCATAGGGATGTATCAAGAGGCATACCCAAGGCTGAGGAAAGATGTTTTATGCTTATAAGAAAGGAGAATCCACCAAAGCAATGCCATAAAAAAAAATAAAAAAAAATTCCAGTTTTAAGGAAGACAATAGCAATATAAATGAAGGAAGTCATGCCTTATGCATAGGGAGCCACGTTTTAATTGAGAGTTGTCCATGTTAAAAGTAGAGTTCAATGTATAAAGTGGAGACCAACTTATGGCATTGGAGTGTTTGTAGCACCATTCGCGCCTGGAAAGGGAGGCATCAGGATGAGAATAAAAGGAATTCAACCTCATCATTTGAAGGAGATCACGCCATAAAGCTGTGACATGAACAGGAAGACACCCATGCAAAGGCAAATTCATTAAGATGTCCATGAGGGAGGCAAGGCCAAGATGAGAGATATAACATGGGGAGAGAGCTAGAGAATTAACTCATTGTCCCAGCTATGAGCCAATTACAAGACATCCTTCAGTAAATTTTGGCATTGGAAAGGAAAGGATATGGGAACAGGGGCAATTACAAGATGAAGCAGCGTCAAAAGCCATTTAGTTGGAACATTATCCCACATGGGGGAGGGAATAGCTTTCCCAGCTTCTTAAATACAATTTCAAACCAAATGCATTATGTCTTAAAAGACACACGACTTTTAAAGCTGAGCCCCACGCGTGGCAGGCCCTCGGTCGGCCTGTGATGCAGTTGAATTTTGAATGAAGGAATACATGGTTATAGAGGAGCCACGTGGTGAAGTGGCATGAGAGTGAAAGATGGAGTGAGGAGACCTTATGCTCTTACGCATAGCGCAAGCACGTAAAGCCATTTCCAAAGGCTTACGTTCCTACGAGAAATAGGTAAAGCGTATTGTCAGGAGGTAAATTTTGAAGGCTCACGATGCTACGCTTGGGTCAGGTCGTAAGAGTGTAGAAAAAAATTTAAAGCTCTCCTTTGGTAATACGCAAGGTTGTGAGAATGTAAAAGGTAGCCTTCAACGTATGGTCGTGAATGAAAATTTCAAAAGGTCTAGTTGTAAAAGAGTAAAGGAAAATTTACTGTGTAAACATAAAGGCCTAGCTCGTGAGAATGTAAAGGCTTTTTCTAGAGCTTTCAATCTTACATTTCAAAGGCAATGTATGCGTGTAAGTGGAAATGTGATGCACGTAAGTGGAAATGTGAAGAGTCCTCGGTGCTACGAGGAGGAGATGGAGAAATTATTAATACTAATTAATTAATTAATATTTATTTCAAGAGGGGGTCACAGTCAAATAGGAACTCACCATGTGGCATTTTCAGATTGGAGGAATAAGGAGAATTGAAAACAAACTGAAAAATTCAAAGATGTTTCAAACACACATAAAGGAGGTTTTTGAAGAAAATTTAAAGTTTATATTTTTAAATTTTTGAATTTAAATACAAAGCCATAGTCAAGGACCAGATTTTCAAATGGCCATATCAGGGGCATTTTTTGTCCAAAATAGGTAGTGCAATATACTGTTGGAACTAGGAAAATCCAAATTTTCTAGATATGGAGTTAGATTATGCATAGGTATTCATTGGTTCATGCTGTAAGCCATTTTTTTGATCCCTAGGGTTTTCTCAGTGGAATGAGCAGATTTGATCATGGAGCATCAGAATTGGTCAAAGGGCAGTCCTCGAGGCTTTTTGGGATTTGAAGGTGAATAAAATCAATTTTGAAATATTTTCTTGATTTCTACAAGGCCATTCAAACTGATTTGTTACTTTTACCAAGTTCACTTCGGCACCAAAATTAGTTACTTTTCTCATCATCAAATTTTTGAGATACTTGACGCCTTTGGGAGGTAAAATGGAAGGATTTGATTTTCAGTTAGAGAGAGAAGTTAGAGAGAGGCTTTTCAGTTTCTTGGGAAGGAATTCTAAGGGTACACATGTCAATTGCAAATTCAATCCAAGAATTTCCCTCCTCATATTTACTCTTCTTTCGTCTCTGAAAAAGGTTGTTGGTTGGTTTTTTAGTTTCAGTTCTTGAAGCTCTGCTCAAGCTGTGAAAGCCACACACCCAGCATTTCTCTATTGTATTGAACATCATTTCATGTTTTATGCAGATAGTTCTAGTCTATTAGATGATTTATGAGTTAGTATTCGTACATCTTTCATGTATTTTTTTTCAAGGAGAATGAATAAAATACAACAAAAGTTTCCAAATTCAATTTGAGTATTGTCTCCTGTTTATGGATCTGTAATCTTTTCTAGTTTGTGATCAAGGATCATAGATTAGGTTGCATCTCATTTAGTGATGTATGTGATTGAAATATCTTGCTGATGGGATAAAGAGCCATGTAATTGCTTGTTGTCTATCACAGGGTTTATAGATTTCATGAAAGGGTTGTCTGAGTATGAGATTCATTTTTGATGCAGATGTCTATTCACAAGGTGAAAGATAGATCAAGGATCTTGATGTAGGGATTATGTCATAGATTTGAATGAGATATATGGTTTTAATTCATTTAATTACCCAATATATAAGGCACTGATCACAGATAGGATGATTAAATTATGTTGCTCATACCTGGGTCTTGTTGTCATCAACCTATTAAATCATTTTCATTTTATGTTGAAAGGTATTCAAAGTATAACCTGCACTTAGCTTTCCAATTTTCATGAGTCAAATTCTTGGATATTTCATGCTTGTGATCTCTTAGTTAAGCATAGAAGAATTAGGGGTTTGATTTGCTATTCTAGATCTCTATTATGCTTATTTCTCTGGTGACATAGTTAGATCTTAGGAGGTTCACCCGACTAGGTTTAGCAGAGCCTAAAGTGCAAAATGAGTATAGCCTTATAGTTGGCCTAGGTTCTTAGTGAAGTGTGTCCATTATTGGAGATAGTTACCCATAGACACATTCTTGCCTTGCATACTTGGTTTTACAAACACTGTTAAATCAGGAACTAGCAAAATGGTCAGTCTGCTAGGGACAACTACATATAGAAGAAGCTAAAATCTCTGGCATGAAACGGTTGGATATAGAAAATGTATAGCATGAGGTGTTTCTTATTTCCTTGGTAAAGTTTCATGCACCACAGTAAGTTTTATCCATTTGCATCAGTAACTTAAAGGTTGAGTTTAGATTTTGTTGTTACACAGTTTTATTTCCAATCAATTCATCCAGTTGTTGTTTTCAAAAGTACTGTTGCAATTTCAAAGTCAAAAGTGATCAAAAGTTTGTCTCTCTTCAAGGTGTTTGGTGATTTTAAAAATTTTCAAGTTGAATTTTTAGTTTAGATCTATAGTGTTATGAATCATGTTTAAAATCTTTCTCACAATAGTGAGTGGTGACTCTATCTAAAGGATTTCTGAACCATTGTAAATCGGTGATGTATAAATTGTTTTCAAGAGTTTTTAGTTGAATCAGATAGATCTGAAAGTTGTGTTGAAATTTTTAAACAGAAGAGAGAGTATATTTAAGTTTCAGACTAGTAAGTTTTGAAGTGTTTTTTGATTTTCTATTATAAGAATTTGTAATGATAAAGATGAATCACATTAGTGATGTCATTTAATTCTCCTCAAGGAGATGATGACTCTATAAGGTTATGATCAATGGTGTAAAGAATTCAGATTAGCACCAAGCTAATCAGCAGATCAGTGGTTTCATGCAACAACACTTGAGGTATTTTATGCTTTCATATGATTTCTTTCCCATGAAAGTGAGTTCTACATATGTATTCTCCATCAAGTGAAGTTTGCGCACTAAGAAGAGGAGAATAGTTTTAAGTTTTATACATTTCACTGGATTTAGTTTCAACTAGTTGTGTTTAGATTTGTGAAGTGTATAGTTAAAAGTTCATGGGTAGAAGGGTGTAGATTTATAAAGTAGAAGTTTTTATAGGTGAATGAGGTTCAAATTTGTGAAGAAATTCAAGATTCATTCCACCTAGGATGCAATAGGTTAGTGAAGTTCCTAGATCCAGTTCTACGAAGAGATATATGCCATTAAGTTTCAATGGTATTCATGGTTTCCAAAATGTCATTCCCAATGATGTTCAAAATAAATTGCCTAAGTTTAGTGGAAACCATACTATTTCAACTACTCATCATATTCAAATATTTAGTGATTTGATGGGTGACTATGAAATTGCTCATGAGGACGTGCACATGAAGTTATTTGTTCAAACCTTGGAAGGTGATGCTAGATACTAGTTTTCTTTTCTACCAGTGTGTCCTATTTCATCTTGGAGTGAGTTGCATTCTGCATTTATTGAGCAATTTGGAGAACAGGTAAGCATATCTAATTCTTATGATAAGTTCTTGAAGATTCATTTTTAGAGTTATGAACTAGTCCCTCAATTTAGTATCAGATTTGCAAGAGTTTTGAATGAAATCCCTAAGAGTTATAGACCTGATGATCAAATGTGTTTAGCTGTATATTTTGATGCATTTGACAAGAAAATGAACTATCTACTAAGGGATAAAGAACCACATGCATTATACCAGGCTTTCTTGACCACTAGAGATATTGAGAATAATTTGAAGTACGGATTGACTAGAGGTCATTTTGCCTTGAATGATTATCGGTATAATGTGTTTGAAAGAAAGGATAAACATAGTGTTGATGTTTTAGTCTCAAATTAGAATGTCAACACTCTTGCAATAGGTTTTAATCAGATTGAAAATTTAGATTAGAATGTGTGTGTAGAGAAGAGTGAGTTTATTGCAAATAGAGACACATGCTTTTGATACTACAGTAGTGAGTAGTATTTCAAACTTTGATAAGGTTCAGCATTATGTTGATTTTGTGGATCAAATATTGGTTACAATAGAAAGATCTTGTCATGAAAGTTATGTGTATGATGATGTTACTAATGTTTCTAATTTCGAAGTTGCTGAACCTAGATCTCAGTCTTGTGCAAGTGAGAAGGCTGAAAGTTATCTCTCTAATCATGAGTTTGATGTTGTTGATCCAACATGCCATGGAGAGTTAACACAAAGTGAAGAGCGTGAATCATAGTCATCTTAGTCACAATCAGAAAAACATAGTGCATATATTTCTAATGTTGCAGTGGGAAATGGTAAGATGTATTCTTTTAATCAGTCAGATAAGCAAGAATTCAATTCTCTTATTGAGAGGTTGCATTATGTTAATAATGAATTAGAAAGATATGAATCTCAATGTGGGTATGAAGAAGTTATAAGTCATCTTCCAAATGGTGAAAATGAAGTTGTTTATCCGATGTACAATGAAGAAGTATCATATGAAGGAGATGATGAGAGTGGTTGCTCAAATCATAGTGAGAAAAATGACACAACATGTTCACCTTCATATGAGTTTGATGTTGATTGGGAGGAAGAAAGTAATGATGGTAGTGAACACTCATCTGAAGATGAAGGTATTATTTCTTCCTCTAAATCTGAAAAGGAAAATGCATATAAATTTTTTGCATTATACAAATCAGTTAGCCAATGAAGAAATTATGAGTGATTTGTCCTCAAGATATGAAGATAAGGAAATGTTGAGTCCAATTAATGAATTTGAATATGAAGATTCCAATGAAGAGTTTTCAGATGCTTTTACATCAGACAATAAAGATCTAGCGTATAGTGAGGTGTCTAGGAATGAATCATAGTCTGTTTGTAGTGGTTATCCTAAACAAGTTGATAAAGAAGATGTAACTATAGACACTATATGTTTGGTAGAACAAATGGAAAAGGAATCTTCATACAGTTTTGACTTTTCTTCATATGCCAAAAGTTTCCATGAGGATAGGGTGGGTAGTGAATTTAAAGTCTATAATAATGCTTTATATGATGATGCTTGTGAGGATGAATAGCCCATGTTCTATCCTAATGTGCAATGAGGATCCCTGCATGGAGTCATTAACCCATTGTTTGAAGATGTGGAGGTTTCAGATTTAGTGAGGTTAGATGCAAATTGTGATACACTGTCATACTGTTGCAATAAATTAGAATATTGTTCTTCCATTTCTGATGTTGAATTTTCTAATGATGTTGTATTTGGTGAATGTGAAGATGAAGTGTTCGATGGAGTTGTCATTGAAGAGAAACCAATACTTCATAGTAAGTTCTGTGATGATTCAAATGAGGTGAACACTTATCAGCATTTCAATTATGAAGATACATCAGAAGGTTATGAAATGTTTTCAGATTGTGATGATGATGTTATGTGTGAATATAAATATGACTGCTCATTTGGCATTCAACTAGAAACACTTGAGGAAATGCAAAGTCAGGGTGAGTTGAAAATTCATGATATATGTAACTTTTTCTGTGAAGTTGAGAATGAGCACTTTGCATTTCTGGTAGACAACATACATGAATCAGTCAGTAATGATGAGTTTCAATTTGACTTCAATATTCATGAGCATGTTGATCATTATTTTCATAGTGAGCTAGAGGTTAAAAATTTGCCCAGTTCTTATGCTAATCTGCACTATGGAAGTAAGAGTGATGATTTCATTTTACCAAGTGATTCGTTACATGATGCTAATCTGATTGATGAAATTGGCAGAAGTAATTTCAGTTTACCTCATGAGGAAAGGAATGAAAATTATGTGTATGACAGAGGTAAAACATTTTTTTGAGGTTTAGTAGCCCGGGGCCATCGTGTGTACATAATCTTGGTAGTTGTAATTGTTTCCCTATTTTCAATAAAGCTATTCAGGAGAATTTTTGAAGTTCAAGTGTGTGGTTGCTTCACTGAGAGATGTGGAATCTTGCCATGCCCACAAGGGACATGCATCCCCAAACAGAGCCACTATTGAGACTAAGAATTGCATGCTTCATTTTTAGTCACATTTTAAAATTTTGAGTCAAATGAAGCCCTATGAATGCCCATAAATGAAATTGTATCTGGCTGTCAGTATGAGGCCTAAATGGTGTTTTATGTTTCTAACACCTTTCATTCAGCCTATATAAGTGTTCCATGAAGTTAAACTGACATTCCAAGCTGTTTCATGAAGTCTCATTTTGAGCAAATTTCAAATCTGCATTTTCACCTAAGTATCAAACAGCGACAGGAGGCCTTGTTTATGATTGAATATCTCGCACCCAAAAAATTTTTTTTGATTCACCACTTTGAGATTGTCTAGCATCCATACCCGTGAACCTATGTTTCAGATTTTGAGTTGTTTTGAATCCGTTTAACTAGGTTTCGAAACCCTCAAAGGTTGTCAGTTATTGTTTTCTTGCATTTGCACTTTGTACATATTTTTGGGAAGCCATGTTTGACGTGCTATAACTTTTGACCAGTTGACTGAAATAATAAATTTCCTTTTGCGTTGTGTTGTAGATATCAGAGACTTGTTATGTTTTGAGTTTCAACTTATGAAGAATCTGTTTGATTAGTTTTCATATGTGATTCCAAACACAATTTCTAGAGTTTTACTAATGTTAGTATTTGCAAATTGATTGGGAGCCATGTTCGAGATGTCATTTCTTTGAATCCGTGATTGGTAGGACCAAATGGGTTGTACCCTTGTGTTTTCCTCTAAAAATACTACAAGTGTACCAGTTTTTAGAACATGACAAATCCATATCCACACTTTTCTAGGTTCTTTCCATTTGCCAAAATCACTTTTAAGTTAGTGTTCCTATCTGCAGAATCCAAGTAGCCTACTTTGACTAATCGCCATTTGCACAAAATTATTTTTCATGAGCCCAAATCGCATATCCATACTCTCCTCATGATAGAGAACCAATACCCCAATTTTCATCTTCCCACATGTTAGTTTACCCAACTTTTGAAGCCAAATTCGAACCCAATTTGTTATTTTCTAACAAGTTTGCTTGCAGGTAATTCTGAGAAGGTGACTATGATGGTCAAAACATTTTGACCCTGAATTCATCATGGGATGAGATTTGACAGGGTGAAAGAGTGCAAAACAGAGAATCAGTATGTCAGATCTCAAAGCCCAGTCAGGTGTTTTGATCAATTTTTAAGGCCAGTCAAAGGACCTCTTGGTGTAAAATCAACTAGTTGCAAAATAGAGTTAAAATGAGTTTCAATTGATTGATCAATGGTCAAACTTGATTCTAATCAGTGCGAGAGGTTTACTGGATCAATTTGGCATATCAGTTGTTCGAATTTTTTTTTTTTTTTTTTAGTCTGGCCTACTTTCGAGCTTGACTGATTTCATTACATCAACAGGATGCTAACCATATGAAAATGTTCCTCCATATCTAAAGGGTGCATTGAGGAATGCTATTTTTACATTTTTGGAAGTGTCCCCTACCCAAAAAGATTTAGTCTGAGGTTTACTGGAGCAGTATGATCTTCTAGTAGTGGTAAAACCCTCCGTGCTAGGCAATAGTTCACTGGAGGTTCCTTCTCAGCTTTATGAAATGAGATATGAACTAAATGAAGTTGAAGCAAGGAGAGAAGAAAATCCATCGACATTTTCTTACTTAAAATTATTGAGTGTGCTAATGTAAAAAGGAAATTGATTTAAGTGAATATGGTTGAAGGTTTGTTGGGATTTTTAGCTTTGTCCGTGATCAGGTATTTGGGCCTTTCTCACAAAGAGCATATGTTGATCCTATTGAAAAATGGCAGCTAGTAGTTTCTTGTCTCCAACACTTCTAATTGATGTTAGGTATGTATAACATTGAAAATTACAATGGACAAAATACAATGAATCAACTTCCACGACCTGATCATACAGCAACAACATCACCAGATGATCTCTCAATGCACATTCCAGCGATAGAGTTGATGAAGGATTTTATGAGTGGAAAAATAATTTTTGGTAACATCATGAGGATACTTATGTTAGGTGTGGAAAAGGTTTTGGAGGATCATGGCAGCCAACCTTCCAGTTGAAGCTTAGAGGAGGCTATACATCTCTACCTTGAACTTGTTTTTCTTTCCTTGGAAAGAGATTCATCCTTTGCAGATTTTTGGCATCTTGTATACCAGCCATTAGATGTCATACTTTCCCATGACAGCCATCAGAGAGAAGCTACCATTCCAAATGCAACCCACACTACAGAGAAAGGAGAACACCAGTAAAAAAGGGAGCCGGTCAATCGCAAGTCAGGAGAGGCTCGATGCCAAAAAAGAGAGTATCCATGTAGAATGAAGAGGCATCAGGCATTTGGATAAGAACAAGTCATCAGCATATAGCAGAAGAAAATGTTTGAAAGGGATGGCATTAGTGCCAAGTAGGGTAAGAGGTGGCATTAAGAAACATGGAGCATTTTAAAATAGAAAATGTGCTTTCAAGCCATAGGGATGTATCAAAAGGCATACCCAAGGCTAAGGAAAGATGTTTTACGCTTATAAGAAAGGAGAATCCACCAAAGCAATGCCATAAAAAAAATGAATTTTCCAGTTTAAAGGAAGATAGCAGCAATATAAATGAAGGAAGCCATAGCTTATGCACAGGGAGCCATGTTTTAATTGAGAGTTGTCCATGTTAAAAGTAGAGTTCAATGTATAAAGCAGATACCAACCTACGACATTGGAGTGTTTGTAGCACCATTCACACCTTGAAAGGGAGGCATCAGGATGGGTATAAAAGGAAGTCGACTTCATCATTTGAAGGAGATCATGCCATAAAGCTTCAACATGAACAAGAAGATGCCCATGCAAAGGCAAATTCATTAAGATGCCCATAAAGGAGGCAGTGCCAAGATAAGCGATATAACATAGGGAGAGAGCTAGAGAATTAACTCATTGTTCCAGCTGCGAGCCAATTGCAAGACATCCTTCAGTAAATTTTGGCAATGGAAAGGAGAGGATATGGGAACAAGGGCAATTACGACATGAAGCAGTGTCAAAAGCCATTTAGTTAGGACATTATCCCACATGGGGAAGAGAATAGCTTTCCCAACTTCTTAAATACAATTTCAAACCAAATGCATGGTGTCTTAAAAGACACATGACTTTTAAAGCTGAGCCCCATCCATGGTAGGCCCCCCGGTCAGCGTGTGATGTAGTTGAATTTTGAACGAAGGAATACATGGTTATAGAGGAGCCATGTGGCGACATGGTGTGAGAGCAAAAGATGGAGTGAGGAGACCTTACGCTCTTACACATAGTGCAAGCATGTAAAGCCATTTCCAATGGCTTACGTTCTTATAGGAATTAGGTAAAGCGTATTGTTGGGAGGAAAATTTTGAAGGCTCACGATGCTACGCTTGGGTTTGGTCGTAAGAGTGTAGAAAAAATTGTAAAGCTCTCCTCTGGTAATACACAAGGTTGTGAGAATGTAAAAGGTAGCCTTCAACATATGGTCGTGAATGAAAATTTCAAAGGGTCTGGTCGTAAATGCGTAAAGGAAACTTTACTGTGGAAACATAAAGGCCTAGCTCGTGAGAATGTAAAGGATTTTTCCAGAGCTTTCGATCTTACGTTTCAAAGGCAACATATGGGCATAAAGTGAAATGTGAAGAGTCCTCAGTGCTATGAGGAGGAGATGGAGAAATTATAAATATTAATTAATTAATTAATATTTATTTCAAGAGGGGGTCACAGTCAAATAGGAACTCGCCATGTGGCATTTTTAGACTGGAGGAATAAGGAGAATTGAAAACAAAATGAAAAATTCAAAGATGTTTCAAATGCTCATAATGGAGGTTTTTGAAGAAAATTTAAAGTTTTTATATAGTCTTGACTATGTAAACTTTTAAATTTTTGAATTTTAATACAAAGCCATAGTCTAAGACCAGATTTTCAAATGGCAATATCATGGGCATTTTTTTGTCCAAAATAGGCAGTGTAGTATACCGTTGGAACCGAGAGAATACAAATTTTCTAGATATGGAGTCAGATTATGCACAGGTATTCACTGGTTCATGCTATAAGCCATTTTTTGATCCCTAGGGTTTTCTCTATGGAATGAGCAGATTTGATCATGGAGCATCAGAATTGGTCAGAGGGCAGTCCTAGAGGCTTTTCGGATCTAAAGGTGACTAAAATCAATTCTGAAATATTTTTTTGATTTCTACAAGGCCATTTGAACTGATTTGTTACTTTTACCAAGTTCACTTTGACACCAAAATCAATTACTTTTCTCATCATCAAATTTTTGAGATACTTGATGCCTTTGGGAGGTAAAATGGAAGGATTTGATTTTTAGTTAGAGAGGGAAGTTAGAGAGAGGCTTTTGAGCTTCTTGGGAAGGAATTCTGAGGGTACACATCTCAATTGGAAATTCAATCCAGGAATTTCCATCCTCATATTTATTCTTCTTCCTTCTCTAAAAAAGGCTGTTGGTTGGTTTTTCATTTTCAATTCTTGAAGCTCTACTCAGGTTGTGAAAGCCACACACCCAGTATTTCTCTATTGTATTAAACAACATTTCATGTTTTACGTAGATAGTTCTGGTCTATTAGATGATTTATGAGTTAGTTTTTGTACATCTTTCATGTATTCATTTTCAAGGAGAATGAATAAAATATGACAAAGGTTTCCAAATTCAATTTGAGTCTTGTCTCCTGTTTATGGATCTGTAATCTTTTCTAGTTTGTGATCAAGGATCATAGATTAGGTTGCATCTCATTTAGTGATGTATGTGATTGAAATATCTTGTTGATGGAACAAAGAGCCATGTAATTTCTTGGTGTCTATCATAGGGTTTATAGATTTCATGAAAGGATTGTCTAAGTATGAGATTCATTTTTGATGCAGATGTCTATTCACAAGGTGAAAGATAGATCAGGGATCTTGATGTAGGGATTATGTCATAGATTTTAATGAGATGTACGATTGTAATTCATTTAATTACCCAATAGATAAGGCACTGATCAGAGATAGTATCATTAAATTTTTTTGCTCATAATTGGGTCTTTCTGTCATCAATCTATTAAATCATTTTCATTTTATGTTGAAAGGTATTCAAAGTATAACCCGCACTTAGCTTTCCATTTTTCATGAGTCATGTTCTTAGCTATTTCATGCTTGTGATCTCTTAGTTAAGCATAGAAGAATTAGGGGTTTTATCTACTATTCTAGATCTTGATTATGCTTATTGCACTGGTCACATTGTCAGATCTTAACATGTTCACCCGCCTAGGTTCAGCAGAGCCTGAAGTGCAGAAGGAGTACAACCTTATAGTTGGCCCAAGTTCTTGGTGAAGTGTGTCCATTATTGGAGATAGCTCCCCATAGACACATTCTTGCCTTGCATACTTGGTTGTTTAAACACTGTTAAATCAGGAACCAATAGGATTATTTGGAAGGATTAGGATAAAATCCCTTTTTTTCGCAATAGGAGACCTAATTGGGCTAGTAGCCTTTTAGGGTTGTTTTATGAAGAGTTGGCTAAATTGGATGAAGATTTGAACTAGGTGGTACTCCTAACATAGTTGTTGGTTGAATTGAATTATTTGGACATGCCTCCACACCTATGTAAGGCTAATTACAAGATTTGGAGGTTAAAATCCTTTAAGTTGATTTAAGGGCTATAATTAGTAAAGCAAGAATGCATCAATTTTTGGATTGATTGGTGAATATTTCTTGGTAGTTTGGTTGGCTAGAGAGGATAGGGGATCCATAGGCAATGAAGATCCTATAGGCATCAAGTAGTGTGGTGGAGACACCTTAGAAGTCTTTCAAGAAGAATAGTAGCATGAACCTATGATTGGTTCATCCAACCTCCCTATCATATTGGTATTTGATGCAGGGGCATCCAAAGGTATAAGGGCAATCTTGTGTCACCCAAAAAACTGTACTTAAACTTAGTTTTTGTTTCATGTCTTTTCATTTTTGGATACCCATTTGGGTCAAATAAAGGTTCCAACTCTCACAGTTCAACTATCAGTGTGCTAGAAAATCTCAAAAAAAATAGGAGCATGCAATTTGGCCATCATTTTGGTGACCTAGAAGGTGTGAATTGGCCAGATGAATGTAATTGCATTTTAGAGAATTCCAAAAAAAGAATCAAGTCAAACGGCCCCACGGTTTGAAAGTTATTACAATTTTTTGAGTTTTGGAGACCTCCTAAGAATGCTTCAAAGTCAGGTTAGGGGCATTAAATGACCTTGAAAAGGGCCAAAAAATGGGGGACGAGCAAAGCTTGTCCATAGGGCTATAAAGCACTTTGAGAGCTTTTCGAAAATATAAACAGTTCGTCAATCGGAGCTACGGTTCAAAAGTTATGCCTCCCAGAAGTTTAGTTACCATTTCTGGATTCTTCTAGATTTGCACTGACTTCTAACATAGTTTTTGGAACCTTCTATTTGGTCAGTGGATGCCTACTAGCACTTTCTAGAATGTACTCCTAGTCCTTAACCCTCCAGGGTCTATTTAAGGAGATTTTTGGCATTGTAAAAGGCAGTTTGGAGTGGAGTTTGAGAGAAGGTACTGAAAGGAGAAATTATCTCTAGATTTATGCTATTGTAAGCCCTTAGGGAATGTTGCGAAGTTTATTTTCTTGTACTATTTGTACTAGCTTATTTTCTCAATTAATATAATTTTCCCTTTCTGTTGTGTCCATTTTTGTTCTTGGGTTGTGCCCCCATCAGTATTAGAGTCTCAAAAGATTAGGATTATGGATAAATGTTTTAGACAAAGGAATCAGTAGGAGAAACTAAAATGGTGACAATGCAGGGTTAGAAAAGAAGGTGAATGAGCAAGAGGAATAAAACATATTACTCAGAGATAGATTAACCCAACTAAACAAAATGTTAGATCAAGTGGAAAAAAGGACAAATAAAGTCAAGGGTAAGGTTGAAGGATAGAAGAAATAGGTGGCTATAGAAGATGAAGAACCTACACCTAATCCTATCCTTATAGTGGAACCATTCTTAAAGGCATTGAAAGCCATGAGTGAGAAGGCACTTAAAGGAATTCTACTATTCAATGGGAAGATGGAGGCAGATCTAGTCATGGACTAGATAGAAAGAATGGGAAACCATTTCAAGTGTGATGGAATCACCAAGGCACACAAGGTGAGGGTATCAAAATCAAGGGTAAGAGGCTTTGCATTGACATGGTGGAAGTCCATCCAGGAAGGGAGAAAAAAAGAAGGTAAGAAACCAATTTCTACTAGGAAGGGAATGGTTCTTAAAGTGAGAGATGCATACATGCTAGAGGATTATGAAATTCAATTGCATAAAAAGAGGAAAATTCTTAGATAGAGGGATCTTAATGTGAACTCCTATACTGAGGAATTTCAAAAGATTTGCATGAGTCAAATGTATCTAAAGATGAAAGCCTTAAGGTGGCTAGATACCTAAATGGTTTGAAATGGAGTATACAAGAAGAGACGACTCTTCTTAGTCTCAAAATAGTACATCATTGTTATCAATTATATATCAAGATTAAGGAAAAGAGTAGAAGGAAACATGATTAGACTTCCAAGTGAAGAGGAAGAGAAAGAGACCAAAGAGGGCATAGAGGTTAATGCCAAGGTAGAGGGACAAAATCAAGTAATCAAGGAGAGTCAAAATCTGAAAACAATGGGAATGAGATCACTACTAGAGGAGGCCATGGAAGAGATAGAGGAACTCAAGGGGGTTCTAATAGAGGAAGAGGTGCAAGAAAAAGAAACCCATACTTTTATAGCATGAAGTGCTATAGTTGTGGGCATATGGGTCACCTTGTAATGCCCCTCCCGGAGATCCTTGGAAACATGGATTCAAATCAAGCCAAGATATTTTTTTTTTTACAAGTATGAATGCACATGACAACATCATACAGGGATCACAATGATCATAACGGAAGACTTCACCACCATCCTGGCAACCAACGAATCTCCAAACACCGCCACCAAACTGACACACACAACCAAAGCCAACAACAACAACGCACATGATGAGGGCACAAGAAACAACCACTCATCAACAAAACACCAAGCTAGGGTAATATGCAGAATCTTTAAATTTGGCTAAGCCTGAAATCTTGAAGCCCTGGAAATTGGCTAAGTCTGGATTTCTGAAGCCCTGAAATCTCCTAGAATCCATAACTTATCTCCGAGAGGTCTGAAATCTCTCTCAAACGATTTGTCGCATATACATCAACTTATACTTAAACGATATATTTTAAACCCCTAGGAAATTTGTTTTGAACCAAGAAGGTGTAAAAACCAAAAGGGTGTCCAAAACCAACTTCCGAACTTTCATCCGACAAGCCTAGATAGCCCCTATTTCTCGTGCAAGAAAGAAAACTGGTCTCGAGTTTCGCACAAGATCTTTCATCGCTTCACGCGAGAAAGTGTGCACTTCACGCGAGGACTACTGAGCTTCACGCGAGGATTCACATTCTCGCGCGAGGATTCCTTACGCGTCGCGCGAAGATCTACATTCTCGCGCGGGAAGTGTATTCTTTCGTGTGAGGAAGAAATAGTCTCGCGCGAGAAAGAAATAGTCTCGCACGAGGAGAAAACAGTCTCGCGTGAGGAAGAAACAATCTCGCGCGAGGAAAAAAATCAGCGCGAAACAAAACACAATAAAAAAGCTAAACAAACAAGGAAACCTCCCCACCGAGGAGTATCGAATCCACGTAAATCGAGGAATGAACACTCGAGAGCACTAACAGCAAGGAAAGAGGAACATCTAACCATCTAAAACATAAAAGCAAAGCACATACTAAAATAAACATCGCAATGAACAAAATACATTTCAGAACTAAACAACCAAATAAATGCGCGGTTCCTCCCAACCGTCAATAGCATCATAAGACCATCGTGGGTCTTAGCCATCCCCTGTGCGTAACATCCCAAGCCACCAACCAGATTGTCAGTACTGTCGAAATAGGGATGTCACTACTAAAACATGCAACAATATAAGCATAAGGAAATCTAACATGCTAGTGATAACACATAAGATAATCTTGTAGTAGATAACATCACCTATCACATGCTAAACAACATTAAGCAATAGATATACTACTAAAGCAAATCACATCATCTAATCATATGCTAAACATCATAATAAGGGAATGCGCCAAATAAAATAACATCATCTAAACATGATATACAAGCATCCCAATGAAAGCATAAATCACAAGAAAGCATACTCCGAAACCCAAAGTACCAAGTGAAGACATCCAACAACAGTCGCACTAGGACAAAAGATCATCTTTGTACACCGATCCCTAGTAGTGGTGAAGGTAGCTACACCTCCCAACCACGTGGTACCCATAGGTCCACACTCACCATGCTGATGGAGATAATGATCCAACCACAAACACACATAAAACACAACATCCATGGCTAACACTCACGCCAGATAATATGATGGTTGAACGAAGAACCTAAGACAATGCAAGGAGTACAGGTCCTGGTCAGACACTCAAAAGGCTACTAAGTAGGGACTAACATCATGGAGAGTCGCTTGGCATCAAAAGGCCCAAGCTTGGATCGTGCAGATTTAGCATCCCTCAATGGAATGGCTCGGCACAATATTTTATTATCTTAAATTTTATTACCAGTCACACATTTTTTTTAATTATCACTTATTTAAAACTTCATATCCTCTGCTAACCCTCTGGGCACAATGATCACCAGGCTGTGAGATAGAAGCCCCCTCCATATGCTACCCTACCCTACCCATGCTCATCCTACGAAAAGTGCCCGTGGGCATGCATACTCCCATCCCAACCCCAATGATCATAACTTCTGGCAAATCCACGGAAGATCGAGCCTCGCAAGTCACCAAACAAATGTACGCGTATGTACTCGTGTGTGGCGCACCACCATCACGAAGATCATAACACAAGGACAAGAATGAGAACACAATGCAAAGAGAACACCCAACTGAAAGCAACACGGGAAGGATGGATTCTACATGAATCCCAAAGCCAATAAAACCATACATCATGAAATCACTCAACCGGCCTCAATCCGAGAGTATGGATTCTACATGAATCCCAATGATGTAACAAGACCAAACATCGTGAACTCACTCAACCGGCCTCAATTTTAGAGTATGGATTCTACATGAATCCTAGCATTCACAAAACAAAAGCAAAGGTCCAAAAGAAACCATAACAGGTAACAAATCACTCAACCAAACACAGAGTCGGGAGTACGGGTGTGACATGCATCCCAATGCAACATAAAAGTGCAATAGTGGTCTGACTGATATCCAAATGGATCATCCAGGTCCACGAACCACAATGTTCCAAGAAAACTCGAGAAAATAAGGCGACATGCAAAACGAGGTGAAAATCTCAAAAATTTGGAAAATTACAAAATTAAAACCCATTTGGCCTTTGGGTTCAAAAACCCCAAAAATCCAAAAATAAATGGAATCGGACACCATATGCAAAAATGACCAGCATAACGGTGCAAAACTCCAAACCCTCTTCCCAAAAAATAGGGAAATGTTCATACCCACCCAACCGGGTAGAACTAACATACAAAAACGGAGGGGAACACTAGTTCTCAGCCTCCAAAAAAATGGCTACCAAAAACAGAAGCTGAAACAGTAAAACGGGAAAGCCCTACCTCATAGCCAAAAGGGCAAAACGGGAATCTGAACTATAAAATAAATATCCCGCAGAAGTAGCTGAAAATCGCGGCAATCCAAGGTTTCCCCGAGCTGGATCCAATGAGCCCAACCTCGCGACGATCCCACGCTCGTAGCTCCCACAACGAACTAAACAGTAAATCCTCATGAAGAGGATTTTGGGTTTTACTCTCCAACTTTCCAATTTGAAAGTGAGAAGTGAGGAATTAAATTGCTCTTTGGATACTTATTCACTTTTTGGGTGAATAATCGATTAGGGCATTTAACCAGCCAATCTAGTTAAACCCCGAATCGACCCAAACGAAAACAAGCTATTCTTATAAATAGGAATTCATCTATGGAAAAGCTGCCAGAAATTAAAATAAATCAATTAAAAAGCCTGAAAACCCAAAAACACATAAATCTCCTAAACAACTTTCACGACAAAGTGAAAGTCTAAATGCATAGACACGCTTACTGGTCTAATCACATAATGCAAATGAGTTCAGATTTAATAATCATCGAAAGGTTTAAATTAAACATTTAATTAAGGATACGTTGACCATACAAAGGAGACATTGGTAAAATATGAACAGCTGAATCACTAACTCCAAGTGCCATTGCCAGGGATATAATCCTGCACACTAAACAACACGATCAAGTGCAATTGCATATAATAACATAGTCGAAGCAATAAATGCATTAAATCACCTAATTTAACCATTTATTTAATTATATTAAAATAATCTATTTACATCACTCACGTTCGCAAAAGGCATAGCAACGTAGGAATGAAGTAAATAACCATAGCATTAAATCCATCACATAACAAAATCAGAGGTATGTCCAAATACCAGATAACCAGATAATATCGTAAAACACACTGTCATCTCAAAATGG
Organism: Cupressus sempervirens; assembly: GCA_028749045.1. NCBI lineage: Eukaryota > Viridiplantae > Streptophyta > Pinopsida > Cupressales > Cupressaceae > Cupressus > Cupressus sempervirens. The sequence continues at coordinate 1,099,383,024 of CM053785.1, forward strand.
CATCATCATGCAATATGATTAACTAAATAGCATAGTAGTCTAAAATCTATGATACTAGAATCAAAGAGTAAAATTTGACCCTCGGGTCCTCTCAAATGTAAACATCACATGAGTAAAAAAATCTCTCTAATCAAAAATATAACAAGGTAAATGCCTGCAACAAATAACCAAATAATCCAACAAGAACAATCCATTCTAATTACTTAAGCATTTAATAATGATTGATTACTTTTCATTAAAAAGGCATTTAAAACACATAAGAAAACACAGTCATAAACATAACTAACCATTGCTACAGGAACCCAGTCCAGTGTAGCATGGTAATAGTACACAGTGCAATCTCTGCACACATCTCAAGGTAATCATAGAACAACCTCATGATACCACATTGATCCTGGTAACCACTGGCACAAACCTCAGTGAACCAAAAATCACATCATAATCTCAAACATCAGTCAAAAGCATAATCAAAGCAAATGATAAAGAAACATAAATCCAAACATCTCAACGGTGTAGACCACTCAGGGTCACAATCATGATCCCATCACAACAAAAGATCATCAAGGTTGCATCCATCAGGACGACTTAAAAAAGTCAAATGGGAGAGGCACTACACACCTTGCCTATAGGTGCCCTCATAAGGCATCTTCTTCAAATACTGAGAAGAGAGTAGCATATGCTCAAGAAGACACATCAAGTGTCAAGTCACTAGAGATTAGCCATATTGAATTAGAGATGGGGGAGAACTTCATGTTTAGAAAAGTTATAATCAGACAACCAGTCAAAGAGGAGCCAAGACAAAGAGCCTTATTCAGAATAAGGTGCAAGATACTCGGTAAAGTATGTAAGGTTATTTTGGATTTAGGTTTCAAAAATAACATAATCTTAGAGGAAGCGGTAAAGAAGCTCAAGTTGGAAAAGATACCCCATACTAATCCATACAAGGTGACATGGTTGACTAAGGGGAAAAGTGTCCTTTTGAATGAGCATACATGGGTAGAGTTTTGCATTGGAGGATATATAGACAAGTTGATTTGTGATGTGTTTCCTATGGATGTGTGACATCTCCTATTGGGCAGACCATGAAAATATGACATAGGAGCCATCTATGATGGGAAGGACAATGCTATCTCTTTGAAGAAGGATGGGAGGACCTTCAAAATAAAGTCACTAATAGATGAAGAGGAAACATAGTCAAAGACCCCTAGTGTCTTATTAAGTAGTGGCATGGAGTTTGTTAATACTCTTCAACAAGGAGGTGAATGATATGCTATAGTGGTGCAACCCAAAGAAGGAGAGAAGACTATGCCAACACCAATACCAAAAGAAGTACAAGACTTTCTTGGGAAGTTCAAGGACATAATTAGTGATGGAATACCTACAACATTACCTCCTAAAAGGTCTATTAGTCATTAGATAGACTTTATTCTAGGGGCTTCACTACCCAACAAGGAAGCCTACAAGCTCACATTAAAGCATAACCATGAAGTGGCTAGACAAGTGCAAGAATTGCAAGACCAAGGATTGATCAACAAGAGCTTCAACCCTTTTGTAGTATCAACAATATTGACATCCAAAAAATGTGGTAAGTGGAGGATTTGTATGGATTCTAGGCTATAAATAGGATTACAGTGAAATAAAGGTTTCTTATACCTAGGATTGAGGATTTGATGGATTGTATAGGAGGATATAAGTATTTCACCAAGTTGGACCTCAAGAGTGGCTACCATCAGATTAGGATTACAGAAGAGGACGAGTGGAAGACAACATTCAAGACCACTAAAGGGTTGTATGAGTGGAGAATTATGCCATTTGGCCTTACAAATGCCCCTAGCACATTCATGAGGCTAATGAATGAAGTGCTTAAAAGGATTACACTATAAGGTTTGTGGTAGTCTACTTAGATGATATACTCATATTTAGAAAAATAAAGGAGGAAAATCTAAAACACTTAGAGGCCATGGTCAAAAGATTGCAAGAAGAAAAATTATCTTTCAATTTAGAAAAGTGTGAATTCCTCAAACAAGAAGTTGTGTATTTGGGATTTGTAGTATCTCAAGGTTCACTGAAGATGGACTAAAGCAAGGTGGAGGCTATCTTGAGCTGGAAAACACCAACTAGAGGGATGAAGGTAAGGAGTTTCCATGGGTTAGCCCAGTTCAATAGAAAATTTATAAGAAGCTTTAGTGGTATTTGTGCACTAGTGTTAGACACCATCAAGGGTGGATTAGAGACCAAGTTCAAATGGATCCTTGAAGAAGAGAAATATTTTGAAAAGTTGAAGAAAGAAGTGGCTACCCAACCTATCCTCTTGTTACATTATTTTGATAAATTATTCACATTGGAGTGTGATGCAAGTGTGATTGCAGTAGGAGGGGTACTGAGGGAAGAAGGTAGATCTATAGCTTTTTTTAGTGAAAAAAATAATGAAACCAAGAAGAAGAACTCTTCTTATGATTTGGAGTTATATTCTCTAGTGAACTCACTTAGGAAGTGGAGACATTATCTCCTATCTAAGGAGTTTTCAGTGTTTACAGATAACCAAACACTTAGCTACATCAATTTACCCATGATAAATTGAGTAATAGACACTTAAAATTAATGACCTACAAGCTTTCACCTTTACTATCAACCACAAGAAAGGACAATTGAAAAAGGTGGTATATGCACAAAGTAGAAGGATGTTGATAGTCCAAGAAATACAACTTCAAAGTATTGGCGTAGAGAGTTTCAAAAACCTCTATAGAGCTGATGAATACTTCTCTAAAGCATATAAGGTATGTTATGATTTTCAAAACCATTTTCATAGTCAATTCTCAGAATATACATTACAAAGTGGGCTTTTTAAATAGGGGAATTAATTGTGTGTTCTTTAAAGTTCAATGAGACAAAATCTCATCCAAGAGAAGCATAATGGTAGTCTTAGTGGCCATTTTGGTATCAATAAGATAATAGATTTGGTATAGAGATTTTATTATTGGCCCAAATTTCCAAGAGATGTCATGAGATATGTGGAATAATGTGTGGAATGTATTAGCATGGATTTTGTGGTAGGATTTCTTAAGACCAAGACAAGGTTGGATAGTTACTATGTAGTGGTAGATAGATTTAGTAAAATTAGCCATTTCATTCCTTGCAGGAGCACCCATGATCCTAGCTACATTAGTCATCTCTTCTTCAAGGAGGTTGTAAGGATACATGGGCTACCCCTAGGTTGTTAAGTTTATGAGTCATTTTTGGAAAACTCTATGGAGCAGATTGTGTACTAATTTTTCTTTTGGTTCAACTTACCATCCTCAAATAGATGCTCAAACTGAGGTGATCAATAGAGTGTTAGGTAAGCTTCTCAGATGCCCAACCAAGGAACATGAAACTTAATAATCTCACAAGCTAAGTATGCCTATAATGATAGTGTGAATAGGACCATGGGAAGGAGTCCTTTTGAGATAGTATATGGTATGCACCCAAGAGGTGTGTGTGAACTTAGAGATTTAGGAGCCATAGAGTATAAAAAGGGACATGTAGAAGATTTATCCTAGACAATGAAGGAGATACAAGAGCGGGTGAAGAAGACTATAACAGAGGCTACTCACAAGTTGAAGGCTAAAGTGGATATGTCAAGGAGAGATGTACAATTTGAAGTTAGAGATTATGTTATGGTCTGGCTAAACAAGTGTAGGTTGTAGAAAGGGATACTAACTAAGTTTCAAATGAAGAGAGTAGGACCATGCAAGGTGTTAGCCAAATATGGATAGAATTCATATAAGGTGTAAATTCCTAGAATTTGAAATTCCTAGCTATTTAAGTATTTCACTAGTATTCAATGTGGCTAATGTAGTAAAATTCAAAGGACCACTAAAAGAGATGAGTTAGAATAGAAAGAAGATACTGAAGGATGTGAGTACTGAAGTTCTACCTACCAAGGTTAAGCTACAAGAAAATATAATCTTAGAATCTAGGGTGAAGAAGTGAACTTGATATAAGATATACATGGAGCATCTAATCTAGTGGAAGGATCAATCAGAAGCTGAAGGTACATCAGTAGAGGAAGCTAACTTTGAGAAGCTAGGCAATGATTTGTCTCTAATTTCTCCTCATATTCCTTAAACATTGTGCAAAGGAGGAGAATGGTGTAGGAGAACCTAAGGATTTCTTTGTTATAACTAAATCGCAGACAGAAATAACAATTACATGCAAATATAGCCAATAACAGAAAATAATAGATCACACAGAAAAGAACACAAGGCACCAAGACTTAACATGGTTCATCCAAACCCTAGGCTACATCCACCAAATAGCAAGTCCAATATTTTTATGATACAGTGAGTACAACCTAATTACAATCTATAATCCCTTACAGCTCAATACTGCCACAAGAACCAATTTTTGCATCACAACTATGAAATAATCCCTAACCCTAAGCCCTTTTTATACAAGTATTAAACTAATTTAGGGTTATAATTAATAATTACATGTCAGCCCAAAATCCCAATACAATACTGACAAGAATTATGGAGCATGTATAGTACTTCCTAATCAGTCACCACAATCTAACAATCTCCCACTTGGGGACTGATCAAGCTCCACACTTAACAACATGCTTAATCAATTCAAGTTTTTTTTTTTTTTTTGTGTGTCTGTCATTATTGCATTTTGACATTTTGGAATTTTTTTTTAAGGTCATTTGGACCATGGTAGGAGTGTAATAGGGTTTTGTTTGAAGAGTCTTAAGAAACTTATAGGTGTAATTAGGGATCAACAAGTTGTAAAGCCTCCTAATTTCCTGGAAGCTGATGATGATGTTAACATGATGTTAGTAGGGTATAGGATGGGTTAGAAAAATATTTAAATAATTTTTAAGGAATTTCATAAGGTTTAATGAGCATGGGAACTCATTTAGTTAGTTTTGCAAGAAATTTCCAAAAAGCTGTAAAAGATGTAAAAGTTGCCTCTTGCAACTTTATAGCTTTGTAATGTTGCTCCAAAAACATTTTCTAGATGTTTTAACTCATTAAAAAAGATCCATAAGGGGTAAGTAACTACCTAACCAACCTACATAATACATGCCCTGACCTAAGTGCATGGTTGGACACCCATTGTACAAAGAGAAGTTTGAGAAATAAAGTTTTGAAGTGTTTTGTGGGCATTTTCTATGTAATTTCATGACAGTGGGTAGTTAGAAGATTAAATTTGGCACTATAACTCATGAATGGAGTATTTTAGATGTTTTATTGATCTTGTGTGGCATTAATTAGGATTTTTGCTCATATTTGCTTTCTTTTTGTAAATAGTTTTGTTTTGGCACTGTCACTAGTTCCGTCTAGGTAGCTTGCAAAGATGGAGTTCTCCCACTGTCCATTCTAAATGGACCCTTGGGAATAGTGAGTAGACACCATGTAAATATATGGTATAGATTCTTGGGCTCAAAATATAGAGGAGTCATTTTTAATGTCTTTCCCTAAGTGAGCCTATGGTGAGCCTGGCTAGGGAAGACTAGGTTGTAGACAACATAATTTGTAGAGGTACATTTATAGAACTAAAATTCCTTTAGGAATTTGAAGATAGGAGTCTTTCCAAGCTTTAGTGAAGAGGGAGTGGTCACACCAATCCATTTACTAGCCTAAAAAATTCAAACTTGTAAAGGATCTAATGAGAGCCCAAAAACCCTTAATTTTACTCAATTTAAGTTATGGTATTGTACGCAAGGTGGTGACCCCAAGACCCCAAAAATCATTGAGGGGTTGGCATATTATTCAATAATCCTAAGAAAAGATACATGAATTGTTTTGAAGAATTAGGAGAAAATCCCTATTTTCTTGGAGTAGGAGGCCTAATTGGGCTACTAGCCTTTTAGGCCTATTTTATGAAGAGTTGGTGAAATTAGATGAAGAGTTGAACTAGGTGGGACTCCTAACAGCCCTAGTTGGTTGAATTGAATTCTTTGGATAAACCTCTACACTTTTGTAAGGCTAATTACAAGATTCAAAGGTTAAAATCCTTTAAAGTGGTTTAAGGGCTATGGTTAGTAAAGCAAGAATGCATCAAGTTTTGGCTTGATTGGTGAATCTTTCTTGGTGGCTAGGTTGGATAGAGAGACTAGGTGATCCATAATAAATGAAGATCCTATAGGTTTCAAGTGGTGTGGTGAAGACACCCTATAAGTCTATCAAGAAGACTAGTAGCATGAACCTATTATTGGTTCATCCAACCTCCCTATCAAATAGTTACCCTTTATTATAATTTCAAAATATCAACCCATCCTTTTCTTTAGGTTTTGGGTCACAAGAATCACTGTGAGAAAAATCCTTAGCCTCAATCTACAAGTACAAGGGTATATCAATGTCAATAGAAAATGCTAGCATTCAACATACATCCAATGCCTTTTTCAACAAAATCATTTTTACAAAATAAAAATTGATTATAGATTATAATGTGTAGAGCTAAAATATGTAATTATTTTTGAGTGTGATTATTTTTTATTTTTATATTATATTATAATAAAACTTGTCAATAAACTTGAAATATCACATTTTAATATATTGTTTCTTTTATGTTCTAAAAATTATATATATGACATAATTTTTAGACCCAACCAATAATGATGTTAATATATTTGAAAGAGTCATATCAATTGTTGTGTTGTCATTGGTGTCAATTCTTAGTTGATTAGACATTATGATAATTCAGTAGAGTGCGATATCATTTGATTGATGAAGTGAATTTGAAGAAAGTATAATTATGATGTAAATGTTGATTAGTGTATCATATTCAATGGGCATTTGAATTAGACTCTAACAATATAATGGTTCTTTGATTATTTTACATGATTTGATTAAGTATTGAGATCGTGTATAATCAAGATAGTTTGGCTTTAGGTGAATGAAGAATCATGGTATTTATTGAGCTACTATAGATGTTGTCAAAAACTTGATAAAGAAGTAATTGATGTATACTATTAACAAAGAACTTATACTTTTAATTGAGCCTAGTCTTGACCAAGCAAGATGTTTTGTTAACTGAGTATTGGTAAGGAAGATAAATTTAGAAAATATTTAATTTGAGTCTAATGCCTGATGGAAATAAAGATTGTTTGATAATTTCCCAACATAAGAGTGAAGTTATTTATGAGATCAACGCTTGGAAAAATTCAAAGAAGATTAGATAAAGGAGATTTAACAATTTTAATTAGAGCACAAAATTCAAGGTGGAAATATATTACCCAAGGGTCTAGATTCAATGAAGCTAATCTTGATGACGGTTTGATGATTGTGACTAAGTGAAAAAACTTGGAAGAATTTAGAGGATAAAAAAAAATGTTATATTTAAGGGATGAACATATTGCTCATTGTTGTTGATCTATTTGAAGAAGAAAGTGATAGCTAGAAGGATAACCCAGCATAACTATATTGTGAAGATCAAGAAAGAGAAGTGTTAAGTTGATCTGTGGGTGAGTTGATCGGCCAAAAGGAAGCAGAAGCAAGCAACAAGATAAATAGAGGAAAGAGATTAAGTGATAGAAAGACCTAAACAAGAAACATAGTTCTAAATCATAACTAAACATTTCACTATTATTCAATAACCATTGTAGAAGAAATTTTCTCACCCAACTAAACCTAATAGTCTTATTGAATACTTTGTAAGTTCTTTAGAGTAGGCCACTCTTTAGATATTTCAAGAGTGATAAGGTCTAGATGAATATTTGGTAAAAACCCTCTAAAAAAATTACATTAACAATGTATATGTAACCTTTAACATGGTTGGCTCCTAATATAACTCAATTTATAAGAGTAAAATTTTTGGGTTTTCTATTCCAGGTGGTTTGTCACTTAATAGGGTTTCCACATTAAATACTTGTGTCAAAATTGTGTGGATGATTATTATGTTTCATGTTTATGTCATGTTTACTATTTATTGTTACAACTTGGTATAAGATAGAATTTTACTTTAATACTTAGCAGAAGAAGTTAAAATTTTGTTGGATGATTAATTTTAATGTTAGATCTCATTACTGTGCTAGTGATTTGAAATATTTAAGAGTCTAATTTTTTGAAAAGAAAATTAAAGCCATTTAGGATAACTAGTAATAACTAATCCCCTACCCCCCTCTATATTATCTAACAATTTGTATTGGACGTAGTATCTTGGAAGAAATTTTTTGAAGGGACTTAATCTAAAGATCTAAAGATGTATAAGAGAGAGATACTAAAGATGAACAAGAATAATTTTTTCTCATGGAAAATAAGAATGAGGTTTCAACCTATTAATGATTGGAGACAATGCATTGTATTATTTTGACAACCGCTACACCCCTCCAAACCCTCCTATGATAGTTGAAGAGATGAACTAGAAGAAAGAACACACTAGCCTAATGATACAAATTGCTTCTACACTAAGTGATGTTGAATTTGATAATGTCAAGAACTATGCTACTGCTAAAGAGATGTGGAACAAGATGATACTAGTGTATGGTGGAGATCAAAATTTATTAAGAGCCAAAACTAAAATTCTAATAGGAAATTATGATGAAATAAGGATGAAAGAACTAGAAAATATTGTTCAATGTAGTAACTAAATCAAATAATTTTTTAGCACCATCAAAGCTAATATAGGAGTCATCAATGATGAAGAAGTTGTCAGTAAAGTACTAAGAACCTTATTGCCCATTTATACTATTAGAATATAGGAATCTAGAGCCATGCTTGGTAATGTTCTTACTCTTGATGCCTTGGTCGATAGATTGACTACATTTGAGTTAAGTAAGTTTGATAATAGTGTGCCTAAAATTAGAATTCTTTTAAGATATCACTAACCATTGGAAGTTCAAAGAAAGCTAAGTGTAGAAAGGATGTCATTGATTGAGATTTAGATGATAAAAAGATGGTTGAGATTGAAGCACTATTAGTAAGGAGGTTACCAATAGGTAAAGGAAGATTCAAAGGTAAATTGCTTCTAATATATTTTAAACACAAGAATAGGAGTGACAAGAATGATGAGAAGGAGAAAAACTATTAAAATAATAAAAAATAGAAAGGTAAAGGAAATAAGTCATACTAAATTACTAAGGAAGAGCATATTGAGTCAAATTTTGATGATGATAATGAAGGTGAGGAAGTTATATATGTTTGAGGAGGAATGTCAAGAAGATGGGGGTGGATAGGGTAATAAGAATCAAGTTGTTATTGAGGCATTGGTGCCTTTTATATAGGATCTTATAGCTTGGTTGGGACCTCAAGTTGAGGAAAGATGACATGATCTCAGCTAGGAAGAGGGATCTCACCATGGAGACTCCCACATGTTAGAGCATGAAGGCAGATAAGAGTGTGTGAATGAACATGAGAATTCTTGCACCCTATTGGGTGGTGGAGATTACCATAGGAGAGGTCATGTTTGGGATTATGGATATTCCATCTAGGTGGATATGATGAGAGACCTTCAAAGGTCTAAACCATCATTTTTTGATGGCCTAGGAGATGGTTTCAAGGCCGAGACATGGTTACTGGATATGGGGCGTTGCTTTTCCTTACATACTTATGAAAGAAACTTGAAGGCTCATTGTGTTGTTACATAGATGAGAGACCATGGATCTCTATGGTGTTATATGGAGAGGAAGAAGCTCTAGATCAGTATAATAGATCTCACTTGAGAGATCTTGTTAAAAATAGATAATACTGAGAGGGGGGTGAATCAGTATTCTACAAACTTTTGCCCACAACTAAATATTGTTACTTACTTTACACCTTGCATATGAAAGTAAAAAAACAATGCTAAATAGTAAATATAACCATGCACATAGGTAACTCAAAACACAATTATTTGTTAACTGGGGAAACTCTGGCCAAGGGAAAACCCTGGTGGGGATGATACCGAGTAGATGATTCACTAAACAATTGGATCATGTTAAGGATATTGAACCTATTAGGAGTCTATGAAATACATATATAGTGTCTCACATCCCTGTTAGGAAACTAAGCCTTTTTAGAAGCCTTAACCCTTTTAGGATTTGATGCAATAGATACAATGTATGCAAGAAGAGCCCACATCCCTAACATGCAATAATATAATTCAATTCTTCACAAGATATGTATACATACAATACTTGCTTTCCTATTGTAACTTGCATTTTCTTTGATCAAATATCAAATCTTGCATTAAATAAGGCTTGCATAATAGTTCACATGAAAAATATAATATCTCACAACTTCTTATTATTTTTGCATGCTCTATCTAATTGTGCAATATAAGATCTTTACTTATACCTTGCACATTGACAAAACTCTACTTAGTTGTCCTTCATCGGATCACACACTTGACATAATATAAACTAACTTATGGATTAAGATCAACATAGTTGACTCATCATAATTTAGTAATTGTTTTGTTACCAAAATAATTCCTCAAGTTGTATAGCTCTGTTTATTGATATGTTCTACTTTGCTTTGTTAAATACCTGCGCTGGTTTTTTAATCATATCTTGCACCATATTGTTCGTACAAATCTCTACACTTAACCACATCATTATGTTAGTTTCATGAATCTTTTCTTAACTTCGCATAAGTTAACTCTCAAAAAGTCCTCTGTACTCTTAAGATCTACACTCTATACTGTTGCAAAATTGTCTAAGACTTAGACAATTTTCTAGCTCTAAATGAATAAATGAAATACTAAATACATGCTGCCATAATTGACAACCATCAAGATATCTACCTGGCCATATTTCCAACAATCACCCCCTTTGGAATTGATGGTAACATTTGGGAAAATTTCCTAAGTCCCAAAATGATGTCATAGTTAGCGAAAACAAAAATAAAGTAACTACAAAAACATACTCTCAAAATATAACAATTTTATTCATGTTTTGAAGGATTATACATTCCTTATCACTCCTTTATATTGATACATACATAAGATCCCCTTTACATATACATTTACATTGACACAATTTTATCTACACATAATACTCCCCCTTTGACATCAATGACAAAGGTGTCAAAACTATATCACAAAACTTGTTGCCTACTAATGATAAGCTCGTCATTCTAGATGTACAATCTACAAAACTAAGTTATAGCCTGTCTATGTCCTTCTTCTTGTTTCCTTGGATTTTATTTGATATACTGACGAGTGCACATAGTGCTTAAGATGCCACTTTAACTACACTCAAGTCAATATAAGAAAATTTGTCATAGGATGTCTTGATTGCTAGACATCCCTCCAACTACCTTTGCAAAATTACAACTTTCGATGTCAAATATTCTTCGAAAATAGAGAATCTCCTTATTACCTTGTCCTTGTCAGTTTTAATGCCTCTAATAGCATTATGAATCTTCTCAATTTCAATTTTAGAGTCTTCAATTCTGATATCTAGTTGTTACAATTTGGTAGTGAGTTTTTGAAGCTCACTCATATGGCCTTTGATCTTTGCATCAAAATATGATAGGTAATTGTAAGACATTGTGCACTATTTATACAACTCCTTACATCAACTATGATCTTCCTTAGCTCCTTTATACATACATCTAATGTTTTTATTGTTGACAATTGGCTGATAGTGATATGTAATTATTGTCATCTATGACAACACATGATGTGCTTGTTCATAGGAAACCTCATAAATAAAGATACTTAGTGTTTGGTAATCAAAAAATTGTTTAAGTATAGAATTTGGTTTACAAAAGTGAAATTTTTTTTATAACATGTCGGTGACATCATATTATGACCAAAAAAGTTACATGGAGATTATATACATGTTGGTGATGACATATATAACCTCATAAGTTTACACGGATTGTATGAAATAGAGATAATCATGTTTTGATAAAGTAGGATAGTGGAATTGAAGGACATAATGTTTTGTTTACAAAACAATTACTTGTCCAATTAGAGACGACATCCTAGATTTTTACTCTAACTTGGAAAAGTGAATTATAGTCATAGCCAACCCAACAATAATTTGTGTAAAGGCATGGTATTTATGCAAAGGACTTATTGCGATAAGAAGTATACTATCTTGTACAATTGTGTAATTATGAATTGTGAATTGTGATGAGCAAACTTTTGTGAAAGTAATATATGAAAAGTTTTATATGAGCTATCTAGTGTTCCAAGATTGAGTTGAAGATTAGAATTAGATAAGGAAGGAAAATAATAGTAAATTACTAGTTTGAGTAGTGAGCTCTTCTTCTAGTTGAAATTGCATGTTTGGGTAGTGGGCTCTTCTTGCATACATTATACCACAACTCCTAATAGGGTTGGAATCTCCTAACAGAAATTCAAAGTCTTCTAATAGGGACTCTTTATACTAAATTTTCTCATTGACTCCTAATAAGGTCCATTCTCTGACAAGGAACTTATATATCACTATATTATCTAGTGGGTATCATCCCCATTAAGGTTTTCCCTAATTAACAAAATATGGTGTTATGAGTTAGCTTTGTGCATTGCTATTGTTACTATTCAACATTAATTTATTGCTTTGTTATGCATGGACTAAAGTAAATAATGATATCTAGTTGGCAATTAAAGTTTGTAGATTACTGATTCAACACCGCTCCCCCCCCCCCCCCCTACCCTTCAATAATTCCTATTTCTAACAATTGGTAACATAGCAAAATCACTTTGAAGAGGCTTAACAAATTAAGTAAGATCCCTATGGATATGGAATAGTTGATGAAGAACCTTGAAGAAGCTCTTGAAAAAATTGATCTCCATACTAAAGAAAGAGAGAAGCTTAAGGACATATATGAAGACTCCAAAGTATACATTGGTCAATTGAAGTAAAATATTGATCATCTAAAATCCAAGCCTGAATCTAATTAATTTATAACTAGTGATGATGAGTATTCAAAGTTGAAGACAAAGTACAAGATCTTGAAGCATGAGTTGAAGATTAAAAATCTGAATTTGACTTTGAGAAATGATCCTAGCAAGGTTAAATTTGATTTTAAGATTGAAAATGTAGATTTGAAAGAAAAATTGGCATAGAAAACATCTAAGTTTGAAACATTGAAAGAAGGTCATGAAGAACTCCATAAGTATAATACTATTGTGAAAGGTGAATTGACACAATGCAAACAGCAACTTGAGAAGCTTTATTGTAGTAGAGAAAAGCTTGATGATTCAATGTCTATATAGAGACCTACTTATGATAAGATTTGTCTTTATTATCTAATTAACATGTTTGTGAAGAAGCCTAAGATTATATCAAATCTGAAAGAAAAAGACAAATATGATGATAAGATTATATCCAGTCAATCTTCTGATAAATCCAAAGAAGTTAGACAAGACAAGGAAGTTGAAATTTTGGATGAACCAAAGCAAGTGGAATATCCTAAGGAAACTAGTTATGAATTTAGGGGTAAGTTTTTTTTATGTAATGAAATAGGTCATATGAAAAGAGATTGTACCAATAAGTCATTTAATCATGTTAAGGACTTTTATTGTCATAATTTCCATGTTATGGGTCATAATGCAATTGATTGTAGGAAACCTAAGTATGATAATGATAGAAGAAATAGTAGAATGTCTAAAAATACTAACCTTATAGATAGAAGAAGATCTAATAAAAGGACATCAAGAGAAGGAAGATCTTATGAAGATAGAAGATGGATCATGTGTTATAAGTGTAACAACTGAGGACACATTGCTCATAATTGTTATGCACCTAATGATTAGTAGAATCCTAGAAGTAGAACACCTATATGTTAGTTATGCAATGACTTTGGACACATGGAAAAGTACTGCAGAATGGATAACACCTTTGGAGATAGAAGAAACAATGGAAGAAACTTCAGGAACAAAAGGAATGATGGAAGAAACATCAAAAATGATAGAAGGAACCAAGAAAGGAACTCTAGAATTAGAAGAGATAATGAAGAACAAAGAAACATTGTGAGTTTACTTAGAGAAGAAATTAATGAAGCATTTGTAAAAGGAACATATTTCTCAAAAGAAAAGTTAGATGATAATGAGATAAGAAGATCAAAGTTAGTTGTTGAGTTTGATTCAATTAAGTTGAATTAAGCTTGTTCACAACATCAGAATTTAAGAACTTCATTTAGAGACCAAATTAGAGGTAGTGAAGTTGGTAAAAGGTGTATCCAGTTATGTTTATATGGTACCTAAGCTAACTTGTTATGTGGAGCTCATCTAAACAAGTTATGATGGAATTCAAAGTTATTGGTATTGCAGTAAAGGTTGATTTTGTAACAAAATATGAAAAGTATGTTTTTGCAAAGATTTTCATGATGTAAAGTCTTAAGGATGTTTGACATGATGGAAGGAGGCTATAGTAAACCTTGAGTGGCATTTGAAGATCAAATAGATGATTTTGAGTAGTTATCTAATTATAGAACATAAGTGATAGCTTTTTCATATTTGTGAAGCATGCAATTAATACAAGTTCAAGTTGATGGAATAAATGGAGTACATAACTAATTTTCACTTCAGTACAAACACATCCAAAGTGAAGAGCATTCAAAAGTGACTTGTCAAAGTCATTTCAAAGCAAAATCTATTTTTGAAAAGAGGTATTTTATCAATTTATCTACAAATTTGTTAGGTAAAATAAATTTTTTGATAAGAATCATGGATATGTCAATATTACACAGTGTTGAGAATCAAGATAAACCTAAGTTTAAGATTGTTTTTGTAAAACCTAATGAAGGAAACCATAACTCAACATTTTCTATCACTCCAAACAATGTAGTTTTTCTTAAAGATGTAGGAAGTTATTTGAATAGCAAGTTTGAGTCAATTGGTAGTGAATTCATGAGCAAAGACATGGAACTAGTTTTTAACCACGACATGACAGTGAAGCCCAAATATGAACATCTAAGGGAATTAGACTTGTTTAAGTATCACTTCTACTATGAGTTAGACATAGATGAATGAACTCAAATCATACTAAGCATGATACATGATGATAAGTTATGGATGAAAGATAATGTAGTTGACATTTCTACTAACCTTATTCATGAAGTAACTAGTCTTAACAAATAGGGCAGTGTACCTATAGGTGAGAAGATGGTTAAGAAGAAAGTTGAAAGCTATACTAAGATAATATACAATGGAAAGGCTATGGTGATCACCACCATCAAGCAAGATGATGTGAGATTTCTTAGTAGATTTATTGCTCATTCTATTTGTACAAGTTCAAAGATTGATGATCAATATGTAGCATATAAGATATGTATAGAGAAAGAACAAGTGAATCTGAGTGAAATATTGAGAATGCAACTCTTGGAAAACATGGAAAAGATTATGAGAACAAATAATGGTGTGTTTAGATTCAAATCATTGGTAAATCACATATTCTTTCATATACTTAATAGATTTCTTTACTTATTAGTCATAGATATAATGAGTAGTGATAGATGCACAACGGAGAAGATTTTAGAGGTATGCAGAAGGCACCCTATAGACAAGATACTAGACAATGGCAACCTAATAATGAGAACATTCTAGAATGAGATGAAACAAAGATTTAGAATTGCACCTACAATTGTGGACAAATTTAAGGAAGATGTTTGTATTTTGGTTGATATAGGTTATACATATATTCAAGAAATGGAACCTTGGGAGACATTTCTTGATCCCTTTAGCTATAAATTGAATGATGATATAGCAGCCAGTTACATTGATTTGTTGTTTAAATCAGACAAAGCTAAAGTAGAACATAGATTTGGCATGTCATGGTCCTGACCGTCTGCATCTGACAGTTTGGAATCTGTGATTAGTTTTTTTTTTTTGAATGGTTTGGTACTTGTTAAGTTACTATAATTCTGGTTTTATTATGTTAAACTTGTTGAGAATTCAAAGATTACTCAAAACTTGATTCTCAAAACAGATGTTTTATATTTTCAGTTTTGTGTCATCATTAGAATCTTATTATTATTTGAATAAGTTTGGATTCAGATATCAAATTTTATAATGAATGTTAGTATGTTCAATTTTTACCTTCGTCTGATTCGTACTTTTAGATTTGTATTTAAGCTGGTTTCAAAATATATTTCCAGTACCTTAAATCTGTTGTTTTCCAATTATAAGTGTATATATATATATATATATATATATATATATGTAAATTTATAAGTTGTATAATTATATATTATAGATATGAGTGCATTAGTATAAATAATTACACATATATATATATATGTGTGTGTGTGTGTGTGTGTGTGTGTGTATTCGTGTGCTGGTATTTATATTTATACAAGTTACAAATGTTATGTATACATATATGTATACTTATTAGTTAGTAAGCAACATTATTGTAAATTAGGATATTAGTATTAATATTAGTATTAATATTAACATTAATATTAATATTAATATTAATATTGATATGAATATTAATATCAATACTAACATTGATATGAATATTAATATCAATACTAACATTGATATGAATGTTAATATTAATATTAGCATTGATGTGAATGTTAATATTGGTGTTAGTACCTATTGCTAAGTTAGTGTGAGTTAGTGACTTAACTATCCTATCGATGTTTTTTTTTTAGCTAAGTCATATAACCTAAACTAAACCTAGCCTTAATCTATCGATGCTTAACTAAGCTAGCATGGGGTTTTGGGTTTATGGCGGCAAGAGGATTTTTATGGAGTTAGGCTCTTCGACTGTTGAGCTAGGTACTTGGTTGCCAGGTGTTTTTTTATGCATTATTTTTGGTTTTGAGTTAGTGCACAGTAATGAGCATTGATAGTTTGTTTTAGGCTATCGTATTAGTGGAAGTCTGGTTTCAGACTGCCATTGTTGGTGTTCTATTAAGGTAGTATGGACGCTCTGTTGAGCGGGTTTTTTTGCATTTTCTTTGGGAAATTTATATCCATCATGGAGAATAACCTGCCTTACTAGCATTTTAAAGGTTCTCAATTTCATTTATATTAGGTTTTCTGTTTATGTTTGTTTTTTTTTCTCAGTTTACATTTTGTAAGGAATTCATTGTTCTATGTGGAAAGGCATAGAGGGTTCTGGAGGCATGTGTTGCGAGTTTAAACGATGAGCTCTCCTGACAACATTGTTTCAAGTTTCACCCCACACTTATTCAGGCAGGGGGCTTTTCTTACTCTATTTGCTTATTCATTTTATGTTCATTGAATTTGTGATGAATATAGACTAAGGATTAGTTGATGTATAAACAAAACTTACATACCCAACTCAGGATATATGTAGTATTTAATGTTTTTATCATTATGTTAACAATGTATAATCCAGAATCGGGTGTAGGCATGAAAGATTGTTACAAGCTTTAATGTTATGTAATTTTTTTAATTTTAATTTTTAATTTTTTACTCTAGCATGGATATTTGCACAGTTTGGTTTTGTGTTTGAAGCTTAGTTCTGCACACATCCATACTCGAGTGAGGGTAAGAAGTTTTTGTTTTGGTAAAATTGTTTAATTTGATCTTTGTTATTTTACGTGTTTGATTATAGACGTAATTTGTGTGAGTGAAATTTTTGGATAGCATTTGAAAATGGTTGTTAATGTGTTGAGCTTTTTTGGTATCCTAATTTGTGTTTAGTATTTTATTTATTTTTTGTGTCTCGACCATGTGTATGAGATAGTGGTGTCTTACGGTTGCTATCGCGAATTAAAAGTGTTTATGGGTCTTGATTGTGAACCAAGGGCATAACTGAGGTTGTTCATTTTGTTAAACAGTTGTCGATAAATTACTTCTTCAGTGTTACAAACTTGACTTTGGTTTTGTGTTGGATATTATATTGAAACAATTAAATTTCTTGAGTCATAACTCGGTTGCTGTTTTTCATTGTTGTTAATGTGATTAGGGTCTGAAGTTTTATGCTCATAATTTTGTCATTTTTTTTGTTATCACGGGTATCAAAATTTTGCGTTATATATAGGAATACCTTGTTCTTTGTATTACAATGAGTTTTAATGAAAATATGGGTTAAAGTGTAAGTAATTACTATTATTGATTGTTCATACTATAATTTAGTAAGATCTGTGCTGGCTGTTAGCTTACTGTTGGTCCTAGAATATTGATTTCAAATATTATTACCTCGTAGGCTGTAGCAGATTTGGGAAGTTATAGATTCTACTATTTTATTGTCTACAGTATTAATTTTGATATGAGATCTGTATTCCAATAATTTTGGTATAAGATTAATTTGGAAAAATTACAGTCAACATTAAATTTCTTTGACTTTGATATATTGTCAAATAGTTATCATTTTAGTAGTGAATTGTAGTGTGTGGTAACGACTAGTTATTGTGGAAGAGATTATTATCTATTTTATGAGTACATATATGTATATGTATAAATGTTGTATATATATGTATGTATAAGTATTTATTTATATGTACAATCATGTATGAATAACTTAATGAATTGCATTGTCAGAATTGTCATAGATACATAATTTGGAAATTCTTATGATTACTAATTTTGGAAATGTTAATTGATTAAATTTATAATCTGAGGTAATATTATGTGTGGATTGTTTTATTTTGAAATGAAAATATAGTGAATCTTATTAAATTCAATTCCTTATTATTCAATCTGAATTAAGTTGTTATGTAATGGAAAAGCATGGATATGAATATGGTTTCAATTGGAACTTTGTGAGATTGAAAAATGGTTTCAAAAGATATTTCTATTTGCTGATGCAATTGTTATATTGGAGCAAATAAAATAGTGTATTATTTGGAATTGGAAAATTAGTCTAAGTTTTCTTCCAATTACTATATCTAGAAATATATGTATGTTAGATTATGCAAGTGTGATCCTTTAGATTGGGTGGCTGTCATAAAGTGAGTAACTTGTGGTGATGGAATTATGTTGTTGGATGCCCTCCAACACTAGTCTAGATCCTTATGGGAAAGTTTATGACAGTTAGTTAATGAAGTGGTAACATTAAAAATTTCATGGGTTGGGAATCATTTAATAAGATAAGAACATTATGGTTTCACCTAACATAGTGAGTTCTACGAGTGGCTAAACGTAGATTCTTATGTTGACACCCATGGACTACTGTATCATTACTTTGTCATATTCTATGTGAGTTTTTTCTACATATCTGCATGTGAGAAAGTATTACTTGCATTACAATTTTAATGTGAAGAGAAAATTGTGTTTTCAGTACTTCTGTGATTTGGATTTAATGATGATAGTTTTGTTATAAATCTAACATGCAGGTTTACTGGAGGTTTTATTGATTTGATTTGTGTTCTAAGCCCTATTTTGGTGTGTTGTGGTTGTGTTGTTTTGATTACAGGTTCAAAATAGGACTGGTTATGGACTTAGAAGAGATGACTGTTAAACATTTAGAATCAAGGCTTAATTTGATTTTTTTTTTTAAAGTTGTATTTTTAATTAGAGTATCGATATATTGTATACTCTGATGTAATTATTTGGAAATGTTACATTGCTAATTATGAATACTAAACCTATTATATAAAGGTTATTTTGTAATAGAAATTGTTTAAAAAAAAAAAATTTGGGTTTTAATCTTGTTTGCATGTTTGGATTTTGTTTTATGGTTTCTTTAGTGTTGAGATGGTTAGGGTATTACATGACACATATGATGAGATCACTCAGCATGCTCATCAAAAAACCTTGGAGAAGGCATCACATGAGAAGGTTGAATCTATAATTAAGAAGGCATTGTCAAAGGCTACAATGACATAGAGTGAATATGAGGCTATAAGACAAACAATGAAGCAAGGTGTATTGAACATACAGCCTTTTTAAGTATTAGTTGGTCAAACATCTTTGGAACAAAGCATTCCATATGTAGCAGTGTTCAATGTTCAGCCTAGTGAATAGAAAAGAAAGTCTGAGAGATTGATTGAAGCAGTATCTATTAAGACAAAAAAAAGTCAAACAATAGGCCACTAGACCTAACAAAAGATAGAAAATGTTGTTGATAATTGAGTTAAGTGATGAAGAGGATGAGGAAAAGGAAACAAAGGAAGAAAAAAAGGTGACTCCACCTAAGTAAGTAGCAGGAAAAGCTCAACAACCTTGGAAGCCAAAGACAGAAAATATAAATAGAGTTATTGCAAATGAAGGTAACTTTGTTCAAATGAACAAGTTTCAATTTGTACAATTTTTTGAGAAAGATCAAATAGATATATCTATTGTGAGATATATTGTATCAAATAATCTAAAATTGAAGGATCTTGAGAGCATTATAAACTAGAAATTCTATGAGAGACTCATTGAGAAGAAGGCTCCTACAAGTGAAGAAGACCTTGAATATTAGAAGTCTATGCTAAGAACCATTTGCAAGAATGATGATTAATATGAAATAAAAAGACCGTTGAATAACTTCACACCATACTTGAGGAATAAATTGAGGCCATTTTTATTCATGGTTGGTGAAAAGGACAAGCTAAGAAGAGAGACTGTAGCAACAATTAGTCAAATGATGTCAGAGTCACAAGGAACATCTCCTCTAGCTCCTAGAACCTTCAAAGTGTCAGTAAGTGGTGACACCATGTAGATTGATCAAACCAATGCTACTATTAAGATTGATGATACCAATCCATTTGGTGTTTTTTTTGGTGCTCAAAATTGCATTCCCATTTTGAGCATCCATTTGAAATTTTGAGAAAGTCAAGCCCTATGAATGCCCATAATTGAATATGCACTCGACTGTCCATTTGAGATCATTAAGATGTTCAATGTCTCTGACACTTTTCATTCAGTTAGCCTAAGCCTTCCATCATGATAATTTGTCATTCTAAGTTATGTGACAAAGTCTTATTTTGAACAAATCCTAAATCTGCTTTCTACCCCATTTAACATGCAGAATTCAATCAAGAACCTTTTTCTTTATACAAATCCACCATGTCCTTTGAAATCCTTTAGCCCCTTCTCATTTTCTTGCTAGAGGCATGCCCTTTTAAACCTTAGGAAAACTTGAAATAACATTTTGATTAAATCTATTTTAAGTTTAAGGTAATCAGGGTTTACACATTTTTAAATCCAAAAAGTTGCTTTTCAAACTTACCATGGAAGTCTCAGCGATCGTAGATCTTGTTCAGATCGACGGACCATGCATTCCTACATTTTCAAAATGCGAGGCCGTTACAAAATGTGAGGAAGTGCAAAGAGGGCACGTAGCATAGTCTAATTATGTGGGTCCAAGATTTTTCAAAAGATTGACTCACCGTTGATCTTGGTTAAGATCACTGGATGCCACTTGCCTGCAAGATGAAGATGAGCATGATTTAAATAAAGAAGGAAAGTGCATAAGTGACACCTATCCCTTATGAAGGCACAAGGAGATGTTCGTACAAGCACAGAAGACAAGTTATGAACATTGTCGATCTATGTGAGATTGACGAATGAGGCATCCCCGCATTTTCAAAATGAGAGGCAGATAAATATTGCGGGCATGCCACTTTGTGACATGTGGCATAGTGGGACCAAAATGTGAGGAAGTAACGATGTCATGGGTGCCGAAGTTTTGAATGTCGCAGTCAGGTTTGTCTGAACACGTGCAATAAAAGGTATTTTCTCATTGGTCAGGATCATTGTGATGGGCCACCTATTATTGAAATTTTGAATCATTGTCGATCTAAGCCAACATCAAGGGCTAGCATTTTCCCACATTGTTTTATCTCTGTATGATTTTATAATGTGGGTAAAAGGATTGTGGACGTATATCGCTATTAACCAAATCATGCTATTTTGAAGTGTCACGTGTTTTGTGATAAAGGAACAGTGCAATGGTTAATCAAAATTTTTTTCATCAACCATTGATCTTGTTTAGATCGATGGAGGGTGCTAGCCCGCTATATCAATTTGCTCGCAAGATAAGAAGTGCAGGAGTGCGCAAGCCCGATGTGTGGGGTGGACTCAGGTCTATGATTCAATTTAGATCTACAGTTCTTGTGCGTTTGCATTTCTTAGAAGCAAGAAGCGCCAACTAAAAGATAAATTGCACACATGGCTAATTTTGATTGGGTTATTCTGGACTAGCCTGCCTAGTGGATTTTGAAGCCGTCATGCTCACAATTTCAACTTATAAGATCTTCAAGATCAACGGTGCATATTTTACTATTGAAGGTGGTATCATTATGCATATTAATGAGACATGAAAACTTTCACGTGTGAAAGTAAGGAACAGAATGTAACATGTGAGATTTTCCCAATATCAACTTGTGCGAAGTAGAAATTCATGAGTCATCTCTGAACGAAAAAAAATTAATGCTGGGATTGAGATAAATTTGGCATGAGTGTCAAGTAGTTGGCTCAAGGATAAAATGTAGCAGTTACAAAGATAAAAGAAAAGGCTTCAAGTAAGTTTGTATAACATAGTCTTTGCATTTTTTAGTCCTGGTGATTTATTCAAACGATGTTTCTAAAGATTTCACTAAGTCTGAGGGTATGGATAGCGGAAGGATTGTTCATTAAGAATAGTTGGTTCTGGGACACTGATACTTTGGAACATGATTTATTTATTTTCAGAGGATGGTTCAGAAAAGGAAAATGGTTAGCTTTGTATGCCTATATATGGTTTTTTGACAGAGGGAAGTTAGTAATTAGGTGTAGTAATCAAGTCACCAAGGTGGTAAGAAGAACAAGGAATAGACTTTGTAAGCTAACAACCTTTTCAGCAGAAACATCATCTTTTAAACAAATTTTCAAAGCATCTTAGTTTGATGCCAAGGTAGCAGAAATATTTGAGACCTTGTGCATAGTTTTGGAAGAGGGTGAAGAAGATTTTATACCCTAGGGTATAGTCTTTTTCACTTTTCGTGCGTGTTCCCCCTTTTTGTGTTAGTAGATGGAAACTTTTGGCAAGAAGTTGGTTAAGGAAGCAGACATGGCTGGGGACCAGAGCATCCTTATTTTGTTATTTTTTATAACCACATTGTTTTTTGGCTTCTGTACTGCATGCTAAGTAATGATTCTATTATTTCTAAAGCCTGGCATGATCAATAAAGAGTGGGAGGTAAAGATGATTCTCATTCAGTAGTCATCTTGACAAAACCCACGGGCCTAGGTTGGTGCGTAGTTTTTAGAGTTGGCTTTGTCATTGATAAGGTGGTCTTAGCAATTGCGCATACAACAAATCAGTGGTAGAGACAAATTAGCAAAAAGTGGTAACATAAAAGGAGCTTACAGGAGAATATTTGATCTACATGATGTTCTGTTAATCATTTTTCTTCTTTCTTCTGTTACAAACTTGTGATATCTTTTGTAAGGGACACTTGTCAGTTATCTATGCCTGAAGCTTGTTGCATCTCACAATATTTAAGTGAGATCCCAAGGCTAGAAAATGGGGGTTGGTTGGTTTTCTATTTTTCTAGTTCTTAGAGCTCTGCTCAGGCTTTGAAAGCCACATACCTAGCATGTCTTATATGAACAGCATATGGATTTCATAGATAGTTCTGATACGATAGTGTGATCTTGTATCTTGTTTTATGCATTCCTAATGTACTTATTTCAAGGAGATAAATACAATGTGCAGAAGGTTTTGAATTTCAATATAATTCTATCTCCTTTCTTGTTGAGTTTGTAATGTTATATGTTCAAGAACAAATATCTTGAACCTATTTGAAATTGCCCGGTTGTATGTTTGAAGTTGCTTGCCTTTAACTCAAGGAGTCATATAATTGCTTGTGGTTTCAGACAACTTGTAGATTCAATTAAGAAGGATGTGAGAAAGTATGGAGTTATATTGGATATTGTTGTCTAATTCATAAGATGAATAGACTGAACATGAATGTCTTAACATATGCCATATGTTGATTGATGTTCAAGGATGCATAATTCTGGAGTGTGGGATTGCCCTAATGGATAAGTCACTGGTCGTTTGTAGGATCATTAAATTTTTTGCTACATATTGAACATGTTGTCTTTTCTCAATATAAGTCAATCTTTTCCCCTTCATGTTGAAGTGGACATAAAAGTTTTAAACCCTCACTTAGTTTATGAATAATATCGGTTTGCACCTAGCTATTGTAGAATCTATGTTGTTCCATAAACCACTAGGAGATATTAGGGGTTTCATCTGCTTTTCTAGATCCTGAAAGTGGTTATTGTACTGGTCGCATAGTCAGATCTAAAGAGGTTCACCCACCTAGGTTTTATAGAGCCTGAAGTGTAGAAGGAATATAGCCTTATAGTTGGCCTGGTGTTTAAATGGATGTGTTAATAATGGGAGTTAGTTGCCCCTAGATGCATTTTGTTCTCATCAAGGTAATTGGAAATAGGTAACACTTTCAAACACCAAAAAAATGGCAACTCTGCTAGGGAGATAAGATGGCAATCCATTTTGTTGAAAGGACAAGAATCTCTAGTGTTCATTGAAAATTTTAGTGCTACTCTCTGTTGGGTTTTGCCCATCCAAGTCACCAACAAAATGGTGACTTTTTTGGGGATTGTATTGATTTAGATTTAAGACAAACCTTGAGAATTTGAAAAGAAGAGATTCAATACAACAGGAGAAGTGCATTAAAAGGTTTCAGTAGTAAGTTCTCTGATGTTCTTTTTAGTTTTCTTACTCCAAACCATGCACCCCAGTAAGTTTTCTCTGATTGTGTTGCTAAGAGTGTTCATCTTCAGTCATGTCAACTGGTTGTTATTTTCAGAATACTGTTGTAATTCAGAGTTAGAATTGGTGAAAGATGTTTTCTCTCTTTTAAATGTTGTTAAAAGTTTTGTAAAGTTTTCAAGTTGAATTTTCAAATTCAGATCTGTAGTGTTATGAATCATGTTTAAAATATTTCTCACAATAGTGAGTGGCGACTCTATCTAAAGGATCTCTGAATCAATGTAGATCAATGATGTATAAATTGTTTTCAAGAGTTTTCATTAGAATCAAGCAGATCTGAAAGATAGATCTATTATAAGTTTCTGACAAATAAGTCTGGAAGTGTTGTTTGATCTGTTATCGCAAGAATTTGTAATGATAAAGATGAATCACAGATATGATTTCATTTCTCTCTTCAATGAGATGGCGTCTCTGTAAGGTTATGATTAGTGATGTGAGGATTTCATGTTAGCACCAGGCCAATCAGCAGATTAGTGGTTTCATATAGCAACACTTGAGGTATTTTATGCTTTCATATGATTTCTTTTCAATGAGAGTGAGTTCCACATATGTGTTCTCCGTCAAATGAAGTTTTAGCACTAAGAAGAGGAGAATGATTTGATAAGTTTTGTGCACTTCATTAGATCGAGTTTCAATTGGTTATATTTAAAGTTTGTGAAAGTGTGTTTGAAGTGTTCATTTGGTAGAGGGCTATGAAAATCTACTACAAGTTATGAATTCTAAAAATGTTTGATGGTGAGTGAGTCTTGAGTTTGAAGACTGTCAAGATTCATTTCACCTAAAATGCAGCTGGTTAGTGAAGTTCCTAGATCCATCTCTACCAAGCGGTATATGCCATTGAATTGTAATGGTATTCATGGTTTCCCAAATACTATGCCTTGTAACCTTAGAAAGTATTTACCTAAGTTTAGTGGAAACCATGAAATTTCAGCCAGTCCTCATCTTCAATTATTTTGCAACTTGGTTGGTGACTTTGAAATTGCTCATGAAGACATTCAGATGAAATTGTTTGTTCAGACTTTAGAGGATGATGCTAGGGACTAGTTTTCATTCTTACTAGCATGTTCAATTTCATCTTGTGATGAATTGATGATAGCCTTCATGATGCAGTTCGGGGAAAGAGTAAGCATCTCTGATTATTTTGATAAGTTTTTGAAAATTCAAATCAGGAATGGTGAGTTAGTTCCTGAATTCAATATCAGATTTGCAAATATTTTAAATGAAATTCCTAAAAGTTACAAGCCGGATGATCAAATGTGTTTAGTAGTTTATCTTGGTGCATTTGATAAAAAGATGAACTATCTATTGAGAGATAAGGAACCTAGAACTTTGCATCAGGCATTCATGATAGCAATAGAGTTTGAGAATAACATAAAATATGGCTTAACTTAGAGTCACTTCTCTAGAAATGTTTGCTGGCAAGATGAGGTGCAAAGAGCAAATCAATGTCATATAGAATGTTAAATTTCAGATCAGCAAATAAGTACTCATGTTATTGTAAATAGTTTTGTTGAAGATTCAGAAATAAAAACATGTGAACATAATATCTCTTTGTTGCAAAAAGGAAACGATTGCATTTGTGCTGAATTGAATGCACATGTTTATGGTATTACAACAACGAATGATAGAATTGATTCATTTGATGAGTTATCTAGGCAAGATATAAATCAAGTCATTCATTTTCCCATTGATGATTCACATTGTGTTGAAAACATAATGAATCAAAAAGAGGAAAGGTATTTATCTCAGTATGAGGATGAAGAACCTGGAAGTGATGCATCAAGTGATAAAGATGAAATTGCTGATCCAACATATTGTGAAGAAGCATCATGTGAAGACAATTGTGACACTTTTTGCTCAGGTCAAGAAGAGGATTGTGATAGTACATATGCGTCTTCATGTGAATCAGATGCTGATTGGGAAGAAGAGAGAAATGACAGAAGTGAGTGTTCTCTTGCTAGTAAAGTTATGAGTACTATTTCTAAATCTAAAAGTGAGTTTCCATTTCAAGATTGTGTAAATCAGTTTGAGATTAAAAGTTATGAAGAAAATGTGTCTACACAATATGAAGACAAAGAGGTTATCTATAAGGATGTATTACCTAATTGTGTAGAAGAGTGTCTTGAGGATGAATGTAGTGATGATCAGTATGTGATTGATCTTGAGATTAATGCATCAACACCTATTGATAAGTAAAATGATGATTTGCTTGCAAGAAATTTGAACCACCTATATGGAGACAATGAAAGTAACTTTGATTTGTATTCTACATGCTTCGTTGACAGAGTGGTTGTTGATTCTTCATATTATTCTAATTTTTCTTCTTCATATGCTGAAAGTGTCCATGATAATGATGTTAGAAATGGTTTTAAAGTTTTCACTAATCCGTTATATGGTGACGAGTTTGACATTGATCATCACATCACTTGTCCTAATGTCTACAAAGGCGCTTTGCATGGAATTATCAATCCTCTTTTTGAAAAACACATGGAAAATTCAGATTTAGTTGAGAATGAGTTTGATGATGATACCTTGTCTCACTGCTGTAGGAGATTAGAATGTTTTTTTCTGAGTTTGATAGTGAAACTAATGATTATGTTGCATCTGAGGAGGTAAATGACAAGATGTTTGATGAAGTTGTTTTTGAAAATCAGTATGCACCTTGCAATGAGATTTATGAGGAACTCTCTGATGTAAAGACTAATCTATTTTTTGATTGTGAAGAACCATTTGAAGATTATGGATTCATTTCAGATTATGATGTGGATGACATATGTGAATATTAGTCAGATTGTTCATTTGATTCCTATCCAGTTATGCAAAGGGATACACATTTTGAAGGTATGAGTGGTCTTTTTCCCCAAGTTGAATATGAAGCCTTCATATTCAAGAATGATAGCATGCATGAGTCATTAAATAAAGAGAATTTTCAGTTTCAGTCTAATATGTTTAAGCATGCTGATCAGTATCTTCAAAATGAGCTAATGGTTGAAGATGAAATAAGTTTTTATATGCATTATGAAAATAAGAGTGATGATTTTGTTTTGCCAAGAGATTTGTTATATAATGATAATATGATTGGTGAAACTGATAGGAGAACAAATTTCAGTTTACCTCATGAAAGTTCAGATGAGAATCATGTTTATGACAGAGGTAAAAATTTTTGTTAAAGTTTGATGGCCCGGGGTTATTGTTTGTAAATAGTAGATGTAGTTGTTTCCTTGCTTTCAATAAGCTGTTCGAGAGAATTTTTTTTGTTTCAAGTATGTGGTCTACTTCTCCCAGAGATCTGGAATCTTACCATGCCCACAAGGGACATGTTTCCCTAGACAGAGCCATTGTTGGCACTCAAAATTGCATTCCCATTTTGAGCATCCATTTGAAATTTTGAGAAAGTCAATCCCTATGAATCCCCATAATCGAATGTGCACTCAGCTGTCCATTTGAGATCCTTAAGATGTTCAATGTCTCTGACACTTTTCATTCAGTTTTCCTAAGCCTTCCATGATGATAATTTGTCATTCTGAGTTATGTGACAAAGTCTTATTTTGAACAAATCCTAAATATGCTTTCTACCCCATTTAATATGCAGAATTCAGTCAAGAACCTTTTTCTTTATACAAATCCACCACATCCTTTGAAATCCTTTAGCCCCTTCTCATTTTCTTGCTTAGGACATGCCCTTTTAAACCTTAGGAAAACTTGAAATAATGTTTTGATTAAATCTATTTTAAGTTTAAGGTAATCAGGGTTTACACATTTTTAAATCCAAAAAGTTGCTTTTCAAACTTACCATGCAAGTCTCAATGATCATAGATCTTGTTCAGATCGATGGACCACGCATTCCCGCATTTTCAAAATGCGAGGCCATTACAAAATGCGGGGAACTACAAAGAGGGCGCGTAGCATAGTCTGATTACGTGGGTCCAAGATTTTTCAAAAGATTGACTCATCATTGATCTTGGTTAAGATCACCGGATGCCGCTTGCCCGCAAGATGAAGATGAGCATGATTTAAATAAAGCGGGCAAGCGCATAAGTGACATTTTTCCCTTATGAAGACACAAGGAGATGTTCATACGAGTCCAGAAGATAGGTTATGAACATCGTCGATCTATGTGAGATCGACGAATGAGGCATACCCGCATTTTCAAGATGAAAGGCAGATAAATATTGCGGGCATGCCACTTTGTGACATGTGGCATAGTGGGACCAAAATGCGAGGAAGTAACGATGTCATGGGAACCAAAGTTTTGAATGCCACGGTCAGGTTTGTTCGAACACATGCAATAAAAGGTATTTTCTCATTGGTTAGGATCATTGTGATGGTCCGCCTATTATTGAAATTATGAATCACCATCGATCTAAGCCAGCATCAAGGGCTAGCATTTGTTCGCATTGTTTTATCTCTGTATGATTTTATAATGCGGATAAAAGGATTGTGGACCCGTATCGCAATTAACCAAATCATGCTATTTTGAAATGTAACGTGTTTTGTGATAAAGGAATAGTGCAATGGTTATTCAAGAATTTTTTCATCAACCATTGATCTTCTTTAGATTGACAGAGGGTGCTAGCCCGCTATATCAACTTTCTCGCAAGATAAGAAGTGCAGGAGTGCGGAAGCCTGATGTGTGGGGCAGACTCAAGTCATTGATTCAATTTAGATCTGCGGTTCTTGCACATTTGCATTTCTTAGAAGCAAGAAGTGCCCACTAAAAGATAAATTGCACACATGGCTAATTTTGATTGGGTTATTCTAGACTAGCTTGCCTAGTGGATTTTGAAGCCGTCATGCTCACAATTTCAACTTATAAGATCTTCAAGATTGACGGTGCATATTTTACTATTGAAGCTGGTATCATTATGCATATTAATGAGACATGAAAACTTTCATGTGTGAAAGTAAGGAACAGAATGTAACAAGTGAGATTTTCCCAATATCAACTTGTGTGAAGTAGAAATTCGTGAGTCATCTCTGAATGAAAAAAAATTAATGCTGCGATTGAGATAAATTTGGCACAAGTGTCAAGTAGTTGGCTCAAGGATAAAATGCAGAAGTTACAAAGATAAAAGAAAAGGCTTCAGGTAAGTTTATATACCATAGTCTCTGCATTTTCCAGTCCTGGTGATTTATTCAAAAGATGTTTCTAAAGATTTCACTAAGTTTGAGGGTATGGATAGCGAAAGGATTATTCGTTAAGAATAGTTGGTTGGTTGGTTTTCTATTTTCCTAGTTCTTAGAGCTCTGCTCAGGCTGTGAAAGCCACATACCCAGCATGTCTTATATGAACAGCATATGGATTTCACAGATAGTTCTGATACAATAGTGTAATCTTGTATCTTGTTTTATGCATTCCTAATGTACTTATTTCAAGGAGATAAATACAATGTGCAGAAGGTTTTAAATTTCAATATAATTCTATCTCCTTTCTTGTTGATTTTGTAATGTTATATGTTCAAGAACAAATATCTTGAACCTATTTGCAATTGCCCGGTTGTATGTTTGAATTTGCTTGCCTTTAACTCAAGGAGTCATATAATTGCTTGTGGTTTCAGACAAGCTTGCAGATTCAATTAAGAAGGATGTGAGAAAGTATGAAGTTATATTGGATATTTTTGTCTAATTCATAAGATGAATAGACTGAACATGAATGTCTTAACATATGCCATATTTTGATTGATGTTCAAGGATGCATAATTCTAGAGTGTAGGATTTCCCTAATGGATAAGGCACTAGTCGTTTGTAGGATCATTAAAGTTTTTGCTACATATTGAACATGCTATCTTTTCTCAATATAAGTCAATCTTTTTCCCTTCATGTTGAAGTGGACATAAAAGTTTTAAACCCTCACTCAGTTTATGAATAATATCGGTTTGCACCTAGCTATTGTAGAGTCTATGTTGTTCCATAAACCAGTAGGAGATATTAGGGGTTTCATCTGCTTTTCTAGATCTTGAAAGTGGTTATTGCACTGGTTGCATAGTCAGATCTAAAGAGGTTCACCCACCTAGGTTTTGTAGAGCCTGAAGTGCAGAAGGAATATAGCCTTATAGTTGGCCTGGCGTCTGAATGGATGTGTTAATAATAGGAGTTAGCTGCCCCTAGATGCATTTTGTTCTCATCAGGGTAATTGGAAACAGGTAACATTTTCAAACACCAATAGGTTCCAAAGAAAATGTACCACATAATAAAGATATTGAGGATAAATTGAAACAAATTGAGGAAGAGAAGAGGCTACTAGAAGTAGAAAAGAAGAAAATGGAACAAGCCAAGCAGAAATTGCTTGAGGAAGATAGGAAAAGAAAGGAAGATGAAGATAAGAGAAGGATTGTAGAAGAAGAGACAAAAAAGAAAACCAAGGAAGAAGAAAAGAAAAGATTGGAAGAGAAGAGAGAAAGAGAAGAAAAGAAAAAGAAAGAAGAAGAAGAGAAAAGAACAAAAGAAGTAGTGAAGAAACAGAGAGAGGATGAGACTAAACCATCTAGTTTATCTACTCTGCTCTCTCTTGCTAGTTTATCTATTGATGATGATGATCAGATAGATCTAATCTAATCCCTAACCAAGCTAATTGAGAAGAATAGGAAAGTAAAGAGTTTACAAAGGATATTAATGGAAGTGACAGATAGATTACATAGTACATTGGCAATTCAACACACAGAATCAGATCCTAAATAGAGGGAACAAGTAGTGCTAAAATCTTTTAATGAAGAGTTTACAAGTTTTTTGAATGTTTCTAAGGTGAAGGCACAAATTTCTCATGATTCTAACTTGTTTAACATCATCTATCAAAATATCAAGAATGACTTAGTTAATCTTGATACTTGTATAAAAGAACTTCAAAAATGCTAGTAGGAAGGAAAAGCTCTGTATGTTAAGTGTACCTTATCATACAAGCTAACTAAAGATAGTGATAGTTAGACTGAGTTAAAGATGAATGAGCTAGAGGCTTTATCTAGCCAGATCCAACATCTATCTTATAAAGTAGATGATTCTAAAGGTCAGGTTGCTAGTATTCACAATGATAGCAGGAAACTAGAACTTTGGAGAGAACAAATTTTGAAGAGGACATCTAATTTAAGAGAATCCATTACTCTAAAATTATATTTTATTGAGAAATAGCAAGAAGAATGTGTCAAGGCCAAGGACACATATTCAAACTTTTTGTATTCAAACATTAATTCAGTGAGATTGCATCATATTCTTTATGTGAAATTCTCACATTAGCTAAGTCTTTTAAAGAAATATGGACCAATGCTATGGATATTCTAAAGGCTAATTTTGGTGATTGTATAAAGATCATATCAACATAAGGAAGGACAACAAGTTTGACAGTTTTTGGATAGAATCTTAACATTTTGACCTTTGTCATTGATGACAAAGGGGGAGAGATACATGTGAAAATTGTATACATGTCAAAAGGAGAGATTTTTGAGAGAGATACAATGAGAAGAAGATACAATTGGGAGAGGTACAATGTGAATAAAAGAAGTAAAGTATATTGTAAGGGAGAACATATGTAAATTTGAACAAGTTGTAATGTTTATATAATATTTTTATGTTTGTTTTTGTCACTTAGCCAATTTTCTGTATTTTTCTACCAACGATGCCAAAGGGGGAGATTATTGACAATTAGCTGATAGTGATATGTAATTATTGTCATTTATGGAAACACATCATGTACATGTTCATAGGAAACCTCAAAAATAAAGATAGTGTTTGGTAATAAAAAAAATTATCTAAGTATAAAATTCAAGTTATAGCTGTGTATTGTTTTGTTTATAACATGTTTCTAATGTCATATAATGACCAATGAAGTTACACAGAGATTGTATAAATGTTGGTGATGATGTGTATAACCTCAAAAGTTTGTACAGATTGTATAGAACAGATATAATCATGTTTTGATGGAGCAAGATAGTGGAATTGAAGCAAAAAATGTTTTGTTTACAAAACAATCACTTGTCCAATTAGGGCCAACATCCTAGATGTTTACTCTAACTTGGAAAAGTGAATTATGGTCTTAGCTGACCTAGCAATAATTTGTGTAAAGGCATGGTATTTATGCAAAGGACTTCTTGCAATAAGAAGTATACTATCTTGTGCAATTGTGTGATTATGAATTGTGAATTGTGATGAGTGAACTTTTGTGAAAGATATATATGAAAAGTTTTATATGAGCTATCTAGTGATCTGAGATTGAGCTAAAGGTTATAGATCAGACAAGGAAGAAAAATAACAATAAATTACTAGTTTGAGTAGTGAGCTCTTCTTGTAGTTGAAATTGCATGTTTGGGTAGTGGGCTCTTCTTGCATACATTATACCACAACTCCTAACAGGGTTGGAATCTCCTAACAAGGATTCAAAGTCTCCTAATAGGGACTCTATACTAAATTTTCTCATTGGCTACTAATAGGGTCCATCCTCTAACAAGGAACTTATATATCTGTATATTATTCACTAGGTACCATCCCCACTAGGGTTTTCCCTTGGCTAGGTTTTCGCTAGTTAACAAAATATGGTGTTATGTTTTATCTTTGTACATTTCTATTATTACTATTCAATATTACTTTATTTCTTTGTTATGCATGGATTAAAGTAAGTAATAATATCTAGTTGGTGACTAAAGTTTGTAAATTATTGATTCACCCCCACCCCACCACCCCCTCAGTAATCTCTATTTCTAATGTTCATTTATGTCATTCCTAACATTTATTTATACTATGTCAAACAGTGATGCATAATGTTGTGTTCATGTTTGGGCTACTGCTACTTCATCTAAGGTTGTAAATTCCTTATCAAAGGTCTTCACCAACTCTTTTTCCTTAACTTACAAGTCTAGGTTTGCTACAATTGAGAAAACTATCTTCTGCATCCATTCCAATACTTTAGGAATAGTCTTCTCTAAAAACTTAATATATTTCTTCTTCTTGAACAACTTTCTCAAAGTTCCCATCAATTAGTTTTGAACTTCATCATCAAAAGGAATAGGTATAGTTTTTAATGTTCCAATTGTTGATACTACTTTTTGGTGTTTTGAAATACTATAGGTTTCAAATTACACTGATGAGAACAAGACACATCTAGGGGTAGCTAACTCCCATCCTTAATATATCTTTTCAGACACTAGGCCAACTATAAGGCTAGACCCTTCTTCTACTTCAAGCTCTGCAAAACCTAGGTGAGTGGATCTTAGATTCAATTTATATGGTACCAGTGGTAAAAAATATTCATGAATATATTAAAGTAGATAAAACCCTTAATCTCCTATTGACTCATGCAATAACATAGATAGATATAATAGCTAAATGCAAATCTATGAAATTCACAAGTTGAGTGAGGGAATCATTTTCAGCTCTTCAACATGAAAGGGAAATACAATTGATTAATGATGTTGAATATCAGCACAACCCCAAATATATAGCAGTGTGAACAAGTGTTGGTGTAAGTAATTATTCATTATTTACACTTACTTAAGTTTACTTAGGTTAAAGCATATTTTTTATTATTTATTTATTAGCCATCTAGGAGTATGCACACTCTTATGAGTTGTCATGTTGACAACATAGGAGTTTGCACCTCTTTTATGCACATGGTGTCTACAACATAGGAGTTATCACACTAATTAAGCACATGATTTCTAAAACCTTGTAATTCTTCTCTACTCATATAGAATGATGGATAAGGCATGTGCTTAGTTGCCATGATGCTTATCTTATCTCCTAGTTCTTTCTAGATACATTCTAGGTGCTTCCTGAGAAGCCTTTATATACAGGCACTCCTACTGTATTTGAACATCATATACTAAACAAAAAAATGTATGAGGACATACTCTAATTAATTGATCATATCCATTTTTGGTCTACAATTGTGCTTCTATTTGAGTTCTTAGTTCTTAGGTGAATTTTTCCCTTAGGAAAATTCTTACATGGTATCAAAGCTATACCAAATTTTACATGGCATCAGAGCTATACCAAATTCTTGCAACAAGTGATCTTGTAGTTGATCAATGCCCTATCTATTGGGAAACTACATGAATCAAATACATACATCTCTGATATTAAGGACATATTTCATACACCAAAATATCAGATCTATATAATCACTTTGTGAATTAGAAATCAGTGTTTAAAAAGACCTCATTCTTATGAAGTATCCTTGTCAAAATAACCAGCAATCCTATCAAACGCATCAAGCATTTACTCGGCCCTTTGTTCCAACAACAAAACATATCAAACATACAACCTTAAAGGGATGCAAATGGGTCTTAGTTCTTTGTTCCTAGACCACATAAAACTACATATTACTAAGATAGGAGACAAGAATCATAATGAAACTAAAGAAATTTTGGTTCATTCGTATTCATTTCTTTGAAATAATAAATTCAAATGCATGAAATCAAAACATAGTAACACATAATAGATGTAAACTTTATCTATTATCTTCAATACTACTATTCATACAAGAGAGAATATGCTGAAGAATGTGGCGTCATAGTGATGGGAACACATCAAGACTGGAACCTTGGTTTCACAAATCTAAGAAAACTCTAGATTGGAGAACACATGATATCACAACAATGAGTCATTTTTTCTCCAAAACTAGAACCTCTACAATGAAAAAGAAAAAGAATGATATAGAGGAATGGATTCCCAGATCTACTCTATGTTTGACATCTGTCCACTTGAAAAACCTCCTCAAGAAGTTAAAAGAATCTCTCTAATCTCTCTCTATAACTGGTAAATCAAATCTTTAACCATTTTTCCTCCCAAAAGCACAAAATGATTTAGATATTTGATTGGAAAGATAATTGATTTTGATTCCAGATTTGAAACTAAAGGCAAAAGCAAAAATCTGTTAAATGACCTCAATAGTCAAGATAAACTTTTCAAAACCATTTTTCTCCATAATTAGGATTCAACAAGCTCTCATATCTACCCTCTAACCAATTTTGATGCTCAATGGTGTAATCTACCTATTCTACTGAGAATGTCCCAGAAAACATAAATCTACTTATAGAGTGAACTGGTGAATATCTATGCAAATCTGACTTCATATTTGAAAAATTCATTTCCTCTTGATTCCAATGGTATATTGAAGTGTCTATTTCAGAAAAAAATCAACCCAGTGGTAGCCATTTGAAAATCTAGGCTCCTTCTATGGGCAGAGTAATTAAAAATGAGAAAATTAAAAAATTCTATAGTCTAAACTATAGAAACTTACCATTTAAAACCAAATTTTCAAATTTTGGAAGTCTGCACACTTGAATTCATGTAAAGCTTTTTATTATTTTAAGATATTTTCCTTCCAACCTCCCTCTGCCATTCATGTGGCATCACGTGTCAAATTTTGGCTAGTCATCTATACCTAGGCAGGCCCCACAACATTTTGCTAGATTTCAAGGTTTTCTGGCAGGCTGCCATGTCACTTGCCAAAAAATCCTCCCATTTTCTAGTGGCAACATGGAGATCACCAGATCCTAACAACATTTCTCAATGAACTCCTTCCTTGACCACCACATTAGCACCACCTTAGCATAGGATCATCACCACATTAGCTTGACACATCACCACCACCTAGTTGGTTGCTATGTCACTATGCTTATCTGATGTGCATCTTCACATGGTGACATAGAAAAAAATGCAAGATCCTCCATGTCGCATTATCTAGCTTCTCAAATTCCATATCATCTCTGTCATCTTTGTTTAGAATTTTCTGACGTCATTATCTGGCTAGTTGGCCACAGGCCACATAGAGTCTCTCTACCTTTTAAAAGGTTGTGTCTTGTAGACAACAATCATTTTGTATGGGATATTATTTAAAATTTTAAAAAACTCTCCCTTTGGCCAATGTGGGACAATTATTTAAGAGAAGAACTCCTCTTCTTTTCTCCACTAATGCTCAGACATCCCCATCAATGCCATGGTCATGTCTTTCATGCCACGAGTACCCTATTCTTGGGATTCTGTTTTACTTCTTGGTGTGAGGCATTAGTGATGGATTTTATGCTTTCCTAGGGTTTCTTCATGCCCGTGTTTGGTTTTGAAATCTTAGTGCTCAGGTTGAATGCATCCATGAGTCATTTTTCCTCCTGTGTGGACCTCTATCTTACCTATCAGTCTTGTCTCTGCTATGGTGATTCCCCTTAATCTGCAATTGAATCATTTGTCATAAAGTTCTCTGCTTGAATGTTGTGGAGTTCCTTTTCGTAAACTACCTTTCCTATGGCATGAAATAGAAAGGTCTTCTCTGATGTGTATTCCCTTTGTGGACTTCATACAAATGTGTGGCTTCTAGTCTCCCTTTGTGTAGGCTATTGTGCCTACTCCCCTTTAATGTTTGAAACATCACCTCTAGCATTGTCACCCAATCTCCAACTATGGTGGTCCTTTTATTATATGTTGTGGTTTCCTCATTGGTTTTTCTACAAATCAACTTCCTTTGTAGCTATGGCTTTATGTTTTTTATGTGTGGGGGACATCTTTGATCACAGTTTTCTATTAGTGTTTTGCTAGTCTCGGCAAGCTATGGGTTCTCTTTCAAGCATAGCAAAGTTTATATGTTCCTTGCTTTAGCCCATGTTCAATTGAAACTTGTTTTCACCATCCCAAAAGCTCTCAAATGATGGGACTTCTTCCAAATACTTCATAATTCCTCCCTCCAAATGGTAGACCTCTTCAAATCCTTTACTCATAAAAAAACTTGTAGCTTTCTCACATCTTCTCAATGTCATCTTTTACATTACGCCTCCTCTTCACTCTTGGATAGCTTTGAATCTTGATATTTTCTAGAGAAAGCAAGAGGTTTGGCATTGGGATGCTCTTTTTTTTTTGAAGAAGGAATAGGAGCTATGAAGGAATTATTTTGCAAAGTACTATCATAGTGAAGAACCCTTAGAAATGATATTTAATTGCTAAATTGATGGGTGATAATAGCTTCTTTTGATTGACACTATAAATGGAGACATCATGATCCACTGATAAATTCTTCTATAGAATCAAATAAAAAGTCCTCATTTAATTAAGATTCCTAATATATCAAGAATATTAGAAGTGATGCCCCAATTCCAAAAACCTAATGCTCTTAGATGAGTTAGAAACATTGTAACATTACTTGGATAATCTCAATCCACAACCTCTTAGCAATCTAGCACAAATTAGTCAAACCACCCCAAAGTGGATCTGACTAAAAAAAATTTTCTTTCAAACAACTAAAATGTCCAACTGATCCATTAACCATCTGATAGAAATCCAAATCAAAATCCATCACTGAACTGCCAATTAAAACTCATTTCACTTTTTATCTGCAAACTATGAAATTTGTGCCAGGAAGTCCTTTGACTCGCCCTAAAAGCTAGCCCCAACACCTGATAGGGCTCTAGAATTGAACATACTAATTCTCTATTCTACACACTCCCACCCTATCAAATCTTGTCTCATGATGAATTCTTAGTCAAAAGATATTGACTATCAAAGTTGCCCTCTCAGAATTGTCTACATGAAAACATGTCAGAAAACCATAAAACATTTTTGGATTTGGCTTTGAAAATTGGGTAAACAAACACTTGGGCAGATGTAAACTAGGGAATGGGTTCACTATGATGATGAGAGTATAAGTCTACAATTGGGGATCATGATGAATAATGGGATGAAAATGGTGAGTGGTCAAAGTGAGCTACTCAAATTTACTAACAAGAAACAATGTCAGAGAAACATTTTTTGCAAATGGAAAGGACATGGGAAAGTATGCAGATGGATTTGTCAAGACTTGAAAATTGGTGCCCTTAAAGTATTTTTAGTGTAAAATATGGTGGTATAATCCATTCAATCTCACCTATCACAAATTTGGAGATATGACATTATGAATAGGGGTTTTGACAAATCTCCACTTCTTGATACAAGTAAAAAGTTACAAGTTGCATTTGGAATCACATTCAAAAACTTATCAAATAGATTCATCATAAGCTAAAAATCAAAACATAATAAGTATCTAACCTCTAAAATGAAACACAAAAGGAATTTTTTCAGTTTTATCAGCTAGGTCAAAGTTATAATGAGTCAAACATGACATCAACATGACAACAATAAATGGCCAACTTTGAAGAATTCAAAACTAATTGCATCAACATGACAACAATAAATGACCAACTTTGAAGAATTCAAAATCTAGTCAAATGGATTCAAAATGAATCAAAATATGAAACATAGGCTCTCTTGTATGGATACCAAACACTTCCAAAGTGGTGAGTCATGAAACATTATTGAGTGCAAGATATTCAATTGCAAACACAGGCTCCTATCGCTATTTGACACAGGCAAAAAATGTAGATTTGGAAATTGCTCAAAATAGGACTTCACAAAATGGCTCAAAATGACAATTTATCTTCATGGGATGAGTGGATATACTGAATGGAAGGTGTTAGAAACATTAAGCACCTCTTAGGCCTCACAAGTATAGTCAGGTACATATGCATCAAAAATCATTTATAGGGCTTGCGGTACTCAAAATCAAGGCTTTGATTTTGAGTCCCAACATGACTAAAGGTACAATAGCTTTCTTTCCTCTAATTTCTTCTTCTTTTCAGCCTCTTTCCTTGTATCCTCTTCTCTCTTCCTCCTTTCATTTTCTCTATGACCATGCTTATTGCAATTATAACACATTCCATTGAATTTTTCTTTACCATTACCACAACATTTATTCAATGTATGACCTAACTTACCATAATGATTAGAAGTAGTCTTTTGATTCTTTTGAGCTTCTTGTTTGGATGATTCACCTTCTTCTATGTATCATATTCATGCTTTGCCTTTCTATTTGTATTGACTTTGTTCATTCAATTGATTCATACATTCTTGATATTTGAACATTCTTTCATTGGTTTTTTTAAGTGGTTAGATCATTTTGTAATCTTTCATTCTCTGATCTTAGATTCACAAGTTCATCATTTTTATTGGTGAGTTGATTAATGAAGTCTACTTTCTAAAGGGATAGATGTTGAATTTCATTGTTATTTTCTTCTATCTCTTCTTTGGCTTTGTCTTTTAACTATATTTCTTGTTCTCTTTTCAGCTCTCTAACTTTTTCTTGAAGATTAGAATTATTATCAATTATATCTTTGATTGCTTCACTAGCTTCATTTGATTTTCTTTCAAGACTTATATCTTCAATTCTTCCTTTAGTATAGAGATTATCATTCATTTTTACTGCAAGATATTTCCTTCCTTTCAATGATTCAGAGAGTTTCTCCTTTTCTTTCTTAAAATTCTCCATAGCCAATTCAGGATCCAACATTTCATTATCAATAGCCTTATCTAGCTTGTATACTTCCATTGTCTCTAATATTTGCTCAAGCTGCTAAACTTCTTCTTTGAGAACCACAATGCTCTAATAACAATTGTTGGAAATATTAGATAGGAAATTTTACTAAGAGGGGAGAGGTAAATCAAGAACCAATAAATTTTTGAGGGGAGGGGTAAATCAGGAACCAATAAATTTTTTAACTTAATTCACCAATTAATCTTTCATATAATATTTTGATCTAATTACATGCATGCAAGAATGAATGCAGTAAAACATTCATAACACTTTGATGCAAGATATGGTGACCTAGAAACATTCCACATAGAAAGTAAAATTGGGGTGGTGATGATGCCCATGAGCTTTAATACCGTGGTGTAAAGTTGGCCTATTAAGGCTTAAAATTGATCACTTCTAATGATTTTCCTTGTTATGAGCAATGAGGACTACTAGGTCCACCTTCTGAAAGGATTTACAAAACATACAATGAAGAATGCACTCAATAAAGAGATTTGTCAAAGACTATTAAGTCTACCCAATTAAATGATTTAACTGATACACCTATTAGGATGAACTAGTGGCTGATCTATGATCTACAACTATAATTTGCTGGTTGAGATTCCTTTGAAATGTAAAGATCACCTTGATGTGATAGATAAATCTTTGATCTCCCTTATGCTACTTGTAGCCTTCATAATTCACACTTCTTGTCTCTATATTCACTTCATACTTTCTTCTATAATCTTTGGATGTGATACAATATATTACATATATACCAATCCAAAACATAATTCATCAAAGTTAGCTACAACATAGGTTTCTATCAAGATGAAAAAGTCAACCCAATTTTTGGCACTCAAGCATTAAAGACAAAGTCAATGAGATTCTAATTATCGACAACCATTTTCAACACTTCACATTGTCACGCACTTAGTAGACATAGAAGCTTAGTTCACACTAATCACTTCCAAGTAGATGGACTCGATCAGTGCTTGCATGACTCAATAAGTATTGTGAAACTTAGCATATAAACTAAATCACTTGGTTGACACTCCATGGCTTGGTCAACACTAATACTATGATCTCGATATAAACTAAATCACTTGGTTAACACTCCTTGGCTCAATCAACACTAGATTCTCATCACTAATATTGTAAGCTTGAAATAAGCTAGAGACCATGGTTGACACTATGCAACATGGTTAGTATTGTGAAGCTCGGTTAGTAATGTCACTGATCAACTCATTAGATAATGTTTGGCGTAAACCAAATGTAGATTCTAAAATTTGGTAGCAACTATAGAACTCGGTAGTAACTAGATTACTCAATTAACATTAAAAACTGCCAGATAAGCTCAGTAGCAATTTAACCAATTAACTATGTGTGA
Organism: Cupressus sempervirens; assembly: GCA_028749045.1. Lineage (NCBI taxonomy): Eukaryota > Viridiplantae > Streptophyta > Pinopsida > Cupressales > Cupressaceae > Cupressus > Cupressus sempervirens. The sequence goes on from CM053785.1 coordinate 1,099,424,256, forward strand.
GACACTAATAAAAAAAAAATTGACCTTAATGTCAACAAAAGCAACATGTCCCTTTTAGCTTTGTTTATGCCAACCTTACTGTAAGTAGATCCTCAATATCCTCTAGCTCAAAGTAGTCTTCTAATGCACCAATCCAATCAATCATGTCTTCAGGAGTTAAAGTACCCGAGAAATTAGAAACCTCCATCTTATTCTTCATCCTCAATTGAGATCTAGGTCTAGGAAATTGACCAGCTCGAGTTCCAATAGTTCTCTTCACATGATCAATTCTACTCACCACTAGATCTAATAATTTCAAATTCTTCAAAAACTTCCTCATAACCATCATCAGTACCCACATGCCTAGGTATACCTATTGAAAATATTCAAGATAAGATAGGTTATTAAGAGGAGAGGGGTGAATCAGTAACTTATAAAACTTTTGAATAATTCAGCATTTTAACCATTTATCATTCATTCATCTAATCTACTACATAAATGAAATATCAAATATTAATTGCACATGTACATAGAGATTTGGTGACCCAAAAACCTTCCAAATAGAAAGTAAAACTGGGGTGGGGATGATGCCCACAAAACTTCAATATTGCAACATAAAGTTGGCCTGTTAAGGCTTACAATGATCACTTCTGGTGATCTGCCCTATTAGGAGCAAGTAGGATTGCTAGATCCACCTTGTTAGAGGATTTACAAACATTCAGTGAAGTATGCACTCTGTTAAGAGATCTAAAAAAAGACTATTAAGTCTACCTTGTTAAAGGATTTATAAACTGATTCACCTATTAGGATGAAGCAGTGGATTTTCTTACAACTGTTTTCTGATAAGATTCTTTTTGCATTGATCACCTAATGTGATAGATATAACTTTTTTTCTCCTATGTTGACCTTGCTGTATTCCTTTTAATCTGCTGCTGATTTGCAATACCTTCTTTACATGTGAACATCAATCTCTTCAATTTTCATATCTATTCCATATTGAAAATGATATCATACATTACATATATACCATTCCAATATTTACAATTGCAAGGTCAGCCAAAACACAAGTGACCAAAACATTACTGAGTCAGCCAGATAGTAGAAAACTTGGGTTCCTCAAGCTAACTCGGTGACCTTCTAATACTTGACATCCAATACATTGCTCAACATCATCATGCACTTGGTAGGAGTAGAGGCTTGGTTCATACTAGCCACACAATATTTCTTGGAACTCAGTAACCATTGGTGACTTGGTAGATGTAGTGTTACTCGGTAGAAGCTAACTTCTTCATTTACCTTACTTTGCTCGGTGAACACTGAGTCCTTCATTTACCTTTTTTCACTCGGTAAACACTGAATCCTTTGTTTACCTTTTTCACTCGGTAAACACTAAGTCCTTTATTTATGTTTTTCACTTGATAAACACTGAGTCCTTTGTTTACCTTTTTCACTTGGTAAACACTGTTGAATTTCTCATTCATTCAGTATCCTCTAGAATGCTTGGTGAGAATTATTTACCTACTAAACTTATAAGGTAACCACTAAATGTTCGGTATACACTGTAGATTAAGTGATGAGCTAGATAAGCATTTAGAATTGAATAAGTGTTTGCACTAATGAAAAATATATCATAATTCCAACAATCTCCCCCTTTGGAATTAGTGACAAAAACACTTATGAGCCAAAACTTATGTGCAAAATTTGACGTACTGATTTACATATATCTCCCCCATACAATATGCACAAATTATTTACAAATATCTCTATCTTTACACATGGCTTTCTTATTTACATATATCTCCCCCTTTTTGACAATAATGCCAAATTACACAATATGTATTTATATAGAGACACCAAAATGGGAGATAAACTCATAATGTACCTTGAGAATAAGAGCCAAAGTCTTATCCCAATTTTCTTGCAAAATTTTCTAGGTGGAGAGTGCTATTTGAACTTCCGCTGAAAGTTCAATCATATGATCTGCAATTAAAAAATTGTTGTCATGGATCAATGTTTTGGAGTAAAAAATGTGTTTTTGCATTGTGTCCATGATAGGAAGGATCATATTCTAGATGTCAATCAAGGTATACCTAATCCTTGCTTCCTCTCTTAACAATTTTGCCTACTTTTCTGACAAAAATCTGATTCTGAGATGATGGGATGAACTTGAATTGGGGTCAAGTTGCAGCATTTGGGCACTGACCTTCATATCCTCATCAATTTTATTCAATTTTTCTTTGATCTCCTTGGTGTACTCGGTAACATCACAAAGTTTGAAAAAAAGTGAAGTTACATTATTAAAGGAATTTTCAAGATTGGCCAAAATTGTGGATAATTCTACTTGTTTTATTGCAGTGTGCTGAGCAATGTGCTCAAGCACATTATTATCAAATTTCCTTTCAGCCTTTTCAGTCAATTTTTCTTGACTAGAGGTGTCCTCATTGAATTTATTTACAACCTCTTCTGACTAAATCAAAATGTGTTGAGTAGAATCTACTTCAACACCTATAGCATTTGTAATTATATTCTTGGCATTCTCAATTATTCTATATTCCTTATCCCTTTCAGATCTTAACTGATTTTGCATAGCTTTCATCTCTATTAGTTGACTTGCAAACCTCATCTCTTCAATGGTACCATTTTCATAGTCAATCTTTAGAATCACTATCTCTGTGTCTAAGTCAATATCTTCTAGAATTTCCTTTCTAGTGATCAGAAGTCTTAATGGATGCTTTTGTTTGACTTTTGTGATGACTATTTTGACCTTAGGAATAGACACAATAGTGGAGATGGAAGGACTAGCAGTAAAAACTAGGATAGGACTTGATGATTGAGTGCCAATAGAAGTATTTACCGGATCAAAAACTGGAATACTTCCCAAAAATGATGATACACTCAGTATAGCAATATCTAATCTAATTGGATTTGAAGTAGATGTAGATAATGCTGACAAAATTGTAGAACAAATTGGAACTGACAAAATTGTGGAACTTATTGCTATACTGACTGATGATGATAGAGCTGAGGAGGCTAGTTCGATAGCTAAAGAAGAGGGCTACAGCTTGGTAGATGAAGTGGTAGACACATTTATTGATGATACTGGAGCTGTGATGTGGTAGGTGTAGATGATAAATCTGATGTAGATGCTATCAAACCTGTTGAAGCTTACTCCAACCTTGATGATGTGATAGTTTTCGGTGGAGAGTGAGGAAGGGATGAAATCACTACTGCTGCAATTTTTACTGGATCATCTTCCTCCTTATCTTCCTCTTTGGCTTCTTCCTCCATTCCTTCTTCCTCCTTGTCTTCTTCCATTAGTGCATGCAGCTCTCCTAGTGAGAATATGATGGACGGAGTGCCATTAATGTCATCACTGTCACTACTATCATCATCCTTAATTTCTACTGGGTCCTCGCTGTGTATGCCTAAAAATGTGGCCTATGCTAACACACACACTTCAACACAGTCCTTATTTGCGGATTCATCGTGGAATGAACATTGAATTGTTCATCCGAAATTTTCCCTGCAAAGCGACCTGTTGCCTTCTATCTAAAGGGATTTTGCCTGCTAATATCCTCAGAATCGAGGTGTAGGCAACCAGACCCTCTAAGAATGAAGGATTTGACAAGGGAATTAAGCTAAGAATGAGTATACAGATTAATCTAAGAAAATGAAAGATGCAATGTAATCTAAGAACAAATGAAGCAAACTAGATTAAGCATATGCATGATTAAACTAAAATGAGATTAAACTAAAAATGAGAATGTATGCAAGAAATGTAAGTAAATATGAGCATGAATTTCAACAACAATTCGATAGCAAATCAATTCATCCTCCCCCAAATGAAGAGATGAGGGTCTCTTAAATAGAGTTTCTTGGAATCCATCAACGGTTGAGATCGATTCAGATCAACGGTCAGGATTGAAGATAAGTTTCAGTCATAAAGGGAGATTCCCAAGTTAAAGGGAGTTAACAGACTTAATTTGAGATAAATAAGGAGCTGACTGTTTTAATTTGAGTAGAAAAAGGAGTTAACTGTGTTAACTCATTTTTGATCAATAGTGAACTGGAAATTCCCCTTTTTTGAACTGAAGAGAGATTTTTTTGAGATGTTTAATTTAATAAAATGAAATATGCTCTCATAATTACTTTTTCTATTTAATTAATTAGAGACACTTTTGTTTAATTAAATAACTTTATTTAATTAATTAGGAATGTCTTCCCATTTAATTAAATAACTTTGTTTAATTATTTAGAAGTAAGTACTCTATTTAATTAAATAATTTATTTTAATTAATTACAAATACCTTTCCCATTTAATTAAATAATTACATTTAATTAATTAAGATAGGCGTATTTATTAAATAAAATAAATTTAATTCCATAGTATATTAGCCTTAGGATATAATTTAATTTAATTAAAGTATAAATACTTAATAATTAAATTAAATATTAATCAAGTAGCTTTAATGCAACTAATATGAGTACGTACTATAGGAATTAAATAAGAAATATGATGAATGCAGATTAGGGTTTTTCTGCATCTGATAATTAAGTCAAGTAGCGAATAGCAGAATGAGAATTGCCTATTAGAATAAGACTTTGGAATTATCAGAAATAGACTAGAATTGGTATAATGGGAATGAGCCAATTTTGGGGTATTACATTTTGCCCCTCTTTGAATGAATGTGCGAGCAACACGTTCAATTCAAAGATAATCAGAAAGCATGATGTGAACATGAGATTGGTTCCGAAGGTGATGACACGGAGAGCAATTGATAAGCTTTTTAAGGACATTCTCTAGAGCAGAGCTTAATCCTAAGGAATTCAAGCAGAGCACTTAGATACCTATGATCGATAGCATTTAAAAGACTATCTTCAGAACGAAGCGTAATCTTTAAGGATCTAGACAAAATGTCTAGATACCTAAAATTGATAAGCATTTAAAAAGTTTCTTCATAAAAAAGTTTAACCTTTAAGGATCCAGATAGAACACCTAGATACCTGAAATTGATAGTATTTAGAAGATTATCTCCAGAACGAAGCTTAACCTTCAAGGATCTAGATAGAACACCTAGATACCCGAAATTAATAGCATTTAGAAAGTTATCTCTAGGATGAAGCTTAACCTTCAAGGATCCAGATAGAACACCTAGATACCCGAAATTAATAGCATTTAGAAAGTTATCTCCAGAATGAAGCTTAACCTTCAAGGATCCAGATAGAACACCTAGATACCCGAAATTAATAGCATTTAGAAAGTTATCTCCAGAATGAAGCTTAACCTTCAAGTATCCAGATAGAACACCTAGATACCTGAAATTGATAAAAGATAACAAGGTCTCATTAAAGTCATAGAATCACCCCCAGAATGAGGTTTAGACTGTCCCAATACCTTTCCATTGAACTTTGAGAAGAGTTGTTATAAGGTTGATCAATTGATGAAAAGATAAGATAGATGGCAAAAATGTCAGATAAAAGGGAACAAAAAGCCCCAAGTGACGAGATGCCCCAAGTGACGAGATGCCCCAAGTGACAAGATGCCCCAAGTGACTAGGACATAAGATGGGAACTAAATGCCCTGAGCAATAAGTATTTAATGATGTAATCATCATGCCCCCTCGGGAGAAAAATTGAAAGATGACACACCAGAAATATGATTTGAAGCAGTATATCATGTAAAGTTGACTTAAGTTGACTATTTTCAAAATGAATTTTGAAAATATGGAGAATGTAAAGTTGAAAAGATTCCAAGAATTATAAAGTATCAGAAAGATTTGACTGCACAAGCGTTCGATCACATTGGTCCCTAAAATTTTAAAACGCATTTTAAGGCTTTTGGGTGTGTCAGATCTTGAATTTGATCCCGAAAATGGATCCAGAATGGTCCAATTAGCCAAGGGTGTGATTTTTGCGCAAATCCAAGCACTTTGAAAAATTTGGTCAACACCTATATAATGGCTTGAAGGGTCATTTTCAATTCATTTGTGCTTTTGTCTTTTAGTGATTTTGAGCTCTGATATAGACATGGCAGTGAACTTGAGATATCATCATTTTGAGCACTCTAGAAGACACAGCCGGCCAGCAGACTACGGACCACCGGTGAGTCATTGATCTCCCATCTTTGTACTTTCGATTACACGTATTTCAAGATCATTTATGCACATTTTTAGCATGTTTTAGGATGTTCAATTCTTTCTTCATGCGAGACCGATCTCTTCTCGCGCGAAGATATTCTTTCTTCGCGCAAAGAAATAGAATGTACTATTTCTTCGCGCGCAGTCAGAATATCTTCGCGCGAGGCAATTTTGGCTTCGCGCGAAGATGTAGATTCTTTGCACGTGGCAAATCCTGTTTCACGCGAGAACCTCTTTTCTCATGCGAGGAGATCTATTTTCACACAAAGGAGAGTTTCTTCGCATGAGGAGAGAACTATTTCACGTGAAACCATATGTATTCGCATGAGATTTCAGCAATCTCGTGTGAAATTCTATGCCAGTTTTGTGATTTTGCGCATTTAGAAATCGCATTGTATTTTGTTTTGATGCTTCGAGTCGACTTGATACTGATCATTTGTTTATCATTTTTTTGTTGTGCGTGCAGGAGGTATTTGGAGACGTATCATTTAGATCTCATTATCCACCTTATGGAGAGTTATTGCAGAGTTTGGATGACACAGATCGGGTCCACATTGCCCGATTGGGTTTGTCTTCACTATGCCGGATTCCAGCCGTGATGGTGAATCACGGTTTACTGACTACATTGGTAGAGAATTTCCATTCAAAGATGAACAAATTTCATTTGTCGATGGGTGAGATGACCATCACACCAGAGGACATATGGAGGATCTTGAGGATTCCCTTTCACGATGCCCAGGTTGTATATGATACAGTGCCTCGATTAGGGACAGAGGCACTATCCATTGTTTTTGAGAGAGAGCTACCGAGGGGTAGGGCCATCAGCTAGGATGAGCTGATGAATACTTATGGACCTACACACAGGTTAGCATCTGTGTTGGGTATTTTCTTGAGCTGCTTCCTATGTCCTGACAGGGGACAGCATGGGTTGGAGTGTGGATGGGGTGTCATGCTCCGTAGGATGGTTGAGGCACCTAAGATCTTTGGGTGGGGTCAGTGTATGTTGGCCCATATTTTTCATGAGATGCATGAGGTCATCTTCCATGAGAAGAAGACCATGGCAGCAAGTGTTTATGTGTTATAGATATGGGCCTGGGAGCATCTCCCTATATGTAGACCAATTTTTGAGGATTCTTGGGAGCCCATGGAGCCCTAAATTTGCAGATATTGAGGGCATATTACCCAGGCCCACCTAAGTAAGATTGAGCATTGGTGGGCACATCTCAATGACCTGGTGTCTGTTATATGGCAACCCTGGAGAGAGACAGAGGATTGGGATGATGCCTTGAGAGAGCTGCCCTGGATGTTTAGTTCTCGACCGTTGGCAGGTAGGACGACATCAGTCATAGAGAGATTTGTCATCTCACGAGTGTGGCAACAGTATGGTAGACCATAGGACATTTTGGCTGAGTACTGTGCCTATGCCAGGGTACATAAGGATATAGAGCGAGGATGGCCTCCACGGATGGATCCAGGATGATCCATGATAGATATTCGTAGCTTGGTTGCAGTTCAGTGGGACTACCTGCCAGAGGTAGTAGATGCTGGGATGATGCCTGAATATCAGGCATTTTTGATGAGCCATCCATTCCCATATTTCATAGATCCATTAGGGATGGCAAGGCAGGTACAGGGGCAGGGACAGGTATCACAGCAGCAGCAGGCACAACCACAGGTGCTACCACAGGTCCAGCACCGGGTACAATAGATGCCTATTCCCCCACGACAGATGGGATCAGACCCAGGTGCTAGGGGTAGTGGAGCATGACACAGTCAGTGGAGGAGGTAGAGGATAGAGGAGCAGCTTCTTTAGCAGGAGGTCCCACAGTAGCAGGCACCTCCACCGCAACAGGCACCTCCACCTCAGCATGCACCAGAGATGGTCGATGAGGATATGCCAGATCAGCCGGTAGGTGGAGTACAGGATGCGGTACGACGATACTGAGAGCAAGTTTGTGTAGCCTCCTGACAGTTGGGAGAGTTGCAGATTACAGTGGCAGTTAGGGATGCGCAACTGGTAGAGAGACAGAGAGAGAGAGATCGCCAGAGAGAGCGTGCAGAGGCTGCAGAGTGGAGGCTAGAGTTGGCACAGGATGAGATCCACTTCTAGTCTACTCGAGCTACATATTATTATGCTGCATACACTAGTGTAGTACTTGATGAGACATTGCAGGTGCAGCGATTCTCTCAGTATGCACGAGAGTTTGGAGGTACATGACCTCCTATCAGGCTGGATATGCCACCACCGCCTCCACCACCCATTGCCCCTATTCCTCCTGCTCCTCCCGGAGGTAAGAGTTCGGGACAGAGTTAGATGCTCTATGTCTGACTCTTATTTTAATCTCTGGCTATGTATTGATTGGTGTGCCAACACCAGATATATCATTTTTGATCGATTGCGCTTGAGTAGCACCCATTTTATTTGTACTGACCCATTCTTTGACATATATATACAAGATTTTGAGCCGAGTATTCCTTTGTACATGTCATTGTTTATTTTGTTTTGCTCTGATGTATGTGTAGAGAGAATGCATATGTATGAACTGACATCTGACATAGTGTTGTGCATTTTTATTTGACAGTCACAAGTATTCCATTGAGGAACGAGAATCGATGAACCAAATGCTTATGCAGCCGTGGAGGAATTTGATGCATGTGGAGTATGAATAGGATTACCATCAAATTGCGTGCTAATGCAAATGAAGTATACAAGACTATGTTAAATGCAGCCTTAGGTCTGGTCACCAAGCCTCGATGATTTATCATCATTGGATATAAAACAAAGCTCGTATGTTACACAATTTCCACTGACATTGCAATCATGAAAATATGAATGTAACATACATTATTGGAATGTCGGGATTAAATGTAAGCATTTGAGGCACAAGAAGCCAGAATGACCAGAACATTTGTCCCTTTTAATGTAACAAGTTTACATAAGCATCAAAGCATGAATGCTAGGATGACCTGAATGTTGCTTGTATGACAGGCACACCAAACACACGGGAGATTCCTCTTATGCAAAGTATTCAATATTCATGCTGTCCACAATGACCCTTGCATTCGTAACCTAAGATAGAAGTGTGCTAAATATACTCGCAGTGACCCATATGTTCACTTAATAGGATGAGTATTAGTATGTACTATAGCATGAAGAGTTCACTCCAACAAACAAGGATAAGAACCAATATCGTTGACATATTTGTATAAAAGGAGTCGAGGTACACACGGCCATCCAGTACGGAATGGAGGCTCTTATAGTGGACACCCCTCTTATAGGAATGTATTAACTTATTGGAACTAAACCACAAACAAAAAAAATATGAAAAGATCATGCCCCCAGTCATTATTTCTCTAGTTGGAGATGACATCATTGATTTTGCTCGAGGAGATATGATAAAGAAAAACAAAGCAATAAGAGAAAATGCTCAGAAGATCCAAACAAGTATATCATTGAGATTAATGTTTTTAGGATGATGTCAAGTGTCAATGTCCAGAATATGTAAGAAAGAAATCTCTTCAGTAGGGTGACAACAGTAGGTAGACGCAATCAGAACAACTGGTGACTATCACGAAGGAGATTCTATGAAGAAAATCTCGAAAGGAGTGACACTGGTGACAGTAGGCAGACGTAGTTAGAACAACTGGTGACTATCACGAAGGAGATTCTATGAGGAAAATCTCGAAAAGAGTGACACTGGTGATAGTAGGCAGACTCAGTCAGAACAACTGGTGACTATCACGAAGGAGATTCTATGAGGAAAATCTCAAAAAGAGTGACACTAGTGACAGTAGGCAGATGCAGTTAGAACAACCGGTGATTGTCATGAAGGAGATTCTATGAGGAAAATCTCAAAAAGAGTGACACTGGTGACAGTAGGCAGACGTAGTCAGAACAACTGGTGACTGTCACGAAGGAGATTCTATGAGGAAAATCTCGAAAAGAGTGACACTGGTGATAGTAGGCAGACGCAGTCAGAACAACTAGTGACTGTCATGAAGGAGATTCTATGAAGAAAATCTCGGAAAGAGTGACACTGGTGACAGTAGGCAGACACAGTCAGAATAATTGGTGACTGTCACGAAGGAGATTCTATGAGGAAAATCTCAAAAAGAGTGACATTGGTGATAGTAGGAAGATGCAGTCAGAACAACTGGTGACTATCACGAAGGAGATTCTATGAGGAAAATCTCAAAAAGAGTGACACTGGTGACAGTAGGCAGATGCAATCAGAACAAATGGTGACTATCACGAAGGAGATTCTATGAGGAAAATCTATGAGGAAAATCTTGAAAAGAGTGACACTGGTGACAGTAGGCAGACACAGTTAGAACAACTGGTGACTGTCATGAAGGAGATTCTATGAAAAAAATCTCGAAAAGAGTGACACTGGTGACAGTAGGCAGACGCAGTCAGAACAACTAGTGACTGTCACAAAGGAGATTCTATGAGAAAAATCTCAAAAAGAGTGACACTGGTGATAGTAGGTAGACGCAGTCAGAACAACTGGTGACTATCACGAAGGAGATTCTATGAGGAAAATCTCAAAAAGAGTGACACTAGAGGGGAATGCCCTCGACCTATGACAAAACTCAGTCCATGGATACATGAGCAGGAAAAGCATGAAAGTGACTAACAAGAGGCGCCTGTTTACCAAGTTCTCACCTTCTTGGATTTTTTTTTAATTTTTTTTTGGAGGCTTATGCAGATGATAGATGTTTTTCCACATGTTTGTTGCATCATTTACAACATGTTCAATGTCTTTGATTAAAATCAAACAGGTGTGAAATCTAATCATCATTTTTCCTTCATGGTTTTTCATTGTAGTCTTTATTTCTACTCCAATGAGACTTGGTTGAAGATTCTTTAGAGATTGCTCATAGATTTCTTTGACCATTTGGGTGGCTGACTCCCATCTTAGTTACAATCTCTCTAGTAGTTCTTTGGAGATTTGAGAGGCAAGCTGGTCTAGGGAGTATTTCTATTTACCCATCTTGGAGAGTACCAGTTCCTCAATCTGCATTTTCTCAACATTTTTTCTTGTTTCAAATTTCAATGCCTTGAAATTTGTGATGCATGCTCCTTCTTCCAATTGTTTGAGCCTTTCCTCAAATGTGCTTGGAGGCCTGACTAGTATAGGTTCTTGCTTGCATTTTTTGGTTCTCCTTGTGAATAATGCAGTAGGCTTCTTCTTAGGTTTGGTAATGATTGCCTTACCTTTCTTCTTCAAAGGTTCTTCTTTTTCTTCTTCTCCTCCTTCTTCTTCATCATCTTCCTCATCCTCACCTTTTTCTTCTGTTAGCATGAGAGGACCAATTGCAGTTTTCAATTTGGCTATCTTCCTCTTGCCTTTGCTTATGGCCTGTCGTATCTTGATTTCAAGCTCAATTCTAGCCTTGGCTTCATCATAAGTTCCAAAGGCAAGGATGTGAGGAATAGCTAGTTCATTCACCAGTGCCTCAATGATGTCGATTGCTTCATCAATATTTAATTCATAAGGCAATGGTTTTACCCATGCCACTCAGGGTATGACTACCTGTATGTACACTTTATCATAGTCAACCATGAAACATATATCATCTTTACAATCCTTAACAAGCTTAGGAGGAATTTTGAACCTGTTATTCATCCTTTCCTTGAAGTCTTCAAAATAGCTATCCATGACTTTTTCAAAACTTTCACCCATTTCTGCTATAAACTCATTAATGTGATATAGAATTGGAATGCCTTTTCTCCATACTACTGTTCCTTTTGATGGAAAGAATTTTTGCACATAAAAGAACAAACAAATTAACAAAGAGCCAAATTTACAAGGGTTATTCTTTGAAGTCCTTATACTTTCCATACTCTTGTTTAACTATTTCAACAGTAAGTCTACCAAGTCATATTCCAAATTTTTCTTTACTATCTTAAATGCTAAATCCATAGCCTCACATGCTACACTATTCAATCTACTAGAACTATATAGTTTATATGCAATAACATAAATGCCAAATATGAGTTCCATGTTAGATATATTGTTAAGCTTCAGTCTTCTTCTATCCCATTCTGCTAGGGTTTTCTTCTGTAACTCATCTCGACCTAGGGTTTTAGTGGTTTTGGCTTTGCTAAGCATAGGCAAACCCGTGATCTTATGAATCATCTTCTTGGTTATCAATATGGGTTGCTCCAACCACAATTAACCATTATGTACATGGCTCAAAACATATCTTAACCATTTAACTTGGAAATTCCTTGGTAGGTGCAGAATGTGGGTCAAGCCTTTTTCTTCTAAGTGTTTATGCTTAGGTTTTAGGGCTCCATCAACACATAATTATCCTAGGGCATTATCCATATCTAATGTACCAATTTCTTGAATAGTGCATTTGAAATGAGCATGAATATCATTAACAAGAAGTACCTTAGGTGGAATCTGCGATTGAGCTCCATGTGGGTCAAGTGATTCAGCAATTGCGGGCACTAGTTTGAAGTTTGGGGTTTTCCATTCGACTCCTTTCATAAGCATTTCAGAACCCATTTTCACCTTGCTAGTGCTGGTGCTTGTGAATGCCATTGCTACTTAGTGGATGATAAATTCTTCAAACAAATTCTTCATAGAAATTCACTTCAAATTTCTTGGAATCACTGGCATGCAACTGGAAATCTTTTAGCTCTGAGTATTCTTAAGTCATGGTGAAAAATGAAATCAAATTTTTCCCTTTTGATGGAAATACTATCATTAGTGCTTAGTATGAAGGTAGATGAGATGACATAGTGCTTGCTAATCTATCATTGATTTACTCGGTAAAACCTTGCAACTCAGTGGTCGAACAAAATCTTTGATATTCTCGACCCAGCTCGATAAGGTACTCTTTATCCAACCTTGCTCGGTAGATGCAACACAGTGAATGATAACTTTTCTTTGGTCCTTGTATCTAAAATACTAATTTGATCATTTTCACTCTTTCACTCTGGAACTGCTTAAGATATGGCTAGAAGATGTAGTTCTTGATTCTTCTTAAATCTAGTTGGAAATGGTGGAGTCACCCATTTCTTGAGTGACATGACCATCATTTGAACTATCTTGCTCGGTAGATTTAGGAATCTACTTTTATCTCATCTTCTTCTAAATGTTATCAGTTTAGCTTTCTTTTCATCTTTAATTCTTCCAATATTCATGTAATTCTTGGCTATATGACCAAGTTCAGTACCTGTGTAACATCTTATGGTTGTATCCTTCTTTCTTAGGTGATGTCTTGCACAATTTATACCAATGTGTCCATATTCTCCACAATAGTGACACCTACACCAAGTATTGTAGTCCCATCCAAATATTGCTTTGATAATTTGTTTTGCTAGATTGAATTTTTTTGATTTGCATTCAGATGCCTTGTGACCTTGTTTCTTGCATTTGTCACATTTGCCTTCAAATTTTGGTTTTTGTTTGCATTCATTAGCTTTGCGACCATGTTGATTGCAGTTGAAGCATTTACCATTGAATTTTTCCTTTCCATTACTCCAACATTTTTTTGATGTATGACCTATCTTGCCATAGTGATTACAAGTGGGTCTTTGATTTCTTTGGGCACTTTGTTTCGAGGATTCACCTTCTTTCTTGTATCCAAGACCAGTTTTACCTTTTTTTCTATGAAGATTTTTCTAATTTTATTGATTCAAATGGTTTATGTCTGTTTGAGATTTCATCATCGTTTCATTGACTTGCCTTTCAGTAATCAATTCATTTTCCAAACTTTCATTGATTTGTCTTTCAGATCTCAGATCACTTTGTAAGCTTGCATTGATTTGTCTTTTAGTGATTAAATCATTTCTCAAACTTTCATTCTCAGATATTAGATTCATAATTTCTTCATTTGCATTAGATAGTTGACCTACAAGATCTTCATTCTAAAGGAATTTAATATTTCTTGCCTCTAAGTCTTCATTTGCCTTGTTTCTCTGTTCCAAAACTTCACATAGCCTAATGGATTGTATTTCTTGTTCTCTTTTAAGCTTTATTACTTCTTCCTGCAGAGAACCATTCTTTGCTAAGAGTTCCTTGATTGCTTCATTAGCTTCATTTAAACTCCTTGATGGTAAAAGTTCTTCAATCTTTTCTTCAACATACTGGTGATCATTCATTTCTCTTGCAAGTTCCTTCCTTCCTTTTAGAGATTGAGAAAGATGCTCCTTTTCTTCTTTGAGTTGAGCCATGGCCATTTGAAGATCTAGCTTTTCATTTTCAATAGATTTGTCAAGTCTAAATATCTTCATTGTCCTTGATCTTTGCTCAAGCTGTCAAACTTTATCTTGAGAACCACAAAGCTCTGATACCAATTGTTGGAAATATTTAGGATAAGATAGGTTACTTAGAGGGGAGGGGTGAATCAGTAACTTATAAAACTTTTGAATAATTCAACATTTTAACCATTTATCATTCATTCATCTAATCTACTACATAAATGAAAGATCAAACATTCATTGCACATGTACATAGAGATTTGGTGACCCAGAAACCTTCCAAATAGAAAGTAAAACTGGGGTGGGGATGATGCCCACAAAACTTCAATACTGTAGCATAAAGTTGGCCAGCTAAGGCTTACAACTATCACTTCTGGTGATCTTCCCTATTAGGAGTAAGTAGGACTGCTAGATCCACCTTGTTAGAGGATTCACAAACATACAATGATGTATGCACTCTGTTAGGAGATTTACAAAAAGACTGTTAAGTCTACCCTGTTAAAGGATTTATAAACTGATTTAGATGTTAGGATGAAGCAGTGGATCTACTTACAACTATTTGCTCATAAGATCCTTTTTGCATTGATCACCTGATGTGATAGATATAACTTTTCTACTTTTATGTTGACCTTGTTGTATTATTTTTACTCTGCTACTGATTTGCAATACCTTCTATACATGTGAACATCAATCTCTTTAATTTTCATATCTATTCCATACTGCAAATGATATCATACATTACATAAATACCATTCCAATATTTACAATTGCAAGGTTGGCCAAAACACAA
This sequence comes from Cupressus sempervirens, assembly GCA_028749045.1. Taxonomy (NCBI): domain Eukaryota; kingdom Viridiplantae; phylum Streptophyta; class Pinopsida; order Cupressales; family Cupressaceae; genus Cupressus; species Cupressus sempervirens. The sequence continues at coordinate 1,099,439,380 of CM053785.1, forward strand.
GTGAATAAAACATTACTAAGTCGGGCAGATAGTAAAAAACTCGAGTTCATCAAGCTGACTTGGTGACCTTCTGATACTCAGCATCCACTACATTGCTCGACATCATCATACACTTGGTAGGAGTAGAGGCTCAATTCATACTAGCCACACAACATTGCTTGGAACTCGGTAACTATTGGTGACTCAGTAGATATAGTGTTACTCAGTAGAAACTAACTTCTTTGTTTACCTTGCTTTGCTCAGTGAACATTGAGTCCTTCATTTACCTTTTTCACTTGGTAAACACTGAGTCCTTTGTTTAATTTTTTCACTCAGTAAACACTAAGTCCTTTGTTTACCTTTTTCACTCGATAAATACTAAGTCCTTTGTTTACCTTTTTCACTTGGTAAACACTGTTGAACTTCTCATTCACTCGGTATCCTCTGGAATGCTCAGTGAGAACTGTTTACCTACTGAACTTATAAGGTAACCACTGAATGCTTGGTATACACTGTAGATTAAGTGATGAGCTAGATAAGCATTTAGAATTGAATAAGTTTTTGCACTAATGACAAATATATCATAATTCCAACAATACCAACTAAGGAACTCACAATTTTAGTAATCATATCACTCTTCATCAATGTAATCTCAAATCTAAATTATTTTTTAATCTTCTCTTATATCATTTCATGTACAATATCACTAAGATCATCAATTTCCTTAGGACCCAATCTTCTTATAGGCATCTTCCAAGATTTTTGTAAACCCACTTCAATTGATACATAAATTAAGAAGGTCAACCAACTCTAGTAGGTTAACCTTCTCTTCCAGCCTTCCTCAAGTGCAAACTACCTCAACTTTGGAAATCAGTCTATGTACTCAGGAACACCTTTTCTTTGATACCACCTGATGCAATGAGAATCCAAAGGTGCCCCTATTTGAGGGAAATTAGATACCTAAAAATGACCACATAGCAGAAACACAACAATAGTCCAAGATCTAATATCAATCGCAATACTTTATTCATAGATATAACCATTTACATCCAATATGTCCAATTGTAAGGCCTTTTGGGTTAGTTCCAAGTACAAAAATAATTAAAAAACAATTCTACAAGATCCATAGGATTCAAATTACAATCCAAATCTTAGCTAGTCAAGATCAACACTCTATAAGAAAACTCTAAGGAAATCTAAACTTTTGCTTGCAAGCCCACCAAGAAATCTCCCAATTTTCAAGTCACAAATATTGGCTCTTCAAAGTTTGCATCCTCTTCTCCAAGATGGATGACCAATCTCCTTAAAAACTTCACAAGACCCACTACTTATACCCAACTAAGCCACAAGTTGACCCAACTCATTACAAATTAAATTAAACCCTTACATTAAATATATGTTGAGCCACAAGTTACCTGCAATAGAAATTAGATACATGTTAACCAAAAAAACCTTCCCACAAAAAAAATTGATTTCAAATATTGAGTTGTCCAATGATCACACATTTTGAAATATTAAAATGATCAAATTCTATAGAAGGATTTATTTTAAAACTTTGGCCATATCTTTTATCCTAAGTCTCACAACCTTATTTCCATGATTATACCTTTGAAACATTTCTAGTTGTGACCATGCAATCACCCTTGGTTCTCATAGTCATAGTAGATTAAGTGTTAACTAGAGTTCAAGTGTCAAAGGCATGATGGAATTGTGTTGACATCATCTCAAGGTTATTTTGGTAGACAATGGCTTAGGTTGTGGTAATGCAATAAGGGAAAATATTTAGCATTTCAAAGATATATTTCACACTGTTAGATATTTCAAATCTATGGCTAGTGCACTATTACAACATGTTAAGGAGGAACTATGGTTAGAGTTGTGATCAAGTCATTTTCTTTGTTTCACTTGGCCGCAACGTTAAGAGGTGAACCTCAAGTTAGAAGTAGCAATAGTGTGAGTGCCATTAGGATCATATTTTTGTAAGGTTGTGATGGTCAATGGGAAATGTTGAAAATAAGATGTAAAGTAATGATAGATAGTGGGTTATAGTTTTGCAAGTAAGAACTATTAATGAAGAAAGGTGGTGGCAAAGCTACAAGCATGGGTGGTCAAACATAAAACATAAGGTTTAACACTGGCAAGGTCCAGAATGATAAAGCATGATTGGTCCACATAGAAAGGCCTGAAGGTTGACTCTAGTTGACCAATTACATAGCTGATTTGGCATACTTATGATAGAGGAAGAAACTCTTTGATGATAGATCCAATCTGTTTGATCTCCTACAACCACTTTCATCATTCCCTAGGTCTAATAAATTTAAAAGAACACTCCATTGTTGCCTATTGATCCATCTACTCAGTCATAATTTAATGGTCATCATTACTAACCTCTTAGAGCTTCATTTGGTGGACAAGTCAATTTACAACATCTAGTTTTGTCCCATTATTAGATATTTCCCATATTTACAATAGTGGTAGGATGTAGTGGCTACAAAGTAACTCTCATTTAGAAACATCTGAGTTAGGCTTAAGCTATAAAAGAACATTTTGTAATCCATCTACTAGTCAATTCTTCTTTATTTTTCCTTGGCTTGTTTTGGCATGCACATTGTAAATTCCCTTTGCCTCTAAGATATTCATGACATTTTTCTTTATATCTTTCAGCCATTGATGTACTATACAACATCTATTTTCCTCTCTTCAATTATCTGTAGCTATTTGCAATTTGCATGATTTTATCTCTTTTGACTTATGAATGATTAAGTGAACTCTCTCCTTCCTTGTGTTATTCATGTTGGTTGTCTGTTTTGCATGTGATTGTTGGATTTAAATAAGTCTAGATCTATATATTGTTGATGTCATAATGATTCAAGTGTGCATATATGGGAAGAGGTAAAAGGGTATGTGTAGGATTATGGTCAACCAAACTATGGCCTTAAGTGGTAGTGAAAAACTAGCAAATCAGGGTGATGTCAACTTGACACATAATTTTAAAGTGGTTCTAGAATTTATATCAAAAAGTTGTAAGAAAATAATCTATAGCAAATTGAATGTAGTTTCTAAACTACTAGGTCTTATCTAGAGAAAAATATATTCGATTGGTCAAAATTTTAGATTTTAATGCAGTACTATGAAAATTTTAGGGCAGAAATAAAAAGGAGGTGTATGTCTAACCACCTTAATCAAAATCAAATGATAATATTTTTTAATATAATTATAGATATAAAAAGTAGACTCATGCCCAGATGTGATGTATATTTTTGGGTATTTTTATTCAAAATAAATAATTAAACATGAATTTTCTAATATAAATTTTTTAGAATAAAAAAACTCTTGTGTCTAACCACCTTAACTAATTGAAAATTTTATCAAATAATTTTATTTTTTTCCCTTATACTAGGAGAAGTATAGAATGTGATGCAACTTTTGGATTTCAAAAATGTTATACAATTTGAAAGTTATAGCTATTTTTCAATCAGTATGCCAATCAACACTTTACAACCATCTTCATTGAAAATTAACTAATAAATACTTATTGAACTCAAAATCTGACAACAATTATATTGATGGAATCTTGAGAGTGTTATAAAAAAGCTCTTTTTGTTTCATTCAATTTTTATGAAACTAATATTGTCAAATGGCTACTCAAAGTCTGAGTGTTAGTGAAACCCTTCTCAAACACATTTTTTGAGTTGACCAAATAGGTTTGGTAAATACCAATCCTAATCAAGTACCCAATTTCAAATTGGGTATCTAATTACAAATTAGATATACAATATGAAATTGGGTACCCAAAAAGTTCAAATTTTTCAATTGCCAAAAATTTGGAGGGAAACCACCCACATTGAAAATTTTGGAGGGAAACAAGCCATATTAGAGGGAAATAAAAATTTGGGAAGTGTGGGCATTATTATTATTACATATGATTATGATTATTATTATTAACTATTATTATATATGATTATAATTATTAAATATAATATAATTATATATATAATTATTAGTATAACTAAATATAATATAGTAATATATATGATAAATATTATTATTAAATATAATATTGTCATGAAATACATCGAGAGGGGTCATAAGTTAACCTATGACCACTCTTGACACATTTCATGACAACATATGTCCCTAGGGCCCCTAGTGACCCCTTTCGACACATTCTCAATGGGTTCCTAGGGGTCCTAGGGCCCCTAGGGATATACATTGTCAATAAATGCATCGAGAGGGATCATAAGTTAATCTATGACCCCTCTTGATGCATTCAAACCAACCAAATGCATCCCTGGGGGTCCTAGGACCCCTAGGTACATACATTGTTATGAAATGCATTGAGAACTTGACACATTCGAACCAACCAAATGTGTCCCTAGGGACACTAGGGTCTCTAGGAACATATGTTGTCATGAAATGCATTGGGAGGGGTCATAGGTTAACCTATTACCCCTCACGACACATTTCATGATAGCCCCTAGGGACATTTGTTGTCATGAAATATGTCAAGATGGGTTATAGGTTAACCTACAACCCCTCTCGATGCATTCAAATCAACCAAATGGGTTCCTCGGGGCCCTAGGGATACACGTTGTCATGAAATGCATTAAGAGGGGACATAGATTAACCTATGACCCCTTTCAACACATTCAAACAAAAAAAATCTGACCCTAGGGGTCCTAGGGCCCCTAAGGACATACGTTGTCACAAAATGCATCGAACCTATGACCCCTCTCGACTCATTGGAACCACCCAAATGAGTCCCTAAGGGCCCTAGGGTCCCTAAGGACATATGATATCATGAAATGTGTTGAGAGGGATTATAGGTTAATCTATGACACCTCTCGACACATCTAAACCAACCAAATGCATCCCTAGGGGTCCTAGAACCCCTAGGGACATTCGTTATCATGAAATGTGTTGAGAGGGGTCATAGGTTAACCTATGATCCCTCTCGATGCATTCGAACCAACCAAATGCCTCCCTAGGGGTCTTAAGACCCCTACAAACATATGTTGTCATGAAATGTGTCTAGTCTCGATGCATTCAAACTGACCAAATGTGTCCCTAGGGGCCCTAGGGACCCTAGGGACATATTTTGTCATGAAATGTATCGAGAGAGCTCATAGGTTAACCCATGACTCCTCTCAATAGTTCAAACCAACCAAATGGATCCCTAGGGGACCTAGGGCCCCTAGAGACATATGTTGTCATGAAATGCATCGAGAGGGTTGAAAGTAACCAACCAAATGGGTCCCTAGGGGCCCTAGAACCCCTAGGGACATACGTTGTCATGAAATGTGTTGAGAGGGGTCATAAGTTAATCTATGACCCCTCTCAATGTATCTAAACCAACCAAATGCATCCTAGGTGTTGTATGGCCCTAGGGACATATGTTATCATGAAATGCATCGAGAGGGGTCACAGTTTAACTATGACCCCTCTCGATGCATTTAAACCAACCAAATGCATCCCTAGGGGACCTAGGGCCCCTAAGGAGATAAGTTGTCATAAAATATGTGGAGAGGGGTCATAGGTTAACCTGTGACCCCTCTCAACGCATTCGAATGAACCAAATATGTGCTTACGGGCCTTTAATGCCCATAGAGACATATGTTGTCATGAAATGCATCGTCAACACATTCAAACCAACCAAATGCATCCCTAGTGGCCTTAGGGCCCTAGTGACATTTTTTGTCATGAAATACATCGAGAGGGGTCATAGGTTAACCTATGACCCCTCTCGACACATTAGAACCAACCAAATCGATTCCTAGGGGTCTTAGGGCTCCTAGGCACATATGTTGTCATGAAATGAATTGTGGGGTCATGTATGCATTAGAACCAACCAAATCAGTCCCTAGGGGTCATAGGTCCCCTGGAGGCATAAGTTGTCACAAAATGCATTGAACCTATCACCCATTTTGATGCATTGGAACCAACCAAATTGGTCTGTAGGGCCCTTAGGGACATATGTTGTCATGAAATGCATCAAGAGTGGTCATAAATTAATCTATGACCCCTCTCGATGCATTCAAACCAATCAAATGCATTCCTATGGGTCGTATGGTCCCTAGGGAAATATGTTGTCATGAAATGTGTCGAGAGCGGTCATAGGTTAATTTATGATCCCTGTCGACTCATTCAAACCAACCAAATGCATCCCTAGGGGTCCTAGGGCCCTAGGGACATTTTTCGATGCATATGGTTCGTTTGAATGTATCGAGAGGACCTATGACCCCTCTTGATGCATTCAAACCAACCAAATGGGTCCCTAGGGGCCCTAGGGACCCTAGGGACATGTTGTCATGAAATATGTTGAGAGGGGTCATAGGTTAATCTATGACCCCTCTCAACACATTCAAACCAACCAAATGTGTCCCTAGGGCCCCTAGGACCCCTAAGGACATACGTGATCATGAAATGTGTTGAGACAGGTCATAGGTTAATCTATGACACCTCTCGATGCATTCAAACCAACCAAATTTGTCCCTATGGGTCCTAAGGCCTCTAGTGACATACATTGTCATGAAATGCATCGAGAGGGGTTATAAGTTAACCTATGACCCACCTAGGACCCTTCTTGACACATTCAAACTGACCAAATGTGACCCTATGGGTCCTAGGGTCCCTAAGGACATATGTTGTTATGAAATGTATCAAGACAGATCATAGGTTAACCTACGACCCTTCTCGATGCATTTGAACCAACCAAATGCATCCCTAGGGCCCTTAGGGACATACATTGTCATGAAAGTTGTCAAGAGGGGTCATAAGTTAACTTATGACCCCTCTCAATGATTTTGAACCAACCAAATGTGTTCATAGGGGCCCTAGGGACCCTAGGGACATACGTTTTATGAAATGTGTCAAGAAGGGTTATAGATTAACCTATGACCCCTCTTGATGCATTCAAACCAACCAACATATGTTGTCATGAAATACATCGAGAGGGATCATAAGTTAATCTATGACCCCTCTTGATGCATTTGAACCAACCAAATGCATCCCTAGGTGCCCTAGGGCCCCTAGGGACATACTTTGTCATGAAATGCATCAAGAGGGGTCATAGTTAACCTATGACCCCTCTCAACACATTTGAACCTACCAAATGCATCCCTTTGGGCCCTAAGGCCCCTAGGGACATATGTTGTCATTAAATGCATTAAGAAGGGTCATCGGTTAACCTATGACCCCTCTCAATATATTCGAACCAACCAAATGCATCCCTAGTGGCCCTAGGGCCCCTAGGGACATACGTTGTCATGAAATGCATTGAGAGGGGTCATAGGTTAATCTATGATCCCTCTCAATGCATTCGAATCAACCAAATATATGTTGTCATGAAATGTGTCTAGAGGTGTCGTAGGTTAACCTATGACCTATCTTGATGCATTTGAACCAACCAAATGGGTCCCTAGGGCTCCTAGGGCAGCTAGGGACATACATTGTCATGAAATGCATCGAGAGGGGTTATAGGTTAACCTATGACCCCTCTCGACGTATTCAAATCAACCAAATGGCTCCCCAGGGGCTCTAGGGCCGCTAGGGACATACGTTGTCATGAAAAGCATCGAGAGGGGTCCTAGAGCACCTAGGGACATATTTTGTCATAAACTGTGTCAAGAGGGGTCATAGGTTAACTTATGAGCCCTTTCAACGCATTCAAATCAATCAAATGGATCATAGGTCATAATAAAAATAAAAATAATAATATATGTATTACTATACTATTTTTAATAATTATATTGAAAATCATAATAATATAATATAATAATCATATATATATTAATATATTATATTTATAGGTCATAATAATAATAATAATAATAACATATATTACATTATTATACATAATAATAATAGTAAAAATCATAATAATATAAAATAATAATCATATATAATAATCATATGTAATAATTAAATTTGTTTACATTGCCCATAAAATTTTTTCACTTCCCTCAAAAAATTGGGAATCAATTTTGGTTACATGGTCTCATATTGGGTACCTAATAATACTAGCATGATTTTCCCAACATATTCCTTGTCACTGCAAACCCAACAATCACACTTTTTGCGGGATATTTTCATAGATTTGGAGAAAAATAACTTTTTTGGGCCCATATGATCAGAAAGGGTTCGATAATATATGATTAGGTTTCCGATATTGTTTTCTAAATGGGGAGCAGTAGTCATTGAAAGGCTAAACGAAAAAGGAAGGTATCAAATGAAGAAATTGTAGCATATAGGGAAAGGGACAAGGTGCTAAATCACCAAAGGAAGAGACAAGGTATGGTAAATGTGAGTCAAGTTACCGATGTATTGGTCAAAGGTGAAATCATAGAGTTAGATAATGAATAAGTGCAGTTGGAGGACGAAAGTATACCAATTGATAATGATAATTTTGGGATTGAAAATTTAGAGAATGAAAATTTGGAGAATAAAATGCTATCAAGTCATAATGTATATTGCATGAATGACCATGTCAAAAATGAAAATGCACAGGAACCTTACATATCTCCTAATTATTATCGACATGAAGATTCTAGAACACCAAAATAGATAGTTGAAATTGATGAAATGATTATTACAAATTTGGAAGGGAAAAAATAAAAAAGAACCATTCGATTATGGGCTTCAAGACTATATAAGATGTTTTTTGACAACAAGATAGTGGTGGAGCAATGTCAAATTTTTACGCACTTATTAAAGATGAAAAAGATGAGACCTATGTTTTCCAAATTGAAGATTAGTTTTAATAAAAAATTAGAAAGAAATGCTATTATTGTGAAGAATCTTTTCAGTGCTCTCAATAGCATTGGAAAAAATAGTAGGGAGAAGGATAAGAGAGCTACTCAAAGGGTTATTACAACCTCTTTGGTGAGTCACCATTTGAGAAAGGGTAGATATATGAGACAAAATTGTATTGACTTGAACCTAAATCATACTACTTTGAGAAGAGCACTTGGTAGACGAGACGGAATTGATGGTCCTCTTCAAAATGAAATGTGGAATTTTGGTGGGAGACTTCCACATTTTGATAAGAAGCTATATGATGATGTGAAGGAAGAAATTACACAATTTTGACACTCTAGCTCAAGAGTATCACCCAATGCTAAAGACATGTTAAAGTTGAGAATTGGCATCAAAGACTGCATGCCACATCCTAAACATTATTTGGAGGTAAGTCAAACTATGTTGTTCAAACAATTTAGAGAGAGTCATTCAATTTTGTATATATCACAAAGGGCTTTTGAATCTTTGAAGCCAATTTATTGTGTGCCACTTAAAATTTGAAATACATGTTGTTGCAAATACCATGTCAAGTTTTGTATGCACCATGAACTATTACACTCCATCCATTCTACTTTGCATAGTAAAGAAATGTTGGAGAATTGTGGTGCTAGTGGTCTTCCAAATCATCAAGAGACTTGCTAGATCAATTTTTATGTCATATAATTGATGGTTCTTTCTTTTATAGAAATGCTTTCTTAAATGAGAAGTGTTTAGAATGTGGTGGCTTATCCAAGTTTGACACATGTTTCCATGAGGGGTGCGAACAAGATCTTGGGAAAACAATAGTAAAAAAATGGTATATGAAACTGTGAAATACACATTGAAGAGTGGATGTGAGGGCTCTAGATGTTAATTGGTTGCAAAAGAAATAAGTGTGGCTAGTTTTATTTTATATTTCAAGACAAATATTTTCTACAAGTATGCAAGACATAGTGGTTGGATCAACAATTTAGAATGTGTAAGGAGACTTTTCCAATTGGCACTATTATATTAGTTGTTGACTTTGCTGAGAACTACACATTATAGCCTCAAAATGAGACACAATCTTAGTATTACAACTCCATTCATATTTTTATTTTCATCCACATAACATATAGACATGCCCCTGATAGTGCGGAAGATAATCAAAAGACTATTAGAGAGTACCATTTTTATATGAGTGATGATAGATCTCACTCTCATGAATTTGTGCAAAAAGTTAATTCAAGAATGCTCGCATGTTTTATTAGTTGTGTAGGATGCATGTAGAGAGGGGGTGCCTCATATTTGGAGTTTTTTGAGTTTGTCCATGGGAAAGGGGGACATGATGAAGGAGGGGCATGTTTGAAGAGAGCTCTAGTTAAAGAGAAACTGAAGATTTTAGGAGTAGAGCTTATTGATGCTCGTACCATTGTTGATTAGTATAGTTCAACATTATCATAGGGGGGACTCTTGATTTAGTAGTTAATAGGTTCTTTTGGTTGGTTGAGGAAGGGTCCATAGGTGAGAGAAAAAATTGTGCTACACTGAGAGACTCATAAAAAATGCATTTATTCCAAAGCTCTGATTCTAGTACATGGACCATTTGGACATGATAGCTAGCTTCCTTTTGTCCTAGTTGTTTTCAATGTGATTGGGATCACTGTGAGTCAAGTAAGTGAGTGGATACATGGGCTCCACATTATCTTACTCCATTTTCTATCATACCCTCTATCATAAATGATGACATGAAAATTTCACTTGAGCATAACCATCTATCAGATCTTCTTCAGCCAAGACATGTCTTTGCATTGGTTGCACCATAGGGGAATGATGAGAAATTAGATTATTGGTTAGCACGATGTGTAAGAGGTAAAAAAAAGCTTGCACAATTGATCATAGGTGATGATGGATTCACATATCCTACTAGTTCAATGGTTGTCGCTAGAACATGGCTATGGACATACATGCTTAGAAGGAATGAAATTCCTACGTTCGAAGACTATCAGAAGCACAAAATAATTCTCATATATTTGTATCTTATTATAGTAACAAATGTAAAGTTGTTAAAGCATCAAGGAAGAAAGCAAGTAAAAGAACTGTTTACTTTTACTAATGTTGACCATGAAGCCCTATTGGAGACCCTAAAATAGAGAGAGGACCCTACTAGAACATTGGACTAGGTATATTTACTTCTTATGTTATTTTCTTCGTAATGATTCAATGAACCAATGATTATCTTGTTTAATACAATAAGCTACTAATATTTTTTATGATATTGGAATGTAGGTACAATTTGAAGAGTAGCCATGCATGAAGATAAAAAACTAAATAAGGAGAAAAATGAAGAAAAATATATTCTATTTTTGACAATACTTTTATTAACACTACAATTTTTAACACTACTATTTTTGACTCTATGATTTTTAGTAGTTGTATATTGATGTAATAATGATGAAACACTTGAGATATTGTAAATGTAAACTTTTTGATTTAATGTAAGAAGCAAAGGTTATTTTACTTAATGCAATTTATGTGGACGGACCTTAAAAATGATGATTTTAATACATACTAACACCAAATTTTCATTGTGCCCAGTGCCAAAAACTTGAGAGAGGTAAAAAATAATATTTTTGTTTAATACTAACCCTAGTAACACCCTTTTTCTAGCCACAGAGAGCCTCCATCATCCATAGCCACCCCATATTGAGGAGTCTCCAAGGTGCTCTAAGTGCATGTGAAGGTCAATCTTGTAAGGATCTTAACTCAGAGCTCGTTGGAGCTATCAATAAAACATCAAATGCCATAAGATGGTCATGGGGAGGATTAAAATAATCTATCTCATTTTTGAGAGATCACATTCCATTTGATTTGGCACAACGATCTCGCTTGATGCCAAAACTTGTAGTGTGCCTTAGTTCACAAGTGCATCATAGTGTAACTTTGAAACCATTGATCTTGACATCAAATCATTAGTGCCATTAGCTCTAGATGGGTGGGTGAACTCTAGTGACATGTTTATTCTGGCTGCAAAGATCTTCCATCATCCATGGCCACCCCATATCGAAGAGTCTTGAAGGTGCTCTAAGTGTGTATCGAGGTTGATCTTTTGAAGGTCGTAACTTGAAGCTCATGAGGGATATTGATGAAATGTTGAATGCTACATGATATTCATGCTAAGGGATAAAATAACATATCTCATTTTTGAGAGATCATATTACATTTGAATTCGGCACAGTGATCTCCCTTGATACCAAAACTTGTAGTATGCCTTAGTTCATAGGTACAACACAACATAACTTTGAAACTGATGATCTTGGCATCAAATTTTTAGTGCCATTAGGTCTAGATGGGTGAGTGAACCCTAGTGACACCCTTGTTCTCTCCATGGAAAGCCTCCATCATCCATGGACAACTCGTACCAAAGAGTGTCCAAGGTGCTCTAAGTACATAAAAAGGTCAATCTTCTGAGGGTTGTAACTCGAAGCTCATAAGGGATATCAATGAAGAATAAGTTGCTACATGATAGTCATGTTGAGGCCTAAAATAATATATCTCATTTTTGAGATATCACATTCCATTTGGATTCAGCACAGCGATCTCCCTCGATGCCAAAAATCACAATGTGCCTTAGTTTATATGTGCATCACAGTGTAACTTTGAAACTACTAATCTTGGCATTGAATCATCAATGCAATTAGCTCCTAATGGGTGGGTGAAACCTAGTGACACCCTTGTTATATCCATGGAGAGCCTCCATCATCTGTGGCCACCCCATACTAAAGAGTCTCCAAGGTGCTCTAAGTGTGTATCAAGGTCAATCTTCTTAAGGTCATAACTCAAAACTTGTAAGGGCTATTGATGAAATGTAAAATGCTACATAATGGTCATGTTGAGGCCTAAACTATTTTATTTTCAAGAGATATCATTCTATTTGGATTTAGCACAATGATCTTGCTTGATGCCAAAACTCGTAGTGTGCCTCAGTTCATAGGTGCATCACAATGTAACTTTGAAATCGTTGATCTTGGCATTGAATTGTCAACGCCATTAGCTCTGGATGGTTGGGTGAACTCTAATGACACCCTTGTTTTGGCCATGGAGAGCATCCATCATCTATGACCACCCTGTACCAATGAGTCTCCAAAGTGCTCTAAGTGCATATTGAGGTCAATATTTTAAGGGTCATAACACGAAGCTCAGGAGGGCTATCGATGAAATGTCAAATGCTATAGGATGGTGATGAGCCTATAATATGTCATATCTATATCCACTTGTTATAAAACTTTACCCCATGGTTTTGATATATATATCCAAGCCATTTCCACATATTAACTTGGTTTATGAAGCATTAACTATGATAAATGATGTATTGATTAACAATTGCATGTATAGCTAGTTGATGCTAGAAATGATGATTTATTGTGAAAAATGGTTAAAATTGAATAATAATATTCTTGAATTTTTTAACATGTTGTATGTGATTTACTTGGGTCATTCATGTAGCTGGAAAGAAGGAGAAGAAAGTTGACAATTGTCAATATTCAACAAGTGCAGGAAATGAAGAAAAAATTAAAAGCTAATTCTAGAAAAATAGGCATATCTTTCTCAATTCTTAATGAAATTAAGAATGGGTTATGGTTTTGGAAACTTAAGAAGAAGGAGCATAAACCCTTTTGAGAGTTTGAGTTGGTTCAAAGCAGTTAATGAGAAACACGAATCAGAAGTTGGTTGAGGAAAAAGTGGCATGTTTTCAAGCAGCATAAAACCACTTTCAGCAAAACAACCATAACTTAATGAAATTCAGATTTTCAAAAGGATATAGAAAGATGAAATGGAGGAGCATAACATGGTAAAGGGGTTTGAACTAATTCACAATAATGAAAGAGAACCATGTGTTTGAAATGGACTACTAAAAATGTGAAACTAAAATTCAGCACTTTGTCATTAATTTTGTAATGAGATTCTTCCTTATTTAAAAAGGATGATGGAGAAACTTGTTAAGTTTTCAGAGGATTGTTAGAGGTAGATGTAGAGAGGTAGAGGTAGAGGTAGAGATGTAAATAGTTTAGATAATATACAATTCCTGCATCAACTACTGTGCAATTTCATGCAGCCATTACTCTGTATTTAGTTTGTTTCAAACATTGTTATTTTGCAACAATAGAATGGCTTTGAGATTTTTATGGTGCATATACTTTGCAGACTTGTTTCAAGTATACGTCCTCGAGTTGACAATTTAAATGAACCTTCTCTATTAGAAAGATAACTGCTCATTTTGGATGTATAATCTATGAGTTGTGTTTCTAAAACCAAGTTATTGATCTAATTGGGAGGCCGACATTTTTGGTTTCGTTGCCAGGGACAAGTCAAGCTATGAGATTCTCTAAGTTTTTAGCTACTCATTGTAGTTTTTCTAGAATCTTAGTTTTCTTTTCAAATCACACAGGATCATAGAAGTTTTCATGTAACACAATATAATTTTTGGATCCATGGAGGATGAGAATGAAGATCCAATATCATTTTCAGCAAGTTTGGAAATCAATGAAGACATGTTCTCTAGCATAATAGAAGAATTTTGTTCACATATTGATGAAAAATTGCTGATTTGTGAGGAGGAAAATGAATACAACCTTATTTTGCAAAATGAAAAAATCACCATGCACAAGGTTGTTGTTCAAGATGAATGTGATGTCAAATCAGAACTCCTACCTCAAGAATAGAGTTGTAGTAAAGTGAAAATTAGTCCTCTCATGCATAAAAGTAAAAAACATATTGAAGAAGATCAGTTTTGGGATGATTTAGAGGAGTTTTTCTTAACATTAGATGTTAAACCAACATCTTTTGTAGAGAAAAACTATGAGCCCTATGAAGATAGTGTAGAAATTCCTATACTTTTATCAAATCAGCCACAAAAATTGGTTTTTAAAAGTCAAGAAGAGGATGGGAAAGCAACTCATCTATGCCAAGCCAACAAGGAGAGTTCAAGATTTGTGCTTTCACGAGGGTTTCCTATTAGACATCTCACTCATATGGAGGAAAAGATATTATCACAAGCTAAGGTTGCAGCAAAAGAAGAACTTGCAGTTGAAGACAAAGATACACATGCAGCTGTACCTAAAGGAGACACATTTCAGCTTACTTATATACTTTAGTATAGCAATATATATTATCAACATGAAGTAATAAGTGAGTCTGTTAATGTCTTTTCAAAAGTTTTGTTTCATATTAAGTTTCAACTACTACTGCAACTCTTTCTCATTGTGCATAAGCATGTAAAGCATTGGAAGACTTTGAGAAGAGGAAGATATTTCAAAGAACCAGTAAATGGTTTTGTTTGAGCAGGTCATGTAATCTGGTTAGTGTAGGGTAGGATAGGTTAGGGTAGGTTTTTCATTCAATAAGTGTGCTTATATAGTGTCTTAGAGTTAGTAGTTGTCTAGTTTAGTTTATTTCTTGGTTGTTCTTCTCTCAATAACTATTTTGGAGAAGTTCACAGTTGGTTGGTTGCTCATATTTCAAATCATTTTTCCAAGGGTATGAGTGAGTCAAGTTTCTACTTGTGGAAGAAAGTCTTTGCATATGTTTTGAAACACTCCATTGAGTAGTTGAGTCTTCATGATGTTAGGAATTTTTTATTCAATGATGGTGTCTAGTTGGTCTTATCTGTAAGTTTCATGTTGTAAGAGTTAGTCCTACAGAAACTACTATTTGGTTGTAATAGTTAGTCCTGTAGCCACTGCTCTTTGATTCAGTAGACACTCTTGCAGCAACTATGATGTGATCCAAAAGAAAACTTTCAGAAAGTATGAAGACAATAATCATATTATATATGCAACACTCTTGGAGGGACCTGAATATTCATTAATAAAGGGACCTGTATGTTTAGCTATTTGCAAAGTTTGAAGTTTCTCACAACAACACAAATGGTACTATGATTTCTATTTATTCATAATAATTATCATTTTTAGTAATTGATTATCTATGCATTGCATTTTGATTTTCAATTATCATTATTGTAATTATATGCTCCATAAGCAATTTGATGTTACCCTCATCCATACATTCTCATAACTTTTAGCTGGGGGGAGCACATGTATACCTAATTTTATTGACATAGACCATAGGAGGATGACCTTTCATGTATACCTTTTATACTACCTTTGAAATTCTTGATGATTGATTAAACTTGTCACAAGATTCCATGCTGAGAGTTTTCATGACTAACTAATGCCTATCTCTTGCTTGAGGACAAGCAAGATTCTAGCTGGGGAGAAATGATGAGCCTATAATATGTCATATCTATATCCACTTGTTATAACACTTTACCCCATGGTTTTTATATATATATCCAAGCCATTTCCACATATTAACTTGGTTTATGAAGCATTAACTATGATAAATGATGTATTGATTAACAATTGCATGTATAGCTAGTTGATGCTAGAAATGATGATTTATTGTGAAAAATGGTTAACATTGAATAATAATATTCTTGAGGTGGTTAACATGTTGTATGTGAGTTATTTGGGCGCAGCTGGAAAGAAGGAAAAGAAAGTTGACACTTGTCAATATTCAGCAAGTGCATAAAATGAAGAAAAAGTTAAAAGCCAGATCTAGAAAAATAGGCATATCTTTCTCAATTCTTAATGAAATTAAGAATGGATTATGGTTTTGGAAAGTTAAGAAGAAGGAGCATAAACCCTTATGAGCGTTTGAGTTGGTTCAAAGTAGTTAATGAGCAACACGAATCATAAGTTAGTTGAGGAAAAAGTGGCACGTTTTCAAGCAGCATAAAACCACTTTCAGAAAAACAACCATAACTTCCACATTACTTAATGAAATTCAGATTTTAAAAATGATATAGAAAAATAAAATGGAGGAGCATATCATGGTAAATGGGTTTGAACTAATTCGCAATAATGAAAGAGAACCATGCATTTAAAATGGACTACTAAAAAATGTGGAACTGAAATTCAGCACTTTGTCATTACTTTTGTAATAAGATTCTTCCTTATTTAAAAAGGATGATGGGGAAAATTTTTAAGTGGTCAGAGGATTGTTAGAGGTAGATGTAGAGAGATAGAGGTAGAGGTAGAGATGTAAACAGTTTAGATAATATATAGTTCCTGCAGCAACTATTGTGCAGTTTCATGCAACCATTACTTTGTAATTAGTTTGTTTCCAGCATTGTTATTTTGCAATGATAGAATGTCTTAGAGATTTTTATGGTGCATATACTTTGTAGAATTCTTTCAAGTATACATCCTCAGGTTGACAATTTAAATGATCCTTCTCTATTAGAAAGATAACTGCTCATTTTGGATGTATAATCTGTGAGTTGTGTTTCTAAAACCAAGTTATTGATCTAATTGGGAGGCCGACGGATGGTCATGCCAAGGCCTAAAATAAACTATCTCATTTTTGAGAGATCACATTTCATTCTGATTTGACACAACAATCTTTCTCGATGTCAAAACTCATAGTGTGCCTTAGTTCATAAGTGCATCACAACGTAACTTGGAAACTATTAATCTTAGCATCAAATTATTAGCGCTATTAGCTCTAGATAGGTAGGTTAACCATAGTGAAACCATTGTTCTAGTTGTAGAGAGCCTCCATCATCCATGGCCACCTCGTACCAAAGAGTCTCCAAGGTGCTATAAGTGCATATCAAGGTCAATCTTCCAAGGGTCATAACTCAAAGCTCATGAAGGCTATCAATAAAAAGTTAAATGCTATAGGATGGTCATTACATGGCCTGAAATAACCTATCTCATTTTTAAGATATCACATTCCATTTGGATTTGGCACAACGATCTTACTTGATGCCAAAACTTGCAGTGTGCCTTAGTTTACAGGTGCATCACAACATAACTTAAAAAACATTGATCTTGGCATCAAATCATCAGTTCCATTAGCTTCAGATGGGTGGGTGAACCTTGGTGACACCCTTGTTCTAGCTGCAAAGAGCCTCCATTGTCCACAGCAACCCTATACCAAAGAGTCTCCAAGGTGCTCTAAGTGCATATTGGGGTCGATCTTCCAAGGGTGGTAACTTAGAGCTCATGAGGGCTATCAATGAAATGTTGAATAGTACATGATGTTCACACTAAGACATAAAATAACCTATGTCATTTTCAAGAGATCACATTCTATTTGGATTCGGTACAATGATCTTGCTTGATGCCAAAACTTGTAGTGTGCTTCAGTTCATAGGTGCATCATAGTGTAACTTTGAAACTGCTGATCTTGATATTGAATCATCAGCTCTATTAGCTCTAGATGGGTAGGTGAACCCTACTGACACCCTTTTTTTGACCACAAAGAGCATCCATCATCTGTGGCCACCCTAGTGTAAGAGCACATAGGTAGTCTAGTTTGTACCTAGTGATTCTTTCTTGTCATTTTGGCTTGTAGTTATTCTAGCCACATCACTAGTGGTTTAATAAGACCTATTAGGTCCTTAGGTAAGGTTAACTTAGTTGCTAAGTGGGTTTTTGCTCCTAGGTTGATGTTATGCCTATAAGTTGCTCAATAGGGGTTAGGTTGACCAAAGTGGTAGAAAAGTTGACCAAGGGTTGAAAACTATCTTGGAATGTCTAAATCAACCTAATAGGACCCCTTACCAAGTTTGGTGAACTCGTCTAATTAAGAATTTTAAATTATAGCAAAAATTGCTCAAAATTGTGAATGTTACAAAGAGTTAGGTAGGGGTTTGAGCACAACTATACATGGTTGGAAACATCTATATAAGGTGTGAAATGAGCTTGCTATGACTATGATTTTAATGTGCTAACAACAACATCTAGTTGAAATTTGTTTGAGATATTGATTTTTAGTTATTTTAGAGTTGTTGGTTGATCCAAACTCATACATATCAATATCATGATGCTGATGGAAGCCTTGAATCTTTCTTTCATTGCCAAAATGTAATGTGAGTTTGGTAATTCAAATGTGTAGTAAAGTCTCATAATAGCACTTGTTCTCATTTTTCCTTGTAAAGTTGATGTACCAAGGTAAAGGAGGTGGATTATAGAGATTATTTCAAATTAAACACATATGATAGAATTTCAAATTAAACATTGCACCAAAATTTGATAATAAAGGTTGTTAATATGTTATTCACAAATTATTGCATTTGAATCAAATATAACAAACATGATTAAAATGAATGATATTCCATAAACATGAACAATACACATGATCCACGATAAATTGAACAATACTAGACTAAATTAATATGTATATCATTGTGCACATAAATGACAAAAATATATATTAAAATACATGTATCCATAGAAAAATTACACAAATATATATATCAAATTTCATGTATCCATAGACAAATTACACAAATATATATCAAAATACATAGATCCATATACAAAATGTGGTTGATCATGTCATCAGAATGTGTATAATATCAATGTTTCTATAAACAATGTGGCATATACCATCTCAAAATCTCTCATGATGCATTCTATGACAACTATACTATCATAGGCTACTAGTGGATGATCAAAATGTAATCTCTTTGCTACGCTAGTTGGATCGGATGCCTTCTACATAAACAAAAAAGAAAAACCCAAAGTTAGACTACTAAATCTATATGATTCTTTGTATCTAACATTGAATTACTCAAATGCATAATGATTTTTTTTTAATGAAGAATTATAGTATTAAACTTTCATCATCAATACCTTTCTTGTTGACCTCCTACTCCAGTCAGGAGTCCTCTCATATGTCCTTGGCAATGCTTGTACCTCGCCGATTGTGGCTTGTGTATGTTCAAATATGTTTGTTAGATGAATCTACAACATAAAATATAATATTATAATTCATAGCATGATAAATTTATAACATCTAATCAAGAATTCAAACTACAACTTACCTATGTTGACTCCTCCTTTGGATATAATGGCTGCATCAACAAAGATACAAAACTTTATCGTCCAACCTCCTGTGCACTAGGTGTTTCCTATGAGATACAAAATACTAGTTGTTAATATCACATAAATCAATTTTGAATTTATTTATGAAAATAAGGAAAATAAAAAATAATTGATACTTATACATACAATGGCACTCTCAATGCAAATGGAAATGCCAAAGCATCTACGACATGGAATTTGCATGGGCTCATCACCAGTAGCCACTCCCTATACAATAAAGAATGTAATTAAATTTCATTACCATAAACATTTCTGAAGAATGCATCAATATTTAATCAAATAGAAAGCACCTAATTACCTTTCTCTTGTCAATAAGTCCTACCTCATCCCTCACACTTTGTCCCGCAGTGATAGGTGATACCTGCAGGAAAAAAGAAAGATTAGAAACCATATATGCTACAATATTAGATAGAAAAAATAATGACAACACAACATAATGTACCATAGATGTCTCAAGGCCAGATAAAACTGTCAACCTGTCTAAGCTCCTCCTTAGTCATCAATTAAACATAAATCAAGATCACATACATGTATAAGTCAGTAGGGGTTAAAAATTAAAATTACTCTATTATAAAGATTAACTTTAAATCGCATATGTCATAACAAAAAAATGTATACATGTACTAACATAGAAGGACTCCATGCCTCTGCATGGCCCTCCTCTCTTGTGTCTAGTGTATCCTCATCAAATACAAATTGAGACTTAGAAAGATCACCTATGGGACCCAAACATACATTCTTGCACGTTATGCAAGTATGGGGCACACAAACATGTGATGAGCTCCTTGATAATAAACTTGTGCCAACATCATCAACATGAGGAGGCATCATTGACCTAGCCTAGGATATCAATAGGCTACTCAATCTATGGATGACACTAATAGTCTGAGAGCTAGCCTCTACAATGATATTAGGATGTTGACATCAATAAGGGGACAAAAGTGCCATCTTTCTTCTGCTGGGCAAAGGGTCTATCTTGAGGAGCTCCTCCTCTTACAGCCATGTTGGGCCCCATGCTCCAATAGTTCACTTTGAGGCCCAAAACAAATTTTGCATACAATTTTCTAAGGAAATAAAATGGAACCTCTAAATTTTTGTGTGGAGGGATGTCAAAAACCATCCACCAATGATCCCAAAAGTTCTCACATATAGCATCATTTGTGCACCATTTAATTGATAGTTTAGGCTTTTTGTGATCGATGTGTATACTAGTTTTTGGGTTTGGAAAAAGGGCAATCAAATCATCTTTACTTATATTGAGGGCCACAACCTCATCATGGTCCAACCCATCATCAAATGTGGCATGCATTTCATCATGCCAATGAAGAGTGGTATTTTGTTCATTGGTAAGTGTTTCAATATTATCCACTATGATGTTTAATGTTGATAAGATAAGAGCCAATGTGGGTACAGTATTATATGTGGTTTGCAAAGCCCTCAATTCGACGAGATTTTTAAATATCAAATATTCAATTCAAGAAGGGTTTTGAGGAGGTAGTGGATCATTTGGTGGATGGTTTTGAGGGAGCACTGGATCGTTTGGTGGGGGGTTACAAGGAACATTATTTCTTGCCTTAGTATCATCATTTTGGTCAACCATACCTATTAATTCGCAAAGCATAATTTCTATTAAAAATAACCTAAATTTCAACAAATTTAAAAAAAACCTAATTTTTAATAAATTTAATTAAAAATAACTAATTTATAATAAAAATTCATTGAAAATATTTTTAAAAAACAAAAAATACTCACTAATATCATATACTTGATCTAAGATCAGATACTGGAAACAAGTGCTTCAAACAACAACAAAAAATGTAATGTAAAACAATGCTCAAGTTTTTTTTTAAATCAAAGTCATAGGTATTGGGTATCCAATTTCATATCAGATACTTGATACTATCAGGTATCCAATATGAAATTGGCTACCCGATAAGACTTGGTGCTAACTTTTTAACTTTGGTATTAAGATGGGTGGAAAAAAGTTAGAGCAAATTTTGAAATGCTTTTAGACATTTTCAAACTCTATTTTTTTCACATTGCCACTTTTTGGTGCATCACCTCCTTAGGATAGATTAGATAGTTTCTTTCATGTATTCCTTTTCCCTTTTCTTCTTCAAGTGTAGTTTAGGTGCATCCTAATAGCAAAGGAAGTCAACTTTCTCCAGAGACTCAACCTCATAGTTGGGTAAAAGTACAAATCTATGTCACTATTCTAGCTGACTTATCAAAGTAACTAAATTTGAGTATTTCTATCTAAAAATCTATTTTTTTAAGCATATGATCTAGATAAATTCATTCTAGCTATGGTATATATGTTCACACACTTTAAATTGGAAATGTCCATTAAACACATGTTTTATACTAGTTTGTATCCAATTACTAAAGAAATAAAATTATTTCATAAAAGTGGTGTTTCAATAGCTCTTCCTATTTTTGATAAAAAAATTTTAATAATATGTAAACACCATTTTATAGAGCTCAAAGTCCAGAATATTCTCATATAGAGTTTATAGTGTTTTAATTAGATATAATATATTGTAATTAAAATTTTCTACAACCATGTATTTTAACACTTGTAATATGTTGGTTTTGAGAAAGAAAAAAATATTAGATCATATCAAAAAAATCTAAAAATTATATGACATTCTAGAGGAGAGAGTCCTCTTCTAAACTATATAATATTTCTCTCAGTTAGAATAGATTTGTTTTGAAAAATGTAGTGGGAGATGAAAACTATCAATTTCAAGTGAGTTGAGATTTCAATCCTTATAAAACAGAAAATATAAGTCTAAAACTGATTTTTATTTTTTATTGTTCTAGATATATATGTTATCTATAACATAGTCTAAGATCAAATAGAAATAAGTTTATTTCCATATAGTTTTGTGGTGCGAACTAGACCCCTAATTTTCAACATTTTTCAGCACCTAAAAAATTATCTATAAAAATTAGGAAAATATATCAATTCTTATTCTAAATAATAATTAAAAATTATAATTCTAAACTGCATCCATTTCTACACATTTTAGTAGTTTACTTCATTTCCAAATTTAAAATAATAATACCAATTTTATATCATTGAAGGTGAACAATTATACTTTTGTTAGCCTTTTCCTTTACAAAAAGGTGACACAAGTTTGTGCTTTTACCTAGATGATGTCCCATAGCTTGGAGGTTGTTTCCATGTTTCAGAAGCTTTTCCTTAGGTAAAAAATTTGGACAAGGGTGCAATCTTTTGTGACAACAATTTTTGGCATGTCCAGTGGGATCATATTCAAAACATTTCAAGTTCACTTGTGTTAAAGAAGAAATGTTCCAATACATGCTGAGAAGATAGTGTTGCTCTCAATATATTCAGGCCTTTGAGAGGCTCATATCCAAGCACTTGTCAACTCTATTCCATTCTACATTTGGTTTCTAGACCAAATTGTTGTGATTCATACCCAAAGCTGAAACAAGGGCATATTCTAGAGGCAAGTTCCAATACCAAGAGCTTTTATTTTCTAATCTAAGAAGAAAAGCTAGGGTATCTCTATCACTAGTTAGGAGTGTAGCAATAACACATACCCCTACAAGATTCATCTCCACTCCTCCTGTTGTTAGATCTTGGCCTAGAATACCATATGCTCATATCAATAGATCACTTGCTTACATTGCTAGAGCTCATGCTTTCACCACTTTTAATAGTAGAAATCCTCTCCTATTAGCCCAAAGACATGACATACCAGAATTAGCCCTTAAAAATACACCCTAGTTTACTGGTAAAACTTCCATCTCCCCTTTGGAACACATCTAAGAAGTTGCAAATGTTTGTAATATATATGGAATATCCAAGGATGATGTTGTTGTTAGGCTTCTAGCTTCATCCTTGAAGGGGAAAGCACTACAATGGTATAGAGATTTGCCTCATAACTCTATTATTGATTGGGATGGGTTAGGAGCAAGAATTTGTAATCATTTTGAGGATAAAAGTGATCACCTATCACTCTTGGAGTAGCTGACAACTACCTAGAGGGAACCCCATGAATGTATGACTAATTTTAATAATAGATTTCAAAAGACATGGGATAGTATATCTATATGTAGTGAAGCACTCTCCTAGTAATGAATTATTATATTACCTTAGAGCCTTCAACAATGATATTGCTACCACTTTGCAGTCTATGGGAGGAGACACTTTACCAAATGCTTATGAGGTCACCATAAAGGTAAAAAATATCTTGATATAAGGAGGGAAGTTAGCTCGAAGATCTCCAATTTCTTTCTTTCCTAACATGCCCAATCATCAACCTAGTGTAGCCCCTATTCATACTTCCTTTGAAAATTAGCCTCATGCTATAGTCCCAATAGCTTCCACATCCTCTAATGGAGTTTATAGAATTGAGGCCATGATGTAGAATGTGGATAAGAGAATGTAGGACCAAGAAAAGAAGATGGAGGACAATAGTGCAGTAGTGTAAAAAATGGGTAATGAGTTGGTGACTGTGAAGAGGCAACAAGCTCAAAATTATAAGCCTCCCCAACTCCAGTATCAAGGTCCCGTACATAATAGATCCCCAAACTAGAGTCATGTCCCCTACAATAAAAATAGACCTATCGATAACACCAAGACTAAAAAAGCCAACCTAAATAGGGCTTTAGTCCCTCAGAACAATCTTTCTTAAGATCAAGATTTATGCCTTTCTTATAACTACTCCTATGGATATTGCATGTGTTAGAGGTAGAATCTTACTTAGCATTAGTTGTACTAGAGAAAGTAGTTTCCCAACAACATAATGCTAATTAACCTATTGATACTTTTCAGTAGAGTGGGTGTTCTTTCATGAACCATCAGGTGGAAGAGCATTGTAATGTAAACCAGGATTCTTGTGCTTACAATACTAGGAGAAAGAGAACAACTATTGAAGATGTTACTCCTCCTCCTCCCAATCAGGCTTCAACATCAAGTATGATACCTCATGTACAAGTAGTGGATTAGCAACATAGTGCTAATCAACCTACTAATGCTCCTTAGTAGAAAAGGCAAAACAATAGATAAGGAGATGTGAATGAACTTCAAGTTGTTCAATCTCAACTTCCTACACATGTAGCTCCCAAGATTTCTATCAAAGCACCTAATGCATCATTCAGTGTGCTAGAACATATGAAGAGGAAAAATGTGAATATTTCTATGTGGGATGTTGTTGCTACTATACAATCCAAAAAGAAGCTACTGCAGCAAGATTTGGAGAGTATTGAATCAAGGGATCGGCCACCAAGCATGGAGGGTGTCATAAGTTTTTTACAACCATCAAAGGAGGTAGTGTATGCTTAAAATGTTAGCACACTTCTATGATTCATTATATCCAAGATTTTCTCGAATGGTGGCTCATAGCTCTCTATTCATGGAGTGCAAGGGTTTGTAATGGAGGCCCTCAATTTGACCTAGTTTGTGTCTATGTAAGTACACCATGAAACAAGAGATTCAAGGATCCAAAATTCATGCAAATGGAGATGAAAACTAATCTATATGATAAAAATACAAAACAATGCAAGAAAGTAAATGTAATAAAAATTCAATAATAATCTATGAAAACAAATATGGATCTAAACTAATATGAAAAGGCAAGGATGGATCATGATGATGGAAGCTATGGATGCATAAGAGAAGAAGACAAGAAGATAGAAGTTCTCCACAAAAAGATTTAATGTCCAAACTCCTCCCAAAATCAATCTCCAAACCTACAACATAACAATAACATAATAATGGATATCAAAAATGAGGAGAGGGCTCTCCCTTATAAAGAAAAATGTGGAAGTGGGAAGCTTCTCACAACCAATATGGGATAATAGAGTTTGATCCATGTGAGACAAAATTTCACCAACGAGAAAAGAGGAGAAAAATTAGGGAGCAAGTTCTTTTCATTAAATAGGAATTATTTAATTAAATTAAAAGAGAGTTTTTTCTCTTAATAAATTATATGTGGATGAATTTAATTAAAAGAGAGGTTTTATTTTAAGTAAATGGGGAGTTGTTTTATTTAATTAAAAGGGAGATTTTTTTTAATTAAATAAGACTTAGGTTAAAATGCTCGACCTTAGAAAAATAAATAATTGAATTTGATCAAGGAAATTGATTTAATGAAAATATTGCAAACCATTGGTTCAGAAAATTGATAAATTGATAAATTGAATAATGGGGGCCCATAGTCTAGGCAACCATTTTAGGGTGCATAATTTGCCCCTCTTTGACTAATGTGTGATTGATTTGGGAACACATGTAGTCAAAGAAATAAATTGAAGTGTAAGATCAATTTGGGATCACAAAACAACCTAGATGTGTGGTTAATTTGGGAACACATCAAGACAAAGAATACAAATAAATTTTGACTAAAAAAGTTGAGGATAAAATTGATAAAACTGAATCAAGGATTGAAGTTGATAGGTACTACCCCCTCATGATTGAAATCAAAATGAGATAGAGGAGAAACAACAAATTGATAAATTTGATCAAATCGAATAAAAGATAAAGTTATTGATGTAAGATGAAAGATATAAGAATCATAGAACCAAGGTAGATCATCAAGAATGAAATATGATTCCCCAAAGTTGAATTAGAAAAAAAAAAAAGTGGGGTAAAAGAAAATGGAAGATAGAAGTTTGGAAGAGATGAAGAGAAATAGAAAGAAGAAAAGAAAAAATTTCATAAGAAATAGAATGCTCCAAAATCAATTAACTGTTTAAGATAGAAATTTTGATTGAGATCATGAAAGAAGATAAGGAAATGAAGATCAAAATGTGACCACATTTGATTAAAAATCCAAAAGAAAGATGAAGGGAAAACCCTCTCAAACTCATAATGAGGCCTAAAAATGAAAATTAGCATGAAGTCTAATAATGCAAGCTACATAAAAATGAAATGTTGTACTTGCAATAGAGCAATTGTAACATAGGATTATGTGTTAATCATTCATTAGAGAATGTAAAAGAACTCATTTTCATCATTGGGCCATTATTAACAAACCTCAAAAAATCACACAATCATCACTAGTCACAAGCCACAACTATGAAAATATGAATGCTATTTATATCGGATTGGAATGTGAAAAGATTCTAACATAAGAATCAGAGACATAAAGGTCAAGATGACTACAATGTTAGCTTACCCAATTTAATATAGCAAAACCATGCCCGCATCAAGGCATAGATGCCAGGATGACTAGAAGAATAGTTGTACAAAAATAGTCAAGGATGATGCCTCAAATCTCCTAAGTGTTTCAAGGGGACAACAAGAGACACTCTAGAGTTTTAAGACCACACCCACAAGCATAAAACAAATAAAAACATGCACCATGCCCCAAGTCCTCTAGCTATACATCCTAGAGAGACTTATTAGACAAGGACACTCAACAAAAATCAATAACAGTCAGCACACAAAGAAAAGATCATGACATAAGTCAAGCATTAAGTGTTTATGTTTAAAAATTTAAATATTTTAACTGATAGTATTTTAAGAAAGACTTAGTATTTTAATTGGAGAAAGACTTTTTTTTTTTTTTTTTGAATTTTTTGATTTTTTTATATTTTTGGAATATATGATTTTTTTTGGAGATACATCATAGTGCTTATTGCTATGTTTTCACTAAGATGATCATTTTTTAAGGACATTTTCCAATTTTTAGAATTTTGATAGTATATCATTTTTTTGGATTTTTGAAACATATCTTTTTTTGTATTTTTTAGGATTAATAAATATATAAAAATAATATACAATGCCCCTAGATAGAAACAAGGACCAAAATCTCAAGCAAGATCACACCATGTAGTCCCAATGTCTAACAAGGTGGAGGACAAGAGTGATTAGCAAGCTAGCGGAAGGAATGAAAGATAGGAGAATGAAGGAGAATAAAGGGAAAACTCCTCAATAGTACCCAAGCTAGGGAAATATTTTCATGTAAAACATATTTGGACAAGAAATGAAAGGCCAAAATAAGATAATTCATGAAAGCATAATGTAAAAGTAGGAAACATGCAATCCAAAGGAGTAGACATGTTAAGAAGCTTCATAGCATCATATTTTACTATTTCTTTTATTAGATCAAGACCAAAGGGGTAAATGGGAAAAGGATAGCAAAAGACTAGAATGAATGGAGAAAAATAGATATGAAGGCTAAACATGAAAGGAATGAAAGCAAGATCATCATAATATAGCTCACAAGATAGGAAAATGTTTGTGTATAGGTCAACATTGTCAAGATCAAAGAGAGAAGATGGAATTGATGAAAGATGTAGAAGAACTATGCATGATGTCTAATTGGTAGGTTTTCATCATGGTACTTATCCAAAGTGCTACAAGGGAGTGGTTTTCACTGTAGGATGAATTCATTTCTCTTTATTTTTGCTACCAAGGTGCCTAATTACTAGGTTTTCACCAAGGCACATTTTCAAATTTTTCATTTTTTTCTTTTTGTTTTTTTGAAATTTTTTCATTTTTTTTGAATTTTTCAGAAGAAGTCAAGCTTTTTAGATAATGTTCCTTGAAAGTTTAAACCATGACATGCAAAGGATTTGAAATGATATGCTCAAAGACATTGATAGGGAAAGGAAGATGGAAGAAAAAAATGGAGGATATGGCTTCATGCAAAGCGAGTGAGATTGGAAGATGGAAATGAAGGCAAGATCAACATCAAAATACACCTTGAAGGATGGTGAGAGGATGAAGAAAATGGGAATGAAGGAATACGTGAAGGAATATGGTGAGTGAATAGAAGAGGTTACAATTTAGGTGCATGGAATGGAAGAATGCTTTTGGAAGAAGATGAAGTGGAATTCTTTGGAAGCTTGAATGTCAACTTTAATTGTTGTTCAATGTTAGACTCTCTCAAAAGAGACTTTGGAATCCATATAGCTATAGGCCCCTTTTCATTTCTTTTTGATGATTTAGAGATAATATCTTTAATGATGGATTTTGGAACCCATATTTGTCTTATAATTTTTTTCTTAGTTATCTCTTTTGACTTTATGCCCCCATGTCGATTAGAGGAGACATGTTGGTATTCTTTTTTATATGGATTCTTGAATTGCTTCTTTTTCTTGTATTACAAATTCAAGTTACTTCCAAAAGACTTGGGACTTGTGGAAGAATAAGGATAATATGATTGGTTTAGGTGAATGAGTGAATGAAAAGGATTTAAAAATATGCATCTACATTGATCTTGAGGAAAGATAGGAGAGAGAGGGACGTAAGGACCCAAGATGGATGATGAATTAGGATAGTTGGGAGGGGAAAATCAAGGGATATAAGGACCCAACATGGAAGGAAGAAGTTAATCATTTTACATTGGTGGAGGAGGTCCAAGTATGGATGTGGATGATGCAAAAGGATTATCAATAAGTTCATCAACATCTATATGATAATCAATGACATCAACATCTTTAGGGTGAGCATTAGGATTTTCAATAGGATCATGAACATCTTGAATAGGAGAAACTTCTTTGATAGGAATACTTGAAGATTGAGAAGACTTAGGAAGAGTAGAAAGTGGAAGGGAACATGGAGTGGTAGAACAAGAAGATGGAAGACTTTGATCTTGACAAGGATCTTTGGATAGCATAAGTGTAGAGTTTTTCTCTTGATTTTCAATGGCCTCAACATTAGAAGTAACAACACTATTTTTAATGACCTTAATGGAAGTATCATCTTTGGAAGGCACAAATATATTAAGGTCATTTTGATTGTCAATAAGCTCAGCGGTCTAAGTAGTAGCTTGATCCTACTTAGGAGAAGACTTAAAACATGGTGGAATAAATGAGGAAGGGCACAAAAGATCAAAAAAACCATGAAATAAATTAGAGACATCATGAAAATAATTGGGTGACATGTAGGATTCTTGATCTTGATCTTTCTTTATCTTTTTTAGAGTCCTCTTGACATGAAGCCACTCCTAAGGAGAAGGAAGCATGTTGGAATTGTATGAAATACTTTGGAATAGATGATGAAGGACTAGTTGAAGTAGGCATTATAGTGCATGAAGGCTTAGGCTCTTTAGGTTTAGCATTATCAAAATTATTTGCAACCAAGTGAAGGTTATCTTGAGTTTCTTTAAGAGGTAGCTTTGAGGATAACTATAGAGAATCGCATGAAAAGTATTAGGATCTTTGTTGGATGAAGGATTGGTAGAAGATCTAAAATACTCAAAATATTTAGGGGATGTATGGATAGTGGAGGAAGTGGAATATGGAAGGGGAGCATCAGAAGATAAAGGTTCAACATTAACATGATCTTGCTCAAGAGTGTAATCTTTATTTTTAGCATGAGGGTTCTTAGAAGAGGAACTCATATGGCATTGAAATTTTATTTCAGTGCAAAAAAATGCTTTCTCTTTCTCAAAGAATGCAGATTTATCATTTAGGTATTGTTCACAAAATTTATCAATGTTGTTTTCAAAATTTGAGTCATATGGATTACCATCAATATCTATCTATGACTCATCCCCTTTAAGCATAAGCATAGGACTAGGAGGACTTTTAGGACTTGTAGGAATATAATACTCATCATCATCATAATAATTGTCACTATAGGAATTATAGATAGACATATCACAAGATTTTTCATGTTGTTCATTATGGTATGTCTCAACAAAAGAAATAAGACTCTTGGTAGAAGTAGAAGAAGAATGATATTGTGAAGAAGAGGTAGGTGAGGACCTACACAAATCATCTTTAGAAGAATCATGGTAAGACTTGGAATATGAAGAATGTGAACAAAATTTAGAAGAATCATGATAAGAGTTGGAAGATGAAGAATGTGAATGATATTTTTAAGGATCATGATAAGACTTAGGAGATGAAAAATGTGAATGATATTTAGAAGAATCATGATAAGACTTAGAAGATGAAGAATCTGAACGATATTTAGAAGAATCATGATAAGACTTAGAAGATGAAGAATCGATATGATATTTAGAAAATGAAGAATCTAAATAATATTTATATGAATCATGATAAGACTTAAAAGGTGAAGAATCTAAACGATATTTAGAAGAATCATGATAATACTTAGAAGATGAAGAATTTAAATGATATTTAGGAGAATCATGATAAGATTTGGAAGATAAGGAATATTTGGAAGAGGGATATTGTGATACGATATTTTGTATGATCCTAGCAAGAATGTCTAATTTCTTCCCTTTTTCCATAATTTTTGTCACAAGGTTGGCATCCATATATCTATTGGAGTAAGAACTTTTCAAATTCAATAAAGAGGTTGAGTTCATCTATGCTCAAACGATGGTCCCTAAGAAGATATTCAAGATCTATAGTTCTAGAAGAAGAAGAATCAAGAATAGAAGAAGAGAAAGGATGAATAGAAGAAGGTAGACTATATGATAATAGGAGGAAAAGAATCAAGAAGACATGAAGAAGAGGAAGAATGGAAATGGGAGACTAGAAAGACATGGAAGATGAAGAAGAAAGAAAACCAAGAATCCTTTTGGGAAATTTGATACCATTTGAGTTCATTTGAATATTGAGCAACACATAATAACACTTGTAACCAACATGAAAGAAAAGGTACTAGTTGATAGGATAACCCTAAGAAATGTTGGTACCAAACTAGGATAGTAAAAGCACTCACTTGTCCGAGAAAGCGATGATAAGATAAAATATTGCAATAGGCATTAACCAACACTACCGTAGAGGTACCCACAACTTTGGGTGAATGCGCTAGCACATATGGACCAGGAGGATGATTTATCCAAATTTTAATTAATTGAAATTGAATTTTGATGAAAGTTGATGAACAAGAAATTACTAAGACTCTCCAAGCATAATATCAAAGAATCCAAGATATATCTTTCTTAACAAGGATGGTCTCTAACTCACCAACTCTAAACAAGGTCTCTTGTGAAATCAATGATTACTAATTCAATAGGTCAAAGTGTTAGAGTAAATAATTAATATTTAATTATTTATTCTATTGCTTAAGTTTACTTAGGTCATGCATTTATTTAATATTTCGTATTTAATGCATGTTGGTGACAACACGGGAGTTTGTTCCCTTCTAGTTGTCACACTTATCTTCCAGCTTGTTCTACAAGCTTCCATGAGCTCTTTATATTCGAGCTCTCCTCATTGTATTTTCATAACATTGAAAGCCATTTCTTATTGTAAATACATTTCTTATTGTGTTTGCATTTTTGGCTCTCATGTCCGTTTAGGGTTTTTGCCCATGCTCCATGCTTTTCCCCTTCTTGGCTTCTCTTTGACAGGTTTTGCATGCAGGTGATCTTGGCGTCTTCGGAGTTGGCTTTCCTCAACTCCAACATGGTATCAGAGCCTTCCTGCTGCAGCTTCGTTGAAAAAATTTTGAAGCCATGATTTGAAGTCACAAACCCTAGTTTGTTTGTGCAATTTTTCTTCAAATCAGGGGATCAGCGAATTTTCGGAGCACTTTCAGCCCAAACGGACATCACCATTGGATCCGGAAGGCCGTTTGCAGTCAGGATTCATATAAAACTTTTCGTTTTTGGAGACAGAGCTCCGGGAGGCAAAAATTTTTTGGCTGGAGGCACTCCCGTACGGATGTACGGACGATTCAGCATTTAAAAAAAAATTTGCAGAGCGCACCGCCGAGCGGCCACCACCGCGCCACCCGGCGGCCGCCCGCGCTCCGCTTGCACCTCCGCGCTCCGCCTGAGCGCCTCCTCCGGCGGCCCTTTTCCTGTCTTCACCTCCACCGGCAGCCCACCGCCCTGCGGCCACCTCCGCCGCCGGCTCCTCCGCCCGTGCTCCGCCTCCACCCGCCGACAGCTCAGCCGGCCACTCTGCAGCACCGTCAGCCGAGCAGGCCACTGCGGGGGTGACACGTGGCATGGGCGCCACGTGGCACCTTGCCACGTGGACCCGCCACGTCACCCCTGCCACATCAGCTGCCACATCAGCTGCCACGTGGCTATGCCACGTGGCACTTCTTTTTTGCGGCGACGGCCTCCAAGCCGTCAAATTTAATCGCGTGAATTGCTGACGTCAGCATGACGTCATCCCTATGTCATCAACCTTGCTTGCACTCTCCTTCAAGTTCTCTTTTGGACCTACTTGTGGTTTTTTGGCCATAACTCTTGCATACGGAGGTATTTTTCCGATCCGAAAGAAGCGCCGGAAAGCTGGTTCCGAGACGGAGATTTTGGTGCAGGTATTTTTAGGTTTTGATGCTTTTTTATTGCCTGTTTTTTCAGTTAAAGTCCGAAGTCCTGTTTTTGACTCCGGCATGCATATCTTTTGCGTCCCATGTCTGTTTTTGGAAAACTTTATATTTTTGGAAAGCTGGTTTTCTCATCTTTTCAGAACTGTCATCTTTTTTCCTCACTTTTGGCCTCTTCTCTTTCTATCATAGTTTTGGCGTTTTTGCTCTATGGTTGATATTTTGAGTGTTTTAGGCCCGAGGATCATTTTCCTGGCATGGTTTGCTTTATTTTAGGCTGTAATTTCTTTTGGTTCAGCTCTTTTTCAGTTTTGATCATTGTAGCTATCCTTTTGAAGCACTTTTCTTTTTCGCACTGAGATAAACTGTCACCTTTACATTCTGGGAGTCATGAACGTTGTTTTGAGTCAGGTGTACTTGCACTATTTCATAGAGCACCATGGGGGGGATTATTTGTTTGCTGTTTTAGGCATTCTCCCTTTGTCAAGTGAGTGTCCCTTCCACGACATTAGCCCATGCAGAGTCAGTTAGACCGTGTCTTTATCGGTGTCTGTACCTCTTTCCCTCTCTCCTCGTTCTTGGTTCGTTTGCAGAAGCTTTTGGCTCACCTTCTCAGTTGCCTGTCATCACACCCCGTCTGCATTAAGGGGGGATTATGCTGTGTTCTAATGCATCCATGGTTCGATGGTTCGATAGTATGAACTATGTATTCAGTGGTTGATCCTACATACAAGGCGATTGCAGTGGCTGGCTACCTATGCATTTCGGTAAGATGGATCATCTACCATATAGACATGCTCGGCTCGTGCCTTCTTCTTCCATGGAGGTTTCTTCAGATCAGCAGTTTGACAGATTTGCGACTTCTTCATGCTTCAGTGATGCTGCTTCTTCATGATCATTCATTGTTCCTGTTTTAGGGGACAATTTCCCTAGTTGGAGACTTCTTCAGCTCTTCACTGGGTGCTTACCTCTTTTTAGGGGAGGGTTTTTCCCATGTGGTTTTCTCTCTTTCCCTTCTTACAGAGGTTTCATTTCTTCTTGCATTGTACTTGGGTACCTAAAATGGCCTCGTTGCCGGGACCCATTATGCATTTCATCTTAGCTTTGTGAGCTTAAGGCATTTCCCTAAGTTGCACTTAAGGGGGGGTGTTAGAGTAAATAATTAATATTTAATTATTTATTCTATTGCTTAAGTTTACTTAGGTCATGCATTTATTTAATATTTCGTATTTAATGCATGTTGGTGACAACACGGGAGTTTGTTCCCTTCTAGTTGTCACACTTATCTTCCAGCTTGTTCTACAAGCTTCCATGAGCTCTTTATATTCGAGCTCTCCTCATTGTATTTTCATAACATTGAAAGCCATTTCTTATTGTAAATACATTTCTTATTGTGTTTGCATTTTTGGCTCTCATGTCCGTTTAGGGTTTTTGCCCATGCTCCATGCTTTTCCCCTTCTTGGCTTCTCTTTGACAGGTTTTGCATGCAGGTGATCTTGGCGTCTTCGGAGTTGGCTTTCCTCAACTCCAACACAAAGCACAATAACCCAAGGTGCAAAAAAGCTTCTAACAATGGGGTAAGTAACCTAATTTGAACTAGATCAACTTAGGCAGATTGGAAATAATAGGACAAAAAAGTAGTTTGATTGTAAAGTCTCAACATAGAAACTCAAATTTTGTTCATTTTAAATTTCCAACTAGGTGTATCAATAGATTTTTAATCATGAACCAACCATGCAAGATAGCAATCAAGGATTTCAAGAAAATGTGTTCAAACAATGAGCAAGGGACAAAGCAACCTTGCACATGAACAAGAATAGTGTTTTAGTATCAATCTAATCCCTAGAACCATTACTATGTATGTTCTCAAATTTTTTTTCAATCATGGACATAGTCTTAGAAAAAAAATTGGTAGCACTATCATTCTTAGTAATGTTCAACTCTGTAAATTTTGCAATCTAGAGTGGGTGAAATCCAATACTGGCACACCAAGATTTTGACATATTCCAAGAATTTAATCAATCATAGATACTGAGGAGATCTAATAGCTCAACAAAAGACTACACTTGTGAGGATTTCCCCCATAATTATATAGTAGTTGCTACTACCACATCAAAAATGGCTATTACTGCTTGAGGTTCCATCCACGTGGTTGACCCAATAAAGAGAATGTCCACTATGGTTTAACCCTCTCTAATTAAAGAAGACTCACAAATTTGTACCACATGAGGACTTAGTTTGGATTCAAGGGTTCCAAGTTTCTGATGTGCCCAAAAGGGAATAAAGCATACTCCTCTAGCCTCTTCACCTTACCCAAACATAGAAAACAAGATTCTTTGACATGCTAATTTGAAATCACCTCAGCAACTATTTGAAAAATTTGACAACAAACATCATCAATCTTAAAAGAGAAAGGGCTAATGGATGTTGAGGACAAATTCAAGTGGAATAGTGAGATAATAACAAATATCCTTCCCTACCTACAAATGGATCAATTGTCAAGAGGAGCCTTGCATGTAAAGAAAGTGAATGAAGCTCAGTCTCTCAAGATCTCTCAAATAGTGTTCATAGGGCCTAATTATTATGTGAAACATAGATGTGTGAAAGAAAATCTAGATCTAATTTTAGAGTACCAAATGAAGTGTGAATCTATGAAAGCATGCAAGAGAACTTAAGCCAAACACATGAGAGGGTTCATCTTACTTCCAAATCCAAATGTTATAGATATCCAAAAAAATACTTGGTAATCCTTGCAACGTAACTTTCATCTATGCTTGAATGCTTGCTCACAACAAACAAAGCAATAAGAAAAACAAGCAAACACAAAATATGCAATATATATCCAACTTATGCAAAACTAGGGTTAGATCTGAAAATTTAATTTTTAAAAATGATAATAATTAGCAAATAACCCAAATGAAAGCTCACATTATGCATTGATCCACTGTGAAAATAAAATGCAAGCTGTTCATTAAATGCTATTTTTTATTGATTTTTGACCTAGTCATAAAGATTGGACTTATATGATATGAATTTGGATCCAAAACCTTAAATGTAGAAAAGTGACCCCTATCAAACATTAGAGAGCTTTCCATAAATGTTAAAATTTTGAAAATATCTTTTCATTTGTGCCTTAGAAAGCCATTTTTATCAAAATAGACTAGTTTTTTCAAATCAAATTATTGAGCCCTAATATGATCTCTAATATCAAAACACAAAAAACCATCTATATTTATAATTTAGAGAGCTTTCCAAAAATGTAAACTTTTCAAAAAAATTCACTAATTTTCTCCTTAAAATGATCTTTCATTAAAAATAAAGAAAAAATTATAAAAAATCAAAAATACCTCAAAAAAATTAAAAATTGGATTGAAGCTTGTCTAATATGTCACCACCTTGCAAACAAAAATTTAGATCAAAATACCTAGCCATTTAGGAGATATGATCAAATCTTTTAGATCTAGAGTTTTTTTATCTCCAAACAAATCTGTACAAGGGGGTTAACTCCAAAAATATCCAAAACCAGCAAGTAAAGGTGGGTGGCCCTACAGTGGGTGCCAAAAATGTATGCCTAAAATGTGAGCACACTTCTATGAGTCATTACATCCAAGATTGCTCAAAAATGAGGTCTCAAATGGCAGCTCATAGCTCTCTATTGATAGGGCGCAAGGGTTTGTAATGGAGGCCCTCAATTTGACCTAGTTTGTGCCCATGCAAGTACACCATGAAAGAAGAGATTCAGGGATCTAAAATGCATGCAAATGGAGATGAAAACTCATCTATATGATAACAATGCAAAAGAATGCAAGAAAGGAAATGTAATAAAAATGCAATACTAATCTATGAAAACAAATATGGATCTAAGCTAATATGAAAATGCAAGGATGGATCATAATGATGGAAGCCATGGATACATGAGAGAAGAAGATAAGAAGATAGAAGTTCTCCAAAAGAAGCTTTAATGTCCAAACTCGTTCTCTAAAAATTGCTCTCTAAACCTGCAAGATAACAACAACATAATAATAGATGTCAAAAATGAGGAGAGGGCTCTCCCTTCTAAATAAAAATGTAGAAGTGGGAAGCTTCTTACGACCAATATGGGATAATAGAGTTGGATTTATGTGAGACAAAATTCCAACAATGAGAAAAGAGGAGAAGAATTAAATGAGGGAAGGAAAAAATAATTTATTTAATTTTTATTTATTTCATTTCCTTTTTCATGTGGGATTTATTTAATTAAAGGGGAGCAAGTTATTTTAATTAAATAGGAAATATTTAATTAAATTAAAGAGGGGTTTTTCTCTTAATTAATTAAATGTGGATGAATTTAATTAAAAGAAAGGTTTTCTTTTAGTTAAATGGGGAATTGTTTTATTTAATTAAAAGGGAGATTTTATTTTAATTAAATAAGACTTAGGATAAAATGATCGATCTTAGAAAAATAAATAATCGAATTTGATCAAGGAAATTGATAAATTAATAAATAGAATAATGGGGGCTCATAGTCTAGGCGACCATTTTAGGGTGCATATAGATAAAAATAAGTAAAAGGGTTAGACCTCCTCCACTTTATGTTTATTTTATTATAGAAGAAAATCTAGTCCACAATTACATGATTGATTCAAGGGCTAGTAGTTCAATAATTCCCAAGTGTTTTGCTAATATCTTAGGAATGAAATATGAGCCCATCACTAGGGATGTATTTCAGTTGGATGGTAGTACTATCAAGACTATAGGAATTATTAGGAATGTTGAAATGGCCCTACATGCATGTGCTAGTTGTACTATAGTCTAAGATATATTAGTTGTTGAATTTAAGCCACACTTTGCCATCTGCCTTTCAAGAGATTTCACTACCCAAATAGGTTGTTACATATCCTCTGATTGGTCATACATGTTTCTTAGAAAAAGATATGGAACTAAAGCTTCAATTGGAGCAAAACCCTTATCCCTCCATCATATTGAACCCTACACTCCTAATATCATCAATATGAACTTCACCATCCTAGAGATAGTGAAAAATGACATAGCAAATGAGCCTACTACTTCTCTAGTAGAGATACCTAATTTTCTATTAGATGAATGGGCTAATGTATATTAGTCTAATCCTATATCAAAAACCTTGGAGATAGACCTTGGTACTTATTGTATATCAAAGAAGGATGCTCTTGTCCCTAACCTGATGAAGAACAAAGATGACGCAAGTGGAGTATGGAGCATGTACTTT
Organism: Cupressus sempervirens; assembly: GCA_028749045.1. Taxonomy (NCBI): domain Eukaryota; kingdom Viridiplantae; phylum Streptophyta; class Pinopsida; order Cupressales; family Cupressaceae; genus Cupressus; species Cupressus sempervirens. The sequence continues at coordinate 1,099,477,478 of CM053785.1, forward strand.
GATGGATCAACAAATAAAAATGGATTAGGAGTTGGTGTGATATGGGTTTCTCCTACGCTAGAAAGGTAATATTTCTCATTTAGACTTTAATTCAGTTGTACCAATAATGTGGCTGAGTATGAATCCTTGATCCAAGGACTTCTACTCACTCAAAAAAGAGGAATTCAAGTCTTAAGTGTATATGGAGATAGTGAGCTAGTGGTTAATCAGATGAGAAATCAAAATATCACCAAGAATGGTTTGCTCAAGTCTTATAAACATAGAGTTTGGAATTTTCTTGAAAGTTTCAATTCATTTAATATTCAAAGCATCCCTAGGAAAGAAAATAGACATGTTGATAGACTTGCAGTAGTGGGTGCATCTTATGATGTGCCAAGGATCCTTGAAGATGAGAAGAAGAAACATATTAGAGTGGTGGTTAGGCCTGTCATCCCTAATAATAATGGTAATTGGCAAGTCTTTCAATCTGATACACAAATTCTAAGTTTCTTGCAAAATGAAGCAGAGTTATCAGATAGAAATTAGTCAAGAATGCATGACCAATATGGTGATCAAATCATCAACCTTAGCTCCAATTAGTTTCCTAAGGATCTTATTACCTTAGAAAGTGTCTTCAATCCTAATGACCAGTCAAGAGATAGAAGCATGAACCTTGCTGCAAACAAAGAAGATCATATGCCAATTGTAGTTGCTGATAGAAAGAATTTAAACATGGGAAAGGTATGTTAAAAAATTGAGCAAGAAATTTTTGTCCATCTATGTCAAGAATTTAATGATGCATTTTCTTGGACATATGATGATTTAAAAGGTTTTGACCCAAGTCTATTTCAACATACCATAGATTTAGTTGACAATGTCAAATGTCATAGGAAAAAATAGAGGCCAATGAATCCCAAGATTGATCCATTAATGAGAAAAGAACTATCCAAATTGATTAAAGTCAATATCATCTTTCTTATCAAGCACTCATCATGGATAGCTAACCTTGTCCTTGTAAGGAGAAAGAGTGGAGAAATTAGACTATGTGTAGACTTTAAGGATCATAACCAAGCCTCCCTTAAGGATCATAATCCTCTCCCTTCCATGGAACAAATATTGTCTAAGGTTAGTGGTTTAGAGAGATTCTCTTTCTTGGATGGATTCTTTGGTTATAAGCAGGTGTTAGTTAAGGAGGTTGACAGATATAAGACTACTTTCACCACCAAACGGGGTACCTATGCCTATAAAATTCCTTTTGGACTAATAAATGTAGGTGCCACATTTCAAAAGGCAATGCAGATGGCCTTTAAGAACATGATCGAAATGTTTGTTCTGGTCTACCTCAATGATATCACAATGTATACAAAGAATATAGTAAATCATTTTGGCCATCTCACACAAGTATTCATAAGATGTAGAGAGTATGGAGTATCTTTAAATCCAAGAAAGTTTGTTTTTACCACTAATCAAGGGAAATTGTTAGGACACATTGTATCCAAGGATGGTCTAGCCATTGATCTAGAAAGAATGAAAGCAATACTTACTCTCTCTCTTCCTAACCATAACAAAGGTCTGCAAATTTTTCTTGGTAGAATAAATTTTGTGAGGAGATTTATTCCTAATTTAGCTACCATGGTGAAACCTCTTATAGCTATGCTTAAAAAGAATATGCTCTCCACATGAACCAAGGAAGATTAAAAAAAGTTTTGAAGAAATCAAGGAAACCATAGCCTTAGCTCATACTCTCATCAATCTAAAATTTGAGAGAGATTTTATTCCTTATGCCTTGGGTGGTGAATCAAGTATTTCCATTGCCTTGACTCAATAAAATGACAAGAATGACGAACAATCTGTTGCCTTCTTTAGTGAAGGTTTTAAAGAGTATGAAGACAAATACAACTATGTGGAGAAATAAGCCCTTGCAATTATCAAATCTCTAAAGAAGTTCAGACATTTCCCATCTCATAATACAATCCATTTGCTAGTGCATAATACTAGTGTGAAAGACTTCCTTTTGAGAAAGGATATTAATGAGAAAAGGTTAGGTTAGATAACCAAAGTGATGGAGTATGATCTAGACATCTAGATCACCAAGTTGGTAAGAGTGAAAGGATTGTACAAGTAGATGATCTCATCTCAAGAATTAGATAAAGAAATTGCCTTGTTGTTGATAGAACAATAAGAGGTTAGAGATGATAACCCAAAGAATTGGATAGATGACATGAAGACCTTCTTTTTAGGAAATAGATATCCTTAGGGATTAGATAGATAAAAAACAAGTTAGTTCAGATTGCATTCAATCCCCTATGCTATAGTTGATGGTATCGTATTTAGGAGAGACTCTAATGGAGCTTTGATTAAATGTATTTCTATAAATCAAGTAGAGAGAATTATTAAGGGGCTTCATGATGGTCCTAATGGTGGCCACTTTTTAGCAAGAATAATTGCTATGACAATAATGAGAGTTAGATACTACTGACCATCCTTGTTCAATGATTGCTATAGGTATGTCAAGAAGTGTGAAAAATGTGCCTTCTTTTTAGGTAAGAAAAGACTTGAATCCCTTCCACTTCATCCCATTGAAGTGGATTGACCGTTTACTCAATGGGGATTAGATTATATTAGCCCTATTAACCCTCCTTCCAGCTTGGGTCACAAATGGATTCTAGCTACTACATATTACTTTACCAGATGGACAGAGGCAATTGCATTAAAAAATGCTATTGAGAATTTAGTTGTGGAATTCTTAGATGGGCTTGTTACAAGGTTTGGTGCCCCTTCCACCATAATTTTAGAAAATGCAAAATAATTTGTAGGAACTTAGATTTGTGCATGGGCAGAAGATCATGTTATGTACCTTAGCACTTCTTCCAATTACAACCCCCAAGGTAATGACTTGGTTGAGTCCTCCAATAAGAATTTGATCAGAATCATCAAGAGGACAATTGAAGATAATCAAAGGTGTTGGTAGTAGAAATTGAGAACTTTGTAGTGTCTAACCCTACTTTACATTTTATTATTATTGCCAAACTCTTTTAGGCTAGTTTATGCTTGATGATTAGTAGCATTATCTTTCAGATTATTGGATATTGTTTTCATGCTTAGTTAATTTTATGATGAGACTACTTGGTCCTATTTACTTCATGTATGCATGATGATGATTATTATAGTGATTTTAGTTATTTGATGATGTTAGTTAGATGAATGATTATTTATATGTGTTTTCCTATGGATACTTACCCCATATTACATGTATATGGTGTGCGTGTATATTTTCTTTATGTATGACATCTCTAATGTGGTTAAAGAAGGGAGTGGTAGTCACCTACTAGTTGGGATCTACACAATGCACCACATCCTACCATTGCCTATTTAGCTTAGTATATATGTGTTTGTACATGCATGGATTTTATGTAGATTACAGGCATTGGGTATCGACTTCCTTGAATTGCTAGGATGAATGTACCCTATCATATTATCTCAATGGTAAGAGAGGGGAGATAAATTCTTCAATCCAAATCCTAACCCTTAAACCCATTTTTCTTAGAAAATTAGGACACGTATCTGAGTCGATTACCTTTTGAATGCATCATATGACATAAATTCCTTTAGTTTGATCTTGTGTGTTTTTCTATTATGGGTTTTCATATTTCATCCTATAGGTCTTTAGTGGGTTTTCTATTAATTAAGTCTAATTAAAAGATTAAATTAATGATTCAATTTAATGAAAAATTATTATGATATTTTGATATTTAATTATATTTAATTAATTAGGAAATTAATTAAATAAAAAGAATTAAATTTAAAGATAAAATTATAAGTTTAATTTTAGAATGTGATAATATTTATCTAATTTAATAATAATATATTTAGGAGTTCATTTTTAAATAAATGCTAAATATTATTATTAATTATGATCAAAATCATCAAGAGGACAATTGAAGATAATCAAAGGTGTTGGTAGTAGAAATTGAGAACTGTGTAGTGTCTAACCCTACTTTACATTTTATTATTATTGCCAAACTCTTTTAGGCTAGTTTATGCTTGATGATTAGTAGCATTATCTTTCAGATTATTGGATATTGTTTTCATGCTTAGTTAATTTTATGATGAGACTACTTGGTACTATTTACTTCATGTATGCATGATGATGATTATTATAGTGATTTTAGTTATTTGATGATGCTAGTTAGATGAATGATTATTTATACGTGTTTTCCTATGGATACTTACCCCATATCACATGTATATGGTGTGCGTGTATATTTTCTTTATGTATGGCATCTCTAATGTGGTTAAAGAAGGGAGTGGTAGTCACCTGCTAGTTGGGATCTACACAATGCACCACATCCTACCATTGCCTATTTAGCTTAGTATATATGTGTTTGTACATGCATGGATTTTATGCAGATTGCAGGTATCGGGTATCGACTTCCCTGAATTGCTAGGATGAATGTACCCTATCATATTATCTCAATGGTAAGAGAGGGGAGATAAATTCTTCAATCCAAATCCTAACCTTTAAAACCATTTGTCCTAGAAAATTAGGACACGTATCTGAGTTGATTACCTTCTGAATGCATCATATGACATAAATTCCTTTAGTTTGATCTTATGTGTTTTTCTATTATGGGTTTTCATATTTCATCCTATAGGTCTTTAGTGGTTTTTCTATTAATTAAGTCTAATTAAAAGATTAAATAAATGATTCAATTTAATGAAAAATTATTATGATATTTTGATATTTAATTATATTTAATTAATTAGAAAATTAGTTAAATAAAAAGAATTAAATTTAAAGATAAAATTATAAGTTTAATTTTAGAATGTGATAATATTTATTTAATTTAATAATAATATATTTAGGAGTTCATTTTTAAATAAATGCTAAATATTATTATTAATTAAGTTAATAAATATTTTATCAATTAACGTTTTGATAATAAATTAAATAATGGAAAAGATATTAATTTATTAAAGAGTTTTAAGATTGCATAAAGAATGCATGAGTTTAAAATATGATAAATTAATTAAAAATATAAAGCAAGTAATTTAATAAAATTATTTTAACTGCATAAAGCGTGCATGGAAATGTAAAAGAAAAGATAATAAAGAGTTGTAAGCAAGAAGTCCTCTCAGGTGATTGCACAATTAGTGCCCCGAATTTAGGAGAGAACTCCTTATCACCAGTTGAGGGTTCATTTTCAACGGATGCAAATTTTGGAGAAGGTATTTTCAGAGAGAAGGTTTTGAGAGAAAAGATTTCTCTCACAATCTTTGGTATTACGAATTTAGCATAAGAACCAGGTAGATCCTAGTGTTTTGATCAACAGGTTATTTATGTTATGTATTATTTATGTCTTCTTCGTGACTGTTGAATCCTGCCATCTTCATGATTGTTGAATCATTTATCCAAATTTCATTGTGATGAATCATCCAATATTTTATTTTGAAAATTTTGGTACACATGTTGATTTTTTCTATATGTAGGAAGATTAAAATATTATTACAATCCTCCATCAGTAGATTTAAAGTTTGAAAAATAAACTAGGAAGGGTTTTGAAAGAAAAGAAAAATTTAAAGTGGAAATTCAAAGGGTTGATCATATTCATCCTATCGGATTGTATTTGCAATGTTTGTAAAAAAAAAAAAATTATATATATGTAAATTTGTGACATGGGGAAATTGGTTTTAAAAAATAATTTTTTATTAAAATAATTTTTTTAAATATATATATTATATAAAATAATGGATGGGAGGTAGGTTTTTCCCCACCTCCCTCCATGTCTGATTTTACAAGTTGCGCTAACCGTAGTGTGAACTGTGGCAACAACAACAACATCTATTGCTGCTACGGCCGCAGGCCCACTGCAGCCAGTGGCCCATTTAAGAAGTTGCATGACTATTAAAAAGATGGCGGGCTTTATAAATATATGCTATTTTTAAATAAAAAATTTATTATTATTTTAATTATTATTTAATAATTAATAATAATAATTTTTTTATATATATTAGTTTTATTATTATTTAATAATGTTAATTAATAAATTTTAATTAGTAATTTAATTACTAAATGAATTTAATTATTATTGCACTAATTATCATTAATATTAAATAATCAATAAGACTTTCAGTGAAATCTTAAATTTATTTAATTATTATTAATAAATCTAATTTAAGGAAATTGTAAATTATTTTATTTAAAATCAATGAATATTAATTTAATATTTTAAATAAATAATTACCTTTAATATTATTTTAAAAAATTAGCTTAAAATCAAATAGGGCTATCTGAGCATTTTATTCAAATATAAAAACAAGTTTATTTGTAAAGGTAAATTATGAGTTTTATCTACTTGAAATATACATTAAACTAGAAACTGAAACCTTATTATTAATTCAACCATGTGTTTTCAAAATCAAACCAAACTATGAAACCTACACTGTTATCTATATGTTGTTTATGCTTTGGGTTTGGGTTGACTAGAGTGTTGGCCAATTTAGGATGTCTACCAGAGGCTTGAGAGTTTTGTGTTTGTGATGTTGTGAGGAATTTTATCTTGATCTTTTAAACTCAACCATGGTGATGTGTTGGTATGCTCTATGATGAGTTTGGTTATATTGTTGGTTATTTCTTTTAGTTGTATTTAGATTTCTTTTCAATCAAATTTATAGGACTGAGGTGTTTATATGATTTGCTCTTGGTGATGTCATGTTATGACATATTTGACTTAACCATTTCGAGTCTTCGATTAGTATTTTCGAGATTCTTTCTAGTTACTCATACAAAACTGATGTGTTATTGTGAATTATCTTTTGATGCATTCCAATTACTTCTATAGGACTAAGGTGATATACTATGATTCTTTGATTTGTACTTTTATGAGCCTAGGGTAGGTAATTTGTATGTTAAGTTGGGAAGTGGCTTGTAATGGAGGTTGGGGCCCAAAGTGGCTGCCAAGGTAACCCATTGTAAGTAGTTTAATAAATGATAACATTTTAGTAAAAGGGTTTAAAATGAATTAATAAGATATTGGTACCACAAAAATTCACTAAGGGGCTAGAGGATTAAAAGACTAGTCGGGTAACCTTAGAGTTGACTCATTAGTATGCCTTCTCAATATGAAAGGATACTAGTGCTGCATAGAGTCACTAGATGGCCAGAGGATTAAAAGACTATATGGGTAACCCTAGAGTTGGTTCATGTGATGACACTTTCTCACTAGTAGTATAGATTTCCTACATGTCTTTGTTTGCCTCTAGGTCTAGATGTTGATTTATCTTTGAACCTTTGAGTTTGATTACTTTTAGGGTTTCCTAGACTTAGAGTTTACTTTTGATATTTGGATTGATATCATGTTTGGGACTTAAGACTATATTATTAGCATGGTTGGAGTGGACCTTTTTGGGTTACCTCATAGTTCGTTGGCAATGCTTTTTACTCTTACCATTAAGATCTGTCTGTTGATGTTGTAGTTGGAGTTCCTTGTCTACATTTCCTTTCATTCCATCTTTGTGTATTATGATGGATAGTTATATCTTTATGATGGATGGTTTCACTTATTGTATTGTTCTTTGTTCATGGATCCAAAAGGGATGATGTAATCTATTTTTTATAAATGCATATTCTTTTAGCCTTTTATACCCTATGACATGTACAATGGATGATTGAGCGTTCTAAATTTTATTGCCAAGTGGCATTCAAAAAAATGTATATTATTTAAATGGACTTTGAAATTTTAATTATTCTTTCATGTGGATGTGTTATTTATTAGACTTAGCATTAATTAAAATTTAAATGTGACTCAATGTCTTGGGAACTTTTAAGGAATGTAATCTGTTATGTTTGCTTATGTATGATTGTATGTTATTGCTTCTGCTACTTTATATTTGATGTGTATGTTATTCTTTTCTTTTAAAAAAGTTTTTTGGAAAACTTAGTAAAAATTTAGGTTAATTCTTTTGGATCCCTTGGAGGGACATTAGATCTGGTATCAGAGCCCAAGTTCTACATTAGGAGCTCTAGGCATATTGGAACGCCACTAGTTGTTAACTAGTTGAACTAAAATGAAATTTAAACTTTTATTTAAATCTAATTCAAACTGAATCTTGAACTAGTTGAACTGATGCAGAACTTAAATGTTTAGTTGTATACTTTCAAACTTGAACACTTATACTTCAAAACTAAAATATGCTTAAACCTAAAAATAGAAAAAACTAAAAATGGAACTTATATTGTTTTCAAAACATGTGTCTTTTATCTATGCTTCACTATAGTATGTTTTATGGTTATTATAGCATCTTGTATCTTGGATATTATTGTAGGATGGTATTTGGGATGAGATATTTAGTTAGAGGTCATAGCCTAGGCCATGGTAGAGGTCATGGATGAGGCAAGAACATTAGTGTACATGAGTCTGTCCACAAAGGCCTTAACCAGGAAGAGGGTGTATATGAGCAATGTTAGTATGCTAATAGAAACCAAATTTAAATAAAGCTTCTACAAACTAAACAAAATTCATAAACTTCAAGATAGACTAAGATGAGCTCTCAATTGAGAATATGAGCCATTAATGGGCTCTCTCAATGAGAAGCTCTCTTGTTGAGTGGCTTTGTCTAAATAGATAGGATGTATGCTCAAGATTATGCTTCAAAAAGGGCTTCAAATGGAGTTGGAATTTGGGTGTGAGTGTATGGTTTTGATGTAAAATGGATTCTTAAAATGGCATTATGACTTTACTTCATGGATTGTGTTGTTTTGCAAAGGGGAAGGATCCAATTTATAGGCAAGAGGCTTGAGGGATTGAGGGCTAAGATGCAAGGATGGAAAAAAGCTCATGGAGGGCTCAGATTGTATGAGAGGAGAGCACATAGATTGTGCTTCCTTACAGCCAATCAGGGAGTGACACATGTCACAGGGTGAGAGGATGGAGGAAAGGGGAAGGATGAGTCAACAAAGGAGGCTCAAGGGATAAAATCTTCATAAAGACCCTCATAATGGCTTGTAAGAGCAATAAAAGGGCTTGGAAGAGTCATTTATGGCCTAGTGGGCTTCATAAAGTTTTATGGTTGGGATATTTTGAAGGAGATGAGAGGAATTTCAACTTTGGCTTGATTAGGAAGGTTTTAAGCTTGCTTAGGCTTGTGCAAATGATTAGAGGATGGATTAGGATGGTTTAGGATTAGCTTAGGAATAGGCAAGTGGATGGCATTTAATGAGGGTGGGTGAAGGAGGAGATAATTGTTAACTTTGGCTTGGGTTAGTAAGTCTTAACCCATGTTTAGGGAATGTGACAAGGTTAGGACGGGATTAGAATTAGGTTTAAAGACATCTTCTAGAAGAGTCTAGACTTTGGATGAGGATAAAGACTTTCTAGAATAGTCTAGAATTTCCTAGGATGAGGATGAAGACTTTTTAGAAGAGTCTAGAACTTCTTAGGATGAGGATAAATTAGATTTTTAGGAAATAAATAAAGTTTTATTTATTTCAAGGGTTTGGGTTGAGGAGATATTTATTAAAACTTTTTTAATAAACATGAGGATTATTTTTTAATCTTAATTAAATATTTTGAGTTGGGATTAGGGCCAAGTTTTGGGCAAAAAATTTTTTTTTATTTATTTTGGGTTTTTTGGTCAATTTATTAATTAAATAATTAATAAATAAGGAAATAATGTTTAAATAAGATTTAAACATTTTTGGGAGGGATTCCTTAATTAAATATTTTTAATTAAGATAAAGGGATTTAATGGCATAAAAATAAATAAATTAATTAAATAATTAATTAATTAATAAATGATAATGTCATCTGGAATTTTTCAAAAAATAAAAATACTTTATTTTCTAAAGGTTTTCAGGTGTCTACATTTTGCCCCTCTTTGATGTGATGCCGCAAGTGGCATGGCATCAAAGATAAGAAAATAAGATGCCCAAGGCTAGAGCAGAAGAGGAGAGAATGGATTGTGAGATGCCCCCTCAAGAAGGCAGTGGGGAGAGAAAGTGAGGCTCGATGACTTGTTGAAAAGTACAAGAATCTCGGATGAGAAAGGAAACTCAGATTGGCAAAGAGAAGGGGCTGAATTAGCTCAAACTCTCACTATGGGAGAATGATAAAGGAGAATCAGATGCACAAGAGGAAGCAAGCTTAAGAATTTAGGGAAGGTGGAGGATGAAGGAGCGGAGCGCTATAAAAAGGAATCCAGGATAGGGAGATGGATGAGGGGATTATAAAGCTGATGCAATAGGATTTCAAAGAGTCAGATTGGCGGAAGATGGGTTTTGGAGATGCCTAGGACTAGGATTGTGGATCTCGAAAGATGAGGCTTGGTGGATTGATTTGGATTGGTGGATCCCAAAGACTAGGATTTTGGATCCCTAAAGCTAAAGGTGAGGAGTGATTCAAAGAGATACTGATGCATAAGATGGGGTAGGAGAGACAGATGCTAGATATGGATGGGGGATAATGGAGATGAAGGAAAACCATTGAAGCTTTTTGAGTAGGGGGATACTTCAAAGAGAAGTACCACCATGTAGTTGAGCACTAGATTTGCTATAGGACTATTGGTTAATTGCCAAGGTTACCAAGAACATCAAGGCCATGTCACCAACCATCCAGAGGACTGACAGACTGACTTGAAACAAACACACAAGGATTGCCTTAGCATCACACACGAAATCCAAAGGAAACAGTGTGGAACTGACACTGGGTAACCCACAAGGAAAAAAGAAACAAACAAAAGACTTGATCAAAACCGTACACTCAGAGTGCCCCATTCGTAGCATACCATGATATGGAAGATTGTGGCAACCTTGAGGAGGGAACAAAAATATTTCTTGGAAAAGATACTTCAAGACCCAAAAGGGAAGATTCCAAATCAAAAGAAAGTGAAAATCCAAAAGAGAATCATTTGCCAATGAGATGGGTAGGACGAGGTACTAACAAACCAAGATCAGACATGAGGAAAGCTATATGCTACAAGGATCTATCGGAGAGCACCTAAGCTGGTGGATCTGGATGAGTGATGCATCTGGCAAGCTGAACTAAGACGGATAACACTTTGGTGACAGGAGATCTAGCTAAAGGATGCATTGGGATAGCTAACCAAGAATTGTGCGATGTGTGCAAGATGTTGAGCAAGGACAATCTAACACAAAAAATGGATAGATACAATGGTACTAAGCTAAAGAGGATGTACAAGTTGACAGACCAAGATATTTACAAGCTAAAGCTGACTAAGATAGTTACAAGTATGAAAAAGCTCAAGATGATAGGATAGCGAGATGGTTTGATGTTGTGCAAGATGCAAAAGCTAAGGGTGGGGTGATAGCATAAGATATGGATTTGGCAGGATGCATCCAATGATGATGAGAGATTTTGTGACCAAGGATAGCTAGAGGAGCAGGATGAGATGGTTGGATAGGATGGTAGATAGCTAGGATTATGATGGATATAAAGAGATGACATTGGGTTTGCATGAGGATAGCCTAGATCTAGATAACAAGGGAGGATGGACAAGACAAGATCTCCAAGGAATATAGTACCCCCAATCAGAAGATAACATGTGGAAGGAGGTCTTATGATGGATGTGATAGGATTGAAGCTAGGATGGAAAAAGCTGAAGGGGCTAGGGAAATGGATGATAGCTGGGATGGTTGGCTGAAGCTATAGGAGATAAGTGGATGGTGTGAGATGGAAGATGGAGGGTGGAGGATAGGTGGATAGATTGGAAGATGGAGTTGGATGTCAAGAGATGACCAAAAGCATGAGGGTGATAGGCTAAGTTGGGGATGGTGGGATTACGCATGACACTAGTTTGCCAAGTTTTCATCATGGTACTTGTCCAAGGCACTTGAATTGCCAAGTTTTCACTAGTGGACACTTTATTTTTCTTTTTCTTTTTTTTTTTGACTTTTTGACTTTGGACTTAGCTAGAATGATTTTAGCTTTCTTCAGCTATTTTGGCTTTTTTGGGATTTTTCACTGGCTGTTGGAATGTTCATTTTGTTGCTAGCTGTTGGTACACCAGATGTGTGATTTGTGCAATAGATTGGATTAGATGGGATTGATGGTAGGAGATGGAGGGATGAAAAGGTTGGAAAGGAGCATGAGATGGGGATGCTTGCAAGAGCAACATTGGCACATGTTGGGATGGGTGTGAAAAGAGCATATGGGGGATAGATGGTAGATGCGGGCATGATGGAGGATTTTTGGAAGCGTGCTTGGGTATATAGGCACCCAAGATGGAGTTAGGAGATGGGGGACATGAGTCACTAGATGGGGCATTAGCAATGGTGGATGCCATTATGCATTGGGTTTCAACTTTTTTCTTTGGGATCCACATGGTTTTGGTTTTTCTTTTCATAGGCGTTTGCATTATTTTGCATTCTTTGATTGGATTTTTCCTTTTTGGAGTATGTCTTTTAGAATAGACATATGATTGCCTAGGATGTGTATTTTTAGCTTTATGCATTTTGAAGTTGGCATTTACATTGCTGTAGTAAGCTTTGGGAAGATGGTTAGGAGAAGCTTTGTGAGATGGAGAGGATATGGGAGAGCATGTAGGGGGATGATGATGGATGATGTGCCTCGATATGTGCCTTTGCTAATCTTGCATAGGAATGGAGGGAATAGGATTTGAATGATGGTTGATAGGAGGATGGAGGATGGTAGATTTTGGGACATAGGGACCCAAAATGGATTTAGTGGATGAAGGGGGGGTATGGTAGGTTTTTTTAGGTTGCAAAGATGGTGGAGGGGGGATGCCATAAGATTTCTTGAAGGAGTGATGAGAGGCAGGCATGGGGGGTTTGGAGATAGGCTTGGTTTGGGGGTGTGGTGTACCAACACCTTTAGATGGTGAGCCTTTGGATACATATCCAAGACCATGAAATCCTAGATTTTTTTGTGCAATAATAGGCTTTCTGATTCTTTGGTCTTGTGGTCCTAAACCTTGACCTTGATAATGCCATCGATTGAGAATTTGAACTAGCTGAGGATACTTTTTGCTTGCAAAAAATGGTGGAAGTGCTTTATCAGATGTATTGCAATAGGGAGATACTATTCTTAATTCTTATGCTGAGAGGAGGCCACTATGGATGAATGTAAGTGAACCAAGAGGGTATATTATAGATGGTGAAATAGCTTGGATAGGTGCTAAGATGGAAGCATGGAGTGGAGGAGATGGTAGGATAGCATCTTGATTTAGCTGATGGGATGAAAAGATATCTTGCAGTAGAGGAGGTATGGCTTGAAGTTTTGGAGATGGAGGGGATAGTGACTGCACTATGGATGAAAGACATGGTATGATGATATCTTCATTTATTATTTGGGGCATGTCAACATGCTTTTGGGCAGGATCTTGATAGGATTGATTTGGAGTGGATGGTGCGATCAGAGGTGAAGGGATGGACTCTTCAAAGGCAGCGGATGGATAGATGGGAGATTCAGTAGTGGAGATGGGTGAGTAGAAGATGGATGCATAAGGGTCATTATGGGAGATTTGGGAAATGCTTGGAGGTGATGTGGATAGGATTTGGAGGGTTTTGACAGATGGTGGGATTTTGATTCTTGCAAGAAGTGGAAGGATTTTAAGAAATTTGATGGATGGTATGGGGATGATAGCTATGGGAGATGGAGGTAATATTATAGATGGGGAAGCTTCATTACTGACTACTTCACATGGTTGGATTAGATGACATGGCTTATCGACTGATGGAGGCGACTTTTCTTGTATTTCCTCTAAGAGATTCCTTGGAGACTCGTGTGTCAGAGGTGGAGGTGGATTGACAGGAATAGCTAGTGTGATGGGGGTAGAAGATTGGAAGCTTGGTTGATTGGGTGATGGAGGAGAAGCTGGGATATCAGATGGTATGACTAGATAGTTTGGAATAATGCATGGATTTTGTGGGATGCTTGGGGGAATGTTTCTAAGGCTTTCAATAGACCCATCATACTCAACAAGATTTTCATCATCATTGGAATAGAAGGTGGCGGGAGCAAGGACAATACGACCGAACACATCATGATAGGTTTGGGATTTCATGTTATGATGATGAGTCAGATGGGGATGGGGTCTTGCATATGGATGAACATGGAAGCTCATGGTTGGATTTGGATTAAGCGCATATTTTGGATTGGTTGATGAAGGATTTCCTAGGGAGAGTCAAAGCTATATGACAGACCTAAGGAGGATTGGCTGGAGATTTTTGGCTTTCCTGTGGATGGAAGACTTCAAGGGCATGCTATTAAAAAGTGAGAGTTTTTCTTTCCTATGCACTGGATTGGTGGAGATTGTGTCAACTTAAGGATAGACTAATGATCCTATGGGCATGACACGAGATTGACCACTTGTGGATCCCAACCTTTAGCTCAAGGTGATGAGGGATAACAAGTGACAAAGCTAGATTACCCTAGACAAAGCTCTATCAAAGGGATAACCTTGGTGAGGCTGGTGGATTGGTCAGATTGATTGGATAGCAAATTCTAGTAGAATGACAACAACTCTCTAAAGGCTTGGGTGTAATTTTGGATTGGGTTGCTAGCTGGCTGGGGGGGATGATTTGGAGAGACTTTGGATTTGGGATTGTTCTAAAGCAAGGGACTAGATAGATTCGGTTGCAGCGGGGGAGCTTGGATGATTTTTTGATGAGGCAGTGACTATGCTAAGTATGCCTTGAGCTGGGAGATTTTTGCTTTTTTGGGATTTTGACCAAAGTTGGCAAACATTCATTCAAAAGCTATGAACAAATAAGCAAACAAAATTTTGGAGCAAGCACGTCAAACACACCAACATCCTAGGAAGCTTTCTACAAGGATGAAATTTGTTATAGCTAGGGAGTCCTTGATATATGCAAGGTATGTGAGGCCCAAATCTATAGATGAAACCAAAAAGATGTCACACAGCCGAGAGGAGCAGTAACCCACTTCTCCTCTTTCACTTCTCAAGGGTATAAAGTTCCTTGAGGCTTAGCCTGAGTGACAAAATCTTGATTCCAAGAGAGGTGTCTTTGGATTCATCTCCCAATTTGTATACTCTATCGGAACACTGGAGTTGAGGTCATCCAAAGGGGTGATGAAATCCCCAAGCAGGCCTCCTAAAAAGTGTAAAACAAGACCACATATATGATCTTGGGCTTTAAAAGACACACATTTATTCCAATTGATGATTTACATTTTGTAAGCTATGATTGAAGACACTTGCGATTATGGCATACAATGTTCATTCCAATTTGATAGCATCGTCAGCATAATGAAAGTCGAGAGATTGTCAATATAAGAAATACAAGCACCATTGAAAATGCGTCCAAACCATGCAATGTTCATTAATTTTTAGGCATTCAAGATTGAGTGTGAGTTTTTTTTAAGCTCAAAACAAAGATGTGTGAAACTCGATTGCCAAGCGCACGCTCAGAGGCCCTCCACGTCAAGATTTGTCCAATTTTTATGCCCAAATGAAGTGTGTGAGAGATTAATGTGCATTCAAAGAATTTTCTAACTTAGAAAAACCACTAAAGACCCAAGTGAGTGGAGTTTGATCTTTGTGGAGCACTTAACACCCTCTTAGGTAGACCCATCCCCATAGATGGCACTGAGATTGCAACCAATGGTTAAATTGATGGGTGATTAAAGAGGGTGAGTCCAACTACAAACTTACTCAAAGCATCTTTATTAGTTTTTATAACTTAGAAGATTTCAAAAATGTGGATTCTTTTTATGCCCCAAAAGATGATTATTTGATCTATGGCATCCAAGATTGGATTTTTTGTTTTAATCATGCATTCATAAAAAAAAAAACTTGATTTTAATCCATGGCACTCAAGAGTGATTTTAGCAACATGCATTCAAAGACAAGTGATTAAACATTCAAGTTTTTTCCTTTGAGCATTCAAAATTGAGATTTTGTGTATTATTTTAAGAACTTTGAAGTGTTTTGTTTTAACCTTAGATCATTCAAGATTGTTTTGGACTCAAAAGTGAAAATGACTCTTTGGATTTTGGTTTTCATTCAAGATTTTATGTTCTAGTTTGCATATTTTAAGCCCAAAAATGATATTCCTAGATTGTTTTGATGCATGAAAAATCTAAGAAACATTCAAGATTTTGCAACAAGACATTTGTTTGGAACAAATAACAAAGCTTTTAGGACAATTTTTGGCAACCATTTAGGACTCTTAGTTTTCATGAGATTTTTAAAAGAACTTTAAAATATTTACAAATGAGGTTCATTTTATCCTTGATTGATGCTTTGAGTTTGATTTAGATTTTAGTGTGCACTTAGTGTTGATTTTGAACATTTTGAAATGGAAACTTGAATTTCTTTTTAAATTCACAAAAATGAAGTGTTCCTAACTTTGCATGAATGCATCTAAAACCTTGATGTTGCAAGGATGCAAATGATTGGATTGGTTTAATTTCACTTGTTAAAAGATTTTTTCATTTTTTGCAAATTTTTAATTTTTTAATGGATTTAAGTATGATTTGGGGGTTCATTTTAAGTACTAAAAAGAAGTGTGTATGATTTTTCTTCCTTAAAAAAAAATGGCCAAGATCTCCCACAAGAAGAAGAAGAAGAAGTAGATGGAATAAGAAGAATATAGACAAGAAGAGGAAGAAGAATTCCAAGTGCTTTGTCCACCTATAAGCTTGAAAAATCTGCAAATACTATGAGATAGACTATGAGTTCCTTTGTCTTCTTCATGCTTATGTGGACCTACAAAACCAATTTATACAATCCTTCCAATCACAAAAACAAGCAAAATTAGCCAAAATTAGAAAATGACATACAAAACTTGACTAAAAAAGCTAATGAAGATGACCCATGCGGGGTCCCACCGGGCATGCCAAAATGTATATGAGCAATGTTAGTATGCTAATAGAAACCAAATTTAAATAAAGCTTCTACAAACTAAACAAAATTCATAAACTTCAAGATAGACTAAGATGAGCTCTCAATTGAGAATATGAGCCATTAATGGGCTCTCTCAATGAGAAGCTCTCTTGTTGAGTGGCTTTGTCTAAATAGATAGGATGTATGCTCAAGCTTATGCTTCAAAAAGGGCTTCAAATGAAGTTGGAATTTGGGTGTGAGTGTATGGTTTTGATGTAAAATGGATTCTTAAAATGGCATTATGACTTTACTTCATGGATTGTGTTGTTTTGCAAAGGGGAAGGATCCAATTTATAGGCAAGAGGCTTGAGGGATTGAGGGCTAAGACGCAAGGATGGGAAAAAGCTCATGGAGGGCTCAGATTGTATGAGAGAGAGCACATGGATTGTGCTTCCTTACATCCAATCAAGGAGTGACACATGTCACAGGGTGAGAGGATGGAGGAAAGGGGAAGGATGAGTCAACAAAGGAGGCTCAAGGGATAAAATATTCATAAAGACCCTCATAATGGCTTGTAAGAGCAATAAAAGAGCTTGGAAGAGTCATTCATGGCCTAGTGGGCTTCATAAAGTTTTATGGTTGGGATATTTTGAAGGAGATGAGAGGAATTTCGACTTGGGCTTGATTAGGAAGGTTTTAAGCTTGCTTAGGCTTGTGCAAATGATTAGAGGATGGATTAGGATTGTTTAAGATTAGCTTAGGGATAGGCAAGTGGATGACATTTAATGAGGGTGGGTGAAGGAGGAGATAATTGTTAACTTTGGCTTGGGTTAGTAAGTCTTAACCCATGTTTAGGGAATGTGACAAGGCTAGGAGGGGATTAGAATTAGGTTTAAAGACATCTTCTAGAAGAGTCTAGACTTTGGATGAGGATAAAGACTTTCTAGAATAGTCTAGAATTTCCTAGGATGAGGATGAAGACTTTCTAGAAGAGTCTAGAACTTCTTAGGATGAGGATAAATTAGATTTTTAGGAAATAAATAAAGTTTTATTTATTTCAAGGGTTTGGGTTGAGAAGATATTTATTAAAACTTTTTTAATAAACATGAGGATTAATATTTAATCTTAATTAAATATTTTGAGTTGGGATTAGGGGTAGGAAATGATGGGATTAGCCTTTAATCAAAATTAAAGAAGGATTAGAAGATTTTGGAAGAGGTTAGTGGTCTTAAGGAAATTGGCCAAGTTTTGGGCAAAAAATAAATTTTTTATTTATTTTGGGTTTTTTGTTCAATTTATTAATTAAATAATTAATAAATAAGGAAATAATGTTTAAATAAGATTTAAACATTTTTGGGAGGGATTCCTTAATTAAATATTTTTAATTAAGATAAAGGGATTTAATGGCATAAAAATAAATTAATTAATTAATAAATGATGATGTCATCAAGAATTTTTCAGAAAATAAAAATACTTTATTTTCTAAAGGTTTTTAGGTGTCTACATTTTGCCCCTCTTTGATGTGATGCCGCAAGTGGCATGGCATCAAAGATAAGAAAATAAGATGCCCAAGGCTAGAGCACAAGAGGACTTTGAAGAGGCATCAAACCCTTTAATAGGTTGGGTTTAGGTTATGTAGCCAAGTAGTGGCTTATTGATCTTGACAAAGCTTTTTCTATTTAGGACTTTGACACTAATGTCAAAGCAAGGTTTCCTATTGCCAACCTAGAACTCTTTGGAGCCACTTGGTGGACTATCGAAGAGAAGGGTTTGGCATAAACATGAACAATGTCACATGGGAGTTATTCTTGGAAAATTTCTATGAGAGTTTCCTATCAAAGGAATGGGACCAACATGGGCAGATGAATTTCACAACTTGAGATAGTTCACTATGACCATAGTAGAGTATGAGTGCAAATTCTATGAGCTCATGCCCTATTCAGGAATTAGTGATAACCCAACATAGTTGGTACAACATTTCATTAGAGGCTTGAACAACCATCTAGTCGGGGGTGTTGAGGTGTTTGAACCTAAACACTCAAAGATGTGGTACATCAAGCTATTCTTGTAGAGTAGAGTGTTAATCTAGGACATGGAGGTTTTGTGGGAGCACCTACAATATCAGGATCCAAGAGTAATTAGGGAGTCGGTGGTAGTAGGAAAGCTCCTTTTGGAGGTAATCAGTAGTAGGGAGAAACTTATCCTCCAACACAGAGTGGGGGTGGTGGTTCCAATGCTAGGAGCTATCATAACACTCGGCACAACAAGAAAAAACAATACACTAAGCCTGCACAAAGTAACCAGTCTTATGCTAGTGGGGGTAGTGTTCAATAATCTAGTGTACCTAGAGTGCAGAGGAGCTTCGACAAAGAGTGTTTATCATGCAGACAATGTGGACACAAGTCATCCTATTGCCCTCAATGGAAATCAAAATTCTTAGACCAAAGACTTGCAACTTCAAAACCTATGGTTGGAGACATGGGTAGGTCCTAGAGAGTGTTCTCATTGGAGTCATATCTTCCTATAGAGGGAAATCGTCCAATGGGATCCGCTTAGTGAGTTCTTTAGTTTTACCATTCTTGTAGGCTTCCATGAGTAAGCCTAAGTTTGGGGGGGTGGATGTAGTGTCTACCCCTAGTTTACATTTTATTATTATTGCTGAACTCTATTAGGCTAGTTTATGCTTGATGATTAGTAGCATTATCTTTCAGATTATTGGATATTGTTTTCATACTCAGTTGATTTTATGATGAAACTACTTGGTATTGTTTACTTCATGTATGCATGATGATGATTATTATAGTGATTTCAGTTATTTGATGATGTTATTTCAATGAATGATTATTTATATGTGTTTTCTTATGGATACTTACCCCATACTACATGTGTATCGTGTGTGTGTATATTTTCTTTATGTATGATGTCTCTGATGTGGTCAAGGAAGGGAGTCGTAGTCACCTACTAGTCGAGATCTACATGATGCACCACTTCCTACCATTGCCTATTTAGCTTAGTATATATGTGTTTATACATGCATGGATTTTATGCAGATTATAGGTACTAGGTATCGACTTCCCTGAATTGCTAGGATGAGCATACCCTATTGCATTATCTCAATGATAAAAGAGGGGAGATAAATTCTTAAGTCCAAATCCTAACCTTTAAACCCATTTGTCCTAGAAAATTAGGACAAGTATTTCAATTGATTACCTTCTGAATGCATCATATGACGTAAAGTCATGATTATAACCCTTTAGTTTGATCTTGTGTATGTTTTTCTATGATGGGTTTTTGTATTTCATCCTATAGGTCTTTAATGATTTTTCTATTAATTAAGTCTAATTAAAAGATTAAATTAATGATATAATTTAATGGAAATTTTTTATGATATTTTAATATTTAATTACATTTAATTAATTAGGAAATTAATTAAATAAAAAGAATTAAATTTAAAGATAAAATTATAAGTTTAATTTTAGAACATGATAATATTTATTTAATTTAATAATAATACATTTAGGAGTCCATTTTTAAATAAATGTTAAATATTATTATTAATGAAGTTAATAAATATTTTATCAATTAAAGTTTCAAAAATAAATTAAAGAATGGAAAAGATATTAATTTTTTAAAGAGTTTTAAGATTGCATAAAGTATGCACGAGTTTAAAATATAATAGATTAATTAAAAAGATAAAGCAAGTAATCTAATAAAGTTATTTTAATTGCATAAAGTGTGCATGAAAATGTAGAAGAAAAGATAATAAAGAGTTAAAGAGTTGTAAGCAAGGAGTCCTCTAGGGTGATCACACAATTAGTGCCCCAAATTTAGGAGAGAACTCCTTATCACCAATTGAGGGTTCATTTTCAATGGACACAAATTTTGGAGAAGAAATTTTCAGAGAGAAGGTTTTGAGAGAAAATATTTTTCTCACAATCTTTGGGTGTTGTGAATTTAGCATTAGAACCAAGTAGATCCTAGTGTTTTGATCACCTGATTATTTATGTTATTTATTATTTTTTTCTTCTTCGTAACTATTAAATCCTATCATCTTCATGATTATTTAATCATTTACCTAAATTTAATTTCGATGAATCTTCCAATATTTTATTTTTCAAAATTCTGGTATGCATGTTGATTTCATATGTATATAGGAAGATTAAAATATCATTACAATCCTCCTTTAGTAGATTTAAAATTTGGAAATTAAACTAGGAAGAGTTTTGAAAGAAAAGAAGATCTTAAATTGGAAATTTGAAGGGTTGATCATATTCTTCTTATCAGACTGTATTTGCAATGTTTATAACATGTGTGTGTGTGTGTGTGTGTGTGTGTGTGTGTGAAAATTTGTGATGTGAGGAAATTAGTTTTAAAGAATAATTTTTTATTTAAATAAAATTAAAAATTAAAAATTATTATATAAAATAATGGAGGGGAGGCAAGTTTTACCCCACCTCCCTTCATGTTCATTTTTGCAAATTGCAATGACCATATTGTCGACTATGGTAGCAATGACAACATTTATTGCTACTATGATCGTAGATCCACTATGGTCGGTGACCTATTTAAGAAACCACATGGCTATTAAAAAGTTAGCAAGCTTTATAAATATACATTGTTTTTTAATAAAAAATTTATTATTATTTAATAATTATTATTAATAATTATTTTTTATATATTAGTTTTATTATTATTTAATAATGCTTACTAATAAATTTTAATTATTAATGTAATTACTAAATAAATTTAATTTTTAGTGTATTAATTATTAATAATATTTAATAATCAATAATACTTTCAATGAAATCTTAAATTTATTTAATTATTATTAATAAATCTAATTTTAATGAAATTGTAAATTATTTTATTTAAAATCAATGAATATTATTTTAATATTTTAAATAAAGAACTACCCTTAAGATTATTTTGGAAAATTAACTTAAAATCAAATAGTGGTAACTGAGCATTTTGTTCAAATATAAGAACGGGTTAATTTGTAAGGGTAAATTATGAGCTTTATCTACTTGAAATATACATTAAACTGGAAACTAAAACCTTACTGTTAACTCAACCATGTGTTTTCAAAATAAAACCAAACTAAGAAACCTACATTGTTATCTGTATGTTGTTTATGCTTTGGGTTTGGGTTGACTAGAATGTTGACCAGTTTAGAACATCTACCAAAGGCTTGAGAGTTTTGTGTTTGCGATGTTGTGAGGAATTGCTCTTGATCTTTTAAACTAAATTATGGTGATGTGTTGGTATGCTCTATGATGAGTTTGATTTTATTGTTAGTTATTGCTTTCAGTTGTATTTGAATTGCTTTCCAATCACTTTTATAGGACTGAGGTGTTTGTATGATTTTTTTTGGGTGATGTCATGTTATGTAACCATTTTGAGTTTTCAATTAGTATTTTTGGGATGCTTTCCAGTAGCTTGTAGAGAAATGATATGTTATTGTGAATTATCTTTTGATACTTTCCAATCACTTGTATAGGACTGAGGTGATATACTATGATTCTTTGATTTTTACTTCTATTTTCCTATGGTAAGTAATCTATATGTTAAGTTGGGAAGTGGCTTACAATGGAGGCTAGGGCCCAAAGTGACTGCTAGGGTAACCCATTGTAAGTAGTTTAATAAGTGGTAGCATTTCATTAAATGGGTTTAAAATGAATTAATAACATATTGGTACCATAGAAAGTCACTAAGGGGCCGAAGGATTAGAAGACTAGCTAGATAACCTTAGAGTTGACTCGTTAGTATGCCTTGTTAGTATGAAAGGATACTAGTGCTACATAGAGTCACTAGGGAGCCAGAGGATTAAAAGACTAACTAGGTAACCCTACAGTTCTTTCATGTGATGACACTTTCCCACTAGCAGTATAAATTTCCTACGTGTTTTTGTTTGTCTTTGGATCTAGATGTTGATTTATCTTGAAACCTTTAAGTTAGATTTCTTTTAGGTTTTTTGAGACTTAGAGTTTACTTTTGATATTTGGATTGATATCCTATTTAAGAATTGAGACTATATCCTTAGTGCAGTGGGAGTGGGCCTTTTTGGGTTACCACGTAGTCAGGTGGTAGTGCTTTTTACTCTTATCATTGAGATCCATTTGTTGATGTTGTGGCTGGATTTCCTTGTCTGCATATCCTTTCATTCTATCTTTCTGTATTATGATGGATAGTTATATCTTTATGATGGATGGTTTCACTTATTGTATTGTATTTTTTTTCATGGATCCAAAAGGGATGTGTAATCTATTTTTATAAATGTATATTCTTTTAACCTTTCCTACCCTATGACATGTACAATGGATGATTGAACATTCTGAATTTTATTGCCAAGTGGCATTCAAAACAAATGTATATTATTTAAATGGACTTTAGACTTTTAATTATTCTTTTATGTGGATGTATTAATTATTAGATTTAGTATTAATTAAAATTTAAATGTGACTTAATGTCTTAGAATCCTTAAGTAATGTAATCTGTTATATTTTCTTATGTATGTATGTTATTGCTTCCGCTACTTTATTTTTGACATGTATGTTATTCTTTCTTTAAAAAAAAAAAGTATTTGGCAAAATTAGTAAAACTTTGGGTTAATTCTTTTGGATCCCTTGGTAGGGTGTTACAACTACTCTTTGGGCTGATAGAATAACACCTAAAGAGCCTATTGGAAACTCTCCTTTCATGTTGGCATATGGTAGGGAAGCAAGACTTCCTATCTCATTGGAGTTTCTATCCCTATAATTATCTAATCAATTAGAACTAATTAAAAATGATAAGAATAGTAGAGTTAATGGAGCTAGAGGGAAATTACAATCAGGCCATATAGACCTTGGAAGAACACCAACAACAAATGAAGAAGTCTTTTGATAAGAAGGCTAAGTTCAATTTTTTTAGAGAAGGTTATCTTGTATTAAAATGGCATGTAGACAGAGCAAAGGTAGAAAGACATTCAAAGTTTGATGCCTTATGGAGTGGTCCCTATGTGATTATCAGTTGCAAACATGCTAATGCTTTCTAGTTAAGTAGGCCTAATGGTGAAATATTGCCCATTCTAGTCAATGGAATATACCTCAAGCCCTATTTTTGATAGGAATGAATGTTTCATATATATAGTTAATTAGTTTTCTTCCTTTCTTTCATGTTTTCCAAGAAGTGCACGAACACATGTTTCATAGCAAAGAGTTTTGGTTCCAATTTTGTAGAGTTGTAGAAATAGAAGGATATATTTTATGGCTCAAGATGTGGAAAAAGGTGATGAAATGGATATGTGCTCAATTTCAGAGACTCTATAGCCTAATGGACCTTCAACAGTCTTATGCCAAGCAGGCTTGCATCCCCACTAAGTCACTAGAAATGTTAACCAAAAATGCCTTCCTATTAGAAAAATTGATATCAAATATTGAATCATTCAATGGTCATACATTCTTAAATATTAAATGATCAAATTTTATAAAAGGATCTATTTTAAAACATTGGCCATATCTTTTATCTTATGTCTCATGACCTTATTTCCATTATTATGTCTTTGAAACATTTCAAGTTGTGACTGTGCAATCACCCTTTGGTTTGCACAGTCATAGTAGATTAAGCATTAACTAGAGTTCAAGTGGTGAAGACACGATGGCATTGTTTCTGCATCATCATAGGGTTATTTTGACAGACCATGGTTTAGGTTGCAGCAGTGCAATGAGGGAAAAATCTTTAGTATTTCAAAGATGTATTTCACATCATTAGATCTTTCAAATCTATGGCTAGTGCACTATCATAGCATGTTAAGAAGGAACTATGATTGGAGTTAAGATCAAGTGATTTCCTTTGTTTCACTTGGTCACAAGGTTAAGAGATGAACCTCGAGTCAGAAGCAGCGAAAATGTGAGTGCAATTTGGATCTTAGTTTCATAAGGTCATGATGATTAGTGGGAAATGTTGAAAATAATCTATGAAGTAGCGATAGAAAGTGGGTCATGGTTTTGAAAGTAACAACTATTAATGAAGAAGGTGGTGGTGAAGCTGTGATCATGGGTGGTCAAACATGAAACATAAGGTCAAATGCTAGCATGGTGGTAGAATGATAAAAGGATGATCAGTCCACATGACAAGGCCTAAAGGTTGATTCTAGTATACTAATTACATAACTGATTTGGTATACTTATGACAGAGGAAACACCTCTTTGATGATAGATCCAATATTTTCAATCTCCTCCAACCACTTTCATCATTCCTCAAGTCTAATAAATGCAAAAGACCACTCAATTTCCACCTTTTGATCTATCTACTTAGTTAGAAGTTAATGGTCACCATTCTTGACCTCTTAGAGCTTTGTTTGTTGGACAAGTGAATTTCTAGCATCTAATTTTGTATCATGACTAGATATTTTCTAGATTTCAAATAGTGGTTGGATGTAGTGGTTGTGGAGTAACTCTCATTTAGAAACATCTAAGTTAGGCTTAAGCTATAAAAGTGCATTGTGTAATCCCTTTACTAGTCGATTCTTCTTTGCTTTTACTTGGCTTGTTTTGGCATGCACATTTTAAATTCCCTTTGCCTCTGAGCTATTCATGATATTATGCCTTATGTCTTTTAGCCATTGATGTATTGTGTAAGATCTATTTGCCTCTCTTCAATGTTTTAAGGCTATCTAAATTTTTTCTGATTGTATCTCTTTTGACCTATGAATGATATATAAGTGAACACTTTCCTTCCTTGTGTTATTTATGTTGGTTGTCTAATCTACATGTAATTCTTGGATTTAAACAAGTCTAGATCTATATATATTTGATGTCATAATAGTTGAAGTGTGCATATGTGGGCATAGGTAGGACTAAACACTCTATTTTGGTGCATCACATCCTTAGGATAGATTATGTAGTTACTTTCATGTATTCTTTCTCCCTTTTCTTATTCATTGTAGTTTAGGTGCATCCTAATAGAAAAGGAAGCCAACCTTCTCTAGATACTCAACCTCATAGTTCAAATCCCATAGCTTGTAGGTTGTTTCCATATTTTACAAGGTTGTCCTTAGGTAAAAACTTTGGACAAGAGTGCAAGATTTTGTGACAACAATACCCAAAGTTGACTCACAACAAAAATTAAATACCCACGTAAATTAAATGCCAAAAGTTGGTTCACAAATAACTTGGAACCTATAGGAATCAAGACCAGATTGAGCATCATAAAAAACCAAGCCAATCATTAGCCAACCTTATTAGGCATTGTCAAGCTCCCAGTTCATGTCGAGCAACCAACATATGCTGAGAATTATAGTGAATACTGAGAAACCCATACAATCTAAGCAACCAACACCTACTAAGCATAACAAGTACTAAGAAACTAATATAATCTGAGCACCATAGAAGGTGCTAGGCTCTAATGATAACTGAGTTTCTCAGTCACAACTAGACCCTTTAGCAACTGAGCATTATTATTTGGTGACTTAGCCCACAACACTTATCCAAAATACCTCCAATCATGGAGGATTGTAAGAAAGACCAAGATTCTCCTACAATACTGAGCCTACCATGAGGGATGTAGGTAGATCCCACAAGGTTTTTGTGGTGGTTGAAAACCATCAAGCTAAGCACTAGGGTACCGTATTTGAGGCTATAGGTATGTTGCTTGGTATTTCTACTTTAGTATTATTTGATTCACGTACTTTAGATTATTTTATTTCACCATCCTTTGTTCAGTGATTTGGGCTAGTGGAAGCATAGAGGTTGATTGGTGGAAAGTTGAGTTAGCCATTGGTTCCAAGGTGACTTTAGATTCCATAGTTAGTGGTTGTGTATTGGACTTGGGCACCTTCACCACCATAGTTGGTCTTCAAATCCTACCCTTATGATCTTATGATATCGTGTTGGATATGGATTGGTTAGCCAAACATTAGATGAATAAATTGATTGCTAACATAAGTTGGTAAAGTGTGTCGATGACACTGGTGATCAAGTAGAGCTTGTAGGGCTCTAAAGGTTAGTCACACTTTAGATCATGTCAACTAAGTGGCTGAAGTGGAGTGTGTGACATGGATGTCAAATATTTGTGGTCTCTAATAGTGACCTTGAGGAGGCTGAGAGCCTTGAGGTGATGCTCAACAATGACCCACTCCTTCATGAGTATGTTGACATAGTCCTTGACAAAATACTAGATATGTCATTAGAATGCAACATTTATTTTTGTATTGGTCTTATTTGAGGAGTGGATCCTATTTCATGATCTCCTTACCATATGACTACTTAGGAGTTGAGTGAGCTCAGATTTTAGTTGGAGAAATTTTTAGCCAAGGGCCATATTCATCCTAGTGTATCCTCATGGGGTGTATTAGTCATCTTTGGCAAGAATAATGATGGATTGTTGCATTTATGCATTGATTACTGATAATCGAATAAGGTGATGGTAAAGAATTGGTACCCCTTGCTAAGGATTTATGACTTGTTTGATTAGATGAATGTAGCAAGAGTGTTCTCAAAGATTAATCTTAACTCTGGATACCATCAACTTCAAATTCATGAGGCTAACATTCATCAAACAACTTTTTGTACATGCTATGGGAATTATGATTTTATGGTTGTAACCTTTGGGTTAACCAATGTACCATCAATGCTTCTAAGTTTGATGAATGGAATATTTCACTCGTACCTCAATTGGTATGTCCATGTTTTCTTAGATGATGTATTGATCCATTCTAAGACTGTTAAAGAGCATGATGTCCATTTATGCCATATGTTACAGTGCTTACGAGACCATTAGTTGTATGGAAACCTAGGTAAATATGAATTCTTCTGGTGTGAGGTGAAATATTTGGGGCATTTCATCATAGGTGATGATATTGTAGTGTGTCTAGAGAAAATCCAAGCTATCATGGATTGACCAACACCCACTAGTCTTTCTGAGGCTTGTAGTTTCATGTGATTGGTAGGTCACTACTATTGATTCATGAAGGAATTTTCATGAGTGGATCATCTGATCACTTCTCTTCAAAAAAAAGGGAAGAAGTATGTTTGTTCATATTAGTGTGAGTCAATGTTTGAGGCTTTGAAGGAGTGATTGACTAGTGCATGAGTCCTTGTTGTGCCTAATTTTATAGGTAATTTTATTATTTGCATATATGTATTATTCGAGGGTGTGGGTATAGTGTTAATGTAGGATGGTTGCATGATTGCATATGAGTCTAGACAACTCAAGGACCATGAGATTAACTATCCCACTCATGATTTGGAACTTGTGATATTTGTGCATGTGCTTGTGCATTGGAGACATTTCATTTTGGGACACATATTTGAGCTACATAGTGATCATCATAGTTTGTAGTATATCTTTACTCAACCAAACTTGAATGCATGATAGTGTTATTGGATGGATTTTTTGTATGAATATGATTTTTATGTTCACTACATCAAGGGGAAAGAGAATGTCATCATAGATGCCCTAAGTAGGAGACGATGTGAGAGATTAGTTTTGTCATTGGGAGTGGATTTATGAGGTTGTATCTTAGAGGTTTTACCAAGTGACACATGGTATTAGGAGGTGAGGTCAGAGAATGAGTTTGGATGTACCCTTGAGGGGATAGTTTTAGGTTATTTCCTAGATTCCAATGGACTATTGTGATACTTGGTGTGCATTTATGTACCTTTGTTTGGTGATATTTGTACCTTGATTTTGCTAGAAGCACATTGTGCACCATATTTGCACATCCCAATATCAAGAAGATGCATGCTAGCCTTAGATAGTTGTACTTTTTAGCAAGAATAAGGCATAATATTGCTGATTTTTTTGTTTAATACCTTGAGTTTCACAAAGTGAAGGTAGAGCATTAGCATTCAGTGGGCCTATTATAGCTGCATACAATTCCAAAGTGGAAATGGGATACTATATCCATCAATTTTATCATAGGGTTGTTGGATACAATTGATTAATTATGCATTATCTTTGATGTTACATAAATTTAATATCATTATTAGTCAATATATGTAGAGCTCACTCATTTAGTGAAGATAGTTTTCTATGTCTACCAAGCATTCTTGTGATTGCCTAGTTCAAAAGGTAGTGTCTGCCAATTTCACTTGGGCATCGAAGGAAAGTCTATAGAAGATGAGTGTTAGCCAAGCTCACTTAGTTAATGAAGGAAATTTGGATGGAACTAGTACTAACTAAGCTTAATCAGTTGCCAAAGGATCTTTGCAAGTTTACATTGTTAACTAAACTTCCGTTGGTTAACATAAGAAATCTTTTCTAAGTTAGTGTCTACCAAGCTAGGTCGACTAACAAAGCATTTTATTATTTTTGCATACTAAGCTTAATTGGCTTGTCTATTAGTTCTAGCTAAATAAGGTGATGAATATTAATTATTTTAAGTTGTATTTGAGCTAACTTGACAATATGAAAGATATAAGTATAAGGTCAAGTCATGAATTCAAAAAGTGTGTGAAGATGTGATGAATGTATTGAAGATTTAATAATGAAGAGAGGAAGAGAATTTGATGGATAAGAAGAATATTCTTGTGGAAAAAAAAGCTATATTCAACTAAAAAGGATCAAGTACAAGCCAGAACAAAGATTTGTAATCAACAAGTTAGTTTCATTCAAATTAGGTCATCTCATTGTTACTCTCTAACCATTGTAGCAGTGATCTAAATCTCCTAACAGAGTTGGCTTAACAACTATTTTTAAACCCTCTAACAAGGTGACAGTTCTATTGAATTGTCTCAAGACCTCTAACAAGGCCACTTCTAATAGGGTGATTAAATCCTTTAACAAGGTCACACCTAATAGTGTTTTTTGTAACCTTTAACAGGGTTGGCTTCTAATAGGGATCACTTTAGAAGAGTGAAAACAATAACTAGTTACAATTAGTGGTTTTTCCCAAATTGGGTTTCCACATTAAATCTTGGTATCAAATGTGTTCGTGCTATTTTGTTTTATGTATTTGAAACTAAGTTAAAGTAATGGTAGTCATAGAAAACATCTAAAGTTTGCATGTTAAGCATTTACCAAGTATAATCAGTACTTACTGATTTACAACATTTTATGTGTGTTTACTAAGCATCAAGAGTATTCAATTTTTAGATTTTATTTTTGTACTAATATCTAAGGGATCTAGGATTTATTTTAGTAGCAACTAGTTCACCCCTCTCCTCTCAATTATTTCTCTTATATTTCTAACAATTGGTATTAGAGCTTTTAGTGCTTGTAAAGAAAGTTTCAAGGACCTAAGCTAAAGATCAGGATGTCTTATAGAAGAGAGATCCCCAAGCTGAATAGAGATAATATTGTAGGATGGAAATGTTAGGATAAACCACGGACAGAAATAAAAAAACTACATGCAAATATAACCAATAAAAAAAATAATAGAACACACAGAAATGAACACAAGGCACCAAGATTTAACGTGGTTCACCCAATCCCTAGGCTACGTCCACCAAACAGCAAGTCTGATCTTATTACAATCCAGTGATTACAACCTGATTACAATCTGTAATCCCTTACAGCTCAATACCGCCGCAAGAACCAATTTCGTATCACCACACATAAAAAATACCCAACCCTAAACAACAATCTCCCACTTGGAGACTGATCAGGCTCCACACTAAACAACAATCTCCCACTTGGAGATTGATCCTGTAGCAATACAACTACCGCATGGGGCTCCCACTGGATCAAACCACCCTGGATGCTGTTGTTCTTTTATTCACATTTATTCTAAAAGACCAACTGAAGCTGAAGAGGAGTTCAGCTTCTCCCTTGTGACAACCTTTGTCAACATATCTGCTGGATTTTCATTTGTATGTATCTTCTCCAGCTTTAACTGTCCATCCTCCAAAACTGACCGAATGAAATGGTACCGCAACTGTATGTGTTTGGTCTTAGAATGCAGAGCTGAATTCTTAGCAAGATGAATGGCACTTTGACTATCTGTGAACAAATAATTATCCTTCTGAGGATGTCCCAATTCTTCCAAGAAGAACTGAAGCCATATCATCTCTTTGGCTACCTCTGTAGCAACAACATACTCTGCCTCTATAGTGGAGAGAGCATTAATCTTCTATAACCTAGAAACCCAGCTCATGGCTGCCCCACCAATAGTAAAGACATAACCTGTAGTACTCCGCCTGGTATCAATATCCCCAGCCAAATCTGAGTCAACATAGCCCTGTAAATCAGTAGTAGAGCCCCCAAAGTGTAAACACTTATTGGATGTTCCTCTCAAATATCTGAGAATCCACTTGACAGCATTCCAATGCTCAAAACCTGGATGACTCATATACCTGCTAACGACTCCCACTGCATGTGCAATATCTGGCCTAGTGCATACCATAGCATACATCAAACTTCCTACAGCTGAAGCATAGGGTACCTTGGATATCTTATCCTCCTCTTCCTATGTCTTAGGACACATCTCCTTAGTCAATTTCAAATGACCAGGTAAAGGTGTGCTGACAGCTTTAGCATTCTCCATAGAGAAACGTTGCAACACCTTCTCAACATAATCAGCTTGAGATAGCGTCAATGTTCTGTTCTTCCTATCTCTGCAAATCTTCATACCAAGGATTTGTTTTGCTGCCCCCAAATCCTTCATAGCAAATGCATGTGCTAACTGGCATTTTAGCCCCTTAATATGATGCATGTTAGACCCAGCTATAAGCATATCATCAACATATAGACATAAAATAATGTAGCTATCATCATCCAACCTCTTAAAATAAACATAGTAATCTGAATGACACCTGTTATATCCATGCTCATGCATAAAACTGTCAAATTTTAGATACCATTGCCGAGGTGCTTGCTTCAGGCCATATAAACTTTTCTGCAATTTGCACACTAAGTTCTCCTTACCTTTGACCTCAAAACCCTATGGCTGAGCCATATATATTTCTTCATCCAAATCACCATGAAGAAAGGCTGTTTTAACATCCATCTACTCTAAATGCAAATCTTCAGTAGCCACAAGACTTAAAACAGTACGAATAGAAGTCATTTTAACAACAGGAGAAAATATCTCATCAAAATCAATTCCCTTTTTCTGTGCAAATCCTTTTACAACTAACCTGGTCTTAAATCTTTTCTTACCTCCTTCCTCTTCTTTCAACCTGTAAACCCATTTATTCTGTAAAGCCTTTTTACCTGCAGGAAACTTGCACAAATCCCATGTCTTATTTTTCAGCAAAGAGTCCATTTCATCTTTCATTGCAGACTCCCACTGAATCTTAGTATCCACCTGCACAACTTCATCATAACTTTCAGGTTCACCAACATCAGTAAGTAAAATAGAAAACAAAGAGGGAGAAAACCTTTGTGGAGGTCTAATTGGCCTTGTTGACCGTCTAACATTCACTGGTGTGTGTGGTATTTGTTGTTGCAGTTGTTGCACATCATGAGGAATGGCTGGAATATCAGCTTTTGGAGTATCATCCAGCACTACATAATCATCTTCTTTCTTCTCATGTTGCTGCAACAGATCTGTGTACAACACTTTTTCATTGAATATGACATCCTGGCTTCTTATAATTTTATGATTTTCAAAATCCCAAAGCCTATAGCCAAATTCATTAATGCCATATCCAAAAAAGACACATTTCTTTGATTTTGCTTCTAGCTTGGTTCTATTTTCAGAGTCTATATGAGCAAAAGCTTCACAACCGAAGGTCTTGAGAAAAGAATAACTCACCTTCTTACCAGTCCATGCTTCTTCTGGAATAACACAGCCCAAAGGAGTAGAGGGACCTCTATTAATCAAATATACTACAGTATTGACAGCCTCCGCCCACATGTGTAAGGGCAACCCAGCATGCAACCTCATGCTCCTTGCGCACTCCATTATAGTCTTGTTCATGCGTTTAGCCACTCCATTTTCCTGTGGAGTCCTTGGAATGGTTTTTTGTCTACGAATACCATTAGTGGAGAAATAATCTTCAAATTCATGACTGCAATACTCACCACCATTATCAGATCTGAGACATTTTAATTTCTTACCAGTCTCATTTTCAGCCAAGCATTTCCATTTCTTAAAAGTTTGAAATACATCAGATTTCTGTCTAAGGAAATAAACCCATACTTTTCTAGTTGCGTCATCAATAAATGTAACATAATAATGAGAGCCACCAAGGGAAGATACCTAATCCGGTCCCCATACATCTGTATGCACAAGCTCTAATTTCTCCTTTTTGTTTTCCTTCCCTGTCTTTACAAAACTCACTCTCTTTTGTTTTCCATACACACAACTTTCACAGAAATCCATATTCACACATTTTAGACCTGGTAAAAATTTCCTTGAATGAAGTACTTTCATACCTTTCTCACTTATGTGCCCAAGTCTATTGTGCCACAGCGCTGTATCAGAATCTACAGCAGCTATTTGTTCTCCCTGCTCAATTGCAGTAATTGTTCCTGAATATTCATTTTTCTCTTAAACAATCAAAGTAGAAGGAACAATATGACCTATACAAAGATATAAGGTGCCTACTTTCACACCTTTTGCTACTACAAGGGAACCTTTTGAAACCTTCCAATTTTTATCATTAAAAGTAATTACACAACCCTAATCACCGAGTTGCCCTGCTGAAATTAAATTCCTACTCAGCTTTGGAACATGTCTTACCTCATGTAGTAGCCAATGATTCCCATTCTGCAACTTAATCTTAATTTTTCCCTTTCCAACAATCTGACAGGGTTCATTATCCCCCTAATAAACAAGCCCAAAATCCCCTTGGACATAATCAATGAAATAACCTCTATGAGGTGTAGCATGAAAAGAAGCACCAAAATCTAAAACCCATGAATCATCAACACTCTCTAAAGACAGAAGCAAAGCATCCTCTTCGGATTTATTACTTACCACATTTGCCTCTTTGTCTCCATCTGATTTATCTCCTTCATTTTTCTTTCAAGTCCAGCAATCTTTCTTTTTGTGCCCTGGTTTCCCACAGTACCAGCAATCATTTGGTCCTCTCGATTGAGACCTCCTCCCCTTTGACTTTCCTCTTGATTTCCCACAATTTCTAGAGTTACTTCCTCTTTTAGTCGTTCTGCCCCTGCTTTGTGCATTTAAAGCACTTCCTGATGTAGATCCACCTGAGGATTTTCTATGAGTTTCCTCACTTAAAATAACACCGATCACATCATCATATTTTAGGGTACTTGATCCAAGAACAGAATTACTCACTGCCATTACCAAGCCATTCCAGCTTTCAGGCAAAGAACACAAAATCAAGAGAGCCCTAATTTCTTCATCAAAATTGATACCCACAGAAGATAATTGACTAGTAATAGTATTAAACTCATTTAAATGATCTGCAACAGATCCACCTTCTGCCATTTTCATATTAAATAAATGCTTCATGAGAAATACCTTATTTGAAGCGGAGGGCTTTTCATACACTGTCGCCAGGGTTTTCATCAAATCTTCTATCGTCTTTGCTTTTGTAATATTAAATGCCACCAATGGTGCCAAGCATAACCGAATGCTTCCGAGTGCCTTTCTGTCCAAAAGATCCCATTCAGCCTCTGACATAGTTCCCTGATTCTTGGCTTTTCCTTCCAACGGCTTCCACAAATCCTTCTGATATAAATAGTCTTCCATTTGCATCTTCCATAACTGGAAGTTCTTCCCATTAAACCTATCAACCCTCAGCTTACCATCATCTGCCATTGCTCCCACTCAACCGTGAGACTTTCCTGCAGAGGATAACTGAGAAACAACTAGGCTCTGATACCACTTGTTAGGATAAACCACTGACAGAAATAAAAAAACTACATGCAAATATAACCAATAACAAAAATAATAGAACACACAAAAATGAACACAAGGCACCAAGATTTAACGTGGTTCACCCAATCCGTGGGCTACGTCCACCAAACATCAAGTCCGATCTTATTACAATCCAGTGATTACAACCTGATTACAATCCGTAATCCCTTACAGCTCAATACCGCCGCAAGAACCAATTTCGTATCACCACACATAAAAAATACCCAACCCTAAGCCCTTTTTATACAAGTATTAAACCACTTTAGGGTTATAACATGTCATCCATATGTCGGCCATAATATGTCGGCTACCATGTCGGCTACTTCCAAAAAAAAAAAAAATTCGGGGCGATGCCCCAAACCCTACTATTTAT
This sequence comes from Cupressus sempervirens, assembly GCA_028749045.1. Lineage (NCBI taxonomy): Eukaryota > Viridiplantae > Streptophyta > Pinopsida > Cupressales > Cupressaceae > Cupressus > Cupressus sempervirens. Next base: position 1,099,512,409 of record CM053785.1, read on the forward strand.
GAAGTATGTACAGTACTTTCCTGATCAGTCACCACAATCTAATAGGAAAAGACTTATGAGGTTACCTTTGGCTACTATCAATGATTCAGGATGCAAATATCTTGATACTGAATACAAGACTCCCACTGGAACATTATCAATTGAAGACATTACTTAAAAGAAAAATCATAAGATCATGATAATTGATATTGCATTTGCTCTTAGTTATGCTGAATTTAATGAAGTCAAAGACTATAAGATAGCTCATGAGATGTGGATCAAACTAAAAGAAAAATATGGAGGAGATGACTATGTAAGAAGAGCTAAGGATGAAAGTCTTAGAGGTCATTTTGATCAGATGAAAATGAGAGAAGATTAGAATATTGCAAAATATGTGGAAAGAATCAAAGCAAGTGTAAGTGTAATCAAAACATCTGGAGGAGACATTGAAGAGAAAATAGTTGTAATCAAGGTAATTAGAACTCTCATTCCTATTTATGCAAATATAGTATCTACTATTCAAGAAATGAGATGTTATCCAAACAATAAAATATCTTTGGGTGCTCTAGTTGGAAGGTTGATAGCTTTGGAGCTAGATAACTTTGATAACTATTTTCTTAGTTCAAAGGTTATTAAGTCTAATTTTAATGCTAAAGTCTCACTCAAAGAAAAGACTAAGAGATCAAAGTCTAGTCAATCAAGAAGTGAAGAAGAAGAATTAGAAGAAAGTTCAAATAGTGATCTTGAAGTTGTTGAAGCCCTACTTGCAAGGAAGTATTCCAAAGGTAGAGGAAAGTATAAAGGTAAAGTTCCTCTAATCTACTTTTTCTTGTGAAAAAATTGATCACATTGCTAGAAGGTGTCCAAATAAAGAGATCAAAGATGAAAAGAAAAGCAATAAGGACAAAGGAAAGAAGGATTCCAAGACCTACAAGAATTACTAGGATAAAGGTAAAAAATCTTGTTTTGTAGCTAAAGATTCTAATAATAGTGAAGATGAAATGGTATATATTGATGTAAAAGATGAATCTGATGATGAAAGAGATAAGATGGCACTTATCTCTCATGTTAGCAAAAATGATATATGGATCATTCACAATGGATGTTCACATCATATGAATAGAGATAACACAAAATTTGAGCACATGGAATATTATGATGGAGGTAGTGTGAGATTTTGAAACAACGAACCTTGCAATATAAAAGGAGAAGGATGTATTTCATTGACTAAAGAACTTGTATATGACAATGCTTATTGAGTTAAATGACTGAAGCATAATCTACTAAGTGTGGCATAGTTGAATAATATTAGATTCAAGGTAGAATTTATGAATGGATAGGCCAATCTACTAGATGGAAAAGGAAATCAAGTTAGATCTAGCAAGAAAACAAAACGTAGTCTATTTTATCTTGATCTCAATGTGTGTTCATGTTTTATTGCTCAAGTAGAAGAAAGATAGTTATGGAAAAAAGGCTATGTCATGTAAAATTTGATAATCAGGTTAAAATAAGAAAACATAGAAGAGTAAGAGGTATTACTAGTTTGAAGAAGCCTGATGTGGGTTTATGCAAGAATTGCCAAATTGGTAAGATGGGAAAGACTAGTTTCAAAAGCAAAAACTATCAGTCAAAAGAAGTCTTAGAGATTGTTCGTATAGACTTATGTGGGCCTATTTAAATAGAGAGCTATAGTGGAGAATTTTTTTTCATTCTTTTTGTTGATGAATATACATGAATGATGACTATAATGTATATAAAATAAAAATGAGAAGCCTTTCAAAAGTTGAAGTGGTGTCTAGCAAAAGTAGAAAAAGAAACTGGAAAGAGGTTGAAATGTTTAAGATCAGACAAAAGTGGTGAATTGATCTCCAATGAATTCAATAATTTATGCATTGAAAGAGGAATTAAAAGACAAGTATCATACCCTAGTACACCACAATATAATGGTATAGCTAAAAGAAGAAATAGATCTATCATGGATTGTGCAAGAACCTTGATGATTGAAAAAAAATTGTTTCTCTTAAATACTTGAAGGAAGCTATCAGCAATGTAGTTTATACTTGAATAGAGTATAATTGAAGAAAGATTCAAACATTTATCAACTATGGTATGCTTACAAACCTAATGTAAGTTACTTGAAATTATTTGGTAGAAAATGTTATATCTTGAAAGAATCTAGAAAAGGAAAATTTGATGTAAAAGGTGATTAAGGAATATTTCTAGGATACTCCTATAGAAGTAAAGCTTACAAATGTTTGAATTTGTCTACTTATAAAATCATAGAAATTTCACATGTTAGAATTGATGAGCTCACAGAAAAGAGTGAAGATGAAAGCAACAAGGAGCTAGATGATTACAAAAGATTTTTTTACTATGAGCTTGATACCCTGCCAAACCTATCTAAAAAAAGGAGGCTTCATCTCCTAAGTCTCCAAAATCTCCAACAATTACCAGGTGTAGAAAATACAACTTGAGCCATAGTCTGAAGGACATGAGTCATAGTCAGAGACTATTGAGCTAGTTCAAACTGAGTCTAAAGGACTCGAGTCATAGTCAGAGGCTATTGAGCTAGTTTAAACCAATTCTGATGGACTCAAGTCACAGATAGTGGAACTCATTCAAAGCCCAAAGGATATTTGTTAGCAAGATATGTCAAAAGTCATCATGCACTTGATCAGATCATTGGAGACAAATTAGATGGAATAATGAAAAGAAGAAAATGAAAAGGTACATCTTTACTTGCTAAATTTGAACCTATAAAAGTTTAAAATGCTCTAGAAAATGAAATTTGGATTGAAGTAATGAATGAAGAGATAGATCAGATAGAAAAGAATAATACTTAGACTCTTGTTCCTAGACCTAAGGATAAAAATGTAATTGGCACAAAGTGGGTATTCAGAAATAAGCTGAATGAAGATGGAAAAGTTTCTAGAAACAAGGCAAGATTGGTATGTAAAGGTTATTTTCAAGAAGGTATTGATTATGGTGAGACTTTTACTCCTGTTGCAAGATTAGAAGGTGTTATAACTTTAATAGCACATGCAACACAAAGAGGATTTAAAGTATATCAAATGGATGTTAAATATCCATTCTTGAATGGAATTCTTGATGAAGAAGTCTACATTGATCAACTAGAAGGTTATGTAGATCCTAGCAAAAGAGACATGGTCTGCAAGTTACACAAAGTATTATATGGTCTCAAGCAAGCTCCTAGAGCTTGGTATGAAAGACTTCATAATTACTTGGTACAAATTGTCTTTCAAAGAATAAATGACAACAGTAGTCTGTATATCAAAGAAGGACCAGACAAGAAAATTGTGTTGGCATAAATATCTTTTGATGATACTTTATTCACAAAAAAAGGATGACTTGTGTGAAGCATTCTTAGAATAAATGAGTAAATAATTTGAGATGACCGTGTTTGGTCAGATAAAATTCTTTATTAGATTGTAGATACATTAGAAAAAAATGGTATCTACATCACTAAATCTAAGTATATCAAGGAGATACTAAAGAAGTTTGCAATGGAAGATTCAAGCTACTAGACATAAGCTTTCCAAGAATGATGATTTCAAAGAAGTAGATTAGACCAAATATAGATTAATGATTGGAAAATCACAATATGTAGTACATACAAGGCTTGATATTGCTCTAGCAGTTGGAATGGTGGCAAGATTCTCAACAAATCCTAGAGAAAATCATATGATGGCAATAAAAAGAATCATGAGATATCTAAAAGACATTGAAGACTATGGCTTATGGTATAAACTTGGAGCCAATTTTGACTTGAAAGTATTTACTGATGCTAATTGGGCAAGAATTTTTTATGATAAAAAAAGCACTAGTAGAGGAGCATTCTTTCTTGGTAAAAGATTAGTGTCTTGGACAAGCAAGAAACAAAATTGTATCTCTCAATCCACAATAGAGGTAGAATATGTGGCAACATCAGTTAATTGTTCTAACATTGTTGGAAGGAATGAAGATAAAGATCAAGGATCCAATAGTCATATACTATGATAACACTAGTACAATCAACATATCAAAGAATCTAGTGATGCATACCAAAACAAAGCACATTGCTATAAAATATCACTTCTTAAGAGAGTTGGTGCAAGATAAAGAGGTTAGATTGGAATATGTGAATATAAAAGAATAGATTGCAGACATATTCACCAAGTCATTACCTAAGGATGCATTTGTGTATATAAGAGGTAAGCTAGGGGTCATTCCCCTATCTGAAGTTCACTAAATAAAGTTTAGTATTACATCAATAAGAGCTAGTTGAAGATCAATTAGTTCATGTAGAATCAACAAGGGCATATTGTAAATGAACCAATACTTAAGGTACATTGATATTAATAAAGTTGTTGTCTTTGGCATGTGTTCTCAAAGAGGGGGAAGTTTACTATCATTGTTGGATACAATTGTCTAATTGAATGTTGTCTTTGATATTACACAAATGTCATATCAATTGTTAGTCTATGCTTACTGAGCTCACTTGGTCAGCAAGATAGTTATTCTTTTCTACTGAGCATTCCTAGAGATCACTCTATGAAGACAATGTCTACTGAGCTCACTCGAGCATCAAAGGAGATTATGGTAGAAATAAGTGTTAACCAAGCTCTCATGGTTAATGAAGGAAAGTTGGTTAGAGTTAGTGTTCACCGAGTTCACTAGGTTGCCAAAGTATTTTGCAAGTTCATAGTGTTAACCAAGCATTTGTAGGTCAACATAGGAAATCATTTCAGGATCACTGTCTACCAAGCTAGGTTGGCTATCAAAGGATTTTGTTGATTTGTTGATATGAAGTTTAATTGTTTCAAGTATTGATTCCAATTGACTGTGGTAATGATTATTGGTCATTGTAATTTATAATCAAGCTAACTTGATAATTTGAATGGTATATATGAAAGGTCAAGTGGAGATTCTAAAATGTATGAAAGTATGCAAGTGTATTGATTGGAAAGGAAAGTGTGTGAGCAAACTTGAAGAATGGTTTGATATCCTTGTGGAGTAGCAAAGTAATATTCGATCAGGAAGGATCAAGCTTTCATGAATAGAATAGAGATCTAGATTTAGCAGTGGAGTTGCTTCTCAAATAGGTCATCTCATTGTTACTTTCTTACCATTATAGTAGTGATCCAAAATCTCTTAATAGAGTTGGTTTAACAACCAGTTGTAAATCCTCTAACAAGGTGATAGTTCCATTGAATTTTTTTAAGACTTCTTGCAAGGCCACCCCTAATAGGGTGATTAAATCCTCTAACAAGCTCACACCTAATAGTGTGATTTTTACCTTTAACTAGGTTGGCTCCTAACAGGGCTTACGTCAGAAGAGTGAAAATCAGTAACTAGTTACATTGGTGGTTTTTCCCATATTGGGTTTCCATGTTAAATCTGGTGTCTCTTGTGTTCATTTCTTTTCTCTCATGTTTGCAATTCATAACTATTGATGTTAGATCTGCTAAAGTTAAACATACTCTGCACTTATTGAGTTACAACATTTTTTAGTATGGTTACCAAGTGATAGCAGTAATTAGTTATATTAGATATCTAAAGGATCTATGAGAAATGTTTTTGTGCTAACTAATTCACCACCCCCAGTAACTCCATCTACATTTCCAACAGTCATATCTCATAGAAATTTTTGTCATTCCAAAGAAGGAGAAGTTTTCTGTAAGAGGGAGAAAGTTATGTGAATGAACTTGGTGACAGAGGAAGAATCTAGTGAAAGGAAGAGCTCATACTAATAGAGGGAGTTCTCAAGAATAAATCCAAAATTTTATTGTGTTATGACAAGTTATGTTTCCATTAATGCCAAAGAGGGAGATTGTTGGAAACAATTGATTAATTGTGTTTTGTCTTTGATATTACACAAATGCCATATCATTATCAATTAGTATATATCAAGCTCACTTGGGCATTGAAGATATTTTTTTGTGTCTACTAAGCATTCCTATGATTTCCTAGTTCAGAACGCAGTAACTACTGAGTTCACTTGGGCCTCAAAGAAAAGTTTGTAGAAGATGAGTTTTAACCAAGCTCACTTGGTTAATGAAAGAAAGTTGGATGGAACCAGTGCTAACTGAGCTCACTCAATTGCCAAAGGATCTTTGCAAGTTTGCATTGTTAACCAAGCTTCTATTGGTTAACACAAGAAATCTTTTTTGAGTTAGTGCCTACTGAGCTGGGTCAACTAATGAAGAATTTTCTTATTTTTGTATACTAAGCTTAATTGATTTATCTATTGTCTCTAGCCAACTGAGGTGATGAATATTAATTATTCTAAGTTCTATTTGAGTTGACTTGACAATATGAAAGATATAAGTATAAGGTCAAGTCATGAATTCAAAAAGTGTGTGAAGATGTGATGAATGTATTGAAGATTTAATAACAAAGAGAGGAAGCAAATATGATGGATAAGAAGAATATCCTTGTGCAGTAGAAAAACTATATTTGATTAGGAAGGATCAAGTAGAAGCTAGAACATACATCTGTAATCAGTAATTTAGTTGCATTCAAATCAAGTCATCTCATTGTTACTCTCTAACCATTATAGGAGTGATCTAAATCTTCTAATGGAGGTGGCTTAACAGCTATTTGTAAACCCTCTAACAAGGTGGCAATTCTATTGAATTGTCTCAAGACCTCTAACAAGGTAACTCCTAATAGGGTGATTAAATCCTTTAATAGGGTCACACCTAATAGTGTGTTTTGTAACCTTTATCAGGGTTGGCTCTTAACAAGGCTCACTTCAAAAGATTGAAAATAGTAACTAGTTATAATTGGTGGTTTTTCTCAAATTGGGTTTCCACATTAAATCCTAGTGTCAAATGTGTTCATGCTATTTTCTTTTATGTGTTTGCAACTAAGTTAAAGTAATGGTAACCATAGATAACATCTAAAGTTTTCATGTTAAGAATTCATTGAGTATAATCAATACTTACTGTTGGTCTAAATTTTCAAATGATAAAATTCCTTTGTCCAGGTATAAAAATTTAGATTGTGTCCATTAATGGTGAATAAGGTTTATGGTCTTTGGTCATCCAAATTTGTTAACCTTTGAAAAAATTCATTAAAACCCTTTGTCTCATTCCTTTTGTAATTTTTGGGTGTGAAACCCTTTTAAAATTTGGGTGAATATATCTTTTCTTTTGAAATTTTCTCGCACCCTCAAGTAATCTTACCTCTCAGGTTCCTCACCATTTAATTTGAATAGATCTACCATTCTCACTACCTCACCATGAAGAGTTGAGCACTTTTTATACATAGTGAAGTAGCGAGTGCCAAAAAGTTTATAAAATGGTACCGTAAAATGATTTCACAGTGGTTAGGGATTTGTTTTCTGGCCAACTTTTTAGTCACATGCACCTTGAAAGTACTATTAGAATAGGAAAAGGGACCTAGTAGAAGCAGCTAGAAGTCAGTATTGGAATAAAGGTATTTTTGATGCCTTGCTACCTTGCTATTAAAAAATTTTAACATCTCACTGTTAGCGAAGTAGCGAGGCACGGTGAAAAGAACGGTTAGTGGGACCTTAAACAACATGGAAAGGTGACTAGGATTTATAGGTAAGGTCTTGTTGGGTGCCAGCAGTGCAAATTTTCCTACATCACTAGTACCCTAGACCCACACCACATTCATAAATTGTATAAGGGATTCTAATCGTCAGATCAAACTAGAATCAACAGTCCTCACTATCTCATTATGGAAAGTTGCAAGTTATTTAGCCTATTCGACATAGTGAGTATAGGACCCACCACTTCTTCAAGGTACTTTATGTAGTTTCTTTATCTTTGATTTGATCTCAATTCAATGGTCATCACTATCTTGCCATGAAGAGTTTCTCAAAGGATATGTATAGCGAGATAACGAATAAAGGCCCACCTTCTAAGAAATGCAATAATTTGTCATCCACAAGATCAAGATCGAATCAATGGCTGTCACTGCTTTGCTATGGCAAGGTGCTCATTCTTTATGTATAGAAAACTAGTGACTTGCTGACATGTGTCCTCAATTGCCAGTGGGTCCAGATGAAAGTGCCATTTAGGAAGGAGCTATGTGCATGGGCAGTTTTCATTGGATTGACTAGCCAACTTGTCAATTGGAATGCCAAGTTGTCTTTCTCTGTATTCTATGATCGTAGGATTTTTAAAGATCGATGACATAGATTTAAATGTAGAAGATGGTGCCACTCTGTGTATTAATTAGACATGAAAGCTTCACATGTGAGGAAAAATAGAGTATAATAAAAAAAGGTTTTATTAGTTTCACCTTATGCGAACAAAGATTTTGAGCCTTTCCTGAGAAGAAGCAATTATTGAAGAAGATTGTGCTAAAGTTTGGCAAGATTGTGAAGTAGTTTGTTGGCAAAAAATTTCTAGAAATATAGAGGAAAATGAGGACATAATTCAAGTAAGTCATCCTACTGTAATCTCTATAAGTATTTCATTTTTGTAAAGCATAATCAAAGATGCCTCTGAAGAAGGAGTTTTCAGGTCAAGTAAATTATTTGGATAGAAATGTACATGATGATTTGCTTGAATTGCTTCCTGAGTCTACTATAGAGACAGTGCAAGTTAAAAAGTTGACCTCATTAAACCCTAGGTTGAGGATAGCAGATGGATTGTATGATAAGGGTAATTGGGTCCAGGATGCTCAAACCTCACAAACTGGTTTAAATTTGTTCAAGAAATGGTTTGCAGAAAGGAAACTATTTGCCCCAAATGCCAATATATGGATTTTGACCTAGGAAAGCTAGTTGTTCCTAGTGTGTTTATGGACTATGATCTCCTTGAGGCTATGGTGAAGAGTTATGATCAAGCCACTAGGGTAGTGAGAAGAGTAGATGGTGAAATTCTAATCACCATCAGTCTAGAAGAGATTAGGGAAGTTTTTCATTTGGGACCTCTCCCTAGGTATCATGTGCCCATTAATTTGATAGATTTAGAAAAGGTATATATGTCAAAGAAGGACATAGTTAGCCAAGGTGCACTAAAGGCCCACATTGGCAGAATTGGAACCCTACTAGCAATAACATCATCCTCTAAAGAACCTTTCAAGAAAGCATGCTTCAATGCCAGGGTAGTAGAGATATATAGGACCCTGTGCAAAGTTTTTGGATAGGGTGAAGAAGATTTTATGCCCATGAGTTTTATGTATATGATTACTCAAATCTCCTCTTTTGGTGTGGAAATAATTTTTGATTTTTCTTCTTACCTGACTAATGAGATTCATAGTGGATTGGTTGGGATTGCTAAGGGCAAGGTGGAGAAGGTTTGGGGCCAATACTCCCTATTGATGCACATGTTTCTATTTAAGGGGGTTACATACTTTGGTAAAGAAATGGTTTTGAATAGAGAACAAGAGGGGGAAGCACTGCCAGTTCAATTATGGAGTGCAGATATGATTGGGGAAGCAGAAAATGCTAGTTTTGTTAGATTTGACAGGTACTTCACCTCCAAACTGAGGTGCCTCATATTAAGAGACAATCCCAGGATCCTAAGGCACTAATGCACCTTGTTAGGCCTATGGATAAACCTCATAATCTGAAGGTTTCACATAATTGGGGAGATATCATCCCATATTCAGTTTCAACTATTATCAAAATTTATGGATTCAAGGGAACACCTCATGTACTACCTTACCAGGTGCCCTTAAAGGTAGGAGTAGCTGAATTCTTGTGGTAGTTGGGAGGAGTAGAAGAAGTCTTTTTTGCACAAAAGGGGAACATGATCAATTTTTCCCACTTGCACTATAGCCCACTAGTTTGTAATAACCAAGGAAGTGTGGGTCTTCCTCTACAAATTTTTGGATAAGTATAAGATGGCAGTATCTCACCCTCATTTTTGTGATGCAAAAGGTTTCTTTCATTTGGATCTTAGGCATAGGATCAAACTTCATCCAGTTGAGCAAGAATTTTATTTCCCTGAAGATGTGATAAGGAATGAGTACTCTCTATAGGAGCAAGAAACAAAGAAAGAAAAATGGAGAGTCTATTCAAAATTTTTGAGTTTCATTAATTTCTTTGAAAAAGATTACAACCCTCTACATAATGCTATAACTATTGTAGATAGAATTAATAAGCTTATGAATACATTCCCTGAAATAATGGAGGTGATGAATGAGAAAAAGCAATATTTCATTGATTCTTTTCCAGATAAGGCCAGAGAAATAATGAGGAGATTGGGTTTCACTTCTAATATAGGGGCAAGCCCACTAGTTGTTCAAAGGAGGTCAAGATATATTGTCATTCAGGGTCAAAGGCCCATTGTGGATCAAGGAAAATAGATAGTTGAATCTACTATGATATTTTTGAAGAAAGGCCTCCTATACCTTCTCCTAAGAGGAGAAGGATAATAACAGAAGAGGAACCACATGATGAGAGTTACTCACCTTCCCAAACCCCCATGAGAATTGAGGAGGAGTAGCTCACTAATGAGAAAATTGAACAAATTGGATCACAAGGGGGAGTTTTTGTTACCCAAGTAGAGATTGATGAAGGGAACCCCCAAGAGCATCCTGTGCCAAGTTTTGAGTTGACTATAGAAAATTTCAAGGGAAGGGAATTGGATCAAATTTTGGAACAAGCCAGTCAACAATTTTTATCTGATGACAATTTTGTAAAGTCTAGGGCTTTCCATCAATTTTCTTGGAGGGCAAACATCCACAATTTTGAGGAAAGATACAAGAACGTGAAAGAAGAGCATCTAGAAATGAATGAAGCCTCCATCCAAAATCAAATAAAGGAACAAATGATTCAAGAGTTCCAGAATATAACCCCTGAAGAAGGGAGACATATGGTAAAGGCTACAAATATTTTATTATTGCCCAATTGGGACATTGCTGATGCTTTGATTTTCAATTCTGTGTCAAATAATTTGGGATTGCAAGATCCAAATAAAAATGAGTTCTTGGGAACTATATTGAGTAATGACCAAGCTGCTCTTGTCATGTGGTCACTGAGAAGAGGATCTAGGGTTGCTCCATCACAACTTGATGATTCAGGACTAACAGGAAATATCATTGTGAGGAGAGTTGCCGATACCTCACATGTATAGGAAGCCTGCATGAATGTAGATTACTCTCAATTTTGCTTGGCTACTATAGAGAGGGAGGAAAAAGAAATGACTAAGTTGCAGAGCAAGTATGAGGTAGTTGTGGATGCCTACAATAAAGAGGTAAAGAGAAGAATTGATCTTGAGAACAAGCTAATGGGTAGGTCAGAAGCACCAAGAATAACATACCCTCTCCCCCTAGTTGAACCCTTTAAATCTACCCCCCTCATAGAAATACCAGATACACCCCAAAGGCCATGGTACTACATTGCTGAGGATTTTGAAGAAGAAAAGAATAAACTGTGGGCCCTACATGTAGAGTTGGAGGCAAAATATGAAGATAAATTAAGAAAAGCTCTTACATATTTGGGGGATAAAATTGAATGGCCACTAGTTTATGATCAGTTGGCTAGGGTGATTAGCATCTAGGATGAAATGAAAGCAAGTGATGAGGCTCTGAAACCCATTGTGAATAATTGGGTAAGAAGGAGGAATGAGATGACATTTTTTGTGTTATTTTGTTACAAAAACCTCCTGTGATCAAATTGAGAAAACTTTTGATATTGTTTCTAATCTTACTAACTTAATAAGAGAATTCATTTGCAAAGAATAATAGTTGGCTACTTAGATAAGTACAAGAGTCAAAAGTTTAGTCTATTTCCTTGTGCCCTAGATAAGAAAAATAATTTTTAAAAAAAAAGATGAATGGGCAAAGGAACTTGATGATTTTTTTTTAAAGAATGAATCAAGTTATCAATGAAACAGGGCATGCGTGGTGGGCCACAACAACTGAAGAAATAGTGAAAGCCCAAATATTCTTTGATTCTTTGAAACAAAATTTTGTTGCTATTGATAATGAGGCTAAGTATGTGCTCAAGAGGCCGAGTGATATTTTGCAATTCAATTGGCTAGATGACACACTGTTTTACAAGTGGATGGTAGAAATAGCTCCTAATGAATAGTTTGAGGAAGTAGAAACTAACAGTGATGAGGTGCAAGGTGATGAGATCCAAATAATTGACACCATCACTACACAAGGCCAACAGGGAGAAGAAGAAAAGAATGCTCAGTCACTTTCAGTTGTGGACCTAGGCCCACAAGACACTAATACAACCAAAGAAGAGGGGAAAGTAGAAGTTACTCCCATTGTACAAGATAAAGATGGTGAAAACCCATAGGTGGAGATTAACTTGCAATCATCAAAAGAAACTTCATCGTTGGCTAATTTCGTAGTTGCATACAAAGAGGGATCAAAATAGCAGCCAAATCAATAACAATAGAGGATGTGACAGAAGCAGACCCACCAAAAGGAATGTTTGATCTAGACATCTTCTATTACCACATTTTTTTCATTTTATGATAGCTGTATGTAATTATCTCTTGTAAAGGATAGCTCTCATTTTCTCTTAGCCTGAAGCTTGTTGCATCTCACACTATATAAGTGAGATTCCAGGGCTAGAGAATGGCCCAATTTCTAATGTTTTCTAGGTGATATACTTAGTTTTTTTTCGGTCCAATGTTTGGAACAAGTTTATGATGTATTTTCTCTGTTAGTTCCTTAGAATACATGAACATGGACTGATCTCTGTGTTTCTTCCTAAAGTCATTCTAAGTTTGCTGCAAATGTATACAATTTTCAAAGAAAATGAATACAAATTATAAGCTGTCCCTATATCAATTCTTTCTGAATTTTGTCTCCTTTTAGTTACTTAGTTATCTTGATATTGTATAAGTAAAGGCTTGTGCAATTAAATGCAATCCAATTAGATTGTATATTCATTCACCATTGCTATTAGTTCAATGGATTAAGTAAAAGCTTTGATGAATTTGATAACGTTGCTATAGTAGTAGGAAGGATTTTTGAATAATGAATTCTGATAAGAATTTTTGATAATATTTGTTTTAAGGAAACAAATTAGATCAATAGATTTGTAGTAGACTCTGAGCCCCAATGGATTAGGCACTAGTCAAATTGATTCAACTAGAAGAGAAATATATCATAAATGGTTTTCAAATGCAGAATTATAATCAATTTTACTTTTATTTTTTGAAGATCTTCAAAGTTGGCCAGTAGTTGTTTGCGTGGAATTTTTTAGCTTCAGTTAGCCACTATTGCTGAGAACACATGCAAATCTATAGAAGAATTTTGGCCAGATCTATTGCATGGGATGTGTTTATCAAATTGTCAAGAATTATGCATGTATTTGAGGATTTGAGATTACAATTAGAATGAAACTAAAATAATTCTCATACAGTGGTTTCCAATCTTGAATCATCCCTGGGTATACCCACCTTGGTTTTGCAGAGCCTAAAGAGTAGAAAACCACCCTTGATTTTGTTGAAGTTGGGTCCAAATGGTTTGCACATATAATTGTTAATAGGAATTGGCTAATCCTTAGATTGTGTGAGTGATATCATTTTGGTATTGAGCATTTTTTTGCTTAGTAGTTTTAAAACACCAAAAAAATGGCAACTCTATTGGGGAGTTGTCCAACACATCTATGAAAAGTACTATAGTTTATTTGGTACTACTGTGTATGTGTGTGTCAAATTATCTAAGTTTTTCCCATGGTCATAAGGGGATATTTTAGTGACAAACCTTGAGAATTTAAAGAAAAATCCAAATGCCATGAAGATGTAGTGACGTATCCAACCTTTCCAACTGTCTTATCTAACAAGAAAGAGTTGCAATCTTATGATCTCAGTGATTGGTCTATCTATGTCAGATATTTCAATTTCTAATTGTGTGTTTTTTCCTTAGAGTTAGGAATAATTTTCATTGTGTATTTTCCCAAGAATAGGGTGGCAAATCAGTCACGATTTTGAAGCTAGTGCTTGTTTTAACAAAAGGTGAATATGGATGACAAGAGAAAGAACACAAGAGCTTACATGAAAGCCAATCCTGATGTACCAATGTATACTGATTTACCCCAAGGTGGTAGGAAAAACCAAAATAAGAAAAGGACAAATCCAAATCCCAAATAGAAACCTAGAGGTAGTGTATCCATCAATTCTTAGTATCAACGAATATTAGGGAGAGAGTCTTCTTCACTAAGTTCTGAATCCGAAACCATAAGACTGTTAGGAGGCATTTTTAGTACCCTAGTACCAGATGAAAGAACATATCAAGATAAAGACATGAAACCAGTGTGAAATGCTTCACCAAGGCTAGATCTCATAGTAGATATGAACTGTAGGCTAGGATTTAGGAGTTCGTTTGATGACCCTTTTAATCTTAGAGTAGCCCCATACATGGAGCCCAATCTTATAGATCTGGATGATCCTGTTGATTCAAAGGCTACTTCTATAGACCCTAAAGAAGTGCAATCTGAGATAGGATTTCTAAAGAAATGGGTTGCTGAGGAAGAAGCTAAATGCATTTGTCTTGAAAAAGAGAAGGAGAAAGTCACCTTGGATGCCATAATAGAAAGAGATGCTCTGCTAAGAAGGATGGTTTCCATGAAGGAGCAGAATAAAAATTTAGAACAAAAAACTATGACTCTCCATACGGATGTTTTTGGAGATGTAGATACTTTGAGATCTAAGGTTCAAGAACATTAAAAGCTCTTAAGCCAAAGACAAGAGCATGTTATTACCCAAGTCCAAAACTATAAACCTGTTCAAGTAGACCCTGCAGAACCCACTATAAAAGCTACAAATAAAGGGAAAGGCAAAGCCATAGGAATCCAAATAAATGAACCTCAAGCTCTACCAAGAAAATTTGTAAATCCTCCCATGTCAAAATTAGATCTAGACCTGGAAAAAGCTAGAAAGGAGAAGGAAGATCTTGCAAAAGAACTTGAGAAGGTTGAGAATGAAGCTCAAACCGTTGAAACTAGGAGAAAAATCGAATTCATAAAATCTAATTTTGCATTGGCTTTATGGCCAAATTTGTCTATCCCATCTGCAACTCCTGCACCGATTAGTGGTCCAATAATCTCAACTCAGGGAACATCTCAGTCCACTCCTCCCTCATCATCCACCACTTTTACTCATATTTAGCCACCAATAGGGGTCTTCTAGAGTGTTTTAGTCATATTTAGATGGGATAGAAGGAAGGATAGATGCAAATTTGAAGAGCTAGAGCTACAACTTAGGAACTAGAGGATCTCTCGGTGGACTTGAGGGTACAAGTGTGGATTCTTCTTGGTGTTCTTATCCAGTTGTGTATCTAGACTAGCTAAGATTGGTTTTGTAATTTGGATCTTGTTGGATCTTGTAGAATTGATTATGTAATTGCTGTTTGTATTTGGCCCTAACCCGAAAGGCCCTACAATCGGGCATATTGCATGTAATTAGTTATATTTTATGAAAAAATTATTGTAATTTGGTATCAAATATTGCATTGTTTCTTCCTTCTATTATGTTTCTACTATGTGGTTATATTGTTGTGGGCTAGAAAATTTCCTTTAGGGATACTCCTACCTTTCACTACGTTAGATGGTATTAGAGTGAAGGTTGTTCCTAAGTGCATTAACTTATTCTTGCCCCACTTTTCACCCTTTAACCATTTTGTAAAAGTGAAAAATTTTGTGTCTTAGTTAAGCCTAGGTATCTTTGGGTCTAGACTTGATTCCCCTTAGGTGAAAAGAGTCACCATCAAATTTTGCATCTTTCTCTTCATCAGATTTTGCATCTTTCCCTTAGGTGGTTTTCCTTGATGTTGTGAGTTTAAGGGTAGCTTAGTACCTAATTTGATGGGGATTCTAGCAACATATAAAAGTTATTCACAAAGCTGGGCTTGTTTGTAGCTTATCATGTTATTAATGAAAGAAGGAAGCTTGTGAAAAATTGAGCATTGCCTTCTCCTCATTGGGTTTTCAACCCATGAAGGAAATTTTCCACGAAGATCAATAAATGATGTTTATGGACCTATGCAAGAAGATAATGAGCTATTTTATGGAAAATCCCTATTTTCATCACAATATTCTACCTTGGGAAATAGTCAAGATTCATCACAATGCACAAAATCATCTTAAGCAGAAAACTCAAAAATGACTTCTCCTCAATGGGCTTTTGACCCATGAAGTCAGTTTTTCGCCAAAAGCAATTGTAAAGAAAAGAAACAAGGAAGTGGGCCCCTCTTTGACACACAAAAAATCTTAGGATGATAATGAAAACAATCTAACCATTGCAAGAAAGGTATACTGAGCAGAATTCAATTAGGTGGATATTTCCTTATGGGGTACTCTATTCATAATTCTATGAAACTTAATGGGAAATGGAAAAGTAAGTATGAAAGAAAGGAAAGTTACCATTGGGCCAACAAAAATAGTAAAAAGACACCAAAATATCTGTTAGAAGCTCTCGCATTTACTATTTCAATAGATTTATCCTTTAATTCATTTGTGTTGTGTGAATCATGAAGATAAATAGATGAATTGAGACTCCTATATAGATGGAAACATAACAGTTATTCAAACTATCACTTTATCTTAAATTGTTATTCTACTAAATTGCACAATGCTTTCAAGTAGTCTATATTTGTGAATTCAATATCTTGTTCTTCATCTAGATTTGAATTTTCAATTTATTTCATTCTTAGATAGAATGGCAACCAAATTTATGGGGTTTGATGGGCTAAATGAAATCAAGTCCACATTTTAGAATTTCATGGATACTTCACTCCATTTTTATGATATACAATATTTCCAAAGGAGGCTAAAGTTGGAGCTGATTCATCCTATAACTGAGAAGCTCTGAGGAAGTGGACTACTAGAGGTAGCTAGTTTCCCAATGGTTGTCTAAGCTCCACAATTGATTTATGAATGCATAAATCACTACACTCTAGATACTAGACAAACTATGTTACCCGATCATACAGTATTAATCTCCATTGATAGGAAAATTGTGGTGAATTGCCTCCAAGTTCTAGAACTGGAGGAGTTTTCAGACTTGATAGTAGAAGGAGTAGTCTGTGAGTTCTTTATGAAGAAGATGGTGTGTAGAAAGGAAATTATGCAATCTTGGTTTCAAAAGCTACAGAGCACCAAGAGTAAGGTCCCCAAATTTCTATTTGGTACTAACCTCAAACCTAAGATTGTAGACATTCTGGTTCTCTTGCACAGACTAAAAGGTTTGGTAGAAGTTCTAAATTTTATTGAATAGTATTTCTTTTTGGTACAAGTTATTTGTTGAGATATGCAACATATTGATTAGGCCTATAAGGTAAGTGAAAATCTTTCTAGGACTCTCAGCATCACAAAGTTCTACAACACTTTTTATATGTCTTCCTTTCTAATTTACATGCTAGCATTTCTACAGTTATGGTTAGGCCTTCCAAGAATAGAAAACTTTCTTGATGATGTGAAATGTTATGAGTTCTATCCATTTTTGCAATTATTAAATAGTTATGTAGAGTATGTCAAAGTTAAAGACACATTCACAATGAGAATTTTCAGGGAACTCCAAAGATACGCAAAGAGGAGATTCAATCTGAAGGCAATGGCAACTATTAGTCAGTTTAGAAGCTATTTTATCTAGTTCTCATCTTTCTCATGTTTCTGTCTTGTAGCTTTTGATGGATTACCTTTGAAGATGCCTAGGTATCTAAGTGACATGATCATGCTAATAGAGATTGTGAGGTAGGTAGTCTAGGTCAATGTGCTAAGTGGAAGTTTGAAGAAGGGATATGAGTTCCCTATGAAAGTAGGAGCTTTTAGTTGTGAGTCTGATCTAATGCAAAGAATATGTTCAAAGTGTTCAAGATGAAATATAAATTGGAGATGTATGAGGTCTTGAGACCTATGTTTGATCTGAATGGATATGCTAGGGATGTGTTACAGATTGGGAGTGTGATCAAACACATTACCATAGTTGAAGATTATTGCTAGATTATAAAAATGAATTTGAAATTCAAGATTGTGCTTTTACGAGACTCATAGTGGAGAAAATAAAAACATATAATATCATTCTTAATGTTAAAGGATTGGAGGATGATGGACAATATATGTATAGTAATAGACATCTGACTAAGTTAAGAAACACTCCTATCAATTCAAAGCCTTATGAGGGTGCTGAGGAAGATTTAGACACTATGATGGCTTGAACCATCAATAGGATAAGGAAATGGGTTGAATGGACAACCAAAATAATTTGGAGTAAAGGCATAGCCACTCAAGCTTCTCCAACAGCTACAACTCCCTCTTCCTCCTAGAGTATTACACTAGGTGTAACACTAGCTACCACTCAAGGACTAGCTAAAGCTTCGAGAGGACATGACCAACCTCCAAACAAGAGCATCTCCATAGCTAAGACTTTTCATGATGGCTCCCTCCCAGTTATTAGAACCCAAACTAGTGCTGAAGAGAAGAAGAATGATGAGCCAAAGGATAGTGATGTTATCTTAGTTCCCTCTCCTCATGTTACACTAGTCCCCTCTCCTCATGTCACCCCAATTCCCTTGCCTCATTATAGTCTAGTTCTTCCAAGAAGTGCTACATTTCTACAACCAAGTGGCTCCCCAGTGTAGATAGTAGATTTGGAAGATGGAAAGAGTAGTAGTAGTGAATCTACTGAGTTTGATCAGGGAATGAAGAAAATCTCAGAGGTGGAGAAAAGCCAGAGCTCTTCCAAGCTCATTGCTTAGGCCCCAAAGAATCCCTTCTCTTCAACTACAATTACAATTACTCTGGTCAAGAAGAAGATGTTTAGTATAGAAGCACTTGGGATGGCCTCCAAGGTGATAGGCACTAGTTCCTAGTTAGAGAATACTCGAGAGAGAAAGAGAAAAATTAAAGATGAAAGTGCCCCCACCAAGGATACCATATCCCTTGTAATTCATTCTAGATCTACATTAACCAAGGTGAAGAAGTAGAAAACCTTACCTATACTTGGGCAAGATCTAGAAACAAGGCACCAAACAATGGAGATAGCCAAGCCCAACAAAGAAGGAAGAATTGAAGAGATGACTACTAATGATTTTATTGTGCACTTGGTGGACCTTGGAGAGGCCAAACATGAAACCAAGGTTGGCTTGTAGAAGTCAACCAATGAAGTAATTGAGGAAAAATTGGAAAACCTAAAGTTGTCAAAAGTTAGGATGAAGGCTGAGATAGAGGAGTTGAACAGATTCATTAGACAATTGGTCACCCCATTGGCAACTATCTTTGGAGTACTAGTAACAAGAAATCCTACTACTACCAAATTTCAAGCCCTTATCCCTCAACTTCAAGAAGATAGGCACTTTGGAAAAATTGGTAAAGACTGGACTAGGAAGCTCAAGATACAGGGAGTTTCTGTTATAGAAAAAATCAGCAATGTTATCTTAAGATTAGAAATAGAGAAGGATGACATCTTAGCAAATAGGAGTACTTTGGCTAGAGAAAGAGTGAAGAGTGAGGATTGTATCTCTCTTCTAAAGAATGATCATCCAAATGAAGGCAAAGGAAGCCATTAAAGCAAAAATCTTGCCAAAGGGAGATGAACCTCTATTTGAATGGCATCAAAGCATGCAATTCAAGTCAACAATGATCTTATTAGCAAAAAAAGGACTTAAGGAAATAGAGGATAAAGTGAAAAAGACCCAAGACAAAGGATTTGAACTCATGATGGGACTATATATAGATTCATAGACTAGTGGTCAAGGGAAAGCATTCATTGGGATAAACATCATGCAGGTAAATTTCTCCAAATTCTTAGATAATCTGATTGATGTATCTTCTCGTAATCAAAACAGAGTTGTAGAGCTCCAAAAACTTAGTGTATGCATAAATGTGGCCATAGAGGAATTTCCAAATCAATTGAATGCTATGAAGGAGTTTCCCAGGGAGCATTCTAAGTGGCTCTTAAGATACACCAACATACATGTGCCTAGGCATGAAGAGCTAATCCCAATCATAGTTTGTGCTAAGGCCTATAGAATGAAAGCAGAAAAGAGGAAGAAGATGAAGTGATTCACATTCTGCCCACTTTTTACTTTCCTATGTAATTATTGCAATATCAAAAAATAGTATCTTGCCATTTTTCATTCTTTGAGGAGATGAACCAATTGGACTTCTATTGTAATGGTCATCTCAAAATCCTATATGTATGAAATTGAAAGATTAATAAAAGGTCAGAAAATTTTTGGTGTGAAGTACTTGATGTTGTAGAGTCAATTGAATGGTATTTTGTATCAACTATTTTTTGTTCCATTTTTGTTATTTGTTAGTTATATATTTTCTCTTTTACCGAGATAGAAGCAAGGAAAGAAAGGAGATTCATTCCCCTATTTCAAGGTAGTGAACGGATGTGATGAGTAGTGTCACTGCATGTTCAAAGAAGAATCTCTTAAACATTTTTCCTTTTCAGTTAACTTCTTCCTCTCTATAGTTCAAACCCTAGTTAATTCATTTTAGTATTAGTTGTTATGCTATTTCAAGTTATTAAGCTTTGTGAGTTCCTAAGATGTGTGAGTTCATGAACTTAATCAATTCTTCATAAACCTTTTTTTGCCTAAATTAGATCCTATTTAGGTCTAACTTGGTTTTACCTCTTCTATTCTTAGGTCAAGAACACACCCCCATATTAGTTTTAGAAATAAAACATAATTCATTGCAAATCTACCATAGGGAGCTATACCTATTAATTCAAAGAAAATCCAGTCTATCCATAAGTGGCTTTTCAAATGTTTGTAATTAGATATTGTTCATAATTTGGGCATTCAAGAGTCATAATAAAAGAAGAACAAATATATTTACCAATAGATTTTTGGTGACTCTATTGGGGAATATGAATAGTCACTTGACTAATAAGCCTATATCATGAGGAAAAATGGTACTACCTCATGAGAACATTTTTTGAAGGATCCAACCTAACTTTGGTTTTCAAGATGACCAAGAAGACATAATTTCATCCCTTAATACATTTATTTGGAGACATAGGAGGAATGTTGAACATTACAAGAATGCTAGGCAAGTATTGGAAGAGGAAGAAAGAAGAGCTGAAGCTTTAGAAAGAGTTGTTTAAAGGAGGTACATTTGAAGAGAAGAAAGAGAATTGAGATGAGAAGCTCAAAGACAAAACTATCCTAGCATCCTAGAACAAACAAGGTTCCTTAGAAGTAACAAGGAACAGGGTGTGTAAGACACTAATTTTGATAAACTTACAAAGCTTGGTTCTTCCATCCTAGAAATTCTAAAATGGAAAGGTGAAAAGAAAATCCAAGGTTAGGAATCAAAGCACTTTGCATACTACCTACTAGATATTGGCCCTACATGGAATCACTGCTCCCCTAATTGTTAATTTTTTACCATAACTTGCCAAAATAATTATGGCTGCTCCATCGGCTACAACAATAGGACGATTAGCATTAACAACTTATCATCCACTCCCAGCTAGTTCAAAGAAGAATTTCCCTAGATTTTTAGGTGATGGGAAGGTTACCACAAATGAACACATTAAAGCCTTCTTTGCAGCTACTCACATCTTAGGAGTTGCACATGAGGATGTTGCCATAAGATTATTTGTGGAAACCATGACAGAAAATGCAACAGACTAGTTCTATCATCTAGATGATGGCTTAATCACTAATTGGGATACAATGAGAATGGCCTTTGAGACAAGATTTAAGATTGCGAAAGATGAACATTTTTTGTTAACACAGTTGACATCTATTAAAAAGCAACCTACCATGAGTATGAGGGATTTTTTTGCTAATTTCAATAAGATCACTAGTAGAATTCCAACTACTGATAGGCCTACTACCGATAATCTGAAAACCTTCTTCATAAGTGTGATGCCCCTAGATATCAATTATGACTTGAGAAGAGTACATCCCATGGATTTAGAAAACCCACAAAAGAAGGCAATTGAATTTGAAGATGACTTGATTTTTGTGATAAAATGGAAGTGAGAACTTCAAACTAAAGGAAGTTCTAGTAACACCACATCATTTGATGAAATGATTCAGAAACTATCAAATGAGTTGGTAGCAGTAAAAAGGAAATTACCTAGATTCAATAATTCCTACCAATGGAATTATCAAAATTTTCTAGGAATGAACAATGATGGAAAATTTATGTAGCTCACAAGCTCACAACCTAGGTTTCCAATTGAAGTGGCACCAACGAAAGGAAATATGTGTGTCTTCCATTTGACAATGTTTCATGATGGTGAGAGCTATCCAAAAACAAGTCATATGGTGTAGTTATTATCCACCAATGAGTTGAACATTGTAACTCCTTGTTCAGAGTTAGATTCATACACAAATGGAGACTCTAGAAATTTATTTTTGGAATATGAGTTAGATTCTAAACCAAAGGGTGAATGTTATTTGACCATTGATGGAACTTCTTATATAGTGCTTACTTGATGTCAAGGGCTAAAGAATCAATCCTCCAATCATCCTCACAAGAACGATCCCAGTCCCTTAGTGAAAAATATTCATGTTGATCAAGGAGCATCATCTTCTCAAATGGGTAAGGAAAGAAGCCTTTTGATTTCATTCAATTCTGTGAAGAATCAAAAATCCAAATTTCCCCTATAGATTATTTGAAGTCTCACTCCTCTAGGTTGAAAAGACTAGTAGAGCGATGTAAAGGGAATACTTCAGATTTAAATCACAATGTGACTGTTGAAGAAGGGGATGAAACCTTGACATCTAACCTATCTAATCAAGAGGATTCTACTATTTTAGCAACCTCTCCTGGGCAAAAACCTAACCCATTCTATATTTCACTGTATATCAATGGATGCAAACTAAGAAATTGCATAATAGATTCAGGTGAGTTAGACAACATTATGCCTTATTCTGTAGCTAAGGAACTATGTCTCAACTTCACTAAGGTGCATGGAAGATGTTACTCTATGGATGCTAGATAGGTTCCTTTGCTTAGACAAATTAAAGATGCTCAAGTAGCCTTAGCTTCACATCCAGAAAAGAAACTCTTATTGACCATTCTAGTGGTAGATATTCCAGCAAGCTATGAACTTCTCTTAAGTAGGATTTTTTTGCTGGGACTTAGGAGGAGAAATAAAACTAGACTAGTCTTAAGAAGTCATACCTATAGGGAAGAAGAAAGTCAAATTTGAACTTGAAGAAAATGAAAAATTTACTATCTTAAAATTAGATGATCTTAAAGCTCAGTCCTCTACCAAGAACTGGAGTTTGACAATTACATGTTATTTACTAAAGAGGCTTTGGATGAACAAAGAAATGAAAGTCTAAGTGAAGGAATCCTTAATGAGGAAAAAGATTTAACAAGAATATGGACACTAGATTTTGATGGAAGTTGTTCCTCTTCAAGATCTGGCACATGTGAAGTGTTAGTACCCCTAAGGGAGAACCTAAACCCATGGCCTTTAAATTGGAGTTTGGGAATACAAATAACACTACAGAGTATGAGACCTTATTACTAGGGGTAATGACAATGAAAGAAAAAGGAATAAAGATCCTGAAAGCTCAAGGTGATGCAAAGTTCATTGTAAGATAAATTAAAGGGCAATACTTTGTGAAGAACCACAAGTTGAAGAATTATAGAAATGGAGTTTGGGATGAAATAGAAGGCCTAGATTCTTTTTCTATTGAAGTAGTGTAGAGGGAGATGAACACAAAAGATAATTCCTTATCAATTTTTGCTTCTCTACTATTACCTCATTCAGAGTTCAAAGATAAGAAGTACCAAATTGAGATTGTATATCGAGCCTCTATTATAGATAATATAGAACCTTGGCAAGTTTTTGAAGATGACAAGAGCTTGCAATTGTTCTTAGAAAATGACAAGGCTACTCATTAGTCTAATGAAGGTAATAATGAAGACTCTAATCATGAGTTAAAAGAAAATTAGATGGGTGAAATCCAATTACTAGGTAATATTATTCACCCATACTTTGTGTCTTTGGAAAAATTACTTAATGGACATGATGCCTACATAAACCAAAAGAGGGCAGAAAAGGGACTTGCCACTGGTGAGTATGAAGGAATAAATATTGGTAATGACTATAATCCTAAAATGATCAATATTGTTAAGTGTTGTTCACCAATAGAGAAAGAAGCCCCTAAGCTGCATTTTATAGAATACTAAGATGTATTTTCATTAAGTTATAAAGATTTGAAAAGCTATAGAGGTGAGAAGATAAACCATCAGATTCCCCTCAAACCTGATGCAGTCCCTTTCTAGTAGAAACAAAGGAATTATAATTCTAAGGTAGTAGACACTATATTTTAGGAAGTAGATAAAATGTTGAAAGCAAGAATCGCCTATCCCATCCATCACTCCACTTGGATAGCCAATATAGCACCAGTCAAAAAGAAGAACAAAGAAATAAGGATTTGTATTGATATCCAAAATTTGAACCAAGCATCTCTAAAGGATAAATTTTCTCTCCCCAGTATGGATTACTTACTACAAATACTAGTTAGATCCAAAATGATGTCCATGCTTGATAGGTTCTTAGGTTATAATCAAGTTGAAGTGGAATAGAAGGGCCAGCATAAGATAGCATTCACCACTCCTTGGGGTACGTTTGCATATCACAGAATGCCCTTTGGGCTCATCAACATTGGCACCACATTTCAAAGGTGTATGAGTAAAAAATTTGCTGATCTAAAGGATTGGATTATAGTTATATATCTAGATGACCTCACTATGTTTTCAAAAAAGAGGAAAAATCACATAGAAGATTTGAAGAAAGTCTTACAAAGATGTCAAGAACATGGAATCTTGCTCAATCCAAAAAAAATTGTTTTCTATGTGAAAGAGGGAAAGCTCCTTGGTCATATAGTTTCACATGAAGGTATTAGAATTTATCCTAAATGAGTTGAAGCCATTTGAAGATTGAGCTTGCCATCGAATACAAAAAGAGTTAAATCATTCTTCAGGTAGGTGAATTTCCTTAGAAGGTTTGTACTAGATTTTGTATAAATCACTAAGTGTATTGTGGACATGATGAAAGGAAATTCAAATTTCAAATGGAATGAGGTGGGAAAATAAGCCTTTCATAATATAAAAATTGCTATTGCTAATGCCCCAGTATTAAGTCACCCAAATTATAAGCGAGATTTCATCATCTACTATTATGCTTCTAAACACAGTTTATCGGCAATACTTATGCAAGATAATAATGAAGGGACACAAGCCCCAATAGCTTTCATGAGCATACCTCTAAAAAATCATGAATTGAAGTACTCACAAATTGAGAAACATACTTTTGCAGTAGTCAAAGCACTTAATTTTTTTGATTTTACATCTTACATTCACATTCTGTCATTTATGTCCTGGATGTAGTAGTAAAAAGTGTGTTAACATAGTAGGATGTAGGGTGTAATGTTAGAGGAACATGGATAGAAAATACATAAGAGTATGATATGGAAATTAAACCTACCAAGCTAGTAAGGGGTAATGCCTTGTGCAAGGCGATTGCAAAAAACAAGATCGCTAAAGAATCAAAAGAATCAAGAGAAAAGAAACTAGTTTTGGCTGTAGGTCTTCATGATCTGTGGTTTTAGAATATTAGATATCTGCTAACATATGGAGAAAGTCTAGAGGGCCTAACTGCAACACAAATGAGGGATTGTAAATTGAAAGTAGCTAAGTATGTAATTTAGGATGGAAAATTGTTTTAAAAAGCCATAAATGGCAGTTTCCTCAAATGTGTGGACAAACAACAAGAAAAACTATTGAAAACATTTCATGATGAAGCCCATGGAGGGAATTTTTCATCCTCAGCCATGGATTTCAAAATATTAAAATAGTGCTATTACAGGCCCAAAATGTTCAAGGATGCCTATTCCTGGGTGGCAAAATGCGAGAAATGTAAGATGTTTGTTGGGCATCATCAATTAGTCCCTCTACTATTAAGACCTGTCATAATCGAGGGACCTTTTCAATAATGGGGTCTTGATTTCATTGGTCTGATTAATCCAACATATAGTGTTGATCACCAGTACGTGATAACTGCGACTAATTACTTCACTAAGTGGGTGGAAGCCAATGCAACTAAGTAAACTACTTCTGAAGTAGTATGTGAATTCATTAAGGAAAAAATATTGGTTAGGTTTGGTGTTCTGATCAAATTACTGATGGACAACATAGCCTATTTCTCTTCAATTTAGATTACCAATTTTTTCTTTGAGTATGGAATCATAGTCAGTCATTCATCTAATTATTTCCCACAAGGAAATGGTCAAGTTGAGTCTAGTAACAAGAATTGGATAAATATTGTCAAGAAATTGGTGTTAGATAATCAAAAGACTTGGCACAAGAGAATTCATGAGGCACTATGGATAGATAGAGTAACACCTAAGAGGTCAATTGGCATATCTCCTTTTGAATTAGTCTATTAAATTGAGACAAATCTCCCATTACCTTTAGAATTGGCTACAAAAAAACTTAGAATAGTGATTGAAGATGATATCTATAAAGATGGTTTAGAAAAGAGGATTTTTTACTTAAGCAAGCTTAAAGAGGAAAGAGAAGAAATTGTAGATCACGTCACACAACACTAGATGTGAGTAAAGAATCTATTCGATAAGAAGGTAAGACCAAAAAAATTCATGGTAGGAGATAGTGTGTTACTCTGGGATAAGCGAAGTGCTACAAAGGGTATGCATAAAAATTTTGACACCTTGTGGAAAGGTCCATTCATAATCCACAAGGCGTTTGAGAATAATTCTTTCAAATTGGCTTATCAAGATGGTGAAGTGCTACCTCTGACCTATAATGGTCAAGATCTAAAGCTTTATCAAATTTCAACCTAAGAACAAGTAACCCCTATATTGTATTATAGTTACATTTAGTTCCTTTCTGTGTTCTCCTAGTTAGTTTTGCTTCCTTTTCTTTGCTTCCCTATTTTTTTTTCCCTTGTTTTAGTTTTGTTGTGTTGCCATCTTTTATTTTTTGTGAAACCAGAGATTTTGAGTTCCTTGCTTAGGTATAGTCTATCCAAGTCCCCAGTCAAAGATAGTTGTTGCCTTGTTTTTCACCCTTTAACCATTTTGAAAAAGTAGAAAATTTTGTGTCTTCATTAAGCCTAGGTACGTCTAGGACTAGTTTTAATTCCCCTTAGGTGAAAAGAGTCTCCATCAAATTTTCCATCTTTCCCTTCTCCCACATTTCATGGTCGAGTGGTTTTCCTTGATGTTGTGAGTTTACAGGTAGCTTAATACCCAGTTTGATGGGGATTCTTGCAGCATGCAAATATTATTCACAAAGATGGGCTTGTTCACAACTTATCATGTTTTTAATGAAACAAGGAAGCTTGCAGAAAATTGAGCATCACCTTCTCCTTGATGGGTTTTCAACCCATGAAGGCAATTTTCTATGAAGAGCAATAAATAATGTTTACAGGCCTATGTAAGAAGATAATAAGCTATTTTATGGAAAATCCATATTTTCATTACAATATTCTACCTTGGGAAACATTCAAGATTCATCACAATGCACAAAATCATCTTAAGTGGAAAACTCAAAAAGGACTTCTCCTCAAAAGACTTTTGACCCATGAAGTTCATTTTCCACCAAAGGAAATTGTAAAGGAAAGAAACAAGGAACTGGGCCCCTCTTTGGCTTTCATAGTCCTTTCAAGATTTTTTGAACCCAGAGGAAATATTAACTCAAAGAATAAAGATTAAAGGAAAGCCTAGGCAGAAAAATGAGAGTCACCTTCTCCTCGGTGGGTTTTCAACCCATGAGGATAACTTTTTGAATTCATAAGAAGATCAACTTTGTAAGAAGATTGGGCCCACAAATGATACACAAAACATCTTAAGATGATAATGGAAATAATCTAACAATTGCAGGAAAGGTATACTAAGCAAAATTCAATTAGGTAGATATTTCCTTATGAGGTACTCTATTCATAATACTTTGAAACTTAATGTGAAATAGAAAAGTAAGTATGAAAGAAAGGAAAGTTACCATTGGGCTAGTAGAAATAGTGAAAAGACACCAAAATATCCATTAGAAGCTCCTGTATTTACTATTTCAATATATTTATCCTTTAATTCATTCGTGTGGCACAAATCTTGAAGATCAATGGATGAATTGAGACTCCTATATAGATGGAAACATAACAGTTATTCAAACTACTACTTTTTCTTGAACTATTATTCTGTTAAATTTCACAATGCTTTCAAATAACATGTATTTGCAAATTCAATATCAAGTTCTTCATCTAGATTCAAATTTTCAATTTACTTCATTCTCAGATAGAATGGCAACCAGATTTGTGGGGTTTGATGGGCTAAATGGAATTAAGTCCACATTGCAAAATTTCATGGATACTTCACTCTATTTTTACGATATGCAAGATTTCCATAAGAGGCGTAAGTTGGAGCTGATTCATCCTATAACTGAGAAGCTTTGAGGAAGTGGACTAGTAGAGGCAACTAGTTTCCTAGTGGTATTCCAAGCTCTAGAATTGATTTATGAATGCGTAAATCACTACAATCTAGATAACAGATAGATTGTATTAATTGATCATATAGTATTAATCTCAATTAATTGGAAAATTATGGTTAATTGTCTCCGAGTTCTAGAATGAGAGCAGTTTCTAAACTTGATAGTAGGAGGATTAGTCTCTAAGTTCTCCATGAAGAAGATGTTGTGGAGGAAGGAAATTATGCAATCCTAGTTTCAAAAGCCATGGAGTGCCAAGAGTAACGACCCCAAAACTCTATTTGGTACTAACTTCAAACCTAAGATTGTAGACATTCCAATTCTCCTGCATAGACTAAAAGGTGAGGTAGGGGCTCTAAATTTTGTTGAACAATATTTCTTTTTGGTACTATTCATTTGTTCAGATATGCAATATATTGATTGGGCCCATGAGGTAAGTGAAAATCTTTCTAGGGCTCTTAGTGCTGCAAAGTTCTACAATACTTTTTTATATGTCTTCCTTTCTAATTTACATGCTAGCATCTCTACAATTATAGCCGAGCCTTCCAAGAATAGAAAACTTTCCTGATGATGCGAAATGTTATGAGTTCTATCCATATTTTCAATTACGAAATAGTTATGTGGAGTATGTCAAAGTTACACATTCACAATGAGAATTTGTAGGGAACTCTAAGGATTCCTAGAGAGGATATTCAATCAGTAGGCAATGGTAGCTATTAGTTAGTTTAGAAGCTATTTTATCCGGTTCTCATCTTTCTCATATTTGCATCATGCAAATTTTGATGGATTCCCTTTGAAGTTGCCAGGTATCCGAGCAACATGATCGTGCTGATAGAGATTGTGAGGCATGCAGTGTAGGTGAATGTGCTAAGTGGAAGCTTAAAGAAGAAGGTATATGAATTCCCTATGAAAGTAGGAGCTTTAATTTGTGAGTTCTGATTTGATGCAAAGAATATGCTCAATGTGTTTGAGATGAAATACAAATTGGAGATGTAAGAGGTCTTGAGACCTATATTTGATCTAAATGGATATGCTAGTGATGTGTTGTAGATTGGGAGTGTGATCAAACACATTACCATAGTTGAAGATTATTGGGTAGATTGTAAAGATGAATTTGAAAGTCAAGATCATACTTTTGCCAGGCTCACAGTGGAGCAAATAAAAACATATAATATCAATCTTAATGTTGAAGGATTGGGGGATGATGGGTAGTATATGTATAGTAATACATAACTAACTAAGTTAAGAAACACTCTTATCAATTTGGAGCCTTATGAGGGTTTTGAGGAAGATTTAGACACTATGATGACTCAAATCATCATAAGGGCAGGGAAATGGGTCAAATGGACAACAAAAAGAAGTCAAAGTAAAGGCACAACCACTCAAGCTTCTCCACTAGCTACAACTCCCTCTTCCTCTCAAAGTGTTACACTAGGTGTAACACTAGCTACTTCTCAAGGACCAGCTCAACCTTCAAGAGGAGGTAACCAACCTCTAGACAAGAGCATCCCCATAGATAAGACTTGTCATGATGGCTCCCTCCTAGTTATTGGAACCCAAACTAGTACTAAAGAGAAGAAGATGGAGGAGCCAAAGGATAGTTTTGTTACCTTAGTTCCCTCTCCTCATGTTACACTAGTCTCCTCTCCTCATATCACCCTAGTTCCCTCACCTCATCATAGTCCAATTCTTCCAGTAAGTACTACACTTCTACAACCAAGTGGCTCGCTAGTATAGATAGTAGATTTGGGAGATGGAAAGAGCAGTAGTGATGAATTTACTTAGTTTGATGAGGCAACAAAGAAAACCCCAAAGGTAGAGAAAGGCTAGAGCTCTTCCAAGCTCATTTTTGAGGCCCCAAAGAATCCCTTCTTTTCAATTGCGATGAAAATTACTCAAATCAAGAATAAGATGTTTAGCATAGGAGCACTTGGGACAACCTCCAAGGTGATAGGCAATAATTCTTGGTTAGAGGATACTCTAGAGAAAAAGAGAAAAAGGAAAGATGAAATCACCCCCGCCAAGGATACCATATCCCTTGCACTTCATTCTGGATCTACATTAACCAAGGTGAAGAAGTAGAAAACCTTATCTATAATTGGGCAAGATCCAGAAATAGGGCACCTAACAATGGATATAGCCAAGCCCAAAAAAGAAGGAAGAATTCAAGATATGACTACTAATGATTTTACTATGCACTTGGTGGACCTTGGAGAGGCCATACATGATACCAAGGTTGGCTTGTGGAAGTCAACCAATGAAGTAATTGAGGGACAATTAGAAAACCTAAAGTTGTCAAAAGTTAGGATGAAGGCTGAGATAGAGGAGTTGAACAAATTCATTATACAATCGGTCACTCCATTAGCAACTATCTTCAGAGTACCAATAATAAGAAATCCTATTACTACTGAAGTTCAAGCCCTTATCTCTCAACTTCAAGAAGATAGGCACTTTGGCCAAATTGGTAAAGACTGGATTGGAAGCTCAAGATAGAGGGATTATCTATTATAGAACAAATCAGCAATGTTATCTTAAGATTAGAAATAGAGAAGGATAACATCTTAGCAAATAGTAGTACTCTGGCCAGAGAAAGAGTGAAGAGTGACAATTGTATCTCTCTTCTGAAAATGATCATCCAAATGAAGGCAAAGGAAGTTGTTGAAGCAAAAATCTTGCCAAAGGGAGATGAACCTCTGTTAAAATGGCTTTAGAGCATGTAGTTCAAGTCAGAAATGATCTTATTACTAGAAAAAGGACTAAAGGAAACAAAAGATAAAGTGAAAAAGACCCAAGACAGAGGATTTGAACTCATGAGTGGACTACATACAAATTCATAGACTAGTGGTCAAGGGAAATCACTCATTGGGATAAATGTCATGAAGTAAAATTTCTCCAAATTCTTAGATAGTATGATTGATGTATCTTCCAATAATCAAAATAGAGTTGCAGAACTCCAAAAACTCAGCAGATGCATACACATGGCCATGGAGGAATTTCCAAACCAATTGAATTCTATGAAGGAGTTGGCCAGGGAGAATTCTAAGTGGCTCTTGAGATACACCAACATACACATGCCTAGGCATAAAGAGCTAATCCCAATCATAGTTGTTGCAAAGGCCTATATAACAAAAGTAGAAAAGAGGAAGAAGACAAAGTGATTCACATTTTCCCCCCTTTTTACTTTCCTATGTAATTACTGCAATACAAAAAATTGGTTTCTCTCCATTTTTCATTCATTGAGAAGATGAACCAATTGAACTTCTATTGTAATAGTCATCTCAAAATCCTATATGTGGGTATGTGCAGGATCATGGTGTACCAAACTATTGCCTTAAGTGGCAGTGAAAAACCAGCAAATCAGGGTTATGTCAACTTGACACATGATTTTAAAGTGGTTTTGGACTTTATATCAAAATGTTGTAAGAAAATAATCTGTAGGAAATTGAATCTAGTTTCTAAAATACAAGGCCTTATCTGGAGAAAAAATTATTTGATTGGTCAAAAGTTTGGATTTTAATGTAGTACTACAAAAATTTCAGGGCGAAAATAAAAAGTAGGTGTATGTCTGACCACCTTAATCATAATCAAATGATAATATTTTTAAATATAATTTTAGATATAAAAAGTAGACTCATGCCTAGATGTGACGCATATTTTTGGCAATTTTTATTCCAAATAAATAATTAATTATGAATTTTCTACTATACTATTTTCAAAATAAAAAAACTCCCGTGTCTGACCACCTTAACTAGTTCAAAAAAAATCAAAATTAAGTTTTTTTTTTTTTTTCCCTTATACTAGTCGAAGCATAGAATGTGACACATCTTTTGGATTTCACAAATCTTATACGGTTTGAAAGTTATAGCTATTTTTCAACCAGTATGTCAATCAGCACTTTGTAGCTAACTCCATTAGAAAATAAGTAATAATTACTTACTGAACTCGTAATTTGACAAAACTTATATTTATGAAAATCTAAGAACATTCTTAAGAAACCCTTTTCATTACATCAAATTTTAGTTAAAAAAAAGTCGTCAGCTACATGCTTGAAGTAAAAAACACATAAGAACATGCCAAAAACACATTTTCAGGATGTTTTAAAGATGACCATATAAGGTTGGTATTGAAAGATATAGTAGGAATTATAAAGGTATTAATTGTTTTCATTTAGTATCAGGATGGGTGGGAAAAAAGTGGGAATAGATTTTGAAATTCTTTGAGGCATTTCAGAACTACATATTTTTCGGATCGCCACTTTTTGGCACACCATGATCCTACACATACCCATGTATGAAATTGAAAGATTAATAAAAGGTTAGAAAATTTTTGGTGTGAAGTACTTGATGTTGCAGAGTCAATTGAATGGTATTTTGTATCAAATATTTTCTATTTCATTTATGTTAGTTGTTAGTTATATGTTTTCTCCTTTACCTGAATTGAAGTAGGGAAAGAACAGAGTTTCATTCCC
Organism: Cupressus sempervirens; assembly: GCA_028749045.1. Taxonomy (NCBI): domain Eukaryota; kingdom Viridiplantae; phylum Streptophyta; class Pinopsida; order Cupressales; family Cupressaceae; genus Cupressus; species Cupressus sempervirens. The sequence goes on from CM053785.1 coordinate 1,099,545,231, forward strand.
CCATTTCAAGGCAGCAAATGGATGTGATAAGTAGGGTCATTGCATGTTCAAAGAGGAATCTCTTAAACATTTTTCCTTTTCAGTTAGCTTCTTCCTCTCTATAGCTTAGACCCTAGATAATTTAGTTTAGTATTAGTTGTTACGCTATTTCAAGTCATTAAGTTTTGTGAGTTCATAAGATGTGTGAGGTCATGAACTTAATCAATTCTTCAGAAACCTTTTTCTACCTGAGTTAGATCTTGTTTAGGTCTAGCTTAGTTTTACTTCTTCTGTTCTTAGGTCAAGAACACACCCCCATATTAGTTTTAGAAATAAAACATAATTCATTGCAAATCTACTATAGGGAGCTATACCTATTAATTTAGAGAAAAGCCAGTCTATCGATAAGTGGCTTTTCAAATGTTTGTAATTAGATATTGTTCATAATTTGGGCATTCAAGAGTCATAATCAAAGAAGAACAAATCTATTTACCAACACTTATCACCGAAGCTGAGGTAGTTTACACTAGGATTTTCAAAGAAGGTTGATCTTGTGGTTGATTGATATTCTACATTGATGGATTTGTTGCTTAGGGTTTGCTAAAATTTTGGAAGTTGCCTCCAAGAAGATTGAACTGTAGGGAAATTAATGATCTTAGTGATGTTGTAGAAGAATGGATCTCAAAGAAGGTTAAAGTATATTTTAGTTCTGAGATGGAGGAGGTTAAAGCCAATTTTAGATCTCAAATAGCATTGATGAAGAGTGAAATGATTGCTGAAATTGTAAGTTCTTTAGGTGGTGTACCTAGGCATGTGGGTATCGAAGGTAGTTATAAAGAAGTTGTCAAAGACTTTGAAGTTGTTGGATCAAGTAGTGAGGATAGAATTGATCATGTGGAGAGACCTATTGGAATTAGGGCTAGTCAATTTGCTTGACCCAAATCTCAGTTGATGCTAAAGCATAAGATGGAGGTTTCTAATTTCTTAGGTACTTTGAATCCTGAAGGCTTGATTGGATTGGATTGGTAAATTAGAAGACTACTTTTAACTTGAGGATATTGAGGATCCACTCAGAGTAAGGTTGGCACAAACCAAGCTAAAGGGACATGCTACTCTTTGGTGAAAAGAACTAGAAAGAGATAGAGAAGAGCAAGGTGAAATGATGATCACTAGATGGAGATTGATGGTGACTAAGTTCAAAGCTAAGTTCATTCTTGTTGATTATGAACTTGAGTTGTTTCAGAAGTTATAGAATTTGAAACAAAAAGATATGATTGTGAAGGATTATACTAAACATTTCTACAAGTTGACTATTCAACTTAGGAATAGAAAATTGTCAAAAGAGAAGGTAGCTCAATATATTAATGTTTTGAGATTCAATATTCAGGATGAGGTTGGTATGCTGAATATTTTTTCGTTGGAGGATGCTTATGAATATGATTTGAGAGAAGAGGAGAAGCTAAAGATGAAAAATCAAGGTAGTTCATGAGGGAAGGAGAAGTAGGACAGTTTAGCACAAGCTAAACCAAAAGTAAAAGGTGAACCAAAACCTGTTTAATAGAAATGAAGGATAGGTGGAGGGGGGTTCAAAGGTAATTGTTTCAAGTGTGGTCAAGAAGGGAATAGATCTTTTGAATGTCTAATTGAGAGGAAAAATACTATTGTGAATGAGGTTGTAATCCAAGATAGTCAGCCTAAGCAAGGAGAGAGTTTCTTGGCTTGGTAAGTACTAATTGGTGAGAGGACATTGGATTTTTTTTAGAGGACTAGTTTTTTTAGGACTTTTTGTAAGTGTAGTGGCAAAATTTGTAATGTGATTGTAGATGGTGGTAGTACTCATAATCCTTTTGCTAAAGAGATGGTTCAGAAACTTGGTTTGAAGAGAGTGAGACATCCTTACCCTTATCAGATTAGCTAGTTGCAAGGTGAGCATGCTTTGGAAGTGAGAAAGTAATGCCTTATTGATTTATAGATTGGGCAATATAAGGATCAAGTGTTATGTGATATTCTGCATATGAAAAATTGACATGTGTTACTTCGCAAACCTTGGTAGTATGATTGCAGGGCTATGCATGGTTGTGTTAGGAATGTGTTTACTATTGAGAAAGATGGTAGGAATTTTTCCTTGATTTCTTTGCAGAATAAAGAGCTCAGTAGGAGGAACTTGAGTATTGGTAGTTGAGTTGAGTTGACAAATACTAAGAAGGTTGGAGATCAGAATGGAAAGCAGACCTATGGAACACCTATGGTGGATGTGAAGAAGAAGAAAAATAAGGGAAAGAGTGTTCAAGTTGAAGACTTGGAGGACATGTATGTGAAGAACCAATTTGGGATTTATGTGCTAAATCCTGAAAGATGTTCTTCCAATTACTAGAACATATTTTTGAACCTGGGGTGTCTGATGCAGGAACATTCTAGGCTTGCTTGCAATCTTGCATTTTTGGAGGGATTTTGGTTAAGTATTGAGGAGCATCAAGCTTGAATTTTGGTGGAGTTATGATTTTAATGGTTAGGGATGTGTTGGAGACACATTGGGGAACCTTTCCTCATCATTTCATAGAGATTGGAGGGACTGAGTTGAAGTTTGAACCATTTTTACCTTGTTGTTGGAGCTGCATTTTTTGGTTTTTGGGTGCCTGTTGCAGGCTATGTAACTAATTTTGTGCAATTAATGAGAGGATTAAAATTTTAATGATTGAAGAGGGCCTAGTGTACTTCTTTTTTTCAAAGGTGCAAGTTCTAATTCATTATAAGTTGGGAGATATGGCAATTCTCCTAGAATATCAATTTATGGCAGTTTGCACAACAAGTTTCTGTGATTAACTTTCAAGATGGATCCATAGAATTTTCTTAATGAATTATCCTTTTTGCATTTCATAGGTTGTAGAGGACCTAGAGTTATACCTTTTATTTGAATAGAAAGTTCTAATTCAATCAAAGCTATGAGATATCACAATTTTTCTCGGATATCAATTTTTAGACATTTTATTTCTGTTGGAGGCTGACTTGTGGCTCTTAATGTATTTAATGTTAGGTTTATTTAGTTTTTAGCATTTTGGACCAACTTGTGGCTTAAATTGGTATAAGTAGGGGTATTTTTGAGTCTTTTAGTCATACTCATTTGGGGTGGAAGGAAGGATAGATGTGAATTTGAAGAGCTAGAGTTGTGGTTTAGGAACTAGAGGATTTCTTCATGGACCTGAGGGTACAAGTGTGGATTATTCTTGGTATTCTTATATAGCTATGTATCTAGACTAGCTAAGATTGGTTTTGTAAGTTCGATCTTGTTGGATCTTGCATAACTAATTTTGTAATTTTTGTTTGTATTTGGCCCTAACTTGGAAGGCCTTATAGCTAGGCATATTGCATATAATCAGTTATATTTTATGAACATATTATTGTAATTTGGTATCAGATCTTGCATTGTTTCTTCTTTCTATTGTGTTTCCACTGTGTGGTTACATTTTTGAGGGCTAGGACATCTGCTTTGGGGATACTCCTACCTTGCAGTACATCACAATGTGACCCATGTACTTGATTGGGGTGCTTTGCAGGTGGAGGACAAACAACTTTCTTTGGAACCCATTCATATCCTTCAGCATTAGAGGCTAATGCTCAGTGGTCAGGATCTAGAGAAAGTAAGGGTCCAATGGGACCTAAACAATGAGACTTCTATTACTTGGAAGGATGCTACATGGTTCAAAGATTTGCACCCTTATCTTTTTGTAGGCTTCCAGGAGTAAGCCTACGCCTAGTGGGGGAGGATGTAGTATTTCTCATGTTTGCATTATGTATCTTGTTATATTTTGATTCAAGAGATATTTTGATACTCATGTTGGATGACATTCGAGATGACGTAATGGCCAAATACTATATTTTGATTGCCAGTATCATAAAAGATAGATACTATATTGTCAAGTTTGATCATTTTTGCATGATGATGCTTATTGATGTTGCATGATGATGCTTATTTATGTCACATGATGCTTTATGATGATATCTGATTATTTTATATTAAGACATATACTTTGTTTATGATTATATGATGGACTTATTGGATTTTGGATACTATGATTCAATGCTAGGTATAATTACTTCATTCTTCCCGTAAGATGTTTTATTATGCAGTGAGTGATGTAAATAGATTAGTTTTAATGTAATTAAATAAATGGTTGATTACATGATTTAATGCATTTATCACTTCGGATTTATTATTATATGCAATTGTACTTGATTATGTTGTTTAGTGTGTAATATTTATATTCTCAGCAGTGGCACATGGAGTTAGTGATTTGACTATTTACACCTAGCAAATGTCATCTCTATATGGGTGACCTATCTTATTAAACTGTTAATTAAACCCTCTAGTGATTTAATAAATTCATATTCATTTGCATTTGTGATGAGACTAGTATTATGTCTATGCATTTAGATATCCACATTTATTGTGGAAATTATTAAGGAATACTGTGATTTAATGTTTTAATAGTATTTTGGTATTTGATCTTGTTATTTTAATTACTAATCGCTTTTACATAGTTGAAGAATTCATTTAATTGGAATTGCCCAATTTTGTCTAGGTTGAAGAGGGATTTATTTTAGTGAGCCAATTATTTTCTAGTTTTATTATTTCACTTTTAAAGTGAATATATATCCCAAAAAGGGAATAATTCCTCACTTCTCACTTTTGAATTGGAAATTAGAGAGCAAAAATCCCAAATCCTCTTAAGGAGGTATTTCTTTTTTACTCATTGCAAGAGTTATTGGCATGGGATCATTGTGAGATTAATCTCATTAGATCCAGCTCATGGATACCTTAGTTTTCTAAGACTTTTGATGGTTTTTGTGAAGCAATTATTTTATCATGAAAATTCTTATTTTTGCCCCTTTTAGGTGTGATGTAGGTCTCTTCCATTTTTGTTTTTTTAGCTTTGATTCTAAGTTTATTTCTTGTGTTGATGTGTTAGGAGGTAGAGAACTAGTCCTCCCCTCCATTCCTATATGTTGGATCTACCTAGTTGGGCGAGTATGGCCATTTGTTTCTTTTTGGTGTGGGGTTTGGGTGTTTTGGACTATTTTGCTAGCCATTTTTACATATGAACTCTAAACCCAAATTTTATTTGATATCTAGGGTTTTTATACCCAATTGGAACTAGGATTTTAATTTCCTTGGTTTTCTCAATATTGTTTTTTTGGATGTTTTTGACTTCACCTTGATTTGTGTGCTACTCAATTTTCTTGGGTGTTTCTTGGCACTAACATTGGTCGTTGACTAAGATTATCTATAAGGAATCCAATTTGACCATAGATGTATTCTTCTTGCATTAGAATTCGTGTCAAGTCCATACTACTGGCTATGTGCTCGGTGGAGTGATTTTATACTTGATTATTTTATTATTTCTCATCTAGTCCTTGTTGTTTATGATCTTCATGTAGTTGGTGTTCCCACACACAAGCACGTGAGCATGCACTTGTTAGGTTCTTGCAAAACCCAAATTACCAGTTGCTTTTAGTTGAGTTATGTTCATTAGGGTTGGTTTGGGAAACTGCATTGCCTATGAACATTCATCATGTGATGAGCATGGGTATGTAGGGTAGACCAATGGAGGGGCTTGTCTCGTAACCCTAGGTCATGTTCTTGACAAGGTTGACATGAATAAGTTTCTAATAAGTGCCAACTAAATAAATTAATGGGTAATAAAACTAAGATAATAAAATGTGAAATACCTTTGTGGTTCATCTAAGGATATGTACCTATATGGTTTATTCAAGGGCAAGTGTTTATATAGTTCATTTGAGGACACAGTGTGATGGCCTCCCAAGGGAGAGTTTTCACATGATATTTGGCTTGGGCTCTACGATCCCAAGTGATCTACTCTCCACTAGAGTCCCTATATAGTAGACCCATAGAGCATCTAACCAAGACCTATCAGCACAGTGGGAGTGGGCCTATGGGTTCCACATGGTTTGGAGGTATAACTACCTGTGCCATTGTTGGGGACCGATGTACATAGTTGGCCTTCCTCCATGTTCAGTTCTAGAACTAGATGTTCACATTGTTCTACATACCATTCCAAACTATGTTGACTTGTGATTTTGTTATTTCCATTTATTGAGATAGTTGATTTATGCACATGTATGTTCACTACAATGTTCCTTTCTACATGAGTACATCAGATGTTATGATTTAGATGTTAGAGTTTAGATCATCCTTATGCTTTCAAGTTTTTACTCCTTGACTATTTTGGTTTCAATACTCCCTAGTGTGGAGATTCTAACTCTATTTTCCTTCTAAATTAATCATCAGACTTTTTCTTGCAAACTTGGGCGACATTGGTTCAACATTGGGCAATACTGAGAAAGCATTGTATGGCTATACGGAGAAATATTGTGTGATACTAGAAAGTATCGCATGGTAGTAGCAAGAACTATCACATAATACTGGTAAAGTATCACATGATAATAGTAAAGTATATCGTGCAATGAGTAAGTGCAAAAAGTTGGGTTTCACTTTTGGGAAAAAAGTGGAAGTTCTTTTCCTATTTTTAAAATTTCTTGTCAATTGATGTCAAAAATTGAGGCATTTAGAGAATGAATATAAAAAAACTTCAGAAGTAAAAATTGTAGTGCTCAAATTTTACTTTTTGAACATGTAATTTATTTGTGTACCTATTAGTCACCCAATTTTAAAGCTTGGAAATCCAACCTTCCTAATAACCTTCCCTTGGAATCTCTATCTTCTCCTATGATTTATATTGAAAATTTTGTGTGAAGGTATGTTGTGTAAGGTAGGTTTTAGATGAAGTTCCATGAAATAAACCCAAATGCTCAAGCACACAAGTTCAAAACCTTCCATTGTAACTTTAGAACCATATTGAACATGGTTCAAGTGGTTCAAAGGGTTCAAATGGTTTGATAGGTATGAAGGCTCGATCTACATTTCAAAAAAGCTCATTGGTTTGAAGTGATATAACAAGTATGTTCAAATGATGGTTTCCAGAATCAAATCCTCAAGTGTAGAAGTGTAGTTTAAGTTCACAATCAAACTCTAATTTGCCAAATTATAAATTTAATTTCAACCCAAGACCTATAAAAGAAGAGGTGAACATGACATTCTCAAATTATAGTATAATAGATTGAGGGACATAAATCTCAAGAAGCTCTATAATACGAAAAATTGGATATCTTTTATCTTCACCCATGAATGGAGCCATCAGCAATCTACTAAACCAAAACAAGCCAGTGTTATGAAATTTTTTTATAAAAACTTCTTAGAATCTCAGTATGAGTTGTATTGATTTTTTAAATACCTTCCATATGTTTATGAGTTTAAAAAGGTCAACATGTGTCTTCAAAGAAAAAACATTTCCAATGAAACCTAATGTGCAAGAAGAAAGCACAAATAACTATTCATGGCTTCAACACCCGCTAATGACGTGTTCATTTAACAGGGTACCATCAACCTCTAAGCTAAGATACGAAGGGATGCTCTATTCTAGAATGTCTCTAGGAGACATCAGATGCCTCAGAGTGTGTCCTCTCAAGTTGGGTAGAGGTGTTTTAACACTAATATGTTGTATACACAAAGAGAATGACCCGAGTTTAGTCTGCAACCCTGTGAATGTGAAATCACATGGGCTCTATCAGTATGTAAGTGATAATGAGAAGAGCATGTATCAAAATTATATGAATTTTGTTCCTAAATTTAGAGATTAAACTGACGTGGGTACCCAATGTGGAATCTTATTGATGAGGCAATTCATCAACATAATGCCCAGATGTTTCTATGTTGTGGGAAAATGATCAAGGAGCTAAGCAAGACCATAAAAAAGCATAAAGAAATTGATTACTAATTATTTGAAAAAGTGTTGATGTTTGGTACATGCCAGTTGTCATGTTGTGGACTAACAGAGGATACACTCCTAATCAAGAATTAAGGGTCTATAGATGTGCAAAAGAGGCTCCAAGTTTCATCTCTATCAATCAGTGAAGATGAAAATATAAGAATCAAAACCATGGCAATGACATTTCCCCAATGAACATCCACTCTCCTCAATCACCCGTCTCTATTGAAGACACTAAAAAATGCATGAACCATTTTATAGAATGCCTTGGTAGTACAAGGTAAATCTCCAAGGAAAGGACATGCAGGTTACACACACTACAATCGGTTTGGAATAATGCCAATGCATGTACCCAGACTTCAGAGTGAGAATGAATGTATATGTTGAACCAATGTGAAGTCCGTGCAAGATAATGATTGTGCCTAATTTGGGCCAATTATTGAGTAAATCACAAGCCCTCGTGGGTGTCAATCAAGCCAACTTGTTATGACGACACATTGAGTCATGCAATAAGGTGGAGGATGGAAACCATTTGCACAAGCCCAAAGTATCAATAGCTCCAAGTCATGAACTAAATGCATGGAAAGGCATAGAAGAAGTCATTGTCACATGGAGGTTATGTTGATTGAGTTAGTGCTCTTCACAATGCACATGAAGCACATAGAGCTCGCACGGTGGCCTTTAAGAGCAAAGAAAAATGCGGATATTGTTGCATAAAATTCACACTAACTTACTATCTCATGGGCTAGGTAACATATATGACTTTGCATATATAGTAAATCCACAAATTGTTCATTTGACACTCATGCAGATGGCTTGAGCCATGATTGAGGAGGGATTAACTTGAACCAACTTACAAGATTACGGTCATTGTGAGGAGATCAATTAAGTTCAAAATTGGGGGAAGATTAATAAATTGAAAAGTATTGATTTGCATCATTGGTTCCAAACAAGTCAATATCATAAATTGAAGAACAGAGAATCATCCAAACCTATTTAAAGATACAGAGTGATATATCTTCATGATAGACATGTAGCATATAATTTGGGAAGGTGAAAGTCCCCATATGTAATGTGGCATTGTAATTCAAGTGTAAAGGCATGAGCATCATAATAATGTTTTATTTATGAGGAAAAAAAATGTGACTTGAATCCTTATGAATGTTTATAATCTTCATGAAATGAAATTTTGGAAATGATACATATCATAATGGACTTAGAATATTTCTAGATTCATGAAATCCAACATAGAGACACTTGGCATTGGAAAAGGCACTCTTCAAGAATTAGTTTTGCATAATTTAAAATAGACTTGTTCAAGAGAGGGAAATAAATACGAAATAGAGAGATTCACCATTGGGAGGGGCGGGGTTCAGACCTTTTCTTTTCTAAGACTTTGTGCTAACGAAGAGGGAGCCACTTTTGGTTCTTCTTATTGGTTGTGTTCCAGGGTTCCACTATCTGGGTAGACTATGTGATGCATGAGAGGGGGATTGCAAATTCTATGAAAGCGACAATTTTTTATTAGGTTTTTCCTATTTGTTTAATCCTTCTCTTTCTTTCTAAGTGCATGTGCATGTGGAAGAACTGTGTCTTCATTACTACATGTGGTAGTCTTTTCTTTTATACTTTAGTTATAATAATTTGCCCCCTATCCAACAATAGCATGGGTAGCCTTCACTTTCAAGTTAAAAAAACTTCTTAAATATTGAATTCTTTGCATACCTAACTAGGGAGTTATACCATGTAAAAATCAGACGGTGCTTGCACAATTCAATGGCAAAGTGAACCAATTGTTGGTGATTTTTGTGTCTTCATTCTTGGGCAAATAACCTGGTTATTTTGGAAGTTTTACATGAAGAAAAATCTATTTACCAACAATACCAATATGATATATTTCATTTTTGGTATGGATCTTTAAAAACTACTTTTTCAAAATGCCTATTTTAGGACCATACCACACTTGTGTATGGAGACCATAATTTGACACAAATAAATGATTTTTTTGTAAATCCTTTTGAAGGAAGTTATCTAACACACCAAAGATTTATGAAAATATATTTTCTTAATTTTTTACTGAATGATTTTATTATTATTAATTTTTAATTGGCTATAAAGATAAACTTTAAAACTTCAGGTGTACAGACACTATAATTTGATCAAAATTCCACTTTTTTCAAAATTTCCTTTTGCTTTAACTTCAAAAGAATTGTATGTAGACTAATGACATATAAATTAATTTAAGAAAAATCATAAAATAAATATGTAATTTTAAATTTTTAGTGAGCCTCACTATTTTACATTTAGGTACCACCCTTGATTAAAAAATAATGAAAAAATAGTAAATAAAATCATAACACCTATAAAACTTATATTTCTCAAATCGAGATAGTGAGAACTCTAATGGGTTTTTGTTTTGTAAAAATATTTGATTGGGAAGACCCTCTAAAAATTATGGCAAGGCCTTAATTTGTTAGCTCAATGCCTCAGCCAAATCTTGAGAGGTCAAACCATAGGCTTGAACTCACCAAGCCTATCCCTGACCGAAATATAAGGTGGGAGAAAAAAATCTCACCCCATGTTGTAAGAAATGGGCACATGTCTTTTCAAATTCAAAAAATGGGTGCTCATTTTGAAAACATAAAATCAACATTTTAAATGCATTTTAAATCCCCAAAAAATAAAAAATAATTTTTTTTTAGAAATGAGCACCCATTTTTTATTTTTAAAAAATAGGTGCATGCTTCTAAAAAGTTTAACTTTTTTATTTTTTCAAAAACTGGCACCTATTTTTTAAAATTAAAAAATGGGTATTCAGTTTTTTTAAAATGGGTATTCAAGTTTTTTAAATGGGTGCCCATTTTATAAAATTTGGATCCGATATCCAAGCCTAATATTGGTTCTCATTTTTTTTAAATGGGTGCCTATTTCTAAAAGAGCATGTTCTCAATTCATGAACTTTTGCAAATTTGAGACTCAACTTCTTACTTCCACCCTAATACTGGAAAGTATCACATGATAGTTGCAAGGAGTATTGCGCGATACTAGTAAACTATCACTTGACAATAGTGAACAATATTGTACAATATTGGAAAGTATCACACAGGTTTTGTGTGAAAACCTACTTGGGCAAATAGTAGGTACTTTCAGACTTTTTGAATGTGTTTCAAAGGGTATTTTGGATGCCTTATTGGGTTGTGCATCTTTGTAGGTCTTGACAATTTAGAAATTAAGTCTTTTTGTTTGTTTGACTTTCATAGTTGGTTATTGAACACGTTGGTAAGTAGTGATGCTAGGAGATCATTGGTTGCTTGGATTGTTTGGTTAGGTCTTCTGTTGTGGTCTTTTGATTGGTTGAATGTTGATGTTGTTTGAATCCATGCTTGTTACCAAAAAAAAATTGTATTACCTTTTATTCATCTTGTTCCAAGGATCTCTGGGCGGGGCATTACATGCATGCTTCTAGCTGCGTCATAGATAATTAGTAATTGTTGGACAATAAAATAATGATACCAAGTACATTCCAACTACTTTGATCACTGACCAAGTAGGTTTCCAAGCACTTGAAAAAATCAACACTTTCTAGATTATTCATTCAATCTCTCCAACACTTTCTGGAGTATTGTTCTAGTTTCCAAATTTTTCTATTGATATAAAAATTGATTATAGATTAATGAAATAGGGCTATGATTTTTTAGCCCAATTCGGGTTTCCAATATGGTATAAGAGTTGATGGTAGACAGTCTAGTAGATTGGAGAGACCAAGAATATGGTAAAGTGTATAGAAGAGTAATGTGAGAAAATTTCTGCTAGTGGTAAAAGTGTTCATAAGTGTGATTGGAAGCTACTTCAAGTGATTGCTCAAAAGATGAAGAAAAATGGTTTGTTGCAAATGAAGATCATTGCAAAAAAAATTGTTTCCAAACATTTTAGTGTCCAGTTAAATCACATAATATTGTGAGATGAGGTTTGTCATTGTTCCAAATCACTCCAATCAAAGTGAAAAATGATATGTTGTCACTAATCATATATGGTAGCCACCAAAGATTTCATAGCTATTGAGACAAAGACTGCATGGTATCAACTAAAGAATGGGAGGCCCTTGGGAGAAAATTTTAGAGCTTTATGTTTTTAAAGCTAAAGATTGTCATAGCTAATATATGTTATTCAAGATTGAAGGGAAATCATTGGTTATTATTTTATGTTAAGTAGTCTATTTCCCTTTTTTTTTTCTAGATCTACCCACCTTATTTGAGAAGATTGTTTGAAAGATGTTCCCCAAGAATATGATGTTTTAATCTTATTAAATTATTGGAATGATATATTTACCAAGTCCATGTAAGGGTTTGTGGTAAGCCAAAACCACTTGCTTAGGTGAAAACCTAAATCAAAAGTGATTTCATTAGTTGGGAAAATCTCAAATGGTTATGGGTGAATTGGTAAAAAACCCAAAGCATAATGATGAGGAATTTTTTTCCAAAGTGATAGTGATAAGGGGAACCAAAACTTTATGTTGTAAATGGGTATCTAACAAGGCTTAATATCGGAACCCATCTTATTTAGATCATGGGAGGATAGCTATAGAATTTGTATAATTAATTTTGGGGGGATGTTGTACAATAAATTAATTATACCCAGTACATTCGGACTACTTTGACTGCTGACCAATGAGGCTTCCAAACACTTGAAAAAATCAGCACTTTCTAAATTATTCTTCCAATCTCCAATACTTTATAGAGTATTATTCCAGTTTCTAAATTTCTCTATTGATATACAAATTAATTATAAATTAATCATGTGATCTCTGAGCCCAATTTGGGTTTCCAATAGTAATCTACGAGAGAAGCGTCTAAACTCTATACTAGAACGTCTCTGTCTTAGCAAGGAGGAGAATTAATTTGTAGTTTAGGATTTATCCAATACCATCTACGAGGCCCTAAAATCAATCCCAATTACTTGCGGTCGGAGTATTGAGCTCAAAAATTTACTACACGAGAAGTTTCTTTCCACCACGGAGGTTAAAGTATCGTTTTTCCGGTTTAGCCCCTGCTTTGAACAACCAGGAATATCGAAATTACGAGCAGTGAAACAACTGCGAGACTAATTCGACTAACGTCAACTTACTTTTCAAGCCTCAACGAGGAAGGAAGGAATAGATTTGGATAAGTGAGCTATGAACCTTACGAAGAGACATCATAGAATATCTGGTTTCTCTTGAAAATATCATTTTCAACCTTAACCAATATTGCAACTGTCGTCCAAGTGGGACCCAGAATGGACATCCCAGATACAGTATGATCTATAGCTTCGCCGACTTATTTTCCAAAAGGCAATTTGGATTGTGGAGCCCACAAAAAAATTCATCGACCGTCGTCCTTTACAGGCTATAAGACTCCTCATCAAAGCAGGAATTCCAGACAACTTAACAAACCGAGTGAGTGGCAAGTTTCTTTCACAAAAATAAGTGATTATGGAGAGAAGTGAAGTTGGGGCAGCAGTGGAAGAGGAGTTGGAGGGCTTTATAAGAGTTTACAAAGACGGCTCAGTGGAGAGGTTGTCGGGCATTGTATCAGATGTGCCCGCAAGTGAGGCGGAGCAAGAGCCAGTGGCCTCAAAAGACGTTGTTCTGGACCAACGCACTGGTGTGTGGGCGCGCTTCTACCTTCCCCGAAGAGCTCTTTCTCGCGGAAGTAAGCTGCCTCTCATCATTTACTTCCATGGCGGCGGCTTCGTGCTGGGCTCTCCTGCATGGTCTCTTTACCACGTGTTCACGTGCAGATTGGCGGCGCACACAAACTCCATGATAATGTCTGTGGCATACAGGCTTGCTCCCGAGCACCGCCTTCCAGTGGCGTACGACGATTGTTTCGGCGCCGTCGAGTGGGTCCGCCGCCAACGCTCCCATGACTCCTGGTTATCATCCTACGCCGACTTCTCGCGCTGCTTTTTGGCCGGCGATAGCGCCGGCGGCAACATTGCCCATCACCTTGCATTGCGGTGCGCACGTGCGGACGTGAGGCCGCTTCAGATGAGAGGAGTCGTTCTTCTTCAGCCCTTCTTCGCCGTGAAAGATGAGACGGCGGAGGCGGAGTCGGACCCAAATCTTTCCCGGCGATGGATGGACGTGTTTTGGAAGCTGTCGCTGCCGGCGGGAGCGAAGAGAGAGAATCATCCCGCCTCTAATCCGCCGTCTAAGATGCCGCGCAACGTGAGAATACCGCCGCTGCTCGTGTGCATCTCTGAAAACGACGTGCTGAAGCAGAGGAACCTGGAGTATTGCCAGGCCATGAGAAACTCCCACAAAAATGTGAGCCATGTTGTGTTCAAGGATGTGGGTCACGCCTTCCAAGTTCTCAATCCCGACTCTCCACGGATCCCGGAGCTGTTGAACGTTTTTAACAGCTTCATCAAAAACAATCGGAGCTCCTCCCGGTAATCTTGACCAGACTCGACCTTTTCAGTAGCTTGCACTTGCTAGGATGGTTTTTGTTTCATGTTTGCAAATGTTCATAGTTTTACAGTGACGAATTATGTAAGTAGAAGATGTAGATTGGTTTTTAGTTTTCAGATGTAAAACATCTAGTTTATGAATGGCAGACTTGATCTTAGCTTTCTGAATTGTTTGTCGATTCGAAAATTGCTAATTTTATAAAACTTGCTGCATAATTTAAGTTCGAAAATTACCGTCTTTAGTGGAACTGCGTTGGACATTAGATTTGGAAGGGCCTTCGTGGCAGGCCATTCGTATCAAAACTAGTAATGGTGCACGTATGGTTTGTACATGTTGATTCCATGAGAACCGAAGGAATCGCCGACATATTACATTGTTTTTATGTTTTTATTTTTCCTTTTCACCAAATTTACCAAAAGTACAGATCGATACATTTAATCTCTAACGTGTATAAATATTAACACCTTATAACTAGTGTCTATATATATGGTTGGCATGTAATGGGACCATATTCTTAGGGAGCTAATACTATATAAATATAGATATATGTTTTTCTCAACATTGTCATCTTATAAATAATTTTTAACATTATTATTTGAATTTTTTTAAAAGTTTTAATTAATATTTTGTTAGCTAAACTTTCTATTATTTCATTTTGATGATGGACTATAGAGTGTAATCTGAAATGTTGTTGAAAAATCATTACCAATTAAATTGAGAAGAAAATTTACCTTTCAAATAGATTGTCGAATAATGATAATATTAACTAATAATTACTTTAAAGAACATTGAAATATTAAATTATTATTCATGACTTGTGACATTTTTATTTTGTAAAGTGTTTTAGTTTCTATAGATGTTAAATATTCTTATGATAGACTGCTTGAAATAAGGCATAGATGAAGAAAATTGCCACTTACATAAATACTAGTATTTTTTTTACAAAATTTGAATGTTCTTCTAAGCTCTTACAATACATAAATGAGATAAGTTTATTCTAAATTCACTCATATGATTAAATTTTGAGGATAATATGAGTTCATCTGTAATATAGGTAGGTAAATTTAATAAATTTGATATGTTGTTCACATGCAAAGAGTTTTTGACATTTCTAGTAGAAAATATTGATTTCTTCTATTCTAAATTTGTGTTTATATGTCTTTGTGGGAAAAAAATAATACACCAATCTTGAGGTAGATGCATGACACCCTTCAAAGCTCTACCCAAGCCAGCTAGGCGTGTTGGGTATATCAAACCTCAAATGTAGGGAACTTCTTAGTTCAATGTTAGTGAACTAGATTAATCATGAGTAAATGAGGTGAGCTAACAATTCATTAAATGATAAATGTAATGTGTGTTTGAGTGTTAATTAAGTTGATTGCTCATGTACATTAAAAAGTCAATTGATATGATTAATATATTTCAATTAAAAAAATTGAAAGGACTAGAAACTACATACAAACTAAAAAACCCACAATCTCACTGCCTTAGATATAAGTGTAGTGTAGAGGATGACACCGCGACTACTAGACACTAGTGCAATGTGATTGAACCTTGCACAACCTAAGTATGGACTTCACATAATGAACCAAAAATTTAAGATGTAATACTCGTCTCTTTCTATCATTGTGAAATTTATTGGTAAAGTTCCATATGACTCTTTCATGGAATATGTTAGCCCTCTATTGATATTTGAAATGCAATGCTTTGATAATTTGAGCAATTGATTGTGTTAGGTAGTAATGATTGCCTACTGGCAATGATGATACTTTAATTTCTCTTAGTTAGTTAATGAAATTACTTTCATGATGATGTCATATGACATGTCTTTAACATATGTTTATTGTGTCCACATGATGATGATATATTCATGTTAGAATATAATATTATTTTTATTCAAGATTTACTATTATACTTACCCCATACTTGCATGTGTATGGTGTATGTGTCTATTTTACATTTCTATTTGATGTGTCTGATATGGTCAAGGGAGGGAGTCGTAGTCACGTGCTAGTTAGGATCTACACGATGCACCACTCCCCACCATTTCTTGTTTGGCTTAGATATTGGTGTAGAGGCACCTAAATTTCAAGAGAAAAAAGAGTTTGAGTCATTAAGTCATATTTTGAATTAATTTGATCCATTTATTATATATTTGAGTCTTTTGAGTCAAGATATAAAGGCTAGAGAAGCCATTTGTAATAAGTTGTCAAAATTGTAAGAGACGGTCTTAATATGATAAATAATGTCAAAAAATTTATTTCATAGGTGAATGAATCTATTGATATCCATATAAAGTCATTTGAGTCATAATTTTGGTATTGGTTGGGTTTGTATGAAAGTTGTAATGCAAAAATGCATAAAATGTTGTCATAGTTGCATAATTATTAAAAGAATGTAAGGAGATGGTTTAAAGGGTGGTTTGGAAGTTACAACCAACTAAAAAATCTATAAAAAAGGATGTATGGTCGAACCAAAGCATTGATGAAAGGAAGAGATACATTTTGAAAGAAATTTGGTAATATTATGAGTTGTTATTTTGACTAGTTTTTTAGTTTTAGTGTTAGTTCTAGGTCTTGTATAGCCACGTACAGCCTAGAAACCATGTAAATTTTGTATATTTGGATAGAGTAGTGAATAAATAAAAAAATTCTTTGGTATGGATTTATTTTATGTAGAAATGAAGAAGTTATGCAAGTTTTGGCAAAGCTTGCAAATTGTAGATTTGAGGATGCCCAACTACAGTCAGATTGAAATGTTTGGAATGATCACATTCGAATGAACCAAGAACTCCATTTATATTCATTGGAAAGATATGTGAACTAGGGTTTATTTACAATTTGTTTGAGTTATTTTCATTTAGATTTGTGTAAGTTATGTTCATTTGAATGAAGACTAGTTTTTATGGATCTCCATTGAAGTTATAGGATACAATTGGTCCTTGTAGAATGATTAATGGCTTATATATTCTAAAACTAGACTCATACAAGGTTGAGTGAAAATTAGTTTGATGTCACTTGGAATCATTTTGATGAATTTTTTAGATGCTCTAGGTAGGGTTAATGATTTTACTTCTAGTTTATGATAGAGAAAATGGGTCTTGGTGCAGATAGTATAACTTGTAATTGGGTTGTTAGATTGGGCCCATATTTTGATATATTTTGAAAGGACTAAATTTAAATAAATACTCCAAAGGGTTTGGCAAGAAATTATTAAAAATGAAAGTTATGAATGATATTTTATGGAATAGAAATCAGATTATGTAAATGGTGAAATATTGATGAATGTTGTGTTGGCTTCATGAGATGCCTCTAATTAATGTAATTATTTAATGGATTTTGAAGGGATCATCATGTATCCCACTGATTGGTTGGTTTTGTATGATGCACTACATCAAAGTGGTATTAGAGCTTGAAGATCTTGAGTGTGTGGGTAGAGTGTCGAGGGAGGCAATCCACACTAGGACCTTAGAGATTTGGTATTTGTTTTGTTGACGAGTTTTGGTTGCATGGTTCTTATCCATCAAAGATGTAGTAAGAAAGTGTGTGTGTGTGTGGAAGAACTAAGAGAGGGTGGTAGTGCATCTTCTAAGGTCTTGGATGGGTAAGATGGCAATAGGTTGGTAGTTGTGTAGCAGCAAGAGGAATGGTGGACTTATAGAACCCTTGTATGACACCCATTAATGGTCCACTGATAGGAGTATTTGAGAAGGTGATTTTGAGGGCAGTCTTGTGTCCTTAAAGGAAAATATGATGGTGATAAAGCCATTAAGAGGCAAAGGAAAATGAAGGTAAAGACGACAATTTTGATCTAATCTTTTTTCTTGTAGGTTATTGATTCCATATTTCCAAGGGACTTGGAAAGTTTTCAAGGTTGGGAGTATGGTGTAGAGGCACATAAATTTCAAGAGAACAAAGAGGTTTAGAGTCTTTAAGTAATATGTTGAATTAATGTGATCCATTTATTATATATTTGAGTCTTTTGAGTCAACATATAAAGGCTAGAGAAGCCATTTGTAATAAGTTGTCAAAATTGTAACAGGAGGTCTTAATATGATAAACAATGTCAAAATATTTATTTCATAGGTGAATGAATCTATTGGTATCCATATAAAGTCATCTGAGTCATAATTTTGGTCTTGGTTGGGTTTGTATGAAAGTTGTAATGCAAAAATGCATAAAGTGCATAAAATGGTGTCATAGTTGCATAATTATTAAAAGAATATAAGGAGATGGTTTAAAGGGTGGTTTGGAAGTTATAACCAATCACAAAATCTATAAAAATTGATGTATGGTCAAACCAAAGCATTAATGAAAGGAAGAGATAAATTTTGAAAGAAATTTGGTAATATTCTGAGTTGTTATTTTGATTGGGTTTTTTGTTTTAGTGTTCATTCTAGGTCCTGTATAGCCATGTACAGCCTAGAAACCATGTAAATTTAATATATTTGGATAGAGTAGTAAATAAAATTTCTTTTGGCTTTGGTATGGATTTATTTTATGTAGAAATGAAGAAGTTATGCAAGTTTTGGCAAAGCTTGTAAATTGCAGATTTGAGGATGCCCAACTACAGTCGGATTGAAATGTTTGGAATGATCACATTTGAATGAACTAGGAATTCCATTTATATTCATTGGAAATATATGTGAACCATCATTTATTTACAATTGGTTTGAGTTATTTTCATTCATATTTGTGTAAGTTATGTTCATTTTAATGAAGACTAGTTTTTATGGATCTCCATTGAAGTTATAGGACACAATTGGTCCTTGTAGAATGATTTATGCATTGTAAGAATTAATGGATTAAATATTCTGAAACTAGAATCACATAAGGTTGAGTGGAAATTGGTTTGATGTTACTTGGAATCATTTTGAGGAAGTTTTTAGATGCCCTAGGTAGGGTTAATGGTTTTGCTTCTGGTTTAGGACAGAGAAAATGGGTCTTGGTGTAGATAGTATAACTTGTAATTGGGTTGTTAGATTGGGCTCATATTTGGATATATTTTAGAATGAATAGATTTAGATAAATAATCTGAAGGGTTTGGCAAGAAATTATCAAAAATGAAAGCTATGAATGATATTCTATGGAATAGAAATCAGCTTATGTAAATGGTGAAATATTAATGAATGTTGTGTTTGCCTCATGAGATGCCTCTAATTAATGTAATTATTTAATTGATTTTGAAGGGATCAACATGTATCCCACTGATTGGTTGGTTTTGTATGATGCACTGCATTAGATATATATTCACATGCACATGCTTGCATTTTATACAAGTTTAAAGGTACCAAAAAATGATTTCCCTGAATTGCTAGAATAAGCGTGCCCTATTGCAATAACTCAACCATATGAATGATGAGATAATTTATCTTTTTGTCTATTGTTTATTTTTGGTTTTGGTCAATTGTGATTATGTTTGGACTTTATGTGAATTTGGCTATGTTATTTATTTGGTAAATCATTTAACTACGATTATTTGATTAACCTTTTGATATTGCTATTATTAAATATTATTTGATTAAACAAAGAAAAAATTAAAACATAAGAATATTTAGTTAATTAAAAATAAATTAAATATATGCTTTAATTTAAAAGTCTAATTTGAAATTTTGCTTTAAAAGGATTCAAATTTAATGATATTTAATTAGCTGGAAAATAATTAAATATGTATGTCAATTTCAAAGATTTAGTTTAAAATTCTCATTTGAGAAATTGGATAAAAAGAATTCAAATATAAAAGGTTTAATATTAATTTGTTGTAATTATTTAATTGATGATAATTTAATTGGAGTAACATTTAAAGAATAGACTTTAATAATTATTATTAAATAAAATAATAAATTATCATTTTAAAAGTGATTTACATAAATATGAAGCGGAGAAAAAGATAACAAAAGAGTATTTTTAATTATAAAAGAATTTTAAGTATGCATGAAAAGATTAAATCAATTAAAAGTTATTATTATTGAATAATGTGAATGGTTTTTAATCAAAATTAGATGATAAAAAACTTAGTTAGGGTTATGACTCTTTATTAGAGGGTTGTAGTTTATTTTCTAACACACACATTTTTAGAGAGCAAATTTAGAATTGGAAAATAAGAATTGTTGAAAGTTTTTGATAGTTTGGGTTTTCACACATTCACCAGATTGTCAAGAATTTTAGCTGTTAGAGTGAGGTAGGGTTTGAGAATCCATTTATAAAACTTATTTTAGAAAACCTATCTACCTCGTGTCTACTACATTGCTCAAATTTATTTATTTAAATTTATAGAATGAAATCTTGGGAAAAATTCTAGTTTGTAGTTTAGAAATTGAAATTGAAAATGTATTGTGTGGGAAACTTTGTGAGAAGTAAACAATAGAATCATGCTACTAAAATGTGTATTATAAAATCTAGATCTGATCAACTAGTAGAAAATTTGCATTAAAATTTAGAGAAATTGAAAAAGCTATGAATTTTCTATTTGATCTCAAAACCCTTTTTAATATAAGAACTTCAATGGTAGAAAATTGGAGGAAAACAAATACATTCAAGATAGAGAATGAAGCATATTATGCTTGCATGTTTTAAAAAGATCAAAGACATGTAAAATACTAATTGCATGCTTATTTTTATTTTATAATAATATAGTTTAATTTTCAAATTTATTGAAAATTTTAATTATTAATTTCAAAAAAATTTAAAAATACTAAAAAATATAATTTTTTTAAAAAATGATTGATTTAAATTTTAGAAATTGATTAAATAAATACTGCTTATTTTCTTATAACTGGATTTTTAATATTAACATTTTAAAATACTCTTAGTTGAATATATATGTATTAATAGAAGTGGCGTTATTAGTTAATAAATATATATTTGTTATTTAGCTATATTTTAAGAGAAGTTATAGTGGAGTTCGCTATATAATCATCTAATTATGAATATTTAGTATTATAAGAGAAATTATAAATAGCTTAACTAAACTTATAATTTTAAGTCTAAGCTATCTCTAGTTGTGTGATGAATGAAATGTTGGTTTTTGGTGATTGTTACAAATGTATTTGCATTGCCTATTACAGTATATGTTTTCCAATGGCAATGATATCACTCTTATTTATATTAAGGAAGAGACATGGAGAGACGTGTCTCCTCATGAGACATGTCTATCCATTATTGTATAATTAATATAATAGCAAATTAGATGAACATATATAGTAAAGGAAAAGTAAATATTAATATTAAACTTAAATATAATAGAAAATCATATTATTTTAACTACTATTTAAGTCTATTTAATCTATCACACACACACACACACACACACACACATCAACACTAAAGGAAAAGTAATGTGTGTGTATGTACTTTAGTCTTAGTTTATTCAACCAAAGCAACCAAAAACATCAACATTAAAGGAAAACTAAATACTAATGTTACACCTAAATAGAAGTTAAAGTAATAGTTTTAAAATAAAATTAGTATTAATCTTTAACCTTATAATATATATTTATGTTATTGATTAAGTCATTTATGATATAAGACTATTTAAATTAATAGCATGATATTCATATGCACAAAGAGGTTTGATATTTAAATATATTAGTCTAACAATTAATGGGTGACCGCAAGAAGTTGGGTCACAATTCCATGGAAGTCAAATCCGTGGAATTGTACTTCTCATAAATGGGTACCCAATTTGCTTAGAATTAGGTATCCATTTCTAAAATCGTGCTTCGGGTACCTGAGCCATGATTCACAAATCAGGTACCCAATCTTTTAAAAGTGGATTGGGTGCCCGAACCGCTTAAAAATTGAGCACCTGATTTGTTAAAAATCGGGCACCTAACCGATTTGTAAAAGTTACAAATACCTATTTTTAAGTGTTTTGGGGTCATTTTCATCATTTGGAAAATAGGAGCCTAATTTGAGAGCAATATGGGAGCCCATTTTTTACCTCTACCGACCGCCCCCTAATGCTATTTTTTAACATACTAGGTATTTTAATTTGTTTTGTACTATTTTACTTAATTATTTTTAGTTTTACGCTTTATATGTACAACAATTTATTATTTTTTAAAATTTAATATATGTAAAATTGTAAATTTACATTGTTAATGAGTATTATCTTTAGATTATTGTATCTATTAATTTAAATAATAGTTTCTTAGATGTTCATTTAAAAATTATTATTTTAGATATTTTGAAATGTATTTAATTTATGTATTTATTACAATGTTGAATGATTAAATTAGATGTAAATTCATTGTTTCAATGTGTAATTACAAATAAATATTGATTTCAAATAACTAGTGATTAATTATCTAGATTAGTTTGTAAACCATATAACAAAGAAAGTATTTAAACTAACTATAACCTTGACTTAACCATATAGTTATGTACAATAAAACCCTAAACATATAACTAAGTATTTAATTACTTAACACCTTGCCAAGGGATCCAAACACAAAACTTAGTATTTAACGATTTTACTTATTGTATTGTACTTTGTTTCATGGATCAAAAATGGATGACGTAAACTATTTTATAAATGTATATTCTTTCAGCCTTTCATACGCTGTGACATGTATAGTGGATGATTGTGCATTCCGAATTAATTTGTCAAGTGGCATTCAGAACAAATGTATAGTATTTAAATGGATTGAACTCAAGTAGTTATTATTTCATGTGGATGTGTTAACCTCGACTTAACCATATAGTTATGTACAATAAAACCCTAAACATATAACTAAGTATTTAATTACTTAACACCTTGCCAAGGGATCCAAACACAAAACTTAGTATTTAACGATTTTACTTATTGTATTGTACTTTGTTTCATGGATCAAAAATGGATGACGTAAACTATTTTATAAATGTATATTCTTTCAGCCTTTCATACGCTGTGACATGTATAGTGGATGATTGTGCATTCCGAATTAATTTGTCAAGTGGCATTCAGAACAAATGTATAGTATTTAAATGGATTGAACTCAAGTAGTTATTATTTCATGTGGATGTGTTAACCTCGACTTAACCATATAGTTATGTACAATAAAACCCTAAACATATAACTAAGTATTTAATTACTTAACACCTTGCCAAGGGATCCAAACACAAAACTTAGTATTTAACGATTTTACTTATTGTATTGTACTTTGTTTCATGGATCAAAAATGGATGACGTAAACTATTTTATAAATGTATATTCTTTCAGCCTTTCATACGCTGTGACATGTATAGTGGATGATTGTGCATTCCGAATTAATTTGTCAAGTGGCATTCAGAACAAATGTATAGTATTTAAATGGATTGAACTCAAGTAGTTATTATTTCATGTGGATGTGTTATTTATTTTACTTCTAGTACTTATAATTATTTAAAAATGAAATGTAAATGTTCTAGTTAAGGAATCGTTAAGGAATGTAATCTCTTATGTTTTTTTATGTAAATTATTGTACATGTTATTGCTTGCTTAGTAAAACTTTAGATTAGTTCTTTGGATCCCTTGGCTGGGTGTCATTTAGGATTAACTATAATCCCAAATTTTAACCAAAACTCTAATCATAACCCTTACTATCATCCTAACCATAATCATAATTTACTAAAACCTACACCCTAATATATAAATAATTGAATAATTATCCTAAGAACCAAGTACTAATTATAAATGTCAAACCATAATCGCAACCTTAAATGATAAACTATTGTCCTAGAGGAGCATCATATCTACATCTACATGTCATATGAATCTAAAAACATTTACATATCTAATTACACCATTTATTGCATAGGAAGGATTTAAAATTTTCATTATATTATCTATGCATATCATATCAAAAGAATCATATAGAGACATGTCATTTACTACATCCATCATAGATAATCAAGAAGGGTACTTAGGTAAATTTATATATAACACGATATTATAAGAAAAGAAAAATGGGTATGTGCAGGATCATGGTGTACCAAACTATGGCCTTAAGTGGCAGTGAAAAATCAGAAAATCAGGGTTATGTCAACTTGACACATAATTTTAAAGTGGTTATGGACTTTATATCAAAAAGTTGTAAAAAACTAATCTGTAAAAAATTGAATGTAGTTTCTAAAATACAAGGCCTTATCAGGAGAAAAAAATAATTGATTGGTCAAAAGGTTGAATTTTAATGCAGTACTACAAAAATTTCAGGGCAAAAATAAAAAGTAGGTGTATGTCTGACCACCTTAATCAAAATCAAATGATAATTTTTTTTAATATAATTATAGATATGAAAAGTAGAATCATGCCCGGACGCATATTTTTTGGTATTTTTATTCCAAATAAATAATTAAATATGAATTTTTTACCAAAACTTTTTCAGAAAAAAAAAGTCCTGTGTCTGACCACCTTAATTAATAGAAAATTTTACCAAATTTTATTTTATTTTATTTTTTCTTATACTAGGCGAAGCATAGAATGTGATGCAACTTTTAGATTTAAAAAATGTTATACCGTTTGAAAATTGTAGCTATTTTTCAATAAGTATGTCAATCAGCACTTTACAATAATCTTCATTGATAATTAACTAATAAATAGTTATCGATCTCAGAATTTGACAGAAATTATATTGATGGAATCTTCAGAGCGATATTAAAAAACCCTTTTCATTTCATTCAATTTCAATCACAATAACATTGTCAGACGACTACCCGAAGTTTGAGTATCACTAAAACCCTCTTCAAACATGTCTTTTGGGTTGACCGGGTAGGCTTGGTAAATACCAAGCCTAATCGGATATCAGATTTGAAATCGGATATCGAATTTCAAATCAGATATCAGATTTGAAATCGGATATCGGATTTCAAATCGGATATCCGATATGGCTAGGTGAATTTTGGTGAGAAATTTGAAATCCCAACCCATTTTGGAGGGAAAACCAGATTTAAGACTTATAGTTTATGATTTATAAATTATTTTTGTTATATTACTATGTAAATATGTATTATAATATATATATATATATATATATATATATATATATTATAACGTAATGTAAAGATATAACATATAATATATTAATATAGAATAATATATTATGTTATTCTCATTATAATCTATAAATATAATTATTATTATTATTATTTTTACTAAATATAATATCGTAATATATATATATTATATATATAAGTATGTTATTAATATATATATAATAACGTAATATTTTTATTAAATATAATAAAGTTATATGTGTGTGTGTGTGTGTGTGTGTGTGTGTGTGTGTGTGTGTGTTATTAATATATATAATAACGTAATATATATTATAACATAATATTTTATAGCTTATAATTTATAATTTTTTCTTTATATTACTATGTAAATATGTATTATAATATATTTTATATATATATATATATATATATATATATATATATATATATATATATATATATATATAATAACGTAATGTAAAGATATAACATATAATAGATTAATATATAATAATATATTATGTTATTCTCATTATAATTTATAAATATAATTTATATTATTATTATTTTTACTAAAGATAATAACGTAATATTTTTATTAAATATAATAACCATATATATATATAGATATATAGATATGTGTGTGTGTGTGTGTGTGTGTGTGTGTGTTATTAATATATATTATTATATTAATATGTATGTTATTAATATATATGTATATTATTAATATATATGAGTCAAAGGGGGTCATAGGTTGACCTATGACCCCCTTCGACCCATTACATAACAACATATGTCCCTAGGGGTCCTAGGAACCCTAGTGACATATTAGAATCATTCTTATGGGTCGAAGGGGGTCATAGGTTGACCTATGAACCCTTTCGACGCATTACATTATGACATATGTCCCTAGGGGTCCTAGGACCCCTAAGGACATATTAGAATCGTTCTTATGGGTCAAAGGGGGTCATAGGTTGACCTATGACCTCATTCAACCCATTAAATGATGTCATATGTCCCTAAGGGTCTAGGACCCATAGGGACATATTAGAATCGTTCTTATGGGTCAAAGGGGGTCATAGGTTGACCTATGACCCCCTTCGACCCATTAAATGATGACATATGTCCCTAGGGGTCCTAGGACCCCTAGGGACATATTAGAATCGTCCATATGGGTCAAAGGGCGTCATAGGTTGACCTATGACCCCCTTTGACCCATTACATGACGACATATGTCCCTAGGGGTCCTAGCACCCCTAGAGACATATTAGAATCATTCATATGGGTTGAAGGGGCTCATAGGTTGACTTATGATCCCCTTCGACCCATTACATAATGACATATGTCCCTAGAGGTCCTAGGACCCCTAGGGACATATTAGAATCATTCTTATGGGTTGAAAGGGGTCATAGGTTGACCTATGACCCCCTTCGACACATTACATGATGACATATGTCCCTAGGGGTCTTGGGACCCCCAGGGACATATTAGAATCGTTCATATGGGTCAAAGGGGGTCATAGGTTGACCTATGGCACCCTTCGACCCATTACATGAAGACATTTGTCCTTAGGGTTCCTAAGACCCTTAGAGACATATTAAAATCGTTCATATGGGTCAAAGGAGATCATAGGGTGACCTAGGACCCCCTTCGACCCATTAAATGATGACATATATCCCTAGGGGTTCTAAGACCCGTAGGGACATATTAGAATTATTCATATGGATCAAAAGAGATCATAGGTTGACCTATGAACCCCTTCAACCCATTAAATGATGACATATGTCCCTAGGGGTCATAGGACCCATAGGGATATATTAGAATTGTTCATATGGATCAAAGGGAGTCATAGGCTGACCTATGACCCCCTTTGACCCATTAAATGATGACATATGTCCCTAAGGGTCCTAGGATGCCTAGGGACATATTATAATTGTTCATATGGGTCAAAGGAGGTCATAGGTTGACCTATGACCCCCTTTGACTCATTACATGACAACATATGTCCTGAGGACCTCTAGGGACATATGAGAATAATTTTTATGGGTCAAAGGGGGTCATAGGTTGACCTATGACCCCATTCGACACATTATATGATGGCATATGTCCCTAGGGGTCCTAGGTCCCCTAGGGACATATTAGAATCGTTCATATGGGTCGAAGGGGGTCATAGGTTGACCAATGATCCCCTTCGACCTATTAAATGACAACATATGTCTCTAGGGGTCCTAGGACCACTAGGGACATATTTAAATTGTTCATATGGGTCAAAGGGTGTCATAGATTGACCTATGACCCCCTTTGACCCATTACATGATGACATATGTCCCTACAACCCCTAGGGACATATGAGAATCGTTCTTATGGGTCAAAGGGGATCATAGGTTGACCTATGACCCCCTTCAATGCATTACATGATGACATATGTCCCTAGGAGTCCTAGGACCCCTAAGAAAATATTAGAATCGTTCTTATGGATCAAAGGTAGTCATAGGGTGACCTATGAAACCCTTCAACCCATTACATGACGACATATGTCTCTAGGGGTGCTAGGACCTCTAGAGACATATTAGAATCATTTTTATGGGTCAAACAGGGTCATAAGTCAACCTATGACCCCCTTTGACCCATTACATGATGACATATGTCCCTATGGGTCATAGAAAACCTAGAGACATATTACAATTGTTCATATGAGTCAAAGGGGGTCATAGGTTGACCTATGACCCCCTTTGACCCATTACATGATGACATATGTCCCTAGGGGTCCTATCGACAAATTACATAATGACATATGTCCAAAGGGGTCATAAAAACTCTAGGGACATATTACAATCATTCTTATAGGTTAAAAAGAGTCATAGGTTGACTTATGACCCCCTTTGACCCTTTACATGATGACATATGTCCCTAGGGGTCCTAGGACCCCTAGGGACATATTAGAATCGTTCTTATGGGTCAAAGGGGGTCATAGGGTGACCTATGACACCCTTCAACCCATTACATGATGACATATGTCCCTAGAGGTCCTAGGACCCCTAAGGACATATTAGAATTATTCTTATGGGTCAAATGGGGTCATAGGTCAACCTATGACCCCCTTTGACCTATTACATGATGACATATGTCCCTACGGGTCATAGGACACTTAGGGACATATTAGAATTGTTCATATGGGTAAAAAGGGGTCATAGGTTGACTTATGACCCCATTTGACCCATTAAATGACGACATATATCACTAGGGCTCCTAGGACCCCTAGGGACATATTAGAATTGTTCATTTGGGTCAAAGGAGGTCATAGGTTGACCTATGAACCCCTTCGACCCATTAAATGATGACATATGTCCCTAGGGGTCCTAGGACCCCTAGGGACATATTAGAATTGTTCATATGGGTCAAAGGGGGTCATAGGTTGACCTATGACCTCCTTTGAACCATTACATGATGACATATGTTCCAAGGACTCCCAGGGACATATGAGAATCGTTCTTATGGGTCAAAGGGTGTCATAGGTTGATCTACGACCCCTTTCGACACATTACATGTTGACATATGTCCCTATGGGTCCTAGGGCCCCTAGGGACATATTAGAATCATTCATATGGGTCGGAGGGGGTCATAGGTTGACCTATGATCCCCTTCAACCCATTAAATGACAACATTTGTCCCTAGGGGTCCTACGACCCCTAGGGACATATGAGAATCGTTCTTATGGGACAAAGGGGGTCATAGGTCATTACATGATGACATATGTCCCTAGGGGTCCTAAGACCCCTAAGGAAATATTAAAATCATTCTTATGGGTCAAAGGTGGTCATAGGTTGACCTATGACTAGCTTCGACCCATTACATGATGACATATGTCCCTAAGGGTTCTCGAAACCTTAGGGACATATTAGAATCATTCTTAGAGGTCTAAGGGGGTCATAGGTTAACCTATGACCCCCTTTGACCCATTACATGATGACATATGTCCCTAGGAGTCATACGACCCCTTAGGGACATATTAGAATGCTTCTTATGGGTCAAAAGGGGTGATAGGTTGACCTATGACCCCCTTCGACGCATTACGTGACGAAAAATGTCCAAAGGGGTCTTAGGACCCCTAGAGACATATTAGAATCATTCTTATGGGTCAAAGGGGGTCATAGGTTGACATATGACCCCCTTCGAACCATTAAATGATGACATATGTCCCTAGGGGTCATAGGACCCCTAGGGACATATTAGAATCATTCATATGGGTCAAAGGGCATCATAGGTTGACCTATGACCCCCTTCGACCCATTACATGATGACATATGTCCCTAGGGGTCCAAGCACCCCTAGGGACATATTAGAATCATTCATATGAGTCGAAGGGGGTCATAGGTTGACTTATAATCCCATTCGACCCATTACATAATGACATATGTCCCTAGAGATCCTAGGACCC
Organism: Cupressus sempervirens; assembly: GCA_028749045.1. Lineage (NCBI taxonomy): Eukaryota > Viridiplantae > Streptophyta > Pinopsida > Cupressales > Cupressaceae > Cupressus > Cupressus sempervirens. Next base: position 1,099,574,895 of record CM053785.1, read on the forward strand.
CTCGGGACATATTATAATCTTTCTTACAGATCAAAGGTGGTCATAGGTTGACCTATGACCTACTTCGACACATTACATGATGAAATATGTCCCTAGGGGTCCTCGAAATGCTAGGGACATATTAGAATTGTTCTTATGGGTCAAAGTGGGTCATAAGTTGACAATTGACCCACTTCGACACATTAAATGATAACATATGTTCCTAGGGGTCCTAGGACCCCCAAGGACATATTAGAATCGTTCTTATGGGTCAAAGGGGGTCATAGGTTGACCTACGACCCCCTTCGACCAATTAAATGACAACATATGTCCCTACCGATCCTAGGACCCCTAGGGACATATTAGAATCATTCTTATGGGTCAAAGGGGCTCATAGGGTGACCTATGACCCCCTTCGACCCATTAGATGATGACATATGTCCTTATCGGTCAAAGGGGGTCATAGGTTGACTTATGACCCTCTTCGACACATTACATGACGACATATGTCCCTAGGGGTCCTAGGACACCTAGGGACATATTAGAATGCTTCATATGGGTCAAAGGGTGTCATAGGTTGACCTATGACCTTCTTTGACCCCTTAAATGATGACATATATAGCAAGGGGTCCTAGTACCCCTAGGGACGTATTAGAATTATTTATATGGGTCAAAGGGGGTCATAGGGTGACCTATCACCCCCTTCGACCAATTACATGATGACATATGTCCCTAGGGTTCCTAGGACCCCTAAGGACATATAAGAATCGTTTATATGGGTCAAAGGGGGTCATAGGACAACGTATGACCCCCTTTGACCTATAAGAATGATTCTAATATGTCTCTAGGGGTCCTACGACCGCTAGGTACATATGTCATCATTTAATGGGTCAAAGGGGGTCATAGGTCAACCTATGACCCCCTTTGACCCATATGAAGCATTCTAATATGTTCGTAGGGGTCCTAGGATCCCTAAGGACATATGTCATTATGTAATGGTTCGAAGGGGGTCATAGGTCACCCTATGACCCCCTTTGACCCATAAGAACAATTCTAATATGTCCCTAGGGGTCCTAGGACCCCTGGGGACATATCTTGTCATTTAACGGGTAAAAGGGGGTCATAGGTCATCATATGACCCCGTTTGACCCATATGAAGCATTCTAATATGTCCCTAAGGGTCTTAGGACCCCTAGGGACATATGTCATCATGTAATGTGTTGAAGGTGGTCATAGGTCAACCTATGACCCCCTTTGACCCATAAGAATGATTCTAATATGTAGGACCCCTAGGGATATATGTCATCATTTAATGGGTCGAAGGGGGTCATAGGTCAACCTATGACACCTTTTGACCCATATGAAGCATTCTAATATGTCCCTAGGTGTCCTAGGACCCCTAGGGACATATGTCATCATTTAATGGGTTGATGGGGATCATAGGTCACCCTATAACCCCCTTTGACCCATATGAACGATTCTAATATCTCCCTGGGGGTCCTAGGACCCCTAGGGACATATGTCATCATGTAATTGGTCGAAGGGGGTCATAGGTCAACCTATGACCCCCTTTGACCCGTAAGAATGATTTTAATATGTCCCTAGGGGTCCTAAGACCCCTAGGGACATATGTCATCATTTAATGGGTTGGAGGGGGTCATAGGTCAACCTATGACCCCCTTTGACCCATATGAAGCATTCTAATATGTTCGTAGGGGTCTTAGGACCCCTAGGGACATATGTCATCATGTAATGTGTCAAAGGTGGTCATAGGTCAACCTATGACTCCCTTTGACCCATATGAACTATTCTAATATGTCCCTAGGGGTCCTAAGACTCCTAAGAACATATGTCATCATTTAATGGGTCGAAGGGGGTCATAGGTCAACCTATGACCCCTTTTGATCCATATGAATGATTCTAATATGTCCCTACGGGTCCTAGGACCCCTAGGGACATATGTCATCATATAATGGGTCGAAGGGGGTCATAGGTCAACCTATGACCCCCTTAGACCCATATGAAAGATTCTAATATGTCCCTAGGGGTCCTGGGACCCCTAGGGACTATGTCATCATGTAATGGGTCGTGAACAATTCTAAAACGTTCCTAGGGGTCTTAGGACCCCTAGAAAAATATGTCATCATGTAATTGGTCAAAGGGGGTCATAGGTCAACCTATGACCCCCTTTGACTCATAAGAATGATTCTAATATGTCCCTAGGGCTCCTAGGACCCCTAGGGACATATGTCATCATTTAATGGTTTGAAAGGGGTCATAGGTCAACCTATGACCCCCTTTGACCCATATGAATAAATCTAATATGTTCCTAGGGGTCCTAAGACCCCTAGGGACACACGTCGTCATGTAATATGTCGAAGGGGGTCAGAGGTTAACCTATGACCTCCTTTGAGCCATAAAAATGATTCTAATATGTCCCTAGGGGTCCTAGGACCCCTAGGGAGATATGTCATCATTTGATGGGTTGAAGAGGGTCATATGTCAACCTATGACCCGCTTTGACCCATATGAAGTATTCTAATATGTCCCTAGGGGTCCTAGGACCCCTATGGACATATGTCGTCAGGTAATGGGTCGAAGGGGGTCATAGGTCACCCTATGACTCCCTTTGACCGATTAGAAAGATTCTAATATGTCCCTAGGGGTCTTAGGACCCCTAGAGACATATGTAGTCATGTAATGCGTCAAAGGGGGTTATAGGTCAACCTATGACCCCCTTTGACCCATAAGAATGATTGTAATATGTCCTTAGGGGTCCTAGCACCCCTAGGGACAAATGTCATCATTTAATGGGTTGAAGGGGGTCATAGGTCAATCTATGACCCCCGTTGATCCATAAGAACAGTTCTAATATGTCCCTAGGGGTCCTAGGATCGGTAGGGACATATGTTGTCATTTAATGGGTCAAAGGGGGTCATTGGTAAACCTATGACCTCCTTTAACCCATATGAACGATTCTAATATGTCCCGAGGGATCCTAGGACCCCTAGGGACATATGTCATCATGTAATGGGTCGAACAGTGTCATAGGTCAATCTATGACCCCCTTTAACCCATATGAATGATTCTAATATGTCCCTAGGGATCCTAGGACCCTTGGGGACATATGTCGTCATGTAATGGGTTGAAGATTCTAATATGTCCCTAGGGGTCCTAGGACCCCTAGGGACATATGTCATCATGTAATGGGTTAGAGGGGGTTAGAGTTCAACCTATGACCCCCTATGACCCATAAGAATGATTGTAATATGTCCCTAGGGGTCCTAGGACCCCTAGCTATATATGTCATCATTTAATGGGTCAAAGGGGGTCATAGGTTAACCTATGACACCGTTTGACCCAAATGAAGCATTCTAATATGTCCCTAGGTGTCCTAGGACCCCTAGGGACATATGTCATCATGTAATGTGTCGAAGAGGGTCATATATCAACGTATGACCCCCTTTGACCCATAAGAACGCTTTTAATATGTCCTTAGGGGTCCTAGGACCCCTAGGGACATATGTCGTCATCTAATGGGTCGAAGGGGCCTATGAACCCCTTCGACCCATTAGATGACGACATATGTCCCTAGGGGTCCTAGGACCCCTACAGACATATGTCATCATTTAATGGGTCAAAGAGGGTCATAGGTCAACCTATGACCCCCTTTGACCCATATGAATCATTCTAATATGTCCCTAGGTGTCCTAGGACCCCCAGGGACATATGTCATCATGTAATGTGTCGAAGGGGGTCATAGTTCACCCTATGACCCCCTTCAAACCATATGAAAGATTCTAATATGTCCCTAGGGGTCTTAGGACCCTTAGGGACATATGTCATCATGGAATGTGTCGAAGGGGGTCATATGTCACCCTATGATTCCCTTCGACCCATATGAATGATTCTAATATGTCCCTAGGGGTCTTAGGACCCCTAAGGACATATGTCATCGTGGAATGTGTTGAAGGTGGTCATTGGTCACCCTATGACCCCCTTCGACCCATATGAATTATTCTAATATGTCCCTAAGGGTCCTAGGACCCCTAGGGACAAATGTCGTCTTGTAATATGTTGAAAGGGTTCATAGGTCATCCTGTGACCCCCTTCGACCCATATAAACTATTCTAATATGTCCCTAGGGGTCCTAAGATCCCTTAGGGACATATGTCATCATGGAATGTGTCGAAAGGGGTCATAGGTCATCCTATGAGCCCTTTTGACCCATATAAATGAATCCACTAGAAATAATATAGTAAAAATAATAATAATATAGTATAACAATCATATATATATATATATATATTATAATAATAATAACATAATATATTATATATTATAATTTACATATGATAATAATAATAATAACATAATATATTATATATTATAATTTACATATGATAATAATAATAATAATATATTATAGATTATAATTTATATATGATAATAATAATAATATTTATTAATAACATATATATAATATATTACGTTATTATATTTAATAAAAATATAGTAAATATGATAATAATATATTATAATAATATATATTATATTTATAGATAATAATAATAATAATAACATAATATATTATTATATATTAATAGATTATATATTATATCTTCACATTACATTATATATATATATAATATATAGATTATATATTATTTTATATATAATAGTTATGTTATTATATTATATATTTATAGATTATATATTATATCTTTACATATTTCATAACTCAAATTAGTTATATCACTTACAAATTTGTTTTTCCCTCTAATTTTTTTCCCTTTTCCCTCCAATTTTTATGCCACCGATATCGGATATCGGATCTCATATTGGATATCCGATATGAGATCCGATATCCGATCCCATATTGGATATCCGATAAGGCTTGGGCCTTACTTTCCAGGTTTGGTACCTGGATAGGTGAAAAAAAGTCAGAGCGGATTTTGAAGCGCTTTTAGACGTGTTCAAACTCTATTTTTTTCACATTGCCACTTTTTGGCACACCATGATCCTGCACATACCCAAATACCATATAGGAGCATCTCATGTATAAACTAGAAAAATTGATCATGACACATGTAATGAGATCAAATAATATTTTTAATCATCGCATATACTATCAATGTATGGGGGTGATATAATCAAAATATCAAAAAATGAGTGATATCGGAGCATTATCAATATCAACGTCTCAAAATGATACAAAGACAATGATACATCATAAAAAAATTAGAAGAGAAGAAGGAATTGGGCATCTAATTAAATAACCCTCCTTCACCATCAATAGGTGGAGGTGGAACATCAATGCAAGTAGGAGGGACTACACCCTTGGATGCCTAAGAATATATAGAGAAGTGAATAACTTGTCTTTCCACTAGAATAGTTGTTGAGTATTCATCATAATAGTAAGCCTCTCTAGAGTTATGATAAGTGCCCTCACCCTATGTAATCCTCAGTTGAGAAGTTAGCTCTGTAATCTACCTATCATGATCAATTACCATGCTAGCTCAGATGTCCACCTTTGTCTAGACTATCACTTGGTATTATGCTACTCTTAATATTCTCTAGAGTCCCATAACGACATCTTCTTATGTGGGTTCTCCTTTGCCTTCCTTCTCTAGAGGCCCATGATAAAACATCAATAATTTAATATAAAAAATCAATTTCAAAAAAGGTGCATTGATTCATTAATTAATTTTAACATATGTTAAGTAGGAGATAATTTCCACAGCAAGTCAAATTGTGATATTGCTATTAGGATTTAACTGTATGATTTTTGAGTCAAACTCATTGACCCATGTTTCATGAGTAGTGATTCAACATGAATCAATCTCTCATGAGAATAAATGGAACACTTAGCACTCATTAGATCTAGGTGATGCTCACAGGGGTGAAGCACACAGTTAATGAGTTTGACTCAAAAATCACACAATTAAATCTTGATAGCAATATCACAATAATCCTAACAAAATTAATCAAATAAAGTTTTTAAATCCTATGGCTATAATTATTAATTAAATGAATTATTTAAAATGATCAATTATCCATATCATCACTAATGGAAAATTAAATTAATTCCCACCAATAAAGCTTAATCATGTATTGATCAATCAAGGATTCAACCTCCACCACTCATGGAGAATGAATCCAAACCATTGAACTCCCAGAGATTTCTATAAATGTGCCATCAACTCAAGCTTTTGAGATATCTACATTTTTTGTAATAAGGTTATGGAAATCATTCTAGGTGATTTGCAAGCGCTTCTGAGTGAATTATGGGCATTTGAGAGCTAATCTATATATCAAGATCATGTTAGATTATGGTGATTGATCAGGAAAGTACTGTACATACTTCATAAATAGTGGGGTTTGGGGCATCACCCTGAAATTTTTTTTTGGTACAATTCGCCATTCGCAAAATTTTTTTTGGTACTATTCACCATTCATAGATTCGCCACTAAAGTTATAGCCGACATATGGCCGACATGTTGTAACCCTAAAACAACATAAAATACCTGTATAAAAGGGTTTAGGATTAGGTATTTTTTCCATTATGTTGTGATGTGAAATTGGTTCTTGCGGCGGTATTGAGCTGTAAGGGATTACAGATTGTAATCAGGTTGTAATCACTAGATTGTAATAAGATCGAACTTTTTGTTTGGTGAACGAAGCCCAGGGATTGGGTGAACCACATTAAATCTTGGTGCCTTGTGTTCATTTTTGTGTGATCTATTATTTTTTGTTATTGGTTATATTTGCATGTAGTTTTTATTTCTGTCTGTGGTTTATCCTAACAGATCATAATCTCATTACACTTTATAGCTTTCTAGCATCATGTAGGTTTTATTTAGTGTGACTTGAGTTCATGATTACATCCATTTTATGATTACATGCACCTAATTTACAAAATATTAAACCTTGACATTAAGTTTTAAATTCTAATTATGTCAAGTCTAACCCTTATCCTAAACATTTATATCGTAAATTCTTAACTCGTACACTAACTAAGTTATCCTAAATGCTAAACCTTTATCGTAAAAATAATCATAAATGTTAAGCCCTTCTCCTATTTCTAAATAAAAATATTAAGCTTAAATGTTAAACCCTAATCTCGACCTTAACTATGATTTACATGTATAAGTTAGGGTTTAACATTTAACATTTAAGATTAGGATCTAGTATTAGGATTTGTATTCAATTCTAGAATATAAATAGGATCTAAGTATTATAATTTAGATTTTATAAGTATATTTAGATTTATGATTAAGGTTTATAATTAAGGTTTATATCCAGCAACTCATTAAAACACCTTAAGAAAAATGATAATTTATGAAGTTGCTTCCACCTACAAATCTGAATTACAAAAGCATATTTTATTAATTTGGAAACTACTGAAGCTAATGTTTGGATGAGCCAAGAGTAGTTCATAGGTGGAAGACAAGTAAGAAGCCAAAAGTAATTATAAAAGATGTGATCAAGTAATATAATACAAAGTTTTCTAATAGTAAAAAGACTTTGGTCATAATTAGAAAATGCAATTAATATAACACATTCCAACATAGAGATTTAGAGGGAAGAAAAGTTTTATTAGCTCAAAATTCATAACAATTGTTAATGATAAGTTAAGATTGAAATTACTAAAGAAGATATATTATAAGTTTAAGTATTATGATTAGAATTAGGATTATTATGGTCAGGGATAGGGTTCATGTATTAGAATTAGGATCTAGACATATAACTTTTGCATTAGTGCATAATATTTAAGATGAACTATAATCATAAATATAAAACAAATCATAATTCTATCTCTAAGCTTTCATTCTAATTGTAACATTAACTCTTATCTTGATTCCATCTATTAGATATCCTTTAAACAATAGCACCATAATAAATATCTGAAACCTAAATATAATTCTAACTAGAAAACTATAATCCTAGGTAAACCCTAACATTAGTCATAATCATTATAATAATCTTAAGCTTAGCCATCATGAAAACCCTAAAGATAAAAAAATTCTAAACCATAACCTTGCCATAATCTTAAATTTGTTTGATCCTGAGATGAACATATAATCCATAATGAGAATACAATCCCCCAGTGTCACAAAATAAGTGTACATAAAAATTGATCTAGCTACTTGAATATAGAAATCATAAATAATTTTGAGGCAAACAACCCTAAAAAAAGAAACATATTAGAAGTTGCATTCTTAGTCCCCCTTCCAATTTCTTCATACTTTCCTTCCATAATCTTAATTATCCTCATTTTTATCTCATCTTATCCTTATATTTCTTAATGATTTTGTACATTTCCTCACAAGTTTAGTAGGCCAAATAAATGCATAAATAGTGTTGAATAACAAATCTCATAGGAGTATCAAAATATATTTTTCCTTTCTATAAGATCAGTTAGGGGTCTAGGACAGAAACATATAACTGTAATATTTTTTTCAAAAAGACTTTAAAAACTAAATAGAATAGGAATATAACTACTCTAGCATTCAATATAAAATATTACTAATAATAAAATCACTACAATATATTTCATAAAGTAATTCCATTTAGGATCTATATCATAATCTAACAAAACAATGGTTAAACTATTGGGCACTTTCACATCCTTTTCCTTAATATCAAAAACATGTTCCCTTGAACATGCATAGACAAAACAAGTTTGTATCTAACACTAAAACCATATTTATATAGTTGATTTATTAATATAGTCTTTTGGAGTATTATTTTATGATTAGACTTAAATTCAATATAATGTTCAATTGGCCTTAACATTAAAGTTTACTTAAGTGTTTAATTTTATTTATTCAATTGATATGGTTTTAAAGATCTACGTATTTATATAATTGATATTTTAGATTTAAATTGTATTAAAAAGTAATTTTGTCATTTTTTATGTTGTTTAAACATATATGCAAATTATATTTGATGGACCTACTGCCACCCCCTCCCCCTCCTCCACCCCTACCTCTACCCCCTCCATCTCCACCTCCACCTCCACCCCCACCTCTATGACCACCTAGTCCTCCTCCACCACCCACTATAAATGATCTGCAAGAGACCATGAGGTGTAACCTTAACAACCTCATGCAACATATTCAGGCTATCAGATGTGAGGCACACCCCCCTCCTCACCTACTATGCCTTGCAGATAACATGTAATGCATCATTCATGCCATACAACATCTAGATTGTGAGGTTGGTTCATTTAGATTATGGAGGCAAAGCATGCGTGCCTTCCATTCCGATGGCTTATCATATAGATAGCTCCATAACCTCAAAATAGGTAAAGGGCATTTTCAAAGATATTTTATAAACCCTAAGATGGGTGAGGAGATTAATGAGAAGAACCCTCATATTTCTATTAGATGGTGCACACATCCATGCATAGCAACATACTTTTGGGAGTGGTGGTGGATGGTATTTGACCATCTACCACATGCTAATCATGAGGTGCCCATGTACTTCCTTAGGAAGCTATGGGATGAGTTTGAATTGGGTTTGAAACCCAATTATTTTGATATCAAATTATTTCAGGGGGTTGGTGGAGGGATGCCTCAGGATAGGCCTGGGGCAAAGTTGAGTGATAGAACAAGAAATTGCAGGTGACCTTAGCCCCTTGTACCTCTTCGTATGCCTATTGTACCAACTCCACACCATCATCGGGTAGTTTCATTTTCTCTTACCTTTTTGATTGCCCTTTCGGGAAATTTACTACAATAGTGGATGCAAGAAACACATGCTCATCCACTTGGACATATTTGAACTAGTTGTGGAGGCATATGCAAAGGCCCTAAGAGAAATGTTGATGCAGCACATGATGACCATTATGTTGAGGGTGCTGATTTTGATGATGATGAATACGCTGCCCACAGTGATGGTAGTGATGAGATTGATGTGTCATCATTTTTTAACCTCATGCAAGGAGAGCTTGGAGATAGTCAAGAGCAACACGTAAAAGTTTTTATAGTGTATAAAAAATGTAGTGTACAAATTATGTACTTTTTAGTTTATGTACTTTGTAATTATCCATGTATATATAATTTTGACTCAATGTTTATGTATCCATAATTTTAGGACCATGTCACCATGAGTCTTACTAATAGTACAGGACTTAGCTAGATGGAGGCACCTACATCATCCTTTGAGGTCAGTATTGTGATTTATGTACATACATAGTTCATTAAATGCTCTTTATCAAATTTTTAAAATGTGTGTATTGTAAATTACAGGACCTCACCACTGCTGCATTTGGTAGCTTTCCCAGTGTACCTCCTCCCATCACACAGGATGATCCATCTACCTCACAAGGTGTCCCACATGATGAGACAACTCATATTACACAGGATGATCCATCTGAGTCCTCTTCGCATGGGATAAAGAGGACATTCGATCAGCTAGATTAGGTCTTGGTGGCACCTTTAGATTGTGTTTTAATGACACATATTGTTTATTTTGATACATTTTGTATAAGGACAGTTAACAATATTATATGTTTTTTTTTACTTCATAGATCATGTTATGACATGTTAGACCATATACTATTTTTTTACGACTTCTTATAATGCTAGTGTATATAGTATATATTATTATGCTTCATCATGTTTTAAGTATTCAAACCATTTTCTTTGTTGCGACATATTTTATTCATGAACATATGACACATTTTGTAAGTATAAATGCTACATGAACAATAATTTTAACTATTTATAGAGCATTAGTACTAATAAATGCTACATGAACAATAATTTTAACTATTTATAGAGCATTAGTACTAATATCAAAAAATTATTGGATAAATATCACATCGAATTTATGCATTGAGATTCATACAAATAAATTTGACCTACTAAATTATAAATATTTTTCATCCTAAAAATTCAAATTTATAAAATTTAGGTAAAGATTGAAGTTTTTTATATGAAATGATGGATGATACCCTTCCTTTCACACATTTTGTCATCAAGGCTATGTATGTATGTTCATATGATTATGTACCTAGGAAAGTCATGTACCTAGATGGTTCCTTGTAACTTTAACTTAGGTTTTCTTACATCCCAAGTAATTAAATAACCAATTGAGGGCCTAGGGCCACTTACAATCCATAATGACCCCTTATGAGACATTAGAATCATTAACATCCCATTTGTGTGTCTTATTATAGTTAATGTGTTCTAAGGGATCCTAATAGACCCTAAGATGTCCTAGGACCACTAAGAACCCATTATGACCCTTCATGATATATTAAGACCACAATTTAAAATCTGAGAGAAAACATTAGGACTTATTACAACCACTTAGGAACTATTATAATGCCTTTGGACATATTAGTGTATTGTATGATGGTGAATGTGTTTAGAGGGGTTATAATTGGTTCTTATGAGTCATAATGGCCCCTAATGGATTATAAGGGTTCCTATCAGGTCCTAAAAGGTCATGGGACCACTTAAAACACATTGAAACCCATTAAGACACATTAGGACCCATTAGGGCATATTATAACCCATTAGTGTGTCTTAAATGCCCCTTAAGATTATCTAAGAAGTATTAATGGATTTTAATATGTTTTAAAAGGTGATAATGTGCACCCTAAACAATATTAATGGGTTTTTAAACCACGTAGGACCAATCGTGATCCGTTGTGAGATATTAGGACATCTTAGGACACATTACTATGTCTTGCAATGGTTAATGTGTTATAAGAGGTTTTAATGGGGTCTGATGGGTCCTAATGTGTGTGAGTGGATCCTAATGTGTCCTAATGAGACCTAATGTGTACTAATGGGTCCTAAAAATCCCTAATGTCCCCTTAGAACATATGACTCATTAAGGAACATTAGACCTCTAAATGGTGTCCTACAATGACTAATATGCTATAAAGGCTCATAATGGGTCATAATGGTTCTTAGGAGGTTGTAATTAGTCTCAAGGATTCTTAGAACCACTTAGGACCCACTAAAAATCCTTAAGAAAAAATAGGATTGAATAGGACACATTACAACCCTAAATTGTATCCTACAATGATTAATGTGTTCTAAGGGTTCATAAAGTGTTTTAATGGTATGAATGGGTTCCAAGGAGTCATAATGGGTCCTAAGGTTTCTTATGACCACATACAACCCATCAAAACCTCTTGGAAATATTAGAATGCACTAGGACACATTAGGAAAGATTACTTTTAGGACTTATAACCCTTTATGATAACCCTTTATGATAAATTACAAGCACTTATAAGCCTCCCCATATCCCTCCCTCCCTCTCCCTCCCTCTCTTCCTCCTTCCCTACCTCTAACTTAACATGGTTAAACATACATGTCAATTATCAACATAACAATAACATATAATCAATACAATGAGTAATGATCTTTAAATTATCATGTACAAGTGAAGGGTTATTAATTACAATTAATAGTAATTTGAAACTTCAAAAAAATATTAATTTAAACATGCTTGAATGTAAAAGTAATGGAAAAAAATATGAGGTCATTATTTAAATTGACAATTAATTTATAATTTCAAATGAACACCTTTAACTTTCAAATCAAATTAAACTTCTATTTTTAAACTTTTTTGTACAACATATTTCACAATATATGTAAGATGATGTCAATGATAAATATATAGAAGTGAACTCAAAATATAAAATTGGTTAACACATCTCTTCAAATGAGGTCTTGTAAAAGAAAATTGTAAAACAAAAAAACATTTTAATAAACACTTAAATTAATATGAAGTATCTAAACTATATAAATATATGTGTAATTTGTATGTACTCACTATGTGGAATTGTACAAGATGTTGATGTTCGATCCACTTTAACACTTAAATTTGTATAAATTGTAAGTGAGACCTGAATAAGAGGAATATATATAAGTTCTCTAATTTGGTATTGATAGTGCAAACATACATGTAATTAAATTATATAAGTACATATATAAAAATAACATAATAAAGAAAAAATGGACATGTGTTTGATTTAAATGTAGTTATTCCACTATATCATCTGCATCCTCTCTCTTTTGCAATGCATCTATGATTGTCTGGTGCTTGTCCATTGAAATTGTCCATAATACCTTATTGGTAGGTCTCCCTTTGTATCTTTCTAATTTGATATTCGTTTCCACAACCAAATGAGAATAGTGTAAAATCTTCTTTTCAAATTGGTAGTCTTCAAATGTTGGTAAACCATTTCTTATTGTTAGGTATCTATGTAGCTAGGTGCCAGCTACAACGATAGACCCAACTAGATACTCAAAACCATCATTGTCTACTTGATGAGATTTCAATTTTTTCTTAGGTACCACACATCTAGCAAGCCAATACTCAATCTATTCATCATTATTACTAGGCACAATAACAACATAAACATGTCCTATAAGATAAGATAAAGTACAGAAACACTTTAATCTCATGAGTACATATGCAAATTATATAAACTGAAGCATGAGATCCCAACAAAATCTAATTAAATTGTGCATACCAGGTTCTATGAGGTTTGAAATATGATCATAGTCTTCTGATGAAAAAGTAATACTCTGGCCTTCATTTACTATATCATCTTGAAAATGTGTGTCAGTAGGTGCTAATGATTTTTTGTTGCCAATCTTCAACCCATTCTTCATTCTCACATTCTTCCCATTCACCTGCAAGATAAAATTGACAAAAACAAGCAAGCTCCCTGGTTCATATAGTCCAAGTGTTAGAATCTGAACTCCTAAATGAATGCCATTTAGCTGACCCACTAATTGTATCACAGTCATATCTTGAAAGGATATTCTTTTCTTCAACTAGGTAGAAGAAACATTTGATTTTAGAGTTTTGACTTGATCCCATGTATAAATATTTGTTACACCATTCGGAAATCTCATGTAAATTTTTGAATTTAGTTTTTTCCTCAAATTTTAATTTCTCTCTACTAAGGGCTCTCTTCATGCATGCACTAGCACCATCATGTTCTCCTTTACCATGTCCAGCCTCAAAAAAACTCCACACATGTTGGATGTTAGTTTGCCTATGTGTCGTACTCAACCAATAGAACATTCTAGCATTCTTGAATTGTCATGTACAATTATTTGACTATATCCAATGTTGTTTCATTTGAATTTGTCTCTCTTTTAAATTATCATAAAAGACCTTGAAACAATATTGGACAAACTCAAATGAATGGAGTTTATTATCACTCATATAAAAATGGTACTCTCTCAATATTTTTTGATCCTCGTCTATACTATCAAGTGCATGCCTATAAACTATATGAACATAAATTGTTACTTGCACTAAATTGAAATATTGTGGTTGTACCTCTTCTTGTGGTGAAAGTGTGTAGTTCTCTACAAAGTCAACAACTAAAAGTATAGTACTAATTGGAAATGTATTCTTACATATGTGAAATTGTCCATCAAGCCATCTATCATATTGAGAGTGTTTAACATATTTTGGTATGATCACACTCTTAAACTCATCAATAAATGTATGAAAACTAACTTTATCTATAACTAGATCACACCTTCCAATCTTCCCATCCTTCAATAGATATTCAATAGTTTTGAATCTTTTTACCTCAACTAATTTTTGTCCAAAAGTAGTCAAAGCATTTTCATTCAAACATTCATCTAACAAAGAAAGATTGCCGCACATATCACATGTACCAGAAAGACATGCATTGAAAAGAAAGTATTGATCATTAGGTGGCTTAAAAAATAAACGTGATATGAAATCCTTTATAGTTTGAGGTGGTATTTTTATACCACATTCCTGCAATATTTCTTTACTATGCATGGTACCACGTATAGATTGAAATACATCATAATGGTAATGAAATTGAATATGAGTTTTACAACAACCTATGATTCTTTCCTTTTTAATTCTTACATACCATGGTTTACACTTTTCAAAAGATCTTTGACTAATGGTAATATATAATACCTTACCATCTACAAATTTTCTAAACAATTCAGTTTGAGTCATGTCCAAAAGGTGTTTAGGATGTGGACCATGTATTTTTGATCCAATTCTCAATTTAAGAACATCTCTTGAATTAGGTGATACTCTTGTATTATCATGCCAAAAAATTTCAATCAAACTTTTGAACTCACTAGTAAGTTTCATATCACATCTCAAGAGTCTACCACTAGAAGTCCATAAAATATTTGCTAGATCACATTCAAAGTTAACCCTTCTCTTTACGACTCTTTATAAAGTCTTACGATTCACATTAAGATATCCACTTATGTTGCTAATCAATGTTTTTTCAGGTGTTGATTTGTTAACTAAAGCTGTTGTTATTGCTCGTCATGTTGCATTGTTATCTTTAGACCGAATTCTCTTTCTAATAACATCAAAGGCACTAGCAATAGTGGATACAACTTGTTTTAAAGGCTCATTTTTATTCTTGGGTTTTGCATACATGATGCAGAGTGGCAAGCGGAATAACCAAATTTGGCCTAAGTTGTCCTTAGGACTTACACAACCCACAATTTTACTCTCCAAGTCTAGGATCACTTCAAGGATTCACCAAGCTCTAAAACAACCCTTTCTCCAAGGTTTGGACAATCTCCCAATGCTTGGAAGGCTCAATCCAGCTTTGTCTCCAATTTGCCTTTAGGGACTAAATCCCTGATTTAGGCCTTTTAGTGCTTCTGCAACTTCTAGCACTCCACAACACAAGAAAATGATTGGGACACCTCCAAATGTTCCCCCACACTGCAAATAACCCACAATTTGGGTTCTCCAACTTCTGCAACACCAAAATCCACAACTCACCTAGTTGTCCTACTAGGTCTCCATACCCTATTTTCCTGCAACAAATCCAAAATTCTCCAAACAACTTGTCAAAAAAATTAGGGTTTCAGATACCCTTTATCCCACTCTATCAATCCCCCAAAAATCAAATTCCCAATCCACTCCTGCACTACAGAACCTCTCCTATGCACACAGACCTAATGGGCCCAATTAGGCTTGGTTTACAAAGGAGCAGTACGAAAATGGGTTCATGGATGGAAAGAAATGATTGGGCGACCTCAAGGAATGTTTATCTCAAAAACTTCTGCCCTTGGTTGCAATTTATTCAATCAAATTCCTTCTGATTTCCATACAGTTACTAAATCCTAGTTCAAACCAACACCTAGACTTGAACTAGGGCTTGCATGCAAAATGTGCTATCACCATTGAAATTGATCCTAATTCTAGAGAATGAAAGAACAACATGTAAGCTTGCAGATTCATTGGGTTTTGTGCCCCTGAGGTCAAATAGGTGCACTCTATTTGCCCATTTGCACAAAACCCTTGCTAAAGGGAGGGTTTGGTGGCTGTTTGAGAACAAAATGCAATAACTATCGACTCCCTTCACCAAAAACCTTCAAACCACTTGCAAAAGTTTGCTAACACACCAAGGTTTCGAATCCATGCATTTTTTTGAAGATACTCTTCCGTACAGCATGTGAAGAATTCAAAAACCAGAGATTTTACCACGAAAACTGAGAGTTTTTTTGTATTAATGCAATCAAAATCCTTACAATTTCCATCTCTTCTTTTGGGAAGGTGGAATATGACTTAAATACCATGCCTATACCGATCAACCACCTTGGGATCGGTTTCTAACTGATTTAACCATTATTTGCAAAAGTTGCTAATTGTTGCTGAGCAACTTTTGAAAAGTTGACAGCAACTTTTGTTGCATCTTGCCGATAAGCAACTTTTTGCTTCCAAACTACTTTAAAACATTCCTAACCTAATATTAGACATGCCTAGAGCCTTTTAAGGCTATATAAGACTTATTCAAAACACCTAATGCTATTAGCCCTATAGGTCACATGAGTCCTTGGTTTATAAACTACCAAATAGGACTATGTACCTTTACAAGTGGGCAAATGTTTATTAAAATCCTATTTTAAACTCAAACTAGCTTCAAGCCTCCTTGAAGGAAACACTCCAATTACATTGCAAAGAAGATCTTCATAGACCATGATTAGATTGCAGATGGAAAAATGTCTACATATGATGTAGAGTTGATACCACCTATTCTATCAGCCATGCTTTGTCCTCCAATGCCAAGATGATGAAGAAGGAATGTTCCCAAGGAGTGCTCTGCACCAATACATTTCCAACCTTCTCATTACTTTTCGCATTTTAGACATTTTAATTAGTTGCAACATCAACTGACATTGAAACCTAAATTTTTTATTATTAAAAAAATGTCTATACAATATATTAGCATGTGTCCTAATTTGTCTCCATGAAACCAATCCCTCAAGATTATCTAGCACAACATTAGGAATATGAGAATTATGTTCAAATACTTTACTATCATTCTGACATGTTTGTTTAGTAGTTGGTGTTTCTATGTCTACATTCATGCAATTTTTATTTTCAATTAACATTTCCTTTTCACTATTATTTGGGATTTGAATCTCATTTTCAATTTTTCTTGGTATTTCTTTTGGGGCATGCATTTCAATTGGAGTTTTTTGTGCATGATTGTTTGACAATTTATTCTCATGAAGAAAATCTAAATCATTTAAATCATAACCTGCTTCTAAAAAATCACCAATTTTATCATGAGAGAAATATTGAGGGTTTGGAGACACACCTATATTTAATGCATGATTATAATGTCCACCTGAATTTTCTTGTATTGGGTTCTCTTCTTTGACCTCTTCATCCATCGTGGTATCCTCAATGTATTTCTCCTTTGAAACATTCTTCAAGTCTCTAATTCTTTGTCTTCTTTCTCATTGACGTTGTGCTTCATTCTCTTTATTTGCTACAATATCCTCATCTATTAGAACTTCTTCTTTCTTCTTTCTTCATTTTTTTGATCCCATGTTTGCACCAATTTTGAATTTGAATCAGTAGCTTGCAAATTGTATAAGAAGACAAGAAAATAGAATAACTGTCATGTCCCCTTTTCAAATAATTAAAAAAGAAAATCTTTGCTAAGGCAGGCAGGCCCAAGAAAGTGAAGTTTCAGAAAAACGGGGTTAATCTTTGGAAACCGTTGGACTAATAAATGAAAATTATTATTAAAATAAGTTTCATTAACCTCTCTTGGACGTGAGTTATAGTTATGCCCTCTTTTAAGGGGTTTGGAGGCATTTTGGGCTCATTCCAGAACTTGATTTTTGCTCATTCTTTGTTATTCTTCAGAGGCTGCCAAACCTGTGGAGAAGGAGACCCAAGAACGGGAGTTTGCAGGTTTCCAGGGAGACCCAAGAATGGGAGTTTGCAGGTTTCCAAGAAGGCTAAGGATGGGAGTTTGAAGCCATTCCATGTGCATGCTCATACAGAGTTTGCCTTTGTGTTGAACAGTGTAGATTTGTGGGTTTTTGGGTGTGGTTTTTTGCATGAGTTTGGTGTTTTCAGTTGAGCATTTCATATCAGTTTTGGTTGCTGCTGTATTTCAGACTTTAAGCTGTTAAAATAGAGCTAAATATATGTATTGGGATGTGATTAAACTTCTGAGATATTTTATTAGTGTTTTTGTGGTGTTTCCGGGCATTTTTGTGTTAATTTCGGGAGCCCGATGAGCATAGTTTTTGTCCTACATTTGTGAGCTGTTTTGTAAAGGCTATATAGATCTGGAAATGAAATTTTATAGGTTGTTATGCTGCTCAAATTTCTGTAAAAATTTCTACTTTCAGATTTATTAATAACAGGTGAAGCTGTGAAGCTTTTTGGCATTATTATCGACATACCCGATTTGGGGTTTCTTAAGAAATTTGGTGGATCTTTGTGGTATCAGTTGTTTGATCTTAAAGATTTGATTAAAGGTTGGAAATATCATACAAAATCAGAAAAGGGACATTTCAGTGGTATCAGAGCCATGATCTTGCCAGCCTGAGGGTTTGTAGAAGTTGCAGAAGTTTGCATTTCAATTTTGACAAGTACCCAGATCTTGCATGTCAGTTTTGACAACTACCCAGATCTTGCATGTCATAATTTGGTGGTTGCATGTTGCTTCTAATCAGTTGCATGTCCAAATCTATGGTTTTGTGCTACTTCTAATCATTTGCATGTTAGTTCTTGGTGAATTTGGTGGTTGTAGAAGTTTGCATGTTAGTTTTGACAACTACCCAGATCTTGCATGTCAGTTTTGACAACTACCCAGATCTTGCATGTCATAATTTGGTGGTTGCATGTTGCTTCTAATCAGTTGCATGTCCAAATTTATGGTTGCATGCTACTTCTAATCATTTTCATGTTAGTTCTTGGTGCTTGAAGAAGTTATATCCTATTGGGGTTACACTCTACTTTATCCAGAATGGACAGGTATAGTACAGAGTCTCAGAGGGAACGATCTTGGACAATTGATAGCCAGAGTCAAAATAGTAGAAAGGATGGTTATTTAGACATTCGAGATAAACTTATGAAAATAAGCCATGACATGTCTAAACAGTTGGTTGAGCACCACCGTATAAATGACATGTTATCTGACCCAGCTAAGGTGGATAAGTTGACTGGATTTCTATTTGGCAGATTTTCTCACAGGACAGATGACACAATTCCTAAGAACTTGCATGAGGAGTTTGAGAAACTAGCTAATAGCCAGGTAGAGGTCTCAGATTCTACTCTGCCACAGGAGGTGGTGGGAAAGGATATCACACAGATTGATAGTAACAGTCAACTTGATACTCAAATTGAGACAATTGTTTACAGGTCATCAAAGGGTGATGCCACAGGTATTCAAGATGGTATAGTTACAACAGGCAGTGACTACAGTGTAGTGGGTTCAGATGATGATTATGAGGATGTTGTTGTGCAGGATGGTGAGATACCTGGTAGAGATGAGCAGACATTGAGCATTCATGACTTTGCTAAGAAAGAGTACCAGGCACCGTTAGATGCTTCATCACATGAGGTTGAGGCTGGTAGTACTTCACATGATTTGTCCAGCCAGCTGAAGGTGAACCAAGATAGTATTGTGACTTCATTATCTCATCATGACAGGTATGTGGAGTTAGTTGGTATTGGTCATATTACTCAGGTGAGGAGTTTTCTTGAGTTACCAGTTGATTCTAGTTTACGGATATGGACTCGAGATTGTTATATTGGCATTTGGGATTCAGTTGACTGGAGATCTTTAACACTTTTTGGTAGCAGTGTTTGTTTGGGTGCTATCATGGATTTGATTAGCAGATTACACGATGTTGTCTTTTCTTGTGCCAGTATCTTGTTTGATGTTGGTATTAGTTTTTATACACCAATGTTGGGCTTTGTTCATATATCCAATCGACCATACTTGCTGGAATGTGTTGATGATATTTCATATTTGGCAGTGTGTATAGATGAGTCCCAGGATCATATTGGCATTGATGACATCCAGGAGGATGCAGTGGGCAGTTTTGAAGACTTAGTTTCCTTGGGTACAAAGGAGTTGGACAGCAATGCTAATGTTTTTGATACTCCGTATGTTGATATGAGCTTTAGATTTGATTCACAGGATATGGATGGTAATACTCTAGAGACTAGTAACTTTGAGGACACTCCTTCAGACAGTGCTTCAGAGGAGGTTTGTAGGAGATAGTCAAGCCAATGCCATCATGTGTCTAATCAGTTGAGAGTTAGTGACTGAGACATTGCTATCACTTGCCAACATTTCGATGTTGCTCGTCAGTTGTTATCAGTTTATGGATGGGGTTCTCCTACTAGTGATGAGCAGGGAGGAAGTTATCTTTCCTTGATAGAGATCCACTCTTTATGGGAGGCTATTCAGATTTTGAGACAAAATTATATGTAGTTGGTAGCCAATAGAGATTATCTTATGGAGTGGGGCAGTACAGCATATGATGCATTGTTGGCCAAGGAAGATGAGGTGAGTGAGCTTACTGAGCAGCTTGAGGTGACTTCTGAGATTCTTGAGAGTACACAGTTGGCTCTCAAGGAGTCACAGTTTCATTTGGCTAAGGTGACCATGGAGTTAGAGCGACTACAGTCTTTACCTAATTCTATACAGTCACAAGCTGTGGTGTTTGGTGATCCGAGGATGTCCATGGCCGAGATTGTTAGAGACAGTGGAGATGGGGATGCATCCATCCTTGATACTAACATTGGCATATCAGGTTCATTCCCACTAGAGTCAGGTTCAATTGAGTTGGGTGCTGTAGTATATTTTTGTGGTGTGCCTGACATGGTGGTGACCTCTAGTACTAATGGCACGAAGACTAGAGATGTTGTATCAAAGACCATGTGTGACGTTGGTGAGCTGATAGTTGGCATGGTTCCTACTAGTAATACTACTCCCTTCGCAATGTATTCAGAGGTAGTAGTCAGTTCCAACTTGGTTAATGATCGATTGCAGTTAGTTACATCTGGATTGCAGTCTGAGCCACTGACTAAGATTGGTGCATTCTATCGGCATTACACTGTGAGGTATGCTCATCTATCTACCTTTGATGACCATGTTGATGAGATGATGATACAGAGATGTACTTTGGTTCCTAGTGCTTATCATTAGTTATGGGATAGTTTGATGCCTCGGGATGAGAGTTGTGATGGGCATGACATGGTGATAGGTCCTGCAATTGACAGGTTGATAATACATGACTTAGAGCAGGAGTTTTGGAGTGATGCTTTAGCAGGTGTTGTTATTGATTCTACTCCTTTGGCTATGACATTTCTTGACTTAGCTGGTGATTAGTCACAGTGGGTTGTATCACTTCTTCATGGTGAGCTGTTGACTGAGGTTGGTTTTTTTTATCAACATTATATTGTAGGGTATGTACATCAGTTAGCATTTGATCCTTTTGCTGAGGAGTTGATGGCAGAAAAATTTGGTTTGGATTCCATTTCTTACTCTTTATCTTGTAATGTCTTTTCACCATCAGCAGTGTATGGGAGTTATGGTTATGAGATAGTGGCCGATGATTTGCAGAGTTGTGTTGACTGCAGGAGTTGTATAGTGTGTGGATTCTCCATACTTAGTATAGTTTCATTCGAGAGGGTTCACCATTGTTGCAGAGTTGGATTGTACATTCCATATAGGCCAGTGGGATGCGTTGATGGTATTTATTGTGTTGGTAGTTTGATTTGTCCACTTTACTTGGGTTCTGATGTTCTAAGAGTTTGTGCCTCATGGGTTTTTGATTGTGGTAGTGGTGATTTCGGAGTTTGGTTGAGCTATAATTTTCAATTTGATTATGGATTCCTCTTGGTCATATTGCAGAGGATATTGCAAGAGCCTGTGTTAATTGGTAGTAGTATAGTTCATGACTACATTTGGGATCCAGGTGGATTGATTGGTTTATTGTTCAGCCATTGCTTGAGGACAAGCAATGATTGGGAGGGGAGGACTTGTCATGTCCCCTTTTCAAATAATTAAAAAAGAAAATCTTTGCTAAGGCAGGCAGGCCCAAGAAAGTGAAGTTTCAGAAAAAGGGGGTTAATCTTTGGAAATCGTTGGACTAATAAATGAAAATTATTATTAAAATAAGTTTCATTAACCTCTCTTGGACATGAGTTACAGTTATGCCCTCTTTTAAGGGGTTTGGAGGCATTTTGGGCTCATTCCAGAACTTGATTTTTGCTCATTCTTTGTTATTCTTCAGAGGCTGCCAAACCTGTGGAGAAGGAGACCCAAGAACGGGAGTTTGCAGGTTTCCAGGGAGACCCAAGAACGGGAGTTTGCAGGTTTCCAGGAAGGCTAAGGACAGGAGTTTGAAGCCATTCCATGTGCATGCTCATACAGAGTTTTCCTTTGTGTTGAACAGTGTAGATTTGTGGGTTTTTAAGTGTGGTTTTTTGCATGAGTTTGGTGTTTTTAGTTGAGCATTTCATATCAGTTTTGGTTGCTGCTGTATTTCAGACTTTAAGCTGTTAAAATAGAGCTGAATATATGTATTGGGACATGATTAAACTTTTGAGATAGTTTATTAGTGTTTTTGTGGTGTTTCCGGGCATTTTTGTGTTAATTTCGAGAGCCCGATGAGCATAGTTTTTGTCCTACATTTGTGAGCTGTTTTGTAAAGGCTATATAGATCTGGAAATGACATTTTATAGGCTATTATGCTGCTCAAATTTCTGTAAAAATTTCTACTTTCAGATTTATTAATAACAGGTGAAGCTGTGAAGCTTTTTGGCACTATTTTCGACATACCCGATTTGGGGTTTCTTAAGAAATTTGGTGGATCTTTGTGATATTAGTTGTTTGATCTTAAAGATCTGATTAAAGGTTGGAAATATCATACAAAATCAGAAAAGGGACATTTCAATAACTATGATAGAATTCGCTATTGCAGACTGAAATTGTTATTCAATCATTTCAATAATTGAAAGTCTGTCTGTGTGGCAACTTTTGGGGCCCAACAGGTACATAAGAAACAGGTACCTAATTATTTAAAAATTGGGTACCTGCTTACAAATTGGGTACCCGATTTTAAAAGAATTGGGTACCAAATTTTTAAATAATTGGGTACCTGATTCTTACAATGGTTGAAACACAATCAGGTGCCTAATTCTTGAGACATGAGTGGGAATTTGGTATGGCACGTGACTTTCACATGGGGTTTTTCCTTGGGGAAAGGCATGGCATAGGCTTGGTCCCACCAAGCCATGCCTTTATGATCTATTTTTTTTTCAAAGGCATTTAATCAACAATTTATGGGATTGTCATAATTTTTTTATAGTCGTCCCCATTGAATTTTTTGATGAAACAAAAACTCATTATAGGTCTTACTATTCTAATTCCAAAATTGAAAATTTTTTAGTGTTATTTCTTTATTTTCTATTTTTTCATTATTTATTAATCAAAACTATCTCTTAAACTTTAAAAAGTGATATTCACTAAAATTTTAATAACTTTTTTATTTTATAATTTTTCTTAAATTAATTTATATGTCATCAATCTACATACAATTCTTTTGAGGTTAAAAAATAATTTGAAAAAAGTGAGATTTTGATCGAATTATGTGATTCGTACACAAGAGGTTTTAAAATTTATCTTTATAACCAATTAATAATTAATAATAATAAAATTATTCAATAAAAAATTAAGGGAAAATATTGTCATAAATCTTAGGTGTATTAGGTAACTCCCTTTAAAAGGATTTTCAAAAATTCATTTATTTGTGTCAAATTATGGTGTCCATACATGAGAGTGGTATGGTCCTGAAACATGCATTTTGAAAAAGTGGTTTTTAAAGATCCATACCAAAAAAAAATCTATCATATGGGTACACAAATAAATTACATATTCAAAAACTAGATTCCAAACACTAAATTTTTTATTTTTGAAGCTTTTTTATATTCAATATCTAAATGCCTCAAATTTTGACATCAATTGACAAAAAAATTCAAAAACAAGAAAAACACTTCCACTTTTTGGCCAAAAGTAAGACCCAACTTCTTGCACTAACCCTTATGTAAACATGTATATTTTTATTTTATTATCAAACACATCCTTGTGGCTCAAATATAAACATAGTAAATGATGGAACTAAATCATATGGTGGAAAATTATGTGATTCTCTATGTTTTTTAAATTAAAAAGAAACAAAAAATTCAAGTTGACCCAGGAAACATAATATTGTAAAATAACTAACTGTAAGATACAACACATGCTTAACCTACCACTTTCTTAATTTCAAAAATCTCCAAACTAGAGTATCCCAATGTCTAATAGTAAACCTACCAGTAACCATAATCATAATATATACAAAAATAGTAATTGTGAATAGTCCAGAAAAGCATCATAAACAAACTCAACATGGCTTGAGTACTAAAGGAGAAAACATAATTGTATAGGATATATATGGTTAAATGAATAGTGTTTAAAATAATGCACATGAAAGAGACCCTGAACCCATAATTTACACATACATATATATTATTATGATAGGGAAAGTAAATGAAGATGACTAATATTGAAATGAAGAAAATAAAAAGTACTTACCCTCGAAAAAGAATCGACTGAAAACCCTATCAAACAATCTAAAAAACTATCAATTTCCACATAGGCAAACCAAAACTACAACTTCTACAAAACTTATAAAAAAAATCTTTTTTGAGGGTAGGTTGACCTTGACCCAATTAGTGGTGGACAATTGTACCCCAAAAAGTTGACCTTGACCTCCACTATTCTGACAAAATTTATGTTCACAGATCCCACAAGTTTGATGAAAAGGGTATCCAAATCTGCACTTTAATTAATTGTTCTACACCTATACCTACAAAAAAAATGGTTTTTTAATTTGATGGGAGGTTTTCCTTATTCAAACCCTAGTTTGGAATCAACCATGAAATTGAATTGAAATTGTAATATGTATAAATAAAGTAAATGGAACTATTCACCTATCTTATATTGAAATCCTTGCAGAGGATTCGAATTCTTGAATCCATAAGTTGTTATGCTCCAAGTAAATGTAGAATTCTATGTAGGATGTCTCAAATCAATAACATTAGATCATAATGATCAAATGAGAGAGGAAGGCTTCTTTATATAGAGATCTAGGACACAAACTTCTAGAGAAGGCCAACATAGGAGCATTAAATCCCAATTAACCTTAACCCTAGAAATGGACCTAGATTAAATGCAATTTAAGAGTGTACCATTTTAAAGACCAAAACAACCAACTTAGAAGTGGAAAAGAAATTCTTTCTAAAACTTGACATCCAAAAATCATGGAACCTTAAAATTTGGACCTTGGGTTAGGGTGAAGGTCAACTCTGACCTAGGTTAGGGTCGAGGTCATCCTTGACCCTGAGGTTGTCCTTGACCCAAAATTCAAGAATCTTAGGATTTTAGTCCAAAAAGTCATAAAAGTGCAGAAAGGATCTTGGATTAAGAAGAGGCTTGAATGGAAATGGATGAATCTTCAACAAGAGGGCTACATAGAGATTGAATCCTTTAATGGATAACAATGGATCTCCTTGACGAATTGAAATCTTGAATGCTTGAATTCTTGAGTGCTTGAATGCTTGATGAATAGTAGATCTTCGCTTCATAGAACTTGTGAGTGTAAATTTCATAATAGGTGGATGGGCAAGATAATGGTTAGATCAAATGAGAGAGGCAGGCTTCTTTATATAGAGATCTAGGACACAAACTTCTAGAGAAGGCTGACATGGAGCATTAAATCCTAATTAACTTTAACCCCTAGAAATGGACATAGATTAAATGTAATTTAAGAGCATACCATTTTGGAGACCAAAATAACCAATTCGAAATTGGGAGAATAATTCTTTCCAAAACTTGACATCCAAATATCATGGAACCTTTAAATTTGGACCTTGGGTCAGGTTCGAGGTCGTCCTTGACCCTAAGTTCATTCTTGACCCTAAGGTCATTCTTGACCCAAAAGTCAAGAATCTCAGGATTTCAACCCAAAATTCTAGAAAAGTACAAAAAGAAAGTAGAAAAGGGGGTAGACCAAGGAAAAAATCTAGATCCAAAGTCAAAGGCCCATTCAAGGTGCTTGACATGACCCCAAACCACTTACTAGGAGAGCTAAACACTCTTAACATGGAAGTGTTTCCATTTTAAGATGATATGTTTAGCCCCCACTTTATCAAGAGTATGGACTCGATGCAAACTCTTGCTAAAGTAGATCATAATGAAAAAGACACTCTTATTGAAATCAAAGGGAGAAAGAGATCCTTAAATCCCCAAGGACTCAAGTCTTTGTCAACTCCAAGATCACAATAAGAGAGACATCTCTAGAAAAGAAAGAGAAGAGGGAGAAAGGAGTGGCTAACTTGTCTAGTAAGATGCGTATATCTCATTGTGAACCAAAAAAAGAATAGGATGGCCCACCAAGAAAGAATTCAATAGTCACCCCATAAATTTGTGTTCCTTTTGGCAACTTTGTGCATATATGTAGTGCATCTTTTGATGGCTTTTATAAAGTACCCATGGATCCATATTCTCATATCACCTTAGAATACATTTTTAAAATGTGTATGTCTTTAGGATTTAGTAGCTTCTATGTTTTACCTTTCGAGGATTTAGCATATTTGAAATTGGAAATGTGTCTCTTTAGGATTTAACAATTTATGTTCATTACCTTCAGAGGATTTAGCATAATGAAAATTGAAAATACATGTCTCTTCAAGATTTAGAAACTTATATGTGTTACCTTCCGAGATTTAGCATGTTTCAAAACAAAAGGTTAGCACAAAAATGTATAATATAGAAAGAGGGATGTCGTATATGTGTCCCCCTCCTTAAGATCAAAAAAATACATACTATTTTGACATGTTGAGGAATGAAAAGAACAAGGATAAAGCATTCTTCAACATTAAAACAATATCCATAGACAACACGTAGTCCAAATCAAGAAGGTCAAATCTCCTATGAGGTCGTGGAAGAGATGAATGTAAAGAGATATCATGCAAGAAGTGAAAAAGTAACCCTTGTGATATATAACATACTATTCAGCTTCCAAGATGAGAGATTTATCAACCATGGGAACGTAATGTACAGCAATGGAATAGGTTATGATTAAGGACATAAATCCTCAATGTAAACCAAAATTTTCATGTATGATTGAATGTTACATAATAGAGATTATATACTACTTAACCAAGGAAAAATGAATCCTGAAAAGACAAAAAAAGGAGATGGCATCGTTGCCCCCAAGTGTAGGAACAATGATGAAAGAAGACATATTATATCACTCGCAACACTATACAAGACAACAAGCCCCCAAATAATAGGCTAACATTGCTTACATAATGTGGAGTTCCATAATAGGAACATAAATGTTATTTAGAGAAAACAGGATTGAAATACAACTCATTGCCACATGATATATAAATAACCTTACTATTAATGAGCTACCTAATATTATAATGTAAAGCTTAACATTCATTAGTAGATTGATCATTTTATATATGATATAAACAAAAAGAAAGAGTCTTCAAGTGTGGACTATGTTTCTTTTTGCTTTTAGGTCTAGTAATCATTTTAGAATGAAGTAGTTTAGGCAAAAGAACTTCTTGGTCAAAATCCTTCATAGTTTCATTGTGTTTTGAAGTGTTATTTTAGATGTTAACATTAATTTTTTGTTGAGGATTAAATCCCAATCCATAAGAATTCTTATGCCCCTCATTCTATTAGGGCATTTGAATTCCTTGTTTATGCTTACCACATGCTTGACCATTGAATCCTTGTTTAACTAAGAAATGATAACCAGGACCATAATAAGAAGCCATATCAAAAGTAGTCAATAGAACTTTAGTAGTCACTACGTCATCATTTGTAGGTTTGACAGTTTCATTATTGATAGAAGCAATGAAAAAGTTGTTTTTGATAAGAAAAATAGGTTTTACAGGGATCCTAAAACTTGAGAGTTAAAACACATCATAAGGCTGATAATAAGCAATAAGAGCCCAACTAGTAAAAGAAGGCCAACCAAAGGGCCAATTTAACAAAAAAACAAAAAGACAAACGCTGATAATAAGTAGATAAAGCCCAGTAGAAAATGAAGGCCAATATAAAGGCCAATACAAAAAACTAACAAACCAACTAGACAAAAAAACTATAGCAATCCCACATTCCAAAAGACAGGAAAAGAAAAACCATTGTTATTCCTCTATATTTTTCTCCAACTCTTGCATTGTTTTCACTGCTTCATAGGCTTTTTTAATCTCCTTACTAGTCCTACTTCTTTTGACTATCCTGGTCCATGATGTTGAAGGTAATGTCACTAGTCACTTCCTCTTCCATCCTTGCTCTTTCTCTGTCCTTCTCATTTTCTTCCAGAAGACCCCTTGTTTTCAGCATTCTAGTAAGGGATGAGATGTTTTCTTCGATAGAAGTTAGAATGGTAAGCATCTAATTTACTAGATTATGGTTGTAATTTTCCAAATTGTGGATTCTCTTCTCAGCCAAACTAAGTCGATCCCCCTGATCATTGAAATTCCCACAATCTGGCATCTTCCTTTTTTGTTCTAGTTGGCCTATTTTTCCTCTGAACTGCTCAACTCATGGTAACGCCATTTGATCAACCTAAAATTGTCAATTATGTTGTTCCTAGCATTATTAAGAAAATTCATGTCAGTCTCCCTTTCATTAGCTATTATAGCCACCATTGCTAGATCAATGAGATCCTTTAACTAGAGCTGACCCTATTTTTCTTCTAAATTTTTTTGGTTCATTGCCTCTCTTACTATACACATTTTGGAAGTTTTTACATTAAAGTTTCTCCAAGCCATGCACCTATCCTTAATAACCACCTCTCCTCCCTCACCATTTTTCTCCTCCATGTCCAATTTTTGAGGATGAATTGGGGAAAGAGGAGTAGTAGGAAGCTCCAGCCTAGAATCCACAATCCCCTCAACATCCTTCTCTTTTGACCTCCTCTATTTCTTAGCCACCAGCTCTGCTAACTTAGTTTATGCCTCCTCTTCACTCTCTTCATGAGTTTTCATGTCATCCCCCTCCTCATTATACTCTTCATCTACCTATCTAGATGATTTCGACCCATGGCCTCTAGGACTCTTCCCACTTAGGGTTTTTATTGACAAAGGTGACTTCTTGTCTAAATCCTTGGTCTTTTTTGTAGGTGTAATGTTCTCTTCACCCTTTGAACTAATACTTCAAACATCCTTTGAATTAGATGAGAAACTAGAGCTTCCCATATCTATAGAAACATCTGTGCCTTGCTAGGGGGTTTTGCTTATGGTTTGAGCCTTGAAATGCTCATAAATTAGAAGCAATAACCCCTAGTGTAGGGATATATTTGTTGAGGGTTTCTTCTTATGCCCACAAATATTCTTACACATTGAAGTATATAAATAGAAAGGGAACAAAATCTTGACACCATAGCAAAAGTGATTGAGTAAAACAAAGTGATGTGTTCTTACTCTATCAAATCTAGTGTTCGAAGAAATATACTCTATAATGGCTTGTAAAACATACCTCCATAGCTTCTTGATAGAATCCATTTCATAGTAAGTTTCACACTTTACCAGTTCATTTCTCTTCTTTGTATTCTTTGCAAATTCCTTCATAGTGTTCGCTGACATTTTCTTGTCCCTATAAAACTTCATCCCCTCTACTAGAATTTCAATTACTAGAGAAATGATTTCCTCAATAACTTGAAACAAAACCCTATCAACTTTCACCCTTCTATCCTTCCATGAATCCACCATATTATTAGTGACCGCAAGGTCAAAACCATGAAGTTTTGTAATGTAGTTGGCTATACCACCCTTCTCTAGCTTTTCCAACACTTTTTCCCTATGCTTCCATTTTTCTACTTCACCAATAGGTTCCTAATTATTTCCCCCACCATCTATGAGTTTTCAATGCTCACAATTCTCATAAACCCCAACTTCTAATAACTCTTCTCCAACCTCTAGAAACCCTGATGGCAACCTCTATGATAATTGCCAAAATGTCTTTCTTTAACCCCAAAATGGTAAAGAAAGAGAGAGAAATCGACCCAAGAAACATGTCGAGGTGACATCAATAACCTCATTTGATTGTGTTTTCCATAAATACCATTATTATAATTACTTAAGCCCTAACTCTCATTAAAGACCATAATGATAGTTAGATATCCACCATACCTCCTTGGATTTTGTCTAGTTCAATTAGGCTTTTCACCTCTTTCAAGATATTTCTGCCAGAATTCCAAATCATCCCCTTTTCTTGCTTGACAGCTTTGTTGGAAAACTAGGCTGCTAGAAAGTTTGCCTCCTTGTATTCATGGGTGACATGGACACTTTCAAAATTATCAAGGGAGCCGATCTTATCAATAATATTATCAATGACAAAGTTGTTATGAAGAGCTTCAGAAGTAAAAAATCATTCAAACCCTCTTTGCGACTTCATAAAATCAAGATTGGAAACCTTATACTCTCCAATAAAGGTAGGAAATTAAAATCCAAGGTTCCCCAATCATCACTAGGAAGAGCATTAGAGGAAGAAGGATTACTATTAGAAATAGGAGTAGTGTGGTTTTGAATATTCAGACAAGGATTTGGTGCATCATCCGCATGAAGTGTATACATCATTTTGTTATGTATAAACTTCAATTTACAGTGAAGGGTGGAAGGAATAACATGCATCTCATGCAACCAAGGTCTACCCAAAAGAAGATTATAATTGAAAGGTTCAGGTGTAACATGAATAGGTGTATTCAGGATGACTGAACCTACATTGATATGTAAGGTATTGATCCCAAAGTGCTCTTAGAAATATTATCAAAACCATGTATAGGAACATTATCAGGTTGAATAGTTGAAAGAATGACATTAATTTCTTTGAGCATGCCCATGCTACAAACATTAATCCCAAATCCATTATCAATCAAGGTCCTACGAATGATACTTTTATTGATAGTAATAATCACCATAAGAGCATCATATTGATTTTGAACTTCTTTAGAAAGTAAATCATTTTGAGTGAATACAATGTCAAGAACACTTGAGGAAGTATACATGCATTGTAAGAAGTTACTAATGTTCTCTTGATTAGGAGGTGGAGTAGGAAGAGTTGCTAGAGCTTTTTGTAAGGCTTGATAGTAGGTAGGTGAAGTTTGAAGAAGCTCCCATAAAGAAACCTTGGTAGGGGTATTTTGCAATTTTTTTATCAAATCATACTCCTTGCTAAGAAGATGAGGTGGAGGAGGAAGGATAGGTTGAGAAGGTGGCAATGAAGTAGAAACCACCAAAAGAGGTTGAAGGTTACTCCTTGTATGATATGTGTGAGTTATATAATCTTGGTCATGGAAAGACTCTAAAGATTCCATAGGTTTGTAATCATCTAAAAATGATCATCTAGATTATCATCCCCCTTCTTAGCATTTTGGCTAATTCAATTAATTATTTACCTAGACCAAATTGCTAATAATCAATTAATCTAATTATAATCTATAGTTTGACTATGCTATTCTAAGTTCATTATTTGATTAAAAGATCATGTCTCCTTTTAATTAAATAAAAGACCCCATTATTCTAACCCATTTAAAGTGCACACATAAAGTCCTTTTTCTAAATTTCAGATTGAAAGAAAAGTCTTTATGACTTTTTGTCTTATATGACAAGACAACTTATATTCTATTGGTTGACTTGTGTGTGCACATGGATCACTCCTCTTTTCAAATTCTACTGTTACCATTCAAATTCTTGAGAGCTTTTTGTGGAAGAACTTCTATTTCTTGTCTACATTCCCTCATCCATGGCATTTTAGCATAGTTGCATGTTAATGTAGTTTCTTTGCAATAGTTTAAATCACATAGCATAATAGTGGGATTTGTAACACTTGCATATTGCTTAGAATAGTTGCATTTTGCATTCTCATTCTAGTTGAGCTTCCATCTTGCATTGCATCATTGAATAAATCCTTGTGAACATTTGCGCTCTTACATCTCATCTTTGGAACCTCCCATTGCATGGTTTACTAGCAAGAAGAGTATTCCTAAGGTTCAGCTAAGAGCCCTTGTATGTAAAATACAATCTCTTGCACTCCATGGATAGGGAGCTCTAAGCTGGCATCCAAGCATTCTAAACTCATGGAATCCCTTGGATAGAAGGGTTTAGAGTGGGACCCGAATCACCCCAAGATTTACACTCAACATATGTATTCCCTTGGTTGTGCTTAGGGAACTTCCATGAGAAAGCCAATATCTCTTGTGGGCAACCACTTGGTGTGAGGTGAAGGAGCACCAAGTGTGGGACAAGTTGTTGAGTAATGAACCGTAACTCTCAGGTAGATTGCTTGGCTACTATTTTCAAATGTGTTGACCAGTGTTAACATTCTTACAAATCAAACATCTTGGTAACATTGGTAGGAAGGTTGTAATAATATCACAAATGCATGTTGGCAAGGTTTTTTTTACCCTTGTTCAATTTTTTGAGACATTTTAAAACATCTACTATCTGCAAACTTTGCTGATAATTGACACAAACTAGAAACTCACACTGATTAATTTGAAAACTACCTGATTGTCAAGGGTATGTGTAGGATCATGGTGTGCTAAAAAGTGGTGATGTGAAAAAAATAGTGTTTGAAAATGTTTAAAAGTGTTTCAAAATCCACGCTGACTTTTTTCCACCCATCCTAATACCAAAGCTAAAAAGTTAGGACCAAACCATATCAAATATCTAATTTCATATCAAATATCCAATACTTGTACTATGATTTAAAAATTTTTTAAAAAAACCAGAGTGTTGTTTGTTTCACATTGCATTTTTTGGCTTAAGCTCTGGTATCCAATCAATGAATAGATACACAATATAGGTTAGTGTTTTTTTTTCTTTTTTAATGATTTCAATGAATTTTATAATAAATTTGTTAAATTTTATTATAAATTTGTTAAATTTTATTATAAATTTGTTAGATTTTATTATAAATTTGTTAGTTTTAATTGAATTTGTTAAAAATTAGGTTTTTTTTAATAGAAATTGTTGAAATTTAGGTCATTTTTAATAGAAATTATGTTTTGTGAATTAATAGGTATGGCTAACCGAAATGATGATAATGAGGCAAGAAATACTATTCCTCATAACCCCCCACCAAAAGATCTAGTGCCCCCTCAAAATTGTCCACCAAATGATCCCCTATCCCTTTAAAACCCTCCTCAAATCAAAGATTTGATATTTGAAAATCTCACTGAATTGAGGGCTTTATGAACCACATATAATACTGTACCTGCATTGGCTCCCATGTTATCCACATTAAACACCATAGTGGATAATATTGAAACACTTACAAATGAATAAAATGTCGCTCTTCATTGGCATGATGATGGTGATGGGTTGGACTATGATGAGGTTGTGGCCCTCAATATAAGTAAAGATGATTTGGTTGCCCTTTTTGAGAACCCAAAAACCAGTTTACAAATTGACCACAAAAAGACCAAACTATCAATTAAATGGTGCACAAATGACGCTATATGTGTGAACTTTTGGGATTGTTGGTGGATGGTTTTTGACATCCCTCCACATAGAAATTTAGAGGTGTCATTTTATTTCCTTAGAAATTTGTATGCAAAATTTGTGTTGGGCCTCAAGGTGAACTATTGGAGCATGAAGCCCAACATGGGTGTAGGAGGAGGAGCTCCTCAGGAAAGACCCTCTTCCCAACAGAAGAAAGTTGGCACTTTTGCCCCCCCTACTAATGTCTCCCCCCCTCCTTGAGTGCAACATCCTAATATCATTGCAAATGCTAGCTCTCAAACTATTAGAGGCATCCATAGATTGAATAGCCTATTGATATCCCATGCTAGGTCAGTACTACCTCCCTGTGTTGATGATGCTAGCATGAGTTCATCATCGGTGAGCTCATCACATGTTTGTGTGCCCCATACTTGCATAACTTGCAATAATATTTTTCTGGGTCCCATAGGTGATCTCTCTAAGTATCAATTTGTATTTGACGAGGATACACTAGATGCATGTATAGAGCCTATAGACCCTAATGTGAGAGAGGAGCGGCATGCAGGGGCATGGAATCCTTCTGTGTCAGTACGTGTATACATTTTTTTGTTATGACATATGCGATTTGAAGTTAATCTTTATAATAGAGTAATTTTAATTTTTAAGCTGTACTAACTTATACATGTATATGATCTTCATTCATGTTTAGTTGATGACTGAGGAGGAGCTCAGATAGGTTAATGATCCCATGCTCTCAGCTATTTCATTTGGCCTTGAGACATCTATGGTACATTATGTTGTGTTCTCATTATTTTTTCTATTTGATATTGTAGCATATATGGTTTCTAATCTTTCTTTTTTCTTGCAGGTATCACCTGTCTCTAGGGGACAAAGTGGGGGGATGAGGTAGGATGCATTGAGAAGGGAAAAAAGGTAATTAGGTGTTTTCTATTTGATTAAATATCAATTCATTCTTGTAAAATGTTTGTGGTAATGAAATTTAATTACATTCTTTATTGTATATGGCATGACTATTGGTGATGAGACCATGCAGATTCCACGTCGTAGATGCTCTGGCATTTCCATTCGCACTAAGAGCCCCATTGTATGTATAAGTATCATTTATTTTTTATTTTTCATATGTTCATAAATAAATTCAAAACTGGTTTCCATGATATTAACAACTAGTATTTTGTATCCCATAGGAAACAACTAGTGCACATGAGGTTGGACGACAGAGTTATGTATCTTTGCTAATGCAGCCATTATATCCTGAGGAGGAGTCCACATAGGTAAGTTGTAGTTTGAATTCTTGATTATATGTTATAAATATAGCATGCTATGAATTATAATTTTATAGTTGAAGTTGTAGATTCATCTGACAAACATATTTGAACATACACAAGCC
This sequence comes from Cupressus sempervirens, assembly GCA_028749045.1. Taxonomy (NCBI): domain Eukaryota; kingdom Viridiplantae; phylum Streptophyta; class Pinopsida; order Cupressales; family Cupressaceae; genus Cupressus; species Cupressus sempervirens. The sequence goes on from CM053785.1 coordinate 1,099,610,122, forward strand.
CCAATCAACGAGGTACAAGCATTGTCAAGGACACATGAGAGGACTCCTGACCAACATAGGAGGTTGATGAGAGAGGTATTTATGATGAGAATTTAATACTATAAATGTTCATTATAAAAAAGATCATTATGCATTTGAGTAATTCAATGTTAGATACAAAGAATTATATCAATTTAGTAGTCTAACTTTGGGTTTTCCTTTTTTTTTTATGTAGGAGGCATATGATCCACCTAGTTCAATGAAGAGGCTGCATTTTGATCATCCACTAGTAGCCTAGGATAGTATAGTTGTCATTGGATGCATCATGAGACATTTTGAAATGGCATATGCCACATTGTTTATAGAAAAATTGATATTATACACATTTTGATGGCATGATCAGCCACATTTTGTATATGGATCTATGTGTTTTGATATATATTTGTGTAATTTGTTTATGGATACATGAACTTTGATATATATTTGTGTAACTTGTCTATGGATACATGTATTTTGATATATATTTTTGTCATTTATGTGCACGATGATATACATATTAATTTAGTATAGTATTGTTCAATTTATTGTAGATCATGTGTATTGTTCATGTTTATGGAATATCATTCATTTTGATCATGTTTGTTAAATTTGATTCCAATGCAATAATTTGTGACTAATATTGTAACAAACTTTATTATCAAATTTTGATGCAATTTTTAATTTGAAATGCTATCATATATGTTTAATTTGAAATAATCTTTGCAATCCACCTCCTTCACCCTAGTACATCAACTTTACAAAGAAAAATGAGAACAAGTGGTATTATGAGACTTTACTATACATTTGGCTTGCCAAGCCCACATTACATTTTGGTAATGTAAGAAAGATTCAAGGCTTCCATCAACATCATGACATTGATATGTATCAATTTGGATCAACCAACAGCTCTAAAATAACTAAAAACCAATATCTCAAACAAATTTCAACTAGATGTTGTTGTTAGAACATTAAAATCACAATTATAAAAAGGTTATTTCACACCTTATATAGGTGTTTCAAACCTTTTATGGTCATGCTCAAACCCCTGACTAACTCTTTTCACTCATTTTCACTTTGCAAGAAAAAGCTACAAAATTGCAATTTTGTAACTTTTGAAATTTTTGAGCATATTTTGCTATAACTTAAAATTATTTATTAGAAAAGTTCACAAAAATTTGTAAGGGGTTATTTTAGGCCTTGGAATTACCATCCTATATCATTTGACATTTCATCAATAGCCCTCATGAGCTCCAAGTTATGACCCTTGGAAGATCGACCTCGAGATGCACTTAGAGCACCTTGGAGACTCTTCGATGCAGGGTGGCTGTGAAAGATGGAGGCTCTCTATGACTGGAACAAGAGTGTCACTAGGGTTCACCCTCCCATCTAGAGCTAATGTCATTGATGATTAGATTCCAAGATCGACAATTTAAAAGTTACATTGTGATGCACCTATAAACTGAGGCACACTGCGAGTTTTGGCATCGAGTGAGATTGCTATGCCAAATCCAAATAGAAAGTGATCTATCAAAAATGAGGTGGCTTATTTTATTCCTTAGCATGACCATCCTATATGAATTGACATTTCTTCGATAGCCCTCATGAGCTCTAAGTTATGACCCTCGAAAGATCAACCTCAATATGCACTTAGAGAACCTTGGAGACTCTTTAGTATAGGGTGGTCACAGATTACAGAGGATCTCTATAGTTGGAACAAGGGTGTAACTAGGGTTCACTCACCCATCCAAAGCTAATGAAACTAACAATTTAATGCCAAGATCATCAATTTCAAAGTTATGTTTTGATGCACTATGAACTGAGGCGCACTATGAATTTTGTCATCGAGCGAGATAGTTGTGTCAAATCAAAATGGAATGTGATCTCTTAAAAATGAGATAGGTTATTTTAGGCCTAAGTATGACCATCTTTTAGCATTTAAAATTTCATTAATAGCCCTCACAAGCTCTGAGTTATGATCCTCGAAAGATCGACCTTAATACGCACTTAGAGCACCTTAGAGACTCTTCAGTATGGGGTGGTTGAAAATAATGGATGCTCTCCATGATCAGAACAAAGATGTCATTAAGGTTCACCTACCCATCTAAAGCTAATGGCACTGATGATTCAATTCCAAGATCAGCAATTTCAAAGTTACGTTGTGGTGCACCTATGAATTGAGGCACACTAAGAGTTTTGGCATCGAGTGAGATCATTGTGCTGAATCCAAATAGAATGTGATCTATCAAAAATGAGATAGGCTATTTTAGGCCTTATAATGACTATCCTATAGCATTTGGTGTTTCATTGATAGCCCTCACAAGCTCTAAGTTATGACCCTTGAAAGATCGACCTCGATACGCACTTAGAGAACCTTGGAGACTCTTCAGTATAGGGTGGCCGTGGATGATGGAGGATCTCTAGGGCTGAAACAAGGTGTCACTAGGGTTCACCTACCCATCTAGAGCTAATGACATTGACAATTTGATTCCAAGATCAGTGCTTTCAAAGTTCTGTTGTGGTGCACCTATGAACTAAGGCACATTACGAGTTTTGGCATCGAGCAAGATCATTGTGCTCAATCCAAACAGAATGTGATGCCTTGAAAATGAGATAGGTTATTTTATGCCTTGGCATAATTGTCCTATAACATTTTATATTTCATCGATAGCCCTCACGAGCTCCATGTTACAACCCTCAGAATATTGACCTTAATATGCACTTAGAGCACCTTGGAGACTCTTCGATACAGGGTGGCTACAGATGATGGAGGCTCTCTCTAGCTAGAAAAAGGGTGTTAATAGGGTTTACCCTCACATATAGAGCTAATGGAACTAAAAATTAGATTCCAAGATCAATAGTTTCAAAGATACGTTGTGGTGCACCAATGAACTGAGGCACATTGCGAGTTTTGGCATCTAGTGAGATCGTTGTGCCAAACAAACTATGATCTCTCAAAAATGAGATAGGTTATTCTAGGCCTTGGTATGACCATCCTATAGTATTTGACATTTCATTGATAGCCCTCATGAGCTATGAGTTATGACCCTTAGAAGATTGACCTCGATACACACTTACTGCACCTTAGAGACTCTCTGATACAGGGTGGCTGCAAATGATGGAGGCTCTCCACAGCTGAACAAGGGTGTCACTAAGGTTCACCCACTCATCTAGAGCTAATGGCACTAAAAATTTGATTCCAAGATTAGAGGTTTCAAAGTTATGTTGTGGTGCACTATGAATTGAGGCACAATGCGAGTTTTGGCATCGAGCGAGATAATTGTACCAAATCCAAACGAAATGTGATCTCTTGAAAATGAGATAGATATTTTTAAGCCTCAGCATGACCATATTGTAGCTTTCAAATTTTCATCAATATCCCTCATGACCTCTGAGTTATGACCCTCAAAAGATCGACCCCGATACGCACTTAGTGTACCTTGGAGACTCTTCAGTACAAGGTGGCCATAGATGATGGAGGCTCTCTACGACTAGAATAGGGGTGTCACTAGGGTTCACCCAGCCATCCAAAGCTAATGGAATTGATGATTTGATGCTAGGATCAATGATTTCAATGTTATGCTGCGGTGCACCTATGAATTGAGGCACATTGCAAATTTTGGCATCGAACGAGATCATTGTGTTGAATCCAAATGGAATGTGATCTCTCAAAAATGAGATAGATTATTTTAGGCCTTGGCATAATCATCCTATAGCATTTAATGTTTCATCAATAGCCCCTATGAGCTTTGAGTTATGACTCTCAAAAGATCGAGCTCAATACGCACTTAGAGCACCTTGAAGACTCTTCGGTACAGGGTGGCCATGGATGATGGAGGCTCTCCGTAGCCAAAAAAATTATGTCACTATGGTTCACCTACCTATCCGGAGCTAATGGATATGATGATTTGATGCCAAGATCAGCAGTTTCAAATTCATGCTATGGTACACCTATTAACTGAGGCACACTACAAGTTTTGGCATCGAGCGAGATCACTATGCCAAATCCAAATAGAATGTGATCTCTCAAAAATGATATAGTTTATTTTAGGCCTCATCATGACCATACTATAGCATTCAAAATTTCATCGATATCCCCCACGAGCTTCAAGTTATGACCCTCAGATGATCAACCTCGACACACACTTAGAGGACCTCGGAGACTCCTCGATACGGGGTGGCCATGGATGATGGAGGCTCTCCATGGCTGGAAAAAGGATGTCACTAGGGTTAGTATTAAGCAAAAACATTATTTTTTACCTCTCTCAAGTTTTTGGCATTGGGAATAGTGCAAGTTTGGTGTTAGCATGTATTCATTTTTTAAGTCCCTCCACATAAATTGCATTAAGTAAAATTGTGTTTGTTTCTTACATTAAATCAACAAGTTTAAATTTACAATATCTCAAGTGTTTCATCATTATTACATCAATATACAACTACCAAAAATTGTAGTGTCAAAAATAGAATAAAATTTTCTTCATTCTGCTCCTTATTTCATTTTTTTATCTTCATGCATGGCTACTCTTCATGATGTACCTACATTCCAATATCATAAAAAATATTAGTAACTTATTGTATTAAACAAGATAATCATTGGTTCACTGAATCATTATGAACAAAATAACATAAGAACTAAATATACCTAGTCAAGTGTTCTAGTAGGGTCCTCTCTCTTATTTAGGGTCTCCAACAGGGCATCATGATCAACATTAGTAATTGTAAATTTTTTTTTTACTTTTGGTCTTCCTCGATGCTTCAACAACTTTACATTTGTTGCTGTAATAATATGCAAATATATGAGAATTATTTTGTGCTTCTAATAGTCTTCGAATGTAGGAATTTGATTCCTTCTAAGCATGCATATCCACAACCATGTTTCAGTGACAACCACTGAACTAGTAGGATATGTGAATCCATCATCATCTGTGATCAGTTGTGCAAGCTTTTGTTTACCTCTTACACAACATGCTAACCAATAATCTAATTTCTCATCATTCTCCTATGGTGCAACCAATGAAAAGACATGTCCTGGCTGAAGAAGATCTGATAGATGGTTTTGCTCAAGTGAGCTTTCCATGTCATCATTTCTGATAGAGGGTATGATTGAAAATGGATACAGATAATATGGAGCACATGTGTCCACCCACTCATTCAACTCATAGTGATCTCAATCACACTGAAAACAACTAGGACAAAAGCAAGCTAGCTATCATGTCCAAATGGTTCATGTACTAGAATCAAAGCTCTGGAATGAATGCATTTTTGATGAGTCTCTCACTATAGCATAATTTGATCTATCACCTATGGACCCTTCCTCAACCAACAAAAAGAACTTGTGTACTACTGAATCAAGAGTCCCCCTTGTGATAATGTTGAACTACACCAATCAACAATCTTATGAGCATCAAGAAGCTCTACTCTTGAAATCTTCAATTGCTCCTTAACTAAAGCTCTTCTCACACATGCCTCTGCTCCATCATGTTCCCCTTTACCATAGCCGGACTCAAAAAAACTCCAACTATGAGGCACCCCCCTCTCTACATGCATCCTACACAACCAATAAAACATGTGAGTATTCTTAAATTGACCTATACAATTATCTGACCAAATGATATTTCTATCCATGGCAATTGCATGCTCCTGTAAGAAATCAAAATAATTCTCGAAACAATGTTGCACAAACTCGTGAGAGTGAGATCTATCATCACTCATATAAAAATGATACTCTCTAATAACCTTTTGATTATCTTCCACATTATCAAGGGCATGTCTATATGTTATGTGGATGAAAATAGCAATCTAAATGGAGTTGTAATATTATTAATATATATATATATATATGACTATTATTATATGATTATTATATTATATTATTAGGATTTTTACTATTATTATTAAATATAATATAGTAATATATGTTATTATTATTATTATAACCTATAAATATAATATATATTAATATATATATGACTATTATATTATATTATTATGATTTTTACTATTATTATTAAATATAATAACGTAATATATGTTATTATTATTATTATGACAACGAATGTCCCTAGGGGCCCTAGGATACCCTAGGGACGCATTTTTTTGGTTCGAATGCATTGAGAGGGGTCATAGGTTAACCTATGACCCCTCTTGATGCATTTCATAACAACATATGTCCCTAGGTGCCCTAGGGCCCCTAGTGATCCATTTAGTTTGTTCAAATGGGTCGTGAGAGGTCATAGGCTAGCCTATGACCCCTCTCAACACATTTCATGACAATGTATGTCCCTAGGGGCCCTAAAGCCCCTAGGGACCCATTTGGTTGGTTCAATTGCATCAAGAACCTATGACCCCTCTTGACACATTTCATGACAATGTATGTCCCTAGGGGCCCTAGGGCCCCTAGAGATGCATTTGATTGGTTCGAATGCATCGAGAGGGGTCATAGGTTAACCTATGACCCCTCTGACCCCTTTTGATGCATTTTATGACAACATATGTCTCTAGGGGCCCTACGACCTCTAGGGATGCATTTGGTTGGTTCTAATGCATCAAGAGGGGTCACAGGTTAACCTATGACCCTTCTCGACGTATTTCATGACAACGTATGTCCCTAGGGGCCCTAGGACCCCTAGGGACCAATTTGGTTGGTTCAAATGCATCAAGAGGGGTTATAGGTTAACCTATGACTCCTCACAATGCATTTCATGACAACGTATCTCCCTAGGGGCCCTAGGACCCCTAGGGATGCATTTGGTTAGTTCAAATGCATCGAGAGGGGTCATAGGTTAATCTATGACTCCTCTTGATGAATTTCATGACAACATATGTCCCTAGGGACCCTAAGACCCCTAGGGACACATTTGGTTGGATCAAATGCATCAAGAGGGGTCATAGGTTAACCTATGACCCATGTCAATGCATTTCATGAAAATGTATGTCCCTAGGTGCCCTAGGGCCCATAGGAACCCATTTGGTTGGTTCAAATTCATCATGAGGGGTCATAGGTTAACCTATGACCCCTCTCAACATATTACATGACAATGTATGTCCCTAGGGGCCTTAGGTCCCCAAGGGACCCATTTGGTTGGTTTGAATACATCGAGAAGGGTCATAGGTTAAACTATGACCCCTCTCGATGCATTTCATGACAATGTATGTCCCTAGGGGCCCTAGGGCGAGCCCCTAGGGATGCATTTGGTTGGCTCAAATGCATTGAGAGGGGTCATAGGTATGCATTAACCTATGACCCTTGGGTAAAAGCATAGATCTCTATCACCATTTAGGATACCAAAACTTGTTTTTGTCAAATCTCATTTCTCTATCAAAACTCAATTTTTTTCAAAAACTAAAACTACCTTTTTATAGGTCTCAGATTCAATATCATCATTATATAAATTTTTGAGTGTTTTGACTAGGTATAATATGTTATAATTTTAAAATATTAGAAGTCAATATTTCAACATTTTAGAAGATGCTTCCTCAAAAAAGGGAAAAAAATAGTTAATCATATTAAAAGTAAAATTGAATTATATTTACCTCCAAAGGAGAGAGTCCTTTTCATTAATATGTAATTTTTTTTCAAGGTGTAGATTTAATAGTGAAGTGTTGATAGGAAGAAAAATTTGTTGGATTCTAATAAGGTTGAGCTTGAGTATTTATAAAAAAGAAAATATACATCAAAAACAATTATTTATTTTTTAGTTCCCTAGCTATACATATCATCTATAAGATATTTTCAAATCAAAACCAAAAAAGATGACTTGCATATACTTGTTTGACAAGAACTATAGCCTATATTTTTTACAATTAAAAAAAGGACTTAAAAATAAAATAAAATGAATAAAATATTACTCAAAAAAATTATAAAAATTATAGGCATAAAATTCATCCAATTCTACACATTTCATCAATTTACATCAACTTCAAATTCTAAACACAAATACCATTTTTTTTTTCATTACTGTTGAACTGTTGCATTGTGATATTTCATTTCTTTATAAAAGTTGACACTGGTTTGTGCTTTTACCCCCTATCGATGCATTTCATGACAAAATATGTCCCTAAGTGCCCTAGGACCCTTAGGGACACATTTGGTTGGTTCTAATGTGTCAAGAGGGGTCATAGGTTAACCTATGATCCCTCTCAACAAATTTCATCATAACATATGTCCCTAAGGGCCTTAAGACCCCTTCGAATTGATTTGGTTGGTTCAAATGCATTGAGAGAGGTTATAGGTTAACCTATGACCCCTCTTGATGCATTTCATGACAATGTATGTCCCTAAGGGCACTAGGACCCCTAGGGATGCATTTGGTTGGTTCAAATGCCCCTTTTCAATGCATTTCATGTGAACATATGTGCCTTGGGGTTTTAGGACCCCTAGGGATGCATTTGGTTGGTTTGATTTCTTTGAGAGGGGTCATAGGTTAACATATGACCTCTCTCAATGCATTTCATGATAATGTATGTCCCTAGGTGCCCTAAGACCCTTAGGGATGCATTTGGTTGGTCCGAATGCATTGAGAGGGGTCATAGGTTAACCTATGAACCCTCTTGATGCATTTCATGACAACGAATGTCCCTAGGGGACCTACAGCCCCAAGGGACCCATTTGGTTGTTTTGACTTGACATATTTCATGACAACGAATGTCCCTAGGGGCCCCAAGGCCCTTAGGGATCCATTTGATTTGTTCAAATGTGTTGAGAGGGGTCATAGATTTAACCTATGACTCCTCTTGGGCCCCTAAGGACGTACATTGTCACGAAATGTGTCGAGAGGGGTCATAGATTTAACCTATGACTCCTCTTGACACATTTCGTGACAACGTATGTCCCTAGTGGCCCTAGGGCCCCTAGGGATGCATTTGTTTGGTTCCAATGTATTGAGAGGGATCATATGTTAACTTATGATCACTCTTGATGCCTTTCATGAAAAAAGATGTCCCTAGGGGCCCTAAGACCCCTAGGGACACATTTTTTTGGTTTTAATCTATAGAGAGAAATCATAGGTTAACCTATGACCCCTCTTGATGCATTTCATGACAACGTATGTCCCTGGCAGCCCTAGGACTCCTAGAGACCAATTTGGTTGGTTCAAATGTGTCGAGAGATTGACACATTTCATAACAACATATGTCCCTAAGGACCCTAGGACCCCTAGGGACCAATTTGGTTGGTTCAAATGCATTTTGAATGGTCATAGGTTAACGAATGACCCCTCTTGACACATTTTAGGATAACATATGTCCCTAGGGGCCCTAGGACCCCTAGGGACCAATTTGGTTGGTTCGAATGCATCGAGCCTATGACCTCTCCTAATGCATTTCATTACAACATATGTCGCTAGAGGCCCTAGGACTGCTAAAGATGCATTTGGTTGCTTTAAATGCATTGAGAGGAGTTAGAGGTTAACCTATCACACTTCTTGATGCATTTCATGACAACGTATGTCCCTAAGGGAACTAGGACCATTAAGGATGTATTTGGTTGGTTTGAATGCATCAAGAGGGGTCATCGATTAACCTATGACCCCTCTCAATGCATTTCATGACAATAAATGTCCCTACAGGCCCTAAGGCCCCTAGGTACCCATTTGGTTGGTTTGAATGCATCTAACCTATGACCCCTCTTGATGCATTTCATGAAAACATCTATCCCTAGGGTCCCTAGGACCCCTATGGAACAATTTGGATGATTCAAATGCATTGAAAGGTGTCATAGGTTACCCTATGACCTATCTCAATGCATTTCATGACAACATATGTCCCTAGGAGCCTAGCATTTGGGTGGTTTCAATTCATCGAGAGGGGCCATAGGTTAATCTATGATCCCTCTCAATGCATTTCATGACAACATATGTTCCTAAGGGCCCTAGGACCCCTAGGGATGCATTTTATTGGTTTGAATACATCGAGAGGGGTCATAGGTTAACCTATTACCCCTCTAGATGCATTTCATGACAACGTATGTCCCTAGGCACCCTAGGGCCCCTAGGGACCCATTTGGTTGGTTCAAATGCATTGTGAGGGATCATAAGTTAATATATGACCCCTCTCAACCCATTTCATGATAATTTACCCATTTGGTTGGTGGGTGGACCCATAATAATGGGTTACACTTTTTTGCCTAAACTGACACTGAACTATGAATTTTCAAGAAAAATTTCACATTCAGATGCAAATTTCCATTTAATGGTAAGGAATTTGAAGATGATGTAAATTAGAGTCTTTTAAGATTTTCTATGTAGATTCTAAATATAATTTTTTTTAAAAAAATTGAATTGATTTGATTGAATTAATTTATCTCCCACAAACATTTCTATGTTATCAAAAACCTAATATTTAAAAAGTGACCTTGTTTTTGACACACATAACTTTTTTTCTGCAATAGATATCAATGTGATTCTTTTGAATTTAGTTTTTAAACATCCATACTAAAACCACAGAGGTGATCTGATGTCTTTATCCATAGTATTTCATATTTTATTAGAGTTTAAAGTTGACCTAACACTAATTTGGACATACATGGATTTTGATACATCTAACTTATTATATATTTATCCAAATTCAAAATTTATTTTTTTGATTGAAAGAGGACTTGAATACAGAGACTATAGTTATTTTTCAGAATTTTTATTCTCTTATTTACTATTTTTCCATGAGCATTCTATATATAGGTTTATTTTTTATAATGAACCTCAATTCAATTAATGTAAAAAAATGTATACTTAAAAAATTCAAAATGTATCAAATCCATATTCATTAGAAAGCTCATTCTGAGTACTTGTGTCATGGAAAATGGCATGTCTTAAGTGCTCCATCTGAACCTAGCAATTGAGCCTGGAAGCCATGAAAAAAACTAAGAATTTTATAGACTTTGTAAAAGCCATCTACTTTACTAGTTTCGATAGAAAATAACTTTCTATCGAAACTTTTTTAATCCTTTTGATAGAAACTATTTTTAGTTAGTTTCTATCAAAATTAATAAGGTAGAGTTTTCATGAAAAAACAGTTTCAATAGAAACTATTTAGTTTCTATCGAAACTATTTTGGATGAATTTTTCCTATTTATTTAGTTTCAATCGAAACTACCATCAAAATTAGTCTCCATCAAAACTTTTATAATTTCTATCGAAACTAGATGATTACTTTCTATCGAAATTTTTTGGGCAAAAAATCCACATTTCGCGATTTTGGAGGAATTTCTTCCTCCAAAAAAGTGTAACCCACTATTGTGGGTTCACCCTAGATTGAATGCATCAAGAGGGGTCATAGGTTAACCTATGACCCCTCTCGATGCATTTCATGACAAAATATGTCACTAGGGGCCCTAGAGGCACTAGGGACACATTTGGTTGGTTGGAATAAATTGAGAACGATCGTAGGTTAACCTATGACCCCTCTTAACGCATTTCAAAACAATGTATGTTCCTAAGGGCCCTAGGATCCCTAGGGATGCATTTAGTTGGTTTGAATGTATCAAGAGGTATCATAGGTTAACCTATGACCCCTCTTAATGCATTTCATGACAATGAATGTCCCTAGGTGCCCTAGGGCCCTTAGGGATACATTTGGTTTGTTTATATGCATCGAGAGGGGTCATAAGTTAATCTATGACCCCTCTCAATGAATTTCATGATAACGAATGTCCCTAGGGGCCCTAAGACCTCTAGAGACACATTTGGTCGGTTCAAATGTGTCGAGAACCTATGATCCCTCTCGATGCATTTCATGACAACATATGTCCCTAAGGGCCCTAGAAACCCTAGGGACACATTTTCTTGGTTCAAATGCATCGAGTGGGGTCATAGGTTAATATATGATCCCACTTGACACATTTCATGACAAAATATCTCCCTAGGGGCCCTAGGACCCCTAGGGACCCATTTTCTTTGTTCAAAAGTATTGAGAGGGGTCATAGGTTAACCTATGATCCCTCTCAATGTATTTCATGACAAGGAATGTCCCTAGGGGCCCTAGGGCTTGTAGGGACCCATTTGGTTTGTTCAAATGTGTTAAGAGGGGAGATAGATTAACCTATGACCCTTCTTGATGCATTTCATGACAACGTATCTCGCTAGGGGCCCTAGGGACCCATTTGGTTAGTTTGAATGTGTTGAGAAGGATCATAGGTTAACCTGTGACCCCTCTTGATGCATTTCATGACAATGAATATCCCTAGGGACCCTAGGGCCCCTAGGGAACCATTTGGTTGGTTTGAATGCATCGAGATGGGTCATAGGTTAACCTATGACCCCTCTTGATGCATTTCAAGACAATGAATATCTCTAGGGGCCCTAGGGGCCCTAGGGAGCTATTTAGTTTGTTTGAATGCATCAAGATGGGTCATAAGCTAACCTATGACCCCTCTCGATGCATTTCATGATAAAGAATGTCCCAAGGGGTGCTAGTGCCCTTAGGAACCCATTTGGTTGGTTTGAATGCATCAAAAGGGGTCATATGTTAACCTATGACCCCTCTCGATGCATTTCATGACAAAATATGTCCCTAGGGGCCCTAAGACCCCTAGGGACACATTTGGTTGGTTCAAATGCATCAAGAGGGGTCATAGGTTAATCTATGACCCCTCTCGATGCATTTCATGACAAAATATGTCCCTAGGGGTAGGGATGCATTTGGTTGGTTCAAATGTGTTGAGAGGGTTTATAGGTTCTCTCGACACATTTCATAACAACATATGTCCCTAGAGACCCTAGGGCCCCTAAGGACACATTGGGAATGCATTGAAAGGGGTCACTAGGGGCCCTAGGGGCATATGTTATCATTAAATGCACCGAGAGAGGTCATAGGTTAACTTATGACCCTTTTGATGCATTTCATGACAACATTATATTTAATAATAATAATAAGCATATATATATATATATATCATATAATATTACTATATATATTTAATAATAATATTTATCATATATATTACTATATTATATTTAGTTATAATAATAATTATATTTATAACTATATTATACTTAATAATAATAATCATAAAATCATAAATATTACTATATGATAATAATTATAATCATATATAATAATAATAGTTAATAATAATAATCATAATCATATATGTAATAATAATAATAATTCCCACACTTCCCAAATTTTTGTTTCCCTTCAAAATTTCCCTCTAAATTTTCCCTCCAAAATTTTCATTGTTGGTGGTTTTCATCCCAATAGGAAAATTCAAAATTTTTAGATACCTAGTTTCATATCGGATATCCAATCTGTAATCCGATACCTGATTTGAAATTAGGTATTTGATTAGGCTTGATATTTACCAAACCTATTTGGTCAACCCAAAAAATGTGTTTGAGAAGGGTTTCACTAATATTCAGACTTCAAGTAGCCATTTGACAATATTATTTTCATTGAAGTTGAATTAAACGAAAAGAGTTTTTTATAACACTCTCAAGATTCCATCTATATAATTGCTGTAAAATTTTGAGTTCAATAAGTATTTATTAGTTAATTTTCAATGAAGATGATTGTAAAGTGTTGATTGACATACTAATTGAAAATAGCTATAACTTTCAAATGGTATAACATTTTTGAAATCCAAAAGTTGTGTCACATTCTATGCTTCACCTAGGATAAGGAAAAAATAAAATTTGGTAAAGTTTTCAATTAGTTAATGTGGTCAAACACGAGAGTTTTATAATTCTTAAAAAAATTTAGTAGAAAATTCATATTTAATTATTTATTTGAAATAAAAATACCCAAAAATATGCACCACATCCGAGCATGAGTCTACTTTTTATATCTATAATTATATTAAAAATATTATCATTGGATTTTGATTGAGGTGGTCAGACATACACCTAATTTTTATTTTTTCCCTTAAATTTTTATAGTATTGCATTAAAATCCAAATTTTTGACCAATCAAATATTTTTTTCTCTAGATAAGGCCTAGTAGTCTAGAAACTACATTCAATTTCCTACAGATTATTTTCTTACAACTTTTTGAGATAAAATCCAAAACCACTCTATAATTATGTTTCAAGTTGGCATAACCCTTATTTGCTAGTTTTTCACTGCTACTTAAGGCCATAGTTTGGTTGACCATGATCTTGCACGTACCCTCAAACTAAAACATAAAATTTTAGAGTCAAAAATTTTTCTTTTTGCACAAAATTGACACTCTATTGCCTGTTCACTGGAGGAATATCATGCAATAGTCCTTTTCCAAAATTGTGTCACTCTTTTGTTGTAAGGTCTATCACCCTACTAAATAGGGATATATCGCCTCTCCTTGTGCTAACTGTCGCTCAAAAGAAAAGTATCACACTGATGTTCTAAACTATGTCATACGACATATTATGCTATCTTACTACTGCCTAGTTTTTGAGAAACTATCATCTGAGAGTATTTACTACCAAAATAGTGTTTGTGTTCTATTTTTTTTTATCTAGGGTATTGTCACTTCAGTCTTTCCTAGTCCCAATTGCACATCTATATGTCAAGTGTTGTCCAAAGTTGAAAAAATGGGTTTAGTCCATTAGATGTAAGTCTTGAAATGCCATTGATGAATCACATGTCAAAATCTGGTTACCATTCTATTCTAGCTATTTTCTGTTGAGCTTCTTGCTCGCTTGCTTGGCTTGAGTCACCAGTGGTGTAAGTTCTTGAGCACTTTTTGACAAGCCATCTATTATACTTTGACAAGTGACTAATCTTGATTCTAAGAGCTTCAAATTTGACACACTTTTCTTGTCCTATTAAGAAAAGAAAAATCCTTACATGTCAGTTACAACTAGATTTCAAGTTGGTAATGGTAGTCATACCCCTTTTGTCTTCAAACAATTGGAAACACTACCTAGGCACCCTCAGGGAAAATTTTTTGTGGAAGATCCTGAATCCACTCAAACACAAAAGACCAACGTTCGACATAATCCACTTTATAGCTTTGAAAATCCATTTGGTACACCCTGTGAGAAACATAAGGGTGAAAATAGTTTGGTCACAATGGTGCACCCTAATGAAATCCAATGCTGCTTAGAAGAACAAGCAAGTGAAAATCAAAAGATCTTGGAAGCAATGTACGCTAGGGAAAAAGAACATCAACGAGCTAAAAATGATAATCATACCCACCATGAAGGGAATAGGGGACTTATTTTTGAAATCCTTTTAACAACAATGATGGTAACAACACACCTCCAAGAACTCCTAGAATCACCGTGGGTGCATGCCCTTCCCATCATGAAAGTGATAAAGAAGTAACTGGCGAAGATGATGTAAAATTCCAACAAGATGGTTTTTCTCAAAAACTAATACTTAGAGCTTTAGAGGAAAATAGAGACCAATACTTCTGATACATGGCAGCAAGGGGATGGAATCTCCCTCAAGATTTTGATGTTGAACACATAATTCAAAAATGAGAGCCCACCAAGGCTGAAATCTTAAGGGAAGAAATACAAGAACTAAGGAAACAATTCGGAAAATTGCAAACTTCAAAAGATCCATCTAAGACATCACTTGTTGAATCAATATGTGCTCTTCCATTTGATAGGAGTCTATACATTCCACCATTTCCTAAGGATAGGATATAGAGGTTCCTAATTATGACAAATACGATGGAAATGGTGACTCTCATGATCATGTGAGGAATTTTTACACCCTTAGCATGGATTTTATGCATGAAGACACCTTTCTTATGCATATGTTTCCTAGAAGTCTAAGAGGACAAGCCATGGAATGGTTCACAAAATTGAGTCCCCCTCTTATAACATTTAATGAGATTGCACAAGGCTTTATCCAGCAATACTCCTACAACATTAAACATCCTATAGTTGTACTGGACTTATGCAACATCAAAAAAAAATTGGGAGAACCTTTTGCAACATATCTTCAACAATGGAGATCCTTATACTCTTGGCACCCTCAGCAAGTTCCTAAGGCTGAAAAACTTGGCATTTTTTTCAGTATGCTTGTACTTGAGTTATACTTTGGTCTAAGAAAATAGTTATTCAAATCCTTCAATTTCATGGTTGAGAGTGCATATCACATTGAGGATTTCACTATAAAAAAGGGTGACTTTGTTATAAGAAAAGACAAAAATAACAATGGAAATGGTAAAGACAAAGGAAAACCTTGGAATAAAAAGAAGTACGTTGTCAATGATAGATTAGTGAACACTCCTAGGACCAAGGAAAATGTATTTAACATTTTTACTACCATCTACACTACAAAACAACAAGAAAATTTCAAACCACAAACATTTGACAAGAGCTCTAAGTTTACCAAAAAATGATGTGTTTATACACCAATGGTTAAGCCTTACAAAATGGTCTTCAAAACTTTAATTGAAAACAAGCTAGTTACTTTACCAAATAATTTCCATCCCTATGACCCACCCATCAAACCCTCATGGTGGAGAGAGGATCATATTTATAGTTATCACCGAAGCAAGGGTCACAACACAATAAATTGTTTGAAGCCCAAAGATGTAATTCACGATCTCATTGAGGAAGGTAAAGTTGTCATAGATGGTCTTGTCAAAAATGTTGACCATAAATATTTTAACAAACCTAGCTAGAATACAAGAAATGTGAAACCTCTAGAGCTGCTAAAAATAATCATGATGCCAAGATTAGCTATGCTTATGCTAACACAGACAATGTTATAGGCATGCTTGAGCCTATTGAGTATTTATGCATGAAAAGTTCTAATGATGACAACCAACCTAAGGATGAATGACCCAAAGTTGTCCTAAAAATGTGTAATGCTCCTCAACACCATAATGATACCAGACCTAAGGTGGTACTCTGAGTGGCCGAATCTTCCTCTTCACAAAGTGAACCACTTAACACCATCACTAGGGGGAAATCTAAGGTTATCCTAAAAGTTTCTCATGATCCTAAGAATGCTTCATCTTCTAAACAACCAACTACTTCAAGGATCTCCAACAATGACCTTGTCAACCAACTGCAATATACAAGGGCTCAAATTTCCATTTTTGAGTTGTTAGAATTGTCCCCTTTGCACAAGGATATCCTTGAAAAAGCTTTCAATTATACCAATGTTCCCACACATATTGATGCAGAAAAATTCCAAGCTATACTGAACCATATCCCTTCACCTCGCTATCTCACATTTTCTAAAGAAGATGATTGATCTCTCAATCATCCCCACAACCTTGCTCTCCATGTCAAAGTCCAAATCTTCCACACTCATGTTTGTCAAGTCTTGATAGACAATGGTGTAGGGTTAAAAATAATTTCATTCAATGTGATCCAATAGTTGGGCATGTCTAAATTTTCCATCAACCCTAGATGTAAGATCACTATAAAAGCCTATGATGAGGTCAAAGGACCTTCCAAAGGTCTTATTGTTCTTCCAATCAAAGTTGGTCTAGTTGAAAAGAATGTTATTTTTCAAGTCCTAGACATATCACTTGCATACAATTTTTTGTTGGGACCACCATGGATCCATGACATGCAAGAAATCCCTCTACATACCATCAATGCATCAAGTTCCCTTTTAATGGTACTGAAATAGTTATCCCAAACAATAACTCAATGCCTATCAACATGTTCTATGTTGCTGAAACACCAGTTCCACATAATTGCTCTTCTCACGAGTCGACACTGTCCTTTATAGAGTGTGAACAGAAGTTGAAAATGATGATCCTTGGCATGGGCTAATACACTATAGACTCTATTGCAACTCTACTTGTTTCCCCTCATTCTTATGGGAAACCATCTACCAAAAAGAAGCTTTTTGCTTCTAATAGGACTCTTTTTGGCACTTTTGTGCAATCCTTAGTTCTCCTAGATGTAGAGAAAAAAGAACAAGCAATTAAAGATTGGATCTATAGGGAAGAGGACAATGAGGAGGACATCACAATCACTACTTCCATTTCTCCTAAATATTATGGAAAAGGATATAAAATGCTTACAAACATGGGCTATCAAGGCCACAGATCCTTAACTAGTAATAAAAAAGCTCTAGTTGAACCTTTAAGTCATACTCAAGGTCATGATACTCAAGATACTGCTGGCCTAGGTTTTGGCTTGGAAAATGATATACCAACATTTGATCAAAATGCCGTCATATCTAGTGAATCAAAAGATGATGATCCTCCCTCTGTTGCTACCACTTTACAAGATGAGGAATTTATGCCGATAACTTCTCTTCTTTAGGGATAAGTAACACTACTTACCAATGATGATGCTAAAGCTTCGACTTCTTGACAGCTAGAACAAGATGAATCCAACCATGAAGACATGAATACAGGACGGATTAGACAAAATATTGCTCATCTAATTGCTAGAGATCAAAGTACAAACTGTCACGAGTATGAATGGGAAAACTTGTCAAATGCCTCTTGTGAACTAGGAGTGGATGTTATTCATGTCTATGCAACCCAACCAAATGTAGTCAAAGAGTCTAGTATAGGATTAGATGAGTTTGGCTTGCAAAATGCTTTAGTGGATCATGCTAGTCCCTTTAGGTCTATTCCTAATCTGGACTCCTTTGTGACATTCACTATAGGCTCCACTTTGCATGTCACCAGAGATGACTCTTTTTGCATCAACAACCTTAAAGCTTCCACCTCTCTCATTGATCCATCCCAATCTCATAGATTGGTCCATTCAACATCAAAGACCTAAAATATAGTCTTTTGAAAATGACTATGAGATTGCTTGTTACCTAAATGCCATTGACCCTGTCACTTCTTCCACCAACAAACCCGTGATTCATATGATGAAATTAAATATCAAGTACCTTAATCATAAAATTAAAAGAAAAAATAAATGGTCAGATAATGAAAACCACATTGTGGTAGTATATGAACCTAAAACTTGTAAAAAAAAGATGTATCTAATGGTGAAAACCTCCCTAAGGCATCTATGGATGAGGTACTTGGTAGTCTGCCAAGCTATTTTTAGGACAAATCATCAATTCTTATTGAACCTACATAGCCTATCGACTTAGGGATAGAGGAATCTCCTAAAATTATTCATGTGGCTCAATCATTATCAACTAAGGAAAAAGAATAGTTTGCAAAATTCTTTCAAGACAAGAAGATCAATTTCACATGGATTTACTCAAATATGCTAGGGCTTGACACAGATCTTATCATGCATCATTTTTCTATCTCTCCTTATATCAAACCTGTTAAACAAAAATTAAGAAATATGCATCCACATGTAGCCTTATTAGTCAAATCAGAGTTAGAAACTCTTGAGCGCAAACTTTATCAAAGCTATTGATTATGTAGAATGGATTTCCAGTACTGTACCTATATCTAAATATCATAAAACTATCCAAGCTTGTACTAATTTTAGAGACCTTAACAAAGCATGTCCCAAGGATGACTTTCTACTACCAAACATAAATATGATAGTGGACATGACTGTGGGTTATGAAATGTACTCCCTCATGGATGTGTTTTCTGGGTATAGTGGAATTAAGATAGCTCTAGCTGATCGAGAGAAGATAGCTTTTACATGTGCATGGGGTACTTTTTGTTGGAATTTCATGTCTTTTAGACTCAAGTATGTTGGTGCTACCTATCAAAGAGCAATGACCACTATATTCCATGATATGATGCATAAAAATATGGAAGACTATGTTGATGACACACTGGAAAAATATAGAAAATGAGCCACACATCTTGAAGACCGTAGCCTAAGATTGGACTATATGGAACAATTTCAACTTAGGCTAAACCCAAAAAAGTGTATCTTTCGTGTCACTTCTAGAAAATTCTAGGCTACATTATCTTAGCAAAATTTATTGAGGTTGATCTTGAAAAGGTCTAGACTATCATGGAAATGCCTCCTCCAAGAAATATCAGTCAACTTGGAAGTCTGCAAGGACATCTACAATTCATAAGAAGATTTATTTGTCAATTGGCTTATAAAGCTCAACCTTTTAACAAGAGTTTGCATAGAGACTCTTCTCATATCTGGAATGAAAAATATCAACAAAATCTAGACCAAATCAAAGGATACTTGGAAAAACCTCCAATTTTGATGCCACCTATTCTAGGAAAACCTTTGATATTGTATATCTCAACTACAACTTCTTCTTTAGGAGTACTATTAGCCCAAAGTGATGAGAGTGGTAAAGAAAAAGCTATATATTACATCAATTGAACTTTAGTTTCTTATGAAATGAACAACACTAGTATCAAGAAAGCTTATCTTGTAGTGGCCTTTGCTTCTCAAAAACTTTGAGATTACATGTTGGCACATACAGTTCACCTAATTGCTAAAATTGATCCTTTGAAATGTTTGTTGAGAAAAGCTACATTGACTAGTCATCTAGCTAAATGGATGATGATTCTTTCAAAATTTGGCATTCAGTATGTCAAACATAAGGCCATCAAAGGACAAGCCATAGCTAACCAATTGGTTGATTTTCCACTAGAGGATACAACACCCATGGAAGTTGAATTTACAAATGCCTCAATTATGTACATCACTGAGAGAACTTTGAAAATGTTCTTTGATGGTTCTCATACACAAAATGAGCTAGAGTAGGTGTCTTGTTTATTTCCTGTCATGGATATACGATCCCCAAATCATACAAACTCTTATTCCCTTATACAAACAACATTGGAGAATATGAAGCACTAACAAATGGGATCAAAATGGCCATTGAATGGAGAATAATTAAATTGCACGTCTATGGGGATCCTCAACTTGTTATCAACTGAGTGAACAATGACTATCAAACAAAGGGTGATAAGTTGATACCTTACAAAAAGTTGATAGATGCTCTAAGGAACTATTTCACTTTTGTAACATTCCAACAAATTCTTGGAGCAGAAAACAAGTTCCTGGTGGAAGAGTTGCATCATCCCACCCATGATTCGTCTAATAACCAAGTGATCTACACTATTGTAGGTCATGATTCCTCCCACTACGCAACTCTATTATCTTACCTATGTGTTCAAGTTATTCCTAAAAACCTCATGTGCAACCAAAAATGCCAATTCCTCCACAATGCCTCACATTACACTTTGGTCTCTGGTGTCTTGTATAGGAAGAGTCTAGACAAAACATTTCTTAGGTGTTTAGAACTAGAAGAGTCTAAAAAGGCACTTGTCAAAGTCCACATCGACATTTGTGGGGCACATTCTAATGGCCTTGCACTTGCTTGCAAACTACTTAGGGTGGGTTATTACTAGCCAACCATGCAAGTTGATGTTGTTTGTTATGCCAAGTCCTATCAGAAATGTCAACTTCATGGAAACTTAATTCATGCTTCTAGACATGAGCTAATTCCCTCTATGACATATTGGCCATTTCAACAATGGGCCTTCAACTTGGTAGGAAAAATTAATCCAAGTTCATCTAGTGGTAACAAGTTCATCATTACAACAACTAAGTATTTCACCAAATGGGTTAAAGCCATGCCACTATCTTTTGCTACAAGAAAACATGTTGCCATATTTATACTAAACCACATCAGTTGTTGATATGGTATTCCTTCCTCCATTGTCATTGATAATGGAGGATAGTTCAAGAATAAGGACCTCAAATAGTTGTATAAGAAATTTCAAATCAAACAACATTGGTCCTCTATTTACTACCCTTAAGGGAATGACCAAGCTGAGGCCTCTAAGAAAACATTGCTAGAAATCTTACAATGCATGGTTCGCAAGTCTAGGAAATATTAGCACCTACAGATAAATTTGGTGCTTTGGGCCTAAAAAACTACCATTCATACTCCTACAGGGGCCACAAATTTTTCTCTAGTTTATGGCTCTAAGGCCATCCTCCTAGTAGAATTTGATATCCCCTCCTTGCAAGTCTCCTTACATGGGTTGATAACTAATGAAGACCATAGAGCTATGCAAATACAGGAATTAGAAACTCTTGATGAATGTTGTAAGTTTATTTTTCATCACATGAGGGCTTATCAAAAGTGCATGTCTGCTCAATATAACAAGAAAGTTCAACCTCATGAGTTTTAGTTAGGTGAACTTGTGCTTAGAGAGAATCCAAAAAATTAGCAGCATATATAATAGAAAGGCAAGTTTGAACCTAATTGGTTAGGCCCATACATTATCACAATAGTATTTGGGTCTAGTGCTTATCAACTATCTACTCCTGAAGGTGAAGAACTTACATAGCCTATCAATATCCTAAATTTGAATATGTTCTACACTTAGAGGCTTACTCCTTAGTTATCTTATACATACTTATTGATATTGAAGAAATCCTAAAAATTGGAAAATGTCCTGAAAAATGATCATCTTAGTGAAATCCTAGCAATAGGCACTTTGATGTATCACTAATAATAATAATAATAATAATAATAATCTTCCAAGTGGTGAAAACCTAGAAATAGGCACTATTTGAGACTCTTGCACCTATGTCTATTAGTCTCAATCACTCACTTTACAACACATTTCCTAGCTTGGGATTGTTTCTTGTCCTTGTCTTAGGGGAATAGCTACTTAGCCTATTAAGGTGTCCTTTTGCATCAGGGTTTCTTTCACAAATCACACAACAATGTTTCTCAACACCACCCCCAACTTGACATCAAGTGTTTCTCAACACTTTTCAAATAGTTTACCTATAGTCTCCAGTATTGCAATATTTTGGTATTGCAATATTTCTCACTATCAAAATCAAGTCTTGAAGAAATGGCCAAGTGACTTACACACACATACTTAAACACTTAAATTATTGAGCTATGCTGATCTTTTTTTACTTTTCCTGCTATCTATGATGATTTCTTTGCTATATTTTCCCTCCCTAATAGTCTTTCAAGGATGTCATGGACTAGAAAACTGGGGGCATGGGGCATGTTTTCTTGATTTCTACTTGTGGGTATACTTTATTTGTCTATAGTGTTTAAAGCATTCGTGCTTGTCCTATTTGACACTTTGACTTCTAAACATATCATCCTTGACTATTTTGTAAGACCACACTCAAGGGTTATCCTAGTACTTATTCCTTGATATAGGTGTAATATTTCTATAATAAACTTAGGGAATCTAATTGCATAGTCATCTTGACTTATGTCTTTGATGCTTAGATTGGATTTCCACATACCTATATGATATCGATCATATTCATATCCTCATAGTTATACTAGTGATGGTTGTATGATTTCATGATGTCCCTAAATAAATGCTCAATGACGAAATAAGCGTCTAAGTGTTATGCATTTCTTGCTAGTAAACCACTTTGCATATCAACTCGCATTATAGGTTCATTCTCTAGTCTAGTTTTGAATTCATGCATATGGGGAGAGCTCTCTCCATCCTTTTTGTAGACATATCATCTAACTACTTTCACATACTTCTTTGCTTTCTTCTTTATCATGTATTTTTACCTTCTTGATCTTTCACTTCACCTCTATTTTGCTATCCTATCATCACAAGGGGTTAATCTAAAAATCACATTCGATCTATCCAAGAATCACATGTTTTCAAAAACATAAGTCTATATCACATGAGAGCTCAAATATCATACATGATAGAAATACATGAGCATATTCACATAAACATCAAAGCAATGCATACATGAGAAAGAAACAAAAATAAAAATATCACATGAAAACTTAAAATACTGAAACATCCATCAAAATGAAACAAATACAAAAAATCTATCAATCAAAATCTAGCATCTCATATATATCTCATTGTGTCATAGTACATATATATAAATTTGAGATTCAAAATTTGGATATCTATCTCAAAAAATACATTGAGTATAATCAAAACTATCAAACTATCATAATCAAGATATGACTGACTCGCACCCTCTCCAGCTAGTGGTGGCTCTAGTGGTAGAGCCTATCTCCTATCTAGCAGTTGTACCGCACCCTTTGACCTACCTACCCACTTTGAATAGTCAAGAAGTCCCTACCCTAGTGGTACCACACCCTTGTAAGTGGCATAATAATATGTGTCATGTGCACCATGATGTGATGTCTCTCACCTTGCAACATCTCACTCCCTGCGGAGCTCATCTCCCCATGCTTGCTCATCCATGAGCTACTCATCTTGTATTGCAATAGTAACTTGGGCTACTTGTAGCTCTGCCTCTAAAGTATAGATCCTCACATCATGATCCTTGCATCATGATCATCATCTCCTTAGGTTGGCTACTCTTCTTGCACCTCCACCCGTACCACTCATCATTGCTTCAGTGGCACCTCCTCCTCCTCCTCCTCCTCCGATACCTCCCTAATAGCCTAGGCCCACATCTACCTCCTCCCAAATTAGGAACCCTCCCTGACCTCCATCCATCTCCCTCCTCTACCTCTACCTCTTCCATGTCCCCTTGCTACTAGTAGTGTATCTGGCTCTATAAAATGCAGAAATAAATGTCTCTACATCTCATATAAGTAAGCTAGATCCACTCCTACATCAACTACATCTAGGAAATAATCTTAGGGAGTCCACACTAGGGCTATTGTATCTCACACCATTGTTTGATAATCTAACATTAGCAACCACCTTTGTACCTCATCAGAGTGAAAACAAGCATAGGTGGTCATCTCCACTGATATCACTTGTCGCTCTACAAACTAATGCCATACTTGGTTGATCATGAACCTCTCCATGATCTTTGAGTGCCTACCCTCTAATGGTCTATTATAATGCATATAATCCAACTCCTAGTCATCTGACCATCTATGTAACTCTTAATATGGCCACCATATAAATGTTATAGCTCATCAAAAATGTGTTAGTATTATGTAGTATCCCCCCTATGAGTCTATGGGACAAATCCTATGTACCCAAAATTGTATGGTTGGCTTCGCTCTCATGGCTACACCCATGGTTGGATCACAAAAATGTGCTCTCATGCCCAGATCTATGCTAGTACTACCCCACATGCCCAAGAGTGACCACTATGGTACACTGTCTCATGCAAATCATGGTACATATCTACCAATATTGCTAGCCCCCATGCCATCCTATGTGGCCATGTAATCAAGTCTGCCACTAGTCTACCCCATCCTAGTGGGAAGCCCTTTTGGCTCTTATTAGTCACCAAGGCCTGATTTTCCAGAGACCACAACAAACTTGGTAGAGGGTAATCTACACCATACTCATTGATGAGCCACTCCCAACTCATATGGTAGTCTATGATGGTAATATCTTGGAACATCTGTTGCATCATCAGTCATCCCTCTATCAAGGTCTGATCATAGTACACCTATGACATATAACCAAACTTGACATCAGTACACCTCACATTAAAATCAAAACTCGTAAAAACATGATAAAGTAATCAAACATACAACTTACTAGATCACCATAACATAGTACTCAAAGGATGCAATATATATCCTATAATGTGATAAAAGCCTCTCCAATTGACAGATGGAAAGTGTTATTCTTCCTATGCAACCTCTCAACAAGTGCACTTAGTAGCCCATGGTTTTCTCGTATATGGGGCATCTATATAACCCACCTCAACCCTATAGTCAATATAGTGGCAAGCTCATCATCAGTCAAATGTTGAACAACCTACAACCCCACCACTTTGGGGGCTCTAATGAGAAGTGTAGGAAACACCTCCTACCGCACAAGACATGCAAACATCAATAATGTATCAAAAACATGATCAAAATGAAAGACTTCAATGAAAAAAAGCTCAAAAATAGGTTGTACAATTTTTCTTCCTACATGTAGGTGACATAAAATGTTGGATGATATTATGCTATACTTTTTCTAAACCAGTGTAATACAATTTTTTCATGTCATATTTTGCATTGGTCTACGCAATAGATCAGTATGTCTCATATTACATACCTGGAACTACCCATGTGATACTTTTTTCATGCAAAATACTGTGGAATATTTTCTAAAGTACTATGTGATACTTTTAAAAATATCACCTAATATTCTATTTTTCTACTTGAAAATGTGCAAAAAAGACCAAAATAGTTCAAAAGAGCACAAAAAAAGTATACACTTACTGGTGTCCCATAGTAGTCCATTCGATTGTGCAACTAGCTATGCTTGAAATAGTGTTGGTGAGTCAGAATGTTTGCCAAAGCTATTTTCTCTCTCCTCAACACTCTAAGCTCTCAAAAATCACAAAAAATAATGATTTGAAAATGACACTTGGGCCCCTTTTATAGCCTTTGACCTTATTTTGACCTTGTTTTCAAACTCCTCAGAATTTTGCAAAAATTGCATCCCTAGCTAATTTCAATGTCTTGGATCCATTTTTGGGATTGAAATCAAAATTTGAGTTCATCTTGATAGTCAAAATTGCATTTTAAAATTATACCTTCTTCTAGGTAGTTAGTTGACCTTCTAAGGTCTAATCTCTGAATCATTGCTAGGGCATATTCATTTCTTCATGTCTTCATTATTTCCATGCATCATATCTACTCAAATTCATCTTTCAAGTCAATTTGACCTAATTTTTTTGTTGTATCCTTCATGTTAAACTCTAGTCAAACTGGGGTATTCTATCATTCCTTAATAGTCACTCTTTATTTCTAATCATCTATCTGTCATCTTGGACATTTATATATCTTGATTTTCTCATATCTTGCTTGTTTTTGCATCCCCTTATCTCATTTTTATTTTGATCTTGAGGGGGTAGAAATACTCTATCATCACCTCCTATAACTATCTATTTCTTAGGAGCATTTGTTTGATCTTTTTGTTTGCTCTCGGTCTATCTACTTTGCTAAGTGTTATCATTCTTATTGATTTTTGACATCATATTTTCTCTAATGTTTAGTACTACTACTATCAAGTTGTACATTTAGGATGTATTATCTTTGTCTGCATTTCGTTCTTTTAAAATCAAATATCTATATCTATTGTTGACTACTTGGCTTCTATTTTCTTTGATGTAATGTGTCCCCAAATTTATCACACATTAGTCAAAGAGGGGAAAATGTAATCATCTTTAAAATGGTCATCTAGAATATTAGCCCCCTTCTTAGCATTTTGACTAATTTAATTAATTGTTTACCTAGACCAAATTGCTAATAATCAATTAATCTGATTATAATCTATAGTTTGACTATGCCATCCTAAGTTCATTACTTGATCAAAATAAAATGCCTCCTTTTAATTAAATAAAAGACCCTATTCTTCTAACCCACTTAAAGTGCACACATAAATTCCTTTTTCTAATTTTCTAATTAAAAGAAAAGGCTTTGTGACTTTTTTTCTAATATGACAAGTCAACTTATATTCTATTGGTTGAGTTATGTGTGCACATAGATCACTACTCTTTTTGAATTCCACCATTGATCATCCATCATCTTCAACTTGATCTCTACTATCCTTATGACTTTAAAAGGGAGAGAGATTTCTCCTCAAAGGATCCACACTCTTGAGTATTATTATGCTGCAATTTTACCACTCAAATTCCTAAGAGCTTTTTGTGGAAGAACTTCTATTTCTTGTCTACATTCCCTCATCCATGGCATTTTAGCATATGGCATTTTATTATAGTTTCATGTTAATTTAGTTTCTTTGCAACATCATTTTAAATAACATAGAATAATAGTGGGATTTGTAACACTTTCATATTGCTTAGAATAGCTGCATTTTGCATTCTCATTCTAGCTTTGCTTCCATCTTACATTGCATCATTAAATAACTCCTTTTAGACATTTTCACTCTTGAATCTCATCTTTGGAACCTCCTATTGCGTGGTTTACTAGCAAGAAGAGTATTCCTAAGGCTTAGCTAAGAGCCCTTGTATCTGAAATACACTCTCTTGTACTTTTTGGATAGGGAGCTCTAAGCCAGCATCCAAGCATTTTGAATTCATGCAATCCCTTAGATAGAAGGGTTTAGAGTGGGACACTTTCTTAGTGTACAAGGTTTAGTTTTGATAGTAATGTGTAGACAACCTTTGATAGTCAAAAAAGGGTCTAGATAAGCCATTTTAGTCATCTCAACACTACAAATAGATTCACAAGAAGGAAGCAAAGAAGACATCTTAGGAGAAGACAAAGTAGAATCTTGATTCTCCATAAGATCATCAGTAAGAGGGGTGCATTAAGGAAAATAATATCATTCTCTACTAATGCCTCATAAATAGAAGGAAATCTGAAATGGAGGTAAAGAATCTACAATGTCATCTTCTTTCACTAAAATGTCTACATAAGTGAAGTGTGTTTTAGAAAAAAGTTATCATCATGTATAAATATATCATCCATTAATAAATCACCCTCTTGCATCAAATATTCTTCACTAGAAGGGGATAAAACAATGTCTTTATCCAAGTGGTCATGCACAATGGTTTCATGAGGAAGAGAATAATCAACATCCAAATCCAAATGTTCATCCCAAATAGGAGGATTATCATCCCTATCAATAAAGAACATTGTAGGAGCTCCATAAATCACTAAATATTGATTCCTAAGGGGGAAGAAGATAAATTATATTCTAAAGTAGGCTCATAGAAGGGAGACAAATTAGGAGAAGAGTTAACATCAATCCTCAAATCATCTTTACAAAGAGAAATATGATGGAGAGATAAATTAAGGCCATCTTCTTTCTCTAATATATCCTTACAAAGGTAATTCAAAAGAGGAAAAAGCAACATCAAACACACTAAACAAAGTTGTGCTAGGTGTAACACCATGCAATGGTAAGGTAAGAGGAGAAAGTTGTATAATACCAAAATTTATAGAAAAATTTTTGGAAAACATTTGAAACAACCTATGCAACATGATAACCAATAAAGAAATGCAAAAAAAATAGATCTAGATATATCCAAATGCATTCAAATGAAATTCATAAGGAGATCAAACACCACAAACACAGTAAGGGCATCTAATTTCACAAAGCAATCAATGTTTTTGTATTTTTAAAGAAATTTTGTAATTTTGTTGTATTTTTGAAATATAAATGCAAGAAACCT
Organism: Cupressus sempervirens; assembly: GCA_028749045.1. NCBI lineage: Eukaryota > Viridiplantae > Streptophyta > Pinopsida > Cupressales > Cupressaceae > Cupressus > Cupressus sempervirens. Next base: position 1,099,638,977 of record CM053785.1, read on the forward strand.
AATTAGCGTGTAGGATTTAACATAAAATAAAAATTTAACACCATCAAGATAATATAAAAGGAAATCTAATGCCACAAAAAATAATAGCACATCTAATTCTACAAAAGAAAAGAGGGTAAGTGTGTCGGGTTCACCAAAATGTATTGAGTAAATATGGATGAATGAATAGGGTTTAAAATAATGCACATGAAAGAGACCCTAAACCCATACTTTACACACACATATAGATTATTATGATATGGAAAGTAAATGTAGATGACAAATATTGAAATAAAGAAAATAATTTATGTACTTACCTCTAAAAAAAAGGCTAATAACCCTGTCAAATAGTCTCAAAAACTTTCGATTTTTTCTTTCTCAATCCAAAATAGTGAGTTCTACAAAACCCAGAAATGTTTTTCATTTCTGGGAATAGGTCGACCTTGACCCAGTTAGTAAGGCAACTGTGTCCCAAAAAATCAACCTTGACCTATACTACTCTGACAAAATTTATGTTCACAGATCCTAGAAGTTTGACAAAAAGGGTATCCAAATCTACACTTTAATTTTTTGTTCCACACCTATGTTGTAAATATATATGATAGGCTAAGTTGCTAAGAGGGGAGGGGTGAATCAGTAACTTATAAAACTTATTCCTTAATTACAAATTAATCCTTCATGTGTATTATGATCTAATTGCATGTATGAGTAACTGAAAGCATTAAAACATTCATAACACTTTGACACACAATAGGGTGACCCATAAACATTCCAAATAGAAAGTAGAACTAGGGTGGTGATGATACCCACAAGCTTTAGTACTATAGTATGAAGTTGGTCTGTTAAGGCTTACAATGATCACTTCTGATGATCTACCCTATTAGGAGCAATAAGGACTACTACGTCCACCTTGCAAAAGGATTTACAAGCATACAATGAAGTATGCACTAGGTAAAGAGATTCACAAAAGACTGTTAAGTCTACCTTGTGAATGGATTTAACTTATCCACCTATTAGAGTGAAATAGTGGTTGATCTCTGATCTACAACTTAGTTTGTTGAATGAGATTCCTTTAAGTTTAATTATCACCTTCTTGTGATAGATAAATCTTTTTTTCTCCTTATATTGGTGTAGAATTTTATTTCACACTTCTGCTCTTCTATTTTAATTACATTCCATCCATACTTACATCTTATTAGATGTGATAAAATATGTTACATATATAGCAATCCAATTTACAATTCAAAAAAGTTAGCTACAATACAAGTTTACACAAAAATACACAAAGTCAGCTCAACTATAGGAACTCAGGTTTTGAAGACTAGCTTGGTGAGGTTCTAATACTTGGCATGTACTATCAATGCTTGGCATCATCATGCATTTGGTAGAGGTAGAAACTCAATCCATAGTGATCACTTCCAAGTAGTCTAAATTTGGCTTGCACTGATAACTCGATGAATATTATGAAACTCAACATATAAACTGAATCACTTGATTCACACTACATAGCTTGGTCAATGCTATCACAACAACCTCAATATGCACTAAATCATTTGGTTAACACTGAGTGACTTAGTCAATACTAGATTTACATCACTATAATTGTAAACTTGGTAAGCACTCTACAACTCAGTTTGCACTGAGGAACTTGGTAAACCTTATGAAGCTTGGTTTGCACTGTTGATCACCATCATGGTAGAAATTGCTCAACACAAACTGAATATTGTCCATTGAACTTGATAGAAATTGCAGAACTTGGTAGAGTTTGAAATTATTGGTTAACTCTATTAATTATTCAATATGCTTGGTAGATACTATCTATATAGATAAGTGTGTGTTACTAATAAAAAACATGACTATAATGTCAACAATCTCCCCTTTTGGCATTAGTGACAAAAACAAAACACTTATCAGTCAAAATTGAATTCAAAAAGTTCAAGAACACCTTTTATCCATCATCTTGTGTCTCCAGCTCAGTAGAGTACTCTATTTTTTAGGATTTTTCAAAATTGCTTTTGTAAAAGATGTTTCTCTAAATATCTCTACATATATAATATGATAATGCTCCCCCATACATATATATACAATATACTTTACATCTTTTCACATCTTCTTATCTTTCCATATGATATATACATTTTCTCGCCCTTTATGTATACTACATCTTATACTTTATCTTCTCCCCTTTACAATATATATCTTCTCCCCCTTTTTGACATTAATGCCAAAGATGTATGCTATATACTATATAGTAATGCCAAAATGTGACAAGAAATCTGAATGTACCTTTAAAATTAGTGTCATTTTCTTGTCCTAATTTCTTGCAAAACCTTGCATGTGTGTAATGAAACTTGAACTTTTGTTGAAAGTTTTATCATGTGATCTACAATTGAAAAGTTGTTATCATGGAAAAGGGTTTTAGCATGTGCAATATGTTTCTACAATGCATCCATGTTTAGGAGAATCATGCCTTGTGTATCTCCTAGTTTAGCTCTTACTCTAGCTTCTTCTCTTACCAATTCTACTTGCATATCAGTTAAGAATCTATTCTTTGTGTAGTGGGCAGAGCTATAACTCAGGTCAAGTTGCAATTGTTGTGCACTTGCCTTTAGATCTTCATCAATCTTAGAAATAATTTCCTTAATTTCTTTGGTGAAAATTGAAGTATCATAGAGTTTATTGAATAATGAAGTCACATTATTTCAAAAGGCCTCCAATGAGCCTAGAATAGTAGATAGATATACTTGATGAATTGCAATATTTTGTGCTACTAGTTCCAAAACTTTATTCTCAAACTTCTTCTCTACTCTCTGCAAAAATTTCTCCTATCCATTCAAATCTTCATTGAATTTCTAGACTACCTCTACTAATTTAGCTAAAATTGGTTGAGAAGTGTCAACCTTTGTGTTGAGCACCTTTGCTATAATATTTTTTTCATCTTTAACTACTTAAAATTCCTTATTTATTTCATCTCTAAGCATTTGCTACTTCTCTTTCTTTTGAAGAAGTTCTCCAAATATATGCATATGACTAGGATTAAGATTGGAGATATCCCAATTTGGAATAACAACCTCCTCATCAAGATCAATTTATTCTTCCTTCTCTTTTCCTTTACTCAAAAATTTTGTACTTGATTGAGGCTTGGTCTCAACTATCCTTGTACTTATTATTTACATACAAGGAATAGAAACAATAGTAGAAATAGTAGGACTAGCTGAAAAAGTAGATACTGAACATATTGAAGGAATACCTTGTGTAACCAAAATTTATGGAGGAGGAAGTGCTAACTATTCAGTAGATGAAGTGTTTTTTACTTCTATCAATGAAGTACTGAGCTGAACAGGTACAAAAAATGATTGAGTTCTTGTACTTACAATGTTTGACATAGTCAATCTTATAGTATCTTTCTTTGGGCTTGATGTTTTCAATATTTCACTCGAATAATGAGGAAGTGAGGCTATGACTACTGCTGCAATCTTCTCAAGGGTAGTCTCCTCAATGTTCTAAACTTCAGGTAGATCTTCCTCAATAACTTCTTGTCCATGTTCCTATTCCTCATCATCTATGTTATCATAATGTGTTACTTCTTCATCATTAGTTTCCTCTTTCTTATCATGTTCACCGTCATCTTCATCCTTGTCACTAAGATTAACAACAAAATCACTCCACTTATGAAGAACATAAATGTTCTTCCATGTGTTTATGACATTTCTTACCACACGTTCAATGTCATTCATCAATATAAGACAAGTGTTGAATCTCAAGGTAAGTTTTTCTTCATTCTTCGTAATGGATTCTTTCATCTCCTTGTCATTCAAGCTCGACATTAGTTGCCTTAGGTTCTACTCATATATGTCTTTAGCAATTTTCATAGCATTCTCCCATCTTTGCTTGACCTTCTCCATTAAATCACTAAGAATTTGGTGAGAAAGCTGGTCTGGGGAATACTTCCATTTACCCATTTTAGACATTACCATGTCTTCTATTTGCTTCTACTCCTCTGTATTCCTATTCTCATACTTTAGTGATCTAAATTTTTTAATGCCTACTCCTAAATCTATTTATTTTAATATTTCTTGAAAGGAGGTTGGAGGTTGTTGAAAGATCACATCTCCTCCTTCTTTATTAAGTTTCTTCCTAGATGTCCTCCTTGTGAACACAGTAGTAGATAGTTTCGTAGGTTTGGTTATAATAAACTTACCTTTCTTCTTTATTGTTTCTTTTTCTTCTAACTTCTCTTCATCTTCTACTTCATCATCCTCAATGCCATAACCTTTTCCTTAAGTCAATAGAAGAGTGGATCTGGTTTTCAATTTTACAATTCTCTTCTTTCCTCTGTTCACTACCTAAGGGAGTTTTATGTCAAGTTCTATTCTTTCCTTTGCTTCATAATAGGTTCCAAAGTATTTAGCTTTTGGGTCAATGGGCTCATTAAGCAGCGCTTCAATGATGTCCTTGGTTTCATCAATATTACCCTCATAACCTAGAGGCTTAACCCATAAAATTCTTGGTCTTACTACTTGTTTATATACTTTATCACTATCAACCATGAAACAAATATCATCTTTGTAATCATCAACAAGTTTCTTAGGGATCTTGAATCTATTATTCATCTTATCCTTGAATGCATCAAAGTAATTATCCATAATACTAACATAGTTTTCTCCCATTTCAGCTATTCATTGATCTAATAAAGAATAGGTACATCCTTCCTCTATGCGAATGTACCTTTAGATGGGAAGAACTTTTGCACATAGAAAAATTGACAAGTTAAGAGTGAATCAAACTTACAAGGATTGTTCTTTTAAGTTCTTATACTCTCCATATTCTTGTTGAACTAATTTAGCATCAACTTGGCAAGGTCAACTGACATGTTATTCTTGACCACTTAATATGCAAGATCCATTTCTTCGCATGATACACTATTGAGTCTTCTTGAGCTATATATTTTTTGCATGATGACATGTATCCTAAATTTTAATTCCATATCTATGATGGGGATAATCTTCATTCCCCTTCCATCCCACTCGACAATGGTTTTTTTTTCTAGTTTGACCTGACTTAGGGTTTTAGTCAATTTTTCTTTTGCCAACATTGGAGGACTAGCGATCCTATGGATCATCTTCTTTGTTATCACAATAGGTTTCCCCAACCGTAACTAACCATTATACATATAGCTGAGAATAAATCTTATCCATTTGATTTGAAAGTCTTGTAGCATGTGCAGAATGTGAGTCAAACCCTTCACTTCAAGGTGATGATGCTCCAATTTTAACACACCATTCACACATAATTCTCTCAATGACTCATCCATTTCCAGTATTCTAATATCTTGAATAGCACAACCAAAATGTGAACGAATATCATTAATCAATAGTACCTTTTTATGGAATTTTCGATTGAGCTTTGCTTGGTTCTAGGATTCATGTGACATCTAGACTCAACTTAAAGTTTGGTGCCTTCCATCCAATGCCTTGAACCAACATATCAAATATTTTCTTTGATTTTCTTCTAGTGGATGCCATTTTTCTTAGTAGGGTTTGAGAGAATAGAAAAATATTTAATAGTAATTTGCATAGATCATTCAAATGCACTAAGAACATTCTACACAAATAGCTCTCAAAATTTAATGGTGATAAATGACTTCAATTTTTCCCTTTTATAAAATTTTTCCTTTTGATCACCATAAATTATTGGTATGATTATTTTCTCAAATGACAGACTGTCATCCACTTTGCTTGCATTAAGTGCTTGGAAAAGTCATCCATGACTCGATGTCAACACAACAATTTTAGTAGTTACCAACCTTTCTTGGTAGGGTCTTGCAACCCAACCTCACTCAGTAAGCTCTATAACTTGATCTCACTCGATAATGACTACCATATTTTTGAATGCTCAATGATCCCTTTGCATCTTGAATGTTGATATGCATCTTTCATTCTTCTAACTAGAACTAATTTGAGATGTCTTCTTTAGAATCCTAGTTCCAGTTCACCTTGTGAGAGATCAAGTGGAAATGTTTGAGTCACCCAATTACTGAGTGACATGTTCATCATTGCTTGGACTTGTATTCTTATAAGATTTTGGAATTTATTGTTGTCTCATCTTCTTTCTAATGTTATTAGTTTTTTCTTTATTTTCATCTTCAATTTTTGTAGTGTTCATATAGTTCTTGGAAAGATGACCAAGTTCTATACAAATGAAACATCTTCTAGTAGTCTCTCTTGTCCTCATGTGATGTTTTACACAATTCATTCCAATGTATCCAAATTCTTCACAGTAATGACATCTACACCAAGTTTTATAGTCCCAACCAAATATAGCTTTAACAATCTATTATACTAGGTTCAGTGTCTTAGTTTTGCATTGAGAAGATTTGTGCCCATGCTTCTTACATTTGTGACATTTTCCTTCAAATTTAGGTTTCTCTTTGCATTCATTAGCTCTATGACCATGTTGATTGAATTGTAGCATTTTACATTAAATTTAGCCTTCTCATTGCTCCAACATTTGTTTGATGTATGACCTATCTTACCATAGTGATTGCAAGTAGGTCTTTGATTCTTTTGAGTTCTTTGCTTGGATGATTCACCTTCTTCTGTATATCCAATTCTTGCTTTTCCTTTTTTTATGTATTGTATTTTTTCATTCAATTGATTCATGTCTACTTGAGATTTCATCATCCTCTCATTGATTTTCCTTTCATTTTATGATCTTAGATTCATGATTTCTTCATTTGTATTGGTGAGTTGATCAATGAAGTCTTCTTGTTGAAGGGATAGATGTTAAATTTCATTGTTCTTTCTTTCTATTACTTCTCTTATCTTGTTTTTCTCTTCCATGACTTCACATAATCTTACTGACTAAATTTCTTGTTCTCTTTTCAGCTTTCTTACTTCTTCTTGAAGTGTACCATTCTTTTCTAATAGTTCTTTTATTATTTCATTATCTTCATCTAAATGAATGTATCCAGTTCTTTCTTCAATGTAGAGATAGCCATTCATTTGTACTACAAGATATTTTCTTCTTTTAAAGGATTTAGAGAGTTGCTACTTTTCTTTCTTGAGTTTTCCAATAGCCAATTCCAAATCTAATTTTTCATTGTTAATAGCTTTGTCAAGTTTGAATACCTTCATGGCCTTTGATCTTTGCTCAAGTTTGTTAAGCTTCTTTTCTTGAGAAGCACAAAGCTCTAATACAAATTGTTGAAATTATACATGATAGGCTAAGTTACTAAGAGGGGAGGGGTGAATCAATAACTTATAAAACTTAATCCTTAATTACCAATTAATACTTTATGTGTATTCTAATCTAATTGCATGCATGAATAACTAAAAGCATAAAATGTTCACAACACTTTGACACACAAAATGGTGACCCAGAAACCTTCCAAATAGAAAGCAAAACTAGGGTGGGGATGATACCCACAAGCTTTAGTACTGCAATATAAAGTTGTCCTATTAAGGCATACAATGATCACTTATGATGATCTACCCTGTTAGGAGCAATAAGGACTACTAGGTCCACCTTGAAAAAGGATTTACAAGCATACAATGGAGTATGCACTTGGTAAAGAGATTTAAAAAAGATTGTTAAGTCTACCTTGTGAAAGGATTTAACTGATCCACCTATTAGGATGAAATAGTGGTTGATCTCTGATCTACAACTTAGTTTGCTAAATGAGATTCCTTTGAGTGTAATGATCACCTTCCTGTGATAGATAAATCTTTGTTGCTCTTTATACTATTGTAGCCTTTATATTTTGGACTTCTACTCTTCTCTTTTCTTTACATTCCATCCATACTTGCATCTTATTGTATGTGATACAATATGTTACATATATACCAATCTAATTTATAAATTGAAAAAGTCAACTACAATACAAGTTTACACAAAAATACACAAAGTCAACTCAGCTGTAGGAACGTGGGTTCTGAAGACTAGCTCAGTGAGGTTTTGATACTTGACATCTATTGTCAATGCTTGGCATTGTCATGCATTCAGTAGATGTAGAAGCTCAGTCTATACTGATCACTTCCAAGTAGTTTGAACTCAGTCTGCACTGGTGATTTGGTGAATACTATGAAATTTGACATATAAACTGAATCACTTGATTCACACTTCATAGCTAAGTCAATGCTAGCACAATGAGCTCGGTATAAACTAAATCACTTGGTTAACACTGACTAGCTTGGTCAACATTGGATTCACATCACTATAACTAAAAACTTGGTAAGCACTGCACAACTTTGTTTTCACTAAGGAACTTGGCAAACCTTATGAAGCTCAGTTTACACTATTGATCACCATCATGGTAGAAACTGCTCGACTCAAACTGAATACTATCCCTTGAACTTGATAGCAACTATAGAACTTAGTAGAGTATGAAATGCTTAGTTAACTCTGATAATTATACAATATGCTTAGCAAATACTATCTATCTAGATAAGTGTGTGTCACTAATAACAAACATGACTGTAATGTCAACAACTTGTACCTACAAGAAAAATGGTTTTGTTTGTTTGATAGGGAGTTTACCTTAGTCAAGCCCCAGTTTGGAATCAACCTTGAAATTGAATTGAAATTTAAATATGTATAAATAAAGTAAATGGAACTATTTACCTTTCTTATATTGATATACTTGTGGAGGATTTGAATCCTTTAATCCACAAGTACGTATGCTCCAAATAAATGTAGAATTGTGTATAGGATGTCTCAAATCAATGAAATTAGATCTTCAACACCAATATTGAATTGATCTTGAATTAAGAAGAGGCTTGAATGGAAATGAATGAATCTTCAACAAGAGGGCTCCATAGAGATTGAATCCTTCAATGACTAACAACAAATCTCCTTGATGAATTGAATGCTTGAATGCTTGATGGATAGTAGATCTTTACTTCATAGAAATTTTTACCATAAACTTCATAATAAGTGGATGCACAAGATAATGGTTAGATTAAATGAGAGAGGATGACTTCCTTATATAAAGATCTAGGAAACAAACTTCTAGAAAAGGTCAACATAGGTCAATTATTATTTTTAATGATTATTTGAAAGAAGAATCGATATAATTTCTTAATGTTTAAGGATGATTTTTTAGTTGCTAAAAAATATAGAAAATAAGGAGTGTAGCTCCCACCACAAAAAAATATGGAAATAAACCTTTTTTCCCTTTGATATCATAATATGTTATAGGTGACATATATATCTAGATCAATCAAAAATAAAAATTGGCTTTTGAACTATATAAATTCTCTTTTATAACAATTCAAATTTAAACTCACCTAAAATTGATAATTTTCATCTCCCACCACATTTTTCAAAATAAATCTATTCTAACCAAAAGAAAAATTATACATTTTGGAAGATTACTCACTCCTTGAGAATGTCATATGATTTTAATTTTTTTATAAGATTTGCTATTTTTTTTCCCCAGAATCAACATCTTCTTGAGTGTTAAATTATCTCCTTGTAGCATTTTGAATTACAATATACTATATCTAAGTAAAACACAATAAACTCTATATGAGAATATTCTTAACTTTGAACTCTATAAAATGGTATCTATATGTTATTAAATAAATATAATTAGAAAGAGTAAGAATTATTGAAACACCAATTTTTTGAAATAATTTTATTTCTTTAGTAATTGGGCACAAACTAGTATAAAATATGCATTTAATAGACATTTCAAATTGGAAAAGTGTGAAAACATATATAACTTAGCTAGAATGAATTTATCTACATCATATGTTTGAAAAAAAATTGATTTTTAGATATCAATACTCAAATCAAGTCATTCTAATATGTCATCCTGAAAGGTGACAGAACTTTTTACTTTTACCCCCTCCTATTATTCCAAGAGTTGAAAAAAATCATGGAAAAAGACTCGTTATATCCTTTAATATAGTGCATATAAGGTAGCAGTCCACCCTCCTTCATAAAGGTCTAAAAAGCTTCACTATACTCTTCAATGGTATCTAGTTTAATGTGTATAGGATTCCCACCCATTTCTTCCTTCTCTCTCAAGTCCTCAATAAAATCCTTAGAATAAACTTACATTACCCAACCTTCCCCACAATGCAATTTGAAAATGGTAAGAAAAATAGAAGAGAGAAATTTGATATTGAACTAGTTCAAATGATGATCCCACAAATGATCAATTCCCAAGTAATAAGCGTAAACCATAGGCACAAACTACCAAAAATCACAATAGGTCTAAGTACAAACCCTTCAATGCTAGCCAGATATGCTCCTACCAGTGGTAATCATACTATTATTATTTAAAACTCTTGTCCTCTCCATATTGACATGATCAGATCAAATCTTACTTACGGTATCACATCTTACTTGAAAATCACCAAAACTTTTATCACCATTTCTAAGGCCAACTATGGTCTTTCTAAATTTATGAGAATTATTTTGGCCATCTTTTAAAAAGGTACTCATAATAATAATTACCTAAAAGGTGACATGCCTGTAATAAATCAGCCCCACAAAAATTGATTTATTTCTTTTAAAACTATGGTCCATATATTAGCTAGTAGGTTGTCAATATTATCCTAGTTGCACATTCCAACCATATCATGTTCAATCACCACTAGCACGTCAACAACTTGGTTGCCTTCATAGTATGCTGAATTGACACTTGCCAAAATCTCAATATGAAAGCATGTGTGTCATTTGTTATTAGGGAAACTTTCCAATTAATTTAATTTTGTCTCTTAAGCACCTCAATAATGATATGTGAATTTCCCTCATTAGCCAAATTTTGGATACCAATAGATTTGGCATCCTTGACCCCCCAAAATAGCCCCATAACTTTGACATTTTTGTTGGTGTTCTCATTGTAATTTCTAGTGTAAGCAATCACAATATTACTTTTATCATTCCTAATAAAGCCTCTCGTGTTAGCAAGACCATTCTAAGTCAAATCATCAAAATTGGGTCTAAACCAAGAGGTAGGGGGTGACTTCCATCTCACTTTTTATTTATCTATAACTTTAGATTTATCAAATTTAAAAACCAAATCAAGTAGTCCCTAATTGTATACAATAATATAGTCATTGGGGCTAGGAGGATAGAGAGGGGTCTTCCATTTCTAGTGGGTGATGAATTCATTGAATAAATTAATAGTGATTTCTATAGTAACTGAGGGAGGAAAGGACTTATCTCTAAAATGTCATTATTTTCCTTCCATAAGTGCCAACACATGTATGTGGTAAACACCTTCTATAACATCTTAATGAGGGGGTGACTAGAGAGGTGATGAATTCACTGAATAAATTAATAGTGATTTCTATAGTAACTAAGGGAGGAAAGGACTTATCTCTAAAATGTGGTTGTTATTTTCCTTCCATAAGTGCCAACACACATATGGGGGTAACACCTTCTATAACATCTTAATGAGGGGGTGACTAGAGAGAGCCTCTCATCCCTAAATAAATTGTTGAAGGTCACCCTTCAACACCCATTGAATCCCAAATTTGTGCAAGATTCCCTTCCATGCCTTACTAACATAGGTGTTAGGAGATGAGAGATTGATTCCTCCCCACTTTGGCACACAACACATAAATTAACCAATTGAGACCCTCTTCTTTTGATATTTTCAACTGTGAGTATGCTCCCATGTAGTACCACACACCAAAAGAAGTTAACTGGTCTTATTATGCCTAGATTCCACAAATTTTTCAAATCCATGCACTCTGCCATCATCAATAATAGTATTATAAATAGATTCGATACTAAATTCCCTAGAGGCATTTAGATCCCAAAGTATAGATTCCTAGGTAGAGAAGGTTAGAATATGGGTTCCTTCCATAATAATTTGAAGCTCCTAGATTAGGTTATAATTCAAGATCATTTGGTCAATTTTTTTTTCTCATAGATATCTACATAGTTACTTAACCATATACCAAATTGGTTTATACATGCATTCATCACCATACTATTGTGGGTTTATGAAAGTGGATTACTACTCCAATTATCTTCACAAAATTTGATAGTGTTCCCATCCCCAATTACTCATCTCGCTCCGTTCCTCAAAATTTCCTAGTTATTAACAATGCTGGTTCACATTATTGATCTAGCCAAGAGGTCATTACTAAGTAAATAATACTAGAAAGGTGAACCTCTCATGTATTTTGCCTTCATAATTCTACACCATCCAGCCACATTTTGAATCAACCTCCAAACAACCTTAGTCATAAGTGCCTAATTAAGATCAACAATTATTATCAAGTTTAACCCCCTTGGGATTTGGGTTTGTACACCTTCTCCTAGACTATAAGGCTAATCCTAGATTCCTCTTCTATTCCTAGCCACAAAAAATTGTACTGAATTTTCTCAATAGTATCCCTAACTTTTCTAGAAAATGTAAACAAGGATAAAAAGTATAGAGGAATACCTTGTAGGGAGGCTGAGATTAATTACAATTTTCTTACACTACTCAAAACCTTCTTTTTCCACCCAACCATCTTTCTTTGTATGCATTCCACTATTAGGTTCCAAAACTAGGGAGTGACTTCCTTAATAGTGAGGAGCAACCCAAGATAAGTGTGAGGGAGAGTAGCCATTTGGAAATTTAGTTCCCTTATAATCCAGTCACAACAGTCTCTTTCAATGTTGAAGAAGTAAAGCTTACTCTTATGGTAGTTGATATGTTGTCCTAAGGCATCGGTAGAACAACCAAGGAGTTCCTTCTAGCACCTAGTTGCTTTAATTGGAGAAATTCCATACAGGAAAGTATCATCTACAATTTTTTGCAGAACCTTAGGGGGAATGGTAGTGGCTAGTTTAATACCTTTTATCTATCCTTGTTTATCCATAGCCATAAATTTTCTTCCTAGGACCTTAAAAAAATGATAAATAAATAGGGGGAAAGAAGGTTTCCTTGTCTAACCTCTCTGGAAGTATTAAATAAACTTACAAGGATTTCTATTAAGGAGAACAAAAGAATGGACAAAGTTGATAATCTCCTTTATGAGGAGAATAAATTTCTCCATGAATTTGATCCAAAAAAAAAAATTTAATAGGAATTGTCATCTCAATTTTACATATGCATTTGAGATATCTAGTTTCACTGTCATGCCTTGGTTCTTACTCCTCTCCAAGGAGTGTAGGAATTCATGAGAAGTAATAACCACATCAAAAATCTAGGGACCAAGCATAAATCCATTTTGAGATGGGCTAATGAACATGTCAAAGACCATTATTATCTAATAGACAAGAAACTTAGAAAGGATCTTATCCCCCATGTTACAAAGGCTGATGAGCCCAAAATTATCCATCCTAGTGGCCTCACCAATTTTAGGGACACAATTTGTGTAAGATGTAAAAATATGTGGATGAATAAGGTTTAGAATAATGCACATGAAAGAGACCCTAAACCCATATTTTTATACATATATTTGAATTGTAAGGAGATGGAACATAAATATGAAAATGATAATATTGAAATGAAGAAATAAAAGTACTTAACTCTAAAAATGAATCTACTGAAAACCTTATCAAACAGTCTTAGAAAATGTTTTCTGCATCCTTGAACTAAAAACCCTACTAGCAAGTAGTAGAAGTAAATCTAACAACAACACTATGATGGTTAGTAAATATGAAATTATATTTGAAATGTAAACAAGTATATTGATATGAAAGCTTGGACTCAATAACATAAATCAAAACCATAAATGTAAATCAAAACCTCCATGATTGTGTGCTTGAAATCCACCTTGAGGGAAGAATGAACAGATCTTGAAGATGAACAAAGGATCTTGAAGGAATATCACACCATCATGATGGATAGATCTAGGGTTTGAATTAAAAATCTTGAATGCTTGAACCAAATTCCTTTAAAGGCTTAAATGCTTGAATCCTTGATCTTAAATGGAGAGCTTGAATGCTTGAATAGGTGATTTCTTGTTCACTTGATTTTCTTTCATGAATTTTCTTGTGAGAAAACTTGATTACCTAATCATGAAAAGTGGATATCTCCTTGCTTATATTTTGTGTGTCCAAAATGAGAGAAGAAGAATTCCTTATATACTAGTCTAGCGCACAAACTTCTAGAGATGTCAACATAGAAAAAATAAATTCCAATTAAGCCTTAACCCCTATAAATGGTCCTAGGTTAAATAAAATTTAAGGTTTTACCATTCCAAAGTCCAAAAAAACTAACCTAGAAGCAGTAAAACAAACTTTCAAACCTCTCCCCACATCTGACAAACTTTTTGATGAAAAGGGGGACTTGGGTCAAGGTCAAGGTAGAGGTCATCCTTGACCTAGGTCAAGTTTGAGGTTAACCTTGACCTAGGGGTTAAAGGCCCCTAGAAAATGAGCCACAAGGGAAAAACAATGTCTAAGGAGGTCCACATAGAGCCCTGAATAGGCATAGAAGATGAGAAGGGGGAAATAAATAGGGGACAAAATAATAAAGGTCCAAAACACCCCTACAAAGGGATAAACACTTTTAACACTGAAGTGCTTCCATTTTAAGATGATATAGATTGATTAAGATCTTTCAATTATCTTCCTTTGTTGATAAAGTCTTTGGTCACATGAGTCAGGTCATATTTTATGATTTTCCAAAATTATTTTAAGAAGGCATGTGGGAAGCCATCTGCACTTGAGGCCTTGAAATCCCCCATGTAGAAAACAACTTCTTTCAGCTCCTCCACACAAAATTTCCTAATCAAATCTCAACTCAAATCCTCATCCACCATCAGGGTAATGACTCTTAGAAGGTCCTCACTTGTGTTCCAATTTGAAGGAAGGATAGGCTAATTGTAAATATCTTGAAACTATTAAGTAGCCTAATTCCCTAAATCCACTTCCTCCATAAGCTTTCTATTATTATCATCTTGTAGCTTGAAGATAGTATTTCTCTTTTTTTTTTAGAGATTGACCTATGAAAGAAGGCAATATTCGTATCTCCTTTAGTAAGATATTGGATCTGAGATCTTTATTTCCAAAAGATCTCCTCCCTCCCAAAAACTTCATTCCATTTCTTCCTTTACTCCCTTTCTTAACTATTAATTTCCTTAGAATAATCCCCATTAGCCATGGCATTTTGTGTATCCTTAATCTTCTTCTCAATATCCTTTTTATGCTTAAAAATGACTCAAAAGCTTAATTTACTCTAACTATACACCTCTTTTTTAATATTTTAAAGTTTCCTTGCTATTCTATATATAGTCATACCATTCACCCTAATATCTCACCACTATCCAATGCACTCCCTAAAATGAAGGTGTGAGTGCCACATAATCTCTTATCTGAATAGTTTGTATCCTAAAGAGTTATGAATAATGTAGCTAAAAGGATTATGGAATTATTTGAAATCATCATAAGAAAATACATGGAGGGAGAAGAAAGGGAGAATGTGCCAATCCACCAAGATCAGAACTCTATACAACCTTACCTGGATAAGGTTATTTCCCATCCTATTATTAAACTAGGTGTAAGGAAAACCTTGAAGGTTAGTATATATGAGGTCATTGTGCCTGAGGAAGTCATCCAAATCATACATGCTATTAGATTAATCCTCTGATCCTCTCAACTTGTTAGAGGGATAAAGGGGCATATTAAAGTTTCTAGCATATATTATATGACTAATTTGCAAAGATCCAATAGCCCTAGTGGCCTCCTCCCAAACCTAGAGCTGTCCAACCCTAGTGTTGCTGGCATAAAATTAAAAATGAGCCATTTATAAACTTTATCATCAAATTACATAGAAAGGAAATGGGGATTTTAGAACACATCCCTACCCATCACCATTTTTGGGTCCCACATAGTAGCAATATCACCAAGAGCACCCACTACTTCTCTATATGCAAAGTCTAATCCAGCTCAAATGTAGGCTGCCAAAATTTCAAAATTCTTCATAATCATCTTAACTTCCTAAATAAGAATGATATCCATCTTATTCTCAACAATCTTCTTCTTAATGGCATATTGTTTCTTGGGGTTATTGAGACTCCTCTCATTCTAGGAAATGATCTTCATTTCTTTTTTCTTTGAGTATCATCCAAGGTAAGTTGAGTTTCTTGACCTATGTCCCTCACTACTACTTTATTTCTCTATGTGTTATTTAAAGTCTTGTGAAATTATTTTTTGATGGTTGTATGTAACTTGTATAGATGGTCAAACTAGGATGTGCACTAGAGACTCTTGATATTTGTTTTATAATTATTTGACTAGATATCATGATGTATTTTATTATTTTAATTTAGATTTATTTTATGAGATTTACTTTGATGGGCATTTATGAGGACTTCAGTCTTGAAAACCAATGTTATTTTTGGGTTGTCTGTTAAGGAACTAAACTTTATTAGTATTAATTTTATGGTATGCGGCACAATATTTTGGAAATTTGGCTAAGAGGATGTATGAGTATGATATTAAATTTTTATTTTTAAAAAAATATAGCTACAATGAAGAAGGCACAACATATTATGGAGTTTTGGATACTTGGACTTAGAAAATTGTCTCAACTTGTTATTGAGCAAAACAATGAATAATTGAGGTATTTATTTTAGGGCACTTACTAGAAGAACTTAATTTTATGCATAGTTAAAGGAAGGTAGCATAGGATGTATAGAACATGTGGTTAACAGTGCTAAAGATTTGGAAATGTACAGAAAAAGTTATGGACTTTTTTCAGGAATAGGTTATGACAAGCAAAATAGAGAAAATGACAAAGTAAAGGCATTTTGGTTAAGAGATTATTTAGGTTTACCAAAACAATGACTTAACAAGTTTTGGATAACATCCTAGATTTTAACCCTCACTTAGTAAAGATTAATTTCAAGTTTTTGAAAATGTGTAAGCTATTGAAGGCTAACCAATTAAGTAGTTTGGTATAAAGAAAGATGATTGCCTTTGAAACAAATGTGGCATTATTTTGTAATGATATAATGTTTGAATGTGTAGTTTTTAGGATTAGTATTAATGAAAAATTTATGATAGTATAGTATAATATGGATGTATGATCAGTTTTGGAGATAGACCTAGAAGGACATGTCAAATATTGAAGATATCAACATTGTGTGAAAGGTTTTTGTATCTATGCCTTTTGTTTATATATTGTACTAATGTATATGCATGTTTTGGAAGTGGACTCATCTTGGTACTTATATATTTTAATAACAACTCTTAATAGGATTGAGACTTCCAACAAGGAAAAATACACTATACAAAGGTAATAGACTCCTAACAGGGTCAATATCTTCCATGACATACTATTGATTAGTGGATAATTTTATGGGTAAAGGAGAAAACTTTGAGAAGGGCTAGTTGTTGAGGCTTTGGGAAAAAAGGAGATTTATTGGTGGGCTTGTGAGCACAAGTTGAGATCTTCCTTAGAGGTTTCTACTAAAGCATGGATCTAGACCAGATAGTGTTAGGATTGGATCTTGAGGGATCTTTTAGAACTATTTTTGTAATTTCTATTATATTTGGCCAAACCACAGAAGGCCTTACAGTCAGGTACATTGAATGTAAACAATTATTTTATGAGTAATGATTTGCATTTAGTATCAAATTTTGTATCTTGTGTTGTGTTTCCACTAATTTTTTATTTGTAGCAATCTATATTACCTTCAATAGGGTTACCTTTAGATTCTTGTTGTGTAAGATGGTATCAAAGCTCAGGGTGTTCCTAAGTGTGTAGATTGAGCACTGAAGTTGAGGTAGTTTGCATGACTTTGGTAAAGGCTAGAAGAGAAGGTTGATCTTGTGGAGCTGATTGATATTATGGATTTTTTTCTTTAGGTTTGTAAAGGATCTTAGAATATGCTTCCAAAAATATTGGACCATTTAGAAATTTATGATCTCATTGATGTTGTGGAATCAAGGCTCTTAGAGAAGATCACATTGATGAAGAGTGATATGATTACTAAAATTGTAAGTACTATAGGTGGTGTACCTCAGCATGTGGGTACTGAAGATGGTTATGAGGAATTTTCTAAAGACTTTGAATCTACTAGATTGAGTGGTGAAGATAGAACTAAATGTGTGTAGAGACCTATGGGAAATAGGGCTGGTTAGTTTACTAAGTCTAGATCTCAGTTGAATTTAAAGCATAAAAGGAGGTTTCTAATTTCTCAAGTACTTTGAATCCTAAAGACCTAATTGATTAGATTGGTGAATTGGAAGACTACTTTGAGCTTGAGGATATTGAGGATCCACTTAGAGTAAGCTTGGCACAAACTAAGTTGTAAGGACATATTTCTCTTTGGTAGAAAGAATTGAAAAGATATAGAGAGGAGGAAGGTGAAATGAAGATCACTAAATGAAGTTTGATGGTAACTAAGTTGAAGGCTAAGTTCATTCCCGCTAATTATGAACTTGGCTTGTTCAAGAGATTGTAGAATTTGAAGTAGAAAGATATGTCTATGAAAGATTATACCATGGAATTCTACAAGTTGACTATTCAGTCTAGGTATAAAGAATTGTCAAAGGAGAAGGTTGCTTGATACATTAATGTTTTGAGATTCAATACCCAAGATGAGGTTGGTATGTTGAAGATTGATTCAATTGAGAATGCTTTTTAGTATACCCTAAAGGAAGAAGATAATTTGAAGAAGAAAGGTCACATTAGTTCTAGAGGACAACTCAAAAAAAGATAAATCAAGTGTAGAAGATTAACCAAAATCTATTGATCATATGAGAAGGATACATAGAGGTGATTTTAAGGGTACTTACTATAGATGTGGTGAAGTTAGACATAGATTTTATGAATGTCCTAAGGCTAGTGATAGAAGAGATGTTGTTGCAAATGAGTCTAAAAACCCTACTAGTGAACCTGAGTAAGAAAAGAATTTACTATCTCAACAAGTACTAATTAGTCAAAGGACACTAGAATCTTGTTAGAGGACTAATTTGTTCAGGACTTGTTGTAAGTCTGGTGGTAAATTCTATAAGATGATTGTTAATGGTGGTTGTACTAGTAATATTGTTGCTAAAGAGATGGCTTAGAAACTTGGTTTGAACTAATTAAGACATCCTTATGCTTATAGGATTGGCTAGTTGTAAGGTGGGCATGGTTTGGAAATAAGGGAGTAGTGCAGTATTGATTTCTAGATTGGGTAGTATAAGGATCAAGTGTTGTGCAATGTTGTGAACATGAAAAGTTGTTTTTTGTTTCTTGGTAGACCTTGGTAGTATGATTGTCGGGATGTGAATTATTGTGTCAAGAATGTGTTTTTAATTGTGAAATTTGGCAGGAAGCATTCCCTAATTCCTTTGAAGAATGAAGAGATTGGTAGAAGGAAACTAAGATTGGTAGATGAGTTTAGTTCGTAGATTTTGAAAGAGTTAGATATTAGTGTGGAAAAAAAACCTGTGGAACACTGAGGATGGATGTAAGGAAGTAGAAAAAGATTAAGGGAAAGGGTGTACAAGTTGAGGACTTGGATTATATGTACATGAAAAATAAATTTGGAATTTATGTGCTTAATCCAAGAAGACGTTCTTCCAACTATTAAGAACATATTTTTGAACCTAGGGTGTTTGATGCAAGAGCATCCCTAGTTGTCTAGCAATCCTACAGGATGGTGTGGTTTGACCTTGGAGTTGGAGGACTTCATCAAATGAAGAGGTGTGGCTTGGTCAATACTGATTTGTTCATGGTTATTGTATTAACTGAGTAGCTTGGTTATTAAAGGTACTCAATCATCAAAGGAAGAAATATGTGTGTACTATGGCTCAGTTTACACTAGGAACTTGGAAGTAGTGTTTCTTGAGTTGGCTCAGTCGATGAAGGGCTTGGTTATTCTTGTGGAGTTGCTGATACTTGGAATAGTTTCTTTGATGCTCACTTTGGTCTTGGTTCTATGTTAATTGAGTTGTCTATGGGCTAACCTTTTGCATTTAATTTGTGTATAGGTATTTAATTTGTGTTACAAGTGACTTGTCTCTTACATGGGCATTTAATGTGAGGGTTTCTTTTTTTTATTGGGCTAGGAAAACCTATGGCTTAGTTGGGTATAAGTTGGGGTGTTTGTGGAGTCTTAAATCATTATGATTATTATCATGCAACTTGGAGAAGAGGATGTGGCAAAGGAGAAAACACTAAGAAGGGCTAGTAGCTAAGGCTTCACAAAAAAGGAGATTGCATGGTGGGCTTGCAAGCACAAGTTGAGATCTTCCTTGAAGGTTTCTACCAAATCACAGATTTGAACTAGCTAGTGTTGGGATTGGATCTTGAGGGATCTTGTAGAACTATTTTTGCAATTGCTATTGTATTTGGCCAAATCCTAGAAGAACTTATAGTCAGACACATTGCATGTAAAGAGTTATTTTATGAACAAAGAGTTGCATTTGGTATCAGATTGTGTATCTTGTATTGTGTTTCTAGTGAGTGGTTATTTTTAGGGATCTAGATTACCTCTAGTAGGGGTACCTTCAAATTCTTGATGCATCATATGAGTTGCATTTTTTTTATGATTTTTTTTACTTTTCATTTTTATCATATATGTATGTACACATATTGTTAATGATATCCATAAT
Source organism: Cupressus sempervirens (assembly GCA_028749045.1). Classification (NCBI taxonomy): domain Eukaryota; kingdom Viridiplantae; phylum Streptophyta; class Pinopsida; order Cupressales; family Cupressaceae; genus Cupressus; species Cupressus sempervirens. Next base: position 1,099,659,464 of record CM053785.1, read on the forward strand.
TAGGGGGAAAAATGTGCAAAAATTCAATCCCCCTTCTTAGTATTCCCTATTTCTAATAATTGGTATAAGAATGCACTTACTCAGAGAAGGCCTAACATCTTGAGTAAAATCTCAATGGATATGGTTAAGTTATAGAATAATATTGAGGAACTTGATATAGACATAGAGGAAAGGAACAAAATGAAGATCAAACTTAGAGATGCACAAGACTTCATTCGGAAATTAAAAGAGAAGACTACATCAACTATATCCAAGAAGAAAGAGTCACATAATTAGATCAAGGAGTCTAAAGAAGTTTTTAAACTAAAGAAGGAGAATGCAATTCATAAGCATGAGGTTGGGATTACAAATTTGAAGATGAGTATGATGGAAGATGACAAAAAAAGTCAATCAAATTTGAGATCTCATAATGCAAATCTGAAATCCAAGCTTACCAAGGTGACTGTTAACCAAAAATGCATTCTCGCCATAAAATTGATTTCAAATGTTGAACCATCTAATGTTCATACTGTTTAAATGTTGAAATGATCAAATTTTTGTTGGAAATGATTGAAAAGATCATGAGGAAAATTGTTGAAATGATCATATGGAACTGGTAAAGAATGTTCTCAATCATTGTTTTGTCATTGATGTCAAACTTGCTACTTGCAGGAATGACAATTGCTTTAGTTATCCAAATACTATCAAGTGGTTGATTGACAAGGAGGAGGCAATCAATAAGATGTAACTAGAACACCTAGAGAAAGGTTGACGTTATGATGTTGGAATGAAGTAGAAGGATCAGCTAAGCCATTGATGAAAAAATGTATTGATGACATACTCTAAGATATAGAGAATGGGCACACTGAAACATATCAAAGATGTAAGGTTTTAGCGAAGACATCTGTAAAGCCTAACTAAATTTCATTAGAGAGAGGGAGCCGAGCAAGCTAGTAGGTGTTGAACAGATTCCCAATTGAAGCTGAGCAAGTTCAACTTCAGATGCCGAGTGAACTTCAGATGCTGAGTGAACTTCAGATGCCGAGTGAACTTCAACTGCAGAGTGAACTTCAAATGCCAAGTGAACTTCAGATGCCAAGTAAAATCAAGTGTCGAGTATATACAAGTGTCAAGAAAAAATAGATGTCGAGCATCAGAAAACCAATAGTGCTAAGTAACACAGAGATGTTGAGCATCAATATATCAATAATGTCGAGTTGGTGCATTATTTTAAAAATCAAAGATTTGCTAGATCTATGCTGACAAGGTTGTTATCTAGAAATTTGTGAATTAAATGGAAGATAAGAATGATGAGCTGGTGGCACAAAACACCATGTAGAACATTTTTGGAGATTACAACTGGAGTCTAGATGAAGTTTCTAGATAAGAGCAAGATATAGGGTAGATATGTTGTATCCTACCTAATCCATTTGAAACCTTAAAGTTGGAGAGGGAGAATTGAGAAAATTAGATTTCTATTTAAAGAGTCATAAGGTCATGAAGCAAAGAGAGGAGAAGGTGGTTGAGCATAAAAGCATGAAGTGTTGAAGAAGGTGCTAAGGAGAAGAAAGCACAGAAACTCTATTTGAATAGATGACCACAAGGATGATTGTATTTGCATGATGAGTAATAAGACTCAAGGAGACAAAGCTTGAGAGGAAGACAAGTTGTTAGAGCTGAAGTGATTAAAGCCAAGCAAAGGGATAGAACTAAAGAGTGATCTAAAATCTACAAAGTATGTTGTAAGTTATATCAGATCAACAATCCATCATTGTTACTCTCTAGCAATTGTAACAAATAGTTTAAATCCTATGGACTTAGTTTGGTTTAATAGCCATGTTGTAAATCCTTTAACAGAGTGACATTCCAAGTGAATGTTCTAAAGTCCTTTGATCAGGCCCATTCCTAATAGTTTGGTGAAATCCTCTAACAAGGTCACATTTAATAGTGTGTTGTAAGCCTTTAACAAGGTAGGCTTTTAACAGGGCATCACTTTAGAAGAGTGAGAATCAAGTAGCATTTTACTAGTAGTTTTTTCCAAATTGCGTTTCCACATAAATCATTGTGTCATGTGTTAATCTTGCATGTTTTATTGTTGCATATTGATTTGTTGTAACTTGCTAAGATGGTTGATTTAAGTTTGGATGGATGAAAAGTGTATGGATTCATTATAAGTTGTGAAAAAGTATTATTAGGGCATTTGGACCTTGAATAAGTGATTCACAACCCCCCCCCCCCCTTTCAGTTATTCTAAAGAATTCTAACAATTGGTATCAGAGCCAAACTTTTGTTTCAATTTAAAGGGACTATAAGAAGGAAAGATCAAAATGTCTAAGAGAGAAGTCCCCAAGCTCAACAAAGACAACTTTGTTACATGGAAAAGTTTGATGAAGTTATATCTTGGATCCATAGGATATTATGCTCAAAATTCAATTGTTACTGAACATGTTGATCCAACTAGTACTATTACTGCAGAAGATATGAAAAATAAGCAGGAACACAATCAGACAATGCTAGAAATTGCCTCTGCACTCAACTATGCTAAATTTGATGATATCAAAGGATGTGACACTACATTCAAAATGTGGAAATCCCTGTCAGACATCTATGGAGGAGATCATAATGTCCAAAGAGAAAAAAGAGAAAGCCTCAGAGGAAAGTTTGATGATATGAAAATGGAAGAAAATGAGAATGTTGCTCAATATGGCACAAGAATAAAGGAAGTGGTAAGTGCAATAAGATGTTTGAGTGGTCAATTGGATGAAGATACTATTAATAGTAAGTTCTTAAGAACCTTGCTCCCTATCTATGCTATTAGAGTATCTACAATATAAGAACTAAGATGTGTACCAAGAAATAATCTAAGTTTTGAAGGTATAGTGGGTAGACTCACTGCATTTGAGTTATCTAACTTTGACAACTATAGACCTAAGAATGTTGAATCTGCTTTCAAGGCCAAGATATCACTGAAAGATGCTGAATAGGTAAAATCAAAAAAGGGAAGAAAGATGAAATATGTATCCAGTGATAGTAGCACTGATGAGGAAGATGTGGAACAATTGGAAGCTTTGCTAGCTAGAAGATTTCACAGAGGTAAAGGAAAATTCAAAGGTAAGATTCCTATCATTTGTTTCAATTGTAATGAAGTAGGACATATTGCTGCCAGATGTACTCAGAAAAAGGATTACAAGGAAGGAAAGAAATACAAATTCAGAAGAGATGATGAAAAGAGAGATTACAAAGACAAAGGCAAGAAGTGTTATATTGTTGAAGAAAATTCTGATGATAATGATGATGAAGTTGTTTATGTAGCCATGAAGGACCAATTTGATGAAGAAGAGCCTACAACACTGGTAACATGTATGAACAAGAATGACAGATGGATTATAGACAGTGGATGCTCACATCAAATGATAGGAGACAAAAGTAAGTTTGTTATCTTTACTCAGTATGATGGAAATAGTGTTAGATTTGGTAATGATGCTCCATGTCAAATAAAAGGAAAGGTTCTATTAAGCTTACAGAAAAAATTTCATGTGATAATGCATACTATGTTGAAGGATTAAACTAAAATTTGCTAAGTGTCTCATAGTTAGGCAATATAGGATGCAAAGTAGAATTTGGAAACAAAATTGCAAAAATCTATGATACTGATGGTAAACTGATAGGAAAAGGAGATCAAACAAGGAGTAATCTATTTTACCTTGATATGGATGATGTCTCTTGTTTTGTTGCAAAATTTGATGATGAATGGTTATGGCACAAAAGGCTATGTCATGTCAACTTTGACAATCTGGTCAATATTAGTAAAATGAAGAAAGTCAGAGGTTTACCAAAATTGAAGAAGCTTGATAATACCATGTGCAAACAATGTCAACTAGGAAAGATGACAAAGTCAAGTTTCAAAAGCAAAAATTATACATCTAAAGAAGTACTTGAGTTAGTTCATACTAACTTATGTGGTCCAATGGAAGTACAAAGCTACAAAAGAGATAAATACATAATGTTGTTTGTTGATGACTATTCCAGGATGATGACTGTTATGTTCTTAAGACAAAAATTTGATGCCTTTCAAACTTTTAAGTGGTATGTGGCTAGAGTTGAAAAGGAAACAGGAAAGAGCTTGAAATGCCTAAGATCAGACAGAGGTGGTGAATTCACATCAAAAGAATTCGAGATATTTTGTAATGACAAAGGAATCAAAAGACAAATGTTAGCTCCCAGAACTCCCCCACAGAACGGAATTGCTGAAAGAAGAAATAGATCTATGATTGACTGTGCCAGAACATTAATGATGGAAAAGACCATTGCTCTAAATACTAGAGAGAAGCTATAAGTGTAGCTATTCATACACTGAACTGAGTACAAGTCAAGAAAGGTACAAATATAACACCTTTTGAATTATGGTATGGTCACTCACCCAATGTAAAACATTTCAAAGTATTTGGTTGCAAATGATTTATCCTTAAAGATACTAGAAATGGAAAATTTGATGTGAAAAGTGATGAAGGCATATTCCTTGGTTACTCCACTAGAAGTAAAGCATATAAGTGTTTGAATACTAACACTAACAAAATTGTGGAAAGTGCAAATGTAAACTTTGATGAGCATACAGAAGTCTAAGCTGAAGAACCAAAGAGAATGAATGAATACAGAACTTTTGTGTATTCTCATGAAGGAATGACTATTGATGAGGATGTTGTCAATCAAATTGAAACTCAACAAAAAATTTTAGTTTCAGCCGAGTCACAACCAGTGCCAAGTTGCATTCAGAAACTGAGTTGCAGAATGAAGGAAATGCACAATCTAATTCTGAAGATAGTACACATGAAATAGATGAAGAACAACCTAACAACTCAATACATAGTGACCCTAAATCAGAAAGATCAAACATGGAAACAAGGATAGAACCAAGATTATCCAAATATGTAAAAAGACATCACCCTGCTGAACAGATAATTGGTGACAAAGATGCAAGACCAATGACAAGGAACAGAATGAGATATGAATCATGTCTGATTAGAAAATATAAACCTAAAATAGTATATGGTGCATTACAAGATGATGACTGGTATAAAGCTATGGAAGAAGAGATTGATTAAATAAAGAAGAACAAAACCTGGAGTTTAGTTCCCAGACCAGTTGACAAAAATGTGATTGGCACCAAGTGGGTATTCAGGAACAAGCTAGATGAGAATGGTGAGATTACTAGAAACAAAGCTATACTAGTATGAAAGGGTTATGCTCAAGAAGAAGGATTAGACTATGGGGAAACATTTGCCCCTATTGCTAGAATGGAAGGAGTAAGAACTTTACTTGCATTTGCTGCATTTTATCAGATGGATGTAAAGTTTTCTTTTCTAAATGGTATACTAGAAGAAGTCTACATTGAACAACTAGAGGGATTTTTTGATGAGAACAATAAGGATATGTTTTGTAAATTACATAAAGCACTCTATGGTCTGAAACAAGCACCCAAAGCATGGTATGAGAGACTTCACAAGTATCTAGTGCAAATAGAATTTGAAAGAACTGATGATAACAACAACATGTACATCAAATCAGAAGAAGGTAAGTATATTATTGTATCTGAAATCTTTATGGATGACATAGTGTTTGGAGGAAAGGAAGTTCTTTGTAAAGGCTTTGTTGACAAAATGAAACATGAGTTTGAAATGTCTATGTTTGGAGATATCAACTTTTTTGTTGGATTGCAAGTAGATCAACTAAAACATGGTATATTTGTGACACAATCAAAGTATATCAAAGAAATACTCAAAATGTTTGGATTGGAGGAGTCCAAACTAGTCAGCACACCAATGGTGATAGGAAATAAGCTATCCAAAAATGATGAATCAGCTGAAGTCAATCAAGCAATGTACAGATCCATGATTGAAAAACTAAAATATGTTGTACATAGCAGACTAGACATAGCATTAGCAGTTGGAATAGTGGCTAGATTCTCTGCTAATCCCAAAGAAAATCATCTCATAGCAGTAAAAAGAATAATGAGATATCTTAAAGGAACTGATAACTTTGGTCTATACTACAAAAAGAATGGAAAGTTTGAACTCAATGCATATACAAATACAGATTGGGGAGGCAACATTGATGACAGAAAAAGTACAAGTCTAGGTGCATTATTTTTAGGTAAAAGGCTAGTTACTCGGACTAGCAAGGAACAAAGATGCACATCCCAGTCCACTGCAGAATCAGAGTATGTGGCAGCAACAGTCAATTGTACAAACATTGTGTGGCTCACACATCTATTGAGAGGAATGAAAGAAGAGGTGACAAAACCTGTAATATTGTATTGTGATAATACAAGTGCTATAAACATATCAAAAAATCCAATAATGCATGCAAAAACCAAGCACATTGCAATCAAGTATCACTATGTCAAAGAATTGGTAGAAGACAAACAAGTGAAGTTGGAATACATTCACACAAAGGAACAAACTGCAGATATCTTCACTAAACCATTGCCCAAGGATACTTATGAATATCTTAGAGGCAAGTTGGGGGTAATACCCCTAACTCAAGTAGTTTAAAGCAACAAGGATGTTGCCCTGCATCAATAGGAACAAATCATTGAAATATCAAAAGAATGATGCAGAGGATGATAGCAAGAGCAGAAACTCCAAATTAGTCACAAGCATGGTGACAGAGAGAGAAGACATCAATAAGCCAAAGCTTATATTTAGCATGATAAAGATGCTACATCTTTGGAATTTATGTCAAAGAGGGAGAAATATGCAGAAAATTGATCAATACAAAGCAAGAGGGAGATATATATGAAAGAGGGAGATATATGAGATTAGTAGTAAAGATGCAGTAGCCAAAAAAAGTAGCAGACAACATATACAATCTTGGTGGTAACTAAGTTGATCAATTGATCAGTTTGGTTTTTCCATCAATGCCAAAGAGGGAGATTTTTGGAAATGATTGAAAAGGTCATGAGAAAAATTGTTGAAATGATCATATGGAACTGGTAAAGAATGTTCTCAATCATTTTTTTTTCATTGATGTCAAACTTGCTACTTGCAAGAATGACAATTGCTTTAGTGATCCAAATACTATCAAGTGGTTGATTGACAAGGAGGAGGCAATCAATAAGATGTAACTAGAACACCTAGAGAAAGGTTGAAGTTATGATGTTGGAATGAAGTAGAAGGATGAACTAAGCCATTGATGAAAAAGTGTATTGATGACATACTCTAAGACATAGAGAATGGGCACACTGAAACATATCAAAGATGTAAGGTTTTAGGTAAGACATCTGTAAAGCCTAACTAAAGTTCATTAGAGAGAGGGAGTCGAGCAAGCTAGTAGGTGTTGAACAGATTCCTAATTGAAGCCGAGCAAGTTCAACTTTAGATGTCGAGTGAACTTCAGATGTCGAGTGAACTTCAGATGCCAAGTGAACTGATCCCAAGTGAACTTCAAGTGTCGAGTGAACTTTAGATGCTGAGTGAACTTCAGATGCCGAGTAAAATCAAGTGCCAAGAAGATACAAGTTCCAAGAAAAAATAGATGTCAAGCATCAAAAAACCAATAGTGCTGAGTAACACAGAGATGCCGAGCATCAGTAAATCAATAATGCCGAGTTGCTACATTATTTTGAAAATCAAAGATTTTCTAGATCTAAGCTGACAAGGTTGTTATCTAGAAATCTGTGAATTAAATGGAAGATAAGAATGATGAGCTGGTGGCACAGAACACCATGTAGAACATTTTTGGAGATTACAACTGGAGTCTAGATGAAGTTTCTAGATAAGAGAAAGATATAGGGTAGATACATTGTATCCTACCTAATCCATTTGAAACCTTAAAGTTGGAAAGGGAGAATTAAGAAAATTAGATTTCTATTTAAAGAGTCATAAGGTCATGAAGCAAAGAGAGGAGAAGGTGGTCGAGCATAAAAGCATGAAGTGTTGAAGAAGGTGCTAAGGAGAAGAAAGCATAGAAACTTTGTTTGAATAGACAACCACAAGGATGATTACATTGGCATGATGAGTAAGAAGACTCAAGGAGATGAAGCTTGAGAGGAGGACAAGCTATCAGAGATGAAGTGATTAAAGCCAGGAAAAATGATAGAAATAAAGAGTGATCTGAAATTTGCAATGTATGTTCTAAGTTGTATCAGATCAACAATCCATCATTGTTACTCTCTAGCAATTGTAACAGATAATTTAAATCCTATGGACTTAGGTTGGTTTAATAGCCATGTTCTAAATCCTTTAATAGGGTGACATTCCAAGTGAATGTTCTAAAGTCTTTTGATCAGGCCCATTCCTAACAGTTTAGTGAAATCCTCTAACAAGGTCACATTTAACAATGTGTTCTAAGCCTTTAACAGGGCAAGCTTTTAATAGGGCATCACTTTAGAAGAGTGAGAATCAAGTAGCATGTTACTGATGGTTTTTCCCAAATTGGGTTTCCATGTAAATCATTATGTCATGTGTTAATCTTGCATGTTTTATTGCTGCATGTTGATTTGTTGTAACTTGCTAAGATGGTTGATTTATGTTTGGATGGATGAAAAGTGTATGGATTCATTATAAGTTGTGAAAAAGTATTATTAGGGCATTTGGACATTGAATAACTAATTCAGCCCCCCCCCCCTCTCAGTTATTCTAAAGAATTCTAATAATTTTTCACAAGGATATATTTTTAAAAAAATTCATGTCTTTATCCTAAGTCTTGCAGCTTTATTTTATGTATGCCTTAGAGCATTTAAAGTTGTAACGATGTGATTCACATAGTCATAGTGGGGTAGGTGCTAACTTAAGTCAAGGTGGCAAAGGAATAATTGCATGTGTTTGCATCATTGCAAAGTTAGGTAGTTCAACCAAAATTAGGGTCTTGATGGGGTGATTGCATTATTTTTGCCTAGTTGTAGGGTCAGTTTGGCACACTATGGTTTAAGTCATGATAGTACAATAAGGGAAAAATCTTCAATGTTTCAAGGATGCATTTTGCACTATTAGATCTTTCAGATCTATGGCTAGTACACTATCACACTAAGTAAGAAGGAAACTATAGTTAGAGTTGTGATCAAGAAATTTCTTTTTTTTTTCTTGATCACATGGTTAGAAGATGAACTTTGAGTCAAAGTGACAATGGTGCAAATATGGTCAAGATCTCATTCTTCACAAGGAAATGGTGGTTAATGGAAGATGTCAAGGGAAGTCTATAAAGTAGTGATAACCAATTGGTCACAATTTTGCCAGCAAGAGCTATTATTGAAGAAAGGTTGTGGCAAAGTTGCGATCATGGGTAGTCAAAGCATGAAGACTTCATAGAATGGTAAAAGATGTTTATTCCATGTGCCAAGAATTGATGGTTAACTCTAGTTGACCAAATAACACAACTTATTTGGTGCACTTATGATAGCAGAACCAACTCATTGATGATGGATCCAATCTTTTTTGATCTCCTGCAACCACTTCCATCATCCCCATGTCTGATAAATGCAAAGGAACACTCCATCACCATCTTCTGATCCATCTATTTAGTTAGAAGTTAATGACAATCATTCCTAACCACTCAGAGCTTTGTTTGGTGGATAGGTGAGTTACTAGCATCAAGTTTTGTACTAGGATTAGATATTTTCTAGATTGACAATAGTGGTTGGATGTAGTTGTTGTGAATTGGTTTTGTCAAAAGTATCTCTTTATGTTTAAGCTATAACAACACATTTTTTGTAACTTCTAGAGATATAGATTCTTCTTTGTTCTGCTTGGCATGTTTCACATGCACATTGTAAATTCCCTTTTCCTCTAAGCCATTGTAACTCTTTGCTATACCTCTTTCAGCCATTAACACATTATGCAAGAGCTCTTTACCTGTAGTTAATGATCTTTTCTATATTTTTCAACTTGCATGATGGTATCTATTTTGGGAATTCAAAGATATTGAGTGAAGTTTCTTCCTATAGAATTTTTTTGTTGTCTAATTTTCATGTGATTGATAGAGTAAACAAGGCCTGAATCTATATTCTTTGAAGTTATGACTGGTTGACTATGCATATAAGGGTAGAGGTAGGATTGAGCACCCTATTTTGATGCATCACCTCCTTAGACTAGATTAGGTGGTTTCTTTCATGTATTCCTTCTCCTTTTCTCTTAAAGTGTAGTTTAAGTGCATTTTGATAGTAGAGGAAGCTAACCTTTTCCAAAGACTCAACCTCATAGTTCAAGTCCCATAGCTTGGAGGTTGTTTTCATATTTCACAAGGTTTTTCTTAGGTAAAAACTTTGGACAAGGGTGTAAGCTTTTGTGATAATAGTGACATCTAAGCTCGAGACTACAAATATATAGTATACATAACTTGAGAAGTAGAACACTTTTATGAAAGGATAACTTACACAAACTAAGAAAAATATTGAGCTATTATGGCACAAAGACCTATTGGAGACAAAAAAAGGGATTGGATACATTGAAGGAGAATCATCTAAAGGATCTAAAATTACTAAGGAACACAATCTAATGAACCAACAATATGATCAACAAGAAGATGTGAACAAAAAACTACCTAATCAACCTTATCAACCTAAAGAAGTAAATCAATAATTTAATGAAATATGTTTTGCATGTAATCAACATGGACATATGAAGAAGTATTTATACATCAAGTATACTAAACCCTTTTTTGGTTATTGTTATAATTGATTTGCATATGTACATAAATATAATGAATGTAGGAAGCCTAGATATAATAATAATAATAAATATTAAAGTACTAATCCTATAGCTAGTAGACCATTGGGAGAAACAAATTTCATAAAAAAATGATTTATGTGTTATGAGTACAAAAAGTTTGGACATATTAGTAGGGATTGCAAATTGTGGGCTAATCAATTTGGACCTAGATATGGAAACATTTTTATAATGTGTCATGTTTACAACAATTTGGGATGTATGACAAGATTGTTAAGAATTAACAACATGAACATGAGAAGTAATGAAAAAATATATATATGAAGGAATGATAAAATGAAAGGAAAGAAAACTTAAAGACTATTCAAAACATTTTTTTGAAGGAAAAAACCTACAAGCAGTCAAGAATGGGTAGAGAAGACAAATGACTAATCAGAGAAAGAGTTGAAGCCAATTGTGGTAGTTGAAAAATCCTTATCAAATTAAAACATTCAATTCGTTAGAGAAACATGGGATAATAAATATAAAAATTTCAGCAGTCTCTAAAATGGTGGCATTAAGTTGTGTACACTTGGGAGAAGCATATTGGATATAGAATCAACTTTTTGTGTTAAGCATACATGATCAATTAATGTAGATTGGATTTTTGGTAGATATAAGGATTGAAATCAAAGTAATTAACCACCATTTGAGCATTTAGAGCCTATAAAAGCTTTTGGAAGGGACTAGAGAGAAAATTGAAGCAAGTTTGTGCCAAGACCCAATTTTGCAATATTGAGGAATGTTTTCATGTTAAGGTTAAATTATGAATTCATTTAAAATTTAAGGAAATTGGTCTCTATTTACTACATGATATAATGGAAAAACTAAGTTATAAGTTTAATAAAAGGTAAATCATACATTTGGAAGATGATCCTCCTGGGGCATTTTCGCAAATTCCAAATGGAGTGTTAGTTGTAGAGGATGTAAGATCCTATATACACTAAAAATTTAAAACATATGAGAGATTCAAAAATCCAAGTGAATTTGATAAGGTATATAAAAAAGACATGAAGTTTAAGGGTGAATTTGAGAACATAAGGATACTAAAGATTGTGTAGTTTATATTCCACCTTGAATTTGACAATGAAGAATACACAAAAATTATCTTACGAAGAGTTCATGATAAAAAAAATTGGATTGCAAATGAAATCATTGAGATAACTAGTGACCTAATTAATGAATTAATAAACCTAAGAAACTAAGGAAAGATACCTATGAATGAGAAAATGTAAATAAAATAGTATTGGAAAACACAAAGACTAAATGGAATAAAAGAGGTAGGATGTTGAGTTCTTTTAAGCAAGATGATGTGAGATTCATTAGCAAGGTCTTAGAATATAAGATGAGTTCTAGCTCTAGGGAAGATAAATTCTCTCCAGGTTTCATTAATGAAACATATAAGATGTGTGTTGAGAAAGTAGAAGTTAAACTATGCGAGTTTCTAAAAAAAAAATATTTTGATAATCTTGAGAGGATAAAGAAGAATAAGTATGCCACATTTAGATTTAGATCTTTGATAACCTGCCTATTTTTTCATGTCATGAAGAGATTTTTTACTATACCAGTATTAGATTGGAATTTAGATTAGTGCACCATGGAATCAATTAATTATTATTACATAAAGTCATCAGAAGACCACATGAACATCAACATAACAAATATGATTTTAAAGAATTAGCCCAAGATGGGTGAGAGAATGAGAATTCCTAAAATAGTTCAAGAAATATATAAATAAAAAATATGATTTATGGTAGATACTAATAAAAAAATGTATAGAAGAAGTTGTTCTAAGAGTCATCTATCAATCCCTTAGGGTATGAGGTTAGAAAAGAAGAAATTGATGAGTATGTTAAAGAGATTTTGAAAGAAGATATTGATGAAGATAGTGATAGATGGGGACTACAGAAGAAAGATAGGTTGAAGCTCAACAATTATAGATTTCTAAAGTAGCAAAAAAAGAAGGTAGAAAATGAGGTAAAGAAAATTCTTCAACACACACAAATGACAAAGGAAGAATATGTTGAGGCTAAGTGCATAGAAGTTGAGATGAAGGAAAGTGTACAAAGTAATATCTTAATATTGCAATCATTATCAATAGCTTAGCACCAATCCCTATAATGCCAAGCCCTATCATTGTGATTCCATCAACAATAGAAGAACATATAGTAGAAGAAGACAATGTGATAATTTTTAGTAAGAAAACTACTCCTATAGTTTCTAGGAGATTTACAAGGACCTCTCCATTAGCAGTTTTGAGCTCCTATTAAACAAGAAAATGAGGAGAAAAAGGAGGAAGTAACACCAAAAGATTAACAACAATAAAGGAGATGGATACTAGTATAAGACCAAAAGAGAAGACAAAAGTGTTGATGACATGCATTGGGAAGAAGGATGGGGAAGAGAAAGAGAAAGAGACACTGCAAAAGAAGATGAGAAGATAGATCACTTGACCATCAATTAAACCATCAACCAAACCACATATTCAGCCACAACAAGGAGAAATTAGTGAGAAGAAAAGAAAAAGTTGAAAAATCAGAGATTGGAAGAATGAACCAAATGATCATTAAGGATGGGAACTTTGTTGGAAATATAAGAGGAGTAACTAAGAAGGGAGGGGTGAATCAGTTACTACTAAAATAAATTCTAGATCCCTTGGATGTCAAATAAAATATAGACTAATAAAACTAATCACTGTAGATATTTAGTAAGCATACATAAATTGTTGTAACTTGGTAAATGTCATGACCTCTCTTAAAGAGAATCCTATAACCATAATTGGATAAATGTTTATGATCTATTTATTTCACTTAATTATTTATATTATTCATAATAATATAAATTATTACTATTCATAATAATAATATCAAGATATAAGAATAAATAAATAAAAATCAATAAGATAACAATATATCTAACTATTATCACATTTGAATATAAATACTATTAATAACTAATGATAATGAATTGATTAATAAATTTAATCGATATAATATTATATCCATGACTAAATATGGTACAATAATTAATATCAAATGATAATACAATATGAATGTAAAAATAAATAGTCTAAATATTATATAATAGTAATAATAACAATATATGAAATAATATATTATAACATAGCTATAATAGATAGCTTAATTAAGTACCTAAGGATGTGACTATCTTCCAACTCCAAGAAACATATATAAAAGAGCTATTGAATGATATGGGAGGGGGACATGGATTGAATCATGTTAAAAGAGGGAGTATGGATATTCTTGACATGCATTGACTTTAACAAAGAAGGCAGATAGGATTCCTTAGGATGGTTAATAGAGAGGAACACAAAACACAATTTAAAGATCATACCAAGCATGCCAGTGTTAGGAAAGCATCAAACGAGGATGATTAGTTTATACACTAAATTACATTGAGGGTAGATTAGATTCCCTATCATTGTTGATAGAGAGGGCACAAAAATACAAACTAGTAGGAAGATTGAGTTCCAATAGCAATAAAGGCACAAAATATTACATTACATGACCCCAAGTGCATGCAAACTAAGGTGATAAAGGAAAAACATACGAAAGACCTCCCTCAAACATATTCATGAATACATAATAACTTTTCTAATACATAAATCACAATAATTTTAGGGTCCTAGTTTATAAAGGAAACAAAGGGTGTTAAGAATAAGCAATAAGTTGATATATTAGGAGAGATTCTTAAATTAAAGTATATTTTATTCTGTATATAAACTATCATTAATATATCAAAGAATTGGAATCTCTCAAAAATAAATATAAATCCAAAATAGAACGGGTACTTGAAGCTATTCATAGGACCTTAAATTGGAAATTAAGAGCGATTTAACATATATTCAAAAGGGGACATTACAAGTGGTATCAGAGCACCTTTCTTGCCAACCTGTAGGAAATAGTTAATGTAAAAACACCAATGGAACCAAAGAGCATTGAAGAGGGAAGGAAGGAAACAATCCACCAAAATGAACAATCAAATAAGTAATGAATTAAAAGCTTTCATGGAATAGATGAACCAAACTACTCAAGCACTCATGGAACAAATTGAAAGAAATGCTCAAGCTATAACAGAGAAAAGTGAAACAAATCAACTCCTTTTGGAAGCCCTTCATAATATTAAAAAAATGGGAGAGATACAAACTCTCACCAACCTAAAGATGATAATCAGCTACATATACCAGAACTAGAATGTAGACCCACAAGACCTGCCTTCGTACCTAGAGAAGAACATGAAAATGAGGACAGGATAAATGAAGTAAATAATATAAATGAGTACTCTAGAATTGATCCTAAACTTAGAAGGGAGATACCCTTTAAATATTATTGTGATGCTTAGATGAAGTCACTATCTAATAAAAAGAGACAAACACACCAAGAGAAGGGATTAAGAGAAGAGATAAATAAAGTGAGTCTTCCAAAATTTGATGGATAAGAAAGAACTATAACATGCTCATGGGTACAAATGTTGGATACATATCTTTCCTTAAATCCTCTGACAGAAAAAGGTTCTATTCAATTTTTTTTCCTTCATTTAAGAGGAGTAGCACAAGATTGGTGGCAACATGGCCTTAACAAATAGGGACATAAAAAAATTAAGAGTTATGATGAATTCACCCAAAAATTGATAAAGCGATTTGATTGAATAGACATAGAATGGTACTTCAAAAGATTAACCCAACTTAGAAAAGAAGGGTCAGTGATGGAATTTTCTAGGGAATTTGAAAATTTATCAGCCATGGTACCTGAAATATCACAAAAGAGACTCGCCTATTTATTTATAGATGGTTAAAGGAATCAATCAAGAAGGCAGTGGGAGCACATGAAGCAAAAAACTTAGAAGATGCAATCCAAAAGGAATTAAAATTTGATATGCACCAAATGAAGGATAGATCCAAGAATCATGCACCAAGCACACATTCAAGACATTATGAAAAAGAAAGAAATCACTCCAAGGAATTCCAAAAGGATGAGTTATGTTACCATTGTAAGGAACCATGGGAACATGGCCATAGATGCAAAAGAGAGCTAAAAAGCTATCATGATGAACTAAAAGGAAAAAAATTATGCTTTCATTGCAAGGAAAGTTGGGAACTAGGACACATATGCAAGAGAAGAAGCCAAGTTCAAAGAATGGACACAACACTTGACAAAGAAGAAAAAGGAAAGATGAACAAGAGACCTAAATATAATCAAGGGAGTAATGAAGATGTGAAGGACTGACAAGAACTAGATAAGCTATAATTTTAGTAGAATACATATATGTATGTAATGAAATGAATTATAATAATTAGTGAATCAAATTACCTCCTAAGTAGACCACCCTGATGGATGCCAAAGTGTTGCCATCAGAGCCAAGAGGGCCAAAGTTTCGCTCCTAGGCTTAGGTAGGATATTTAAGAAGAATAAGATTACCATCTAAGTAGAACACCTTGATGGGTGCCAAAGTGCTTCCATCAAGGCCAAGAGGGATGAAGTTTCACTCTTGGGCTTGGATTGGAAAAATAATTTTTATCTAAGTAGACCACCTTGATGGATGCCAAGTGCTACCATCAAGGCCAAGAGGGCCAAAATTTCGTTCTTGGGCTTAGATTGGGAAAATAATTTTTATCTAAGTAGACCACCTTGATGGAATGATAGAATATCTTCATCAAAGCCAAGAGGGCCAAAGTTTCACTCCTGGGCTTAGATTGGACAACAAGTCAAATTAATTCAATTAAGAATCTACCAAGTAGAACACCTCATTAGATGACTAGTGTCTTTCGTTGAGGCCAAGGGGGCCAAAATTTCTCTCTTGGGGTTGGTAGGATATTGTTTAGAACTAATTTTCTCAACTTTTCTTTGAGGCTATTATATACAGGTACATGCTAATTATTATTTGTGATTGTAGGATTGATGATAAAAAAAAGTATATCAGGGAAGTATAATTTGTAAATCATTCCCCTTACTCTATTTCATTATGAGAAGTAAATTATAGAGAATCAATAAAAGAATGTATGATATGTCTGCATCATGTATGCTTTGTGTCTTCATCTATAGATCTGCACCGTGTCTGCTTCGTGTTTTCATTCATTAAAAATGTATGTCTTATAAAATCTTCTAGTCTTTTTGTATGAAAATATGTTTCTTGTCTATGAAAGAGCTCGTATATGAGTGATATTGCTTGAGGACAAGCAATTTTGACAAGGGGAGACTGTCATGACCCTTCCTAAAGAGAATCCTATAATCATAATTGGATAAATGTTTATGATATATTTATTTCATTTAATTATTTGTATTATTCATAATAATATAAATTATTACTATTCATAATAATAATATCAAGATATAAGAATAAATAAATAAAAATCAATAAGATAATAATATATCTAACTATAATCACATTTGAATATAAATACTATTAATAACTAATGATAATGAATTGATTACTAAATTTAATTGATATAATATTGTATCTATGAATAAATATGGTACAATAATTAATATAAAATGATAATACAATATGAATGTAAAAGTAAATAGTCTAAATATTATATAATAGTAATAATAACAATATTTGAAATAATATATTATAACATGTTAATAATAGATTGCTTAATTAAGTACCTAAGGACGTGACTATCAACCAACTTTGAGCAACATATATAAAAGAGCTATCGAATGATATGGGAGGGGGGTATGGATTGAAGCATGTTAAAAAAGGGAGTATGAACATTCTTGATAGGCATTGACTTTAACAAAGAAGGCAGATCAGATTCCTTAGTACGGTTAATAGAGAGGATGTGGAACACAATTTAAAGATCATACCAAGCATGCTAGTGTTAGGAAGGCATCAAATGAGGAGGATTAGTTTATACACTGAATTACATTGAGGGCAGATCAGATTCCCTATCATTGTTGATAGAGAGGACACGAAAATACAAACCAGTAGGAAGACCGAGTTCCAATAGCAATAAGGGCATAGATTATTACGTTACATGACTCCAAGTACATGAAAACTAAGGTGATAAATGTAGAAAAGATCAGTTTTGGACTTCACATTAATATTAATATGAAGGACACAAAATAAAGGTGAAAGCATATTGGGTATTTCGAATAGAAGCTGAAACATATGTAAGACCTCCCTCAAACATATTCACAAAGACATAATAAACTTTGCTAATACATAAATCACAATAATTTTAGGGGTCTAGTTTATAAAGGAAATTAAGGGTGTTAAGAATAAGTTATAAGTTGATATATTAGGAGAGATTCTTAAATTCAAGTATATTTTATTCTATATACAAACTATCATTAATATATCAAAGAATTAGAATCTATCAAAAATAAATATAAATCTCATATAGAACGGGTAGTTGAAGGTATTCACAAGACCTTAAATTGCAAATTAAGAGTGATTTATGATATATTCAAAAGGGGACATTATAGTAAATGTAGAGTGTGTATTATTTTGTAGATCTTAAGATGTTATTAGTAGTTTACTTTCAAGCATAAAAGAAATAACATGAACACATAAGACACTAGGATTTAACATGGAAATCCAATTTGGGAAAAACCACCAAATGCAACTAGTTACTATTTTTTACTCTTCTGAAGTGAGCCCTTTTAGGAGCCAACCCTGTTAAAGGTTACAAAATACACTATTAGGTGTGACCCTATTAAATAATTTAATCACCCTGTTAGGAGTGGCCTTGTAAGAGGTATTTAAATAATTCAAAATAATTTCCACCTTGTTAGAGGATTTACAAATGGTTGTTAAACCAACTCTGTTAAGATATTTTAGATCACTACTACAATGGTTAGAGAGTAACAATGAAATGACTTGGTTGTCATGCAACTGAATTGTTGATTACAGATCTATGTTCTACCTTTATACTTAATCCTTCCTAATTGAATACACTTTTCTGCTCCACACGGATACATACTTATCCTTCAATTTCACTTACTCTCTTCTTATTTCTTCTAATTCCTTCAACTTGCATATCACATTCTTGAAATCACAACTTGACCTTTTACTTATATCTTCCAGATTGTCAAGTTGGCTTTATAAAAAATTAGAATAACTAATATTCATTACCATAGTCAGCTAGAATCAATAGGTAAAATAATTAAGCTTTACATGCCAAAATAAGGAAATCCTTTGGTAGCTAGCCTAGCTTGGTAGAAATTGATTCTGAAGAAATTTCCTGTGTTAACCAACAAGAGCTTGGTTAACACTACAAACTTAACAAATCCCTTTGGTAACTAAGTTAAATTGGTTAATACTAACTCTATTCAACTTCTCTTTGGTAACTGAATGAGCTTGGTTATCACTCTTTTCTACATAACTTCCTTCAATGCCCATGTGAGCTCTATAGATACTGCCTTCTGTATAGAGTAAACTTGGGAATGCTTGATAGACTAGGAAAATTGTCTTCACTGACCAAGTGAGCTTGGCATGCACTGACTATCAATTGATATGACATTTGTGTAACATCAAAGGCAACACACAATTAATCAATTGTATCCAATAATCTCCCTCTTTGGCATTAATGGCAACACAACATGTCATAGAACAATGAAATTTTGAGAACAAGACTCTCTCTATCAAATTTCTCCTATAGTATTCTCCCTCTATGAAGGAACTACTTAACTTCTCCCTCTACAAATTTTTAGAAAGATATGATAGTAAACTTCCCCCTCTTTGACAACACATGCCAAAGATAATTCTGATTAGTGTCAATGTTCCTTGAGTATAGATTCATCTGCAATATGTCCTTGTCAATACTACATCAACTGATTGATCTTCAACTTAGTTCATATTGGTGCATCACTAAACTTTATTTAGTGAGCTTCAGATAGGGGAATTACCCCTAGCTTACCACTTAGATATAAAAATGCATCCTTAAGTAATAGCTTTGTGAATATATCTACAATTTATTCTTTTGTATGCACATATTCCAATATGATTTCTTTGTCTTCTACTAATTCTCTTACAAAGTAATATTTTATACCAATGCGCTTTGTTTTGGAATGCATCACTAGATTCTTTGATATGTTGATTACACTAGTGTTATCACAATACATGACTATTGGTTCTTTGAATTCAACCTTCATTCCTTCCAACAATTGTTTGAGCCAAACAATGTTAGAGAAATTCACCACATTACTACTGCTAAATATTTTTCTTTTGTTGTAGTTGAGATTTGCAATTTTTCTTCTTGCTTGTCCAAGATACCATCCTTTTACCAAAAAAGAATGATCCACCACTGGTGCTCTTTTTGTCATCAAGATTTCTTGCCCAATCAACATTAGTAAGTACTTTTAGGTCAAGGTTGCCTCTAAGTTTGTACCATAAGTCATATTCTTTAGTACCTTTTAGATATCTCAAGATTCTTTTTATTGCCATCATGTGTTTTCTCTAGGTTTAGCTGAGAACCTTGCCACTATCCCAACTACTAAGGAAATATCAGGCCTTGTATGTACTACATACTATAATTTTCCAATCATTGATCTGTATAAGGTTTGAACTACTTCTTTGGAGTCATCATCTTTTTTAAGCTTAAGCCTAGTACACATGGGGGTTCCAACTGGTTTTGAATCTCCCATTCCAAACTTCTTGAGTATCTCTTTGATATACTTAGATTGAGTGATATAGATACCATTCTTATTTTTTTGTATCTACAATCCAACAAATAATTTTATTTCACCAAACATAGATATTTCAAATTCTTTATTCATTTGTTCTGAAAGTGCTTTGCATAAGTCATCATTTCCTATGAATAGATTATCATCACCAAATATTTCTACCAACACAATCTTCTTATCTGGTCCTTCCTTGATATATAGACTACTATTATCATTTGTTCTTTGAAAACCAATTTGTATCAAATAGTTATGTAATCTTTCATACCAAGCTCTAGGAGCTTGTTTTAGACCATATAGGGCTTTGTGTAATTTTTAGACCATGTCCCTTTTGTTTGGATCAACAAAACCTTCTAGCTAGTCAATGTAGATTACCTCATCAAGAATTCCATTCAAGAATGCAAATTTAACATCCATCTGATATACTTTGAATCCTCTATGAGCTACATAAGACAATAAAGTCCTAACACCCTCTAATCTTGCAACAGGGGAAAAAGTTTCATCGTAATCAATACCTTCTTCATGAGAATAGCCTTTACATACCAATCTTACTTTGTTTCTTGATACTTTTCCATCTTCATTCAACTTATTTCTGAATACCCATTTAGTACCAATCACATTTTTTATCTTTGGGCCTAGGTACAAGAGTCTAAGTTTTATTCTTTTCTATCTATTCTATTTCTTCATTCATAGCCTCAATCCAACTTTCATTTTCTAGTGCATCTTTAACACTTCTAGGTTCAAATTCAGCAAGTAAACATGTGCCTTTTAGTTTGCTTCTTGTCATTGTTCCATCTGATTTGTCACCAATGATTTGATCAAGTGCATGATGCCTTCTGACATATTTAGCCAATACATGTTCTTTGACTTTTGAATGAATTGTGATGTCTTTATTTTGAATCTCAACTTCAGTCTTGGGTCCTTCTATCTATGGCTAGGGTTCTTTAGACTCTGTATGCACTAACTTGGTAGTCTTTGAATGTGACTCAGGTCCCTTTGACTCGGTCTACACTTCCTACAACTCAATAAATGTTGGAGACTTGGAGAGCTCAGGAGATGAAGTCTTCTTTTTGTCAAATGTATTTGGCAATGTATTAGGTTCATAGTAGACAAAATCTTTTGTAATCTTCTGGCTCTTTTTTTCTTTCTTCTTCACTCTTTAATGCAAACTCATCAATTCTCACATGTGCACTTTCTATGATTTTGTGAGTGGACAAATTTAGACATTTGTATGCTTTAGTTCTATAGGAATATCCTAGAAATATACCTTCATCACCTTTTACATAAAATTTTCTTTTTCTAGATTCTTTTAAGATATAACATTTTCTGCCAAATACTTTCAAGTAACTTACATTGGGTTTGTAGCCATAGCATAGTTCATAGGGAGTTTTTTTTTAGTCCTTCTTCAACTGAACTCAGTTCAAAGTATGAACTACAATGCTAGTAGCTTTCTTGCAGTATTTTATAGAAACATTCTTCTCAATCATTAGTATTCTTGCACAATCCATGATGGACCTATTTCTTCTTTTAGCTATTCCATTCTGCTTAGGAATACCAATGGTTGATACTTGTCTTTTGATTCCTCTTTCAATGTAGAAATTGTTGAATTCATTTGAGATGAATTCACCACCTCTATCTGATCTTAACCATTTTAATCTTTTTCTAGTTTCTTTTTCTACTCTAGCTAGATACCATTTGAATTTCCCAAAAGCTTCTGATTTTTCTTTCAAATACACAACAATCATCATTCTGGAATAATCATCAACAAAAAGAATGAAAAAAATTTCTCCACTATAAGTTTCTATTCCAATGGGTCCACACAAATTAGTATGCACAATTTCCAAGAAATCTTTTGACCGATAGTTTTTTCTCTTAAAACTAGTCTTTCCCATTTTACCAATTTGGCCTTTTTTTGCATAATCCAACATCAAGTTTCTTCAAACTAGGAAGACCTC
The DNA here is from genome assembly GCA_028749045.1 of Cupressus sempervirens. Taxonomy (NCBI): domain Eukaryota; kingdom Viridiplantae; phylum Streptophyta; class Pinopsida; order Cupressales; family Cupressaceae; genus Cupressus; species Cupressus sempervirens. The sequence continues at coordinate 1,099,681,745 of CM053785.1, forward strand.
TTACTCTTCTAATTTTTATTATCTTGACCATATTATCAAAGTTTACATGACATAGTCTTCTATGCCATAGCCAACTTTCTTCTACTTGAGCAATAAAGCATGAACAATCACTAAGATCAAGATAAAATAGGTTACCTTTTCTTTTCCTACCTAATCAAATCATATTTCCTTAGTTATCCAGTAATCTTGCCTTGCCATTCATGGACTCTACCTTGAATCCAATGTTGTTCAGTTGTGCCACCTTTAGTAAATTATGTTTTTCTCCTTCAACCCAAAAGGCATTGTTATATACAAGTTCATTGGTTAATGAGATACTGCCTTTTTCTTTTATGTACCAAGGTTCATTGTTTCCAAACCTTACACTACCTCCATCACATTGCTCAAAATGTTCAAACTTGGTTTTATCTCCAATCATATGGTGAGAACATGCACTATCTATGATCCATGTGTCACTTTTGCTAACATGCAAGACAAGTTCCATCTTATCTCCTCATCATCATATTCATCTTTTACAACAATATACATTATTTCATATTCACTATTATCATAATCTTTAGCCATAAAGCAAGTTTTCTTACCTTTGTCTTTGTAGGATTTGTGACCCTTGAATTCATTCTTTCATTTGTACTTGTAGCTTTTCTTCTCTTCCTTGCCTTCTTTGTTTGGACACCTAGTAGCAATATGACCAATTTCTTCACAAGAGAAATAGATTAAAGGAATTTTACCTTTGTACTTTCCTCTACTTCTATAATATTTCTTTGCAAGTAGAGCTTCAACAATTTTACGATCACTATCAAAACTTTCTTCAGTTTCTTCCTCACATCCTAATTGATTATCTTTTATTTTCTTTCCTTTTTCTTTGAGTGAGAGTTTAGCTTTAAATGAAGATTCAATATTCTTGGAAGTAGGAACATAGTTGTCAAAGTTGTCTAGTTCAAAAGCTATCAATCTTCCTACTAGGGCATCCAAGCCTATCTTGTTATTTGGATCACATCTCTTTTCTTGAATAGCAGATAGTCTAATTGCATAGATGGGAATCAAAGTTTTGAGTATTATTCTTATAACAATTTCCTCTTTGATTTATCCTTTAGATGCTTTGATTGCACTAACACTGGCCTTAATTCTTTCCACATATTTTTTAATGTTTTCATCTTCTCTCATTCTCATTTGATCAAATTGTCCTCTAAGGATTTATACTTTGGCTCTTCTTACATTGTCATCTCCTACATAGATTTAATTTAGTTTGTTCCACATATCAAAAGCAGTTTCATAGTCTTTGATCTCATCAAATTCAGCATAACTAAGAGCAGATGCAATATCAATCATCATGATGTTATGGTTCTTCTTCTTAGCAATATCTTCAACTAATAATGTTTCAGTGGGAGTTTTATATTCTTCATCAAGGTATTTGCATCCTAAATCACTAATGGTGGCAAGATGAAGCCTCATAAGTCCTTTTTATGTTGGAAAGTTGTCTCTATTCAACTTTGGAATCTCTCTTTTGTAAGACATCCTGATCTTTAGCTTAGGTCCTTGAAACCTTCTCTGCAAGCACCAAAAACTTTGATTCCAATTATTGGAAATATAAGAGGAGTAACTGAGAAGTGAATTAGTTACTACTAAAATTAATCCTAGATCCCTTGGATGTAAAATAAAATAAAGATTGATAAAACTGATTACTACTAATACTCGGTAAGCATACAAAAATTGTTGTAACTTGGTAAATGCAAAGTGTGTATTATTTAGCAGATCTTAAGATGTTATCACTATTTTACTTGCAAGCATAAAAGAAATAACATGAACACATAAGAAACTATGATTTAATGTGGAAACCCAATTTGGAAAAAACCACCAAATGCAACTAGTTACTATTTTTCACTCTTTTGAAGTGAACCCTATTAGGAGCCAACCCTATTAAAGGTTACAAAACACATTGTTAGGTGTGACCTTGTTAAAGGATTTAATCACCCTATTAGGAGAGGCCTTGCAAGAGGTCTTAAAACAATTCAAAGGAATTGTCACCTTATTAGAGGATTTACAAATGGCTACTAAACCAACTATTTTAAGAGATTCTAGATCACTGCTACAATGGTTAGAGAGTAACAATGAAATGACTTGATTGTGATGCAACTGAATTTCTGATTATAGATATCTATTCTAGATTTATACTTGATCCTTCTTGATTGAATAACACATTTCTGCTAAACAAGGATACCTGCTTATCCTTCAAGTTCACTTCTTCTCTTCTTATTTCTTCTATTTCCTTCAACTTACATATCACACTCTTTGAAATCACAACCTGACCTTTTACTCATAACTTCCATATTGTCAAGTTGGCTAAAATAAAAATTAGAATAACCAATATTCATTACTATAGTTAGCTAGAATCAATAGGTAAAATAATTAAGCTCTACATGCCAAAATAAGAAAATCCTTTGGTAGTCAACCTAGCTTGGTAGAAACCACTTCTGAAGAAATTTCTTGTGTTAAGCAACATGAGCCTAGTTAACACTCCAACCTTACAAAATCCCTTTGGTAACCGAGCTAACTTGGTTAATACTAACTCTATTCAACTTCCCTTCATTAACCAAGTGAGCTTGGTTAACACTCTTTTCTGCATAATTTCCTTCAATGCCCAAGTGAGTTTGGTAGATACTACCTTCTATACAAAGTAAACTTGGGAATGCTCGGTAGACTAGAAAAACTATCTTCACTAAACAAGTGAGCTTGGCATGCATTGACTAGCAACTGATATGACATTTTTGTAACATCAAAGACAACACACAATTAATCAATTGTATCCAAAAAACTTAACATAGTTGAACAAGTATCATGACTTGTATGACCTCTTGGAAAAAAGGGAGTAAGAAAATTCAATAATTAAGTATATAATTTATTTCAAGAAGATATTTGTGTGCATTCATGGAAACATATCAAAAGAGCTCTATAATAGATTGCTAGAGAAAAAGGGTAGAAAAAAAAGAAGACAAGGAAATCATAGAGAGAGATATTAGGAAGCTATGTGATATACAAAATTATGATGAAATGAAAATAATCTTAAAGAATATTAAGCACTATTGATGAAGAAGAAAAGAGAAAAATTAATAATGGGTGGATAGTAGGAACTTATGATTAAGGAAACTGAGTTGGGAGTTGTAAAAGCTATGATTGATACACCATCTACACTAGCAGTAATAATAGAAGAGCCACAAGATACCATAGAGATTAATTTTGAAATCATTGATGCACTTGTAGTAACATAAGATAATAAAATGATGAGAGGGGGATCTATAATTACAATAGACACAAATGATGATCCCTTTTCTAGTACTAGAGAAGACCCCTTTGTAGGACAACAAGACTATAATGATGGAAATTCAGTGACAAATAAAATTATTGATTATTCCATTTTAGAGGAAAAGGAGGATACAAGGTATAAACAATATTCTATCATTGTGTGCAATTAGGAAACACCAAAATAAATATTACTAATACATACTTTTGTGAGAACAAATTTGATGTTATGTCAAATTGTTCAAAGACAGTGGATTAAGCCACATCCAACATTATTCAATTAAAGAAGATAGAGAAAGAAGAAGAGAGGAAAGAAGAAGAAAGAAAATATGAAGAGAAAGAAAATGATGACCAAATGGATGCCTAATCATCATAGTCACAAGAGGAATAGAGGCCTACAATAGTAGAGGAGATGCAAATAGTAGTTGTGCACACAAACTACCAAGGCAACAGATACACAATCAGCAAGTATCTCAAGGTGACCTCTTGAACCACTTTTTATAGGTCTACCACAAGATGTTACCAAAAAATTTGATGGTAACATAGATATACATAAATATATTCATTTGAGAACATTCTATATTTGAAAGATTGATAAGGAATATAGGAAGATGAGAAAGAGCACATTGGGCACACTTGAAAGGATGACATACAAAATTTAAGATACGATTCAAATGTAACTCAATGAACTTAATGTGGAGAAGAGAGAACAAAAAATCATGGAGGAATTTTATAATAATTTATCTACATTAGCAGAAGTTGTAACAAGTGAAGGCACAAACCAGTCATGAGGAAAATTATTCAACACTGTATGCAACAAGATCACCTATGATTTATCATTTCTTGATAATTGTATCAAGGTATTGAGGAGATGTCTGCAAGAAGGAAAGGAGATTTATGGAAAGTGTGCATTATTATTTGATTACACCAAAGGAATTTAGAACATTAGAATAGTAGGGGTCTCCATCTAGCCATAGAATAGTAGGGGAGGCTATCTACGCAAGAACAGTTATTCAATAGGACTACAAAAATAAAGTTATCAAATGCGTGTGTATATGTGTATATATATATATATATATATATATATCAAATGCGTGTGTATATGTGTGTATATATATATATATATACATATATATATATATACATATATATATATACATGTATATATACATGTATATATATATGTATATATATATATACATACATATATATATATACATGTATATATATATGTATATATATATGTATATATATATATATATACATGTATATATATATATATACATGTATATATATATATATATATACATGTATATATATATATTTATGTATATATATATATACATATACATATATATATATATATATGTATATGTATATATATATATATACATAAATATATATATACATGTATATACATATATGTATATATGTATATACATATATGTATATATACATGTATATACATATATGTATATATACATGTATATACATATATGTATATATACATGTATATACATATATGTATATATATATATATATATATATATCTTGTTATTTTCCATAGAATAGGCAACAAGGTAGTGGGAGATAGTTGCTAGAGTCTTTGCTCCTACTACTAATGTGGCATACTTTGCATATCTAGGACAAGGAGATATAATTTAAATGTGTTTTGATGTGGAGCCTAATCAAACTTGAAGGTTTATTCAACATGGTCTTCCCACATATTATTTCTATGGGGGTTTGGGGGTAGTGCCCCTATGAGGCCCTGGGATAGCACCCCTAAAGTCAAAAATGACCCTACTATTATAAAAGGCATCAGTTACTATTTTTTTTATTAGATGACTTATTCTAGCCCTAATTTTGTAAGTGGAAAAATCTTATATAAAATGTCTTAGGGTTATCGATTTCATAATTTATGGTGATATTGTAGCTTCTTGTGTCGATATTGAGCTATAAGGGGTTGTAGATTGTAATTACTAGATAATAATAATATTGGACTTACTATTGGTGGATGTAACCTAGCGATTGGGTGAACCATGTTAAATATTTACATGTTATGTGTTTTCTTCTACAAGATCTATCATTTTTTGATATTGTTTATATTTGCATGTAACTATTATTTATATTCATGGTTAATCCTAAAAAAATGCATTGTGGATGGATTGAAAAATCATAATAATCACATATTTGGAAAGAAGAATAAGAAATGCTCATGTTGAGATAAGGCTACTAGAATTGTGGGAGGAAGAGACATGAAGATGTTATCATTGTCAATAGAACACCTTACATTGAAAATTGATCATGTATAATGGCAGCTTAAAGAATGCATGTATGCAAAAGAATCTTATGGTAGATTGTTTTATTTTGATCTTAACATATTAGAAGTTGCATCCTATGGCTTATGTTCATTAATCAACATATTTGAGGCATTCAAGGAGACTTGAGAGAAAGAATTCATCAGCCTTAATAAAATTTTTGGAGAATGCACAACACTCATAAATATGCAACAAGCATGAAGAGAGGAAGGTGAAAAAAACTTTGACATGTATATAGGTTTTGTCACATCTTTTCTGATGATATCAAAGGGAGAGATTACTAGATAAGAAAAATTTTATGTATACATTATTAAGAGAGTATAGCATGAATATAATCTAGTTTATATATTTTGGAGATGATCCACAATTTTGAAATTTTCATAGGGCCACAACTTCGAATACTTTTTGTAACTTAGCCAATTTTCGCATATTTTCCCATCAATGCCAAAGAGAGATGTTGTTGGAAATTTAGCTAAGAGGATGTATGAGGATGATATATACCTACTATGAAGAATCCAAAATATATTATGGAGTTTTGGGTACTTTGATATAAAAATTTGTCTAAGTGTTTGAGTAGTCGAAGTATTTGTTTTAGTGAGTTTAATAGAAGAACTTGAGGCTTACGTGTTGATGGTATCTCTAACTATTGTTGTCTATTAGTTTTAAAAACTTTATCATTTACTAGGCAGAGTCAAACATTTCATAATTGTAACCGAGGTACTCTATATAGGCTGAGTCAAGTATACAAACTTGTATGCACCAAGGTCTATAGGATTCAAGAAAGTATATGGTCACTAAGTATTTCCTATACAAGAAAAGTTCAACATTTACCAAGAAGTTCTATCATATAAGTTTTGAGTTACATAACAAGTGCTAAGCACACTATAGACCAAGCATCAAGAGCAATGTTGAGTGTCAAAAAATTGTAAGTTCCAAGCAATGCAAGGTTTACATAAAATCCATGAATGATACAAACTTTGAGGTAGACCATTTTCAAGCCAACATGAAAGGTACATTTAATATTTTTAGTGGTTTTTGCAGATATTTTTACACATTTATGATGTGGATCACAGATCCCTATGTTTTATGATCAACAATTCAGATGGAGAGGAAAAATATGGAAGTATCTAGAAGAATCTTTACATTACTCTTTAAATAGATAAGATCTTAACCTAGATGAAGATATAGATACAGAGTGAGAGAAAGTATGTATGAGAAAAGAGAAAAGAATTAAGAGTAAAATGCCAATGAAGAAGTGAAGGATTAAGATCAAATCAAAAGTCAGTGGAAGTGTTCTATTATTTCTTAGTAGAGCAAGTGACCTAATCAATGTAGTGAAGAGGAAGAATTTTTTTATCAGATTAGAAGGGAGGATCAATTTTCAAAGAGGAGACTGGAGGATCAGCTTATAGAGAAAACTAAGAGTTAGGCATTGAATCACGGTAAATTTCTTAATAGAGTGGTCTTAGCAGATCTTTGTAAATCTCCTAATAGAGTACTTACTTTATTGTAAGTCTTAAATCCTTTAACAAGGTGAAATATAATAGTCTCAAAATATATTAATAGGATAGACCCCTCACATGGTAAATTATCTATTATGATTAAACATTGTAACCCTAATAGGTTAACTTTATTACTACAGTAGTGAATATTTCTAGTTGTCATCCCCACCCCAGTTTTACCTTCACCTTGGAGGGTTTCTAGGTAAAAAATAGTGTGTTATGTGTTTATTCTCATGCATTTGATAAATTAGATTTGTTGGAATTAACAATGGGAAAGTAAGGTCTGAGATGTGGGGGTGAATCAATACTTAAAGCTTTTACCTCTAAAACATTTCACCATACACCCATCTCATAACTTAACAGTAAACCAAAATATGTAACCATTCATCACATCCAAATAGTGAAATAAATCAACACATAACACGTAAGAGTTAGATCACCTAGAAACCCTTCAAGGAGAAGGTAAAATTGGGGTTGGTATGACACCCACAAATCTTCACTACTATAGTTGTAAACTGTAGCCTATTATGGCTACAAATTTTTGATCATAAACTATGATCTACCCTATGAGAGGTTTTCCATGTTAAAGGATTACAAAGACTATTAGGTCTCACTTTTCTAAAGGATTTAAACTTACAATAAAGTAAACACTTAGTTAAGAGATTTAATAAAGCCTGTTAAGACTACCCTGTTAAAAGATTGACTCTATATCACCTATTAGAATGATTCAACACATGTTCCTTCAGTTAGTACCTTGCTACTTGATGTTAGATCTCCTCTTTATTGGTTATGTCTTCATTCTCCTAATCAAATCTATATTCTCTAACCTTTCAATATGTTTCTCTATTCTTCTTAGACTAATTTTTCATTGCAAGACTTTGTCTTAGCCATATTCTCCTTGTTTCCTTTGCATTAGATACTCTCATTACTACCCTCCTTAACAAGATAAGTTACCCTTAGGGTTTCCTTCTTTTATAAACATCATGGAGATGAAATTAGGTTAGAATCAATGGATTGGTTGATCCATATTCCCACCTAATGCTTCCTTCAATCTGATTGGATGCATGTATTGCATAGGGATGCATAATATGACTCCCTTATTATTCCTTATAATCAAAAATTCATGTTCATGTCAGCCAAAAATAGTTTACATAGAAGTTTGTGCCATTACAAACATCTGTGGCATAGACTATTCACTTGACATTAATAGGTTCTGATGCTTGGGCTTCACTATGTTCTATAAACTGATACTTGGCTTATAAATGGCTCAACACACTCCTTTTTCTCAGCATCTAAATCACTTGACACACTCTAATTGATTGACAACTAAGTGACTCTGCACACACTATCTACTCACCATATACTAGTAATTAGCACTAATTGTCATATTAATCCGCATCTATTAGCTGGGAACTTATGCTTGGCATGCTCTATTTGCTTGGCTCTCACTGATCACTCAGCTCACTTGATTTACTCAGCATCCACTATGCATTTGGCTTGTATTGTTCTTAGTTGAATAATGACTAAGTGTTTTGTCACTGTCTTATCAAAACTACAATGAGATTAATGATCTCCTCCTATGACATAAGTGGAAAAAACACTTTGTAATGGCATATACATTCCTTATGCATAAGTCAGACAATGTATCTTCTCTACCCAGCTTGTATGCAAAAACTCCAAAATCTCAAAATTTGCAAAAATGATGCCATTACCTTAACATGTTACTCCCCCTTAGTATACTTCATTTCATTTCTGTGACTCCTCCTAAGTAGATATATGCTTTGTCAAAATCTTTAAAATTTACAAAATTGATATAATCCCCATTTTTGACACTTATGTCATTTGGGTGGTACACTTATAATGTGTTTATCCAAAAATGGCTTGTGCACTTGTAGTATGATTCCCAATTATCTCTCACTACATCTAGTGTTTGAATCTAGATTTCTAGTCTAGCAACCATATCAACTAAGCCTTCATGAGTAAAAATGTGTGGATCTTTCTTAATCAATCCTTCTTCTTGGGCTTGTTCCTTCTATAAAACTTCCATGTGTGGAGTCAACATAGACAATATGTTGATCAGAGTGGATCTGATATTTGCATCTTTTTCTTACAGCTTAACAAGCCTACTTTTTCCTAGCATCAATCTTTGAAAATGTAATTGGCTAGTTATAGGAGATACCTATAATTAATTTCCAGTTGATTTTTATTCTCCTTGCAACTTGTCAATTTTTTGTTGAGTCCCTTGGGTAAAGATATCAATGTCACATAGTTTTGTGTACAGAGAATAAATGTGTCCCAAAATTGTCTTCACACCCTCTATCTTAGGTTCTAAATCAACTTGACTAAGTGTAATCACACAAGATATCTTATCCATAATTTGGTGTGAAATTTTCTCTCAGACCATTCCAATGGCTTAACATTGGTCTCTATATCTTCATCTTTTATCTTGTCAACTATATGGACAAGTTTCTCTATAATAGGCTTGCTAGAAATGAATCTGAGAGACTAAAAGAATCAATGAATATGTCTTTTACTTCACACAAAACTTTCTTTTTTGTGTTCTCTCTCTATAAAACTTATTGCATTTTCTTCCTTTGGAGAGCCTCTTGAAGAACATTAATTTATTCAATTGTGATTGTTGTTAGATCAAATGTTGGTAATAAAATTACCTCATTTAAGCTTACATCCTCAAATGATGTAGCATAAGCACTCTATGGTGTACTTAAACTTGGCCTTGAAATCTGCAATGGATTAGTTTGTGTACTTGGTCACTAAAGAGTCTAGCTACTAGGAGGAGGTGTAGTGACTGGTGAGGTAACCAGTGTCTGAATTGCTACTTGTTCCTCATTCTCAATAGTGATCTTATTCTCTCTTTTTTTCTCATCCTCTTGTTTTTGTGTACCCTATTGTTCTTCACTAAGTCTCACTGGGGCTACTACTAGATTTTCTTCATCATTTCTCTTTTCATTTCCCTCTTCATCAACTTCCACAATAGCTAGTAATCTTGAACTTAATAGATCTAGTAGTGATGTAAGAGATAGTATTGCCTCCTTTTTTGTCATCTCAATGACAATTGTTTGCATTAAAGATGATGCTTGATTTAGCTCTTCTTTCTATTCAAGAGTTACATGTTTATCTATGATCTATTCTTGTGGCTCATTTTCTTTCACCTCAGCAACACTTGATGTCACCAAAGATGTATATTTTTATTTCTCATTCTTAGTGGATGCAAACTCAACCTATTGAGATGCATCAATCTTTACCAATACAGGATTAGTGCATGGTAGAACAGTATTGGTGGATTCCTATTACATTGTCTTTTTTACCTCCTCAATGGATTTAAATTCTGAGTGGAATTATTAGATATGTCTTCAATAGTTATAGACTCTTGCTCTACATGTGGGGGACTAGTGCTCGACAGTTGAGCATCCTATGCATCTTGTGTATTTTCCTCAGCTTTGTCATCCTTTTCTTCTAACGTTTCCTCCTTGTCTCCTACTATTGTTATGTTTTCATTTTCTTGGTCTCCCTTCTCTTCCATAGCTTTGGTGGGTAACCCATAGATAAATTTCCATAGTAACTTTCCATGGGTTACCACCTCTTCTACTTTAGTCCTCAAAATGTTAAATTCTTGGTACTTGGGAGAAATTATCCCTTTGTTTTTCTCTACAACCTTTGTAATCATTCTTCTATCAAGTTCAGGTGGCTAAAGTAGCCTCTCTAATTTGTTTCTTAATTTCCAAATAGAACTTCCATTTCTGCTTAACTCTGTCATATAGGCTTTTAGGAATAGAGTTAGCAATTTCTAATGGAGTGTTCTTAAATGTGGCCATCATATCATAAATAGCCTCTTCAAGATTATTTTTATCCTCACTCCTTAACTTATCAAAATCAATATGTGAAAAACTAGATAAATCTGCATTGATCTTTACATGTTCACATAAATTGTCAATGTTAGATGAGAGATTGTGGCTTACCACTTTGAATTGAATTAAGTTGTCTAATTATGTCTTCTCGTCATCTAAGTTACCTTGAGGTTTTTATTTTCTCCTAACGTTCTTAGAAGGCTGGCTTGGCTCTACTATGGAACTTTCTCTTTTTCCTTTTTCTTCTGTCTCTTTGGTTTAGGCAATGGCAACCCTTGTGCTTGACCTTGTCAAAGGTGTAGCTGACTTCTTTATAGTTTTCTTTTCTATTTTCTTTGGTTTCTGTACTACCTTTTGTTATTCTTTCCTCTTCTTTCTAGTTTCCTTAATTTCCTACTTGACATCATCTTCATCATCATCTTTCTCCTCATCTAATCCTTGAGTTAGTTCCAAAGGTGCTTGGTCTTCTTCTTCTTCTTCTTCTTCTCCTCCTCCTCCTCCTCCTCCTTCACCAAATTTTTCTTTTAGCTTCTTGACCATCTTGTTTTTCTTTCTAATGAGTATGGCATTTATCAAGTCTATGGTTATCCTTGACTTGGCTTTGTCATAGTTCCCAAATTATGTAGCATCCTTATCAACCTCTTCTACCAATAATGTAGTAATATCTACTAAAGTTTCATCAACATTGATTTCATATGGTAAAGGTCTTAACTATCTTACCCTTGGAATTGTTTCATGTACATATGTGTATTCAGAATCAATTAGAAAAAAACATGAATTTAATGTTGTTTAGCTAGCAACACAAGAATTATTGACCTTTTATTCAAACACTTCTTAAAGTATTCAAAATAATTGGTCATTATTGATTCAAAATTATCACCTAATTACTCAATGAGCTCTCTTATTTATTGATTAAAAGATATGTTTTTCTTCCATGTAACCTTTTCAAATGTAGGAAATATATTTTTTACACCTAAGAATATGAAAATAATAAGTGATCCAAAATTACATGATGGAATCTTAGCTTTTCTAATAGCTTCCATATTTTTTGATAGTTGCTGAAGTTGTAGCTTGGCTAAGTCATAGTTTTGATCTCTCTTCACAACCTTATATCTTAGGTCAACTACAATGCATAACACACTGTTGAGTTGGCTCAACTGGTGGAATCTGTGTACAATCACTCTTACTACAAATGATATGATAGGGTTTTTGATGGTTTCAATTGACTTTCCATGTTTATTCCACATGTCCCCAGTGTTCTTCTTAATAATCTATTTTTCATCACTCCTTAATGTCCTCAGTTGATCTAGGGTTGGATACCCTATGACCTTGTGAATGATATGCTTAGATATTCTAATTGGTCCACCTTCTAACCAAATTTGATTGTCATGAATCTAGCTCAGCATAATCTTTATTCATTTCATCTTGAAAATTTATAGGAAATCTAGGGCATGTTTTAATCCTTTACCCTCTATAATCTTGTTTTATTCCCTCAACACACTATTCTCACATAACTTTTGATAAGTCTCTGTTATTTCTAAATCTCCAACCTCACCTACCTTGTAGGTATAACAACATTGTATATTCTAAATCTTTAAAACCTTTGGTAGTATTGTTGTTAGTCTACCAAATGGATCTCATTTATAAGTGATCTCAGGAATGACACAGAATGGAGGTTGTCTCACATCATTGCTAATTAACTGAACATTGAAAATGTCTTTCCCCTCTTTCCTAGGTATTGTTGAACTCACTACCATCTTGACTCTCTAGGGTTTGGAAAACATGAAAAGGTGTAACTTGGCACAAGTTAAATACCTTTCAAATCCACTGAATGATGTCAAGTTATAGTAAAATTTGGTTTGAAAATGCTTGAATATCCTTTCGCAAATTGCCTTCATTCTCTTCAAAATCTAGCAAGTGAAAATAAGTAAAGAAATTGAGTATATAGCCTTCAAAAACATGCATTTAATGCTTAGTACATGAATAGTTGTTCATTCAGTCATTATAGGATTTTCTAGTATGCTCAGCTATCATAGGAAGCTTGACTATTACTACCATGTACCTTCATTACTCAATAGTAACTACAAAACTTTCAATGCTCGATAGTAACAAAGAAAGTAACAAAATGATAGATTTTCTTTTTGTTCTAATCACTTTATCACATCTTAATATATGTTGATAGATCTTTTACATTGCTTGCATACTTGGAACTGATGCAAAGTATATCATTTCAAATGTCAGTTCCACACATACGTTTGATAGCCTAGTTGGGGGTGATGTGATCACTAGATTTGTTAGATGAAGTGACCTCATCTTGACTTGATGTTTTGCAATATTCTTTCTTTTTCCATGTCTTTTTCATCTACATCTATGTCTTTTCAACATCTACCTTTTCTTTTCCCTTGTTGAATTCATTGCTCAATGTAGATGACTAAGTTGGACAATTTCTTCTCACATGACTGATCTTAAGATAACTAAAGCATAGAACCTCATTCAACCATCTATTGTAATTGCCTCTAAAATGTGTCCTAGTGGAATTTCTAGAAATGTGAAAATACTCACCACAATAATAAAAACTATACCTTATATTGTAATTTCAATCATAAGTATTCCCATGATGATGTACCTTGGTATTCTTGTTTGATGTCCATTTGGGTTTAGATCTACATTCATATCCCTTATGTCCATACTTTTGATAGTTGTAATAGTATCCTTCAAATCTCTAAGTGTTGATGGTCTTGGTCTTGCATTCATGTGTTAACATGAATATTAATAATACTACATTGGGGGAGTATCCTATGTATTGGAGAGTATTGACATGTTGCTTTCATGATTGTGTTTATCATTGATCTCAACATAGCAATAAGTCCATGAAGATTGGAAAAGTAGCAGAGAGAGATCTTAGTTGTATGGACAAGGTTTTTCTTGTCTAATAATGTGTCATCATGGAAATTTTTAGTACTATTTCTTGATGATGAGGTTTAATGTGTAACATGTAAGTTAAAGATGTACAAAAGTTATACTTGATTTACTGAGAGCAGTATAGAACAAGGATAACTTTAGTGGCTAATATTTGACAATTGGCTAATCTCACTCATCAAGGACCCCAAATTTGGCTAATTTGTTTACACTTTTTATGTTTCCTACACTTTACCAAAATTGGGTCCCATGCTTAGGTTAATCACCAATAATAATACATAAGTATTTATATTTTAGTGATGACTTCACCAATGGAATCTAATTTTTCTACATAGTAAATTATATATTTTCACCTACAATTTTCAAGACTTGTCTTAATTAATGGTCATATTCACCAATATTTGGTAAAACTTCATGTTACACTACAAATTAAGTATTTATATTTGACATGTGTCTCTATTTTGAAGACTTTTCATGAAACTTATTATCCTTTTTCACTTTTCTATGAAATAGATTTGATTGGGGACACTTGTCTATACTTTAGAAACCTTCTTTAAAACTTGGTATCCTTTTAAAAGTTTGGCTTGAAATCATATTTAAGCCATTCATTTAGGATAATCCAATGGTAAAAAATAATAGGGGTGCTTCCCCCAAACCACCATTCAATAATGTGGAAGGGAATTGAAATGATAAAATTGGACTAAATTTAACCTTAAAGTTTGATAATTAATTAGGCTCCTTATAGTAATAATAAAATCATTATTTCTAGATATGTGTACTTTTCTCCATGATTTTCATCAATAATGAAAGATTCTCTAGGATTTTATAGAATTTTTGTATGATTGAAAAATAATTGCCAATAAAGTTTAAAAATTTACTATTTAAAAATAAAAATTTGCTAATAGAAATTTTTTTTTTGCCTTGAACTAGTGTTTGATTCACCAAAATTTTATATTTTTTTCTAAGTGGGGGTTTCTTAAAGTTATCCCTGGTATGGAAACAATGTGCTTGGAAAGCAATTTCTAATGTTTGTGTTATATCTTTCATTTGAGATGTAATAAGAAAATGCATAGTTAATCAGTGATAGAGGACAATCGTATGGTGATGTCAACATGTGCACAAGCCCTAGTATTGCACATGTAATAAGTTGTGTAGACTATGAACCAATAGTGCTATTGTGATTGTAATTAATTAATTATATTATTATAATTAATTAAGAAATCCTCAAGCATGAATCAAGTGTTGGATGCAATTGATTAATTGTGTATTTTATTTGTGTTACACAAGTATCATATCATTATCAATCAATATATGTCAAGCTCACTCAAGCAATGAAGATAGTTTTATGTGTCTACCAAACATTCGTATGGTTGCCTAGATCTTAGGGCAATGTCTACCAAGTTCACTTGAGCATTGACAGAAAGTATGTAGAAGATGAGTGCTAATTGAGCTCACTCAACTAATGAAGGAAAATTGGATGGAACCAATTCTAACCAAGCTCACTCGTTGCCAAAGGATTTTTGCAAAATCATAGTGTTAAATGAGCTTTTGTTGGTTAACACAGGAAATCACTTTTGAGTTAGTTTCTACTGAGCTGGGTTGGTTAACAAAGGATTTTCTTATTTTTGCATATTAACCTTAATTGATTTATCTATTGATTCCAGTCGATTGAGGTGATGAATATTAATTATTCTAATTGTATTTGAGCCAACTTGACAAAGTGAAAGTTATAAGTATAAGATCAAGTTGTGATTTCAAAGTGTGAGTGGATGTGAAGGTATGAAGATGTTATTGAAGATTTAATGATGAGAAGAGGAAGTGAATTTGAAGGATAAGCAAAATATCCTTGTGGAGCAAAAAAGCTATATTCAATCAGGAAGGATCAAGTATAAGCCAGAATAGAGATCTATAATTAGTAATTAAGTTGCATTTAAATCAGGTCTACTCTCTTACCATTGCAGCAGTGATCTAAATCTCTTAATATATTTAGCTTGATAGCTATTTGCAAATCCTCTAACAAAGTGGTAGTTCTGTTGAATTGTCTAAAGACCTCTAACAAGGCCACTCCTAATAGGTTGATTAAATCTTTTAACAGGGTCACACCTAATAGTGTGTTTTGTAACCTTTAAAAGGGTTGGCTCCTAACAACACTCACTTTAGAAGAGTTAAAATAGTAACTAGTTGCAATTGGTGGTTTTTCCCAAATTGGGTTTCCAAATTAAATCCTAGTGTCAAATGTGTTCATGCTATTTTCTTTTATGTGTTTTCAAAGTAATGGTAATCATAGATAAAATCTAAAGTTTATAGGTTATGCATTTATCGAGTACTTATTGAGTTACAACATTTTATCTGTATTTACCAAGCATCATCATTATTCAAGTTTTAGTTTGCATTTTGTACTGACATCTAAGGGATCTAGGATTTATTTTAGTAGTAATTGATTCACCCCTCCTCTCTCAATTACTCCTCTTATATTTCCAACAATTGGTATTAGAGATTTTGGTGCTTGCAGAGAAGGTTTCAAGGACTTAAGCAAAAGATTAGGATGTCTTATAGAAGAGAGATCCCCAAGCTAAACAAAGAAAATTTGCGGCATGGTAAGGACTTATAAGGTTACACTTGGCTACCATTAGTGACTCAGGATGCAAGTATCTTGATACTAAATACAAGACTCCCACTAGAACATTATCAATTGAAGATATTTCTAAAAAGAAGAATCATAACATCATGATTATTGATATTGCATCTACTCTTAGTTATGCTAAATTTGCTGGTGTAAATAATTATTCACTATTTACACTTTACTTAAGTTTACTTAGGTCAATGCATTATTTTATTATTTATTAGTTTGACACCTAGGAGTTTGCATACTCTTATGAGTTTTCCTATTGACAACATAGGAGTAAGGAACTCTAATTATGCACATGGTTTCTACAACACTAAAGTTTGTATAATTAACTGAGTTTTCATGTAGACAACATAGTTATTCACACTCTTAATTAAGCACATGGTGTCTACAACATAATTTTACATGAAAAACCTTTGTAGGCTTATCATCTCATCATCACACTAGCTCCTATGCTTAATGGAGGATAATCCAAACTTGATGGAAATGTATTTAGTTGTAAAGCTTATCATATTGCTAACTCCTAGACTTTCTAGAAGCATTCCAGAGGCCTTTATATGTAAGCATTCCTGGTGTGTATGTATATGACATTACATCAATTGAATATCATATTGTTATTCTGATCATACTTTTGTCTATTCTCTGCTTGCACTTGAGTTCTTTGATCTTGGGTGATTTTTTCCTAAGAAAAATTCTTATATGGTACTAGAGTTGAGGGAAATTCTCTTCACATAGCCATTGGAGAGCATTATCTTGCCTTACCTCTTAAAGGACCTCAACTCATATCCAAAGTATTGTAGTCATTAGGAACATCTAGAGTCATAGTAGACCTTTCCATTGCATCCAAAACGTCAATTTGGTGAAATTTGACCATAAATTTGCTTACCCTAGGCCATAGTCAAATTTGAGAAAAAAAATTTGCAAACTGACACCCGAAGGCCCAATTTGCAAAGTCAGTATGATTATTTATTAGATCTATTTAATTTATTTTTTAGATCTATAATATTTTCTTTGCAATTTTTGTCAAAAAAAATTTGCATTTTTTGAAGCAATTTTTTGAAATTTTTGTAGGCCGTCAAGCCTATAGGGAAATTTTTTTTGCAGGAACTGGGTGGTGAAACCCTAGCCCCCATAAGGAATATTCCCTATAATTTTCAAATATTCATTTACATTTGGTAGCATTTGACAAATTTTGGTCACTACAAATTGGCCTTGCCCACATCGACACACAAGTCTTTCAACCCAACAAGCTCACTTTATAACATAACTATGGGCTTCTAATTTTATTTACCACATCATCCATCCACACAGTGGATGTGGGATTAAAATCCCACACCCACTGGTAGTTGTCCTTGATTCCATTCCCCAAAGGTAGCTTTATTAATCCTAGCACTCGGCAAAGTGACCGCCGAATCCTCCAACCCATTCACTAGCCATACACAGCAAATGATGGCCCCTGCTACAAACTTTCCACTAGCATCAATTCCTTAACTACAAACTGTTATTGCATCCTTCAATGACTACTAGTCATTTCCCATCCTCCCCACTGGTTTTTTACTCCTCCAGTCACCCATGAGCTCAACCCTGATAGTGACAATAATTCTTTTTTCTATCCTTAGACTCCCCACTAGCTACATTATTTCTAGAAAATTTTTTGACATCCTTTATTGCCCATGACTTCTAACTAACCGATCAACTCATGCCTATTAGCTCAACCACATTGGACATCGGCTCTACTACAACCACACCTAGTGCATAGTTAGTGCCATGTGGTGCCATTAAAACTACTAGCTAGACAAGTGGTTATCACCCCTCCACACAGATCCATAGCCACACACTCAAAAGACTCTATCCACCATCTCAACCAAGGACAATGCAGAGCCCACATGGCATTGCCACATTAGCTACATGACACATCAGCCTTAAGGCACCTTAGTCACCACACAGTTGTACAGTTCCATACAGGGCCATGTCATCATATTTTGTGCTATTAATGTCATAGTGATGTGAATGCTATGCAAGAGTCCATACGACATGTGACCCAACCATGTGCTGATGTCACCTTCCATGTCACTCAGGAGAACATTTTTTTCTAACATCAACTAGGCATTAGCCTATATTTGATAGTCATTTGACCATCATTTGTAGCCCAAAATACACTATTGTGATGGCCATTTGACCATCAAATTTAACCTCACAATTTGCTGCCCAAAACCCTCTCCAGATTCAATTTTGATTTGACAGTCTAACTTTGGGAGGCCATAACTCAATCATCTGGACTCCAAATAAAGTGCAATTTTTTTTTGAGTAAAATTTTCTAAACATTTTAGTGGTGTTATTCTTTTCTAGTTTTAGTGCAGGGATTTGTCAAAAATTGCATTTTTTGGTGACTGTACTTGTCCAATCCTCTATTTTACAACTTCAAACACTTCATATGGGCTCATCTGGATACATTTTTAGGTTTTATTTTTTTTGAAAGTTCTTTTTTTTTCTACTTTCTAGATCTACAATCAGATTATGGGGTTGTGTGTATAGAAAATCACTTTTAGAATTAGGTCTTGTTCTGCATTGTATTGCTTTGATTACTCTTCAAAATTGTTGTACATCTAAGCTACTGTGCTTAGTACTAGATTTGAACCTCAAAAGGTAGTTGTACAAAGAAAACTTAGAAGTCCACTTTTTACATTTTTGACAAGTGGCCTATTGTAAATGCACTACATATAAAGTGTCAAAAGCATCTTTTTTGGGGGTGTCTTTTGATTGAGTCAATAGAGGGGTGTCTCTTGTGTTCTTGTGTCTCTTTCTTGTTTGTGCTTTTTTATTTTTTTGCATCATGAGTTCACCTAAAACTCCACTTCTAACTTCACACAATTATACTACATGGAAAGATATTTGTATGGAGTAGATTAATGGAAAAATGTTTAAATCTATATGTAGATGGTACAAGTACCAAACCCACTAATACTATAGCACTAGTTGATTGGTAAATTAAAGAAAATCAAGATTTAGGAATTATTTAGAGTTGTGTTCATAGAGATCTCTTCTTCCACATTTCTAGCTTTAAGGAAGCCAAGGCTACTTGGGAAAAACTTGAAGGTTTTTATGGTAAGGTAGATGAGGAAAAGGGATTCTAGATTGAGGATGTTCTACTTCTATTGCATCCTAAGAATTTTGACACAATTTAAGACTATATCAACAAAGCCAATGAATTGAGAGCACTACTCAAAGATTGTGGTAATCCCATGAAGGATGATCAATTGATTCATCACATCTTGAAGAGGCTACCTTTAGAGTATACATCTTTTGTTTCAAGTTACAACACTCACAACTTGACCATGGGAAGTGCCTTCACTAAGCTTATATTTGATGCATTTGTAGAAATGTTAATGTTGGAATAATCCAAGTTAATAGATATGAAAATTCTCAAGTCATCAAAGACCAAGGCATCAGTGGCTACTAATGAGAACCAATCAAATCAAGGCAAAAAAAGTTCTACCAACAACAAGAAAAAGAAATGGAAGAAAAAATCACAATCAAAGACACAACAATCTTCCTCCTCACAACAAGGCAATTCTTCTTCCAACAAGAAGGGAAACAATGATAAGAAGGATAAACTATTTTGTGCATATTGCAAGAAACTGAATCGTGATGAGCATCATTGCAAGACTAAGAGAATAGATGAGTTGGAAAACCTACTTAGGAAGAACAAAATCAATGTGCCAAATGCTTCCAACAATTATGGTTGGTTCAAGTTCTTTAGGGGAATAGATTCTTGACTCAGGTGCCTCATATCATATGGTTCTTCAAAAGGAGAATTTTCTTCATTGAAGTAGTCTAGGTACTGCACATCTTTGTAGGAGATGATACAAAAATGGAATTTGAAGGGAAAGGAAAAATGGAGATAAAAAATGTAGAGTTCAAAGAAGTTATCTATGTTCCCAACCTTAGATCTAATCTCCTTTCAATCTACCAAATCACTCACTATGGAGATGGTAATAAAGTTGAGTTCCTTCCTAATTCAGTAATGGTGTGCAATCTTAAAGATTATTCATTGGTTGTAGTGGGTAAAGTCAATCATCACACAGGGCTTTATTCTTTCTCCCACTTTGTGCCTAAGTCTCCTTCACATGATTTTTGACTCAATCTCAATCACAAAGAAAATTATGGTATGAGTGGTATGAACATCTTGCCTTCTGCTATCATCATCAACTTTTCTCAAACAATATGGTCAAAAGTCTACCTACAATCAACTTTTATAAGGGTGAATGTTCAAATTGTTAATGGATATGCATCTAGAAGAGAAGTTTGACAAAGGGAAGTCTTGGAGATCATCAGTTATTCTTGAGTTGGTTCACATAGTTCTAGCAGGTCCTTTTGTAGTAACATTAGTTAGCAAGGGTCACTACATCCTTACTTTCATTGATGAATTTTCATGCTACACATGGATCTACTTTATTTATCACAAGAATGAAGTGTTTTACAAGTTTCTAGCCTTCAAGAGTCATATTGAAAAGCAATCAAGGAAATTCATCAAGGTTCTTCATATGGACAATGAAAGTAGATATGTGAACTCAAGACTTCGAGACATTTGTGAACTTGAGGGTATTGATCTTTAGAATCCAGTAGCATTTAGTTCACAAAAGATAAATGTTGTAGAAATGAGGATTAGAACTCTTAAGTCAATGGAAAGTTGCATGATTCAAGTGAGTTCTCTTGATCCATCACTTGAAGTTGAAGCTATAAGTAGTGCTAATCACATACTTAATAGATCTCCTCATAATTTCTTAGATGGAAAGACTCCTTTTGAGGCATGGTGCAACAGAAAACTAGTTGTGTAACACTTTAGAGTCTTTTGTTGTCTAGCATGGGCACACATCTCTTCAAGGGAATGCAAGGCACCACTACCAAGGCCTTGTACTTTCATTGGATATGAAGACAATGTTAAGGCATATAGACTTATGGATCTTGAGACTCATGAGATCTTCATAGAGAGGAATGTTCACTTTGAGGAAAGTTCACCTAGCTTATCCTCTAATCCTCTTTGTACTTCATACATCATAAAAAATTATAGTGACAATAGTGATAGTGATTCAACAGATTCAAATATGTGGGATCCTATTGATAGATACAACATGACATCACAGCATCAACACATTCCACATGCATAAATTGCTATAGTGATAGGTCCATTAATTCAATTTAGTTTGTTACACCTTGTCTTCTAGTTCTAGCATTAGGGGATGACTTCTTGATAGATATATCAGGTTTGTTTGTGGAGTCATACATAGTAGATTTGGGAGACATCATTGATGATATACATCTTCTCTTTAATGAAGAAGATCCTTCTTTAGTTTTTGTGAGAGCTCACTCTAACCCTCCTATCCATTCTCTACATGATTAGTCTTTCTAGGTTGATATGATTGTGGATCCTTATGTACAGTAGTTGCAAGAGGTCTCTTTATCATTTGAGAAGACAAATGGTTCTTTGGAATATGTTCTACATCCATCCTTTCTAGATCTGACATTTTTCTTTTTAGTAGCATTGGAAGGGGTGATAATCAGTATTGAAATAGGACAATTGAGTAGGTTTCAGACAAACCATTCATCATTGAGATTCTTTCTACATGTAGGGGAAACATCTCATTTGCACCTATGATATTATTTCTTCCAAAGGGGAGAAACATTATTCTACAGTCATGGATTAGCTTCTACATTATTCTACCTTTTCTCCTTTCTTCTTCTCTTTTACGGGAGGACATTTTCCTCTTTTGGGATTGGTCTTCTCATCCTTATCTATTGTATATACTTGATGTATGTAGTAATGGAGGGTTCTTGATTACTCCATCCATCCATGCATCTTATTTTTTGGGGAGGAATTTTCCCATGAGGTTTTCCCTCTTTCTTTGCTTTATGAGAGATTGTATTTCATTTTGTACATGGCTACCTAACATGGCCTAGTAGTCGGGACCCATCATGCATATTCATCCTAGCTTTTGTAAGCTTAACTGCATTCTCCTAAGTTTCATTTAAGGAGGGTGTTGGCATAAATAAGTATTCACTATTTACACTTTACTTAAGTTTACTTAGGGAGATTCATTATTTTATTATTTATTAGTTTGACACCTAGGAGTTTGCATACTCTTATGAGCTATCATGTTGACAAAACAAGAGTATGTAACTCTAATTCAGCACATGGTGTCTAGAATGCTAGAGTTTGCATAATTAATTGATTTTTCATGTAGACAACATAGTTATTTGCACTCTTAATTAAACACATGGTGTCTATAACATAATTTTACATGACACACCTTTGTAGGATTATCCTCTCATCACTGTACTAACTCCTATGCTTAATTAAGGATAATCCACACTTGGTGTACATGTACTTAGTTGTGATGGCTATCATATTGCTAACTCCTAGACATTCGAGAAGCATTCTAGAGGCCTTTATATTCAAGCACTCCTAGTGTGTATGTACATGACATTACAGCAATTGAATATCATATTGTTATTCTAATCATACTTTGGTCTATTATGTGCTTGTGCTTGAGTTCCTTGATCTTGGATGATTTTTCCCTAAGGCAAATTCTTACAAAATTTGATGAATTCAAAGACTGCAAGACTGCTCATGAGATGTGGATCAAGCTAAAAGACATATATGGAGGAGATGAAAATGTAAGAAGAGCTAAGGTTGAAATTCTTAGAGGTCATTTTGATCGGATGAAAATGAGAGAAGATGAGAAAATTGCAAAATATGTGGAAAGGATCAAAGCAAGTGTAAGTGAAATCAAAGCATCTAGAAGAGACATTGAAGAGAAAATAGTTGTAACAAAGGTACTTTGAACTCTTCTTCCTACTTATGCAATTATAGTGTTTGATATTCAAGATATGTGATGTGATCCAAATAATAAAATATCCTTGGATGCTCTAGTTGGAAGATTGATAGCTTTTGAGTTAGATAACTTTGATAACTATGTTCCTATTTCAAAAGTTATTGAATATGCTTTTAAATCTAAATTCTCCCTCAAAGAAAAAGGTATGAAATCAAAGTCCAATCAATCAAGAAGTGAAGAAAAAGAAACATCAAAAGAAAGTTCAGACAATGATCTTGAAGTTGTTGAAGCCCTACTTGTAAAGAAGTATTCCAAAGGCAGAGGAAAATACAAGGGTAAAGTTCCTCTAATATGTTTTTCCTATGAAGAAGTTGGTCACATTGTTGTAAGGTGTCCAAATAAGGAAATCAAAGATGAAAAGAAAAGCATTTAACACAAAGGCAAGAAGGATTCCAAGAACTATAAGACCTACAAAGACAAAGGTAAGAAATCTCATTTTATAGATAAAGATTCTAATAACAGTGAAGATGAAATGGTGTACATTGCTATAAAAGATGAATCTGATGATAAAGGAGATAAGATGGTACTTATGTTTTATGTTTAAAAAAATGATATATGAATTATTGATAGTGGTTGTTCACATCATATGACTCGAGACAAAACAAAATTTGAGTACATGAAATATTATAATGGAGGTAGTATGATATTTGGAAATAATGAACCTTGTATCATAAAAGGAAAAGGATATATTTCATTGACTAAAGAATTTGTATGTGACAATGCTTATTGGTTTGAAGGACTAAAGCATAATTTACTGAGTGTGAGATAGTTGAATAATATTGGATTCAAGGTAGAATTCATGAATGAACATGCCAAACTACTAGATGGAAAAGGAAATCTAGTTGGATCTAGAAAACAAACAAAAGGTAATCTATTTTATCTTGGTTGCACTGATTGTTCATGTTTTATTGCTCAAGTAGAAGAAAGTTGGTTATGGCACAAAAGGCTATGTCATGTAAAATTTGATAATCTTGTTAAGATAAGAAAAAATAGAAGAGTAAGAATTATTCCTAGTTTGAAGAAGCTTGATATGGGTCTATGCAAGAATTGCCAAATTGGTAAGATGGGAAAGACTAGTTTCAAAAGAAAAAACTATCAGTTAGAAGAAGTCTCAAAAATAATTCACATAGACCTATGTGGACCTATTGGAATAGAGAGTTATAGTGGAGAAAACTTTTTAATTCTTTTTTTGACGACTATTCTAAATTGATGACTATAAAGTATGTAAAAAAAAAATTAGAAGCCTTTCAAAAATTCAAGTGGTATCTAGGAAGAGTAGAAAAGGAAATTGGAAAGAGGTTGAAATGTTTAAGATTAGATAGAGGTGGTGAATCTATCTCCAATGAATTCAATAATTTCTACATTAAAAGAGGAATCAAAAGACAAGTATGAGCTCCTAGTACACCATAGTAGAATGGTATAGCTAAAAGAAGAAATAGATCTATCATGGATTGTGTAAGAACTCTAATGATTGAAAAGAATGTTGCTCTCAAAGATTGGAAGGAAGCTATCAACACTAAAATTCATACCTTGAGGAGGGTACAACTGAAGAAAGACTCAAACAAAACTCCCTATCAGCTATAGTTACTTGAAAAGTGTTTGGCAGAAAATGTTATATCTTGAAAGAATCTAGAAAAGGAAAATTTGATGTAAAAGGTGATGAAAGCATATTTATAGGATACTCCTATAGAAGTAAAGCATACAAATGTTTTAATTTATCCACTCATAAAATTATAGAGAGTGCACATGTTAGAATTGATGAGTTTGTAGAAAAGAGTGAAGAAGAAAGCAATAAGGAGCCAGAGGATTATAGAAGATTTTTTTACTATGAAATTGATACCCTACCAAATCTATCTAAAAGAAAGGAAGCTTCATCTCTTGAGTCCCCAAAATCTCCAATAGTTACCAAGTTGTGGATAGTGCAACACGAGTCATAGTCTAAAAGACTTGAGTCACAATCAGAGGCTATCGAGCTAATACAAATCGAGCCTCATGAACCCGAGTCATAAACAGAAGGACCCAAGCTTGAAAGTGAAGTTCATAATGAAGATGGTGAAACTCATTCAAATTTAAAAGAGCTTGTGTTAGCAAGATATGTCAGAAGGCATCATATAGCTAATCAGATCATTAGAGAAAAATATGATGGAACAATGAATAGAAGAAATTTAAAAGGTACATGTTTACTTATTGAATTTGAATGAAATGTCAAAGATGCTCTAGAAAATGAAAGTTAGATTAAAGAAATGAATGAAGAGATAGAATATATAGAAAAAAAAAAAACTTGGACTCATGTTCCTAGACTCAAGGACAAAAATGTAATTGCTACAAAGTGGGTATTCAGAAATAAGCTGAATGAAGATGGAAAAGTTTCAAGAAATAAAGAAAGATTGGTGTGCAAAGGCTATTCTCAAGAAGAAGGCATTGATTATGGTGAGATTTTTGCTCCCGTGGCAAGACTAGAAGGTAATTAGAACTCTACTATCACATGCAACACATAGAGGTTTTAAAGTGTATCAAATAGATGTTAAATCTGCATTCTTGAATGAAATTCTTGATGAAGAAGTCTATATTGAACAACTAGAAGGTTTTGAAGATACTAGAAAAAGAGACATGGTTTTCAAGTTACACAAAGCATTATATAGTCTCAAGAAAGCTCCTAGAGCTTGCTATGAAAAACTTCATAATTACTTAGTACAAATTAGCTTTCAAAGGATAAATGATAATAGTAGTTTGTATATCAAGGAAGGACCAGACAAAAGGATTGTGTTGGTATAAATATTTGTTGATGATACTCTATTTAAAAGAAATGATGACTTGTGCAAAGCATTTTTAAAAGAAATGAATAAAGAATTTGAGATGTCCATGTTTGGTCAGATAAAATTCTTTTTTGAATTGCAGATATAGTAGAACAAAAATGGTATCTACATCACTCAATCTAAGTATATGAAGGAGATATTGAAATTTTTTGGAATGGAAGATTCAAGACCAGTTGGAACTCCTATGTCTATTGAACATAAGCTCTCCAAAAATGATGATTTCAAAGAAGTATCTCAAACCAAATATAGATCAATGATTGGAAAATTGCAATATGTGGTACATAGAAGGCTTGATATTGCTCTAGCAATTGGAATAGTGGCAAGATTTTCAGTAAATCCTAAGAAAAATTACATGATGGAAATCAAGCAAATCATGAGATATCTAAAAGGTACTAAAGACTATGGCTTATGGTACAAATTTGGAGGCAATTTGGACTTGAAAGTATTTACTGATGTTGATTGGGCATGAAGTATTGATGAGAGAAAAAAAAAAAAAAAAACACTAGTGGTGAAGCATTCTTTCTTGGTAAAAGACTAGTGTCTTGGACAAGCAAGAAGAAAAATTGTACATCACAATCCACAACAGAAGTAGAATATGTGGCAATAGCTGTTGGATTTGATGAAATCCAACTCCAAAGATGCCCAAGATCACTTGCATGTGAAAACCTGTCAAAGGGAAGCCAAGGAGAGAAGAGCATGGAGTAAGGGAAAAACCCTAAATGGACATGAGAGACCACAAGATATTGCAACAAAATAAAATATGTATTTACAATATGCTAAATGTCTTGTTGTTGTTATGAAAATACAATGAGGGAGCCTAAATATAAAGAGCTCTAGGAATCTTCCAGAACAAGCTAGAAGATGCTAGGAGATAAGTGTGACAACTAAGCATACATCCACATTAGGTGGAAAGTCCTCAAACAATTTGAGAGGATAAGTATGACTTAGGAGAGAACAAACTCTCATATTGTCAACAACTTATAACAAAATCCTAGACTACAACTAATAAATAAAATGCATTTACCTAAGTAAGCTTAAGTAAATAGAATAAATAATTAATAATTAATTATTTACTCTAACGCCCCCCCTTAAGTGCAACTTAGGTAAATGCCTTAAGCTCACAAAACTAAGATGAAATGTAGAATGCATAATGGATCCCGACAACGAGGCCATGTTAGGTACCCATGAACAATGCAACAAAATGCAACCTCTAAAAATGGGGAAAGAGAGAAAACCACGTGGGAAAAACTCTCCCCCAAAAAGAGGTAAGAACCTAGTGAAGAACTGAAGAAGCCTCCAACTAGGGAAATGTCCCCTAAAAATAGGAACAAGGAGTGATCATGAAGAGCATCACTGAAGCATGAAGCAGCTGCAAAATTGCCATCAAGAAGAAAACTACTGATCTAAAGAACCTCCATGGAAGAAGAAGGCACGAACTGATCGTGTCTATATGGTAGATGATCCATCTCACTAAAATGCATAGGTAGCCAGCCACTGCAATCACCTTGTATATAGGATCAACCATTGAATACATAGCTCATAATAATGAATCATCGAACAAAGGTTGCATTAGAATAGTAGAATAACCCCCCTTAATGCAGACGAGGTGAGATGATAGGCAACTGAGAAGGTGGGCCAAAGTCTCCTACAAACGAACCAAGAACGACGAGAGAGGAAAAGAGGTAAAAACACCCATAAAGACATGATCACATTGACTCTTCATGGGGCTAATTTCATGGAAGGGACACTCACTTGACAAAGGGAGAATGCCTAAAATAACAAACCTATCCCCCCCATAGTGTTGTATGAAAATAGTGCAAGTACAACTGACTCAAAACAATGTTCATAACCCCCAAAATGTAAGAGTGGCACTTTATCTTAGTGTGATACATTAAAGTGCTTCAAAATGATAGCTACAATGATCAAAACTAAAAACAAGCTACAACAAAACAAAGTACAACTTAAAACAAAGGAAACCATGCCAGGAAAATGATCCTCGGGCCTAAAATACTCAAGATATCTACCATATAGAAAAAATGCCAAAAATGTGATAGAAAGAGCATGCACCAAAATCTAAGGAAAAAGACCACATTTCTAAAAAGATGATAGAACTAGCTTTTCAAAAATATAAAGTTTTCAAAAAATTGACATGGGACGCAAAAGATATGCTTGCCAGAGTAAAAAATACAACTTTAAACTTTGACTACAAAAATAGGCAACAAAAATGGATCAAAATCTAAAAATATCTACACCAATGTCTCCATCTCAAAACCTTAGAGAGGTGCAAGGAGGATGATGTAGTATTGACATTAGCATTTCATGAGCTTAAATTTGATGGCTAGATAGTTGTTGCCTCAAAAAAGAATGCCATATGGAAGTGCCACATGGATGCAATGTGGCAGGCAGATGACATGGCAAGAGCCACATGGAAAAGTGCCATGTGACCACCCTGCCACGTGTCACACATTGGCTGGTGACACAGTGTCCATGTAGGCTCTGTGATGTTAGTGTAGACATGTCCAAAAGCTAACACACAAGAAAAAGACCCCTCCATGTGTCATAAACAAACTATAATGCGCTGCTAGGTGGAGCAGAGTGGAGCTATCCATGGGCGAGTGGTGCAGGCAAGCAGAAACACCAACGGAGGTAGTGGAATAGAGGCATAGTAGAGGAGAAGCACTAGAAGGGCGGCAAATTGGCTGAGCGGCAGTGGCCACATAGTAGCTACCCCACGGCTATGCTACCAATGGTGGCAGTGCCTAGGTGGCACTCGAGCAGGGCCGCAGTAGTGTAACCTTGTAATTTTTAAAATAAAATTGCAATAAATGCTCATAAAATTGTCCGTACGACCTCCTAAAATTATGTTTTTGCCTCTCAGAGCCCTGTCTGCGAAATTGATAAGTTCTATATAAATCATGACTACAAATGGCCTTCTAGATCTAATGGCAGTGTCTGTTTGGGCCTAATGTGCTTCAAAAATTTGTTCTACCCCTAATTTGAAGAAAATAGCATAAAAAAATTAGGGTTTGTCACTTCAAATCATGGCTTCCAAAATTCTTCAACAAATTAGTAGTAGGAAGGCTCTAATACCATGTTGTTAAAATTAAAAGAGGGAGCCCAAATATAAAGAACTCCAGGAATCTTTCAGAACAAGCTAGAAGATGCTAGGAAATAAGTGTGACAACTAAGCATACATCCACATAAGATGAAAAATCCTTGAACAATGTGAGAGGATAAGTATTACTTAGGAGAGAACAAACTCTTGTATTGTCAACAACTTATAACAAACTCCTAGACTAAAATTAATAAATAAAATGCATTTACTTAAGTAAGCTCTAGTAAATAGAATAAATTATTAATTATTAATTATTTACTCTAACAATAGTAATTAATTTCTCTAACATTGTTTGGTCAAACAATTGTTGGAAGGAATGAAGATAGAGATCAAGGATCTAATAGTCCTATACTATGATAACACCAATGTAATCAACATATCAAAGAATCTAGTGATGCATACCAAAACAAATCACATTGCTATAAAATATCACTTCTTAAGAGAATTGGTGCAGGATAAAGAAGTCATATTAGAATATGTTAATTCAAAAGAATAGATTGCAGACATATTTGCCAAGCCATTACCTAAGGATGCATTTCTATATCTAAGAGGTAAGCTAGGGGTCATTCTCCTATTTGAAGCTCACTAAATAAAATTTAGTGATGTATCAACAAGAGCTAAGTTGAAGATCAATCAGTTGGTGTAGAATTGGCAAGCGAATATTGCAAATGAATCAGTACTTAAGGTACATTGGTATTAATAGAATTTTTGTCTTTGACATGTTTGTCAAAGAGGGAGAATTTTATTATCATATCTCTAAGAAATTTTTGGAACTAGAATAAAGTAAGGAACAAAATGAAGGAAAAGTTTACTATCATTCCAAAGAAGGAGAAGTTTGTTGTAAGAGGAAGAAAGTTTTGAATGAACTTGGTAGAAGTTTTTGCAGATAGAAGAAGAATCCAATAAAAGGAAAGATCTCATACTGACTCAGGGAGTTCTTAAAGAACAAATCCAAATTTTCATTATACTATGACATCTTGTGTTGTAATCAATGCCAAAGAGGGAGGTTGTTGGATATAATTGATTAATTGTGTATTATCTTTGATGTTACAAAAATGTCATATCATTATTAGTTAGTATATGCCAAGCTCACTGAAGCAGTGAAGATAGTTTTTTGTGTCTACCAAGTATTCTTGTGGTTGCCTCATTCTGAGGGTAGTGTCTACCAAGTTCACTTAGGCATCAAAGAAAAGTACACAGAAGATGAGTGTTAACCGAGATCACTCAGTTAATGAAGGAAAGTTGGATGGAACTAGTGCTAATTGAGCTCACTCAGTTGCTAAAGGATTTTCAAAAGATCATAGTGTTAACCAAGCTTCTATTAGTTAACATAGGAAATCACTTCTAGTTAATTTCTACTGAGCTGGGTCGACTAACAATGGATTTTCTTATTTTGGCATATTAAGCTTAATTGATTTATCTATTGATTCCAACTGACTAAGCGATGAATATTAATTATTCTAAGTTGTATTTGAGCCAACTTGACAAAGTGAAAGATATAAGTATAAGATCAAGTTGTGATTTCAAAGTGTGAGTGGATGTGAAAGTGTGAGGATGTTATTAATGATTTAATGATGAGAAGAGGAAGCAAATTTGAAGGATAAGTAGAATATCCTTGTAGAGCAGAAAAGCTATATTCAATCAGGAAGGATCAAGTACAAGCTGAAATAGAGATTTGTAATTAGAAATTAAGTTGCATTTAAATTAGGTCATCTCATTATTACTCTCTAACCATTGTAGCAATGATCTAAATCTTCTAACAGAGTTAGCTTAATAGATATTTTCAAATCCTCTAACAAGGTGGTAGTTATGTTTAATTGTCTAAAGACCTCTAAAAAGGCCACTCCTAAGAGGGTGATTAAATCCTTTAATAGGTTCACACCTAATAGTGTTTTTTGTAACCATTAACAAGGTTGGCTCCTAAGAGGGCTCACTTTAGAAGAGTGAAAATAACAACTAGTTACAATTGGTGGTTTTTCTCAAATTGGTTTCCACATTAAATTCTGGTGTCAAATGTGTTCATGATATTTTCTTTTATGTGTTTTCCAAGTAATGGTAATCACAGATAACATCTAAATTTTATAGTTTAAGCATTTATCGAGTACTTTCTAAGTTACAACATTTTCTGTGTGTTTACCAAGCATCACCAGTATTCAAGTTTTAGTTTGCATTTTGTACTAGCATCTAGGGGATCTAGGATTTATTTTAGTAGTAATTGATTCACCCCTTCCCTCTCAGTTACTCCTCTTATATTTCAATTATCAAGGAATTATTTGAAGACATGGTATAAAGGAAAGATGTTTTCCTTTTTTTTTATGTGTTGTGATCATTGTATGAAGTGTGAAGTGCAAAAAGGAGAAGAGTGTTTGGTGAATACGGGTAAATGGTACAAGGGATTATTAGATGCAAGTTTTTTGATTTGGTTACAAGATCAAAAGGAGCAGAGGTCCAATTGATAAGATAGAGGAAGGAAGTACTATTCATTTCTATTATTTTGCAAGGAATAATTTAGAGATCATTTTGACAGTAGGTTCATTGGTCTTGCCCTTGAAGTTGTTTGAATAGTGGGTCCATCTTTCTTCCACAACTCTTAATAGCGTTGGTATAACTCCTAACAAGGTTGTAATCTCCTAGCAAAGATTCAAAGTCTAATAACAGGGATTGATGTGATATGTATTGAATGTTATTATAGACTTCTAACAGGGTCCATCCTTTAACAAAGAATATTTATATTAGTACATCATCTTGTGGGTACCATCCCCACTAGATTTTTGTCTCTGATCAAGGGTTTCCCTAGCTAACATATCTGGTGTTATTATGTACGAGTATCTTATTATGGTTTTGATTATATTTCTCATATGGTTAAAGTTTAATAAGGTTGATAATAGTGATATTAGTTGGATAATTGATTCACCCCTTCCCCCCCTCTTAGTTATATTGGTGGACTATATATTCTAACAACTGTGTTAGTGTAATTAATTATTATTTACACTTTACTTAAGTTTACTTGGGTCAATGCATTATTTTATTATTTCTTAGGTGAGATACTTAGGAGTTTGTGTACTCTTATGAGTTGTCATGTTGACAACGCTAGAGTAGGCAACTCTAATTTAGCACATGGTGTCTACAACACTGGAGTTTGCATAATTAATTGAGTTGTCATGTAGACAACATAGTTATTCACAATCCTATTTTAACACATGGTGTCTATAACATAATTTTGTGTGCTACACCTTTGTAGGCTTATCCTCTCATCATCGCACTTACTCATTTGCTTAATGGAGAATAATCCACACTTGGTAGACATTTTCCTAGTTGTAAGAGTTATCATGTTGCTAACTCCTAAACATTCTAGATGCATCTTAGAGGCCTTTATATATAGGTGCCTCTAGTGTATTATCACATCAATCAATTCAATCAATTATATTGAATTGAATATCATATTGTTATTCTAATCATACTCTCTTGGTCGATTTTTGTGCTTGTTCTTAAGTTCCTTAATCTTGGGTGAATTATTCCCTAAGAAAAATTATTACATGGTATCTGAGCTTGGGGACATTCTCTTCACATAGTTGTTCGAGACCATTCTTTCTTCAACACCTCAACCCAGATCCAAATAAATCATAGAAATTGGGAGGATCTAGAGCCAAAGCAAACCTCGCCATTGTATCCAAAATATTGATTTGGTGAAATCTAACTATAAATTAACCTATATTGGGCCATAGTCGAATTTGAGGCAAAATTTTTTTGCAAACCAGCACCCGGAGGCCCAATTTGCAAAATTGGTATGATCATTTTAGATCTCTAAATTTAAATTTCAGATCTTCATATTTTATCATTTGAATCTCTGCTATTTTTTTGGATCTACATTATTTTCTAGAAAAATTTTGGCCATCAGGTTAGTAGGAGAGATTTTTTGCAGGCAAAGGTTGGAGCTTGTTGGTGCTAATTAGATATTGGCATCATATTTAGAAGGTCAAAAAACCCCCCATATTGACTTTTGTTTCATCAAAATCAGACATCTAAGGTGAAATCTAGAGTCAATTTTTTTTTCGAGACACCATGACAGTGATTCAAAAATAATAATAACAACAATATCTCCCTCATATGGACTCTTTTTTTCGAGCAATTTTTTGTGTTTTGGGGTAGAATTTCATGATCTACACATTGGTGCAAGTGGTTTGAGATCTTTGTTCTTGAATTTTTCTACAACTCATAAATCTTGATTGTTGCCACTTCAAATGCTTAGTACAGGCTCATCTGGACACATGATCAAGTTCTATTTTTTTTGAAAGTGCATAATTTTTGTCTACTTTCTAGATCTACTATCAAATTATAGGCTTGTGTAGATAGAAATACCACTTTTAGAAATAGGCCCTAAATTGGAAAGTGGATATAAAGTGTCTGAATCATCCATTAGGGGGGGTTTCTTATATTCTCTCTTGAATTTGGGGGGTTCATACATTCATTGATCTCATGGAGGATTTTTCACACATGTTAGTGAATTAGACCCCTATTGACAAAAAGAAACTATCACAAATGGAGTTCTTTAATCATTGATCATCTAAGAAGCGAGCATAAGGAAGTATTTCCTTATTTATGTTCCAACCAGCTGATCTCTGACACTAAAGAATAGCAACCTATTAAAAGACTTTTGGATATCATTATATTGAATATCAATTTAGATTATTGGCCTATCATTAAAAAGCTCATTCACCCTTATGATATGTGGATGACTCTTTGGAAAGAATACAAAGATCTAATAGTTTTTCCTTTTCTAGAAAACATTCTATCATTATTCACTTCAGCTATGGTTCCTTCACCTCCAAATGAGATCACATCTCCTAATGCTCTTGTTGCTACTATTGATCTAATTGTAGCCATAGATGCTTCTGCTTCAATGCAACAAGAAACATTATGTCTTCCTACTTTAGCTTCATGGGATGACTTCCTTTATTATTTACACTTTACTTAAGTTTACTTAAGTCAACGCATTATTTTATTATTTCTTAAGTGAGACACTTAGGATTTTATGTACTCTTATGAGTTTTCATGTTGGTAACACTGGAGTAAGGAACTCTAATTCAGCACATGGTGTATACAATATTGGAGTTTGTATAATTAACTGAGTTGTCATGTAGACAACACAGTTATTTGCACTCCTATTTTTTCATGTATCAAAGCATCAGGTCCTTGAAGGATAAGCTTAACAACTTTGGGAGATCAATTGTGAGTCATTTCAAAAATGATAGTCCCAAGTCAGATAGAGAAAATTCTGGCACCTAGAAGATGAAGATTCTTGGCGAGTTATTAGATTTATGCAAAGAATAGATCATCAAGTTTCTAGATCCACAATCCTTTTGTTGCATAGAAAATAATAGAGATATAAGTAAAGACAAATCCATATCCAAAGAAGACAAGAAAATCAAATAAGTTATTGATTTTTTTATGAAAAGAGAGCTAGAATGTATGTAAATTTTTTTTTGCTGGACATGTAAAGAGTTTGGTCATTTTTCATTGAGATTTCCTAAGAAACTATGAAAATTTAGAAAGAATTCACATTTTTATGAAGATGAAGAATTTAAAGAAAGTATGGAAAGATTCTTGAATTATTGTGATGGTAAAGATAATGAGCTTGAATTGGTTAAGAAAAAGGAAGTAGTAGAAGAGATAGCTTTGGTGACTATTATTGATCCAAAGGCTAACCATGAAAATGTGGAAGTTATCATTGAGACTAATAATGATTTGCAGAATGGGAATCAGATTGAAGAACAAAGATCTGAGCCTAGAGCAAAAGAAAGAGTTGAGTTGACAACTCCTAGCAAAAGTATATCAAAGAAAATGAATGAACAAAGAGAATTTGTGAGAAACAAGGCCATACTTGTATGCAAAGGTTAGTCACATCAAGAAGGCATAGACTATGAGGAGACATATGCCCCTATGGCTAGAATGGAAGTAATAAGAAGTTCAAGGTATATCGTATGGATGTTAAATAAGCCTTCTTGAATGGAGAATTTGAAGAAGAGGTATATATTGAGCATCCTAAAGGTTTTTCTCTGATAGAAGACAAAGTTATGGTATGTAGACTAAAGAAATCTCTATATGGACTAAAGTAATCACCTAGAACTTGGTATACAAGGTTGGACAGCTATTTGGAAAAACTTGGATTTGTTAAAGGTACAACTGATAATAACTTATATTTGAAAGAAATTGAGAATGGTTTTTTGATAATAGTAATATTTGTTGATGACATTATATTTGGAGGTAATAATGAAGTTAGAAGAAAGTGATAAGTTTGTTGAAGAAATGAAGAATGATTTTGAAATGAGCATGATAGGAGAAATGAAGTTTTTTCTAGGATTACATACTATGCAGAACAGTGATGGTATTTTCATCTCATAAGCTAAGTACTTACAAGACTAATTGAAGAGATTTGGATTGGAAAGTTGTAAGCCTATTGGTACACCTATGATAATTGGTCACAAGTTATCTAGCAATGATGAGACACCTATAGTTGAATATAAGAAGTACAAATCTATGATTGGAGGTTTACAATATTTGACTCACACTAGACTAGATATAAGAAGTGCAATTGGAGTTGTAGCTATATTTCAAGCTGATCCTAATGAGTATCATTTTGTATCAGTAAAAAGGATATTTAGATATTTGAAAGAAACATCTATTTATGGAATTTGGTATCATAGATCAAGTGATTTCACTCTATGTACATATACTGATGTAGATTGGGTAGGCAGTATGAATGGAAAAAAGAGCACCAGTGGTGGAGCATTTTCCTTAGAGGAAGATTGGTTTTTTGGCTAAGCAAGAAACAAGAATGTATCTCTCAAAGTAAAACTAAGGTAGAGTATGTTGTAGTAGTAAATAATTGCAATCAAGTGATGTTGATACAATAGATATTGAAGGATATTAGGATTGAGTTTACAAAACCTGTTATCATTTACTATGATAACACAAGTAAAATGCGTATGTCTAAGAATCATGTATTGTATTCTAAGACTAATAATATATCTATTAAGTATCATGTGTTAATAGAGAAAAAAGCAGAAAAAGAGATCATATTAAAGTATGTGAGTACTAAAGATTAGATTGCAAATATCTTTTCAAAGACTTTACCTAAAGATGCATTTGAGTACTTGAGAGGTATGCTTGGGGTTATACCCTACCTACTTCTGAGTATATGATGTAGTAAGTGCATTAGTCCAATGGTACACAACACTATTGTTAGACTAGACTGAATGCTAATGCTTCCCATATGGAGGAGTATATAAGATAAGCTAAGTCATTAAGGACTCGTGGTATTTGGTCTTGAACAATGTCTTTAGACACTTGAGCTAGTTGAAGATTTGGAGCAATCGGTTGACCTAATGTGGACTTTGTCATTGATGTCAATTGAGGAGAATATGCATAAAAAAATCTCCTAAGTATGTATGGGGAGAGTGCATTGAGAGTACATGGTAATATCTAATTTATTAGGGAGATTTAGAAATATTCATGTAAAGAAGAAGGAGGAATATCTCTATGAGGGAGATATGTAGCACAAAGAACCTTGTTGTATGGAAATTTTTTTACTGTGAATAGCTATTTCTAATCCTAAAGAAATAAAATAACAAAGTAGTGTTCAAGAGTATTTTATATTTGATTGATGAAGATGATTTTAGAAGATGAGAACAATAATAGTAGTAGTAGAGTATTGTTTAGATATTCATGGAACTTAGATATTTTTCATTTATGTTTTCATCAATGCCAAAGGGGGAGATTGTTAGCATGAATACTGATGATACTACATTGGGTGAGTATCCTAAGAATTGGAGAGTATTGACATGATGCATTCATGACTTTGTTTGTCATTGATGTCAACATAGTAGTAAGTCTGTGAAGACTAGCAGAGTAGAAGAGAGAGATCTTAGTTATATGAGCAAGGTTTGTTAGAAATGGATAATACTAAGAGGGGGGGTAAATCAATATTCTACAAAGTATTTCCCACAACTAAATATTTTGAATTACTTTGTAACTTGCATATGAAAGTAAACCAACAATGCTAAATAATAAATATAACCATGCACTATTTTTTATCTATGTTTCCATCAATGCCAAAGAGGGAGATTTTTAGCATGAATACTAATGATACTACATTGGGTGAGTATCCTAAGCATTGGAGGGTATTGATATGTTGCATTCATGACTTTGTTTGTCATTGATGTCAACATAGCAATAAGTCTATGAAGACTAGTAGAGTAGAAAGAGAGATCTTAGTTATATGGGCAAGGTTTGTTAGAAATGGATAATACTAAGAGGGGGGGACAAATCAGTATTCTATAAAGTTTTGCCCACAACTGAATATTTTGAATTACTTTATAACTTGTATATGAAAGTAAACTAACAATGCTAAATAGTAAATATAACCATACAATATTTTTCATCTATGTTTCCATCAATGCCAAAGGGGGATATTGTTAGCATGAATACTAATGATACTACATTGGGTGAGTATCCTAAGCATTGAAGAGTATTGACATGTTGTATTCATGACTTTGTTTGTAATTGATTTCAACATAGCAGTAAGTCTATGAAGAGTGGTAGAGTAGAAAAGAGAGATCTTAGTTATATGGGAAAGGTTTGTTAGAAATAGGTAATACTATGGGGGGGGGGCGGTGGGGTGTGAATTAGTATTCTACAAAATTTTGCAAATAATTTAATATTTTGAATTACTTTATAACTTGCATATAAAATTAAACTAACAATGCTAAATAGTAAATATAACTATGCATGTAGAGAACTCATAACACCATTATTTGTTAACTAGGGAAACCTTGGCCAAGGAAAAACCCTAGTGGGGATGATACCCACTAGATGATTCACTAAACAATAGGATCTTATTAAGGATATTGACCCTATTAGGAGTCTATGAAGTAAATATAATGTCTCAATTCCTTGTTAGAGGACTAGGCTTTGTTAGAAGCCTCAACCTTATTAGGACTTGGTAAAACAAATACAATGTATGCAAGCAAAGCCCACTTCCCTAACATGCAATTATACATTTCAATTCTTCACAAGAATTGATATACATAAAATACTTTTGTCTATTGTATTTTACACTTTCTTTGATCAAACATTAGACATAGTTCACATATCATTAATCAAAAATCTTGCATAGATCATATAGTGTCACACACTTCTTTTACTTGCACAACACACTTATCTTCGTAAGATAAGATCTTTACTTATACATTGCATCTTCATAGTTTTTTGCTCAATCGACCTCCATGTCTTCACATGCTTGAAATAATATGAATTAACTTCTAGAAAAATATCCACATAGTAAGCTCATCATGACTTGTTAAATATTTTGTAACCAAATTAATTCCTCAAGTTGTACAATCTAGTTCTCTACTATGCTCTATTATGTTCTGTTAAATGCATGTACTGGTACATAACCATAACTCACAATGTACTATTTTTACACACATACACACTAGTACATGTCATCATGAAACTATCATAGAGCTTCCCTTAACAATGCATAAGCTAACTCTCAATGAGTCGTCTATACACATCACATTTGTTCTCTATCTAATTGCAAACTATTTAATACTTAGACAATTTTCTATATCTAAATACATAAATGAAATGTTGAATATGATCATGGACATATTTACTACTATGTCCTGATGATAAGGATTAATGTAGAGTATGTAAGGAAAAGATGTACATAAGTTGTACTTGATTTATTGAGAGAAGTACAAAGATAGAGTGCCTTAAAAGAAGTTTCTAATTTGTGTATTATATCTTTCATCTGAGAAGTCATAAGAAGATGTGTAGTCACTCAATGATAGAGGATAGTTGTGTGGTGATGTTACCAATGCACAAGCCCTAGTTTTCCATGTGTAAGAAGTTGTGTAGACTATAAGTTGATAGTATTATTGTAACTATAATGAATTAATTATCTTATTATAATTAATTGGGAAAGCCTCAAGGTCAACTCAAAGAATTATTTTGAAGACATGGTATAAAGGAACGATGTTTTCATTTTTTGTAATGTGTTGTGATCATTGTATGAAGTGTGAAGTGTAAAAAGGAGCAGAGTGATTAGTGAATGTGAGTAAATGATCCAAGGTATTATTAGATGCAAGTTTTGTGATTTGGTTACAAGATCAGAAGGAGTAGAGGTCTATTTGATAGGATAGAGGAAGGAAGTACTATTCATTTCTATTATTCTTCAAGAAATAATATAGAGATCATTTGGACAGTGGGTTCATTTGTCTTTCCCTTGAAGTTATTTGGGCAGTGGGTCAATTTGTCTTCCACAACTCCTAACATGGTTGGAATCTCCTAACAAGGATTCAAAGTCTCCTTACAAGGACTAATATGTACTGAATGTTTTTATAAACTCCTAATAGGTTCCATCCTCTAATAAAAAATATTTATATTAGTACATCATCTTGTGGGTACCATCGCCATTGAGGTTTTCCCTAGTTAACATGTCTGGTGTTATTGTGTATGAGTATCTTGTTATGGTTTCTAATTATATTACTCATATGGTAAAAGTTTAATAAGGTTGGTAATAGTGATATTAGTTGGATAATTGATTCACCCCCCCACCCCTCACACCCCCCCCCCCCACTCCAATTATATTAGTGGGCTATATATTCTAAAATCATGTGCTTGATGTCCTTGCTTCTTGTAGTTATGGCATTGTACCTTAAATTTTTGCTTAGGTTTTTGATTTCCATTATTTCTTCTATAGAAATTTGTTGTGTGACCCAATTTTCCATAATGATGACAAGTGGGCTTGATGTTCTTTCCTTTATAGTTCCTTTTTTCACCACTTTTAGATGATCCTCCTTTCTCAGTAGTAAAATATCCCAAACCAATAGTATTATTGTTTATCCTTGGTGCTTCCATCAGTTTTTCAAAATACTTATGGATTCACTAGGCTTGTTAAGATTTTCTTTCCCAGTCTTCAATTCATTCTATAATAGGGTAATCTATGTTTCCAAATTTATAATCTCAATGTTTTTTCTATTCAGTTCTTGATTTTTAATCATCAGCTAATTGATAAGATCTAATTGAATTCTTGATAACTTCTACACATTTGATTACTACTCCTCAAGTCTATTAGCTAGTAGTCTTATATATTCCTCAATAATGACTCTATCTTCTTCATATTTATTTTTTGTTTAGTTGTCTTACATAATAATAGTGGAGAGTTTATTGTTTCCTTTTTAGTTTCTCAACTTCTTCATTTAGGGCATTGTTCTTTTCCATCTGATTTTCAATAGATGCATCAAATTCGTTTGAGTTTTTGTCATCAAATTATCTAGTAATGTCTTCTTCTTCATATTGAGTATCATTTTGTTGAATGGACAATTCCTTTCTTCTTTTCAATGAATGTTTTTATTCATCTCTTGCATCCTTCAGTTGATGTAGGGCAAGTTGTATTTCAATCTTTTGGTTGTCAATAGTCTTTCCCAATTTTTAGACTTCCATCTTCAAGTTCTTACCTCCAAAGTTGTCAAAATTTCCTTTTTAGAGAACAAAGATCTGATACCAATTATTGGAATTAACAATGGGAAAGTAAGTTTTGAGAGGGGGTTGAATCAACACTTAAAACTTTTACCTCTAAAACATTTCACCATACATCCATCTCATAACTTAACATGTAAATTGGAATATATAACCATTCATCACATCCAAGCATGAAATAAATCAACACATAACATATAAGATTTTAGTTACCTTGAAACTCTCTGAGGAGAAGGTAAACCTGGAGTGGAGATGACACCCAAAAATCTTCACTACTATAGTTGTAAAGTGTAGCTTATTGTGGCTACAAAATTTTGATCATAAACTTTGATCTACTGTGTGAGAGGTTTTCCCTATTAAAGGCTTACAAAGATAATTAGGTCTCCCCTTACTAAAGGATTTAAACTCACAATAAAGTAAGCACTCAGTTAAGAGATTTACAAAATCATGTTAACACTACTCTATTAAGAGATTTACTTTGTATCACTTGTTAGAATGATTCAGCTCCTAATCCTTCAGTTAGAAACTTACTACTTAATGTTAGATCTCCTCTTTACTAGTTATCTCTTGGTCCTATTGTTTAGATCTATCTTCTCTAACCTTTCATTGTTGGTCTCTGTTCTTCTCAGACTAATTTGTCATTGCAAATTTCTATCTTAGTAATCTTTGCCATGCCTCCTTTGCACTAGATACTCTCCTTAGTATCCTCTTTTACAACATAAGTTACCTTTAGGTTTCCTTCTTTCATAAACGTCATGGAAAAAAAATTAGGTTAGAATCAATGACTATGGTTGATCCATATTGCTACCTAATGCTTCCCTCAATATGATTGAATGCATCCATTACATAGGGATGCATAATATGACTCCCTCCTTATTTCTTATAATAAAAAATTCATGTTCATGTCAGCCAAAAATGGTTTACATATAAGTTTATGCCATTACAAACATTTATGACATAGAGTGTTCACTCAACATCAATAGGCTCTGATGTTTGGCCTTCATTGTGATCTATAAATTGATATTCAACTTTTGAATGGCTTAGCACACTCTATTTTCTCGACATGTGCATCACTCAGTACACTCTGACTACTCAAAACCTAAGTGATTTAGGATGCACTATCTACTTGGTATGTAATAGAGCTCAACACTAACTATCATATTACTTGGCATGTATTATCTAGGGACTTATGCTCAACATGCTCTGTTCACTTGGCTCATACTAATCACTTGGCTCACTCTATTCACTTGGCATGCACTATGAATTAAACTTGCATTGTTCACTATTGAATAATGACTAAGTATTTTTTCATTGGCTTGTCAAAAACACAATGAGATTAACAAGATTTACATGTTACAACAGGCTTACTCTTACAAGTTTTACATGCATAAGATAATAGGTGAATGTGCAAATGAATTAATAAAAAGTAAAAGTGTTTAGGATTGTAACTCAACCCCCCCCCCACCCCCCATTAGTATCTTATTATCCTATTTATACTTCCATCAATCAAGAATTTCTATCAGAGCATTTGTTCTCTAAGAAAAGTTTAATCACTTAGAGATTATATCTTGGAGATGGAGTCTTTTAAAATAGACAAGTTTGTTGACAATTAGGTGATTGACATCAAACTCATATTGTAGAAACTTGAAAAAGAAAGACAAGATCTTAAGATATCACTAAAAAGAAGAAAGGAATTGGCTATCTAGGATAAATAATTTTCCTATGAAGAAGTTGAGAT
The DNA here is from genome assembly GCA_028749045.1 of Cupressus sempervirens. Lineage (NCBI taxonomy): Eukaryota > Viridiplantae > Streptophyta > Pinopsida > Cupressales > Cupressaceae > Cupressus > Cupressus sempervirens. Next base: position 1,099,724,376 of record CM053785.1, read on the forward strand.
TGAAGGACTTTTTGAATCAATCAATCCAAATGACAAAGCATATACAGATCTACTTGAAAATAATAAACTCCTGAATGAAGAGATAAGAGGACTAAAAAGAGAATGTGAAATCCAATTAGTAAGAATATTTGAAGTGACTGAGCACACAAAGAAACATGAAGAAGATAAGGCTATGGTTGATGAAGACAAAAGGGTAATGACTACTAGACTTGAAGAAATGATATCAAATATGAAAAATATCACAAATACTCAACTAGACATGATGAATGAATTGATGCTTGCAAATCAAGAATCAAACCAAAAAGATGTGGAGAGGCAAAATTATGTGCCAAACAATGCATGCTCCAAATGTGAAAAGCTTGGACATTTAAGAAAGAATTGCAAGACTCAAGTAACATCAGCAAATCACATAAAAGATGATGGTAAATATAAAGTGGGCATTAAACAAGTAAAGAAGGAGATGGACCAAAAATTGAAAAAGAAAGTAGAAAATGCAAATAGGGAAAATGGAGTTGAAGTCACCTAATCCAATGGAGAAGATGATCATATAATCTCAAACTAAGAAAGAAAGGTATGTATGGAGCTGAATACTTAATTCATATATCATATATCATTTCCTTACATGAAATTTGCCAAATTTCATATTCACATATAAAGATGCATAAGAATATAGTTATAAAAGGATGTTGAATATTAGTAAAAATTGTCTATGTTAAATGAGCATTGCAACATGGACTGAGTACTTGAGAAGTAAAATGGTATAGGCGGAGTGAGATGGAAGAAACAAAGCTATATAGTAAAGAGCTAGTTGAAAGGCACCAATGTCAACTAAGATAGCTAGCTTCAACCTACCTAAGTACACAACATTAATGGATACCAAAATTGATTAAGTAAAGGTTTATATCAAATTTTAAAGAAATTATATCACACCTTGCATGCAGATTTCATGAGAATAGATAAATTTGGTAATTTGAGTGACCAAGAAAAGATCTTAAGAGCAATTTGGAGCAAACATGAGACAAGAATATTGAACATGTGAAGATCTTATTTGTTCTAAGTAATTTAGAGGAGAAAGAAAAGATTTTGAACCCTAAACAGGGAAAATGGAAGCTTCATCTACTACTAGAAAGAGCCAAGAGGCTAGTAGAACTCAATTGGTGAAGAGTAATGTTTTCTTCCACAAAAATTTTGTGTTATTCTAGAAATTGCAATGAAAAGGAGATTCAATGGGTGTGCTATCCTCAATACCACCCAAATTTATTATGATCCATAATGTAAGGAGTTGTTACGTGTGTAAAATAGGCAAAGTAGGAGATTATGAGATAAGAGAAGCATATGAGAATTTATGCAATGAAGGGATCTTGAAGGATGAATGTAAAGTTGTTGAAAGGAAAGGGTTAACTTGTGCCCTAGAGTTTCCAAGGAATTTCAAGATTGAATGGATCAAAATTATTCTAATTAGGATTTATGACATGAAGTTTTGGTTATAGAATGGACCCATAGAGGTCACAAGGAAAATGATTCACAAGGTTACAGGCTATCCAACCCTAGATAAGAAGAAAACCATGCATTTCCTAACTCAAGAGTAAGTTGAGGCAAACACATGTATTGAGTGGAATGGATGAGGTTTGTCCATTACAAACATTTTGGATCTATTGATAGAATTTGATCTGAGGGTTATAGCTCACAAATTCTACTAGTCAAGCATACTAAATAATGTACCAGGTATGGAAATGGATCAAGCATGGAAAATAGTGATGAAAGATCTTGAATATGACATTATTGTGCATCAAAGACTGCAATTGGCAAAAAATCCAGCATATATCTAAAAATAAAAGAACTCAATATGTAAGTTTGGATCCCTCACTATGTGTATTTTCTTTTATACGTAGTAATATTTTCCTAGTATTGGTGATATTATTTGGGGAAAAAAAAAACCAATAACAAGACAAATAAGTGAATACATTGTTGGAATATTCAAGACTATGCTAAGTTATTGAGAGGGAAGGGGTGAATCAGTAACTTCTAAAACTTCTACCAATTTCAATTTTGAATCCAGCACACTATTTAGCATTTAATTCATCACATTTGATCTAATTGCATGCATGAGAAACTAAAAATATAAACATCTACATTACTTGAACACAATGATTTGGTGAACTATAAACCTTCCAAATAGAAAGTAAAACTAGGGTGGGGATGAAACCCACAAACTTTACTACTATAGTATAAAGTTGGCATGTTAAGGCTTACATTGATCACTTCTGATGATCTGCCCTATTAGGAGCAAATAGGACTACTAGGTCCTCTTTGTGAGAGGATTTATAAATATATAATGAAGTATGCACTCGGTAAAGAGATTTAGAAAGGATTGTTAGGTCTACCTTGTTAAAGGATTTTGAATAGTTCACCTATTAGGATGAAGCAATAGATCTTTGAATTTGTAACTGAGTTTGTTGATAGAGATTCCTTGATGTATTAATCACCTTTCTATGATATATTTGTCACTGTTGCTCCTTATGCTGATATGGCCTTCATAAATCTTTATCTACTGCATACATTCACATTCTTGCACTTGCATTACATTCTCATTACATTCCATACTACTTTGATATGATACAATACATCACATATATATATAAAACCATTTGGCAATGTTACAAAGTTGGCCAAGACACAAGTTAACACAAATATGAAAAAGTCAACCAATATGAAGATACTCAGGTTCTGAAGATTGACTCAGTGAGGTTTTGATACTTGGCATCCACTATCATTGCTTGGCATCGTCATGCTCTTGGTGAACATAGAAGCTCAGTCCATACTAATCGCTTTCAAGTAGTCTTGAACTTGGTCTATATTGGTGACTCGGTAGATATTGTGCAACTTGGCCAAAACTAAATCACTTGGTTACCATGGAGTGGCTCAGTCAACACTACCTTCACATCGTATGAACTAAGAAATTGGTAGATACTACAATGCTCGATAACCACTGGCTTTACATCACATGAACTACAAATTCAATAACCACTGATAAACTTGGTAAACACTGAACTACTTTGTTTGCACTGCTAAACTTCACATTAATTGAATCTTCTCGGTAACCACTGGAAATAGTCCAAAGGACTTGGTAGCAACTATAGAAGCTTGGTGGCTACTAGATTACATGGAAAACAATATAAACTATTTAATGAGCTCAGTAGCTATACAGAATCTAAATAAGTGTGTGTCACAAAAAAAAAAATTGACTGATATGTCAAAAATCTCCCCCTTTGGCATTAGTGACAAAACACTTAATTGAATACCTTGTGTTCATCACCATGTGATACTAGCTTGGTTTGTTTTTGAGATTTTTCAAAATTGATCTTTTTAAGATATATATAGACTCTATTATGTACATGAAACTTTTCTCTTATATACATATCTCCCCTTGTGACTCTACTCTTCTCCCTCTTTAACTTGTGTCCCATATCTCATCTCTTCCATTAACTCTACTCTTCTCCCCCTTTTTGACAGTAATGCCAAAGGTTTATTTAGCATATTTACACTGAGATACCAAAATGAGATAAGAACTCAAAGTGTACCTTGAGAGTAATTGTTAATGTTTTGTCCCAATTTTCCTTTAAGACCTTACATGTCTAAATGGCAATTTGTACTTCTACTAAAAGTTTAATCATGTGATCAGCCACAAAGAAGTTGTTGTCCTAGATTAGGGTCTTTGCATAAGCTATGTGTTTCTACATGGAATCCATGATAGGAAGGATCATATTTTGGAAGTCAATCAGTGTAGAATAGATCCTTGCTTCTTCTCTTAACAAATTTGCTTGACAAAAATTTGATCTTCTTAAAATGTGCAAAGCCTTATCTAGGGTCAAGTTGCAATTGCTGAGCACTTGCCTTAAGATTAGTATCAATTTTGGATAATCTATCCTTAACTTATGTAGTATACTCAATGACATCACATAGTTTAGCAAAAAGTGATGACACATTAGAATAGGACCCTCAAGAATGACCAAAATTGTTGATAATTCAACTTGGTTAATAGAAATTTACTAAGAAATGTGCTCTAGCACTTTATTATTGAACTTCTTTTCTGCTTTTTCAATCAATGCCTCTTCAAGCTGGAACAAAATTGGTTGATAAGAATCAACCTCAACTCAAATAGCCATAGTCAAAATGTTAGTAGCATCATTTAATATCTTATACTCTCTTTCCCTTTCTTCTCTCAATTTTTTCTACCTAGCCTTTTTCTGAAGAAGTTCACCAACCACTTGCATTTGATCTGCAAAAAGATTGTAGAAATCCCATTTGGGAATTTCTATTTCCTTTCCTTTTGAAAACTTTTTACTCGATTGAAACTTAGGTTCAACTATCCTTGTACTTATTGCCTTAGTACCTGGAATGGAAACAATGGTAGACATACTCGAGCTTGTAGTAAAAACTATTATAGCACTGACTAGTGGAGTACTAACAAAGATGCTAGAAGAATCCAAAATTGGAGTGCTTACCATGGATGAGCTCAAAATTGAAGAAATCAAAATTGGAGAGGAGATGATTGAAGAACTCAGCTCGGCAGATGAAGGAGTAACATGTAGCTTGGTTGATGAAGTGGAAGTCACTTCTATCATTGACATGCTGAGCTATGTTGGTGCAAAGAGTGATTGGACATTTGATGTGTCTAATGTAGTCACAACCACACTTGTTGAAGTTGTCTCCATACTTGATGTTTTAAAGGGTTTTCTCGAGGAGTGAGGAAGTGAGGCAATGACTATGGCTACTATCTTTATTGGGTCAGTCTCCTCATCATCTTCCTTATCTTCCTTAGTAGCTTCTACTCCTTGCTCCTCTTCTTCTTCCTTTCTTTATCTAATTGCTCCTTATATTCTTCATAATCAATAGTAACATAATGAGTTGTTTCTTCATCATCATCTTCATCCTTACCTTTTTCTTCTTCATCATACTTTACATCTACTAGGAAGTCACTTGGTTTATGTAGATGATTAGTGTTCTTCCACATGTTTGTAGCATTATTAACTACATGCTCTATATCTTTGATCAAAGTTAAACATGTATTAAATATAGGAGTCATTTTATCTTCATTTTTCTTCAAAGACTCTTAAACCTCAACATCTATCATGCTTGGTAGTAACTGCCTCAGGGTTTGTGCATAAATGTCTTTTGTTTTTTGCATTGCAAAGTCCCATCTTGGCTTTATTTTCTCTAACAATTCATTAGATATTTGAGAGGTAATCTAATCTAGTGAATACTTGAATTTTCCCATTTTGGTCAACACCAGTTCTTCAACCTATTTCTACTCTACCTCTATTCTTGTTTCATACTTCAAAGATTTGAAGTTTTTTATACCAGGACCTTCTTCCATTTGTTTCATTTTTCCTAGAAGGTGGGAGGAAGTTTTCTAAGGACAATATCATTTCCTTTCTTCTTGGACCTCCTTGTGAAGACTACAATGGATTCCTTTGGAGGCTTGGTGATGATTACCTTGCCCTTTTTCTTCAAAGGTTCTTCTTCTTCTTCTATTTCTTCTTCATCCTCTTCCTTCTCTTCATCTTCACCATTGCCTTTAGATAACATAAGAGGTGTACTAGATTTCAGTTTGGCTATCCTCCTCTTTCCTTTGTTAACCACCTAAGGTAGCTTTATTTCAAGCTCTATTCTTGCATTTGCTTCATCATAGGTACTGAAATAAGGGGCCTTGGAATCCATAGGTTCATTGATAAGGGCTTCAATGATATCCTTGGTCTCATAAACATTTAATTCATAGCCAAGAGGCTTTACCCATATAGTTCTAGGCTTGACTACCTGGATGTATACTTTGTCACAATCAACCATAAATCACACATCATCTTTGTAATCCTCAACTAACTTCTTAGGTATCCTAAACCTATTGTTCATTTTGTCTTTAAATAAATCAAAGTAGTTGTCCATGATGCTTCCATAGTTTTATCCCATTTCTTCAATGTATTCATTTATTTGGTACAATACTGGCACATCCTTTCTCCAAACCATAGTGCCTTTAGAAGGGAAAAAAATTGCACATAAAAGAACAAACATTTTAACAGAGAACCAAATTTGCAAGGATTATTATTGGAGGTTCTAATGCTTTCCATATTTTTGTTGAATTTCCTCAACAATAACTCAGTGAGGTCATAAGACAAGTTATTTTTCACCACCTTGTAAGCCAAGTCCACAACTTCATAGGATACATTGTCGAGTTAGCTTGAACTATATATTTTTTGAGCTATAACATAAATACCAAACTTGAGTTCTGCGTCTATAACACTACTAATTTTCATACCTCTATCATCCAACTTGGCTAGGTTTTTCTTTTCTATCTCAGCTTGACCTAGGGTTTTGGCAGTTTTGGCTTTGGCGAGCATGGGAAGACTAGTGATTTGATGAATCATCTTTTTGGTTATCAATATTGGTTGTTCCAACCATAATTGACCATTGTGCACCCGGATAAGAATATACCTAATCCATTTAAGTTGAAATTCTCAAGGCATATGGGGAATGTGTAATGCCCCGCCAAGGGATCCAAAAGAATTAACCTCAAGTTTTACTAAGTTTTCCAATATTTTTTTTTGAAATAAGAAAGAGTAACATACACATCAAACACATAGTAGCGGAAGCAATAACATACAATCAACTACAACATACATAACAGGTTACATTCCTTAAGAATCCCATGACTTTGAATTACATATAAATTTAACTAATACTAATTCTAACAACTACCACATCCACATGAAAGGATAATGAAAAGTCCAATGTCCATAATATACATTTGTTTCGAATGCCTCTTGGAAAATTAAATCAGAATGCTCAATCATCCACCGTACATGTCACAGGGTATGAAAGGCTAAAAGAATATACATATGTAGAAATAAAGATACATTGTCCTCCTTAAATCCATGATACAAAGTACAATAAAATAAATGAAACCATCTATCATACATGACACAACATCCATCATAAAAAGATATAAACATCCAACATGAAATACAACTATCCAACATAAAACACAACTAAGTGTGTGGTTCCTCCCAACTATCAATAGCATCATTAGACCATCATGGGCCCTAGCCATCCCCCACGCGTAACATCCCATGCCACGAATAAGATCATCGGTACTATAGTAATAGGGATGTCACTACTAAATATACTACAACATAAGCATAAGGAAATCTAGCATGCTAATCATCAATATAAGGAAATGCATCAATAAATAACATCATCTAATCATGATAAACAAGCATCCCAAGAAGCTCTAGCCACGGTGACTACGAATGGATCTCAATGATAAGAGTAAAAAGCACTATCACCCGACTATGTGGAACCTAAATGGTCCACTCCCACCATGCTAAGGAGATAGTCTCAAGTCCCAAATAGTATATCAAATCACATAACACAATTACTCTCTAAGTCTAAGAAATCCTAAAAGTAATCTAACTCAAAAGTTCTAACACAGATCAACATCTAATTCCCAATGACACACAAAGACACTTAGGAAACCTACTATGTAAGTGGGCAAGTGTCATTGCATGAATCATGTAGAAGTTACCCTGGTAGTTAGCTTAGGACTCCAAGGTCCCTAGTGATCCTCATGTAGCCACTAGTATCCTCATGTACTGACAAAGCATACTATGGAATGCAAGGTCACGACCAAGCGTTCTCTCTACTCCCATCCTAGTTTGTACTAGCACTTGAGGCATGTATGAGAACATAAAATTAACTCTTATTAGGTTCATTTTACTCTCATTTAGTGTAATGTTTTCAGTTATTAAAATAACTTACAATGAGTTACCCTGGCAGCCACTTAGGGCCCTGCCCCCATTGCAAGCCACTTCCTGACACCACAAGTAGATAACCTACCCTAGGTTCAATAAAGACACATATCAATAATCATATAAAATCACCTCAATCCTATACAAGCGACTGGAAAGCATCAAAAGATAATCCACACTAATCACACTAGTTCTCCATGAGCAACTAGAAAGCATCAAAAGATCATCATAATAATCACAAAAATTCTCTGCAAGCAACTAAAAAGCATCAAATGATAAGTCACAATATCCATTAGTTCTCAACAAGCAACCGAAAAGTATCCCAAAGTAATACTGATCGAAGGCTCCAAAATAGTCAAGTCAAACATGTCACAACATGACATCATCAAGAACAAATCATTCGAAATACCTCAGTCCTCTCAAAGCAACTAGAAAACAAATCAAATATAACTGATCAATGACTCAAAAATGGTTAAGTCAAGTATCTCATATACATACACTTTAGCTTCACACAAGGAGATTGGAAAGCAATAACAAACAATAGATACAACCATATCATAGAGCATACTTAATCACATTACCATGGTTGGGATGAAAAGATCAAAATCAAAACATCATAACATCACATTCACATAATTCCCAAGCGTTTGTTAACATCCTAAGATTGGTCAATGCTAAGACAAAACCCAAAAACCCCAAACATAAACATCACATAGAAACAAGATGTAAATCTCAAATTTTGGTTTGTTTTGAAAACACATAGTTCTAGTTTGCAAAAAGGTTTAAATTCCAGTTTCATATTTTTTCAAGTAATAAGTTGTCATAGTTAACCCTTACAATTAACCCATTCTTTTTAATTATTTTGTGCAATTGCCCCTTTTTTATTTTAAGACAGATGGTAGAATTAGAAGTAAGATTTCAATTTGTGTTTCAATGTATGTTTCAAGTGTATAAGATTCTCAATTTACTCCTCATATTAACCCTCTCATTTATTCCTATAAATTGTACAATTACCTCTATTCATTTTTAAGTCAATTCTTCCAAAATTATCCAAGGTAATTATTTATTTAAATTATTAAATAATACTTATTGATCTTAGAATAAAAAGCGTATAATTTTAGTAAAATCAATATTAATAAAATTAAATAAACTTAGAACTTAATTGAACGTCTTTCTTAACCAAGCCTCATTTAATTAAATTAATTAATAATTATACAAAATATCCATATTAATACACAATTTATGATTATAATTTATTTTAATAATAAATTAATGATAATACATGCATATTATTAGAACCCTTAATTATTATTAATAATAATAATTCATATTAAATTATTATTAGTTTATTAATAAAAGAATAATTAATAATAATTTATTAACTTTTAAAACTTCTCAATATTTATATATATTAAATTAAATTTAATATATATTAATTAAGTTTAATGAAATTTATATTAAGTAATAAATATATTAACAAATATATTTTATATAAACTAATTTTATAACATATATTATATAAACTAATTTAATAACACATATATATATATATATATATATATATATATATATATATATATATATATATATATATATATATCAAAACATTAAAACATGACAACCTACATTTAAAGCTTGCATGGCTATCAAAGGTACTATTGACCACAGGCTAGTTGCGGTTGTAGGCTGTACTACGATCAACACAGCACTTGGTGTTGTCGACAAGTGGGGGGTGGGTAAAACCCACTCCCTAATATATTTTTTTTTTATTTTTATTTTTTTTTAATTAAAAACTTTTTAAAAATGTTTCGCCAAGTTATAATATATATATTATTTTCAAAAAGGGATTTTTGTTTAATAAATAAACAATCCAACCCTCCCCAATACATGCATATTAAATACTTAATATTATAAAAAGTCAATACAAAATAGATATCCCCCAAATTTTATATTTTTTTAAAATTCATTTTTTTAAAAATAACATTTACAATTTTACTCTAATAGGAAAGATACATTTAACCAATCAAATTTTGAATTAAAAATTTTCTTCTATTTCAAACCCTTCCCGGATTAATTGCAATTTCCTTTTACCTATGGACAAGGTTTTCAAATTGATCTATTTTCTTTCAATCATATTATACATATGAGATACAATACACATATTGTAGATTCAAAACAAGAGAACGAAAGATTCATGCAACATAATTCAGGGAATCAATTTCAACAATCATGAAGAAGACATGATTGTCTAAATAACGAAATTTTAACTGAGTGAACAAAACTCAAAAATCTACCTAGTTCTGATGCTAAAATCACAATGCCCAGAAGATTTGCGAGAGAATTCGCTCCTACCCAAGAACTTCTCTCTGAAACTTTCCCTAAAAATTCCCTTCAAAAATTCACTTCCAAATTTTGCTCCCAAAATTTGCGTCCAAATTCCTCCTCCAAAATCCTTCCCCAAAAATGAACCCTTCAATTGTGATAAAGAGTTCTCTCCTTAAATCAAGACACTAATTGTGCGTTCACCCAGGAGAACTCCTTGCTCACAACCCTTAACTCAATATTAACTTTCTTAATCTTTCTTTATCTTGCATTGATCTTTTTTTTATGCATGTTTATGAATTATTAAATTACTTTATTTAATTTTTTACTTGACTTCACTTTTAATTAATTAATTAAGTTTTAAACTCATGCGCACTTAATGCAATTAAAATATTTTTATTAAATTCACTTGTTTTATCTTTTTAATTAATCTCTTATATTTTCATCTCATGCGAACTTTAACACTTTTAATAAATTAATATATTTTCATTTTTTAATTCATTTTTGAAACTTAATCAATAAAATATTTATTAACTTAAATAATAATAATATTTAGCATTTATTTAAAAATGAATTCTAAATATATTATTATTAAATTAAATTAATATTATCACATTCTAAAATTATACTTATAACTTTTATCTTTAAATTTATTTCTTTTTATTTAATTAATTTCTCAATTAATTAAATATAATTAAATATTAAAAAAAGTTAATCATTAATTTAATCTTTTAATTAGACTTAATTAATAGAAAATTCACCAAAGACTCATAAAGCAACATACGAAAATCCATCAAAGAAAAACACATACAAAATCAAACTAAAGGGTTATAATCACGAATTAACATCATCCGACACATTCAAAGGGTACATAACTCAAATACTTGTCCTAATTTTCTAGGACAAATGGCTTAAAGGGTTTAGGATTTCGACTTAAGGATTTAACTCCCCTCTCTTACCATTGAGATAATGTGATAGGGTATTCTCATCCTGGCAATTCAAGGAAGTCGATACCTGGTACCTTCAACCTGCATAAAATCCATGCATGTACAAACACAATATTCTAAGCTAAATAGGCAATGGCAAGAAGTGGTGCATTGTGTAGATCCCAACTAGCAAGTGACTATGACTCCCTTCCTTAACCACATCAATAACACCATACATAAAAAAAAAAACATGCACACCATACACATGTAGTATGGGGTAAGTATCCATAAGAAGACACATAATAATCCATGTAACTAATCATCATTAATAACTGAAAGCACTATAATAATCATCATGTATACATGAAAGATAGAGTACCAAGTAATCTCATCATATAATAAAGTAAATGTAAAAAAAATATTTGATAAACTCAAAATAATACTGCTAGTCATCAAACATAAACTAGCCTAAAAGAGTTCAACAATGCTAATAGAAATGTGAACTAGGGGTAGGCATTATAGAATGTGGGTTAAACCTTTTGTTTCCAAATGTTGATGCTCAGGTTTGAGGGTTCCATCAATACACAACTAAGCTAGGGCATCATCTATTTCAAGAGTACTAATTTCTTGAGTTGTGCATTTAAAATGAGTTCTAATGTCATTAACAACAACTACATTGGGAAGGATCTACGATTGAGCTCCGCTGGGGTCTAGGGTTTTTGCAACTGCAGGCATGAGCTTGAAGTCTAGCACCTTCCACTCAACACCTCAAACCAACATATCAAAACCTTTCTTTGCCTTGCTACTACTATTGGATTCCATTTTCACTCAGTAGGTTGAGAGAACTTCAAAAATGATTGCAGGAAATTTGCTCAAGCCACTTGATCGCATAGAAAATAGCTCTTCAAAAATTCATAGTGAAAAAATGAATTCTCTTTCATACATTTTGTTAACAAAATTCCATTAATGCTTGGTATGATGGTAGATGAGTTAGCATAATGCTTGATAGGCTATCATCCACTAGTCTGTCTTGATCACTCGGTGAAGTCTTCATGACTCGGTATCCATAAGTGCCTATGTTACTCCCGACCTTGCTAGATGGACTCTATGACCCGACCTCACTCGATAGAGAAGGTAACTTAGTAATAACTGATACAAATCTTGCTTAGTGATCCATTTGTATCTTGCATATGGATTTGGATCTTTGTCATCTTTCAACTGGAACTATTTCTGATATTTTCTTTGATAGCCTGGTTCTAGTTCTTCCTTAAGAACTTAATTAGAAGTGGTAGAGTCGCCTAGTTCTTGAGTAACTTGATCATCATTACTTGGACTAGTATCCTCGATAGACTTAGGAATCCATTGCTATCTCATCTGCCTTCAAATGTTATCAGATTTTTCCTTCTTCTCATCTTCAATCTTGCCAATATTCATACAATTTTTGGCAATATGACCAAGTTTTGTACAAATGTAACATCTTATAGTGGTATCCTTTTTTCTCATATTATGTTTAACACAATACATACCAATGTGTCCATATTCTCCATAGTAATGACATCTACACTAGATATTGTAATCCCAACCAAATATTGCTTTCACAATTTGCTCTACAAGATTCAATGTCTTTGTTTTACATTCTAATGCCTTATGTCCATGTTTCTTGCATTTATGATAGTTGCCTTCAAATTTTGGTTTCTCTTTACATTCATTAGCCTTGTGACCATGCTGATTGTAGTTGTAGCATTTTCCATTGAATTTTTCTTCTCCATTACTCCAACATTTGTTAGATGTATGACCTATCTTACCATAGTGATTACAAGTAGGTCTTTGATTCCTTTGAGCACCTTGTTAAGAGGATTCACTTTCTTCTTTGTATCTAATTCCTACTTTTCCTTTTTGCCTATAGAGGTTTTTCTCATTCAATTGAACCATGTCTACTTGAGATTTCATCATTCTTTCATTGATTTGCTTCTCCGTGTTTAGGTCATTTATCAATCTTTCACTAATTTTCTTTTTAGATATCAACTCATTTCTTATTCTTTCATTGATTTGTCTTTCTAAATTTAGATCATTCCTTAATCTTTCATTGATCTATCTTTGGCTCATGATTTCCTCATTTGCATTGGAGATTTGATCCATAAGGTCGACATGTTGAAGGGATTGGTTCAGGATCTCATTGTTTCTTCCATCCATTCCTTCTTTAATCTTGTTCCTTTGTTCTAAGATTTCACATAGCCTCACTGATTGAATTTCTTGTTCTCTTTTTAGCTTTCTTACTTCTTCTTGCAGGGAACCATTCTTCTCTAGGAGTTCTTTGATTGCATCATTTTTTTCATCTTAACTACTTGAAGGCAAAAAGTCTTCAATTCTTTCTTTAATTTAGAGATGGTCATCCATTTGATTTGCAAGTTCCTTTTGTCTTTTTAGGGATTGAGAAAGTTGATCCTTAGCTTTCTTGAGTTGTGCAATGGCCATTTTCAGATCCAACTTTTCATTGTCAATTTCCTTATCAAGTTTGAATATCTCCATATCCTTGATCTTTTGCTCAAGTTGTTAAAATTTCTCTTGAGAAGCACAAAGCTCTGATACCAACTCTTGGAAATATTTGAGACTATGCTAGGTTATTGAGAGAGGAGAGGTAATCAGTAATGTCTAAAACTTCTACCAATTTCAATTTTGAATCCAATAAACTATTTAACATTTAATTCATCACATCTGATCTAATGGCATGCATGAGAAATTGAAAATATAAACATCCACAAAACTTGAACACAATGATTTGGTGACCCAGAAACCTTCCAAATAGAAAGTAAAATTGGGGTAGGGATGAAACCCACAAACTTTACTTCTATAGTATAAAGTTGGCCTATTAAGGCTTACATTGATCACTTCTGATGTTTTTCCCTATTAGGAACAAATAAGACTGCTAGGTCCACCTTGTGAGAGGATATAGAAACATATAATGAAGCATGCACATAGTAAAGAGATTTAGAAAAGAGTGTTAGGTCTACCTTGTTAAAGGATTTTGATTGGTTCACCTATTAGGATGAAGTAGTAGATCTTTGAATTTACAAATAAGTTTGCTAATAGAGATTCCTTGATTTACTGATCACCTTTTTGTGATAGATTTTTCACTGATGCTCCTTATGCTGATATGGCCTTCATAAATCTTTATATGCTTCTTAAATTCACATTCTTGCACTTGCATTACATTCCATACTGCTTTGATATGATACAATACATCACATATATATATCAAACCAATTTGTAAAATTACAAAGTTGGGCAAGACACAAGTTAATACAAATATGACAAAGTCGGCCAATATGAAGATACTTGGGTTTTGAAAACTGACATGATGAGGTTCTGATACTTGGTATCCACTATCACTGTTTGGCATCATCATGCTCTTGGTGAATGTAGAAGCTTAGTCCATACTAATCACTTTCATGTAGTCTTGAACTTTGTCTATACTAGTGACTTGGTAGATATTGTGCAACTTGGCAAAAACTGAATCACTTTGTTACCATGGAGTGGCTCAGTCAACAGTACCTTCACATTGCATGAACTAAGAACTCGGTAGATAATACAATGCTCATTAACCAATGGCTTCGCATCACATGAACTATGAACTCGGTAACCACTTATAAACTTCGTATACATTGAATTGCTTGGTTTGCATTGAATCTAATTGATAACCACTGGAAATAGTCTAAAGGACTCAGTAGAAATTGTAGAAGCTTGGTGCCTACTGAATTACATGGAAAACACTATAAACTATTCAATGAGCTGGTAGCTATACAAAATCTGAATAAGTGTGTGTCACTAATAATAAACTTGACTGATATGTCAATAATCTCCCCCTTTGGAATTAGTGAAAAAACACTTATTAGTCCAAAGTTGAATACTTTGTATTCATCACCATGTGATATTAGCTTGGTCTATTTTTGAGATTTTTCAAAATTGATCTTTGTAAGATATATACAGATTCTATTATGTACATAAAACTTTTCTCTTATATACATAGCTCCCCCTATAACTCTACTCTTCTCCATCTTTAAATTTTCTCCCATATCTCATCTCTTCCTTTAACTATACTCTTCTCTCCCTTTTTGACAGTAATGCCAAAGGTTTATTCAACATATTTACACTGAGACACCAAAATGAGATAAGAACTGAAAGTATACATTAAGAGTAATTGCCAATGTTTTGTCCCAATTTTCCTTTAAGACCTTACATGTATGAATGGCAATTTGTACTTCTGCTAAAAGTTCAATCATGTGATCAGCCACAAAGAAGTTGTTGTCTTGGATTAGGGTCTTTGCATAAACAATGTGTTTTTGCATGGAATCCATGATAGGAAGGATCATATTTTGGATATCAATCAGTGTAGAACAGATCCTTGCTTCTTTTATTAACAACTCTACCTACATATCTGACAAAAATATAATCTTCTTAAAATGTGCAGAGCTTGAACTAGGTTCAAGTTGCAATTGCTAAGCACTTTCCTTAAGATCAGTATCAATTTTGGACAATTTGTCCTTAACTTCTTTAGTATACTTAGTGACATCACATAGCTTAGCAAAAAGTGATGACACATTAGAATAGGATGCCTCGAGATTGACCAGAATTATTGATAATTCAACTTGGTTAATAGCAATTTGCTAAGAAAAGTGCTCCAACACTTTATTATTGAGCTTCTTTTTTCCTTTTTCAATCAATTTCTCTTGTCCCTCAGTGTCCTCTTTAAAATTTTGAACTACCTCTTTAAGCTAGAACAAAATTGGTTCAGAAGAATCAACCTCAACTCCAATAGCCTCAGTCAAAATGTTAGTAGCATCATTTAATATCTTGTATTCTCTATCCCTTTCTTCTCTCAATTTTTTCCACCTAGCCTTTTTCTGAAGAAGTTCACAACCATTTTCATTTGATCTACAGAAAGATTGTAGAAATCCCATTTGGGAATTTCTATTTCCTCATCTAGATCTATATCTTCTTCTATTTCCTTTCCTTTTGAAAACTTCGTACTCAGTTGAAACTTAGGTTCAACCATCCTTGTACTTATTGCCTTAGTACCCAGAATGGAAACAATGGTAGACATACTCGGGCTTGCAATAAAAAATTTGTATAGCACTGATTGGTGGAGTATTGCCAAAGATGCTAGAAGAATGCAAAATTGATGAATCCAAAATTGAAGTAGAAAAAATTGGAGTGTTTACCATGGATGAGCTCAAAATTGAAGAGGAGATGGTTGAAGAACTCAACTTGACAGAGGAAGGAGTAACATGTAGCTTAGTTAATGAAGTGGAAGTCACTTCTATCATTAACATGTTGAGTTGTGTTAGTGCAAAGAGTGATTGGACATTTTTTGTATCTGATGTAGTCACTACCACACTTGTTGAAGTTGTCTCCATACTTGATGTTGTCAAGGGTTTTCTCAGGGAGTGAGGAAGTGAGACAATGACTATAGCTACTATCTTTACTGGGTCAGTCTCATCATCATCTTCCTTATCTTTATTAGGCACCTCACCAGATATTGAAGTCATTCTGGATGAAGTAATTGAAATGCCACAATTAAACTTGGAAAATCTTACATTAGAACAAACAACTCTTTTACAAGCAATTTTGATAAAGAATAAAAAGAAAGAGGCACTAATAAGAGAGAATGAACAAAATAATGTATTATATGATGTTAGAAACATTTTTATTGACACTTTTGATATTCAAAATTTTGATAATGAAGCGTCAATCATTACCCAAGTGGTCAATATTATTGAAGTAAATACTAGTAATATAGAATCCAATGAAAAATTAATGGATTGGTTAACAAGAAAATTTGAAAATAAGGTTGTAGATGAAGTTTCCATAATAATTATCAAGTAGAAAGCTTAGTTACAAGAGCATTTACAGAATATAACATAACTCATGAAAAGGGTGCAACATTTGTATAACATTTTGTCAAATGTGTCATGATTTACAAATGATATTTCGGCACAAATTCAATAGATTTAAGCTGAGATGCAGAGATCCAACAATATTATTTCATAGTCACTAGAATCGACTCTTGACCACTACAATCAGTTATTGAATGCTCAAGGCACATTGGTTGAGATTCAAGTAGTTGAAATCAATATGATATCTAAATTAATCTCTATTCAAGTCATGGTGATACCTGATTTGGAGGTCATCCAAAGGGAGATGGATTTGATCATAAAAGATCACAATCTTTTAGTGGTCAATAGATTAATTGACTTAGTTGCATAGTTACAGTTGCAGAATCACATTTTGAAAAGAAAAATAACCACATGGGATCATTCACTTTACATGATCACCCAAATTCATCATACATTCATTGATAAATATGGTTTTATTCCACCCATTCAACCCCAACATCTATGAAATCAATATCAAAAACAAGGGGGAATGATTGTTGTCATGCAATAGTTAATGAGGAATTGAAAAAGGGATGGACAATAATGTGCAGATTTTAAAAGACAAGCATGATATTGTATGTGGATAAGTATTCATTTATTTATTTTTTATTCATTAGTATTTGGATAGAGTTAAAAGTTTAAAAGTTTCACATTGAGCTTAGAAGACTTAGGGGGAGTACTCTTATCTGATTGTATTTGTAACGATGTAATCATGAAAAAGTATTTTCGTCACTAATGTCAAAGGGGGGGATTCTTTTTAACTCTAAATATTATTTCCTATTAGCATCAAACACTTAGTCATTTACTAGGCAGAGTTAGATGGTCATCACTATGACTGAGCTACTCTATATAGGCTGAGTCATGTATATAAACTTGTATGTATTGAGCTCTATAGGAGCCAAGAAAGTACATGGTCACCAATTATTTTCTATACAAGACAAGTTAAAAACTTACCAAGTGGTTCTAGAATATAAATATTGAGTTACATAGAAAGTTTCGAGTACAATATAGACCAAGCATCAGGAACAATACAAAGAATTAGAAAATAGTAAGTATCGAGCAATGCGGAGTTTACATAAAACTCAGGAATGATACAAACTTTGAGGTAAACCATTTTTTAGCCGACATGGAAGGAACATTTAATATTTGTAGAGGTTTTTACAAATATTTTTAGGCATTTATAACATAGATCACAAATCCTTACATTTTATGATCAATAATTCAAATAGAGAGGCAAAATTTGGAAGCATCTAGAAAAATCTTTACAAAACTCTTTAAATAGAGAAGATCTTAACCTAGATGAAGATATAGAGACAATGTGTGTGTTTGTGTGTTGGGGGGGCGGGTGGGGGGGGGCGTGTGGGGGGTGTGGAGGGGGGGAGAGAGAGAGAGAGAGAAAGAGAGTATGTAAGGGAAAAGAACAAAGAATCAAAGGAGTAATATGCCAATGAAGAAGTGAAGGATTAAGATCAAACCAAAAGTTAGTGAAAGTATTCTATTATTTCTTAGTAGAGAAATTGACCTAATCAGTGCAGTGAAGGAGAATAATTTTTTTATTAGATCAGAAGGGAGGATCAATTTTCAAAGAGGAGACTCAAAATTAGCTTACAAAGAAAATTGAGAGCCAGGTGTTGAATAAGTTTTAATCAACTTGAATTAGGGTAAATCTCTTAACAAAGTGGTCTTAAGAGATCTTTGTAAATCTCCTAATAGATTCCTTACTTTATTGTATGTGTTAAATCCTCTAACAAGGTGAGACCTAATAGTCTAAAAATATTTTAACAGGGAAGTCCCCTCACATGGTAGATCATATATTATGATCAAACATTGTAACCCTAACAGGTTAACTTTATTGTTGCATTAGTAAAGATTTATGGGTACAATCCCCACCCTAGTTTTACCTTCACTTTGGAGGGCTTCTAGGTAACAAATATTGTGTTGTGTGTTTATTATCATGCATGTGATAGATTAGATTTACATGTTACAACATGTTTACTCTTACAATTTTTACATGCATACAACAACAAGTGAATGTGTGAATGAATTGCTAAAGGTAAAAGTGTTTAAGATCTTGATTCACCCCACTACCCTCCCCCTCCCCCCCCCATCAATTAACAATGTGAAATAATTAGAATAGATGAAGAATTAAAGGATACTTGGGAGAAAGAATTCATCAGTCTTAAGAAGTATTTTGGAGAATGCATGACAGTCATAAACATGCAACAAGCATGAGGAGAGGAGAGCAATGACATGTATATATATATTTACTCAAATTTTCCATGGATGTCAAAGTGAGATAGTATTGGATAAAAAAATGCTATGTATTCTTTATTGGGAGCGTATCGTATGAATATAATATGGTATATATATTTTGGAGATGATCCAGAGTTTTGAAATTTTCACAAGGGCACAATTTAAAAGACTTTTTGTAACTTAGTTGATTTTCCCATATGTTGTCATCAATGACAAAGGGGTATTGTTAGAAATTTGGCTAAGACAATGTATGAGGATGTTATTAAATTATTAATAAAATAATATTAACATTATTTATTAATAATAATTAGCATGTTGTGATGGTTAAGTTTTTGAGTTGTTATCCTTGCCATCAAGGTTCAAAATCTAATGGGGATGAGGTCCCCCATTTGTGGCCTCATTGATTCATAGCTCCAGGTCAAAGCATTTACCCCTCTTTAAAAAAAAATTTAAAAAATTATCATTTTAATTATTAAAGTTATTAATAATTAAATATATAATATTAAACATATTAATAATATTGAATATTAAATATATTATAAAATTTTAATAATAAAATAATAATTAAAAATAAATTGATTAAAACAACCCTTACATTTTAGGCTCGTCAGCCTTGCTACCTATGAGCAATTTTGGTTGCTTAGGCATCCTTGGCTATCACAACAACCCTAGCTACCTTCACAGTCGACAACCATGGCAACATGGGGAGGGGAGACAAGGGGGTCAGAACCCCGATCTCCTCTTTTAATCAATTTTTTTTATTATATTTTTAAAAAAATAAAAACCAAAGATAAAAGTGATCACAATAAATAATTTTACTATGGTAATTTTTTATTATAGATATATTTTATAAAAAAATTCTTAATAGATCTTATAGGGAAAACATGAACAACCAATCAAATTTTGAATATAATATTTTTAATTTCTTTTCTAAACCCTACAAGTATTGTAATTTATCAAATTATGAATCTTTAAACTTACAAAATAAGAGTTTCCAATTTTATATTCATTTATAGATGTTTCTAAATTGAAGAACAATAAAATTCACAAACAAGGGTTTCAACCCAATTAAATTCTTAAAACAATTCCATTTAGACACAAAGAAGACAGATATTTCACAGAAAAAAACTAATTCAAAAAATCAATAAGATCCTATATGGATCTGATGCAAAACAAATGGATGCATGAAGCTTACAAGAAATTTCCCCTTCTTTCGAAAACCCTCTTCTCAGAAATTAGATCCTCCCAACCTGTGTCTGGAGAAATGAGCTCTAATTCCTTAATAAAGAGCTTTATTTGATTAACACTTCAGTTTTTCAATCATGCAAAAAAAATTCTTAATTATTTTATTATATTTTAATTTTCATATACAACCTTTTTATTTTAATTAAAATAACTTTATTAAATCAATTATTTTCTCTCTTTTATTAAATCCTGAGATATTCTTAATAAAATATTTATCAATTTAACTAATAATAATATTTAGATTTTATTGTAAAAATGAAACTCCCAAAAATATTATTATTTTATTAAATAAATATGATTATGCCAAAATTAGAATTTTAATGAAAATTTTTTAATTTAATTCTTTTATTTAACCAATTTCAAAATTAATTAAATATAATTAAATCTTAGGGTTAGGATTTGGACTCAAGAATTATCTCCCCACTTTTACTATTGAGATATTGTTGACTCCTGATTTAATAGTGATTTCAAATACCTTTTATGATGTGAGAAAACCTGGGAATCAACTACAAACCATTATTGATATTCTATAAATCAAAATAAAAGGACCAACTAACAAGACATCAGAGTCTTCTCCACTTTGAACTCTGGAAGATTCAGGTGGGTTTACCTAAGGAATTCAACTCTATATACTCTTCTAGTCAAGATTTATTACAAGAATTCTAGTAGTAATGGATTTATAAGCCTTATTTCTTCTAATTCAATGATCTTAAGATATGGTAACCAGCTATTTTACTAAAACCTTAAGGCTTATTGAATCAAGTGTAGGCCCAAATTTTAATGCTTAATTAATAGAAATATAAAGATTGATTGATAATTGTATTCTACATCACGCAAAACATTCTACTCAGATTAATTCACAAGGATGGCCAGTGCCTTATCCATTGGGCTATAACTAACAGAGACCACACACCTACTTTTGATCCTATCTCAACACTTTGTGTAAAGATTTATCTGTATTCATGTCCAGATCTCATACTTATCATATCTTCACTTAAAACCATGGTGTTCTTTCACTTTGTATTAAGCATTTACGCAATCCATTAGATTACTAGAAAAAGCAAACTGAAATATAATTCAAAGACAATTAGAAATTGAAATTCAAGAAACTTTTCTATCCAAATTTCAAAGAAAAAAATAGAGAGAAGAGAGTAGACAAGATTTGGGATAAAATCAGCTCTCAGTATTTGTAATCATTTGCTTTGAAGTGTATATAATTCAGTGATTATCTCTATCAAATAAAAACTCAAAATACTAGCAATTGTAACTTAGTATTCAATTTTGGAATTGATTTACAATTTGCATTGACCATCTTAGAATTTACTTATGATCATGCAATAAAATAAATTCAAACCATCCTCTAGCCTTGGGAACTCACTTATATAGCATGAGTTGCAACAAGCTTTAGGCATTGAGGGAAAAGGACAATTGTCCTTAGCAAAAAAGTTTTATAAAAAAGGAAAAAAACTATCACTATTACAAAAAAGACAAAACTTGGGGTTTGTTTTCCTTTTTGCAATAGAATGGCTTTCTCATTGATTTTCTTGTGGTGGGGCTAGTTTTGTTGTAGCAACTTCTTGTTGATCCACTGCAACCAATGATTGACCATGTTGTATCTATTACTCTATAAGTTGTGGGGCCACTTGGCTATCACGTGATGTATCATACTCTAATGTTTGGTTATTGATCATAATTGGTTGCTCATCTACCAGCTTATTAGTTTGAGTGGCCATGTCCACTATTGCAGTTTGTTACTGTTCTTATATTTCTTTTGCTTGAACTAATACATCAACTAATTACTGCTTTTTTGTAGCACTTGATTTTTCCACATTCTCTCCTTCAACAACCATTTGCAATAGTTTTTTTTTTGGGGAATAATCAGCTATCCACTTGTTAAAAAGTGTATCATCGGGCTAGTTGAAACTTAATATTTCTTGTTCTTTCTTTAGGACATATTTTCCCATTCTCGTTATCTCAACAAATTATTGTTTGAAAGAATCAAAAAATAATTGTAACTGTACAAATTTTTTAGTAGTTCTAGCAAAACAAATATATTTCTCATTATTTACCATCTTATTAAGCCCAATGCTCATCAATTCATTTAATTCATTGTCACATTCCTCCTTTCCTTTTATTTGACCCATACCTTTGAGTGCATGAGGAAAAAGATCAAAACTTTTACTAAGATACTTCATGAATTAGTTATTTATCCTTCTTCATAAAAAAAATCTCTTATGATCAAAATCTAATAGATCATTAGCTTGATCAAAACTTCTTTCAACCTATTCATTAAAAAAATCAATGATATGACAACAAACGACTATGATGACATCATCCATGTTGATCCATTTGTTCAGAATTGACCTTAAGGTTGTCTCATTATTTATCAATTCATTCCATACCTCTACTAACATTGATAATTCTAAGTAAAATAAGAGCCAACCTACCCTGTCTACTAGATACAAAATTGTATCTCTAATTCTATCTTCATGTTTCATACCTAATTCCACATTTAATGACCATATTTTTTATTTTCTTCTTCAAGCTCCTTAGCTAAATAAAGTTGTGGTTCTTGAGGAGTACTTTGGATTTCTACAGTTGGAATAGTGTTAAAAGGTGGTACTGGGGGAGGGGGAGCAATTTTTAGTGGGCCATATTGTGTGCCTACCTTTCTTTTCCCATATTTTTTCTCCAATTGTGTGACCTTGCTTTCTAATTAGTAGATCTTCCTCCCTTTTTCATCATAGGCATCCAAAGCCTTTTCAAATTTCTCATTTAGTTCCAAGAATTTATTTTCATCTTTGGTTTCCACAACTACACCAAGGTTAGCCATTTCCTTCTTAATTAAGGCCACCTTTTCATTGTCTACTTCTTCAACTCTATAGACCATGAGACTACCTATATGCTCAGAACATGAGACTTCTTGAATTTTTCCCTTGTCTCTCTTATAAATTGACCACATGATCAAGGCTTTTTTGTCACTACTTTATTTTTGACCACTTTATGGCCCTGCAAAACCTCATCTTTAGTTTTAAAATGGGTCTCCTTTTTCTTTATGACTACATCAAAGACCATTGCATTAGCAGTGTCACATTTAGGCAATATCATGATTCCTCAATCCTTTAATAATTCCCTTCCCCCTTAGTGGTTATATATCCAAACTCTTCCATGAAGCTAGCCTTGACCTCCTCTCCACTATTAGAGTCCTACCTATTAGGTTACTCTATCTTGATCTTCTTACACCTTGCCTCAAAATTGTTTATATTGCTCCTCCACAAAAATTGCATGAATGCTCTTGACTTAACAAAAATTTCATCATCCAAAAATTTATTTGATGCCTACTCCACCACCACATCAATTTCTCTTCCTCTAAAATCCTCTATAGTGAGAGCTAGTGATGGCATGAGAGGCTTTGCAGGTGCTCCTTCTTCTACCTCTATTGTAGTTATGAAAATATTCTTTTAACCTCATATCTGTCTCAAGCAATTCCTCAAGGAGTCTTCATCATCTATGTGGAAAGGGGTTTGTGAAGGGGAATACTCTTCAACCCTAGATGAGGAACCCTATTCTAATTTCTACTTCTTTATAGCAGGGGTACTAGGTGGACTTTTAGACAATTATCTCTTGTGGAGTTGTATATGTTGTATAGTCTTTGCTACCACATATCCAAGCCTTCTCTGTAAAGTATATTTCCCTAGGCTTATGATCTCTCTACTAGTTAGTCTCCTTTCTATCTAAATAACATGGTTTGGATAGGCTTAAACCAAAATATCTTTCTTCTCATTTAGATTTTGCATAAACCCAACAAACTTACTCATAAGTATATTAATCTTATTTCTATTAGCATGAATGTCATTTCTATGGGGGAGCATTATAGAGTAGTGTTATGACTATGTTTTTCATTGATCACAACATAGTAATAAGTTTGCAAAACACTGACAGAGTAGTAGATTGGGATTTTTGTATTGATGGAAATACATTGTATATCTGCTCATGCACAGTTACTACCATACACTACAACATGTATGGGACATGTGGGCAAGTGCACAGAACCTGAATTGATAGTGTACAGAAGATATTAATGATTTACAGAGAACTATAGGGAAATAGAGCATTGGTAAAATAGTTTCTATTGTATAATCATTATAGCACATTATGTTTGGAATGAAGGGTTATGTAGTTAACTAGAGGTAGTACACTGACTACTGATGATGTTAGCAATTTTGTAGGTACAGAAGTTGCATGTGTGAAAGTTTGTATATAATTGTGGGATGACAGCTTATAATCAACATAATAAAGTATGGAGCCAACTTAAGTAATTAATATTAAGTGTGGTATAAAGGAAAGATATTTTTTCAAGTTTTAACAATTGATTTGAGATCATGAAGCAAATAAGACTTGTGAATTGTGAAGTAGAGGAGCAGAGCAATCTACTAATGCATGTAAGTGACCTCAAGTGTTACTGTTGATGGATACATAGTTCCAGATCTGATTGTATGATCTAGAGGTGGAGTTGTCTAATGTACTAGATAGGGGAAGAACCAAAAGACTATCACACATCTATTATTCTAAAAGGAATAGTACTGAGGTCAGTTGGATAGTGTGTTCATTGATTTGATCCCGAAGTTGTTTGGATAGTGGGTTTGTCTACTTTCTACAACTCCTAATAGGGTTGGAATCTCCTAACAGGGATTCAAAGTCTCCTAATAGGGATTCTTTGTACTAAGCATTGTAATAGACTCCTAACATGGTCCATCCTCTAACAAGGAACATTCAGAATAGTACATTATCTTGTGGGCATCATCCCCACCAGGGTTTTCCCTCTGACCAAGGGTTTCCATAGTCAATATAATGGTGTAATCATGTATGCACATTTCTTTACGGTTGCTATTTTTTTTTATGATTAAGAATTGTTTAAGAAGTTTAATATTTCAGATTGTTGCATAACTAATTCACCCCCCTCCCCCCCCACCTCCTCAGTTATACTAGGTTTGCATAATAGTGTACAAATTGAAGATGGAAGGGAAGAACAAAGCACAATGCCCAAGATAAGAGTTGAAGTAGTAACTCCTACCCCAAATAGGAACTTGGTAAGAAATCATCTTGTTGATCAGATAATAGGAAGTAAAGAAAAGGGAGTAATGACAAGGAGAAAAATCAATGAAGAACTATGTCTGATATCTCAAGTTGAACCAAGAAGCGTAGATGAAGCACTCAAAGATTATCATTTGATAAAAGAAATAAAGGAAGAACTCTAGAAGATAATTAAAAATGACACATGGGAATTAGTCCCTAGACCTAAGAATAAAAATATGACTGGCACAAGATGGGTATACAAAAATAAAATGAATGAACAAGGAGAAGTGATAACAAAAAAAGCAAGGCTTGTATGCAAAGGCTACTCTCAGCAAGAAGGAACTAATTATGAAGAAACATATGAACATATAGAAAGGATGGAAGTAGTTAGAATTTTCTTGGCATATGCGACAAATAAGAATTTTAAAGTATATCAAATGGATGTTAAGTCAGCATTCTTGAATGGAGAACTGGAAAAAGAAGTATACATTGTAAAACCAGAGGGTTTTCCTTTAATAGAAGAGAAGGACATGGTTTTTAAACTAACAAAATAATTATATAGATTAAAGCAAGCACCAAGAACCTAGTATGCAAGGTTGGACAAATACTTAGCAAAGCTTGGATTTGCTAAAAGAACGACAGATAGTAACTTGTACTTGGAGAAAATAGGAAATGATTTGCTAATAATCATTGTATTTGTTGATGACATCATTTTTTGTGGAAATAATGAAGATAGTAACAAATTCTTAGAAGACATGAAGAATGAGTTTGAGATGAGCATGATAGAAGAAATGAAATTCTTCTGAGGACTATAGATTATTCAGAACAAAGAAGGTATCTTTATCTCTCAAACCAAGTACTTAAAAGATTTACTAAAAAGATTTGGTTTAAAAAATTGTAAACCTATTGGAACTCCTATGGTAACTAGTCATAAGTTATCAAGAAAAGATGAAACCTCCACTATTGAACAAATGAAGTATAGATCTATGATTGGAGGATTACAATATCTAACTCATAGTAGACTAGATATAGCTAATGTAGTTGGAATGGTGGAAAGATTTCAAGCTAATTCTAAAGAATATCACTATGTGGCAGTAAAGAGGATATTTAGATATCTAAAAGGAACATTAGATTATGGTATTTGATATGACAGAAGTAATGACTTTACTCTTTTTACTTATATAGATGTTGATTGAGCTAGAGATAGGGATGATAGAAAAAGCACTAGTGGAGGAACATTTTTCCTTGGAGGAAGACTAGTTTCTTGGCTTAACAAGAAACAAGATTGTACCTCATAGAGTACTGTAGAAGCAAAATATGTTGCAGTGGCAAACAACTATAATCAAGTGATATGGATGAAGTACATGATGAAGGATATTGGAATTACATTCACAAAAATTGTTATTATTTACTATGATAACACAAGTATTGTTAATATGTCTAAGAATCTTGTTTTGCACTCCAAAACTAAGCACATAGCAATAAAGTATCATGTGCTAAAAGAGAAAGTCATAGAGAAAGAAATTAGACTAGAGGACATTAACACTAAGGAACATATTGTAGACATTTTCACAAAATCCTTACCAAATGACACATTTGAGTACTTGAGAGGTATGCTTGGGGTTATGCCCCAACTTGCTCATAGTAGAAGATGAAAAAGTGCATCAATCTAGGGTATGTAGCACCATTGTTAAACTAGATTGAATGCTGATGCTTCCTCTATGGGGAATTATTTGTGATGAATAGAGTCAACAAGGACTCTTGGTGTACACAAGTACCTTTAGACACTTGTGTTGTTTATACAACTATATGCAATAGACCAACTTGTGGTCGTGCTGCTAGACTATTGAACATTCCATTTTCTATACTATCTTTGACATTGATGTCAATGAGGGAGAGAGAGTGACATGAAAAAAATTAAAGAGATTTTTGTACTATGGGGGAGAAGTGTTGCAATAAAGGATTTGCATGAAGCAATATTTGAGTGATGAAGAGACTTGTTAGTATTTTTGGAACTAGATGTTTTTTATCTATGTTGTCATCAATACCAAAAAGGGAGATTTTTAGCATGAATGATAATGCTATGGGGGAGCATTACAGAATAGTGTTATGAATTTGTTTGTCATTGATGACAACATAGTCATAAGTTTGTAAAACATTGACAAAGTAGTATACTGGGATTTTTGTATTGAGGGCAATACATTATGTATCTGCTTATGCATAGTTAGCAGCATACACTACAACATGTATGTGACATGTGGGCAAGTGCACAAAACCTGAATTGACAATGTATGAAAGATATTAATGATTTATAGAGAACCATAGGGAAAAGAGCATTGGGGAAATAGTTGCTATTGTATGATTGTTATAGCACATTGTGTTTGGAATGAAGAGTTGTGCAGTTAACTAGAGGTAGTACACTGACTACTGATGACATCAGCAAGTGTGCAAGTATGGAAGTCACATGTGTGAAATTTTTTATATAATTTTGAGCCAGTAACATATGATCAATATAATAAAGTATGGAGCTAACTCAAGGAATTAATTTTGAGTGTGGTATAAAGGAAATATTTTTTTCCAAATTTTAACAATTGATTTGAGATCATGAAGCAGAGAAGACTTGCAAATTGCAAAGTAGAGGAGCAGAGCAATCTACTAATGCATGTAAGTGACCTCAAGGGTTATTGTTGATGGATACATAGTTCTAGATCTGATTGCATGATCTGAAGGTTTAGTAGTCTAATGTACTAGATAGGGGAAGAAGCAAAAGACTATCACACATCTATTATTTTGAAAGGAATAGTAACAAGGTCAATTGGACAATGTGTTCATTGAGCTGATCCTAAAGCTATTTGGACAGTGGGTTCAGCTACTTTCTACAACTCCTAATAGGGTTGGAATCTCCTAATAGGGATTCAAAGTCTCCTAACAGGGACTCTTTGTACTAAGCATTGTAATACACTCCTAACAGGGTCCATCCTCTAACAAGGAACATTCAGATTAGTACATTATCTTGTGGGCATCATTCCCACCGAGGTTTTCCCTTTGATCAAGGGTTTCCCTAGTCAACACATCTAGTAATCATGTATGCACATTTCTTTATGGTTGTTGTTTGTTTTGATGATTAAGAATTGTTTAAGAAGTTTAATATTTTAGATTGTTGCATAATTGATTCACCCCCCCTCTCAGTTATACTAGTGAACTACTATTTCTAACAATTTCCCCAATATTTTACTTTAACTAGGAGATTATACTTAGGCTCTAAAGCATTAATAAACTTAAGAATTCTGCTATATACTTTCCATTTTTCTTTCCTATTCTCCTTCTCTTGTAGTGAAAAATCATTCCTACTTATGTCTTCAAGAAAGTAAAAAAAATGTTCATAGAATTTAGTGTTTGTCCTCTCCTTAAACATGTAATAAAATCCCTTGAGGTTAGTGAAATGTGCATGGGATTGAGCCATCTGATACCTATCAAAAAAAATTCCCAAATGCTTCATCCTCCCTTTGTAATAGAAAAATAGTGAACAATAATGAAAAAGGGAAAATTTGTACCTCTAGATTTGTCGAGGAGCTCTTTCTCTTCTAGTCCTCCTGCCTACCATAGGAATTTTGCTATCCCAACTTTGAGTGGTACTTGATAGGGCAAGACATGGGGTTTCCCTTGGAAACCATACACTTTGAATATGGTAGAGACTAGGTATGGGATGATATCGCCTGAGTTGTGTCTTACCTTCAACCCTTTAACATGATCCTTGGGCCTAATCAATTCTAGCAATGATTGAGGTATCCTATGATTATTTTTAATTCATAAAATTCTCAATTTGAAAGCAAAGTATCTATCAAATCTCACAAAGATGCCATCAATGACTTCCCAAGTCATATCTGCACTCCATAGCTAAAGAGCTAATTTTTCTCCATCCTTTTCTAACTCCAATTTCATCTCCTTGGAGAAAAAAGAAAAACCCTTATACAAACATATGTACATCAATATGGAATATCAACATAAAGGTTTCTCTACTTTGGCTTTGTTGATGCTTGTCATTCCATTGTGCATTCCCTCTGCTAAATATGTGGCAAAGTCAAAAATTGAGCTCATATTAGACTACAATGTTTGAGAAATGATGAAAACTATGGACCCTTGGATGTGATCTTGCTCATCCATATCAAAGAGTCTGCAAAGGGAAAAGTATAGTTCTTGTGCCCTAGGATCAAAATATATCCTTAGTAAGAGCTCTAGGATATTTACTGTCACCAATGGAAAATGACCTATCTTTACAAAGTGTTCTTGTAGTGGTGTGTTCCTTAAGTAAACCCTTTGGGTGTCATACCTAGCTTGTAGATCCTCTAGATCAGTTTGCTCCTGCAATACATGGTTAATGTTTAACCTAAAAACTTCCCTAATCACATCTAATGTAACCATAAAAAAATTATCTCTAGCATCATTTTTGACTATTCTTGACACTGGGTTATATCTTTTTGCTATCATCATCAGGAGTTCATCATCAAAAAAAGCACCAAGAATAGTTAATTTTTTAATTTTGAATTGCTAGACATTTCTTAGAGGACTATCATGATTTGTCTTAGAGAACCATTTTTTGAGCAGCTCCAGACCTCCAGTAGATGTCTCTGCATCTCTTAGACAATTTTCTTTATCATATAAATCCTCACTAATCTCCAACCTAGGGTTTTTTGGAACTAATGCTTTTCCTTTAGCTATTTCATTAGTGGATTGAGGTAGTTGTTCTAGAAAATCATCATGTACATTCCTATGTTGATAGTTTACTTTACTAGAAAAATCTCGTCAGGGAGGAATTTTTTCAACACAATTTCAAAAAATAATCTCTCAGAGGATATCTGTACTTACCAATAAATTTTGTTACTTCAATGAAAAATTGATCTGCAACACTTCATTTCTTAAGGAAACACAATCTGAGCTCTCGTTTTTTGTTGCACCTTTGAAATCTCAATTGCTTGGTACTCAATACAAATTGAATTGCCTATTTTATGCATAACATTCCTCACACAAACTAGTAGTGCCAAAATTTTGAAATCTAGTCATTGTAATCACAAAATCAAATGTTTTTTTTTTTAACTTGTAAGGTTGTGTTACCTTTTTAGAAATTTGGACATTTATCAATTATTTAGTTTCTCTCTTTACCTAAACTTTGTACATCTTCAAAATATGAGAAAGTGATGATCATCAATTTGAAACTGATTTATGATCTTGAAAGATCTTAGTTGTCATTGCATTTCCTATTGAATTTGGGCCCACTAAGACATTTGTCACATGATTTCTTTCTTTCTTTGGCTATTCTTGTTGCAACCTCAAAAAGAGAGAAAGCAACGATTGTTAATCTTTAGTCAACAACCTTTGGAAAATTATAACATGGGCCAACCCTAAAATTTCTAGGTGGCATTACATCACTTTCTTTCTTTAGCTAAACTTTGTGTATCTTTGAAAAGTGATAAAGTGACAAACATTGATCTACATTTGATTAACAATTTCTATAAAACTAAAGTTCTTTTATCTTAGTCAACACCTTCGACCAATCAGAACTTTCCCTTACTGACAACTTACTCTGATACCTTTTTTCTAGCCCACAACTAGTCGGGTCCCAACATGTCTACATGTCATTTGCTCACATTCTCACTTTAGCTAACCTTTGTGCAACTCTATAAAATGAGAATGTGACAAAGGTTGATCTTTATCTTATCAGCAGTCTAGAAAATGCATTTTTTTATAATTTTGGGAGACAAAAATAGGGGACCACAGGACAGGTGTCAAGTTTTCACTTTCTTTCTTTGGTTATTCTTCATGCAACTTCAAAAAGTGAGAAAGCAATGATCGTTGATATGCCAAGATCTAACGATCATGAACATGACTCTCCTTGAGTTAAGAACTTAGAAAGAAATTAATAGGTGGGCTTACCAAAGGTAAAACTAGGTTGAAGGGAAAAGCACTAGGGTAAGAGGATTTTTGTGAAAATATTTAAAAGACTATGCAAAAATGATATAATAAAATGATTTTCAAAGGTTTTAGGGCTTTAATTAAAAACCCTCCCATGCATATTTGAAAATACAAACAATGCCAACCAATTGTTTAGAGACCTAGGGCATAAATGACATGAAGGCAATGCAATCAGGGATTTTTTTCTATGGCATAACCAATTAAAAGCAACAATCCCCAATTGCAAAAGAATAACTAGATTTTTCACTACAATTTTGCAAAAAAAAAATTATATGTGAAAAACCAAGCCAATAGATACTATGATAAGGCATGCTCATCCTGTAAAATTAGGGAAGTCGATGCTCGATACCTTTAATCTACATAAATTCTAAGCATGAGCATACACATATAATCTAAACTAAATAGGTAATGGCAGAAAGTGGTGCATCATGTAGATCTTGACTAGCAGGTGACTATAACTCCCTCCCTCAACCACATTAGACATGTCAAACATAGAGTATAACATAAAAGAACATCATACACATGCAAGTATGGGGTAAGTAACCATAGAAACTACATATAAATCATTCATCTATCTATCATCATAAAATAAATAAATCACTGTAAACATATATGTATCGTCATCAAAAGAATAATCATGAATACATGAAATAACTAAGTAACTCATCACATATTTAAACTGAGTCTGAAACAACATCTAATCCAATCTAGTAAGCAAGTATCACTAATCATGAAATTGGCCTAAAAGAATCTAGACCTTTGTCTATCACCATGAAGGTCTCTCCAAGGAATCCTATATCTCTACCTTTCTTCATTCCCAGTATGATGTGATCCCTCCTAATCAGCACCCCTTAGAGGAGGTAGACACTCTAAGATTGATCTCATCATTTGTCTCAAATTAGTCTCCTTTTAGTTAGCATGCTCTTCTCTGTGGTTCTCTCTATTTTCCTCTTGAATAGGACACTCTTTAGGAGTTGGAAGAGGACTATCATGTCCACTTCTTCCACAACCTCGACCTCTTCCTACACTATGACCTCTAATAGCTAATCTAGTCTTAGACACCATCCTCCTACAACACCCAAACAAGAAGAACAAAATGCTCACAAAGTCAACGATGGCATACCACCTTAAAGCATAATCATAAGAAAATATGTTTGAAATCCAATACAAGAATTATTCAAGATTTTCGTTTTTCAATGTTTCAAGTATTCATGTTTAAATTTTTCAAGTGTTCAATTTGTAAAACATACATAACACTTTAAGTTTCATTAAGTTCAACTAATGGTGTTCCAATATACCTAGAACTCCCAATGTCAAAACTTAGGCTCTAATACTAGATGTAATGCCCCACCAAGGAACCCAAAATAAATTAACCTAAAGTTTCACTAAGTTTTCCAAAATAAATAAATTATAAAGATAAATAACATCAATAAATAACATAGTAGAAGTATTAACTCACATACATAAAACCATCCAAAATAGATTAGATCTCTTAAGAGTTCCCTGACGTTGAATCACATGTAAAAGTTTATTAATATTAAATATAACACATATCCAAAATCCACATCATGGAATAATCACAAGTATGAATCCAATAAATAATATATAGTTACAAAGGATGCCACTTGGCATAATCAGAATGCATAATCATCCACTGTACAAGTCACAGGGAATGAAAAGCTCAAAGAATATGCATCATCAATAAATACATCATTTCATAAGATCTCTGATAAATCAAGTATATTATAACAAAATATAACCATCCATCAAAAACATAACATCAGAATGAAAGGAACAACTACACAAGTACTTCCAGCAAGAACAACCAATTGTTAGATCTCAATGGTATAAGAAAAAATGCACTACCACCCAACCTCGTGGAACCTAAATGGCCCACTCCCACTATGTTGAGGAGATAGTCTCAAATCCCATATAGTTATTAATCCCAAAGTCAAACAACATCTAGGTCAAGGAAATCTTGATATCAAACTATCTTAAAGGGTACCAAGACACAAGTAACATCTAATCCCAAAGGTAGCAAAGAAACATGGGAAATATACTATGTAAGTGGGTAAGTGTCATCGCATGAGCCAACTCTAAGGTTACCATAGTAGCCTCTCTAGACTTCAGCCCCCTAGTGTCTCAATGTGGAAACAATATCCTTTCGTATAAACAAGGCATAGGCATACTAATGAAGCAAGGTCACAACCAAGCATCCTCTCTAGTCCCATCCTAGCTTGTACTAGCACTCAAGGCATGGGCAAGGAAAATAGTAACTCTTATTAATTTATTTTACTCTCATTTAATGAAATGTTGTCACTTATTAAAACAACTTACAATGGGTTACCTAGGTAGCCTATTTAGGGCTCTGGCCTTCATTGCAAGCCACTTCCTAATGTACACATAAATTACCTACCCTAGGCTCATAAAAAGAACAACTCATAAAATCAATTTTCACCTCAGTCCTTTATAAGAAACTCAAAAGTGCCTACAAATAAAATAGAATATTCACCTTAGTCCTTTACAAGCAACTAGAAAACACCTAAAGATAAATCACAAGAATCACCTTAGTCCTTTACAAGAAACTAGAAAGTACCAAAAGATAACCAATTGAAAACTCAAAGGTTACAACAAGAATGTCACAATAATCACCTCAATTCTATACAAGCAACTGGAAAGCATCAAAATACAATTGATCGAGACTCAAAGGTTACACTAGGAAAATCATACCATTTACCTTAGTTCTATACAAGCAACTGGAAAGCATTAACAAGCAATAGATCAAACTCATCATAGAAAACATGTGACTATATCACAATGGTCACATAGAAAAGATAATATACATAACATCATCATAGAAGAAAACTTTCCAACCCTTTGGTAAACAACCTAAATGATCAACACACTAAGTCAAACCCGAACCCCAACATGAAATACAACATACATCTCATCTAGAATTTAAACAAGTGTTTGCATAGTTCATTTGGTTTTGAAAACATAAGATCTTGTTTAAACAATAAGGTTCAAGTTTTCATTTCATTTTAAGTCTCAGATTTACCAATTTTTACAATTTTCCCCATAACATATAAATGATTATTTAATTAAATCAATAATAGATTTAAAAATAAACAATCTAATTATAACTTGTGTATTTTAATCAAAACTCAATTCCCAAAACTTGTAATTCATTAATTAAACTATGTTTTTTAATATTTAAAATTAAATAATAACTTAAATTAGTATTATAATAATGATTAAATCATTAATAAAATAATATTAACAATATATATTAATAATTATTATTATCATTTTAATAATAAAATTTATTAATAATTAAATATAACATTAAAAATATTAATAATATTTAATATTAAATATATTATAAACTTTTAATAATAAAATAATAATAGACATTAAAAAATATTATCTTTAAAATAACCATTACATTTTAGGCTCGTCGACCTTGCTACCTATGAGTGGCACTAGTTGCTTAGGTTGTCTTGGCTGCCGCAGCAACTATAGAAGCTACTGGCAACCCTGGCTTTCTTTGTAGCTAGCGGCCATGGTAGCATGGGGAGGAAAAATGGGGAGGTCATGACCCCAATCTCCTCTTTCAATTAAATTTAAAAATAAAAAATAAAACCAACAACACCCCCTACCTGCCCGAAACTCAAAAATCTTATATTTCCAAAAAAAGAAAATTTTTGATAAAAATTATCATAGTAAATAATTTTACAATGGTAATTTTTTTATTATATATAATTTTTTAATAAAAATTTCTTAATAGGTCTAATAGGAAAAACATGAACAACCAATCAAATTTTGAATATAATATTTTTTATTCATTTTCCAAACCCTACCCATATTGTAATTTATGAAATTAAAAATATCTAAACTTAAAAAACAAGTGTTTCCAATTTTAAATTCATTTATAGATGTTTCTGAAATGAAAAACAATAAAATTCACAAACAAGGGTTTCAACCCAATTAAACTATGAAAACAATTCCATTCAGACACGAAGAAGACAAATTTTTCACAGAAATAAAGTATTGTGCAAAACCCACAAGATCCTACCTAGATATGATGCTAAACAAATGGATGAATGGAGCTCACAAGCAATTTCCACTTCTTTTGAAAACCCTTTTCTCAGAAATTGGATCCTCGCAACCTATGTCTGGAGAAATGAGCTCTAATTCCTTAATAAAGAGCTTTCTCCAATTAGGGCTTTGGTTTTGCAATCATGCGAAACCTTTTTCTTAATTATTTTATTATATTTTAATTTTCATGTGCAACCTTTTTGCAATTTAATTAAAATAATTTTATTAACACAATTCCTTATTCTCTTTTATTAAATTCTGAGATGTTTTTAATAACATATTTATTAATTTAACTAATAATAATATTTAGAGTTTATTATAAAAATCAAACTCCTAAATATAATATTATTAAATTAAATAAATATGATTATGCCAAAATTAGAACTTTATTTAAATCTTTTAAATTTAATTCTTTTATGTAATTAATTTCATAATTAATAAAATATAATTAAATATTGAATTTTCTTTATAAAATTTTCATTAAATTAAATCATTTAATTATCTTCTTAATTTGATTTAATTATAACTCAAAATCACAACAGACCCACAAAACTAAATACGAAAACTCAACTGAAAGACAAGGCACAAATTCAAACTCCAAGATCAAAATCAGGAATTCATGTCACTTGACAAATTCAGAAGGGTAAATGATACAGATACTTATCCTACTTTCTAGGACAATTGGCTTAGGATTACAATTTGGACTCAAGAATTATCTCCCCTCTTTTACCATTGAGATAGTATGATAAGGCATACTCATCCTAGCAATTAAGGGAAGTCGATGCCCAGTACTTGCAATCTGCATAAAATTTGAGCATGTACATACACATATAATCTAAACTAAATAGTAAATGGTGGAAAGTGGTGCATTGTGTAGATCCCCACTAGTAGTTGATTATGACTTCCTCACTCAACCACATCATAAATGTCAAACATAAAGTAAAACATACAAGTACACCATACACATGCATGTATGGGGTAAGTAACCATAGAAACTGCATATAAATAATCCATCTATCTATCATCATGAAATAACTAAAATCACTATATGAACATATATGTATCATCATCAAAAGTATAATCATGAATACATGAAATAACTGAGTAACTCGTCACATATATAAACTTAGTCTAAAATAACATCTAACCAAGTACCACTAATCATAAAACATAATCATAAAACTAGCCTAAAAAAATTTGACAATGCAACATGAAAAGTAAACTAGGGATAACCATTACATCCACCCCCCTAGACTTAGGCTTACTCTTGGAAGCCTACCAGAAAGATCAAACTAAAGCACTCAATGTGTGGGTCCCATAGGAGCCTTTCCCCCTTTAGGAGGATAAGACTCCACTAAAAACACACTTTGTGATCTACCCAGATCTCCAACTATCAATTCTGAAGGTGTAGGTCTCTAATCTAAGAGCTGTGATTTCCATTGAGGAAAATGGGATGAATTATTCCCATGTTTTCAGCATGAAAAACATTTTCCATCAAAACTCCCTTGCACTAAGTGCACTGGACTACTGAAAACTACCCCCACTATCAAAAGAATAAGTACTCTATGATGGCTGGTCATACTAGTTGAGCTTTTCACACTATGAGTACTGAGAATCCCTAGACTATGAACTATTGCCATCACTCTATGTTGAAGGATAGGATCATCCTTGTTGTTGCCACTAATTGCCTCCTGAAGAAGCAAGCTTCCTATTGCTACCTAATTCCTTATTACCTTTGGACCTTGATGTTGTAGGTGCTCCCACAAAACCACCATGTCCCAAAGTGACACTTTTCTCTACAAGGATATCTTGATGTACTGCATGCTTGAGGGTTTTAGGTTGGAAAACTTTTACACCTCCAATAAGATGGTTGTTCAGACCTTGAATGAAGTGTTGAACCATCACTAGTGAACTCTCACTAGTCCCTACATAGGGCATGAGCTCATAGAATTTTCCTTCATACTCTGCCATGGTCATAGTATATTGTCTTAGATCATGAAACTCACTGACCCTCTATTGGTGTCATTCCTCTGGTAGGAACCATTCATAGAAGTTCTCAAGAAATAGCTCCCATGTAACATTTTTCATGTTCACACCTTGTTTATTCTCTTCAATGTTCCACCATGTAGCCCAAAAGAGCTCTACTTGGGTTATGGAAAACCTCTCTTTGGCATTACATTTTGTTGCAGGAGCAGACCAGACAAATTATGCTACATGAACTAACATGGTTAAAAATCCTACATGAAGTGTAGAAGCAATGATGAAAGTAAATGTCATATTTCAAGTGTGTTTTAAATTTTAATTTTTTTAATAAATTCCTATGATGTGGTGACATAAATGGAGTAGTGATTCGATAAACTCTCCAACTATAGCCACTTAGGAAAAGCTGAGTTTTCTTTTCAATTTAAGTCAGTTTTCTTTTAAGTGTGTTTGTGTGTGTTTGAAATAATTAAGCCAACTAGGAAATTGATGGTTATATGAAACTTTAAACAACTAGAAATGTTGGTGGAAGATTCTAATGCCTGATTCCTCATGATTCAAAAATGGTTTTCTTTTCTTTCTTTTACATTGGTGTTTCATCTCCCATTCTCATAAATGAGAAAGTATTGAGAAGGCAAATTGTGTAATTGAAAAAGAGGATCAAATACAATGGAGAGGAATAGAAATTTTTGAGTTTGGTTTCTAATTTTTTTAATTTTCATTTTGAATGTGTGATTTATTATTTTATTTCCAGAAATCAAGAGCCTAAACCAGTGATTTTTTTAGTGGTGAATCTTCACCAATTGGCCATTCTGTCTCTTTGGGAAATCAAAATTTGGTGAATAAAACCTACATATGGGTTTAACCATGTCGCCAAGATATTAAATAATTTGGATCAAAATCCAAGGCTAATCGCTTATTAGTTTAGAAATAATTGGTCCCAAATCACAGTCCAATCACTAATGTAATCTACATTTAGAACACAATTATTTTAAAAATTTTGCCCACATTTCCCTAATGTTTTCTTATTGGACAATTTTATTTCACCCTTAAAATAAGATAATATTTTCCCTCAAGTTGAGCATCGCCTACCATTTTACTAACATGTGTCTCTAACTATCCCTATTTAGCCAACTTTTTTAGGTTTTTGTCTTTGGGACATGTGTCCTAATCTCGAACTTTATTGTATGCCCTTTAAAATTAGGTCCGAAATAGAGCTAAAGCCATTAATCTATATTACATCAATAGTCCAAATTAATTCTTTCACCATAAAATGACAACATTAAAAGTGACGACAACCAAGTTGGCAATAAAAAAGGGCACATTATTAATTGAATCTTAATGGATTGGCATACTACAAGTACTTAGTACACTGTACATTGTACACTTGGTGTGTGGGCCATGGACCACTTATGACTCTATAAATTCACCAAAAAATTAAATAATCTCTCTTTGGAAACTGACATATTATCCAACTATATTAATATTTTTTGTTATATGAAATAATTAATTCACCTCTTACATTACAAAAATATTTATGACCAAAAAAAAATCGCCTACATCTATTTTTGTACCAAAAAAAATAAAATTAATTTGCCACAATTATTATTAAATTTTGATACGAAAAGGAAAATTTCACCAATAGAAAATAATTTTCTCCCTTGCCTCAAATGAAAAAATCACCCTCAATTAGAATTTTTTCATGCATATTTAATGTTGAATTTGCTAGCATTTTACATATTTTTCTCAAGAGGGCTTTCTTAAAGTTATCCCTAGCCTAAACTCTAAGAACATGTCGATAATCTAATGAGTGCATGACAGAACATTAATTTGTATTTTGAATCCAAATTAAGTTTGTCAATTTTACAAATTAGTATAGAAAATTCAATTGTCTAAATCAAGATTATAATTATTTTCTATTTTGAGGGTCACGACAACAAATGGGATCCTTTTAGACTCTTTGCAATTTGCTTCTGGGATTGTAGAGGAGTTATGTATCATATTATTCTTGCTTTCTTTTGTTTTACTATTTCAATTATCTCTTCATGTACCCACATGGAATAAAATCTCTGAATTCGGTGAATATTTTCGTGTATTCGTCAATATGTTTAAATCACATAACTAATATGTGATCATGAGAGGAATCAGTTTGAACCATGAAGTTGCAAATTTTTTTAATGATCAAAAATGTCATGATCGACATTCAGTTTGTGATGATTTTTAATCTCATATGCAGTATGGTGATATAAGTTGGAACCAAATCAATATTATTTAATGGTCATGCTATGGTTAGTGTGGATCCTTGGTTTCATATTCGGCAAGTGACTAAACTATCCATGTATTTCAATTACATTGTAGAAGAGTTGGGTCGATCTCTATTAAATTGGTGTAGGAAAAATGTAATGTTGTTATAGGAGGTCAAAGAAGTTCTTGTTGCATGTCAATCTATTAGTTGGTATTAAGAGAATTAGTTAGATAACAATATGAGGTATGTTAGTAATCGATCCTTGAAGGTGTATGAACCCCTTGATGCGAACTTAGTTGAGTGATTTATTTTCTCCTAAGTTTTCCAAGGTGAGGCTCTGCATCATTTTTGGTATCAAAGCAAGAGTCTTCAAATTGTGTGAAGTTACATGTTGTATGTACCTAATCAAGAGTCCTTGGTAGGGTCAAGAAAGATGGTGACCAATGAAAAATTAGGTAAGAAGGTTGAGGAGCAAGAAGAGATCTATCAGAAGGAGAATAGAGAAGTGATAGGTATATTGGAAGAATTAACAAATAAGTTGGAACACATGAAAAATGTGGTTGAGAAGAAAGAAATGAAAGAAGAAGAAGAGGAAGAAGAAGCCCTAGATGATGATGAGGATGAGCTATCTAAAATTGAGAAGCCATTCATTAAAGTATGGAAGGATTTGGGAAAAAATCTATTGAGTTACCTATATTTAAAGGAAAGATGGATACTAAAGAAATTTTGAAATGGATTGAAGCTCTAGAGAATTTCTTTGAATGTGAGAAGACTTTAGAATCACAACAAGTCAAGATGGCTAAGTCTAGGATGAAGAGAGCAGCCCTTGCATGGTGAAATTTTCTAGAAGAAGAAAGAGTAAATGAAGACAATAAGAAGATTTTTCCATGGAACAAGATGGTGTCTATGGTGAAAGAAACTTATCTCCCTAAAGATTATGAAGTACAATTACACCATAAGAGGTAGAATCTCAGACAAATAGATATGGATATTTGCACTTATACATAGGAATTCCAAAAGTTAAGTTTAAGATCAAAATTGGTAGAACCTAAGAGTGTCAAGGTAGAAAGATACCTAAATAGTCTAAGAATAAACATACAAGAGGAGTTGAAGTTGTTGAGTCCTAACACAGTAGCTAAGTGTTAACAATTAGCTTTGAAAGTGGAGAAAATCAAGAGAAGACAAGAGAATAGCAACAGAAGTAGAGGAAGATAGTCATTTAAAGGAGGAGGCACATTTAGAGGAAGAAGCCCAAATATTCAGCCACAACTAGAGACAAATAATGAAGCAACTAGGTTTGATAATTTCAGAGGAAGATCACCAAGAAGAAAAAATGGAACAATAAGATGTTATAATTGTAACCAAGAAGGTCACATGGCACACAAATTTCTAACAAAGGCAAGCTCTAGTACTCATGGAGAAAGGAGAATACACTTTATGCAAGAATTTGATTCACAAAATGATTTAGACACTTATGGTTATCCAAAGAGAGGAGAAGCCTTTATGATGAGAAGAATACTTTTGAAGATGCCTATAAAATCATAACTACCATAGAGGAAATTTATTTTCAGAACTACTTGTAAGTATGGAGGAAAAGTTTGCAAGGTATTGGTACATTCTGGTTCTATAGAAAGTTGCATTGCTCTTGAAATGGTGGAGAAGTTAAAATTACCAAGAACACCTCATCCATATCCTTACAAAATATCTTGGCTCAAGAAAGGATAGAAAACTATAGTGGAAAAATAAGCTTGGGTGGAATTTCAGATTGGAGGGTACAAAGATGGATTTTTGTTTGACATTGTTAATATGGATGCATGTCACTTACTTTTTGGCAAGCCATGGTAATATGATCTCAAGGCACAACATGATGGAGTAAAGAACACATACACCATTACAAGGAATGGAAAGGTGATTGAATTAATAGCTCTAACCAAACCAAGCGAAGAAGAAGAAAAAGCTACAAGAGCTTAGATCATGGTAATGGGTAAGAAAGAATTCTTAAAGGAAGTGAAAGGAAAGAAGTGTTGACTTTTTTCATTGATTCTAGCACTCAAAGATAAATTATAGAAGGATTCTGAAAATTAGATTGAGGAAGAAAATTAAGAAATGGAAAATTTGAACTTGAAGGTA
The DNA here is from genome assembly GCA_028749045.1 of Cupressus sempervirens. Lineage (NCBI taxonomy): Eukaryota > Viridiplantae > Streptophyta > Pinopsida > Cupressales > Cupressaceae > Cupressus > Cupressus sempervirens. Next base: position 1,099,766,356 of record CM053785.1, read on the forward strand.
GAAGTGGTAGAAAAGAACATACAAAAGGTAGTGGAAGAAGTTAAACCAATTCTAGACAAGTACAAGGAAATCATAGTTGATGGAATGGTGAGAAGTCTCCCACCTATGTAACAAATCAGTCATTGCATTGATCTCATACCAAGTTCAACATTACCCAACATGGTTGAACACAAGCTAACATCACAATAGCATGAAGAAATGGCAAAGAAAATTGAAGAATTACTTGAAGTTGGTTTAATTGGAAAGAGTCTAAGCCCATGTGCAATAGCTACAATCCTAGCACCTAAAAAAGAGGGAACATGAAGGCTTTGTACAAATTCAAGAGCACTGAACAAAATCACAATAAGGTACATATTTCCAATGCCAAGGATAGAAGATTTACTTGATTGTTTGGGTAAAGCAAGATACTTTTCAAAAATTGATTTAAAAAGTGGATACCATCAAATAAGAATTAGGCCAGGAAATGAATGGAAAACAACATTCAAAACAAATGAAGGATTATATGAATGGAAGGTAATGCCATTTGGATTGTCTAACACTCCTAGTACATATGATAGTGGAGCATTATCTAGTCATTTTGGACTAGATAAGACTTTAGAGCTGGTTTGTAGACATTAATTTTGGCCAAAATTATAGAAAGATGTGAGAAAATTTGTAGAAGAATGTGCCATTTCATAGAAAAGCAAAGGGAAAGGTATTAATGTTGGACCATATCAGCCCCTACCCATTCCTTCAAGACCATGGGAAAGTATCAGTGTGGATTTTTTTATGGGATTACCAAGAACTCAAAAGGGTATGATAGTGTTTTTGTTATTGTAGACAGATTTAGTAAAATGGCACATTTCCTACCATGAAAATCTACTAAAGATGCTTCATACATAGCACATCTATTCTTCAAAGAGATAGTTCAAATTCATGGATTACCATTGAATATTGTATTAGATAGACATGAAAGATTTGTAGGTCATTTTTGGAAAACCCTTTGGAAGAAACTTGGCACAAACTTATCTTTCTCATATGCATGTCATCCACAAACTAATGGTCAAATAGAAGTTGTCAATAGATCTTTGGGAAATTTGATAAGATGTCTTACAAAATATCATGGAGAAAAATGGGATTCTATACTTGCTCAAGCTAAATCTGTTGACAATTGGCTAGTGAAGATATGTAATTATTGTCATTTATGGCAACTCCTGATGTACATGCTTATAGGATGATCTGGTGGATAATTTTAGTGAAAATTGAAATGTCTTCAAATCTCTATATCTTTGCACCATCAAAAAGATCTTAGTGTCTTGATTCCAATGCAACTTGAATGGAGCAAAAAGGAGTCCGTTTGTGCAAGTTATGCTCGGTCAAAGTTTAGGTCAACAAGTAGACCAGAGGGCTAGATAAGAGGAAAAATCAAACCATCTCAAATGTGGTCATCAATGGGTTTCAAATTAAAGATCTCATCACAAGCTTTCTAACAACGTTCATTTCATCAAAAATGGACTTCATATGTAAAAGTTATGGCAATTTGAATTTTGGAGATAAAAATGTCATTTGAAAGTTGATGATGTCATCATGACATCATGGTGGCAATTTTAAACCAAAATAAAAAAGTAAAAAAAATAAGATAGTGGTGAGATTCGAACCCCTAACCACCTCTTTACCAAAATAAGGCCTTATCATTGGGCCACACATTGTATTCATTATGTAAGTGTCAAATACTCTTTTTAAATTAAAAATGCCACCAAAGCCATTTTAAGACATGTGCCAGCAGGAGTTGAACAACGAATCGGCCGGATCCTAAAATAAGTAATTGCCACTATGCCACACACACGTCTTGAAATTTTTGTGGGTTAAAGCATATTTATCATGTGACTACTGATTGAGCCACCCTTAAAATAAGGATATATGGTTATTTTGTTAATTGTTTTAACCTCAAATTCATGTAATGCCAAAATTATTAAATGGCAAAGAGGTTAATGATGAAGCATGTATTGTTAATAGGCCTATTATTAAAAAAAAAAAAAATTGGCCTAATTTAAGTAAATTTGTTGTATAAAAAGGGGGAGAGAGTGAGTGTTTTTCACTCATAATTTTCAAGAGTCTTTTTGGAGGAGAATTTTGGCCAAGTATTCTTGGAGGCAGATTTTATTCTCTTCAAGTGATGATTTATTGAAACAGGCTTTGTGATAGAGAGGTCTTGTAAGGAGATTTTTGTACAATTCTTGTATCTTAGAGTTTTGTTACTACCAAAGTGCTCGAAGGAATGGTATTGGTGCTTTGTAATTGATTTCTAGAGATTAATCGGATCGGTTGTACTCTATTGGAGTTGACCCAGAGACGTAGTCATGTTTGTGGTGAACTCTGAAATCAAACCTGTTTGCATTTTTTCTCTCCTCTCTTATGTTTTGATTCTCACCTTAATTTTTTAAGTTTTAATGCATAATTTCAGTTATATATAAATGTATTAAGACTTTCGCTGAGTTGTATTTTTAATTAAACATTCAATACTGCAATTAGTATAGATCTGTCCATCAAATCATAGGAAACCTTGGAAATAAAGAAACTTAGCTTTTGGTACTCAAAAAATTGTTATGCATATCATCCACAAACTAATGGTCAAATAGAAGTTGTAAATAGATGTTTGGGAAATTTGATAAGATGTCTTACAAACTATCATGGAGAAAAATGGGATTCTATACTTTTTCAAGCTAAATTTGTTGACAATTGGCTAATGAAGATATGTAATTGTTGTCATTTATGGCAACTCATGGTGTACATGCATATAGGAAAACTTGGAAATAAAGATGCTTAGCTTTTGGTACTTAGCAAATTGTCTAAGTATAAATCTAGTTTACAGCAGTACATTATTTTGTATGTAACTTGTTACTAACGTCATATTATGGCTAGTGAAGTTAGATGGAGATATTATACATGTTGATAATGATGTGTATAACCTTAGACATCAATACAAATTGTATGGAAAATAGATATTCATGTTTTGCTAGTGAAACAGGACAATGAAATTGAAGGAAAGCAATTTTTTTTTACAAAATTATTGTAATACCCCAAAATTGGCTCATTGCCATTATACCAATTCTTGTCTATTTCTGATAATTTCTAAGTCCTATTCTAATAGGCAATTCTCATTTTTCTATTCGCTACTTGAATTAATTGTCAGATGCAGAAAATCCTAATCTGCATTCATCATATTTCTTATTTAATTCCTATAGTACATACTCATATTAGTCGCATTAAACCTACTTGATTTAATTATAATTTAATTATTAAGTATTTATACTTTAATTAAATTAAATTATATCCTAAGGCTAATTTACTATGGAATTAAATTTATTTAATTTAATAAATACGCCTATCTTGATTAATTAAATGTAATTATTTAATTAAATGGGAAAGGTATTTCTAATTAATTAAACAAAATTATTTAATTAAATGGAGTACTTCTAATTAATTAAACAAAGTTATTTAACTAAATGGGAAGCCATTCCTAATTAATTAAATGAAGTTATTTAATTAAATAAGAAAAGTATCTATAATTAATTAAATAGAAAAGGTATTTATGAGAACATATCTCATTTTATTAAATTAAATATTTCACCAAAATTTCTCTTCAGTTCAAAAAAGGGAAATTTCCAGTTCACTATTGATCAAAAATGAGTTAAATCAATTAACTCCTTTTTCTACTCAAATTGAATCAGTTAACTCCTTATTTTACTCAAATTAAATCTATTAACTCCCTTTAATTTGGGAATCTCCCTTTATGACTGAACTTCACCTTTAATCCTAACCGTTGATTGAAATCGATCTCAACCGTTGATGGATTCCAGGAAAGTCTATTTAAGAGACCCTCATCTCTTCATTTTGGGAGGATGAATTTGGAGAATTTGCATCGAATCGTTGCTAGAATTCATACTCACATTTGCTCATATTTTTACATACATCTTACATTCTTAGTTTAAATTCATCTAGCTTAATAATGCATACATTTTTAGTTTAATGTCTTTTATTTCTTAGATTAATTGCTTGCACTTCATCTAGATTACTTGCACATTCATATAGCTTAAATTGCATTCAAATCCTTTGTTCTTACAGGGTCTGGTTGCTTAAACACCTCAAATCTGAGGATATCTGACAAGCAATTCCCTTTAGATAGAAGGCAACAAATCGCTTTGCAGGTTGATTTTCAGATGAACAATCCAATGTTCATTTTGGGATGAATCCGCATATAATGACCATGTTGAAGTGTGTGTGTTAGCAGAGGCCACATATTCACGCATACATTTTTGGCGCCCACCATGGGGCTCGAAAATCAATTTTTCTGGCCTCTTTCTATAATTTTTTTAATCATTTTTTTGTTCTCTATCTGTATTGTTCCGTACAGATTCAAGAATCTTCGCGCAAGACTGTTCTTTTTCACGTGAGGATCCAGAATCTTCGCGTGAAGATTCTTTTCACATCGCACGATAAAGTTCTTGGGTGCATGAAACTTCACGTGAAACCTATTTCTTTACGCGAGCCAAATATAATTTTGTGCAAGCCGTAAAACTTCTTCACGTGGACTATTAAGAATTTCGTGCGAAACTTTGCTGACAGAGGTAATTTTTTGCATTGATTTTCATGTTTTCTGGTTTTTTTCTGCTAACTATTCACGGTTTCTAGTGTTTCTGTATTTTTTGATTTTTTTGGAACAGTATAATAGCGATTTGCAAGACAATTGGAAAAGCATGCTAAAGTCACTAAAAATAGGTAAAATCTACTAAGCGTGTTGTGAGGATCATCAGGTAACCTTCCTCAGCTGATAACACTTCATTTTGATCTAAAAAAAACATCTCTCGTGTCGAGCTTGTCTGTGTTTCCTTCCGTATTTTCATTTTACAACACATGCATAATTTGATACTAGGGTGTGATCTCCGTTAGTATTCATTTAGTAGGCTTAGGTACTAGTGATAGATTTAGATAGCTATTTTGGGTTATTGGACTCGCTAATCTATTGGCCCCTCGTTCCACCCTGTGGTTGCAAGATCAACACCACATTAAAGGGGAGGCATCTATAGGACATAAGCATTAAAGGCTCCACTAGGCAACCCTTTTGTGCTTTCTAGAACTCACTAGTTTTTGAGTTGTGGACTTGTGTTAGCTTGTGTGAGGGTTTAAATGTTTCACATCTTTGGACTCACCTCACATTAATTAAAGCGTTAAGTGTACCACCTTGTGCTTTTTTTAATTGCTTTTGGATAGATTTTCTTTCAAAAATTGACATTAGTACACACATAGTAATTAAGCCCCCATGAACACTATTCGTGGATCTTGAGGGAGTGGGTTCCTAGTGAAACTCCTCGCTAAGATGAATTCCTTGTAGGTGGGGAGGATACTTTGAGCATCTCGCAGATAGATGAATCTTCAACTTGTTGATTAAGACATCCTTTCTTCGGAGAGGTTGATAGATCACTAGGAGATGATATCATAGATCTTTAAGAGATAATCTTAGTTTAGCATGTCGAATTAATCTATCTACTTTGATTGGGCTGAAGGTGAAAAGGTGTCAAAACCTTGAATTTGGAAGCTAAGTCCCCTTGTGGTACACTGTTGTGATTCGGTCACCTTTAGAGAGGGTTAACGGTAGTAGACAATCCCTCTACTGGGAAAATTGTGATGACAGAACCTCAAGTGGTAATAGCCATTTTTGCCATGGTAGTGACAACTGCTATATAAATGTCCTTGTGAAAGAAATCTCTACGGGTGTGGTTCATTATGGGTTGTCAGATCTCCCCAACAGCTCTTGAAGATTAAGTTCTTGGACTGTGTTAAAACCTTGGTACGCCAAGATTGGAGGTCACCCCTATGAGTCATAAAAGTTGCAGAGTCGAACCATTACTAAATACCTTAGAGAGGCCAACTTTTATTTTCTAGAAATGTATGCGTGATTGTAAAACTCTTTGAAAATGTACACAAATAACTCTCTTAGGGATTAGCACAAACTAAGTCACTTGATTGTTCATGCACAAGGTTTCTTTTGCCCTTGCTCACTATTTTTAGATGTGCTTGAAATCACTTGCTTGCTATTCTACGTGCCTGTTTATCTACCTGGTTATTGGAACGATCAAAATTTTTGTTAAAATCAGTCGCTTTTGTGAAATTGTTTTTCCCTTTCGCTTGAAATCATTTGGTTCTTACGTGAAATCATCTGACACTTGCACGAAGCCATTTTGTCCTAGCACAAAATTAAATTGCTATTGTGCATCTTTGCACGATCCTGTGAATATTTTCATGCAAAATTAAACCACTGTTACTAACCTTCATGTGAGATAGAAACATCTTCGCGTGGCCTATAAAACTTCTTCACGTAACCCATAAAGGTTTTTCGCGCAAGACTTTGTATCAGCATTACCAATTTGGGTCTGTTCTAGCTATTTGTGGCCTGCACGCAGTCCTTTTTTGCATCTGTTTATCACTCTTTGTTTGCAAACAACCCTTAAACAGTGACACTTCACTTAGCTAAAGACTTGTGTCTTATACCTTGACTAGTCTCGTCTCATAAGTAATTTTGGTCCTCATATTAATGCTTTTCATACTTTGTGTCATAGTGGTCATAATCTCTGGCTGTTCTAGCCTTTAAATCAAACCATTTTTGCCTTAGTGAACAACATTCTTGCTATTATCTTGTCCTTTTTGAGACTCAATCTTAGTGTAGTCCTTGTCTTGGTTCTAGCTTCTTGTCTTTGCCTATGACTGTCACAACCAGAAGCGACAATGTGTTTTATCCTGATAACCTTAGACGTGGTCATGCTAGGGGTCATAATCACGATAGAGGTAGCTTACCTTTCACTACACAATCTATATCCAGTTTAACTAGAAAGGCATCTTCACGGTCTTCCTCACCTACAAGGTCATCTCAAGTTCAATGAACATTTTTCAATTTGCAACAAATTAGGAATCCTTTTTACCAAGAGGATACAGAAATAAGTAGAGGTCCTACATTTCCAAATGCAATGTATGATCCTTTCTCCACAGACCCTTTTGAAACACAACGTACAAAAATTGAACATGTTCCTATAATGACTAATCGTGAACCTGAATAGCATAGTCGTAGTCGATATCAAGAACAACCTAGGGATGACAAGGAGAAAGAGAAAAAATATGACACTAATGAGGAACAGGAAGAGGTGGAAATCCTTCCTGAACACATAGCAAAATGTCGAAGAGACAAAAACTTTCAGAAGGTCATGGGAACCCTACTCAACGAAGAGAAAGAAAAGTACTTTCTCAAACTTGCCCAAGAGGGAGCTAAACTACCCACACATTTCAATGTGGAGACCATTATCACACATGAAGAAGAAATTGAGACCACTAAACTCCAAAAACAACTAAAAATTATGCAAGACCAATTGGCTCAGATGATGCATGAGAAAGCGAAACCCACAAAGACATACACATTGGACACTCTTTGTTCATTCCCATTTTTCAAAAGTATAAACATGTCGCCTTTCCCACGAGGCGTAGAACTACCCAAATATGACAAGTACTTTGGTACTACTGATCCCCAAGATCACTTGTGGGAATTTGGTGCTTTGTCTATGGAGTTTATATACAATCAAACGTACCTTATGCATTTATTCCCTAGAAGTCTAGGTGGTCAGGCTTTGGAGTGGTTCTCACATTTACCTCCTAGTATCAAGACGTTTGAAAAAATTGCTAATTCATTTGTTCAGCAATATTCTCATAACATTCAACATCCTATAAATATTCAAGATCTATGCAACCTTAAACAGAAGATTGGTGAGCCTTTTCTCACTTTCCTCCAATGATGGAGACAACTATACACTAAGTATTCCTGTAAAATCCCATAAACAAAGAAGCTCAAAATTTTCACTGATAACCTCTTACCTGATTTTGGGTATAGAGTCCAACTACAAGGTCCACGTACCTTTGAAGACATGATTACACAGGCTATCCATATTGAAGAATTTATGGTCAAGAAAGGTGAGCTCACTCTTCAGAGAGACACAAAACAAGGTTCCACTTCCAACAGGGATAAAACCAAACATATCAACAAGAACTGAGAAATTGTACATGATGGGGTTGTTGATAATGTCACACCCAAACTTGCTAAAGTAGCATTTAATCTCACAGATTGCCTCAAAGTGGCCAAAAATGCTAAGAAGCCTCCTCCTAACAATAAGGCATCTGGGAACAAATCGAGAAACTCATGGGCAACATGACCCAAGCGAGAGTATACGCCTTTGGGAGAACCTTTGGATGTGGTTTACAAAACATTGCTACAACACAAGCTTATCTCACCAAATGGATAACCCTCGTCCCTATGATCCACAACCATGTCCACCATGGTGGAATGAGACCTCATTTTGTGAGTATCACCAAAATAAGGGACACAAAACCAGCAACTGTATAAACTTGTGTCATAAAGTCTAGGACATGATTGATGATGGTGAACTTGTGCTAGATGGACATAACAAAAAATCAGACCACAAGGCATTCAAAGAGCCTTTCCCAGCTTATGAAAAAGGAGAGACTTCAAAACTAGAACCCTACAATAAGGTCAACTATACGTATTCCAATGATGACAATGTCATTCACATGGTTGAACTTGTAGATTCTGAATACTGCAACATTATTACCATAAAGGGGAGGCAAGATAACAAAAAACCCAAGACACCATTTGTCTTAAGAGGCCCTACTTCCAATAACATGGATAATGCATCTTTGTAACATTGTGCTAATGCTGTTACTCGCTCTCATGTGAAGTTGGTGCTTAAAGGCCCTACACCTCCTATTTCAAATCTTAAACAACACGATGACAAAACTCTTGCTGGTCTAGCTAGTAAAGGTACAAAACACACAACGAACTTGACTGAAACTAGTTATAGTGTTCTAGATCAATTGAAACAAACTAATGCTCACATTTCCATATTTGAGCTGCTTAAAATCTTGCCTGCCCATAGGAAAATTCTAGACAAAGCCCTCACTGAGGCAAACATTCCTCAAGATCTTAATCTTGAGCGATTTCAATCCATGGTAGGTTACCTGACCTCACCTCATTTTATGACCTTCTCTGAGGAGGATGACAACTCACTGAATCACCCACACAATTAGCCTCTACACATTGAGGTTATGATCCACCAGACACGTGTTCGTCGGGTACTCATTGACAATGGCACTGGCCTAAATATTGTTTATGTTGCTTTTCTTAGGCAATTGGATTATTCTAAGGACTATGTTGATCCTCAATGAAAGATCTCTATTAAAGCATACGATGAAGTAGAAGGAAAGTCAGTAGGTCTTGTGACTTTACCAATTTGTGTCGGTCCTGTCGAAAGGGATGTCACCTATCAGGTGCTTGACATTCCCTTAGCCTACAACATTCTGTTGGGATGGCCATGGATACATGAGATGTACACTGTGCCATCCACATACCACCAATGCATTAAATTCCCATTTCATGGCTCTGAATTTACTATTCCTGCCACTACTAGCTACACTTGCAATATGATCAAAGCTATTGATTCTTTCATCCCTACTAACCATGAGTCTACTAATTGTCACAATAATAAGCTAAAACAAATTGAGTAGTCATTTAAATTGAAAGAAACTAGTATGGGAAAGTACCACATGGAACCAGTGTTGTCATTAACATCTATTCTAGAGTCCCGTCAACATTTTGGGAGACCCTCAAAAGCAAAGAAGTCGTTCGTGTTGACACCTCAAACCAAGTTTAATGGCTCTTTTTTCAAAGCTACAGTTCCCTTAGAAGATGAAAGTGAAAACAGAGCCATTGTTGCATGCCTTTACAAAGAAGAGGCTCTAGTAGACCTAATAGAACAAGCTCGAGAAATCACTCCTAAGAAATATGGACTTGGTCTTAAGCTTATGAAGTGTTTTGGTTACAAGGGAATTGGCCCTATTGGGTGCAATAATAATGGTTTAATAGATCCTATCAAAGCAACAGCTCGAAGCAACAATGACACAACTAGTCTAGGGTTTAAGAAGGTCCCTTTCCATTTGGGATCCAATAAATTCATACCCATAACTGAGAGTTCATCTTAAATGAGTCACAATCTGAGTCAGGTACTCGAGAGGAAGAATCTGATGATGAGGATTCTTACTTTCATCCTATTCTTTATGATCTTGTTAAATTCTTTGCTGAGTCAGATGACTTTGTGCCACGTGTTAGCACTGTGGATGATACTAGTGATTCTTTTGAGGACAATGTTGAGCAACTCAAATATCATTTAGAAAAGGGAGAATCTAGTCAGTCATGCCATATTGAGTATTTGTGTAAGAATCTAGAGGCTGAAGGAGATTATGTCCCTATCACTATTGGGAAGTTCTATAGTCTCTCACCATGTAGCACCGATTCTCATGAATATGAATTTGACAATCTTTCAGAAGTGACTACTGATAAAGACATTGACCAAGTGCATGTCTATGAAAATCAAATCGAAGTGAGTGAAACATCTAGGGTTAGGTCACAGGGGTCTAATCCAACTAGTGTCCTAGAGTTGTCAATTCTTGATGTTAGTATTTTGAGGCATCTAAATACACCTATGGGTGAGGTTGTCATAGGTCTCGAATTGCTGGTCCACGCACTTAATGACTATACTATGAACGCAATTGAACCAGCCACTACTCTCTCACTCACACATGCTGAGCTTATAGACTAGAACCCCAATGCATCTAATGAAGTCGTCACATTTTAGAATGACTATGGTCTTGCTTGTTACCTAAATGCTATTGAACCTATAACATATTCCACCAATGAGCAAAGTATCAACATGACTGAGGCTGACATCAAATATCTCAGTCACATAATTAAAAAGAAAAAATGCAAGAGGTCTGATGGTGAAAACCACATTATGGCAGTGTCGGATCCCAAAAAAGTAAAAAGAAAAGACATATCCAAGGGTGAAAACCTCTCTGAGGCACCCACAGATGAGATATTTGATGTCCTTCCCAGTCACTTTCAGGAGAGATCATCAGTGTTAATAGAGCTAACACAGCCAATTAACCTGGGCATAGAAGAACATCCTCATGTGATACATCTGGTTCAGTCATTTTCAACTAAAGAAAAGGAACAATTCATTGGCTTTTTCAAGAAGAAAATAAATTTTGCCTAGACATATTTTGACATGCTAGGATTGGATCCTGATCTTATCATTCATCACTTGTCCATAGCACTAGGCATCAAACCAGTTGAATAGAAGCTTCAAAAAATGCATCCTCATGTTGCATTGCTAGTCAAAGTAGAATTGGAGAAACTTCTAAAGGCTGGTTTCATCTGTGCAATTGATTATGCTGAATGGATATCCAATATTGTTCCTATTTCCAAGCACGATAAATCTATTAGAGTTTGTATAGACTTCCATGATCTTAACTTGGCATGTCCTAAAGATGACTTTCCACTCCCTAATATAGATATGATCGTTGACATGATAGCTGGCTATGAGATGTACTCACTTATGGATGGTTTTTCTTGATACAATCAAATAAAAATTACACTAGAAGATCAAGATAAAATAGCTTTCACATGTGCATGGAGAACTTTTTGTTGGAATGTGATGCCATTTGGTTTAAAGAATGCTGGAGCTACATATCAGCGGGCTGTTACTACAATTTTCCATGACATGATGCATAGGACCATGGAGGAAGATGTTGATGATACCTTGGTCAAAAATGCTAAATGCAATACTCATTTGCATGATTTGGGACCCATCCTAGATCGTATGGAAAAATTTAGTCTTCGGCTCAATCCTGAGAAATGCGCATTTGGTGTCACATCAAGAAAATTGTTAGGATATATTATTTTTGCAAAGGGAATTGAAGTAGATCCAAAAAAAGTACAAGCAATAATGGACATGCCACCACCTCAAAACATTAGTCAAATGAGAGGACTATAGGGAAGGCTTCAATCTATTTGCAGGTTCATTTCACAATTGGTGGATAAATCACAACCCTTCACAAATACCTTACATAAGGGTGTGAAATTCAATTGGAGCTAGGATTGTGAGCAAAGCTTAACATAGATCACACAATTTCTTTTCAATCCATTGATCTTGATGCCTCCTATGCATGGGAAGCCTTTGCTTTTATACATTTCAGCCACTGAAACATCTTTAAGAATCCTGTTGGTTCAGGAAGACAATGACAACAAAGAAAGAGCTATTTATTACTTGAGCCGAACATTGGTCTCTTATGAGAAAAACTACAGCATTATTGAGACATCTTGCTTGGCAGTTGTCTTTGCTTCCCAAAAGTTCAAACACTACATGCTTGCCCACACTACATAGCTTGTGGCTAAAATAGATCCATTAAAGTACTTGCTCAGTAAGGCAGATCTCACAGGAAGATTGGCTAAATGGGTCATGATACTAAGTGAGTTTGACATCCAATATGTTGAACGCAAAGCTATAAAAGGAAAGGAAATTGTAGACCAACTCGCTAAGGCACCCATACAGATTCTTCTACCAATAAAATTTGATTTTCTAGATGAGTCAATTCTAACACTCGCTCACCATACATGGGTTATGTTCTTTGATGGGTCCTTCACACAACAAGGATCAGGTGCTGGATTACTTTTCATTACACCACAAAGATACTCATTGCCCAAAGCATACAAGATTCTATTTCCTTGTACAAATAACATTGTTGAATATGAAGCTTTGATCAATGGTATGAAAATTGCAGCTGAATGGAGGGTAGACCAGTTGGATATCTTCGGTGACTCTCAGCTTGTCATCAACCAAGTAAATGATGTGTATCAAACAAAGGATGAAAAACTAATTCCTTACAAATGCATGGTTGATGACTTGACAAAATATTTTGCACACATCACCTTCCAATAAGTTCCATGCGCAGATAATAAAGCGGCTGACACCATGGCCACTCTGGCCTCCCTTCTACAAATGCCAGAAAATGATCTACAACAGGAGTTCTTGGTGGAAGCATTACACTACCCAGCCTATGACACATCTGATTCCAGGATGATCTGTTCTATTATAGAACACGAATCATCCTACTACCATCACATCTATTCCTACCTTTGTAATCAAACCATTTCAAAAGGTCTGACTCAGAATGAGAAATGTTACCTAATCTGTAACGCTTCACATTATGTCATTATTTCTAACGATCTGTATAGGAGAGGTCTCGACAGAACACTCCTTAGGTGTTTAGAACCCGACGAGTCCAAATGTGCACTAATTGACATTCACAAAGGCATTTGCAGATCTCATTCCAATGGCCTGACACTAGCTCACAAACTCCTTCATGCTGGTTACTACTAGCCTAAAATAGAGCAAGAAGCTATTAAATATGCTAGGTCCTGCAAGTAGTGTCAGCTACATGGGAATCTCATTCATGCTCCAGCCAGAGAGATGATTCCCTCTACTACAACATGGCCATTTCAATAATGGGCCTTTGAATTGGTGGGGCAGATTCACCCAACCTCTTCCAATGGACATAAGTTCATTATCACTGCTACAGATTATTTCACAAAATGGGTAGAGGCAGTCCCTCTCACAATTGCTGATGGAAAAACTATAGTGCTTTTTATCACAAACTACATCATCTATAGATATGGTATACCATCCTCAATCATTACTGAAAATGGAGGACAGTTCAAAAATAAAGACCTCAAGGAACTATGCAAGAACTTCAAGATTACACAACATTGGTCTTCCATTTATTACCCTCAGGGTAATGGCCAAGCTGAGGCATCCAATAAGGCGATCCTCAAAATTCTTCATCACATAGTCAGTAAGTTAGGGAGAGACTGGCATCTCCAGATCAATCCAGCCCTGTGGGCATATAGGAAAAGCATTAGAACTTCAACGGGCATGACTCCTTTTGTGTTGGTGTATGGGGTGGATGCTATGCTTCCAATAGAGGTCAAGATTCCTACCTTGAGAATCTCTATGAAAGGCCTTATCATTGATGATGACTATAGGATAGCTCAGCTTTAGGATCTTGTGTTACTGGATGAATGATGACAAGTGGCCTGTGATCATCTATGAGCATATCAACAAAGAATGGCACGAAGCTACAATAGGAGAATCAAGCCACGTGACTTCCAGCTAGGTGACCTCGTCCTGAGAGAGAACCCTAAGAATCAACAACAATGAATGCAAAAGGGAAAGTTTGAACCAAACTGGCTAGGTCCTTACATTATTACTACAGTGTATGGATCTGGCACTTATCAGCTTTCCACAACTGAAGGAGAAGTGCTTAAAGAGCCTATCAACATTCTCCACCTGAAGTAGTTTTACAGTTGATTTAATCTCAGCAAGCTCTTTCTACATATCTGTATGTCCTAAAAAAATCTAAAAATCAGAAAAAGTCTTGAAAAAAAAAATTGAAAAGTGTCATTGGTGAAAACTTAGAAATAGGCATCATGGTAGCAGAAAAAGAGAATCTTGCCAAGAAGGTGAAAACTTGGTAAATAGGTGCCTTTTGATCCCAATGCTCCATCTTGCAACACATCTTCTAGCTATTCTGTACAGTCACTTTCATGCTTTTGCTTTCCTGCTTTTCACTCATGTATCCACGGATTGAGCCTTATCATAGCTCAGGGGCATTCCCCCTTTAGTGTCACTATTTTCAAGATTCTCATAGAATATCCTTCGCGAAAGTCACCAGTGATCCTCACTGTGTCTACCTACTATCACTAGTGTAACTCTTTTTGAGATTCTTCTCATAGAATCTCCTTTACGACAGTCACCAGTCATTCTGACTGCATCTACCTACTGTCGCTAGTGTCACTCTTTTTAAGATTCTCCTTATAGAATCTCTTTCGCAATAGTCACCAGTTGTTTCAGCTGTGTCTGCCTACCATTGCTGGAGTCATGTCTCAAGATTCCTTTATGGAAAATCTCTTGCATCAGTCACTAGTCATCCTAGCTATGTCTGTCTACTGTCGCTTAGTCCTTCTTAGGTTCTTCATTGTGAAGATTCCTCTTTGACCTCAATCACCAGTCGTTCTGACTGCGTCTGCCTACTATTGTCACCCTACTGAAGAGATTTTTTCAAAATGTATTATGGACATTAGCACTTGACATCAATCCCAAAACATTGAACTCAAAAATGATATACTTGTTTGGATATGTTGAGCATTTTCTTTGTTTGCTTTGTTTTTCTTTATCATATCCCTTTGAGCAACTCAATGTCTCATCTTCGACTAGAGAAGTAATGACTAGGGGCATGATCTTTTTCTTTTCTTTCTATTTGCGGTTTAGTTCCAATAAGTTGATATATTCCTATAAGAGGGGTGTCCACTATAAGAGCCTCTATCTCGTATTGGATGGCCGTGTGTACCTCGATTCTTTTTATACGAATACATCAATAGCATTAGTTCTTCTCCTTGTTTGTTGGAGTAAACTCTTGATGCTACAGTAAATATTGATACTCGTCCTGATAAGTGAACATACGGGTCACTGTGAGTATATCTAGCACACTTTTGTCTCAGGTTATGAACACAAGGGTCATTGCAGACAGAATGAATATTGAATACTTAGCATAAGAGGGATCTCCCATGTGTTTGGTGTGCCTATCATACAAGCAACATTCAGGTCATCCTAGTGTTTATGCTCTAATGCTTATGTTAACTTGCTACATTAAAAGGGACAAATGTTCTAGTCATTCTGGCTTCTTGTGCCTCAAATGCTTACATTTAATCTTGACAATCCAATAACGTATGTTATATTCATATTTTCATGATTTCAATGTCAGTGGGAATTGTATAACATACGAGTTTTATTTTATATCCAGTGATGATTAAGTATCGAGGCTTGGTAACTAGACCTAGGTTTTCATTTAACATAGGCTTGCATTACATACTCCATTTGCATTAGCATGCAATTCGATGGTAATTTTGTTGATATTCCACATGCATTAGATTCCTCCACAGCTACACAAGTGTTTGGTTCATCGATTCACGCTCCTCAATGGAATACCTGTGACTGTCAAAAACACGCAACACTACATAAGATGTTAGTTCATACATATGCATTCTATCTAAGTACAACATACATCTCATGTACATCAAAGCAAAATAAAATAGACAATGACATGTACATAGGAATACTTGGCTCAAAATCTCGTATATATATATATATATATATATATATATATATATATATATATATATATATATCAAAAGAATGGGTCAGTACAAAAAATGGGCACTACTCGAGCGCAATTGATCAAAAATGATACATGTGGTGCTAGCACACCAATCGATACATAGCCAAGGATCAAAATCAAGAATCAGGCACAGAGCGTCTAACTTTGTCCCGAACCCTCACCTCTAAGAGGAGCAGGAGGAGTAGGGGTAGCAGGTAGTGGAGGCGGTAGTGGCACATCTGGCCTGACAGGAGGTCATGTGCCTCTAGACTCTCGCGCATACTAAGAGAATTGCTAAACTTGTAATGTCTCATCTAGCACAGTGTTGGCGTATGCGGCATAGTAATACACAGCCCAAGAAAACTAGAAGCGAATCTCATCCTACACAAGCTCCAGCCTCCACTCTACAGTCTCTGCGTGCTCCCTCTAATGATCTGTCTCCCACTGTCTCTCCACTAGCTGTGCATCCCGGACTACTACTACAATTTGCAACTCTCCCAACTATCTGGAGGCCGCACAAACCCACTCTCGGTACCTCTATACTGCGTCCTGCACCCCACCTACTGGCTGATCTGGCATATCCTCATCCAACATCTCAGGTGCCTACTACTGTGGTGGCACCTGCTACTGTGGAGCCTCCTACTGAGGGGCGTCCTCCTCTATCCTCTACCTGTAGCATCGGCTCTGTCCACTCCCACTACCCCCGGCACCTGGGTCTGATCCTATTTGACATGGGGAATTTGCATCTACTGAACTTGGTACCAGACTCGTAACTACTGATCTGGCTAATATGGAGGCTGTGGCTATGCCTGCTGCTGCTGGGGTGCTTGTCTCTCTCTTTGCACTACCTGCCCTGCCATCCTCACTGGATCCGTAAAATGTCAGAATGGATGGCTAATCAAAAATTCCTGATATGTAGGCGTCATCCCCGCATCTTCTATCGCTAGCAGGTAATCTCACTGAACTACAACTAGGCTGGGGATGTCTATCATGGATCGTCCTGGATCCATCATGTGCTGGCTACCCCCACTTGATGTCCTTCTACAACCTGGCATAGGCATAGAACTCAAGAAAAATATCTTGTGGTTGACCATACTGCTGCCACACTCGAGAGATCACAAATCTCTCCATAACAAATGTCCTCCTGCCCACTAGTGGTCGAGAACTGAACATCCACGATAACTCTCTAGGAGCATCATCCCAGTCATCTGTCTCTCGCCAGGGTCACCATACAATAGACACTAGGTCATCAAGAGCTATCCTCCACTACTCTATCTTACCTAGGTGGGCCTGGGTAATATGCCCTTGATATCTACAAATATAGGGCTCCATGGGCTCTTGGGCATCCTCAAAAATTGGCCTACATACAGGGAAATGCTCCCAGGCCCAGATTTGTATCACATATACTCCTACTGCCATGGTCTTCTTCTCGTGGAAGATGACCTCATGCATCTCATGAAAAATATGGGCCAACATGCACTGACCTCACCCAAAGATCTCAGGTGCCTCAACCATCCTACGGAGCATGACCCCACACCCGCACTCCAAACCATGCTGTCTTCTATCAGGACATAAGAAATAGCTCAGGAATATAGCTAGCGCATATGCCATCCTATGTGTCGGTCCATAGGTATGCATGAGCTCATCCTAGCTGATGGCCCTCCCCCTCGGTAGCTCTCTCCCAAACACAACTGATAATGCCTCTGTCCTTGCTCGAGGCACTGTATCATAGATGACCCGAGTGCCATGGAAAGGAATCCTAAAAATCCTCCAGATGTCCTCCAGAGTGATGGTCATCTCACCCATCGGCAAGTGGAAGGTATTCATCTCTGAATGAAAATGCTCCACCAAAGCTGTGAGTAAGCTGTGATTCACCATCACGGCTAGAATCTGGCAAAGAGAAGACAAACCCAATCGGGCAATGTGTGCTCAATTTGCATCATCCAGACTTCGCAATAACTCTCCATATGGTGGATAGTGTGACCTAAATACAACATCTCCGAAGACCTCCTACACGCACAAAAAAAAATGACAAACAAACAATCAGTATCAAGTCGAAATGATGCATCAAAATGAAATAAAATGCAATTTTTAAGTGCGAAAGTCAAAACTGTCATCGAATTTCATGCAAAATTCATGAAATCTCATGCAAAATTATATGGTTTCGCACGAAGACATTATTTCTTCACATGAAGGAACATGCATTCACATGAAAAAATAGTTGCTCGTGCGAAGAAATCAATGTTCGCATGAGAAAAGAAGATTTCGAGCGAAAATCGAATCGACTCGCATGAAGAATCTCTTCTTCACATGAAACCAGATGCCTCCTACATGAAGATCCTCACCACCGTGCGCAAAGAAATAGACATCCCTAAATCTTCGCACGAAGAAAGAAGACCTTCGCGTGAGAAGAGATCAGTCTCGCGCGAAGAAAGATTCGACCCCTAAAAAACATGCTAAAATGTGCAATAAATGACCTCAAAATGCATGAAAATAAAAGTACGAAGATGGGAAATCGATGACTCACAAGTGGTTCGTAGTCTTCTGGTCGGCTGTGTCATTTGGAGTGCTCAAAATGATGATATCTCAAGTTCACTACCATGTCTCTATCAGAGCTCAAAATCACTACAGGAAAAAGGCACAAATGAATTGAAAATGACCCTTTGGACCCTTATATAGGTGTTGACCAAATTTTTCAAAGTGCTCAGATTTGCACGAAAATCACACCCCTAGCTAATTGGACCGTTCTGGATCAATTTTCGGGATCAAATTCGAAATCTGATACACTTAAGAGCCTCAAAAATATATTTTAAAATTTTAGGGACCGACGCGATCGAACACTTGTGCAGCCCAAATCTTTTTCATACTTTGTGATTCTTGGAATCCTTTCAACTTTACATTCTCCATATTTTCAAAATTCATTTTGAAAATAGTCAACTTAAGTCAACTATGGCTAAATCTGGTCAACTTTTGGTCAAACTTGGTCTTTGCGACTTTGCAATCATTTCAAATCAACCCTTAATCTTCTTTAGATCGTTATGATCTCTTCTAGATTTTGTTGAATCTCAAATTTCTTATATATCTCATGATATACTGCTTCAAATCATATTTTTGGTGTGTCATCTTTCAATTTCGCTCCCGAAGGGGTAGGATGATTACATCATTAAATACTTATTGCTTGGGGCATCTAGCCTCCATATTATGTTCTCATCACTTGGGGCATCTCATCGCTTGGGGCATCTTGTTCCCTTCTATCTGGCATCTTTTCCATCTATCTTATATTTTCATCAATTGATGAACCTTATAACAACTCTTCTCAGAGTTCGATAGACAGGTATTGGGACAGTCTAAATCTCGAATCCTGAAGATCAAGCTTCGTTCTGGGGATGATTCTACGACTCATGATTAGACCTTGTTATATTTTATCAATTTTAAGTATCTAGGTGTTCTATCTAGATCCTTGAAGGTTAAGCTTCGTTCTGAAGATAATCTTCTAAATGCTATCGATCTCAGGTATCTAGGTGTTCTATCTAGATCCTTGAAGGTTAAGCTCCGCTCTGGAGATCATCTTCTAAATGCTATCAATCTTGGGTATCTAGGTGTTCTACCTGGATCCTTGAAGGTTAAGCTCCGTTCTGGAGATAATCTTCTAAATGCTATCAATTTCAGGTATCTAGATGTTCTGTCTAGATCCTTAAAGATTACACTCCATTCTAGAGACAATCTTTTAAATGCTATCAATCTTAGGCATCTAAGTGCTCTGCTTGGATCTCTTAGGATTAAGTTCTGTTCTAGAGATAGTCCTTAAAAGCTTATCAATTAGTCTCTGTATCATCACCTTCAGAACCAATCTCATGTTCGCATCATGCTTTCTGATTATCTTTGAATTGAACATGCTACTCACACATTCATTCAAAAGGGGGCAAAATTTAATACCCCAAAATTGGCTCATTTCCATTATACCAATTCTGGTCTATTTCTGATAATTTATAAGTCTTATTCTAATAGGAAATTCTCATTTTGCTATTTGCTACTTGACTTAATTGTCAGATGTAGAAAACCCTAATCTGCATTCATCATATTTCTTATTTAATTCCTATAGTACGTACTCATATTAGTCACATTAAACCTACTTGATTTAATTATAATTTAATTATTAAGTATTTATACTTTAATTAAATTAAATTATATCCTAAGGCTAATGTACTATGGAATTAAATTTATTTAATTTAATAAATACGCCTGTCTTGATTAATTAAATGTAATTATTTAATTAAATGGGAAAGGTATTTCTAATTAATTAAACAAAATTATTTAATTAAATGGAGTACTTACTTCTAATTAATTAAACAAAGTTATTTAATTAAATGGGAAGCCATTCCTGATTAATTAAATGAAGTTATTTAATTAAATAAGAAAAGTATCTCTAATTAATTAATAGATTATTTAATTAAATAGAAAAGGTATTTATGAGAGCATATCTCATTTTATTAAATTAAATATTTCACCAAAATCTCTCTTCAGTTCAAAAAAGGGAAATTTTCAGTTCACTATTGATCAAAAATGAGTTAAATCAGTTAACTCCTTTTTCTACTCAAATTGAATCAGTCAACTCCTTATTTTACTCAAATTAAATTTGTTAACTCCCTTTAATTTGGGAATCTCCCTTTATGACTGAACTTCACCTTTAATCCTGACCGTTGATTGAAATCGATCTCAACCGTTGATGGATTCTAGGAAAGTCTATTTAAGAGACCCTCATCTCTTCATTTTGGGAGGATGAATTTGGAGAATTTGCATCGAATCGCTGCTGGAATTCATACTCACATTTGCTCATATTTTTACATACATCTTTCATTCTTAGTTTAAATTCATCTAGCTTAATAATGCATACATTTTTAGTTTAATGTCTTTTATTTCTTAGATTAATTGCTTGCACTTAATCTAGATTACTTGCATGACATTCATATAGCTTAAATTGCATTCAAATCCTTCGTTCTTACAGGGTCTGGTTGCTTAAACACCTTGAATCTGAGGATATCTGACAAGCAATTCCCTTTAGATAGAAGGCAACAGGTCGCTTTGCAGGCTGATTTTCGGATGAACAATCCAATGTTCATTTCGAGATGAATCTGCATACAATGACCATGTTGAAGTGTGTGTGTTAGCAGAGGCCACATATTCATGCATACAATTATTTCTTGACCAATTAGGGCCGACATCCTAGATGTTTACTCTAAATTGGAAAAGTATATTGTGGTCTTAGCTGACCTATTATAAATTTGAAAAAAAAGGCATGGTATTTATGTAAAGGACATTTTGCAAATTCAAGTGTTCAAGCAAGTGATGTATTGTGATATGTGAACTTTTTGTGAAAGCGATATATGCGAAGTTGATTTTATGATCCAAGATCAAACTGAAGAAGAATCTATATTCCTAAAGACTAGTCACTTGTTTGGGTAGTGAGCTCTTCTTGTAATTGGAAGTACATGTTTGGGTAGTGGGCTCATCTTTCATCTACTATACTACAACTCCTAATAGGGCTGGAATCTCCTAACATTGATTCAAAGTCCCTAATAGGGACTCTGTACGATGAATTTTATCATTGACTCCTAACATGGTCCATCCTCTAACAAGGAACATATATATCTGTATATTATCTAGTTGGTATCATCCCCACTAAGCTTTTCCCTTGGCCAAGGTTTCCCTAGTTAACAAAATATGGTGTCCTGAGTTAGCTTTGTGCATGAACTATTACTATTTAGCATTACTAGTTTACTTTCTTATGTATCGTTCAAATTAATTAATAATATCTAGTTGATGACTAAAGTTTGTAAATTACTAATTCACCCTACCCCTAGTATTAATTCCTATTTGTAATAGCTAGTATCAGAGCATAATTACTCAGAAGAGGCTTAACACCTTGAGTAAGATCTCTATGGATATGGAATAGTTGATGAAGAACCTTGAAGAGGCACTTGAACAAATTGATCTCCTTACTAAAGAAAGAGATAAGTTGAAGGATCGATATGAGGACTGCAAAGTATATATTGGACAATTAAAGGACAAGATTGAACATCTCAAATTCAAGCTTGGATCTACTAAATCTGAAACTAGTGATGATGATTATTCAAAGCTAAAGACAGAATACAAGATCTTGAAGCATGAATTGGTGATTACCAATCTAAAGTTGACTTTGAAGAATGATCCTAGTAAAGTTGAATTTGATTTGAAGACTGAGAATACAAATCTTAGAGAAAGTCTAGTGAAAAAAATTTTGAATTTGAAACATTGAAAAAGATCATGAAGAACTTCATAAGTACAACACTATTGTGAAAGATAAAGTAACTCGATGCAAGTAGCAACTTGAGAAGCTTTATTCTAGCAAAGAAAATCTTGATGATTCTATGTCAATATAGAGACCTACCTATAATAAGACTGGTCTTTGTTATCTATTTAACATGTCTACAAAGAAACCTAAGATTATACTAGATCCAAAAGAAAAAGCCAAATTTGATGACAAGATTGAATCTAGCCAATCTTCTAATAAACCTAAAGAAGTTGGACAAGACAAGGAAGTTGAGATTTTGGATGAACCAAAGCAAGTGGAATCTCCTATAGAAACCAAGTATGAATTTAGAGGTAAGTGTTTTTCATGTAATGAAATAGGTCATATGAAAAGAGATTGTACAAATAAATCATTTAATCATGTTAAGGATTTTTATTGTCATAATTGTCATGGTATGGGTCATAAAGAAATTTATTGTAGGAAACCTAAATATGATAATGATAGAAGAAATAGTAGAATATCTAAAAATACTAACCCTACAAACAGAAGAAGGTCCAATGAGAGGACATCAAGAGAAGGAAGACCCTATGAAGAAAGAAGACAGATCATATGTTATAAGTGTAACAACTTTGGACACATAGCTCAGAATTGTCATGCACTTGATGATCAGTATAATCGTAGAAGTAGAACTCCAGTATGTCAATTATGCAACAACTTTGGACATACAAAAAGTATTGCAAAATGGACAAAAACTTTAGAGATAGAAGGAACAATGGAAGAAACTTTGAAACCAAAAGGAATAATGGAAGAAAAGCTAGAAATGACAGAATGAACCATGAAAGGAACTCTAGAACTAAGAAAGACAATGAGGAACAGAGAAATTTAATCACTAAACTTTGAGAAGAACTCAATGATACATTTGTAAAAGGATTAGATATCTCAAAAGAAAAGTTAGAAAATGATGAGATAGGAAGATCGAAGTTAGTAATTGAGTTTGATTCAATTAAATTGAATTAAGCTTGTTCACTACACCAGAATTTGAAACTTCATTCAAAGATCAAACTATGGGTAGTGAACTTTGGAGAAAGGTGTATAGAGACCAGTTTAGATGGTATCTAAGCTCACTTGTAATTTGGAGCTTATCAGAACTAGTTATGAAGGAACTAAGAGTTACTATTATTACAAAGAAATTTAATTTACTAGCAGAAGATGAAAACTATGTTTTTATAGAGAATTTTGTGAAGCAAAGTTTTGTGGAACATTTTCATGATGGAAGGAAGCTATAGCAAACCTCAGGTAGCATTTGAAGATTCGATAGAAGACCTTGAGTAGATATTTGATTTCAAAATGTAATTGACAACTTTTTTGTGTTTGCAAAGTACGCAATTAATACATGTTCAAGTTGAAGGAATAAATGAAGTACAAACTTGATAAACACTTCATTACAATTACATCAAAAGCATAGAGCACTCAAAACCAACTTGATAAGGTGATTTAGAAGCAAACCCTATTTTCAAAAAGAAGCATTTTATCATTTATCCATAGAATTTATTCAATAAAAGTTTATATTTGATATAATCATGGATATGTCATTATTTCATAATGTTGAGAATAAGGAGAGACCAAAATTGAAGTTTGTTTCTATGAAACCCGTAGAAAGAAACCATAATTCAGCATTATCCATTACTCTGAACAATGTAGTTTATTTGGAAGATATAGGAAGTTATCTTAATAAAAAATTTGAATTTGTTGGAAGCAAACATATAAACAAAGGTCTGGAACTAGTCTTTATCCATTATATGACTATGAAACTAGGATTTGAACACTTGAAGGAACTAGATCTTTTCAAATATCATTTCTACCAAGAATTGGACACCAATGAATGGATACATATCATATTAAGTAGAATTCATGATGGAAAACTATGGATGGAAGATTTTATTATTGATATTTTAGTCAACCTTATTCATGAGGTAACTAGTCTTAGAAAACAAGGCAGTGTATCTATAGGTGAGAAACTTGTTAAGAAGAAGGATGAGAGTTACACAAAAGCAGTTTATAATTGAAAGGCTATGGTGATCAACACCATTAAACAAGATGATGTAAGATTCCTAAGTAGAACCATTTCCTACTCCATATGTACAAGTTCTAATATTGATGAATTGTCAGTCAGATTCATCTATGCAACCTATAAGATATGTTTTGAGAAGGAACAAGTTAACCTTAGTGAAATTCTAAGAATGCAACTTCTTAAGAACTTGGAGAAAATCAAGAGGACCAAGAATGGTATATTTAGATTTCAATCACTGATCAATCATATATTCTTTCAAGTACTTAAAAGATTTCCATACTTGTCAGTCACAAAGATTATGAGCAGTGAGAGGTGTACAATGGAGAAGATCATAGGTGTATGTAGAAGACATGCAACAGATAAAATCTTGGATATGGGAATTTGATAATGAAAACATTTTAGAATGAGATGAGACAAAGATTATAAATTGTACCTACAATTGTAGATAGATTTAAATATGATATATGTGTTATAGTTGATACAAATTTTACTTATATTCAAGTTTTAGAACCGTGGGAAACATTTCTTGATCCCTTAGGTTATGAATTGAATGATGAAGTAGTAGTTGGATACATTGATTTATTGTTGAAATCTGAGAAGGACCAAGATGATTATAGATTTGGGACTTATGAAGAAATTAACCAATTAGCTCATCAGGCATCCTTAGAGAAGGAATCTCACAAGAAGATAGAGACAATAATGAAGAAAGATTTAATAGAGGTTGATATGACTAAAAGTGAGTCATAGGTAGTTAGAAAGACTATGAAACAAGGTATAACATATGTGCAACCTTTATCAGTATCTATTGTAGAGACATCTGTGGAATAGACCATTCCATATGCAATAGTGTTAGATGTATAGCCAAGTGAGCCAAAGAGGAAACTAGAAAGATTAGTGGAAGTTGTAGGAAAAGCTCAACAACCCTGGAAGCCAAGGATATAGAATATTAATTTAGCTATTACTAATAAAGGAAACTTTGTTTAGATGAAAAAATTTTAAGACTTGTATAATAATTTTGAGAAGGATTAGATTGATATCTCTACTATGAGATATATAATATCTAACAATCTAAAAGTTAAGGATATTGAAGGCATGGTAAACTAGAAAGTCTATGACATACTTATTGAGAAGGAACCACCTTGAGAAGAGGACTTAGAACTTTGGAAGTCTATGATAAGGACTATATGCAAGATTAATGACAAAGAAGAAGTTAAGAGATTGTTGAATAATCTAGCACCATACTTAAGAAACAAAGTAAGACCATTTCTTTCTATGGTGGGTGAGAAGGACAAAATAGGAAGTGAAACTATGATAGCTATAAGTCAAATGTTGACAGAATCCAAGGCAACATCTTCACTAGCACCCAGAACCTCGGAAGTATAAGTAAGTGGTGACATAATGCAAATTGATCAGACCAA
Source organism: Cupressus sempervirens (assembly GCA_028749045.1). Taxonomy (NCBI): domain Eukaryota; kingdom Viridiplantae; phylum Streptophyta; class Pinopsida; order Cupressales; family Cupressaceae; genus Cupressus; species Cupressus sempervirens. Next base: position 1,099,792,277 of record CM053785.1, read on the forward strand.
TGTTACCATTAACATTGATGATACTAACCCTTTTGAGAGTTTAGAATAGCTTGATTCTCATGCCAAAGATATTAAAGATCAATTGAAACAAATTGAAGAGGAAAAGAGGCTATTAGAGGAAGAAAAGAGGAAAATAGAAGAGACCAAGCAAAAATTGCTTGAAGAAGACATGAAAAGAAGAGTTGAGGAAGAAAAGAAGAGGAATTTAGAAGAAGATAAGAAGAAGAGAATAGAGGAGAAATAAAAGAGAGAGAAAGAAAGAAAAGAGGAAGAGGAAGAAGAAGAAAGAGTCAAAGCGGCAACTAAGAAGAAGCAAAGGGAAGATGAATCTAAACCATCTAGTTCATCTACTCCACTTCCACTTATGATCTTGAAAACTAATGATGATGAACAAACTAAATTGATCTCATCTTTGTCAAAAATCATTGAGAAGAATAGGAAAGTGAAGAACCTATAGAGAACCTTGATGGAGGTTACTAATAGATTACATAGTAGTTTGGCAATCCAACACATGGAGGAAAATTCTAAATAGAGGGCACAAGTAGTGCTAAAATACTTTGATAAGGAATTTACAAATTTATTGAATGTTGTAGAATCTAAGGCATAGATTTCATATGATGCTAACTTGATTGGCACTATTTGTCAGAATATCAAGAACGATTTGATAAATCTTGATACTTTTATCAAGGAACTTTGGAAATGTCAACAGGATGGAAAGGTATTGTACACAAAGTGTACCTTATCTCACAGTTGACCAAGGATCTTGATAGTCAAATTGAAGGCAAGATGAGTGAGCTAGAGGCTCTATCTAGCCAGATGCACCATCCTTGTAGCAAAATTTATGACTTTGAAGGAAAAGTGGCCATTATTCATTGTGATATTAGGAAACTAGAACTTTGAAAAGAACAAATTTTGAAAAGATTTTTTATTTTCAAAGAGTCTATTGCTCTAAAAATATCTATTCTAGAGAAACAATTAGAGGAATGTGTCAAAGCCAAGGACACTTATTCTAACTATTTATATTTTGATCTTAATGTAGTTGAGATTGCATCATATGTCATATGTGCAATTCTCACCTCTATTGAATCAACCAAGGATACATGGACAAAAGGTATGAACAATATTAAAGAAATTTTTGATGACTATATGAAGATACTATCATTTTAAGGCAGATGTTTACAGAGTTTTTGACAACAATTTTTGAGAGTTTTTGACATTCTGACCTTTGTCATTGATGTTAAAGGGGGACAAGTACATAAGAAAATTGTAAATAAGGTAAAAGGGAGAAGATAAAATTGTAAGTTATAAAATCATATTTTAAGGGGGATCATATGTAAGATGAACAAGTCGTAATAGATGATTAATGTAGTATTACTTTATTGTTTTTGACAAGTTTTTGATACTTAGCCAATTTTCCCTATTTTGTTGCCATCAATACCAAAGGGGGAGATTGTTGACAATTGGCTAATGAAGATATGTAATTTTTTTCATTTATGGCAACTCATGATGTACATGCTTACAAGAAACCTCAAAAATAAAGATATTTAGCTTTTGGTACTCAGAAAATTGTCTAAGTATGAATTTGGTTTACAGCAGTACATTATTTTGTATGTAACTTGTTATTGACATCATATTATGACTAGAAAAGTTAGATGGAGATAGTATGCATGTTGATGATGACATGTATAACCTCAAACATAGTAAAAATTGTACAAAAAATAGATATTTGTGTTTTACCAATGAAATAGGATAACATAATTAAAGGAAAGAAATTATTTTGTTACAAAATAATTACTTGACCAACTAGGGATGACATCCTAGATGTTTACTCTAAGTTGAAAAATTATATTATGGTCTTAGCTAACCCAGTAGAAATTTGAAAAAAAAAGGCCTGGTATTTATTCAAAGGACATTTTGCAAATTAAAGTGTGCAAGCAAGTGATGTAGTGTGATATGTGAACTTTCTATGAAAGTGATATATGCAAAATTAATTTTATGATTTGAGATTAAATTAAAGAAGAATCTATATTCCTAAAGACTGATCACATAGTTGGGCAGTGAGCTCTTCTTGTAACTGGAAGTTCATGTTTGGCTAGTGGGCTCATCTTGCATTACTATATGACAACTCCTAATAAAGTCAAAATCTCCTAACAAGGATTCAAAGTTTCCTAACAGGGACTCTCTATACTGAATTTTCTCATTTTCTCCTAACAGAGTCCATCCTCTAACAAGGAACATATATATCAGTATATTATCTAGTGGGTATCATCCCCACCGAGGTTTCCCCTTGGCTGGGGTTTTCCTAGTTAATAAAATATGGTGTCATGAGTTATCTTTGTGCATGGTCACTATTATTGTTCATCATTACTTGTTTACTTTCTTATGTATGGTTCAAAGTAATTAATAATATCTAGTTGATGACTAAATTTTACTTGTTTACTTTCTTATGTATGGTTCAAATTAATTAATAATATGCAGTTGGTGACAAAAGTTTGCAAACTATTGATTCACCCCCCCCCCCCCCCCCCCCCATCTCAGTAATTCCTATTTCACACAGAATTCTCATACAATGACATAGTGAATAGAAGTACAAGAAAATATTTATTTTAGGTTCTGTATGGTACACACCCAAGAGGAATTCTTGAGCCTAGAGAACTTCTAAACACCCTTCCTAGTAGTTCACATGGTGAAGAATTGGTTGAAGCTATTAAGGAGGTCCAAGATCAAGTCAAGTTGTAGCTACAAAATTCAAATAAAAAATACAAAGAATTTTTTGATCAGAAAAGAAGGGAAGTACATTTCAATGTTGGTGTTTTAGTGTGGGCATATCTAAAGAAAGATAAACTACCTCAAACAAAGCATGCTAAATTTTTACCTAAGAAGGTTGGTCCTTGTCAAATCCTAGAAAAGTATGGACACAATGCATACAAGATTTGGTTACCTCTAGAATTTTGCATTTCACCCATATTTAATATTTGTGATCTCATGCCATACAAAGGTTTAGAAACACAACCAACACATGAAGATTTAGTAACAAAAAAATTGCAGCAAGTACCCAAACCAACACCATTTCACCTAGAAAAGATACTTGATACAAAGATAAAAAAGACTTGAAGAAGAAAATACACTCAATATTTAGTAAAATGGAAGGACATACCTACAATAGAAGCTATTTGAATGGATGAGAATCAAATAAACAAGCATGGTTCATCACTACAATGTCTCATCTCAAGTGGACTTGAAATTCATTCCACAGGGGAGTATGTTGTAGGAGTATACTAGATAGATTATGGTATAGGAACTAACATGGTTTAAAATGCTATAGGAAGTGGAAAAACTATGAATAAAGTAAATTTTATGTTTTAAGTATGTTTTAAACTTTAATTTTTGTAATAAAGTCCTATGATGTGGTGGCATAAATAGAGTAGTGATTCAATAAACTCTCCAAGTATATTCACTTAGGAAAAAGCGAGTTTTCTTTTCAGTTTAAGTCAGTCTTCTTTAAGTGTGTTTGTGTGTGTTTGAAATAATTAAGCCAACTAGGAAATCAATGGTTACAAGAAACTTTGAACAACTAGAAAAGTTGGTGGAAGATTCTAATGCTTGATTCCTCATGATTCAAAAATAGATTTCTTTTATTGCTTTTGGGATGACATTTCATCTCCCAATCTCATAAATGACAAAGTATTTAAAAGGCAAATTGTGTAATCAAAACAAAGGATCAAATACAATGGAGAGGAATAGAAAGTTTTGAGTTTTGTTTCTAATTTTCGTGATTTTTATTTTGAATGTGTGATTTCTTGTTTTCTTTCTAGAACTCAAAAGCCTAAATTCTGAGAACATGTCCATAATCTAATGAGTGCATGACAGAACATTAATCTGTATTTTGATTCCATATTAAATTTGTGGATTTCATAGATTAGTATAGACATTTCAGTTGTTTAAATCATGAATGTAAGTATTTGTATTTTTTAGGTTTGTGACAACAAATGGGATCCTTTTAGACTCTCTACAATCTATTTCTAGGATCGTAGAGGAGTTATGTATCATATAATTCTTATTTTCTTTTGTTTTACTATTTCAATTATCTCTACTTGTACTAACGTAGAATGTAATCTATGAATTTGGTGAATATTTTCATGTGTTCATCGATATGTTTAAATCACATAATAGATATGTGATCATGAGAAGAATTGATTTGGATCTTGAAATTGCAGATTTTGTTAATGATCAAAAATGTCATGATGGACAGTCAGTTTCTACTCAAGTTTTAAATCTTGGATGCAATATGATGATATAAGTTGGAACCAAATCAATATTGTTTTATGGTCATGTTGTGGTTGGTGTGGGTCCTCAATTTCACATTTAGAGGGTGACTAAACTATCCATGTATTTCAATTACATTGTAAAAGAGTCAAGTCGACCTCTATTAAGTTGGAGCAGGAAAAATATAATGTTTCTATGGGAGGTCAAAGAAGTTCCTATTTCATGTTAGTCTAGTAGTTGATATTAAGAGAATCAATTAGATAACAATCTGAGGTAAGTTAATAATCAATCATGAAGGTGTATGAACCCCTTGATGTGAACTTAGTTGAGTGATTTATTTCCTCCTAATCTTTCTAAGGTGAGGCTCTACATTACAGTCAAAGTCTCACATTGTAAAGAATCTATCTAAATAAACTAACCTCTACTCTTCCACATACCCTATACCAACCCCAATGAAAGGTTTGATCTTGGACCTCTCTAGGTCCTTCATCTTAGTAGCTTTAACCAACCTTTGTTTGTCACTGTGAAGGCCTCTCTAAGGACTCCTAGATCTCCACCTCTCTTCATTCCTAGCATGATGTGATCCCTCCTGATTATTACCCCTTGGAGCAGGTGGGTACTCTAAGATTATCCTCATCATTTGTCTCAAATTAGTCTCCTTTGAATCACCATTCTCTTCTCTATGGTTCTCCTCTCTATTTTCTTCCTAAATAGGACTCTCTCTAGGAGTCAGAAGAGGACTATAATGTCCACCTCTTCCATGACCTCTACCTCTACCTACATTATGACCTCTAACATCTGATCTAGTCTCAAACACCATCCTCCAACACCAAGGAAAGAACAAAAAAATGCTCACAAAGCAAATGAAGGCATACCACCTTAAAGTACAACCATAGGAAAATATGTTCGAAATCCAACTCAAAAATTATTCAAGATTTTCCTTTTTCTATGTTTCAATTATTCAAGTTTGAAGTTTTCAAGTGTTCAATTTGTAATAGATACATAACACTATTTAAGTTTTTATTCAGTTCAACTAGTTGACAACTAGTGGCATTCCAATATACCCAAAACTCACAATGTAGAAACTTGGGCTATAATACCAAATGTAACGCCCTGCCAGGGAACCCAAAACAAATTAACTTATAGTTTCACTAATTTTTCCAAACTTTTTTTTAAAGATAATAACATCAAAAAATAACATAGTGGAAGGATTAACTCACATATATACAACCATCTAAAATAGATTACATCTCTTAAGGGTTCTATGACATTGAATCACATGTAAAAATTTATTAATATTAAATCTAACACATAATCAAAATCTACATCATGGAATAATCACAAATATGAATCCAATAAATAATATACAATTGCAAAGGATGTCACTTGGCATAACCAGAATGCATAATCATCCACTATACAAGTCATAGGTTATGAAAAGCTCAAAGAATATACATCATCAATAAAATAAATCATTTTATAAGATCTCAAATAAATAAATTATAGTATAATAGAATATTTAACCATACATTAGAAACACAAGATCAAAATGAAATGAACAACTACACAAGTACATCCAGCAATGACATCTAGTTGTCCGATCTCAATGGTATAAGAAAAAAATGAACTACCACCAACCCTCAAGGAATATAAATGGCTCACTCCCACCATGTTAAGGAGAGAGTCTCAAATCCCATACAAGTATCAATTCCAATGTTGAAACAAAATCTAGGTCAAGGAAATCATGATAGCAAACTAGCTCAAAGGGTACCAAGAAAAAAGTAACATCTAATCCTAGAGGCAACAAAGACACATAGGAAATCTACTATGTAAGTGGGAAATTAGCATCACATGATCCCAACTCTAAGGTTACCCTAGTAGCCTATCTCGACTCTAGTACCCTAGTGTCTCTATGTGGCACCAATATCCTTTCATATAGACAAGGCATACTAATGAAGAAGATATGCAACCAAGCATCTTCTCTACTCTTATTTTAGCCTAGAATAGCACTCAAGGCATTGGCAAGGAAAATATTGACTCTTATTAATTCATTTTACTCTCATTCAATGAAATGTTATCACTTATTAAAACAACTTGCAATGGGTTACCCAAGCAACCTCTTTAGGGCTCTGGCCTCTACTGCAAGACACTTCCCAATGTACACATTGATTACCTACCCTAGGCTCATAAAAAGAACAACTCATAAAATCACAATTTTCACCTCCGTCCTTTACAAGAAACTAGAAAGCACCTATTTTGTAAGAAATTGGAAATCACCTAAAGATAAATCACATGCATCACCTTAGTCTTATATAAGCAACTGGAAAGCACCAAGAGATAACTAATCAAAAACTCAAAGGTTACAAAAATAAAGTTACAATAATCACCTTAGTTATATACAAGAAACTGGAAAGCATTAAAAGACAACTGATCAAAACTCAAAGGTTACACTAGGAAAATCATACCATTCACCTTAGTTCTATAAAAGCAAACAGAAAGCATTAACAAACAATAGATCAAACTCATCATAGAAAACATGTGACTACATCATAATGGTCAAGTAGAAAATATCATATACATAACATCATCATAGAACAAAACTTCCCAATCCTCTGGTAAACAACCTAAATGGTCAATGCACTAAGTCAAAATTGAACCCCAACATGAAATACAACATTCATCTCATTCAAAATTCAAAAAAGTGTTTTCATAGTTCATTTTGTTTTGAAAACATAAGACTTTATTTAAATAATAGGGTTCAAGTTTTCATTTCATTTTAAGTCTTTGATTTACTAAAGTATACAATTTTCCTCATAACATATAAATGATTATTTAATTATATTAATAATAGGTTTAAAATGTTGATTTTAATCAAAACTCAATTCCCAAAACTATTGGAATTCTTTAGAATAACTAGGGAGTGAATCTGCTATCCAAGGTCTAGATGTATAAATAAAACTTTTCAATGCTTAGTAGACCCATATCCACAAAACCTTGTAATGCATGCATCCATTAGATCATACAATATTTTAACTTTGTAGGTTATTTTCTTAGGTCAAAACAACTTTGCAAAAATTTAAACATGAAACATAACACATTTAATAACACATTTTACATAAGGATTTTATCTGGAAACCCAATTTTGGAAAAACCACCAATAACATGCTACTAATTATCACTCTTCTAAAGTGATTCCCTATGAAAGGCCAACCCTATTAAAGGTTACAATACACACTGTTAATGTAACTTGGTTAAAGAATTTCAATCACCCTATTAGGAGTGAGCCTTGTTAGAGGACTTTAGACCATTCTATTAGAATGTCACCCAATTAAAGGATTTACAAATGACTATTTGGTCAACCTTAATCCAAAGGATTTACCCTAGATTGATACAATGATTAGAAATTAAAAGTAAGCCTTGATCTAATAACAAATTACAACTCACTTGTAATTACAGATCTTTGTTCCAATCCTCCATTCTGCTTGGCATTGCCACACTTTAGCTTTGATATCTTGTTCACCCTTCAAGCATTCATAATCTTAAGTCTTTTTTCTTTGCATGCCAATTGCAATCTCTTCTTTTTGGCCATTGAATAAAGAAATACCCTATACCCCTTATCTTCCTTAGGTTCTTACACATGACAACCTTTGCTTCTAACCAGCTATCTCTATAAATAGAGAATTAAGATCTTTTGCTGCTTAACCACAATCATCTATTTTAGAGTTAGGTAGGATATAATGAATCTACCAACTTTTCCATTTAGTCCTCTAGATACTTCTTCTATAATATTCCTTAAATTTTCCTCAAAATGGTTTACCTTGAATTTTTTACCACCATCTCATCATAGTTATTTTCCACATGCTTCACACAATTAAAGAAAATAAAATAGCTAGCTTAGATTCATCAAATCTTCTATTTAACATATTTATTGGCACTCAACATCAATATTTTGTCACTTGGCATCTATACTATTCTTTCACTTGGCCAACACTAGTTTACTTAGAAAATACTAAAGTTTACTATTGCTTGGCATTGACTAAACTTTACTCGGCATATACTAACAATCACTTGCCTTGCATTGATTTTCATCTTTGCTCAACACCTCTTGTTTTTCACTCTTCTACTAATTTCTATTGGGCTTGCATTGACTTCTTGGCAAGGCTCAACAGACACTTTTCATACTTGATCTTCTTCTAGTCTTAACTTGAGTAATATTTCATTTTTGACTTTAAGTAGATAAAAAATACACTATAGTATCAATGTCTTAATTGGTCTTAGTGCTTCTTTTACATAACTATTGTTATCTCCTCTATTCAAGTCCTCTTCATCAATCAACTAAATGATAGCTTTCAGACCAAAAGGCAATTATCTCACTAGCAAGCAGCATGGTTGACATCATTGACAAGATAATGATTGTTCCATTATAGGTTCTTCACTTCAAAACAATCTTATATCAACAATCTCCCTCTTTGGCATTCATGGAAAACCAATACCAACAACAATACCAAAAAGAAAATAAATCTTTGAAATTTATCCATATATTAGGGTAGTACATGTCCTTCCTCTATGTAGGGTAATGTGAGCTTTTTCAAGTTCCTTTACTACTTCTCCCTCTTGAAGAATATCACACCCTCTTTCTGATATTTAGGTATATCCATCTCTTCCTACTTAGTTCTTGTATCTCCCTTAGTACTTTCTCTCTCTTACTAGGTAAATGTATATATTTTTCATTTTAATAAACATCAGGTGCACTATCTACCTCTTTGAGAACAATGCCAAAGACTTGTCATAGCTATATGTAGATATAATCAATTTTAGATACTCCCTCTATCACCTTACATGTGACTATAAATCTTCAAATTCAATTCCTTCATTAATTTAGGTAGCTCCTAAAGTAATATCCACTGCATCAAGTTGTAAGATACAACATTTAGCTCAATTGATGTAGGGTACTACTCATGCTTCTTAAGTAGCTTTTGATAGGAGTATCACCCCTAGTTTACCTCTTATATGCTCATGAGCATCCTTAAGTAAAGCTTTTGTGAAGATATCAGCTATCTACTCTTTCATATTCATATATTCCATCCTCACTTCTTTTTCCTAAACTCACTTTCACAAGTAACAGTACTTGATTGCAATGGTCTTAGTCTTTGTGTTTATCACAGGGTTTTTTGATATTTTTATAGCACTTGTATTATCACAATAAAGTACCATAGGTTCAGTGATTTCTTCCTTCATACCTTTAAGCAGTTGTTTGTTCATACAATATTTGTATAGTTTACTACAATAGCCACATATTTAGCTTCAGTAGTAGATTGAGATATGCAATTTTGTTTCGTGCTAGTCTAGGTGACCAACCTCTTTCCTAAGAAAAATGCTCCACCATTTGTTCTCTTTCTTTCATCAATGTTTCTAGCCTAATCAACATTTGTGTAAGCTCTCAACTAAAAAATTTCATTTTTCTTGTAGTATAGACTATAGCCTTCTGCTCCTTTTAGATATCTCATTATTCTCTTAACAACCATCAAATGGTTCTCCTTAGGATTAGCAGATAATCTTACAACAATCCCAACTGATAATACAATGCTAGGTATGCTATGCACTACATATTACAATTTTCCAATCATAGGCCTATACAATGTTTGATTCACATTAGTTGAATCATCATTCTTTGATAACTTGTGTCTTGTCACCATAGGTGTGCTAACTGGTTTGGAATCTTCTAATCCAAGATTTTTCAATATTTCCTTCACATACTTAGACTGAGAGATGTATATACCATACTTCATCTAATATACTTGCAAACCAACAAAGAACTTGATCTCTCCAAACATAGACATCTCAAATTCTTTCTTCATTTCATTTGCAAATGTTTTACATAATGTATCTTGACCTCCAAATATAATATCATCCACAAAAATTTCAGCTAGTAAAACACCTTTACCTCCTTCTATCTTCAAGTATAGATTTTTTTTATCATTAGTCTTCTCAAAACTAATCTTCACAAGATAATTGTGAAGCCTTTCATACCATGCTCTTGGGTCTTCCTTTGAACCATATAAATATTTATGTAGTTTACATACCATTTTCTTGTTGTTAGCATCAACAAATCCTTTTGGCTATTCTATGTAAACCTTTGTATGTAGAGTAAGAAAGTAGAGTTCTTACTCCTTCCAATCTTGCAATAGGGGAAAATATTTCTCCATAGTCTATTCCTTCTTCTCATGCATACCCTTTGCAAACTAATATTTCTCTATTCCTTGTGAATTTACGATTTTCATCTAACTTGTTTCTATACACCCATTTGGTTCTTGTCACATTCTTGTCCTCTGGTCTAGGAACTAGAGTCCATGTCTTGTTATTCTCAATCTACTCAATCTTTTCTTTAATGGCTTTACTCTAGTCCTCATTTTCTAAAGCATCTTTCACTGTCTTAGGGTCATGCATTCTCAGAAAACATGTGTCACTTCTTAGCCTATTTCTTGTCATTTGTCTAGCATCTTTATCTCCAATAATTTGTTCAGTAGGGTGATGTCTTTTGACATACATTGAAAATCTTGGTTCTTCTCTTCTTTCCTCATTAGGTACGTCAACTTCAAAATCACTATGTACTTCTCTATTAGGTAATTCAACATCTCTTTCATGTACACTAATCTTAGAATTAGAATGTGCCTCAACTTCTATCTGCAACTCAATTCTTGACTGTAACTTGGTTCATGAATGCAACTCGGCATTCATTGTATGTGACTTAGCAATCACTGAAACTTTCTATTGATTTACAACTTGGTTTGAAACATCTTCATCAGCAGGCATACCTTCATAAAAGTATACAAATGACTTATACTCCTTAAGCTCCTTCAAAGGTTCAGCTTCATGTACCTCTATATATTCATCAAACTTCACATCTACACTTTCATAACTTTGTTAGTGTTAGTAATTAAACACTTATAAGATTTACTTCTTGTGGAATAGCCAAGGAATATACCTACTTCACTTTTAGCATCTAATTTTCCATTATTGAAATCCTTAAGAATATAGCACTTTCTTCCAATTACCTTAAAATATTTTACATTGGGTGAGTATCCATATCATATTTTAAAAGATGTTGAATGAGTACCTTTCTTGACTTGCACACGGTTCAAGGTATAGATAGTTGTACTTATAACCTCTCTCCAATATTTCAAAGAAATATTATTCTCCATCATGAGTGTCCTAGCATATTCCATTATATATTTGTTTCTTCTTTTAGAAATCCCATTTTTTGGAGGGGTCATAGGTACAAATGTTTCTCTTTTGACTCATCTCTCATTACAGAACATCTCAAACTCATTTGATGTAAATTCTCCACCTCTGTTAGATCTCAAACATTTCAAGATTTTTCATGTTTCCTTTTCAACTATAGCTAAGTACCACTTAAACATTTGGAAATCATCAAATTTCTATTTTAGAAATATAACTTTCATCATCCTAGAATAATCACCAACAAATAGGATAATGTACTTGTCACCTTTGTAGCTTTTCACATCAATTGGTCCACACAAATCAGTATGAACAATCTTCAAAATTTATTTAGAGGTGTGATTCTTACTCTTGAAACTATATTTTTCCATCTTGCCTAACAAACATTATTTGCGAATTATATTGTTAGGATTCTTCAATTTAAGTAAACCTCTGACTCTTTTCATGTTACTAATATTGACTAAGTTATCAAATTTAACATGACATAACCTCTTATGCCATAACCACACATCATCAAATTCTACAACATTACAAGTAGAATCATTAATATCAAGATAAAATAAATTATCTCTAGTCTAAACACCTTTCCAATTAGTTTCCCATCAGTGTCATAGATCTTTACTATCTTGTTCGTAAACTCAACTCTGTAACCTAAAATATTTAGTTTTGACACACTCAACAAATTATAGTTAAGTCCTTAAACATAACAAGCATTATCACACAATATCTTTTATGTGAGTTTGATATATCCTTTTCCTTTTATCACATAGGGTGCATCATTACCAAACCTTACACTATTTCCATCATAATAATTTAGGATAATGAACTTACTTTTATCTCCAATCATGTGATGTGAATACTCACTATCAATGATCCATCTATCACCCTTGTTCACATAAGACACTAGTGCAATTGTCTCATCCTCATCAGAATCATCCTTCATCACAACATGCACCACTTCATCATCATGGTCATCTAATCCATCTTTGGTTCCCTCTTCTACAATGTAGCAAGACTTCTTGCCTTTATCTTTGTAATCTTTGTTGTTATCAATTCTTTTTCTTATATGTTTATGTCCACTTTTATTGTTCTTCTTCTCTAGGCATCTAGTAGCAATATGACTAACCTCATTGCAATTAAAAAATATGATAGGTAACTTGCTTTTGAATTTTCCTTTCCCTCTTTGAAGTCTCCTTGTTAGCAGTGCTTTAAGCTCCTCTACATCCTCCTCATCTATATCACTATCACTAGAAATATATTTTACCTTTTTTTTCTTCTCTTTAGGTTCCTTAAATGATAGTTTAGCTTTGAAAGAAGATTCAACATTCTCAAATTTTAAGTTATCAAAATTAGAAAGTTCAAAGGTAGTGAACCTACCTACCAAATCTTCAAGAGATGGATTAGAACCTAGTATACATCTTAATTCTTGTATAGCAGAGACTTTAATAGCATAGGTGGGTAGCAATGTTCTCAATACTTTTCTTAATACAATCTCATCATCAATCTTACCATTAGCTCCTCTTATAGCATTAACATCTCTTATTCTAGAGCAATTTTGAGCAATTTTCTCACTTTCTTGCATCCTCATGTCATTGAACTTACCTCTAAGACTTTCAAATTTGGCTCTCAAAACATTTTTTTCTCCTCCATAAATAGTATGAAGAGCATCTCAAATATTATTTGCACTATCACAGACCTTGATATCATCAAACTCAAAATAACTTAGGGAAGAGGCAATCTCCAATATTGCCTAATTATGTTCTTTCTTCTTTTTTAGTTCATCCATAGTTAGGGCTCCATCAAGGTTAACATGCTCAATGGTGATGGTAGATTGTGCATGGTCTCTAAGACCTCCTAGGTGTAGCTTCATAAGACTTTTTTATGCAGGGAACTTCTCCTTATTGAGCTTAGATACCTATCATTTAGACATCTTAATCTTTTGCTTCTAGTACCTTACAACTAGTCCTCATAAGCACTATGGTGATCTGATACCAATTGTTGGAATTCTTTAGAATAACTGAGAGGGGGGATAAATCAATTATTCAAGGCCTAGATGTATAACTAAAACTTTTCAATTCTTAGTAGACCCATATCCACAAAACCTTGTCATGTAAGAATCCATTAGATCATACAATACTTAAACTCTGTATGTTACTATCCTACGTCAAAACAACTTTGCAGAAATGTAAACATGAAACATAATAGATTCAATAACACATTTGACATGAAGATTTTATGTGGAAACCCAATTTGGAAAAAACCACCATTAACATGCTCCTAATTCTCACTCTTCTAAAATGATGCCCTGTGAAAGGCCAACCCTATTAAACGTTACAATACACATTGTTAAATGTGACCTAGTTAAAGGATTTCAATCGCCCTATTAGGAGTGAGCCTTGTTAGAGGACTTTAGACCATTCAATTAGAATGTTACCTAGTTAAAAGATTTACAAATGATTTTTAGGTCAACCTTAATCCAAAGGATTTACCCTAGACAGATACAATGATTAGAAAGTAATAGTAAGGCTTGATCTGATAACAAATTATATCTCACTTACACATTACAAATCTTTGCTTCAGTCCTCCATGCTACTTGAAATTCACACACTTCAGCTCTAATAGCTTGTTCACCCTTCAAGCATTCATACTCTTAAGCTTTCTTTCTTTGTATGCCAATTACAGTGCCTTCTGTTTAGTCACTGAATAAAGCAATACCCTAGACTCCTTGTCTTCCTTAGGTTCTTTCACATGAAAACCTTTTCTTCTGACCAGCTATCTCTATAAATAGAGAGTTAAAATCTTTTATTACTTAATCACAATTCTCCATTTTAGGGTAGGTTGGATACAATGAATCTACCCACTTTTCCATTTGTTTCCTCTAGAAACTTCTTCTAAAATCTTCTTTGAATTTTTCACAAAATGGTTAACCTTGAATTCTGTGCCACCAGCTCATCATAGTTATCTTCCACACTCTTCACACAATTCAAGAAAATTAAAAAAATTAGCTTAGATTCATCAAATCTTCGATTTAACATATTTACTAGCACTTGGCATCAACATGCTATCACTCAGCATCTATATTGTTCTTTCACTCAGAAAATACTAAAGTTTACTAATGCTCTACATCAACTAAACTTTACTTGGCATATACTGACCATCACTTAGCTTGCATTGATTTTCATATTTGCTTGGCACCTCTTGTTTTTCACTTTGCTTCCACTGATTTCTAATCGGCAAGGCTCGACAAGCATTTTTCATACATGATCTTCTTCAAGTCTTAACTTGAGTAATCATTCATTTCATAATTTAAGTAGATAAACAATACACTATAGTATCAATGTCTTACTTGGTCATAGTGCTTCTTTTACATACCAAATAACTCAACCTTTCTCTAGGTGCTATTATTATCTCCTCTATTCAAATCATCTTCATCAATCAACTAAATGAGCTTTCAAACCAAAAAGAAATTGTCTCACTAGCAAGTAGTAGGTTTGACATCATTGACAAAATAATGATTGTTCTATTACAAGTTCTTTACTTCAAAAAAATCTTATATCAACAAAAACTTGTAATTCATTAATTAAAGTGTGTGTATTTATTTATTTATTTTTATTTTTATTTTTATTTTTATTTTTTAATTTAAAATTAAATAATAACTTAAATTTATTATAATAATTATTAAATAATTAATAAAATAATATTAATATTATCTATTAATAATAATTATTATCATTTTAATAATAAAATTTATTAATAATTAAATATATAGCATATAAAAATCAATAATATTCAATATTATAAATTTTTAATAATAAAATAATAATAAAAAACTTTTAAACAAAAATTGTTAAAACAACCATTACATTTTAGGCTCATTGCCCTTGGTACCTATGAGTTGCATTGGTTGCTTAGGCAGCCTTGGCTGGCATAATAGCTACGGCTGATGCTAGGAACCCAGGCTACCTTCACAACTGGTGGCCATGGCAATGTGGGGAGGGGAGACAAGGAGGTCATGTCCCTGGTCTCCTCTTTTAATCATTTTTTTTAAATAAAAACCAACAACTCCCCCCCCCCATGTAAAAACAAAAATCTGTGATTTCCAAAAAAAATCTAATAAAAATTATCATAGTAAATCATTTTATTATGGTGATTTTTTATTGTATATATTTTTTATTAAAAAAAATTAATAAATCTAATAAGAAAAACATGAACAACTAATCGAATTTTGAATATAATATTTATTATTCCTTTTCCAAACCCTAATTGTATTGTAATTTATCAAATTACAAATCTCTAAACTTACAAAATAAGGGTTTCCAATTTTAAATTCATTTATAGATGTTTCTAAAATGAAGAACAATAAAATTCACAAACAAGGGTTTTGACCCAATTAAATTCTTTTAAAAATTCCATTTAGACATGGAGAAGATAGATATTTCATAGAAATAAACTACTACGCAAAACCCACAAGATCCTACTTGGATCTAAAGCTAAACAAACGGATGCCCTCTTCTCAGAAATTGGATCCTCCCAACCTGTATCTAGAGAAATGGGCTCTAATTCCTTAATAAAGAGTTTTCTTAAATTAGGGTTCTGGTTTTACAATCATGTGAAACCATTTTCTTAATTATTTTATTATATTTTAATTTTCATGTGCAACATTTTTGCAATTTAAATAAAATAACTTTATTAAATCAATTCCTTTCTCTCTTTTATTGAATCCCGAGTCATTTTTAATAAAATATTTATTAATTTAACTAATAATAATATTTAGATTTTATTATAAAAATCAAACTCCTAAATATATTATTATTAAATTAAATAAATATAATTACACCAATATTAGAGCTTTAATTAAATCTTTTAAGTTTAATTATTTTATTTAATTAATTTCATAATTAATTAAATATTAAATTTTCTTTATAAAATTTTCATTAATTATCTTTTAATTTGATTTATTTATTACTCAAAATCACAACAGACCCAAAAAACTAAATATAGAAACTCAATTGAAAGACAAGGCATAGATTTGAACTCTAGGATCAAAATCATGAATTCATGTCACTTGATGAATTCAAAAGGGTAAATAACTTAGATACTTATCCTACTTTGTAGGACAATTGGATTAGGGTTAGGAGAAATTAACTCCTATCTATTACCATTGAGATACTATGATAGGGCATGCTCATCCTAGCAATTTAGGGAAGTCGATACCTAGTACCTACAATTTGCATAAAATCTGAGCATGTACATACACATATAATCTAAAATAAACAAGAAATGGTGGGAAGTGGTGCATCGTGTAGATCTTGACTAATAGGTGAATATGACTCCCTCCCTTAACCACATCAAAAATGTCAAACATAAAGTAAAACATACAAGTACACCATACACATGCAAGTATGAGACCTAAGAAACCATAGAAATTGCATATAAATCATCCATCCATCTATCATCATGAAATAACTAAATCATTATAAGAACATACATGTATCATCATCGAAAGCATAATCATGAATACATGAAATGACTTAGTAACTCGTAACATATATAAAATGAGGCTAAAATAACATCTAGTCTAATCTAGTAACCAAGTACTATTAATCATAAAATATAATCATAAAAATGGCCTAAAAGAATACGAAAATCCAACATGTAAGTAAACTAGTGGTTGGCATTACATACCGAGTGGTATAGCAATTTCCAAGTATTTAGTTGAGACCAAGCACATGTACGCATCAAAAAATATAGTTGGAGCCAAACACATTGACAAGTTAACAATTGCTAAGAAAGTAGATATATAAAAGCTAAGTGACAATATGAATGGACCAATATGATTGAGCATGGGAGCATTCAAGTGCCAAGCAATTGATTTTTGTCATATGATATTGTAACGGCACAAACATATTGTTAGCATGAATGTTGATGATATTCCTTTGGGGGAGTATCCTAAGAATTAGTTAGCATGTGGCAGTATTGACATGTTGCATTCATGTCTATGTTTTTTGTTGATGTCAACAAATAACATCTAGTCTAATCTGGTAACCAAGTACTATTAATCATAAAATGGGCCTAAAAGAATATGAAAATCCAACATGTAAATAAACTAGTGGTAGGCATTACATACCAAGTGGTATAGCAATTTCCAAGTATTTAGTTGAGACCAAGCACATGTACGCACCAAAAAATATAGTTGGAGCCGAACACATTGACAAGTTAACAATTGCTAAGAAAGTAGATATATAAAAGCTAAGTGACAATATGAATGGACCAATATGACTAAGCATGGGAGCATTCAAGTGCCAATCGATTCATTTTTGTCATATGATTTTGTAATGGCACAAGCACATTGTTAGCATGAATGTTGATGGTATTCCTTTGGGGGAGTATCCTAAGAATTGGTTAGCATGTGGCAGTATTGACATTTTGCATTCATGTTTGTGTTTGTCATTGATGTCAACATAACAGTACATCTATGAAGACTAGCAAAGTAGTAGAATGAGATCAAGGTCGTATGGACAGTTGTTTGATAATTTGGTGATGCATGGGTAAGGACATGTTCCACTACATGTCTTGATGATAAGGTTCAATGTGTGTAAAGTAAGTTGAAGACAAATGGAAGATATGCCTAATTTATAGTAAATAGTATAGAAACAAAGTACCTGAGAAGAAATTTCTTGTGATTGCATTATATATTCTAACAAAGATATAATCTGGAGATGCACAATTAGTCAATGACAGAAGACAATCTAATGGTGACATCAGTGAGTGTGCAGTTCCTATTGTCACACATGTGATAACTTGTATAGAATGTGAGCTGACAGTACTATTTTAATTATGGATTAATTAATAACCTTATTATAATTAATTAGAAAATCCTCAAGGCTAACTTGTGTAATTATTTTGAAGATAGGATATAAAGAAAAGTATCTTCCTTTGTTGTAAAGTATGATTGTGAAGTGCAAAAAGGAGTAGAGTAATTAGTAAATATGAGTAAGCAATCCGAGGGATTACTGGATGTAAGTTTTTTGATGTAGTAACAAGATCAAAAGGATTAGAGGTCTAGTTGGCAAGACAAAGTAAGAGGAAGGAGCAGTATAGTTCAATTCTATTATTCTGCAAGGAATAATACAAAGATCATTTGGACAATTGGTTCATTGGTCTTGCCCCCAAAGCTATTTGGACAGTGGGTCCATCTACCTTCCACAACTTCTAACAAGGTTGGAATATCCTAGCAAGGATTCAAAGTCTTCTAATAGGGACTGATATGTACTGAATGTTGTTATAGACTCCTAATAGGGTCTATACTCTAACAATGAATATTTATATTAGTACATCATCTTGTGGGTATCATCCCCACTGAGGTTTTCCTTTGATCAAGGATTTCCCTAGTTGATATAGCTGGTGCTATTGCGTATGAGTATCTTGTTATGCTTTTTGATTATATTGTTTACATGGTTAAGCTTTATAAATGTTGATTATTGTGACAATAGTTGGATAACTGATTCACCCTACCCCCCTTAGTTATATTGGTGAACTATATATTCTAACAATTGGTATTAGAGCATCAGGTCCTTGAAGAGAAATTTTAATAGCTTTGGGAGATCGGTGGTGAGTCATTCCAGAAAGGATAGTCCTAACTCTGATGGAGGAAATTTTGAAACCCAGAAGATGGAACTTCTTGGTGAGACATCAGAAATGTGTAACTGAGCATCGAGTTTCCTGATCTAGAATCCTTTTGTTGCATATAAAAGAATAGAAGCACTAGTAAAGACAAATCCAAATCTGAAGAAGACATGAAGATCAAAGAAGGTATTGATCTACTTATGAAAAAGGAGCCAA
This sequence comes from Cupressus sempervirens, assembly GCA_028749045.1. Taxonomy (NCBI): domain Eukaryota; kingdom Viridiplantae; phylum Streptophyta; class Pinopsida; order Cupressales; family Cupressaceae; genus Cupressus; species Cupressus sempervirens. The sequence continues at coordinate 1,099,811,624 of CM053785.1, forward strand.
AAGGTAAGAAATTTTTTTTTGGGTATGTAAAGAGTTTGGTCATTTTTCATCTAGATGTCCTAAGAGAATAAGTAAAGCTAGAAAGAGTTGACTTTCTGATGAAGATGAAGAATTTAAAGAAGGTATGGAAAGATTCTTCAATGACTATGATAATAAAGATAATGAGCTTGAATTAGTTAAGAAAGAGGAAGTAGTAGAAGAGATAGCTTTGGTAAATATTATTGATCTTAAGGATAACCATAAAAATGTTGAAGTTTTCTTTGAGACTAAAAATAATCTACAGAATGGTGTGCAAATTGTTGAGCAAAGAGTAGAGAGATCTAAACCAAGAGAAGAAGTAAGAGTTGAGTTAGTAACTCCTACCTCTAACAAGAATCTAATAAAGAATCACCCTTCAGAACAAATAATTAGATGCAAAGACAAAGGAGTAATGACAAGGAATAGAATTAATGAAGAGATATGTTTGATTTCTTAGGTTGAACCTAAGAGTATAGATGAAGCATGCAAAAATGATCATTGGATTCAAGCAATGAAGTAAGAATTAGACAAGATTGTGAAGAATGAAACATGGGAATTAGTTCCAAGACCCAAAGATGAATGTTATTGGAACCAAATGGGTATTCAAAAACAAGATGAATGAACAAGGTGAAGTTGTAAGGAATAAGGCCAGACTTGTGTGCAACGGATACCCATAGCAAGAAGGAATAGACTATGAGGAGATATATACCCCTATAGCTAGAATGGAAGCAATGAGAATGTTCTTGGCTTATGCAATGAATAAGAAAGTCAAAGTGTATCAGATGGATGTCAAAGTAGCCTTCTTGAATGGAGAACTTGAAGAAGAGGTATACATTGAGTAGCCTAAAGATTTCCCTTCGAGGGAAGAAAAAGACATGGTATCCAGAATGAAGCAAGATCTATATGGTCTAAAGTAAGCACCTAGAACCTCATATGCAAGGTTGGACTAGTACTTGGAAAAGCTTGGATTTGTTAAAGGTACGATAGATGGTAACTTGTATTTGAAAGAAATAGAGAATGGATTATTGATAATAGTCATATTTGTTGATAACATAATATTTGGATCTAATGATGAAGCAAGTGATAAGTTTTCTAAAGAAATCAAAAATTAGTTTGAAATGAGTATGATTGGAGAAAGAAGTTTTTCCTATGTTTACAGATTATAGAGAATTGTGATGATATTTTTTTTCACAAGCTAAGTATATGAAAGACTTATTGAAGATATTTGGATTGGAAAGTTGTAAGCATGTTGGTATACCAATGATAACTAGTCACAAGTTATCTAGCAAAGATGAGATGCCTACATTTGAGAAAAAGAAGTACAAATCCATGATTGGAGGTTTGCAATATCTAAATCACACCAGGCCAAATATAGAAAATGTAGTTGGGATTATAGCTAGATTCAAGTTGATCCTATGGAGTACCATTATGCAATAGTAAAGAGGATATTAAAATATTTAAAGGGATCATTTGATTATGGAATATGGCATGATAGATCAAGTGATTTCACTCTATGTGCTTATATTGATGTAGATTGGGTAGGTAGTATGGATGATAGAAAGAGCACTAGTGGTGGAGCATTCTTTCTTGGAGGAAGATTGGTTTCTTGGCTAAGCAAGAAACAAGATTGTATTTAATAGAGTACAACAAAGGTAGAGTATGTAGTAGTAGAAAATAACTATAATCAAGTGATGTGGATGAAGCAGATGTTGAAATATATTAGGATAGAATTTTTAGAAGCATTTATCATATCTACTATAATAACACATATATAGTAAGTATGTCTAAGAATCTTGTATTGTATTCTAATACTAAGCATATGTTTATTAAGTATCATGTTTTGAGAGAGAAGGTAGAAGAAAATCATATTAGATTGGAATATGTGAGCACTAAAGATTAGATTGTAGATATCTTTATAAAGCCCTTACCTAAAGATACATTTGAGTACTTGAGAGGTATGCTTGAGGTTATGCCCCTAACTACTTTAGAGTACATGATGCAGAAATTGCATCAATCTAGTGGTAGAGACCATTATTGTTTGACTAGATTGAATGTTGATGCTTCATGTATGGGGAATTATCTGTGATGAGTAGAGTCATTCGTGACTCTTGGTATCTAGTATTGAACAGTTTCTTTCAAAACTTGAGTTGATTGAATACTTGAAGTAGTTTATTGACATAATGAACCTTTTTTCATTGATTTCAATGGGAGAGAAGAGTGCATGAAAAACATCTCCTATAGATGAATGGGGGAGAGATAATTATTAGGGAGATTTAGAAATATTCATGAAGATTTTTGATGAATGGGGGAGAAGATAAGAAGTTTTTTAGTGAAAAACTCATGATGTCGATCTAGAAGATGCAAAATAGAGCAATTTTCTAGAGGATTTAAAATTTGATTGATGAAGAGGATTTTAAAAGATGAGAATAGCAGTAGCAACAATAGAGTATTGTTTTGGTATTATTGAAACCTAGATTTTATTTCATCTATGTTATCATTAATGCCAAAGGGGGGGATTGTTAGCATGAATTTTGATGGTATTCCTTTGGGGGAGTATCTCAAGCATTGGTGAGCATGTGGTAGTATTGACATGTTGTCATCAAGTAAAGATCCAAAGCTTATTGTATAGCCCTACTATTCTAATGGGGGAGAGTGACAACTAGATATGTTACTATAAGAATTTTCCTAAGGGACAAATTCACCCAGGAACTAAGAACTCAAACACAAGCACACACTAGACCAGAAAGAGAAAGTATCATCAAAATGACGATATATTCAATATGCCATGTTGAGAGTACACTAGGAGTGCCTATATATAAAGACCTCTGAGATACATCTAGAATGCCTCGTAATCAGCTATATGATGTGTCAACAACTAGGCACATGTCCACGAGATATGAGTTATCCTCCATTAAACACAAAAGTATGTGTGATGATGAGAGGATAAGCCTACAAGAGTGTGACATGCAAATTAGTGTTGTAGACACCATGTGCTAAAATAGACTTGCATACTCCTGTGTTGTCAACATGACAACTCAAAAAGGTGTGTAAACTCCTAAGTGCCTCACAAATAAAAATAATAAAATAATGCATTAACCTAAGTAAACTTAAGTAAGTATAAATAGTGAATAATTATTTACACCAACTAGGATGAAGATTCATAATGGGTTCTAGCTACTAGGCCTTATTAGGTACCCATGTACATAATGAAGATGTAGTCTCTCATAAAGTGGAGAAAGAGAGAAAACCTCATGGGAAAAACCCTCCCCCAAAAAGAGAGATAAATAGGAATGCATGGATGGATGGAGTAATCAAGACCCCCCCATTATGACATACATCCAATATATACATAAGAGAAGAATAAGAGAAGGAAGAGAGACATAATAGGTTCCCCCCTCCCCCTCAAAAGAAGAATGTCAACAAGTGAAAGTTGCTTCAATGAAGAAGCTGGTCCAAGAATGCAAAATTGTGTTCCTCCCCTTAGGAAGAAACAAAGCCAAAGGTACACTTCTGAAGATGTGTGGTGGGGGAATGGCCTTAAGCTTAAAAAACTAGGATGAAGATTCATAATGGTTTCTAGCTACTAGGCCTTATTAGGTACCCATGTACATAATGAAGATGTAGTCTCTCATAAAGCGGAGAAGGAGAGAAAACCTCATGGGAAAAACCCTCCCCCAAAAAGAGAGATAAATAGGAATGCATGGATAGATGGAATAATCAAGACCCCCCCATTATGACATACATCCAATATATACATAAGAGAAGAATAAGAGAAGGAAGAGAGACATAATAGGCTCCCCCCTCCCCCTCAAAAGAAGAATGTCGACAAGTGAAAGTTGCTTCAATGAAGAAGCTGGTCCAAGAATGCAAAATTGTGTTCCTCCACTTAGGAAGAAACAAAGCCAAAGGTACACTTCTGAAGATGTGTGGTGGCCCTAAATCCTACTCAAGTATCCATGTGCTGATGTTGAAGTTCACCCCTTCCAACTATGTTGAAAAGAATGAATGTAGATCTGGCAAGGATGTCTATTGAACCTATTTCATTAAACCATATGTCTCCTCAAATGACAAAGAGACCTCCACTAATTTTTGTTCATAAGGATCCACAATCACACCAACCTATGAAGATTGATCATATAGAGAATGGAAATGAGGGTTAGAGTGATCCCTCATAACAACTATATAAGGATCATCATTAATGAGAAGAAGTAAGTCCTCAAGTCTATCTCCCAAGTCAAGTGAAGCTAGAGCTAGAAGACAAGATGTACAATGTGGTGCTAGACCTTTCACTATGACAATGTAAGCATGTGGACTAGACTGATGTGACCTCTCACTACAACTTTTGATAGAACCCCATGTGTCTGGACCTATTAAAGAACTATCACTTGTGTCACTATCAGTTTCCACTGTGTATGATGTGTGGAGAGGAGTAGAGGATAAGCTAGGAGAAATTTCCTCAAAATGAACATCCTTCTCCACAAAGATCTTGTGTGTCTTTGGATCCATAAGTCTGTAAGCCTTTGCATTGTCTTCATAACCGATGAAAGTAGAGGGCCTAGGTGCCAATGCCTTACAACTCCTAGAAGATAGGTTTGCCCATGCTGGACAACCAAAGACCCTAAGGTGACTCACAACTGGTTTTCTGTTGCACCATGCCACAAAAGGAGTCTTCCCATCTAAGGAATTATGAGGAGACCTATTAAGTATGTGAGTAGCACTGCTAATGGCTTCAATTTCTAATGTAGGATCAAGAGACTTGGCTTTTATCATGCAACTTTTCATGGTCTTGAGAGTCCTAATCCTAATAGCTACAAAATTTGTCTTGTGCGGACTAAACGCTAGTGGGTTTTGAAGATCAATCCCCTCAAGTCTACAAAAGTTCTTAAGTCTTCTATCTATATATCTATTCTCATTGTCCACCCTTGGTACCTTGATGGCTTTCCTTGACTTGTGTTCAACATGAGTCTTGAAATTTTGAAGCTTATGAACCACTTCATTCTTATGATGAAGGAAGTAGACCCAAGTGAATCTTGAAAAGTCATCAACAAATGTGAGGATGTAGCAACCTTGGCTGATTAATGTCACTGCAAAGGGTCCTACTAACACCATGTGAACTAGCTAAAGAACAACTGAAGCTCAAGAAGACTTCCCTTTATCATATTTGTCCTTGAGATTCATATCCATAGAACATGATGAATATTCTCCCTTAGAAAAGCTGATATTAGGTAGACCTTTGACTATATGTTTTGTGCAAAGTTGCTAAAGAGAGCAGAAGCCAAGGTGACCAAACCACTCATGCCATATGTTGATGTTTGAAGTAGAGTGAGTCAAAAAGGCTTGAGAAGGATACTTGGGCACAAAGTGGGAGAAGGAATAAAGCCTCTTGTCATCATTGACTTTCCCCACTACAACCAATGGATCATCTCGAAGATTTCACACCATCACTAAATTTGGAAGGAACTCAACTTTATGACCATCTCCAAGGTGAGTGATTTGGTAAACTAATAGGAGATTGGAGCTAAAGTTTGGAATGTAGAGAACATCTTTGAATTCCCTATTTTCCATTTCCACATGTCCTTTCCCTTCAACATCCATTTTAGTATCATTTCCCACGAAGATGTGTGGTACCTTTGACTGCTTCAATGAAGAAAAATCTTCCTTCAAAGAACCCATGTGGTAAGAGGCACCTAAGTCAAGTATCCATTCTAAAGAAGAACTTGTGTTTGCAATAAGTGCTTGCCCTTTACCCTTTGAAGAGGTTGGAGTAGAATCCTTGGAAGTACCTAGCACTTGAATCTTGGTCTTCTTGAGTAGATTTTCTAACTCATCAATTATTTTTATCTTACAATGATGCTTTTCATAATTTGGCTTTTTTGCAATATGCACAAAAGAGTTTGTCCTTCTTGTCATTACTTCCCTTCTTGTTTGAAGAAGAATTGCCTTGTTGAGAGGAGGATTGTTGTGTCTCAGATTGTGATTCTTGCTTCCACTACTTTTTCTTGTTGTTTCTTTTCCCTCCTTGACTTGATTTGTGCTCATCACTAGCCACCAAGGCTTTGGTCTTTGATGACTTGAGAAGTCCAAAATCCATCAAGTGATATTGTTCAGCAATCAACATCTTTATAAATGCATCAAATGAAGGTTTCTGGTAAGCAGATCCCATGGTCAACCTATGAGTATCAAAACTCAAAATAAATTTAGCATACTCAGAAGGTAGCCTCTTTAGGATGTGATGAATCAACCTATCATCCTTCATGGGATTTCCACAATCTTTAAGTAGTGCCCTATACTCATTGGTTTTGATGATGTAATCCTAAATTGTGTCTAAATTCTTTGGATCCAAGAGAAGTAGATCATCCTCAATCTGAAATCCCTTTTCTTCATCCACCTTACCATACAACTGTTCAAGTTTATCCCAAGCTTCTTTAGATTCTGAACAATTTTTAATGTGGAAGAGAAGATCCCCATGTACACAACTCCTAATAGCTCCTAAAGCCTATCGGTCTTGAGTTTTCCAATTAATGAGTTCATTAGCGTCAGTAGGTTTGGTAATTGTACCATCAACATAAAGACTACATCCCTTTTCCATTAATCTACTCCATGCAATATCTTTCCATGTAGAATAGTTGCGTGAAGTTAGAGGAGGACATTTAAAACCCATGATGTAGAAAATGAAAAGAGCACAATAGAGAGACACAAAAACATAGTACACACCCCCCCTTTTCACTCAATCAAAAGATCCCCTCCAAATAAGATGCTTTTGGCACTTTATAAGTAGTGTGTTTACAATGGGCCACTTGTCAAAATGAACAAAGTGCACTTTCTAATTTTTCTCAAATTAGAAAAAGAATTCTGAAAAAGAATCAAAGCTTTACAATGCTGAAAAAGGACTAATTCTAAAAGTGAAATTTTGGTCCACACAACCCTAGAATATGACTTTAGATCTAGAAAGTAGATGAAAAAATATGCACTTTCAAAAAAACCAGAACCTGAAAAAGTGACCAAATGTGCTTGTACGGAGCATTTGAAGTTTCAAAACATAGGATTATGCAGGTATAGTCATCAAAAAATGCATTTTTTGCAAAATCTATGCACTAAAACTAGAAAAAAAAAACACCATGGAAAATTTTGGAAATTCTACCAAATTTCAAAAAAATTGCACCTGAATCGGAGTCCGGATGTCCGAGTTATGGGCTCACAAAGTTAGGCTGGCAAACTAAAAAGCAATACAAAGAGGGGTCTGGAGCAAAAACTATGAGTCTAAATTTGATGGTCAAATGGTCATAACTACAACTATCAAATGATTGGGTTTGATAGTCAGACAACCATCAAATTTAACCCAGTGAAAAGATGACATCAGCAAAAAATCCGGCCCCTAGGCTAACGTGTCAGGCTGACTTGATGTTTGTACTATACAAAACATACAGATGGATGACATATCAAATTTTCATACTACTGACATGTCAATCCAAGTGGCAAATTCATGTCACAGCAGTGATGTGGTGGCTGGTACAAGTGGTTGTTGATTGTGTTTGTGGGTGCTTCTGTAATCAACACATGTCGCAGTAGTAGGCAAATGTTGACTAGCACTATAATCCATGTGGCAGAAAAATAGCAGTCCACGCATTTGAGGGTGGGAGAGAAAATGAGAAGGGAAATGTAGGAAAAGTACAATGCCCAAAAAAATACCTATCGAAATACAATAGTGCATGGCTAGAAGACAACAATGCATAGTCGAAATCCCATGCTCTGTGGGAAGTTTTAAATCACATGCCAAAAAAAGTCTATAGGCATTGAATGGACTATCTGTGGGAAAAATCCTAATAGAATATGCCTTCCCTATTCTACCAAAGATTTGTGATGAAATCCTTCCAACTCGAGTGGGTTTTTGCACGCGTGCTAGAAAAGGGCATGAATGAACGCCAAAGTTTGTTCAAGTGCCAAAAATGTAATGTGTGGTGGTGCAAATATTTTGCGACCACGGGGCTAGTGGATTTTAATCCCACATGTGCCCTACTAAGAGGCTATGTGGTGTTTAAAACAACCACACCAGAGGCACAAAATAAAATACAAGCCACGAGTGCTGGAAAAGGTATGTCAAGGCCACCGGTAGTGTTGGCTATGCCGTCAATGAGATGAAGTGGTTGGTCTGCAGTTTGATATACCAAATTTTCTCGTCGGTTAAAGAGGGTAATCACTAAATTTTCAAAGGATACCACCACAACTGGTGGTACAGCTACAAATTAATGTTACGAATGTAATGTCTGTTGCAGAATAAATATCCTGTGACAAAATAATAAACCCCACATTGCAGAGCCAGGATCTGACAGCTCAGTTTTGCAAAAAAAAATTCTTTGCCAGGAAATAAATTTTGAAAATTTGCACAAAAATATGATGGAACTACAGAGAAAATACAAATCCAAATTAAAATAAAGTTACAGATTTGAGAATAATGACCATACCCAAAATGTAAATTGGGGCCTTTGGGTTTCGATTTGCAAAAAAAATTTGCCTCATGATCGACTTTGGGCCTAGTTAGCTAAGTTTATAATAAATTTTCACCAGTTCAATGTTCCAGATGCAATGGTGAGGTCAAGTCTAGCTCTAGACATTCCCAATTTCTACAGTACTCTAGATTCAAGCTAAGGTGCTAAAGCAATAGGTGGTCTCGAATAGAAATGTGATGAGAAAATCTCCAAGCTCTGATACCATGTAAGAATTTTCTTAAGGGAAAAATTCACCCAAGAACTAAGAACTCAAACACAAGCACATAGTAGACCAGAAAGAGAGAGTATGATCAGAATGATGATATATTTAATATGCCATGTTTAGAGTACACTAGGAGTGCCTATATATAAAGGCCTCTGAGATACATCTAGAATGCCTCGTAATTAGCTATATGATGTGTCAACAACTAGGCACATGTCCACTAGATGTGGGTTACCCTCCATTAAGCATGAAAGTATGTGCAATGATGAGAGGATAAGCCTACAAGGGTGTGACATGCAAACTAGTGTTGTAGATACCATGTGGTAAAATAGAGTTGCATACTCCTATGTTGTCAACATGACAACTCAAAAGGTGCTCAAACTCCTAATTGTCTCACAAATAAAAATAATAAAATAATGCAAAATAATAAAATAATGCATTAACCTAAGTAAACTTAAGTAAGTGTAAATAGTGAATACTTATTTGCACCAATAGTTATGTTCATTCCCTATTCAATTATAGGTAGCCCTATAGGCAGAGTGAGAGCTTATATATGATGTGCTCTTCTCAGTATGGTAGTTGTAGTATAGCCATACCAAGAAGAGTGCATCTGCGAGCAGGTGGTGCCATGGAAGCCATGTTTTTTGTTGATGTCAACATAATAGCAAGTCTATGAAGATTGGCAGACTAGTAGATAGAGATCAAGGTCATACGAATAGAGTTTTATGATCTAGTGATGCTCAAGTAAGGACATGCTCCACTTTGGGTCTTGATGATAAGGTTCAATGCACATAAAGTAAGTCAAAAACATATGGAAGATATGTTTGATTTACAGTAAGAAGTTTCTAGTGATTGCATTATATCTTCTAACAAAGATATAATCTGGAGATGCATAGTAAGCTAGTAATAGAAGACAATCTGATGGTGATGTCAACGAGTGCGTAAGTCCTAGTGTCGCACATGTGATAAGATTTATAGACTATGAGATGATATTGATATTATAATTATGAATTATTTAATTATCTTATTATAATTAATTGGGAAAGCCTCAAGCCCAACTTGTGTAATTATTCTGAAGATAGGTTATAAAGGAAAATATCTTCCTTTGTTGTAAAGTATGATTGTGAAGTGATGAAGTGGAAATTCTTCAAGGAAGTGAGAAAAGGAGAAGAGTGTTTGGTGAATGCAAGTAAGTGATCCAATGGATTATTGGATGCAAGATTGGCTAATAATAAGATCAAAAGGAGTAGAGGTCTGGTTGATGAGACAAAGTAAGAGGAAAGAGTAGACTAATAATATAGAGATCATTTGGATATTGGGTTCATTGGTCTTACCCCTAAAGCTATTTGGACAGTGGATCCATCTACCTTGCACAACTCCTAACAAGGTTGGCACAACTCCTAATCGGAATGGAGTCTCCTAACGAGGATTCAAAGTATCCCAATAGGGACTGATATATGTTGAATATTGTTATAGACTCCTAATAGGGTCCATCCTCTAATAAGAAATATTTATATTAGTACATCATCTTGTGGATATCATCCCCACTGAGGTTTTCCCTTTGATCAAGGGTTTCCCTAGTTAAAATATCTAGTGTTATTGTGTTTGAGTATCTTGTTATGATTTCTGATTATATTGTTCACATGGTTAGTTTTTATAAAGGTTGATAATTGTGACAATAGTTGGATAACTAATTCAGCCCACCACTCCCCACTAGTTATATTGGTGGACTATATATTCTAACTCACATATGTAAATAATTTTCTGAATTCTATATGACATTTAATAATTGTCGAGCCAACTAAAAACATGATCATGTGTCATTACAAAAGGTAATGATGCCAAGGAATGCAATTCAACCAATCAAAAAATTAGAAAGAAATGACAAAAGATGGTGAATTGTAAACCATCGATCAAGATCTAGAGCCTTTATAGAACATCTATATTAAGGAGGATTCTAACCCTAGAATCATTTTGTATGAATGAATGAAGGAATGAATGTGTGCATGCGCATGTGAAGAGAAAAATCTTAAGTTTGAAAGAAAATAAAAAAGAGGGAAATCATAGCAGTGAAGGATGGAATAGAGATATCATATTAGGAGATCAAATCAGAGATGTAGAAAAGAGGATACCTAAGACCATCTTATAGAGAAAACTAAGGGTTAGGTATTGAAATAGTTACTATTAATTGAATCAAGGTAAATCTCATAACATAGTGGTCTTAACAAACCTATGTAAACCTCCTAATAAAGTCCTTACTTCAATGTAAGTATAAAATTCTTTAACAAGGTGAGACCCATGTTGGCAATATGATCAAATAGATGTATTTTTGGTTGTCATTTATGGAAACATGTATTTAGCATTTCATTTATGCATTTAGAGATAGAAAATTATCTAATTATTAGATAGTTTGTAGCAGTAAAGAGAATAGATGTGATGTGTATGGATGACTTGTTGAGATTTAGCTTATGCATAGTTAAAGGAAGCTCTATGAAATTATTATGATGACATGTATGAGTGCGCTGGTGTGTATGGATAATACGGCATGATATTTGGTAAAACTACCAATGCGAGTATTTAACAGTACAAAACAGAGCGTAGCAGAGAATTGGATTATATGACCTGAGGAATTATTTTGGTCACAAAACAATTTCTAACTCATGATGAGATGACTATGTGGATATTATTCCATAAGTTATGTCAAGAGTGTGAAGATATGAAGGCCAACTAAGAAAATATTTATGAAGATGTGAGGTATAAGTAAAGATCTTATCTTGTGAAGATAAGTGTGTTGTGCAAGTAAAAAGAATTGTGTGACACTATATGATCTATGCAATATTTCTGAAGTTGATGATATGTGAACTGATATTTGATCAGAGAAGGTGTGAAATATGGTAGATAGAAGTATTTTATGAATATATATTCTTGTGAAGAACTAAATTGTATAATTGTGGGTTAAGGCAGTGGGCTCTTCTTGCATACATTGTATTTGACTTACCAACTCCTAATAGGGTTTTACCAACTCCTAACAAGGTTGTAGCAACTCCTAATAGGATTGAGGCTTCTAAAAAGGCCTAGTCTCCTAACAGGGACTCAAGACACTATATGTACTTCATAGACTCCTAATAGGGTCAATATCCTTAATAGGATCCTGTCATTTAGAGATTCATCCAGTGGGTATCATCCACACTGGGGTTTTCCCCTGATAATGGTGTTATGAGTTCTTTATGTGCATGGGTATTTTTATTGTTCAATATTGTTGGTTTACTTTATTACACAAGTTATAAAGTAATTAACAATATCTAGTTGTGGAAAAAAAATTGTAGAATATTGATTCACCCCCTCCCCCCCTCTTATTGAAGAAAGAGATAACCTGAAAGATAGATATGAAGATGCAAAAGTCTGAATTGCCAAGTTAAAAGATAAGATTGATGATCTAGAATCTAGTAAGGAATCAATTGCACAAACTAGTGAAAATGATGTAGGAGATCTTTAGAAAGAAAATTAGATTTTGAAACATGAATTGGAAATTCTTGAACTTAAGTTGAGTCTTAAGAAAAATGGTGGTGAAAATGAACCTGAATTAAAAACTGAGAATGCATACCTTAGATCCTAGTTAAGTCAAGTTACATCTAAACTAGATACTATCAAGATTGAACATGTAGAATTAGAAAAGTATAATATCATTGTGAAAGGAAAATTAACACAAGCTAAGCAATAGTTAGAGAAACTTTACTATAGTAGTGAAAAGATAGATCAGCAGATATTTCACCAAAGACCTTCTTGTAACAAGACAAGACTTGGATATCTAATTGGAAAGAAATCAGCCAAGAAAGTTGAAATTAGAAGAGAACTAGATTCAGTTATTAAATCCCCTAAGGAATCTGATTATAAAAGTACAATATCATTGTGAAAGGAGAATTGACACAAGCTAAGCAATAGTTAGAGAAACTTTATTCCAATAGTGAAAAGATAGATTGGTAGATATTTCACCAAAGACTTTCTTATGACAAGACAAGATGTGGATATTTGATTGGAGAGAAATTAGCTAACAAAGTTGAAATGAAAAGAGAACTAGATCCAATTGTTGAATCCCCTAAGGAATCTGATCTAAGTAATGTTGAATCATGCACATCTACTAAAGTATCAAAGGAAGTAGAACTAATCAATTTATCAAAGAAACATGATAATCCTAAGAAAATAGAGCAATTTGATAACTTAAGCAAGATGAAGCACCCAAGGAAGTAAGACGTGAATTTAGAGGTAGATGCTTCATATGTAATGAAGTTGGACACATGAAAAGATATTTCATAGGTAAGACTTTTAAACCTATTACTAATTTATATTGTTATAATTGTCATGGTTATGGACATAAGGCAGTAAAATGTAGGAAATCTAAGATTGATGGTGATAATGCAAATAGAAGAATGTTTAGGAATACTAATGTTGCAAGTAATGAAAGAGGAAGATCACAGAATAGATCCAATAATGGAGAGAAATCTAATGGAGAGAAGAACCAATTTTTATGTTAGAAGTGTGAAAAACCTGACACATAGAAATGAATTATAGGGCACCTAAGAATCAAAATGAAACTAATTAGAGAAGAAATGCACCTATATGTCATTTATGTAATAACTTCAGACACATAGAGAGACTGTAGAATGGATAGAAGGAACTTTGATAGGATTCTTAATAACATAATGAATAGCAGCAAAAATGATGGAAGGAAGCATTTGATGAACATGTTGATGAATTCAAAGAAGCATTTATAACAGCTAAGGATCTAGAAAGATCTTAATACAATTTTGGAAGAACAGTTCTTTGATGCATCTGAAGGGAAGTTGAAGTCACAAATTGTTTGTGACTCATTCTACCTTGATTAAGCAATTTCAATAAAGGCGTAGCATTAGTTGACCAAAATTGTTGTTAAAGAGAGAGTTGGAAGTTGCACAGTTAACAAGAGGTTAAAGACATAGAGAGAAGGCTATGGTCAAGTGCACAAGTCTTTATATGATCATAGTGAGTAGGAATTGATAAATCAAACTTACTAGTAAATAGAGATAGTATTTGAATTTGTGGTAGATATGCATTTAATGCACAGTGCCATTTGAAATGATTTAAGGATCACAGGCAAGATTTTGTGTACCATTTGTTCATGCAAAGTGTCTTCAGCAAATTGAAGAGTGATTTGATAGCGAATTGAAGTGTGAAGTGAAGATTATGAAGAAAAAAGTTTTAAAAGCCTAAAATTGTGATTTTAAGGTATTTTATGAAGTTTGAATCCAATTATTCAGTGTTTATAGTTACAATTTTAATGGTTAATCAGAACATGTATGATATGAGTGATCAATGGTATGTTTTCCAGAAGCATTTGTTTGTGTTTCTTTTAGATGACCTGTTGGGTACATTTTTTCAAGTTCTAAAAAATGTGTTAGATGTTGAGGATATAAGAAGTTACATCCACTATAAGATAGAAAGTATTGGTGATGATGATATTCATCAGGATTTAGAAAAAATGTGTAATAATGACCTATCCTTAAAGTCTAAGTATGCACACCTAGATGGATTAAATATAGTGAAGTATATGTTTTATATGAACAATCATGACTGGACCCAAATTATTCTGAGTAGGGTACTCAATGATATGTTATGGTTAGGTGATGCACAAATTGTTGTTGAAGAAAACAAAGAGTGCAATTTTTAGATTTGAGTCCCTACTAACTCGTTTATTCTTTTATGCTACAAAGAAGTTTCTTGGTATGACAAATTAGGATAGCAGAGAGTGCACAATGGACATGGTGACTCAATGCAATAGATATAATTTAGAGAATGTTAGAGATAATGAAATTGATAGAATGATGAAGAACTTTCAGACAAAGATGAAATAGAGGTATAGGATACCTCACTCTATGGTGGAGAAATACAAGAATGAATTATGCTTCATGGTGGAAATTAATAACACCTATGTGGAAGCTATTGTACCAAGGTTAAAGTTTATTTAGGCCATGGGATATGGATGAGTGCAAAGATCATAGAAGGGTATGCATAGAACTTACTCTAGTCAGAGAAGGACATAGAGTTCCCTAGATGGGGAACTTATGAGGAGAAAATGAGAGTAGTTCACTCTGAACTACATGGAAATGATAGCAAGAAGAAAGTAAAGAAAGTCATCAATTTTATCCTTAAGGAATCAAGAATGACAAGAGAAGAGTTCAATGAGGTAAAAGGCATTGTAAAGGAGATGAAATCAAGTAGATAGACTAAAGTAATAATGAAAACTATTATTGTTATTGCGAGACCTTTAGAAGGTGTGACAATAGCACAACCATGTGCTCAGGCCCCTATTACACCTTATGCAGCAATTGAGCCAGTGCAACCTATAAAGATGAGAAGTTAGTAGCCAAGGAAGAAGCAAGAGGTAGAAGAACCTACTATGCAAAGAAAATATGAGAGATTGGTCAAGGTGAAGCAAGAACCTGCACCTTCACCAAAGAAAAGGGTCAAGCAGGCCACCAGTGGACTAGGAAAGAGGAGGAAGATGAGGCAAGCAAGTCATTTAGAGAGTTTTGAGGATGAAGCTGGAGATAGACTAGTAGTGCATGATCCACAGGAAGGTAGAACTATAGCTAGAAAGAAAGCATTGAAACCAACGGTAGAGAACCTTAACATGAAAATTGTTAATGATGACAATTTTTTATAGTTGAATAAGTATTATAACTTGTATAGTAATATGGATAGAAGGTAGATAGAGAATGCATGTATAAAAATATGATTTTGAGGTATAAGAAGTTTGATAACATTCAAAATTAGATACCAAAAGATCTGTATAATAGGCTTGTAAATAGGAAAAAGAGAGTCTTGGAAGAAGATTTGAATATGAGCATCTCTATGATCAATAAACTGTGTGAGGTTGACTCTAAGGAGGACTCAGACATAATTTTGAAGGGTATTGAACTTTAGTTAAGGAACAAAAGAAAAGCAATTCTTCTAATGAGAGGCAATTATGAGGATGTAAGAAAAGAAATCTAAAGGAAGAATTTATAAAGTAGATGACCATTGTACCAAAGGTGAGTGCACAGTCAAAGCCTGATAGTCTAGTCTATGTAAAAGAAAGTACACCTTCTTGTGGTGAGGAAGAAGTAGAGGAGACACAGTAGGAACTTTCACCAACACATATTGTTATGGGTACTGAATCCATGCAAGTGGATAGTGAGCACATAACTATAAATGCAAAAGAAAACCCATTTGTAGCTTATAGCCAAACTATTGTTGGCAATACTATAGTTTACTCCAATTCAAATGATGATGGAGAAGAGGAGAAGAAGAAGGAAGAAGAGAAGAAGAAGGAAACAAAAAGGTTACTAGAGGGAAAGAGGATATGGGAAGAAAATCAAAAGGAAGAGGAAGAAAAAGAGAAGAAAAAAGAATTAAAGAAGAAATGAAGAAAGTTGAAGAAGATGCAAGGAAAAAAGTAGAAAGACTGGAAAAAGAGAAGAAGAGAGCTGAGGAAGAGAAGAAGAAGGTAGAATAGGAAGAAGTTACTCTTATAGTCACTCCAATAGCAGTAGTAGTAGTATCAATGCCATCAGATAATGAAGATCAACGAGGATTGATGAGCTCACTGAGAAAGTTGTTTACAAAGAATAAATCTATAAAGTCTTTAGAGAAGACATTAACTAAAGTCTTGGACAAAATGTAGAATATAGTTACCACAACTATAGAAAATCAAGACTTGTAGTTAAAGGCCAAGGAGTTGGTGAAAATATTTAATAAAGATTTCACAACTCTAGCAGAAATAACTTCAATGCAAGCACAAGCAAAGCATGATGCATCACTGTTTGATATAGTATGCACTTGTGAGAAATGATTTGAAAGAACTTGATGGAAGCATCAAGGAACTAAGAAAAGATAGTGATGAAGGGAAGAGATTGTATGGATAGTGTGTGTTGTCATACAAGTGCTTAACTAATTTTGAGATTTAAATTAAGGAAAAGTTGAGTGAACTTGAAACACTCACTGCTAAGATACAACTTCTAGAGACCAGTATTAAGACTGTAAAGTAGAAGTTGAGAACATACATGATGAGATTAGAGGCTTGGAATCTAATAAGGAGAAGGTAGTGTTAAAATTATTTAGAATAACTAAGAGGGGGGGTGAATTAGTTATTCAAGTTCCAATATTGTCCAATACAACTTTTTCTTCTAATCCTTAATGGCACATAACTAGAATTATCATGCATGCAATTAATCATTAAACAACCATGAAAACTAAACATGCATCACACCATAACACTAAGGATTTTGATGACCTAGAAACCCTCTAGGAATAAGAAGGTAAAATTGGGTTGGGGATGACACCCACAAAATAACTACGCAATTGATTTCAACCACTTCTGATGGTCTGCCCTGTTAAAGGCTACAACACATTGTTAAATGTGACCCTATTAAAGGATTTCTAGACCCTGTTAGGAGTGTGCCTTGCTAGAGAACTTAAGAACATTCAACTTAGAATGCCACCCTGTTAAAGGATTTACATAGAGCTGTTAGGCTCACCCAAGTCCATGGGATTTACAGTCACCTTCTCAAAAGAATATTTTATCCCTCACTAAGGATTTCATATCCTTCTCCTAGGGATCTCTTATCCTTCTCCTAGGGATCTTCTATCCTTTTCCTGAGGCTTATCCACCTTGCTATTAAGCTAACCTAGCAATGTAGGATTTCAATACCTAATACAATGGTAACAAAGTATTAGAAGGGTTTTGACTTGATAAATATTGCAACCCTAACCTTGCAGATTTCAGATCACTCTTTAGTTCTTTTCTTTGCTTGGATTTCCTCCCTTGCAGTGCTGATAGCTTGTTCTCTCAGAATCTTGATGCTCTATACTTACTCCTCATTGTGTCCTCCTTCACATTAGCCTTCTCTTGGCTTCAACCACACTTGTGACCAACTCCCCCTTCTCAAACATGCGTGCTTGATCTCTGACCAGTAACTCCTTATAAAAAAGTTATGTTATTCATTTCCTGCTCAAATCTTGATTTGATCTTGAGAAAATGGTATTGTTTTCCCTCCAAATTTCTTCTTCTAGAAACTTCATGATAAATCCATTAGCATTCACCTTGAATTGGTTTGCATGGTTTACATAGAATTTTGTGACATCTACTCGTCATCCTTATCATCCAACTAATTCAAAAAAATTGATGTAACAAACTTATCGCTACTGATCTAGTGAATCTTTGACTTAACAAATAATGCAACAACTCAAAATCATTGGTTTACTGATGCTTCGCTTCTTCTGTGTTACTCAGCACCTAAATATCACTCAACACTTGATCATGCTCAATACTCAAAATCACTCAGCTCTTGAAATTCACTCAGCACTTGAAGGCTGCTCGACACCTGAAGATCACTCGGCACTTGATCTTCACTCGGAACCTAAAGGTTGCTCAGCACCTAAAGATCACTTGGCACTTGATCTTCACTTGGCACCCACTAAATTTTAACTTGCTCAGCTTCAGTTGAGAATCTATTCGGCTCTAACTAGCTTGCTTGGCTCTCTCCAATGAACTTAGTTAGGCTTTACAAATGACCTAGTTAAACCTTACATCTTTGATGTGTCTTAGTGTGTCCAACCTCTTAGAGTATGTCATTAATACACTATTTAATCAATGGCTTAGCTCATCCTTATACTTCATTACAACATCATAACTTCAACCTTTCTCTAGGTACTCTAGTTACATCTTATTGATTTCCACCTCCTTGACAATCAACCAATTGATAGTATTTGGATCACTTAAGAAATTGTCATTCCTGCAAGTAGAAAGTTTGACATCAATGACAAAAAAATGATTGAAAACATTCTTTACCAGTTCCATTACTCTTCATTCATGATCTTTTCAATCATTTCCAACAATGTCCCTCTTTGGCATTGATGGAAAACCAAACTGATCAATTGATCAACTTAGTTACCACCAAAATTACATACGTTGTTTGCTTGGTATATAACTCCTTCTTTTGCTGATACAAATTGATACAAACTATATCCTTTGTTCTTCTTCTCCCTCTGGACTGTTGCATCCTTACTTTATATTCTTGATCGTCCATAGCTTTTTGCTGATTCTTATCTCTTTTGAATCTCCCTCTTTCATATACATCTCTCATATATATATATATATATATATATATATATATATATATATATATATATATATATATATATATATCTTGCTTTGTATTGATTAGTTTCTCATATATCTCCCTCTTTCACATAAATGCCAAAGATGTAGCATCTTCAACATGCTAAATATAAGCTTTGCATCTCATGTTTTCTCCCTTTGTCACCATGCTTGTGACTGATCTAAATTTTATTTCCTATTGTCATCCTCTGCATCACTCT
The DNA here is from genome assembly GCA_028749045.1 of Cupressus sempervirens. Classification (NCBI taxonomy): domain Eukaryota; kingdom Viridiplantae; phylum Streptophyta; class Pinopsida; order Cupressales; family Cupressaceae; genus Cupressus; species Cupressus sempervirens. The sequence continues at coordinate 1,099,830,746 of CM053785.1, forward strand.
TCTGATATTTTAATAATCTACTCCTGTTGATGCAGGGTAGCTTCTATGTTGCTTTATACTACTTGAGTTAGGGGCATTACCCCCAACTTGCCTCTAAGATATTCATAATGATCCTTGGGCAATGGTTTGGTGAAGATATCTTCAGTTTGTTCCTTTGTGTGAATGTACTCCATCTTTACTTTTTTGTCTTCCACCAATTCTCTGACATAGTGATACTTGATTGCAATATGCTTGATTTTTGCATGCATTACTGGGTTCTTGGATATTTTTATAGCTCTTGTATTATCACAAATATCACAGGTTTGGTTACCTCTTCTTTCATTTGTTTCAATAGATGTTTGACCCACACAATGTTTGTGTAATTAACTATTGCTGCCACATGCTCTGCTTCTATAGTGAACTAAGATGTGCATGTTTGTTTCTTGCTAGTCCAAGTAACTAGCCTTTTACCAAAGAATAATGCTCCTCCGCTTGTACTTTTCATGTCATCAATATTGCCTCCCCAATCTATGTCTATGTATGCATTGAGCTCAAACTTCTCATTCTTTTTTTAATATAGGCCAAAATCATCAGTTCCTTTGAGATACCTCATTATCCTTTTTACTGCTATGAGATGATTTTCTCTAGGATTAGAAGAAAATTTGGCCACTATTCCAACTGCTAGTGCTATGTCTGGTCTACTATGTAAAACATATTGTAGTTTTCCAATCATGGATTTGTACATTGTTTGATTAACTTTAGCTGATTCATCATTTTTAGATAGCTTATGTCCTATTGCCATTGGTGTGTTGTTTGGTTTGGAGTCTTCCAATCCAAACTTGTTGAGTATCTCCTCGATGTATTTTGATTGTGTCACAAATATGCCATGTTTTAGTTGATGTACTTGAAATCCTACAAAGAACTTGATTTCTCCAAACATTGACATCTCAAACTCATGTTTCATTTTGTCAGCAAAACTTTTACAAAGTACTTCCTTTCCTCCAAAAATTATGTCATCCACAAATATTTTAGATACAATGATATCCTTACCTTTTTCTGATTTGATGCACATGTTTTTGTTATCATCAGTTCTTTCAAATCCTATTTGCACTAGATACTTGTGAAGTCTCTCATACCAAGCTCTAGGGGCTTGCTTTAATCCATATAGAGCCTTATGCAATTTACATACCTTGTTTTTTGTTATTTTCATCAACAAATCCTTATGGTTGCTCTATGTAGAGTTCTTCTTCAAGTATACCATTTAGAAATGTAGACTTAACATCCATTTGATAGGCTTTAAATCCTTTGAAGGTTGCATATGCCAGTAAGGTCCTTACTCCTTCCATTCTGGAAACTAGAGCAAAAGTTTCTCCATAGTCTAGTCCTTATTCTTGTGCATACCCTTTATAGACTAGTCTTTCCTTGTTCCTTGTGATTTCACTATTCTCATCTAACTTGTTTCTGAACACCCACTTGGTTCCCATCACATTCTTATCACCTAGTCTTGAGACTAAGGTCCATGTCTTGTTCTTCTCTATTTGTTCTATTTCTTCTTTCATAGCATTGTACCAATCATCATCTGTTATGGCTTCACTTACTATTTTTGGTTCCATTTTTCTAAGTAGACATGTTTCACTTCTGAGTCTATTCCTTGTCATTGGCCCTGCCTCTTTGTTTCCAATAATTTGATTTGTAGGATGATTTCTTCTTGCATACTTTTCCAATACTAGTTCTTTCCTTGTTTTCATGTTATCTCTTTTAGAATCTGAACCCTCATGCATATTTTCATTAGGTATTTGTTCATTTTCTTCATGTTGGTTGTTCTCAAATTCTAAATGAACATTTTTTGTATTCTACAGCTCATCTTCTGAATGTGTCTATTGTTCGACATTCACTGTCTATGACTCGACAAATGTTGGATTTTGTTGTTGATTGTCATTCTGAGTTGCAACTTCACCATTATTAGGTATACCTTCATAAAAGTATACAAAGGTCTTGTATTCTTCTACTTTCTTGGTGTTCTCAACACTTTGAACTTTTGCAAGCTCATCAAATTTCACATTTGTCCTTTCTACTACTTTGTTAATGTTAACACTCAAGCACTTATAAGCTTTGCTTCTAGTAGAATAACCAAGAAATGTGCCTTCCTCACTCTTTGCATCAAACTTTCCATTTCTAGACTCTTTATATATATAGCATTTGCATCCAAATATTTTGAAATGTTTTACATTACGAGAATGCCCATACCATAATTCAAAAGGTGTTGCATTTGTACCTTTCTTGACTTGAACTTTGTTGAGTGTGTAGACTGCAGTACTTACAGCTTCTCTCTAGTACTTGAGTGCAACATTTTTCTCCATCATTAAGGTCCTAGCACAGTTAATAACTAATCTATTCCTTCTCTCTCTATACCATTCTGAGGTGGAATCCTAGGTGTTGATGTCTACCTTTTGATTCCTCTTTCATTGTAGAATTCTTCAAATTCTCTTGATGTGAATTCACCTCCTCTATTAGATCTGAGACATTTTAGGCTCTTCCCAGTCTCTTTCTCTACTTTGGCCAAGTACCATTTGAACATTTAAAATGCATCTAATTTTAGTTTCAAGAACATGACTGTCATCATCCTTGAATAGTCATCTACAAATAACATTATGCATCTGTCATCTTTGCAACTTTGTACTTCAATAGGACCACACAAGTTAGTATGAACTAGCTCTAGTACTTCATTAGAAGTATAAGTCTTGCTTTTGAAAGTTGACTTGGTCATCTTCCCTAGTTGGCATTGTTTGTACATGGTGTTATCAGGCTTCTTCAACTTTGGTAAACCTCTGACTTTCTTCATTTTTTTGATGCTTATCAGATTGTCAAAATTTACATGACATAGCCTCTTGTGCCATAACCATACATCATCAGTTTGAAAAATGAGACAAGAAGCATCTTCCATGTCTAGGTAAAACAAATTACTCCTAGTCTGGTCACCTTTTCCTATTAGACTTCGTTGAGAATCATAGATCTTGGCAACTCTATTTTCAAATTCAACCTTATATCCTATGTTGCCTAACTATGAGACACTTAACAAGTTATAATTCAAGCCTTGAACATAGTATTCTTTATCACATGATATTTTTTTAGTAAGCTTGATACTACCTTTCCCTTTGATCTGAAATGGTGCATTGTTACCAAATCTAACACTATTTCCTTCATATTGAGTAAAGGAAATGAACTTACTTTTATCTCCAGTCATGTGATGAGAGCATATGTTGTCTATGATCCATTTATCATTCTTTTTCATGCAGATTACCAGGGCAGTTACTTCATCTTCATCTGATTCATCTTTCATAGCCACATAGACTACTTCATCATCATTCTCGTCAGAGTCTTATTCAACAATGTAGCATCTTTTGCCTTTACCTCTATAGTCCTTGTCCTCCTTTTTGTTCTTGAGGTTGCCTCCATCCTTGTAATTTTTCTTTTGTGTGCATCTGGTTGCAATGTGACCAACTTCATTACAGTTGAAACAAATGATTGGCAGCTTACCTTTGAATTTGCCTCTTCCTCTGTGAAATCTTCTTGCTAGTAATGCCTCCAATTGGTCCACATCATCTTCATCAGTGTTGCTGTCACTGGATACATACTTTCCTTTTCCACTCTTTTTCTTTGTTTTCACCTCATCATTGTCTTTTATTGTCATCTTGGCTTTGAATGCAGATTCAAAGTTTTTTGGCTTGTATTTGTCAAAGTTGGATAGCTCAAAAATAGTGAGTCTTCCAATTATTCCTTCAAATGAAAATGTGTTGCCTGGTACACACCTTAGCTCTTGGATGGCTGATACTCTTATAGCATAAATAAAAAGAAAAGTTCTCAAGTATTTGCTAAATACTATTTCTTTTGCTAACTATCCTCCTAGGCTTCTTATGGCACTTACTACTTCCATCATCCTTGCACCATATTGAGCAGCATTCTCTCCTTCTTCCATTTTCATGTCATCAAACTTTCCTCTTATGCTCTCTCTTTTGGGTCTCTTGACATTATCATCACCTCCATAGATTCTTGATAAAGTTTCCCACATCTGATGTCCAGTACCACATTCTTTGATGTCATCATACTCAGCATAGCTTAGTGTTGAAGCAATATCTAGCATCACTTGATTATGCTCCTTCTTCTTGCTCATGTCATCTATAATAAGGGGTCCTGCAGGGTCTACATGATCAACTGTGATTGAAGTCTGCGCATAGTCACCTATTGATCTGAGGTGTAGCTTCATCAGACTTTTCCATGCAACAAAGTTGTCTTTGTTTAGCTTGGGAACTTCTCTCTTGGACATCTTGATCTTCTTGCTGCTAGTACCTTGAAACAAATCAGCAATGGGCTCTGATACCAATTGTTAGAATTCTTTAGAATAACTGAGGGGGGGTGAATTAGTTATTCAAGGTCCAATATTGTCCAATACAACTTTTTCTTCTAATCCTTAATGGCACATAACTGAAATTATCATGCATGTAATTAATCATTAAACAACCATGAAAAGTAAACATGCATCACACCATAACAGTAAGGATTTTGATGACCCAGAAACCCTCCATGAATAAGAAGGTAAAACTAGGGTGGAGATGACACCCACGAAATAATTGCACAATTGATTTCAACCACTTCTGATGGTCTACCCTGTTAAAGGCTATAGCACATTGTTAAATGTGACCCTGTTAAAGGATTTCTACACCCTGTTAGGAGTGTGCCCTGTTAGAGAACTTAATAACATTCAACTTAGAATGCCACCTTGTTAAAGGATTTAAATAGAGCTATTAGGCTTACCCAAGTCCATGGGATTTATAGTCACCTTCTCAAAAGAATCTTTTATCCCTCTCAAAGGATCTCCTATCCTCCTCCTAAGGATCTCTTATCCTTCTCCTAAGGATCTTCTATCCTTTTCCTGAGGCTTGTCCACCTAGCTGTTAAGCTAACCTAGCAATGTAGGATTTCAATATCTAATACAATGGTAAGAGAGTATTAGAAGGGTTTTGACTTGATAAAGATTGCAACCCTAACCTTACAGATTTTAGATCACTCTTCAGTTCTTTTCTTTGCTTGGCTTTCCTCCCTTGCAGTGCTGACAGCTTGTTCACCCTTCAAGATCAGTCTCCTTGAGTTCTTCCACTCATTATGCCAATGCACTCCATGATCACTTGATCAACTCAGAATCTTGGTGCTCTATACTTACTCCTCACTGTGTCCTCCTTCACATTAGCCTTCTCTTGGCTTCGACCACACTTGTGACCAACTCCGCCTTCTCACACATGTGCACTTGATCTCTAACCTATAACTCCTTATAAAGAAGTTTTGTTATTCATTTTCCACTCAAATCTTGATTTGATCTTGAGAAAATGGTATTGTTTTCCCTCCAAATTGCTTCTTCTATAAACTTCATGATAAATCCATTAGCATTCACCTTGAATTGTTTTGCATGGTTTACATAGAATTTTGTGACATCTACTCATCATCCTTATCATCCAACTAATTCACAAAATTTGATGTAACAAACTTATCGCTACTTATCTAGGGAATCTTTGACTTAACAAATAATGCAACAACTCGACATCATTGGTTTACTGATGCTCGACTTCTTTTGTGTTACTCAGCACCTGAATATCACTCGGCACTTGATCATGCTTGACACCTGAAGTCACTAGGCACTTGATCTTCACTCAACACCTAAAGGTTGCTCGGCACCTGAAGATCACTCAGTACTTGATCTACACTCAGCACCCACTAAAGTTGAACTTGCTCGACTTCAACTAAGAATCTGCTTGGCTCTAACTAGCTTGCTCGGCTCTCTCCAATGAACTTAGTTAGGCTTTACAAATGACCTAGTTAAACCTTACATCTTTGATGTGTCTTAGTGTGTCCAACCTCTTAGAGTATGTCATCAATACACTATTTCATCAATGGCTTAGCTCATCCTTATACTTCATTACAACATCATAACTTCAACCTTTCTCTAGGTACTCTAGTTGCATCTTTTTGATTGCCACCTCCTTGACAATCAACCAATTGATAGTATTTGGATCACTTAAGCAATTGTCATTCCTGCAAGTAGCAAGTTTGACATCAATGACAAAACAATGATTGAAAACATTCTTTAACAGTTCCATTACTCTTCATTCATGATCTTTTCAATCATTTCCAACAGGTAGAAAAGAGATTTTCTAGTCTTAGAGGAATTTTGTCAGCAAAGATCAGCATTTTGCAAAGGCAATTGTAGGAATGTCTTGTAGCTAAGAATTCCTATGACAAATTTGCCTATAATAACTTGAGCTCAATTGAAGTGGCATTTTATGCACTATAAAAATAATCGATATTTTAGATAAAGTAAAGCAGAGATGGAAGAATGAAATGGAAAGACTAAAACTTGTATACGCAAATTGCTTTTCCAAAATATCAAGTTCATCAATAGCAAATCGCCCAGTTTTTGTTGATACAATTTTGTTTTTTACACCTTTTCCATTGATGTCAAAGGGGAGTATTATGTAGAAGAAAAATTGTATGTGTTGCATATGTGAGGGGGAGTACACTTATATACTTATGTATCAATATAAAGAAAAAATAAGCAATGTAAAGATTCATCAACACATGAATAAAATTGTTATATTTTGAAGGCAATTTTGTGTAGTTACTTTTATTTGTTGTTTACCATGTATGACATAATTTTGGGACTTAGTCAATTTTTTTTTAACTATTGCCATCAATGCCAAAGGGGGAGATTGTTGGCAATATGGTAAGATATATATGTATTTATGGTTTTCATTTATGGAAACATGTATTCAACATTTCATTTATTCATTTATAGATAGAAAATTGTCTAAGTGTTAAATAATTTGCAACAACATAGAGAATAGATGTGATGTGTATGGAAAAATCATTAAGAGTTAGCTTATGCACATTTAAAGAAAGCTCTATGACATTATCATGATGACATGTACCAGTATGCAGGTGTGTATGGATAGTACAGTATGATGTTTCGTTAGAATACTAGTGCGGGTATTTAACAATACAGAATAGAGCATAAGTCAAAGAATTGGATTTTATGACTTGAGAAATTATTTTGGTCACAAAATGATTACTAAGTCATGATGAGCCAACTATGTATATATTATTCCATAAGTTATGTCAAGCATGTGAAGACATGAGGGCCGACTAAGCAAAGAATAATGAAGATGTGAGGTATAAGTAAAAATCTTATCTTGCAAAGATAAGTGTGTTGTGTAAGTAAAAAGAATTGTGTGACACTATATGATCTATGAAATATTTTTGAAGATGATGATATGCAAATTGATTTTTGATCAAAGAAAGTGTGAAATACAACAGATAGAAGTATTGTTTGTATATCTATTCTTGTGAAGAATTGAATTGTATAATTGCATGTTAGGGTAGTGGGCTCTTCTTGCATACATTGTATTTGACCTACCAACTCCTAACATGGTTGTAGAAACTCCAAATAGGGTTGAGGCTTCTAACAAGGCCTAGTCTCCTAATAGAGACTCGAGACACTATATGTACTTCATAGACTCCTAATAGGGTCAATATCCTTAACAGGGTCCTATTGATTAGTTTAATTATATAATTGTGTGTTAGGGTAGTGGGCTCTTCTTGCATACATTATATTTGACCTACCAACTCCTAATAGGGTTATAGAAACTCCTAACAAGGCCTAGTCTCCTAATAGGGATTCGAGACACTATATATACTTCATAGACTCCTAAGAAGGTCAATATCCTTAACAGGATCCTATTGTTTAGTGAATTATCTAGTGGGTATCATCCCCACTGGGTTTTTTCCTTGGCTAGGGTTTCCCTAGTTAACAAATAATGGTGTTATGAGTTCTTTATGTGCATGGTTATATTTAGTTTTTAGCATTGTTGGTTTACTTTCTTATGCAAGTTATAAAGTAATTAACAATATTTAGTGGTGGGAAAAAGTTTGTAGAATATTGATTCACTCCCCCACCCCCCCTCAGTATTATCTATTTCTAACAACCTAACAGTATCTAAAGCTTTTAACATGGAAAACCCCTCTCAGTATCTTGTTTCTCATTAACCCTTTACAACATAGTGCCCATAATATGCCCAAGGAAGAAATTACCTACAGCTTTGACAATTATGGAGTGTGTCTTCTTTTGAGAATTAGGAATTTGAGATTTTCCAACAAGCTCATTGCACAACCCTAAACTATTGTCAACCAATATATCATTAACAACAGAGATTCCATACTTATTCTAATTTTTTGCAGAATAATTTTGAGTTAATGCGAAAGGTTTACCATTAGCTTCGACTCCCCACCAAATAGATCTATATATATATACATAAGAATATGTAGGGGGACCACCAAATGCACCCCTGGATGGAATAAGCTTTCTAACCTGGGACTAGGCCTTCCAAATAGATTGAAAAACTTTGGATCCAAACACAGATAGTTCAAAATTCCCAAACAAATTTATCACATAATGGAACATTGGTCTAGTTTTTACCCTTTTATTATACAAGATCTAGAGATGTTATTTCTGATTAAAACCTTCCATGGTTCTTCCCCACTCTAATCTTAAATGATCCACTTAGAAGCTAGTGCCATACCTTGGGCTTTTAAGTCTTTAATCCCCAATCCCCCCTTATCTTTGGGAAAATAGTACCAATCCCACTTTACGCAATGCCTTTTCTTATTCCCTAATTCATTAGACCACATAAAGTTCCTCATGATCCTTTCTATACTAAGAGAAGTATATGTGATGGTCCTAATGGACAAGTAAAACTTTCTGAATCTCTTGAACTCGACCTACCAAAGAAAGGAGATGGGTTTTCCATTTCAAATATTTCTTCTCAATTTTGGAATATAGCTCTACATCCACATATCTTTAATAGGGGGCTCAATAAAGAATGGGATTCCAAGATACCTAAAAATCTCATTAGGTCCCAACCATTGTAATCCTTTACTCACCACCTAGCCTAGAGGGGACAAGAACCACCTAATAATGGATGATTTATGAGGAGCCACTTTAGCCCCTGAGACCTAACAGAAGAATTACAACCTATGATACATATTATCAAAATTATCTTCATCCAAGACAAGGAACACAACAATATCATCTACAAATTGAGCATTAAGCCAAATCTTCTAATTGGACAGAGTGATACCCTTGACAAGGGATCCTAATGGGGAAGCTTTGAGAATATAAAATAATGCATTAGTAGCAATCACAAATAGAGAAGGAGCAATTGGACATTCATGTCTTATAGATCTTTGGAGGACTATCCTTTCAGTCAATTCATCATTAACATATATATCAGATCATCTTCTATTGACAACTCTTGTTTATCACCTTCCTTAGGATTGGAATTAATTATGGTTTCAAATCTAGGGTTTTTCATATTGATAAGAACTAGGCACTCCTTCTTTGTGTGGACATTCTTTTTACAATGAAAAAAAGACCTTAGGTTCCCTAATAAGGAAATTTCTCAAATAAAACTTTCATCTTCTAAGTTCATCTAAATGAGTTCTTGAAATTCAATATCAGGTTGTAGGGCAAGCAGAATCCTAGCACTCAAATCAAGAAAAGTAAACCTGGCATCCTCAACCTAAAGGACGGAGCCAAGCGGTTTGACAATTCAAGGTATAAAGGGTTAGATTTTTAGATGTAGATTCTTGATTTCAATCCATCAAGGGAGGGAATGAGCAACATTCTAATAATTCTTTTTCAAAACTCTTTCCCTAGGTTTTTAAAAAAACTACATATAACCATTTTTGGATCATTCTACAAAAGCTTACTTGAATCCCTAGTTTTCTTCCCAAATATTAGCAATCTAGTCATCAAAAAAAATGAGAGGTAAGGGCATATTTATCTAAGAAAACAAATAAAATGACAATATCTTTTAACCTTTTCTATTCCTTTCTAATAGCCAAAACTGTATCTTCGTTAGGAGATAAAGAAAGAGTTTTGAAGTTATTAGGGATAGACTTACCATCTCCACCATTACCGGTGCCTCCATCCTCGACTAGTCTCCTCTCCAATCCATCTCCATTGGTTGCGGGTCTTCAATGCTTGTCTTCTTTTCTACTAAACACTCCATTAAATGAAGTCGTTGGTGGATAATTTGGTTTAGATTGTTCAAAGAGAACTGCTTTATACAAGGGTTGAGAAATCTTATTCTCTTTCTATACATTATCTTGCCAATCATTAACGAGACATTTCTGAGAAAACCCCATTTCTAAATCATTTCTCCCACCATTTGGCAACCCTTCATCCTTATACATGGGAGAACTAGGCTAGGAGCCAAGGAGACTTGACTCCGAGGACACTATACCCAAACCCTAATCAATCACACAAAACACTCAAAGCACACAAAATCAAATCACAAGAAGGATGTAAATATAATAAGGACCATGGAAGAACATGACATAGCCAAGTATAGGAAAGAAAATCCATAGAGTAAGGAGAAAAATCCATGAAGTCTGCACTGCATCTAAGGAATTCGTACATCTCTATTTATTTTTACTACCATTGGGTTTTAAATAGACTTTATCCTCTTTGGATCTAAATGTCGTATTCTCTTTGAGATCAAATATCGTTTTTGGACCTTTGAAGGAAAAGACTCTTTTATTTGTAGGGAACAATCAATAAATGGAATTATCTATGTATTTCCTTTTTGAGGCGAGTCTCTAGGTGGATCTAAATAAGAGATATCCTTTCTCAGCAAATTCCCACATATTATTCTGCATATGTATCATATTTATCTATTACTACTATCTTCAAGTCGTTTCTTCAATGAAGCATTTCCAATTTTAAAAGTGGGATCGAAACTCTTTAGGGGTTTTTCAAAATTTTCTATTGTCGAGTATGAATTGTGATTTGAATTTAGATAAAAATAGTATTAAAATGTATATAGATGTATCAATTTATCATTGGAACTTTAACTTTGAAATTGATAGATCTTTCTTAGTATTTAAAGAGTATGTTTTATTTACGTTGGGTATCAAGCTATATGTCGGGCTTTAGAGTCTTCCTAGGACGCAAATTGAAATTTCTATGACAGTGGTGAAGTTATAGACGCAAATTTATGAAGAGATGCAAATGTGACTGACCATCGAATTTGATGAGTAAATTGATATGCCATACTGTGGAATTTGTAGGAAACTTTCAAAAATATTTGAGATGGTGTAGTAGTCTGGAATATTTAATAGCATTTTGAAATTTGGAAGCACGTATATTACATTTGAATTGGATTTTAGTATACCTCAAATAGGTGTTGTCTCAAAGAAATAAAATGATTTCATCATGCACAAAAAATTAACAAAGTAATGAAGTTTTTAAAATTGTAATTTAATGAAAGGTGTGTAGGCACGATCTATTCCTTGGAAACAATGTGATTATTAAACTTGCTAAAGTTGAACTTATTTTTTATGTTCTTTCCATCAGCTGAAATGACAATGCTGAAAATAGCTCTATATGGAAACCAAAGGCTTCTTCAATATAGTAATGAAAGGGAAAAATTAATCACCTTTAAGTAGATTTGAAGTTAATACTTATTTCATTGGTGAAATTAATATGGGGAATGGATAAGCTATGCACTTTGAATGTGAACATAGAAATTATGAAAGATGACTTTTAGAAGGTTCTAATGCAATAAACATGCCATTTAAAATGATAAATATAAATATTTTTAACTAATAATCTTTATATAGATAAAGATTTTTTCATTAGACAATAAACTAATTTGATTATATACTTTATCAATTTATTATAAATTTAAATTTTATTTTATTTTTTGCACAGATGAGAATGATATTGAGGTGGCAACATCTAAACATCAAAACCAAAAACCCAATTCTTACCAAGTGGGATGACACAAAGGGAGCTATATTAATGTTCGTAAATTTTGAAAGTGGTTGAACTAAATGGTTGCAAAATAATACAATATTCTATTATAATAGCTTTTTTATTTAAAATAAAATTATTATAACTTAAATTAATTTATATTCATTGTAATAGACTTAATTTGTATTATTGATTATAAAATTGGCATCTTAAATTCAAATCATTGAAAGCTTGTCTAAAATCCACATTAATAGGATGAGTATTATTTCAAATAATGAAGAGTTAAAGAAAGTTGTTGAATAGTCAAAACATATGTATTGGTGTAGGCGAATTTAGTGGTTTCTATACTACGCATAGTAAATGTTGATGGCCTTGAAGTCTTATGATTACATTTGGTTTGAATATGAAAGAGAAAAAAATTGTATTTAGAATTAAACCCTTTGTTAAATGCACATTAAATAGTGACAAAATATGTATATTATTATTTTTGGATGATTATAGTTATTAAAAAACTTTATATATGTTTAAATTATGTATATGAGGTATATCTATTTTAGCTTTGGTATGATTCTTTTTCTTTGCATTATTTTGATTTTCTCATATCTTATTAAAGGTGCAAGTTAAGTTGAGTTCTCAGTTTGGTTTCTTATGTCACTTTTTATAATACGAAATTCCCTAGCAAATAGTTGAATGTTGTCTAAGTTTGATTGTATTTTTTTCTTTGTTGACACTTCTTTTAGTTAATGAAATCATTTGATAATTCTTTTCTTAAACCATAGTCCCTATTATTGTGATGGACTCAATTATGATTATATGTAGTAGATTTAGTGACAGGTGTTACTTGATCCTTTCATTTTGAGATATTAATGGTGATTTGGCTATTTAGGACATTACTTATGATATACTTGGAAGGATCCTATTAATGAGTTTGAGATTATCATTCTCTTCTCTTTTAGTTTTTTTTTCTTACAAGGTTTTTATGTGTAACATTATATCTTCAGCATCTTATTCAGTTGATAAGTAGGAGGTATTTGTGACATCAATTAAGTTGTGATATTGACAATGGTTTCAGTTATGTAATTTTATTGATCTAAACTCATCAACCCATGTTTGCAAGTGGTAGTTCACAAGATCCAATGTCTCACAAGAATGGATGGAACACTCAGTACTCATTTCATCCGTGTGATATTCATAGAGGTGAAGAAACTTATTAAAGAATTTAGACACACGATTGTAAATTTCACATAATTCACCATGATTTCTCCTATTATAATCCATGGAAACATTTATTTAAAAAATCAAAGCATATAGGGAAATAATAGGGTAGAGACAAAGACATATATGGAAGAGGAAATATTGGCAAATTTAGAGATAGAAATGTGATTAATTATACACATATAGGTTGAATTTTACATTGTTAATTTCAAAATCTCAAGTTGTCCATTTCATGTAGAAAATGGCAATTGAGGGATAGTAAAATATAAGGAGAGATAAGAGGAAATGGTGGGGTTGAGTAAAATGGATAATAAAAATTAAAAGGAGAGTTATATAGGTGAGAAGACTAATAGCGATAATAATAGAGAGGGAACCATAAGGAGAGAGAATGTATAGATAGGTGGATTAGAATTGTGAAAAATCAACTATTGCAGTCACTGATTATTAATCTTGTATCGTAAATGATTATTAAACTGTTGAAAACAAATTTCCAGCTAATATTGAAAAATAACACAACTACAACTTCACTTATATAATACAAAAAGAAATGAACAACATAATGAACACAATATTTTGAACAAATTGTCCCTGGAAAAACCCCTAAGGGAAAACTAGTTCTACAGATGAGGGATTATATTAAACTTCAGCAAATCAAGAGATACAAAATTCCTTGCCTCTCACTGGCAGAACTCCGACAACCTCCTAATTTCTCCTGCTGATATTCCCCACTACTATCCCCATGCTAACACTGCAAGACAATTTTCTATCACTGCAAAATGCTTCTCCAAAACTTGTATCTCCAAATGACCCAATGACCCATTTTTATACTACCCTATTGGAAAAACCAATGGCTGAGATTAAGACAACTTGATAGCCAATAATAGAAGTGGTTGCAAGGTGTCCAAAAGGGAATCATTAAAATTAGTAAATAATTATCCTTGCAATAACCATTTACTAATTCTTGGCAAGTGGACAAACAGCTATCCAAACTACCCATAACTAATGCTGTTATACATAGATAAGGACGAATAGCTGTCCAAGCTACCCATAAATACTACTAATATTTTTGGGTCAGAAATAACATCTGTCCAACTAACAATAATTAACACTCCCTCTTATTGAGGAAGCTGTTCTGCAGGACACCTAACTTATCTTTGAAGAAAATAAATTTTGCCTTCCCTAATGCCTTAGTCAGAATGTCTGCTACCTGCTCCTCTGTAGGTATGTACTGTAGCTGAACAACTCCCCTTTGTACACAATCTCTGATGAAGTGATATCTAATATCTATATGTTTAGACCTATCATGAAACACTCGATTCTCAGACAACTTGATGCAACTCTTATTGTCACAATGTATCATAGTAGTCTCAACCTTCTGACCAAACAAGGCTACTAACAACTTCCAAAGCCATATAGCTTCACATGTCGCCATGCTAGCTGCTATGTATTCTGCTTCTGTTGAACTTAGAGCCACAGACTTCTGCTTCCTACTGAACCAAGATACAACTCCTGATTCCAAGCTAAAACAACACTCTAAAGTGCTCCTTTTGTCTATTTTACTTCCTACCCAATCTGCGTCAGTATAGCCTATCAACCTAATACCTTCACCTCGAACATATCTAATCCCATACTCGACTGTACCATGCAAGTAATGTAGCACATGCTTAGCCGCTATCTAATGCATTCTCTTTGGTTCAACCATGAATTGACTAAGAGAGTTTACTGCAAATGCTATATATGGTCTAGTGTTGACCAAATACATAAGCGAACCAATCAACTGTCTATATAAAGTGGGATCTACATCTTTCTACTTAGTTGTATCTACCTTCCTCCAATTCATGATCATGGGTGTAGAAATGGCTTTGCAATCCTCCATCCCAAATTTCTTCAAGATTTCAATGCAATATTTCCCTTGACCAAGGAAAATCTCCCCATCTTTTTGCCACACTTCCATGCCTAGAAAGTAGTGCATAAGTCCTAAATCCTTCATCTCGAACTCTTCTACAAGGTTCCTCTTGCAATCCACTATGAGCCCTAGTGAACCTGTAAGAAATAGGTCATCCACATAAAGAACGAGAATGAGAATCTCACCCCCAACCATCAAATAGTAGAGGTTAGCATTTTCCTCACTCTTCACAAAGTCTATTTTCTGCAAGTATGTATCAATGCACTCATACCACGCTCTAGGAACCTGCTTGAGTTCGTACAATGCTTTCTTCAATCTGCACACATGGGTCTCTTTGTTGTGTGTTACAAATCCTTCTGGTTGTTCTATGTATACCTCCTCCTTCAACTCAGCATTAAGGAATGATGTCTTGACATCCATTTGATGGATTTACCATCCCATCTATGCTGCAAGTAAGATTACAGCTTGTATAGAAGTATACCTGGCAACTGGAGAAAATGTCTCCTCATAGTCTATTCCCTCCTTCTGAGAGAACCCCTTTGCCATGAACCTCGCCTTGTATTTCTCGATGCTACCATCTGCACCATGCTTTATCTTATAGAACCAGCGTGATCCAACTATAGCCTTATCTATTGGTCTAGGTACTACCTCCCACACATCATTCTAAATTATTGAAGAATATTCCTAAACCATAGCATCTTGCCATACCTGATGTTCTGCAGCTTCCTGATAGCTAGAAGGCTCACTATCTACCAACTGACTAACTAATGCCACATAGTCATTGAACTTGGTTGGTTGTCTTCATTGTCTAGTACTCTTCCTAGGAGCTCCCACAAACTCTTGAGTATCCCTTTGTGTATCTGGAACCACATGGTTCCCCCTGCCAACTATAGAGGATGAAATGTCAACCTCTAAGTCTTCTAGATGCATTTCTTGTAGCACCTATTGCTCCATACTCTGTGAATCTTCACTAAGTCTACACTCATACTAGTAATTGTACTTTAGCTTTGTTTCCCTTGACTTGGTCTTGGAGCTTCTATTGGCTGCTCACTCTAATCATCTACTGGAAAATCTCTAGATCTCCTGAATGCATGGTCCTCCATGAACTTGACATCCTATCTGAAAATAATTCTTTTAGTCCCTAGAATGAAAATCCTGTATGCCTTTGAGGTTTCACTGTACCCAACAAAGTACCCCCTCTCTACAGTTTGATCTAAATTGGTACGTGTATCTCTAGGAATATGGCAATATGCCAAACTCTCGAATATCCTGAAGTGACTAACATCTGGCTTCTTCCCTGTGAAAGCCTCCTCTGGTGTCATCTTCCCTAGCACCTTGTGTGGAACTCTATTTTGAATGTAGATTGATGTATTACATGCCTCTACCCATAAGTAACAGGGCATGTCCTGGTCATGTAGCATAGCTCTTGCTGCCTCCAATATAGAATGGTTCTTCCTCTTAGCAACTCCATTCTGTTGTGGATTGTAAGGAATAGTCCATTCTCTCTTGATTCCTTCTCTGGTGCAAAACTCTTGGAAGACATTTCCTTTGTACTCGCCTCCATTGTCTAACCGAAGAACCTTTATCTTCCTTCCTATCAAATTCTCCACAAGAGACTTGAACTCTTGGAATTTACTGAAAACCTCATCCTTAGTCTTCAAGAAGTATATCCAGGTCTTTCTAGAGAAATCATCAATAAAAGTAACATAGTACTCATACCCTCTAAGAGATTTTGTCAACATCAGTCCACAAACATATGAATGTACTAGATCAAGAATACCCTTAGATTTGGTGTCACTCCTTGGAAAAGATGCTTTCGCAAACTTCCCCAACACACATCCCTTACATACATCGTCATGCTCTATGCTCACTTCTGGAACACCTGTCACTATCTCATGAAGAAATCTAAGTGCTCCATGATGAATATGACCCATCCTCCTATGCCATAGCTCTCCAAGATCTCTAGGATTACTGTTTCTCATGAGTGCCTTAGGAGTATCAAACTGCAATCTATAAAGGTGACCACTCCTAACTCCAATGGTTATGGGTGATTTCCAATCCTTTGTGCTTAATCAACACATTTGTCCCTTTAACGAGTACATTATAACCCCTATCCTAAAGAACAGATATAGAAATCAAATTCATACCTAATCCTGGTACATATAACACATCATGAAGTGGAATTATCTTTCCATTCTCCCTCTGAAACTGAACAGTCCCTTTCCCAATAGGGTTGAGTTTGGACAAGTTTCCCATAGAAATTTGGATGTTGGTGTCCTCCTCCTTGTAACTGGAGAAGTACTCTCTAACTCCTATCATATGAAATGGCACCCCACTATCTATATACCAAACACATTGTGAGGTTGAGCTAACCATACAAGCTATGAGTACAAACTCACCTTCCATTCTACTAGAGAGTTCTTCCACACTTGCTGAAGCTGCCACCTGCTTCTTACCCTTCTTCCTCTCTAGGCAATCACTGACATAGTGGCCACTCGTGACATCCAAAGCACTTGACCTTAGAAAGGTCCTTCTTCTTCTTCTCACTTTGTGAATTTGATCCTTTGCTAGATCCCTTCTTTGCTTTCCCTTTACCCGCTAGGGCAACGTTCTCTTGTTCCACCTCATTTTTCTAACTCTTGTTGGCCCCATTGATAAGACTTAGTCTAAACTCCTCCTGAGTGAAATCAGTCCATAGTCGATCCCAACTCGATAAAGTATCTCATCCACTGACAACTTGAACAAAGACACTCCATTGTTTAGTAAACCCATTTAGGGCTATTCTCACTAGCTTGTCATCACTAGGGCTATCTCCAATAGCTACTAACTCATCCTTGACAAGTCTGAGCCTGATGAGGTAACTTGTGACGTCTTCTCCCTGATTCATCTGAGTATTCTTTAGCTTCTCTCTGAGAATCAACTTCCTGTTGGTGGTAGCATTCTAGTATAGATTTAGAATGGCGTCCCACATCTTCTTCGCCATATCTAGCTCTATGATATGTAGAACAATATGATCCTTGACACCATCAAGGATAATCCTCCTCACTTTGGCATCGTCCTTTCTATATGTTGCAAGTTGGGTTGCATTCGTTGGTACAGGTACAACATTGGTAGCATAATCCTTGATACCATTCTCTTCCAACAATAAGGAAATTATGGCCTTCCAGACACCAAAATTTGAGGCACCATCCAATCTATCCTGATCTCTCAAACCAGCTGAGGCCATCTCAAGGGTTTAAAGCATAATAAATTTAAAGAGATCAAAATTTCTTTCCTAGGGAAAAATTCTTGTACCCTTAACAATGATCAAATACCATGTGAAAAATCAACTATTGCAGTCACTGATTATTAATCTCCTATCATAAACGATTATTAAACTACTGAAAACAAATTTCCAACTAATATTGAAAAATAACACAACTACAACTTCACTTATCTAATATGGAAAGAAATGAACACAATATTTTTGGACAAATTGTCCTTGGAAAAAACCCTAAGGGAAAACCAGTTCTACAGATGAGGAATTATATTAAACTTCAGAAAATCAAGAGATACAAAATTCCTCGCCTCACACTAGCAGAACTCCGACAACCTCCTAATTTCTCCCACTGATATTCCCCACTGCTATCCCCATGCTAACACTGCAAAACAGTTTGCTATCACTACAAAATGCTTCTCCAAAATTTGTATCTCCAAATGACCCAATGACCCCTTTTTATACTACCCTATTGGAAAAACCAACGACCGAGATTAAATCAAACCAACGGCTGAGATCAAGACAACTCGACAACCAATAATAGAATTGGTTACAAGGTGTCCAAAAGGGAATCACTAAAATTAGTAAATAATTATCCTTGCAATAACCATTTACTAATTCTTGGTAAGTGGACAAACAGCTATCCAAACTACCCATAACTAATGCTGCTATACATAGATAAGGACGAACAGTTGTCCAAGCTACCCATAAATACTACTACTATTTCCAGGTCAGAAATAATAATTATTACTGCTTCTCCAAGATTTGTATCTCCAAATGACCCAATGACCCCTTTTTATACTACCCTATTGGAAAAACCAACGACTGAGATTAAATCAAACCAACGGCTGAGATCAAGACAACTCGACAACCAATAATAGAATTGGTTACAAGGTGTCCAAAAGGGAATCACTAAAATTAGTAAATAATTATCCTTGCAATAACCATTTACTAATTCTTGGCAAGAGGACAAACAGCTATCCAAACTACCCATAACTAATGCTACTATACATAGATAAGGACGAACAACTGTCCAAGCTACCCATAAATACTACTGCTAAAAATAATTAACAAGAATCAAATATCAAAGTGGGGGATAGTTATGAAGGGATATAAATAGGAAGAGGAGAGGGTGGAGATGAAGATATAGCATGATAAGTTATAGGGCGATATGTGGATAATATTTAAATAGATAGATGAAAATATGGACAGATAGATAGATGAAGAGATGGACAGATAGATAGATAGATAAGATGAAATAGATTTCTGAGTTAATATCAGATATATATATATATATATATATATATATATATATATATATATATATATATACATACATACATATATATATAGATACATACATACATATATATATATATATATGTATGTGTATATATATATATATATGTATGTATGTATATATATATATATATGTATGTATGTATATATATATGTATGTATATATATATATGTATGTATGTATATATATATGTATGTATGTATGTATATATATATGTATATATATGTATGTATATATATATATACATGTATATATATATATATATGTATGTATATATATATATATATGTCTGTATATATATATATACATATATATATATATACATATGTATATATATACACACATATGTATATATATATATACATATATGTATATATATGTATATATATACATATATGTATACATATATATATACATATGTATATATACATATGTATATATATATATACATATATATATATATGTATATATATATGTATACATATATGTATATACATATATATATGTATATACATATATGTATATACATATGTATATATATATGTATATACATATGTATATATATATGTATATACATATATATAAATATGTATATACATATATATAAATATATGTATATACATATATATATATATGTATATACATATATATATGTATATACATATATATATATATATATATGTATATACATATATACATATATGTATATACATACATATATATATATATATATATATATATATATATATATATATATATATATATATATATATATATATATATATATAGAGAGAGAGAGAGAGAGAGGTATATATATTTTTGTCAACAAAAAGGATCTAATGCTAACATAAATGTGGTATAATATATGCTTGACCATTGGTTGAGCCACAAATAGCTCAACAAAAAATTGTTCATTCAAAGTTCTCCCTATGGAAGGAGGGGTTTTCCCTATCAATATCAAGTGTTTAATGTCAAATATTCTCACCAAAGTAATAAAAATGGACCTACTATATTATTATTTTTAATATTTCAGTTTATATTGAACTCTAATGTCTATTTTCTTTAAATCATTACTAACTAGCAATTGCACATTTTTATACGTGCAACAATAATATGTTTGGTGGGAAAAAAAAAGTTGGCATAACTTAAATTAGGTTTTGATAAATAAAAAAATAGAGTTCACTATAATAATTTGAATGAAAACAAATAAAAATTTACAACACACATCTTTGGATCTCATTTGAATATTATTTGCAAAGCCATTTGTAACAATTTCATTTTAGAATTGATTGTAGAAAATGCAAAAAAATAGTTATCATTCCATGTTGCAAAAACATAGTGATAAATGGTATGCCATATGTTTTGAAAATTTCAAGGTTCTTTGAAATTTATTTAAATTGCAAAAAAAATTGAAAGAGGACATAGTGAAAGTTGTTCAATTAACTTTGATGAAATATCAATCCATAGTGTATTCTCCTCTATAGAAAAGGTGGCCAGAGATAGACATATATCCCAGACAAGACATAAAAATAGATCTTTCATCTTCTTTAATGTGGGGAAGTTGGCTTTGAAGAATTGAGAAAATGAAAAAATTCAATCCAGTAATCTAACTTGTGCATAATTGATAAATAAACAAAGATGAATGTAATCCATTTTTCTTTAGAAGATGAAGGTACATAAACTTTTGTTCAAGAGCTTCAGCCCACAAATTTGTTGATCATTAAAATTAAATAGTTGTAAAAATATTCCATATAATTTGGACATTAAATTCTTCATATTCATCTTCTTCAAAATCATATTCTTCATGATCTCCCTAGTTAAGATGAAGATCTTCTTTACCATTCATATTTTCAATGACAAGTGCAAATTAATCATAACTTCACCAATACTATAAAAGTAGAGACATAAATTAAAATTATGTGGAAATTAAATATTATGCATCAATTTGTAGATAAAGATCAACTTTTATTGCATAATTTATTTTTCTTTATTTTTTATTTTTTTATGGAGGCCACCACATAGACAATTTAGGAACCTGATGTGGGCCTACTCATGCCTGAAACCTCTTCAGCTTAGAGCCAAGGACTAAGGGGCATCCACGCTGTCAAAATCAAATTTCAATTAGATATTCTATTCTATTTTTTGTAAAACATCAACTTCAATGCTTAAACTTCTAAAATAACATATATAGTAAATATTTCAAGTTCAAGCATGGACTATTTTAATAACTAAACTTAACAAAATATTATAAAAAATGTAATCGTAAATTATATTAAATATTTATGTTCTTAATAATGAGCTAATATTTGCATAGTAAGGAAACTATTTATAAAATAAATTTATTTTATGTAGCATTTAATAATAAACAATTAGTATATCAAATAAAATATCATTAATCATTAGATAAGAATGATTAATCAATTAATGCTAATTCTTAAAAATAATTATATTAAGCTTGAAGTTATAATATATTTGATACAAGATTTGTATAAGATATTTTTTTGTTTGCATTATGAAACTTTTGTATTTTTAATCCCACACAATCACATCAAATCCATAAAGAGATATTAGAGCTAGAGAAGGCCACTTAGGTGTAAACAAGTTTAGAGAATTATGAGAATTATAATCATATATTAATTCTTACATTAAATAATTTATAAAAAAATTAAATTGGTAAAACATAGAACTCATATCATAGATTAAGTTTTTAGAATATAAATCAATGAAATTTATAGAATCTAAAATAAGAATTTAAAATTTAAGAATTTACTAATATAAAATATTATTTACTAATCTAAAATAAGGATCAATTTCGAGAAATAAATCTTATATTTGAGAAAAAAGCTAAATAATTAATTAATTTTTTATTTTTTTTAAATTAACAATAGATCTTATATAATATTTTACTTATCACAGAAAACAAGAATAATTTAAATGTTTCATCGAAGAAAACATATTCTCAATTTCATATTGTCATTTTAAAACTTATACTATTTATTTTACATAGAGAAAAAATTAACTAAACCAAAATCAAAGTCATTAAATTACAACTCCAACTAAAACAAATTGAATCAAAGGCAATAGTTGCATAGAGAAGTCATACTAATAATTAAATTTCTAAATAGAAAATTATTCCTACTTCAAAATATATCTCATAAAAATAAAAATTTCTATTAAAAAATACAACTAAAAAGTTAGAACTTTCTATTAAAAAGAATTAAAGTTAGAAATTTATATTTTAGAAAAAAAACTTAGTTAGAATTTAACTTGTGATGGACATTTAAAAATAATGATCTTTTGTAAATATAAAACTATTCATATAATAACAATAACTATAAGAACTATAAAAATTAGAAAATGACCAATCTTTCAGGCCCCGTTTGGTTGCTGGAAGATGAGGGCCAAAACCGGGTTATCAGAGGCAAAACCAGGTTTTGGAAAAAAAATTTGGTGTTTGGTTGGTTAAAATTATAACCTGGTTTTCAATTTCATCTTCCAATTTTGGTCAAAAATTGGAAGAAGTTTCTTCCAACAAAAAGGTGGAATTCGAAATTAAAACCAGGTTTTGAATTTTATAACAGTTTTTTTAATAATATTGTGGGGTCCACAGTATATTCATCTTCCGTGTCAACCAAACGGACCATTGGCTTTCCAAACCACAAAACCAGGTTTTCGAAAACCTGGTTATAAGATAACCTGGTTATGTCAAAAAATCATCTTCCCCAACCAAACGGGGCCTCAGCATTAGCAAAAACTATCGTTGCACCCTTCTAAAGTGAAAGTGTTAATTTTAAATACTCACAATTTTATATTCAGTTAAATAGTAGACATTTACCAAAATCTTAATGCATTAATTAAAATTGAAGAGCTTGCCTATGCTGGCCAATTTCTCTACTAATTAAAAAACAAATCACGTTCAGAGAGATGTTACCATGAATTCTCTGTTCCCGAAGGGACCATGTGAGCTGAACTGTTAATATATTATTTGTGTTTCAAACAACTTGCAAAATCCAACCTTGAACTCGGCAGGATTTTAACAAATTTATAGTTACCCTACTTGAAGATTTCAAGAACCTGTCTAAATAAGTTCAGGTGGCCATTTTTTAAAGAAAAGATATTGAATTTTATTAAGAAATAAAAAATCTTTCAGTTCCGCAATTGATCAGATACTGTCGCATCGAAAAAGATTGTAGAATAGTACAAAATTATGAAATGGTTGGAAATCACAAAATAAGTGACTGCCATGATATATTTTCTGAATAAGTGTGGTGAAAAAGTTGCTGTAAAAGGAAGATTGGGCAGTAAAAGCATTTGTTCAATGTTCATGATTCATAGTCCCCACAAAGCAACTGAAAATGGCTCATCTTTCAAGAGTAAGTAAGGCCTATCGCCCTACTCTCAAAGCCTACAATGCTTTTCATGTGCTCATGTACATCTCATCTGACTGCCAAGTGCTTTCACCGGCTTAAATTCAAATATATGAATTGAGAATAACTGACTGTAAGAGATCGTCATGAATAACCTCTCGAGACCCACCGCCTGACCATAGATAAGTTTTGGGTATATGAATGACTACACCAGAGATTCATTTCTATAAATGGTATCGAGTGCGGATTTGAAAAATATAACTGTAGTCAGACAAGTATTCTCCACGTTCACAATCATTATTCACATCTCATTTTAACATTAGAAGGACAGAATAAATGCATCTCTTTAATTGGAATAATCACGTCGTTTGCAGCAGATCGGTTGTACGAGAGTATATATTCTTGCTTATCAAAGGAAGCAAATCTTGAAACAAAGTATCCATTTCAGTTACTTTAACCAAATAAAGCATTGGTTTACGGAACATCATTTTTGGTAACCTTAGGAGTCGTTGTTCTTCAGGAACTTATTATTGATTCCAACAAGATCTCAATCGAATGGCCATATTTACTTGAATTCTTAGCAAAGTAAAACTAATTTGACAGGTTGCAAATTCGGTAACATCCTCACGACTTTCATTTCATCTTCTAATTATCTTTGTGTGTTTATTTTTGTTGAAGATTGTTGCATAGATAGAGGGCAAAGTTTTGTGCATGTAAGTTGTAATGACTGAATAAAAGATAAATTTTCTACTTTCTGGTAGAGATAGTCAAATTGGCAAACCACATTAAACTATGTGGCTTTGTTGTGTGCTCCACTTCCCAATCTGCATTGACATGAAAAAAAGTTATCATAAATAGACTATATAGAGAGTCAATGTTAGCAGATTTGCATAATCCATATAGATATTCTTGCTATGCTTCTAGGATTTTATTATGTAAGAGTTTTTTCAGTCAACATTGCCGATCACACTATGTAATTCTTTCACTCTTGTCATGATGATGGATCACAGAATGTTAGACTCAAAAAACTCTTACACAATCATATATTAAGAAACATAGCAAGGATATCTATAGAAGGTAATCTATCGCAGACATTTGGTGGTGACTAGAAAATATTAGAAGAAATTTTTGATTCAAAGATTGTTTCACAAGTTATAGTTGGTACGTTATAATGATAAAAGTAGTATTTTTTTAATATTTTTATTTGACTATGATAATATATTTAGATTTTTTGTAAGAATTATTTTATTTTTAAATATTACCTTGTTTCAAATTCTTATATAAATATTATATATTTTGAAAAGTAGAAATCAAATCAAGAATTTTTATTTTATAGATAAACAATTGTATATTAGAAAAGTAAAATAAAAAGAATAATAAAATTATACCTAAGCAACTTACATATTTATACTTTCCTTATATATTTTTCAAAAATAGATACCATTCCAAGTTGTTATACATTTGTTATAAATTTCAAATGAAACATTGCAGTTAGTGCTTTTAATCTCTTTCATCCCATTGAACAAACACGAAAGATGGGACATTTTGCCTTCATACGCTTGTAACTTACGGTCCTATATCTTTTATTTTAGTTCTTTGATCTTCAATCCATTATCCCGTTTAAATAAAGAGTACCTATTGATGAAATTTCATGCGCCTCTCATTGAGTCTTGCATAACATGCTTCATTTCAAGAGTCGCATTTAAGGTTTTGCATAACATACCAACATAGATACTGTTCTGAAATTTGGTTCCTAGAGTTGTGCCTATATTTATCTTTTGAATTTAGAGTTAGGAATTAGAGATTTTTTATTGTTTTAGGTTAGCACTATTTAAACATGATAATAAATTCTATATATTACATATCATTGTTAGTCTTCGAGATATAATATTTTTGTCAAATTTGTTGTTTTTCAATTATAAAAAGGTATTATTGTTAAATTTGATAATTATTTTAGATGTTCTTTCAAATTTGATCATTTTTAATATTAAATATAGGGCTCTTTTATAGTTTATTAGAAATGGATGTTTTTAGAGGAATTATTAAAATTAATAGATTTTCAAGTTTAGTTATTAGTTTAATCTTTAATGTGCCTCATTTTTATTATTGTTAAATTTTCAATTTTATATATATATATATATATATATGAAATATTATTTTAGATCTACAACCTAGTGCATATTTTATTTGAGTTTTATAATGTTTGTTGTACTTTTTATTTTAATTATGTGCATCATAAGCATACTATGATAAAAATTCAAAAATAATTGCTAGAGGATTTATGCATTGAATTTTTTATTAATGAATTGATATGAAGTTTGAATTTGATGAAGGGTAATACCCTACTAACCCAAACACACACAAAGAAACATAAAAATAAATAGAAAATTGCAACAATAAAAATACTCACTTTTGATTGTCTTCAATGAAATGACATTACAAATTTCATGAAATAACATGCTATAGCCACATTGGCATTTTCATTACAACATTGTGAACATCACAATCATCGTATACAACATCACATCTACTCATGGTAACCCTTATATTCCTTCTTTATATTAAGAAGTTTAACCTCACTGAAAGGTTCTATAAATTATACCCCACTTTGTGAGGTCAACCATCTTTATATTATTTTTCCCTACATTGAAAAATATTGAGAATAATTGCCAAATGAGTTTTGACACTTATTGTATTATTTGGAAGGATTTCATTTTCTTCTTCTAAAATAGCACAACTTAGAGTGGGGTTTGGATAAAGTAGTATGTTTGAGGTTTTCATTAATGGAATCATATTGCAATATTAAGGCAAAAAAAATTAAATGTTAAGTTTTTTGTATGAATACTTAGGAAATTATATAAGGTTGGATTATTGGGTACAAGTAGATAATTTTGTTCAATGAGCTCTATATGAGATATATATGATTTAGAGAGCTTAGAGGAAATAGTATGGATATCATAGAAGACATGTGTAAGTTCATGGGATAAAAGTAAAAATTCATGTCGCCTTTCAAGCTGACTTATCAGAATGACTGAATTTGAGTATTTTTGTCTAAAAAATAATTTTTTTCAAATATATGATCTTGATAAAATTATTCTAGCTAAGTTATATATGGTCTCACACTTTTCCAATTGGAAATGTCTATTAAATGCATCTTTTGCACTTGTTAGTATCCAATTGCTTAAAAAATACAATAATTTCATAAAACTAACATTTCAATAACTCTTACTATTTATTATGATTTTTTTAATAACATGCAGACACCATTTTATAGAGCCCATAGTCAAGAATATTCTCATATAGAGTTCATAATGTTTAAATTAGATATAGTATATTGTAATTAAAAAATTCTACAAGTATGTATTTTAACACTCGAGAAGATGTCAATTTTGAGAAAAAAAATATATTAAATAATATCAAAAAAAATTAAAATTATATGATATTCTAGAGGAGAGATTCCTCTTCTAGTATCTATAATTTTTCTTTTGGTTGTAATAGATTTATTTTTAAAAATGTGGTGGGAGATAAAAACTATCGATTTGAATAAGTCGAAATTCGAATCGTTATAAAAGAGAAGTATAGGTCTAAAGCCCATTTTTATTTTTTATTGTTCTAGCTAAATATATATTATTGATAACATAATCTAAGATCAAAGAGAAATAATTTTATTTCCATATAGTTTTGTGGTGGGAACTAGGCCCCTAATTTCCAGCATTTTCAGCAACTAAAATTTATCTTTAAAAAATAGGAAAATATATAATTTTTTATTACAAATAATTATTAAAAATTATAATCCTAAAATTCATCCATTTCTATACATTTTATTAGTTTACTTCATTTTAAAATCCTAAATAATAATACCGGTTTTATGTCATTGAATGTGAACAACTACACTTTTGTTAGCCTTTTCCTTTGTAAAAGGGTGACACAAGTTTGTGCTTTTATCCCATGAAATTTATGGATATGATTTGCATAAGTTTTGGTTTGATTTCCAATAACAAGTTTATCATCACAAAATAGGACAACTAGCAAGGTATTGGTATTTTGGTCAAGGAATTTTTTTGACTTGTCAAAACAAGATCTTGACAAGGTAGGGATGACATCCTATATGGTAAGCTTTACATGGCACAATGTAATATTAAGTTTTGAGAATGTGTGAAGAAGATTAAGGTGAACAAAGTAAATATTTTTTTATATAGGAAGAATTATTGGTTTAACGAACTTGCCAATTATATTGTAATAATATGATTGACTTATGAGAACTTTCATGATATTACATACATGTTAATTTGATGATGAGAGAAAAGAGGACTATTATACAAAGTTTTCTGCCTAAGAAACTCCAAGGACAAATTTTAGCATATCATCATAGTCAAGGTTTTGTATCTATTCATATAACTTACAAAGTTGTATATGTATGTTTGGGCAGTGGGCTCAACTTGTATTTTTTATTTTAATTACAACTCATAACAAGGTTTCAAAGGCTTCTAAGAAGGTCTAGTCCTCTTATAATGAAAGATACACCATATTCATGTAACAGACTCCTAATAGGGTCAACATCTTTCACAAAATACTTTTTGATTAGTGGATCATTTTGTGGGTACCATCCCCACTAAGGTTTTCTCTTGGTTAGGGTTTCCCTACTTCAAAACAAAATGGTGTTATGAGTTTCTTTATGTTGTGCATGATTTTTATTTTCAATTTACTCATATATGTAAGTTTTTTTAGAAAGTAAAGTCCACCAAGATAATTAAGAGTGGGGAGTGAATCAGTTATCATATCAATTTAACTTTTATTAACATTTTTAAAACTTAAGTATGTGAACAATAAAATAAAAAACCATAAGAAGATAGACATACACAATAATACCAGATATGTTAACTAGGGAAACCCTTGATTAGAGGGAAAACCCTAGTGGGGATGGTGATGAAACTAGAATATGCACTTATATTTCCCTCATTTTATCCTTATTTTTCTATCTCTTGTTACAATGCAAACACCATTTGCAATTTCTAATATCTATTGAATAGGTGGTATTTGCAATGATTTACCTCCATTTGAGTTTTTATAACCTTCTTGATGAGGTTGATGAAAAGAATGAGCGGGCCTATGGATTTGTTTCTTCAATGAAATGAGCTCATTAGACAATTTTTGAAGCATAAACTTTGTATTATTAGAAGTACTAAGTATATTACCCATGGTTCCATATTGGAATTCTCTTT
The DNA here is from genome assembly GCA_028749045.1 of Cupressus sempervirens. Classification (NCBI taxonomy): domain Eukaryota; kingdom Viridiplantae; phylum Streptophyta; class Pinopsida; order Cupressales; family Cupressaceae; genus Cupressus; species Cupressus sempervirens. Next base: position 1,099,859,851 of record CM053785.1, read on the forward strand.
TCCACTTACTAGAGTCTATCATGTCATCCTCCAATCTCCACAGCTAGTGTTTATGCAACTTGCAAATTTTCTACATTGGTTGTTCTAATTTGATATCCCAAATTAGGAGGCATAGAGCTAATGTAGAAAGCCTTCTTATTATCATTTGTAGGTGCACTTGCAATAGGTATTCTTTTGATGAGTTTATTGAACTTTGCATTAAAATATCTCATGGAAATTGATTGCTCTTTCTTTATCTTTGCCAATTACAACAACAATACTTGTGCATCCTCTGTACTTTTTTGATGTTCATCAATTTACCTTTGTTTCATAGTATCCCAATTTTTAATGCATCCTACAAGAAGGTCTTGAAACCAATTAGCAACATTGCCCACTAGCATATCTACAAACATCCTAATAGCCACATCCTTGTGTTGAGGATTTTCTACACCACAAGCCTTATGGAAAGCACTTAAGTGTTGTTCTGCAAAGGTGGTACCATTGCTATTAAATCTTGGGAGGTTATTCCTTGATGCTCTTGGAAAATCATTATTAGCTGCAAGGTTAAGAGGGCCAATAGCATTTCCCCATGGTTGTGCCATAAATGTTGGTACAGTGAATTAGTTTGTCTGAAAAATGACAGAGTGGAAGTGTTGCACCAATCAACAATAAAGCATCAAAATTAGTAGGAATGGAAACCCTAGCAATAGGAGGAGCAAAATATTGATTTCTCTATGTTCTATTTGGAGAGAAAATTGTAGACAAGAGAGCATCTTGGAGTTTCTTGGTTATAGATTCCCTTGCATGTGTTCTTCCTCTTCTGCAAAGGTCTTCTAGGATAGGAAATTTAGCCTCCTTGAGCTCTCTGTATATTTGGTCAATCTTTCCTTTCTCCTTGGCACTCTTGGTATATTTGGAATCTAGAGTGTATCAAATGTTTAGAAGATGGTGTTTTGAATTTATCTTACCAGTCTTCAACTTTAAATTTGCTTCTTTTCTTTAGCAGGTTGAGGTTGTTAAAATTGGTATCAAGTTCTTATGGCAAATACCTGACTACCAAAATTCGTTTCTTGCAACTCAAATATATTGCAAATTAGTATGAAGGAAAATTCTTTAGAACTTTCATCTGAATCTCCCCAGCAGAGTTGCCAAAAATTGTTTGTTAATAGTTTGTTCTCCTATTAGATTTGATAATCTTGACTCTTCGATACCCAATGTTTAGAGAGACAAAAGGATGTTTACCAACAAATGGGTCAATGTATGTATTCTAACACTACCCTATGAATTATTAGGCACAACTCCCTATGATATCCAATGATATGTAATATGTTTATATGAGATCAAAAGTTTTGACATTAAAAGCTCTTAACCAGAGAGAAGTAAAGGATAACCAAATTCTTTGTAGGAAGAAATAATTCAGGAAAAATAGATTTGGACAACCTATTACACCCAATAGAATGACTGAAATATACTATTTTAAGATTTTTTGACTCTAACTTCTATTTTAAATGCAGTGTTAACCATATGAATGCAAAGAGGGATGAGTAAGAAAGAGGTAGGAAACTTAATAAATGTAAGAGGAAAGTAAAACTTAGGCTAGAGATGAAAACTTTGCACTAAATGTTGACTAGATTACATAATTATAAATGATAGGATATTTAAAGGGAGAAAATGGGCAGATAACATGACCAATTACTGCATCAATCATTTAAATGAGAAGGTGACAAAATGATCACCTATTTTTGGCTAGTAGTTTTCTAATCTTTAAAGATGATTTGAACTATTATAGTTTTGTTGTATTTTGATGGTCATGGTTTAGGCTAGTTAAGAAGGTTGTTATTTTATTATTTTTTTTTCTTTATTAGTAAATATCCAAAGCCTAGACTCATTATTTTTATAATTTGTTGTAATTATTTATTTTCTGTGTTAAGCAATTTCAAACCCAAGACCTCCTACATGAGATGCTCATAAGTTACCGTTGTGTTGTAGCCTCTTGCCTGGTTGTTATTTCATTTTGTATAATAATAGATGTATGGTTTATACTCTATAATCTGTTAAAGATTGAATTAGTAAGGATTAGCATATAAATATGTAAGGAAACATCAAAACACTTAAGTTGATATATGAATTGAAATTGCAACTATATGTATGATCCTTTTTCCAATTTGAGTGCAAGCTTTGAAAAAGTAATCAAAAGATTATAAACACTTGCTAATTGGGAGAGGAAGGGGGCCCTTTTCTTGCATTATCAAGTGTACTATTATGTGCAGTGTAATGTGAGTAAATCTTGTGATTTCAATTACCATAGTGTTTGGTTATCATTCATATTTTAGGAGATTCGTATTAATAAGTGTTATATGTATTCATTTATGTTATTCTAGTAGCATAATCTTTATTTATTGAAATCCATTATGCATGAGTAATCGTGATCTCTAAACTTTCAACAGTTGGTACAAACATATTTTAACTAGTTTAATTGATCATTGAATTGAATCAATCAGAATACACATGTTAAGTGGAATTTTATATGTCATAATCTATATAATTTGAAAACCTTACAAATCAATGATCATTAAACCCAATTAATAGGAAAATGTAATTTTGATATTTCTATGTCATTCTACTTCCTATCACTTTAGAGATGGGGAGAAGAATCAATCCCTTCCCAAGGCTACACTATAGATCAATCAAAAGAAACAAATTTATGAAATTCAAACATAAGAATCTAGCCTATGATGTGTATGATTGAATAGATGAGTGAAATTATTTTAAGAAAAGATTTAAAGTGTGGTTATGTGAGTTCTTTGAATTCTCTTTTCTAGTAAGAATTCTTGGAAGTGATAAAAGTAATTTAATTCTTTTTGAATAATTTGATTTACTAATTGAGTTTTTTTTTCATTTAAATCTTTAGTATAGCTAGAGTGAATTTCATCTATCAACCCTTGATTTATTATCTTCATCCCTTGAGCATATATTCGTTATGTCTATCACTAGTTTATGAATCCTAGATTGGCATTCTTAGGGTGTTTTGATATAAATTATATCTCAAAATAAACCATCAAGATAGAACCCAACTTTGCCCTAAAATTTTTGCACCAATTTTGGGGAGAGATATTAAAGGCATGAAATCATAATAAGTCAAGTTAGGAATAGTGTCTCTTTGGGAGTGTTTGATCAAGTGTCGACTTTTCTCAATCTGCTACCTTAGGTTTGCAATGTAGTAAATCATTTAAGTGCATGAATAGGCCTAGGGATAGCCAAGCCAAGTTTGTTAAGAAAGAGTTTCTGGGTATTTCAAAAATTCAAAAATCACAAAAAGAAAAAGGGCCACTGAACATCGAACCCAAACCAAAATAAGAAGTTAGTTTGTGGCCACCTTCCCAATCAGTTTCTCCTACTATACCTCCTAAAATATTTCAACAATTCAAAGAATCATACAAAACCAAGTGTACTAAAACTCTAGAACTACCAGAAAAGCCTTTTAAAACATACTACACACCTTAGGAAGCAGAAGTCTTGGAAAAAGCCATGGTCGATAATACAAGAAATATAGAAGGAGGTGATAATGGTAATGAAATTGTTCAACATAATATGACCTTTGAGTTTCCTATCCATCCTTCTGAAGATAATTTCCCAATGAAGAATATCCCTCACTCAGCACTTCCTATATTTTGAAGGTCTACCACTGAAGATCCTAATGTGTTCCTATTTGAGTTTGATGTCCTTTGTAATAGCTATGACTATCAAAGTGATGCACAAAAACTAAAGTTGAGGGAAATGTTTATCTCATGCATTTCATGTCCAAATTTATACCCTATCTAGTAAGAGATGAATTAATGAACAAAATGGATCAAATAAAATTAAATATTTTATGAACTAGGACTCAATGACTAGCAACATTAAAATATGTTGCATTACAATGGTTTATGAGCCTTAGGGTCATTAGAACATGGGAATAGACCTGCTGATTGTTTAGTCAAATGGGCTTCTAGTCATGATCCGGGTTGGAATATTAGGGATAGGGGGCAACTGTCCTTTGAGATGGTGCAAGAATTTGATGATCTTGTTGCTCAGGATCGAGCTCCTTGTTGAGCTCTCCTTGTTGTATTCCTTTCTGTCTTAATAAATTTTTACCCCCCTTTTTGCATTAGAACATGGGATCATATGAAAGATTATTTTCTTAAAAAATATCAATAATATTGCAAGACCAAGGAAGTATGGGATGAGATCTTTTGCATGACTCGACGAGAAAAAGAGTATGTAGAAGATTTCCTAGAGTGTTTAGCCTTTAGTTTACAATGTTCAAGATGTCTTGATTTAACTGCTGACACTATCAAAATGCTTTTTCTAAGGGGAATTTCAGATGAGACCACGGATGCTTTGAACATAATTAGAAAAGGTGGTTTTTTTAAATTACCATTTGAAGATATTTGTGATATTTGCATGAATTATTCTCAGTCCTAGGTATACTCATAGACACCCAAGTAAGTTGTCCACTATGGGTAATACATCAAGTATTTTCAAGTGAGAAATTGATAATTTACTTGAAGATCTCAAAACTTATTTATTAGATCATATGGGGAAAAAAAATTGACACTTTGTATATTCGCAAGAAACAAGAGGAAGCTGAAAAGACCTTGGCAGTACATTTCCTAACTCGCCCTAAGAATCATGGACCAGAAGATGACCTCTATAATCAAACTCATGTGGCATCCCTAGAAGAGGCCAAAAAAATTTTGACACTGTGACCTTTTCCTGAAGGGATGGCCTCTATGGAGTATATAGAAGAGGAAATTTACTTTATGGCCCCACAATTCTAGTTCCCACCAAGATGGTTCCCTAATGAACATTTTTTTGGACCATCTCAACAATTTTCTAACCAAGTTCCATGGTATGGAGGTTGGCAAAAACATCATCCCTATCCTCAATGGCCCCAATATTTCCAACCTAGTACACAACCATGGCATCTGGCATGGAGGCCACATGTGTGACATCCCTCTTATTAAGCTTGACAACCTTATACACAATCCTATCTTCCATGACATTCTTTTCCACCTCTTCCTGTGATAAGTCCCTACCAAAAACCTTAACAATTTATTCATCTAATACCTTTTTCTTCCTCTAATCCACAACAACCACCCAAATTGATGGCGAGGATCACTACTAAGACCTAGATGCAATGTCTAGGTACTCAACTAGGATCTCTCTCCTAGTCTCTTAGGGTCTCTTTCTTTACCCTCCTCTCTAATCCCCTCTCTTGATGATGCTCACCAACCAACTTTATTTATACCTCCAATTTTAAAATACACCATTTTTCCTTGGTGTCCAATCTCCCATTCAATCACCTAGGGCTCATCCCTAGTCAATTAGACATGTATAGGATTTTTCACTTTCTCGTTGCATGGTTTTCAAAGTTTTATTGGTATTCATATCCATATCTCCCTTACCAATCTCTTGAAAACTCCTTTTATTCCTTGTAGCCCTTAAGCCCCTAATTAAGTCTCCTATTAGGGAATTTGATCCATACATTCACAAAATTAGAACAAGTCTCCCAAACTAAGATAGGATTTGGATACCATTTTGAAATACCTTTAAGATTTAACTGATCTCATGCCTCCACCCATCCATAAAATATAGTTACCAAATAGCCCTATTTTTAAGGGTTTTAGGGGTTTGTAACAACCAATGATGTTTTTGAAGCAATGACGTATCGAATGGATTCAACTCTTTCCAAAATCTAGTCATAAGGACCTTCAGGCATATATCTTCACATTATCCAACATTACTATCACATTCAATCCAAATTCACTATCTTTTCCAACTTGCAATCACTAAAACACCTTGTTAGGAACACTAGGGGTTGCCTAGGGCTCAGTGGAAAAAATTAGCAAACCTCAACATTTTGACCCAAAATTGTATATTTACAATGTATATATAGTCCTCTAGTATTTTCCAAAAGGTCATGAAGATTCATTCTATGGGTTCCATGCTAGAGGGTTTTAGTGATCAGCATTCCAAATTGACTAGTGAACAAAGAGTTTATGAAAGATTTTCTATCTCCTATTAAAACACCAAACTTGAAAAAAAAATTATATACACTGAAACTAGAATAAAAAATCTAATTTTCCATGTCATTAAACTGCTTAGTTCAATTCATTAGTTTTTTTTTTATGATCTTGCAAGATCACTATGATGTTTAATTGTTACTTCCTTATTACTGCAAATACTTGATTTCTACAAAATTGCCATCCAAACTTGTCAATGGTTTTGGAAAAGAATTAAATACTAACTCTACTCCTACCCTGACTTTCTAAGCCAACTTATAACTCCATCTTGGTTTTTTAGGGAAAACTTTCTTTTTGTTGTCAATGCAACTTTGCAAAATTGCAAAGTTATCATTGTCAACTTTTACAATTTTTGAGTATTGTCCTTTCTTAAGACCACTAATGGGTCTGACTTGGTCCCTTAAGAAAAATTAACGACTCTCCATCCTATTACAACCCTTTTGGAATAAAATTTGACCCTTTGACCAAGATGCACTCCTTGAGAAACTATTTCCTATCACAACCTATTGAAACCAAATACTAGACTAGACATTATCAATTCTTGAAACTAACATCATAATGTCTTAGGCACATTCGAGGACTCCAACCAAGTCCTTATTCTTCATTGGTTTGTCTAGGACCACTTACAAGCCAAAAATGCATAGGGTGAAGCCAAATCCCTAGATTCTCCTACAACACAAACCCACATCTGTGTCAACTCAACCAAATCCAAATCCCAATAGTAAGCCTTCTTGTTGGTGTAAATACATATTCACTATTTACACTTACTTAAGTTTACATAGGTTAATGCATTATTTTATTATATTTCATTATTTTATTATTTATTTTGAGAGACACTTAGGAGTTTGTGCACCTTTATGAGTTGTCATGTTGACAACACAGAAGTATGCAACTCTAATTCAACACATGGCGTCTACAACACTAGAGTTTGCGTCATTCACTGAGTTTTCATGTAGAGAACATAGTTATTCACAATCCCTTTTTAGCACATGTTGTCTACAACATAAATTTGCATGTTACACCCTTGTAGGCTTATACTCTCATCATTGCACTTACTCTTGTGTATAATGGAGGATAACCCATATTTGGTGGACATGTGCCTAGTTGTATGACTTATCATGTAGTTGATTCTTAGCCATTCTAGATGCATCTCAGAGGACTTTATATACAAGCACTCCTAGTGTACTTTCATGCATATTGAATAAAATTTATATAGATATTATGATCATACTCTTTCTGGTCTACAGTTGTGCTTGTGTTTGAGTTCATAGTTCTTGGGTGAATTTTACCCTAAGAAAAATTCTTTCATGGTATCAAAGCATTGATATGAATTCAATTCAACATGATAGGATTCACCTAAGTCAAGTAACCATTCTAAAGAAGAACTTGTGTTTTCCATAAGTGCTTTCCCTTTTCTCTTTGAAGAGGCTAGAGTTGAATCCTTGGAAGTACTTGGCACTTGAATTTTTTTCTCCTTGAGTAGGTTTTCCAACTCATCAATTATTTTAGTCTTACAATGATGCTCATCATGATTTGGCTTTTTACAATATGCACAAAAAAATTTGTCCTTCTTTTCATTACTTCCCTTTTGGTTGGAAGAAGAATTGCCTTGCTGTGAGGAGGATTGTTGTGGATTAGATTGTGATTTCTACTTCCACTACTTCTTCTTGTTGTTGCTATAACTTTTCCCTCCTTGACTTGATTAGTGCTCATCACTAGCCATCAATGCTTTGGTCTTTGATGATGTAAGAAGTCCCAAATCTATCAAGTGAGATTGTTCAATAATCAACATCTCTAAAAATGCATCAAATTTAGGTTTCTAGTAAGCACTTCCCATGGTCAACCTATGAGTATTATAACTCAAAACAAAGGAGGCATACTCTGAAGGTAGCCTCTTCAAGATGTGATGAATCAACTTGTCATCCTTCATGGGATTTCCACAATCTTTAAGTAGTACCCTATACTCATTGGCTTTTTGATGTAATCTTGAATTGTGTCAAGGTTCTTTGGATCCAAGAGAAGTAGATAATCCTCAATCTAAAATCCCTTTTCCTCATCCACCTTTCTATACAATGATTCAAGTTTATCCCATGCAGGTTTGGATTTTGTGAAACTGGTAATGTGGAAGAAGAGATCTCTATGTAAAAACTCCTAATAATTCCTAAAGCTCGATTGTCTATAATTTTCCAATCAATGAGTTGGAAAACCTACTCAAAAAGAACAAAATTCAAGTGGCAAGTACTTCCAAGGATTCAACTCCAACCTCTTCAAAGAGAAAAGGGAAAGCACTTATGGCAAACACAAGTTCTTCTTTGGAATGGATACTTGACTCAAGTGCCTCCTATCATATGGGTTCTTCAAAGGAATACTTTTCTTCATTGAAGCAGTCATAGGTACCACACATCCTTGTGGGAAATGATACCAAAATAGAATTTGACGGCAAAGGACATGTGGAAATAGAAAATGGGGAATTCAAAGATGTTCTCTATGTTCCAAACCTTAGCTCCAATCTCCTCTCAATTTACCAAATCACTCGCCTTGGAGATGGACACAAAGTTGAGTTCCTTCTAGATTTAGTGATGATGTGTAGTCTAAAAGATGATTCATTGATTGCAGTAGGGAAAGTCAATCATGACAAGAGGCTTTATTCCTTCTCCCACTTTGTGCCTAAGTCTCCTTCTCAAGCTTTGTTAACTCAATCTAATTCACAAATCAAACTATGGCATGATGGATTTGGTCATCTTGCCTTCCACTATCTTTAGCAACTTTGCTCAAAACGCATGGTCAAAGGTCCACCTAACATAAAATTTTCTAAGGGTGAGTGTTCATCATGTTTAGTGGATATTCATCTCGAGGAGAAGTATGATAAAGGAAATTCTTCAAGAGCTCCAATTGTTCTTCAGTTGGTTCATATGGTATTATTAGGTCCTTTTGCAATGACTTCAATCAACCAAGGTCACTATATCCTTACTTTTGTTGTTGACTTTTCATGATTCACATGGGTCTACTTTCTTCATCACAAGAATGAAGTGGTTGATAAGCTTCAAGCCTTTAAGAGTCATGTTGAATAGAAATCAAGGAAAGCCATCAAGGTTCTATAGATGGAAAATGAAAGCAGATATATGGATAGAAGACTTAAAGACTTGAAAATTTGAGGGGATTGATCTTCATAATCCACCAGCATTCAATCTACATAAGATAGATGTTGTAGCTCTAAGGATGAGGACTCTTAAGTCCATGGCAAGTTGCATGATACAAGCCAAGTCTCTTGATCCAACACTTGAAGTCAAAGCCATTAGCTATGCTACTCACATACTTAATAGGTCTCCTCATAATGCCTTAGATGGGAAGACTCCTTTTGAGGCATGGTGTGGTAGAAAACCTATTATGAGTCACTTTAGAGTCTTTGGTTTTCCAACATGGGCAATCCTATCTTCCAGGGAATGTAAGGCACCAACACCTAGGCCTTGTACTTTCATTGGATATGAAGATAGTGTTTAGGATTATAGACTTATGGATCCAAAGACTCATGAGATTTTTGTGGAGAAGGATGTACATTTTGAGGAAAGTTTACCTAGCTTATCCTCTAATCCTCTCCACACTTCATACACTGTGGAAACTAATAGTGACACCAGTGATAGTGCTTCAACAAATTTAGACACATGGGGTTCTACCAATAGTTGCAGCAAGAGGTCACAACATCAGTATATTCCACATGCATACATTTCCACAATGATAGGTCCAACAAAGGTAGGTTACATCTCATCTTCTAGCTCCAGCTTTAGTTGATGACTACATGGCAGACATTACAGGTTTGTTTGTGGAGTTACACACCACAAACTTGGGAGACAGCCTTGATTATTTATATCTTCTCTTTGATAAAGATGATACTTCTACAGTTGTTGTGAGGTCTCACTCTAACCCTCATGTCCATTCTCTACATGATCAATCTTCACAGGTTGGCATGATTGTGGATCCTTATGAGCAGTAATTGGAGGAGGTCTCTTTATCAGTTGGGGAGATAGTTCTAGAATAGGTTCTACCAACACTTGAGCGAGTTTCAGGGATGCCATAAATCTTTAGGATTGTACCTTTGTCATTGTCTCTTCCATAGGGGAGGAACATCATTCAACATTTTTGGACCAACTTCTTCATTGGAGTAGCTATCATTGGTCGGCATTCTTCATTTTTGGGGGGAGGGGGGGAGGGGGACTACCTTGTCTCTTTTCCTCTTCTTTATTATGAGGGGGACTTTTTCCTCTTATGAGGTCTTGTTCTTCTCATTCTTCACTATTGTATATATTTGATGTATGTCGTAATGGGGGGGTCTTGATTACTCCATCCATCCATGCATCTAGTATCTCTCTTTTTGGGGGAGGGTTTTTCTCATGAGGTTTTCCCTCTTTCTCCACTTTATGAGAGATTTCATTTCATTATGTACATGGATATCTAACATGTCCTAGTAGTTGGGACCCATCATGCATTTCATCCTAGTTTTCATAAGCTTAAAGGTATTCCCCTAAGTTGCACTTAAGGGGGGTGTTAGTGTAAATACGCATTCACTATTTACACTTACTTAAGTTTACTTAGGTTAATGCATTATTTTATTATATTGTGTTATTTTATTATTAATTTTGAGAGACACTTAGGAGTTTGTGCACCTTTATGAGTTGTCATGTTGACAACACAGAAGTATGCAACTCTAATTCAACACATGGTTTCTACAACACTGGAGTTTGCATCATTCACTGAGTTGTCATGTAGACAACATAGTTATTCACACTCCCTTTTTAGCGCATGTTGTCTAACTTATCATGTAGACATATCTAGTGGACATGTGCCTAGTTGTATGACTTATCATGTAATTGATTCTTAGGAATTCTAGATGCATCTTAGAGGCCTTTATATACAGGCACTCCTAGTGTACTTTCATGCATATTGAATCAAATTCATATCAATATTCTAATCATACTCTTTTTGGTCTACAATTGTGCTTGTGTTTGAGTTCTTAGTTCTTGGGTGAATTTTTCCCTAAGGAAAAATCTTTCACTTCTCAATTGCTTTATAGTAACAAGGTGGAAAATTATCCTACCTATCCTATAAAAACAATTGAGTTAGATGATGTAAAAATAAGATTAGGGAAGGCTCTTAAAGGACCTACTATCATATGATCATTGAAGAACCCTAAGAAGAGCTTGAAAAAGAGCCCTCATTTCCAAGTTGGTCCATTCCTAAAATAGAGCCTATAGAACTAACACATTCAGATTTTGATATTTTAAATAAATTATGCAATATAAATATCAAGATTCCTCTTTTGCAAGTTCTTAAGTATATTCCAATATAAAACAAAATATTTTAAGAGGATCCAAGAAGAAGGAGGATCCAAAGATTGTTCAAATTATTGGCAATTGGTAGTTTTAATGTTGGGCAATGTAACTATTCCAAAATATGGAGATCGTGGCAATCCAATCATATAAGTAAGCATAGGTAAAAATCATTATTCCTAATACACAATTTGTGGATTTACGTATGACTATAAATGTGATGACCTATAAAACAAAAACCAAATTATTATTGGATGGACTTAGACTTACTCCTACAGTACTTCAAATGGTTGATTGGTCTTTAGTCAAACTATAGGAGTTTATAGAAGATTTTGTTCTTTCCATTGATAGTTGAGATTATTTGATCAATTTTATAATTCTATAGCCAAAAGTTAAGTTGGGGGAATATCCTTTGATTCTAGGGAGAGCATAATTAGCAACTACTAATACTCACATAAATTTTTGATCATGTAACATGGTTATTTCCAATGGAAAACAAACACAAGAATTGACTTTATAACCCCCTACTTGTGAGTGCTAATTATGGTCTATAAATTAACTACACTTCAACATGATCATTATATGAAGGATTATCCTAGAATAAACATAGGATTGTTCATCTGAAATAATCCAACAAGTCGATGTGTTTCCTCCTAACTAGATTGATTTTTCTATTCACTCTCAAATTGGGAAGCTAGCAACCAGACATCTAGAGTGAAGGATTTTAAGCTATATGATATGAAAGATTAATCTAAATGTATGCAAGTTAATCTAGAAATAAAGAGAGAAAATTATTCTAAATGTGTGCATTATTAAACTATATGAGAGATAACATGTGAAAATAAATGAGATTGTGAATTCAAGAAATGAGTAATCAATTCAGCATAAGTTCGATACTTTTCGTGTGCATCCTTCCAAAATGAAGAGTTGAGAGTTTCTAAAATAGAATTCTAGAATTGATCGACAATCAAGATCAAATCAAATGAATAGTCAAGATTAGAAATGAGATTCAGTTAGAATAGAAACTTCCCTTGTGAGAAGGGAGTTAACTAATTGCTTTTGGGTGCAATAAAGAGTTAATTGGCTTAATCCCTTTTCTAATTCTAGTTCACTCAGAATTTCCAATTTTGAACTGAAGAGAGGATTTGGAGAGTATATTTGATTTAATAAAATTGAATATGACCTCATTAATGAACAATCGTAATTAATTGAATACTTAAATTCAATACTTAGAATGAGGATATATTAATTAAATCAAATACATTTAATTTCCATGTATATTAGCCAAAGGGGTAAATTGAATTTAATTAAAGTTCCATGACTCAAAATTAAATTAAGTTGATTAATAGATTTACCTTTTCTAATTTGATTAGACTTGGGAATTAAATAAAGTATGCAATTAATGCAGATTATGGATTTTTTGCATTTGACACTTAGGTCAAGTAGAGATTGTTGAAATAAAAAATTGCCTAGTACAATAGGAGTTAAGATTTATTAATAAACTAAAATTGGTTTATCATGGCAATGTGCCAATTTTGGGGTATTACATTTACCCCTCTTTGAATGAATGTGCAAGCAGCATATTTGATTCAAAGAAATCAAAAGTATGAAGCATAGATCACGAATTGAGATTGGTTCTAAAATTGATGATACAAAGACCAATTGATAAGCTTTTTAAGGTTATGTCCAGCATGAAGCTTAACCTTAGGGAATCCAAATAGAACACCTAGATACTGATATGAAAGAACAAAGATTATCAAACTTCATAGAATTGTTTCCAGAATGAGACTCAATTCTCAAGAGTTAGGGTTAGACAGCCCTAATTTGTCCATTAGAAGATGACAAGATTAATCATGATTCATAGGATAATCCTTAGAATGAAGCTTAATCCTCAGGAGTTAGGGTTAGATTGTCCTAGTACCTTTCCATTAAATAGTGATTGAAAGAAAGATTTTAGAATTATCTCCAGAACAAAGCTTAATTCTTAGAAAGAGTTAGAATTATCTCCAAAATAGAGCTTAATCCTCCAGAGTCTAGATAAAAGACATGGTTACTGATCCATAAAAGATAACAGAATCCAATCATGAGTCGTAGAATAATCCCAGAATGAAGCTTCATTTTTTAAGAGTCAAGGTTAGACTATCCCGATACCTATCCATCAATCTATGATATGGGTTGTTATAAATGTGATCAGATGACATAGATGCTAGATAGAGGGAAAAAAGATTTCTTGGGTGATGAGATTCTCCTACAAATCAAGACATGATGTTTAGATTGAGGAAATTGAAAGATGGCACACTAGAATAGTGATGCAGAGTAAAATATTCAAAGATAAAAATGTGATCAAAGATTTAGAAGAATGTAGATCAGATTAGAAGAATTTGAAGAAAATTTGAAGTCAATTCAAAGTGATTTTGAGGTCCAAAGGAAAAGGTTTAACCAAAGTTGACCAGATTTGATCAAATTTGACTTTTCTCAAAAATTTTGGAAAATTTAAAGAGATGTGTGATGTGAAAATATTCCAAAATTCATAAAGTATCGATAAAAAATGGACTTCACAAGCAATCGCTTCGGTCCCACAAATTTAGAGTGTGTTTTTTAGATGTTTAAGTGTGTCAAATTTTGAATTTGATCCTAAAAATGGGTTCAGAATAGCCAAATTAGCTAAGGTGGTGATTAATTGATCACTTGTGCAATCGTGAAGAAACATGATGGTTTTGAAGAAACCAACAACCTCTCATGCCAAAAGATGCAAGTAAATTAATGATCAACATATGCTCTTATGTAAGTAGAGTATGAAATGGAACCTTATGCTAGATGCATCCCTAGCTGTGGTTACTAAACTCATAAAATTATCATCATTGAGTGTTTAGTTAGACCCACGAATGTCATACAACTCCCATTGACTTTGCAATCATGAGAATATGAATATGACATGTGTCATAGTTTTGTCTGGATTGAATGTAACCATTAAGGTGCAAGAAGCTAAAATGACCAAAACATTTGTCCCTTTTAATATAACAAGCTAACATAAGCATTAGAGCATAAATTCTAGGATGACCAGAATGTTTCTTGCGTGTAAACACATGAGAGATCATTCTTATGCTAAGTATTCAATAAAGATTTTGTCTTCAATGACCCTTGCATTCATAATTTGAGACAAAACTATGTTAAGTATCCTCATAGTGATCTATGCATTCACTTAGCAAGACAAGTATTAGTATTTTTTATAGCATAGAGAATTCAATCAAACAAGCAAGGAAAAAAACCAACCTTAGTGAAGATTCCATATAAAATCAGTCAAGGTACACACGACTATCTAATATGAGATAGAGGCTCTTATAGTAGATAACCCTTTTATATGGACTCTTCATATCATTGGAACTAGACCATCAAATAGAAAGAAAAGAAAAGATCATGCCCCCAATCCTCACTTCTCTAGTCAAAAGAGACATCCTCGAGTTGCTCAAAGGGAAATGATAAAGAAAAACAAAAACAAAAAAAGAAAATCTCAACATAACACAAACCATGTCGATGTTTCCATTTTAGTGTCATTGTTATAGGATTGATGTCAAGTGTTGATGTTGAAAACATATGTGAAATAAATCTATTTAGTAGGAGGACAGAAGTGGACAGACTCAGTTAGGACAACTGGTGACTAACATTAGAGAGAAATCTTCATTGAGAAGAACCTCAGTAGGAAACTAAGTGACAGTAGATAGACACAATTAGAATAACTGGTGAATGAAGCTTAAGATATTTTCTATGAAAGGAATATTTGTAGTGATTCAAGTGACATTAGGCAGACGCAGCTAGAAAAACTAGTGACTGAAGCTTAAGATATTTTTTGTGAGAGGAATCTCTATAGCGACACAAGCAATAGTAGACAGACACAGCTAAAACAACTAGTGACTGAAGCTTGAGAGATTTTCTATGAGAGGAATCTCTATAGTGACACAAGAAATAGTAGGTAGACATAGTTAGAATAACTAGTGACTAGTGCAAAAGAGATCCTCTATGACACTATAGGGTGTTTCCCCCAAGACTATGACAAAGATTCAATCCATGGATGCATGAGTGAAAGCACCAAGATAAAGTAGGAAAGAAATTGTACAAGAGCCAAAAGATGTAGTGTGAGATGTAGCATTTGAAAAATGAGGCACCTATTTACCAGGTTTTGACCTTCTTGGTAGAAATTATTTTTTTGCTACCATGATTCTTGTTTGCCAAGTCTTCATCAATGACACTTTTTTTCAACTTTTTTGGTATTTTTTTGTATTTTTTGACTTTTCACTTTTTTTGGTATTACCAAGGTGCCTATAGCAAGATGATTATTTTTTAGGACTTTTAAGTATGTATAAAGAGCTTTTGAAAGAATATCATCTATGGAACCACTTCAGATGGAGAGTGGTGATGGGCTCCTTGAGCGATTCTCCCTCAGTTGTTGAAAGTTGGTAAGCACCAGATCCAAACACTATAGTAACTATGTATGGACCAAGCCAGTTGAGTTCAAACTTCCCTTTCTATACCTATTGTTATTAATTTTTAAGGTTCTCCCATAGGACAAGATCACCCACTTGGAAGTCATGTGGCTTCACTTTATTTTTGTAGCTCTTAGATATGCATTTCTACTCAGCTCAAAGATGATCACACACCACTTGTCAACGTTCATATAACAAATTCTAGCTCTTAAAACTAAGACATTTTGTAGCCATCATCAGTAATGAATCCTTTCATGGAGATTCTCAAAGTATGAATCTTGACCTCAATTAGAAGCACAGCATCTACTCCATATACCAAAGCAAAGGGCATTGTTCCCATTGGAGTTCTAATACTTGTTTTGTATGCTCATAAAGCTAGATTAATCTTAATGTGATAGTCCCTTCCATATTGTTGATTGTGTGATGTAAAATCTTAAGGATAGCCTTGTTAAATGCTTCCACTTGGTCATTACCCTAGGGGTAATAAATAGAAGACCAATGCTACTTGATTCCAAACTTTGAGCACAACTCTTTAAGATCCTTTTTTTTAACTGTTCCCCATTTTCATTAGTGATGGAGGATGGTACACCATTCCTACATATGATGTAATTCATAATGAACAAAGCTACAACTATGCCATTTTCTGTATAGAGACGAACTACCTCTACCAATTTAGTGAGTAGTCTATAGCTATATTAATGAACTTATGTCCATTTGAAGAAGATGGGTGAATCTAACCCACGAGATCAAAGGCCCATTGTTGAAATGGCCATAGTGTGATAAATGGAATTAGATCCCTAGCTAGAGCATGAATCAGATTTCCATGGAGTTGGCATTTTTTGTAGGGCTTAGCGTATTTGATTGCCTCTTGCTCCATATTCGGCCAATAGTAACCAACTATGATAAGTTTACAAGCTAGTGTCAAGATGTTAGAGTGAGATCCTCAAATGCCCTCATGTACATTGACTAATATGCATTTAGACTCATTGGGTTCTAGAAACCTAAGGATTGTTCCATCAAGACCTCTCCTAAACAAGTTGTTGGCAATAATGACATATCATGAAGTATTGTGAATAAGGTGACATTTTTTAGTTTGGGTTAGATTGTCCAAAATTATTTGGTCATGTAGGTAAGAGTAGATATAGTGGTAGTGAGATGAGTCGTGTCCTATAATAGAATAGATCATCCAGGATTCATATGAATTATAGGTAGGGTAGAGTAACGTCTCCACCAGGAATTCATGCCAAAAATCATTCTCGTGCATCTGTAGCATGGAAGCGAGAGTATTCATTACATCTACTGCTTTGTTTTCTTCCTGAGGAACTTGTTGAAAAGTGGCATGAGAAAATTATTTCTTTAGATCATCAACCATTTGTTTATAAGGCATCAACTTCTCATCCTTTGCTTGATACACATCATTGACCTAGTTGATTACAAGTTGTGAATCACCAAAGATATTCAATTCATCTACTCTCCATTCGACTAAAATCTTCATGTTGTTGATTAAGGTTTCACATTATGTAATATTATTTGTACAAGGAAATATAACCTTGTATACCTTAGGCAATGAGTACTTCTATGGTTTTATGAATAAGAGCCCAGCACGAAATCCTTGTTGTGTGAAGGAATTGTCATAGAAAATCACCCAAGTTTGATGTGTTAGCATTAAAATTGATTCATCAGGGAATTCGATATTCAATGGTATCAAAATTTGCATTGGTGCTTCTACTAATTGATTAGCAATTGCTTGTCCTTTGATATTTCTTTCAAAATATTGAATATCAAACTCGCTTAGTATCATGACCCACTTAGCTAACTTTCCTATTAGAGTTGCCTTGTTCAGTAACTACTTCAATGGATCAATTTTAGCAACTAGTCATGCAGTGTGAGCAAGCACATAGTGTCTCAACTTTTAAGAAGCAAAGATGACTAACAAGCAAGCTTTTTCAATGATGTAATAGTTCATTTCATAAGAAATCAATGTGTGACTGAGATAATAGATAGTTCATTCCTTGTTATCATTTTCCTCCTAAGCTAATAGGATAAGAAGAGATGACTCTATTACTAAGATATACATGATGAGAGGCTTCCCAAAGATAGGTGGCATCAAGATTGGTGGATTAGCATCAAGATTGTTTTATCTATGTTAAGCTTTGATCACAATCTTTGTTCCAGTCATATTTTACACCTTTACATAGAGTCTTTGTAAAAGGTTGTGGCATGTCTGCCCACTATGAAATGAGCCTATGAATGGATTGAAGTCTTCCTTGTAAGCCCCTCATATGATTGATATTATGAGATGGAGGCATCTCCATGAGTGCTTGAAATTTTTTTTGGATCCACCTCGATTCCTTTTCTAGAGACAATATAGCCAAGTAATTTCTTAGAAGTTACACTAAATGCACATTTCTTATAGTTTAGTCTGAGATTGATTTTCTCCATATGATCTAGGATAGGACCCAAATCTTTCAGACATGAGTTGCGTTGTGTAGTTTTGACCATGGTGTCATTGACATAATCCTCCATTATCTTATGCATAAGATCATGGAAGATAATTCTAATTTTCCTTTGATACATGGCACATACATTTTTTAGACCAAATGGCATCACATTCCAATAGAAGGTTCCCATGCGCAAGTGAAAGCAATTTTCTCCTAGTATTTAGGTATATTTTTAATCTAATTACAACAAAAAAATCATCCATGAGTGAGTATATTTCAAACCCTATTGTCATATCCACTATCATATCAATGTTGGGGAGTGGAAAATCATCCTTTGGACATGTTAAGTTTAGATCTTGAAAATCTGTACAAACTCAGATAGATTTTTCATGTTTGGAGACTAGAACAATGTTTGAAATCCATACAACATAGTCAATAGCACGGATAAAACTAGCTTTTAGAAGTTTTTCAAGTTCATCTTGTAACGCCCCGCCAAGGGATCCAAAAGAATTAACCTAAAGTTTCACTAAGTTTGCTAAACATTTTTTATTTTTATTTTTTTTATTTTTAAAGTAAGAAAGTATGACATACACATCAAACACATAGTAGCGGAAGCAATAATATGTAATCCTCGATAAACATACATTGCAAGTTACATTTCTTAAATATCCCAAGACGTGGAGTCACGTTTAAATTTAATTAATTCTAAGTCTAACAAATACCTCATAAATATGAAAGAATAATCAGAAGTCCCATGTCCATATTATACATTTGTTCCGAATGCCTCTCGGCAAATTAATTCGGAATGCTCAATCATCCACTGTACAAGTCACAGGGTATGAAAGGCTTAAAAGAATATACATATGTAAAGATCAAGATACGACATGCTTAAATCCATGATACAAAGTACAGTAAAAATATATGAAACTATTCACCATACATGATACATCCATACATCCATAATGATAAAACATCTATCATAAAATCTAACCATCCATCATAATAATCCAAGAACATAGTGAAGGTAAATGCCAATCACGAAAACTCCAGCCACGGTGACCACGGAACGGATCTCAATGGTAAGAGTAAAAGCACTACCACCCGACCGCGTGGAACCTAAATGGTCCACTCCCATCGCGCTAAGGAGATAGTCTCAAGTCCCAAATAGGATAACAAAACCTATAATCAAAATTACTCTCTAAGTCCAGGAAATCCTATAAGTATGCTAACTCAAGGGTTCCTAAAAGATCGACATCTAAATCCCAGAGGTACCATAAGACACGTAGGAAACCTAATATGCAAGCGGGAAAGTGTCATCGCAAAAGTCACGTAGAAGTTACTCGAGAAATCCCTTAGGAATCCCGAGTCCCTACTGATCCTGCGGCCACTAGTATCCTCTCGTACTGACGAGGCATACTATGGAATGCAAGGTCGTAACCAAGCGTTCTCTCTACCCCATCCTAGTCTGTACTAGCACTCATGGCATGGGAGAGAACATACAATTATCTTGTTAGGTTCATTTTCTCTCATTTAGTGTAAAATGTTTTCACTTATTAAAAACAACTTACAATGGGTTTCTCAAGGCAGCCTCTTAGGGCTCTGACCCCCATTGCAAGCCACTTCCCGACTCTACACATAGATAACCTACTCTAGCTCATGAACTCGTAAATCAAACAATCATAATAAAACCACCTCAGTCCTATACGAGCAACTGAAAAACATCATAAAAAGATAATCCACAAAATTACATCAGTTCTTCATGAGCAACAGATAACATCAAATAGTAATCATGTAATCACGACAGTTCTCTATCAGCAACTGAAGGCATCACTGATAAGTCACAAAATCCAATGGTTCTCTAATGAGCAATCCAGAAAGTAATACAAGTATAACTGATCGAGACTCAGAAATGGTTATCAAATATAACTGATCGAGACTCAAAAATGGTTAAGTTAGGTATTCTCAAATACATACACCTCAGCTTCACACAAGGAAACTGGAAAGCAACAACAAACAGTAACACAAACATGTCATAGAGCACTTCATCACATTACCATGGTCAGGTTAAGAAAGATCGAGACCAAATCATCATGACATCACATTCACAACCCCGAGCCTCTGGTAACAACCTGAATTGGTCAACGCTAAACCAACCCCAAAACATTCAAAGTACAAAGACAACATCAAGGTCTCAGAGATTGGATCTGAAAGTATATTGTTTGAGTTAAGGTAAGGTTTATGTTTCAGTTTAATGTCAAATTCAAGTAACTAGGTTTTCTCAACTACCCTTTCTCGATTAGCCCTTTTCTATAATAACTTTCATTAAATCAATATCCAAATTTATAATTTAGTCAAATAAAATTCATTATTAATTAACTTAATTAAACTAATTTTTTTTTAATTAAATTAATCAATAATCATTTGATCTAATTACTTATTTTAATCTAACCATAAATTGTTAATTTATTAATATTTAAGCAAAATTATTAATAAACTAAAATTTACAACTATATCTATGCATTTAATATTTATTTATTAAATATTAATAAAGTTTAAACTATTATAAAATTAAATATATTATAATTTTATTATTTAAAAATTCTAAATAAATAAAATTTGTTTTTATATATTAAAAATTATATAATAAAAAAAAAATGAAATCGAAGACTACGATGATCGCTATGTATTTCAAATCTGTGTCCCAACAAGAAATGTCTCCATCTCACTAAGGCATGAACTACTGCGGCTAACTCAAGGTCATGTGTAGGATAATTCAACTCATGATCCTTGAGTTTGCGTGACTCATATGCAATCACTCGACCATTATGCATTAGAACTGCTCCAATACCCTCAAGGGAAGCATTTGTACACACCATGAACTCACCTTCTGGATCAGGTACTGCTAAGATCGATGCACTGGTCAGAAGCTCTTTGAGTTTTTGAAATGCTTCTACACACTTTTCTGTCCAAAGAAACTTCTTTCCTTTCCTTTGAAGGGAGGTAATAGGGCATGCTATTCTGGAGAAGTTTTGAACAAATCTGCGATAATACCCAGCTAGACCCATGAAACTACGAATCTCCGACACAGTAGTGGGTGCAGGCCAATCTACTATTGCCTGGATCTTCGCAGGGTCTACAGAGATACCTTCGCCTGAAATAACGTGTCCCAAATACTGTATCTCTGATTGAAAGAAATCACACTTTACCGCATTGGCATACAGTTGATTATCTCTCAAGCACTGCAAAACTAAACTCAAATGTTCCTCATGTTCCTTTTGGGACTTAGAATATATCATAATATCATCGAGGAACACAAGGACAAATCTATCAAGATAGGAACGGAACACCCCATTCATTAAGCACATGAAAACTGATGGAGCGTTCGTCAGCCCAAAGGGTACCACTGTGAACTCATAATGCCCGTAGCGAGTTCGAAAGGCGGTCTTATGAATATCAGCCTCCTTGATGCGAAGTTGATGGTATCCTGACTTAAGATCAATCTTAGAGAACACTGTAGCCCCCTTGATCTGATCAAATAAATCATCAATCCTTGGTAAAGGATACCTGTTCTTTATTGTCACCTTATTCAGTTGTCTGTAATCAATGCAAAGGTGCAAAGAACCATCCTTCTTCTTCACGAAGAGCACTGGAGCTCCCCATGGTGATACACTAGGTCAAATACTACCCTTGGCCAAAAGTTCCTCTAACTGCAAACGCAACTCACTTAGCTCTTGAGTGGTCATATGGTAAGGAGCTCTAGAGATAGGTTCTGCTCCTGGAGTGAGCTCGATGCTAAAATCAATGTCTCTCTTTGGAGGCATGCCTGGAATCTCACTCGAAAAGACATCAGCATACTCCTATAAAATAGGGTGATCTAGGGTCTTCCTAGTAGATTCTTCCTCATCAAGCTCATTTACCGTAACGGCAAATACCTGGCATCCCTTACGAAAGCTTCGCTTTAGTTGCATAGCGCAGATCATCCGTAGGGATATAGGCCTCGGTATCCCCACAATCTCAACATCCTTCCCTTGGTCATCCTGACACATAATGGTCTTCTTCTTGCAGTCAATACTAGCCCTATGAGAGCCAAGCCAATCCATACCTAAGACCACATCGTAGGAGCCAAGAGGAATAACTCGAAAATTGACTGAAGTCTCAAACCCTCCTATGCTAAGTCCACACTTATGAACTACAGAATCTGTGGAAACTTTAGCGCCTGAGGCTAGTTCCACTTGCTAACCATGATCTTGCTTAACCGACTCCAGCTTACACTTATCAACTAGAGATGGAGAAATGAAAGAATCTGTAGCACCTGAATCAAATAATACAGAGAGAGGTGTACCTCGGATAGCTCCTGTAGTCTCAACTACTGTCCCCTGATGGTCTGCCTGACGGTGATCCACCGCTGCAAATACTCTATGAGAACCACCTGCATTTTCGACTGTAGGCTCAGATGCTGCTAGCCTGGGTCCTGAATACTGAGATGCTCGTTGTGGGCAGTATGCTGCAATATGACCAATCTGTCCACACGAATAACATCCCGTGCCTCTGCCAGATCCTCTCCCTATAGGTGGTGCATTCGACCGCTGGTGGCTACCCCTGCTAGCAAAAGACTGGTTGCTCTGTGTAGGCCGAGATTGCTGATTTTGTCTATTACGTTGAGCATTGCGATTGATCCTAGAGTTGGATCCACCGCCACCACTCTGTGCCTGAGGGTAAAATCCCTTCTGCTACTGAGAATACTGATTCCTCCTAGGGAAGGGAGGCTTCCTGATTCCACCAGAATTGTGGTTGCCCTTAGATCCTGCTATAGTAGGCACTCCCACAAATCCCCCTTGCCCAAAGTTGACACTTTGTTCTACCAGGATCGCTCGATGTACCGCATCCTTGAGGGTCTTAGGCTCAAATACCTTAACACCCCCAATAAAATGGTTGTTCAAGCCTCAGATGAAATGTTGTGCCAACTATGCTGGGTTGTCACTGAATCTTGAAAAAGGCATGAGCTCATAGAACTTGCGCTCATACTCTACAACGGTCATAGTGAACTGTCTCAGGTTATGGAACTCATCTGCTCTATGCTGCTTCCATTCCTCTGGTAGGAATCGCTCATGAAAACTCTCCAGGAAAATCTCCCAAGTGACACTACCCATGTCAATGCCCAACTTCTTCTCCTCAATAGTCCACCAGGTGGCTCCAAATAACTCTAGATTGGTAATAGCAAACCTCGCTTTGACATTACTGTCAAAGTCCTGCATAGCAAAAATCCTGTCAAGGGCAATAAGCCACTGCTCAGCTACATACCCAGAACCTTGCCCATTAAAGGGCTTGATCTTGGACCTCTGAAGATCCTTCATCTGAGAAGATACTATGAATCTATGTCGATCCCTCTGAGGACTCCTAGATCTGCGTCTATGCTCATGTCCAACCTGGTGTGCTCTATCCTGCTCAAGAACAGGAGGTAAGCGATCAATAAGGGTCCGCATCATTTGCCTCAGATCAACCTCCTCAGAGTCAGCATGTCCCTCTTTGTGGTTCTCTTCTTGATGCTCACTGACATGCTCTTCCCTATTCTCTTCCTGAATGGGGCTCTCATGGATAGACTCATGAACACTAACATCTCTGCCTCGTCCACGGCCTCTGCCACGGCCAAGGCTACGGCCCCTAACGGAAGATCTCGTCCCAGATACCATCCTACAATAATATCCAAGACACAAGATGCTAAAATAACCATGAAACATACTACTGAAATACATAGATAAAAGACACATGTTTTGCAAACAAGATATTTTCAGTTTTCAGTTTACCTATAATTTTAGTTTAAGTATAATTTCAGTTTTGAAGTTTTGAGTGTTGAAGTATCAATAAAAAAGGTAACTAATAGTTTATATACTATTTTAGTTCAACTAGTTTCAAGTTTTAGTTTAAGGTTTGCATTTTTATTCATCTAGTTAACACTAGTGGCGTTCCAATATACCCAGAGCTCCCAATGTAGAAACTAGGCTCTGATACCAGATGTAACGCCCCACCAAGGGATCCAAAAGAATTAACCTAAAGTTTCACTAAGTTTGCTAAACATTTTTATTTATTTTTATTTTTTATTTTTTTAAGAGTAAGAAAGTATGACATACATATCAAACACATAGTAGTGGAAGCAATAACATGTAATCCTCGATAAACATACATTGCAAGTTACATTTCTTAAAGATCCCAAGACGTGGAGTCACGTTTAAATTTAATTAATTCTAAGTCTAACAAATACCACATAAATATGAAAGAATAATTAGAAGTCCCATGTCCATATTATACATTTGTTCCGAATGCCTCTCGGCAAATTAATTCGGAATGCTCAATCATCCACTGTACAAGTCACAGGGTATGAAAGGCTTAAAATAATATACATATGTAAAGATCAAGATACGACATCCTTAAATCTATGATACAAAGTACAGTAAAAATATATGAAACTATTCACCATACATGATACATCCATACATCCATAATGATAAAACATCTATCATAAAATCTAACCATCCATCATAATAATCCAAGAACATAGTGAAGGTAAATGCCAATCACGAAAACTCCAGCCACGGTGACCACGGAAAGGATCTCAATGGTAAGAGTAAAAGCACTACCACCGACCGCGTGGAACCTAAATGGTCCACTCCCACCGCGTTGAGGAGATAGTCTCAAGTCCCAAATAGGATAACAAAACCTATAATCAAAATTATTGTCTAAGTCCAGGAAATCCTATACGTATGCTAACTCAAGGGTTCCTAAAAGATCGACATCTAAATCCCAGAGGTACCACAAGACACGTAGGAAACCTAATATGCAAGCGAGAAAGTGTCATCGCAAAAGTCACGTAGAAGTTACCCTAGCAATCCCTTAGGAATCCCGGGTCCTCACTAATCCTGCGGTCACTAGTATCCTCTCGTACTGACGAGGCATACTATGGAATGCAAGGTCGTAACCAAGCGTTCTCTCTACCCCATCCTAGTCTGTACTAGCACTCGTGGCATGGGAGAGAACATACAATTATCTTGTTAGGTTCATTTTCTCTCATTTAGTGTAAAATGTTTTCACTTATTAAAAATGACTTACAATGGGTTTCTCAAGGCAGCCTCTTAGGGCTTCGACCCCCATTGCAAGCCACTTCCTGACTCTACACATAGATAACCTACTCTAGCTCATGAACTCGTAAATCAAACAATCATAATAAAACCACCTCAGTCCTATATGAGAAACTGAAAAACATCATAAAAAGATAATCCACAAAATTACATCAGTTCTTCATGAGCAACAGATAACATCAAATAGTAATCATGTAATCACTACAGTTCTCTATCAGCAACTGAAGGCATCACTGATAAGTCACAAAATCCAATGGTTCTCTAATGAGCAATCCAGAAAGTAATACAAGTATAACTGATCGAGACTCAGAAATGGTTATCAAATATAACTGATCGAGACTCAAAAATGGTTAAGTTAGGTATTCTCAAATACATACACCTCAGCTTCACACAAGGAAACTGGAAAGCAACAACAAACAGTAACACAAACATGTCATAGAGCACTTCATCACATTACCATGGTCAGGTTAAGAAAGATCGAGACCAAATCATCATGACATCACATTCACAACCCCGAGCCTCTGGTAACAACCTGAATTGGTCAACGCTAAACCAACCCCAAAACATTCAAAGTACAAAGACAACATCAAGGTCTCAAAGATTGGATCTGAAAGTATATTGTTTGAGTTAAGGTAAGGTTTATGTTTCAGTTTAATGTCAAATTCAAGTAACTAGGTTTTCTCAACTACCCTTTCTCGATTAGCCCTTTTCTATAATAACTTTCATTAAATCAATATCCAAATTTATAATTTAGTCAAATAAAATTCATTATTAATTAACTTAATTAAACTAATTTTTTTTTAATTAAATTAATCAATAATCATTTGATCTAATTACTTATTTTAATCTAACCATAAATTGTTAATTTATTAATATTTAAGCAAAATTATTAATAAATTAAAATTTACAACTATATCTATGCATTTAATATTTATTTATTAAATATTAATAAAGTTTAAACTATTATAAAATTAAATATATTATAATTTTATTATTTAAAAATTCTAAATAAATAAAATTTGTTTTAATAAATTAAAAATTATATAATAAAAAAAAAATGAAATCGAAATCGAAATCAAAATTTTATATTTTTTTTTTATATATTCAAAAACGTTTATAGCCCGTCGGCTTGGCCGTAGGCCTACAGTCGCAGGGCCTGCGGCGGCAGGTACTCTGTACCTACCGTCGCAGTACCTGCAATGCAGGTACTGTCGGCCTCCGACAGTGGGGGGTGGGTACGGGGTGATTCCCTCCTCCCCCACTATATATTATTATATTTTTTTTTTTATATATTTTGTTTTATTTTATTTTAATATAAATAAAATAAGTTTTATTTTAAAAATTAATTTTGTTTAATTTTTAATAAAAAACAATTTCTTCCAAAGGATAAATATGTAATATATAAATATATATATATATATATATATATATATTTTTTTTTTTTTTTTAAATTTATCTAGAACTTTTCAATTTAAAAAAAAATCAAAACCCATACTAAATTAAATGTTAATTTCTAAATCAAGAAAACAAGGGTTCTAATAATTCATCCAGTCTCCATGGATACAGAAATTATTGAAGAGCAATTAATAAATTCACAATATTGAACTCTTAAAACTTTCATCACAAAGAATTTAGATCTACAAACCCCAGACACGAAGAAGACAGGAAGGGATAATTGCATATTTAATGGATAGTCAAAACACAAGACCCTACCTGATCTTGATGCTATTGTGAAATCTCCAGGAACTGTATGCGAATTCGCTCCTCTCAATAACCTTCCCCTCGAAGACTTTCTTCGTATCAGCCTTCTGAAATTTGCTTCCAAAAATTGTCTCCCAAAAATTCCCGTCCAAATTTGTCTCCCTCAAAAATGAACCCCCAAAGTTGTGATAAGCCATTTCTCCTCAATTCGGAGCACTAATTGTGCGTTTACCCGAGAAGACCCTTTGCATAACTCAGTTAACTCCAATTTAACTTTTATTATCTTTTCTTATTCTTTTGCATTCAACTTTCATGCGCATTAAGTTGAATTATTAAATAACTTTATTTAAAATTTCACTTGACTTCAATTCTTAATTTATTACTTTAAATCTTATGTGTACTTTTAAGAAATTAAAATAACATTATTAATTTTTATAATTTAATCTTTTAATTTAAATTCTTAATTTTAACTCATGTTTAGATCATGCGATCTAGAATTCTTAATAAATTAATATCTTTCAACTTTTAATTTATTTTAGAACTTAATTGATAACATATTTAATTAATTTAAATAACAATAATATTTAGCATTTATTTAAAAATGAACTCCAAATATATTATTATTAAATTAAATAAATATTATCCTGTTCTAAATATATCTTGAACTTTAATCTCCAACTTTAATTCTTTTATTTAATTAATTAATTAATTAATTAAATATAAAGATATCATAATAATTCTTTATTAAATTAAATCATTAATTAGTCTTTTTAATTAGACTTAATTAATAGAAAAATACACCAAGGACTCATAAAGCAACATACAAAAACCCATCATAGAAAAATACATACCAAATCAAACAAAAGGGTTATAATCACAAAATTACATCATTTGATGCATTCGGAGGGTACTTAACTCAGATACTTGTCCTAATTATCAATTAGGACAATTGGCTAAAGGGTTTAGGATTTGGACTTAAGAGTTTATCTCCCCTCTCTTACCATTGAGACAGTGCGATAGGGTATGCTCATCCTGACACTTCAGGGAAGTCGATACTCGGTACCTGCAACTTGCATAAAATCCACAAATGTACAAACACAATTTTCTAAGCTAAATAGACAATGGCAGGAAGTGGTGCATCGTGTAGATCCCGACTAGCAGGTGACTACGACTCCCTTCCTTAACCATATCAGAAACACCATACATAAATAAAATAGCACACACACCATACACATGCAGTATGGGGTAAGTATCCATAAGAAGCACATGGAATAATGAACCATCTAACTAATCATCATCGATAACTGAAACCATTGAATAATCATCATACATGCATGAAATATAGAGTACCAAGTAATCTCATCATATAATAAACTGAGTGTAAACATCATCTGATAATCTCTAAAATAATAATACTACTCATCAAACATAAATTGGCCTAAAAGAGTTTGGCAATCATATCATAAATGTAGCTCGAAAATGTAAACTAGGGGTAGGCACTACACATCTTTAACAAGTAATACAACATAAGGATGCATTTTTTTGAGCTTTTGTTTGACTAGTTTAACTCCTAGTGCAATAGATAAATGATGCATTATGAGATCAAGATCTAACCCTAGCATATCCAAGTAGGTCCATGCAAAATTAATCTTTTTCTCTTGGAAGAAGGCAATAAATTGCTCTTTTTCTTTTGCTAATAAGGATTGTGCAATATGTATCATATGAAGCTCTTCCTCTATTCCCAAGTTGATTGGTTGTGTTGGCTACATCAACACTAATGATCTTTCCTAAAAATGAATAGGAAGTGCATTAAATATCTCATCCTTAGGTGCCTCAAAGAATTTTTCACCTTTGGATGCGTCTTTTATTTTTACTATTTTGGGTTTTGATACTACCACAATGTGGTTTTCAGCATTAAACCTTCTATTTCTTTTTTTGTAAAATTATGTCACTAAGATATTTGATGTCAACTTCAGTCATATTGATGCTATGTTCACTAGTGGAGGATGTTGCTGGTTTGACAATGTTTAGATAGCAGGTGAGAGCGTAGTCATTCTAGAATCTAGGGACTTCACTAGATGTATTGGAATTCTAGTCTATGAGATTGGGATAAGTGAGTGAGAGAGATGTGGCTGATTCGATGGTGTTCATGGTGTAGTCATCAAATTTTTGAATAAGTAATTTGAGACCTAGATCGACTTTGTCCAAAGGTGTGTTCAAATGCCTTAGAGTTCTAACAACATTAATCAAAGACGCATTGACACTAGTTGGATGAGACTCTTCTGACCTAATCCTAGATGGTCCACATATTTCAAGTTAATTTTCATATGTGTGAACTTGATCTACATCCTTTTTTATAGTTTCTTTTGAGAGAGAGTCGAATTCATATTCTTGAGAACTGATACTACATGGAGATAGACTATAGAATTCCCCAACAGTGATGGGAACCCATTCTCCACTTTTTTTATCATCTTGATTTTTGAAAAGGTGTTCAATAACTATAGTGTGACTAGACTCTCCTTGTTCCTCAGTAGAATTGTCAGAATAATCATTGTTAGCATCCACAGTGCCAACACGTGGCACTAAGTCATCTAATTCTACAAAGAACTTAAGAAGATCAAAAGGAATTGGATAAGGATAAGTATCATCATCATCAACATTATCCTCATGATTATCTAACTCAATTTTTGACTCATGTTCAAATGAGCTCTCAGATTCTAGTATGAATTTATTAATCCATAGATGGAAGGGAATCTTCTTACTACCTAGACATGTTGTGTACTAAGACCATCTAGATATTGCTTTGATAGGATCAATCAAGTCATTTTTGTTACATCTAATCGAGCCATTTCCTTTGTACCCAAAGTGTTTCATGAGCTTAAGATTTGGACCATACTTTTCAAAAGTAATCTCACAAAACTATTTTGTGAAATCAATTGGAGTTTCCTCTCTATATATCCATGCATTGATGGCTCTATCTTCATCTTCCTCTTCTAGAGGCACAATAGCTTTGAAAAAATTATCATTGAACTTAGTTTGAGGCAATAGCACAGAAGGTCTCTTCGCATTAGATGGCCTCCCATAATGACGGGGAGACTCAAGAAGAGATTTCAAAGATAGGATAGGTTCAATTTGATATTCTCCCATCACAGTTTCTATCATCTTGAGTGACTTCTCCATTTCTTTCAGTTTATCAGCATAATGGTCTGTAGATTTCTTATCAACAAATTTTAGCATGTTATAGGAATAACTAGTATTAGTAGGTATGGTAACTTCAAAGTCTTGGAATGGAAACTCGAAGCATTGATGGTAAGTTGAAGGCACAACTTGCATCTCACATATCCATGGTCTCCTTAGTAGGATATTATATGTTAATGAGATGTCAAGGATTTGACAAGTGACATCTCTTTCTACTAGACCTTTCAAAGAGTCAACATGACAAGACCTAGGGACTTATGCTTGACTTCATCATATACCTTGATGGTTATCTTGCAAAGAGGATCAGTAGACTCTTTAGAATAGCTCAATTTCTTGAGAAAAGTAGCAAAATAAATGTTTTAACTATCTCCATTATCAATACACATGCAACAGACATGCTTTTAATGTATCACAATTTCAATGTGCAACAGTTGGTTATGTGGATGACTCAATGAATTATCATCCTCTTTAGTAAAATAAAAGCATTGAGGTGAGGTTTGGCGACCCACCATAGATTAAAACCTATCAAGATCAAGATATTGAAGTACATTTTCCTCATTGAGGGATTTGTCGAGAATTTTCCTATGAGCAAGCAAGATTTTATTCGTCAAGGATACTATAGTTAGTAACCATAGAATATGTCGCAATTTTTGTACCTTTACTAGATGGACCAACAAGAAGTTTTTCTTTATGTTGATCTAACTTGGGAGCAGAAGGTGCAGAGCCTTTAAGTACTATCTTGAAATGAGAATATGTTACAACATTGGCACAAGATTGTGATGGTTCTTGATCAGTTGTAGGAGATGTGGCGACTCTTAAGACAAATGGAATCTTAGGTTTTTTGTTGTCTTTTTTCCCTTAATTATGATCATGTCACAATATTCAAAATCCATAGGTTCATCCGTGTTGATCACATCATCATCATTTTCTTATGTATAGTTGACCTTTTTATGGGCTTCTAGTTTAGATTTTTCTCCTTTCTCATAATGTGGAAATAGCACCTTAAAATCCTTTTGCTCTAAATTCTTATTATGCCCATCCACAATGATTTCACCATTGTCAATTAAGTCTTGAATTTTATGACGTAGGTTGATGCAATTGTTCATTTTGTGACCCTTGTTCTAATTGTATTCACAAATTGTATTCTCATTCCACCACATTAGTCATGGTTGTGGATCATAAGGACAAGAATCATCCAATGGAGTAATGATCTTGTTTTGAAGCAAGGTCTTGTAAATCACATCTAGGGGTTCACCAAGAGGTGTGTATTCTCATTTTTGTAGTGTAACACAAGACGAGTTCTTCATTTTTTTTTCCAAATGTTTTGTTATCAAGAGGAGATTTGTCAACATTTTTAGACACATTGAGATTGTCTATGAGATTGAAAGTAGTTTTAACAAGTTTAGTTGTAATATTATTAACTAATTTGTCATGTAATACCTCTCGATTCTTGTTCACATACTTGGACTTGTCCTTACTAGAGTTTGATCCTTTTTTAGCACCTTTTTGAAGGGTTATTTTACCCTTTTTGACCATAAACTCCTCTATTCATATAGCTTGCGTAATCATGTCTTGAAAGGTGCATGGACCTTGAAGTTGTATTTTATACCCAAAGTTGGGAAAAAGATTATCCAAAAAGATGTTAAGTGTTTCTATTTTAGGAATATTTCATGAATATTTGGTATAAAATTATTGCCACCTTTGAAGGAATGTGAGGAAAGGTTTCCTAACTTTTTGTTTGAGGTTACACAAGTCACGTATGTTAACTAGATATTGTATGTTGTGTGAGTATTGCAGAAAAAATAGGTTAGCAATCTCATCAAATGTTTTGATACTAGTAGGAAACCTTGAAAACCATTCAATGACCTAACCACCTAGACTTAGTGGGAATAAATGCATGAGATATGTCTGATTGTATATGAATTCCCTAGACATAGCACCAAATTCCCTCAAATGATGTTGGGGATTAGATGTTTTGAAGTATTTGTCGTACATGGGTAACTCAACTCCTCTTGAAAAAGGAGGTCTATCTAAACTCTTGTTGAAAGGAAATGGATAAAGAGTGTCTAAGGTGTATGTTTTTGTTGGTTTATCCTTATCAAACATCATTTGGGAAATTGTTCTTGCATGACCTTTAGTTGTTTTTGTAACTTGGATGTTTCAATTTCTTCTTAATGTGTGATAATTGTTTCAACATTAAAATAGTAAGGTAGTTTTTCTCCTTCTTGAGCGAGTTTATGAAAGTATTTCACTTTCTCCTCATTGAGTATGATCTCCATTACTTTTTGGAAGTGTTTATCCTTACAACATTCCTCTATGTCTTTGGGAGGTATCTCTTCAATTTCCTCATGCTCATTAGTGTAGTTTTAAGGTTCTTTTAGTCTTTCATTTATTTGGTGATCTTGTCCTCTACTATGCTCTTTGTTTTCTTCATCTTGATCAACCATTCTAGGAGTGTGGTAGGTTTCAGTGTATGTTGGTTGAAAAGATGTTATAAATGAAAATTCAGCTATATCATTTGGAGATGTAGGTATTCTGTTAGTTTTAGGATTCTCTTGATACAAGGGATTCCTAGTTTGGTGCTATTTTATGGAAAATTTTCTTTATGGACAAGGTGGACTGAGAGGTGAAAGAGATCGTGATGACTCTTCACTAGATTTGGGCTATGTATAAACTAGGAAGTAACCTCTACCACAATTTTGATCTCTAGCTCTACCATGTCGTGGTCTATAGAGAGAAAACAAGTTTCCACTCCTTATGGCAATAGTCATAGACAATGACTTAAAAAAAATTATAAACAAAGATCACATGAGAACTTTGTCTGAAAGTGAGATATGTATGTTGTATATATAGGTATGAATAGTCTAAGAAATGGCTAGAATAGCCAAGAGTTATGACTATTGTGACACAACACATAATGAACACAAGAAAATAGAATAAGACAAACAAGTAAGGAGACTAGTTTGTGTGTAAATTATAAGTTGTCAGCTAAGCAAGAAATCAAAGTTTGACATTGTTTCAAATAGAGGAATGACCAAGTGTGATCAGACTTGGATCAAGCTTTGATGAGGGACATTAGAATAGCTCACTATTTTGGACAAATTTGAATAGAATCATGTGAGGAAATGACTCCAAGGCAAGGAAATACAAATAACTAGGCAAGAAAAACAACTCTAGCAGAGCAATTGTGATAGTTTTAGGATAAAATCTCATGCGAAGATTTACAGAGAATTGCACAAAATAACACAATGCAGCAAGTGAAGATTTGGAATAGCAATTTTAGACCTATTTTCTCATGTGAGATTTTGCACAAAGTTGTGCGAGGAAAGGACAATTTGATAGAAAAAGATAGGTTTTTGACTCAAAATTCAATGTTTTGGCAATGTTTCACATGAAGATTCATAGACAATAGAGCGAGGAATTGCAGAGAACCTTACAAGGAAATGTAAACTGATAGTTTTCTCGCATGAAATTTTGCAGAATTGCAAGTGAGAAAAAGACCAAACTAATAGGTTTTGACCATACTTGAAGAGATTTTCAATGATTTTAATAGTTTCTAAATAGAGGACTGATAGTGTTTACAAGTTTCAGGTAGATATCAACATTGGTTTTATATTTTGGACATCATTTTGATTCTATGTAGATAGTCCTTTTTCAAACATGGGAATCAAGTAGTAGTCACAAATAATCCAACTGAGGATAAAGAAATTTGGAAGGATAAGGGAGTCTTGACCTTTTATATTTTTTGATGATTTGAACAATTTAAAGACTTGAAAAATACACTCTTTATCCCTATAACCAAAAATGGTAGAGGCAACAAAACCTTTGTCTAACAAATTATGTGCATGCATTCACCTCACATAGTTGTGTCACCCCACTAGAGGGTGCCTATGTTTTTGGTGTATTCCAAGGACTCAATAACATCTACACTCAATGGGCACCCTTGTGGTAGGGTTAAAGGGCATATACCACCTTCCAACATCTAGGTACATGCCTAAGGTGAGGATCTATAGGAGAGATTCTTCCCCCTCCTTAGACAAAGATTATGCCCCCTTTCAGAGGTGAACCAAGTAGCAACTATCTGAAAGTTTTTACTTGGCTTCCATTCACATTAATCCTCAATGGATTCATGAATGAAGTTGAGGCCAATAGCCCACATCAACATCTAAAAGTGCACACACTTGATTAGCAAGATTGGGGGTGGTGCCACCTAGTGCAATAAATAGAGCCTCTTCTTGATATGCGATATTAGAATCAAGAAGAAGAAATTAAAATGGCTTTGAATTCTTTTGCTCTACAAAGCTTCTTTATTATAGTGAGTTGGAATCACCTATAAAAGGTGTGTGCTCACTTGGGTTGTTCCCAGAGGTTGGATCACTCTGATAGGCCCTCTAAAGGTTGACTCAAATTGGTGGTTTAGATTCAAGGGTCAAAATTTATGATTTTCCCAAAGGGAAAAGAGAATACTCCTCTACCTTGTCACCTTACCCAAACACATAGAACATGTTCATCACTAAGTTTTTTTATCAATCCCAACTTATCTTTTCTCAAGATTCTAATTTTCCTAAAAGGAAATCATTATCTCTTCATAAAAAAGATCCACATAGGAGAACCACTCATTTTCTTGCCTCCCTCAGGTACCATCTTCCAAATGCATCTAGGTTTCTAATTTACTCTTGGGCATCACTTCCAAGTAGCAAAGAGCATACTCCCCTATTCCTTTGTCTAGAGGCCTACAAAGTTCACAAGCCCTATTAAACTATGTGTATAGGAAAGTAGTGAAAAGACACAACATTTTTGTGAGTTTTAATTCATTCTTTGGCATTTGAATCTTTGCTAAGAAACCTGCAATGAAACTATTAGTACTATTTCCATTATTTGTAACAAGGTGTCTTGAACAAGTGATCTACACACTACTATTAGGTTGTTTAAAATTAGAAAATGAAAACAAAACCCTTTAGAAATTGATGTCAAATTTAATCAGCATTATGAAAAATAGAATTTGAAAATTGCATTTTGCATTTACTGGTGTCAATTTTTGCATGAAATTCTACATATACCCACACAAAAAAATTATTTGTACCGCATGAGAAACTAGGCAATTGTACAATATTTCATGCAAAAGAGTGCAGTACTACAAGCAAAACTTTGGTTTTTATTGCACGAGAATTATATTTTTTGTGCAAGAAACTGAGGAGATGTATAGATAGAAATGTCAGAACACAAAAAAATTTAAAAATAAATAACATATAATGCCAAAAAATTGATTTCTCAGCCCCGCGATCGGTGCCAGAAATGTGAGTGCTAGCCTATAAATTAACCATGCTGCAACATGATCATTGTATGAAGGATCATCCCAAAATGAACATAGGATTGCTCATCCAAAATAGTCCAACAAGTAAATCTATTGCTTCCTAACTAGATTGATTTTTCTATTCACTCTCAAATTGAGAAGCTAGTAACTAGACATCTAGAATGAAGGATTTTAAGCTATGTGATATGAAAGATTAATCTAAATGTATGCAAATTAATCTAGAAATAAAGAGAGAAAATTATCCTAAATGTATGCATTATTAAACTATATGAGAGATAACATGTGAAAATAAATGAGATTGTGAATGCAAGAAATGAGTAATCAATTCAGCATAAGTTTGATACTTTTCATGTACATCCTTCCAAAATGAAGAGTTGAGAATTTCTTAAATAGAATCCTAGAATTGATTGATGGTCAAGATCAAATCAAATGTACAGTTGAGATTAGAAATGAGATTTAGTTAGAATAGAAACTTCCCTTGTGAAAAGGGAGCTAACCGATTTCTTTTGCATGGAATAAAGAGTTAATTGGCTTAATTCCTTTTCTAATTCTAGTTCACTCAGAATTTCCAATTCCGAACTGAAGAGAGGATTTGGAGAGTATATTTGATTTAATAAAATTGAATATGACCTCATAAATGAACAATCTTAATTAATTGAATAATTAAATTCAATAATTAGAATGAGGATATATTAATTAAATCAAATACATTTAATTCCCATGTTTATTAGTCAAAGGGGTAAATTTAATTTAATTAAAGTTCCATGACTCATAATTAAATTATGTTGATTAATAGGTTTACCTTTGCTAATTTGATTAGACTTAGTAATTAAATAATGTAATTAATGCAGATTATGGATTTTCTGCATTTGACACTTAGGTCAAGTAGAGATTGTTGAAATCATAATTGCTTAGTACAATAGGACTTAATATTGATTAATAAACTAAAATTGGTTTATCATGGTAATGTGCCAATTTTGGGGGGATATCCTTTGATTCTATGGAGAGTATAGTTAGCAATTTTTAATGCTCACATAAATTTTTTGTCAGGTATCATGGTTATTTCCCATGGAGAACAAACAAAATAATTGACCTTATATCCCCCTGCTCAACCCTTGTCAAATACAGAAGATCATGCATGGGTTGGCAGTGACCTAGAAGATTATGTGCCAGTCCTTACCATCAAGTAGGCATGACACCTTGGCGAACCTACTGATGAAAACATTTTGGAGAACTTTCTTCAAAATAGGTATGGATCTAACAATATCGTAGAAATTATGGTTTTTCCTTCACATACAATTGTTGACTATCCTTTTGGAAATTTTCCTTTAGTAGGAAATTCTTGAGCTATCCAACACTTTCTCATATTAGATCAGTATTTTTATAGTCCCTTTTTGTCTTTAGATAAGCCAGATTCATCACCAAAGTTTGTTCTTAATGCTCCTACACCATCAAAATCTAAGGAGGTCTTAACAAGTCATACTCTCAATATTAATTCTATTAGAATATATAGCCCACTAATATAACTGAGGGGGGGTTGAAAAATTTATCCAAATATTATCATAGTTACCAACCTTAAAAGAACTTAACCATATAAGAAATATAAATTGAAACTACAATAAGATACTCATACACAATAACACTAGATATGTTAACTAGGGAAACCCTTGATCAGAGAAGAAAATGATGTAGAGCATCCTACAAACCAAAAAACAATAGGATCTTTCTTATCCATTCATCATCAATTAAATAATTTCATTATATAGAGGCATCTTGTGAGGTAAAACACAACATGTTTTAATACAAAAACATCAACCCTTCTCCATTTACATATCTTGATTTCTATATTCGATTCTATTGTTCACAACTTTGATTCTAAACACCTTGAAAAAACCCTTGGTGGAATTTTTCAAAATTATACCTATTAAAACATATCCAAATCTAAGCCAAAAATAATAAATCCATTACAAGTTATAGTCTCTGCATGTAGACCCATTTTCTGTGTCATGAATCAGAAATAAAACCAGTAACCCTGCCTAGGGAATCCAATAACTTCCTCAAAAAAAATCCAAATGAAAAAAAACCAATTTCACATTGATCTTACATGAATTTATTTTCATAATATGTAATCAATTAATCCTTCCAATTCATGAATAGTTCTACAAGCACAAATTATTGTCTACAACTTCAACAGGGATCCTTAAAAACCAGTCTTCATTAAAATGAACATAACTTACACATATCTAAATGAAAACAACTCAGACCAATTAGAAATAAAATATAGTTCACATATCATTCCAATTAATATAACTAGAGTTTCTTTTTCATCCAAATGTTTCTGTACCAATCATTTCAATCCGATTGTAGTTGGGCATCTTTAAATCTACAAATAACTACTTTTACCAAAATTAGCGTAACTTCTTCAAAACTTAAAAAAATTGCTCCAAAACAAAAAGAGAAAGAATATTATTCATCCTAATATTAAAATATATAGAATTTACATGGGTCCCAAGCTGTAAATGGTCATAAAAGACCTTAAACCAACACAAAAATAGTTAACACCAATGAAAATGACAAGTTCTTAAGAAACCAATTGATTCAAAATGATCTCTTCTTCTTCTCATTCATTCATATCTATTTGTAAATACCAATATAATGCTTTTATATTGGTTGTGTTGGTTTACAACTTCTCAACCACCTTTTAAACCAACCTATTACATTCTTTTAACCCTTTTGCATTTTTGACAACATTTTATGCACTTTTGCATTACAAATTTCCATATAAATCCAATCTAGACCAAAATTATGACTAAAATGACTTGAGATGAATACAAACAGATCCATTCACCTATTAAATAAATATTTTTACAACATCTATCATATTAAGACCTTTTACAATTTTGACAACTTATTACAAATGGCTTCTCTAGCCTTGACATCTTGACTCAAAAGATTCAAATACATTATAAATGGCTCAAATGAATTTAAATATATCAAATAAGATATATTATCCTCCTTGTGTTATTTTTTCTCATATGCTTTTGCACCATACTCCCAACCTTGAAAATTTTCCAAGTCCCTTGGAAACATGGAATCAATAACCTACAAGAAAAAATTAGACCAAAAATCTTCCTCTTTACCTTCATTTTCCTTTGCCTCTTCATGCCTTTATCACCATCATAATTTCCTTTAAGGACATAGGAATTCCATCAAAATCACCTTCTCAAATACTCCTATCAGTGGATCATTAATGGTTGCAAACTCCATGGTGCCTTATCAGTCAGAGATCCTCGTTTAACATGCTACTTCAAACTCACCAAAACCAACTCTCCATGTGTCTCACCTAGGAGTCCTCCTCTTTGCCTCTCTCCCTAGTCTATTGGCACCTACTGGACCTTCTCATGGACCTTGATAGAAATTCCATATCTATCAACATAGCAACATAACATCCTCCTTTTTTAGCAAGATGGATGAACACCTACAACCAAAAATTTATCAACAAATCAAAACCAAATCTTCAAGCTCCTCGTGTGAATTGCATCCTTCAGTGCTCTACCCACACACTCAAGACCTTCAATCTTTGATACCAATTTGATGTTGAGTATCCTAAAAACCAATATAATAATAGGATCTTTTTTATCCACTTTTCATCAATTAAATAATTTCATTATATAGAGTCATCTTGTGAGGTAAAACACAACATGTTTTAATACAAAAACATCAACCCTTCTCTATTTACATATCCTTATTTCTATATCTGATTCCATTGTTCATAAATTTGATTATAAATGCCTTCTTGAAAAACCCTTGGTGGGATTGTTCAAAATTAGACCTACTAAAACATATCCAAAGATGAGTCAAAAATAATAAATCCATTACAAGTTATAGTCTCTACACATAGACCCATTTTCTTTGCAATAAATCAGAAGTAAAACTAGTAACTCTGCTTAGGGAATCCAATAACTTCCTCAAAAAAACTCCAAATTAAACCAAAATTGATCATTTATGAATTTATTTTCATAATATTTAAGCCATTAATCCTTCCAATTAATAAATAGTTCTACGAATGTAGACCATTGTCTGCAACTTCAACGGAGATCCTTAAAAACCAGTCTTCATTAAAATGAACATAAATTACACATATCTAAATGAAAATAATTCAGAAAAATTTTAAATGAAATATAATTCCCATATAATTCTAATGAATATAACTATATTTTCTATTTCATCCAATGTTTCTATACCAAGCATTTCAATCTGACTGTAGTCGGGCATCTTCAAATCTGCAAATAACCACTTTTACCAAAACTAGCATAACTTCTAAAAACCTTAACAAAATTGCTCCAAAACAAAAAGAGAAAGAATATTATTTATCCTTATATTTAAATATATATAATATACATGGGTTCTAGCCTGTAAATGGTCATACAAGACCTGGAACCAACACAAAAATAGTTAAAACCAATCAAAATGACAAGTTCTTAAGAAAACAATTGATTCAAAATGATCTCTTCTTCTTCTCATTTATTAATATATGTTTGGAACAACCAATACAATATTTTTATAGTGTTTTTGGTGGTTTACAACTTCTCAACCACCTTTTAAACCAAACCATTACATTCTTTTAACCCTTTTGCATTTGTGACAATATTTTATACACTTTATGCACTTTTGCATTACAAATTTCATATAAACCCAACCTAGACCAAAATTATGACTCAAATAAATTTATATGAATTAAAATATATCCATTCACCTATTAAATAAATATTTTTTCATTATTGATTATACTAAGACCTCCTTTTACAATTTTGACAACTTATTATAAATGGCTTCTCTATCCTTGACATCTTGACTCAAAAGACTCAAATACATTATAAATGGCTCAAATGAATTTAAATATATCAAAAAAGGTATATTATCCTCTGTGTTTTCTTTTTTTTAGGTGCTCTCACACCAAAAATCCTAGTGGGGATGGTACGCACAAGATGATGTACTACTATAAATGTTCCTTGTTAGAGGATGGGCCCTATTAGGAGACTATGAATACATTCAGTACATATGAGTCCCTGTTAGGAGACATTGAATCCTTGTTAGTAGATCCCAACCCTATTAGGCGTTGTGCCAATCCTATTAGGAGTTGTGTTAACCCTATTAGGAGTTTTGGAAGATAGCTAGACCCACTGCCCAAACAGCTTCAAGGGAAAGACCAATGAATCCATTGTCCAAATGATCTCTACATTATTCCTTGTAGAATAATAGAATTGTGTTTTATTGTTCCTTCCTCCTTTTATTTTCTATCAACCAAACCTCTACTCCTTTTGATCTTGTAACCAAATCACAAATCTCACATCCAATAATCTCTTGGATAGCCTACACGCATTCTTCAATAAGAACTCTACTTTTTGCAATATGTACTTCTTGCTACAATGGATACACCTTACAATCAAGGAAAACATCTTTCCTTTATACCATATCTTCCTTATAATTTCTTTGAGTTGGCCTTGAGGCTTTCCCAATTAATTATAATAAGATAATTAATTAATTACAATTACAATAGCATTTTCATCTCATAATCTATACAAAACTTCACATGTACAATACTAGGGCTTACACACTCATTGACATCATCAGATGGTTGTCCTCTGTCACTACCTAACTATGCATCTTCTCATTGCATCTTAGATGTAATATAGCAAAAAAAATTAGTAAATTCTTTCCCAATACTCTATCTCTACACCGCTCTTTGTAAATTAGGTACATCTCCCATACATCTTTGACTCAGACTCTAATCACTCAAACATGTCATTAGGAAACTATGTTGAATACATCCATAACTATGCCTCACCTAATAATTAAAATATTGAGACAAAATCTTGCACCCTAGTCTAAGGAAATACTTCTTAGACAACCTCATGTAACATGGAAACAATCTCAAAAGTGTGGGACTTTGCGACTTAAGATTGAGTCTCTAGAGAAGGTTGGCTTCCTTTACCATCAGGATGCACCTAATTAATCTTTGAGAGGAAAAGGGAGAAGGAATGCATGTAATAAAAACCTCCTAATCTAATCTAGAGGGTGATGTACCAAATAATATGTGGATCTACTTATTTTCCAATGAATGCAATAAAACTTAATAGATTTCTCAAAATATAACATTGTTTACACCTTTTCAATCTGTATATCATCTATGTGTTTTATGAATCTAAATTTATTGATTTATTTGATTGACCTATGTGTAGGTTATTTTTCTGTATAGGGAACATATTTGAAGCAAAATAGAGTACTTAAGAATGGGATTCATTTCACTGACTATCAACCTAACAATAAGGTGTATCAATATAGTAACCATGTTATTGCCACTAGTCTAACTCTTCATCTAGTCAAAGGACCTAGAATACGTAAGTGGAGGCTTGATATTGATGATCATGGGAAAATATTAAATGTTATTCAACAATGATCTAACCCACTTGATATGAGATAGAAACAACTTGTAATTTGAAACAACTTTAACTTTTTGAAATTTGGTTGAACTATTTGAAATCTGAAATTTGGTTCAACAATTTGAAATTTGGTCAAACTTGATCATTTTCAATTTAAAATTTGGTTGAACTAATTATATATTACTTTTACTCTTTCATTTAACTTGTGAATTTTAAGTTGTGATTTGTAACTAGTTATATAAATTAGGAACTTTTATGCAACTAATTAGGACTTGTGCCTTGAGTGAAAGAAATTTGAACACTTGTCTCAAGGGGATGAAATTAGGACTTGTGTGTTAAGGGGATGAAAGTAGGAATTGTAAATAATTATATATTATTTTCACTCTTTCATTTAACTTGTGAAGTTTAAATAGTGATTTGTAACTAATTATAGAAATGAGGAACTTTTATGTAACTAATTAGGGCATGTGCCTTGAGGGGAAGAAATTTGAACACTTGTCTTAAGGGGATGAAATTAGGACTTGTCTTAAGGGGATGAAATTAGGGCTTGTCTTAAGGGGATAAAATTAGGAACAGACTTTAATCATATCTAAATATCACTTTCATTATTAGGAATTAGGAATTATGTAAAGTTAATTATCTAACCCTAACCCTAACCAATTTCATATGTATACATCAATTTCATAAACC
Organism: Cupressus sempervirens; assembly: GCA_028749045.1. Classification (NCBI taxonomy): domain Eukaryota; kingdom Viridiplantae; phylum Streptophyta; class Pinopsida; order Cupressales; family Cupressaceae; genus Cupressus; species Cupressus sempervirens. The sequence continues at coordinate 1,099,902,620 of CM053785.1, forward strand.
AACATAATCTAACATGTAAAAGAACATGTAATCTAACATAATCCAACATAATCTAACATAATTTCCAACATAATCTAATGTGTAAAAGAACATAATCTAACATAATCCATCATAATCCAACATAATCTAACATTTAATCTAACATAATTTCCAACATAATCTAACATGTACAAGAATATAGTCTAACACAATCTAAGATAATCTAGCATAATCCAACATAATAGAACTTAATCTAACATAATAGAACATAATCCAACATAATCTAAAATGTAAAACAAATTTCTAGAGAATATATATATGTATGTCAATCATCAAACATGTATAATCTAGACAAAAGTCTAGATCAAAAAAACAAATTTAAAAAATATGTATAATCTGGATGAAAGTCTATATCAAATAAAAAATTAAAAAACCATGTATAATATAGATGAAAGTATAGATTAAATAATCTACAATATAAAATATATAGATTTTCAAGTGCATGACTATCATCATGATGTCTCGTTACAATGTGGTCTAAAGACTGACCATCAGGGTGCTCACTAGGATGTGTTGACCCCTATATTGTTGGATACAATTTTTCAATTGTATGTTGTCTTTGATTTTAAACAAATGTCATATTAATCAATAGATAGAGTCTATGGAGCTCAGTTGATTAGAAAAGAAAATTCCATAGTCTACCGAGTGTTCTTGGCAAATACTCTTTGGAAGCAGTTTCTAATGAGCTCACTCGGGCACTGAAGGTTTCTATGGTAGAAGTCAGTGGTAACTAAGCTCACAAGGTTAGCAAAGGAAAGTTAGCGTCTACCAAGTTAACTTGGTCTACAAAGGATTTTGCAGAGTTCGTAGTGTTAACCAAGCCTTAGTTGGTTAACATTGGAAATCAATTCTAGAATAGTGTTTGCCGAGTAGGGTCAACCAATGAAGGATTTCATTGTTTTGGGAAATAAAGTTTAATTTTTTTAAGTAATAATTGTATCCAACTGAAGTAATGATTATTTGTAATTGTAATTTGTAAATGAGCCAACTTGATAATATGAAAGGTATATATGAAAGGTCAAGTTGTGAATTCATAAGTGTAATGAGAAAGCATACAAGTGTATTGATTGAAGAAAAAAGTGTGAGAAAATTTTGAAGGATGGTCAAATATCCTTGAGGAGCAATAAATTTTTACTTGATCTGAGAGGATCTAGTCAAGAAAAACAAAGATCTATATCACCAATTTAGTTGCATCTCATTTAGGTCTATTCATTGTTACTTTCTCACCATTGTAGCAGTGATTTCTAAATCTCTTAACAGAGTTGGTTTAATAGTCATTTGTAAATCCTCTAACAAGGTGACAGTTCTATTGAATTGTTTTAAATTTCTCTAGCAAGGAAACTCCTAATAGGTTGATTAAATCGTTTAACAAGATCACACCTAACAATGTGTTTTGTAACCTTTAACAGGGTTGGCTCCTAACAGGGCTCACTTCAAAAGAGTAAAAATCAGTAGCTATTTACTTGGTGGTTTTTCCCATATTGGGTTTCCACGTTAAATCTAGTGTCTCATGTGTTCATGTTATTTCTTGTATGCATGCATGAATGTTTAAGTTATGATTAAAGTTAACATACACTGCATCTACTGAGTTACAACATTTTTCTATATGGTTACCAAGTGATAGCGATAACTAGTTTTATAAGACATCTAAAGAATCTATGGATTTGTTTTTGTGGTAACTAATTCATCCCCCCTCTCAGTTACTCCATCTATATTTCTAAAAATTGGTATCAGAGCTTTTGGTGCTTATAGAATGGATTTCAAGGATCTAAGCTAAAGTTCAAGATGTCTTACATGAGGGAAATTCCAAGGGTTAACAGGGATAACTTTTCAACATGGCAAGGACTGATGAGACTTCATCTAGCTTCCATTGGAGATTCAAGATTGAAATACCTTGATGAAGAATATGTAACTCCTTTTGATATATTATCTTTTAATGACATTGTTGATAAAAAGACTCATAACACCATGATGATAGACATTGCATCTACACTAAGCTATGAAGAATTTGATGATATCAAGGACTGCAAAATTTCCTTTGAAATGTGGAACAAGCTAAAGGATATCTATGGAGGTGATGAAAATGTGAGAAGAGCCAAAGAAAAAATTCTAAGAGGATAATTTGATCAGATGAGGATGAGAGAGGATGAAAACATTGTCAAATATGTTGAAAGAGTCAAAGTAAGCATCAGTGCAATCAAGGCTTCTAGAGGAGATATCAAAGAAGAAACAGTTGTAAGTAAAGTTCTCAGAACATTACTTTCCATTTATGCAATTAGAGTTTCTACAATTCAAGAAAGAAGATGTGAAACAAATCATAAGATAAATTTAGAGGCCATAGTAGGAAGATCGACTACACTTGAGCTAGATAACTATGACAACTATGTTCCAGCTTCCAAGAATATTAAATTAGTATTTGAAGCCAAGCTTTTACTCAAAGAAAAGGGCAAGAACATAAAGGATTCTTAGTCAAAAAGTGAAGAAGAGTTAGAATAGAGTTCTGATAGTGATCTTGAGGTGGTTGAAGCTCTACTTGCAAGGAAATATTCTAGAGGCAAAGGAAAATATAAAGGTTAAGTTCCTATAATGTGTTTTTCATATGAGGAAATTGGTCATATTGCTACTAGGTGCCCAAACAAGTAGAACACGGGTGAGAAGAAAGGTGACAAGTGTAATGGCAAGAAAGACTTCAAATCATTCAAGGAAAAGGGTAAGAAAACATGTTTTATGGCTAAAGATTCTAAGGATTCTGATAATAGTGAAGATGAAATTGTTTACATTGTTATGAAAGATGAATCTGATAATGATGAGGAAGATAAGATGGCACTTATCTCTCATGTAAGAAAAAATGATACACGGATCATAGATAGTGGTTGTTCTCATCATATGACTGGTGACAAAACAAAGTTTGACCAATTTGAAGACTATGATAGTGGTAGTGTGAGGTTTGGTAATAATAAACCTTGTTGCATAAAAGGAAGAGGAAGAATCTCACTAACCAAAAAGCTTGTATGTGATAATGCATATTGGGTTGAAGGACTAAAACATAATCTTTTGAGTGTGGCACAGCTAATCAATATTGGATTCAATGTGGATTTCATGTATGGAAAAGCAAGACTGTTGGATGACTAAGGAAAGTTGATTGGATCAAGCATACAGATAAAAGGTAACTTGTTCTATCTTGAACTTGGTGAATGCTCATGTTTTATTTCTCAAGTTGAAGAAAGTTGGTTATGGCACAGAAGGTTATGTCATGTGAATTTTGATAACCTAGTGAAAACAAAAAAATTTAGGAAAGTAAGAGGCATTCCTAGTATAAAGAAACTTGATGTTGGTCTATGCAAGAATTTTCAGATTGGTAAGATGGGAAAGACTAGTTTTAAAGGTAAAAGCTATCAGTCTAAAGATGTTTTGAAAATTTTGCATACTAATTTGTGTGGACCCATTGGAATTAAGAGCTATACTAGAGAAAATTTCTTCATTATTTTTGTTGATGACTACTCTAGAATGATGACTGTCATGTATCTGAGAGAGAAGTCAAAAGCATTTGAGAAGTTCAAATGGTATTTGGCCAGAGTAGTAAAATAAATAGGGAAAAGAATAAAATTTTTGAGATCAGACAGAGGTGGTGAATTCATCTCCAATGAATTCGATAACTTTTGCATTGAAAGAGGAATCAAAAGACAAGTATCAACTCTTAGAACTCCTAAGAAAAATGGAATAGCTAAAAGGAGGAATAGATCTATCATGGATTGTGCAAGGACTCTAATGATTGAAAAGAACATTGCTATCAAATACTAGAAGGAAGTTGTTAGCACTACAATTCATACCTTGAACCAAGTAGAGTTCAAGAATGACTCATTCAAAACCCCCTATGAGTTATGGTATGGCTATAAACCAAATGTAAGCTACCTAAAAGTATTTGGAAGTAAATTTTATATCTTGAAAGAATCTAGAAAAGGAAAATTTGATGTGAAGGGTGATGTGAAGGCATATTTTTGGGATATTCTCATAAAAGTAAGACATATAGATGGTTGAATTTGTCTACTCACAAAATCATAGAAAGTGCACATGTGAAAGTTGAGTTTGCAAAAAGGACTGAAGAAGAAAGCAAAAAGGAACTAGAAGACTATAGAAGATTTGTTTTCATTGAACCTAATACATTGCCATATACATCTAGCAATCAAGTGACTTCTACTCTCGAGTCTTCCTCTATCATTGAATGGCAAGAAGTTCCAACTGAGTCACAAGGACCCGAGTCACATTCTGAAGCTACCGAGCCAATGCCTACCAAGTCTGAAGGACCTAAGTAGTAGATAGATCAGCTAGAGCCAAAAATTGAAATTCAAAATGAAGATAGTGGCACTCAGTCAAGAAGCAAGGAACCTATATTGGCCAAGTATGTCAAGAGACATCATGCACCAGATCAGATTATTGGAGACAAATTTGAAGGTACTATGACAAGAAGTAAGTTAAAAGGTACTTGTTTACTTGTTGATTTTGAACATAGAAATGTCAAAGATGCATTGGAAAATGAAAGTTGGATTAAGGCTATGAATGAAGAGATAGAGAAAATAGAGAAGAAAAAAACATGGACTCTTGTATCTAGGCCTAAAGACAAAAATGTGATTGGAACTAAGTGGCTATTCAGAAATAATTTGAATGAAGATGATAAGGTATCAAGGAACAAAGCTAGATTGGTGTGTAAAGGCTACTCCCAAGAAGAATCAATTGATTATGGAGAGACTTTTTCTCCTGTTTCAAGAGTGGAAGGTGTTAGGACCCTACTTGCATATGTTGCACACAAAGTATAAAAGGTATATCAGATGGATATCAAATCTGCATTCCTCAATAGTATTCTAGATGAAGAAGTCTACATTGAGCAACCTGAAGGTTTTGTTGATCCAGACAAGAAGGACATGGTCTAAAAATTACACAAAGCATTATGTAGTCTGCAACAAGCCCCTAAAGCATGGTATGAAAGATTGCATAACTATCTTATTCAGATTGGTTTTTAGAGAACTAATGATAATAGTAGCTTGTACATCAAGGAAGGACCAAATAACAAGATTGTTTTGGTAGAAATATTTGTGGATGATACTTTTTTTATAAGAAATGATGATCTAAGAAAAGATTTTTCAGAAAAAATGAACAAAGAATTTGAGATGCCTATGTTTGGTGAGATTAAATTCTTTGTTGGTCTTCAAATTCATCAGATTAAGAATGGTATCTACATTACTCAGTCTAAATACATCAAGGAGATACTCAAGAAGTTAGGCATGGAAGATTGTAAACTAGTTGCAACTCCCATGTGTACTAGACTAAAGCTTACCAAGGATGATGAATCAAAAGAGGTAGATCAGACCTTATACAAATTAATGATTGGAAATTTGTAGTATGTAGTTCATACAAGGCCTAATATTGCTCTTGCAGTTGGTATAGTGGAAAGATTTTCAACAAAACCTAAAGAAAATCACATGATGGAAATCAAAAGGATCTTGAGATACTTGAAAGGCACTGAAGATTATGGATTGTGATCCAAATTTGGAGGAAATTTGGACTTGAAAGTTTTTACTAATTTTGATTGGGTAGGAAACATTGATGATAAAAAGAGTACAAGTGGTGGAGCATTTTTTATGGGAAATAGGTTAGTTTCTTGGACAAGTAAAAAGAATAATTGTACATACCAATATACAATAGAAGTAGAGTATGTTGCTATAGTAGTAAACTATTCTAATATTGTTTGGTTCAAATAATTGTTAGAAGGCATGAAGGTTGAGATCAAAGAACCAATTGTTATGTTTTGTGACAATACAAGTGCAATTAACATATCAAAGAATTTAGTGATGCATTCCAAAACCAAACATATTGCTGTAAAGTATCACTTTTTCAGAGAATTGGTGCAGGATAAGGAGATCATATTGGAATATTTCCATACAAAAGAAAAAATTTCTTACATATTCACCAAGCCATTACCTAAGGATGCATTCTTGTATCTAAGAGGTAAGCTAGGGGTCATTCCCGTATCTGAAGCTCACTAAAATAAAGTTTTAGTGATGCATCAACAAGAACCAAGTTGAAGATCTATCAGTTGATCAACATAGTCATGGGAACATTACATATGAATTAGTACTTAAGGTACATTATTACTCATTTGGTATGTGTTTTCTTTGGCATGTGTTGTCAAAGAGGGAGAGTTTACTGTCATATCTTTCTAAAATTTGATTTTTTTGTGGAGAGTTTGTTGTTTGGAAAAGAAGCTATGTAATTCCTTCAAAGAGGGAGATTATTGCATTAGAGAAGTTTGTGACATAAAATCTAAGAGGGAGAAATGTTCTGTCAAAAAAAGGCTTGTTTTCAAATTTCATTGTGCTATGACATGTTGTGTTGTCATCAATGCCAAAGAGGGAGATTGTTGGATACAATTGTTCAATTGTGTGTTGTCTTTGATGTTACACAAATGTCATATCACTCAGCAAATAGAGTCTACCGAGCTTTAGTTGGTTAATACTGGAAATTAGTTCTAGAATAATGTTTACCAAATAGGGTTGACCAATGAAGGATTTCATTATTTTTGGAAATAAAGTTTAATTGTTTTAAGTAATAATAGTAGCCAACTGAAGTAATGATTATTGGTAATTGTAAGTTGTAAATGAGCCAACTTGATAATCTGAAAGGTATATATGAAAGGTCAAGTTGTGAATTCATAAGTGTAATGAGCGAGCATGCAAGTGTATTGATTAAAGAAGAAAGTGTGAGAAAAATTTGAAAGATGGTCAAATATCCTTGAGGAGTAGCAAAGTTTTATTCGATCAGAGAGGATCTAGTGAAGAAAAATAGAGATCTGTATCAGCAATTTAGTTGCATCTCATTCAGGTCTATTCATTGTTACTTTTTCACCATTGTAGCAATGATTTCTAAATATTTTAATAGAGTTAGTTTAATAGCCATTGGTAAATCCTCTAACAAGGTGACAATTCTATTGAATTTTTCTAAAGTCCCCTAGCAAGGCCACTCCTAACAGGGTGATTAAATCCTTTAACAAGGTCACACCTAATAGTGTGTTTTGTAACCTTTAATAGGGTTGGCTCCTAACAGGGCTCACTTTAGAAGAGTGAAATTCAGTAGCTAGTTACTTGGTGGTTTTTCCCATATTGGATTTACACGTTAAATCTAGTGTCTCATGTGTTTATGTTATTTCTTTTATGCATGCATGACTGTTTAACTTTTGATTAAAGTTAACATACACTGCATCTACCGAGTTACGACATTTTTCTATATGGTTACCGAGTGACAGTAGTAACTAGTTTTATAAGACATCTAAGGGATCTGTGGATTTGTTTTTGTGGTAATTGATTCGCCCCCCCAGTTACTCCATCTATATTTCAAACATATATACCAACATATATATATTCAAGAGACAATGAAATCAATGTGCGTGATTTCATATTTAATTAAATCTTTTAAATTTACAAATTGCATGCAATTTATATATTACATTTAAAACTCACATGTGTCTAATTCAAAAAAATTAAAACTCAACTATCCACTACTCAACAAGCCAAAATTAACACAATCAGAGAAGGAATACAATGGATTCACTTGATCTAATTAGTCACCAAGTACAAACATGATCATATGATATTTTGATTGTCAAATACATTCAGCAAGCAAGGCCGCAAGAATGTGCACATACTTGGCTAATAGAGAATGGATACAATAGAAAAGATCTTTATTGAGCATAGGTAAAATTAAAGAGGGGCTCTAAAAATTAGAAAAGAGAGAAACCCTAAGCAAATAACAAAACTCACTTTCATAGTTCAAGCATAACTCTCGATTGCCTCACAATTTCATTCATCCATTTAAGACTGTTAGAGGATGATTGGATGAAATTTGGGTGATAGATTGGATTTGGTATGCCTTGAGATTCATGGAAATCATCAACCCTGACTGGAAGAACCCTCATCCTAACATTAAAAAATGCCAATAATACAAAACTCCCCTCAAAATGGATAACCAAGAGGTAGGCAACATGTTTTTCGTGTCCTTTTAGCATGGCCATAACTCTAGAGTGGTTGGGATCAATCATGGAGACTAAATCAAGTAGGAAATCCATTGCTTCTCCCCTATTGGCTCAAAAAATCAGCAAAAATAGTAGGTCAACTAAGTCATACAACCAAGATCAACCACATGTACCAATGGTTTTATATCTTTTTGCCACCTCATGGAGTCTTCAAGTTCTAACCTCTATGGTCTTACAATCATCATATATCATAAGATCATAACCCTTCTTATCATCTTCCAACATAATTATCCAAACCTTTATGATCTTATGATTTCCAATTATTTTGTACCATTGCCAATTGGAATTTCAACCCTTACAATCTCATGATCGTTGTTAATAGACCACCTTGTAACCTTGGTAGTTACCCCAGCAGCTATCATTGATTTACAACCGCATGATGGTGGTTCTCTTTCCTTATCATAGCCTCAGAAGCATCCAAATCTACCTTTATGATCTCTCGATGACCATCATTTCATAACATCAAGCATGTATCCTTTTTGGTTCATGATCCTACAATTCCCCTTGGTAGTATGACCATATGATAGTTCAACCCTATGATAGTTGAATATCATAATATTGGAAGCTCTCAGAATTAGCTTCATAATCTTACACCAGATCATAAGATCGTAGCATAGAAAATTAGTTGTGGCATTATAGCTCTAAATTTTTACCCTTGCGATCTGATAATAAATAGGAGCTAAAGAAAATGGGCCCACTTAGACATGTGGTGGAATCTTTCTATGTCGCTATAACTAAAGATCAATCATTTTCTCATAGCAGCATAATGAGAGACATTGATCTTCTTCCATCTGACAGCCTAGAAACATGCAACCAACTTACTAACTATGCCAAATTCTAAACCAATTATGCCAACCTATCTAACATTGATCCACCTCACCTATGGCCCACAAGGAAAATAGGACCCATAATCCACATGGAAAGTTCTCACTATGTCACATAAATTAAAGTACTTACATCTTTCCATAATGACATAGCGAGGACCATCAATCTTGAGAAGATCAATGGCTGGGAAGATGTACAATGCACTCTGCTAAAATTGAGGAAAGAGGGTCCACCATGCTACATTTTCATTTGTCATTTTTTTGCATCCTTGCATCCTGAGAAGGTGAGAAAGTGACAACCCTCGATCCTTTTGATCCGACGGTAGATAAAACATAGGCCCACAAAGGAATATTTAAATGTGAAAAACTTAGGAAAATATATAACCTAAGGTCTTCAAAGATTTATTTGTGTCCTAATATTTGAATGAGCATTAGATATTTTGCCAAATATAAAATATGAATTTTCGTGGGAGGGAAAAATAGCTAACAATCTTGGCTACTCAGAGGGGACACTAGTGGTGCAGGGGCACCTTGAAACATAGGGCCTTCACCATTTTCAATTTTTTTGTTTTGTGCTCCAAGAGAGCCTTTGTAAGTAGAATAAGGTTATGAGGACCTAGGTGTGTTATCTAGGGTATAGGAAGTCATTAAATGTCCTTAGAATAGTCATTAAATGTTCTTAGAATCAAGAAATTCATTGCCATCGAGAAATAATTAACCTAAATTATAGGCCTCTATCCTAGGGAAGGGTCCTTAGCTTGGAAATGCTAAGGGATAGCCTAATTAGCAAGTAGGAAGTGTTAAAAATTGCAAGCAAGAAAAATTGCAAAAGTTGTTGTGCAAGAAATATTGCAATTTTGCAAGAAAATGTTTATTTACTTTTCCAAACTTGAAGGAGGACAATGAAAGCCCTCATTATGAAGGAGAAATACCTAGGAGGACATATAAAGGCTTCCCAAAGCCTAAAGTTGGCAGATGTTACATATTATTGTACGGACAACATGTTGTAGCATTAGGTTTTGATTGCAAAAAGATTGAAAATCAGAGTGTGTAAGGCTTTTGAACTTTTTTTTGTGTACTATACCAGTTAGCATTGTAGATAGTGTTGATTAGGGCTTTTTTTTAGTAATTTTATTCTATTTGTGTGTTATTTCATTGTTTGAAAAATATGTTCTTTCTAGCCAGTTTGTTGTCCTGTTCTAGATAGTTTGCATTAGGTATGATGTAACTCACTATCCCACCATAAGAACTATAAAGCCTCGTGGGGATAGTGAGTGTACATAATGTATTACATCTTTGAAAAAGGAAGTGCCAAAAAAATCTTGGGAAGCATTTTTAAGCTCTTGCCCTAGGTGAGCTAGAGCATGCTCAAGTAGGGAATAAAGTGATTACAGAGCTTTTTGTTTGCAAGATTCTAGAGTTTTCTTCGAAAGTGAACATGGAGGTTGAAGGGGACTGAGTGGATATCCCTTAGGTATAAGGAGAAGGTGTGGAAAATCCATTAAGACACCTAAAAAGTCCAAACAGCATATTGCTCTTAAAAACCCTTGAAACCCTCAAAATTAGCAAAGGCACTGTACAACAATTCTAGGGTCTAAAACCTAGAAAATTTGAAAGTGATCATGAAATAAATAAAGGTCTATGAAGAAATTTTGGAAGGCTTATTGGAAGAAATTGGAGAAAATCCCTATTTTTTTAGGAATAAGAGGGCTAATTCGAGCTCTTCCTTGTAGCCCTGTTTTGAAAGAAAAGTGTGAAATTGGTAGGATATCCAACCATAAAGAGTTGTTTTGGAATACCAAAGAAGTGCATTGCAAGGTTTTGTGTCTCCTCCGTGATCCCTCAAGTTGGATGTGTAGAATGGTCAAAAAGACCTAGTTTAGTTGGAAGACCTTGAATACTCTCCATCTAGTATGAGAGCTTGGCAGATAACAAGAAGTGAAGTTTGATCAAGATAGTGGAGTAGGGTTTAAAATTGGGATATCTTTGCTTAAAAAGGATCCTATAAGTCCACTTGGTGGTCTAGCAAGACACCTTAAGTCTCAGAAGTAGACAAGAAGCATGAACTTATGATTGGTCATCCCTATTCTCCCTATCAACTAGCCTGCTATGCATTGACCAGTGACCTAAAGCATCCATTGGGCTCTAGAGTAAAAAAACATGAAAACCAACCTAGAAAAAATCCTAAAATCACAAAAGGGCATGCCCAGTGAACCTCAAAACTGCTCTTTATACTACAAAACTTAAGAAAAAAATCATGTGCAACTATAGTAAGACTTCAAAATTTTGAAACCCGGCTATCTCACAAAGAGACAACATGTGCCTAGCACTTCTTGAAAAAATGGGAAAGAACTAAAAGAAAACTAACTCTAACTATATAAATGAAAAATCCTAACCCTCTTTAGAAGCAAGGCTTGAGATAGATCCCATTTACTGGTATTGGCAAGACATCACCATTGGGTCTAGATAACTAAAATGCATTTTCCTATTTGAAATAGGTGATCACGTAGGGTCCACTCCATAATGGATTACATTTTGAGTGTCTCCTTGGCTTTACCCTATCTGCATCCCATTTGAGAACAAGATCCCCTTCCTTGAAAACCCTATCTTTGGCCTTCTTGTCAAAAGACCTTTTCATCTACTCCTAATGTGTTTTAGAGTTTTTTATAGCTTTTTTCTTCTTTTCTTCTAACTCAATCAATTCTACCAACCTAATTATCATGGGGTCATATTCTTCTAGCTCCAATTGATAAGCTAACTCAAGAGAGGGGAACTCTAATGAGATAGGAAGCTTGTCTTCCTTTCCATGTACTAGCATGAATGGAGAGTTCCCAATGGCCATATTAGGTATAATTATATCATTACAAAGGGTTTTCCTTAACTTGGCATGCCAACACTGACAAAAGGATGGATAGGGAGAACTAAGGCCAATGCCACACCTAGCTCTTTGAACCACCCTGCCAGAGTTAACACAATGGAAACAAACACAAAGAATAGTAACAAAAGGAGGAGGAAGAGCAAAACACTTTCATTGATTCATCAAAATATATTCATACTTTCCCAGCTATAATTCCTTCTAGGTTATGGCCAAATATAAATACAAAGATCCAACAGCAAATTTGCACTTTCCAGTTCTGCTCTGCAATCCTCTTCAGAACTGCCTCCAAAAAAAACTACTTAGCTCTAAGCCTAAACACTCTATTTATACTGGCCAAAATGGATTAAAAATAATTATAGAACATGGAGAAGCCACAAGTTGTCTCTCAACAAATATTAAATGAAAATAAACCAAAATTAAATACACAAGTTGGCCTGCATCAACAATTAACTATCTTGAAATTGATGTTTGAGAAAAATCATGATATCTCCTAGCTCTTATTGTGTTAGAACTCGTGTTTCATACTATGGGTAGATATCTAGGTCCTCTACAAAACCTTAAGTTTTAAAGGTCTAATTCGTTAATGAAAATTTTGCATCCATTCTAAAAGTTGAGCACAAAAAAATGTCACGTAGAATTGCCAGAAATTGATGTTCTGGGAGAATTGCCATATCTCCCAAACTATAAGGAGTTAGGAATTTTGGTCTAGAAAATAGATAGTAATCTAGGCCCTATTTAGTCATTTAATTGAGAATCCCTTTAATAATTACATAAAATTAGTTACATATTCTACAACAGGCACCTAGAAACCAAAAAATACAACTTTAGCAGAACCCAATTTCAGCAGCAAGATAAAAACTCAAAACATGCAGGATAGCAATGCAACCCAAGATGCTCCTATATCAAAAACCTCTAATTATATTTAATTTTCCTCTTCATGATTCTAAATATTTTCTTCTTAGAGGATTCATCCAAGCCATTACCTTGTGGGTAATAATTTGAGGAAGTTCTCAAATATATCCCATGTTCCAAAGCCCAAGAGTAGACATGAGCTCCACTAAAAGATTTAGCATTGTCAGATATAATTATGGAAGGGAAACTAAATTTGGTTATAATAACACTAAGTAAATCAACCACAAAATCCTTTGATGCATCCTTAAGAGCCACTACTTCTATCCATCTTGTGAAATAATCTGTGGCTACCAAGATCCACTTGTGACTAGCACTAGAGGGTGGGTTTATTGGACCAATAAAATCCAAACCCCATTGAGGAAAAGACTGATCAACCTAAATGGGATGGAAGGGAAGCATAGCCAATCTTTGCTTCCCATAATAGAAAGCACATTTTTCACATTTCCTTACCCATTTATAATAGTCATCAAACAAGGTTTTCCAATAATAGCAATCCCTCATTATCTTCATGGTAGTATCTCTAGTTAAGAAATGGCCACTAGCAGGACCATTATGAAAATATTTTAGTAACCTACTGACCTAATTAGTCTAGATGCATCTTAATAGGACTCCATTAGAATCTTTCCTAAATAATATTCTACCCACCAAGACATGGGGAATAGATTGTAATCTGAGTTGTATCCTCTTTATTCTCTCTAAGCCTTGGGGATATCCTCCTTCTAGCAAGAAGGTTGTCATATCACGTGACTAATCAAATGGATCCTTGTTCTCTATTGGTTAGTTACCTTGAATCAAGAGGGCAGTCTCCTCAGATATCTCAAAAGATAAAGCCATCTACTCACAAATTCCTTTACCTCTTATCAGCTTGGTGATCTTAATATCAATGTCATATTCTATACCTTAGTAATCCATCCAGCCCTTTTTTCATTAATATCTTTGTTCAAGAGGAAGTCCTTCACACTTACATGTGGAACTAAAAGTTGGATTTTGTTATGAGACAAGAGATGCCTAAACTTTTTGAGAGCCCTTACAAAAAGGACCTACTTCGCTACATAACTATATCTATCCTCATAATCATTGAGCCCCTTACTAAAAAAAGCATTGGGCTATTCCAAATTCTCATCATTCAGTTGTGTCAAAACCATTGATATACTTGATTCTCCTCCAAAGGAGTAAAAGATGAAATCATAAGGAAACTTGTAACAATGAATATAATCATTTCCACATAACCCATAATAGATATGAAATAAGTATGCAATTGAAATCTACATGCAAGAGAAAAAGATAACATACCCACAAAAATTGTGACACAAGATATACCCTATGAAACCCTCATTAAGGGAAAAACCCAGCCTCCAAAAGCATCCATCACCATGTATTATTTAACAAAAATACTAATGGAATACAACCATAGAAGCCTTCAAATCCATAGCCATAACCAAGAAATCCATGTGAACAAGCATGAATCCACACATCACATGTCATGCTTCCAACCTTCACAAATGCTCCCTTGGCTAACCTGTTGAGCCTTGTCTTGCTCAACTATTTCCCTTTTTTTTCCTTCTGTCCTCCCTCTACAGCTACCCCTGTGGCTATTTATATAGTAGCAAGTTCCAAAAAACCACCAAGTGGTATTACATAAACCATGTGTTAAAACCATGTGCTTCCTAACCAATTGACCCCACATTTAATATTAGAAATTTAATTCTTTTCCCAAATATTAAATAATTACATCAAATATTATCACAATGTTACAATAAAACTCATCAAGTATATCCCATCTGAATCTTTATATGTAGCACATCCATCTAGGTGCAACATTACATAATAAAATAAAATAATATAATATAACAATATTATGTAATGTGTGCAACACCCATTATTAAAATCTCTGTCAAACTTGGGGTTAACAAGAGTGAGGGTTGAGGCAATTGATTTCTTGATTTCTTCAAAACTACCTTTCCCCCCACTTTGTCCAGGTGAAGGTCAAATTATTTTTAACATGGTTGTAAGAGTTTTGACCATAGTAGCAAGGTTTGGAATAAATATTTTCACAAAATTAATCCTACCAAGGAAACTTTGCAACCCCTTCTTATGAGCAAGAAGTGGGAGAGCAAGAATTGCTTCTACCCTCTCTATATCTATTCTTAATCAATCTTTTGACACAATATTCCCTAGGAGCTTTCCTACTTAGTGGGAAATACACACTTCTTGTGATTCAGGGAAACACCATATTCTTTGTATCTAACATATACCTGCCTCAAATTGTTAAAGTGATTTGTTGTGTGTTTGGAGAAGATAGCTATATCATCAAGATATACTAACACAAAATTCTCATTAAAAATTTGAAAGCCATCTCCATTGCCTTCTCAAATGTGGCACTTGCATTAGTTAGTCCAAATGACATCTTACAATAGGTATAGGTACTCCATTTAGTGGTAAAGGTTGTCTTATGTCAGTCTAATTCCTAGACAAGTACTTGACTATAGCCTAAAAGCCATCCAAGAAAGAAAATCTTTCTGAACCACTAACTTTGGATAGCATATGTTCCATAGAAGGAAGAGGGTGATGGTCTTTAAGAAAGCCCTATTAAGGTCTCTAAACTCTACACAAAGTCAAATTTCTCCACTCCTCTACCTAACAGGGACAAGATTAGCTACCCATGAGGAATGTTTAATAAGAAAATTGATATTAGGCTTTATGAGTTTTGACAACTCTTTTTTCATTAATGGCTCAATCTTAGGATTAATTAGCCTTTGTTTCTACCCAACAGGCTTGGCATCTTGGTTCAAATCTATAGTATGCTAAAATAAGCTTGGGTCAAAACCCTTTAAGTCTTCATATGTCCATTCAATGACATTACTTAATGAAAACTTCTTGTTCAGCTCTAGTACATACCTTTCCTAAGTTGAGAAACTTTCCATCAACAATAATGATGGGTGTGTAGTCATCCTTACTTGTAGTTAGATTTGAACCCTTGCTCCTTACTTGATCATCAAAACTGAAAATCCCTTCTAAGATAATGAGACCCTTAAGTAATTTTTAAGGGTTCAAACTCATGATCTAGTCCCCATATTAACTTTTGAGTTCAGACTGATTTTTAGCAGAGAATTCTACCTCATTTTGGAAGAAATTTACAATTTATGCATCAAAATCAAAAACCTACCAATTTGTGCAATTATCAAGAATAGGAGGTCTTACAACAATTCTGATTTGCTACTCCTTATCATCAGCAACATGGTCTGGTATGTCATAGTGGGCCCCAATGGTTGCAAGCCTATCATCATGTTTGTTCTTGTTCCTTGGAACACTCTGAATATTGAATGCCTAAAATTCTTAAAGAAGATCTCATACTCTATGCTTATATGACTTGAGCAGGTTGTTCTTCATAACATTCTAGTTTTTAACATGATTTACAATTAGTTCACTATCCCCATATACCTAAGAGTTTAACACCTCTCTTTTGTGCCAATTGGAGACCTTGGGTTAGGGCTTCATATTATGCTACATTATTTGTACAACTAAATTATAGACTATCAAAAAAAAAAATATTCTCCAATTCAGGAGAGATCGGCATAACACTAGCCCCTGAACCATTTTTTTCTTCTTGAACCATCAAAGAACAATTCCCACAATCTATTTGTATCCTCTTTTATTTTCATGACATTGGGGATAGGAACACCTTCTTTAAGTATATGATAGGTCCCAAGACCTATCTCTCTAGCTTCTTGTATTGGAGCAAATTGATAGGCAGTGGTTCATTCATCCAAAAGAAAATCAGGGACCTCTTCCAATGAAGTAGCAGGCTTATGGAATTTGTATACTTCTTCTGATCTATAAATGGATCTAGACTAATTACAGTATTGAATGTTTAAACAAAATCAAATTAGAAGATGTCTTAATACATTTATCATAAATGAAAGCAATGCTTGAGGTGAGAAATAGAATTGAGAGAGAAGAAGACAAGAATATGCAATCAGAGTTTGATTACGAAGTTAGCCACAAATGTGACTACGTATCCTATTCAACTCCAATAGAGTACGACCGATCCAATTAATTCTCTAGAAATCAATTAAAATTATTCACCAAGACCATTTCTTCTAGCATTTCGACAGCATAACAATTCTTCAAAGTATGAAAATGGCTCCAAAAAAGAATCTCCTAGAAAAATCTCCCTTATCCTTCAAAACTTCACCAAGATCAATTTCTCTCCAAGTCTCCTTGTTTTTGAAAATGACCTACCCCCCTCTTTTATACAAAATAATGATTTACAAATAGGCCAAAACAAATTATTTTAATAATAGGCCTATTAACAAAGTCATCTTCATGATTAACCCCTTGCCAATTTACATTTTTGGCATTACATTAATTTGGAGTTAGAAACATTTAACAAAATAAAAAAATAAAGCTATTTTAAGGGGTGGCCGACAGTTTGGTATAACATAAATAAAATAAATGGCTTATATATTGCAAAGCTTGCACGTGGCAGAATGGCCACGATTAATTTTGGAAAATGCCTAATCGGGGGTTCAATGCCCGCTGGTAGTTGTTCAAACAAAATGGTGGTAGTTATAAAGATAAAAAGGAAATTTTTTATATGGATGTTAAGAAATTTGCATGGTCTAGTGGCAAAGAGGAAAAGTAGGAAATGAGTGGTTTAAGGTTCAAACCTCCTCAACCAATTTTTCAAACAACCAAATTCGCATGAAGGAGCTTGAGGTGCCATGTGCACTATTTTATTTGCACACATCTTTGACATGTGTCATCACCTAATTGGATCAAAATGATTATTGTGCATGTTGACATCATCACTATTACATTTTGCCTCCAAAATTCAAACAACCATAACTTCTTCATATGAGCTCCATTTTTTATGAAACAAACACTGTTGGAAAGCTCTCATTGAGCTCTTCATTTTGAAATCCATTATTGACCACTTTTGAGATGGTCTGATTTCACCCATTATCTAGCCTTCTATTTCACCTATTTGATCAAACTTTGACCAAGCATAACTTTTTCATATGGACTCCATTTTTTTCTATTCAAGTTGCATTGGAATTAGGAAACTGAAATCTTTCTAATGGTTAGATTCTGGAGAGAAATGAGACACCTCAATTTTCACTAAAATATCCACTAGATAATCTTCCTCCTCCCTAATTGTACAATTCATGTTTATAAGGCTTAGAGTATAAGTCTCTATGTGGTTAAGGGATAAAGGCTCTATCCTTAGGGAAGCTCTTGCCCCATATCTTTTCCTAAAGAACATACATGACCAATCTATTGCAATATGACCCCCTATCTATGTAGTAAAGTCTCTAGAAAGATAGATAGCAAAATAAAGTTCTACCTCTGCTATTGATATATCTTGGGTTACTCTGCAACTAGGACAAGCATGTAATACCATCTTAACATTGTTTAGGACCCCTACAGTATTGACAGAGCTACCATCCAATTGAAGGTCATCCCTAATCATGGGCTCATACTTGATACCAAGGAGATCGGCCACACTTTTAGGCATTACAAAACTACTAGCCCCTGAATCTATCATACAATTGTGGGCTAGTTTATCTCCTATGATCAAGGAAACATAAAAGTGGGGAAGCCTATTTCTCTTACTTGTTTCTCCTCCCTTCATTGGTTGCACCAAGCTTGTCAAATTCTCTTCTCTAGGTAGTTGATCCTTGGCCTTTATGTTCTCCAACTCCTTCTATAGTAATTTCTTCTACAGTGGTATGGTGGCAACAACATCCCACATGGAGATATTTACATTAGTCATTTTCATTTGATCTACCACATTAAAGGGAGTGTTGACTACCTTGGTTGAAGCTTTGGGGATTGCATGGTAGGTGGTTGAGGTTAAGTAACCTAAGGTTCAACGAGGTCTTTATTACTTGTGTTCTGCTTCTACTGAGGAGTAGCATTAGATTGGGCATTCATTACTGCCACATGAGGAAAAAAATTTGAATTTGAAGCTTGATTGGGTGACAAGGGCATAGCATCTTGAATAGCTCTCCTTTTACTTCTAGTATTGTGAGTTATAGCATCATGACTAGCATGACAATTTTCCTCTAGTTAATGGTTCATAAAAGAGAAATCATTTTGTTGTTGTAAATAAGAAACATTAGTAGGTTGACTAACATTGTATGGTTTCCCGACCATAGGCCCTTGGGTAGTTAATGCCTTGAATAAGATTATGCCTTTTGGCACATGCAACAGGCATAGGAATAGTTGCAAGAAGGGTAGAAATATTTCTCTTGAGAAAAAAAATTTGGGGAACTAAGGTTCTATCCTAATTTGTATTGGTAGTAAAAGCATGACCATTAGATCTATTTTGATTATAGGGTACATAATTTGGATTCTAGTTTGGAGGCCTACTATTCATAGGTGCTTGATATTGCACTTGAGGACCCTTATTCACTTGATCTTGTTGAAGTCACCACTTTATTGCTCACCTTCTGAATCATAGAGAAACTATCCTCCAACTTTTTATCTTGAATTTACAAATTTTGTCCAATATCTTGCATTAAGGCCTTCAACTCTCCTAGATCACTAGATGATGTGGAAGCTTTAGGGGCTAGAGAAAGGGGTTGTGATGTGGAAAATGTTGAAATAGGGGCTATTTTTGGTTGGTGATTTGGAATATCAGGGAAGAAAGGCATAGGATGCCTTGGAACTAGCTCACCTCCCTAGATCAAAATATTATTTGCCCTTATGGAAATCTCATAAGCACTTGCTAGAGTATCCCCTCCCATGTTTGGATTGTAGTGGCAATATCACTGTCTAGGGCTTTGAGATAATGCAAGAAGGCATTACTTGGGGTAGGCTTCACTAAATTTAGTATTCTATCCCATATTTTTTGGAATATATAGTTGAAGTCAGTCATGTATTTATGGGGTGCCCTCTTTATAATGGTTAACTACTCTAATAGTGAAAGATAATCACTTTTATCTTCAAAAGGATTACACAGGGCTGCTCCTAAACCATCCCAATCTATTATAGAGTTATGAGGCAATCTTGTATACCATTGAAGTCCTTTCCCTTTTAAAGATGAGGTTAGAAGCCTAACTGTAACATCATATTCAAATATACCATGAATATTACAAACATTTGAGAATCCTTAAATGTGTTCTATAAGAGAGATGGAGGTTCCACTAGTGAAATCAAGTTTACTTTTTAGAGCTGATACTAGTATGTCATGTCTTTGGGCTAATAGGAGAGGACTTCCACCATTAAAGGTGGCAAAAGCATGAGCTCTAGCCATATAAACAAGTGGCCTATTAATATGAGTAGATGGTACTCTATGTTGAGATCTAACAATAGAATGAGTGGAAATTGATCTTACAAGGGTATGTGTTACTTCTATAATCCTAACTAGTTATAGAGACAATCTAGTCTTATTTCTTCTAGGATTGGAAAATGAAAGTTCTTGGTATTGGAAGTTACCTCTAGAAGATGTCCTTGTTTCAGCTTTGGGTATGAATCATAGCAGCTTTGGTTTGGAACTAGATGTGAATGATGTAGAGTCACCAAGTGCTCTATAGAAAAGAGCCTCTTGAAGGCCTAGAATACTGAAAGCAGCACTATCTTCTCATAATCAACTTAAAATTCTTCCCTTTTGACACCAGTAAACTCAAAATATTTTGATATGAGAATCCTACTGGGCATGCCAAAAACTATTTACACAAAATCTTGCACCCTGGTCTAAGGGAATACTTCTTAGATAGCATCGTGTAACATGGAAACAATCTCAAAAGTGTGGGACTTTGCAACTTGATATTGAAACTCCAAAGAAGGCCAGCTTCCTTTACTATCAGGATGCACCTAACTAATCTTTGAGAGGAAAAGGGAGAAGGAATGTATGTAAGAAAAACTACCTAATCTAATCTGGAGGTTGATGCACCAAATAGTATGTGGGTCTACTTCTTTTCCAATGAATGCACTAAAACTTAATAGATTTCTCAAAATATACCATTGTCTACACCTGTTCAATCTCTATATCATAAATAACTCAAAAATAACACAATCAAAGAAGGAATACAATGGATTCACTTATTCTAATTAGTCACCAAGTATGAACATGATCATATGATATTTTGGTCATCAAATACATTCAGCAAGTGAGGCCACAATAATGTGCACACACTTGGATGAAAAAGAATGGATACAATAGAGAAGATCTTTATTGAGCATAGGAAAAATTATAGAGGGGCTCCAAAAATTATAAAAGAGAGAACCCTCAAGAAAATGACAAATCTCACTTTTATAGTTCAAACATAACTCCTAATTACCTCACAATTTCATTCATGCATTTAATATTGTTAGAGGATGATTGGATGAAATTTGCGTGATAGACTGGATTTGGTAAACCTTCAGAGTCATGGAAATCATCAACCTTGACTAGAAGAACCCTGATCCTAACATGAAATGGTGCCATCAATACAAAACTCCCCTCAAAATGGATAACAAGGAGGTAGGCAGCATGTATTTCTTGTCTTTTTAGCACAACCATAACTCTAGAGTGGTTGGGATCAATCATGGAGATTAGATCACGTAAGAAAGCCATTACTTCTCCCTCGTTGGCTCAACAAATCAGAAAAAATAGCTAGTCAACTGAGTCATACAACCAAGATGAGCCATGTGTACTAATGGTTTTATATCTTTTCACCACCTCATGGAGTCTTCGAGTGCTGACCTCTATGATCTTATGATCATCATATATCTTTATATCATAACCCTTCTTATCATCTTCCAACATAATTATCTAGATCTTTATGATCTTACAATTGTTGATTATGTCATAGCATCATTAGTTAGAATTCTAGCCCTTACAATGTTACGATTGCAGTTAATAGACCATCATGCAACCTTGGTAGTTACCACAATAGCTATCATTAATTTATGGTCAAATGATGGCAATTATCTTTCCTTACTGTAGCCTCAAAAACATCCATGTCTTTCTTTACAATCTCTCGATGACCATCATTCTGTAACATCGAGTAGGTATCCTTTCTAGTTCATGATCTTACAATTACCCTTGGGGCTATGGCCATACAACACTTCAACCCTATGATTGATGAATATCATAATATTGGCAGCTCTCAGTATTAGCTTCATGATCTTACACCAAATCATAAGATCATAGTATAGAAAACTAGTCATGGCATTGTAGCTCTGACTTTTCACCTTGTGATCTAAAGATAAATAAGAGATGAAGAAAATGGGCCCACCTGGACACATGGCAGAACCTCGCTATGTTGCTATAACTAAAGATCAATCATTTTCTCATAGTGACATAACAAGAGATGTTGATCTTCTTCCATATGATGGCCCAAAAATATGCAACCAACTTACTAAACATGCCAGAACCTAAACCAATTAGAACTCACATGTACGCCAACTTGTCTGACATTGATCCACCTCACCTATGTCCCACAAGGAAAATAGGACCCACAATCCAAATGGTATGTGCTCGCTATGTCACATAAATTAAATTACTTGTAGCTTTCCATTTTCTATGTTGCATAAATTAAACTACTCACAACTTTCCATAATGATATAGTGAGGACCATCGATCTTGTGAAGATCAATGGCTAGGAAGATGTACGATGAAGTCCTCTAGAACTAAAGAAAGAGGGTCCACCATGCTACATGTCCATTTTTCATTTTTTCACATAATTTAAAATCCTCACACTTAGAAGGAAAGAAAGTGACAACCCTAGATCTTTTTAATCTGACAATGGATAAAACATGAGCCTACAAAGGAATATTCAAATGTGCAAAAACTTAGGAAAATATATAACCTAAGGTCTTGAAAGATTTATTTGTGTGCCCTAATATTTGAATTTTCATTATTTGAATGACCATTAGATACTTTTCCAAATATAAAATATGAATTTTGGTCGGAGGGCAAAATAGCTAACACAAACCATTTTCTATACCATCAAGATCTATGTTTGTTACTCAGCCAATCTTTACAGAAATCATGCTATGTTGACATTAATGAAAAAAATAGTCATGAATGCTAACATGTCAATACTCTTGGATGCTTATAATACTTCACCAATGTAGTATCATCAACATTTATGCTAACTAAATCCACCTTTTGCATTGATGGCAACATAGATGAGAAACATCTAAGTTCCAAGAATACCAAGTAATACTATGTTGTTGTTGTTGTTCTCATCTTCTCATATCCTCTCCATCAAGAAATTCTAAAATCCTCTAGATTTTAGGACTAGCATCATCTATTCACATGCTAAATAAATCTCAACCCAACAAGTGCATACTCCTTCTTCTTGGGCATCAATTATCAACTTCACACTAAAAAATTCAAAATATATCACGTGCATATTCCTACTTCAAGTCTTTCTAAATCTCTCTAAAGGAATATCTCTCCCCCATTGCTTAGGAGTCCTTTCTCATGCATACTCTTCCCCATAACTTAGGAGATTTTTTTCCAAGCATACTCTTCCCCATTGACATCAATTTCAAGGACCTAAATCTCAATGTTACTACATACCAATTGATAAATACCAATTGCTAATAAATTGCACCAAGTCTTCAACTAACTCAAGTGTCCAAAGACACTATTCAGTACCAAATACCAAGAGTCCTTAGTGACTCAGATCATCACAGATACCACCCCATATGGGAAGCATCAGCATTTAGTCTAGGATAATGATAGCACTATGTACCACTGGACTGATGTACTCTCTGCATCACCTACTCAAAAGTAGGCAAGGGCATAACCCCAAGTATACCTCTCAAGAACTCAAAAGTATCTTTAGGCAAGGGCTTCATAAAGATATCTTCAATATGATCTTTAGTACTCACATACTCCAATCTAATCTCCTTTTCTAATTTCTTTCTCTCTCAGCATATGATACTTAATAGATATATGATAAGTCTTAGAATGTAATACAGGATTCTTAGACATACTTACTGTAGACACCTAAATATGATTACATCACTTAAGTAATCCTATTTAGTCATCTCCTAAGGCATCATTAATTAAGTATTTAATATTTAATTAATCTATTGTCATCCCTTAGTTAATTAGTTAATTTAATTAATTATAGTCCAATTGATAAAATCAAAATGATCACCCAAAATCAATTTATCAATTAAATCCCTATTCCTCTATTAAATTGAATAAATCCTCAAATCTATTCAATTTAATTCCATAACCCAATTTTATTAAATAAATCATTTAATAAAATATCTAAAATTCTAAAAACCTCCCTAAATCCTATCCTAACCCCTAATCCAACCCATTCACACATACTAACCTCACTTAGCCACCTAACTAACCCATCCCATCAAATCTAAGCCACTTGCCCCCTAATCCCCCTCTAATCCAAGCCTAATCCTCACTCTAACCATGTGCACAACCTTAATCCTAGATTAAGAATTTCTAACCCAAGCCAAAGTCAAGACTTCCATGCACCTCCCATTTTAATATTCAAACAAAGACTTCATCCTCCATTTTAAAGTCAAAACTTCCACCCACCAACCATTTTAATATTCAAACAAAGACTTTATCCTCCATTTTAATATTCAAACAAAGACTTAACATCCTCTTTTAATATATTCAAATAAATAATTAATCTACCTCATTAAATCCCAAACCACTTGCCTCTTAATCTCATCCTAAGCTAAGCCTAATCCCTTCCTTAAGCATGTGCACAACTTTAACCAAGGGTTAAGAAAGTCTTAAACCAAACCAAAGTCAAAGTTCCATTCTTAAAGTCTTGCATTCCTATTCAAGAGCCTTAAAGGCTCTTATATGACTTAAAGGCTCTTTAAAGACTTTTTATACCTATTTTCCACACTCATCCCCCCTTTTCTTCCCTCATAACTTCCTCTAACCACCTATCTTGACCATCTTCCCTATCCAATCCCTTTGTGACACTTGTCAGAAGGCTAGAGCTTTGAAGAAGTAAAATCCATGTGATCTCTTCTCCTTGCATCTTAGCCCTCCTTAACCAATTCTCCTTCCTCGCATCCTAACCATCCATCTCACTACCCCTTGGCCTATAAATGAAACCCTCTCCCTTCATAAATATAATCAACTTCTATGCTAATGTTATGATGCTATTTTGAGAGCCTAAGGACTAACAAAATACTATCATAATGGCAAAATCCATCCAAAAATCCATTTTTAATTATATCCTCCATTGAAGATTGAGAAATGTTATTGAGCACACATCCCATCTAACGGACACATCTACTCATCAAAGGGAAGATTGTTTGGTTTAAGAGGTTTGCACATTCTTAGGCTACTTTGGTACTTTAATTCTCTTCTATCTAATCATATATGTGAGTTAAATCTATTATTTTGAATGTTTTGATTCTTCATTATATTCCTTTAAGCACTAGTTTTACAGCTCTACACTCACTGTACTTGTGTTATCATAGTAAATGATAACAGGTTCTTCAAACTCAATTATGATATCCTTTAGTATTTGCTTCATCCACATAACTTGATTACAGTTATTTGTTGTTGCAACATACTCTACTTTAGTTGTACTCTATGAAATACAATATTGCTTATTACTTAACCAA
The DNA here is from genome assembly GCA_028749045.1 of Cupressus sempervirens. NCBI lineage: Eukaryota > Viridiplantae > Streptophyta > Pinopsida > Cupressales > Cupressaceae > Cupressus > Cupressus sempervirens. The sequence goes on from CM053785.1 coordinate 1,099,927,920, forward strand.
TAAACCAATCTTCCTCCAAGAAAGAATTCTCCACCATTGGTGCTCTTTCTACCATCCACACTACCTGCCCAATCTACATCAGTATATACACATAGAGTAAAATCACTTGATCTATCATACCAATTTTCATAATTAGATGTCCCTTTCAAATATCTAGATATTCTCTTTATTTCTAGAAAATGATACTTCTTAGGATCATCTACAATCCCAACTACATTTTCTATATCTGGTACGGTGTGAGTTAGATACTACAAACTTCCAATCATGGATCTGTACTTCTTCTTCTCTATTATAGGTATCTCATCTTTACTGGATAACTTGTTACCAGTTATCATAGGTGTACCAACAGGTTTGCAACTTTCTAAATCAAACCTTTTAAAAGAATCATTCAAGTACTTAGCTTGTGAAATAAAAATACTATCATTGTTTTGTACAATCTGCAATCCTAAGAAAAACTTCATTTCTCCTATCATGCTCATTTCAAACATATTCTTCATCTCTTCAGAAAACTTATCACTTGCTTCATCATTACCTCCAAAAATGATGTCATCAACAAATATTACAATAATCAGCAAATCATTTTCAACTTCTTTCAAATACAAGTTATTGTATGTCATGCCTTTAGTAAATCTAAGATTTGCCAAATAACTATCCAACCTTGCACACTAGGTTCTAGGTGCTTTCTTCAGATCATTTAGAGATTTCTTTTGTATGCATACCATATATTTGTCTTCAAATAAAGGAAAACCTTTAGTATTCTCAATATAAACCTCTTCTTCAAGTTCTCCATTCAAAAAGGTTGATTTAACATCCATTTGATAGACCTTGAACTTCTCATTTGCTGCATAAGAAAGGAAGATCCTTACTAATTCCATTCTAGCTATAGGTGCATATGTATTTTCATATTTTATGCCTTCTTTCTATGAATATCCCTTGCATACAAGTCTTGCCTTATTTCTCACAACTTTTCCTTGCTCATTCATCTTGTTTCTGAATACCCATTTGGTTCCTATCACATTCTTGTCTTTAGATCTAGGAACTAATTCCCATGTATCATTCTTCACAATCTAATCTAATTCTTCCTTCATTTCTTGAATCTAATGAACATATTCACATGCTTCATCTGCACTTTTAGGCTCAACTTGAGATATTAAACATATCTCCCCATTTACTTTGTTCCTTGTCATCACACCTTTGTCTTTGCTTCCAATTATTTGCTCAAGAGGGTGATTCTTTGTCAGATTCTTGCTAGAGGTAAGAGTTTACATCTCAACTCTTATCTCTTCTCTAGGTTCATATCTATGTTCTCATCTTTAATCATAAATTAGCACATCATTCTACAAATCATTGTTAGTCTCAAAGAAAAATTCAACATTCTTTCTAACAATTCCATAATTATCTTGTTCTTCATTTGAATTGTAATATATCATCTTTTCCTTAGTCCCAAAATTTTCATCAATCCTTACATTTTCATATTCAACTATTGTCTTAGTTCTATATTTAAAACATTTGTATGTCTTTCTTTTCAATGAATAACCAAGAAATATACCTTCATCACTTCTTGGATCAAACTTATCAATATCATCATCTCTCTTAATGTAATATTTGTTCCCAAATATTCTAAAATACTTAACTAATGGTGAATGACCAAACCATAGTTCATAAGATGTCTTGTTCATAACTTTTCTGATCTGTAGTCTATTCAGAGTGTATATTGATGTATTGACTGGTTCTCTCCAAAATCTCTTAGAAACATCATTCTCAAACAACATTGCTCTTGCTACTTTTGCTACAAACTTATTTCCTCTTTTAGAAATCTCATTCTACTCAGGTGTTCTCAGTGAAGATAGTTGTCTTTTTATTCTATTCTCTTCACAAAATATGTTAAACTCTCTATAGGTGAATTCTCTGCATCAATCTAATCTCAAACACTTTATCTTAATGCCAAATTCATTCTCAACTTTATTCTTAAATATCTTAATCTTCTTAGAATCTTCAAATTTCTCTTTAAGAAATGCTACCCACATCATTCTAGTGAAATCGTCAACAAAAATTATAAAGTATCTTTCACTATAGAATTCTCTTGTTCTAGAGGGACCACTCAGATCTGTGTGGACAATCTCTAGCTTCTTTATGGTAGTGAACTTCTTGATAGGAAATGACACTTTCTTCTTCTTAGCCAAAATATATTCTTTACACACAACTAACCTTCACAATATTATCAAAGTTTATGTGACAAAATCTTCTATGCTACAACCAATTGTTATACACTTTAGCTACCAAACATGTCATTTTAGTGGGATTCAACTTAAATACATTGCCTTTGGATCTAGTGCCAGTTCCAATTAGCTTACCATCTTTGTCTTTGATAATGTAGGTCTTCTCAATGAACTACAACCGATAACCCTTATCCACCAACTATCCAACACTCAACAAGTTATGCTTTAATCCATCAACAAAATAAACATCATTAATGTTAGTTTTACCATCAAGAGTAATAAACAAGCTGCATTGTTACCAACTCTAACAATACCTCCATCATGATTCTTGAACTTCACAAAATTATTCATATCACCAATCATGTGATGTGAACAACCACTGGGTGAACCCACAATAATGGGTTCCACTTTAGTGGGAGGAATAAAAATGAAAAAAATTGCAAAATGAGAAATTGAGTTTACCATATGTTTGCACAAACATATGTGATAAATATGTTTGCGCAAACATGATTTTCATGTTCGCATGAACATACGTTCATGTGAACATGGTAAATGTGTTCGCGCGAATGCCATGTTCACACAAACATGTGAAATCACAAAAAATTTAACCTTTTTTTCTTTTTTCTTTTTTGCTCTTTTGACTGCCATAATTGTAGGAGAATGATCTCCTACTGTAAAATAAAAAATGTCAAAATGTGCTGCTCAGAGCAAGCTTTCCAACGACTATAATTTTATTACATAATTTAATCATTAAGACTTTCAAATATGAGTTTAACTCATTATAGGTTCATTACCAATTGGACATCAACCGACTTTGACACCTCGGGAAAAATAGTAAATTAGGTCAAAAAAAAATTTAAAAATATGGAGGAACTGGCTTATTGAGATACCCTTCTATTCAAAAAAAAAAATGGTTTATGATAAATTGACTTCAAATTATCTGTGTCAAACAGAACGTATGTTTGAATTACGGTTCATGTCACTTCAAAACTCCATAAACTATACAATATTCAACCAAAATAAATCAAACCAAATGCATCCTTTGGATATTGATGTTACAAATCTAACGTCGAAAGAATTACTTCATTATCATTTCTAGAAAAAAAGTTGTGTGTCAAACGAAATGTCACTTTTTAAAATATTGAATTTTATTGTGTACCACTTTTCAGAGGAGATAAAAAAAATTGACATAAATAATTTAAGTACTCAAAATCACTAGTTTATGTCACCTTAAAATTATTTATAGTTTTGGAGATATAGTCACTTGAACGTGACATTTTTTGCAAAAATATTGATTTCAGTGTCAAAATTGGTCAAAAAGTGGAACCCATTATTGTGGGATCACCCCACTATCTATTATCTAATCAGATTTCATTTCCACTTGGGAAATTAGAGCTCCTTCTCTAATTTCTCTATCAAGATCATCTTCCTTGATAGCCACAAATCCAAATTCATCATAAATTTCACTTTGAATTTTCTCATCAATTTCTTCATCTTCATTTGCATAATAACAATTTTTATCTCCATCTCTTCTAGTCTAAAACTTTCCCTTATACGTTTTCTCTCTTTTAGGATATTTAGATGCATAATGACCAAATTTGTCACACATCCAACATTTAAAGATTTTCTTAACATCTTTTTCTCTTCTCACAAGAAGGGCTATTCCTTCCTCAATCTTCTTGTCTTCATCAGATCTATTATCGCCAACAAAATCTCCATATGTTCATGCACTCCTTGTCAGATTAGGTTGAATGTTCAAGGAACTAAAAGATGTTTCCACTCTTTCTAGATCTCTAGACTATCTCAGATCTACTTCTATAGATTATAATCTTCCAAGAAATGTTTCCTTTTTGAAATCCTTGGTGTAGGGCATTACTAGTTGAATCATTTGAGCTACTTGTTTGAATGGTGGTGTCAAACTTTTCAATATCTTCCATAAAACTTCATCTTCTTTCTTAGTTCCATCGTGAGACCGAATTCTTGTAACAATTTCTGATATGTTTCTAATATAACTTCTTATAGATTCATCTCCCATAATTTTAGCATCTTGAAATGCACATATCCAATTCTATAATATCATTCTCCTTTCATGTTTATCACCTTCAAAAGTAGATTCTAATGCTTTCCAAATTTCATAAAATATTTCAAGTGACTTTACCTAACTGTATTCATTCTCTGGAAGAGTTGTTATTAGAGCTTCTCTTGCTCTCATGTTGCACATGAATAGCTCTTTCATCTTCATTACATCCTTCTAACTTTTCTTATTCAATGATCATCTTCTTACTATTTGTCAAGATCCAATATCCTAGACCCATGCATAATAGACAAGTTTTCATCTTCTCCTTCCAACTATCATAGTTGGCCCCATCAAATGTAGGATATCCTTTCTAAAAATATTTGTCATTGATCTCCCAAAGTTTTTAAGCTTATCCTTTAAGGACCCAAGGCTCAGATACTACAATCCACTAATATAACTGAGAGGTGGGGGGTGAATCAGTTATCCAAAAATTATCAAATTTATCAACCTTAAACAAACTTAACCATATGAGAAATATAAATTGAAACCACAACAAGATACTCATACACAATAACACTAAAAATGTTAACCAGGGAACCATTGATCAGAGGGAAAACCTCAGTGAGGATGGTACCCACAAGATGATGTATTAATATAAATGTTCCTTGTTAGAGGATGGACCTTGTTAAGAGTCTATGAATACATTCAATACATATGAGTCCCTATTAGGAGACTTTGAATCCATATTCATAGATTCCAACCCTAGTAGGAGTTGTGCCAACCCTGTTAGGAGTTGTGGAAGATAGTTAGACCTACTACCCAAACAGCTTCAAGGGAAAGACCAATGAACCCACTGTCCAAATGATTTTTGTATTATTACTTGCATAATAATAGAATTGTATTCTATTGTTCCTTCCCCTTTTTCAATTTGGTCAACTAGACCTATGTTCCTTTTGATCATGTAACCATATCATAAATCTCACATCCAATAATCCCTTGGATCGCTTACATGCATTCAATAAGCACTTTGCTTCTTTTTGCACTTTGCACTTCTTGCAACAATAGATACACCTTACAATCAAGGAAAATATCTTTCCTTTATACCATATCTCCCTAATAATTCCTTGAGTCAGCCTTGAGGCTTTCCCAATTAATTATAATAAGATAATTAATTAATTACAATTACAATAGCATTTTCGGCTCACAGTCTATACAAAACTTCACATGTGCAATACTAGGTCTTGTGCACTTGCTGACATCATTAGCTGACTATCTTGTGTTATTGCCTAATTGCATCTCAGATGCAATCTAGCAAACAAACATTAGGAACTACTTTGCCAATACTTTGTCTTTGAGTTGCTCTCTGTAAATTAGGTACATATTTCATACATTTTGATTCAAACTCTGCGCACTTAACCACATCATTAGGACACTATATCGAACATTTCTATAATTGTGCATCACTAGAAAATCAAACATTATTTGTACCATTAAGATCTATGTATGTTACTCAACCATTCTTTACAAAAACCATGTTATGTTGACATCAATGACAAACGCAGTCATGAATGTAACATTTCAATACTCTCCAATGCTTGGAATACTCCCCCAATGTAGTATCATTAGCATTCATGCTAATAGATTCACAATTAACACCCACTCAAGTCAAAGATGTAGTGCCCACCCCTAGTTTACATTTTTTTATTGTTGTTGAACTCTTTTAGGCCAATTTATGCTTGATGATTAGTAGCATTATCTTTCAGATTATTAGATATTGTTTCACACTTGGTTGATTTTATGATGAGACTACTTGGTACTATTTACTTCATGTATACATGATTATACCTTGATGTTGATTGTTACAATGATTTCAATTATTTGATGATGATTAGTTAGATGGATTATTATACATGTTTTCTTATGGATATTTACCCCATAGTGCATGTGTATGGTATGTGTGTATGTTTTCTTTATGTATGACATTTTTGATGTGGTTAAGGAAGGGAGTCGTAGTCACCTGCTAGTCGAGATCTACATGATGCACCACTTCCTACCATTGCCTATTTAGCATAGAGTATATGTGTTTATACATGCATGAATTTTATGCAAATTGTAGGTATTAGCTATCAACTTCCCTAAATTGCCAAGATGAGCGTACCCTATTGCAATATCTCAATGGTAAGAGAGGGGAGAGAAATTCTTGAGTCCAAATCCTAACCTTTAAACCCATTTGTCCTAGAAAATTAGGACAATTATCTAAGATGATTACCCTTTCAAATGCATCATATGACATAAATTTGTGATCATAACACTAGAGTTTGATTTGATATATATGGTATTTGATGATGGGTTTTCATATTTCATCTTATAGGTCTTTGGTGATTTTTCTATTGATTAAGTCAAATTAAAAGATTAAATTAATAATTTAATTTAATGGAAGATTATTATGATATTTTCAATATTTAATCATATTTAATTAATTGGGAAATTAATTAAATAAAAATAATTAAATCTTAAAGAGGAAATTATAGTTCTAATTTGATATTGTCATAATATTTTATTAATATAATAATAATATATTTAGGAGATCATTTTTAAATAGATGCTAAATAATATTATTACTTAAGTTAATAAATATTATATTAAAAATGCTTCAAAAATTGTTAAGAGAGAGTAAGCAATTATTTAATAAAGTTTATTTTAATTAAATTACATAAAGCTTATGCATGAGATTAAAATATAATAAATTAATAAAAAAGAGAGCAAATTAAGTTATTAAAGGTATTTAAAATTGCATAAAGTATGCATGAAGTTTTGAAAAAGATAATAAAGAGTTAAAAAGTTGTGATCAAGGAGTTCCCTCGGGTGATCACATAATCAGTGCCCCAAATTTAGGAGAGAACTCCTTATCAGCATTTGAGGGTTCATTTTCTAGGGACTGAAAATTTTGGAGAAGGAATTTTCAAAGAGAAGGTTTTGAGAGAAGATATTTCTCTCACAATATTTTAGGTGTTTGCAAATTTAGCATCAGAACCAGGGAGATCCTCGTGTTTTGACCACCCAGTTATTTATGTTATTCAATATTCATGTCTTCTTTGTGATTGTTGAAATCTATTTTTCAAATTTTGTTTGTATGAATCTTTCTATCTTTCATTTTGAATCTATTATTATTCGCATCGAATTCCATTTGTATATTAGGATAGAAAAAGCAATTAGAAACCCTCATTTTGTAGATGAAAGAAAATAGTAATTTAATCAGGAAGGGTTTGAAAAGAAATAGAAATTTTAAACTGAAAATTTGATTGGTTCGTTGTATTTTTCCTATCAGAGTATGGATACGAATTCTGTTATATATATATATATATATATATATATATATATATATATATATATATATATATGTATACATACATATATATATATGTATACATACATATATATATATATATATATGTATATATATGTATATGTACATATATATATATATATGTGTGTACATATATATATATACATGTACATGTACATGTATATGTATATATATATATATATATACATATATATAAGTACATATATATATGTATATATGTATATGTACATATATATATGTACATATGTATATGTACATATATATATGTACATATATATGTACATATATATATGTACATATATATATATATGTACATATATATATATATGTACATATATATATGTACATATATATGTACATATATATATGTACATATACATATGTACATATATATATGTATATATGTACATATATATATGTACATATATATATATATATATATATATATGTATATATAAAATAAGGTTAGTGGGGAGGTAGGGTCATCAACCCCTACCTCCCACCAAACCCTCTGCACAACAACATAGGTTATCAACAGCCATTAAATGTCGCATGACAGTAGAGCTACCATGGCAGCAAAGCCGGCGGACTTTGTAAATATACGCAAGGGCATTATTTTATATGTTTTATTTTATTAAATATTATTATTATTATTAGTTAATAATTTTATTAATAAGTTTTTAATTAATTTAATTATTAATGAATTTTTAAATATATTTAAATATGGGTAATTTTAATTAGTTATTAATAAATTTATTAATAGTTTTGTTCATTATTATTAATTAATAATTAATAAGATATTAATATAGTTGTTTATTTCATAATTATTAATTAAATTAATTAAATTTAGTTTAATTAAGTTTGATTAATAATAAATATTATTTAATGAAATTTTAAGTTTTATTTTATTATTATTTGTAATGATATTGATTTTTTAAATCATAATTATTTTATTTGAAAATCAATAATTATTATTTTAATAATTTAATAAATAAATACCCTTGAATTATTGTAGAATAATTGACTTTTACTGAATAAGGGTAATTGTGCATTTTTGTTCAAGAACAAGAAATGGGTTAAATAGTAAGGGTTTAAGTGTAAATCTTTTATACTCAGAAAATAACATTGAAACGAAAACTTAAACCTTACTGTTACATCAAACTATGTGTTTTTAAAATCAAACCAAATTATGAAACTACTATGTTATATGTATGTTGTCTATGTTTTGGGTTTGGGTGGATTAGAGTGTTGACCAGTTTTAGGACACCTACCAGAGGCTTGGGAGTTCTATGTTTGTGATATTATGATGAATTGATCTTGGTCTTTTAAAATCAACCATGGTCATGCGATTGGTATGCTCTATGATGATTTTGGTTATATTGTTGGTTATTGCTTTCAGTGTCCTTGTGGGATAATGAGATGGATGTTATTACATATTTGACTTAACCTTTTTGAGTCTTTGATCAGTATTTTTGGGATGTTTTCCAGTTTCTTGTAAAGAATTGATAGGTTATTGTGAATTATCTTTTGATGATTTCTAGTAACTTGTATAGGACTTAGGTCATGGACTGTGATTCTTTGATTTGTGATTTTATGGGCTTAGGGTAGGTTATCTATATGTAATGTCAAGAAGTGGCTTGCAATGGAGGTTAGGACCAAGAGTGGCTACCAAGGTAACCCATTATAAGTTGTTTAATAAGTGAAAATACTACACTAAATTGGAATAAAATGAACCTAATAAGAGTCTTTGTATGTTCTTGCCCATGCCTCAAGTGCTAGTACATACTAGGATGGAAGTAGAGAGAACGCTTGGTTATGACCATGCATCTTTAGTATGCCTTGTTAGTAAAAAAGGATACTAGTGCCACATAGAGTTGAACTAAGGGGCCAGGGTCAAGTTAGACTGCTAGGGTAACTCTATTGTTGATTCGTGTGATGATACTTGACCACTTACATAGTACATTTCCTACATGTCTGTGTTTGCCTCTGGGCCTAGATGTTAATTTATCTTGGAACCTTTGAGTTAGATTACTTTTAGGGTTTCCTTAACTTAGATATTACTTTTTATTTTGGGATTAATATCATATTTGGGACTTGAGACTATCTCCTCAGTGCGATAGGAGTGGGCCTTTTTGGGTTGCCACACAGTTGGGTGGTACTAGTGCTTTTTACTTTTACCATTGAGATCCATTCGTTGATGTCATGGTTGGAGTTCCTTGTTTGCATTTCCTTTCATTCTATCTCTGTGTATTATGATGGATGGTTATATCTTTATGATGGATGATTTTTCTTATTGTATTGTACTTTATTTCATGGATCCAAAAGGGATGATGTAACCTATTTTTATAAATGTATATTCTTTTAGCCTTTCATACCCTGTGACATATATAGTGGATGATTGTGCATTCTGAGTTTTATTGCCAAGTGGCATTCAGAACAAATGTATATTATTTAAGTGGAATGGACTTGTAGTTGTAATTTCATATGGATGTTTTATTTATTGACTTAGTATTAATTAAACTTAAATGTGATTCAACATCTTGGGATCCTTAAGAAATGTAATATGTGATGTTTTCCTAATTATGATTGCATGTTACTTCTTCTGCTAACTTTATGATTGATGTGTATGTTATTGTTTAAAAAAAAAAATTGGCAAACTTAGTTAAAACTTCAGGAACTAATTCTTTTGAATCCCTTGGCAAGGCATTAGAAAAGGCTTCATAGGTATGCTCAAAGAACACAAAGTCATATTTGCATGGGAATACCAGGACATGCAACGTAATCATCCAAATACTTTTTCCCATCACATTTACATTGAGGAAGAAAGCCACCTATTTTGACAACCACAATGAAGACTCAATCCTGCCTTGTGGGATGTAGTCAAAGATGAACTCCAAAAACTATTGAATGTTGGGTTCATCTATTCTATCTTGGATAACACATGGGTATCTCCTTTGGTTGTTGTAACAAATAAAAATGGTAAGTGGCATATTTGTGTAGACTGTAGGGCTTTAAACAAGGCTACTAAGAAGGATCACTTTCCATCACCCTTTATTTCTTGGATGGATTTAGTGGGTACAACCAAATTTGCATCTCCCTAGATAAGGATAAGACCACCTTCACCTACCAATAGGGAACCTTCACATACAATGTTCTTCCTTTTGGGTTATGTAACACCCCTACCACATTTCAAAGAGTAGTATTAAAGATATTTTTTGAATTGGTTGATGATTGTATAGAAGTTTAGATGGATGATTTCACCATCTGTAGTGCCTCTCCCATTTGACTTCTATAAGTCATCCTAATGGATGTAACCTTGTTGATCTTCTGTCATGATGGATCATGATTGTGATCATGAGTGGTCTACAATGTAGAGGTGATTGGATTTATGTTTCTGTATCAATTGCTTTGATTATGCTTATGACTGATTTATAAGATTATGATGTGATTTTTGGTTCACTGAGGTTTGTGCTAGTGGTTACTAGGATCAATGTGGTATCATGAGGTTGTTCTATGATTACCTTTAGATGTATGCAGAGATTGCATTATGTACTTTTACCATGCTACATTGGACTAGGTTCCTATAGTAGTGGTTAGTCATGTTTATGACTATGTTCACTTTTGTGCTTTAAGTGCCTTTTTATGTTGTTTAAACAACCATTATTAAATACTTAAATAACTAGAAATGGATTGTCCTTGTTGGGTTCTTTGTTATGTGTTGGAGATATCTACTTATGTTATGTTTTATTTTTGAGATGACTTGAGGGTCGGATGTCCTACCTTGATTTTAGTATCATAGATTTTAGACTACTATGATTTTTAGTTGATCATATCGCATGATGATGCCATTTTGAGATGACAGTGTGTTTTATATGATATTTGGTTATCCGATATTTGGACATATCTCTGATTATGTTATGTGATGGATTTAATGCTATGGTTATTTACTTCATTCCTGCATTGTTATGATTTATTCAAACATGAGTGATGTAAATAGATTATTTTAATATAATTAAATAAATATTTAAATTAGGTGATTTAATGAATTTATTGCTTTGGCCATGTTATTATATGAAATTGCACTTGATCATGTTGTTTAGTGTGCAGGATTTATATGCCTAGCAGTGTTACATGGAGTTAGTGATTCAACTATTCATATTTTAACAATGTTGTCACTATATGGTCAATGTATCCTTATTTTAATTATTTAATTAAACCTTTTGGTGATTATTAAATCCAAATTCATTTGTATTATGTGATTAGACCAGTGAACATGTCTGTGCATTTAGAGTTTCGCATTGTCATGAAAGTTGTTAAGGATATTTCTGTGTTTTTAGATTTTTGGGCTTTTTAATTGATTTATTTTAATTTTTGGTAGCTTTTCCATAGATGAATTCCTATTTCTAGGAATAGCCTGTTTTCATTTGGGTTGATTTGGGGTTTAACTAGGTTGGCTAGTTATTTGCCCTAATTGATAATTCACTCGAAAAGTGAATAAATATCCAAAAAAGGAATTTAATTCCTCACTTCTCACTTTCAAATTAGAAATTTGGAGAGTAAAACCCAAAATCCTCTTCATGAGGATTTTTTTTTTTTTGTTTGTTGTGGGAGCTACAGGCGTGGGATCGTCATGAGGTTGAGGTCATTGGATCCAGCTCGAGGAGACCTTGGATTGCCATGATTTTTAGCCACTTCTGTGGGCTTTTTATTTTCTGGTTCAAATTCCCATTTTTCCCTTTTGGTTGTGAGGTAGGGCTCTCCCATTTTATTCTTTTTGCTCCATTTCTACTTCTATTTTTGGTAGCCATTTGTTTGGACACTGAGAACTAGTGTTCCCCTCTATTTTTGTATGTCGGTTCTACCTAGTTGGTCGGGTATGAGCATTTTCCTATTTTTTGGGATGAGAGTTTGTGGTTTTGCACCATTATGCTAGTCATTTTTACATACTATGTCCGAACTTATTTATTTTTGGATTTTTGGGAGTTTTGTACCCAAAGGCCAAATGGGTTTTAATGTTGAAGATTTCCAAAATGTGGGGTTTTTACCTCATTTTGCATGCCACCCTATTTTCTCAAATTTTCTTGGCATGAGTTGGGTTGTGGACCTAGATTATCCATTTGGATATCAGTCAGACATTTTTTGCACTTTTTTGTTTGCATTGGGATGCATGTCACATCCATACTCTTGACATTGTGTTCAGTTGAGTGATTTTATACCTAGTGTTATTATTCTTTTAGACCTTTGCTATTGTTTCGTGGACACTAGGATTCATGTAGAATCCATACTCCTAGATTGAGGTCAATTGAGTAATTTCATGATGTTTGGTCTTGTTGCATAATTGGGATTCATGTAGAATCCATACTCCTAGATTGAGGTCGATTGAGTGATTTCATGATGTATGATTTTATTGTTCTTTGGGGATTCGTGGAGAATCCATCCTCTTGAGTTGTTTTTGATTGAGTGATATTTTACATTACGTTCTCATCCAGTCCTTATGTTATGATCTTCATGATGGTGGTGCACTTCACATGAGTACGCGTGCGTACATGTTTCGAAGGACTTGTGGGTCTCAATCTTCTATGGTACTTCTGAAAGTTATGATCATTGGGGTTGGGATGGGAGTATGCATGCCCACGGGAACTTGTTGTAGGATGAGGATGGGTAGGGTAGGGTAGCATATGGAGGGGCTTCTATCTCACAGCCTAGTGACTATTTCTTGGTTGGTAAAGGAAGTTTTATATAAGTGATAACTAAATATAATGCATGTTTGGTAATAAATCTTAACATTATTAAAAAGAGGAATTGTGTGCCTTTCATTGGGAAGTTGATGTTGCTTGGAATTGTGTGCCTCCTATTGGGAAGTTGATGCTACCAATACTAGCTTGGGCTTGTTGATGCCAAGCGACTCTCCATGATGTCAGCCCCTACTTAGTAGCCTATTGAGTGTCTGACTAGGACATATACTTCTTGCATTGTCTTAGGTTCTTGGTTACAACCATCATACTATCTAGCATGTGTCTTAGCCATGAATGTTGTTTTTGTGTGTTTGTGGTTGGATTATTATCTCCCTCAGCATGGCGGGTGTGGACCTATGGGTACCATGTGGTTGGGAAGCATAGCTACCTACACCACTACTAGGGACCAGTGTATAGAGATGATCTTTTATCCTAGTGCGACTGTTGCTGGATGTTTTCACTTGGTACTTTAGGTTCTAGAGTATGTTTTCTTGTGATTTATGCTTTCATTAGGATGCTTGAATATCACATTTAGATGATGTTAGTTATTTGACACATTCCCATGTTATGATGTTTAGCATATGACTAGATGATGTGAATTTTTGTATTGGATTATCTATTTCTTATTGGGTTAGCATGTTATATTTCCTTATTATGATGATTAGCATGTGATAGGTGATGTTATCTACTTGTAGGATTATCTTATATTTTTCTACTAGCATGTTAGATTTCCTTATGCTTATATTGTAGCATGTTTTAGTAGTGACATCCCTATTACAATAGTACCAAAAATCTCATTGATGGCTTGGGATGTTATGCACAGGGGATGGCTAGGATCCATGATGGTCTTATGATGCTATTGATAGTTGGGAGGAACCATGTACTTAGTTAGTTATTTTTTCATTGCAATGTTACTTTGTACAGTACGATGTTGCTTTCAGTACATTCTTTTATTGTTATGGTTTAGATGGATAGATGTTCCACTTTGTTGTTTCACAACATCTTGTTATTTTATGCACTTCAGTGTTCATTCCTCGATTTATGTGGATCTGGTACTCCCCGGTGTGGAGGTTCTGATCTTGGTTTGCCTCTTCCATTTTCCTTTTAAATTTTTTCTTATTTTCTTGGGTGACCATGTGTCAGCATGGGGCAATACAATTATGTGTCACATGCCCATTAAAGTTTTGTCATGCGATATTGGAAAGTATCGTACCCCTTAACAAGAAATGTTGTACGATACTAGAAAGTATCGCACCCTTTTTGAAGAAGTTTCATATGATACTGGTAAAGTATTGCACACCCTTAAGAGAGGTGTCACCCAATCCCTAAAAGTATCACTTTGTTTCTTTAGAAATGTCGCATGATACTAGAAGGTACCGCCCAGTGCTGATTTAAAGTATCGCCTAGTATTTGTGAAAACCTATCCGAGCAGACAATGGGCATTTTTTAGTAAGACTCAAACTTTTTGGGAAGCATTTTGGGCACCGTCTTAGGTTTTCTTCAATCCTTTGGTGTTGCATTATGAATTTAGAATGTTTGATTTGAATTTAGTTATGCATCTCTCATTTTCAGTCATTTGTTTGGTAGTGGCGTTTGGAGATTTTTTGGTTTCTCAAATTGTTGGTGAAGTCTTTTGTTGTGATCTTTGTGATCCTTGTATGATTTTTTAATGTGCATTCATACTTGTAAAAAACAAATATCTTGGCTTGTATTGAATCCTTGTTCTAAGGATCTCTGAGCGGGGTATTACACCATCCATGGGAACATTTTTGAAGAGGCTAAAGATAACTTGGGGAAATTACTCAAAAGATGTATATACACTAACCTATCTCTAAGTCATGAGAAGTGTCACATGTTAATGACTAAGGGAACTATAATAGGTCACTTAATCTCCTCATAAGGTATCTAATTTGATCCCAAAAAGATTCAAATAATCCAAGACCTCCTTATACCCTCAACCCAAAAAGATATTAGGAGTTTCCTTGGTCATGTTGGGTAAATTATAGGAGATTTATTCAAAACTTCACTAAACTTGCTTCCCCTTTGTTTTCTTTGTTAATCAAATATGTTGTCTTCACTTGGACCCTTGAGTGTCAAGAATCCTTTGAGACTATCAAGAACAAGCTTTTGACTATCTATGTTCTTAAAGGTCCTAATTGGAAATTGCATATCCATATTCACATCAATGCTTCTAATTTTTCTATGGGAGTGGTACTTGGACAAAAGGAAGACAACCTCTTCTATTCTATTTACTACAATAGCAAGAACTTCACTGGTGCAGAGGTAAACTACACAGTAATTGTAAAAGAATTCTTAGTTGTAGTTTATGAATTAATAAATTCTAGCATTATATTACTAGTTATAAAGTGTTTATTCATTAAATATATAGTTAAGGAAAATCTATTCATACCAATCATTCACCAATTCAATTTCTAATGAATAAACCTGTAGTCACTAGTAGGTTCATTAGATGGTTGCTCTTGTTACAATAATTTTACATTACTATACTCGGTAAGATTGATCAAGAAAATGTGATTGCAAATTATCTCTTTAGGTTGCATCATCAAACAATGAACATGTCCCTATTGATGACATGTTCCCTAATGAGAACCTATTTTCTATCTCTAAAAATTTATCAATTCTAACATTTGCACTTCCCACAATCTTGTTAGTGTTACAATTAAAACACTTACAAGTTTTTCTCTTAGTGGAATAACCTAAAAATATGCCTCCATCACTTTTTGCATCAAGTTTACCTTTTCTTGCATCTTTCAATATATAACACTTGCTTCCAAAGACTTTGAAATAATTTACATTTGGTGCATATCCATACCATAGTTCAAAAGGTGTTTTTTTGGTACCTTTCTTCACTTGTACTCAGTTTAGAGTGTAGACTATAGTGATCACAGCCTCTCTCCAATATTTCTATCAAACATCCTTCTCGATCATTAGTGTTCTTGCACTATTCTTTCTTTCAATTGTATCATTCTATGGTGAAGTCCTTGGTGCACTCATTTGTCTCATTATTCATTTTTCATTATAAAATATGTTGAACTTGTCTGAGATAAATTTACACCTCTATCTGATCTCAAGCACTTTAGACTCTTCCTATTTCTTTCTCAACTCTAGCCAAATACTACTTAAACACTTGAAATGAATCATATTTTTCTTTAAGAAACATCATAGTCATTATTCTAGAAAATTCATCAAGAAACAAAATGAAATATTTATCACCATAATATATTTCTGCTCCAATAGGATTACATAAGTATATATGAACCAACTCCAAAATATCATCAAAATAATGGGTCTTGCTCTTGAAACTAGACTTTATCATTTCACCCATTTGACATTGTTTCAATATCACTTTATCATATTTTATTTTTCTTGGTAGCCATCTAACTCTTTTCATCTTACTAATGCTTACCAAATTATCAAAGTTCACATGGCATATCCTCATATGTCATAACTAAACATCTTCACATTGTGAAAATACATAAGTATCTTCAGATAGGTCTAATAGAACAAGTTACCTCTTGTTTGCTTTCCACTTCCAACTAGTTCACCAGTAGCATCATATAGATATTTTCCTTATTGTTCTAGAAATTAACTTTGTAGCCTAAACTTATCAACTGTGCCACACTCAATAGTTTATATTTCAAACCATCAACCCAATATGCACATTTTCACACTTGATCTTATCATTCAGTTTAATTCATCTTTTACCTTTCACATAACATGGTGGATCATTACCAAACCTAACACTACTTCCATTATAATGTTCTAGCTTCTCAAAATTACTTGTATCACCACTCATATGATGTGAGAAACCACTATCAATTATCCATCTATCATTTTTACTTACATGTGAAATCAATACAATTTTTCACCTTCATTAGAATCATCTTTCATTACAACATAAACAAATTCTTTGTCATGATCATCAGAATTTCTATCAAAACCATCCTCTTCAGCAATGTAACAAGATTTATTACCCTTATTCTTGTAGTCTCTTTTATCTATGTTGTCTCTATTATCTCTCCTTCCTTTGTACTTGAACTTTCCTCTTTCTCATATATGTCATGAAATCTAGCAGCAATATAGCCAACTTTGTTATAGGTAAAATAGATAATACGAAGCTTACCTTTGTATTTTCTTTTTCCTTTAGGAAGTCTTTTGGCCAAGAATGCTTCAAGCTCATCAAGATCATCATTAGATCCATTATCACTTTTTACATACTTGTTCTTCTTATTTTTCTTCGATCCATCAAGGGTTAGTAGTGCTTTAAATGTAGGTTCAACACTAGTAAGGGAATAATTTCCAAAATTATATAATTCAAAAGCAGTAAATCTACCAATTAGATTGTCCAAGGTCAAATCATTAGCAAGCTTACATCTCAATTCTAGAATTGTAGATACTCTAATTGAATAGATAGGGAGTAAAGTCCTCAATACCTTATTTATCATAGTCCCATCACTTATGTCTCCTTTAACTCCTCTAATAACATCCACTACTTCTTTGATTCATCCATAATACTATGCAAAAGTTTCACCTACTTTCACTCTCATGTCATCAAACTTTCCTCTCAAGCTTTCTACTTTAGTTTTCAACACATTCTTGTCTCCTTCGTGGATTTTTTCCAACTTGTCCTTCATTTTCTTAGTAGTATTATATTCCTTCACACAATTAAATTCTACATAACTTAGGGATGTTGCAAGTTCAATCATCATTTGATTGTGCTCTTGTTGCTCTTTTATTTTCTTAACTTTCATAGGTATAAGTATTCATTGTCCAAGTAGTAAGATATGGAATCTCCAATACCAAATAAGTTCAATTTAATCATCCTTTTTCATGTTGGGAAGTTCTCCCTTTTTAGCTTGGGTATCTCTCTCTTGTACATCTTGATCTTTGACTTGAGTTTCTTCAAACTTTACTTGCAAGAAACTAAGCTCTAATGCCAATTGTTATAATGATTTAGAATAACTATGAGGGGAGATGAACCAATTAGCTCAGGTCCAAATGTACCAATTCAACTTTTACTACCTTTAACTTACTCAATCAATCTCTCAAAATAACTCTGTCCATATAGACTATCATCGATAATTTAACTTTTCATGCAATTTCATAGCTCCTTATTTCCTATATGTGTCAACTACTAGTAATAAAATACTTTTAAAATATATCATGAATATAACAACATCAACACATGAAAATGATACTTTGACACCAGGATTTAATGTGGAAACCCAATTTGGGAAAAACCACCAAGTAACATGATACAAATATTTCACTCTTTTGAAGTGAGCTTGGTTAAGAGCTAACCCTATTAAAGGTTATATAACACACTATTAAATGTGAACCTATTAAAGAATTGTATCACCCTATTAGGAGTGGCCTTTTTAGAGGACTTTTGATAATTTCATTAGAATGTCATATTGATTAAGGGTTTACAAAATGATTGTTAGGTCAACATTGATTAAAGGATTTTGACTAATACAATGGTTAGAATGTAATAATAGGTTTAATCTATAAAGTACAACTCACTTTGAAAATTCTAATCTCCATTCACTCATATGTTGGTTCATTGACTTACCTCCATTCACATCTCCATCGTTGATCTACTTGGCATCTCCTCAAGCAACCAGTCTTCACCAAACTCTTTACACTTCACCTCTATTGTTTTGTTCTTCACATCTTCTCCTTAAGATCACCAATCAACAATGAACCAACCTTAGAAAAAATCTCTTAGCCTCCTTAAATAGGTTATTTTTATCTTTTTCCACTTAAACATCACCATTGATCTTAGGGTTAGGTCATATTCATCGAATCCTTCCACCATTTTGTTCTCCTTCTTCTATTAAACTTTGATCAAATCCTTTCCTTTGATCATTTCACAAACTATCCTTGTACATTAAATATGTCATCTCATCAATCCTTATCCTTCACATGTTTTGGCTAATTCAAAATTCTAATTGTGTCAGCTTCAAATTCAATTCTTTCTCAAAATGTAACTTTTATTGTCACTCAGAAATTGCTATTTTCTTTTGCTCAGTCATCATTGTGTAGATCGACATAGACTATAATGTTTCACTTGACACCAATAGGCTCACTCAGCCATTACTACACACTACTAACACTTCTTCATACATTTTCTTGTTAATAACTAACACTTGGCTTGAACTACTTTGTTGGCTTCTACTTAAGTTGATCTTAATCTTCTACTTCAACTCCTTCATTAAGTGAGCAATGTTGATACTCAATCAATCGTATCCTTGTGACTTCTTCCAACTCTATGCTTCATCCAACTATCTTCATTAATTGATTGAAAAACACATTATCTTGTCAAGGACTAACTTATCAAGTGCCCATTATATTTCCACAATACTTAACTTCTCATCACTCGTCGACACCACTAGCTCATCTTCTTATCTCTTCTTTTCAAATCCTCTTCATCAATCAAATGATATGGCATTCTACATTATTAGTAAATATCTCTCCAATATTTTACAATTTGTCTTACCAATATGTTTGACATCAATGAAAATATATAAAAAAATCTCCAAATATAGTTTCTAACAATCAATACTAGGGTCAAAACCAAGATTCTATTTGGTTAGAGCTAGACTGCTTACCATAACTCCTTGTTCCCACCAAAACATTGTTTTGGTCCTCATCAACCTTCCATATTTATGAAACCCATCTCTTGACTATATCAATGGTTGGTCTAAATGACAAAAAATTTCTTACCAAGATCAATGAAAACCCCAAGAAATGTTAGATTGTGGTGACTGATCAGGAAAGTACTGTACATACTTCATTAATAGTGGGGTTTGGGGCATCGCCCCGAAAAAAAAATTTTGGGCAGTAGCCGACATATTATGGCTGACATGTTATAACCCTAAAGCGGTTTAATACTTGTATAAAAGGGCTTAGGGTTGGGTATTTTTCATATGTTGTGATACAAAATTGGTTCTTGCTGCGGTATTGAGCTGTAAGGGATTACAGATTGTAATCAGGTTGTAATCATTGGATTGTAATAAGATCGGACTTGCTGTTTGGTGGACGTAGCCCAAGGATTGGGTGAACCATGTTAAATCTTGGTTCCTTGTGTTCATTTCTATGTGTTCTATTATTTTTTGTTATTGGTTATATTTGCATGTAGTTTTTATTTCTGTCCGTGGTTTATCCTAACAAGTGGTATCAGAGCAAGGTTGTCTTTCAGTTATCCTCTACAGGAAAGTCTCACGGTTAAGTGGGAGTCTCACGATTGAGTGGGAGCGATGGCAGATGAGGGTAAGTTGAGGGTTGATAGGTTTAATGGGCAGAACTTCCAGTTATGGAAGATGCAAATGGAAGACTATTTATATCAAAAGGATTTATGGAAGCCATTGGAAGGAAAAGCCAAGAATTAGGGAACTATGTCAGAGGCTGAATGGGATCTTTTCGACAGAAAGGCACTCGAAAGCATTTGGTTATGCTTGGCACCATCGGTGGCATTTAATATTACAAAAGCAAAGACGATAGAAGATTTGATGAAAACCCTAGCGACACTGTATGAAAATCCCTCCGCTTCAAATAAGGTATTTATCATGAAGCGTTTATTTAATATGAAAATGGCAGAAGGTGGATCTGTTGCAGATCATTTAAATGAGTTTAATACTATTACTAGTCAATTATCTTCTTTGGGTATCAATTTTGATGAAGAAATTAAGGCTCCCTTGATTTTGTGTTCTTTGCCTAAAAGTTGGAATGGCTTGGTAATGGCGGTGAGTAATTCTGTTCCTGGATCTAGTAACCTAAAATATGATGATGTGATCGGTGTTATTTTAAGTGAGGAAACTCATAGAAAATCCTCAGGTGGATCTACATCAAGAAGTGCTTTAAATGCACAAAGCAAGGGCAGAACGACTGAAAGAGGAAGTAACTCTGGAAATCGTGGGAAATCAAGAGGAAAGTCAAAGGGGAGGAGGTCTCAATCGAGAGGACCAAATGATTGATGGTACTATGGGAAACCAGGGCACAAAAAGAAAGATTGCTGGAATCGAAAGAAAAATGAAGGAGATAAATCAGATGGAGACAAGGAGGCAAATGTGGTAAGTAACAAATCCGAAGAGGATGCTTTGCTTCTGTCTTTAGAGAGTGTTGATGATTCATGGGTTTTAGATTCTGGTGCTTCATTTCATGCTACACCTCATAGAGGTTATTTCATTGATTATGTCCAAGGGGATTTTGGGCTTGTTTATTTGGGGGATAATGAACCCTGTCAGATTGTTGGAAAGGAAAAATTAAGATTAAGTTGCAGAATGGGAATCATTGGCTACTACATGA
Source organism: Cupressus sempervirens (assembly GCA_028749045.1). Taxonomy (NCBI): domain Eukaryota; kingdom Viridiplantae; phylum Streptophyta; class Pinopsida; order Cupressales; family Cupressaceae; genus Cupressus; species Cupressus sempervirens. The sequence goes on from CM053785.1 coordinate 1,099,949,586, forward strand.
GGTAAGACATGTTCCAAAACTAAGTAGAAATTTAATTTCAGCAGGGCAACTCGGTGATGAGGGTTGTGTAGTTACTTTTAATGATAAAAATTGGAAGGTTTCAAAAGGTTCCCTTGTAGTAGCAAAAGGTGTGAAAGTAGGTACCTTATATCTTTATATAGGTCATTTTGTTCCTTCTACTTTGATTGTTTCAGAGAAAAATGAATATTCAGGAACAATTACTGTAGTTGAGCAGGGAGAACAAGTAGCTGCTGTAGATTCTGATACAATGTTGTGGCACAATAGACTTGGGCACATGAGTAAGAAAGGTATGAAAGTACTTCATTCAAAGAAAGTTTTACCAGGTCTAAAATGTGTGAATATGGATTTCTGTGAAAGTTGTGTGTATGGAAAACAAAAGAGAGTGAGTTTTGTAAAGAATGGGAAGGAAAACAAAAAGGAGAAATTAGAGCTTGTGCATACAGATGTATGGGGACCGGCTCAGGTATCTTCCCTTGGTGGCTCTCATTATTATGTTACATTTATTGATGATGCAACTAGAAAAGTATGGGTTTATTTCCTTAGACAGAAATCTGATGTATTTCAAACTTTTAAGAAATGGAAATGCTTGGTTGAAAATGAGACTGGTAAGAAGTTAAAATGTCTCAGATCTAATAATGGTGGTGAGTATTGCAGTCATGAATTTGAAGATTATTGCTCCACTAATGGTATTCGTAGACAGAAAAATGTTCCAAGGACTCCATAGGAAAATGGAGTGGCTGAACACATGAACAGGACTATAATGGAGCGCGCAAGGAGCATGCGGTTGCATGCTGGGTTGCCCTTACACATGTGGGCGGAGCCTATTAATACTGTAGTATATTTGATTAATAGAGGTCCCTCTACTCCTTTGGGCTGTGGTATTCTAGAGGAAGCATGGACTGGTAAGAAGGTGAGTTATTCTTTTCTCAAGACCTTCGATTGTGAAGCTTTTGCTCATATAGACTCTGAAAATAGAACCAAGCTAGAAGCTAAATCAAAGAAATGTGTCTTTTTTGGATATGGCATTAATGAATTTGGTTATAGGCTTTGGGATTTTGAAAATCTTAAAATTATTAGAAGTCAGGATGTCATATTCAATGAGAAAGTGTTGTACAAAGATCTATTGCAGCAACATGAGAAGAAAGAAGATGATTATGTAGTGCTGGATAATACTCCAAAAGCTGATGTTCCAGCCATTCCTCATGATGTACAAAAACTGCAACAACAAATACCACACACACCAGTGAATGTTAGATGGTCAACAAGGCAAATTAGACCTCCACAAAGGTTTTCTCCCTCTTTGTATTCTATTTTACTTACTGATGTTGGTGAACCTGAAAGTTATGATGAAGCTATGCAGGTGGATACTAAGATTCAGTGGGAGTCTGCAATGAAAGATGAAATGGACTCTTTGCTGAAAAAAAGACATGGGATTTGTGCAAGTTGCCTGCAGGTAAAAAGGCTTTACAAAATAAATGGGTTTACAGGTTGAAAGAAGAGGAAGGAGGTAAGAAAAGATTTAAGGCCAGGTTATTTGTAAAAGGATTTGCACAGAAAAAGGGAATTGATTTTGATGAGATATTTTCTCCTGTTGTTAAAATGACTTCTATTCGTACTATTTTAAGTCTTGTGGCTACTGAAGATTTGCATTTAGAGCAGATGGATGTTAAAATAGCCTTTCTTCATGGTGATTTGGATGAAGAAATATATATGGCTCAGCCACAGGGTTTTGAGGTCAAAGGTAAGGAGAACTTAGTGTGCAAATTGAAGAAAAGTTTATATGGCTTGAAGCAAGCACCTCAGCAATGGTATCTGAAATTTGACAGTTTTATGCATGAGCATGGATATAATAGGTTTCATTCAGATTACTGTGTTTATTTTAAGAGGTTGGATGATGATAGCAACATTATTTTATGTTTATATGCTGATGATATGCTTATAGTTGGGTCTAACATGGATCATATTAAGAGGCTAAAATGCCAATTAGCACATGCATTTGCTATGAAGGATTTAGGGGAAGCAAAACAAATCCTTGGTATCAAGATTTGTAGAGATAGGAAGAATAGAACATTGACGCTATCTCAAGCTGATTATGTTGAGAAGGTGTTGCAATGTTTCTCTATGGAGAATGCTAAAGCTGTCAGCACACCTTTACCTGGTCATTTGAAATTGACTAAGGAGATGTGTCCCAAGACACACGAAGAGGAGGATACGATGTCCAAGGTACCCTATGCTTCAGCTGTAGGAAGTTTGATGTATGCTATGTTATGCACTAGGCCAGATATTGCACATGCAGTGGGAGTCGTTAGCAGGTATATGAGTCATCCAGGATTTGAGCATTGGAATGTTGTCAAGTGGATTCTCAGATATTTGAGAGGAACATCCAATAAGTGTTTACACTTTTGGGGCTCTACTACTGATTTACAGGGCTATGTTGACTCAGATTTGGTAGGGGATATTGATACCAGGTGGAGTACTACAGGTTATGTCTTTACTATTGGTGGGGCAGCTGTGAGCTGGGTTTCTAGGTTATAGAAGATTAATTTGCTTTATCCACTACAGAGGCAGAGTATGTTGCTGCTACAGAGGCAGCCAAGGAGATGATATGGCTTCAGTTCTTCTTGGAAGAATTGGGACATCCTCAGAAGGATAATTATTTGTTCACAGATAGTCAGAGTGCCATTCATCTTGCTAAGAATTCAGCTCCGCATTCTAAGACTAAACACATACAGTTGCGGTACCATTTCATTCGGTCAGTTTTGGAGGATGTACAGTTAAAGTTGGAGAAGATACATACCAATGACAATCTAGCAGATATGTTGAAAAAGGTTGTAACAAGGGAGAAGTTGAACTCCTCTTCAGCTTCAGTTGGTCTTTTAGATTGAACATGAATAAAAGAACAATAGAGTCCAGGATGGTTTTGATCCAGTGGGAGCCCCATGTGGTAGTGGTATTGCTATAGGATCAATCTCCAAGTGGGAGATTGTTGTTTACTGTGGAGCCTGATTAGTCCCCAAGTGGGAGATTGTTAGATTGTGGTGACTGATCAGGAAAGTACTGTACATACTTCATAAATAGTAGCCGACATGGTAGCCGACATATTATGGCCGACATGTTATAACCCTAAAGCGGTTTAATACTTGTATAAAAGGGCTTAGGGTTGGGTGTTTTTCATATGTTGTGATACAAAATTGGTTCTTGCGGCGGTATTGAGCTGTAAGGGATTACAGATTGTAATCAGGTTGTAATCACTAGATTGTAATAAGATCGGACTTGCTGTTTGGTGGACGTAGCCCAGGGATTGGGTGAACCACGTTAAATCTTGGTGCCTTGTGTTCATTTCTGTGTGTTCTATTATTTTCTGTTATTGGTTATATTTGCATGTAGTTTTTATTTCTGTTCGTGGTTTATCCTAACAAGAAATACTAGCCACCACAGAATATAGAAGAAGAATCTTTGGTCTATTACTCCCATGTGACACTTTTGATAGATCCCCAGGTGAGGAACTATTGTGGTTTCACAATGCATACCCCATTTTGCTCAGAAATGGGGACTCCCTACATTATTTTTTGGCTTTCTAGACCTCTAGTTTGAGGTTTTAGTCTTTTCTAGGGTTTTTGGTCTAGTGTCCTAGTCAGATTGGGGTCTTGGTGTGAAAACTGAGATCTCAAAAAATCAAAAATCTGAGGGTACAAGTCTTTTTTTACAAAAAAGAGGTGCACCAGCGCACCTCATAGGTGCACCAGCACACCTCACTAGGTGCACGTGTGCACCAAAGAAAATGTAAAAGGGCATCACCCTTGGTGATGTGCAATAGCGCAACTGGGCAGCACCAAGGGGAGCCTAGGTTCATTCCCTCACCTTCTTCTTCTTTTTCCATAAAACGCATGAGCATAGAGCTACACCTCTTGAGGTGTTCCTTTCCTCCTTCTCCTTCCCACTTCCTTCATTACCTTCACTCTAAGCATCCCAGCACCGCAGGACCACACCAACATAGGTGTGCCTTCCTACTTCATTCCTCTTGTGAAAAAAAAACTAAACACATTAAGAACACCTAAAAAGGTGTGTAGTAGCACACCTATAAAGGTGTGTAGTAGCACACCTACCTGGGTGCGTTGATGCACACCTTTTTGTTTCAATAAAAACTCTTAAAAACAAAATTCTAAAGGCTTACTCCTAAATAGAGATGTGCAGCTATGCATCTCTTTTTGCACTTAAGAATGCCCAAGTGAATATAAAGGTGCGCATCAGTGCACCCCATGAGGTGTACTATTGTGCACCCTATGTATTGAAACTTTGCTAAGGATAATGTGCACTAAAGGTACCTCAAAGGTGCGCCAAGTGCACTCTTTTTTTCTTATCAGAGGTTTGAATGAGGTTATTGCATGTTTTGCGATGTTATTACGTTCAAGATTATATTTTTTTCATCATTAGTATTTTCTTAAGGTTTGATTTTCAACTTTTTGGACTAATGTTTGCTTCTTTGTGCAGATAAAAAGGGCATTCTTAACTTGTCGGGGTCATAACTTTTGACCTAGAGCTCGAAATTCAAAATTGTTTACACCGTTGGAAAGAAAAACTAAAAATCTAATTTTAGTCCCTAAAAAGGGAGCCTTTGGCTACCCAATTTTAGGAATTGAAGAAAGTTTCAATTTGAAATTTTGAGCAGAAGACCTCTGAAAAAGCCAATTTAAAACACCTAGATAATCTTGTGAAAAGTTTGAAACATTTTCAATCATTTTGGATAATCTAGATCACTTGGTCTCTCATCACCTAGAAGGATAGAGCAATTGGAGAGAAGAAAAAGATCAAAGATATAGAGGTTGGACACATGAACCAAAACAGATTCCTCATCTAATGCAACTATTAATGACAAGATTCAACATGGGTGCCTTAGAATTTCAGATAAAAGAACCAAAAGGAGTTCAAATGTATGAAATTTTTTGGCTATAAAGAGAGTAGAAATCATCAAAAAGGGGAAAAGTAAGTATGTAAAAGTGATCTATAACCTCATTTGAGAAAAACCCAGAAATCGTTTTGAAAACTGAGAACTTTGATTTTTTGGTGAATTTAGCACCTTGCTAAAATTTCTTCGAGGGTGTGCTAGTACACAAGGTTCAAAGATGCACTTCTTTCAAGGTGTGCTTCTTTAGAGGTGCGCCAATAGTTAACTATCAGTTCCAAATTTAGAGCTTTCCATGCACCAAAAAAGCAATTTGACAACATTTTAACTCCTATCAACATCTAGTGAAGGTGGAGCTTCTATTTTTGCATCTCTAGAGACTCCTACATCATTTAATGGCTTTCTCTTTCTTATTTTCTTATGTTTTCTTTATTTTAAGATATGTAAAGGCTCATGCATCCATTTAATGATGTAAATATGGATGGAGTTCTACTTAGCACCAGCTAGAGAGTCAGTTTGTACATAAATAGATTTGTTTTATTAGTTTAAAAGCATATGTTTGCATAAAGAAATCTCTCACTCTCAACACAAATTGAGGAGATAATTTCTTATAAATTCAGGAATGTAACATGTATTGTAGGTCGCCACCATTATTTTACAATAATATATGCTTTTGGTACTTGCATTTGGAGTGTATTGATTCTTGCCTAAGAGTGTTATATTTTGTGGATGTATGTTCATAGAATGTAATTGAGCCAAAATTTTATTGCATTTTTTCTGGTTGTGTGATCTTTTAATTCTGGTATCTTCTATGGGTCTACAAATTCTATTGACATACTTAGTTTGAGAAGAGATCATCATATTATTCTTGCACAACTTTTCATCTTGTATGAGAACACTTTCCTTGGCCTTGCAATTTGATGAAAAGTGAAGCATCTTATAGTTTCAATAGGTTAACTCGTAGATGCATTGTTTTCGTAGTTTGTGTCTAGTAGGATTTTACTTTTTATGTCATTTTCTTGAATTTATTATTACCCTTTCTTTGTTATTTGCTTTGCTAACCCCTGGTTAAATTAGGAATTCACATAGTTGCATTGTTAGATTGCATTCATTTTAAAATAGAAAAAATACAAAAAACATATCTCTTTTATGATTAATTTTGAAATAGCAAGTAGATTGGTCATTTGATCCGAAATTGGTTCAAACTAGAAAATGCCTCCTCATGGACATTCACATTTATCTTCAACTGAGTGGATTCCAGTAGGTCACAAGATCACTCGAAACCTTGGAGTTAATCCTTAGATTAGCTTTTCAAGAGAGGAGTTTGAAAGGACTCCTATCGTTAAGCATCGTGCAAAATGAAAACTCAATAGGAACTAGGATCAAACTCTCACACCAGTGCACCTTTCCAATTTGGTTTTGCAATTTCAACATGCACAATCTTTCAATTTTCCTTGGGACAATAACTATGAGGAAATACTAAATCATCTAGGAAACCCGTGGTTTCCTCAAAAGTTAACTAATTGTAAGGGCTGGAAGCAACTCTAGAGGTAAGGGGGCCCCATTGAAGAGATGAAAAGAAAAAGATCCTAACAGCACTAATTCAGATCTAGAAGGGACAACTCATCTAGGGAAGAGTCCACCATGAGCAAAGGTCAAGGCTAGGTTGTAGAGCAAAAATTTTGAGTATATCTAAACTATATATGTTTTATTAGGCTAAGAAACTATGTGAAACTTCTATATTATTTATCATTTTGAAAAAAAATTGCATATTCTTGATGGGTTTTTGTAGATATCAGCTTGGTTAGACTTCATTTTTCCTGGACTATGTATTGTTTTTTGTGCCTCAATTTTTGAGATAGTGGTTTTAAAATCTAATTTCAAATTATCTCTAGGTATTATTAGCTCTCTTCTGGGTGTCCTTTCATTTTTTAGATCTTCTATCAATCTCCCTCGAAGTTTATTCCTTTTCAGATATTCATTTTTTTTGCATTAAAGATGTGTCATGGCATCTCTCACCAATCTTATCATAGAATGCAGTCAGTGACTCAATGGAAATAACTACTACACTTGGAAGCAAATAATGATGATGATCTTTGAGTATCATCACCTTGAGGCACTTTTTTAGGGTATTGACACTCATCCTACCATATGTTGGATACAATTGGTTAATTGAGTGTTGTCTTTGATGTTACAAAAATGTTATATCAGTCATCAGACAGAGTCTACCGAGCTCAGAAGGTAAGCATAGTAGTTTACAGAGTCTACCGAGCGTTGATGTATATTACACTGTAAAGATAGCTTCTACCGAGCTAACTTGGTTAACGAAGTAAGTTCAGTACTTACCGAGCTCACTCGGTGATCGAAGGAAACTGTGACAGAGTATTTACCGAGCTGGGAAGGTAAGCGAAGAAAATTTAGTGTTTACCAAGCTGGGAAGGTAAGAGAAGAAAAGTTAGTGTTTACCGAGCTGGGAAGGTAAGCGAAGAAAAGTTAGTGTTTACCGGGCTGGGAAGGTAAGCAAAGGAAAGTTAGTGTTTACCGAGTTCACTCGGTGTCCAAAGGATTTTTGAAAATTGTGGAATTAAGGCTAAAATTGATTTATGTGATGAATGTAGCCGACTCACGGTATAATTATTAATAATTTTAACTTGTATTTAAGGCCGACTTGATAATCAGAAAGGTATATATGAAGGATCAAGTTGTGAATTCAAGTGTGCATGTGTGGATAAGACGTATGTGCGAATTGTGAAGGTGCAAGCAAATTTTTGAAGGATCAGATATCCTTGTGGAGCTACAAAGCTTTTATGTGATCAGAGAGGATCTAGTGAAGCAGAACAGAGATCTGTATCAGCAAAGATAAGTTGCATTATATTCATATCATTCATTGTTACTTTCTAACAATTGTAGCCATGATTTCAAATCTCTTAACAGAGTGGGTTTAACAGCCTTATTGTAAATCCTCTAACAAGGTGACAGTTCAGTTGAATTTTTCTAAAGACCTCTAGCAAGGTCACTCCTAACAGGGTGATTAAATCCTCTAACAGGGTCACACCTAATAGTGTGTTTTGTAACCTTTAACAGGGTTGGCTCCTAACAGGGTTCACTTCATAAGAGTGAAAAACAGTAACTAGTTACATTGGTGATTTTTCCCATATTGGGTTTCCATGTTAAATCTGGTGTCTCTAGTGTTCATGATTGCTGAATTTTTTTGGTTATCAGTTCTTAATAATTATTAGTATTTGCTGCATTATCAAGTTTCAGTAATTTGTAACTAAGATCAAGATTTTAGACATCTAAGGGACTGTGAAATGTTTTTGTGGTAACTGATTCACCCCCTCCCCCTCTCAGTTACTCCATTCTCATATCCAACAATTGGTATCAGAGCTTTTTGGTGCTTGCAGGAAAGGATTTCAAGGTTCTAAGCCAAAGATCAAGATGTCTTACAAAAGAGAAATTCCAAAACTTAACAGAGATAACTTCTCAGCATGGCAAAAATTGATGAAACTTCATCTGGCTACTGTTGGTGATATTGGACTGAAATACCTTGAAGAAAAATATGAAGAACCTTCTGGCACATTGTCAGTTAATGATATTGCTGAAAAGAAGACTCACAACAATATGATGATAGACATAGCATCTGCTCTCAGCTATGAAGAATTTGATGACGTTAAGGACTACAAAATTGCCTTTGACATGTGGAACAAGCTAAAGGAGATCTATGGAGGGGATGATAATGTGAGAAGAGCAAAAGTAGAAAGTCTAAGAGGACAATTTGATCAAATGAGGATGAGAGAGGATGAAAACATTGCAAAGTATGTTGAAAGAGTTAAAGCATGTGTAAGTGCAATCAGGGCAGCTAGAGGTGACATCAAAGGAGAAATAGTTGTAAGCAAAGTTCTCAGAACCTTGTTTCTCGTTTATGCAATCAGAGTCTCTGCAATACAGGAAAGAAGGTGTGAAGCAAATCATAAGATAAATCTTGAGGCCATAGTCGGAAGACTAACTGCATTTGAACTAGATAACTTTGACAACTATGTTCTAGCCTCCAAAAACATTGAATCAGCATTTCAAGCCAAGCTCTCACTCAAAGAGAAAAGCAAAAAGAAGATAGAATCATAGTCAGAAAGTGAAAATGAATCAAGCCAAAGTTCAGACAGTGATCTCGAAGTGATTGAAGCTCTACTAGCCAGGAAATATTCTAGAGGTAGAGGAAAATACAAAGGTAAAGTTCCTCTAATCTATTTTTCTTGTGATGAAATTGGTCATATTGCAACAAGGTGCCCAAACAAGCAAAACAATGATGAAAAGAAAGATCACAAATGGAATGGCAAGAAAGACTTTAAATCATCCAAGAACAAAGGTTAGAAATCATGTTTCATGGCTGAAAATTCTAAGGATTCTGATAATAGTGAGGATGAAATTGTTTATATTGCTGTTAAAGATGACTCTAATAGTGATGACGAAGATAAAATGGCTCTTATCTCTCATGTAAGTAAGAATGATACATGGATTATAGACAGCAATTGCTCACATCATATGATTGGTGATAAAACTAAGTTTGATCAGTTTGAATACTATGATGGTGGCAGTGTGAGGTTTGGTAATAATGAACCTCATTTCATAAAAGGAAGAGGAAGAATCTGTCTATCCAAAGAACTTATATGTAATAATGCCTACTGGGTTGAAGGTCTCAAACATAATTTGCTAAGTGTTGCACAGTTACTAAATACTGGATTCAAGGTAGAATTCATGCATGGAAAGGAAAGACTATTGAATGAGCAAAGAAAACTGATAGGATCTGGCACCCAAACTAAAGGTAACTTGTTCTATCTAGAACTTGGTGAATGCTCATGTTTTATTACTCAAATTGAAGAGAGTTGGTTATGGCATAAAAGGTTGTGTCATGTCAATTTTGATAATTTGGTAAAAATAAGCAAATTCAAGAAAGTAAGAGACATTCCTAACATTAAGAAACTTGAGGTTGGTCTATGCAAGAATTGTCAGATTGGTAAAATGGGAAAAACTAGTTTTAAAGGTAAAAACTATCAGTCTGAAGATATATTAGAAATTGTGCATACTGATTTATGTGGACCCATTGGAATAGAAAGCTATACTGGAGAAAAAAATTTCATTCTTTTTGTTGATGACTATTCAAGAATGATGACTGTCATGTATCTAAGGAATAAATCAAAAGTATTTGAGAAATTCAAATGGTATTTGGCAAGAGTTGAAAAAGAAATAGGGAAAAGGCTGAAATGTTTAAGGTCAGACAGAGGTAGTGAATTCATTTCACATGAATTCAATAACTTCTGCATTGAAAGAGGTATTAAAAGATAGGTTTCAGCACCAGGAACTCCAGAACAAAATGGAATAGTTGAAAGAAGAAACAGATCCATTATGGATTGTGCAAGAACCCTGATGATAGAAAAAAAACATTGCTATCAAATATTGGAAGGAAGCCATCAGCACTGCATTTCATACCTTAAATCGAGTACAGTTGAAGAAGGACTCATTCAAGACTCCCTATGAATTATGGTATGGCTAAAAACCCAATGTAAGTTATCTGAAAGTATTTGGAAGCAAATGTTATATTTTGAAAGAATCTAGAAAAGGAAAATTTGATGTAAAAGGTGATGAAGGAATATTTTTGGGTTATTCTTGCAAAAGCAAAGCAAATAGATGTTTAAATCTATCCACTCACAAAGTCATAGAAAGTGCACATGTGAAAGTTGATGAGTTTGCAGACAAATCAGAAGAAGAAAGCAAAAAGATACCTGAAGACTACAAGAGATTTGTTTACATTGAACCTGATACTATACCAAGTATATCATTCACTCAAGAATCCTCAACTCCTGAGTCTTCAGTAACCGAGTTGCAAATAGTTCAAACCGAGCCACAGCAACATTCAGACACTACCGAGCAAGTGTCTACCGAGTCTGAAGCAACCAAGCCAGAACAGCCTGAATATGAAATTGAAGCACAAGCAGATATCAATGAAACTCATTCAAGAGGTAAAGAACCTGTATTAGCTAAATATGTCAAAAGACATCATACACCAGATCAGATCATTGGAGACAAATATGAAGGAACCCTGAAAAGAAGTAAGTTGAAAAATACTTGTTTACTTGCTGATTTTGAACCTAGAAGTATTAAAGACGCATTGGCAAATGATAGTTGGATTGAGGCAATGAATGAGGAAATAGAACAGATAGAGAAGAACAAGACATGGACTCTTGTACCCAGGCCTAAAGATAAGAATATAATAGGAACCAAGTGGGTATTCAGAAACAAGTTGACTGAAGATGGTAAGGTATCTAGAAACAAAGCTAGATTGGTATGCAAAGGATACTCTCAAGAAGAAGGCATAGATTATGGGGAAAATTTTGCTCCTATTGCAAGATTGGAAGGAGTCTGAACCTTACTTACATATGCTGCTCACAAAGGATTCAAAGTTTATCAGATGGATGTCAAGTCAGCATTCCTCAATGGAATACTGGATGAAGAGGTTTACATTGAACAACTTGAAGGTTTTGTTGATCCAGATAAAAGGAACATGGTCTGCAAATTACACAAGGCACTGTATGGTCTAAAACAAGCCCCTAGAGCATGGTATGAAAGATTGCATAACTATCTTATTCAGATTGGTTTTCAAAGAACTAATGATAATAGTAGCTTGTATATAAAGGAAGGACCAGATAATAAGATTGTCTTGGTAGAAATATTTGTAGATGATACTGTTTTCACAGGGAATGATGATCTTTGCAAAGAATTTTCAAAACAAATGAACAAAGAATTTGAAATGTCTATGTTTGGTGAAATAAAATTCTTTTTTGGGCTTCAAATTCAACAAAATAAGAATGGCATCTTCATTACTCAATCAAAATACATCAAGGAGATATTGAAAAAGTTTGGTATGGAAGACTGCAAACCTGTTGGAACTCCTATGTGTACTGGATTGAAACTTACCAAAGATGATGAATCCAAAGAAGTAGACCAAACATTGTATAGATCTATGATTGGAAAGTTGCAGTATGTAGTTCATACCAGGCCAGATATTGCTCTTGCAGTTGGTATTGTTGCAAGATTTTCAGCAAAACCAAGAGAAACTCACCTAATGGAAATTAAAAGAATAATAAGATATTTGAAAGGAACTGAAGATTATGGACTATGGTACAAATTTGGAGGTAATTTGGATATGGAAGTTTTTACTGATGCTGATTAGGCAAGGAATCTTGATGACAGAAAAAGCACAAGTGGAGGAGCATTCTTTCTTGGAAAGACATTGGTTTCTTGGACAAGCAAAAAGAAGAATTGTACATCCCAATCTATAGCAGAGGCAGAGTATGTTGCTGCAGCAGTAAATTGTTCCAACATTGTTTGGTTTAAGCAGTTATTACAAGGAATGAAGATGGAAATCAAAGAACCAGTTGTTATGTTTTGTGACAATACTAGTGCAATCAATATATCTAAGAATCTAGTGATGCATTCCAAAACCAAGCACATAGCAATAAAATATCATTTTGTCAGAGAATTGGTGCAGGACAAGGAGATCAGACTAGAATATGTGCATACAAAGGAACAAATTGCTGACATATTCACAAAGCCATTACCTAAGGATACATTCTTGTATCTTAGAGGTAAGTTAGGGGTCACTCCCCTATCTGAAGTTCACTAAAATAAAGTTTTAAGTGATGCATCAACCTATGACAAGTTGAAAATCTATCAAGTTGATGCAGCAGAGTATTGAAGTCATTGCATATGAATCTGTACATAAGGTACATTGTAATCCAGTTGAGAGTACTTTTGGCATACGAGAAGAGCTTTTACTGTGTTGTATTGTCTTTGGCATGTGTTGTCAAAGAGGGAGAGTAAAACTATAATATTTATTCTGAAATTTGTAAGCATTTGTAAAGGGAGAATAAAACTATCATATCTTTCTATTATACAATTCCTTCACAGAGGAAGATTACTAAAAGAGGGAGAAGTTTCTATCTAAGAGGGAGAAGTATTATGTTGACATATTGTGCTGCACTATAAGAGAAAGACTTGTTTTCAAATTTCATTCTGCTATGACATGTTGTGTTGCCATCAATGCCAAAGAGGGAGATTTTTGGATACAATTGGTTAATTGAGTGTTGTCTTTGATGTTACACAAATGTCATATGAGTCATCAAATAGAGTCTACCGAGCTCAGAAGGTAAGCATAGTAGTTTACAGAGTCTACCGAGCGTTGTTGTATATTACACTGTAAAGATAGCTTCTATGAGCTAGCTTGGTTAACGAAGGAAGTTCAGTACTTACCGAGCTCACTCGGTGATCGAAGGAAACTGTGACAGAGTATTTACCTAGCTGGGAAGGTAAGCAAAGAAAAGTTAGTGTTTACCGAGCTGGGAAGGTAAGCGAAGAAAAGTTAGTGTTTACCGAGTTGGGAAGGTAAGCGAAGAAAAGTTAGTGTTTACCGGGCTGGGAAGGTAAGCGAAGGAAAGTCAGTGCTTACCGAGCTCACTCGGTGTCCAAAGGATTTTTGAAAATTGTGGAATTAAGGATAAAATTGATTTATGTGATGAATGTAGCCGACTCACGGTATAATTATTAATAATTTTAACTTGTATTTAAGGCTGACTTGATAATCAAAAAGGTATATATGAAGGATCAAGTTGCGAATTCAAGTGTGCATGTGTGGATAAGACATATGTGCGAATTGTGAAGGTGCAAGCAAATTTTTGAAGGATCAGATATCCTTGTGGAGCTACAAAGCTTTTATGTGATCAAAGAGGATCTAGTGAAGCAGAACAGAGATCTGTATCAGCAAAGATAAGTTTCATTATATTCAAATCATTCATTGTTACTTTCTAACAATTGTAGCCGTGATTTCAAATCTCTTAACAGAGTGGGTTTAACAGCCTTATTGTAAATCCTCTAACAAGGTGACAGTTCAGTTGAATTGTTCTAAAGACCTCTAGCAAGGCCACTCCTAATAGGGATCACACCTAACAGTGTGTTTTGTAACCTTTAACAGGGTTGGCTCCTACTAGGACTCACTTCAGAAGAGTGAAAAACAGTAACTAGTTATATTGGTGGTTTTTCCCATATTGGGTTTCCATGTTAAATCTGGTGTTTCTAGTGTTCATGATTGTTGAATTGTTTTGGTTATCAGTTCTTAATAATTATTAGTATTTGTTGCATTATCAAGTTTCAGTAATCTGTAACTAAGATCAAGATTTTAGACATCTAAGGGACTGTGAAATGTTTTTGTGGTAACTGATTTACCCCCTCCCCCTCTCAGTTACTCCATTCTCATTTCCAACACCATAGTCAATGGTATAACAATTAATTATTGTAAAACATATACAGAGGATTCCCCTAAAAAAATTTTGTGTAGAAGTTAGATTGACCATTAAGGAAAACTATTGGAGTTAAATAACTGTAATTTTTTTTCTCTCTCTTATGTAGATATACTTGTATTTCTAATGGTCACTCTTCTCCTATGTTTCCATAGTCTCTCTCTGTTCAATATGGAAACCTTATTTTTGTCTCTTTAGAATATTTTTAACCTATCAAGAAATCCCACACAACTTTTATAATTCTAGCATCAAAATTATTTAAGGAAAAAAATATAGAAACCCATTAGAAATGTTTTAAGGGAAAAATTTATGAAAAGCCATCAGAATCTTTCAAGGGTGGAAAAACATGAGACTTCGCATGGAAAAACTAGCACATGCAACATACATGCAAGTACATGCAACAAACACACAAGTACATGTAACCTTGAAATATTGGAGACTTTTGCTGCAACCAAGAAATTGCGAGATCAAAATTCTTAACTAAGCTTACGATTTCTAGCAAAAATCCTTCAATAAAAACCACAAAAGTTTCATCAAATAAGTCTAATGAAATTTTTTTCAAAAAATTGAAAATAAAATTTCTAGAAAAAAATCTAGATCAAAATAGGCTCAAGTTTTTCTTTTAATATTTTCCAAGTTTTATGAAATCTCATCGACCTAATCTAATACCATGTTATGATAAATTGACGTTATATAGTAGTATTAAACAAAGGAGATGAAATATCCTTATATATGTTTACAAAGATGATGTTTCTAAAAGAAATAACTATGAACTAAAGGGGGAAAAAAATAGAAATTACTTGATAAACTAAAGACAAGCTAAGATGACCATTAAAGATATATTCTAATATTCTAATAGTAATTGGTTCAAAGAATTTATTTTAATCATTAAATACTTAATTTCATAAAATATTGCAATAGTACTTACCCTACCCACAAGTACTAATAAGAGTGTCATATTTGGCCACCAATCCACAAGTCAAAAAACTAAAATTAAAATAGCTTTGAAAAAGGGTAGCTCAAATAATTGTGGTAGAAGAAAGATTCATATAAACATTCTACTATTGCACCTAGAATGTACCTTTACATGCAGGTTCCTCATGAGACTACAAATGGTGACACCCAAGCTAATGACAATTAAATGCACAGTATTGAATGACAAAAAACTAGAACAATTGAATTCTTACTAAGAAAATGACCAAATAAATAGCCTAGGTTGGCCAAGCATGTAAATTGAACTAGATAAATGTTAGCTACAAAGATATTTTATTTTTCACAAGCCAAAGAAACCAAAGATGCCAACATATATAGGTCAATCAAGAAAAAATGGCAATGTCAGTCAACACAATCCAAGTAAAATGTCACTAATTGAAGTACCCCAATTGTTATAAAAATAATTAAATCCATGTCAAGAGCTTAACAAATTGAATGGGTCCAAAAGGAGTTATTGCATCCGAGTTGTGTTTATTCAAAGTTTTGTCAAATGGGAAAATGTTATAGGAATGTTAGCTGAAAATGTGACAATTTTCA
Source organism: Cupressus sempervirens (assembly GCA_028749045.1). Classification (NCBI taxonomy): domain Eukaryota; kingdom Viridiplantae; phylum Streptophyta; class Pinopsida; order Cupressales; family Cupressaceae; genus Cupressus; species Cupressus sempervirens. Next base: position 1,099,965,387 of record CM053785.1, read on the forward strand.
TTGAGACAATTGCAATGTCATTTGAATCGTATGAATTAGAGTTTGTTTTCTCAAGATAACTAAAGTTTGTAAAAAGTTGGTTGACCTGATGATGTCATCAAGTACATTCAACATGCTTGGTGACATGGCACTAACATCAAATAGGGTGATGTGAGAATATAGTCAACATACATAATTGGAAGATTTCTGAGGTGGTTCAATGAAAGCTTGGCATGTATTTGTCCAAGGTGTGAAGAATAGGGACACATGGCTTAGTGATAGAACACCTGCAGCATCCCTGTATACTCTAGTTTTGGTTTATTATCTAAATAAAATATTTTATATGTTTGGTGTGAGTAGAACCCATACAATCTCGATTCTTTTTTTCACTCTCCTTCATGAGTGGCTGATTGAAATTTTAGAGAGCAAATTGATAATTAAAGAATACCAAAACATAAATCAAAGGAGGTGCATAAAAATAGAAACCTCCCATATCATCCCAATGCTCCCTACTATTGTTTCATATGAGGTGTCTAAAATATTATACAGATAGATAGATAGATAGATAGATAGATAGATAGATTATTGAAGAATTATCAATTATATGTTGTGTATCCTCCACATCGCGTATGCCCAAAACTACCTAAATTTAATTATATCACATTAAATCTTTAAGGATATTTTTTAATGATTATATTTAATAATTCAATTTTAAATAATTAAATATATCACATCAAATCTTTAAGAATACCAAAACACAAATCGGAGGTGGTGCATATTAATAGAAACCTCCCATATCATTACAATGCTCCCTACTAATGTGCCTTATGAGGTGTCTAAAATATTATATAGATAGATAGATAGATATAGATTGTTATTGAAGAGTTGTCAACTATATGTTGTGTATCCTCCACATCTTGCATGTCGAAACAAGCTAAATTTAATAATTTAATTATAAATAATTAAATTTATATCACATAAAATGTGTGTGTGTGTGTGTGTGTGTGTGTGTGTGTGTGTGTGTCTGTGTGTGTGTGTGTGTGTGTGTGTGTGTGTGTGTGTGTGTGTTCATTTATTACCTAAATTAAATATGGATCTTTAAAAGAAATGGTTCAATTATCTTTATTATTTATTTTTATATATTTAGACAATAAGATTATCTAATAAGAACATACAAATATTGCTAATTATTGAATTTATAGATTTAGCATAATATTATTATTATCATCATTTGTATTGTTATTAGAATGAGCTACCTAAAAGTTTAGAAACTAATAAGAATATAGTTTTTTAGAAAATTGCAAATTAAATTTTATTACTTCTAATAAATAATTTAATAATACTATTATATAAATTATTTTTTTAGATTGAAGTTTTAAGAAAATTGAAAATTATAAAGAATAAAAAAAAAGCGCTATGTGGCCCTTGTTTATTTACTTAATATATTCATCAATATGTTAAAAATTATTTTTTTAAATGCTCTTCAATATCTATTCAAATTTTTACTAGACGTAAATATAATATGAGCACAATCAAATTAAGGCTATCGATCCAAAGCGTATAAACCTGCCCGAGCAGTGATGACAAAAAGCTAGGATTAATTTAACATTGATCACACCAATCATTCTTTATTCACTTGAAATAATGGCTAGACCTACATTTATGTGAGAAACCTGTGGAGAAACAACCTAACCAAGGATACATTATTGGAAGTTCCCAAAAAATTAACAAATGCATTGAAACCAAGCCCTTGTAGGTATATCAATTATTGGGTCACTTGCAGAGCTCAGGAATTGACTTTCCTGCAGTTCAATCTGATCTCTGAGTCACTTGCCTGCACTCCGACGCTGCCCATCTTGAGCATGGACCTCCTAAACGCTCTGAAAAAGGCCTTCTCGTCCTCTGCAAAAGCCTTCACCATAGTTTTGGTGTTAATGTTATCTGTAAACAGAGCCTGGTCGGAGCCGAACACTCCTTTGCCCTCCACCAAGCTCTTGAAATATGCATTGTCGAAGCGAGTAGAAGTGGAGTCCAAAAACGCTCCTGCGCTGCGGTTGGTGTTAGGGTTAGGGCACACGCTCGACAACCTCTGCGCAAATTGTGGTTGCATGGTGGGATCCACTCTGTGCGTCGCATTGAACGCGTGCAGTCTGCTCGAGAAGGAAGAGCAGTGAGAAAACCCCAACGTGTGCCCGCCTGTTAACCACACATCATCAATTATATATGTGATCTCAACTCTCGTCAAGGCTCATTGTAACCATCCTCATGTCGTGCAAAACAATGAGATATTGTGGAAATGAGAGAGTGATGAAATTACCGGACAGTGCAACGAGATCGTGGAGGGAGAGTCCGCGGAGAATGAATGCCTGCAAGAGTTGAGAGACGTTGAAGGAGGGAGACGGCAAATTCCTCGTCTCGTTTGCGCTAGATATCACCCCGTCCTTTCTTCCCTTCAACACCTCCCACTGTGGACCTCCGCTCTACATCCCATTATTAACCAATGCCAAACCATCACTACTCACTGGCGGAATTAATGAGTTGGAATTAATGGAAATGAGGTATTGAGATACTTACGAGCACCACCACATCCCTTGCGGCAATGGCGAGAATGTCAGCGCATGAGACAGTATGGGGACAGAGGGATTCGAGCTTGGCCTTGGCGTGATCGATGACGTAGAAAGCACGGAGTGAGACGTTGGGTGGCGCGTCTTTCTCTGCCGTGTTGTTGGCGGTGGAGTCTAACAGCACCGATCCGTCGCACCCCTGCCAAATACAAATTATGAATATAACTATAACAATCATGAGCAAATGGACTTTAGAATATCAAAGATGATGGAGAGTAACTAGATATAGAACGTCATACGCGAATGAAGCAGTCGTGGAAGTGCATCCGGAGAATGCGAGCAGGGAGTTTAGGGTCGAAGGAGGTGGCATTGCGTATGGTGTCTCTTATGACGTTCTCAGCGTTAGGGCAACTCTGTTTGTAGTAGTCCCTGCTTAAGCTCAGCGATGCCTCCGCCCTCATCTCCATGCCATGGTTGCATGAGAGGAAGATACACATTAAGAGCAAAGACAGTTCCTTGGTTTTCACAGCCATTGTATTTGAGTGTGAGAGAGAGAAAGAGAGAAGTCGAGTATTATAGTGTGTATGTGTGTGGCTAAGTCTGAGGAAACCGTGTGAGCTAAATAGCGCCATGCCACAACTATAAAGTAAAGTTAACGCAATGAACTAAGATAGGCAGGTGGATGTGAGGTTGCGTTTAGATGTTTCAACAGGAACCAGTCTAGTGTAAGCAATCTGAAGAGACTTCTTCAAAGGCACTCAGACTATGGACTATTTGTCCGCAGCGCTCCTGTTCCGCATAAAAATATACTTTCTTTTTGCTGTTGAATGAATATGCTTAAAGGAAGCGTGAGCCGTATGTTGCAGCCAAACTTTGGATGAAACTCGTGGCAAATGGAGCTCTATGGATGTCCAACATTATTGATAATCTAGAAGAGAACTTGAGTTCAAAGTTAAAAATTTGTTTAAACGGAGATCTAACGAACAGCTCTCACTTATTAGGTAGATATGTAGGCATATATAAATTTTTAAAATTTTGAATTTTTGTTTCCATGCACCAAATCGAAATTGGAATAGGAATAAAATATGAATACGAATTTCAATTTTGGCTCAAAAATGAGCATTTGTTATTCCACCTAAATAGGTGGGATTGGAATATATATTCCTATTCCAATTTTATTTATTTTACAAAACATAAATTTTTGGCTTTGTGAATTCCCATCAAATTCTGGCTAAACCAAATAAAAATAGGAATACATACTCCTATTTTCTATTCGAGAATAAGTATTCCTATTCCCATATTTATATTCCCACAACCAGATGGACCCAAGGTCCGTTTGGCAATTGAATAAGTGGAATAGGCATGCATGTAAATTCTCAAAATTTTGATTTCTTTGCTTGGGTGCACCAAATCAAAATTGCAAATAGGAATATAATAGGAATATGTATTCCAATTTTGAGCCAAAAATGAGCATTTGCAATTCCACCTAAATAGGTAGAATTGGAATACGCATTCCAATTCCAATTTTTTTTTTTTAGAAAACATAAATTTTTGGGTCCGTGAATTCCCCATCAAATTCTGGCTGAATCAAATAGAGAATAGGAATATGTATCCCTATTTTCTATTCTAGAATAACAATTCCTATTTCCGCAACCAAATAGACCCTAAACATTACATGTTATGAAATAAATTAAGTTTTAAAAAATTAGTCTATTTTGACTATTTAATACTTTTAGTCTATAAACCAGTCATTAATGTATGATGTTTAAGTCAATAGAATATTTAGTGCTTTATACAAGTAAAAGATTTGGTAAAATATTTTAGGTCTATTGCTTTCCACTAATAAGTACATTTTCAAGTATGGAGTATGAATGTAGATTTTCAAGTGTATGGGTTAGTTTCAAAGAGTATTGTATGGTTCACCTAAGTAGACTAATGCAAGTATGAAAGTCAGTTGCTCTTTTAACATACAAATAACCCAAGAGGAAAGAATAAAAGGTAGACTTCTCAAGTTTATAAATTTTCTCAAGTAGCACTAGTCTGATTTCAATTAGAACACCTTCTAGTCACTCGCCTAGACACAAAACTAACACCTTGCTCTCCAAATTCCTTCACAAGCATACTCCCTTAGCCCTAACCAAGTAGTTATGTGATGCAGGAGCATCCTGGGTGTAAAGACAATCTTGCATCACCCAAAAAATATTTTATTTTCAGCCTTTTCTATTTTAATAAGGACTAGTAGACAGGGTGGTTACTATTTATGGGAGCTTACTATTTTTAGTAAGTTTGTCATATGAGCTTAGAATGCTCTCCTTTTCTATAGGAAGATTCATTTTTGAGTTGTAAGCCTACCATAAAAATTGCATTGCTCAAGCATTAGTATCAGAGAAGTTATTGCGGATTTTCAGTAGAAAAATTTGCAAAAAAATCTTCATGCTCACTATTGGAGGCCATAGAGTGCCTGGATGAGGTCTAAAAACTCAACAGAATCACATTGGTGCAATTTTGAGCCTGTAGATTAGGAGCTGGCATTTCTAAAAACTGGTTATAATAGCCAATCGGAGCAACAGTTTGTCAGCTATGGCCTTTAGAAGTTGGGCTACTGAAATTTCTAAAATAATTTGTCAAAGATGTATTTGGCCAACTCTATGTGTATTGTTAGGGTCTGTCAGCCCTAGGTATTAAGTTTAAGTATCTAGAACCTTCTCGGGCAACATAAAACTGCCTATTTAAGAAAGGCCTGAAGATTGTCTAAGACAGCTCAAGGTGATAGTTCGTAGCACTGTCTTGCAGATTTTTGTAATGAAGGTGCCCATTTGTGTTAGCATATTGTAATTGAGAATTCTGTAATTCTGCATATGCGGCGATAATAAGAAGTCCATATTTTGTTTCTCGCATTTGCTATTGTTTCTTTGTTTTTGTTATGATTTTATGGTATTAAGGGGAGTCCCTTGCATCAAGTGGTATCACAATTAGAGTTCTTGAGCGTGTGGACATATCGCCAACTATGAGGTAGTTCACACTAGGACTATGGTTTGGGCTAAGTGTGTAGACAGATCACCGATTGTGAGGCAATTTGCAATAGGGTTTCAGCAGAAGCATGAAAATGCCTCCACGAAGAGAGCATGGCGAAAGAGTTGCAGGTGTTACACTTGAGGATTTTTGAGCCCTCCAAAGACAAATGCAAGCATTGGAAGAACAAATGCATAGAGGAATGAATCTTCCCATAAGAGATGATAGCAAGGATGAGGATGAAGTAGAAGAAAATGCCGAAGCAAAGGTAGTTCTAAACCCAAAGGAAGAGAGGCTTTTTAGGGCCATTTCCAAAATTGGAAAAAGACCTAAGTTTGAAGTTCCCACATTTTCAAGAAATCTTAACCCAAAAGAGTTGATTGATTAGATCAATGAACTAGAGGAGTACTTTGAGTATGAAGATATTGAGGATTCAGATAGGGTCAAGTTTGGGAAGGCAAAACTGCAGGGACATGCAAAGATCTAGTGGCAAGAGGTTCAGTTGGAACGAAATAGAAAGGGAAAGGACAAAATCACCAGATGGGATTCGATGATAGCTAAAATAAAGTGATAATTCATTCCTATGGATTATGAGCTTGATCTGTTGAAGAAGATGCAAGGAATGAAGCAAGCGATAAAATCTATTCAAGAGTATACCAAGGAGTTCTACCGAGTTCTCATTAGAACCGGCTACAGAAGTTGATAAGGAGAAAGTTGCTCATTCTCTTAATGGGTTAAAGCCCAGCATTCAAGACGAGTTGAGTCTGGTTCGGATGAACAGTATTATGAAGGCATACCAGTTTGCTCTAAGAGTTGAGGAGAAACTGAGCAAGAAGTTTGACAATAAAAATAGTAGAAGAGGTCATGGTGGAAGATCTGGTGGACAATCTTATGGAGGTCGTAATGATGATCATAAGAACAAGGATGAGGCTAGAAGTAGCAACCAGAACCAAAGGGGAAACAATTCCAATCATTTCTATGATCACAACAATAGAGAACAGAGAGGAAGAAGCAGAGGACAAGGATCTGGAAGAGGAGGCTTCCATGGAAAAAAATTTCACTGCGAAGAAGAAGGGCATGGAGCATTTGAATGTACCTAGTGCCAAGGAAGGGTAGATCGAAGAACAAAAGGTTATGCGAGAGTTACACATGTTGATGAAGATGCCAGATCCTCACATTTTGAAGATGTTGAAAGAGGAGAAGTCCCAATTAATAGAAGAGTCCTATTGAGTGGTGAGAATGAACCTAATCAAAGAAGGAGTTTGTTTCAAACAAGGTGCAGATGTGAAGATAAGTGTTGCGATGTGATCATTGATGATGGAAGTACTAAAAATCTGGTGTCAGAAATGATGGTCACCAAGTTGAAGCTAAAGAGACAGAAACACCCACGTCCATACCGTATTGCTTGGGTGCAAGATGACCACAAGGTTATGCTCAATGAGCAATGCTCAGTGAAGTTCAAGATTGGAAGTTATCAAGATGAGGTACTGTGTGATATCATACCTATGGACATATGTCATATGTTGTTGGGTGGGCCATGGCAGTTTGACAGGTATGTTGTACATGATGGGCGAGCAAATACCTACACTTTAACTAAGAATGGAGTGAAACATAAGCTAAATCTGTTGAAGGATAAAAAAGAAAAGGTATGTAGTGCTACCAGAATATGTTTTGTTGATGGAAAAGAGTTTCTTAAAGGTATATGCATGAGCATATGTGTTTTTCTATAATTCCTAAAGATAGTAGGAAGAAGTAGAGGAGGCACCTACAGAAGTTGCAGATATGTTGGAAGCATTTTCTAATATTGTATCAAATAATGTACCTAATGGATTGCCCATAGTGAGGAAGACCAGTCACCAAATGGATTTGGTTCTAGGAGCTAGTTTGCTAAATTAAGCAACACATAGAATGACACTAGCAAAAAGTGAAGAGTTGAATAGGAAAGTTCATGAGTTATTATAGAAGGGTTTGATTCGAGAGAGTCTGAGTCCATGTGTTGTATCAATAGCATTAGCACCAAAGAAGAATGGAGAATGGAGGATGTGCACAGATTCTCACACTATCAAAAAGATCACGATAAAGTATAGATTTCCATTGCCAAAGATGGATGATATTATGGATTGTTTGAGTGGAGCTAAGTACTTCACAAAGATAGATCTAAAGAGTGGGTACCATTAGATTTGTATCACGGAAGGTGTGAGTGGAAGATTGCTTTCAAGACAAGGGAAGGACTATATGAGTGGTCAGTCATGCTTTTTGGGTTAACCAATGCACCAAGTACTTTCATGAGGCTCATGAATGAGGTACTGAAGGAGGTTCTAGGTAAGTTTGTCATTGTTTACCTAGATGATATTTTGATCTTTAGTAAGACATTGGAGGAGCATTTGATTCATATTCGCAAGGTGTTTGATAAGTTGAGGGAAGAAAAGTTGTTGATAAACCTGAAGAAGTGCAGTTTTGTAAAGGAGTTGGTGTACCTAGGATTTGTAGTCTTAGGAGAAGGTATGAAAATGGACCCAGAGAAAGTGAAGGCTATCCTTGAGTGGCCTACTCTAAGGAGTGCGACAAAGGTAATATATTTTCATGGACTGGCTACATTTTACAAAAAGTTCATAAGAAGTTTTAGCAGTATTTGTGGACCCTTGACTAACACAATGAGAGGGGATAGGAAAGAGTTTAAGTGGAATGTAGGAGTAGATAACAGTTTTAATTTGTTGAAACAAAAAGTTACTGAGCAGCCTATTTGAACACTTCTTAATTTTAACAAGGTATTTCAAGTAGACTGTGATGCTAATGGTACTGCAACAAGAGCTATTTTGAGCCAAGAAGATAGACCTGTTACTTATTTTAGTAAGAAGTTAAATGATGCAAAAAGAAAATATTATGTTTATGATCAGAAATTTTATGCTATAGTTCAAGCATTGAAGAAGTGGAGATACTATCTTCTTCCTAAGGAGTTTGTTTTGTATACTAATCATCAAGCTTTGCAACATTTTAATAGTCAAGGAAAATTGAACCAAAGGCACTTAAAATGGGTTGAGTTTTTGCAAAGTTACTCATTTGTTTTGAAACACAGGAGTGGGAAGTCTAACAAAGTCACAGATGCTCTTAGTAGAAGACAACTTTTGCTGACAGAAATGCAGATAGAGGTGGTTAGGTTCAAGGAACTCAATACTTTATATCCAGATGATCCTAATTTTGGTGAAGTGTGGAAGGCTTGTATAGAACCTGTTACACTTGACAAGACAAAGTGGTTGGATTTCATGATCTAGGATAATGTGTTGCTTAAAGGAAGCTAGTTGTGCATTCCCAAAAGTTCAATGAGAGAGAATCTCATCAAGGAGAAGCATAGTGGAGGATTGGTTGGACATTTTGGTAGAGATAAAACTATAGCTTTGGCTACTGAAAATTATTACTGGCCATAGTTATAGTAAGATGTGACAAATTTTGTACAAAGTTTCTAAGTATGTCAGATGGCGAAAGGAGTGAAGCAGAATATAGGGTTGTATTAGCCATTACCTATACCAGAGAAGCCATGAGAAGATGTCAGCTGGATTTTGTTCTTGGATTATCGAGGACACAGCATGGGCATGATTCTATCTTTGTGGTAGTTGACAGGTTTTAAAAGATGGAAAATTTTATTCCTTAAAAGAAGACTAGTGATGTTGTTCATGTCACAGAGTTATTTTTCAGAGAAGTGTTGAGATTGCATGGTCTTCCAAAGAGTATTGTTTCAGATAGAGATACCAAATTTGTTGGGTATTTCTGGTGTACATTGTGGAAGAAGTTGAAGACAGATTTGAAGTTTAGTTCATCACATCATCCACAGATTGATGGACAGACATAAGTTGTGAATCATAGTTTGGAAAACTTGCTACGATGCTTAGTTGGAGATAAACCAAAAGGATGAGATATGATTTTACCACAGGCAGAATTTGCATATAATACTTTTGTCCATAGGAGTACTAGTAAATCACCCTTCCAGATTGTATATGAGAGTAGTCCCAGAAATGTTTCTAAATTGAGGAAGTTGGATAAGGGAGAGATAAGTAGGGCTGAAGCAAAAGATTTTGTTGAACATCTAAAGAACATCCATGAGGAGATGAGGAAGCACATCATAAAGATGAATACATAGTATCAGGAAAAGGCAGATGTGAAAAGGAGATATAAGTAATTTCAGATTGGAGATGAAGTCATGGTTCATTTGAGAAAGGAGCATTTTCCAATAGGTACATATAATAAGATAAAGGTGAAGAAGTTTGGACCGTGCAAGATAATAAAGAGGCATGATTCTAAAAATGCGTATGAAGTGGAGTTTCCTGTTGAGTTGAATATTTCACCAGTATTTAATATTTTAGATTTGACAGAGTATTATGAAGGAGGTGATAGAGATGAAGTTTTAGAAGTGCAGTGGAGTATTCTAGTAGCTTGTTTGGCTACCAAGAAGATTGAGGAGATACTAGACAGTCGTAGTGGAAAAAATACTAGAAACAAAACTTATGAGGAATATCTAGTCAAATGGAAAGGGAGACTAGTTGAGGATTCATCATAGCTAGCAAAGGAGGAGGTCAACCATCTTGGTTTTCCTCTAAACACCTGAGACATGATGGGGTCACTTCTCAAATTACCCTTGGTGTCTGATGCAGGAGCATCCTAGGTGTAAAGGCAATCTTGCATCACCCAAAAAAACATTATTTTCAGCCTTTTCTATTTTAATAAGAACTAGTAGACTGGGTGGTTACTATTTATGGAAACTTACTATTTTTAGTAAGTTTGTCATACGAGCTCAGAATGTTCTTATTTTCTACAAGAAGGTTCATTTTTGAGTGGTAAGCCTACCATAAAAATCTCATTGATCAAGCATTAGTATCAAAGAAGTTATTGCAAATTTTTGGTAGAAAAATTTGTAGAATAATCTTCAAGCTCACTGTTGGAGCCTTAGAGTGCCCGGATGAGGTCCGAAAACTTAACGAAAGGGTACTGGCATAATATTAAGCTTGTAGATCAAGAGCTGGCATTTCCAAAAAGTGGTTATAATAGCCAAACAGAGCAACAGTCTGTGAGTTATGGCCTTCAGAAGTTGGGCTACCAAAATTTCTAAAATAATTTGTCAAAGATGTATTTGGCCGATCTATTTGTATTTTTAGGGTCTGTCAGCCCTAGGTATTAAGTTTAAGCATCTAGAACCTGTAGGATTTGAGCAAAAGCATACAAGAAATCCACGAAGCCCAAGAAAACTTGCATGCAAAAAACCTGTCACAGAGAAGAAAAAGACAAGAAGAGGTAAGGGTTTGATCTGAAAAACTCAGACGAAGAAAATATTATTCAATAGATCTTCATAATAAAAAATACAAAGAGATCAATCCTTATAAAAGGAGATCGAAACTCAAAAAGGGTAACCTAAAGCCTAAAAAAGCTAGGTTTGCACATTATAATTAATAAAATAGTAATTATATGTACCTACAAGATAGCTTAAGCAAACTAGAATAATAGGCAACTTAATTAATTAAATAGAAGTGATTTAATTAATAAGTGCAAACAAATAATTACTCTAACACCCCCCCTTAAGCAAAGCTCAGGAGGTAAGCTAACCTACCATAGCTATGAAAGAAGGAAAATTGGGTCTCGACAACAAGGCCTGATCAGATACCCAATCACAACAAAATCTCTATAAAGATGCGAAATAGAGAAAACCACATGGAAAAAATTCTACTCCAAAAAGAGATAGCAAAGAATGTTCCAAAAGAAGGAACAAAGAGATTAGAAGAGAATCACCAAAGCATGAAGAATCACAAAACTCTGTCAAAATGCTAATCTATAGAACCTCCATGGAAATAGAAGGCACAAATCGAGCGTTTCTATATGGTAGATGATCCATCTCACTAAAATGCATAGGTAGCCAACCACTACAATCGTCTAGTATGTAGGATCAGGTACTAAATACATAGCTCACACTAACGAACCATCAAACCAAGGAAGCATTAGAACCAACAATATAACCCCCCCTTAATGTAGACAGGGTGAGGTGACAGGAAACTAAAAAGATGGGCCAAAAATCTCCTACAACACAGGAACCAAACATATCAAGAGTGAGGTATAGACACCTATAAAGGCACGTGTCATCAACACATCATAGGGCTAATGTTGTGGAAGGGACACTCACTTAACAAAGGAAGAGGGCCAAAATGGCAATCAACTATCCACCCATGGCACTTTATAAAATAGTGCAAGTACAACAAATCACAATGATGAAAATGATCCCAAAATGTAAGAAGTGGCACTTTATCTCAGTGTGTTTGCATAAAGATGCTTACAATGAATATCAACAATGATCAGAAAAAGCATAAGGTTGGTACAATAGAAAGTATAAGCCAAAATGAGGCATCTGAAGCAACAAAATTGATCCTCAGACCTGAAATAGCCAGGATATCCACCAGCATGCAAAAATGCAAAAGGTTAAATAAAATGTGCCTAAAGTAAAATCTGGAACAACAACCAGCATCACTGAAAAGAGCACATAAAGAGCTTTCCAGCAATATAAAGAAATCCAAAATCAGAGATCGGATGCTCAAAATATGCCTCCCAGAGTGCAAAATAGAACATCCAACTTTGACTACCAAAACAAGCAACCAAATTGCACCAAACCCTAAAAACACATGTACCAGCATTTTTGTCTCAGAACCATGTAGGATTTGAGCAAAAGTGCACAACAAATCCACGAAGCCTAAGAAAACTTCCATGCAAAAAACTTGTAATGGAGAAAAAAAAGACAAGAAGAGGCAAGGGTTTGATCTGAAAAACTCAAACAAAGAAAATATTATTCAACGGATCTTCATAATAAAAAATATAAAGAGATCAATCCTTATAAAAGGAGATCAAAACTTGAAAAGGGTAACCTAAAGCCTAAAAAAGCTAGGTTTGCACATTATAATTAATAAAATATTAATTATATGCACCTACAAGATAGCTTAAGCAAACTAGAGTAATAGGCAACTTAATTAATTAAATCAAAGTGATTTAATTAATAAGTGTGAACAAATAATTACTCTAATAGAACCTTCTTGGGCAGCATAAAACTACCTATTTAAGAAAGGCCCAAGGATTGTCTAAGACAACTCGAATTGATAATTCATAGCATTGTCTTGCAGATTTTTGTAATGAAGGCACCCATTTGGGTTAGCATATTGTAATTATAAATTTAGTAATTCTACATTTGCAGTGATAATAAAAAGTCCATATTTTGTTTCTCGCATTTGTTGTTGTTTCTTTGTTTTTGTTATGAGTTTATGGTATTAAGGGGAGCCCCTGCATCATTATGTTTTTTGTCACATTCTCCAAACATATAGGGAATGTTGGACATCTTATTTGTTCACAATATCAAACTTACAATGGTCCCAACCCAAGGAACAAAACCCGCTACTCATGTTAGTAGCCAAGGCCTAAAAGAGACCTACTAGGAATTAGGCCTACAAAAACTATAATTTGTAAACAACAAGAAAAGTCTCCAAATGGTCCTTGAGAATAATCTAGTAGATCCTAATATTTTTTTTGGATTTCTTTGAGATTTCAAAGTTTCAAGAGTTGAGGCTTAGACTTGAGCCCTAAACCATTAACATGATATGAGGCCTTAACCTAGGCCTAATTTGGACTAGCCCTCCTAATTGACTAAAACCTAAATAACTTCAAATCCTTTCAAAGATCCTCAAGAAAAAAATTAGGTTCCAAATACCCATTTGTCATGTGTATAGGATTATGAAGTTTCAGCCCTCCAAGTAGTCGTTACATCATAGTACACTAAAAGCCTCCTGAGCTAGGGTTTTAAGCCAAAATAACTCAAAAACAAATGGATCTTGTTTCTTTGTTGGAAACTTAGTACCATAAGAGTTTAAACTCATTCTCTAGTAACATGAAAGACTAGATTTGACTCATATACACCTCAGGAACTCATTCTTTACTTTGCCACCTATGTCTTTACATTGTCTTGCTAGTTACATAGAAATGTAATATATATATTTACCGAAATCAATTTGGTATGTTTCAAAATCTCTATAGGTGTAATTTCTCCACAACTAGAATTGATATAACCTTTGATATATTTTACATGATTTTTAATGCAATTATATATTCTCTCATCTTCTTGTACATCTTTAGACCATTTCTTCAAACCAAAGGAAATAATGATTTTGAGTAAAACCAAGTCTAAAACCAAGTGGATTTATTTTGTTTCCCATACATATTTTTTAGTGCTTTAAGTACTATTATACTTGTGGCATAAATGGATTATTATTCCATCTATTTGGATATTTTATTTCTATTTATTTTACCATAATTTAGTTATCTTGTGAGGTGACCTATCTCTCCATCTCATTCCCACATTGATCAATATTTGTTTCCTCCTCCACCTGACTCTTTGGTATCATCAGTTCCTGATCTATTCCACTAGCCATGCTCAATCTAATGAACACAACCAAAAGCTATAGGCTCAAGGGTTAGCTCAGGTTATTCCTCTTTAGAGCCACAAAATAGTACAAGAAACCCCAAAACTCTAGAATCCTCATCAGTCAGTTTACCATCTAGTTTAAAGAGTTTTCATTAGGCACCATGAAATAAAAACTCTACGAAATAATACAAAGAACATTCTACTTACTGTTTACCAACAAAATTATACATGAAGTATCTAGCCCTACTCAAGGAGGATAAAGCTCCATCAAACAATGAGCACATTGGTGTGAGTGTTGGTCAAAAGAAAAGTCTTAACAATTGAGTGTCAACACACTTAACCATTTTCACTATATAAGCCAAGTACACAATATATGTCGATCCAATATTTCAATAGGTGTCAAGCCAGAGTTGGTGCTGAGCTAGTCAGAACGTAGTATGTGCTAAGTGATCCAGGAAATGTTCATGTGCCGAGTAATCAAAAAAAATTTAGATGCCGAGCAATACAAAACATACATGTGCTGAGCAATATAGTATTTAACAGGTGCCAAGCAAACCAAGAAAGAAATAGATGCCGAGCAATCCAGGAATCAATTCATGTCGAGCATCAGTAATGTAATGAATGTTGAGTAACTCAGGATCAGGATAAGAGTTTGTGCCATCACAAACTAAGATGTAAAATAGTTTTTGCATGACTCGCGAAAGGATAAGAAGGTAAGATTGAATCCTTTCAATTACCTATGAAATCAGCATGAAGCCAATCAGAAAATTGGAGATAGCATGCAACCAATAAGTGAAAACAAAGGATTTGAGCAGGAATTTGAGATTTAATATGGATCATAGATCCATACCTAACCCTAAGTCTTTACAATCTTTAAGAGGAGGTCGACAACCCATTGCATGTGTGGATGAGAATAGTGAATGGCGAGATTACAATGAAATTTTAGTGTGAAGAAGGAAAGACTTAGAGGAATAGAGCAACAATTTCATACCAAGTTGATTAGAATAGTACAAGGGACAAGGAGCACATACAGAGATCAGATCAGAGAAGATCTAGTATCTGAACACAACAATTTTAGATTGCATTCAATCAAGTCAAATGTTCTAATTCTTTCTCACAATTGTCTTAGATGTTAAAATCCTATATTGATAAGTTAGCTTAACAGCTAGGTAGGAGAACCTTTGGAGAAGGTGATTGAAAATCTTATGTATTAGGTGGGTTTAACAACCTATTGTAAATCCTTTAACAAGGTGAGACTTCATGTAAGTGTTTATAAATCCTCTAACTAGGTCACTATTGACATAGTGTAAAGCCTTTAACAAGCCAGGCCTTTCACAAGGCAGACTGTTAGAAGTGGTTGAACATTGATTGTTGTAGTAATTTTTGTGGGTGTCATCCCCACCCCAGTTTTACCTTCTTATTCATGGAGGGTTTTTGGGTTATCAATTTTGGTGTTATATGTTGATGCATGCTTTCATTTCATGTTTTCTTATAAGTTTACATGCATGTACATTGCTTTCAGTTATGTTTTAATAAGGGTTTAAAAGGATAAAAATTGGTTACTTCTGATTCACACCCCCCCCCCCCCCCCCTCTCAAAAGTACTCTTCCCATTTGAATATTCCAACAATTGGAATCAAAGTGTTGGTTCTCACAAGGAGAAGCCTAACAGCTTGGAGAAAAAGGTCAAAATATGTAAGTCTTCAAACTTGGGAAGATCATTGACAATCAGGTGTTTGATGTGCAACTAGCTCTACACAAAATAGAGGAAGCTAGGGAGGAACTGAGAAAATCCTTGAAAAGAAGGAAGGAGATAGTCATAGCTGAAAATGACATACACTACAAGGATATTGACACACACAAGTGTTTTCCAATGGAGATTCCAAGGAATTTGATGCAGCAATAGCAAAATTAATGGAGAAAAATAGAGCACAAGCTGAAGAAATCAGATTACTCGAGCTTGAACAAGAATCACAAGCCATAGTGCTTTGTGAAGTGACTGAACAAAAGAAAAGATCTCTTGAAGACAAGGCCATTATAGAAGATGACAAGAGAAATCTCACCAATAGGCTAGAAGAGAAGACAATTGAATTTGAAAAGATTTCAAACATGCAGCTGGACATCTTAAGCCAGATGATGAATGTTCATCATGAGCTAAACATGAAGGACATTGAGATCTCCACCTTGAAGATGTAGAATCAATAATTGCAAAATGAATTGAAGAGAGAAAAGGAAATAGAAAAAAGTTACAACAAACTCAATGAGGCCATTACGTACTTTGAACAATTGCTGAAATCACCAAGGACTAGTAATGATACTTCAAGACTTGGCTACATCAACACTAAACAAGGAGAATCATCCAAGATTGCAAAAGAAAGAAGCAACAAAGGTAAGAACACTAAACCAACTTGTCATTTTTGTTGTAAAAAGGGACATACCTCTAATGTGTGCAGAAGCAAGAATAGTCATCAGTATGATAAGCATACAAATGAAAAATTTTGTCACAAGTGCAAAAAGCAAGGACATTCAACACACGACTGTAGAACCAAGACCATGAAGACACCAAGATTTGAGGGTCACTGCTACAACGGCAAAAAGTATGGACATAGATCATTTGAATGTAGAGCAAAGCCTATGTGGACACCTAATTAGCCTACAAGAGGAATCAATCATGCGCATCACTACAATTGGGATTACAATACCAGGTATAGCTGTCACTATTGTCAAGAGTATGGATGCATTCCTAAAAATTGCATAAGGACACATTTCAAGGGAAGTTATAGTAGGTGGAAAAACCAAACTACATGTTTTAGTTGCTTGAAGATTGGTCATATCAGCAGAAACTGTCCTACAAAGTCAAAAGCACCAAAGACTGAAGTCAACAAAGGAAAAGAGAAGATTGATGTTGAACAAATAAGAGGATAAATGAAGTAGACATGGAAAAAGATAGGTGAATGCAGCACATCAAATGGAGAGATCACTTCACCCAAGAGGTCAAGTGATCACACCTCATCTAATTAAGCACAAGACAAATACATGGGTTTGATACATATAAAGATGTATCATACATCAACCCAAGAAAACATAGAAGTACTACAAAGAAGAAATATGCATGAGAAGAGATGTCAAGTTAAAAGTTAGAAGATGATGCCAAGCTACCTTTGGTTGTCGAGTGAAACTCTAGTATATGCTGAGTTGAATAGTCTAGTGGATGTCGAGTAAGAGATTTTAGTAGCTGTCGAGTAGATGAACTTGAGTGGAAGTCGAACTGATAAAATCTTTGGAAGCTGAGTGTACAACTGTAATCACAAATGCAATAAATGCTAGGTTTTTTTAACCTAATAAAGTTGAAAATCTTTCATTTTTTAATCATTCAAACATAAAGCGAAGTTGAGCAGAGCGAAGAGGTGATTCTACAGCGATCAAACAGTGATTTGCAGTGATTCCAATAGCAATTCAACTCAATTTCATCGATTCATAGGTATTTCATTCAAGTGCTAAGCTATGCAAAACTTGAAAGTTTATTTAATTTTAAACCCTAGTTTGGTAAACGATGGAATCTGGGTCAAAAACCACTAAGGAGAAGGAAATTCATGAAATTCAACTTGTCAGTAATGAAGTCAAACAGCCTGAGTTTAGGCCCATTCCTGAAGTCGCCTATAAGAATGATCCCGTTGGTGCCCTATCTGTAATACCTGATAAATTTGTTATGGTCTGAGATGTTCAAAAGTGTTATAACTACAAAGTTGGAGCCATAGGAGATTTGGAGATTTTTAATGCATTTGATAAATTGTGTGATAATGGAAAACTTAAAGATGAATTCTCCATAGTTGAGAAGAAGCGTCTAACCAAAGCCCTAGTTTTCCCTACTATTTTCAAAATGAAATGGATACGCATAGTGTTGAGCAGAATCCACAATGGAGCTTTTTGGTTAGAAACAGGGCTAGTGAAGTTTACAACGAAAACTGTCCATAGGGTTACTAGTATTCCAACCCTAGATCGGCCAAAGACCCTGAGAAGTGAAAAAAGGGAAGCCATAGAGAAGAATACAGGTACAAAATGGAATAATAGGGGAATGACAATAGACACCATTACAAAACCCCTACTAGATTTGATGTGAGAGTCATATCCCACATATTCTACCAGTCAAGTAGACTAAACACTGTACCATGTATAGCAGTGGATGTTGCCTATAAATTGGCAAAGAAAGATCATACATATGATCTTGCAAAGCTCATGTTACAGCAAATCAATGAGAATTTGGGAGCTATAAGGAAGTCTAAGGGAGCTCAATGCAAATTTGGCTCAATTTTGGTTTGTATGTTTTTCTATATTATGAAATGTTAGAAATGGAAAAAGAAATCTATTAGTAAGCAACACCAGGAAAGAATCTAAGTGAGTAAATGCATGAAAAGATATTACCATAAAATAGGAGAGAAAAAGCTTCAAGCTCCAACACCATGAGACAAGATATTTGGAAAGGGGAAAGCAAAGAAAACCCCTTGTGACATTATGAATGAGGCATGAAAAGCCTAAGAAGGAAGAGAGAGAGAGATAGAGAGCAAGAGCTCATACAACATTTGAGAAGAGGAAGAAACCTCATTGTTGTAAAATGAGAGAAGAGGGTCATCTCTTAAATAGAGATGAGAGAGAGGAGTTAGAATGTAACTCCCATGTCTATCAATGCCACCATTCATATGTGTGTGAGGCCAAGTGTGAGATTCCTCTTAAGGAGGAATAATCTAAAATTAGAAATTACAATATATATTTGTCCTCACATATTCCACTAGATGACAAAATAAGATGTAGTGGAAAAAGGACAAAAAGAAATATATTAGGATACCTTGGCTTATATCCTAATATATTATAATAATAAATAAAGGAGTTCTAACCTTGGTTTATAAATACACCAAGGAAAGATTACAACTTCTAACATGAAAGAATTCCCTTCAATAGGCAAGGTGAAATAGGATCAAAATAAGACCATTCTTTAGCAAATAAATGGATTCATTGAGTAGATGGGTGAGAATTTTGAGGCCCAAATGACTAGCTATTTTGAGGACTTTAAGAAGCCCATGAAATAGAGGATGAGGATACCAGTCTCATTGGTTGAGTAGCATGTAAAATATATTTTCTTTCTAGTGGACATTGATTATAGTTGTATACAAAAAGTCATACCTAGAGTGAGATGGCTTAGGCCATTGGGATATAAACTTGATGGTGATCAAGCCTCAGCAGTAATAATAGCTCTATTTGTAGAGGAAAATGACAAGGATGCAAAACATTTTGGAACTTATGACATTGTCAAATCAAGGGTGGTGACAGACCTTAAGATAGCCACAACAGTGAAAAAGAAGGACAAATTGATCAAGAAGATCAAGAAAAGATTTGGAGTTGAAGAAGCAGGCACAGCAGAGGAAGAGGAAGCAGATGAAGAAGAGGATGACAATGAAAATGAAGAAGATAAGCCTCTACAACTGACACAAGGTCTAGGTGAGGATAAAGAGGAAGGTGCCAAGGAAAAAGAAGCCAAGGAAGCACCTATCAGAACTAAAGTCACCAAGAGGAAGGCCAAAACTCCACCTGCTCCTCAACCCAAAGCAAAGAAAGTGGCAAAACCTGCACCA
Source organism: Cupressus sempervirens (assembly GCA_028749045.1). Taxonomy (NCBI): domain Eukaryota; kingdom Viridiplantae; phylum Streptophyta; class Pinopsida; order Cupressales; family Cupressaceae; genus Cupressus; species Cupressus sempervirens. Next base: position 1,099,985,008 of record CM053785.1, read on the forward strand.
AAGAAGCCTACCACCAAAGCTACAACACAAAAGGCCAAAGAAGAGGCAGAGAAGAGGAAGAAAAATATCAAGAAGACTGATGAGGATCCAAGGAAGAGAAGAAAATATGTAACTCAACCTAACTTAGACGAAGAAAGACAAAGTCAAAAGATACTATTCAGTTCAAAGTGGTAAGTTGTCCACCCAAGTCTTCAATTGATAAATTTTGCACAAAGATTAGAAATTTTGACTTGAAAGATTTAAAGAATTTAGATTTTAATAAGCTTACTAAGGAAGAGAAAAATAAAATAGAGGAATATGTGTATGCTATGATGGCTAAGTACAAGCACAGGCCTCTAGAGCTAGATGGCTCAATGCCCAAAGAGTTGTACAAAATTGTTGAAGATAAATGGTATTTTTGTCTACAAATGGAAAAGGAAATAAGGGAATCTACTTTAGCTAGATTGTTGCCTAATTTGACTAAGGGTCAAATAACTAATGCAGTTAAGAGGCACAATAGTAGATTTAGTCCAAAGCATAGGGCATTTATTATTTTGCAAAATAAAATTGAACATATTGTGAACAAATCCACACAGTTCTAGAAAATAATTTATAAGAAAATTGATAATGTTTTTGATGAGGAACACAAGGCAAAAGAAACTGCCAAGAAAAAGGAAATGAAAGAAACAGGGAAGAAGGAGGAAGATAAGAAGGAAGAGGAGAAGAAGGATGAGGAAGAGAAGAAAGTTGAAGAGAAAAAGAAAAATGAAGAGGAGAATAAAGAGGAGAAAGAGGAAGGAAAGGATAAGATGAGCAGCAAGAAAGAAGTGTGCAAGACACACAACTATCACCTCCTAGCCCTCCTCATGCCACCATCACACCTGTAAAGATTATCAAAATAAAGGATGTTATTAACACCTCTTGTCAAAACATCAATCCATTGACTGCAGAGGATCTCACAAAGATCCTTGACCAATCAACACAAGCAGTTAGATTATATTCAAGCCCAATACTAGTCAGTGTTGATGAGTTGCATAAAGTAGTAGTAAAATCAAAGGAAGTCAAGGTGAAAACACAAGAACTACCTTTGACCATTCAAACTACTAAACTCTTATTGCTTCCACCTTCATCTCCACCAAGAACAATAATAGATGCACTTCAAGTGCCGAGTGCAACAGCAGGGGTAGACATAAGAAAAATAGAATAGACAACAAGCACACCCCTAGCCATTGATAGTGAAAAGGAGAAACAAGCTAAAGAGAAGGAAGAGACAAGAGATGAGGAGCAGACTGCCATACAAAATTTGGTTCAACTACACAAAATAGGTACTCCCACTCAAACTTTTCAAAAGCTGAGCACTAAAATGCTAGCATTGCAAGTTAGAACACTAGGCTCGAACTCAACAAAAGTAGCCAAGAAACTTCAGTATGGAATTCCTGAGCTTGATGAGGAAATCACAATACCTTACTATGAATCTAGCACTCTTACTGAGGAGAAGATTAATGAAATACAGAGTGCACTAGATAGAAGAAGAAGACTAGAGGTATTGAGAAAAGAATATAAACATAGGCAAGCACTAAATGAGATAAAGGACATCTTTATGGATGCCTTTAGCTTGCAAACACCTGATGAGTCAAGGCCAATAGTAGAGCAACTATCTGACATAGTTGATCAGGTGACAAATGAAGACCAAGATACAAATGCAAAATTAATGGAATGGTCAAAAGGTAAGTTCCAAGGAAAGGTAAATGAGAAAATATTTGGTGATATAGCACTATCTCAAGTTGAGCTAGCTAAGAGCTTGGGAATATATTCTCCCTGTACAACAAGTTGTGTGATTTTTCCAACTTCACATAGGAGACTAGCCAGAGGATACTAAGCTTGGAGAGAAATCTAAAGATTTCTAGTATACAACTCCCAACTAATCCAACTCAGAGTGAGAAGCATTTTACTCAAACACTTCACACATAAAAAGAATTGGTTGTATTAATAGCAGAGGAGGCAAATACAAAAGCTAAGTTGATGCAAATCCAATACTCATAACCCCTCACTTGGAGGTACTCCATAAGGAGAAAATGTATGCAGAAATAGTCCTCAAGAAAGATTCAAATATTTCTACCTCAGATGGACTTGTACATCTAGCAGCAAAGCTTGCCATCTAGCATAAGTCATTGGAAATTGCACTAGCAAATCGAGATGCAGCTCTGAAAATACTTTTGGAGGTAAATAGCATGTTTTTGGCTAAGCATGGTATTACTCCATAGAACCGCAGATAAAGTAACGTGAGATATGTATATATGCAGATATGGTGATATGTATATATGTAGATACTATGGGAAAATACCAAATTTTGAACCATTTTTTATTACATTCTTTCTTTCATTTTGAGAATAAAGTGGAAAGTTTGTAAATATCCAAAAAGGGGGAGACTAGTAATAAAGGAGAAAGGGGGAGATGAAAAAATTTGAACTTCACACAGATCAGATACAGCACACGGGCTCAGAATGCTGAAACAGGACAAAGGATAAGAAAGAATCAGGCACATTAGCACAGAATTTTAGTCTCAAGAATGGACAAGGCATAATCAACTCAGGGGGAATCATAAGGTATATTGTTACTCACAATATTTATAAATTATTGCATGTACATTGAGCAAATAAAGAATGTGCTCAATAAGGTTAAGTTCATAAATGCTTAGTTATGTGTTTTTGACACTCATGTCAAAGGGGGAGATTATTGGTCAAAAGAATAGTCTTGACAATTGAGTGTCAACACACTTAACCATTTTCACTATATAAGCCAAGTACACAATGTATGCCAAGCCAGAATTTCAATAGGTGTCAAGCCACAGTTGGTGTCAAGCTAGTCAAAACGTAGTATGTACCAAATGATCTAGGAAATGTTCATGTGCCGAGTAATCCAAAAATGTTCATATGTTAAGCAATACAGAACATACATGTGCCAAGCAATAAAGTGTTTAATAGGTGCCAAGAAAACCAAGAAAGTAATAGATGTCGAGCAATCCAAAAATCAGTTCATGTCGAGCATCAGTAATGTAATGAGTGTCGAGTAAATCAAGATCAACATAAGAGTTTGTGCCATCACAAACCAAGATGTAAGATAGTTTTTGCATGACTCACAAAAGGATAAGAAGATAAGATCGAATCCTTTCAATTACCTATGAAATCAACATGCAGCCAATCAAAAAATTGGAGACAACATGCAACCAATAAGTGAAAACAAAGGATTTGAGCAGGAATTTGAGATTTAATATGGATCGTAGATCCATACCTAACCCTAAGTCTTTACAATCTTTAAAAGGAAGTCAAAAACCCATTGCATGTGTGGATGAGAATAGTGAATGGGGAGATTATAGTGAAATTTCAATGTGAAGAAGGAAAGACTTAGAGGAACAAAGTAGCAATTTCATACCAAGTTGATCATAATAGTACAAGGGACAAGGAGCACACACAAAGATTAGATCAAGAAAGGATTAGAAAGAGAAGAGCGGATCTAGTATCTGAACACAACAATTTTAGATTGCATTCAATTAGGTCAAATGTTCTAATACTTTCTCAAATTGTATTGGATGTTAAAATCCTATATTGATAGGTTAGCTTAACAACTAGGTAGGAGAACCTTTGGAGAACGTGATTGAAAATCCTATTTATTACGTGGGTTTAACAACCTATTGTAAATAATTTAATAGGGTGACACTTCATGTAAGTGTTTGTAAATCCTCTAACCAGGTCACTATTGACACAGTGTAAAGCCTTTAACAGGCAAGCCTTTCACAGGGCAGACCATCAGAAGTGGTTGAACATTGATTGTTGCAGTAATTTTTGTGGGTGTCATCCCTACCCTGGTTTTACCTTTTTATTCATGGAGGGTTTCTAGGTTACGAATTCTGGTGTTATATGTTGATGCGTGCTTTCATTTCATGTTTGCTTATAAATTTACATGCATGTACATTACTTTCAGTTATGTGTTAATAAGGGTTTAAAAGGATAAAAATTGGTTACTTCTAATTCAACTCCCCCCCCCCCCCCCCCCCTCTAAGAAGTACTCTTCACATTTGAATATTCCAACAGTGAGTTATTACAAAGCTATAGACCTATTTGTTACAACAAAAGAAAAAGTTTTAACAAGTAAAAGAAACATGACAATGAGTTTAATGTATTGGCCAAACACGCTATTCAATGCTTAGAGACATGTCACCTCATAATTTTGGCAAAAAAATAAATCTTAAAGAATTATTACTTCTTACAAGACTGTCTACATCCAAAAAAAGTACATACTACTCTTCATACTGCCTTTTTATTCACTAACTCGTTGATTTCTACTTTACCTTGGATCTGAAAATAATATCTATAATCTAACATTTGAACTTCCTTCCAACCTCCATTTCCACATGGAGTATCTTGCAAATTAATTACATTCAAGAGTTGCAAAATGACACAAGAGTTATCATAGATAATTTTTACATCCCTGCAACAACTTTTGACAAGTTGGCATTTTTATCATCAACTACATTCCATTACCTCTAATATATGTCCACATTGCATCCATGAGACATATTTTGACAAGATGTAACTATGGTTCTCCAAGATTTATTTCTATAGCCTTCGAGCCTTTATTAGGACCTAATACCACACACAAAACTTCAAATATGAACTAACTCCACACAAACATATGTAGATCAAGACCAAAAACCTTAACCAAGGCCTCATACTGAAGGGAAAAAAAAATGAAGATGGTCATGACTTGTTATGGCTCCTACACCATAATCATAGATTGTTACAAGGAAAATAAGATTGTTTATTTTGACATTAGGTAGAAGTAATATTGTTTAGAAATAAGAAAATTGTAAAATTTATGTTTAGACAAAGTATAGTAAGATTGACTTTTATTATATTTAAGATTTTGTCTGAGTAAATATATTAATTTAAAAAATTATTTTAGGAGAGAATTAATAAATGATACACATAGATATATAGATCAAGCCCAAAAAACCTTAACCAAGGAATAATATTGACAAATAAAAAAATGAAGATGGTCATGACTTGTGATGGCTCTTATATCATAGAAATAGATTGTTACAGGGAAAATAAGATTGTTTAGAATTTGGACATTAGGTAGAAGTAAAATTATTTATAAATTTATAATATTATTTAGTAATAAGAAAAATTATAAAATGTATGTTTAGACAAAGTATATTGAGATCAATTTTTGTTGATGCAGGAGCATCCTGGCTGTAAGAGAATTCTTGCATCACCCAAAAATATTTCATTTTTGTTTCTTGAATTATGGGTGTCTCAGTGTAGAGTTGTTGCTTCTGGAGGCTTCATACTTATTAAGTTAGTCATATGAGCTCAAAATGTCCTAATTTTAGAGGTAGATTTTCATCTTGGATATATCAGCCTACTAGTTGAGGCTCAATGTCATATCATAAGTATTCATGGATTTATTGAAGATTTTTGGTATACAATTTTGGTATAAAAAATTTAGGCTCATCATTGAAGACCTTAGAGGCCCTAGATGGGCTCCAAAATGGGGTAAACTAAAGCTTGCATAAGTCAAGCCCTATAGATCAAAAGTTGAAGATTTTGAAAAGTGGATATGATAGCCAATTAGAGGAATAGTTTGAAATTTATGACCTTCTAAAGTTGGGCCAACCAAAATTTCCAAAATAAGTGTAAAAGGTGTATCAGGCTGACTCTATATGTAATTTTAGAGTCATTCGGTCTCAAGGTTAGGCTTTGATATCTAGAAACTTCCTAGTGGTGTAAAATGCATGTTTAAGGAATGCATGTACATTGTCGAGGATAGCTCTAGGTGATAATTTGTAGCTCTGTGTTGCAAATTATTGTAAGGAAGGCGACCATGTGGGTTTGCATATTGTATTTCAAAAAATTTGAACTTTTTATTTCTAGAAATAATAAGAAGCCCATTTTTGTTCTTGCCAATTGATGTTGTTTCTTTGTTTCTATTATGGGTTAAAGCACATAAGTATGTCACCTTTTAGGACCTCCAAACCTATTTTGGTCAAATTTTATTTCTCTATCAAAACTCAACTTTTTTCAAAAACTAAAAATATCCTTTTATAGATCTCAAAGTTAATATCATCATTATATAAATTGTATAGTGTTTTGATTAGTTTTAATGTTATAATTTCAAAATATTAAGTAGGTATTTTAACATTTTAGAAGATTCTCCCTTGAAAAAGGAAAAAAAATAGTGAATCGTATTTTTAAACATTATATTTATATGTATCCCTAGAGGAGAGAGTCCTCTTAGGAATATGTTTTCTTTTTTTTAAAAGTGTAGATTTGATAGGGAAGTTTTAACGAGAGGAGAGTTGTTGGTTTATGATAAGGTCAACCTCGAGTACTTATAACAAAGAAAATATACATCAAAAATAAATATTTTTTTTTTTTTACCTAGTTATACATGTCATCTATAACATATTTTCAAAATAGACAAAAAAAAAAAAGATGATTTACATATACTAATTTGACAGAAACTACACCCTATATTTTTCATGATTAAAAAAAGACTTCAAAATTTAAAAGAAATGGATAAATTCTTACTAATTTTATTTTTTAAATTATAGGCATATAATTCATCCAATTTCACACATTTTGTTAGTTTACATCATCTTCAAATTCTAAAAACAAATACCATTTTTATGTCATTAAAGTTGAACAGTTTGCATTCTGGGATCTTTTTCCTTTATAAAATGTGACACAGGTTTGTACTTTTACCCTTATGTGTGTGTGGTATTAAGGGGACCACCCTTCATCAACAAGTATTAGCGCAAGAGTTCTTGAGTGTGTAAATAGATTGCCGACTATGAGGCAGTTATTCCAAGACCATGGTTTGAGTTGAATGTGTAGACAAATCATCAATTGTGAGGTAGTTTGCACTAGGGTTTCAACAAAAGGTGCAAAAATGCCTTCATGAAGAGTATGGTGGGAGAGTTGTAGTTGTTACACCTGAGGGTTTTAGCACCCTCCAGAGATTAATGCAAGCATTAACAGAATAAATGTGCATAGGAATAAATCTTGTCCTAAGAGATGAAAGTGAGGATGAAGGCGAAGAAGAAGAAAATGTTGAAGAAGAAATAATTTTCAAGGCCATCTCCAAGAATGGAAAAAGACCTAAGTTTGAGGTTCCCACATTTTCAAGAAATCTTAAACTAGATGAGTTAACCAATTGGATCAATGAAAACAAGGAATACTGTGAGTATGGAGATATTGAGGATCTTGGTAGGGTCAAGTTTGCGAAGGCGAAACTAAAGGGACATGCAAAGATCTGGTGGCATGAGATTCAATTGGAAGAAAATAGAAGAGGAAAGGAAAAATCACCAGATTGGACCAGATGATAGCTAAATAGAAGCAACAATTCATTTCCATGGATTATGAGCTTGATCTTCTAAAGAAAATGCAAGGGCTAAAGAAAATGGGACTTTTGTTCAAGAGTATACTGAAGGGTTCTATCGACCTCTCATTAGAATCAACCATGTGAAAGCTAATAAGGAGAAAGTTTTAGGTTATCTTAATGGGTTAAGGCCAAACATTCAAGAGGAGTTGATTCTAGTTCAAATTACCAGTATTGAGGATATGTACCAATTTTCCCTAAGAATTAAGAAGAAGATGAACAAAAGTTTTAATGACAAAAATAGTGGTTGAGGTTGCAGTGGAATATCTAGTGAAAGGTCTTATGGAGGCTAAAATGATTATCAAAAGAATAAGGATGAGGCAAACAATAGAAGTTAGAACTAGAGGGGAAATTATTCCGATCATTTTTATGATCAGAAGAATAGAGATCATAGAGGAAGAGGAAGAGGGAAAGAATTTGGAAGAGGGGTTTTTCATGGAAAATGTTTTTACTGTAGAGAAGAAGGGCATTGAGCATTTGAATGTTTCTAGCACCAAGGAAGGACCGATCAGAGAACAGAAGGCTAGGCTAGAGTTTTTCATGTTGATGAAGATGTCACATCATCCCATTCTAAAGATGTTGAAAGAGTAGAAGTCCTACTTAATGTGAGAGTCTTGCTAAGTGGAGAGAATGAACTTGATCAAAGGAGGAGTTTGTTTTGCACTAGATGAAAATGTAAAGGTAAGTGTTGTAATGTGATCAGTGATGGTGGAAGTACTAAAAATTTGGTGTTAGAAAATATGGTCACAAAGTTATATCTTAAGAGGCAGAAACACTCGCATCTATACCATATTGCCTGGGTGAAGGATGACCATAAGGTCATGGTCAATGAGCAGTGCCTAGTGAATTTCAAGATTGCAAGCTACCAAGATGAGGTTCTTTATGATATTATACCTATGGACATATGCCATATATTGTTGAGTAGGCCATGGTAGTTTGATAGGCATATTGTACATGATGGGTGAGCAAATACCTACACTCTAACAAAGGATGGAGTGAAACATAAGTTGAAGCCATTAAAGGAGAAAGAAGAAAAGGTATGTAGTGCTACCATAATATGTTTTGTTGATGGGAAGTGTAATGCCTACATCTACTTGACTTTTATGTTGTAGTGTCAGATTCTTTTAGGTCAATTTTATGATTGTGTTTTATGATTATCGGTACTTAGTTACTAGATTTGATTATATATCATTTCATACTTAATTGATTTATGTAATGAGTTGTTCAATTATTTCATGTGTTTATGTTTATCCTTTCAATGATGATATATGTATGTTCATTTAGTGACTTTCAGTTATTCCATGATGTTAGTTAGAGGAATAACTTGTATATAGTTCTATGGTTACTTACCCCATACTTGCATGTGTATGGTGTATGTGTATATTTTCTTTATGTTCGACATTTCTAATGTGGTTGAGGAAGGGAGTTATAGTCACCTGCTAGTCAGGATCTACACAATGTACAACTTCCCACCATTGTCTATTTAGTTTAGAATATATGCGTTTGTACATGCATGGATTTTATGCAGATTACAAGTACTGGATATTGACTTTCCTAAGTTGCCAGGATGAGCATACCCTATCGTAGTATATCAATGGTATAAGTGGGGAGATAACTCTTGAGTCCAAATCTTAATCTAAGCCAATTGTCCTAGAAAATAGGACAACTATCTAAGTTAGTTTCAACTTTCTAAATTCGTCAAGTGACAATAATTCAAGATTTTGACCTTAGAGGTTGTTTTAGTATTTTGTTCTTTATGATGAGTTTTCATATTTCAGATTGTGGGTTTGTGATGATTTTCTATTTTAATTAAACCAAATTAAAAGAAAATTAATGATTTAATTTCATAAAAATTGTATTAAGAAAATTCAATATTTAATTATATTTAATTAATTGAGAAATTAATTAAATAAAAGAATTAAATTTAAAAGATTATATTAAAGTTCTAATTTAGGAGTATTTATATTTATTTAATTTAATAATTATTATTCAGGAGTTTTATTTTAATAATAAACTATAAATAATATTATTAGTTGAATTAATAAATATATTATTAAAAACGTCTCACAAATTAATAAGAGAGAGTAAGCAATTATTTAATAAAGTTTATTTTAATTAAATTGCATAAAGCATATGCATGAAATTAAAATATAATAAATTAATTAAAGGGAGAACGAAAATTAATTTAATGAAGATATTTTAAATTACTAAAAGTGTGGATGAAGATGTAAAAGATAATAAGATAATTAAAAGAAATTAATCGATGAATCTTCTCTTGTGATTCCACAATCGAAGCCCTAAATTTAAGGGAGAACTCTTTATCAAAGATCTAAAGCTTATGTTGCAATTACACGAGTTTGGAGGAGCCAATTTTCTTGTTTGTGGGTTCTATGCACTTATTATTTTAACATTAGATCCAAGTAGGATCTTGTGGGTTTTACACAATAGATTCATTCTTAAATATATCTGTCTTCTCCATGTCTGGTCAAAATTGTTTCAAATTGTATTCGAGTTGAAACCCTTATGTATAATTTGATTATTCTTCACTTTCAAAAGCATTTGTGAACAAATTTAATATCTGAAACCCTCGTTTGATTAATTGAATCCTTCATAGTTTGAATTAATTAAGAAATTTATATTTTTGGGAAAGTTTTTGTTTTAACAAGTTTCCATTTTAGGAAAGTTTCCATTTTTTAGCAAGTTTCCATTTCAAGAAAGTTTTTGTTTTTAGCAAGTTTCAATTTTGGTAAAGTTTCCATTTTTAGAAGGTTTCCATTTCGAGAAAGTTTATGTTTTTAGTAGGTTTCCATTTCGAGAAAGTTTTCATTTTTAGCAAGTTTCCATTTTAGTAGGTTTCCATTTCGAAAAAGTTTCCATTTTTAGTAGGTTTCCTTTTCAAGAAAGTTTCCATTTCTAGAAAGTTCATTTTTAGCAGGTTTCCATTTTGGGAAAGTTTTCATTTTTAGTAGGTTTCCATTTTGGGAAAGTTATTTTTTAACAAGTTTCCATTTCAAGAAAGTTTCTATTTTTAGCAGGTTTCCATTTGAGAAAGTTTCCATTTTTAGCAAGTTTCCTTTTTGGAAAATTTTTTACAAAGTTTAACAAATTTAAAATTATTCAAGTAATAATTGATTATTATTTTTATTTTATTTTTAATAAGTATTGCTAAAACATTTAATTTAATTATTTAAATTTATTTGATTTATTACTTTATTATTTCAATATAATTCTAAAATAAATCAAAAATCAAAGAAATTAATTGAGAGAATTAATGTTTCCTTTTATAAACTTGGATGTGTTTATATGGTTCAAACATATGAAAATGATTTGTAATACTAGAGAAACTTTATTATTCGAAAACCTTAGTAATTATAATACTTTGAGAAAATGAAAATGTGAACCCTAATTGAGATTGGAAACTCTATGAACAGTAATACTTGGAAAAGAAAACTGAAACCTTGATTGTTATTAAATCTTGTGTTTTGAAAATGAATTGACCTATGAAACAATGTTTAAATAACCTTATATAAATTGTTGAATCATTTGGGATTCTAGTGAACTCGAAAACTTTAACAAATCTATAATACCTGAAAAAATGAAAATGAAAACTTGAAACCTTTAGTGAAAATTGAACTGTTGTGTTTTCAAAACCTAATGAATTATGGAAATGACTTTTGTATGTACTCTTTATGCCGTCCGGTTTACTGATATTGGGTTTTAGGGTTGACTTGGCTTTGACCAATTAGGATGTTTACCAGAGGCTTAGGGGTTTGTTTTGTGATATCATGATGATGTTTTATATACGATCTTTTATACCCAACCATGGTGATGTAGCATGTGTGCTCTATGCTGAGTTGACCAGATGTTTTGTTATTGCTTTCAGTTTCTCTTATGTAGAACTGAAGTGACTGGTGTGTCTTTCCTAATATAACCTTTGAGTCTTTGATCAGTTATCCTTGGATTGCTTTCTAGTTGCTTGTATAGGACTGAGGTGATTTAATGATTTGTTTTTGATGATCTTATGTTATGACAAGGATTTGATTTATATGTACTTGATTTTGGATCAGTCTTGTTAGGATGATCATATTGGTGAAATCTGTAATTATGATCGGTAATATTAAGTGCTTTTCAATTCCTTGTTTAAGAATTGATGTGTGGTTTATAATCATTTGAGATCTTTTTCTTTTTCTGAGTTTAGGGTAGGTTTTGTGTATGTCATGTTGGGAAGTGGTTTGCACTGGAGGTTAAGGCCCTAAAGAAGTTGATAGGTAACCCATTGTAGGTTATTTTGATAAGTGATAACATTTCATTAAATGGGGTAAAATAAATTAATAAGATATTGGTACCACAAAAGGTCACTAGAGGGTCTAGAGTATTAAAAGACTACCGTGGTAACCTTAGAGTTGACTTGTTAGTATGTACCTTGTATATATGAAAGGATATTGATGCCACAAAGAGGCAGTAGGGAGTTTGAAGTATTAAAAGACTAGACTAGGTAACCTTAGAGTTGGCTAATGCAATGACACTTGTCCACTTGCATAGTAGATTCCCTACATGTATGTGTTGCCTTTGGGATTAGTTGATACTTATGTCTTAATACCCTTTGAGATAGTTTGCTTTCAAGTGTTTCCTTGAACCTAGATATTGGATTTGACTTGTGAGTTTGTTATTTATTTGGGACTTTTGTTTATCTCCTTAGTGCAGTGGGAGTGGGCCATTTAGCTCCCACGAGGTCAGGTGGTAGTCCATTTTCTTATACCATTGAGATTCGACCATCGGATGTCATTGTTGGATGTGTTTGTGTAAATGTTCCTTTCTATCTGATCTTGTATTTCTATTAGATGATTATTCTATGGTGCATTGTACTTGATTATCAAATATCTTATAATATGTTGTATTTATTTTATGATGTATATTATTTCAACCTTTCATACCATGTGACTTGTATAGTGGATGATTGTGCATTCTGTTTATTGCCAAGTGGCATCTTATATAATTGTATATTATTTAAATGAATTTGTACTTGTAGTTATTCTTTAATATGGATTTTTTATATATTGATTTTAGTATTAATTAAACTTAAATGTGATTCAATGTCACAAGAACCTAAGAGATGTAATCTATTTTATGGTATGTGCTTATGTGTATGTTATTGCTTCTGATATATTTATATCTATTGGTGTAAATAAGCATTTACTATTTACACTTACTTAAGTTTACTTAGGTTATTATTTTATTATTTTGCATTATTTTATTATTTATTTAGGTGAGATGCTTATGAGTTTATGTACTCTCATGAGTTGTCATGTTGACAACATAGGAGTACGCAACTCTAATTCAGCACATGGTGTCTATAACATTAGAATTTGCATCATTCACTAAGTTTTCATGCAAACAACACAGTTATTCACACTCCTAATTTTGCACATGTTGTCTACATCATTGATTTGCGTGCTACACCATTGTAGGCTTATCCTCACATCATTGCACTTACTTCCTTGCTTAATGGAGGATAACCCATATCTGGACATGTGTTTGCTTGTATGACTTATCATGATGCTAACTTCTATGCATTCTAGAAGCTCTCCAGAGGCCTTTATATATAGGCACTCCTAGTGTACTCTTGATATGGCATATTGAATGAATATATCATCATTCTAATCATACTCTCTCTTTGGTCTACTGTTATGCTTGTGTTTGAGTTCCTTGGTCTTGGGTGAATTCTGGCCTAAGCCAAATTCTTACATGGTATCAGAGCTCAAGGAGATTCTCTACACATAGCCATTCAAGACCGTTCATGCTTCAGCACCTTGCCCAAAATCAATAATATTGTAGAAATTAGGAGTATCTAGAGCCAGATCTAACCTCGTCATTGCATCCAAAATATCAATTCAATGAAGATCGACTATAAATTTTCCTATGTTGGGCTAAAGTTGATCGTGAGGTAAAAAAAAATTTGCAAACCGGCACCCTAAGGCACTGATTTGCAAACTAGGTATGATTTAATTTGATTTGATTATTTATTTTTGGATCTACTTTTAATTTAATTCTTTATATTTTTTAGAATTATTTTTACGAATTTATAGCCCAGTTGGGCATTCAGGCAGAGGAAAAAAAAATTTACAGAACCAAGCTGTCAAATCTTGGCTCTACAATTTCAGAGGATTATTTATTATTTTGCAGGGTATTATTATTTATCAGTGGGCTCATTATATTATATTCTATGGGCATCTACAATTATTATATCACGTGGGCTACACAAGCGAACCTACAAATTGCACCTTCGACCGAACAAATTATCCTACTAGCGATCCTCTCTCCAAACCAATGGCAAGACCAACTAAGCAAATGGCCTTTTGTGTTACCATTTGTAGCTATTTTCTTTTTAAAATAGTGGAGATTCCTTGCACATTGCATTGGGACTAACCCACTTCACCAAAATTTCAATCCAATGTCGCAAATAAGGTTTTGCAGCCCCCGCCAAATATCCTTCGGTGAATGCTTTTTCGCCCCGCAAAATAGTTAACCAGTTTCTAAAACCGCCCGCAAAGCAATTTCCTGGCAGCAATTGGAGTTTTTCGATATGGTGCGAATGTTTCCCAACAACCAGCACCTAAAACCTATTCTGGCAACTACAAACGAAGGTTTTCGGAAACATTAAAACTTTCTAGGCATCAACATCAAATTCTCAACAAGTTGTGAAGTTTTTCAACAACTTTTTAAAAAATATCATCACCCACTACATTTCCTCCCATCCTACCATGTGGCGATACCTTAGCCGCCCATGCAAGATTTGATAATTTGTACACATGGACATCCCAGTCAGCATGATAGCTAAGCAATCGTATGCCCAGTCAGCACCTATGTCGGCACACACGTGGATGACACATTAGTAATTTGTATAGTCCTCCGTGGAGTACAGTCAGTAGTACATGTCATCAAATTTTGTATGGTTCATACAATACCATATTGACACATCATTAGCTAATGTCATAATCCATACAATTGACATCATCACAAGCCTGGGGTACGCTGATGTCATCTTTTCATGAGCCTAAATTTGATGACTGTCTGACTATCATTCCTGGCCAAATTTGAACTGCTATAACAGTTGTATGACTGTCAAATTTAACCCTGTATTTTGTTGATGCAACCCCTCTCCAAATTGGTTTTTGCTTTTGTAGTCCAATTTTGGGAGGCCATATCTCAATCATCCACACTCCAAATCAAGTGTAATTTTTTTTAAATTGGGTAAAATTTCCCTAAAAATTTAGTGGTGTAGCTCTTTTCTAGTTTTGGTGCACGAATTGGTCAAAATTTGCATTTTTTTGTGACTGTACCTGCATAATCCTACATTTTGCAACTTCAAATGCTTCATACGGGCACATCTGGAGTCAAAAATAGGTTCCATTTTTTTTGAAAGTGCATTATTTTTCATGTACTTTCTAGATCTACAGTGAAATTGTAGAGTTGTATGGACAAAAGTGTCACTTTCAGCAATAGGGTCTTTCTTTGGTTTGTATTGCTTCATAATTGTAGCACATTGTAAAGTTTCAAATTTGTAATCCATATAGAAGTTGTAACAAGCAAAATTAGAAATCCAGTAAAGCCAAAATTAGCAAGTGGCTCATTGTAATTGAACTACTGATAAAGTGTCAAAAGAATCTCTTTTGGGGGGGGGGGGGGGGGGGGGGTGTTCTTGATTTAGTGAAAAGGGGGGGTATTCTCGATGTTGTGTTCTCTCTTTTTTGCACTTTTCTTTCATTTTCTGCATTATGGGTAACTTTAAGTTTCCTAAATTAACTCCACATAACTATGCTACATGGTCCATCAAAATGTGGTATCACTTAATGCATAATGGAGTTTCACAATATGTAGATGGTACTCTTCCTAAACCAGCAGGTGATAATGTATCAGCAAATGATATTTTAGCTTGGGTAGCAATGGATAGGAAAGCCTAGGTGATATATGTTTGGGGGTTGATGATAAGATCATGTATCAAATTAAGAAGTGTTCTACATCCAAGGAATCTTGGGATACCCTCGAAAGCCTATATGGTAAAGTGTTTGAAGAGGATGTTTTCAAAATGTAAGATGAGTTTGTCTCCTTGGATCCTAAGTCATATGATTCAATACAGGATTTCATCATCAAGGTGAATGAACTAAGGACAAAGCCTACTGATTGTGGGAGCTCAATAAAAGATGACAGATTGATCTATCTCATACATAACAAGCTGCCATTAGAGTATTCCACATTTGTATCTTCTTTTAACACATCTAAGACTACGTTAGGGTCTACCTATAAGAAATTTACTATTGATGAATATGTTGATTTTTGGATACAAAAGAAAAGAAGTTGAAATCAATGGGGATTCTCAAATCACCTAAGTCTAAAGCATTGGTGGCCAACAATGAGGGTTCTCAAAATTTAGCTAGATAATCTTCAAATCAAGGAAAGGGTAAGAAGAAGAAATGGAAGAACATATCAGAGGATGCAAAAAAGACAACACCACAATCTAATCAACAAGGCAAGTCTTCCTCAAATTCAACAAGAAGGGGGACAATAATAAGGAGAAGAAAAAGTGTGCCTATTGCAAGAAATCAAGTCATGAAGAGCATGAATGTTATCTTAAAAAGATTAATGAATTGACCAACATCATGAAGAAACATAATGTTCCACTGCCTAATGCTTATAAGGATAAAGGGTCTTCTTCAGTTTCAAAGGGAAAAGGGCAAGCACTCATGGCTAATTCAAATTCTTCAAAGGAATGGATATTTGACTCAGGTGCCTCTTATCACATGGGTTCTTCAAAGGAGGATTTTTCTTCAATGAAGCAATCAAAGGTACCACACATCTTCATAGGAAAAAATAGACAAATGGAAGTTGAAGGGAAAGGAAATGTGGAGATGGAAAATGGAGAGTTTCAAGAGTCACAAGGCAGACTGTCAGAAGTGGTTGAACATTGATTGCTGCAGTAATTATTGTGGGTGTCATCCCCACCCCAGTTTTACTTTCTTATTCATGGAGGGTTTCTGGGATATCAATTTTGGTGTTATATGTTGATGCATGCTTTCATTTCATGTTTGCTTATAAGTTTACATGCATGTACATTGCTTTCAGTTATGTTTTAATAAGGGTTTAAAAGGATAAAAATTGGCTACTTCTAATTCACACCCCCCACCCCGCCCCTTCTCCCAAAAGTACTCTTCCCATTTGAATATTCCAACAATTGGAATCAAAGTGTTGGTTCTCACAAGGAGAATCCTAGAAGCTTGGAGAAAAAGGTCAGAAGTAGTAAGTCTTCAAACTTGGGAAGATCATTGACAATCAGGTGATTGATGTGCAACTAGCTCTACACAAAGTAGAGGAAGCTAGGGAGGAACTGAGAAAATCCTTGAAAAGAAGGAAGGAGATAGTCATAGCTAAAAATGACATACACTACAAGGATATTGACACACACAAGTGTTTTCCAATGGAGATTCCAAGGAATTTGATGCAGCAATAGCAAAATTAATGGAGAAAAATAGAGCACAAGCTAAAGAAATCAGATTACTCGAGCTTGAACAAGAATCACAAGCCATAATGCTTTGTGAAGTGACTGAACAAAAGAAAAGAGCTCTTGAAGACAAGGCCATTATAGAAGATGACAAGAGAAATCTCTCCAATAGGCTAGAAGAGAAGACAATTGAATTTGAAAAGATTTCAAACATGCAGCTAGACATCTTAAGCCAGATGATGAATGTTCATCATGAGCTAAACATGAAGGACATTGAGATCCCCACCTTGAAGATGTAGAATGAATTAAAGAGAGAAAAGGAAATAGAAAAAAGTTACAACAAACCCAATGAGGCCATTAAGTACTTTGAACAATTGCTGAAATCACCAAGGACTAGTAATGATACTTCAAGACTTGGCTACATCAACACTGAACAAGGAGAATCATCCAAGATTGCAAAAGAAAGAAGCAAAAAAAGTAAGAACAATGTAATCACAAATGAAATAAATACTAGGTTTTTTAACCTAATAAAGTTGAAAATCTTTCATTTTTTAATCATTCGAACATAAAGCGAAGTTGAGCAAAGCGAAGAGGTGATTCTACAGCGATCAAATAGTGATTTGTAGTGATTCCAATAGAAATTCAACTCAATTTCATCAATTCGTAGGTATTTCATTCAAGTGCTAAGCTATGCAAAACTTGAAAGTTTATTTAATTTTAAACCCTAGTTTGGTAAACGATGGCATCTGGGTCAAAACCCACTAAGGAGAAGGAAATTCATGAAATTCAACTTGTTAGTAATGAAGTCAAACAGCCTGAGTTTAGGCCCATTCCTAAAGTCGCCTATAAGAATGATCCCGTTGGTACCCTATCTGTAATACTTGATAAAGTTTTTATGGTCTGAGATGTTCGAAAGTGTTATAACTACAAAGTCGGAGCCATAGGAGATTTGGAGATTTTTAATGCATTTGATAAATTGTGTGATAATGGAAAACTTAAAGATGAATTCTCCATAGTTGAGAAGAAGGGTCTGACCAAAGCCCTAGTTTTCTCTACTATTTTCAAAATGAAATGGATATGCATAGTGTTGAGCAGAATCCACAATGGAGCTTTTTGGTTAGAAACAAGGCTAGTGAAGTTTACAAAGAAAATTGTCCATAGGGTTACTAGTATTCCAACCCTAGATCGTCCAAAGACCCTGAGAAGTGGAAAAAGGGAAGCCATAGAGAAGAATACAGGTACAAAATGGAATAATAGGGGAATGACAATAGACACCATTATAAAAATCCTACTAGATTTTGTTGTGAGAGTCATATCCCACAAATTCTACCAGTCAAGTAGACTAAACACTATACCATGTATAGCAATGGATGTTGCCTATAAATTGGCAAAGAAAGATCATACATATGATCTTGAAAAGCTCATGTTACAGCAAATAAATGAGAATTTGGGAGCTATAAGGAAGTCTAAGGGAGCTCAATGAAAATTTGGCTCAATTTTGGTTTGTATGTTTTTCTATATTATGAAAGAATTCCCTTCAATAGGCAAGGTGAAATGGGATCAAAATAAGACCATTGTTTAGCAAATAAATGGATTCATTGAGTAGATGGGTGAGAATTTTGAGGCCCAAATGACTAGCTATTTTGAGGACTTTAAGAAGTCCATGAAATAGAGGATGAGGATACCAGTCTCACTGGTTGAGTAGCATGTAAAATATATTTTCTTTCTAGTGGACATTGATTATAGTTGTATACAAGAAGTCATACCTAGAGTGAGATGGCTTAGGCCATTGGGATATGAACTTGATGCTGATCAAGCCTCAGCAGTAATAATAGCTCTATTTGCAGAGGAAATTGACAAGGATGCAAAACATTTTAGAACTTATTACATTGTCAAATCAAGGGTGGTGACAGACCTTAAGATAGCCACAATAGTGAAAAAGAAGGACAAATTGATCAAGAAGATCAAGAAAAGATTTGGAGTTGAAGAAGTAGGCACAACAGAGGAAAAGGAAGCAGATGAAGAAGAGGATGACAATGAAAATGAAGAAGATAAGCCTCTACAACTGACACAAGGTCTAGGTGAGGATAAAGAGGAAGGTGCCAAGGAAAAAGAAGCCAAGGAAGTACCTATCAGAACTAAAGTCACCAAGAGGAAGGCCAAAACTCCACCTGCTCCTCAACCCAAAGCAAAGAAAGTGGCAAAACCTGCACCAAAGAAGCCTACCACCAAAGCTATAACACAAAAGGCCAAAGAAGAGGCAGAGAAGAGGAAGAAAAATATCAAGAAGAATGATGAGGAGCCGAGGAAGAGAATAAAATATGTAGCTCAACCTAACTTAGATGAAGAAAAGACAAAGTCAGAAGATAATAATCAGTTCAAAGTGGTAAGTCGTCCACCCAAGTCTTTAATTGATAAATTCTGCACAAAGATTAGAAATTTTGACTTGAAAGATAAATAAAGAATTTAGATTTTTAATAAGCTTACTAAGGAAGAGCAAAATAAAATAGAGGAATATGTGTATGCTATGATGGCTAAGTACAAGCACAGGCCTCTAGAGCTAGATGGCTCAATGCCCAAAGAGTTGTACAAAATTATTGAAGATAAATGGTATTTTTGTCTACAAATGGAAAAGGAAATAAGGGAATCTACTTTAGCTAGATTGTTGCCTGATTTGACTAAGGGTCAAATAACTAATGCAGTTAAGTGGCACAATAGTAGATTTAGTCCAAAGCATAGGGCATTTAGTATTTTGCAAAATAAAATTGAACATATTGTGAACAAATCCACACAATTGTAGAAAATAATTTATAAGAAAATTGATAATGTTTTTGATGAGGAACACAAGGCAAAAGCAACTGCCAAGAAAAAGGAAATGAAAGAAACAGGGAAGAAGGAGGAAGATAAGAAGGAAGAGGAGGAGAAGGATGAGGAAGAGAAGAAAGTTGAAGAGGAAAAGAAAAATGAAGAAGAGAATAAAGAGGAGAAAGAGGAAGAAAAGGATGAGATGAGCAGCAAGAACAAAGTGTGCAAGACACACAACTATCACCTCCTAGCGCTCTTCATGCCACCATCACACCTGTAAAGATTATCAAAATAAAGGATGTTATTAACACCTCTTGTCAAAACATCAATCCATTGACTGCAGAGGATCTCACAGAGATCCTTGACCAATCAACACAAGCAGTTAGATTATGTTCAAGCCCAATACTAGTCAATGTTGATGAGTTGCATAAAGTAGTACTAAAATCAAAGGAAGTCAAGGTGAAAACACAAGAATGGTCAAAGGTCTACCTTCAAATCAACTTTTCTAAGGGTGAATGTTCAATAGATTTAGTGGGTATGCATCTAGAGGGGAAGTTACAAAAAGGGAAGTCTTCAAGAGCACTAGGTGCTCTACAGATGGTTCACATGGTATTAGTAGGTCCTTTTGCACTCAGCCAGGGTTGATACATACTTACCTTCATTGATGACTTTTCAAGATACACTTGGGTCTACTTTCTTCATAGTAAGAATGAGGTTTTGGACAAGTTTCTAGCCTTCAAGACTCATGTAGAACAAAAATCAAGGAAATCCATCAAAGTTCTCTGAATGGATAATGGAAGCATGTATGTGAATAGAAGACTAAAAGACTTTTATAGACTCAAGGGCATTGATCTTTAGAATCCACCAGCATTCAGTCTACATAAGATAGATGTTATAGCATTGAGGATCCGCACTCTTAAGGCTATGGCAAGTTTCATGATACAAGCCAAGTCTCTAGATCCATCATTATAAGTCAAAGCAATTAGTAGTGCCACTCACATTCTTAATTGATCTCCGCATCCAATCTTAGATGGCAAGACTCCTTTTGAGGCATGGTGCGACAGAAAACCTATTGTGACACACTTCAGAGTCTTTGGTTGTCCTACATGGGCATACACAACTCCTATAGGTTGCAAGGCACAGTCACCTTAGCCTTGTACCTTCATTGGTTATGAAGATGGTCTGAAGGCATATAGACTTCTAGATCCAAAGACACATTAGATTTTTGTGGAGAAGGATGTTCACTTTGAGGAAAGTTCACCCAACTTGTCCTCTAATCCTCTCCACACATCATACCATGTGGAAAATAATAGTGACACCAGTGGTAGTGCCTCAACAGATTTAGACATGTGGGGTTCTGTCGACAGTTTTAGCGAGAGGTCACTACATCAGTTCAGTCCACATGCATATATAGCCACAATGATAGGTCTAGAACAACAGGGTACATCCAATCTTCTAGGTCTAGCTTTAGTGACAAATTTGGGGGATAGTATTGATGAGCTGCCTCTTCTTCTTAGTTGTTATGAGGGTTCCATCTAACCCTCTTGTTCATTCTCTTCATAAGTTGTAGAGACATACAATTCTTTGAGACGGGCTCTTCATTCAGTTGAGCAAGTTTCAGAGACATCACTTATCCATGGGATTATTTTCACGCAAAGCTAAAGGATCTCATTTGTACCCTTGGAATTGTTTCTTCCTAAGGGGAGGAACACCATTATTTAGTCTTGGATCAGCTTCTTCATCAGAGCAGTCACTGGTAGGCATTCTTCTTTGGGTGGGGGGGGAGCCTGTCCTGTCTCTCTTCCTCTTCTCATTTTTCTCTTATGTATATACTGGATGTACGTTGCAATGGGGGGGTCTTGATTACTCCATCCATCCATGCATCCCTATTTATCTCTCTTTTTTGGAGAGATTTTTTCCCATGAGGTTTTTCTTCTTTCTCCACTTTATGAGAGATTGCATATCATTATGTACATGGGTACCTAACATGGCCTATTAGTCGGGACCCATCTTGCATTTCATCCTAGTTTTTGTAACCTTAAGGGAATTCCCCTAAGTTGCACTTAAGGGGGGTTGTTGGTGTAAATAAGCATTTACTATTCATGCTTACTTAAGTTTACTTAGGTTAATATATTATTTTATTATTTTGCATTATTTTATTATTTATTTAGGTGAGACACTTAGGAGTTTGTGTACTCTGATGAGTTGTCATGTTGAGAACACATAAGTGCACAACTCTAATTTAGCACATGGTGTCTACAATACTGGATTTTGCATCATTCACTGAGTTGTAATGTAGACAACATAGTTATTCCCACTCCTAATTTTGCACATATTTTCTACACCACTGATTTGTGTGCTACACCATTATAGGCTTATCCTCACATCATTGCACTTACTTCCGTGCTTAATGGAGGATAATCTATATTTGGTGGACATGTGCTTAGTTGTATGACTTATCATGATGTTGACTTATTTGCATTCTAGAAGCTCTCTAGAGGCCTTTATATACAGGCACTCCTAGTGTACTCTTGATATGGCATATTGAATGAATATATCGTCATTCTGATCATACTCTCTCTTTGTTCTACTGTTGTGCTTGTGTTTGAGTTCCTTGGGTTTGGGTGAATTCTAGCCTAAGCCAAATTCTTACAGTATCTGTTGTTCCAAATTCTTACAGTATCTGTTGTTCTTAAGTTATTATCTTTCAAAAAAATGTTTGACAAACTTAGTGAAACTTTAGGTTAATTTCTTTTGGGTTCGCTAGCGAGGCGTTACATCTAGTATTAGAGCTCGAGTTTCTACATTGAGAGCTCTAGGTATATTGGAACACCACTAGTTGATAACTAGTTGAACTGAAACAAAAATTGTACTATTATATGTATTTATTTCAAACTTGAACACTCAAACTACTTAAACTGAAACAAAACTTAAATAGCATTAAGTATCTTTTTCAACTTGAACACTTGAAACTTAAGACTCAATTTCTTGAAACATAGAAAAAGGAAAAACTTGTGAGTTGGATTTCAGGCATGTTTTCTGATGATTATTCTTTAAGGTAGTATGCCTTTCATTGTCTTTGTGAGCAATATGTTGTTCTTGTTTGGGTGTTTTCAATGGAGTTACAAACTTGAACCTAAATAGTTTGAACAAAAAAATTAGAAGCAATGGAACTTTTGACCATGAAACTTGGAAACTCATAACATTCATGTTCTTGACTTTCAATTTATGTCTACATTATAACTTTTACATTTTCTGATGGAATTAGAGATGTTGATCTTTTTTTTGAAGTGTTTTAGGGGATCTATTTCAGTATTTGTTAAAAAGATGAATGTTGGATCGATATGGTTGTTGGTTTATTATTAAACCATAATCATATTTCTCTAAGTGACTAAAAGTGTAGAAATAGTTAACTTATTTGTATTAGTCTCTTAAATGAGCTTTTTGTTTGATATTGTAGATAGTAATCTTTGACTTTTATTTACCCTGGTCATTGTAGCAGGCTTCCATGAGTAAGCCTAAGTCTAGGGGGATTGTCCATGTAATGCCTACCCCAAGTAGTTTAGTTTTATCTTTCTTGTAGGCTTCTAGGAGTAAGCCTAAGTCTAGGGGGAGTGGATGTAATGCCTACCCCAACTTGACTTTTTTGTTGTAGTTTCGGATCCTTTTAGGTCTTTTTTTTTATCATGTTTTATGATTATTGATACTTAGTTATCGGATTTAATTATATGTTATTTCATACTCAGTTGATTTATGTGATGAGTCATTCAGTTATTTCACATGTTTATGTTTATCCTTTCAATGATGATATATGTGCGTTCTTTTAGTGACTTTCAGTTATTTCATGATGTTAGAGGAATGATTTATATGCAATTTTATGGTTACTTACCCCATACTTGCATGTGTATAGCGTACGTGTATGTTTTCTTTATGTTTAACATTTTTGGTGTGGTTGAGGAAGGGAGTCGTAGTCACCTACTAGTCAGGATCTATACGATGTACCACTTCTCGCCATTACCTATTTAGTTTAGAATATATGTGTTTGTACATGCATGGATTTTATGTAGATTGTAGGTACCAGGTATCAACTTCTTTGAATTGTCAGGATGAGCGTACCTAATCGCAGTATCTCAATGGTATAAGTGGGGAGATAACTCTTGAGTCCAAATGCTAACCTAAACCAATTGTCCTAGAAAATAAGACAAGTATCTAAGTTAGTTTCACCTTTCCAAATTTGTCAAGTAACATGAATTTGTGATTTTGACCTCGGAGATTGTTTTGGTATTTTGTTCTTTATGATGAGTTTTCATATTTCAAATTGTGGATTTGTGATGATTTTCTATTTTAATTAAACCAAATTAAAAGAAATTTAATGATTTAATTTAATGGAAATCATATTAAGAAAATTCAATATAATTATATTTAATTAATTAAGAAATTAATTAAATAAAAGAATTAAATTTAAAAGATTATAGTAACGTTCTAATTTAGGCATATTTATATATATTTAATTTAATAATTATTATCTAGGAGTTTTATTTTAATAATAAACTCTAAAAAATATTATTAGTTGAAATAATAAATATATTATTAAAAACATCTCACAAATAAATAAGAGAAAGTAAGCAATTATTTAGTAAAGTTTATTTTAATTAAACTACATAAAGCATAGACATGAAATTAAAATATAATAAATTAATTAAAGAAAGAAAGAAATTTAATTTAATAAAGATATTTTAAATTGCTAAAAGTGTGCATAAAGATGTAAAAGATAATAAGATAGTTATAAGAAATTGATCAATGAGTCTTCTCACGTGATTGTACAATTGAAGCCCTAAATTTAAGGGTGAACTCTTTATTAAAGATATGGAGCTCATTTTGCAATTACATAGGTGTGGAGGAGCCAATTTTCAAGAAGAGAGTTTCGAAAGAAAAAGGGAATTATTTGCGAGCTCTATGTGCTCGTTATTTTAGCATTAGATCCAGGTAGGATCTTGTGAGTTTTACACAGTAGATTTGTTCTTAAATATATCAATCTTCTCTATGTCTAATCAAAATTATTTCAGATTATATTTGAGTTGAAACCCTTTTGTATGAATTTGATTGTTCTTCGCTTTCAAAAGCATCTGTAAATGAATTGAATATCTGAAACCCTCATTTGATTAACTAGATAATTCATATTTTGAATCAATTAAATGTGTTTTCAGGAAAGTTTCCCCTTTTAGTAGGTTTCTATTTCAAGAAAGTTTTCATTTTTAGCTGGTTTTCATTTTGAAAAAGTTTTTATTTCTAGCAGGTTTCCATTTTGGGAATGTTTTCATTCTTAGAAGGTTTACATTTTGGGAAAGTTTTTTAGTAAGTTTCCATTTCAAGAAAGTTTCCATTTTTAGCAAGTTTCTATTTCAGGAAAGTTTTTATTTCTAGCAAGTTTCCATTTCAAAAAGTTTATTTTTTACCAGTTTTCCATTTTGGGAAAGCTTCTATTTTTAGCAAGTTTCCATTTCAAAAAAGTTTCTATTTTTAGAAGGTTTAGATTTTAGAAAAGTTTTCATTTTTAGTAAGTTTCCATTTTTGGAAAGTTTTTATTTTTCGTAAGTTTTCATTTCAAGAAAGTTTCCATTTTTAGCAAGTTTCCATTTCAGAAAAGTTTCCATTTTTAGCAAGTTTCCATTTCAAGAAAGTTTCCATTTTTAGTAGGCTTCCCTTTCAGGAAATTTTTCCAAAGTTTAATAGATTTGAAATTATTATGGTAATAATTAATTATTATTATCATTAATAATTTTAATAAGTATTGTTAAAAACTTTAATTTAATTATTTGAAATTTTGATTTATTAGTTTATTATTTAAATATAATTCTAAAGTAAATCAAAAATCAAAGAAATTAATTGGGAGAATTAATGTTTTCTTTTATAAACCTAGATGTGTTTATATGGTTCAAATATATGAAAATTATGTGTAATACTAGGGAAATTTTATTATTCAAAAACCTTAGTAATTATAATACTTTAAGAAAACAAAAACGTGAACCCTAATTGAGATTGAAAACTCTATAAACAGTATTGGAAAAGAAAATCGAAACCCTGGTTGTTATTAAATCTTGTGTTTTGAAAATGAACTGAACTATGAAACAATGTTTAAACAACTTTATATGAATTGTTGAATCGTCTCAGATTCTAGTGAACTCAAAAACTTTAGCAAATCTATAATACCTGAAAGAAATGAAAATAAAAACTTGAAACCTTTAATGAAAATTGAATTGTTGTGTTTTCAAAACCTAATGAATTATGGAAATGTCTTTTGTATGTACTCTTTATGATGTGTGGTTTACTGATATTGGGTTTCAGGGTTGACTTAGTTTTGACCAATTAGGATGTTTACCAGAGGCTTTGGAATTTATTCTGTGATATCATGATGATGTATTATATACAATCTTTTACACCTAACCATGGTGATGTGTCGTGTGCTCTATGCTGAGTTGATCAGATGTTTTACTATTGCTTTCAGGTTCTCTTGTGTAGAACTGAAGTGAATTGTGTGTCTTTCCTAATATAACCTTTGAGTCTTTGATCAGTTATCCTTGGATTGCTTCCTAGTTGCTTGTATAGGAATGATATGATTTAATGATTTATTTTTGGAGATATTATGTTATGACATGGATTTTTTTTATATGTACTTGATTTTGGATCTATCATGTTAGGATGGTCGTATCAGTGGAATCTGTGATTATGATCAGTAATATTTAAGTGTTTTCCAGTTGTTCATTTAAGAATTGATGTGTGGATTATAGTCATTTGAGATCTTTTTCTTTTGTTGAGTTTAGGGTTAGTTTTATGAATGTATGTTGGGAAGAGGCTTGTAATGGAGATCGAGGCCCTAAAGAGGCTGACGTGTAACCTATTGTAGGTTATTTTAATAAGTGATAACATTTCATTAAATGGGTTAAAATAAATTAATAAGATATTGGTACTACAGAAAGTCACTACGGGGTTCAAAGTAATAAAAGACTACCATGGTAATCTTAGAGCTGACTTGTTAGTATCCCTTGGTTGTATGAAAGGATACTGATGTTGCGTAGAGGCACTAGGTGGTCTAGAGTATTAAAAGACTAGACTGGGTAACCTTAGAGTTGGCTCATGCAATGACACTTGCCCACTTGCATAGTAGATTCCCTATGTCTCTATGTTGCCTCTGGGATTAGTTTATACTTGTGTCTTGGTACCCTTTGAGATAGTTTTCTTTAAGGTGTTTCCTTGAACCTAGATGTTGGATTTGACTTGTGAGTTTGTTATCCATTTGGGACTTGAGTATCTCCTCAACATGGTGGGAGAGGGCCATTTAGGTTCCACGAGGTCGAGTGGTAGTGCATGTTCTTATACCATTGAGATCATACCATTGGATTTCATTGTTGGATGTGTTTGTGCAGATGTTCCTTTCTATCTAATATTTTATTTCTGTTAGATGCTTTTTCTCCAATGTATTGTACTTGATTATCAAAGATCTTATGAGATGTATTTATTTTATGATGTATATTATTTCAACCTTTCATACCCTGTGACCTATATAGTGGATGATTGTGCATTTTGTTTATTGCCAAGTGGCATCTTATATAATTGTATATTATTTAAATGAATTTGTACTTGTAGTTATTCTTTAATATGGATGTGTTATATATTGGTTTTAGTAATATAATTAAACTTAAATGTGATTCAACGTCATGGGACCCTAAGAGATGTAATATGTTTTATGGTATGTGCTTATGTGTATGTTATTGCTTCTACTATATTTATATCTATTTTTCTTAAGTTATTGTCTTTCAAAAAAAATGTTTGAAAAACTTTGTGAAACTTTAGGTTAATTTCTTTTGGGTTCCCTAGTGTGGTGTTACATCTAGTATCAGAGCCTGAGTTTCTACATTGGGAGCTCTGGGTATATTGGAACGCCACTAGTTGATAACTAGTTGAACTGAAACAAAAAATTAAACTATTATATGTATTTATTTCAAACTTGAACACTTGAACTAGTTAAACTGAAACAAAAATTAAACAGTGTTATCTTTTGCAACTTGAACACTTAAAACTTAAGACTCAATTTCTTGAAACACAGAAAAAGGAAAAACTTGTGAGTTGGATTTCAGGTATATTTTCTTATGATTATTCTTTAAGGTAGTATGCCTTTCATTGTCTTTGTAAGTATTATGTTGTTCTTGTTTGGGTGTTTTCAATGGAGTTACAAACTTGAACCTAAACAGTTTGAACAAAAAAAGTAGAAGCGGTGAAACTTTTGAACATGAAACTTGGAAACTCATAACATTTATGTTCTTGACTTTTGATATATATCTATACATTATAAATTTTATGTTTTTTATGGAATTAGAGATGTTGGTCTTTTTTTTGAAGTGTTTTAGGGGATCTATTTCAGTATTTGTCAAAAAGATGAATGTTGGATCAATATGGTTTTTGGTTTATTATTAAACCATAATCATATTGCTCTAAGTGTCTGAAAGTGTATACATAGTTAACTTATTTGTATTAGTCTCTTAAATGAGCTTTTTGTTTGATATTTTAGATAGTAATCTTTGACTTTTTATTTACCCTAGTCATTGTAGTAGGCTTCCATGAGTAACCCTAAGTCTAAGGGGAGTGGACGTAATGCCTACCCATAGTTTAGCTTTTTCTTTCTTCTAGTCTTCAAGGATTAAGCTTAAGTCTAGGGGGAGTGGATGTAATGCCTACCCCTACTTAACTTTTTTGTGGTAGTGTTGGATTCTTTTAGGTTAGTTTTATGATTTTGTTTTATGATTATCAATACTTAGTTATCAGATTAAATTATATGTCATTTCACACTCAGTTGATTTATGTGATGAGTTGTTCAGTTATTTCATGTGTTTATGTTTATCCTTTCAATGATGATATATGTATGTTCTTTTAGTGACTTTTAGTTATTTCATGATGTTAGTTAGAGGAATGATTTATATGCAGTTTTATGGTTACTTACCCCATACTTGCATGTGTATGGTGTACATGTATGTCTTCTTTATATTTGATGTTTCTAATGTGATTAAGGAAGGGAGTCGTAGTCACCTGCTATTTGGGATCTACTTAATGTACCACTTCTCGTCATTACCTATTTAGTTTAGAATATATGTGTTTTTACATGTGTGGATTTTATGCATATTGTAGATACCGAGTATCGACTTCCCTAAATTGTCAAGATGAGCAAAACCTATCACAATATCTCAATGGTATAAGTGGGGAGCTAACTCTTGAGTCCAAATCCTAACTTTAGCCAATTGTCCTAGAAAATAGGACAAGTATCTAAGTTAGTTTCACCTTTTTGAATTCGTCAAGTGACGTGAATTCATGATTTTGACCTCGGAAGTTGTTTTGGTATTATGTTCTTTATGATGAGTTTTCATATTTCAAATTGTCGGTTTGTGATGATTTTTTATTTTAATTAAACCAAATTAAAAGAAATTTAATGATTTAATTTAATGAAATTGTACTAAGAAAATTAATTAAATTTAAAAGATTATATTAAAGTTCTCATTTAGGTTTATTTATATTTATTTAATTTAATAATTATTATTTAGGAGTTTTATTTTAATAATAAACTCTAAATAATATTATTAGTTAAATTAATAAATATATTATTATAAACGTCTCGCAAATTAATAAGAGAGAGTAAGCAATTATTTATTAAATTTTATTTTAATTAAATTGCATAAAGTGTATGCATGAACTTAAAATATAATAAATTAATTAAAGAGAGAAAGAAAATTAATTTAATAAAGATATTTTAAATTTCTTAAAGTGTGCATGAAGATGTAAAAGATAATAAGATAATTAAAAGAAATTGATCAACAAATCTTCTCGTGTGATTGCACAATCAAAGCCCTAAATTTAAGGGTGAACTCTTTATCAAAGATCTAGAGCTCATTTTGCAATTACACAAGTTTGGAGGAGCTAATTTTCAAGAAGAGGGTTTTGAAGGAAAAATGGAATTGTTTGCGGGTTCTATGTGCTCGTTGTTTTAGAATCAAATCCATGTAGGATCTTGTGGGTTTTATGCAGTAGATTCATTATTAAATATATATGTCTTCTCTGTGTAATCACCTAAAAATGGTCATCTAGACTATTAGCCCCCTTCTCAACATTTTGGCTAATTTAATTAATCATTTACCTAGACCAAATTACTAATAATCAATTAATTTGATTATAACCTATAGTTTGACTATGCTATACTAAGTTCATTATTTGATTAAAAGAACATGTCCCATTTTAATTAAATCAAAGACCCCATTCTTCTAACCCACTTAAAGTGCACACATAAAGTTATTTTTCTATTTTTCAAATTAAAAGAAAAGGCTTTGTGACTTTTGTCTTGTATGAAAAGTCATCTTCTATTTTATTGGTTGACTTGCTTGTGTACATGGATCACTCCTATTTTCAAACTCCACCATTGATCATCCATCATCTTGACTTTGATCTCTATCATCTGTATAACCTTAAAAGAGAGAGATAGCTTTCTCACTCAATCCATCCATCTTTTGATTATTGTTATGCTGCAAGTTTTCTAATAGGTTTCTTTGGAGCTTTGTGGAGAACTTCTCATCTCTTGTCTCATTCTCTCATCCATCACATACTAGCTTAAGATCATATGGCATTTTAGTATAGTTGCATGTTAGTTTAATTTTTCTTTTGCAATGATTTAGCTCACATAGCCTAACTAGGTTGGTGGTAACATTCTCATCCATACTTAGCATAGCTACATTTTGCATACTCATTCTAGTTTAGTCTCTATTTGCATTGCATTATTGAAGCATTTTTGAAGACATTTGCACTCTTGCATCTCGTCTCTAATAGAACTTCATGTTGCATAGTTTACTATCAAAGAAGAGTATTCCTAAGGCTCGGCTAAGAACCCTTGTATGTGAATCATCCTCTCTTTTACTCAATGGATAAGGAGCTCTAAGCCGGAATCCAAGCATTCTAAACTCATGAAATCCCTTGGATAGAAGGGTTCAGAGTGTGACACTTTCTTAGTGTACATTTCTAGTGCCCACTGTGGGGCAGACCACTTGGTTTTTTCCTTTATCTTATTATTTTTTGTTGCATTTTTTGCATGATGTCTGCGCTTTTATTTTTTTGTATGCTCACCACATTCGAGTGATATTTTTCTAGTTTCGTACAATGTTTCTATGACTACATTGTGATACTTTTTCAGTAAAAGTGTTGTACGATAGTACTGAACTATGTCACTCGCTATAGCATGTCTCGTCTCATGGCTTAGATAGAAATATCACATGGAAGGAAACTTTTGCATGCGTATATTGTGAAATATCGTACAACATACTTCCAACAAAAATTGTCGCTTGGCTTGTACTTGTTGATTGATGGATTAGATCAGTTTCAAGGTTGTACTTGCAGTTTGCTAGATTTTTATAGGTCTGTAGTCATTTTACAGAGGTTTATTTGTAGATTATGTATGCTATTTTGAAGCTAACTTGTGGGGCTAACGGTTGTGTTTGTAGGTTGCTACCTTGATATGTTTGTCTAATTGCCTTTAAAAAAAATGCATGTCAAAGTTTCAAATGCACAAGGGCTACTAACAATTGTTTGCAGGGCTGCCCAATGCATAAAAACCCAAACTTTCTTGTTTTTTTATTTTATTATGTGTGCGGCATCTACTAGTTGTTTCATTTTTATAGGCACATTAAACTTGCAATTGGGGTTCTTTGGTGTTAGGAGAGTATGGTTTCACTGTTGTGGTGAATCAAAAATCTTGACGCATCTTTGGATTTCAAGAATAAGAGGATTAATTGAATCTTTTTTGGCATGTTTGGGGGAAACAATCAAGGTAGGAGAGTATGCTCTTTACTCTTGTGGTGAATCAAAAATCTTAACACTTGAGAGTGGATCCAATTTGTGGTAGCTAAAATCCTTTAAAGGGTCTACTCTTGGACAACCTAAGATATATGACCCGAGTGGGGACAAGCTAATACTAGACTCTTCCAACCCACTATAAACTAAAGGCTATCAAGGACACAAAAAATTGGTAGATGTATTGTTTGTCTTCACTTAGTGTGATCGCTTGTGGGATTTTGACCATGAGGAGATCACTAGGAAAGAATGCTTAAGGTGCTCGTGTAATCGCAAGGCATGTTACCCAACGCAAGGTGGGGTTTCCCTTAATTGGGTGTAAGAGGAACATTCTGAATGGAAGCCCTTTCTAAACACTCTAAGTTAGTAGCTGCCCTATTTTGTCACTTAACTTCTTGGTGCAAGTATCGATCTTAGTGGACTACCCAAATCACCCCAAGATTTTACAGTCACCATCTATGTTCCCTTGGTTGTGCTTATGGAACTTCCATGACAAAGCCAATATCTATTGTGGGCAAGTAGTTGGTGTAAGGAAAAGGAGCATCAAGTGTGGGCCAAGTTGTTGATGAACTGTGACTCTAAGGTAGATTGTTTGGCTAATGTTTTTGAATGTGTTGACCTATTTTAACATTCTTACAAATCAAACATCTTGGTAAAATTTATAGGAAGGTTGTTCTGATATCACAAATGCATATTGGCAAGGTTGTTTTTACCCTTGTTTAATTGTTTGAGACATGTTAAAAACCCTTACTATTTGCAAACCTTGTTGTTACTCGACACAAATTGCAATCTAAGAATATCTAATTTGAAAACTATCTAACTGTCAAATCAAAATACCACTAATTGGAGTCAAAACTTGTGTTTTCTATACAAAACTGGCACTTTATCACACATTCTCTAGAGAAATATTGCATGATAGATGTTTTTACAAATTGTGTCACCCTATTGTTATAAGGTCTATCGCCTTGATATACAGAAATCAGTCATCCTACCTTGTGCGAACTGTCACCCATGAGAAAAGTGTCGCTCAAGTATTTCAAATTGTGTCACATGATATATTGTGTTGTCCTACTATTGCTTGGGTTCTAAAAGAATATTGCCTGAGACTTTTTGCTGCCAAAATAGGGTGTGTGTTACTCTTTATCTGATCTAGGGTGTTGTCGCTTGAGTCCTTCCTAGTCCTGGTCACACATTTGTATGTTAGGTGTTGTCCAAAGTTGAAAAGATGGGTTTAGTTTGTTACATGTAAGTCTTGAAATGTCATTGATGATCACTTCTCAAAATTTGGTTACCATTCTATGCTAGCTATTTCATATTGAGCTTCCTACTCGCTTGCTCAGCTCAAGTCACTAAGTGTTGTAAATTATTGAGCACCTTTCACAAGCCATCTATTCTACCTTGACAATTGATTATTATTGATTGTAAGAGCTTCAAATCTGAAACACTTCTCTCATCTTATTAAGCAAAGACACATCCTTACATGTCGGTCACAACTAGGTTCCAATTTGGTAATGGTAGTCATTCCCCTTTTATTTTCAAATAGTTAGAGATTCCACCTAGGCATCCTCACAGACAACCTTGTGTAAAAGATCATGATTCTAGTCGAGCACAGATAAGCAACTTTCAGCACAATTTGCTTTATAGTTTTGAGAATCCATTTGGAACACCCTTTGACACACCCACGGGTGAAAACACTTTGACCAACATGCATTCTAATGAAATCAAATTCCACTTAGAAGAGAAAGCATGTGAAAATAAAAAACCCTTTGAAATTATATGTGCTAAAGAAAGAGTGGATCAACAAGCTAAAGCTAACTATTATACACATAATGAAGAAACTAGAAGAGATTATTATCGCAATCCTTTTGAACACATTCCTATCGGTGGCAATCATGGAAATCACTCACCTCCAAGGACTCTTAGAGTCAATGTGAGGGCATGCCCTTCACCACCTAGACATTCACAATTACATCATTAAAGTAATGAGGAGATCACTAGTGAGGATGTTGTAAAATTTCAACAAGATAAGCTTGCTCAAAAACTGATGCTAAAAGCTTTAGAGAAAAATGGGGATCAATACTTCTAGTATATGGCAATGAAAGGATGGAAGCTCCCTCAAGATTTTGATGTGCAACAAATAATCCAAAAACAAGAACCTACTAAGGCTGAAACCTTGAGAGAAGAAATGCAAGAACTAAGGAAACAATTGGCACAATTGCAAGCTTCCAAAGAGCCACCTAATACTTCATGTATTGAATCAATATGTGCTCTTCCATTTGATAGGATTTTATGCATGCCCCCATTTCCTAAGGATATAAAGGTTCCTAAGTATGACAAATATGATGGAAATGGTGATCCTCATGATCATTTGAGACATTTCTATGTTGTTAGCATGGATTTCATGCATGAAAATTCTTACCATATGCATTTATTTCCTAGAAGTCTAAGAGGGAAAGCTATGGAATGGTTAACAAAATTGACTCCCCCTCTCAAAACATTTGATGAGCTTGCACAACACTTTATCCAATAGTACTCTTACAACATTCAACATCTTGTAACTGTATTCGATTGATGCCAAATTAAACAAAAATAGGGAGAACTCTTTGCAACATACCTTCAACAATGGAGATCCCTATACTCTAGGTACCGTCGGTAAGTTCCTGAAGCTAAGAAAATTGGCATTTTTGTCAACACACTTGTACCTGAGCTATACTTTGACTTAAGAAAATATTTTTTCACGTCCTTTAATGCAATGGTTGAGAGTGCATATTGCATTAAGGATGTTGCTATCAAGAAGGGTGACATTGTTGAGAACAAAGAAAAAAATAACAATGGAAATGGCAAAGTCAAAGGCAAACCTTGGAATAAAAACAAAGTTTTTGTAAATGACAAAGTAGTGGACACTCCTAAGACCAAGGAACATGTGTTTAACCTTTCAAATTCTATCTATGCTACAAAAAAACAAGAAAGTTTGAAACCACAAACATCTAACAAGAGCTCTCAGTTTACATAAGAGCTCTCAGTTTACCATAAAATAATGTGTTTATACACCAATGGTCGAGCCTTACAAAGTGGTCTTAAAAACCTTAATCACAAACAAGTTGGTTACTTTACTAGATAATTCTCATCCCTATGACCTACCCATTAGACCTCCTTTGTAGAGAGAGGATCACAATTGCAATTATCACCAAAGCAAGGGTCACAACACTGAAAATTGTTTCAAGCTCAAAGACATAATTCAAGATCTTATTGAGGTTAGAAAAGTTGTCACAGATGACCTCATTAAAAAATTTGACCACACAGCTTTTAAACAACCCTTGCCAAAATATGAGAAAGGTGAAACCTTCAAATCTTCTAAGAAGAATCATGAAGCCAAGATTAGCTATGCCTATGCTAACACAGACAATGTTATAAGCATGCTTGAGCTTGTCGAGTATTTATGCATGGCAAGTTCTAATGATGACAACCAACCTAAGAATGAAAGACCCAAAGTTGTCCTAAAAATGTGACATGCTCACCAACACCATAATGACACTAAACCAAAGGTGATACTCTGAGTGGTCAAATCTTCCTCTTCATAGAGTGAACTGCTTAACGCTATCACTAGGGGACAATCTAAAGTTTTCCTAAAAGTTGCTCATGACCCTAAGAATGCTTCATCTTATAAGCAACTAACTACTTCCAAGATCTCCAACTATGACCTTGTCAGCCAACTGTAATGTACACTGGCTCAAATTTCCATTTTTGAGTTGTTAGAATTATCCCCTTTATACAAGGATATCCTTGAAAAAGATTTTTGTTCTACCAACATTCCCAAGCTATTGATGTGGAATGATTCCAAGCTATGGTGAACCATATCTCTTCACCTCATTACCTAACATTTTTTGAAGATGATGATCGAGCCCTTAGTCATCCCCACAACCTTTCTCTCCATGTTAAAGTCCAAATTTTTTTCACTCGCATCTGTCGAGTCTTGATAGACAATGGTGCAGGGTTGAACATCATTTCCTTCAATTTGATCCAACAATTGGGCATGTCTGAATTTGCCATTGACCCTAGGCACAAGATCACTATAAAATCCTATGATGAGGCTGAAATACCTTCCAAAAGTCTCATTGTACTTCCAATCAAAGTTGGTCTAGTTGAGAAGGATGTCATTATCCAAGTCCTATACATACCACTTGCATACAATTTTTTGTTGGGATGACCATGGATTCATGACATGCAAGCAGTACCTTCTATGTACCATCAATGCATCAAATTCCCTTTTAATGGTAATAAGATAGTTGTCCCCAGTGACAACTCCATGTCTATCAACACGTTATTTTTTGTAGAAACATTGGTTCGACATAATTGATCTTCTCATGAGTTGACATCGTCCTTTACAAAGTGCGAATAGAAATTGAAAATGATGAGATTTGGTATGGGTGAACACACTCTAGACTCTATTCTTGATTTACCTATTTCTCCTCAGTCTTATGGAAAACCTTCTACCAAAATGAAGCCTTTTGCTTCTATAATGACTCTTTTTGGCACCTTTGTGCAATCCTCAGTTCCCCTAGAAGCGGAGAAAGAAGAACAAGCAATTAAAGATTGGATCTATAGGGAAGAGGAAGATGAGGGGGAAGTCACATTCACTACTCCTATTTCTCCTAAATGCTATGGCAAAGGATATAAATTTTATACTCAAGTTCATAATACTCGAGATATTTTTGGCCTAGGTTTTGGGTTAGAAGATGACATACCAACATTTGATCAAAGAACACCCATGTCTAGCAAATCTGAGGATGATGATCCTCCCTTTGTTGCTACCACTTCACAAGATGAGGACTTTATGCCTATAACTTCCCTCCTTTGGGGAGAAGAAATGCTCACTACCAATAATGATGTTGAAGATGTTGGAAATATTCAAAACTATACTAAGTTACTAAGAGGGGAGGGTTGAATTAGTAACTTCTAAAACTTTACCAATTTCAATTCTTAATCTAATAAATCAATTAACACTTAATTCATCACATTTGATCTAATTGCATGCATGAGAAATTGAAAACATGAAAGCATCCATAACACTTAAACACAAAGACTTGGTGACCCAAAAACCTTCATTAGAAAGTAAGACTGGGGTGGGGATGATACCCACAAACTTTAGTACTGCGGCATAAAGTTGGCCTATCAAGGCTTATATTGATCACTTCTAACGATCTACCTTGTTAGGAGAAAATAACAGTACTAGGTCCACCTTGTGAGAGGATTTACAAACATACAATGAAGTATGCACTTGATAAAGAGATTTATAAAATATTGTTAGGTCTACCTTGTTAGAGAATTTTGACTAGTTTACCTGTTAGGATGAAGCAATAGATCTCTAATTTGCAACTGGGTTTGCTAATAGAGATTCCTTAGTGTACTTATCACCTTTCTATGATAGATATGTCTCTAGTGCTCCTTATACTAATATGGCCTTTATAATTCTTTATCTGCTACATTCATAACTTGAACTTTTCACATCCACATTACAATACATATGCTCACACATTTGCATTCTTACTTCATGGATATGATTCAATACATTACATATATATACCAATCCAAATTACATAATTACAAATTCAGCCATGATACAAGTTAACACCAATATTACAAAGTTGGCCCACATGAAGATACTCAGGTTCTGAAGACTGACTCGGTGAGGTTTTGATAATTGGCATCCATTGTTAATGCTTGGCATCATCATGCACTCGGTAGATGTAGAAGCTCAATCCATACTGATCACTTTCAAGTATTCTTGAACTCAATCTACACTGGTGACTCGTTAGATATTGTGCAACCTGGCAAACATTGAATCACTTGGTTAGCATAAAGTAGCTCAGTTAACACTAACTTTGCATCACATTAACTACGAACTTGGTAGACACTACAATGCTCGATAACCATTGATAAACTCAGTTTATACTGAAATGCACAGTTTCAACTATTGGACTTCACACTGACTAAATATGTGTGGTAACCACTAGGATTATTTCAAAAGATTGGGTAGCAACTGTAGAGCTTGGTGGCTACTAAATTGCATGGCAAGCACTATGAACTATTCAATGAGATCAGTAGCTATACAAAATCTGAATAAGTGTGTGTCACTAATAACAAACTTGATTGATATGTCAACAGAAGCTTCCACTTCTTGACAGCTAGAATAAGATGAATCTGATCATGAAGATATGAATAGGAGATGGATTAGACAAAATATTGTTCATCTAATTGCTAGAGATTAGGTTATAGACTCTCATGAGTATGAATGGGACAGCCTATCAGGCAGATCTTGTGAATTAGGAGTGGATGTCATTCACACCTATGTAACCCAACTGGATGTCGTTGAAGAGTCTAGTCTAGGGGCAGATGAGTTTGGCTCACAAAATGCTTTAGTCAGTCATGTTGTTCCCTCTAGGTCTATTCCTGAACTAGACTCCTTTGCAATGTTCACTATAGGCTTGACTTTGCATGTCACCAAAGATGACTCTTTTTGTATTCACAACCTTGAAGCTTACCCATCACTCTCATTGGTTCACCTTGATCTCATAGATTGGTCAGTTCAAAATCAAAGACTTGAAATACCATCTTTTCAAAATGACTATGAGATCACTTGTTACCTAAATGACATTGAACCTATCACTTCTTCCACCAGTGAACCCACGGTTAACATGACAAAGTCAGATATCAAGTACCTCAGTCATAAAATCAAAAGAAAAAACAAGCGGTCAAATGGCAAAAACCACATTGTGGTAGTATCTAAACCTAAAAAAAGTAAAAACAAAGATGTATCTAATGGTGAAAACCTCTTGGAGGCACCTATAGATGAGGTACTTGGTAGTCTACCAAGCTATTTTCAGGATAGATCTTCAGTTCTCATCAAACCTACACAACCTATCAACTTGGGGACAAAGGAATCTCCTAAAATTATCCTTGTGGCTCAATCACTCTCAATTGAGGAAAAGGAGAATTTTTCCAAATTCTTTCAAGACAAGAAGATCAATTTTGCATGGATGTATTCAAATATGTCAGGGCTTGATACAAATCTTATCATGCATCATTTATCTATCTCTACTAGCGTAAAACCTGTTAAACAAAACTAAGAAAGATGCATCCATTTATAGCCCTATTAGTCGAAGTAGAGTTAGAAAAACTCCTTAGTGCAAACTTTATCAGATCTATTGACTATGCGGAATGGATTTCCAACATTGTAGCTATTTCTAAACATGATAAATCCATCTAAGTTTGTACTAATTACAAAGATCTAAAAAAAGCATGCTCCAAAGATGACTTTCTGCTACCCAACATAGACATGATAGTGGACATGATGACAAGTTATGAAATGTACTCCCTCATGGATGGCTTTTCTAGGTATAACCAAATTAAGATTTCTCCAGCTAATCAAGAGAAGATAACTTTTACATGTGCCTAGGGTACTTCCTGCTGGAATTTCATGCCCTTTGGGCTCAAAAATGCTAATGCCACTTATCAAAGAACAATGACCACCATCTTCCATTATATGATGCATACAAATATGGAAGATTATGTTGATAACACGTTGGCTAAATCTAGCAAATGAGACACACATCTTGACAACCTTAGTCTGATATTGGACCATATGGAACAATTTCAACTTAGGCTAAACCCAAAAAAGTGTGCCTTTGGTGTCACATTTGGGAAATTGCTAGGCTATATTATTTTAGCAAAAGGCATTGAGGTTGATCCTAAAAAAGTGCAAGCTATCATGAAAATTCCTCCTCCAAGAAATATCAGTCAACTTAGAAGTTAGCAAGGACATTTGCAATCCATAAGAAGATTCATTTCTCAGTTGGCTGATAAAGCTCAACCTTTTAACAGGAATTTGCATAAAGGCTCTACTCATATCTGGAACAACAAATGTGAATGCATTCTAGACCAAATCAAAGGGTACTTGGCTAAACCTCCAATTTTTATGCTACCCATTTTGAGAAAACCTTTGATCTTGTATATCTTAGCTACCGCTTCTTCTCTAGGAGCATTATTAGCCCAAAGTGATGAGACCGATAAAGAATAGGCTATTTATTACATCAGTCAAACAGTGGTAGCTTATGAAATGAACTACACCAGTATTGAGAAAGCATGCCTTGTAATGGTCTTTACTTCTCAAAAAAATTGACATTACATGTTGGCACATACAGTTCACTTGATTGCTAAAATTGATCCTTTGAAATATTTGTTGAGAAAAACTGCGCTTACCAGTCATCTAGCTAAATGGATGATGATTCTTTTAGAAGTTGATATTCAGTATGTCAAATGTAAAGCCATCAAAGAGCAGGCCACAGCTGACCAATTGGATAATTTTCCACTAGAGGATACAACACCCATGCAAATTGAGTTACCAGATGCCTCAATTATGTACATCACTAAGAGAACTTGTAAAATGTTCTTTGGCAATTCTCATACATAGAATGGGGTTGGAGTAGGTGTTTTTTTTATTCCCCCTCATGGTTATACAATTGTAAAATCCTACAAACTCTTATTCCCTTAAACAAACAACATTACAGAATATGAGGCACTAACAAAAGGGATCAAAATGGCTCTTGAATAGAGAATCATTGAATTGCACATCTATGGAGATTCTCAACTTGTTATAAATCAATTAAATAATGAATATAAAACAAAGGATGAAAAATTGATACCTTACAAGAAGTCGATAGATGCTCTTAGGAACTATTTCACTTTTGTGGCATTCCAGTAAATTCCTAGAGTAGAAAACAAGGTTGTTGATGCTATGACCACTCTAGCATCTACCCTCCAACTACAAGAACATGAATCATGATTTGAGTTCCTAGTAGAAGAACTACATCATCCCGCCTATGATTCCTCAGATAACCAGGTGATCTGCACTATTGTAGGTCACAATTCCTCCCACTATGCAGCTATCTTCTCTTACCTACATGATTAGGTTATTCTTGAAACCCTCACATGCAACCAAAATTCCACCTCCTCTACAATAATTCACATTATACTTTGGTCTCTAGTGACTTATATAGGAATAGTCTAGATGGAATGTTGCTTAGGTGTTTAGAGCTAGAAGAGTCTAGAAAGGCACTTGTTGAAGTCCACATTGGCATTTGTGAGGTACATTCTAATGGTCTTGCACTTGCTCATAAATTACTTAGGGCGAGTTATTACTGGCCAACCATGCAAGCTGATGTCGTTTGTTATGCCAAGTCCTGTCAGAAATGTCAACTTCATGGCAACTTAACTCACACTCCTACATGTGAGTTGATTCCCTCTGTGACATATTAGCCATTTCAACAATGGGCCTTTGACTTGGTAAGAAAAATTCATCCAAGTTAATTTAGTGGTCACAAGTTCATCATTACAACAACTGAGTATTTCAGAAAATGGGTTGAAGTTGTACCACTATCTGCTGCTACAGGAAAGGATGTTACCATGTTTATACTAAACCACATCATTTTTTGTTATGGTACTCCTTCCTCCATTATTACTGACAATGGAGGAAAATTCCAAAACAAGGACCTCAAACAACTATGCAAAAAAATTTGAATTAAGTAGCATTGGTCCTCTATCTACTACCCTCAAGGGAATGGCCAAGTTGAGGCCTCCAACAAAACATTGTTGAAAATCTTACATTGAACGGTTCACAAGTCTAGGAGAGATTGGTATCTATAGATAAATCTGGCACTTTGGGCCTATAGAACTACCATTGATACTCCAATAGGGGCCACGCACTTTTCTCTAGTCTATGGCTCTAAGTTCATTCTCCTACTAAAAGTTGAGATCCCCTCCTTGCGAGTCTCCTTACATGGGTTAATAACTGATGAAGACCATAGAGCTATGCGAATATAGGAACTAGAAATTCTTGATGAACACCACAAGGCTATTTTTGACCACATGAGGGTTTATCAGAAGTGCATGTCTACTCAATATAACAAGAAAGTTCGCCAATGTGAGTTTCAAATTGGCGAACTTATGCTTAGAGAGAATCCAAAAAATTAGTAGCATAGAGAGCAAAAGGAAAAGTTTGAACCTAATTGGTTAGGCCCGTACATCATCACAACAGTATTTGGATCTGGTGCTTATCAACTATCTACTCCTAAAGGGGAAGAACTTGTAGAGCCTATCAATGTCCTACATTTGAAGAAGTTCTATGCTTAGAGGCTTGCAGCTTAGCTATCTTGTACATACTTATCGATCCTAAAAAAATCCTAAAAATCAGAAAATGACCTAAAAATGATCATCCTAGTGAAAACCTAGCAATAGGTGCTTTGATGTATCACCAAAAAATAGAAAATATATATATATATATTTTAAAAAATTGAAAAAATTCCTTAAAAAATTTTCCAAGTGGTGAAAACCTAGAAACATGTGCTACTTGAGATCCTTGTACCTATGTCTATTAGTCTCAATCACCTACTTAGCACCATATTTCCTAGCTTGGAATTGTTTCTTGTCCTTGTCTCAAGGGCATAGCTACTTAGCCTATTGAGATGTCCTTGTGCACTAGGATTTCTTTGGCAACTCAGTAAATAGTGTTTTTCAACACTACTCCCCAACTTGACCTCAAGTGTTTCTCAACACTTTTCAAATAGTTTACCTATAGTCTCTAATGTCGTGATATTTCTCACTATTAGAATCAAGTTTTGACGAAGTAGCCAAGTGACTTACACACATGCACTTAAACACTTAAACAATTGA
Source organism: Cupressus sempervirens (assembly GCA_028749045.1). Taxonomy (NCBI): domain Eukaryota; kingdom Viridiplantae; phylum Streptophyta; class Pinopsida; order Cupressales; family Cupressaceae; genus Cupressus; species Cupressus sempervirens. Next base: position 1,100,027,336 of record CM053785.1, read on the forward strand.
CCTATGCTAATCCTTATTTTCTTTCTTTTTTGTCTATGATGGTTTTTTTGCTATATGTTCCCTCCCTAATAGTCTTTTTAGGAGGTCATTGACTAGAAGATTGAGGGCATGGGGCATGTTTTCTTGATTTTTTCTTGTGGGTATACTTTGTTTGTCTACAGTGTTTCAAGCATTCATGTTTGTTCTACTTGACACTTTGACTTACAATGTATTATCCTTGACTATTTTTGCAAGACTGCACTCAGGGGTTATCCTAGCACTTATGCCTTGATACAAGTGTAACCTTGCTAAATCAAACTTAGGGAATCTAATCGCATAGTTATCTTGACTTACATGTCTTTTGATGCTTAGATTGGATTTCCACATGCCTATCTGATATTGATCATATTCATATCCTCATAGTTATACTAGTGATGGTTGTATGATCCCATGATGTCCCTAATAAATGCTCAATGATGAAATTAGAGTCTAAATGTTATGTGTTTCTTGTTGGTAAACCACTTTGCATATTAGCTTTCATTATAGCTTCATTCTCTAGCATAGTTTTACATTCTTGCATATGGGGAGAACTCTCTCTCTTCATTTTTTTTTTGGACATATTGGCTAACTGCTTTCATATTTTTCTTTGCTTTCTTCTAGATCATGTCTTTTTCATCTTCTTGATCTTTCACTTCACCTTTTTGCTATCCTGTCATCACAAGGGGGTTAATCTAAACATCACATTCAATCTATCCAAGTGTCACATGTTTTGCAAACATAAATCTATATCATACACATGAGAGCTAAACATCACACATGAGAAAGATACATGAGCATAAAGGCAACACATACATCAGCAAGAAATAGAAACTAAAACATCACATGAAAACTCAAAATGCTGAAACATCCATCAAAATGAGATAAGTATAAAAAAAATTTGATCAAATCATGTATCTCATATATATCAAATGTGTCACAATACATATACAAATGTGAGATCCAAAATCTAGATATCCATCTCAAAAATATAGGGAGTACAATCAAAACTGTCAAAACTATCAAAATTGACCTATGACTAACTCACCCCCTCTGCAACTGCTGGTGGCCCTAGTGGCAGAGCCTGTCTCCTGTCTGGTGCCTACACCACACCCTCTAATCTCCCAACTCTCTCTGAGTACATTGGTGTTTGTCAATCTGTAGGGACTACAGCAATATATACACCATGATAATATGTTGCTCTAGCCTCTTTCGCTCCATCTCTTGTCAGGCCTCCATTAAATCATCTTTCAAGGCTCGCTCGTGTCTATCCACCTCTACATGTGCATTCACTAGCTACTGATCTCACATAGCAATAGTCACTCGTGTTCCCTGTAACTCAACCTCTAGAGCCCAGATCCTATCATCTTGGTCATCACTTGTCTTAGTTAGTTAGTTCGCCTACACCTTCGCTCACACCACTTGCTACTACCTCAGTGGCACCTCCTCCTCCTCCTCCTCCCTAGCCATCTACGCCCACATCTATCTCCTCCCAGATCAAGAACTATCCTCAACCTCCATCTATCTCCAACTTCTACCTCTGTCTCTGCCTCCTCCATGTCCTCCTGCTACAAGTAGAGCATATGGCTCTGTGAATCATGGAAGAGGATGTCTCTACATCTCGTATAAATAGGTTGGATCTACCCATTCATCAACTAGATTTGGGTGATAATTCCAAGGAGTTTGTACCAAGGTTGTCATCTCTCAAATTGATATCTGATAGTCTAGCATAGGCAGCCATCCTTGTGCCTCATCTGAGTGGAAATGAGCATAGGTAGTAGTCTCCATTGAGACCACTTGTTGCTCTACAAATTGATGCCATACCTAGCTAATCACAAATCTCTCCATAATCTTATAGTGCCTACCTACTAAAAGTCTATTATATCACATATAATTAAGCTCCCAGGCATCAGACCATCTATGGCACTCTCGACAGGTCCACCATGTAAAATTTGTCAACTCATCAAAAATTTTCCAATAATAAGTGACATCCCCACTATGAGTCTGTCGGAAAAATCCTATGTACCCAAAAATATAGGGTTGGCTCTACTCCCATGGCTACACTCATAGTCAGATAATAGCAATATGCTCCCATGCCCAAACCTATGCTCTCACTACTCTGCATGCCCAAGATTGACCCTCATGGTACACTATCTCATGCAGCTCATGATACATGTCTACAAGAATAGCTAGCCCCCATGCCATCCTATGAGGTCATGCAATAAGATCTACCAATAGTCTACCATATCCCAATGGGAAACCCTTCTAGCCCTTGTTAGTCACCAAGGCCTGAGCAACTAATGAACATAAAAAACTCGAAAGTGGGTAATCAGCGCCATACTCATCAATGAGTCACTCCTAACTCAGATGGTGATCTAGGATGGTAACATCCTGGAACATCTGTTGCATTGCTACTCATCCCTTTGTAGGGGTCTAATCATAGTACACCTATGACATATCACCAAACCTTGCATCAATATACCTCACATGGATATCACAAACTTGAAAGTGCAAAACTAACATCAAACTTAGAACTCATTGGATCGTGATGGAAAGGTACTCAAAAGATTTGATACACGTCCTCTAAGGTGATCGAGACTTCTCTAGTTGATAAGTGTAAAGTGTTATGCTCATTGTGCCACCACTCAGCAAGCATAGTCAACAATTTGTGATTTGCCCATATATGGGGCATCTGTGTAACCCATCTCAAACCCATGCTACCTAGGGCAGTAATCTCATCATCTGTTAGATATTGTACAACATGCAACCCCACCACTTTGGGGGCTCTAATGAGAAGGGCTGGAAACACTATCTGTAACACAAGACATGAAAACATCAGTAACACATCAAAAACATGATTAGCACATAAGGATTCAATGTAAAAAGGCTTCAAAATAAGAAGTGTGACATTTCCTACTATATGCAGGTGACACAAAATGTGTATTAGATATCATGCAATAGTTTTTGATATACCCACACGATACATTTTTGTTGTACGAAATTTTGCACTAGTTCATGTGACAATTGGGTATATCCCATACAACATAGTTTAGAATAGTTGTACAATCCTTTTTTTGATACAAAGTATCGTATGATATTTTATAAAGTACCCATTTGATACTTTTAAAATATTGCATGATATTTCGTGCTTCACTTCCAAAATGTGCGAAAAAATGTCAAAAAAGTGGTAAAAAGTTAGAGACTTACTGATGCCTCATAGTCAACTAGCTGGTTGTACAATCGGCTACGCTTGAAATGGCATCTATGGGTTGGAATGCCTGCTAACGCCATTTTTTATCTCCAAATCACTCTGAGCTCTCCAAATTCACAAAAGACAAAATGAATTTGAAAATGACACTTGGACCCCTTTATAACGTTCAAACCTCATTTTGACCTAATTTTCAAACTCCTTAAAATTTTACAAAAATTGTACCCCTGGCTAATTTTGACGTCCTAGATCCATTTTCAAGATCAAAATCAAAATTCAAATTTATCTTGATAGTCAAAATTGCATTTTAAAATTATGCCTTCTTCTAAGAAGTTAGCTGACCTTTTAGGGTCTAATCTCTGAATCATCACTGGGGCATCTTCATTTCTTTATGTCTTCATCATTTCTATACTTCATTTCTTCTTCTATTCACCTTTTCATGTCTAAAAACACTTTTCTACTCAATTTGACCTAATTTTCATGCTTTATCCTTCATGGTCAACTTTGGTCAAATTGGGGCATTCTATCACACTACTTTATGGTCACCCTTTGGTTCTAATCACCTATCTATCACCTTGGACATCGCTACATTTTGATTTTCTCATATCTAGCTCATTTCCATATCCTCCTTACCTCATTTCAATTTCGATCTTGAGGAGGCAAAAATACACTATCATCACTTGCTACAGCTATCTATTTCTCAGGAGCATATGTTTGATCTTTTCATTTTCTCTCAATCTATTTTCTTTGCTAGGTGTTAGCATTCTTCTTGAATTTTGACATCATCTTTTTCCTAGTGTTCAGTACTACCACTACCAAGTTGTACATTCAAGATTTGTTATTTCTTTCTGCATTTTACTCTTTAAAATCAAATATCTATATCTATTTGCTACCTACTTGGCTTATATTTTCTTTGACATAAAGTGTTCCCAGATCGATCACACATTAGTCAAAGAGGTGCAAATTTAATCACCTAAAAATCATCATCTAGACTATTAGCCCCCTTCTCAGTATTTTAGCTAATTTAATTAATCATTTGCCTAGACCAAATTGCTAATAATCAATTAATTTGATTATAACGTATAGTTTGACTATGCTATCCTAAGTTCATTATTTGATTAAAAGAATATGTCCCCTTTTAATTAAATAAAAGACCCCATTCTTCTAACCCACTTAAAGTGCACACATAAAGTCCTTTTTGTATTTTTTGAATTAAAAGAAAAGGCTTTGTGACTTTTGTCTTATATGGAAAGTCATCTTCTATTTTATTGGTTGACTTGCTTGTGCACATGGATCACTCCTATTTTCAAACTCCAGCGTTGATCATCCATCATCTTGACTTTGATTTCTACTGTCCATACAACTTTAAAAGAGAGAGAGCTTTCCCCCTCAATCCATCCATCTTTTGAGTATTGTTATGCTGCAAGTTTTCTAATAGGTTTCTTTGGAGCTTTGTGGAGAACTTCTCATCTCTTGTCTCATTCTCTCATCGATCACATACTAGCTTAAGATCATATGGCATTTTTAGTATAGTTGCATGTTAGTTTAGTTTCTCTTTTGTAATGATTTAGCTCACATAGCTTAACTAGGTTGGTGGTAATATTCTCATCCATACCTAGCATAGCTACATTTTGCATACTCATTCTAGTTTAGTCTCCATTTGCATGGCATTATTGAGGCATCTTTTCTAGAAATTTGCACTCTTACATCTTGTCTCTAATAGAACCTCCCATTGCATGTTTTACTAGCAAGAAAAGCATTCCTAAGCCTCAGTTGAGACCCTGCATATGTGAATCATACTCTCTTGCACTCCCTGGATAGGGAGCTCTAAGTCAGCATCCAAGAATTCTGAACTCATGGAATCCCTTGGATACAAGGGTTTAGAGTGTGACACTTTCTTAGTGTACACTCTATGTCTGATCAAAATCATTTTAGATTATATTCAGGTTGAAACCCTTGTGTATGAATTTGATTGTTCTTTGCTTTCAAAAGCATCTGTGAACAAATTTAATATCTAAAACCCTCATTTGATTAATTGGATAATTCGTAGTTTGAATCAATTAAGAAATTTTTGTTTCCAAGAAAGTTTTCATTTTTAGCAAGTTTCCATTTCGAGAAAGTTTCCATTTTTAGCAGGTTTCCATTTTGGAAAAGTTTCCATTTTTAGCAATTTCCATTTTGGGAAAGTTTCCATTTTTAGCAAGTTTCCATTTTGAGAAAGTTTCCATTTTTAGAAGGTTTCTATTTCGAGAAAGTTTTCATTTTAGCAGGTTTCCATTTGAAGAAAGTTTCTATTTTTAGTAGGTTTCCATTTTGGGAAAGTTTATATTTTTATCAAGTTTTCAATTTGGGAAAGTTTCCATTTTGAAAAAGTTTCCATTTTGGGAAAGTTTCTATTTTAGTAGGTTTCCATTTCAAGAAAGTTTCCATTTTTACTAAGTTTCCATTTTAAGCAAGTGTCCATTTTGAGAAAGTTTCCATTTTTAGCAAGTTTCCATTTCGAAAAAGTTTCTATTTCTAGCAAGTTTCCATTTCGAGAAATTTTCCATTTCTAGTAGGTTTTTGTTTCAAGAAAGTTTCCATTTTAGTAGATTCTCATTTTGGGAAAGTTTCCATTTTTATAGGTTTCCTTTTCAGGAAAGTTTTTCCAAAATTTAATAAATTTAAAATTATTATGGTAACAATTGATAATAATTATTATCAATAATTTTAATAAGTATTGTTAAAAAAATTAATTTAATTATTTGAAAATTTGATTTATTACTTTATTATTTCAATATAATTCTAAAGTAAATCGAAAATCAAAGAAATTAATTGGGAGAATTAATGTTTTATTTTATAAACTTCGATGTGTTTATATAGTTCAGATATATGGAAATGATTTGTAATACTAGGAAAATTTTATTATTCCAAAACCTTAGTAATTATAATACTTGGTGACAACGAAAACATGAACCCTGATTGAGATTGAAAACTCTATTAACAATAATACTTGGAAAAGAAAACCGAAACCCTGGTTGTTATTAAATCTTGTGTTTTGAAAACAAATTGAACTATGAAACAATGTTTAAACAACTTTATATGAATTGTTGAATCATCTAGGATTCTAGTGAACTCCAAAACTTTAGCAAATCTGTAATATCTAAAAAAAACGAAAATGAAAACTTGAAACCTCTAGTGAAAATTGAACTATTGTGTTTTCAAAAGCTAATGAATTATGGAAATGACTTTTGTATGTACTCTTTATGATGTGTGGTTTACTAATGTTGGGTTTCAGGGTTGACTCAGCTTTGACCAGTTAGGATGTTTACCAGAGGCTTGGGGGTTTGTTCTATGATGTCATGATGATGTTTTATATATTGTCTTTTATACCTAACCATGGTGATGTGTCATGTGTGCTCTATGTTGAATTGATCAGATGTTTTTTGATTGCTTTTAGTTTCTCTTGTGTTTACTAAAGTGAATGGTGTATCTTTCCTAATATAACCTTTGAGTTTTTTATCAGTTATCCTTGGATTGCTTCCCAATTGCTTGTATAGGATTGAGGTCATTTAATTATTTGTTTTTTGTGATGTTATCTGATGACATGGATTTGGTTTATATGTACTTGATTTTGGATCAGTCTTGTTAGGATGATCATATTGGTGGAATCTGTGATTATGATTAGTAATGTTTAAGTGCTTTCCAGGTGCTTGTTTAAGAACTGATGTGTGGTTTATAGTCATTTGAGATCTTTTTCTTTTGTTGAGCTTAGGGTAGGTTTTATGTATGTCATGTTGGGAAGTGGCTTGCAATGGAGGCTAAGGCCCTAAAGAGGCTAGCGGGTAACCTATTGTAGGTTATTTTAATAAGTGATAATGTTTCATTAAATGGGTTAAAATAAATTAATAAGATATTAGTACCATAGAAAGTCACTAGGGGGTCCAGAGTATTAAAAGACTACCATGGTAACTTTAGAGCTAACTTGTTAGTATGCCTTGTATGTATGAAATGATATTGATACCACATAGAGACACTAGGGGTCTGAAGTATTAAAAGACTAGACTAGGTAATCGTAGAGTTGGCTCATGCGATGACACTTGCCCACTTGCATAGTAGATTTCCTACGTGTCTGTGTTGCCTCTAGGATTAGTTGATACTTGTGTCTTGGTACCCTTTGAGATAGTTTTCTTTCAAGTGTTTCCTCGAATCTAGATGTTCGATTTGACTTGTGAGTTTTTTATTCGTTTGAGACTTGAGTTTATCTCCTCATCACAGTGGGAGTGGGCCATTTAGGTTCCATGAGGTCAGGTGGTAGTGCATTTTCTTATACCACTGAGATCTGGTCTTTGGATGTCATTGCCAGATGTATTTGTGCAAATGTCCCTTTCTATCTAATCTTGTATTTCTATTAGATGATTATTCTCTGGTGTATTGAACTTGATTATCAAAGATCTTATGAGATTTTGTATTTATTTTATGATGTATATTCTTTCAACCTTTCATACCATGTGACTTGTATAGTGGATGATTGTGCATTTTGTTTATTGCTAAGTGGCATCTTATATAATTATATATTATTTAAATGAATTTTTACTTATAGTTATTTTTTAATATGGATGTGTGATATATTGATTTTAGTATTAATTAAACTTCAATGTTGGGAACCTAAGAGATGTAATTTGTTTTATGGTATGTGCTTATGTGTATGTTATTTTTTTCGCTATATTTATATCTGTTGTGTTAAGTTATTATCTTTCAAAAAAAAAATTGACAAACTCAATGAAACTTTAGGTTGATTTCTTTTGGGTTCCCTGGCAGGGCATTACAGGAAGGAGTTTCTCAAAGGTATTAGGTCTGAGCACATGTATTTTTCTATAATCCCAAAAGATGGTAAAGAAGAAGTAGAGGAGGTACCTACAAAAGTTGCTGATTTTTTGGGAGAGTTTCTTGATATTGTGTCAGATAATGTATCTGATGGATTTCCCCTAGTGAGGAAGGTCAATCACTAGATGGACTTGGTCCCAGGAGCTAGTATTCCAAACTAGGCAATACACATAATGATACAAGCAGAAAATGAAGAGTTAGAGAAGAGTTAAACAGACAAGTGCATGAGTCTGAGCCCATATGATGTACCAGTAGTTTTATAACCAAAAATGAATTGAGAATGGAGGATGTCTACATATTCTCGAGCTATCAACAAGATCACAATCAAGTACAGATTTCCATTGTCAAGGATAGATGATATTATGGATTATTTGAGTGGAGTTGTGTATCTCACAAGATATATTTGAAGAGTGGGTACCATCAAATTTGCATCACAGAAGGAGACAAGTGGAAGACTACCTTAAAGATAAGGGAAGGATTGTACAAGTGGTTAGTTATGCCTTTTCAGCTAATCAATGCACCGAGCACTTTCATGAGGCTCATGAATGAGGTACTAAAGGACTTTTTGTATAATTTTTCATTGTTTACCTAGATGATATATTGATCTTTAGTATGATGTTGGAGGAGAATTTGATGCACATTCATAAGGTTTTTGATAAGTTGAGGGAAGAAAAATTACTCATAAATTTTAAGAAGTGCATTTTTGTGAAGAAGGATTTGGTGTACTTGGGATTTGTAGTTTTTGTAGAAGGTCTAAAAAAGAAGCCTGAGAAAGTGAAGGCTATCCTTGAATGGCCTACTCCAAGAAGTGCAATTGTGGTAAGATCTTTCCATGGATTGGCTAGTTTTGACAAAAAAAATATTAGAGGTTTTAGCAGTATTTGTGAACCTTTGATTGAAACGATGAGAGGGGATAGGAAAGAATTGAAGAAGACTATAGGGGCAAATAGGAGTTTTAATTTGTTGAAAAAGAAAGTTACAGAGAAGCCTATTTTAGCACGTCCATGTTTTAACAAGGTGTTTCAAGTAGAATTTTTCCTTATTTTAGTGAGAAGTTTAATAATGCCAAAAAAATTATTTTATTTATGATCAAGAATTTTATGCTATAGTTTAGACAATGAAGAAGTGGAGACACTATCATCTTCCTCCTAAGTTTTTTTCATATACTAATCATCAAGCTTTGTAATATTTGAATAGTCAAGAAAAAAGGAACCAAAGGAATTTGAAGTGGGTTGAGTTTTTGAAAAGCTATACATTTATTTTGAAACACAAGAGTAGGAAGTCTAACAGAGTTGCAGATGCTCTTAGTAGAAGACAATTTTTGCTGACAAAGGTGAACATTGAGGTGGTTGCATTCAAGGAACTCAAGAATTTGTATCCAAAGCATCCTAATTTTTTTGAAGCTTGGAAAGCTTGTATAGAACCTTTTACGGTTGACTAGAAAAAGTGGTTGGATTCCATAATCCAAGATGGTATATTGTTTAAAGGAAGTCAGTTGTGCATTCCCAAAGTTCTATGAGGGAGAATCTCATCAAGGAGAACCATAGTGGAGGATACATTTTAGGAGAGATAAGAGCATTTCTCTAATTATTGAGAACTATTACTGGTCATAGTTGCAACAGGATGTGAAGGAGTTTGTGTGGAGTTGCAAAGTATGTCAGCTAGCAAATGGCGTGAAGTAGAATACTTAGTTGTATCATCTATTACCTGTATTAGAGAAGCCATCGAAGGATGTCAACATGGATTTCATTCTTGGTTTACCAAGGACTCAACATGACATGATTCCATATTTGTGGTGGTTGACATATTTTTAAAAATAGCACATTTCATTCCCAACAAGAAGACTAGTGATGTAGTTCATGTGGCAAAGTTATTTTTCAGAGAAGTTGTGAGACTACATGGTCTGCTAAAGAGTATATTTTATGATCGAGATACCAATTTTGTAGGGTATTTATGTCATACATTGTGGAAGAAATTGAAGATATATTTAAATTTTAGCTCATTAGATCATCCACAAACTGACTGAAAAATAGAAGTTCTGAACTAGAGTTTGGGAAATTTGTTGAGATGCTTAGTTGGAGATAAACCAAAGGGTTGGGATCATATTTTACCATAGGTAGAATTTTCATATAATAATTCTATCAACAGGAGCACTGGTAAATCACCTTTCTAGATTGTATGTGCGAGTACTTACAGAAATTCTTTTGAATTGAGGCAATTGGATAAAGGAGAAATAAGTAGTGTTGAAGTAGAAGAATTTGTTGAACATTTGAAGAATATCCATGAGGAGGTGAGAAAGCACACTAATAAGATGAATACATAGTATAAAGCTAAGGCAAATGTGAAAAGGAGGTATAAGGAATTTTAGATTGGGGATGAAGTCATGGTTCATTTAAAAAAGGAGTGTTTTCTAGTGGGTACATTTAATAAGTTAAAAATGAAGAAGTTTAGAGCATGAAAGAGAGTGAAGAGATATGATTATGGAAATGCCTATGAATTGGAGTTTTTTATTGAATTGAATATTTCACCATTATTTAATAAATTCTTATGCAGTGGAATTTTCTATTGAATTGAATATTTCACTAGTATTTAACATTTCAGATTTGACAATGTATTATGAAGGAGGTGATGGAGATGAAGTTGCAAAAGTGGTGGAGTATTCCAATAGCTAGTTTGGCTACAAAGGAGATTAAGGAAATATGAGACAGTCTTGTTGGAAAAAGTACAAGGAACAGAACTTATGAAGAGTATCTAGTCAAATAGAAAGAGAGACTAGTAGAAGATTCATCATGGCTAACAAGGGAGGAGGTTAAATACCTTGGTTTTCCTTTGAAAACATTAGACATGATGGAGTTAGTTCTCAAATTACCCTGGGTGTCTGATGTAGGAGCATCCTGGGTGTAAAAGAAATCCGGTTGGAAATAACAATGGGAAAGTAAACTCTAAGAAGGGGGGTGAATTGGCACTTCAAAACTTTAACCATAAAACATTCACCACACATCCACCTCACAATTTGGCATGTAAATTGAAATAGCTAACTATACATGATCATCCATAACATGAAACGCATAAAACATAACACAATAAATTTGTTACCCAAAAACCCTCCAATGAGAAGATAAAACTAGGGTGGGGATGACACCCACAAATCTTCACTACTATAGTTGTAAAGTGTATCCAATTAAGGTTACAAGAATTTTGACTATAAAATATGATCTACACTATAAGGGGTCTGCCTTGTTAAAGGTTTACAAAGACTATTAAGTCTCACCCTATTAAAGGATTTCAAAACCCCACTAAAAGTATTCCTTGTTAGAGGACTTAAAATTAAAATAAAGCAAGCACTCTATTACGAGATTTACATTTGTTAAGACTACTCTATTAGCAAATTTACTCTATATCACCTATTATAATGATTCAACACCATTGTTATTGAATAGTTTTTCCCTTCGATAATGTTGGTTAACAAACCAATAAAAACTCCCACAACAATTAAGTTCCTTCAATTGAACTCTCCCTATTTTGAGGCATAGCTCCCTCCTTAAATGATAAACATTAATTTCTTTTATTTCAAAAGAATTTATCAAGTGAAATCTTTTAACCATAAAGAACTAAGTCTTTTAGAAATACTTTTCCATCTCTTATGCAAAAGTATTGCAAGGATAATATTGATTCAAAACCAAGCCTAAAGACTTATTTAAATGTGTACTGAAGAATAACTAAAATAAATATGATTGATTCCTAAATAATATAATCAAAACCATTCACAAAATGGAGCATATCATTATTGACCATAACCACAAAAACATCCCATATGAAATGAATCCAGATGATTTGTACGTATGACCACAAATGACCAATAACATATATAACCAATAATAAGATATTTCTATATATATATATTCCTTGTTCATGTAAATAGCATAAAAAATTTGGTTCAGTCTAAACTTGCTTTAACAACTTAAGTTACTATCACAAAAAATACTAGAGTATCAATACCAAAAACATATGAAGTCTCACAATATATAACAGTGTAGGGCCCATAAAACAGTTATGAAACTAATTGTCAAACGGAGTTGCATATACAAAACTTAAAACCATAAAACAACTACCCTAGGAACCAAAAAAATTAAATGGTTGAAGCCTTGGTTTTAAGCTAAGTAACTGAAATATTAGTTGCATTTCTTGATTGACCTTTCTCCATGGTTGCATTGTCACCTGTAGTTTTCCAGTCCTTGTAGGAAACTTCAAAATCCACAATATCATTTTAATGTGGGACTCCCAACTATTCTATTCTCAGCTGCTAGATGGTAATGAATTGATGGGCATGGACCATCTTCTTAATTTGCATCTTCAGATGATCATCGCTGATAATAATCATGGAATCTATTCGAGTGACAACTGTTAGGCTAGCAGCATATACCTCTTTGCCCTCTTTGAGAGCTCACAGTTTTTCTCAGCACTCAGCTTCTATCTCTTTCAAGTACTTGGTGGATTGATCCTTCTTGCCTAGGATTTCAACATTGATGCATTTAATATCATTGTGCAAGATTCCCTTTTAGAAAGCATGATGATTCAAATGTTATTAAAAAATATCCAACATCTTCATTAGGCACCATGAAAGGAAAACTCTACAAAACAATGTAAAGAACATTCTACTTACTATTTACCAACCAAATTATACATGAAGTAAATGGCCCTACTCAAGGAGGATAAATCACCATCAAAGAATGAGCACATTGGTGTGAGTTATTACAAAGTTATAGACCTACTTGTTATAGCAAAAGAAAAAAATTTAACAAGTAAAAGAAATATGACAATGAGTTTAATGTATTGACCAAACACATTATTCAATGCCCAAAGAGATGTCACCTCATAATTTGGGTTGGAAAAAAAATATTAAAGAATTATTACTTTTTGAAAGACTATCTACATCCAAAAAAGTACATACTACTCTTCACAGTGCCTTTTTATCCACCAACTCCTTGATTTCCATTATACCTTGGATCTCACAATAATATCTATAATCTGACATTTGAACTTCCTTCCAACCTCCATTTCCACATGGAGTATCTTACAAATTAGTTACATTTAAGAGTTTCAAAATGACACAAGATTTGTCATGAACAACTTTTACATCCCTGTAGCAACTTTTGACAAGTTGGCATTTTCATCATCAACTAGATTCTATGACCTCTAATATATGTCCACATTGCATCCATGAGACATATTTTGATAAGATGTAACCATGTTGTTCTAATATTGATATTAATATCCTTCAAGGCTTTATTATGACCTAATACCACATACAAAACTTGACTAAAATCCACACAGAAAACTTCAAATATAAACTAACTCCACATACACATATCTAGATCAAGCTCAAAAACCTCAACCAAGGCCTCATACTAACAAATAAAAAATGAAGATGGTAATGACTTGTCATGGCTCCTACACCATAGACATAGATTGTTACAAGGAAAATAAGATTGTTTAGAATTTGGACATTAGGTAGAAGTAATATTATTTAGAAATAAGAAAATTGTAAAAGTTATGTTTAGACAAAGTATAGTAAGATTGAATTTTATTATATATAAGATTTTTCTTGAGTAAACATACTAATTTAAAAAATTATTTTAGGAGAGAATAAATAAATGATACACACACATATCTAGATCAAGCCCAAAAACCTTAACCAAGGACTAATATTGACAAATAAAAAAATGAAGATGTTCATGACTTGTGATGGCTCCTATATCATAGACATGGATTATTATAGGGAAAACAAGATTGTTTAGAATTTGGACATTAGGTAGAAAAAAAATTATTTATAAATTTATAATATTATTTAGAAATAAGAAAATTGTAAAATGTGTGTTTAGACAAAGTATATTGAGATTGATTTTTATTGATGCAGGAGCATCCTAGGTGTAAGAGCAATCTTGCATCACCCAAAAATATTTCATTTTTATTTCTTGAATAAGGGTTGTCTCATTTCAAAGTTGTTGTTTCTGGAGGCTTGCTACTTATTAAGTCAATGATATGAGCTCGGAATGTCCTAATTCTAGAAGTGAATTTTCATCTTGGATATATCAGCCTACTAGTTGAGGTCTAGTGTCATATCATAAGTATTTATGGAGTTATTGCAGATTTTTAGTGTATAATTTTGGTATAAAAACTTCAATCTCATCATTGAAAGACCTTAGAGGCCCATGATAGGCTCCAAAATGGGGTCGAGTAGAGCTTGTACAATTCAAGGAGTTGTGTGTGTGTGTGTGTGTGTGTGTGTGTGTGTGTGTGCATGTGTGTATATATACAAAGAGATCTTGTGGATTGTGGAGATCAATGGAGATATAGGATTTCATTGTCATGCCCTTGTGATCATTGCATTTTGTTGTCGTGCCCTTGTGATCTTTGCATCTAATTGTTGTGCCCTTGTGATCTTTGTATATGTATTTATGTATGTATATATACATATGTATATGTATATAAATGTATATATATACATGCATATAGACACATATGTGTGTGTCTATGTATGTATGTGTGTATATAAATAGAGAGATCTTGGTACAATAGAAAAATAATAAAACTCACTCAACACATAGTATGGCCATAGATGCAATGGCAGTGCCTATTGGTAAGTAGATTCTTTTTTTTATCTCTCATTTTTAATGTGTTTATTTCACTTGAACTATTATTTCTTAGGGGGCATCTTATAATATTCAATTCATTTTATGCAGAAGGTGATGAGGACATTCCTGGATGTACCCGTGTTAGATGTACAAGAATCACTAAAGAATTGTGATGAATTTCTTGTGAGCAATGAAGATGGACTTCCCCTAAGAGTAGTAGGAGGTGATGAGGAAATTCCAAGGAATTTAAAGATTGATCATTTCTTAAAGATTTTAGATGTTAATGGGGAACTTAGAAGTTAGGGGGTAGGACCAAATGAGCTTCCACCTTCATGTGGTTGGCCCTGATTAGTAGAGAATATTAAACTATTCTCAAAACCAAGTAAAGCTCAACATTAACTTATGATTGAATGACAATTGACTGTGTAAATCTCTTAGTTTCAGGCAATGTAAGGAATTTAAAGATTGATCCTTTCTTAAAGATTTTAGGTGTTAATGGGGAACTTAGAAGTTAGGGGGTAGGACCAAATGAGCTTCCACCTTCATGTGGTTGGCCCTGATTAGTAGAGAATATTAAACTATTCTCAAAACCAAGTGAAGCTCAAAATTAAATTATGATTGAATGACAACTAACTGTGTAAATCTCTTAGTTTCAGGCAATGCAAAAGGAAGTCATAGTTCAATATGCAATCTCAATTCATATGCATATAACATCAAATGGAGCTAAAAAATGCAACAGGCTTTCATTTTTGTTACAAGTCTTTAATTAGTTATTTTAATTTATAGACCATCATGAACATTGTAACTTTGACTCTTATAGGCAACGGTAATGTCCTCAGCATGCAAGCAAATCAAAACTTTCTATGTGTTGGCTTGCTCAGGACATTCTCTTGGCCATAGCATCTAGATTTCTAATGTTCATGATGGTCTATAATTTTAAAAAATTAATAGACCTATTAAATATATGTAATCATGCTACATTTTTTCAGCTCTACTTATTGTCCATTCATATAAAACATAGTTGTACATGCATTCTTGATTCAGACTGGAAAAATGTTATTTTGGATGTGACAAAAAAATTACATGCACTAGAAGATGGGAAAATGATGTCATTTTTGTAGGTCTGGAACCTTTTCTTTACTTTAAATATTGATCATTTCTTAAATATTTTAGATTTTAATGGGGAATTTAGATTTTAGAGGGGGGGTTGGGACCAAATGAGCTTCCACCTTCATGTGGTTGGCTCTAATTAGTAGAGAATATTAAACTATTCTTGAAACCAAGTGAAGCTCAACATTAACCTATTGAATGAGAACTAACTATGTAAATCTCTTGGTTTCAAAAAATGTAGAAGGACACCATAGTTAAAAATGCAATCTCAATTCATATGCATACGACATCAAGTGGAGTTGAAAAAACCCAACAAGTTTGCATTTTTGTTAGAGGTCTTTAATTAGGTATTTTAAGTTATAGACCATCTTGAACATTGTAAATTTGACTCTTATAGGCAAGGGTAGTGTCATCAGCATGCAAGCAAATCAAGACTTCATATGTGTTGGCTTGTCAAGGACATTCTCTATTCCATAGAAGCTAGAGTTCTAACATTCATGATGCTCTATAATTTTAAAAACTTAATAGACCTATTAAATAAATGTAAATATGGTGGATATTTTCAGCTCCACACATTATCCATGCATATAGAATGCATTTGTATGTGCATTCTCGATTTAGAGTTAATGTCATTCACATTTATAATTTTGCATTAGCAAGTTTAGTTAATTTTAAGGTGTTTTGTAGAGTTTTATTTGATAGATTCATCATAAGTAGGCTATATTCTTTGAATTGTGTCAAATTATGATATTTTTATTAGAATTCATGTGTAATTTTTTAAGTCAAACACATTGATTTATGAAAAAAATTGCATTGTATGAAGTATTCAAAAGAATGGCTTTCTATGGGATTGCCTCAAATTTAGTGATCTATTTGACAAGTAAACTGCATGAGGGTAGAGTTGAATATACTAAGGCAGCTCATGAATGTTACATTTTATTAATAAAATGAATTAATTTTAGATGTTAACAGGGAATTTAGATGTTATTAGGGTGGGGCCAAATGAGCTTCCACCTTCATGTGGTTGGCCCTAATCAGTAGAGAATATTAAACTATTCTTGAAACCAAGTGAAGCTCAACATTAACCTATGACTGCATGACAACTAACTATGTGAATCTATTGGTTTCAAGCAATGTAGAAGAATGCCATAGTTCAATATGCAATCTCAATTCATATGCATACGATATTAGGTGGAGTTGAAAAAACCCAATAGGTTTGCATTTTTGTTAGAGGTCTTTAATAATATCTAATCATTGTTTTTAAAATCAAGTAATCTATTGTTTTAGGAAAAATGTTCTTGAATCATTTTGATATTTTCTAACTCACCTAATTATGACTTGAGTTGTCCCTATTTACCTCAAAGAGTATTAAATACAGTCAGCCAAATATATCTCATTGAGACTAATTTTCATTCATTATGGACTGCAACTAATGATAAATTTTCATTAATAGGATATTTGGCTATTCTCAATGAAGTTTTGAATGGCCACAATCACGCTTGTGTAGAGAAAATAGATGCAGGGCATAGACTTAACCATTGTCTTATAAGCTATCTCTATCCTCCAATTATGTTTTGTCCATGACAATATATACTTATTCAACTAAAATTTGAAAGGATAATACAAGATTAATTGAAAAAATGGAATCTTTATGTCTTATAATTAAAATTTGAGTTGTGATTGTTGGTCTTAGAATAGTTTTGACAATTGAGTGTCAACACACTTAACCACTTTCTACATAGGAGTTGAGTACACTGTACATGTCGAGCCAGAATTCCAATAGGTGTCAAGTGACTTTAGGTGTCGAGCATTATATAGGTGTCGAGTGATATATAGGTGTCGAGCCATAGTTGATGTCGAGCAAGTCAGAATGCTTCATGTTCCAAGTGAGCCAGAACTATACATGTTTCGAGCAAGACAGAATGTAATAGGTTCCAAGCAAACCAAGATCAAACATGTACCGAGCACCAGTAATCCTTTATGTGCCAAGTAACACAGAATTAGCATATGAGTTTGTGGCTTCACAAACTCAGATGTAAACCATTTTTTTGAGCTGACATAGAAGGATTCTGAAGGATAATAAGGATAAGAATGAATCTTTTATATTTCCTATGCAATCAACATGCAGCTAATAAGAAAAATGGAGAAGGCATGCAACCAATAAGAAAAGTGCAAGGAATGAGCAGGAATTAAAGATTCAATATGGATTGTATATCCATACCTAAGCCTAAGTCTACAAAGTCTTTATAAGAAGGCTTAGACCCCATGATTTTATGTTGCTAAATAGAAGTTAAGGAAGTTGCTAAGTAGATGGAAAAATTGTAGAATAGGGAAAACAACAGGGGCATCACAAACTTAGTGAATTGAGCAACAAGTACTTATCAAGTTGATCAGAATAGAACAAGGGCTATGAATAGATATCAGATCAAGCAAGGATCACATCAGAATGAGTAGATCAACTGCCTGAAATCAGCAATTGAAGATTGTAAGCAATTAGGTCAAAGATTTCTAATACTCTATAGAAATTGTATTAGATTGTGAAAATCCTATTATGATAGGTTAGCTTAACAGTTATTTTGTAGATCCTTTGAAGAGGTGACTAAATCCTTTAATAAGGTGACACTTCATGTAAAGTGTTTGCAAATCTTCTAACTAGGACACTATTCACACAGTGTAAAGCCTTTAACAGGGTAGGCCTTTCATAGGGAAGACCATCAGAAGTGGTCAAACAATTATTTCTACAGTAATTTTGTGGGTATCATCCCCACCTCAGTTTTACCTTCTTATTCCTGGAGGGTTTTTGGGTTACCAAATTCTGGTGTTATGCGTGTTGATGCATGTGTTTACTTTATATTTATTTAATATGTTTATATGCATGCAGTTTACTTTCAGTTATTTGTTTTAAAGGATTTGAAAAGGTTAAAGTGTGGTACTTCTGATTTACCCCCCCCCCCACCTTCTCAGAACTACTCTTCCCATTTGATTATTCCAACAATTGGTATCAGAGAAAGGTTCTCACAAGGAGAAGCCTAATAGCTTAGAGAAAAGATCTAAAGATGGAAGTCTTCAAACTTGGGAAGATCATAGACAATTAGGTGATTGATGTGCACCTCGCTCTACACAAATTGGAGGAAGCCAGAGAAGAATTGAGAAAGTCCTTGAAAAGAAGGAAAGATATAGCCATAGCTGAAAATGAAATACACTACAAGGAGATTGACACCACACAAGTGTTTTCCAATGGATATTCCAAAGAATTTGATGTAGCAATAGCTTAACTGATGGATAAGAACAGAGCTCAAGTAGAAGAAATTAGAATACTCAAGCTTGAACAAAAATCACAAGCCATAATGCTTTGTGAAGTAACTGAACCGAAGAAGAAAGCCATTGAAGATAAGGCTATGATAGAAGAGGACAAGAGAAATCTTACCAATAGACTAGAGGAGAAGACAATTGAGTTTGAAAGAATCTCAAACATGTAGCTTGACACCTTAAGCCAGATGATGAATGCTCATCATGAGCTAAACATGAAGGACATTGAGATCTCCAATTTGAGAATGCAAAATGAACAATTATAGAATGAATTGAGGGGAGAGAAGGAGATAGTAGAAAGCTTCAACAAACCCAATGAGGCTATCAAGTACTTTGAGCAATTACTAAAATCACCAAGAGCCAATAATGATACTTCAAGACTTGGTTACACCAGCACTGAACAAGAGAATCATCCAAGACTGCAGAAGAAAGGAGTAACAAAGGTAAGAATACTAAACCCACTTGTCATTTATGTGGTAGAAAGGGACATACCTCTAATTTATGTAGGAGCAAGGATGGCCATTAAAATGATAAGCCTAAAAATGCAAGCTTTTTTCACAAGTGCAAAAAATAAGGACATTAAGCACATGAATGCAGAACCGAGACCAAGAGGACACCAAGATTTGAGGGTCACTACTAAACTTGCAAGAAATATGGACATGGAGCTTTTGAGTATAGATCAAAGCCTATGTGGACACCTAATCAGCTTGCAAGGAGAAACAACCATGCACACCACTACAACTGAGATTACAATACCAGTCAGAGCTGTCATTATTGTCAAGAGTATGGGCACATTCCTGAAAATTGTATAAGGACACATTTTAAAGGAAACTACGGTAGGTGGTTGAGTCAAACCACATGTTTTAGTATCTTGAAGACTAGTCATATTAGCAGGTATTTCCCAACAAGGTCCAAGGCACCCAAGTCAGAAGTCAACAAAGGAAAAGAGAAGGTAGATGTTGAAAAAATTAGAATAGGAATGAATAAGACATGGAAGAGAAAGGATGGAGCTAGCACATCAAATGGAGAAATCACTTGCCCCAAGAGGTCAAGTGATCACACCTCATCCAACTAAGCATGAATAGGTGTATGGGACTAATATACAATGTTATACCATACATAAGTCCCAAGACAAACAAGTACTACAAAGAAGAAATCAGCATGAGCAAAGATGCCAAGTCAAAATTTGAAGTTTTTACAAATACTGTTGAATTGTCCTCAGATGCCAAGTAAAGCTCTAGTTGATGTCGATTAGTTAGTAGCAATCGAGTTGATGGTTGATGTCGAGTTGAGAAATGTCAATGGAAGCTGAGTGAAGTGGAAATCTAGTGGAAGCTAAGTGAACAAAATCCAATGGAAGTCAAGTCATGTTGAAACCTTCAAGTGTCAAGTGTATAGCTATATGCACTAAGCATTTAATGCTAGGTTTTGAAAGGTATAAGGTCAAATTTTGATCATTTTTATGTCATTCAAACATAGAGAAAAGATGAGAAGAGTGTAGAAGCAATCAAAAAGAAACCTTGAAGCCATTTGCATCGATTTTAATAGCAATTCAACATAAATTTTGGCAATCTAAGGTATTTATCAAGTGTCAAGCTACGCAGTTTTTAAAGTTTTAATATATTGAAACCCTAGATCAGTATAATAACTTGTAGTTCTAAGAACCCCAAGGGAAGGGAAAGTCATGAGGTCCAGCTGGTTAGTAATGAAGTAAAACAACCTGAGTTTAGACCCATTCCCAAGGTAGCCTACAAGAACGACCTTGACAGTGCATTGTCCATAATTCCACCCAAGGTTGTTATGGTGCAAGATGTAAGGAAGTGTTACAACTACAAAATAGGAGCAGTAGGAGACCTTGAAATTTTTCAAGCATATGATAAACTATGTGACAACAAAATATTAAAGGATGATTTTTAGCTAGTTGAAAAGAAGGGTTTAACCCATGCCCTAGTTTACCCTACAAGTTTTAAAATAGAGTGTATAAGAATTGTTTTAAGTAGGATACACAATGGCTATCTGTGGCTAGAAATAGGACCAGTTAAGATTACCAAGAGGATAGTACATAGGGTTACAGATTTCCCAACCCTAGATTGGCCTAAGACCTTACGCAATGATTCTAAAGAGGTCATTGAAAGGAATACAGGGGCTAAGTGGAATAAGAGGGGTATGACAATTGATACTATAACATATCCTCTTCTAGATTTTGTAGTGAGAGTGATAGCTCACAAATGTTACCAATCCAGCAGATTAAATAGTGTACCATGTATTTTTGTTGATGTAGCCTATAAGCTTGTAAAGAAAGATCATACATGTGATCTAGCAGAACTAATGCTTCAGCAAATAAATGAGAACCTAGGAGTAATAAGAAGGTCAAAAGGTGCTCAATGCAAGGTTGGTTTAGTTCTTGTGTACATATTTTTTTATGTCTTGGAAGAGTTTCCTTCAATTGGAAAGGTGAACTGGAATCCAAACCAAACTGCTATCACTCAAATCAATGAGTACATTGATCAGATGGGTGACAATTTTGAAGCACAAATGACAAGCTATTTTGAGCATTTTAAGAAATCCATGAAACAAAGAGTGAGAATACCAATTTCCTTAGTGGAAAAATGTATCAATGACATATCCTTCCTGGTAGACATTGACTACACTTACATTCAAGTAGTAGTTCCAAGGGTGAGATGGATAAGTCCATTAAGATATGAACTTGATGTGGATGAAGCCTAACAGAAATCACAGCATTGCTTGCAGAAGAGATTGATAAAGAGGCACTGCATTTTGGAACATATGATGTTGTGCATTCCAAGGTAGATATGGAACTCAAAACAACCTCCACCCTAAATAAGAAGGATAAACTGGTGAAGAAAATAAAGAAGAAATTTGGTGTAGATATTGAAGGGGCAGTAGATTTTGAAGAGGAAGAAGAAGAAGAAGGTGAGAGTGAAGAAGAAGAACAAGGGCAAGGCCCAATGGAGTTAACCCAAGACTTAGGAGAAGATAAGGAGGAAGGTGCTGAGGAACCACCTACACAAGCTGAGTCAAAGAAGAGAAAGGCTAGAAATCAACCTCCAGCCTAGCTTAAAGAAAAGAAGGCTACAAGAACAACACAAGCCAAACCAAAAGCACCAGTAACAAGAGCTACCACAAGGGCATCTACACAAAAGGAAAAAGAGAAAGTCAAAGAAAAGAAGAAAGCTACTGAAAAAACTGGTGAAGTGCAGAAGAAAAGAAGAAAATATGTAGGACAACTAGACACTGATGATGAGAAAACTGAATCAGAGGATATCAGCCAATTTCAAGTGGTAAGCCATCCTCCCAAATCTGCCATAGATAAAATTTGTGAAAATATTAAGAATGCAGATTTGACTGATTTGAAAAACTTTGATTTCAATAAGCTAAGTAGAGAAGAGAAAAAAAAATAGAGGAATCAGTATATGCCATGATGGCTAAATTTAAGAATGTGCCTCTAAAGCTAGACAATACCATGCGTAAGGAGTTATATGAGATAATTGAAAATAAATGGCACTATTGTCTCAAAATGGAGAAGGAGATCAGAGAATATACCTTAGCACAAGTGATGCTTGATCTAAAAAAGAGGTCAAATTACTAAGGCTACTAAGAAACATGGTGGAAAATTTGCACCAAAATATAGAGCCTTCAGTATTCTACAAAATAAAATTGAGGATGTAGTGAATAAGTCCACACAATAATGGAAGTCAATATACAAATTGATTAATGACAAGAATGCAGAAGCAGATAAGGCTAAAGCCAGTAAGAAAGAAAAGAAAGCCAAAGCAATGGAGGAGGAAAATAAAATAGAAGAGAAGACACAAGAAGAGAAAAAAACAAAAGGAGAAGAAGAGAAGAAAGGAGAGGAGGAAACACAAAAGGAAGAAAACATGGAAATAGCTGAGCAGCAGTAGCAAGAGGAATAGAGTGTGCAAGACACACAAATTCTACCCCTAGCCCTCCTCATGTCACCATCACACCTGCAGATACTATAACAATCAAGGATGTTCTTGACAATTTTTCTTAGAACATAAATCCCCTAACTACACTGGATCTCTCCAAGATCCTTCACTAATCAACTTTACAGACACAATTATGCACAAGTCCTGTATTGGTGAATGTAGATGAATTTTGTGAGGCAGTAGTAGAACCAAAAAAAGACAAGGTGAAACCACAAGAACCACCTTTCATCTATACAACTACTAGTACTCAAATTTTAATGATTTCACCATCATCTCCAACAATTGCAATAGTAGCAGGTGACACCATTCAGAAGCTGAGTGCAGAAGAATGGAAGTCTGAAGAAGACAAGGAGGACACATCAAAAGAAGAGGAGTAGGTTGCAATATAGACATTGGTAGAGTTACCAAAAATAGGCACTCCTACAAAAACTCTTTAGAAGCTGAGCGCTGAAGCCATACCTTTGCAAATCTCCACACCAGGCTTGAGTTCTACAAAGGTTACCAAGGTACTTCACTATGGATACCCTAAGCTAAATGAAGAGATAGTCATACCTTCTTATGACTCTAAGACTATCACAATTGAGTAGATTACAAAAATACAGGGTGCATTAAATAGAAGGAGAATACAAGAAATACTCAGAAAGGAGTATAAGGACAAGAAAGCACTACATGAGATTAAGGACATCTTTATGGATGCCTTCAGCTTGCAATCACTAGATGAGTCAAAAGCTATAATGGAACAATTGTCAAACATTATTAACCAGGTGACAAGTGAAGACCATGATACAAATGTGAAACTTATGGAGTGGTCTAAAGGGAAGTTTCAAGGGAAGGTCAATGAGAAAATATCCAATGGCATAGCATAGGTAGAATTGACCATTAAAATTAAATAGGTCAAAACTATACTTGAGAACATTTTCTCACTGTACAAAAAGTTGTGTGATTTTTCCAATTTCATAGAAGAGACAGGCTAGAGGATATTGAGCTTGGAGAGAAATCTTAAGATTTCTAGCATGCAATTACCAAGAGATCCAGCTCAAAGTGAGAAGCATTTTACCCAATTGCTTCACACTCAAAGAGAGTTAGCTGCACTTATAGTGAAGAGGCCAATATAAAAGCCACATTGATGCAGATTTAGTCCTCCATTACCCCACATTTGGAGGTCCTCCATAAAGAACAAGTCTATGCTGAAAATGTTCTAAAGAAAGATCCTAATCTTTCTGCATTAGATGAGCTTGTACATCTTGTTGTAAAGACTTCCATCTAGCATAAGTCACTAGACATTTCTTTGGAGAATTGGGATGAAACTCTCAAGATGATAATGGAGGTAAACAGCACATTTTTGATGAAATATGGTATTACTCCTTAGCACCCTTTGACATAAGTATCAAAAAGAGGGAGATAGATATAATGTTTAGGGGGAGAAATAGCAATAAGAAAGATATGACAAAGGGGGGGAAGGAGGAGATATGAATAAAACCTGCAAGTGTAGACAGAACAACTCAGCACATAGGTACAAATTACAGGAATAGGGCAAAGGCAAAGAATATCAGGTACATTCAGCATAGAATTTTGGTCACAAGAACAGACAAGGCACAATCAACCTAAGGGGAGTTATAAGGTATTTTGAACAAAATTTTGAAGTTTTGTACATATGCAGAGCAGAATGATTAATGTACTCATTAGGTCAGATCAATAATGTTTAGTTAAGTTTTTTTGACACTTATGTCAAAGGGGGAGATTTTTGGTCTCAAAATGATTTTGACAATTGAGTGTCAACATACTGAACCACTTTCTACATAGCAATCGAGTACACTATACATGCCAAGCCACAATATGTACCGAGCTAGAATTCTAACAGGTGCCAAGTGACTTTAGGTGCCAAGCATTATACAAGTGTTGAGTGATATATAGGTGCCAAGTCATAGTTGATGTTGAGAAAGTTAGAATGCTTCATGTGTCAAGTGAGCTAGAACTATACATGTGCCTAGCAAGACAAAATGTAATAGGTGTCGAGCAAACCATGATCAAACATGTGTTGAGCACCAGTAATCCTTTATGTGCTAAGTAACACAGAATTAGCATATGAGTTTGTGGCTTCACAAACTCAGATGTAAACCATTTTTTTGAGCTGACATAGAAGGATTTTGAAGGATAATAAGGATAAGAACAAATCTTTTATATTTCCTATGCAATCAGCATGCAGCCAATTAGAAAAATGGAGAAGGCATGCAACCAATAAGAAAAGTGCAAGGAATGAGCGAGAATTAAAGATTCAATATGGATCATAGATCCATACCTAACCCTAAGTCTATGAAGTCTTTATAAGAAGGCTTAGACCTCACGATTTTATGTTGTTGAATAGAAGTTAAGGAAGTTGCTAAGTAGATAGCAAAATTGCAGAACAAGGCAAACAGCAAGGGCATCATAGACTTAGTGAATTGAGCAGCAATTACTTATCTAGTTGATCAGAACAAAACAATGGCTATGAATACGTATCAGATCAAGCAAGGATCACATCAAAATGAGCAAATCAAGTGCCTAAAATCAGCAATTGAAGATTGTAAGCAATCAGGTCAAAGATTTCTAATACTCTCTAGCAATTGTATTAGATTGAGAAAATCCTATGATGATAGGTTAGCTTAATAGCTATTTTGTAGATCCTTTGAAGACGTGACTAAATCCTTTAACAAGGTGACACTTCATGTAAAGTGCTTGTAAATCCTCTAACTAGGTCACTATTGACATAGTGTAAAGCCTTTAAAAGGGCAGGCCTTTCACAAGATAGACCATCAGAAGTGGTCAAACAATTATTGTTGCAATGATTTTGTGGGTATCATCCCCACCTCAGTTTTACCTTCTTATTCCTAGAGGGTTTCTGGGTTACCAAATTCTGGTGTTATGTGTGTTGATGCATGTGTTTACTTTATGTTTATTTAATATGTTTACATGCATGCAGTTTACTTTCAGTTATTTGTTTTAAAGGATTTGAAACCCCCCCCCCCCCCCCCCCCCCCCCTCCTTCTCAGACGTACTCTTCCCATTTGATTATTCCAACAATGGTTCTCTTTTCATTTTATTTGACATCAAAATAACAATTACATTTTTCTTTCTATATTTATATTTCAATTATTCTTAATGTGTTCTATTTTCTTTTCATTTTAAACCATCCAATTAAATTTCATTTAAATTTCACATTTATTACATCATTGTCATGTAAATGCTACTATAACTCAAATAGCTTTAAAGTTTTGAGAATAAAATCCTATTCACAATTATATGTGAATGATAACTAAAATAGATTGATTTGATAATAAAAATGTGCATCCACACAGATGCCACAACTATAAAGGATATACTGATATCAATTGGCACTTGTATGACAAATGATTACAAATAGCCATTTACAGACATTTGTAAGACGTGTCAAATTTATGTCCCTTATATAACATTTCTTAAATTATTGATCTTTGCATGTCTAACTCGGTCATGTAACCTCTAGGATTGCTTCAAATGACTCTGCTCTCAAGACGATCTAAAGCTAAACATATATTTGGCTCCTTTTGCCATGGTTTGCAAAAGCAGATGAGCACTCGAGTCCTATTCATAGAACCAACTAGAAAAAAAGGTGTAAGCCACTCATTATTGTACTTTTAGAAATATCATCTATAATATGGTTATATAAAACAAATTAGACTCCAATGTCCCATGGTATTTTGTACATAGAACATCTGCCCACTGAATTTATAGGTTGGTCATATATAATTGATCTTCACTACTGCAAAAAAGATCTGACAATCTTCTCAGTAGTAAAGGACCTCATTAGACAAGCAGCAATTTTTTTTTTAATAATTCTACTACCCATTGCAATTGTGATGGCTTATTCTAACAAATAGTCGTCACTTCCATAGTACAGTTGTCTCATACCCATCGCACATGCAACGGCATGTTCCAACAAACAGTCATCGCTTCCATAGCAAAGTTGACGCATACTCATCACACTTGTGATAGAAGACTAAAAGCTTAAGTTGTCATAATTGTGACAGTCTACAAAAAAGTTTGATTTTTTTCCAAAGGGATCCAATTCATGGTACTGTCACTTGGGTGATGAATGGCCATTGCAATTCAGGCCCAAGTGTAGTAGTGAAGGAATTCTCATACATTGTCAAGGACAACTTTGGGTGATAGTTCACAACTTTGTGTTGAAAATTATTGTAAGGAAGGTGCCCATGTGGGTTTACATATTGTATTTCAAAATTTTGTAATTGCACATTTGCGGTGATAATAAGAAGCTTGTATTTTGTTCTCGCAAATTGCTATTATTCCTTTGTTTCTCTTATGTGTTTGTGGTATTAAGGAGAGCACCCTTCATCATTTATTATATTTAAGATTTTATTTGAGTAAATATATTAATTTAAAATTTTATTTTTTGTAGAGAATAAATTTTATATATATATATATATATATATATATAATTTTTAAGAAATAGAGTTTTAAATTGACCTCGATACTCTACAACTCCCACTCATGTGTGTTGCTTCAAAGGGTCCCCCTCCTTTTGATATGGTGTAGCTCTAAATGGATCTCCTACTCATTTTTTTTGCACAATTGACCCTCGCTTCACATGGGATCTCCTCTTTCCCTACGAGCCTTGGATGGAAGATCTGGCATTTCTTGTCATCTCCACAAAGGAGGTGCACAAGAATGTGGGGATCCCTAAATCAAGCTAGAAAAATGCTCTATTGGGTCTATAAATTCTATGTCTTTTATGGAATTCCTAGAGATGTCTGATGATAAGGAAGGACTGGAGATCTGTCTGTCAAATTTTGTGATAGAGAATATCTCTAAAGCTTTGTCCTTATGTTTAGTAGGTTTCTTTCTATCTTTTAAACCTAATATTGAGATTGTTAAGAAATAGTGTGCCTTGAAATGGAAGTTTAAAGGTTTTTATGTTGTCTCTACAATGTTGGGTGCTTTTTTTGTTTAAATTTGCAATAGAGGAAGATAGAAGCTATATTTTTGCGAGCTCCTAGAGTTACGGTAAACACTCTTTGGATCTTGCTAAATAGAAACTAGGATTTGATCATGTAGTGGATTTGAATCACATAGCTCTTGTCCGAGTAAGGATCATATGTCTCTTGTTAGAGTTCTAGGATGAAAAGATCTTTAGGTAGATATGGGATTCATTTGGCCATTATATCAAAGCTAATAACATAATACAGAATATATCTAGACAAGTTCTTTCTAGATTGTGTCAATTTTGCTATCAAAAAGGCCCTCCCTAACATTGTGGTCTTGAAATCTAAGTGGAGATCATCATTGTAGGCCATTATCTGTGATAATTTTTCTCTATATTGCCAAAAATATTTCCAATATGGATACATTATTTTTTATTGTGCTCCTACACTATAGAAGGAAGCAAGAGATAAAGAGTGTTGGTCTCAAATTGGTTTTGAAAATTGAGTTTTAACACACTTAAGAAATTTCTTTGTTGATGCTAAGTATAGTATAGATGTTGAGCTACAATATGTGTCAAGACAAAAATTCAATAGGTGCCAAGTTATTCAAGTGTCGAGCAAGTTTCAAGTGCCAAGTGACAATTGATGCCAAGCTAGTATATGTGTCGACCAAAGAATAGGTGTTGAGCAAGACAGAGTTACTATAGGATCTGAGCAAGATAGAATTCCTATGTGTCAAGCATTAGCAATTTGTAAGTGTCAAGTAATACAAAATTAGCATAAGAGTTTGTGCCTTCACGAACTCAGGTGTAATCCATTTTTGAGCTGTCTCAAGACGAATCTCAAAGGATCTAAAAGATAAGATGGAATCTATTACATTCCCTATATAATCAACATGCAACCAATTAGAAAATTGGAGAGAGCATGCAACCAATCAGAAAAAATGGAAATAATTGAGCGAGAAAGATGGATGAATCTTGATCATAGATTCATACCTAACCCTAAGTCTTGAAACCTTTAAAAGGAGGTTGAAACCCCATAATTCAAGTGTGTAAGAGAGTCGTAAGGAAATGCATGAGAGAATGCAAGTGAAATTTTGAAGGAAGTGAAAGGGGTGTGAAGACTTAGAGGAAGAATAGCATTGCAGAATCAAATCAATCAGAATAGAGTATCAGCACTTCGAACAAAGTTATATCAGATTAAGAAGGATCAGATCAAATTGAATAGAACAAGGATCTAGAATCAGCAATTAAAGATTGTAAGTTATCAGGTTAAGACATTCTACTATACTTTCTAACCATTATATTAAGAGAATTAAAATCCTATAATGATAGGTTGGTTTACTAGCCATATTGTAAATCCTTAATAGGGTTGTAAATCCTTTAATAGGGTGACATTCCAAGTGAATGTTTGTAAATCCTTTAGATAGGTCACTTTTAACAAGGTGTAAATCCTTTAATAGGGTAGGCCTTTCATAGGGCAGACCATTGATGGTGGTCAAACTTTGTAACCTTAACCAGTTACATATTGTCACATTGATAAGTTGTGGGTGGCATCCCCACCCCAGTTTTACCTTCTCATTTTGTAGGGTTTTTGGGTAACCAAATCTTGTGTTATCTATTTTCATGCATGTCTTTACTTTCATGTTTATTAGAAGATGTTAGATGCATGGATTGATTTTAGTTAAATAGTTTTAGAGGTTAAAATTTGTTACTTCTGATTCATCCCCCCTCTCAAAAGTAAATCTTCCCATTTGTAAATTCCAACAATTGGTATCAAAGCTAAGTTCTCACAAGGAGAAGCCTTACAGCTTGGAGAAAAAGATCTAGAAATGGAAGTCTACAAACTTGGGAAGATCATAGAGAACCAGGAGATTGAGATACATCTCATTCTACATTCTTTGGATTAGATGACATGGCTTATCGACTATTGGAGGTGGCTTTTCTTGTATTTCCTCTAGGAGATTCCTTGGAGACTCATGTGTCGGAGGTGGAGGTGGTGGATTGATAGGAATAGCTAGTGTGATGAGGGTGGAAGATTGGAAGCTTGTTTGATTGGGTGATGGAGGAGAAGCTGGGATATCAAATGGCATGACTAGATAGTTTGGAATAACTCTTGGATTTTGGAGGATGCTTGGGGGAATGTTTCTAAGGCTTTCAATATACTCATCATAGTCAACAAGATTTTCATCATCATTGGAATAGGAGGTTGCGGGAGCAAGGACAATACGACCGAACACATCATGATAGGTTTGGGATTTCATGTTTTGATGATGAGTCAGATGGGGATGGGGTCTTGCATATGGATGAACATGGAAGCTCATGGTTGGATTTGGATTAAGCGCAGATTTTGGATTGGCTGATGAAGGATTTCCTAGGGAGAGTCAAAGCTATATGACAGACCTAAGGAGGATTGGCTGGAGATTTTTGGCTTTCCTGTGGATGGAAGACTTCAAGGGCATGTTGTCAAAAAGTGAGAGTTTTGCTTTCCTATGCGCTGGATTGGTGGAGATTGTGTCAACTTAAGGATAGACTAATGATCCTATGGGCATGACATGAGATTGACCACTTGTGGATCCTAACCTTTAGCTCAAGGTGATGAGGGATAACAAGTAACAAAGCTAGATTACCCTAGACAAAGCTCTATCAAAGGGATAACCTTGGTGAGGCTGGTGGATTGGTCGAATTGATTGGATAGAAAATTCTAGCAGAATGACAACAACTCTCTAAAGGCTTGGGTTTGATTTTGGATTGGGTTGTTAGCTGGCTGGGGGGATGATTTGGAGAGACTTTGGATTTGGGATTTTTCTAAAGCAAGGAACTAGATAGATTCGGTTGCAGCGGGGGAGCTTGGATGATTTTTTGATGAGGCAGTGACTATGCTAAGTATGCCTTGAGCTAGGAGATTTTTGCTTTTTTGGGATTTTGACCAAAGTTGGCAAACATTCATTCAAAAGCTATGAACAAACAAGCAGATAAAATTTTGGAGCAAGCACATCAAACACACCAACATCCTATGAAGCTTTCTACAAGGATGAAATTTGTTATAGCTAGGGAGTCCTCGATATACGCAAGGTACATGAGGCCCAAATCCGTAGATGAAAACAAAAAGATGTCACACAGCTGAGAGGAGCGGTAACCCACTTCTCCTCTTTCACTTCTCAAGGGTATAAAGTTCCTTGAGGCTTAGCCCGAGTGACAAAATCTTGATTCCAAGAGAGGTGTCTTTGGATTCACCTCCCAATTTTTATACTCTGTCGAAACGCTGGAGTTGAGGTCATCCCAAGGGGTGATGAAATCCCCAAGCAGGCCTCCTAAAAAGTGTAAAACAAGACCACATACATGATCTTGGTTTTAAAAGACACGCATTCATTCCAATTGATGATTTAGATTTTGTAAGCTATGATTGAAGACACTTGTGATTATGGCATACAATGTTCATTCCAATTTGACACCGTCATTAGCATAATGGAAGTCGAGAGATCGTCAACATAAGAAATGCGAGCGTCATTGAAAATGCGTCAAAACCATGCGATGTTCATTGATTTTTAGGCATTCAAGATTGAGTGTGAGTTTGTTTTAAGCCCAAAACAAAGATATGTGAAACTCAATTTTTCAAGCGCACGCCCGGAGGCCCTCCACGTCAAGATTTGTCCAATTTTTATGCTCAAATGAAGTGTGAGCAAGATTAATGCGCATTCAAGAAATTTTCTAACTTAGAAAAACCACTAAAGACCCAAGTGAGTGGAGTTTGATCTTTGTGGAGCACTTAACACCCTCTTAGGTAGACCCATCCCCATAGATGGCACTGAGATTGCAACCAATGGTTAAATTGATGGGTGATTAAAGAGGGTGAGTCCAACTACAAACTTACTCAAAGCATCTTTATTAATTTTTATAACTTAGAAGATTTCAAAAATGTGGATTCTTTTTATGCCCCAAAAGATGATTATTTGATCTATGGCATTCAAGATTGGATTTGTTGTTTTAATCATGCATTCATAAAAAAAAAAACTTAATTTTAATCCATGGCACTCAAGAGTGATTTTAGCAACATGCATTCAAAGACAAGTGATTAAACATTCAAGTTTTTTCCTTTGAGCATTCAAGATTGAGATTTTGTGTGTTGTTTTAAGAACTTTGAAGTGCTTTGTTTTAACCTTAGATCTTTCAAGATTGTTTTGGACTCAAAAATTAAAATGAATCTTTGGACTTTGGTTTTCATTCAAGATTTTGTGTTCTAGTTTGCATATTTTAAGCCCAAAAATGATATTCCTAGATTGTTTTGATGCATGAAAAACCTAAGAAACATTCAAGATTTTGCAACAAGACATTTGTTTGGAACAAATAACAAAGCTTTTAGGACAATTTTTGGCAACCATTTAGGACTCTTTGTTTTCATGAGATTTTTAAAAGAACTTTAAAATGTTTGCAAATGAGGTTCATTTTATCCTTGATTGATGCTTTGAGTTTGATTTAGATTTTAGTGTGCACTTAGTGTTGATTTTGAACCTTTTGAAATGGAAACTTGAAGTTCTTTTTAAATTCTCAAAAATGAAGTGTTCCTAACTTTGCATGAATGCATCAAAAACCTTGATGTTGCAAGGATGCAAATGATTGGATTGGTTTAGTTTCATTTGTTAAAAGATTTTTTCTTTTATGCAAATTTTTAATTTTTTAATGGATTTAAGTATGATTTGGGGGTTTATTTTAAGCACTAAAAAGAAGTGTGTATGATTTTGCTTCCTTAAAAAAAAAATGGCCAAGATCTCCCACAAGAAGAAGAAGAAGTAGATGGAATAAGAAGAATATAGACAAGAAGAGGAAGAAGAATTTCAAGTGTTTTGTCCAGCTATAAGCTTGAAAAATTTGCAAATACTATGAGATAGACTATGAGTTCCTTTGTCTTCTTCATGCTCATGTGGACCTACAAAAACAATTTATACAATCCTACCAATCACAAAAACAAGCAAAATTAGCCAAAATTAGCAAATGACATACAAAACTTGACTAAAAAAGCTAATGAAGATGACCCATGCGGGGTCCCACCGGGCGTGCCAAAATGTATATGAGCAATGTTAGTATGCTAATAGAAACCAAATTTAAATAAAGCTTCTACAAACTAAACAAAATTCATAAACTTCAAGATAGACTAAGATGAGCTCTCAATTGAGAATATGAGCCATTAATGGGCTCTCTCAATGAGAAGCTCTCTTGTTGAGTAGCTTTGTCTAAATAGATAGGATGTATGCTCAAGCTTTATGCTTCAAAAAGGGCTTCAAATGGAGTTGGAATTTGGGTGTGAGTGTATGGTTTTGATGTAAAATGGCTTCTCAAAATGGCATTATGACTTTACTTCATGGATTGTGTTGTTTTGCAAAGGGGAAGGATCCAATTTATAGGCAAGGGGCTTGAGGGATTGAGGGCTAAGATGCAATGATGGGAAAAAGCTCATGGAGGGCTCAGATTGCATGAGAAGAGAGCACATGGATTGTGCTTCCTTACAGCCAATCAGGGAGTGACACATGTCATAGGGTGAGAGGATGGAGGAAAGGGGAATGATGAGTCAACAAAGGAGGCTCAAGGGATAAAATCTTCATAAAGATCCTCATAATGGCTTGTAAGAGCAATAAAAGGGCTTGGAAGAGTCATTTATGACCTTGTGGGCTTCATAAAGTTTTATGGTTGGGATATTTTGAGGGAGATGAGAGCAATTTCTACTTGGGCTTGATTAGGAAGGTTTTAATCTTGCTTAGGATTGTGCAAATGATTAGAGGATGGATTAGGATGGTTTAGGATTAGCTTAGGGATAGGCAAGTGGATGGCATTTAATGAGGGTGGGTGAAGGAGGAGATATTTGTTAACTTTGGCTTGGGTTAGTAAGTCTTAACCCATGTTTAGAGAATGTGACAAGGTTAGGAGGGGATTAGGATTAGGTTTAAAGACATCTTCTAGAAGAGTCTAGACTTTGGATGAGGATAAAGACTTTTTAGAATAGTCTAGAATTTCCTAGGATGAGGATGAAGACTTTCTAGAAGAGTCTAGAACTTCTTAGGATGAGGATAAATTAGATTTTTAGAAAATAAATAAAGTTTTATTTATTTCAAGGGTTTCGGTTGAGGAGACATTTATTAAAACTTTTTTAATAAACATGAGGATTAATATTTAATCTTAATTAAATATTTTGAGTTGGGATTAGGGGTAGGAAATGATGAGATTAGCTTTTAATTAAAATTAAAGAAGGATTAGAAGATTTTGGAAGAGGTTAGTGGTCTTAAGGAAATTGGCCAAGTTTTGGGCAAAAATTTTTTTTTTTTTTTTTTTTTTTTGGGTTTTTTGGTCAATTTATTAATTAAATAATTAATAAATAAGGAAATAATGTTTAAATAAGATTTAAACATTTTTGGGAGGAATTCCTTAATTAAATATTTTTAATTAAGATAAAGGGATTTAATGGCATAAAAATAAATTAATTAATTAAATAATTAATTAATTAATAAATGATGATGTCATCAGAAATTTTTCAAAAAATAAAAATACTTTATTTTCTAAATGTTTTTAGGTGTCTACAGTCACTACTATCAAGAGTATGGACACATCTCTAAAAATTTCATAAGAATAGATTTCAATGGAAACTACAGTAGATGGTTGAGCCAAACTACATGCTTCAGTTGCTTGAAGACTGGACACATCAGCTGAACTTGCCCAACAAGGTTAAATGCACCAAACTCAAAGTTCAACAAAGGAAAAGGGAAGGTAGATGTTGAACACATCAAAGGAGAGATGAATAAAACATGGAAGAAGAAAGATGGAGGTAGCACATCCAATGAAGGGATCACTTCACCTAAAAGGTCAATTCATCACACTTCATCCAACTAAGCAAAAGAAGGTATGTGGAACTAATATACAATGCCTTATCACACATTAGTTCCTAGAAAAGTACATACTAAAAAGGATAGATCAGCATGAATAGAGATGCAAAGTTCAAACTTCAAGTTTTCACAAGTGTTACCGAGTTGCCTTCAGAAACCAAGTAAAAATATAGTATATGCCAAGTTGTCTGCCAAAATTAGTAGAAGCTAAGTGATTAGTTAGAGCCAATTTAGTAGAGTATACCAAGTGAAGGGAAATTCTAGTTGAAGCCAAGTAAGGGAAACTCTAGTATATGTCGATTTTTTTGAAAGACAATGAAAGCTGAGTAAAGCAGAATTTCTTAAGGAGCTGAGTGGACAGCTGTAAATACACTAAGCATTAAATGTTATGAAACAAGGGTATATGATCACATTTTGAATCATTTTTCACCATCGTGAGCAAAGAGAAAAAGATAAGAAGAGAAAAGAATGATTTCCAAGCAAAGTTCCAAGCATTTGAGCAAATTTCAACAGAGATTCAGCACAGTTTTGACGATTCAAGGTATTTATACTTGTGCCGAGCTATGTAGTTTCAAAATTTATTCATGTTTAAACCCTAGATTGTACAAATGGCATCCAGTTCTAGAAGACCCCAGGAAAAAGAGCCATTTGAAGTTAAGCTAGTTTCAAATGACATTAAGCAACTTGATTTCAGACCTATCCCTAAAGTTGCATACAAGAATGACCCTATTGAAGCCCTATCTGTAATTCCTCCTAAGGTTGTAATGGTTTAGGATGTTAGGAGATGCTATAACTACAAAATAGGTGCTATTGGAGACATGGAAATTAGGAAGGTATATGATAGATTGTGTGAGAATGGAGTCTTGAAAGAAGAGTTTCAAATTGTTGAGAAGAAGGCCTTAACCCGTGCCCTAGAGTTCCCTACTATCTTTAAGACCAAATGGATTAGAATTGTACTTAGTAGGATACATGATGGTAGTTTGTGGTTATAGTATGGGCCAGTTAAGATATCAAAAAGGATTATTCATAAGGTAATAGGGTATCCAACCCTAGATTAGCCTAAAACCCTTAGAAGTGACTCTAAAGAAGCTATTGAGAAGAAGATTGGAGCCAAGTGGAACAAGAGAGGCATGACCATTGATAGTATCAAGGATCCTCTTGTTAATTTTGTTGTCAAAGTCATTTTCCAAAAATTCTACCAATCTAGTAGACTCAACTATGTCCCCTATATTGCAAAGGATGTTGGTTATAAACTTGTTTAAAAGGATCATACTTATGATCTAGCTGAACTACAACTACAACAAATCAATGAGAATTTGGGAGCTATAAGAAGAACAAAGTGAGTTCAATGTAAGTTTGGAGCAATTTTGATATGTATCTTATTTTATGTACAGAATTAATTTCCTTCTTTTGGAAAGGTTAGTTTGAAGACAAATAGGTCCATAGTAGCCCAGGTGAATAAATACATTGAACAAATGGGGGCAAATTTTGAGACACTCAGGACTAGCTACTTTGAAGATTTTAGGAAATCTATGAAACAGAGACTGAGGATACCTATTTCATTAGTTGAGCAGCATATAAATGATAATTGTTTTCTTGTTGATATTGACTACACTTACATTCAAGTAGCCATACCAAGGGTAAGATGGCTTAGACCACTTGGGTATAAAATAAATATTGATGAAGCATCTGCAGCAATTATAGCAGTGCTTACAGAGGAGGTAGATAAGAGTGATCCACACTTTGGAACATATGATGTTGTTAGGTCCAAAGTGGATATGGAATTAAAGACTGCTTCTACACTGAAGAAAAAGGATAAATTAGTAAATAAGCTTAAAGAAAAATTTGGAGAAGGCTCAACAGAAGTAGAAGAAGAAGAAGAAGATGATGATGATGATGATGATGAAGAAGAAGAAGAAGGCCAAGAGCCACTAGCATTAACCCAAGGCATGGATGAAGATGTTGAGGAACAAGAAGGTGCCAAGCAAGATGAGGAAGCACTTAAGGTAGAGCCTAAGAAGAGGAAAGCACAAAAGTAGCCTACAACATAGCCTAAAGGCAAGAAAGCTAAGCCAAGCCCCACAAAACTTGCCACTAGGGTAGATACAAGGGCTACAACAAAGGTGGCCAAAGAACAAGAAAAGAAGAAAGCCATAGAGTAGGGAGGACCAACAGAGAAAAAGAGGAGAAAATATGTGGCACCTCTAGAGTCAGATGAAGAGAGGACAGAATTAGATGACAATGGACAATTCAAAGTGGTAAGTCACACCACTAAGTCTAATTTAGAAAATATATGTGACAATATAAGAGATAATGTAGACTTGTCTGGATTGAAAAGTATTGACTTTAATAAGTTAAGTAGAGAAGAACAAAAAATAGTGGAAGAATCAATGTACACTATGATGGCAAAGCTCAAGAATACTCCACTTGAATTGGATAATACTATGCCTAAGGAGCTATATTCAATTGTAGAGAATAAATGGCATTATTGCCTAAACATGGAAAAGGAAATAAGAGAGTCAACATTGGCTCATGTAATGCCTGACCTCACAAAAGGCCAAATAAGCAAGGCTAATAAGAAGCATGGGAGCAAATTTGCACTCAAGTATAGAGCCTTCAGCATTTTGCAAAATAAAATAGAGGATGTTGTGAAGAAGTCCACACAAATGTGGAAATTGATTTATGGGCTGACTATAGTGAAAGAAGGAGAAGCAAACCCATTTAAGGGTAGAAATAATGAAGAGGAAGAAGACAATGACAAGGAAGAAGAAGGAGAAAAAGAAAAGGAAGAAGTTACAGTGGAGAAGGAAACACAAATGGGTGATATGGCAACTATTGAGGAGCAGTAATAGGAACAAAGTGTGCAAGACACACAACTGCCACCACCTAGTCCTCCACATGCAACACCCACACCTATAGAGATAGTAATTGTGAAGGATGTTCCTAACACCTCTAGTCAGAACATCAATCCATTGACTACAAAGGATCTTAGAAAGATTCTTCACCAGACCACACTACAAGCACAATTATGTACCAATCAATTCTTGGTGAGTGTGGAGGAACTACAAAAGGTAGTAGTTTAGATAAAAAAAGAGAAGGTGAATCCACAAGAACCACCTTCACATACTCCAATAGCTACAAGTGGACAACCACAAGAGCAACTAGCACAAGATGCATCTACTAGGGTTGACACCACAGTCACAGTGACTTCAACTACCAAGGAGAAAACAAATGAGAAAATAGGACAAAAGGATATCTCTATCACTATAGCACAAGGACAAGGTGCACCTCCTCAGATCACTATAATTGATCAAGGTAGAACTAAAGTGGACAAGGGAGAGAGCCCTAAGGAAAAGAAACAAGAGGCAGTTCAAACATTAATAAATTTGACTACAATAGGGACTCCTACAATGCCTTAGAAGCTAAGCACTGATGTAGTAACACTGCAAATATTAGCACTAAGCTCAAGCTCTACCGAGGTAGCGAGGGTACTTAACTATGGAGACCTTGCGCTTGATGAAGAGATAGTCATTCCAAAATATGACTATGAAAATATGAACATAGATTAGATAAATGAAGTGCAAGAGGCACTTGAGAGGAAGAAAAAGAAAGAGATTCTCAGGAATGAGTATAAGCAAAGGCAAGCATTGATAGAAATTAAGGACATATTTCTAGATACATTCAACTTGTAAGTACCTGATGAGACAAAGCCCATAATGGAGCAATTATCCAACATAGTGGACCAGGTACTAAATGAAGACCTAGACACCAATGCCAAATTGCTTGAATGGTCTGAAAATAAATTCCAAATGAAGGTAAATGATAAAATATCTGGTGAGATAGCACTTTCTCAAGTAGAACTGGCTAAAAAGGTTGAAAAGGTAAAAGCAGTACCTGAGAATATATTCTCACTGTACTCCAAATTGTGTGATTCCTCATACTTCACACAAGAGACCAACTAGAGGATATTGAGCTTGGAAAGGAATCTTAAAGTATCTAACATGAAGCTACCAAAGGATCCAGCTCAAAGTGAGAAGCATTTTGCTACAACGCTTCACACACAAAATGAATTAGTTGTCCTCACAGCAGATGAGGCAAACACTAAGGCAAAACTAATACAAATCCAGTCTATCACAACCCCTGATATGGAATTTTTGCATAAAGAAATGGCCTATGCAGAGAATGTCTTGAAGAAATATCCTAATCTTTCTACATTGGAAGGTCTAGTACATCTTGCAGCAGAGATAGCCATCTAGCTTAAAGCACTGGAAATTGCATTAGACAATTGGGATGTTGCTCTAAAGATCATTATGGAGGTAAACAAATCTTTTTTGGCTAAGTATTCAATTCATTCATAGAACCCTTTGACATAAGTATCAAAAAGGGGGAGATAATACATTATGGAGATAATACATTTTGAGGGAGATAATAATTTAAGAGACCAAAAGGGGGAGATATAATAAATTGGGGAGCTAATACATTTTGAGGGAGATAATAATTTAAGAGACCCAAAGAGGGACATACCCAAAAGGGGGAGATATAATAAATTGGGGAGCTAATAAAATTTTGAGTTTTGGGGAGAGATAAGGAGATAAAGCCAAAAGGATAACAAATAAATAAAACTACAAGAGAAGACGTGTGAAAGGGGGAGTAAAAACAGAGCAGACAGAAACAGAGCAGACAGAAATAGAGTAGATAGAAATTGGGTAGACAAGGAAAAGATAAAGAGTATCAAAATAATCAGCATGAGACAAATCTAGCATAAGGAGTTTTGGATATAGAAATGGTACATCAGCTCACAGGGAGTTACAAGTTATGAGGTACATAGTCTTCTACAAAATTTTGAACAAGTTTTTGAAATTTTGTACATACGTCAAACAAGATGTATATTATACTATAAAGATCATATTCATAATGATTAGTTAAGTGTTTTTGATACGCATGTCAAAGGGGGATATTGTTGGTCTTAGATTGGTTTTGACAATTGAGTGTCAACACACTTAAGAAATTTCTAAGTTGATGCTGAGTATAATATAGATGCCGAGCTATAGTATGTGCCAAGCTAGAAATTCAACCGGTGCTGAGTTATTCAAGTGTCGAGCAAGTTTCAAGTGCCAAGTGACAATTGATGTTGAGCCTATATATGTGTCGAGCTAGTATATGTGTTAAGCAAAGAATAGGTGTCGAGCAAGACAGAGTTACTATAAGAGCCGAGCAAGATAGAATTCCTATATGTGCTGAGCATTAGCAATTAGTAAGTGTCAAGTAACATAGAATCAGCATAAGAGTTTATGCCTTCACAAACTTAGATATAAGCCATTTTTGAGCCAACTCAAGATGAATCTCAAAGGATCTAAAAGATAAGATCGAATCTATTATATTCTCTATGTAATCAACATGCAACCAATCAGAAAAATGGAGAGAGCATGCAACCAATTAGAAAATTTGGAAAGAATTGAGTGGGAAAGATGGATGAATCTTGATTGTAGATTCATACCTAACCCTAAGTCTCAAAACCTTTAAAAGGAGGTCAAAACCCCATAATTCAAGTGTATAACAGAGTCGTAAG
Source organism: Cupressus sempervirens (assembly GCA_028749045.1). Lineage (NCBI taxonomy): Eukaryota > Viridiplantae > Streptophyta > Pinopsida > Cupressales > Cupressaceae > Cupressus > Cupressus sempervirens. Next base: position 1,100,067,848 of record CM053785.1, read on the forward strand.
GGAATGCATGAGAGAATGCAAGTGAAGTTTTGAAGGAAGTGAAAGGGGTGTGAAGACTTAGAGGAAGAATAGCATTGCAAAATCAAATTGATCAAAATAGAGTATCAGCACTTCGAACAGAGTTATATCAAATCAAGAAGGATCAGATCAAATTGAATAGAACAAAGATCTAGAATCAGCAATTGAAGATTGTAAGTTATTAGGTTAAGACATTCTGCTATACTTTCTAACCATTATATTAGGAGAATGAAAATCCTATGATGATAGGTTGGTTTACCATCCATATTGTAAATCCTTAACAGGGTGACATTCCAAGTAAACATTTGTAAATCCTTTAGACAGGTCACTTTTAACAGGGTGTAAAGCCTTTAATAGGGCAGACCTTTCACAGGGCAGACCATTGATGGTGGTCAAACTTTGTAACCTTAACCAGTTACATATTGTTGCAGTGATAAGTTGTGGGTGTCATCCCCACCCCAGTTTTATCTATTTTCATGCATGTCTTTACTTTCATGCTTATTAGAATATGTTAGATGCATGAATTGATTTTAGTTAAATATTTTTAGAGGTTAAAGTTTGTTACTTCTATTTCCCAAACTGCACACCCCCCCACCCCCACCTCTCAGAAGTAAATCTTCCCACTTGTAAATTCCAACAAAAGAGAAGGTCCCCCCCAAGGGTCCTCATGTGTTTTTGATGATAATCTTGGGTTGGATAGCTATCTTTTTGTGGAAAGTATTGTGAACCTTGTTTTGTCACCTCAAAAACCTAAATAAAAAGGGTTGGTAAAGAGTGTTTGGAAGAAGGGGAGATCACCTAAAATGGAGAAATAGGAATGGGTACATAAATGTCTCCAGATAACTCAAAAGAGATAGATCATAATACTCTCTTGGGGGTTTTAACGGAGGATGAAAAGAAATATGCTTCTATGCAGAAGAGTCCCATTATTATACAGTCTTCATTAGATAATATGGAGATAGGAGGAGATGGTAGAATCACCACCTTGGGGATGGTTGAGAGGATTTTAAATGATCTATATTGAATGAATTTAGATCAAGAGAAACTATTATTTGTAGGAAAGAGGTTGATTCACTGCACTAGGGTGGCTATGCATCTCCTATTGGATCTCTAATGGTATATCTTTTGATCATCAAGGATGTGAACTCTTTTTTATATCCTCAGTATCTCAAGTGGTTAGTTTTTTGGCTCTATCTTCATCTATAATACTTATGAGAGGTTAACAATTTTCTAATAGGAAATCCCAAGGTGTGATGAAGGTCGGTGTAGGGTTGGAATCTAAAATAGTGATACCTCCTAGAAGAATAGATAGGACTAAAGTGTCAGCGTGAGAAATTTCTCAAGAGAGGAAACTCACTTGAAAGATACTCAGAAACAAAGGAGATGAAATTTATATCATGCAATGTAAGGGGATTCAGTAGCCCTTGTAAATAATTTTCCTTGAAGCAAAATATTTTTGAAAATAAGGTGGATATCATTCTCATTTAGGAGGTCAAGATGACCAAACTAAATTGTAAGAAAGTTATTGATGATGTCTAGCCTTGAGATTTATTCTCTTATAGTGAAGTTGTTGATTCCTCTAGGGGAATTGTAACAAGGTGGGATCTTGGGAAAGTTGTGAGTAAGGAAATATCTCTCAACACCAATATCTTGATTTTGGTATTTTCTAATAATGAATATAGTAGGTGTCTCTTCAATTTTTATGCTCCTAACACAGATTGAATACTTCATGTGTGAAATGAAGCTTCCCAAGCTATTATCTTTCATGGGAAGGATAACAATAAAGGTTTGTATGTTGTCTCTACAATGTAAGGTGTTTTTTTTGTTTACATTTGTCACAAAGGAAGATAGAATCTATATTTTTGTGGGCTCCTTGAGTTATGGTAAACACTTTTTGGCCCTTGCTAAATGAAAATTGGGATTTGATCATGTAGTGGATTTGAATCACATAGCTCTTGTCTGGGTAAGGCTCCTATGTCTCTTATTAGAGTTCTAGGATGAAAAGATCCTTAGGTAGATATGGGATTCATTTGGCCATTATATCAGAGCCAATAACATAATATAGAATATATCTAGACAAGTTATTTCTAGATTTTGTGTCAATTTTGCTATCAAAAATGTCCTCCCTAACATTGTGGTCTTGAAATCTAAGTGGGGATCATGGACACAGACCATTATCTATGAGAATTTTTCTCTATACTACCAAAAATGTTCCCAATACGGACACATTATTTTTTATTTTGTTCCTACACTATAGAAGGAATAAAAAGATAAAGAGAAGGTACCCCCAAGGGTCCTCATGTGCTTCTAAGGATAATTTTTGGTTGGGTAGCTATCTTTTTATGGAAAGTATTATTAACCTCATTTTGTCACCTCAAAAACCTGAATGCAAAATGTTGGTAAGGAGTCTCTAGAAGAAGCGGAGATCCCCTCAAATGGAGAAATGAGAATGGGTACATCAATGTCTCCACATAACTCAAAAGAGATAGATCATAATACTCCCTTGGGGGTTTTAATAGAGGGCCCAAAGAAAGATGCTTCTATGCAGCAGAGTCTCATTATTATATAGTCTTCATTAGAGAATATGGAGATGGGAGGAGATGGTAGAATCACCACCTTGGGGATGGTTGAGAGGGTTATAAAGGGCCTATATTGAATGAAGTTAGGTCAAGAGAAACTATTCTTTGTAGGAAAGAGGTTGATTCACTACATTGTGGTGACTATGTGTCTCCTATTGGATCTCTAACGGTGTATCTTTTGATCATCGAGGATGTGAACTCTTTTTTATATCCTTAGTATCTCAAGTGGTTAGTTGTTTGGCTCTATCTTCCCCTACAACACTTATGGGAGGTTAACAAGTTTCTAATAGGAAATCCTAAGGTGTAATGTAGGTCGATGTAGGGTTGGAATCTAAAATAGTGATACCTCCTGGAAGAATAGATAGGACTAAAGTGTCAGTGTGAGAAATTTCTCAAGAGAGGAAACTCTCTTGGAAGATACTCAGAAACAAAGGAGATGAAATTTATATCATCGAATGTAAGGGGATTCAATAGCCCTAGTAAATAATTTTCCTTGAAGTAAAATTATTTTTAAAATAAGGTGGATATCATTGTCATTTAGGACGTCAAGATGACCAAATTGAATTGTAAGAAAGTCATTGACTATGTCTAGCCTCAAGATTTATTCTCTTATAGTGAAGTTTTTCATTCGTCTAGGGGAATTGTAGCAATGTGGGATCCTAGCAAAGTTGTGAGTAAGGAAATATCTCTCAACCTTGATATCTTGATTGTGGCATTTGCTAATAATGAATGTAGTTGGTGTCTCTTCAATTTTTATGCTCCTAACATAGATTGAATACTTTATGTGTGAAAGGAAGCTTCCAAATCTATTATCTTTCATGGGAAGGGTAACGCTATTTGTGTTTGGGACTTTAACACTCCTCTTTACCCCTTGGAAAAATAGGGTGGATTTGAGAGCTACTCAGAGAGCATATGTTGACCTTATGGATTTTTTTGTGAAGAAATGATCTCTTAGACATCAACCTCCAAGGTGATCCCTTTAATTGGTCCAATAATTTAAGTCAAACCTTGATCCAATCTAGGTTAGACTAAATAGAGTACTCATAACAGCTGGTTGGGACATCCTCTCTTTTGTCGCCCTTTGGGCATTCTTGAAAAATATCATATCACTCCATGCTCCTATTTAGATGGTACTCTAACTGGTCTTCTAAGAGGGGCCCCTTTTGATGTGAGATAATGTGGCATTCCCCCACCCAATTCAGAGACTATATCAGTATGTGGTGGAATATGCAGGTTGAAGGGACTACTATGTTTAGGATTGCGAAAAAATTGGACATTATCAGAAAGGAAGTTTTGGGATGGAGTAAATAATCTTTTGAAGATGTCTTTAAACAAAAGAAAAACATAAAAGCTAATCTAGATAGTCTTAAGAGTGTTTTCCCTAATGGGGATACTTCTAAAACCAAATGGAGGAAGGACAAGAATATTGTGTTAAATGGAGGATGGTTGTAGGAAGAAGAACAAGAATATTGTGTTAAATGGAGGATGGTTGTAGGAAGGGAAGAAAATTGAAGAAGAACAAGAATATTGTGTTAAATAGAGGATGGTTGTAGGAAGGGAAGAAAATTACTAGAAAAAAAGATCTTGTATTCAATGGCTAACTAACGGAGATATAAATACTATCTTTTTCCATAGGTTTACTTCCAAACATAATAAAATGAATACTATAACAAAATTACTAGATGGAAATTAAGGAGTTGATGAAGAAAGTTGATTTGGGGAACTCGGCAACCAAATATTTTCAAGATACCTACAATGCCCAATGTCAAATCCCTGATCCTAGTACTAGGGATGTGTTATTGTGTGCAATCACCTTTATTATTGATAATGATATGAATGAGAATATTGTTAAGAATGTTAGTGAGGAAGAGGTTTAAAATGGATCTTTTTAAGTACTAGGTCCATATGGCTTCCTCCTTGCTTTGTTTCAAGAGTTTTGGGAGATCATTAAGTATGATCTGGTGCATGTAACCAAATATTTCATAAGGAGGGGGAAATTTCTAAGAGAACTAAATTATACCTATATTGTTCTTCTCCCTAAAGTTGGGAACCCAATAGGATGGAAGAATTTAGACCTGTCAGTCTATGCAATATGGTGTATAAGATTCTCTCTAAGGCAGTGGTGAATCACCTAAAGCCTTTATTACATAAATTCATCAACCCTTCCTAGAATGGCTTTGTACCTGGAAGGAAAATTATTGATGTGGTAATAACCTCCCATGAAGTTCTAGATCCTATGGACAAGAGTAGAAATCCTAGTATGGCTATGAAATTTGACATCTTGAAAGCCTATGATAAGGTTTGAAGGGAGTTCTTATTTGACATCCTTGCTAAACTTGGATTTGGAGAAATGTTTATTCTTTTGATTAAAGAAGTGGTTAATACAGTCCAATTTTCTATGTTTTAATATCAATGGAACACCATGGAATTCTTTTAATACTAGCAAGGGATTACAATAAGGGGATCCTTTATCCCCCTACCTATTTATTATAGATGCTAAAATTCTTCGCCAAATATTTATTTCTTTAGTGAAGTAGGGGAAGATCCAAGGTATCAAACTGACCTCTACTCTCCCTCTCGAGGTGCTACAGTCTTATGACACCTTTCTTTATGGTTTATCCTCAATAAGAGAGGTTGATATTTGGAAAGAACTTCGAAATCAATATGCTAAAGTCTCTAGCCAACACATAAATTGCTAGAAGAGAAGACTATAAATTTTAATGTGGAGATGGATCTACAAAGGAAGCTAACATGGGAGCTTAACTATCAGGTCACATCTCTCCCTGATACTTACCTTGGCCTCTTGCTTATTATTAAGGAGGTCTTCCCCCAATTTTGGAATACAATTATGGAGCCCATCCAGGGAAAACTTGTAGGATGCAAAGGGAAAGTACTAATTAATGCACATAACTTGCAACTTCTCTCAACCTCTCTTCAAGTTATGCCTATATATTTTCTATCTTTATTTAAAATATCTAGTAGATCCAGGGATATTATAGAAAAAATCTAGTGCAACTTCTTATGGTTAGGACAAGAAGAGAAGTTAAAGAGCCTAGTTAGCTAGGACAAAGTATGTAAACCCAAATCCTAGGGGGGTTAAATTTGAGGAGAATTGGTGACCTCAATAGGAGCTATCATGGTTAAGGTGGTTGGAGGTTGATTCAAAATTCTATTGGACGGTGTAAAATCATGAGAGCTAAATACTTGAAGGATAATTCTTTCTCCATGATCTCAATAATAGTGACCTTCCTATTAGGTCATGAATTTGGACTAATGCAGCCACAAGTTCAAAAACTTCTAAGGGGGTGAGATGGATTATGGGGGATGGGAATACCATTAGATTTTGGGAGGACAATTGGTTGGGATATAACCCTCTTAATAAAACTCACTTCAACCCAATCAAAAACAATTTTACTACCCACTATGGTTGGAGAGTTTGTAACTATATAGATAACAATAGAAAATGGCGTAAATTAACCATTGATGTCTGAAACTAGAATATCAGTAGACTTGTGGAGGGGCTTCAAGGAATTACTGAGACTATTTGTATCCCTCCCTACCCCAAAGAGGACATCACTATTTGGGGTTTGAATTCTTCTAGTGAGTTCACTGTCAAATCTATTAGAGTGGGGTTGATATTACACCAAAAGATTGATCTTTTAATACCCGATACAACCACACAAATGATAGTACATAGGAGGTAGTTAAGCCCTTGTCATGAATCCTAAGGGGAGGGCTGAACAAATTTCTAACAATCTCTCCCTTAGCATTACTTGAGGGTCTGAGGATTCAAACTTGAGACCAAGCTCTCATACCAATTGTTAGAATATACAGTCCACTAATATAACTGAGAGGGGGGTGAATTAGCTATCCAACTATTATCACAATTATCAACCTTAATCAAACTTAACCATGTGAGCAATATAATTAGAAACCACAACAAGATGCTCATGCACAATAACATCAAATATGTTAACTAGGGAAATCCTTGATCAGAGAGAAAACCCTGGTGGAGGTGATACCCACAAGATGATGTACTAATATAAATATCCCTTGTTATAGGATGGACACTATTAGGAGTCTATAACAACATTTAGTACATATCAATCCCTGTTAGGAGACTTTGAATCTCTATTAGGAGATTCCAATCCTGTTAGGAGTTCTGGAAGATAGATGGACCCACTATCCGAACAGCTTCAAGGGCAAGACCGATTAACCCATTGTCCAAATGATCTATGTATTATTCCTTGCAGAATAATATAATTGAGTTATACTTCCTTCCTCTTGCTCTATCCTGTCAATTGGACTTCTCTTCCTTCTGATCTTTACTAGATCACAAATCTTGCATCCAATAATCCCTTGGATCACTTCCTCACATTCACCAAGCTCTCTGCTCCTTTTTGCACTTCGCATAGAACATATGTCCAAATTGTTAGCATTTATGTTGATGATACTACATTGGTGGAGTATCCTAAGCATTGGATATTATTGACATATTGCATTTATGACTATGTTTTCCATTGATTTCAACATAGCAGTAAGTCTATGAAGACTGGCAGAGTAATAGAGAGAGATCACAATTGTACAGACAAGGTTTTTCTTGTCTAGTGATGCGTGACTATGGACATGTTTAGTATAGATTATTGATGGCGTGGTTCAATGTGCAACACATAAGTCAAAGATGTATGAAATTTGTACTTAATTTATTGAGAGCAGTTCAAAGATAGAGTGCTTGGAAAGTAGTTTCTGATATTTGTGTTATATCTTTCATCTAAGATGTAATGAGAAAATGTGTGGTTAGATAGTGGTAGAGGATAATCAAATGATGATGTTAGTAGATGTGTAAGCCCTAGTATTGCACGTGTGAATTTTTGTATAGACTGTGAGCCAACAGTGCTATTGTAATTATAATTAATTAATTATCTTATTAAAATTAATTGGGAAACCTCAAGGCCAACTCAAGGAATTATTTAGAAGATATGGTATAAAGGAAAGATGTTTTCCTTGTTTGTAAAGTGTATCAAGTATTATATGAAGTGCGAAGTGCAAAAAGGAATAGAGTGTTTATTGAATGCAAGTAAGCAATCCAAGGTATTATTGGATGCAAGTTTTTTGATCTAGTTACAAGATCAAAAGGATCATAGGTCATGTTGACAAGAGAGAGGAAGGAAGTAGTATTCATTTCTATTATTCTGCAAGAAATAATATAGAGATCATTTGGACAATGGGTTCATTAGTTTTAGCCTTGAACCTATTTGGGCAGAGGGTCTAGTTATCTTTCACAACTCCTAACAAGGTTGGCACAACTCCTAACAAGGTTGGAATCTCCTAACAAGGACTCAAAGTCTCCTAACAGGGACTGATATGTATTAAATGTCATTATAGAGTCCTAACAGGGTCCATCCTCGAACAAGGAATATGTATATTAGTACATCATCTTGTGGATACCATCCCCACTGAGATTTTTCCCTCTGATCAAGGGTTTCCCTAGTTAACATATCTAGTGGTATTATGTATGAGTATCTTGTTGTGGTTTCTGATTATATTACTCATATGGTTAAAGTTTAATAAGGTTGGTAATTGTGATATTAGTTGGATAACTGATTTAGCCCCCCCCTAATTATATTGGTGGATTAAATATTCTAATAATTGGTATCAGGGCATCAAGTCCTTGAAGAATATACTTAACAAGTTTGGGAGATCAATGGTGAACATTTTTAGAAAGGATAGTCCTAGATTTTATGGGACCAACTATGACAGTTAGAAGGATAAGATGAAGACTCATATGTTGTGCATGAGTCTGGGTTATTGGATCTTGACAAAGGGTCAGAAGACAATTGTGAAAGAAGAGAAAATTGAAGAATGCAGTGAAGTAGAGAGAGATCTATTCATGTGTAAAATGAGAGCTAGAGAATCTTTACTATCAGCTCTTCTAGAGAATGAATACAGTCAGAAATGATTGTAGCAATCAAATCACATGGTTCAACAAAGGAAGAAGATGAGGTTGTGTGGAAGATCATGAAAACTTTGACACCACCATTCAAGCAAGTTGCTTAGATGATTCAGTTACTAATACCCGGGACTAAGGAATTTACCAAGAAAATGTTGCTTGGAAGATTGGAAGTAGCAAAATTAGATCTGAGGCAATCAGGAGAACTGACAAGAGTTGAGATAGCTTTCAGTGCCTTGAATGTTCAGCCAAGCCTGTCTAGAAGCGCAAGCACATATGGAGATTTTGTTGGTAGCAGCAAAACCAGATCTAATTAAGACAAGAAGATTGGTGAAGGTATAGCACTTCTTGTGAGAAGAGAAAAAAGATGGTAAGAATATCATTTCTCCACACACAAGTTTGGAGGAGCCAATTTCTAAGAAGAGATTTCCAAACGAAATGGAAATTTCTTGCAAGTTCTGTGCATTGGATTGTTGGGCATCAAATTCGGGTAGGATCTCATGAGTTTTGCACAATAGTTTCTTTTGTGAAATCATTTTTTCTTCTTTGTGATTGGCAGATATGTTTCAAAATTCAATTGGGTTGAAACCCTTGTTTGAGAAAATTGATATTTGTTATTGAATTGTAAGTGATTTAATTTGAAACTTTGTTGTGAATCTATTATTTTTCATTTCAAAAACATATGTAAATAAAGTTGAGATTGGAAACCTTAGTTTGATTAAATTGGGTGATTTGTAACTTGATTGGTAAAAATTAGGATGTGGGTTAGAAGAGAAAACTTGATTTGTTTTATAGGTTTTGATTGTTTAACCTAGGTTGCTATGTTGATCTCAGATTGGTTTTGACTAGTGAGTGTCTATACACTTAAGTCATTTAATTAGTTCATGTAGAAAAAGTAGTATATACTGAGCACAACATGTATAAGATAGAGCATGTTGAGTCCACAGTGAGTGTCAAGTCACTCATGTGCCAAGTCACTCAAGTGTAGAGAAGACAGTATATGTCGAGTGATTGAGGAGCCAAGTAGTGCATGCCAAGTAATTTAGATGCCAAGTCATAGTATAGAAATTAACATATGCTAAGCATCAGAGACTTCAGATGCCGAGTAACATAGTTTTTTCATAGTTTTTTGGCACAAACTATTATGTAAATCATTTTTGAGCTGACTTATAGATTGAATTATGATATTTTGGTGATAAGGGCAAATTTTAAGTTGGAATCCCTATGAAGTACATGCATCCAATTGGGTAAATGGAAGGTTTAAGCAAAAAAATGGATGAATCGTAGCCATTAATTCATACCTAACTGTAAGTCACCTAGGTTTTCTTAAGGAGGAAAAACCCTAAACTTTTTATGTGTGTGGAAGGAAAAAAGAGAAAAGTTTGCATGTGAAAACATGACATTCATGGTGGTTAAGGAGTTATGAGTTGAAATTACATTGTAGAATTAGTTAAAGGAGAACAAAGGAAGGAAATAGTAAATAGCAAAGAAACATCTGATCAAGAAGGATCAAGAATATATCAATTTAGAGGTGATCTATTATCAAGCAACAAAGTGTTAACCATAGGATCAATGCTGAGACATTCTAACAGGTAAATTAGTTAAATCTCTTAATAGAGTAGTCCTAACAAGCTGTATTGAATTCCTCTAACAAGGTGCTTACTTAATTGTGAGTTGAAGTCCTTTAACAGGGCACACTTTTAACTGGGTATTGAAATTCCTTTTATAGGGTAAGACCTAATAGTCTTTGTAAGCCTTTAACAGGGTAACCTTTCATAGGGTTTCATCAACAATAGTGAAGATTTGTGGGTGTCATCCCCACCTCAATTTTACCTTCTCATTGTAGGGTTTCTGGGTAGTCATATCTAGTGTCATATATGTGTCAATGCTTCTTGTTTACATGATTTAGATGTACATGCTTTATTGTTGGAAATATAGATGGAGTAACTGAGAGGGGGGTGAATCAGTTACCACAAAAATAAATCCACAGATCCCTTAGATGTCTTAAATAATTTGTTACTGCTGTCACTCGGTAGCCACATAGAAAAATGTTGTAACTCGGTAGATGAACTATTATTAACTTATTACTGGTCTTTAAGCATTCATAATTATTAACATGCATGCAAAAAGAAATAACATGAATTAAAGAGACACTAGATTTAACGTGGAAACCCAATATGGGAAAAACCACCAAGTAACTAGCTACCAATTTTTACTCTTCTAAAGTGAGCCCTATTAGGAGCTAGCCCTATTAAAGGTTACAAAACACACTATTAGGTGTGACCTTGTTAGAGGATTTAATCACCCTGTTAGGAGTGGCCTTGCTAGAGGACTTTAGAACTATCCACCTTGTTAGAGGATTTACAAAAATGGTTGTAAACCAACTCTATTAAGAGATTTAGAATTCATTGCTACAATTGTGAGAAAGTAACAATGATTGACCTAAATGAGATGTAACTAAACTTTGTTGATACAGATCTCTGCTCTACTTCACTAGATCCTGTCTGATCGAATACACCTTTGTTGCTCCTCAAGGATATCTGATCCTTCTTCAAAATTCACTCACACCTTCTTCTTCACACAACTTGCATACTCACTCATTCATACATCTATTCATTCATACTTTAGAATTCACAACTTGATCTTTTATTTATACATTACAAGTTGTCAAGTCAGCTCATTTACAAGTTACATTTACCAATAAACAATACATTAGTCAGCTATAGACATTACATGAAATAATTAAAATTTATTTCCCAAATCAATGAAATCCTTCATTGGTCGACCCTTCTTGGTAAACACTGCTCTAGAAATGATTTCCAGTGTTAACCAAGTGAAGCTTAGTAAACACTGAGAACTCTGCAAAAATCCTTTGAAGATCGAGTGAACTTGGTAAGAACTTATTTTCCTTCACTGACCTTGTGAGCTCGGTAGAAACTAACTTTCCTTTGTTAACCTTGGGAGCTCGGTTAACACTAACCTCTGTCTCGGAATCCTTTGACACCCTAGTGAGCTTGGTAGAAACTGTCTTCACAGTGTAGTGTTCAGGAACACTTAGTAGACTCTATAATTCACTTTGTTGACCTTCTGAACTTGGTAGACTTTGTCTTTTGCTTTCCTAACCAACTGAACTTGGTAGACTCTATTTGATAACTGATATGACATTTGTGTAACATCAAAGGCAACACATAATTGAACAATTGTATCCAATGCTTTACATGGTAATTCAGTTTACTTATTGAATGTATGAGATGGATGTAATTAAAAAATCCTGTGGCAGAATGCATGGGGGTTTGTTATATATATATATATATATATATATATATATATATATATATTGGTGGACGGGGGCCACCACCGCCCACCCCCCTTTCCTCCTCCCTTCTTCATTGTCGATGGTGTTAAGGCTGCTCACGACAGGCCTGTTGCTAACGTTGCGACAATAGGGTTATCGTAGCACCCTATGATAGCCTACAAGATTAAAATAAATGAGGGTAATTATTTATTTTTATTTTTTTAAAAAAATTAGTAAATATGTTTAATATATATGTAATTTTAATATAATAAATTTTATAATATTTAATATTAATAATTATTAAATATAATGTTATTAATTACTTAATATTATAAATGTTATTAAAGTAGTATTTTATTAATAAAATAGTAATTATTTTATTAATGATTTAATATAAATTATTAATAAATCAATAATTATTATCATTAATAAATTAATTGATTATTGTGAAATTTTAATAATATTTAAATTGAAGAATTTTATTATTAAAATATATTAGAAAGTAAATTTGATAATTGAAAATGAGATTTCTTTATTTAAATAACTTTTTATGATTTTTTGAGTATTGAGACTCATTTGGACTCGAGAACTTTAGTGAATCTGTGACTTAAAACGAAATGAAAACATAAACCCTGTCAAATGGTAATACCTGAGAATGAAAATGAAAACTTGAAAACCATAGTGAAAATTGAATTTTTATGTTTTCAAACCTAATGAATTATGAAAGTTACTTTTGTACGTACTTTATGTGATGTGTGGTTTAGTGTTGTGCGTTTTGGGTTTGGTTTAGTGTGTTGACCTATCAGGATGTTTACCAGAGGCTTGGGGATTTTGGTTCTATGATGATGTTATGTATATAATCTTTTATACCCAACCATGGTGATGTGTCATGTATCTTCTATGATGAGTTTGTTCAGATGTTTGTAGGGCTTTCATGTTTCTTGTGTAGAATTGAGGTGAATGATGTGACTTTTTTGGTATAACTTTTGAGTCTCTAATTAGTTATCTTTTGATGTTTTCCAATTTCTTGTATAGGATTGAGGTGAATATTGTGATTTGTCTTGTGGTGTTTTCAAATTTCTTGCATAGGACTAAGGTGAATATTATGATTTGTCTATAGGTGCTTTCCAATTGCTTGCAAAGGTCTAAGGTGATTACTATGTTTTAGCTAGAGGTTCTTTCTAGTTGTTTGTAAAGGACTGAGGTGAAAATTGTGATTTTATGAGTTGTACTTTTATGAGCCTAGGGTAGGTAATCTATGTGTACATTGGGAAGTGGCTTACAATGGAGGTCAGAGCCTAGAGTGGATGCCTAGGTAATTTTTGTGGTTCCACAACACATGCCCCATTTCAATCAGAAATGGGGACCCCCTAATGTATTTTTTTGGCTTTATGGATCCCTAGTCTAGGGTCTAGGTCCTTTTGAGGTTTTATCTAGTCTCCTAGTTTGTGCCCTTGGATTTCGACTAGAGAACCCAATTGTCAAAAATCAAAGATTTTGATGAAGAAGGCCTTTTTTGTAAATAAAAGACACATCAATACACCTCAACAGGTGCGTTAGTGTGCCAAATCCTTTAAAAGAAAGAAAAGGTATTTGTGTTACGTAGATGCATAGCAGTGCACCTATGTAACACCAAAGGTGGGTGGGGTTTATATAACCCCCCACCCCCTTTTCCTCACTACTTTGCTTTAATTTTGTATTCTCCAACTCTTGTCCCTTGCAGCTCCACAACACACTAGGTGTGTTGTCTCTGCCCTTCACGTGCAACACACGGACAAAAACAATAATGTTAAAATTAAGGTGTGCAATAGTGCACCTAATCAGGTGTGCTACTACCCACCTTACTCTCTTTCAAATCCTTAAAAAACAAACAAACTCAGAAACATAAAAAAGCAAATAAACATCTAATTTAGGTGTGCATCAGCACACCTAACTAGGTGCATTGATGCACACCTAAATTCTTTGAACCCTTAGCACAAACCTTTAAATGGGGTGTGTTGATGCACAACACTTAATAAAACTTGCAAAAAATAAGAAAGGGCGCATTAGGCGCACTTGTCAGGTGTGCCTGGTGCACCAAATTTTTTAATTATTTCTAGCATTTTAGATGATAAGTTAGCTTTTTTTGTATTGCTTTGAGCGTCTGGTTTTTAGGGTTTTGTTCATAAAAATATAGGGTGTCATTAATCCATTGTTCTTCAATTCTGAGCTAATGGGCATGCTTTTTGTGCATATTCAATGGTGTCTTCATCATCCTCCCTTGGCGAGAAAATGGCACCTAAACCAGTAGTATTCAAGTTTCATGGCATTCCTACAAAATCACGATTTCAAGATGACTACTCAAAGATTAGAGACACAGATGTGGGTCACACATATTTGGGAGAGCTCTTAACACTATGCAACAAATTGAGAGGTCTCAGATGATCTTTGCATTGATTCGATCAGGGCTCGTTAATGCAGCATCACATTCGGTGTCACTACAGTCTTCAAAACTAATCATGACACTTGAAGAACATATTGTTCCTAAAGAGAGGGCAGTTAAGAGCATAACAAGAGAGATTGTTCTTGACCTCTAACCCAAGTATATTGAAAATTTGTTCCATCTCCCAAGGGCAAATCAATTCATTAGACTAACCTATGAACAAGCAAAGAGATGGTACCAGGAACATTGATGAAGCTTCTGAGATTATCCAATCTTCATACCTTATAGAGAAGACTCCTCTGCGAAAGAAAGTAGGCAAAATAGACACAACAACTGGATATATAAAGGAGAATATTGGATATTCAATCATGCTCTTAAGTAGAGCTATGGGTTTTTCGGTAGCTGGGCACCTGAACATTTTCATGGTGCATTTCATTGAGACAATAAAGAAAGTAGAGATGCCATTAGATTAGGCTTCTACTCTTAGTGAGAATTTGGGTGAGTAGCTAGTGGCGGTGAAGAACAACAAGAAATTCTACATGATATCATACTTAATGTACTTGCCAGCTACTAGAGTGACAAATTATCCAGTCAGTATGCAAGATGCCAATGCATGGCCATACATAGTATATCCTCAGCTAGTGAAGAAGCAACTTTTAGAAAAAAGCAAAGAATATAGAATTGTAAATGCTGCTTTCATATTTGCAATAATCCAGTTCATAGAAGGGCATTATGCAAAGAGAATATCAGAGGAGACAGTTGCACAAATATCACTAGTCGAAGCTTATTATATCCAGTTCCATACATTCACATATTTAAGGGTAGGGGTACAACTATCAACCCTAAGAAGATCCCTAGGTATCCTAGTGACAAAATAATTCTCCTGGAGATTTCTGAACAACTCTTGTCTGCCTATGACAGAGTTAGAAAGAAACATAAAATATGTTGGACCTAGCCTATGACTAAAGGACCTCTCCAAGTGGATTGAAGACAAGATATTCCAAGTTTTGAATGTGAATGGGATCAATATCCCTTAGATGAGTATAACTCTCCTTGACCATATTTTGACAACATTGGAAGAGTACAACACTTAATTGGCAAAGCATTTCAGCATAAAGAGGCCATTGAAGATCACTCGATGAATGTGATAAATGACTACAATGTTTGCATAAGGGATTATTGTAGGATGACTTTGTATCTAGCAAAGAAGGCCTTGAAGATAAAGATTCTATTGAAGATAGTGCAACAGGACATGGAGGAGTTTCTTGATCCATTATTCAACAAAGATAAGATTTTTGAACGGCCTATTATGAATGTTGAGATGGATAAGGAAGAGAACTTGGAAATTAATCATAGGGTAAGACACATCATTAAATTGATGACTGATTGGATCAAGAGACCTTTCAAACTTGATCCAATTTTTGAGACAATGACCTTCCATGTGCAAGCTCGTCTAGCTAGAGGTAGAGGAGCAAAGGTCACCATGCCTACGTTTACAGCCTAGTCACCAATAAGTCCAAAAATGGTGCACCAACTTGATAGGCCAGTTGGTTATTATTGGGCTCAAAAGGGTAAAGCAAAGGGCAAGAGGAAGAGGAATTCTCTTCAACAAGCTGAACTAGAAGAGGGAGAAATTATGGCACCTCCACAACAAGGAGAGGAAAACATACAGGGGCCAGAGAATGTAGAAGTCACATGAGCTCAAGCTAATCCCCAAGTACTACTAGTTGTACCAAGCCAAGGGGAAACAAAAACTAAAGAACAAGAGGTTTCCTCGCCTCAAAAAATAGAGCAAGCCTCCCCCTCTACACCTAAAAGGAGAAAGATTAAGACTCTAGTAAAGAGGAGGCAAAAGGTTACCAAGAAAGTGATTCCTTTCCCCTTAGTTCCCAAACCAATTCCAAAAAAAAGTAGAAGAAGAGGGTGATGAGGAGGAAGAGGACAATCTACCTTTCAGTAGGAGAACTTGGCTTGCTAGAGCCACAGAGGAGGAACAGAGAAGAATTTCCATGATCACACTGCCATCTATCCCTAATGAACCCATTCAAACTACAACTTTATAAGATGAGATGCAACAATGGATAGATGAGCAAGATGTGATGGGCACTGATGTCTTTTAGATGTTAGATTTTGACTTTATTCCTATGGGTACTGAGTTGGTCAAGGATAAGATAAGAGAAACTGTTGGCTCCACAGATACAAAGACTCTAGGTGTTGATATCTCACAGAGGGAGAAGACTCCAAAAGGAGTGACAAGGGGAAGAGTATAGCTGAGAAAACTCCTTCATCCTCTAAAGGTAAATCCCTAGTATAACATATCCCAAGGTGGCTCAGAAAAGAAGTAATAAGAAACAAGAAACAAAAATTCACTACTAAGGAGGAGGATAGAATGGAATTAATAGAAGTTCTAAGGAAACCTAATTCACCTCCAAAGGATGCGTGAGCACTAGCCTTTGTTATGATTGATCAGAATTAGGACCTTTTTGTTCATATAGCTATCCCTCCTCCATAATAAAATGTTGAAGAATTGACTCCAAGGGATTATCAAATCTAGGAAGTTATGCTTGGGAAGCCAACTTTGGAAACTACAAAGTTGATGGTAACAATAGGGATGAAGGAAGTGTTTAGGAGCTTAGAGCAAGATGGGGTAGAATTGATAACACTTTAGCAGCAAAACAAAATCCTAAAGGGATATTTGAGCAAAGTTGTTGGTCCCTTGGATCCCACAAACCCTGAGGAAACCTTAAATGTGGCAATTGAAAGAAGAGATAGGGGTGCAGTGCAGTTGGACCCATTTTTTAGAGCTTGTCAACAATGGTGAGAAAATTTTGAGAAGAAAGGTGTATTGATCACTAAAGGAAATCTTAAATTATTATATGTTATCCAGGAGAATGCAAATAAATTAGTGGCAATTTTGAATCAAGATTTTGGTTCAATGGATGAAGTGCATACCTAGGGGAAAGACTTACAGGCATTATAGGCAATCAAAGGAAAAAGGTATCGAATGCTAATGGATGTATATACAGCTAAGGAATTAGATAAGATGGATGATTGGATAGAGAAGATTGCAGATAGTAATAAAGTTATGGAAACATTACATGCAGAGGTTCATAGGCTCAAGGACCACGCCCAAGAGAAAATTTTGGAAGCTGAGAAACATTATAGTGATGCATGTCTAGACATTTTTGAAGATGACACATGGGAAAAGCTAATACCAGTAGAAGTAGTAGTTGAGAAATTTAAAAAAACTTTTGATGAAGTTTTTAATGATGAGGATATCTGACAAGCATTTAGAATGGAAGAAGCTTTATTAGAGCTTAATGTAAAACTTGGAGATTTTGTAGAAACCTGTATAGAAGTGGAAAACTATAGGCAAAAAGTAAAGGACAAATATAATGCCTTAGATTTTCCATATGCAGCTCAACTCACTATGATAATCAAGAAATTCAAGGGCAAATATCCAAACATAGTTTTGGTATAAAGGGGAACAAAATCCAAATGCCAAAATTTCAATTTTGACACTTAGTGAAATTTTACATTTTTGGAGCCTGCTTCCAAGGTACATTGTTATGCTAGGTGCACTAGTGAGTTGGTGTGCTTTTTGAAATAGTTTCTTGGAAGATTTTGAAGAAGTCAGAGGTGTGTCGATAGTTAACTGCCAGTTCCAAAATTAGAGCTTTCCATGCATCAAAAATGTGTTCTGATAGCAATTTAACTCCTATGAATGCCTAGTGAACATGGAGCTTCTATTTTTGCCACTTCCAATCACTCCTACATCAAATGAAGGCTTTCTTCTTCTTATTTTCTGATGCTTTCTTTGTTTTAAGACATGTAAAGGCTCATGCTTTCTTTTTTTTAATGATATAAAATGGATGGAGTCCTACTTAGAACGAATTAGATAGATAGTTTGTACATAAATAGATTTGTTTTATTATTTCAAAGCATATGATTGCATAAAGATTACTCTCACTCTCAACACAAATTGAGGAGAATATTTCATATAAATATGGGATTGTAATATGTAATCAACACCGTCATTATTTTGCAATAATATATGCTTTTGGTGCTCGCATTGAAGTGTAGTGATTCTTACCTAAGTGTGTTATATTTTGTGAATGTATGCTCATGGGATGTAATTGAGCCAAAAATTTATTGTGTTATTTTTTGTCATGCGATCTTTTAATTCTGGTGTTTGCTACATGTTTACAAATTCCACTAAGGTATCTAGTTTGAGAAGAGATGGCCCATTTTGTTCCTTCATAGCTTTTTGTATTGCATGAGCACACTTTCTGTGGCCTTGTGATTTGATAAAAAGTGAAACATCATACAGTTACTAAATTCCCCATCGACAATTGCATCAGTGGAATTAAGGAAGCAATACTTCTACTTTCATTGGTTACCCATCGATCTTTTTGAAAGCTTAACTTGTAGATGCATTGTTTTCGTAGTTTATGTCCATTAAGATTTACTTTTCATGTTATTTTCTTAGACTTTTTGTCACCTTATCTTCATTATTTTCTTTACTAACCCCTTGGTTAAAATTCAGAATTTATATAGTTAAATTGTTAGATTGCATTCATCATAAAACAAAAAAATACAAAAATATGTCTCTTTTTGTGTGTTTACTCTTTTGAAGCAGCAAATAGATTTTACATCTTATTAAAAGTTATTAGAACTAGCAAAGGCCTCCTTATGAACATCCACATTTATCTTCAACTAAGAAGATTCCAATAGGTTGCAAGATCACTCAGAACCTTGGAGTTGATCCTCGGATTAGCTTTTCAAGAGAGGAGTTCGAAAGGATTACTTTCGTTAAGCATCGTGCAAAATGACAGCTCAATAGTAACCCTTTGTAAGTTATTTTAATAAGTGATAACATTTCATTAAATGGGTTTAAAATAAACTAATAAGAGTTAGTGTTTTTCCTCACCCATGCACTGAGTTCTACTACAGGCTAGTATAGGAGTAGAGAGGATGCTTGATTGCGACCTTGCTTCGTTAGTATGTCTTTTCTATACGAAAGGATATTGGTGCTACATAAAGACACTAGGGGGCCAAAGTCCAAAGAGGCTTCCAGGGTAACCTTAGAGTTGGCTCATGTGATGACACTTTCCTACTTGCATAGTATATTTCCTATGTGTCTTTGTTGCCTCTAGGATTAGATGATACTTGTGTCTTGGTACCTTTGAGATAGTTTGTTTTCAGGTATTCCCTTGACCTAGATGTTGGTTATGACTTGTGTTTTGATATCCATTTGGGACTTGTGACTATCTTCTTAGCATGGTGGGAGTGGGCCATTTAGGTTCCATGAGGTTGGGTGGTAGTGTATTTTTCTTATACCATTGAGATTCGATCGTTGGATGTCGTTGATGGATGTACCTGTGCAGTTGATCCTTTTTGTCTGATCTTATAATTCTGTTGAAAGGTTATAGTCTATTGTATTTTATTTATTTTATTAAAGATCTTATGACATGATGTATTTTATTTATGATGTATATTCTTTGAGCTTTTCATACCCTATGACTTGCACAGTGGATGATTATGCCAAGTGGCATCCTATAATTGTATATTATTTAAATGAATTTGTACTTATGATTATTATTTCATGTAGTTTTGTTGTGTATTGGATTTATTATTAATTAAACTTAAATGTGATTCAACGTCATGGGACTCTTAAGAGATGTAATTTGTTTTATGGATTGTGTTTATGTATGTGATTAATGCTTCCACTATATTGTATATATTTTTGTTAATTTATTATCTTTTTTAAAAAAATGTTTGACAAACATAGTGAAACTTTAGGTTAATTTATTTTGGGTTGCCTGATAGGGTGTTACTATTTTCAAGAAGATCAAAATCCCCATCATTCATGTCTATATCTGCTTGATTTTCTTCCCCATACTTGTCTGTGACATGTAGTACATTCTCTGTCCCAATTTTTTCATTTACAATAAAAATATCTTCTTTAATAACTATCACATTGTCTCTCTCCACTTCTTCAAATATTTCTTGTAAATTAACATATTACCCATCAAGCAATAAATTGGAAGCTTCCATGAATTTTCATTTGGAATGAGACTTTGTTTGAATGACATATGACCAACCTAGGCTTCTACAATCATCAATCAAGAAAGACTGGTTGATTTCAAGAGGGGAAACATACGACTCATCTACCTCTGATAAAAGTTGTCGTGTATGTGCACATACAAATCCATACTCATCAAATTGTACTATGGATGGTCATATCCACTTACATTTTAATAATATAGGACTATTTTCACTAAAATCAACTAGATAATTTCTTGAATGAATCCAACATAAAATTTCTTCTAAATATCATGAAAAAAATCAGCACTAACAACATGATCACAATTTATCTTCCCTTTGACTTTTTCTTCAACTCTTAAATGGTTGTCATAGGCCCACATTCCACCAAAATGTGTAGCCCATATATGTGGATATTGTGAGAGCTCATCGTCCTCAATTTTTATATCTTCACCTTCTTCTTTTGCATCATTGATTGCATTAGCAATCTATTCTTCAAAGTTTGGAAAAGAATTACCTCTAATCAAAGTATGAGATTTGCACTTTTGAGGTTGATGTTGCATCCAAATTTCATGATCTTCTTCATATTTTCCACATAGAATATGTAATAAAAATAGTAAGATAAATAACATAAATATGTAAATACAATTGAGAAAATAAATTATTGTTAATTTTTTTCTACATGCACCATTTATCGAACAAAGATGTGATCTAAGAAAAAAGGCATGTATTTCACTTCTTTCTTCATATGATAACTTGAAGTGAAATTCATTGCCTTCTAATACTTCACCTGCAACTCTCTCATCTTCCTTGTCATCCCATACACGTCGATTGACTTTTTTAAAATTCTTCATATATTCTGTACAAAATCCCATGGCCTTTTGCATTGAATATCCCTCAAAAATGTTGTCTTCTAGTTTTGCCCTAGTACAAACAATTTTTTACAAAATTGTCATAAATCATTCTATAGGATACATTCATCTTGTTCTTACTCAGCCACAATACTCTAGTTCATATTCTAGATGTATCAAAAGATACATAGAAATATTAAAGATTGTTGGTGGAAATTCTTGCTCCAATAGACAAAGAACTTCAACACCCTCCTCCCTCAAACTATCAAAGTTTGAAGAATCTAATACATGTAAACTCATTCTCTTTAATATAAGCCCCAACCTTGTAATTGCCAATCTTGATCCCTTTCCTAGTCTTGATATATTTCCCACAACAAGTAAAATATTCTCAATATTATGACATGATAGTCATGAGTCTTGAGGTCTCTGAAGTTATTAATGTTATTTTGACTTTTGATGTTGCTACTTGCATGTCCTATAATAAAGCGAGTCTTAGATATTAACTATAATAATTTTGCACTTTGTTCCCTTGTCTACACATAAGGTGCATTAGGTTGTCTATATTTTTCATTATCATGTTTCTCAACCCAAAGATTTCGATGAATATTTATTCCTCAAAAGTCTTCGCGTGATGAAATAGTATCAAGAGCACCAAGAAGAGTTTCTATAATAGCATAAGGCATATTTTTTCAGTATGCATAAAGTTAACATTGTATCTAATAGATATATCCTTGAAGTATGGCAACTTGTACAATATGCACAATTGCTTTACACCACTTTTATTGCATGGGTCATACCTACTGCCAATAATCCCATCATTCTCAATAAATGACATTCTTTTTTGTCTATTCTCAATAACATAATCACTTGTTATTAATAATGGTGCTTCACGATTCTCTTCTTGACCATTGAAACATGTTTTTTGTTGATGGTATGGATGGTCCATTTTAAGGAAAGCGTGATGTTCACAATAAATACACTTTTGCAAACATCTTGAGTGCCTCAAAAAATCTTTAAAATTATTGGACATCCATGATATCCATGAATAGAGAGACCAGATAATGTGTCATATGTCGAAAGGTCATGAATTGTAAATAATCAAGAAGTTCTTAAAGTGAATATGATTGAATGACCATCTGCTAAAGATTGAATTTCTTCAACTCCTTTCCACAACTCCATGAGCTCATCATATAATGTCTCTAGATAAGCATCTATTATTTATGAAGTCGTACTTTTCTTTCCTAGTATAATCAATGTTAACATTAAGAAAGATTTCTTAGTTTCTAACCATGGAGGCAAGTTATAATTTATTAGGAACATAGGCCAAGTTGACCATTTAGTACTTTGATCTAAAAATGGATTCACCCCATCTAGAGCCAAACCGTACCTTATATTATGAGGATCTTAAGAAAAAGTAGGTCACCTATTATCAAATTCCATCCATGTCTTAGAATCGGGCACATGTCATTGTTTTCCATCAGTGCTCTTATTTTTATCATGTCATTGCATAAGTCCAGCTATGTCTTTGCACCTATAGATTCTAAGTAATCATGGGACTATTGGAAAGTGTCAAAGAACCTTTCAAGGAACCATAGCTGATTTCAACCCTTATCTATACCTGGCTTCATGACATCTTGGACACTCACTCTCATTTTTAAGAGTTTTGTGAAATAATACACAACCATTCACACATGTGTGGATTTTCTTGTACACCAAGATGAGTTTGTTTTTGGTTTTTACATTGACTTCATTTTGTTGGCAATATAGAGTCATGTGGTAGTAATGAACTTAATAATGCCAATAATTGATCTACATTCTCGTTTATCCAACCATGCACCACTTGAAAGTTAAGAATTTGAAGGATTTTTGTCAAATGGCTTAACCTGTAATTAGCAAACACAATCATCATTTAGACCCTCATCCAACATTCTAGCCACTTCAATCCCTTTGTCAAATATTTCTTCCTCTTCATCTATGTTTGTTACCTTTTCATCCGTGTTTTGTGCCACTTTGTTTATGTTTGTTACCTATTCATCTCTCGATGGCTACAAATATTTCATATCTTCATAGAAATTATCAGCCCAAGGTCTTATACCACTATGCCCATACCTGATCATATGATATAAATCAGATTCATTTTCTTCACCTTTCCACCAAGACATCTTTTGCATGGACATGGATATTTGTCCATGTTCCCCTCATTGAATATTCTTTCATCATATGCATGATATTGACCTATAGTCAACCTTCGATGTTGATCCATATGTAATGTTATGAATTCCAAAGTTAATTCAATTTTTTATTTAAAGAAAAGATAAATGAATCTCAAAATAGAGATGTGAAATTATTGTTGAAAGTACTCAATTTTAGCAGAGAGCATAATAAAAAGAGGACAAAATTATGATTTATCCTGAAGACACATCTTACATTTAGTTGACATTAACTTAATCTGAATGAAATATGCATGTTTTGGATTTCAAATTACCTCTAATTTTTTTTGTAGAGGGCCTCACTAAATTTGAATTCTTTATGACAAACTTTGAATTCTTTGCCTGCCTTTTCAAAAATCTTAGAGTCCTATCCAAAAATGATTTATCACCCATGCAATTTCTTCAATACCTATCCATGAGAATAAAAAATATTAATAACTATGATAAGGGTAAGAAGACCAAGCATTTAGAAGCAAATAATGTGTAATTTACAATGGCACTAGAAACAAATTTATTATAATATTATCAAAACATGTAACAAGATAGTCATCAAAGGTGGTCAACAATGTGTGTGTGTGTGTGTGTGTGTGTGTGTGTGTGTGTGTGTGTGTGTGTGTGTGTGAGAGAGAGAGAGAGAGAGAGTCTTCATTTCTTCCTCCATTGGTGGCAATGAAGCCAAGAGTTGTATTGAATGTCAAGTTTGCAAAATTTGACAAAATTGTCATGTTGCAACTTTGTGCAACTTCAGAAAATAGGTAGGATACTTGCAATATGAATTAGTTTTGACCTTCATTAAGTGAATAGTTATCTTAAGAGAATATTTAAGACTTTTCAAAGGTAGTTGTACAAGAGAGAACAAAGCTGTTGCAAATTGAATTCAAGAAAACTGAGTTTTACCAGTAATTTGTGGAATTCTTACATGTTGTTCATGTTTTTCTTGATTGATGATGCAATTTCTTTATAAATAGGAGTACATGTTTTTAAATATGACAAATTTTATCCATGTAAAGAGTATTTAAGAACAATATTGCACTTGTTTATCTGAAATTTATGCATATTTGATTGCTTGTCTTTAACATAAACAAAGTTAGGGTTTTGTGATCCAATAGTTCTAATTCCACTAATGTGAAAAGAACATCAAAATAATTCCACTAACAAAAGGGATTATGATTAAAACAAGGATATCTAACATAAAATGAGCATAGGTGGTTCTTATTGGTGTATTATGAAGGCTACTTGTGCAGGAGTTTTTTTGTTGGTTGCAACCTACTAAAAGCCTAAGATTTTTTTGATTTACTAAGTAAAGCACAAATAACTGAGGAGGGTTTTTACACTTGTGTTGCCCAAACATCATTCTTTTGACATTACTGGAATTTTTTGTGATCCAAAAGTTCCAAATCCACTAAAACAGAAGCCTTAGGAGATTTTCAAGTTCAAATTTTCCAATTCATGTCTCTAATTATTTATGTAGTTCATGATATTTATATGTAATTTCAAAACAACACACACAAAAAAGTATGTTTCTCTAAACTAAAATAGAGGATTAGTAGTTGGATAGAGTCAAGCCAACAAGTTTTATTATATATATCTCTTTTCAAACTCAACCAAATGTCAATGAGAAGTGCATTACAAAGTAGATTCACATATCTTTCAATCCCAATTAGTCTAAGATCAAGATATGAAATATACAAGTACAAATTGCTGCAACAAGATTGTTATAGAAAAATCTGGAAGTGGTAGTCACTAATTCAATCATAACTTTCATAAAACATAGTGAAAATCTATTGAATCAATTATATATGAAAGAAAAAACATTCCTCTATCATTCACAATCAACCTTAGACCAGTACTATTCTATATAGATCCATACTATGCAAAAGAACAATAGAAAACTTTAGGAAACCTACATAATAGAAGTATTTTTATTGCTTCAACTCCAAAATTTTCAAATCCAAACTTTGGGTCATAGAATGGAGGCCTATTTATGCCTATACCTAGTGCTATAGGACTTTGAGTTTTTTGGCCTCTAGACTATGACTCAAACGAGTCCTGCAGAGTCTTTCTAGGGCTCACAAAGATCATGGACTCTGTTGACTTGGAAAATCCCATGACCAAGGCTCTATTAGGGTTGTAGAAGTTGATGAAAGCAAACATCACAATACGCCAAGATCACCTACATGCAAATAACTTGGTGAAGAGAAACTGAAGAAGGAAGGAACAAGAGCTTGACGTAGCAAAGAGAAATTATATTGCAACAATGTGAAAATGAAATTGCTATAAAAAAATACAAAGGGAGAGCCTATTTATAAAGGCCTCTAGGAAGCTTATAGAACAAGCTTCGAAAGTGCTAGAAAGTGTTAGGAGATAAGAATGAAAACTAAGCATATGTCCACAAAAGGTGGGATATCCTCAATCAAGATGAGAGGATAAGTATGACTTAGATAGGAACAAACTCCTATGTTGTCAACAACTCCTAGACTAAAACTCATAAATAAATGCATTAACCTAAGTAAACTTAAGTAAAAGCATAAATAATAATTATTTACTCTAGCACCCCCCTTAAGTCCAACTTAGGGGAATGCAATTAAGCTCACAAAAGCTAAGATGAAATGCATAATGGGTCTTGACAACTAGGCACTGTTAGGTACCCATTTACAAATGTAAAGAAATCTTTGTAAACTAGAGACAAAGGAGAAAGCCCAGTGGGAAAAACCCCTCTCCACAAAGAGATAATTGAAACCCTAGTGAAGGACTGAATAAGCCTCCAACTACAGGAATGTCCCAGAAAATGGGAACAAAGAGAAGATCATGAAGAGCACCACTGAAGCATGAAGAAGATGCAAACTTTGTCAAAAAGAAACTGTTGATCTGAAGAACTTCCACAGAAAATAGAAGGCACAAACTGAGAGTGTCTACATGGTAGATGATCCATCTCATTGAAATGCATAGATAGCCAGCTACTGCAATCACCTAGTATATAGGATCAAATACTAAATACATAGCTCACACTATCAAACCATCAAACCAAGGAAGTATTAGAACAACAGAATAACCCCCCCTTAATGTAAATAGGGTGAGGTGATAGGCAACTTAGAAAGTGGGCCAAAATCCTCTATAGAAAGAACCAAGAACAAAGAGAGACAGGAAGAGGTACAAACACCTATAAAGGCACGTGTCATTAACACATCATGGGGAAAATGTCATGGAAGGGACAATCACTTGATAAAGGAAGAGGGCACAAAAAGGGCAAAAATTAACCCCACCATGGTGCTTTATAAAATAGTGCGAGCACAACTATCTCAAAACAACGTTCATGAACCTGAAATGCAAGAGTGGCACTTTATCTCAATGTGTTTGCATAAAGATGCTTACAAATGATATCAACAATGATCAGAAAAGGAAAAAAGCTGATACAAAAGATAGTATAGCCCAAAATAAAAGATCCCATGCCATGAAAACAATCCTCGGACCTAGAACACCCAAGATATCCACCATAGAGCAAAAATGCTAAAATCATGATAGAAAGAGATGGGGTAAAATCTAAAACAAATGATAATGTTTCTAAAAAGTAGATAGAAATAGCTTTTCAAAAATATAACGTTTTCAAAAAATGGAGATGGGATGCACAAGATAAGCTCACCAGAGTGAAAACAAAAAATCTAACTTTGAATGCAAAAATAGGCAACAAAATTGCATCAAAACTAATAAATACCTACACCAATGTCTCCATCTCTAAACCAACTTTTTGACACTTCATTTGGATTAGAAATAATTCTCTATATGCTCAAGTTATGGCCAAAAAATTGCAAGTAGGTCAAGAAAAGACCTAAAGACCTTACAGTTGTGCTAATGCAATGATGACATCATGCTAATGTCAGCATTCCTTGAGCTTAAAATTGATGGCTATATGGTTGTCATGGCAAAAAAAAGACTACCACGTGGCAGTATAGAGCAAAAGATGTGATGTGGCATGGGCTACGTGGTAGGTGCCAACATGGCACTTGTGCCACGTGGCACTCATTAACTGTGCCAAGTGTCTTGTAGTACTAATAGGCTAGTGGGCGGTTGTAAAAAGGTGCCACTAGTGGCGATGGCCACTGGGACGGTGAGCTCTAGCGACATCGCTTGGTGGGCGGTGGGTCAATGGCGCAACGGTGGCTACGAAGCAGCGGTCGTAGGCAGGTGGCACTGCAGTGGCTCCGCGGTGCTATTACCAATGACAGTAGTGTCAGGGTAGCGTGTAGGCTGCACGGTGGTGGTGCCGCAATGGCGTAGTGGTGGTGCCTAGATTTTTTTGAAAATTTCAATAAATGTGCAAAAAACTCATCTATACTGCCTCCAAAGGGCAAAAAAAATCCTTGATGCTACAGTAACCAAAAATGGAAAAATTTATATGAATCTTGATTGTAACCAGCCTTCTAAACTCAATGGTAGCATCTATTTAGGCCCAAAGTGCTCTGAAAAAATGATCTTCCTCATTATTGAAGAAAAAAAGCACAAACAAACTAGGGTTTGTGTCTTTGAATCACAGCTTCAAAAATCCTTCAAACAGGAAACAGCAGAGAGGCTCTAATACCATGTAGAAGTTGATGAAAGGCAATTTCACAATGTGTCAAGATCACCTGCATGAAAATAACCTGTTGAAGAGAAATCAAAGAAGGAAGGAATAAGAGCTTGAAGCAACAAAGAGAAATTATATTGCAATAATATGAAAATAAAATTGTTGTACAAAAATGCAAAGGGAGAATCTATTTATAAAGGCCTCTACGAAGCTTGTAGAACAAGCTAAGAAAGTGCTAGAAAGTGTTAGGAGATAAGAATGACAACTAAGAATACATCCTTAAAAGGTGGGATATCCTCAATCAAGGTGAGAGGATAAGTATGATTTAGATAGGAACAAACTCTCGTGTTGTCAACAACTCCTAGACTATAACTAATAAATAAATGATTTAACCTAAGTAAAGTTAAGTAAGAGTGTAAATAATAATTATTTACTCTAACAGAATGTCATACATAAGTGTGCCCTAAATGTATCTCAAAATATGCTTGGTAGCTTGCTAGTGACTCTCATGAGGATCCTCATAAAATCGAGAGATAAGGCCAACTGTAAAGGAGAGATCAAGATGAGTGTGTGTTAGGTACAACAAGTTGCCAACCAACTACTGATACAAAGTAGCATCCTTGGAAGGTGAAGAGTAGGAGGTAGACAAGGTGACACCTAACGAAAAAGGTGTTGGAGCAAGCTTGCAATCAAGCATGTCAAAGCGTCAAAGCATGTCAAGAGCATACTTTTGTTGATAAACAAAAATCTCAGTAGAGGACTGAACAATCTAGAGACCAAGAAAATAATCATAAACACTAGGTATAGGCATAAATAGGCTCTTCCTTTGCATTTTTTTATAGCAATTTTCATTTTGACATTGTTGCAATATAATTTCTCTTTGTTGCTTCAAGCTCTTGTTTCTTCCTTCTTCAATTTCTCTTCAGCAGGTTATTTACATGCAAGTGATATTGGTGCACTGTGAAGTTGGCTTTCATCAACTTCTACATGGTATCAAAGCCTCCCTGTTACTTCCTGGTTGAAGAATTTTTGAAGCTGTAATTTGGAGAAACAAACCCTAGTTTTTTATGATTTTTTCTTCAATCGAGAGGAAGAACTTTTTTTGGAGCACTTTGGGCCTAAACAGATGCTCTCATTGAGTTCAGAAGGCTCATTATAGTTAGGATTCATATAAAATTTTCCTTTTTTGGATTCTATAGCTTCTAGCAATTTTTTTTCCCCCTGAGCAAGCCGTACAGACTATATGGATAGATTTTCAAAAAAAAAAAGGGCCACCATGGCACCACCACCGCACGGCCAATGCATCACTTTGACGCCACCACTGCCAGCAGCAGCACTGCCAAGCCACCACAGCACCACCAATCTGTGGCCACCACTCCATGACCCCTACCACACCACTCTAGAAACCTCTACCTCAACATTGCTTCCATCAGTGTTGCCCCCTCTATGCTACTCTATAGCCGCCCAGTTGCTGCCACACACTGCAGCTAACACGTGGTCTAGCCTACGCGTGCCATGTAGCACGAGTGCCACGTTGGCACTTGCCATGTGGCATGCCATGTGGTAGTCTTTTTTTGCCACATCAGCCATCTAGCTATCAATTTTAAGCTCAAGGAATGCTAACATCAGCATGACATCATCACTACATCAACACACTCCTATCTCTCCTTTAGGTCCCTTTTTGACCTATTTGCAGTTTGTTTGTCATAACTTGAGCATACGAAGGTATTTTTCCAATCTAAAAGAAGTGCCAAAAAGCTAGTTTCGAGATGGAGACATTGGTGTAGGTATTTTGTGGTTTTGATATAGTTTGATTTCCTATTTTTGTAGTTAAATTTGGATGATCTTTTTTCCACTCCGAAAAGCTTATCTTGTACATTCCATCTCCATTTTTTGAAAATGTTATATTTTTGGAAAGCTAGTTCTGTCATCTTTTTAGAAATGCTATAATTTCCTTCAGATTCTACATCATACTCTTTCTATCATGTTTTTGGCTTTTTTTCTCTATGGTGGATATCTTGGGTGTTCGAGTATCATTGTCATGGCATGGGATCTTTTCTTTTGAGATGTACTATATGTTATGTTAGCTTTTTTTTCTTTTTAATCATTTTTTATATCATTTGTAAGCATCTTTATGCAAACACGCTGAGATAAAGTGTCACTCTTGCATTTCGGGTTCATGAACATTGTTTTGAGATAGTTGTACTTGCACTATTTTATAAAGTATCATGGGGGGTTAGTTTTATGCCATTTTGTCCCATCTTCCTTTGTCAAGTGAGTGTACCTTCCATGAAATTAGCCCCATGATGTGTCAGTGACACGTTCCTTTATAGGTGTTTGTACCTCTTCCTCTCTCTTACTGCTCTTGGTTCTTTCTACAGAGGATTTTGGCCCACTTTTTCAGTTGCCCGTCATCTCACCCTGTCTGCATTAAGGGGGGGTTATTATGTTGTTTCTAATGCTTTCTTGGTTCAATGGTTTGATAGAGTGAGATATACATTTAGTATTTGATCCTATATACTAGGCGATTGCAGTGGCCGGCTGCCTATGCATTTCGGTGAGATGGATCATCTAACATATAGACACTCTCAGTTCGTGTCTTCTATTTCCGTGGGGGTTCTTCAGATCAGTAGTTTCTTTTTTATAGAATTTTTGGCTTCTTCATGCTTTAGTGATGTTCTTCATGATCTTCTCTTTGATCTTATTTTCTAGGACATTCCTCTAGTTGGAGGCTTCTTCAGTCCTTCACTAGATTTTCAACTATCTCATTTTGGAGAGGGGTTTTTCCCACTAGGTTTTCTCCTTTTTCTCCAATTTATAGAGATTGCATTTCATTTCTTTTCATTTTTTTATGGGTACCTAAGATGGCCTTGTTTTCGGGACCCATTTTGCATTTCATTTTAGTTGTTGTGAGCTTAAGTGCATTCCCCTAAGTTGCACTTAAGGGGGGGTGTTAGAGTAAATTATTATTATTTATGCTTTTACTTAAGTTTACTTAGGTTAATGCATTATTTATTAGTTGTAGTCTAGGAGTTGTTAACAACATGGAAGTTTGTTCCTATCTAAGTCATACTTATCTTCTCACCTTGATCGAGGATAATCCACCCTTCGTGGATGTATGTTTAATTGTCAACCTTATCTCCTAGCACTTTCTAGCTTGTTCTAGAAGCTTCCTAAAGGCCTTTATATTTGGGCTCTCCTATTGTAATTTCATATTTTTTTTTTCACATTATATTGTATAACAATACATTTTTCATTGTTGCAATATGTTCTCTCTTAGTCCGTTCAGTTTTTCCAAGCTCCACCCTTGCTTTTTTAGTTTCTCTTCAACATTTATTTGCATGCAAGTGATTTTGGCGCACTGTGAAGTTGGCTTTCATCAACTTCTACATGATTTAGTGATGTTCTTAATGAACTATAGAAGTTGATAAAAGCCAACTTCACAGTGCATCAAGATCACCTACATGCAAATAACCTGCTAAAGAGAAACCAAAGAAGGAAGGAACAAGAGCTTGAAGCAACAAAGAGAAATTATATTGCAATAATGTGAAAATAAAATTGTTGTACAAAAATGTAAAGGGAGAGCCTATTTATAAAGGCCTCTAGGAAGCTTGTAGAACAAGCTTAGAAAGTGCTAGAAAGTGCTAGGAGATAAGAATGATAACTAAGCATATGTCCACAAAAGGTGGGATATTATTGATCAAGGTGAGAGGATAAGTATGACTTAGATAGGAACAAACTCCTGTGTTGTCAAAAACTCCTATTCTAAAACTAATAACTAAATGCATTAACCTAAGTAAACTTAAGTAAAGCATAAATAATAATTATATACTCTAACACCCCCCCTTAAGTGCAACTTAGGGGAATGCACTTAAGTTTACAACAACAAAGATGAAATGTAAAATGGATCTCAGAAACAAGGTGATGTTAGGTACCCATGTACAAATGCAAAGAAATGTAGTGCAATCTCTATAAATCAAAGAAAATGGAGAAAACCTAGTGGGAAAAACCCTTCTCCAAAAAGAGATAGTTGAAAACTTAGTGAAGGACTGAAGAAGCCTCCAACTAGAGGAATGTCCCAAAAAATAGGGACAAAAAAAAAGATTATAAAGAGCATTATTGAAGCATGAAGTAGCCACAAACTCTGTCAGAAAGAAACTACTGATCTAAAGAACCTCCATGGAAATAGAAGGCACGAACTGAGAGTATCTATATGGTAGATGATCCATCTCACTGAAATGCATAGGGAGCCAACCACTGCAATCGCCTAGTATATAGGATCAAATACTAAATATATAGCTCACACTATCAAACCATTGAACTAGGGAAGCATTAGAACAATAGAATACCCCCCGCCCTTAATGCAGATAGGATGAGGTGATAGGCAACTGAAAAAGTGGACCAAAATCCTCTGCAGAAAGAACCAAGAATAGTGAGAGAGAGGAAGAGGTACAAACACCTATAAAGGCACATGTCACTGACACATCATGGGGCAAAAAGGAAGAGGACACAAAAGCAACAAACAACTATCCCCCATGGCATTTTATAAAATAGTGCGAGTACAACTATCTCAAAACAATGTTCATGAACCCAAAATGCAAGAGTGGTAATTTATCTCAGTGTGTTTGTATAAAGATGCTTACAAACTGCATAAAGATGCTTACAAATGATATCAAAAATGATTAGAAAGGGAAAAAAGTTGATACAAAATATAGTACATCCCAAAAAAAAGATACCATGCCATGAAAATGATCCTCGAACCTAGAACACCCAAGATATCCACCATAGAGCAAAAATGCCAAAAACATGATAGAAAGAGCATGGGGTAGAATCTTAAAGAAATCATAGCATTTTTGAAAAGTAGATAGAACTAACTTTTCAAGGATATAACATTTTCAAAAAATGGAACGGGACGCACAAGAAAATCTAGTCGAAGTGAAAAATAGAACATCCAATTTTGACCTAAAAATAGGTGGTAAAACTAAATTAAAACCACAAATTACCTGCATCAATATCTCTAACTCGGACCTAGCTTTCTAATGCTTCTTTTGGATTGAAAAAATACCTGTGTATGCTCAAGTTATGGCCAAAAAATTGTAAGTCAAAAAAGAACTTGGAGAGCTTGCAAGTGTGTTGATGCAGGACTAATGTCATGCTGACATCAGCATTTTACGATGTTAAAATTGATGGCCAAGGAGCCGTCATGGTAAAAAAGGACTGCCATGTGGTAGTGCTATGTGGTGCATCCATGTGGCAATACTTGTTGACATGTCACATCCACATGGCAAGTGCCAATGTGGCACCCGTGCCATATGGCACGTAGTGGAAATGCCAACTATCCGATAGCAAAGCGGAGGGACCTAGTGGCATGGAGGGGCCATAGCTGGCGGTAGTGATTGTAGGGGTAGTGTCGAAGAGGAGTGGGTGGCGGTGACTGGTGCAGTAGTACAGAGGAGGTTGTAGAGAGTCCAGGCGGACCTGAGCGGTGCAGTAGTGGGCGCCACCAGAGGCGTAGAGACTCGCGCAATGACAGCTGTATCTGGTGGTAAAAATTGCAACTGGTAAACTGCAGGAGCGGCCTGGAAGTGATTGCCCATGCCAAAAAAGGTATTCCCTACCAAAAAAAAGGGTCTGCTAGTCAAAAAATAAAAGACAGGCATTAAAAAAAAATTATTTTTATTTTTTAAAGATCATCCGTACCTATGCATCGAAGGTTGTACGGCCCAGCCAAATAAAAAATTTGCCTCTTGGAGAAACTTTGTCCAAAATGGACAAATTTTATATGGATCCTAACTGTAACAGGCCTTCTAAGCATAATGGTAGTGTTGATTTAGGCCCAAAGTGCTCCGAGAGAATGCTCTTCTTCTCGATTAAAGAAAAAAATCACAAACAAACTAGGCTTTGTGTCTTCGAATCACGGCTTCAAAAATCCTTCAACCATGAAGCAGTAGGAAGGCTCTCATACCATGTAGAAGTTGATAAAAGCCAACTTCACAGTGTGCCAAGATCACCTACATGCAAATAACCTACTAAAGAGAAACTGAAGAAGGAAGGAACAAGAGCTTGAAGCAACAAAGAGAAATTATATTAGAACAATGTGAAAATAAAATTGTTGTACAAAAAAAGCAAAGGGAGAGCCTATTTATAAAGGCCTCTAGGAAGCTTGGAGAAAAAGCTTAGAAAGTGATAAAAAGTGCTAGGAGATAAGAATGACAAATAAGCATACGTCCATAAAAGGTGAGATATCCTCGATCAAGGTGAGAGGATAAGTATAACTTAGATAAGAACAAACTTTCGTATTGTCAACAAACTCCTAGTCTACAACTAATAACTAAATGTATTAACCTAAGTAAACTTAAGTAAAATATAAATAATAATTATTTACTCTAACATAAAGAAATCTCTGTAAATTTGAGATAAAGGAGAAAACCAAGTGGGAAAAACCCCTCTCCAAAAAGAGATAGCTGAAAATCTAGTGAAGGACTGAAGAAGCCTCCAACTAGAGGAATGTCCTAGAAAACAAGAACAAAAGAAGATCATGAAGAGCATTATTGAAGCATGGAGAAGCTGCAAACTGTATCAAAAGGAAACTACTGATCTAAAGATCCTCCACAAAAAAAAAGATACGAACCGAGAGTGTCTATATGGTAGATGACCCATCTCACCAAAATGCACAGGCAACCCGCCACCACCACTAATGGCTACTGCCCCTGCGGCCACCTCCACCCACTTCTGCAACCACTGTGGCCACTGCCGCCAACAACCGTCACCAACCTAGGGCCTCCTACCACCTTTGTAGCCCTGGACACGTGGGCCTTTCCTATGCATGCCACATGGCACAAGTGCCACGTTAGCACCTACCATGTGGCTTCCCAGTCAGAAGGTTGTACTGCCACGTGGTAGTCTTTTTTGCTATGATGGTCATCTAGCCATCAATTTTAAGCTCAAGGAATGCTAATGTTAGCATGACATCATCATTGCATCAACACACTTGCAACCTCTTCAAGTTCGTTTTTGACCTACTTGCATTTTTTGGCCATAACTTGAGCATATGGAGGTATTTTTCTGATCCAAAAGAAGCGTCAAAAAGTTGGTTCTAAGATGGAGACATTGGTGTATGTATTTTTTGGTTTTGATGTGGTTTTGTCACTTATTTTTGTAGTCAAAATTAGATGTTCTATTTCTCACTCTAGCGAACATATCTTGTGTGTCCCATCTCTATTTTTTGAAAATTTTATATTTTTGAAAAGTTGGTTCTATAATATTTTTAGAAATGCTATAATTTCATTTAGATTCTTCCTCGTGCTCTTTCTATCATGTTTTTGGTGTTTTTTCTCTATGGTGGATATCTTGAGTTTTCCAGGTTCGAGGATCATTTTCATGGCATGGGATCTTTTCTTTTGAGATGTATTATCTATTGTATCAGCTTTTTCCCCTTTCTAATCATTGTTGATATCATTTGTAAGTATCTTTATGCAAACACACTGAGATAAAGTGCCACTCTTATATTTCGGGATCATGAATGTTGTTTTGAGATAGTTGTACTAGCACTATTTTATAGTGTCATTGGGGGGTTAGTTGTTGCCATTTTTGTGCCCTCTTCCTTTGTCAAGTGAGTGTCCCTTCCACAAAATTAGCCCCATGATGTGTCAGTGACATGTGTCTTTATAGGTGTTTGTACCTCTTACTCTCTCTGTTCTTGGTTCTTTCTACAGAGGATTTTGGCCAACTTTTTCAGTTGCCTATCATCTCACCCCATCTGCATTAAGGGGGGGTTATTCTATTGTTTCTAATGCTTCCTCGATTTGATGGTGTCATATTGTAGTGGAGGCCTATTTATGCCTATATTTAGTGTTCTAGGACTCTAAGTTTTGGCAAGACTCTATGAGTCATGAGCTAAGTCAGGGCTTTAGAGTTTTTTGGCTTCTAAACTATGACTTAGACGAATCTTGCAAAATCTTTCTAGGGCTCACAAAGATCATGGACTCTGTTGACCTAGAAAATCAAATGGCCAAGGCTCTGTCAGGGCCAGCTGAGCCATAAAGTAAAAAATGAACTTTTAGTTGTTATTAATGATTCTTTATTGCTTATATATCCCTTCTTTAAGACCTTAGATGGTCATTCCATCACTTGCAAACACAAAGACAACATATAACGAAGCAT
This sequence comes from Cupressus sempervirens, assembly GCA_028749045.1. Lineage (NCBI taxonomy): Eukaryota > Viridiplantae > Streptophyta > Pinopsida > Cupressales > Cupressaceae > Cupressus > Cupressus sempervirens. Next base: position 1,100,103,942 of record CM053785.1, read on the forward strand.
GAGGATGTTGGATTTGTAGCATCTGTCGAATATCTTCTATCTAATTATTGCTCAAAAGGAACCACACACACACACACACACACACACACATGTAATTATACATGTGTGTATGTGTGTCTATATGAGAGTATTTTAATGGACTATATTAAACTGATTCGATCTGTTCAAACTCAGTACATATGCAACAAGCATATTACGGTAAGAATATGATTCTATTATTCACTATTATCATGAGCCACTGCATTATGTTATATCACTAATTCAGATCAGGGATTATGAATTTCTAAATACCAATCATGATCGAATTTCTTGAAGCATTGAATGTGATTGAGTATAACGGATCCTAACTAATGATTAAGGATAATTGCTAAGGGTTGTGTCATATAGAGACATGACCCTACTGTTGGAATATTCAAATGGGAAGAGTTCTTTTGAGAGGGGGGGTGAATCAGAAGTACCACACCTTTTTAACCTTTTTTTAAAAAATCCTTTAAACATATAACTAAAAAAAAAATTGCATGCATTTAAACATATAAAAGAACATAAAATCAATCACATGCAACAACACATAACACCAGAATTGATAACCCAGAAACCTCCATGAATAAGAAGGTAAAATTGGGGTGGGGATAATACCCACAAAAATCACTGTAGCAATCAATGTTCAACCACTTCTGATGGTCTGTCATATGAAAGGCCTGCCTTGTTAAAGGCTTTACACTGTGTCAATAGTGACTTGGTTAGAGGATTTACAAACACTTACATGAAGTGCCACACTATTAAAGGATTTATAATAGGTTGTTAAATCCACCTAATTTAATAGGACTTTCATGACCTTCTCCAAAGGTTCTCCTACCTAGCTGTTAAGCTAACCTATCAACATAGGATTTCAACCTCTAATATAATTGTGAGAGAGTATTAGAACATTTGACTTGATTGAATGCAATCTCAAATTGTTGGATTCAAGTACTAGATCTACTCTTCTCATTCATATCCTTGCTTGATCTAATCTTTGAATGTATCCCCTGCTCTGTTCTGATCAACTAGATGTATATTTGTAGTCCATTTCACTAAGTCCTTGACATCTTTGTTGATTGCTCTGTTTTGTAGTTTGATAACTCCATCAATAACCTTCTCAACTCTTGTCTTAGAAATCTCAACAACTTCTTCAACAACTTCAATATAGTGTTGTGGTCTCCTTATATAGATATTGTGGACTTAGGGTTTGCTATGCATTCACGAACTTGAAATTCCCGCTCAAATCCTTTGTTTTCACCTATTGGTTGCATGTTGTCTCCAATTTCCGAATTTGCTACATGTTTATTTCATAGGTAATTGCAAGGATTTGATCTTATCTTCTTATCCTTTCATGAGTCATGCAAAAACTATTTTACATCTTAATTTGTGATGGCACAAACTCTTATGATGATCCTAAGTTACTCGGCACATATTGTATTCCTAATGCTCGGCACATAGTGTTTCTAGATTGCTCAACATCTACTACATTTCTGGTTTGCTCGTCACTTATTATATCCTGGTTTGCTTGGCAATTATTATATCTTATATTGCTCAACACATGAATGTTCCTGGATCACTCTATATCTGAACAATTCAGCATATATTGTGTACTCAGCATATATAGTGAAAATGGTTATGTGTGTTGACACTCAATTGTCAAGACTATTCTTTTGACCAACAATCTCCCCCTTTGACATGAGTGTCAAAAACACTTAACTAAGCATTTATGAACTTAACCTTATTGAGTACATTCTTTATTTGCTTGGCATTCATGCAAAATTTCCAAAATATTGTAACAATATACCTTATGACTCCACCTGAGTTGATTATGCCTTGTCCAATCTTGAAACTGAAATTCTATGCTTAAATGCCTAATCCTCTTTGTCCTTTGTCCTGTTTCTGCATTCTAAGCTTGTATGTTGTATCTTATCTATGTGAAGTTCAAAATTTTGCATCTCACCTTTTCTCCTTATTACTTGACTTCCCCTTTTTGGCTATTTACAAACTTTCCACTCTATTCTCAAAATAAATGAAAGAAAGTAATAAAAAATGAGCAAAAATTTCAAAAATTTGGTATTCTCCCATATTTCTATATACATATCTCCTTATTTCTTCCCCTATACATATTTCTCCCCCTTTTTGACACTAATGTCAAAGGGTTCTATAGAGTAATACCATGTTTAGCAAAAAATGTGTTATTTACCTCCAGGAGTATCTTTAGAGCTGCATCCCAATTTTCTAGTGCAATGTCCAATGACTGCTATTGGATGGTAATCTCTGCTACTAGATGTACAAGTCCATCTAAGGTAGAAAGATTTGAATCTTTCTTGAGGACTATTTCTGCATACATTTGCTCCTTATGGAGTATCTCCAAGTGAGGGGTTATAGAGGACTAGATTTACATCAACTTAGCTTCTGTATTAGCCTCCTCTACTATTAATACAGCTAATTCTCTTTGAGTGTGAAGCATTTGAGAAAAATGCTTCTCATTTTGAGCTAGATTGGTGGGGAGTTGCATACTAGAAATCTTTAGATTTATTTCCAAGCTCATTATTCTCTGGCTAGTCTCCTATGTGAAATTTGAAAAATCACATAACTTGTTGTACAAGGAGAATATATTCCCAAGTACAATCTTTACTCTTTCAAATTTCTTAGCCAGCTCAACTTGAGATAGTTCTATATCACTAGATATCTTCTCATTAACTTTACCTTGGAACTTCCTTTCTGACCATTGCATTAATTTGGCATTTGTATCATGATCTTCATTTGTCACCTAGTCAACTATGTCAGATAGTTGCTCTACTATTGGCCTTGACTCATTAGGTGTCTGCAAGCTAAAGGCATCCATAAAGATTTCCTTTATCTCATTCAGTGCTTGCCTATATTTATATTCTTTTCTCAATACCTCTTGTCTCCTTCTTCTATCCAATGCACTCTGTATCTCATTAATCTTTTCCTCAGTGAGGGTGTTGGATTCATAGTAGGGTATTTAAATTTCTTCATCTAGCTCAGGAATTCCATAATGAAGTGTCCTGGCTACCCTTGTTGAGCTCGAGCCTAGTGTTTTAACTTGCAATGCTAGCATGTCAGTGCTTAGCTTCTGAAGAGTTTGAGTGGGAGTACCTATTTTGGGTAGTTGAACCAAAGTTTGTATTGTAGATTCCTCCTCATTTATTGTCTCTTCCTTCTCTTCTATTTGTCTCACTTTTTCACTATCAATGGTTGGGGGTGTACCTATTGACTGTACTGATTTTTCTTTGTCTTCCCTTGCTATTGCACTCGGCACTTGAAGTGCATCTATGACTGCTTTTGGTGGAGATGGTGGAGGAAGGAATAGGATTCCAATAGTTTGAGTGGTCGAAGATGGTTCTTGTGTTTTCACCTTGACTTCCTTTGATTTTACTACTAACTTTTGCAACTCATCAACACTAACCAATATAGGACTTGTGCATAGTCTAGTTGCTTGGGTTGATTGGTCAAGGATCTTTGTGAGATCATTTGTAGTCAATGGATTGATGTTTTGACAAGAAGTGTTAATAACATACTTTATTTTGATACTATCTGCAGGTGTGACAATAGCATGAGGAGGGCTAGGAGGTGACAGTTGTGTGTCTTGTACACTTTGTTCTTGCTACTCATCTGTACCCTTTTCTTCCTCTTTCTCCTCTTTATTCTCCTCTTCATCTTTCTTTTCTTCTTCCACTTTCTTCTCTTCCTCAACCTTCTTCTCTTCTTCCTTCTTTTCTTCTCCCTTCTTTCCTGTTGTTTGTATTTCCTTTATCTTGGCATTCGCTTCTGCCTTGTATTCCTCATCAAAAACATCATCAATTTTCTTATAAATTATTTTCCACAACTGTGTGGATTTTCTCACAAAAACTTCAATTTTATTTTGCAAAATACTAAATGCCCTATGCTTTGGAGTAAATCTACTATTGTGCCTCTTGACTGCATTAGTTATTTGACCTTTAGTCAAATCAGGCAACAATTTAGCTAAAGTAGACTCCCTTATTTCCTTTTCCATTTGCAAGCAAAAATACCATTTGTCTTCTACTATTTTATACAACTCTTTGGGCATTGAGCCATCTAGCGCTAGAGGTGTGTGCTTGTACTCTGCCATCATTGTATACACAGATTCCTCTATTTTATTTTGCTCTTCCTTTGTGAGCTTATTGAAATTTAAATTCTTCAAATCTTTTAAGTCTCCATTCCTGATTTTTGCACATAATTTAATTAATTGAAGACTTAGGTGGACGACTTACCACTTTGAACTGATTATTATCATCTGACTCTGTCTTTTCTTTGTCTAAGTTAGGTTGAGCTACATATTTTCTTCTCTTCCTTGGATCCTCATCAGTCTTCTTGGTGGCTTTTTTCTTCTTTTTTGCCTCTTCTTTAGCCTTTTGAGTAGGGGCTCTAGTAGTAGGCTTCTTTGCTGCAGGTTTTGTCACTTTCTTTGCCTTGGGTTGAGGAGAAGGTTGAGCTTTAGCCTTTCTTTTAGTGACCTTGGTTCTGATAGGTGCTTCCTCAACTTCTTCTTCCTCTGCATCTTCTTCCTTGTCCTCACCTAGGCCTTGTGTCAATTGTAGAGGCTCTTGTTTAGGCTCATCCTCTTCATTTTCACTGTCATCCTCTTCTTCATCTACTTCCTCTTCCTCTGTTGTGCCTGTTGCTTCAACACCAAATCTCTTCTTGATCTTCTTGATCAATTTGTCCTTCTTCTTCACTATAGTGGCCATTTTAAGGTCTATGACCACTCTAGATTTAACAACATCATAAGTTTGAAAATGTTTTGTTGCCTTATTAGTATCTTTTGCAAGTAGTGCTATTATTGTTGTTGAGGCCTAATCAACATCAAGTTCATAACCTAGTGGCCTAAGCCATCTCACTTTAGGTATGACTGCTTGTATATAAGTGTAATTAATATCCACAAGAAAGCAAATGTCCTTTACATGTTGCTCAACTAGTGAGACTGGTATCATCATCCTCTATTTCATGGACTTCTTGAAGTCCTCAAAGTAACTTGTCATCTGAGCATTAAAATTGTCTCCCATTTGATCAATGAAGTCATTGATTTGTGTGACAATTGTCTTGTTAGGATCCCATCTAACCTTTCTGACTGATGGAAATTCCTTCATAACATAGAAAAATATGTAGACCAACAGTGATCCAAATTTGCATTGGGCTCCTTTTGATTTTCTTATGTCTCCCAAATTTTCATTAATTTGTTGTAGCATGAGCTCTGCTAGATCATATGTGTGGTCTTTCTTCACAAATTTATAGTCAACATCCACTACTATGCATGGCACATTGTTCAATCTGCTTGATTGATAGAATTTGTGAGATATGACTCTAACAACAAAATCAAGTAGTGGATCAATAATGGTATCAATGGTCATTCCCCTGTTATTCCATTTGGCACTAGTGTTCTTCTCTACGGCCTCCTTTTTATCACTTCTCAAGGTCTTGGGCTGATCTAGGGTTGAGAAACTAGTAACCCTATGAACAATTTTCTCCATAACCTTCACTGGCCCTATTTCTAACCAGAATGACCCATCATGAATTTGACTCAAAACTATACAAATCCATTCAGTCTTAAACATAGTGGGGAAAACTAGTGCTTTAATTAAACCCTTCTTTTCAACTATTTGAAACTTGTCCTTCAATATACCTTTGTCACACAACTTATCAAAGGCATTAAAAATTTCTAAGTCATCTATGGCTCCAATCTTATAGTTATAGCATTTTCTGACATCTTGGAACATTACAACTTTTTCCAGAATGACTGACAAAGCACCAGTAGGGTCATTTTTATAAGCAACTTCAGGGATGGACCTAAACTCTGGTTGTTTGACTTCATTACTAACAACTTGAATTTCATGACTTTCCTTCCCCTTAGTGGTTTTTGACCCAAATGCCATCATTTACTAAAGTAGGGTTTAAAATTAAATAAACTTTCAAGTCCTGCGTAGCTCAGCACTTGGGTGAAATACTTGTTGATCGATGAACTGGAGTTGAATCATGGTTGGAATTGTTGCAAATCACTACTAAATCACTGTGTGATTGCCTATTCGCTCTTCTTGACTTCACTCTTTGTTCAAATGGCTTGAAAATGAACAATTTTCATCTTTATTAGGTTCAAAAATCTAGCATTTATTACATTTGAGCTTACAGCTATACACTCAACTTTCAAAGATTTTATTAGCTTGGCTTCCACTGAATTTCATCTACTCGGTAGCTACTATCTAATTTCACTCGTCATCAACTAAACTTTTCAATTGCTTGGCAGCCACTAACATCTCTTACTCGACATCCACTAGTCTGTTCAACTCAACATGTACTGAAGTTTTACTTGGCAACCAAAGGTAGCTCGGCATCATCTTCTAACTTTTAACTTGGCATCTTTTCTCATGCATATTTCTTCTTTGCAATACTTCTATATTTTCTTTGGCTGATGTATGATACATCTTTATATGTATTAGCCCCATGTATATGTCTTATGCTTAATTAGATGAGGTGTGATCACTTGACCTCTTGGATGAAGTGATCTCTCCGTTTGATGTGCTGCATTCACCTTTCTTCTTCCATGTCTTGTTCATTTGTCCTCTTATTTTTTCAACATCAATCTTCTCTTTTCTTTTGTTGACTTTAGTCTTTGGTGCTTTTGACTTTGTTGGACAATTTCTACTAATATGACCAATCTTCAAACAACTAAAACATGTAGTTTGGTTTAGCCACCTGTTGTAACTTCCCTTGAAATGTGTCCTTATCCAATTTTCAAGAATGTTTCCATACTCTTGACAATAGTGACAGCTATACCCGATATTGTAATCCCAATTGTAGTGATGTGCATGATTGATTCCTCTTGTAGGCCGATTAGGTGTCCACATAGGCTTTGATCTGCATTCAAATACTCTATGTCCATACTTTTTGCATTTGTAGCAGTGACCTTCAAATCTCGGTGTCCTCATGGTCTTGGTTCTATAGTCTTGTATTGAATGTCCTTGCTTTTTGCACTTGTGACAAAAGTTTGCATTTGTAGGTTTATCATGTTGATGACTATTCTTGCTTTTGCACACATTAGAGGTATGTCCCTTTTTACCATAGAAATGAAAAGTAGGTTTAGTGTTCTTACCTTTGTTGTTTCTTTCTTCTACAATCTTGGATGATTCTCCTTGTTCAGTGCTGATGTAGCCAAGTCCTGAAGTATCATTACTAGCCCTTGGTAATTTCAACAATTGCTCAAAGTACTTGATGGTCTCATTGGGTTTGTCGTAACTTTCTGCTATTTCCTTTTCTCTCTTCAATTCATTCTACAATTGTTCATTTTGTATCTTCAAGGTGGAGACCTCAATGTCCTTCATGTTTAGTTGACGATGAGCATTCATCATCTGGCTTAAGGTGTCTAGTTGCATGTTTGAGATCTTTTCAAATTCAATTGTCTTCTCTTCCAGCCTATTGGTGAGATTTCTCTTGTCATCTTCTATCATGGCCTTGTCTCTAATAGCTCTTTTCTTTTGTTCAGTCACTTCACAAAGCATTATGGCTTGTGATTCTTGTTCAAGCTTGAGTAATCTAATTTCTTCAACTTGTGCTCTATTTTTCTCCATTAATTATGCTATTGCTGCATCAAATTCCTTGGAGTCTCCATTGGAAAACACTTGTGCGGTTTCGATCTCCTTGTAGTGTATGTCATTTTCAGCCATGGTTATCTCCTTCCTTCTTTTCAAGGATTTTCTCAGTTCCTCCCTAGCTTCCTCTACTTTGTGTAGAGCTAGTTGCACATCAATCACTTGATTGTCAATGATCTTCCCAAAATTGAAGACTTCCATCTTCTGACCTTTTTCTCCAAGCTATTAGGATTCTTCTTGTGAGAACTAGTGCTCTGATACCAATTGTTGGAATATTCAAATGGGAAGAGTACTTCTGAGAGGGGGGGTGAATCAAAAGTACCACACCTTTTTAACCTTTTTTTTTTAAATCCTTTAAACATATAACTGAAAAAAAAAATTGCATGCATGTAAACATATAAAAGAACATAAAATCAATGGCATGCAATAACACATAACACCAGAATAGATAACCCAGAAACCCTCCATGAATAAAAAGGTAAAACTGGGTTGGGGATGATACCCACAAAAATCACTACAACAATCAATGTTCAACCACTTCCGATGGTCTAACCTGTTAAAGGCTTTATACTGTGTCAATAGTGACCTGGTTAGAGGATTTAAAAACACTTACATGAAGTGCCACCCTGTTAAAGGATTTACAAAAGGTTGTTAAACCCACCTAATTTAATAGGACTTTCATGACCTTCTCCAAAGGTTCTCCTACCTAGCTATTAAGCTAACCTATCAACATAGGATTTCAACCTCTAATACAATTGTGAGAGAGTATTAGAACATTTAACCTGATTGAATGCAATCTCAAATTACTAGATTCAGGTACCAAATATGCTCTTCTCATTCTAATCCCTGCTTGATCTAATCTCTAAATCTATCCCCTACTCTATTCTGATCAACTAGATGTATATTTGCAGTCCATTTCACTAAGTCCTTGACACCTTTGCTAATTACTATGTTCTGTAGTTTGATAACTCCATCAATAACCTTCTCAACTCTTGTCTTAGCAATCTCCACAAATTCAATATGATTTCATGGTATCCTTATAAAGATATTGTGGACTTAGGGTTTTCTATACATTCACGAACTTGAAATTCTCACTCAAATCCTTTGTTTTCACCTATTGGTTGCATGTTGTCTCCAATTTTCTGATTGGCTACATGTTGATTTCATAGGTAATTACAATGATATGATCTTATCTTCTTATCCTTTCGTGAGTCATGCAAAAACTATTTTACATCTTAGTTTGTGATGGCACAAACTCTTATGTTGATCCTGAGTTACTCGGCACATATTGTATTCCTAATGCTCGGCACATACTTTTTCTAGATTGCTCAGCATCTACTACATTTTTGGTTTGCTCAACACCTGTTATATCCTAGTTTTCTTGACACCTATTATATCTTGTATTGCTCTGCACATTAATTTTCTTGGATCACTCGGCATCTGAACAATTCAGCATACATTGTGTACTCGGCATATATAGTGAAAATGGTTAAGTGTGTTGACACTCAATTGTCAAGACTATTCTTTTGACCAACACCTACATGCCCCAAGGGCACATAGAGTCATGTCTCTACATGAGACACAAAACCTCAATCCTTATATATACAAAGTGTCATGATCATTTGGAAACACATTGTTGGCAAGGAAGCCAAGAGTTGTATTGAAATTGTCAAGTTTGCAAAAAAAAACAAAACTGCCATGTTGCAACTTTATGCAACTTTAGGAAATGGGTAGGATACTTTAAATATGAATTATTTCTAACCTTCATTAATTGAATAATGATCTTAAAGGAATATTTAAGCCTTTTCAAAGGTAGTTGTACAAGAGAGAACAAACTTGTTGCAAACTGAATTCAAGAAAATCGAGTTTCACATGTAATTTGTTGCATTCTTACCTATTGTTCACATTTTTCTTGATTGATGGTGCAAGTTCTTTGTAATTAGGAGTTCACATTTTTTAAAGTTATAAATTTTATCCATGTAAAGAGGATTTAACAACAATATTACACTTGTTTATCTGAAATTTATGCATTTTTGATTGCTTATCTTTACCATGAGCAAAATTAGGGATTTGTGGTCCAATAGTTCCAATTCCACTAATGTCAAAATAATTCCACTAACAAAAGGTCTTATGATTAAAACAAGGATATATAACATAAAATGATCATAGGTGGTTCTTATTGGTGTATTATGAAGGCTACTTGTGTAGGAGTTTGTTTTGTTGGTTGCAACTTACTAAAAGCCTAAGATTGTTTTGATTTACTAAGTAAAGCACAAATAATGGAGAATATTTTTTACACTTATGCTGCCTAAACATCATTATTTTGACATTACTAGAATTGTTCGTGATCCAAAAGTTCCAATTCCACTAAAATAGAAGCCTTAGGAGATTTGCAAGTTAAAATTTCCTAGTGCAAGTTATTTGCACATAGAGTCATGTCTCTACATGAGACACAACACCTCAATCCTTATATATACAAAGTGGAATTGATCATTTGGGAATAATTTTGTGGCAAGGAAGCCAAGAGTTGTATTGAAATTGTCAAATTTGCAAAAATTGACAAAACTACCATGTTGCAATTTTGTGCAACTTTAGGAAATAGGTGGGATACTTGCAATATGGATTAGTTCTTACCTTTTTTAAGTGAATAATGATGTTAAAAGAATATTTAAGCATTTTAAAAAGGTAATTGTATGAGAGAGAACAAATTTGTTGCAAACTGAATTCCAGAAAACTGAGTTTCACCAGTAATTTGTTGAATCCTTGCATGTTGTTCATGTTTTTGTTGATTGATGGCACAAGTTCTTTGCAATAAAGAGTTAAAGGTTTTAAAAGTGACAAATTTCATCCATGTAAAGAGGATTTAATAGTAATATTGCACTTATTTATCTAAAATTTATGCATATTTGATTGTTTGTCTTTACCATGAGCAAAGTTAGGGGTTTGTGATCCAATAGTTCCAATTCCACTAATGTCAAAAGAATTCCACTAAAAAAAGGGATTATGATTAAAACAAGGATATCTAACATAAAATGAGTGTTACCACCATGTTTGTCTCGCCACTGGTATTGTTGATATCCAAATTTTGCCAAGTCGAAGTTGAACTTGATCCTTTACCCCTTCAACCTCAAGTTCAAGTCAATGTTATTTACAAAAGTGAAAAAAGAAAATACCCTCTTTTGGCCTTCCTATCAACCCAAACATGTCTTGTGCAAATTTGAAGTTGAATCTCAAGTTGAAACAAGAAAGTGTTTTTTCAACTTCAACTTTGATTTCCATTTTTTGACGATTTTCTCTTGTTTTCTTCCGCAGGGATTTGTTAGGTAAGCAGACATGATTTTAAAGGCCCCACATTCTTTTAGGAACCTAATATGTAAAAGGAAATAAATGTGACAGTTAAGTAGCACATGTCAAAGTACAAGTTGTTCTCAAAAAAGAAGGTAATGCTCAGTTGACATCATTAGAAGTGAAATTGCATACTTATTTGATAGGGATAATTAACTGAAAGAGGCTAAGAGGTCTTGTCAAGAAAATAAACATGTTGGTATTAATGTTTCGCACACTCCATATTTGTACTTCATATATTTCCATAATTCCCCAAAATCCCACTCCTTAAATGCTCCCCTTTTTTAGTTTAATTGCTTATCTTACCTTGTCAGAGCCCAAAGTATCAAGTTGGTAAGAACAGATCTAGAGTGCTTGGCTTTGCATAAACCAGTCAAAAGGAAGTTTAAGCTGAAGTGTTTGTTCCTTAGGTCAAATTCAACCTAAAGTAGTGAGCACTAAGAGAACTACTCACTCAAATACCAACAAAAAAAAGGTCACACAAAGCAGAAGAGGAAGTAAAATCACAATAGACTTGGATTCTCCAAAAGCCAAGACAGAAGCAAAGCAAATCCCTCACTTTGATATGTCTAACACAACAGGAGACCAGCAGAGAATAGCCAAAGGAGGAAGTGCACCAATGGATACTCTAGCTCTAATTGATAGCATTGTCACACTTGGAAAGGAAAATGTGATACCCAAATGGTTAGAAACTTTTGTAGAGAAAAAGTGAAGTATGGTACCACTCTCCATGCCAATAGATGATCTAGTAAATAAATGTCTTGGAAAATCTTCTAAAGCAAAAACGGCAAAAACAAAGTCTTGAATTGACTTTGATAAGAGCACAGAGCTATGGTCAGCAAAAATCACCAAACCTCCCCAAGATAAGCTCCAAGAGGATCTAAGACCTCAAGATTATCAGGTGTCTAAAGTAGACCTAGGAAAGGGTAGAAGAATAGTGGATATGAAAATATTCAAGGCATCTAACAAAAAGATTATTGGTCCAATGTGGAAAGTCACCAAGGACAAACAGGACATGAAAGAAGCTATAAGGAATATGGCTCAATAAATCAATGCCATTCTACACCTAGAACCAAAGCCAATCAATGAGATGTCTACCGTTATTGACGATAAATCTCTAGCCAACCAACAGTTTTTAGATAACCTACAAAATTACAAAGCTATTGCCAAGACATTTGAAGAATGGGTCCAATTTGTGCAAAATGAAACAATACAATAGGTGAACCTTCTAACTGAGACCCAAAAGGAGACTTCTATTGGTGTTAGGAAGGTTGAATCAAACATCGATGGATATGAGAAAGAGAGTGGTAATTGGGTAAGAGAAGTATTCTGGATTGGAGAAATACAAGAGTATGGCCTACAAAAGTTTCTCTTTGAGTACCCTATAGCTGGTTTGGATGGTAAAACTCTCTATGTAATTAGGGAATGTATCGAATGGAGAAATTAAGTGATTATGTAGGGGATAACTAGAATCAAAAAAAAATTATCTAGGCTTGATGTTATAGATGACATAATCCTTAGAGACCTGAAGTGGTTTCATAAACAATGTGTAGGAGAAGAGAAATATTATGTCGCTCCCACAAAAGATATTGTTAGGAAAGTACAGAAGAAATTCCTAAAGATGCAACAGAAGAAAATGCCTATGAGACAATATTCTTCCAACATAGTGCATGTTGAGGCCATGTTGATAATCAACCAAAAGCACCTGGAGATGGACGAAGCAAAGATCACAGAGCTAAAGAAAGAAAAAGATGTCTAGAAATGGATGATTTCTTATCTTGACCTCCCTCACCAATCAGTTATATCATCCTTTACTGTTGTTGACAAAAGCTAGAAAGTTGGAAAGATTGTTTCTAGCGTAGACAAAGTCCCATAACACCTAGGGTCTTCTAGTTGGCTATTGGCTATCTTTTAATTTCTCTGCATTATTTTATTTTAATTAGTTAGCATGGTTAGATAACCAAAAAAACTATCTACTCCTAGTGGGGTAATTTTGGATTTAGTTATCCAGCCTTGGGGAGCTTATATATGTAATAACTAACTTCTAGAAAGTGTCGACTCTCAGTAGATAGGAGATTAGAACTATTTTTTATTAAGTATTTGTACTTTGAAATTTAAGTGAGTTTTTTTTCTGTGATAAGTAATATAAAATTCTATGGTTTTATATGTTAAAGTCTTTCTGGAATAGGTATTTTTATCTATTCTATAGCGATTTGTATTCTTGTGGAGATGAATTGTTTGTGAAAGTGTTGCATTATCTTATTATAGTTTAAAATATTGTTTTAAGGTTTAAAGAGTTTGAGGGAAGAAGGACAAATATTAAGTTGCTTTCATCTTTAATGATTAATCATGTGGATGATTATTGTTATTAGATTTGAATGGTTTTTAGCTTGCACATTCTCTTCATTTTTATGAATTGATAGTTTAAAGCTTTTTGGTATTTTATAGAAAAATACTCATTGGTAAGGTTTTCCCTCAAAAGAGGAATTAACATATATCTTTTCAAAATGGTAGCTACACCTAATAGTATTTCAAAGCAATATTAAGTAGAGAATTCCCTGTGGCTTTGTGGGAATTCAATCAATTGGTTTATTAAGAATTTCCCTCTTTATGGTTTAAAATCAAGGGAAATTTTGTTAACTAACAATTTTTTGGCAACTTCACTAGGGAGTGAAAAGGAAAAATCCCATTCCCTAAAGTATTTAATAAATTATATGGTTTTGGAAAATGGTTCTTCCTAACAACAATCAGTTGCATGTTATGTAACCAAATCTAGGCTTTCTAGATACACAAAAAGATATTATTTATGATCTTAATGCTTGTGCTTGGGCTAATCAAGTCAATAATAAATAATACCTATAAGTACAATTGGTACTAGAAAGAGAAGAAGAAATAGCCAAGAGGATTAGAGAGATTCTAGTAGCTCAAGAAGAAGCAGTTGTAGCAAGAGTTGCTATTGTCAATAATTGATTTGATCAAGTTGTAGTGTTTTCCCACCATCCTGGTAGAAAAGAGGTATAGTCAGACTAATAGATTCTCAGTTCTAGTGGATGAAGATTTTGAAGACCTAGCAAGAATTAACTTCAAGCCTTACCTTTCTTTGAGAAGAAAGAAAACTAAAACCACTAGCACCTAGAACCTTGATCCCCTCTACTATTAATATCCTCCCTCTTAATATCAAATTACAAAGAATGGATCTTAATCAGCCTTGGAGTGCCATTGTAGGCCCTTTGCATCTAGTGGGTAACATGGGAAGATTTCCTAAAGGGGCCTAAGAAGTTCTTCCTAGATTCAGCAAGGATGGAAAGAAGTCACCCGAAGAGCATTTAAATGCTTTCAATACCACATGTGGAGTATTAGTGGTAGCAATTAAGGATGTCACTATAAGATTATTCATCCAAATCTTAACAAACTTAGTAGTTGATTGGTTTCACCCCTTACTCAATGCATCCATCACATCTTGGGATACCATGAAAATTGTCTTTGAAGTCAGGTTTATGTCAGTCGATGATGCGAATTCCTTGCTTATGCAATTGAGCTAGATGAAAAAGGAGATACATGTACCCATGCATGAATTCATAGCCATATTCAATAAAGACTTTCAACAAATACCTAATGCCAGTAGACCTAATGGTGAGAACTAGAAAGGTTTCCTTTTGAACGCCATGCCCCTAGCTGTTGCTTTTCCATTAAAAAAAGTGAATCCCACAACACTTGGAGCATTCCAAACTCTCACCATAAAGTTAGAAGATGATCTTATTATATCTGATAAATGGAAGAAAGACATACAAGTCCCAAACTCTCAAGCCTCAATGTCTTCTTCCTTAAATGATTCACTAATCCAGAAGTTGGCAAATGATCTAATAGTTGTAAAGAAGCAACTCCCAAAAGCTTCATTTCCTTACCAAGACATCCCACAAAAGTTTCCTAATCAAGGGAAACAATATAACTTCCCTCCTAGTCGATAAAGACTTCAAATTGAGCCTTCCCATAGCAAAAGCAACATGTGCATTTTTCATCTTACTAGTGATCGTGAAGGGGCCATGTGTCTTGAGAATGTGAGGCATGAACAACTAGAAGCAAAAAAGGTAGTTGTAGCAAACATAATAATAGAGGAATATTTTCTTAAGGACCTAGAAACTCCATAAATTACTACCTTGAGTATGAGTCTGACTCAGATAGAGGCGGTGACATCCTTTTAACTTTAGAAGAACCTTCATGTTTAGTCTTGACTAGAGCACAGTGGGAAGCAAAATTTGATCATCAATACAAGAGCACTGCAGTACCTACTTAGGTAAAAGATTTCAAATCCAGAGTACAAGGCATGAATAAAACACCGTAAGCTCAATCTTCTCCAACTCAAATTCTAAAAAGGCCTTATCTCAACTCAATTTTTGATATTGTTGAGTTTTGCAAAACATCTAGAATTCAAATTTCTCCTCTTGAATATTTGAGGATAAACCCTAATGAACTCAACAAAATTAATTGACTGCATCCATCAACCTTCATTAGATGTTTCCACCAAGCAAGCAAATAGAGTTTCTTCTATCAAAGAAACCAAAACCAAAAACCTAGATCCCCATAAAGAATAGATTCAACCCGAGAGAGTGAGTCCAAAGACATCTTATAGAGAAAACCTTGACCCCTTTTTTGTATCTCTTTTCCTTCATGGCTTCAAACTAAGCAATTGTATCATAGATTCAAGGGCATTAGACAATATAATGCCAGCAACAATAGCTAAAGCTCTTGACCTACCCCTAACCAAAACATTTGGCAAGTTTTATCCAATGGATTCCAAATAGGTACCTCTAGTAGGCCAAATTAAGGATGCTCAAGTCTCTTTAGCATCTTTCCCTAAGAAGAGAATAAAGCTCACCATACTAGAAGCAGACATCCCTACTAGTTATAGCATTCTCCTTAGTAGAACTTTCTATTGGGATTTTGAGGGAGAAGTGAAAATGGATTGGTCAAAAGCAATCATACCCATAGGAAAAGAAAAATTAACTTTGTTTCCTAAAGCCAAGTCCAAGTATAAAGTTTTCCCATCCGATGACCCTAAATCTCAAATCCTCTATCAAAAAACTAATTTTGTTAATTATTTGATTATGCTTAAAATTGAAGAAATAGGGATTGAGCTAGAAATACACCTTAGGTCTTGGAGTTTGATAGAAGTTGTTGCTCAAGTGGGTCATGGGCTAGCATAGTATTAATCTCTCCTTCATGAAAAATTTTCCCTTCCTCTTTTAAACTGGCTTTTGAAAACACAAATAATATGACAGAGTATGAGGCTCTATTGCTAGGGTTAGAAGAAGCAAAGAGGGGGAATATAAAACTTCTTAAAGCCAAAGGAGATGTTGAGTTGATATAAAGCAAGTAAAGAAGTTATTCTTAGTGAAGAATGAAAGATTAAGGCAAAATAGAAATCAAGTATGGGACAAGCTTCAATGGTTTGATGCTTTCTCTATCGAATCAACCCCCAGAGAGCTCAATGCAAAAGAAGATTCCCTAGCAGTGTTGGCTTCCTTATTAATTTCTCAATCATGAATTTGTGACTAATAAATACACTATAGATATTATTCATAGGCCGAGTGTGCCTGACAATAAAAATTCATGGAAGGTATTTAGAGATGATGCCCATATCAACACTTTCGTACAAAACATAGAAAAGTTTTCCACTAACTACTATGAAGGCTCAGAATCATAATACCATGAGTTCTTCCCCAATGCTACTACCAGAGAGACAGAGGGTGCCATTCAGCTCAAGGGTAATGTGATACCTATAGGACTAGTTGAACTTGAGAATCTCTTTGACAGGTGAGATGTTTATTCAACTCAAACCTCAACTTCCAGAGATGTTGAAAATGGTGACTGGGAGAAAATCAATCTAAGTGATGAAGACAATCCAAAGATGGTGAATTTGGGAACCTACTAAAACACAATTCACCAAGTTATTAAAAGAATACCAAGATCTATTCGTGTGGTCTTATGAAGACCTAAAAACTTTTAGAGGAGGGCAATTTAAACACTACATCACTTTGAAACCATGCACCTCACCTTTCAAACAAAAATTAAGAACCTACAATCCAAAAGTGGCAAATGAAATTTTTTAAGAAATTGATAAAATGCTTAAAGAATGCATTATCTTCTCGATACATCACTCTACTTGGGTGGCTAATATAGTGCCTGTAAGAAAGAAAAGTGGGGAGATAAGAATTTGTGTAAACTTCAGGAACCTGAACCAGGCAAGCCTGAAGGACAACTTTGCCTTACCCAGTATGGACCGGATTCTTCAAATTGTTGCTAGATCCAAAATGATGTCCTTCCTTGCTGAATTCTCTAGTTATAATCAAATAGGATTTACTAAAGAAGACCAACACAAAACAACATTCACAACCCCTTGGGGCACTTTTTCTTACCAGAGAATGCCTTTTGGGCTGATAAATGCTGGTACAACCTTTCAACGAGCGATGAATTCAACCTTCTAACATCTCCTCAACAAAAGCATCACAATCTATCTTGATGATATGATTGTCTTTTTAAGAAGGCAAAAGAAGCATCTGAAAGATCTAAAATAAGTTCTACAAAGGTGCAGAGAACACAGAATTTCATTGAATCCCAAGAAGTCTATCTTATGTGTGATTGAAGGGAAACTATTAGGGCATATAGTTTCGAAAAAGGGGATCAAAATTGATCCGAAAAGAGTAAAAGCCATACAACAATTGTGCCTCCCAGTAAACTACAATGGCATTAGATCTTTCTTCAGCCAAATAAATTTCCTCAGGAAATTTGTACCTAATTTTGCTAAGATGACCAAACCAATGACAAAGCTATTAAGTGAGAAACAAAGTTTTTAATGGGATGATCTGGCAGTTAAGTCATTTGAAGAAGTTAAAGAAGCCATTGCCGAAGCACCAGTTCTCATTCATCCTAACTTTAAACAAGATTTTGTGATGTATTTCTATGCATCTGAACACACCATGTCTGGTATCCTTCTTCAAAAAAATTAGAAGAACGAAGAAATTCCTATTTCTTTTATGAGTGTCCCCTTGAAGAAGCATGAGTTGCGCTATTCACTTGCTGAAAAATAAGCTTTTTGCAGTTGTAGAGGCTGTAAAATAGTCTCAGTATTGTACACTTCACTCACATTCAGTGGTCCATGTCCCAACCACAGTAGCCAAGAGCATCCTCATGCAGCAAGATGTAGCCATCAACAACTAAGTGACATGGGTGTCAAAAGTGCAAGAGTTTGATCTTGATATCAAACCTACCAAATTGGTCTGAGGTCAAGGGCTTTGCAAGTTAATGGTAGAGAATAAAGAAGAGGAGACCTATCCTAATTACCTATTATTAGGGTTAAAATATGAGTAGTTTTCAAATATAGCATACTTTTTGACATATGGACACTGCCTAAGACACTTGAAAGGAGAAGATCAGAGGAGTCTTCAACTTAGAACAACAAAATTTGTGATTGTTGATGATATTCTATATAAGAAATGTCTAGATGAGATGTTCCTTAGATGTGTCTGCTTATAAATGGGTAAATGATTGTGAGAAATGCAAGTCATTCATTGGTAAACCATAATTATTTTCTCTCCCTTTAAAGTCAATAGTCATCGAAGAACATTTCCAATAGTGAGGGTTAGATTTTATCGGTCCCATCAACCCGTATTCTAATGTCGATCACACCCATATACTCACCACCATAGACTACTTTACCAATTGGGTACAAGCAGTGCCAATAAAAGAAACAACATTATAGGTGGTATGTAAGTTCTTAACCGAGAATATTATGACTCATTTTGGTGTACCAGTCAAGGTAGTGACCGATAATGCCCAAATTTCTCTTCTCAAGAGAGTCAACTTTTTTTTTATAATCATGGGATCTGCTTGTCACATGCATCTGACTATTTTCCATAAGACAATGGGCAAGCAAAGTCCACTAATAAAAATTTGATTAATATCATGAAAAAACTAGTGGACAAAAAAGGAAGAGATTGGCACAAAAGGCTTTATGAAGCACTATGGGCAAATAGAACTTCTCCCAAAAGAGCCATTGGTATGACCCCTTTTGAGTTAGTTCATGGAGTAGAAGTGTAGCTATCACTTCCTTTGGAATTGGCCGCCCTAAATTTACAGAAGGTGATAAAAGGTGAAGTGTTCACTAGTTCTCTTGAAAAGCAGATATTTTTTCTTTAGAATATCGAAGAAGAAAGAAGGGATCTAGTAGACCACATTATAGAGCACCGGGCCATAGTGAAATAAAGTTTTAACCAAAGAGAAAAGCCTAGAAAGTTCATGGAAGGAGACAAAGTACTGTTGTGGGATAAAAAGAGGAAACCCAAAGGAGCGCATAACAAATTTGAAAGCCTGTGGAAGGGGCCATTTGTGATTTCTCATGAGTTGGGATCCAATGCTTTTAGGTTGAAATGTTTCAATGGTGATTATCTACCCCTATCTTATAATGGGTAGGATCTTAAATTGTTCCAGCTTTAGTTTCAGTGTGGTCCACATTGTTAATACATGCTTTCCCATACTTGTTTCCCTTTTGCTTTTCTTGTTTTGGCATTCCTATTTTAGAGCCCTTTTTCCATTGAAGTCAGTTCAAAAGGCTAGTCTGTGAAACCAATGATTCTAAGTTCATACCCAATCCTTCACAGCCTCAGTCCCTAGTTAGAGTTGATTGTTACCCCCATGTTTGTCTTGTCACTATTATTACTGATATCCAAATTTTTCCAAGTTGAAGTTGAACCTTATCCTTTACCCCTTACTTCAACCTCAAGTTCAAGTCGGTATTATTTGTGAAAGTGAAAAAATCAAAGACTATCTTTCAGCCTTCCCATCAACCCAAACATATCTAGTGCAAAGTTAAAGTTGAAGCTGAAGTTGAAACAAGAAAGTGTCATTTCAACTTCAACTTTGATTTCCCTTTTTTGATAGTTTTCTCTTGTTTTCTATAGTAGGGATTTGTTAGGTAAGAGGACACAATTTTAAAGGCCCCACATTCTTTCAGGAACCTGAGATGTAAAAGGCAATAAATGCGACGTCTAAGTAGCATGTATCAAAGTACCAGTTATTTTTAGAAAAGAAGGTCATTATTGGTTGACATAATTAGAAGTGAAATTGCTTGCTAATTTGATGTGGATAATTAACTGAAAGTGGCTGAGAAGTCTTGTAAAGTAAATAAATACATTGCTATTAATGTTTCATACACTTCATATTTGTACTCTATATCTTTCCTTGATTTCTTGAAATCTTACTCCTTAAATTCTTCCCTTTTTTAGTTTAATTACTTGTCTTACCTTGTTGGAGCCCAAAGCATTGAGCTAGTAAGAACAAAACCAGAGTGCTTGGCTTTGTAGAAACTGGTCAAAATTAAGTTGAAGCTAAGTGTTTATTCCTCATGTTCAACTTCAAGTTCAACCTAAGGTAGTGAGCACTAAGAGAACTAATCACTCAAATACCAAGAGCAAAATGGTTGCACAAAGCAGAAGAGGAAGTAGAATCACAATAGACTTGGTTTCTCTAGAAGCAGAGTAAATCCCTAGCCCTAATATGTCTAACACGATAGGAGACCAGCAAAAAATAGCCAAAAGAGGAAGTGCACCAATGGATACTCTAGCTCTAGTTGATACTACTATCACACCTAGAAAGGAACCTGTGATACCCAAATGGTTCAAAAATTATGTAGAGAAAAATTGAAGTATGGTACCACTCTCCATTCCAATGGATGATCTAGTAAGTGTGTGTCTTGAAAAATCTTCTAAAGTAAAAAAAGGAAAAAATAGAGTCTCGAATTGACTTTGAAAAGAGCACAGGGTGATGGTCAACGAAAATCACCAAACCTCCCCAGGATAAGCTCCAAGAGGATCTAGCACCTCAAGATTATCAAGTGTCTAAAATAGACCTAGGAAAGGGTAGCAGAATAGTGGATATGAAAATATTTGAGGCATCTAACAAAAAGATTGTTGACTAGGTGTGGAAAGATGCCAAGGAAAAATAGGACATGAAAGAATCTATGAGGAATATGGTTCAATACATCAACACCATTCTACACCCATAACCAAAGCCAATCAAGGAGATGTCTACCATTGTTGACATTAAATCTCTAGCCAATCAACAATTTTTAGATAACCTACAAAAGTACAAAGCTATTGCCAAGACATTTGAATAATGGGTCCAATTTGTGCAAGATGAAACAATAAAATAGGTGAACCTTTTGCTTGAGACCTGAAAGAAGACTTCTACTATTGTTAGGAAGGTTGAATCAAACATCAAAGGATATAAGAAAGAGAGAGGTAATTGGGTGAGAGAAGTATTGTGGATTAGAAAAATACAAGAGTATAGCTTGCAAAAGTTTCTCTCTGAGTGCCCTATAGTTGGTTTGGATGATAAAACTCTCTATGTAATCAGGGAATGTATCAAATGGAGAAATGAAGCGATTACATAGGGGATAACTAAAATCAAAGAAATATTATTCAAGCTTGATGTTATAGATGACATAATCCTTGGAGACCTGAAGTGGTTTCATAAACAATGTGTTGGAGAAGAGAAAGATTATGTTACTTCCACATAATATATTGTTAGGAAGAAATTCCTGGAGATGCAAGAGAAGAGAATTTCTATGAGACAAGATTTTTCCAACATAGTGCATGTTGAGGTCATGCTGATAATCAACTAGAAGCACCTAGAGATGCACGAAGAAAAGATCATGGAGCTAAAGAAGGAAAAAGAAGTCTTGAAATAAGGGATTGCTTATCTCGACCTACCTCACCAATCATTTATCTTATCCTTTACTACTGCATACGAAAGATGGAAAGCTGGAAGGATTGTTGCTAACATAGACAAAGTTTCATAACACCTAGATTCTTATAGTTGGCTAATGGCTATTTATGTAGGTACCACTCTGATACCACTTGATGATGGTATGCTCTGATACCACTGACGAAGGGTCACACCACCCTTACCAACTCACAACCAAGAATGCAACAATATGAACACAAAGAGAGATAAAATGTTTTCCAAGAAATTTTATTAAACTTGAAAATCCAATAACAATTACAATAACATTTCTTCAAGATCTCTCAAGATCCAACCCAAGCTAGTCTAGATCGACACTCTAGTAGAAACCTCTGAGATCTCAACTTGTGCTCGCAAGCCACCAAGCAACCTCCTTGTTTCTAAACTACAGCCACTAGCTCTTCTCCAACTTTATCTAAGATCCAAGTGTAAACTGCCTCACATTCGGCACTCTATCTACACACTCACAAGTCCATCACAATCCTGTTGTAAATTGCCTCACATTCGGCGCTGTGTCCACAGACTCAGGCAAACTCACTCTTCACTTCCTCTTTCTCTTTCACACCTTGAAGCCTTCACACCTTCCAACTTTCACACATTCAAGCTTTTCCTTCCAAATCTTTCACCTTTCCAAGCTTCACCTTCCACAGCTTCTACTTCCCAAGCTACTCCTTCTCGAGCTTCTGCTTCTCAAGCTTCTACTCCTTGAGCTTCTCCTTCTCAAGCTTGATTAGAAATACTCATATGCCTTGCTTAAATAGGCACTTACCACCCAATGCATGACTTATCCACAACCTTTTAGAACTCCACCTACACAATATCCACAACCTTCTACAACTTCCATAACCTTCTACAACATCCACAACTTTCTACAATATTCATAACTTTCTAGAATTCTACCCACACACCTCGATAAATGGAATGACAACCATTTGTTTTTTTAATTTATTTTCTTATGCCACCTATGCACCTAAAAAATAGAAATCCCCTTTTCCTTTCTTTTCTCCTTTTTTCCCCTTTTTATTTTTTTATTATTTCTCCTCTAATTTTAGTCACTTTCTCTCTCCTCCAGTTTTTTTTTTTTTCCAATTTTTTTTTTTTCAATAATTTTCCCATGCAAGATGCTCCTGCATCAGCTATCTTTTAATTTCTCTACTTTATTTTATTTCAATCAGCTAGCATGGTTAGATAACCAAAAAAACTATCTACTCCTGGTGGGGTAGTTTTGGATTCAATTATCCAGCCCTGGGGAGCTTATATATGTAATAACTGACTTCTAGAAAGGGTCAACTCTTGGTAGATATGAGACCAGAACTATTTTTGATTAAGTATCTTCATTTTGAAATTTAAGTGAGTTTTTTTCTTTTCTATGATAAGTAATATAAAATTTTGCAGTTTTATATGATAAAGTCTTTCTGGAATAGCTATTATTGTCTATTTTGTAGCAATTTGTGTTCTTGTGGAGATCAATCATTTGTTCAAGCTTTCCATTATCTTATTATAGTTTAAAATCTTGTTTTGAGGTTGAAAGAGTTCAAGGGAAGAAGGATAAATCTTAAGTTTCTTTCATCTTTAATGATTAATCATGTGGATGAATATTGTTGTTAGATTTGAATGGTTTTCAGCCTGCACATTCTCTACATTTTTATGAATTGATTATTTAAAGCTTTTTGGTTTTTTCTAGAAAAATACTCATTGGGAAGGTTTTTCCTCAAAAGAGGAATTAATGTATATCTTTTCAAAATGGTAGTTGAGCCTAATAGTATTTCAAAGAAATACTAAGCAGAGAACTCCTTGCACCTTTGTGGGAATTCAATCAGTTGGATTATCAAGAATTTCCCTCTTTATGGTTTGAAATCAAGGGAAAAAATGTTAATTAACAATGAGCATGGGTGGTTATTATTGGTGTATTATGAAGGCTACTTGTGTAGGAGTTTTTTTTTTTCTAGTTGCAACCTTTAAAATCCTAAGATTGTTTTGATTTACTAAGTAAAGCACAAATAACTAAGGAGATTTTTTACACTTCTGCTTCCCAAACTAATGCAAGAGCATCGAGTTTGGGATTTTGTGGGGGTATGATTTTCATGGTTAAGGATGTGTTGGAGACACATTGGGGAACCTTTCTTCATGATTGCATAGAGATTGGATGGATTGAGTTGAAGTTTGAGCTATTTGAACCTTGTTGTTGGAATTGCATTTTTCTGGTTTCTAGGTGCCTGTTGCAGAGCATGTAAATAATTATACTTAATGAATGAGGAGCTGCACACTTCAAGGTTTGAAGAGGGTCTAGATTAATTCCCTGTTTCAAGTGCACAAGTTCTAACTCTTTATAGTTTGGGAGATATGGAAATTCTCCTACGGTATCGATTTATGGCAAATTGCACGATAGTTTTCTATGTGTGACTTGCAAAGTGGATGCGCACTTTTCCTTGAGGAATCAGCCTTTGCGCATTTAAGGGGTTGTAGAGGACCTAGATTTCTACCTATGGTTTGAAGTATGAGTTCTAATTCAATTAGAACTAGGGGATATCACAATTTTACTCAGATATCAATTTTTGGACATTTAATTATTGTTGTAGGCCAACTTGTGGCATTTAATTTATGTATTTGTATTTAATTTATGTTATGGGCTGACTTGTGGCTTAGATTTCTATAAGTAGGGTTTGTGGTGGAGTCTTTAGTCATTCATTCAGTTATGATGGAATGATTCATGGGAGCAACTAAAGGGCGAGTTTTCCTGAGTTTGTAGACAAAGCACTAAATGTGAGGTAGTTTACAGTAGGATTGTGATGGAGTTGTGAATGTGCGAACGGAGTGCTGAATGTGAGGTACTTTAAACTTGGATCTTGCAGAAGAGATAAGGTTGTGGCTGGAAAAAAAGGAGGTTTCTTGGTAGTCTTGTGAGCACAAGTTTAGATTTCCTTGGTGGTTTTCTTCTAGATTTTTGTTATGTTACAGATCTAAGATAGCTAAGATTGGTTGTAAGTTGGATCTTGAGGGATCTTGCAAAACTAATTTTGTAATTTTCTATTTGTATTTGGCACTAACCTAGAATGCCTTACAGCCTGGCATATTGCATGTAATTAGTTACCTTTTATGAATATATTATTGTGATTTGGTATCAAATCATGTGTTATTGATTCTTCTTGTTGCATTTCCACTGTGTGGTTTTATTACTAGGGGCTAGGACATCCCCTTTGGGAATACTCCTGCCTTGCACTGTGTCATGTGGTATCAGAGAGAAGGTTGTTCCTGAGTGTGTAGACAGATCACCAAAGTTGAGGCAGTTTGCACCAGGACTTGGGTGGAGAAGTAGATCTGATTTGATCTTGATCTATTGGTGGATTTTCTTTCTAGATTCCTAGATCTCTTGGTTGCAAGGTGATAGATTGTGGTTCTGACTTGCAGTTATAGAGGGCTTATAGATGGGTCAATGGATGTGAAGATGGAAGATTGATCTTGTTGATGCATGATCCTAGAGAGTTTGTGGATTGCAAATCTGTGGTCCTGGACTTGTGATGTGGTTCCTGATTGTTCATGTGAGGTAGCAAGTTGTGATCTAACTTGCAAAAAAATTGAGGTTGTCTCAAGGAGCGTGGGAGGGATTTCTTGTAGAGGGTTTACCAAGATATTTGGGAGATGGCTCCGAGAGGATTGGACCCTGAGATGATTGTGAATCTCTGTGATGTGGTGGAGAGAAGGTTTTCTGAGATGTCTGCTCGGTTTGAAGCTAGCTTGGATGATCGAGTTAAGGATGGGGTGAGGAAGGAATTCCATGGATGTTTGTGGAGCTAGAGTCTATCAATCTAGAAGAGATTTGTTTAGCCAATTAAGAGACTTGTTTGTGAGAGAAGATGGCATAACAAGGTCGAGGTGGAAGAGGTTAGTTTTGTTGATCAGATTGTGAAGTCTAATACAAAACTTGCAAAGCAGCTAGAGGTTGTTGGTAAAGATATTCCTATCCTTGTTGATGCAGGGACAGAGATTGGTTTTCATGATCATTTGGTTAGATATAATATGGAAATTGTAGAGCACTTGGTCATGGATGATCTAGTTGCTAGTGGTGATGAGATTGCTAGTGTTGTGAGGTTGGCATATGTTGTTGAGGAATTACATATTATTGTTGATGTGGAGTTTGTTTCTATTGGTGTGGATTCACTAGTTTTTGATGTGAATGAGGATTTGTTGATGAAGCCTTGTGTTTAGTTTGTTCTTGGGTGTGAGCATGCTAATTAGGTTGCTAACATGTATTTTATTCTAATGTTTCAGCTAATGAAGAATAGATGGTTTATTTTTAGAGTTTTTCTATTGACTTTGACAAAGTGGAAGCCTTTGGTGAAGATGAAGTTGGTTGCAGATCTTTCTTTGGGCATCAAAGTGTGGGACACACTTTTTTTATTTACCTAGGGAATCTGATGCAGGAGAATTGAGTTTGTATTTTGGTGGGGGTATGATTTTCATGGTTAGGGAGGTGTGGGAGACACATTGGGGAACCTTTCCTCATGATTTCATAGAGATTGGATGGATTGAGTTGAAATTTGAGTTGTTTGAACCTTGTTGCTGGAACTACATTTTTCTAGTTTCTGGGTGCTTGTTGCAGAGAATGTAACTAATTATCCTTAATTAATGAGAAGCTATGAACTTTAGGGTTTGAAGAGGGTCTATAGTACTCTTTTTATCAAGTTCATAAGTTCTAACTCTTTCTAGTTTGGGAGATATGGCAATTCTCCTACAGTATCAATTTCTAGCAAACTGCGCGATAGTTTTCTATGTGTGACTTGCAGAGTGGATGCACACTTTTCCTTAAGGAATCAGCCTTTTTACATTTAAGGGGTTGTATAGGACTTAGATTTCTAGCTATGGTTCAAAGCACGAGTTCTAATTCAATTGGAGCTAGGAGATATCATGATTTTACTCAGATATCAATTTCTAGACATTTAATTGTTGTTACAAGCCGACTTGTGGCATTTAATTTATGTATTTGTATTTAATTTGTGTTTTGAGAAAACTTGTGGCTTAGATTGGTATAAGTAGGGGTTGTGGTGATGATGTCTTTAGTCATTCATTCATTGATGATGGAATGATTTGTGGGAGCAACTAAAGGGCAAGTTTTCCTAAGTCTATGGACAGAGCACCAAATGTGAGGCAGTTTATAGTAGGATTATGATGGAGTTGTGAATGTGTGAACAAAGTGCCAAATGTGAGATAGTTTACACTTGGATCTTGGATCTTGGAAAAGAGCTAGGGCTATGGCTAAAAAACAAGGAGGTTGTTTGGTAGGCTTGCGAGCACAAGTTTAGATTTCCTTGGTGGTTTTCTTCCAGATTGTTGTTATGTTACAAATCTGGGCTAGCGAAGATTGGTTGTAAGTTGAATATTGAGGGATCTTGTAGAAATAATTTTGTAATTTTCTATTTGTATTTGGCCCTAACTCGGAAGGCCTTACAGTCTGGTATGTTGCATGTAATTAGTTATCTTTTATGAATATATTATTGTGATTTGGTATCAGATCTTGTGTTATTGCTTATTTTTGTTGTGTTTTTGTTGTGTGGTTTTATTGCTAGGGGCTAGGACATCTCCTTTGGGGATACTCCTACCTTGCACTACATCACAAACATCATTCCTTTGACATTATTGGAAGTGTTTGTCATCCAACAATTCCAATTCCACTAAAATAAAAGCCTTAGGAGATTTGCAAGTTCAAATTTTCCATTTCATGTCTTTAATGATTTGTGAAGTTCATGATATTTATATTTAATTTCAAAACAACACAAAAAAAAAACACATTTCTCTAAACCAAAATAGAGGATTAGTAGTTGGATAGAATTGAGCCAGTAGGTTTGGTTACATATATCTCTCTTCAAACTCAACAAATCCCAATGAGAAGTGCATTAAAAAGTAGATTCACATATCTTTCAATTCCAATTGGTCTGAGATCAAGATATGAAATATATAAGTATAGATTGTCACAACAAGATTGCTTTGAGCGTTTTCAAAATCCCTAGAAAGATTGCTCATGCTATTGAAAAAATTTAGAAGCTCTTCTTATGGATAGGAACAGAGACTAAAAAAAGGTTACCATTGATTGCTTGGGAGAAAGTCTACATGTCCCTTAACAAGGGAGGACTTGGATTGAGAAGAGTTACAACTATGAATGAATTTTTATTGGCTAAATTATTATGGAGATGGTACAAGGAGGAAGGGGAATGGAGGAATATTTGGGTTGACAAATACAATAGGAATAACTTTAATTTCAATCATTTCCTTCATAATGATGTGGTGCAAGGGGGATCCATGATCTAGAGAAATGTTCAGAAATGCAAATACATAATTAAGAAAGGGGTCAGATGGAAGGTGGGTAATGGAAGGACAGTTCTTTTTTGGGAAGGCACTTGGATCTTGGATCACCCATTTTGTGAGGATCCAAGATGGAATAGCTATATGGAGCAATGTAAGACTCTTATTGGTATTTTTGTGGTGGATTATTGGAAGAATGATACGTGGTTGGACCTCAAAAGGGTGAATGACAACTTGGTTGACCTTAACAAGTGTCTGAATGCTATCTTTTTAAATCAAAAAGAGGATGATATGATATGGAAGTTTGATCCCAATGGAATGTTCTTTGTTTCCTCAACCTATGCTAGTTCTTTTGATATGCACCGTGAACCTTTTTGGGCTAAGGCTTGGGTGAAAGGTATGACACCTAAAATTAATATTTTCTTTTGGATTCTTTTGCAGGATAAGATCTTGACTTTAGATAATTTAGTGAAAAATGGATACATCATTATTAATAGGTGTGTTCTTTACAAGAATGATTTTGAATTGGTCAACCATATTACCTTGCATTTCTCTTTTACCAAAAAGCTCTGGGACAAGGTGTGTGACCTGTTGAATATGGTTTGGGTCTTTCTAGCTACTATCCAAATGTTTTTCACTAGTTGGATTTCCCCCTCCAAGAATGTTTTTATTTTAAGATTGTGGGATTCTATTCTCCCTTATATTTTTTGGGGGATATGGAAGGAGCATAATGATAGGGTCTTTAGAGGTGTGAAGTCTAGTCCTAATCAAGTCTTTTGTAAAGTTAAGGCTTTAATCATAGAGAATATAAAAGCCAATGGTTCTGGCTAGCAACCTCATATTGAGTAGGAAGATAGGGTGACCCAAAAATGGAATCTTAGGAGCTTGTGTAAGTACCATTAGGGCCCTAATCTAAGGGATAATGCTAGATGGGATAGCCCACCAGTAAATTGGTTCAAGATAAATTTTGACAGGACCTTTAAAGGGAACCTGGGTATTGTTGGCTACTGTATAGTTATCAGGAGCTCTTATGGTGAGAAAGTGGGATGTATGGCTATCCCTATTGGTAGTCAAACTAATCATGTGGCTAAAATTTGTGCCACCCTTCATGGTCTCATTTATGCTAAGAGTTTGAACCTGAGGAAGCTTTGGGTGGAAGGAGACTCTCTTAATATCATCAATTGTCTTAATAAAATCACTAAGCCTTCATGAATTATTAGCAATATTATTTTTCAAGCTATTAATATTATCAATTCTTTTGATAAATGTGTTGTTACCCATAACTTTAGGGAAGCAAATCGTGATGTTGATTGGGTAGCCAACGTGGCCTGTTTAAGTGATCAAAAAGTTATTTGGAATAATAATGATATGTTACCTTTGGATGGCCACCAAATTATCAATTATGATAAAGTGAGGTGTAGGAAAAGATGTTTTAATAATGATGATGTCAGAGATTTGTAATTATGATTTGATTACACTTAGGAAATGATAGGTGATGATTTTTAGAACACCGAGCTTTATTACACATAGATTGTGGGCTGTTAATACCATTTTGTCCTTCGACTACAGTATTGATTTTGCTAACAGTTCGCATAGGGTTTTTCAAAGAAAGCTATCCAGTGACATTGAAGGGAAGAAAATGGGAGGGAAAAGGAAGAGAGTGGAACCCACAAGCTACAAGGAGTGGAAGAAGAAAGAGGAGGTATGGGACATTTTGAGGAGTGGGAATTTCACTAGCTACATGGAAAGGCTCAAAGGAAATAATCTTGTCATAACACAGCAATTTATCAAAACCTAGAGGGATGGCTCTATCCTTCTCAGAAATTAGAGAATGGAGGTGACTGAAGAGGTGATTGTAGAGGCTATGGGGCTAGATATGGAAGGCTCAACTTCTATCAAGATAGGAAGTCATCGAATAGGGCTATTGATTAATTTGTGGATTCAGCAAAAGAGAAAAATCGACTGGTGAAAATTGGTAACTCTTATTTCAACCCTACCTCTGTTTCTTGACCTTGGAGATTCATGATTTTTTATTATGGAATACCTTACTCTGGATGGCCAGTTTACAAAGCTTTATGGTTACCACTTTATATTAGCTAACCACTTTAGGCATGGTATAAGGATCAATTTTCCCTTTTATTTGAGACAGTCATTGGGTTACTCAATTCAGGCAATTCAAAATGATCTGAATGTGGAACATGTGTGTCATGAGGGACTTATGGTTCTTATTATGAATGTTTTAAAATCCAAAAAGGCTGAAAAACCTAGGGGCAGTTTGAAGGCGGTGGAGTATGACATGGAGGGCAACCTCTTGGAGAAAGGCTATGACAAGGATATTGAGGATGAAGCAAAGGGGAGAAATAGGAGTTTGAAAGGGAGTATTGGGTGCAACTCTCAAAAGAAGAAGAAGAAAGCCGAGGTGAGAAACTCTGACTATGGCACTAACTTTGTTGAGGAGAAGATGAGGGGTCCCTAGAAGAAGGAAAGTAGGGGAAAGGAACTGGGTATTAAGGGTCACAATGATGACAGGGTTTTGACCCCATCAAATGATGAACTTCTAGCTCACAGAATGGAGAGGAAGAGAAAATCAATGAGGTCTCAAGAGGAGGGGATTGAGAATTATATGAAGAATGTGGTGTTAGAAAGAGAGGAATTTGGGGATCAAGAGAAAATCTCAGATTTTGACAAGGATGAGGGTGAGGCTGGCATTACTAAAGGACTTTTAGGAAGCCTTGGGACCATTCTAAAGGAAGTTGGAAATTTGAAACAACAAATGCAATTTATTGCTAAGGAAGTTGAGCAGGTTAGCAAATTGGCCAGAGGGGAGCGCACTCTAGGTCAACATATTGATAGGCTATTAGAGTTTATTGGAAATGTTGAAGAGGTTAAAAACCTTATGAAAAAGATTCCACATATTGAAACCAAAAACAGGGTGTTGGAGAAGGCTAATAGTGATAATCTAAAGAAGGTGACCAGCCTGGAGGCCAAGGTGAATAATATTGAAAAGATGATCAAGAAAATTATTAATAATAATAGCAATACATTAAAGACTATGGCAGATAATGTGAGCAGTCTCATGAAAAAGCATGAACAAGATAAAGGACAGGAGTCCCCTACTATTGTTGAGAACCAGGGACCTAGCAAATGCACTCGAGCTCATTCTAAAAAGAATGAGGAGATGAACAAGATGGAAGAGGTGAAGGCCACTATACAAAAAATGCACATCCTAGCAGACCAGCTTCCTAACCTACTAAAGACTATGTAGTTGTTCAGGTGCTAGTTTTTTGTTGTCCCTTTGCTATCTTTTCAGCTTTGTTTCTGGTCGGCCTCCTATTTTTCTATTTTTCCTTGTTCTTTCTAGAGGCCTATTATGTGGTGAACTATGCTATTAGACTTTGATGCTAGATTTTATGTTT
Organism: Cupressus sempervirens; assembly: GCA_028749045.1. Classification (NCBI taxonomy): domain Eukaryota; kingdom Viridiplantae; phylum Streptophyta; class Pinopsida; order Cupressales; family Cupressaceae; genus Cupressus; species Cupressus sempervirens. The sequence goes on from CM053785.1 coordinate 1,100,135,443, forward strand.
TTTTCTCTAGACTTTTGGTTACTTTTTAAAAGGTTTCGGGTCCTTTAAAACTTGTTTTTACTTAATCAAAATAGGATTGTTATAGAAAAATTTAGAAGTGGCAGTCACTAATTTGATCATATCTTTCATAAAACATAGTGAAAATCTACCAAATCAAGTGTATATGAAAGAAAAAGTATTCCTCTATCATTCACAATCAACCTTAGACTAGTATTATTCTGTATAGAATCATACAATACAAAAGAACAACAAAAAAATTTAGGAAACTACATAAATAGAAGTATTTTTATTGCTTCAATTCCAAAAAATCCAAATCCAAACTTTGGGTCATAGAATGGAGGCCTATTTATGCCAATACCTAATGTTATAAGACTTTGAGTTTTGGAAAGACTCTATGAGTCCTTAGCTAAGTCAGGACTTTAGAGTTTTTTGGCCTCTAGACGCTGACTCAAATGAGTCCTATAGAGTCTTGCTAGGGTTCACAAAGACCATGGACTCTACTAACTTGTCAAATCCTATGACCAGGGCTCTATCAAGGCCAATTGAGCCATAAAGTAAAAAATGAAGTTTTTAAGTTATTTTTAATGATTCTTTTTGGCTTATATATCTCTTCTGTAAGACCTTAGAAGGCCATTCCATCACTTGCAAACACAAAGACAACATATAATGAAGCATGAGGATGTTGGATTTGTAGCATCTATTAGATATCTTCTATCTGATTATTGCTCAAAAGGAACCACAGATACTCTCATAAATACACACACACACATAATTATACATGTGTATATGTCTATGTATATGTATATGTATATGTATATGTATATGTATATTTATGTGTGTGTGTGTGTGTGTATATATGTATGAGAGTATTTTAATGGACTATATTAAACTGATTTGATATGTTTGAACTTTATACATATGCAGCAATCATATCATAGTATGAATATGATTCCATTATTCATTATTATTGTGAGTCACTTCATTGTATTATATCACTGATTGAGATTAGAAGTTATGAATTACTAAATACCAATCATGATCGAATTTCTTGAAGCATCGAATGTGATTGAGTATAATGGTTCATAACTAATGATTAAGGATAATTGTTAAGGGTTGTCTCATATAGAGATATGACCCTACATTCCCTAAGGGCACATAAAGCCATATCTCTACATGAGACACAACACTTCAATCCTTATATATACAAAGTAGCATGATCATTTGGAAACACATCAATACAACACGTGTTATTAACAGCAATTTGCATACTTATATCCACCTACAATTAAAAGAAGGAAGCATTAACATTATTCATTGAAGGATTCAAATAAAAATAAGGTATCAAGATTCATTTCTTCAACTGTCTAGTTATATCCTCTGTGTTAAGTATCATAATTAGAGAAGTAAAGTTTGAAACTAATTCAAAGAATAAAGTTTGACCTTTGATCTTGTTTTTTCTTAATAGAGGAAGCATTCTTATAGTCATAGGGTAGATTACATAAGATTAGTAGTGGTATCATAGCATGGACAATAGTTTTGATGAAAAGATACATTACTGTCATGATATAGACACAAGGAGGATAGTACTTAGGTAAAAGGATAGTTAATAATGCACATCCCTTAAGTATGTTGTAATGAATGTTTCAAAATAGATCATAAATAGAGTACATCACAATAGTCAATATAATGCATAACATGTGAGGTAAGATATGTTGGCAATATTCCAAGGGTAAGATATGCTAGTTTCATATTTCACTTCAAATTTACTGGCAACATTCCAAGGGTAAAATTTACTAGCAACATTGTGGAATGTTGCCAGTAATTTAGTTTTAGATTTTATTTCAGATTTACTAGCAACATTTCATCAATTCCATCTATGTATCTACATATGTCCATATCACTTTCATTGACCATATTTAGATTTTCCATCATATTTGAAATGTCAATAAAAGTTACTACATGAGATTTCAAAGGACTTTATTCTTTTAACACACTTGATGGCATGTCACTCTTGGTAGCTCAAACATGCATCCATGTAGCTCAAGCAGTTTAATTAAACAACCAAGCAACTCAAGCATGCAACAAGTAGCTCAAACAATTCAACTAGACAACCATGCAACTCAACCAAACAAGCACGTAGTTGATGAAGATCTAATGAATAATCAATTGCTTGATAAGTATTTTGTTCCAATTCATCATTTCTTTGATTAATTCCTCAATATGTAACTTTATACAACCTTGATCATCAACCTTTGATACTAATGATAAAATATAATCTTATACAATGGCTATGTATGTGCAAAACCATAAGCAATTCCATAGTAGGGATATAACATAGATGAAATGTACCTGTAAAGCTCGCCTATAGCAATCTTGTTTCTTATCCAACCACTACAATTTATCATGAGTCAAACAAACAACCGTATCGCTGAATCCTAGTGACTAGATTTTTGTGAATCATATTGTGCAAATGAGTTTTTAGCTTCGCACCAAGAAGTCTTAGCGGGCAGGAACGATTTTTGGAAAGATTTATTTTTGGAGTTGGTTTCTACCCAACTAAACCGTTATAGTCATCCATGATTATTGTTGGTTATGGTTTTCAACTAGATATCAAATAGGTCTTTGATTTCTAGATAATGTAGATTCTTAATTATTAGTTTTTTTATAATCGTCCATGATTATTGATTATGGAATTCAACTAAATTTAAAATAGGTCTTTGATTTCTAGATAATGTTATTTCTTAATTATTATTTTTTCGTAAAAAGGAAAGATAGTTATAAAGATTATTTTTAATGATATAATTTCTCTTTTTTATTATAGAATTTTTAATTATTTTATTAGAAATTTATATTTAATAAAATTAAAATTTAAGAGAAAGAAAGATTATTAAATTATAAAAGGAACACATCAAATAAGTATAAAATGAATCCATCAAATTATAAAATAAAATTACCAAATGATTAAAACATGTATTAAAATACAAACAAATTAGGTAAGTTTTTTTGGCATTGTGAAGTATTGACACTATCCATATAAGTTAATTTCTCTACAATTAAAAATGTCTATTCAATTCTAATTTTTAAATATTTGATTTTAATCTTTTATTAATTATTTTTTTACTTATATATAGTAAATATTATTCCTTATGGGAAGACCTTGTAGCGTGATAGTTTGTCACGAGCCTCATATATATGAGGTCTTATGTTCAATTATGAGTTGTGTTTAAAATGATTGATGCTCATCAATTGGCTATTGATTAATGTTTCCCATCTACATGATAGCCATGGCATAAAAATGAGTAATTATTAGTGACTAATTATCCAATCACTTATTTAGTCATTTATTTGATAGCTTATTTAGTTGTTTGTTTGTAGGTGACTGATTATTAGTGACTAGTTTTGTAATCACTTATTTAGTCATTTATTTGGTAGTCTATTTAGTCACTTCTATATGGTTGATCTTGTGATTTCATCTTGTGAGAAAATTAGTCACTTATTTTTTACCTATAGTTGTAAATTGCAAATAATTAATATAATGTGATCACTTTTAGTCACATGACTAAAAGTTTTAGTGGTGTGACTATTAGAATGAATGTTGATGATACTACTTTTGGGGAGTATCCTAAGCATTAGAGAGTATTGAAATGTTGCATTCATGATTGGGTTTGCCATTGATGTCAACATAGTATAGTTTCTATAAAGATTGATTGAGTAGAAGATAGAGATCTTAGTCATACGGACAATGGCTTGATTCTCTAGTGATGTGTGGTTATGGACATGTTCAGTATAGTGTCCTAATAATGTTGTTTGGTACACAAAGTCTAAGTCAAAGACATATGGAAGTTGTACCTAATTTACAAAGAGTAGTTTAGAGACAAAGTAGTTGGAAAGCAGTTCTTGATGTTTGTTCACTATCTTACATTTGAGATGCAATGAGAAGATGCACAATCAGGTAGTGACAAAGGACAACCTTTTGGTGACGTTAGCAAGTACATAAGCCCTAGTCTCGCATGTGTGAAGTTTTGTATAATTGTGAGCCAACAGTGCTATTGTAATTGTAATTAATTAGTTATCTTATTAATAATTAATTGGGAAAGCCTCAAGGCTAACTCAAGGAATCATTTTGAAGATATGGTATAAAGGAAAGATGTTTTCCTTGTTTGTAAAATATCCATTGGTAGTGTGAAGTGTGAAATAGAGTAAAGCATTTGATAAATGCAAATAAGAAATCCAAAGGATTATTGGATGTGAATTTGTTGATCTGGTTACAGGATCTTAAGGAGCAGAAGCCTAGTTGACAAGACAGAGGAAGAGGAAGGAAGTACATTTCAATTCTATTATTTTGCTAGGAATGATACAAAGATCATTTGGATAGTGGGTTCATTGGTCTTTCCCTTGAAGTTGTTTGGGCAGTGGGTCCAACTATCTTCCATAGCTCCTAACAGGGTTGGCACAACTCCTAATAGGGTTGGAATCTCCTAACAAGGATTCAAAGTCACCTAACAGGGACTAACATGTATTGAATGTTGTTGTAGACTCCTAACAGGGTCCATCCTCTAACAAGGAATATTAATATTAGTACATCATCTTGTGGGTACCATCCCCATCAGGGTTTTCCCTCTAATCAAGGGTTTCACTAGTTAACATATCTGGTGTTATGTGTATGAGTATCTTGTTGTGGTTTCTGATTATATTTCTCATATGGTTAAAGTTTAATAAGGTTGATAATTCTAATATTAGTTGGATAATTGATCATCCTCCCCCACCCTCTTAGTTATATTAGTGGACTATATATTCTAACAATTGCTATCAGAGCATTAGGTCCTTGAAGGATAAGCTTAATAGCTTTGGGAGATCGATGGCGAATCTTTTTAGAAAGGATAGGCCTAGATTTTATGGGGCCAACTATGATAGTTGGAAGGAGAAGATGAAGACTCATATGTTGTGCATGGGTATGGGTTATTGTATATTGACAAAGAGTGAGAAGATGATTATGGAAGAAGAACAACTTAAACAATGCACTGAAGCAAAGAGAGATCGGTTCATGTGTAACATGAGAGCTAGAGAAACTCTATTATTAACTCTTCCAGACAATGAATTCACTCAAGTAAAGTCACTTCAAACATCTCATGAATTTGAAAGGCATTAGAATCTACTTTTGAAGGTGATACACATGCAAAAAAATTGAGATTGCAGAATTGGATATGTGCATTTCAAGATGCTAAGATGATGGAAGATGAATCTGTAAGAAGCTATATTGGTAGAATATCAAAAATTGTTGCAGGAATTTGGTCTCACAGTGGAACCAAGGAAGAAGATGAGGTAGTATGGAAGATTTTGAAAATTTTGATGCCACCATTCAAGCTAGTAGCTCAAAAGATTTAGCTATTGATACCCTGCTCTAAGGATTTCACCAAGGAAACATTGCTTGGAAGATTAGAAGCTATAGAAGCATATATGAGATAGTCTGGAGATCTAGCAAGAGTTAAAATAGCTTGTAATGCCCTGAACATTTGACCTAATTTGACAAGGAGTGCAAGCACACGTGGAGATTTTACTGGTAGCAACAGATTTGAGGAAGACAAGAAGATTGAGGAAGGTATACCCCTTCTTGTGAGAAGAGAAAAAGATGGTAAGAAAATCTTTAAATGCTAGACTTGTGATGAATTTGGTCATTATGCATCTAAACTTCCTAAAAGAGAGAAAAAGTATAAGGAAATTTTTAAGCCAGAAGAGATAGAAATTGTTTGTATACAAATGAAGATGAAGAATTAGATAAGAAAGCTCAAAGTGAAAGTGATGATGAATTTGGATTTGTGGCTATCAAGGAAGATGATCTTGATAAAGAAATTAGAGAAGAAAGAGCTCTAGTTTCCCAAGTGGAAAATAAATATGATTGGATAATTGATAGTGGTTGTTCACATCACTTGATTGGTGATATGAATAAGTTTGTCAAGTCGAGGAATCATGATGGAGGTATTGTTAGAGTTGGTAACAATGCAGCCTATCATATAATAGGAATTAGATCCATTACTTTTGATGGTAAAACTAATATTGTCGATGTTTATTTTGTTGATGGATTGAAGCATAATTTTTTGAGTATTGGATAGTTGGTGGACAAGGGTTATCAGTTGCAATTCATTGAGAAAACTTGCATTATCAAAGATAGAGATGGTAAGCTAATTGGAACAGGCACAAGATCCATAGGAAATATATTTCAGTTGAATCCTACTAAAATGACATGTTTGGTAGCTAATGTGGATAGTAATTAGTTGTAGCATAGAAGATTCTATCACATAAACTTTGATAATATTGTGAAAGTTAGTAGCACTTTTTCAGTCAGAGACTTTTCTAGGATAACAAAGCCTACTAATGTTATTTGCAAAGAATTTATTTTGGATAAACAAAAGAAAGTATCATTTTCGAGCAAGAAGTTCACTACCACAGAGGAATTGAAGATTGTTCACACATATTTGAGTGCTCCTAGGTGATCCCACAATAATGGGTTCCACTTCTTGACCAATTTTGACACTAAAATCAATATTTTTGAAAAAAACATTAGATTTGAGTGACTATATCTCTAAAACTACGAATAATTTCAAGATGACGTAAACTAGTGATTTCTAGTACTCTATTCCTACTTTCTAACCATATTTTTTATTTATTTATTTTAAATATTTAGGTCAATTTTTTCTTCTCCTTTGAAAAGTGGTAAATATTAAAATTTAATATTTTTAAAGAGTGACAGTCTGCTTGACACACATAACTTTTTTTCTAGAAAAGATAATGAGGTAATTATTTCGGCATTGGATTTGTAACATCAATATCTAGAGGATGCATTTGGTTTGATTCAATTTGGTTGAATATTGTATAGTTTATGAATTTTTGAAGTGACATCAATATGTAATTTAGACATACGTTCATTTTGACACAGATAACTTGAACTAAATTTATCATAAATCTTTAAAAAAAAATTGAATAGAAAGTTATCTCAATAACCTATTTCCTAGATATTTTTCAATTTTTTTGGACCTAATTTACTAATTTTTTCAAAGTGTCAAAGTCAGTTGATGTTCAATCGGCAATGAACCTATAATGATTTAAACTCCTATTTGAAAGTCTTAATGAATATAATATGCATTACAATTATAGTTGTTGGAAAGCTTGCTCTGAGCAACACAAATTGGCATTTTTATTTTACAGTAAAGATCATTCATTTTCAATTTTGGGTGTCAAAAGAGCCAATTTTATTTATTTTTCAGAAAATAGGGTCAAAATTTTCTAAAATCGCATGTTCGTGCGAACATTGTGTTCGCGCGAACATAGTAAAGGTGTTCACACAAACGTATGTTCACGCAAACATGTGGGGCTAAGTTTTCTAACAACCAAAAATTTGATTTGACATGTTTGCTCAAACATGTCAAATAATTGATGTTTGCGCAAACATGCAAAAAAACAAAAAACATGCTAATGTCACCTGCAAACAGGTCAATTTTTAAATAGTGAAGCCATACTATGAAGTTGTACTGCGACATTTTTATATAGTTATTGCACAAAATTTATCAAGGGAAGGTAATTTTTTTTATTTTTATGATTTTTTAACGGAAAACAAGAAAGGAAGACAAAACAAATATGCAAGGAAGAGATCTGAGGAAGCAGAACAAAGAAATCTTTAGAAGACTATGGCATGTTATCATCGAATTAAACAAGGCCTGTAATTATATATATTATTTTTTTTATGGTCTTGAATTTAATTATGTTTCAATCTTATTTTTTTATCTAATTTTATTTATTTATAAATTTGTTTCAGACAATCAACAAGGTGAAGGAAATGTTGAAGAAGGTTTAATAGAAGTAGAAGAAGTGCATATGGGAGAAAGGTCGGGAACACTCCCTACAAAATCTCAAACAATGAATGTTGAAGAAGGTTCAAGATCACACCCTACAAAGGTTCAAATAACAAAAGTCAGAGAAGGGTTAGAATCTTTCCCTATAAAATCTCAAATAATGAATGTTGGAGAAGGCTCAAGATCACTCCCTATAGAAATTCCAGTAACAAAAGTTAGAGTAGGGTCAAGATCAAGTGCAGGAACTGGTATGGACGAACTCCTAAATATTACTTAATCTGTAAAGACTGGTAGTTCTTATAAAAATTTAGATCATTTACTTAAAACGGATGTGGATAAATTGAGAAGACTTGTAGCTACTATTCAACCCTTAAGTTTGTCTAAGAAAAGGTCAATGAATAAGAAGGTAAGAGAAATTATGACTGAATTTAATAACACTTGAACAAGCTTAGTTGCTTTCACTTTTGCTTGCACAAAAGAAGTTGGAAGAGACATTGAAATTTTTAGGTGTAGACACAACATCAAAGGAGAGAAGATTTTCTAACATGCAAACTGATGTGATTGAAAATGTTAAACAAGGTTTGAGAAACATAGGAAAGCACTCTCGAACTAAAGATAAGTCCATGGCAAGAAAAGTGATGTTGATGTCTTTTGTAAATAAGAATATGACCCAAAATAGACAAATATCTTCAATTTCGTCTAAAATGGGTTTTAGTAGGAAAACAATGAGAGAATATGTTAAGAGAAGATTATTTATGGATGATAGTACTATGGAGGGCAATTGGGAAATCAAGTGTAGAGCACCTCAATCTGATAGAATTGAAGAGGTATTAAAAAATTTAGTCATATCATTTTGGATTGATAACACTCGTCCTTTATTAAATAGTAGAGATGTTATCAGGCATAGGATTGCATCTAGTCAATATGAACATCATACAAAACATTGATTGGACACAACACAGCATGAGTTATATGTGTCATTTTGTAGTGAACATCCTAATGTAAAATTTGGGCAAACGTTGTTTGAAAAATTGAATCCATACTTTGTGAGGTCAAACAAAGTGTTGGAAACATGTTGTTGTCATCATCATATTGAGTTTGATCTCCACTATTAGTTATTTCAAAAGTTTGTAGAAGACACTTATGGTTTTCATGTTGCTCCTCCTAGTAGGAGAAGTGAGTTTATATCATCCATTCTATGTGACAAAATAGATGATCCAACTAGTCAAATAAATTGCATCAAAGGATTATGTGAAACATATGGTGAATTGGCTCTATTTCCTTTTTAAATTGAAAATATTGATATAACAAAAAAAATGAATTGCAAAAGTTACAAGTATGTGAAAAATGAAACAAAGTTGGGGAAAGAGATAAAAAGGTTGGAATATGTTGAAGAGGAGTTACCTATTATAGCATTTATGAATAGATTTAAGAATTTGATTCAACCTCATATTCGTCATACATTTTTTGCAAAGTGGCAAGCACAATAGTTTCAAACTTTGAGAGATAATTTCCCACTTGGAATGATTGTATCAATTGTTGATTTTGCAGAGAACTATTCCTTTGTTCATCAAAAAGCAAGTCAATTAGATTATTTCTTTTCTAAGCAGGTCACTATTATGGTACATGTTTGTTATAGACATGCACAGTTAGATTTGGATGGTGTTCTAAGTACAGTTCAAGCATGAGTACAATTAAAAAGGAATATCATTTTTATACAAGTGATGATAAAGAACATGACATTCGCTATGTAGAACATTGCTTCAATATGTTCTTTTTCATATTTGAAAGAAAGAGACATAAATGTTGATAAACATTATGTTTGATCTGATGGGTGTGCCGCACAGTTCAAATCATCTAGACCATTTTATGCAATATGTAGATATCATCACAATGAGAATATAAAACACATATGGAATTTCTTCGAGAGTGACCATGGAAAAGGTGAACATGATGGTGTTGGAGCTTGCATCAGACATGCTATGTGAAAGTATGAAATGAATTATCAAGGATTTCATGTAAATGATGCAAATGATGTTGTTGAATGGTGTAAGACACATTTTGCATCAGACGAGGTCGGGACATCATTAACAACAAGTCGATAGGTACCATATAGAGTCTTTTGGGAGATAACAGGTATGGATGTGTACATCTATCTAAATTTTATGCAATTAAGTTATAAAATTTTATTGTTAAGTTTTATCTTTTAATTCATTGAAGTTTAAATTTAATTTTTCCATATTTTCAATTTAATGAACTTTTAGGTGTTAATAGAAAAAACATGCATGGTTGCAAGAGGATAGAAAAGACACATTCCTTACATTCGGTCATGAGTACAAATAATCGCAATTAGACATTGAAGACAAGGGAATACTCATGTTTTTATGATAGCTGCATTGATGAAGACTATGAAGAATGCATCAATCAAACATGTGGATATACAGGTGCATGGATTTCAGTACCACTTGATGTTATCGATACATTTGATAAAGATGATGAAAATTTTGATGATATTCCATTGATTTATGATGATTATAATCATATCTCTAGATTGGTAAAAGTGGGTAAGTATCATAAAAATTAATCTCAACTTGTCAGTTAATCTCAACTTGTTATTTAATTATCAATTTGAACTATCTTATATATCTGTACACATGTGTGTATACTTGTTATGCAGGAGATGTCTTTGCAGTGATTGTTGAGCCTAGAAATCATGAAGGTGTCAGTTATTATTTATTGTGAAGTACTGCAGAAAGGACAAAGTTATATGATCCTAAAGAAAGTGATGGAATGTTTTTCCCCATAGGTATCATAATATATATATCTAGGTAACTTTATATCTATCAAATTTTAAAATATTTAAATTTGTGGTGCATGTTCTATTGTGATAGAGGGAACATATTTGAAGCAAGACAAAATAATCCAACATGGAATACAATTTGTGTTGGCATTAAGTTATTATTGCCATTAGTGACAACACTTATCTGTATCAGTATAGCTACTGAGATCATCACTCATTCTACAATGTATATAGAGCATTCAGTGGTTACCTTGTACATTCATCACGTAAGCAATTTACATCGAGCCTCACAGTTCACACCGAGCATTCTAGTGTTAATCGAGCTGAGTATAGCTACCGAGTGAATGTGCAATCCAACAGTGTTTACCAAGTGATGAAAGCATAGTGCTTATCAAGTGATGGAAGCACACTGTCTACCGAGTGATGCAAGTGCAGTGTTTACCAAGTAATGAAAGTATAATGTTTACTGAGTGAAAGCAAGGTAAATGAAGGATTCAGTTTTTACTGAGTGATACTATATCCACCGAGTCTCCAATGGTTACCGAGTTTAGAACTACATCAGGTGATTAGTATGGATCGAGCCTTCACTTCTACCAAGTGCATGACGATGTCGAGTAATGCAGTGGATGCCAAGTATCAGAAGGTCACCGAGTCAGTTCAGTGAACCCGAGTTATTTACTATTGGGCTGACTCAGTAATGTTTTGTTCACTTGTGTTTTGGTCGACCTTGTAATTATAGTTATTGGGATGGTATAAATGTAACGTATTATATCATTTAGAATATGAGAATGTGTCAAAAAAAGACATGTAATGTTTTGAGAAGTGTAAATGCGAATCACCAGAAGAGCAAAAGATTCAGCAAGGTCTACAAGGAGCAGTAATGATTCATCAGTCACAAGAGGTGATATATACTTCAAGGATCCAATCAGCAAATCAAGTTTGTAAGTAGATCCACTATTTCATCCTAACAGGTGAATTAGTTTTGTAAATCCTTTAACAGGGTAGACTTAATAGTCTTTGTATAAATCTCCTAATAGAGTGCATACTTTAGTGTAGGTAAATCCTCTAACAAGGTGAACCTAACAGTCCTTTGTGCTCCTAATAGGGCAGATCACTAGAAGTGGTCAATGTAAGCCTTAATAGACCAACTTCATACTGTAGTAACAAAGTTTTGTGAGTATCATCCCCACCCTAGTTTTACATTCTATTTGGAAGGTTTCTAGGTCACCAAATCACTATGTACATGTGTTATGGATGTTTGATTTTTCATATATGTAGTAGATTAGATGAATGAATGGTGAATAGTTAAAATGTTGAATTGTTCAAAATTTTGAAGTTACTGATTCACCCCTCCCCTCTCAGTAACCCATCATATCTTGAATATTTCCAAAAATTGGTATCAAAGCATTTTGGTTCTTAGGACAAAGCTTGATAGCTTGAGCAAAGATCAAGGACAATGGAGATATTCAGACTTGACAAAGCTATTGAAAATGAAAAGCTAGATCTAGAAATGGTCATGACTCAACTCAAAGAAGCAAAGGAGAATCTTTCTCAATCCCTGAAGAGAAGGAAGGAACTTGCAAGACAAATGAATGATCATCAGTATGTTGAAGAAAAGATTGAAGAACTTTTACCATCAAGCAGTTCAGATGAAGCTAATGAGGCTATTAAGGAACTCCTAGCAAAGAATGGTTCTCTGCAGGAAGAAGTAAGAAAGCTTAAAAGAGAACAAGAAATTCAATCGATCAGGCTATGTGAAATTTTGGAACAAAGAGACAAGGCAAATGAAGACTTAGAGGCAATAAATAATCAATCCCTTCAGCATGAAGATCTTGTAAATCAACTATCTAATGCAAATGAAGAAATTATGAATTTGAGATCTGAAAATGAAAGCCTGAGGAATGATCTGATCACTGAAAGACAAATCAATGAAAGCTTAAAAAATGACTTGAGATCTGAAAGAAAAATCAATGAAAGTTTGGAAAATGACTTGATCACTAAAAAGAAAATCAATGAGAGAATGATGAAATCTCAAGCAGACATGACTCAATTAAATTAGCAAAGTGAGCAGAATCTTCATAGACAAAAAGGTAAAGCTGGACTTGGTTACAAGGAAGAAGGTGAAACCTCCAAACAAGGTGCCCAAAGGAATCAAAGACCTACTTGCAATCACTGTGGTAAGCTAGGTCACACATCAAACAAGTGTTCGAGCAATGGAAAAGGTAAATTCAATGGTAAATGCTACAATTACAGTCAGCATGGTCATAAAGCTAATGAATGCAAAGAAAAACCAAAATTTGAAGGCAATTGTCACAGGTGCAAGAAGCATGGTCACAAGGCATTCCAATGCAGATCCAAATCATTCAACCCAACTGAACAACTTGTTAAAGAAATCTTTGGATGGGATTACAATACCTGGTGTAGATGTCATTATTGTGGAGAATATGGACACATTGGCAAAGACTGCTCAAGGCATCACTTGAGGAAAAGAGACACAATAGTAAGATGTTATACATGTATAGAACTTGGTCATATAGCTAAAAACTACATGAATATAGGAAGAGTTGAAGATGAAAAGACAGATAAAGCTGAAAACATTTGAAAGTAAATGGGGCATCAGTGGATTCCAAAATCTACCGAGCAAGATAGTTCAAGTGATGGCAATGTCACTCAAGAAGTGGGTGACTCCATCATTTCCAATTAGATTCATAAAGGATCTAGAACTATATCATCAAGCTATATCCAGAATAGTTCCAAATGCAAGAAAGCAAAATGATCAAATTAGTATTCCAGATACACATCTTTCTCCGAGTTGCATCTACCGAGGAAAGTGGCTTGAAGACCTTACCGAACTAGGTCGAGAGTAACTAAAAGTTTTTGTTCAACCACCGAGTTGCAAGCTTCTACCAAGAAAATGAATGATGGCTTGTCAAACACTATGTCATCTCAGCTACCTTTGCACCAAACATTTATGGCAAAAATTTTGTCAAAAGGGCAGAATTCGATTTCATTCTTCATCGCAATTTTAGAGCTAAGAAATTTGCAGTGATTCCAAAGCAAATTCCAAGTGATTTCAAGCGATTTTTTTTAAAAAGCGAAAAATCTATTTAGAATTTTATTACACTTACTTAGCAGCAATGGCATCCAGGAGTAGCAGCAGCACCAAGGCAAAAAGAGGTTCAGAAATGCTATTCAAAGGTGTGGAGTGGAAGGCCCCAAATTTCAAGCTAGCTCCAGCAATCGCAGAATCACTCGACTCGAATGGAGCTCAATCACAAATTCCACCTAAGGTACTTCTTATCAATGATATTTGTACTCATTTTAGATGTTTCGTTCAAGAAATTAGAAACCTAGAGATGGACAATGCCCTAGGAGAAATGAGTGTAGATTGCTCTCTAAAACCCAGATTCAAGCATCTTGAAACCAAAGGCTTGACTCATATCTCACATATGCCAAGAAATTTCCAAACAAAGTGGATTAGGTATATTTTGAGTCGGGTGCATAATGGGCAACTATGGTTAGAGCAGCTAGTGTTAATCACAAAGAAGATGATTCACAAAATCATGGGTCTCCCTATGCTCAACAAAGTGAAGGTTACCAAAACCCTAGGATGGGATGAGTTGCAGAAGGTAACCCTAGCCGAGTGGGATGGTAGAGGTTTGAAGGTGAATACTGTATCAGATGTCGAACTAAGATTTGGCATTCATGTCATTGCCCACAAAATCTATAGCTCTAGTCGACTGAACAGTGTACCTTGTGAGGCTGTGGATTTGGCCTTCAAAATTGTAAAGAAGAACCTTGAATTTGACCTATCTGAATTACTGTTGAAATAATTAAACAAGAATATGGAGAGTATAAGGACTTCAAAGAATAATCCTTGCAAATTTGGCTCTCTATTGATCTGTTTATTTTTCTATATTCAAAAATTGTTTCCATCAAAAGTAATAGTTGTATGGAGAAAAGACATTCCAATTTTGTATCAGATAAATGAGTTTGTAGCAAAAATGGGTGAAAATTTTGATAGCATCATGGATAATTATTTTGAATATTTCAAGGAAGGGATGAACAATAGGTTCCAGATTCCACCAAAATTGGTTGAAGATTACAGAGATGATGTATGCTTTATGGTTGACTATGATAAGGTATACGTTCAGGCAGTCAGACCCCGAGTTGCATGGGTGAAAGCTCTTCCTTATGAGGTAAATATTGATGAAGCCAAGGACATTATAGAAGCACTGGTGAATGAACCAGTAGACCCTAAGCAACCAATTTTCAAAGCATATGATGAGGCAAAGGCCAGAATTGAACTTGAAATCAAGCTACCCCAGGCCATAGGCAAAGGCAAGAGGAAGATAGCCAAATTGAAAACTACAAAAGGTCCTCTTATGCTTACTGAGGGAAAAGGTGAGGATGAAGAAGGTGATGAAGAAGAAGAAGGAGAAGAAGAAAAAGAAGAACATTAATCTAAAGAGGAACAGCCAAAGAAGAAAGGTAAGGTAATTATTACCAAACCTAAGAAAAATCCTACTGCAGTATTCTTTAGAAGAACCAGAAAAGGCAAACAAGAACCTATACTGGTCAGGCCTCCACCCACATTCGAGGAAAGACTTAAACAATTGGAAGAGGGAGCTGGCATCACAAATTTCAAAGCATTAAAATTTGAAACAAGAATTGATGCTGAGAAAATGTAGATTGAGGAACTAGTACTCAATAAGATGGGTAAATGGAAATACTCCCCGGACCAGCTTGCCTCTCAAATCTCCAAAGAACTGTTGGAAAGATTGCAACTGAGATGGGAGTCAGCCACCCAAATGGCTAAAGACATATATGAGCAATCTTTGAGGAATCTTCTACCGAGTCTCACTGGAGCATAAATAAAGGCTGCAATGAAGAAACATGAAGGTAAAATGATGATTAGATTTCACACATGTTTGATTTTAATTAAAGACATTGAGCATGTTGTAAATGATGCAACAAACATGTGGAAGAACATCTATCATCTGCAAAAGCCCAGTGAAGATCTAGTTGAGATCAAGGATGATGATAGCAGTGACGGTGATGATTTTGATAGCACTCCATCCATCACAGTTACTCCAGGAGAGCTACATGCACTTATGGAAGAAAAAGAGGAAGAAGACAAGGAGGAAGAAGCAAATGAGGAAGAAGAAGGTCCAGTCAAAATTGCAGCAGAAGTGATTGTGTCCCTTCCTCACTCTCCACCAAAGATTGTTACATCCACTATGGAGACAGCTTCTGCAAGTGAGATTGTGAGCACAATTGCCATATCAATTGCTCAATCTTCACCGGCCACCTCTCAGCTCCAGGTATCTAAAATAGATGTGCCAAGCACTTCATCTATCAAGCTAACTGTTACTTCTTCAGCTACCAAGCCAACCTCCTCAGCTCCTTTTTCAACAATAAGTGTACCAGTAAGTTCCACAATTTTGTTTTCATCAGTTCCAACAAGTTCTACAGTCTTGTCAGCATTATTTGCATCTACTTTAAATCCAATTAGTTCAGATACTGCTATACTGAGTGTATCATCATTTTTAGGAAGTATTCCAATTTTTTATCAGGTTAATACTTCTATTGGCATTCAATCCTCAAGTCCTATCCCAATTTTTACTCTAGCCCTTCCATCTCCACTATTGTGTCTATTCCTAAGGTCAAACCAGTCATCACAAAAGTCAAACAAAAGCATCCATTAAGACTTCTAATCACTGGAAAGGAAATTGCAGAAGATAGTGACTTAGACACATAGATAGTAATTCCAAAGATTGACTATGAAAATGCTACCATTGAAGAGATGAGGTTAGCTAATCAATTAATAGAGATGAAAGCTACACAGAAGCAGTTAAGGTCTGAAAGGGATAAGGAATACAAAATAATTGAGAATGCCAAGAATATAACTACAGATGCTATAGGTGTTGAAGTAGATTCTACTCAACACATTTTGATTCGATTAGAAGAGGCTATACAGAAATTCAATGAGGATTTTTCCGAACAAGAAAAACTTATTGAGAAAGCTAAAAAGAAATTTGATAATAAGGTGTTAGGGTATATTGCTCAAAAGATAGCAATAAAGCAAGTTGAATTGTCAACATTTTTGGGAAATTTTGAAAATTCTTTTAATAATGCAGCATCACTTTTTGCTAAACTTTGTGATGTTTCTGGCTTTACCAAAGAAATAAAGGATAAGTTAAATAAGATTGACATTGATATGCAATCAAGTGCCTCCAAGCTAAAGGTGGACTCCTCCTCCACAACCTCCCATCACACCAAGATCAGATATTTGGCAGATGTTCAAGAAGAATTATTGAGAGAGGAAGCTAGGATCCGGTCACAACTAATAGACATCCAGAACATGATCCTTCCTATCATGGACACAATGCAAAAACATCTTGTACATTGCAAAACATTGGTCCAAGATCAGAACTTCTCAGTGGCTGATCACTTGATCCAATTATCAGCAGAAGTTCAAATTGTTCTCTCCACCTGTCAAATTTTGTAGCAGACTTGGGATAGTACTTTTGCAACCATTCTTAAGGTACATCAAGAATTTCTATCTCACTTTGGTGTAACCATATAAATTGTATATATGCAGTCCTTTGGCATTATTGTCAAAAAGGGGGAGAGATTCAGAGATTCAACATAATAAATAAGGAGAGGTATCACTACAAGTGATAGGGGGAGTTAGCACACAATAAAGTTTGCATTTGTACATAAGTATATTTTTATATGCAGCAGTTCTACAAAGATCAATTTTGAAAAACCTAAATTCATTCAGTCAAGCTGTGTACATATGTTTTGGCTTATAAGTGTTTTTGTCACTAATGCCAAAGGGGGAGATTGTTGGCATTAAGTTATTATTGCCATTAGTGACAACACTTATTTGTATCAATATAGCTACTGAGCTCATCACTCAGTCTATAATGTATACCGAGCATTCAGTGGTTACCTTGTACATTCATTACTTAAGCAGTTTACACTGAGCCTCGCAGTTCACACTGAGCATTCTAGTGTTAACCGAGCTGAGTATAACTACCAAGTGAATGTGCAATCTGATGAAAGTACAGTGCTTACCGAGTGATAGAAGCATAGTGTCTACCAAGTGATGCAAGCGCAGTGTTTACCGAGTAATGATCGTATAATGTTTACTGAGTGAAAGCAAGGTAAATGAAGGATTCAATTTTTATCGAGTGATACTATATCCACTGAGTCTCCAATGGTTACCAAGTTTATAACTACGTCAAGTGATTAGTATGGATTAAGCCTTCACTTCTACCAGGTGCATGATGATGCCGAGTAATGCAGTGGACACCGAGTATCAGAAGGTCACCGAGTCAGTTTAGTGAACCCGAGTTATTTACTATTGGGCCGACTCAATAATGTTTTGTTCACTTGTGTTTGGCCGACCTTGCAATTATAGTTATTGGGATGATATATATGTAACGTATTATATCATTTAGAATATGAGAATGTGTCAAAAAAAGACATGTAATGTTTTGAGAAGTGTAAATGCAAATCAACAAAAGAGCAGAAGATTCAGCAAGGTCTACAAGGAGCAATAACGATTCATCAGTCACAAGAGGTGATATATACTTCAAGGATCCAATCAGCAAATCAAGTTTGTAAGTAGATCCACTGTTTCATCCTAATAGGTGAATCAGTTTTGTAAATCCTTTAACAAGGTAGACTTAACAGTTTTTGTATAAATCTCCTAACAGAGTGCATACTTCAGTGTATGTTTGTAAATCCTCTAACAAAGTGGACCTAGTAGTCCTTTGTGCTCCTAACAGGGCAAATCACCGGAAGTGGTCAATGTAAGCCTTATCAGGCCAACTTCATACTGTAGTAACGAAGTTTTGTGGGTATCATCCCCACCCCAGTTTTACTTTCTATTTGGAAGGTTTCTGGGTCACTAAATCACTGTGTACATGTGTTATGGATGTTTGATTTCTCATATATGCAGTAGATTAGATGAATGAATGGTGAATAGTTAAAATGTTGAATTGTTCAAAATTTTGAAGTTACTGATTCACCCCTCCCCTCTCAGTAACCTATCATATCTTGAATATTTCCAACAATTTGTTGATTATCAACCTGACAACAAGGTTTTACAATACAACCACCTGGTCATTGCTACCGAGCTTTGTCTACATCCAGTCAAATTTAAGCGTGTACGTTGCAAGTGGAGACTAGACAGTGAAGATCATGAGAAGATATTACATGTTATAAGTGTACATCATGATTGAACTAACCTTTGAGATTTATATTTTAATCATTTGAATTAATTTGAAGTTGTTAGTTTACTGTATAAGGTTTGAGTTTTTAGTTACCTAAAATCTTAGATTAGAGTTTGAGTTAGATTAAAGGGTTTCATTTCTAGATCTAAGGGTTTGAGTTTTCAGTTAGGATTAGATAAAGGGTTTGATTATAGTTCAAATGGTTTAGATGAAAGGGTTTTCTGAAAGTTAAAGATTAACTCATGATTCTAGGGTTTGATTTAAAAAGAAATTAGAGTTTGAATAAATATTAGGGTTTAAGTTTTCAGTTAGGAAATTAGATCCGAGGGTTTGATTACATGGTTTGATTTCTAGATTAGAGTTTGAATTAAAGATTAGGGTACATACATGTGATTAGGGTTTGATTTAGATTAGGGTTTGATTTATAGGGTTACGTGGTTAGATTCTAGGGTTTGTGTTAGATTAGGGTTTGATTATAGGATTTCATTTAGATTAGGGTTTGAATTAGATTAGGGTTTGAGTTTTCATTTAGGATTAGATTAAAGGGCTTTCATTTTTAGTTATGATTAGATTATGACCTTTGAGGTAAGGTTTGGTTAGGGTTTGATTTCTAGGGTTACCTTCTAGATTAGGGTTTGATTTAGATATATATGGAACCTTCATTTAAAGATTAAAGGGTTTGAGTTAGATTAGGTTTTGGTTACAGATTGATTTCTAGACTTACGATCTTAGATTAGGGTTTTCAATTAGATTAGGGTTCATGATTAGAGTTTAATTTAGATTATGGTTTGAGTTAGAGATCTAAGGGTTTTGCTTAAATTTAGTTAGGATTAGATTAGGGTTACAGTTCTACCTAGGGTTACATTAGCTCATTTCAGTTACAAAACTCTAGGGTTAGATTAGGGTTAAAGAGTTTTCAAGTTAGGATTACAAATCAGGGTTACAGTTTGAGTTAGGGTTAGTGTTATTTTTAGGGTTATAGATAGTGTTCTAAGGTTATGGATATCTAGCTTGTTCTAATATTTTTAAATTTTTTATGTGCTAATTTATTTATTTTTTTGTTTTTTCTAATTTTTTTTAAATATTTCAAGTTTAATGTTTTTTCTAATATTTTGTAATTTTTTTTCAAATATTTTATAATGTTTTTCTAATATAAAATGTTTTTTTTCTAATATCTTCTAATGTTATATACTAATTTATCTTCTTTAATGTTAAATACTAATATTTCCTAATGTTATAACACTTATTTATTTTTCTTATATTGTAGATTAATGTTTTTTTAATATTTCACTTAGTAATGTTTTCCTAATAATTCTACACTATTGTTTTTTAATATTTTTATAATATTTTTCTAATATTTTCCAATGTTTTTTCTAATATTTTCTCATAGTTTTTAAATATTTTTCAAACTAATATTTTTAGATAAATTTTCTAATGTTTTTCTAATACTTAAAAATATAATTTTTTTCTAATGTTTTTATAATAAAACTAATATTTTTCTGTAAAAATTATTTCTAATTAAACTAATGCTTTTCTAATAAAACTAATATTTTTCTAAATTTTTTTTTTTAATATTCTACACTATTTTTTTTTAATATTTTATAATGTTTTTCTAATATTTTCTAATTTTCAAGACTAACATTTTTAAAAATATTTTCTAATATTTTTCTAACATTTTCTTATGTTTTTTCTAATATTTTTTCATAGTTTTCTAATATTTTCAAACTAATATTTTTAAATATATTTTCTAATGTTTTTCTAATATTTAAATGTAATGTTTTTCTAATAAAAACTAAAGTTTAAATTTAATATTTTTTCTAATATTTTTAATGTAATGTTTTTTCTAATGTTCTATTTAATGTTTTTAATATTTTCTAATATTTTTCTAATATTCTAAACTATTGTTTTTCTAATATTTATCTAATTTAACACTAATTTTTTCTAAATTTGTTTTCTAATGCGATATTAATATTTTTCTAATATATAACTAACATATACAAAAAAAATTATAAACGTTAAATTAATAGAATTAAGTAACATAAATAAACAATAAAAATATTAAATTAACATGAAAATATGCTTTGAAAACATAAAAAATATTTAAATAATAACATATAAACATACCCGAAATAGCGCAACGACGAGAATTTGGAGGAGAATGGCGAAAATGATGCGGGAGGCTAACCAGTCAAACACGTTCACTCCAACATCCAAATCAAAATCACATGCCGTAAAAATGAACAGTAAAATGGAGAAAACGACATTTTTGAGAACGAAAGTTATTGTAAAATATGTTCACGTGAACATATTAATAAGGTATGTTCGTGCGAACATATCTCATATATATGAAATATGTTTGCACGAACATGTATTATAATTATGTTCGTGTGAACATAACTAGAATGTTCGTGCGAACATAACTAGAATGTTCGTTGGAACATATGTTAAATCTGATATGTGGATTTTGCCATTTTTTCGATTTCCTTCGTCCCACAAAAGTGGAACCCATTATTGTGGGTTCACCCTCCTTCAAGAAAAAGAGGATTCTATGGTGAAAGGTACTTTATGATTTTCGTTGATGATTTCACTAGAATGATATGGGTAGCATTTATTAAAGATAAATCTAAAGCTTTTGAGAAGTTTAAGATATTTAAGAATGTAGTTGAGAATGAATCTGGTGTTAAGATAAAGTGTTTGAGATCAAATAAAGGAGGAATGTTCACCTATAGAGAGTTTAACATATTTTGTGAAGAGAATGGAATTAAAATGCAGCTATCCTCACCTAGAACACCTGAGTAGAATGGGATTGTTGAAAGAAGAAATAAATCAGTAGCAGTGGCAACAAGAGTGATGTTGTTTGAGAGTGATGTTTCTAAGACATTTTGGATAGAAGTAGTCAATACAGTAGTGTACACTCTGAATAGAGTACATATCAAAAAAGGTATGAGCAAGACACCTTATGAACTATAGTTTGGTCATTCACCATTACTTAAGTATTTTAGAATATTTGGGACCAAATGTTATGTTAAGAGAGATGATGCCATTGGTAAGTTTGATCCAAGAAGTGATGAAGGTATATTTCTTGGCTATTCGTTGAAAAGAAAGGCATACATATGTTTTAACTATAGAACTAAGAAAATAGTTGAATGTGCAAATGTAAGGATTGATGAAAAGTTTGGAACTAAGGAAAAAATGGTAGATTATAATTCAAATACAGAAGAAGATAATTTTGGAATTGTTACACAAAATGTAGAAATTTTCTTTGAGACTAAAAATGATTTGCAGAATGATGTGTTAATTGTTGAGCAAAGAGGAGAGAAAATATTTGAATCTAGAGATGAGATGTCAACTCCTACCCCTAATAGGAATCTGACAAGAATCACCCTCCTGAGAAGATAATTGGAATCAAATACAAAGATGTGATGACAAGAAATAGAGTAAATGAGGAGATATGTTTGATATCTCAAGTTGAACCTAAGAGTATAGATGAAGCATGTAAAAATGATCATTGGATTCAAGTAACGAAGGAAGAATTAGATTAGATTGTAAAGAATGATACATGGGAATTAGTTCCTAAACCTGAAGACAAGAATGTGATAGAAACCAAATGGGTATTCAGAAATAAGATGAATGAGCAAGGCAAAGTTGTGAGGAACAAGGCTACACTTTTATGTAAGGTATATTCATAGCAAGAAGGCATAGACTATGAGGAGACATATGCACCTATAGCTAGAACGGAAATAATAAGAATGTTCCTAGTTCAAGGTTTATCAGATGGATGTCAAATCAACCTTCCTAAATGGAGAACTTAAAGAAGAGGTATATATTGTGTAGCCTGAAGGTTTTCCTTTATTATAAGACAAATACATGGTATGTAGACTAAATAAAGCTCTATATGGTCTGAAGCAAGCACCTAGAACTTGGTATGGAAGGTTGGATAGTTATTTGGCAAAGCTTGGATTTGCTAAAGGTATGACAAACAATAACTTGTATTTCAAGAAATTGAAAATAGTTTTCTGATAATAGTAATATTTGTTGATGACATCATATTTGGAGGTAATGATGAAGCAAGTGATAAGTTTTCTAAAGAGATGAAGAATGAGTTTGAAATGAGCATGATAGGAGAAATGAAGTTTTTCTTAAGATTGCAGATTGTTTAGAATAGTGATGGCATTTTTATTTCACAAGCTAAGTACATGATGTTAGGATTAAACCACGGGAAGAAATAACAATTATATGCAAATATAGACAATATCAAAAAATAATAGATCACACAGAAAATAACACAAGACACAAGATTTAATGTGGTTCACTCAATCTATGGGCTACATCCACAAAACAACAAGTCTGATATTATTACGATCCAGTAATTACAACCTAATTACAATTTGTAATCCCTTACAACTCAATACCACCGCAAGAACTAATTTTTGCATCACAACAATGAAACAATCCCTAACCCTAAGCCCTTTTATACAAGTATTTTTACCGCTTTAGGGTTATAATTAATAATTACATGTCAGCCCAAAATCCTGATAAAAATAGGGCCCAAAATTTTTTCCCCCCAAAGAATTTATGAAATGTGTACAGTACTTCCTTGATTAGTCACCACAATCTAACAATCTCCCACTTGGAGACTGATCCTATAGCTATGTTGCTACTCCATGAGGCTCCCACTGGATCAAACCACCTTAGACTATGTTGTTCTTTTATTCATATTTAGTCTAGAAGACCAAGCAAAGTTGAAGAGGAGTTCAGCTTCTCCCTTGTTATGACCTTTGTAAACATATCTGTTGGATTGTTATCTGTATGTATCTTGTCCAGCTTTAACTATCCATCATCCAAAACTGATTGAATGAAATGGTATCGCAACTGTATGTGTTTGGTCTTTGAATGTAAAGCTAAATTCTTTGCAAGATGAATGACACTCTGACCATTTGTAAACAAATAATTATCCTTTTGAGGGTATCTCAATTCTTCCAAGAAGAATTGAAGCCATATCATCTCCTTTGTTGCCTCTATAGCAGCAACATACTTTGCCTCTGTAGTGGATAAAGCATTAACCTTATGTAACCTAAAAACCTAGCTTACAACTACTCCACCAATAGTAAATACATAACCTATAATACTCTGCCTGGTATCAATATCCCCTACCAAATATGATTCAACATAGCCCTGTAAATCAGTAGTAGAGCCCCCAAAGTGTAAACACTTATTGGATGTTCCTCTCAATTATCTGAGAATTCATTTGACTGCATTCCAATGCTCAATTCCTGGATGACTCATATACTTACTAATGACTCCCACTGCATGTGCAATATCTGACCTTGTACATACCATAGCATACATCAAGCTTCATACAGTTGAAGCATAGGGTACCTTGGACATCTTATTCTCCTTTGTTTGTGTCTTGGGACACATCTCCTTAGTCAACATCAAATGACCAGGTAAAGGTGTGCTAACAAATTTAGCATTCTCCATAGAGAAATGTTGCAACACCTTCTCAACATAATCAGCTTGAGATAACATCAATTTTCTGTTCTTCCTATCTCTGCAAATCTTCATACCAAGGATTTGTTTTGCTGCCCCCAAATCCTTCATAGCAAATGCATGTGCTAACTATCATTTTAGCCCTTTAAGATGATCCATGTTAGACCCAACTACAAGCATATCATCAACATATAAGCATAAAATAATGTAGCTTTCATCATCTAACCTCTTAAAGTAAATACAATGATATGAATGACACTTGCTATATCCATGTTCATGCATAAACCTGTCAAATTTCAGATACTATTGCCGAGGTGCTTGTTGAAAGCCATATAAACTTTTCTTCAATTTTCACACTAACTTCTCCTTACCCTTGACCTCAAATCCCTGTGGCTACACCATATAAATCTCTTCATCCAAATCACCATGAAGGAAGGTTGTTTTAACATCAAGCTGCTCCAAATGCAAATCTTTGGTAGCCACAATACTTAAAATAGTACGGATAGAAGTCATTGTAACAATAGGGGAGAATATCTCATCAAAATCAATTCCTTATTTCTATTCAAATCCTTTTATAACTAACCTGGCTTTAAATCTTTTCTTACCTCCATCCTCTTTTTTTAACCTGTAAACCCACTTGTTATGTAAAGCCCTTTTACCTGCAAGAAAGTTGCATAAATCCCATGTCTTATTTTTCAACAAAGAGTCCATTTCATTTTTCATTGTAGACTCCCACTGAATCTTAGTATCCACCTACATAGCTTCATCATAACATTTAGGTTCACCAACATCTATTAGTAAAACAAAATACAAAGAGGGAGAAAATCTTTCTGGAGGTCTACTTTGCTTGGTTAACCGTCTAACATTCACTGGTGTGTGTGGTATTTGTTGTTGCAGTTGTTGCACATCATGAGGAATGGCTGAAACATCACCTTTTGGAATATCATCCAACACTACATAATCATCTTCTTTCTTCTCATGTTCCTACAATAGACCTTTGTACAACACTTTCTCATTGAATATGACATCCCTGCTTCTTACAATTTTATGATTTTCAAAATCCCAAAGCCTATAACCAAATTTAGTAATGCCATATCTAAAAAATACACATTTCTTTGACTTATCTTCTAGCTTGGTTCTATTTTCAGAATCGACGTGAGCAAATGCTTCACAATTGAAGGTTTTGAGAAAAGAATAACTCGCCTTCTTACCATTCCATGCTTCCTCTAGAATACCAAAACCCAAAGGAGTAGAGGGACCTCTATTAATCAAATATACAATAGTATTGATAGCCTCCACCTACATGTGTAAGGGCAACTCAACATGCAACCTCATGCTCCTTGCACACTCCATTATAGTCATGTTCATGCGTTCAACTACTCCATTTTCTTGTGGAGTCTTTGGAATAGTTTTTTGTCTATGAATACCATTAGTGGAGCAATAATCTTCAAATTCATGACTACAATACTCACCACCATTATCAGATCTAAGACATTTTAATTTCTTACCAATCTCATTTTCAACCAAGCATTTCTATTTCTTGAAAGTTTGAAATACATAAGATTTATGTCTAAGGAAATAAACCCATACTTTTCTAGTTGCATCATCGATGAATGTACCATAATAATGAGAGCCACCAAGGTAAGATACCTAAGCCAACCCCCATACATTGGTATGCACAAGCTCTAATTTCTCCTTTTTTATTTTCCTTCCCAATCTTCACAAAACTCACTCTCTTTTGTTTTCTATACACACAACTTTCACAAAAATCCATATTAACACATTTCGAACCAAGTAGAACTTTCTTTGAATGAAATACTTTCATACCTTTCTCACTCATGTGCCCAAGTCTATTGTGTCATAGTGTTGTATCACAATTTACAGTAGCTATTTGTTCTCCCTACTCAACTACAACAACTGTTCCTGAACATTCATTTTTCTCTGAAACAATTCAAGTAGAAGGAATAATATGACCTGTACAAAGATATAAGGTGCCTACTTGCACACCTTTTTTCTACTACAAGGGAACTTTTTGAAACCTTCCAATTTTTATCATTAAAAGTAACTATACAACCCTCATCACCAAGTTGCCCTACTAAAATTAAATTCCTACTCAGCCTTGGAACATGTCTTACCTCATGTAGTAGCCAACGATTCACATTCTACAACTTAATCTTAACTTTTCCCTTTCCAACAATCTCACAGGGTTCATTATCCCCCAAATAAACAATTCCAAAATCCCCTTGGACATAATCAATGAAATAACCTAAATGAGGTGTAGCATGAAATGAAGCACCAAAATATAAAACCCATGAATCATCAACACTTTCTAAAGATAGAAGCAAAGAATCCTCTTCGAATTTGTTACTTACCACATTTGCCTCCTTATCTCCATCTAGTTTATCTCCTTCATTTTTCTTTTGAGTCTAACAATCTTTCTTTTTATGCCCTGGTTTCCCACAATACCAACAGTCATTTAGTCCTCTCTATTGAGACTTCCTCCCCTTTAACTTTCCTCTTGATTTCCCACAATTTCCAGAATTACTTCCTCTCTCAGGTGTTCTCCCTTAACTTTCTGCATTCAAAGCACTTCTTGATGTAGATCCACCTAAGGTTTTTCTACGAGTTTCCTCACTCAAAATAACACTGATCACATAATCATATTTTAGGGTACTAGATCCAAGAACAGAATTACTCGCAACCATTACCAAGCCATTCCAACTTTCAAGCAAAGAACACAAAAACAAGAGAGACCTAATTTCTTCATCAAAATTGATACCCACAGAAGATAACTAACTAGTAATATTATTAAACTCATTTAAATGATCTTTAATAAATTCACCTTCTATCATTTTCATATTAAATAAATGCTTCATGAGAAATGCCTTATTTGAAGCAGAGGACTTTTCATATAGTTTTGCTAGGGTTTGCATCAATTCTTCTGTCATCTTTGCTTTTGTAATATTAAATGCCATCGATGGTGCCAAGCATAATCAAATGCTTCCAAGTGCCTTTCTGTCCAAAAGATCTGAGTCATCATTTGACATAGATCCCTAATTCTTGGTTTTGCCTTCCAACAGCTTCCATAAATCCTTCTGATAAAGACAGTCTTCCATTTGCATCTTTCATAACTGAAAGTTCTACCCATTAAACTTGCCAACCCTTAGCTTACCCTCGTCTGCCATCACTCCCACTCAACCGTGAGACTCCCACTCAAACATGAGACTTTTTTGTAGAGGATAACTGAAAAACAACCTCACTCTAATACCACTTGTTAGGATTAAACCACGAGTAGAAATAATAATTACATGCAAATATAAACAATATCAAAAAATAATAGATCACATAGAAAAGAACAAAAGACACCAAGATTTAACGTGGTTCACCCAATCCCTGGGCTATGTCCACCAAACAACAAGTCTGATATTATTATGATCTAGTGATTACAACCTTATTACAATCTGTAATCCCTTACAACTCAATACCCCTGGAAGAACCAATTTTTGCATCACAGCAATGAAACAATCCCTAACCATAAGCTCTTTTATACAAGTATTTTTACCACTTTAGGTTATAATTAATAATTACATGTCGGCCCAAAATCCTAATAAAATAGGGCCCACATTTTTTTTAGGCCAATGCCCCAAGGCCCAAAGAATTTATGAAGTATGTACAGTACTTGCCTGATCAATCACCACAATCTAACAATCTCCCACTTGGGGACTTATCAGGCTCCACACTAAACAACACCTGAAAGATTTGTTGAAAAGGTTTGGATTAGAAAGTTGTAAACCTATTGGTACACCTATGATAACTAGTCACAAGTTACCCAACAGAGATGAGACACATGTAGTAGAGTAGAAGAAGTACAGATCTGTGATTGAAGATTTGTAGTATCTAACTCACACCAGACCAAATATAGTAAATGTAGTTGGGATTGTAGCTAGATTTCAAGATGATCCTAAGGAGTATCATTTTTTAATAGTAAAGAGAATATTCAAAAATTTGAAAGGAACATCTGACTATGGAATTTGGTATAATAGATTGAGTGATTTCACTCTATGTGCATATACTGATGTGGATTGGGAGGGCAATATGGATGATAGAAAGAGCACCAGTGGTGGAGCATTCTTTCTTCAAGGAAGATTAGTTTCTTGGCTAAGCAAGAAGCAAGATTGTATTTCGCACAATACAACTGAGGTAGAGTATGTTGTAGCATCAAAAAATTGTAATCAAGTTATGTGGATGAAGCAAATGTTGAAGGATATTAGAATTGAGTTTGAAGAACCTATTATCATTTATTGTGGTAACACAAGTATAGTGAGTATGTCTAAGAATCTTGTATTGCATTCTAAGACTAAGCATATATCTATTAAGTATCATGTGATGAGAGAGAAAGCAATAGAAAAATGAGATCAAATTGGAGTATGTGAGTACTAAAGATCAAACTGCAAATATCTTTTAAGCCTTTTCCTAAAGATACTTTTGAGTACTTGAGAGGTATGCTTGGAGTTATACCCGTGCCTATTTCTGAGTAGATGATGTAGTAAGTGCATCAATCTAGTGGTACAGAGCACTATTG
Organism: Cupressus sempervirens; assembly: GCA_028749045.1. Lineage (NCBI taxonomy): Eukaryota > Viridiplantae > Streptophyta > Pinopsida > Cupressales > Cupressaceae > Cupressus > Cupressus sempervirens. The sequence continues at coordinate 1,100,164,408 of CM053785.1, forward strand.
TTAGATTGGACTGAATGTTGATGCTTCCCATATGAGGGAGTATCTGTGATGAGATGAGTCATTAAGGACTCTTGGTATTTGGTCTTGAGTAGTGTCTTTGGATGTTCAAGCTGGTTGAAGACTTGGAGTAGTATATTAGTAATTGGTATTTTGTAATATTGAGGCCTTTGACATTGATGTCAATGGGGGAGAATATGCATGAAAAATGTCCTAAGAAATGGGGGGGAGATATCTCTTTAGAGAGATTTAGAAATATTTAAGTAAGAAAGCAAGAGATATCCACTTGTTTTGTTGAGAATTATTTAGCATGTGAACAACTGATGCTGGTTAGTAGTAGCAACAGAACATTGTTTTGGTATTCTTGGAACTTAGATGCTTTTCCATCTATATTTCCATCAATGCCAAAGGGGGAGATTATTAGAATGAGTGTTGGTGATACTACTTCGGGGGAGTATCCTAAGCATTGGAGAGTATTGACATGTTGCATTCATGATCGTGTTTGTCATTGATGTCAACTTACTATAGCTTCTGTAAAGACTAGTTGAGTAGCAGACAAAGATCTTAGTCATACAAACAATGGTTTGATTGTCTAGTGATACGTAGTTATGGACATGTTCAGTACAGTGTCCTAATGACATGGTTCATTGCACATAGTCTAAGTTGAAGATGTATGAAAGTTGTACCTGATTTATAGAGAGAAGTTTAGAGACATAGTAGTTGGAAAGCAATTCCTTATGTTTGTTCACTATCTTACATCTGGGATGCAATGAGAAGATGTGCAGTTAGGCAATGACAGAGGATAATCTTTTGGTGACATGAGCAAGTGTGCAAGCCCTCGTATTGCACATGTGAAGTTTTGTATAGATTGTGATCCGATAGTGCTATTGTAATTGTAATTAATTAATTATCTTATTATAATTAATTGGGAAAGCCTCAAGGTCGACTCAAGGAATTATTTTGAAGATGTGGTATAAAGGAAAGATGTTTTCCATATTTGTAAAATATCCATTAGCAGTGCGAAGTGTGAAATGGAGCAGAGTGTTTGGTAAATGCGAGTAAGCGATCCAAGGGATTATTCAATGTGAGTTTATTGGTCTGGTTGATAGGATAGAGGAAGAGGAAGGAAGTAAATTTCAATTCTATTATTTTGAAATGAATTATACATAAATCATTTGGATAGTGGGTTCATTTCCCTTTCCCTTGAAGTTGTTTGGGTAGTGGGAACAACTTTCTTCCGTATCTCCTAACAGGGTTGGCACAACTCGTAACAAGGTTGGAATCTCCTAATAGGGATTCGAAATCTCCTAACAAGGACTGATATGCACTAAATGTTGTTATAGACTCCTAATAGTTTCCATCTTCTAATAAGGAACATTTATATTAGTACATCATCTTATGGGTACGATCCCATTGGGGTTTTCCCTCTAATCAAGGTTTTCCCTAGTAGTGTTATTGTATATGAGTATCTTGTTGTGGTTTATGATTATATTGCTCATATAATTAAAGTTTAATAAGGTTGATAATTGTGATATTAGTTGGATAACTAATTCACACCCCCCCTCTCAGTTATATTGGTGGACTATATATTCTATCAGTGGCTAAAAGTTTTAGTCATGTAATCACATATTTGCCAAAATGTACTAATGTTCCACACGTTTGGATAAATACAAAATTGGCCCATGCTACCTAAGGGTTAACATCTAGGATGTCATCCCTAAATAATTAAGTAATTATTTCATAAACAAAATAATTCCTTAACATGGTATTCATCTTTTACTGTTGTTCTCTATTCACTGCCTTTACTAGTAAATATGATATAACTGACGTTGTACTGACCATACTATACTATGCACTAAGCCACATCATTAGGACTACCTATAATACATATCCTTGACTTTGCATGTGCCAATTGTCACTGTAGACTTTGCAAAATCCAAAATTGTCTCTGTATTAATATTAAAAATGTCTAGCATTTAGACAATTCTTTGTCTTTGATAATGGAATCTTCACCTGTACATTCTACCTTCCATTCCAAAATTACATGTTACCATAAATGAAAACCCTTACTCATCCTACTTAGCCATATTTCCAACATAACATTCACTAGGTTTTATGGTATTTGTTGTTGTTATTATTGTGGAGCATGAGGAACTACTAGAAAATCATCTTTTGGAGTATTATTCAATACTACATAAATATTTGTTTTCTTCTCATGTTGTTGCAATTGACCTTTGTACAACACTTTCTCATTGAATATGACATCCCTACTTCTTAAAATCTTGTGATTTTCAAAATCCCAATTTATATAGCCAAATTAGTCAATGCCATTTCCAACAAATATACATTTCTTATATTTAGCTTTCAAGTTGATTCTATTTTTAGAATCTATATGTGCAAATGCTTCCAACTGAAAGTTACAAGAAAAAAAATAGCTCTCCTTCTTACCTATCCATGCTTCCTCTAGAATACTACAACCTAAAGGAGTAGAGGGACCTCTATTGATTAAATAAACAACAATATTAACATCCTATTCCCACATATTTAAGAATAGCCTAACGTGCAACCTCCTAGTCCTTGCACACTCCATTATTGTCTTGGTTGTGCATTCAACCACTCCATTTTCTTGTGGAGTCTTTGGAAAATTTTCTTGTCTATGAATACCATTTGAGTAACAATAATCTTCAAACTCTTTTCTACAATACTCACCACCATTATCAAATGTATGATATTTTAGTTGCTTACCAATCTCATTTTGAACCAATCTTTTCTATTTCTTAAAAGTTTTAACTACATTAGATTTATGTCTAAGCAAATAAACCCATACTTTTCTACTTGTGTCATCAATGAATGTAACATAATATAGAGAGCCACCAAGGGAAGATACCCAAGTTAGTCCCCATAAATCTATATGTACAAGCTTTAATTTCTCAATTTTCTTTTCCTTCCCAGTCTTCACAAAACTCTCTATTATTTCTTGTATACACAACTTTCACATAGATCCATATTGACACATTTTAGACTTGGTAAAAATTTATTTGAATGAAGTTGTCTCATACATTTTTTACTCATACTCTCAAGTTTGTTTTGTCATAGTATTGTTTTAGAATCCACAACAATTGTTTGTTGTTCTTCCCACTCAACTGTAACAACTATCCCTAAACATTGATTTTATTGTAAAATAATTCAACTAGAAGGAACAATATGACCCATACAAATATAGAAGGTGCCTACATTCACACTTTTTGCTACTACTATAGAACATTTTGAAACCTTCTGATTTTTATCATTAAAAGTAATTATGCAACCTTCATCACCCAGTTTCCCTATTGAAATTAAATTCCTACTCAGCCTTGGAATGTGATTTACCTCTTGTAGTTTCCAATTCATTTTGCATCTAATCTTACTTTTTCCCTTTCTAACATTTTGATAGGGCTCATTGTAATCTAAATAAAATTAGCCCAAAACCCCTTATACATAATCAAGAAAATAAATTATACGAGGTGTAGCATGAAACAAAGCCCCTTAATCTAGAACCCATGAATCATCAATATTTTCTAAGGAAAGAAGCAAATCATCCTCTTTGTATTTATTACTTAACACATTTTCCTATTTATTTCCTTCTTTTTTGTATCCTTCATTGTTCTTCTAAGATTAATAATCTTTCTTCTTGTAACTTAGTTTCCCACGATACCAACAATCTCTTGGTCCTCTAGATTAAGAGTTTTTCCTTTTGATTTTCCTCTTGATTTCCCATGATTTCTAGAATTGTTTCCTCTCTCATTTGTTCTACCTCGTCTTTGTGTGTTCAAGACACTTCTTGATGTAGATCCACCTAAGCTTCTTGATGAGGGGCGATCCCCTTAATACCATAAACACATAACATGAATAAGAAATAACAGCAATTGTGAGAACAAAATATGGACTTCTTATTATCGTCACAAATGCAGAATTATAGAATTCACAAATACAATATGCTAACCCACATGGGTGCTTTCATTACATTAATTTGCAAGACTATGCTGCGAACTATCACCTAAAGCTACTTTAGACAATGTTTGGGCCCTTCTTAAATAGGCAATTTTATGCCACCCAGGAAGGTTCTAGACATTCAAACCTAATACCTAGGGGCAACAAACCCTAACAATACATATAGAGTCAACCATATACATCTTTGACATTTATTTTAGAAATTTTGGATAGCTCAACTTTGGAAGGCCACAATTCTTGAACTGTTACTCTAATTAGCTATTATAATCACTTTTTGGAAATGTCAACTCCTAATCTGCAGGCTTGGTACTGCACTAATGCCCTTTTGTTAAGTTTTCAAACCTCATCTGGGGACTCTAAGGCCTTCAAAACTAAGCTCAAAGATTTTTCTCCAAAATTTTCCATCGAAAATCTGCAATAACTTCTCTAATACTTAAGCTAGAGAAATGAGATTTTTAAGGTAGGCTTATAATTTAAAAATGAACCTTCATATAGAAAATCATAACATTTTGAGCTCATATGAAAAACTTACTAAAAATAGCAAGTTCCTAGAAATAGTAACCCCCTATCCACTAGTCCTTATTAAAATAGAAAAGACTAAAAACAAAAATATTTTTGGGTGATGCAAAATTGCTCTTACATCCAGGATGCTCCAGCATCAAACACTCGTGGTAATTTGAGAAGCGACTCTATCACGTCTCAAGTGTTCAAAGGAAAACTAAGACTGTTAACCTCCTACCTTGCTAGCCATGATGAATCCTCTACTAGCCTCCCTTTCCATTTGACCAGGTATTCCTCATAGGTTTTGTTCCTTGTACTTTTGCCAACACAACTGTCCAGTATCTCCTTAATCTCCTTTGTAGCCGAACTAGCTGCTGGAATACTCCATTGTGATTTTGGAACTTCATCTACATCACCTCCTTCATAACACTTTGTCAATTCTAAAATATTAAATATTGGTGAAATATTCAATTTAGTAGGCAACTCCACTACATAAGCATTTCCATAATCATGCCTTTTCACTATCTTGCACGGTCCAAACTTCTTCATCTTCAGCTTATTACATGTACCTAATGGAAAACACTCCTTTCTCAAATGAACCATGACTTTATCTCTAATCTGAAATTCTTTATACCTCCTCTTCACATCTTCCTTAGCCTTCTACTGTGTTTTCATCTTCGTGATGTGCTTCCTCACCTCCTCATGGATATTCTTCAAATTTTTAGCAAATTCTTCGACTTAAGCACTACTTATCTCTCCTTTATCCAATTGCCTCAATTTAGAAGCATTTATGGGACTACTCCAATATACAATCTGGAATGGTGATTTACCAGTACTCTGGTTGACAAAATTATTATATGCAAATTTTGCCTGTGGTAAAATTAGATCCCGTCCTTTTGGCTTGTCTCCAACCAAACATATTGGTAAATTTCCCAAACTCCTATTCACTACTTCTATCTATCCATTAGTTTATGGATGATGCAATGAACTGAACTTCAAATATGCTTTCAACTTCTTTTACAATGTACATTGGAAATGTAAGGAAACTTGACAACAAAGAATATAACCGTTTCCACATAACCCATAATAGGTCTAAAATAAACATGGAATTAAAATCCACATGCAAAAGAATAGACAACATACCCATAAAATGTGACACAAGATATACCCTGGGAAACCCTCATTGAGGGAAAAAACCCAGCCTCCAAAAGCATCCATCACCATGTATTATTCAGCAAAAATACCATTTCCATACAACCATGGAAGCCTTCATGGCCATAGCCACAACCGAGCAAACTATGTGAACAAGCATGAATCCACACATCCCATGCCATGCTTCCAACCTTCACAAATGCTCCCTTGGCTAACCTGTCAAGCCTTGTCTCGCTCGACTCTTGCCTTTTGTCTTCTCCTTGTCACTCTCTCTCTCTCTCTCTACAACAACTACCCTTGTGGCTGCTTATATAGTAGCAAGTCCCACAAAACCACTAAGTGGTATTACATAAACCATGTGCTAAATTCATGTGCTACCTAACCCACTGACCCCACATTTAATATTGGGCATTTAATTCTTTTCCCCAATATTAAATAATTACATGAAATATTATCACAATGTTACAATACAACTCATCAAAAATATTCCATGGGAATCTTTACATGTTGCACGTCCATCTAGGTACAACATTACATGATAAAAATAAAATAATAAAATAACAATATTATGCAATGTGTGCAACACCCATCATCTCAACAGGAAATACCCAACAAATTTGGTATCTTGATCTGAAACTATACTCTTTGGTAGACCATATAGTCTCACCACTTCTCTAAAAAATAACTCTACTACATTAACAACATCACTACTCTTTTTGCAAGGAATAAAATGTGCCATCTTTGAAAACCTGCCAACCACCACAAAAATAGAATCATGCCCACACTGTGTCCTCAGTAATCCAAGAACAAAATCCATGCTAGCATCCTCCCACAACTTCTCTAGTACATGTAATGGTTAATACAAACCTGTATTTTGCTTCACTCCTTTTGCCATCTGACATACTTTGTAACTCTATACAAACTTTTTCACATCTTGCTGCAACTGTATCCAGTAATAACTCTCAGCAACCAAAGCTATGGTTTTATCTCTGCCAAAATGTCCAACCAATCCTCCATTATGCTTCTCCTTGATGAAATTCTCTCTTGTTGAATTTTTGGGAATGCACAACTGACTTCCTTTGAACAACATACTATCTTGGATCATGAAATCCAACCACTTTATCCTGTCAAGTGTAATTGGTTCTGTACAAGCTTTCCACGCTTCACCAAAATCAGGATCATCTGGATACAAAGTACTGAGTTCCTTGAACTCAACCACCTCTAACTGCATTTCTATTAGCAAAAGTTGTATTCTACTAAGAGCATCTACAACTCTATTAGACTTCGCACTCTTGTGTTTCAAAAAAAATGTATAACTCTGCAAAAACTCAACCCACTTCAAATGCATTTGGTTTAATTTTCCTTGAATATTCAAATATTGCAAAGCTTGATGATCAGTATACAAAACAAACTCCTTAGGAAGAAGATAGTGTCTCCACTTCTTCAATGCTTGAACTATAGGATAAAATTCTTGATCATAAACAAAATATTTTCTTTTTGAATTATTTAATTTCTCTCTGAAATAAGCAACAGGTATACCTTCTTGGCTTAAAACAACTCCTATTGCAATACCACTAGCATCACAATCTACTTGAAACACCTTGTTAAAAATTGGAAGTGCTAAAGTAGGTTGCTCAATAACTTTTTGTTTCAACAGATTAAAACTCTTATCTACTCTTACAGTCCACTTAAATTCTTTCCTACCCCCTCTCATTATTTCAGTCAAGGGTCCACAAATACTACTAAAACCTCTTATGAACTTTCTATAAAAACTAGTCAATCCATGAAAAAATCTTACTTCTGTCACACTCCTTGGAGTAGGCCATTCAAGGATAGCCTTCACTTTCTCTAGGTCTATTTTCAGACCTTTTCCTAAGACTACAAATCCATAAAAGCCTCCTCTTTCAGATCCTTTTCCTCTACCTCTTCCTCTCTGATCTCTATTGTTTTGATCATGGAAGCAATTGGAATTATTTCCCCTCTAGTTCTAACTACTACTTTCAGCCCCATCCTTGTTCTTCTAATCATCATTACGACCTCCATAAGATCATTTGCCAGATCTTCTACCATGACCTCTTCCACTGTTCTTGTTATCAAACTTTTTGCTCAATTTCTCCTCAACTCTTAGGGCAAACTAGTATGCCTCCTCAATATTGTTCATTCAAACTAGACTTAGCTCATTCGGAATACTCGGCCTTAACCCATTAAGATAATGAGCTACTTTCTCCTTATCAGCTTCTACATAGTCAGTTCTAATGAGAAGTCAGTAGAACTCTTTGGTTTACTCTTGAATAGATTTTCCTACTTGCTTCAACCCTTGCATTTTCTTCAATAAATCAAGCTTATAATCCACGAGAATGAATTTTCACTTTAGTTTAGCTATCATTTGATCCCATCCGGTGATTTTGTCCTTTTCCTTTCTATTTCACTCGAACTGAACCTCCTACACCATATCTTTGCATGTCCCTTTAGTTTTGCCTTTGCAAACTTGACCCTATCAGGATCCTTAATATCTTCATACTCAAAGTACTCCTCCAGTTCATTGTTCCAATCGGTTAGCTCCTCTAGGTTAAGATTTACCAAAAATGTGGGAACCTCAAACTTAGGTCTTTTTCCAATCTTGGAGATGGCCTTAAAAAGCCTCTCTTCCTCTAGGTTTAGAATTGCTTCTACTTTGACATTTTCTTCTTCTTTGTCCTCATCCTCTCTTTCATCTCTTATGGTAAGATTTATTCCTCTACACATTTGTTCTTCCAATGCTTTCATTTGTCTTTGGAGGGCTCTAAAACCCTCATGTGTAAAACCTACAACTCTTCCACCATGTTCTCTTTGTGGAGGCACTTTTCGCACTTTCATGGAAACCCTAGTACAAACTACCTCACAATCAGCGATCTGTCTATATGCTCAACCCAAACCACGATCCTAGTGTGAACTGCCTCATAGTCGATGATTTGTCCACACACTCAAGAACTCTAGCTCTAATATCACTTGATGAGGGATGCTCCCCTTAATACCATAAACACATAATAGAAACAAGAAACAACAACAATTTCGAGAACAAAATATAGGCTTCTTATTATCGCTGCAAATGCAGAATTATAGAATTCACAAATACAATATGCTAACCCACATGGGCACCTTCATTATAGTAATCTACAAGACTATGATGTGAACTATCACTTAGAGTTGTTTAAGCCTTTCTTAAATAGGCAATTTTATGTTGCCCGAGAAGGTTTTAGACATTCAAACCTAATACCTAGGGCCGACAAACCCTAAAAATACATATAAAGTTGGCCAAATATATCTTTGACATTTATTTTATAAATTTCAGGTAGCCCAATTTTGGAAGGCCATAACTCTTGAACTATTGCTCTGATTGGCTATTATAACCACTTTTCAGAAAATGCTAGCACTTGATCTACAGGCTCAAAATTGTGCTAGTGCTCTTCTAGCGAGTTTTCATACCTCATCTAGGGCCTCTAAGGCCTTCAAAACCGAGCTCAAAGATTTTTCTCTAAAATTTTCCACTGAAAAATCCGCAATAACTTGTCTGATACTTAAGTTGGAGCAATGAGATTTTTATGGTAGTCTTATAATCCTATAATGAATCTTCATGTAGAAAATCAAAACATTCCAAGCTCGTATGACAAACTTATTAAAAATAGTAAGTTCCCATAAATAATAGCCCCCCTATCTACTAGTACTTATTAAAATAGAAAAGACTGAAAACAAATTTATTTTTGGGTGATGCAAGATTACTCTTACACCCAAGATGCTCTTGCATCACTTTTCCCATGAGTTTCCTCACTTAGAATAACACCAATAAATTCAATCAAATTTTAGGGTATTAAAACCAAAACTAGAGCTACTAAAAGTCATTACCAAACCATTCTAGCTTTTAGGTAAAGAACATAAAATTAAGAGAGCTCTAATTTCTTCATAAAAATAGACATTTATAGAGGAAAATTGAATAGTAACCATATTAAACCTATTTATATTTTCAACAATAGACCCACATACTACCATACTAAAATTAAATAAATGCTTCATAAGAAATACCTTTTTTTAAGTGAAAGACTTTTCATATATATTTCTAGGGTTTCTATCAACTCTTCAGTTATCTTCACTTTTACAATATTAAATATCATTGATTGTGATAGGTGTAAATGAAAACTTCCAAGTGCCTTTCTATCCAATATATCTTCGTCCTCATCTATCATATTTGCATCTTTCTTGAATTTTCCTCCTAATGGCCACCATAAATATTTATGATAAGATAGTCCTTCATTAGCATTTTGCATAACTAAACATTTTTCCAATTAAACTTCTCAACCTTCAGCTTACCCTCATCTACTATTTCTCCCACTCAACTATGAACTTTTATGTAGAGGATAACTAAAAAAATGTTGGTCTGATACCACTTGTTAGAAATAGATAAACAAAAAATAACGGTTACTTGCAAATATAACCAACATCACAAAGGAATAAAGCACACATAAGATAATTGAATACACAAAGATTTAATGTAGTTCACCCAATTCTAGGAATACATCCACCAAACAAAAAAGTTCAATATTATTATCCAATAAATTAAACTTGTTATAATCTTCAATCTCCCTCACAACTCAATAACATTGCAAGAGGCTATATATTAAGCTTTGAAAAACCTAATCCTAAGCTTATATTACATATCTTATGCTAGCTTAATAAGTTAACCCGAAACATACTTGATGAGTCAACGGTAGGAAATGGTCGATGAGTCAACTCAAAAATCCTTTATGAGTCAAGCAAACAAAATAATCGAGTTGATGCCCTTAACCCCACGGGTTATGAAAAGTATACAATATCTTCATGATCTAATACTTTCCTAGTTGGTCACCACAAATGAATACCATTAATATTCCATCCATCACATTTGTTTATCCTTTCCTCACTATTAAATACATTGATACATATCTACCTTCTTCTCATGAATTATCTAACCAAATATTGTATCCTACTTACAACTTTTGAAGAATTGGAATCTTCGAGAAGAAAACATCGTCGAAGAACTCCACCTTCCTAAACTATAAATACAAGAAAGTAGAGAAAGAAATAGAGATTAATATGCAAGTAAAAAGGATGTGATAGCTTCCCACATACATACTAAAATATTAAAAAGAGTTTCAACTACCTTTGAACATATACAAGCAAAGAGTAATATAGAAACAACCACAAAATAAGAGCTTCAAAAGTTTGACTTCCATTCATTACATGGTCAACAAGCTGCACTATAAGAACAATGTACCCACCTCCCAGAAATTGCACTTCATGAACTCCATGAGAGTAGAGTATAAAGAGAAATCAAGAGTATCATAAAGATCAAATAAATTCTTGGAGGCGTGCTAAAATATTGGAGCAAACTTTGAATCCCTTGTAGAAAATAGAAGCACAAAGTTTCAAGCATGCAAACACACGACAAATAGTTCTAACATTACAAGAGAAACCACTCAAAGTTTGATCAAATCCATTACAAAAAGAAATGGATCAACAAAAAAGGATTAGGCAAAGAAATGATTATACAATGAAACTCTTTTTTTTTACCAAAGGATCGATGCATTGTCCAACATATGAACTTGCACTATATGTAAAAAATGTTACTTGAGAATCTACTTACAATTATCAAACACAACTCCCACATGCATGAGATGCTTCCATGAGAAAGGCATATATTGATTCTCATCCTTAAACAACATGGATCTAGGAGAGTAACCTATTATACTCAAAATATTGACCTAGGCTAAGAAGAGGTTGATTACTAGAGTCAACCTAGTATTACAAGTGACTAAAAAATTTGGATGTCAATATAAATATTGTGGTCATATGATAATATTTACACATGATATAAGAAATATTGTAAATATTCCTCCATATAGAATACAAGACCTACATATACTCATTATTCAAAGATTACATACAATAGACCAATTCTATTATTGTTATGTTAAGAGAAGACACATTATAGATGCATTGAATACAAGGTAAAATATGACCCATAATATAAGGATGTCAACATTTATGTTGAAGATCTAGCTAACATCCCTAAAATAAGAATAAATATCTCAAGTATGCTCAAACCCATTGAAATAGTGGAAGACATGCTAGTGACAAATCATGAAATGGATATTGATGAAGATTGATGCAGGAGCATCCTAGGTTTTGAGCAATCCTGCATGTTGGAGGTATTTTGGTTGAGAATTGTGGACTTGGTCACCAAATAGTAGGTGCTCGATTGCTGAAGGGTGTAGTTATGGTCGAGGAGCTATGTCATTAAAGGCGCTCAATCACTGAAGGAGCTCGACATACTCAAATTGCTTAGCATTCACTACAACTCTTGGCATGTGTTGGTTACTCGACAATCTCTCTATGCTCAGCATGTATTGGTTGCTCAGCATGCTTTGGGAGCTTGGTGATGCTTCTAGTTTGGTTGATGCTCAACTTGTTTTCCTGACACTCAGTTTGGTCTTGGTTCCTGTAGGTGTTGAGTTATTTGTGAGCCAACTTTAGGTATTTAATTTGTGTTGTAGCTGATTTTTGGTATTTAATTTGTGTTGTAATCGACTTTTGGTTCAACGTATATTTAATGTAAGGGATTTAATTTAATTTATAATAAATTGTGTCGACTTATGGCTTAGTTGGGTGTAAGTAGGGGGTCTTGTGGAGTCTTTAAATAGTGATCCAACATGGAGAAGAGGATGAAGTGTAGATGCAAACTTTGAAGAGATAATAGCTAAGGCTTGAAAACTAGGGATTGTTTGGTGGGCTTGTGAGCATAGGTTGATATTTCCTTGGGGCTTTTCTTCCAAAGTGTAGCACTAGACTAGCTGGAGTAGTGTTTGAATTGGATCTTGTTGGATCTTGCATAATTGTTATTGTGATTGTTGTTGTATTTCGCCCTAGCCTAGAAGGCCTTATAGCTGGGCATATTACATGTAAACAGTTATTCATGAATAAAGAGTTGCATTTGGTATCAAATCTGGCATTATTGTTTCTCGATTGTGTTTTCATTATGTGGTTATTTGCTAGGGGATAAGACATCTCCTTTGGGGATTCTCTTATCTTGTACTACATCAGGTGGTATCAGAGCGAAGGTTTTCCTGAGTGTGTAGACAGATTGTCGAAGTTGAGGTAGTTTGCACCAGTACTTGAGTGAAGGTTGATCTAGTGGAGTTGATTGATCTTCTAGATTTATTGATCTATTGTTTAGGGATTGCAAAAATCTTTGAAGATGTCTCTGAGAAGATTGGGCCCTAGGGCAATTGATGACCTTAGTGATGTTGTGGAAGAAAGGATCGTAGAGAAGATTAAAGCATAATTCAGATCTAAGATTGAATTTATGAAGAGTGACATGATTGCTAAAATTGTGAGTGTTTTAGGTGGTGTACCTAGGCATGTGGGTACTGAAGATGGTTATGAGGAATTTTTTGAAGACTTTGAAATTGTTGGATCTAGTGGTGAGGACATAATTGATTATGTGGAGAGACATATTGGAACTAGGGCTAGTAAGTTTTCTAGACCTGGATCTTAGTTGAGGCTGAAGCATAAGATGAAGGTTTCTATTTTCTTAGGTACATTGACTCTTGAAGACTTGATTAATTGGATTGGTTAATTAGAGGAATACTTTGAACTTGAGGATATTGAGGATCCACCCAAAGTGAGGTTCGTACAAACTAAGCTAAAAGGACATACTGCTCTTTGGTGGAAATAACTGTGAAGAGACATAAAGGAGGAAGGTGAAGTGAAGATCACTAGATGGAGATTGATGATAACTAAGTTGAAGGCTAAGTTCACTCCTATTGATTATGAAATAGAGTTGTTTAAAAGGTTGCAAAAATTGAAACAGAAGGATATGTTTGTGAAAGATTATACCAAGGAATTCTACTAGTTGACTATTCACTCTGAGCATAGAGAATTGTTAAAGGAGAAGATAGCTCAATACATTAATGGTTTGAGATTCAATATTCAAGATGAGGTTGGGATGCAAAATATTTCTTTAGCTGAGGATGCTTATCAATATGCCCTAAAGACAGAAGATAAGTTGAAGAGGAAAGGTCAAGGTAATGCTAAAGGAAAGGAGAAGTGGGATAGCTTGGCAAAAGCTGAATTAAGTGCAGAAGGTGAACCAAAACCTATTGATCAAAAAAGGAATATAGGTGGAGGTGAGTTCAGAGGTAATTGTTTTAGATGTGGTGAAGAAGGGCATAGATCTTTTGAATGTCCTTATGGTAGGAGAGTTGTTGTTGTGAATGAGGTTTTAGCCAAGATAGTCAACCCGAGCAAGGAGAGAGTTTGTTGGCTCGACAAATACTGGTTGGATAGAGGACACTAGATTCTTATCAGAGGACTAGTTTGTTCAGGACTTGTTGTAAGTATGTGGTAAAGTCTATAAGGTGATTGTGGATGGTGGTAGTACTGATAACCTTGTTGCTAAGGAGATGGTTTAGAAACTTGGTTTGAAGAGAGTGAGACATCCTTATCCTTGTAGGATTGGCTGGTTGCAAGGTGAGCATGCTTTGGAAGTGAGGGAGCAATGCCTTGTTTTTCAAATTGGGTAGTATAAGGATCAAGTGTTGTGTGATATTGTGGACATGAACAGTTGGCATGTGTTACTTGGTAGACCTTGGTAGTATGATTGCAGGGTTGTGCATGATTGTGTCGAGAATGTATTTATTATTGTGAAAGGTGGATGGAAGCATTCCCTAATTCCTTTGTAGAATGAAGAGCTCAATAGGAGGAACCTAAGTATTGGTAGCCGAGTTGAGTTGAGGGATTCTGAGAAGGTTGGAGATTAGCATGAAAAGCAGACTTGTAGCACACATAGGATGGATGTAAAGAAGCAAAAGAAGAGCAAGGGAAAGAGTGTACAAATTGAGGACTTGGAAGATATTTATATGAAGAATTTTTTTGGGATTTATGTGTTGAATCCCAAAAGATGTTCTTCCAACTACTAAGCACATCTTTTGGAACATGGCACATCAAATGTAGGAGCATCCTAGGTTTTTAGCAATTCTGCATGTTGGAGGTATTTTGGCTAAGAGTTGTGGACTCGATCACCTAACAATAGGTTCTTGGTCACTGAAGGGTGTAGTTGTGGTCGAGGAGCTCAATCATTGAAGGGGCTTATTTGCTGAAGGAGCTCGGTAGATTCAGATTGCTCGATATTCATTACAGTGCTCGACATGTGTTGGTTGCTTGACATTATCTGTGTGCTTGACATGTACTGGTTGCTTGACATGCACAGATCCTGAAAATGCTTATGGTTTGACTGATGCTTGCTTGGTTTTCATGATGCTCAGTTTGATCTTGGTTCCTCTAGGTGTTGAGTTGTCTGTGAGTTGACTTTGGGTATTTAATTTGTGTTGTAACAACTTTGGGTATTTAATATATTGTAGCCGACTTGTGGTTCAACATATATTTAATGTAAGGGATTTAATTTAATTTGTAATGAACTAGGCCAACTTATGGCTTAGTTGGGTATAAGTAGGGGGTCTTATGGAGTCTTTAAATAGTGATATAGCTTAGAGAAGAGGATGAAGTGTAGATGTGAAATTTGAAAAGCTAGAAACTGAGGCTTGAAAACTAGGATATTTCTTGGTGGGCTTGCGAGCACAAATTAAGATTTCCTTGGGGGTTTTCTTCCAAAGTGCAGATCTAGACTAGTTGGGAGTAGTGTTTGAATTAGATCTTGTTAGATCATGTAGAACTATTATTCTAATTATTTTTGTATTTGGCCCTAACTTGAAAGACCTTACAGTTAGGCATATTGCATGTAAATAATTATTTATGAATAAAGAGTTGCATTTAGTATCAGATCTTGCATTTTTCTTGCTTTGTTGTTGTGTTTCTATTGTGTGGTTATTTGTTGGGGTCTAGGACATCTCCTTTGGGGATTATCCTACCTTGTATTGCATCAAAGATATAAATAGAAATAGATATAAATGGAAATAACACAACATACACATCATCATTTATATCTCAACATCCAAAAGCAACATGTGAGCTACAAATCATTAAGAAAAAATTACAACATGAAGACAAGACAAACAATGTTATCAATTGGCCATAGATGGATTCGTGTCCAGTAAATGAATACAACATGGAGGGCTTGCTAGATGTGGCATTTTCCACACTCTTCCCAAATGGATTTGTACTCTACATGCAACCTCGTATAAGGGAAGTGCACATTCATAAATTTGCACAAAAGTTAATGAGGTTCTATGGCAATAGATTTAGAAGGCATCATCACTTTTGATATTTTATCTTCAATCTCATGGCCAGACATTGTAGCTAAGAAGATGCAATGATATTCATTAAAATATATGCAAAAGAAAATATGCATACTACTATAGAAAACTTTCATGTACACCTTACAAATTTTCCAAACAACTAGCTTGCACAAGAACTGGTGCACTATAGTTATTCCATGCAAGGAACACAACCATATTGGAATAAGTGCCAAATAGAGTTGATAAACTTGATCGTCCAGATAGGATCACCTACACTTTTCTTCACACTAAGTGTAACATACACAAAATGGCTAGATTTACATTGATTTCTTAGAAATGACACTTCCCCAGGGATATTATCAAGTAAACTGATGCAGGAGCATCCAGAGGTATAAGGGCAATCCTGTGTCACCCAAAAAATGTACTTAGACTTAGTTTCTATTTTATGTCTTTGCATTTTTGGATACCCATTTGGCTCAAATAAAGGTTCCAACTCTCATAGTTCAACTATCAGTGCATTTAAAAATCCCAAAAAAATAGGAGCATGCAATTTGACCATCATTTTGGTGACCTAGAAGGTGTGACTTGGCCAGATGAATGTAATCGAGATTTAGAGCATTCCAGAAAAAGAATCAGGTCAAAAGGCCCCACGGTTTGAAAGTTATTGCAATTTTTCGAGTTTTGGAGACCCCCTAAGAATGCTTCAAAGTCAGGTTTGGGGCATTAAATGACCTCGAAAAGGGTCAAAAAATGGGGGACAAGCGAAGCTTGTCCATAGGGCTATAGAGCGCTTCGAGAGCTTTCCGAAAATGTAAACGGTTCGTCAATCGGAGCTACGGTTCAAAAGTTATGCCTCCCGGAAGTTCGGCTACCGTTTCTGGATTCTTCTAGAATTGCACCGACTTCTAACGCAGCTTCCGGAACCTTCTATTTTGTCGGTGGATGCCTACTAGCACTTTCTAGAATGTACTCCTAGTCCTTAACCCTCCGGGGTCTATTTAAGGAGATTTCTGGCATTGTAAAAGGCAGTTCGGATTGGAGCTTGAGAGGAGGTGCTAAAAGGAGAAATATTCTCCAGATTTATGCTATTGTAAGCCCGCAGGGCATGTTTTGAGTTTATTTTCTCTGCACTGTTTGTACTAGCTTATTTTCTCAGTTAATATAATTTCCCCTTTTCTATTGTGTCTATTCTGGTTGTTGGGTTGTGTCCCCATCAAGTGGTATTAGAGCCAGGTTTTCCTGAGTGTGTAGACAGAGCGCCGACTGTGAGGCAGTTTGCACCAGGACTGTGTGGTTGTGGGTTCGAGTTAGAAGATGCCTCCACGAAGAGAGCGTGGTGGAAGGGCCAGAGCTGTTGATCCTGAGGAGGTTAGAGCCCTCCAGAGACAGGTACAAGCATTGCAAGAGGAGCTTCGTAGAGGAGCAAATATTGCCGCAGATGACAATAGTGAGGATGACAATGAAGAGGAAGTAATGGAAGTTGACGGGGAAGTTCTGAATCCTGTAGAGGAAAGGCTTTTTAGGGCCATTTCTAGGTTTGGGAAAAGACCTACAATTGAAGTGGGTATATTTTCGGGAAATTTGAAACCAGATGAGTTGATCGATTGGATCAATGAACTGGATGAATACTTTGAGTATGAGGATATAAGGGACCCAGATAGGGTTAAGTTTGCAAAGGCCAAACTGAAAGGCCATGCCAAAATCTGGTGGCAAGAGGTTCAACTAGAAAGACTTAGAAGAGGAAAGGAGAAGATCACAAGATGGGATCGCATGGTGGACAAATTGAAGAAGCAGTTCATTCCTGTGGACTACGAGCTTGATCTGTTTAAGAAGATGCATGGATTAAAGCAAGCAGGAAAATCAGTCCAAGAATATACAGAGGAGTTTTACCGACTCCTGATTAGAGCGGGGCATGCAGAAGCAAATAAGGAGAAGGTTGCTCGTTATATCAGTGGGTTACGACCTAGTATCCAGGAGGAACTAAGTCTGGTAAGAATGACCAGTGTTGAAGAAGCATACCAGTTTGCCCTAAGAGTTGAAGAGAAGCTGAGTAAAAGGTTTGAAGGAAGACAAAGAGGGCGCGGTCAAGGAGGAAGGGGAAGCGGTAGATCATCTGGAGGCCGCAATGAAACTCAAAAGAAAAATGAAGATGAGGGTACTAGCAGGAACCAGAGGAATGAGGGTTCCAACCGCTCCCGTGATCAAGACTTTGGAAATCAAAGAGGAAGAGGTAGAGGACGTGGACAAGGAAGAGGAGGCTTTCGTGGTACCTGTTTCCATTGCAATGAAGAAGGTCATCGTGCCTTTGAATGCCCTCAACGACAAGGAAGGATAGATAGGAGAGCTAAGGGCCAAGCTAGGGTTGCTCATGTGGATGAGGATGCACAATCATCACATTCAGAGGATGCAGAAAGAGGAGAGACCTTGGTAAATGAAAGAGTCCTACTAAGTGGTGAAAATGAACCAGGACAACGAAGGAGTTTGTTCCGTACCAGATGCAAGTGTGAGGATAAATGTTGTGATGTGATCATTGATGGTGGTAGCACTGATAACTTGGTATCCGAAGAGATGGTCTCTAAGCTGAAGCTCAAGAGGGAGAAACATCCCCAGCCCTATCGAATTTCTTGGGTAAAAGATGATCATAAGGTCCTGGTAAGTGAACAATGTTTAGTAAAATTCAAAATTGGGAGTTACCATGATGAAGTTCTCTGTGATGTTATTTCGATGGATGTTTGCCATCTATTGTTGGGTAGACCATGGCAGTTTGATAGACACGCAATACATGATGGACATGCAAACACATACTCTCTGACAAAAGATGGAGTTCGCCACAAATTGAAGCCCATGAAAAAGGAAGGTGAAAAGGTATGTAGCAGTGCTAGGATTTGTCTTGTTGATGGAAGGAAGTTTTTAGATGGCATGAAACATCAGCGTATGTGCTATGCTTTGATTCCTAGGAAAGATAAAGAAGGTAGTAGTGAAATACCATTGGAAGTTTCAGACTTACTAGGAGAATTTGGAGATATTATCTCTGATAATGTTCCAGATGGATTGCCACCAGTAAGGCAAATCAGTCATCAGATAGATCTGATTCCAGGAGCTAGTTTGCCTAACAAGGCTGCTCACAGGATGACTCCTACTGAAACAGAGGAGCTAAATAGACAGGTTCAGGAGCTGTTGAGGAAGGGCTTGATTCGAGAGAGCCTGAGTCCATGTGCAGTACCTGCAGTACTTGCACCAAAGAAGGATGGAGAGTGGAGGATGTGTACAGATTCTCGAGCTATAAATAGGATAACCATCAAGTACCGATTTCCTTTACCAAGGATGGATGATCTTATGGACTGCTTGAGTGGAGCTCAGTACTTCACAAAGATAGATCAGAAGAGTGGCTATCATCAGATACGGATACGAGAAGGAGATGAGTGGAAAACAACCTTCAAGACAAAGGAGGGTCTTTATGAGTGGTTAGTCATGCCCTTTGGATTGACGAACGCCCCAAGCACCTTCATGCGGCTCATGAATGAGGTACTTAAGAAATTCTTGGGAAAATTTGTTATTGTCTATTTGGATGATATTTTAATTTTCAGCAAGACTTTGGAAGAACATTTGCTGCATATTCGTAGTGTCTTTGAAAGGCTAAGGGAAGAGAAACTATTAATTAATCTAAAGAAGTGTGTCTTTGCAAAAAGGGAGTTAGTCTATTTGGGATTTGTTATATCACCTGAAGGACTCAAAATGGATCCAGAGAAGGTTAAAGCTATCTTGGAATGGCCTACTCCAAGGTCTGCTACTGAGGTAAGATCATTTCATGGTCTGGTTAGTTTTTACCGAAAGTTTATTAAGAATTTCAGTGGCATATGTGCACCTCTAACTAATACAATAAGAGGGGATAGAAAAGAGTTCAAATGGACTTCAGCAGCTGCGAGAAGTTTTGAATTGCTAAAGAAGAAGGTGACTGAACAGCCTGTGTTGGCACTTCCAGATTTCAGAAAAGTATTCCAGGTGGATTGTGATGCTAGTGGTAGCGCTATTGGGGCTGTATTAAGCCAAGAAGGTAAGCCTATTGCATATTTTAGTGAAAAATTGAATGATGCAAAGAAGAAGTATTCTGTTTACGATCAAGAGTTCTATGCAATAGTTCAAGCCTTAAAGAAATGGAGGCATTATTTATTGCCAAAGGAATTTGTTTTGTATGCTGATCATCGGGCGTTACAGTACCTAAATAGCCAAGGTAAATTGAATCAGAGGCATATGAAGTGGGTAGAATTCTTGCAGAGTTATACATTTGTGTTGAAGCATAGAAGTGGAAAATCTAACAAGGTTGCAGATGCATTAAGTAGGAGACAGTTGTTGCTTACAACAATGCAGGTTGAAGTAGTTGGGTTTGATGAACTCAAGAATTTGTACCCCGAGGATCCTGATTTTGTTGAAGCATGGAAAGCTTGTAAAGAACCTGTGGCTGTAGATAGAACCAAGTGGTTAGACTATTTGATTCAGGATGGCATGTTGTTCAAAGGCAGTCAATTGTGCATTCCAAGGAGTTCCATGAGGGAAAATCTGATTAAGGAGAAACACAGTGGAGGGATGGCAGGACATTTTGGTCGGGATAAGACCATTGCCATTCTTAGAGAACATTATTTTTGGCCTCAAATTACACAGGATGTGAAGAAGTTTGTACAGAGTTGCCAGGTTTGTCAAGTGGCCAAGGGGTTTAGTCAAAATACTGGCCTCTATCAGCCATTGCCTGTTCCATCAAGGCCATGGGAGGACATAAGTATGGATTTTGTTCTTGGATTGCCAAGGACCCAAAGGGGTAATGACTCAGTATTCGTGGTGGTTGATAGGTTCTCCAAAATGGCACATTTCATTCCATGCCACAAAACTCATGATGCTGTCCATATTGCAGACTTGTTTTTCAAAGAGGTGGTAAGACTACATGGTCTTCCAAGAAGTATAGTTTCTGACCGAGATACTAAATTTGTGGGGTATTTCTGGAGGACATTGTGGAAGAAGTTAAGAACAGACTTGAAATTTAGTTCCACGCATCACCCACAGACTGATGGCCAAACAGAGGTGGTAAATAGAAGTCTGGGCAATTTGCTGAGATGTTTAGTTGGAGATAAGCCCAAGGGATGGGATTTGATTCTACCACAGGCAGAGTTTGCTTATAATAACTCTGTAAATAGGAGTACTGGAAAATCACCATTCCAAATTGTATATGGAAATAGCCCAAGGACTGCACCAGAATTGAGGAAGATAGAACAAGGGGAGAGAACAAGTGCTGAAGCTGAGGAATTTGCTGAACACATCAAGCGTCTACATGAGGAGGTTCAAGCACACATTATCAAGATGAATCAAGAGTATAAAGCTAGGGCTGATACAAGGAGAAGACATAAGGAATTCCAAGTAGGGGATCTAGTCATGGTGCACTTACGAAAAGAAAGATTTCCAGTTGGTACTTACAACAAGCTGAAAATGAAGAAATTTGGCCCCTGCAAAATTTTGAAGAAACATAACTCAGGAAATGCATATGAGGTGGAGCTGCCAGATGGTATTCACATTTCTCCCATTTTCAACATTGCAGATTTGACAGAGTATCATGATGATGGTACTGATGAGGAGCTGGTTTTAGAGCCATGTCCAATTCCTGCTTCTAAGAAGGAGGAGATAGAAGACATTCTAGATCATCGTGTGGGTAGGAGTACCAGAAACAGGCAGTATGAAGAGTATTTGGTCAAATGGAAAGGACGACCGATCGAAGACTCAACTTGGATTTCAGCAGCTGAGGTTTCCCATTTGGGATTTCCTCTACCATCCATAAAGTGACAGGGTCACTTTTCAATCTACCCTGGGTGTCTGATGCAGGAGCATCCAGAGGTATAAGGGCAATCCTGTGTCACCCAAAAAATGTACTTAGACTTAGTTTCTATTTTATGTCTTTGCATTTTTGGATACCCATTTGGCTCAAATAAAGGTTCCAACTCTCATAGTTCAACTATCAGTGCATTTAAAAATCCCGAAAAAATAGGAGCATGCAATTTGACCATCATTTTGGTGACCTAGAAGGTGTGACTTGGCCAGATGAATGTAATCGAGATTTAGAGCATTCCAGAAAAAGAATCAGGTCAAAAGGCCCCACGGTTTGAAAGTTATTGCAATTTTTCGGGTTTTGGAGACCCCCTAAGAATGCTTCAAAGTCAGGTTTGGGGCATTAAATGACCTTGAAAAGGGTCGAAAAATGGGGGACAAGCGAAGCTTGTCCATAGGGCTATAGAGCGCTTCGAGAGCTTTCCGAAAATGTAAACGGTTCGTCAATCGGAGCTACGGTTCAAAAGTTATGCCTCCCGGAAGTTCGGCTACCGTTTCTGGATTCTTCTAGAATTGCACCGACTTCTAACGCAGCTTCCGGAACCTTCTATTTTGTCGGTGGATGCCTACTAGCACTTTCTAGAATGTACTCCTAGTCCTTAACCCTCCGAGGTCTATTTAAGGAGATTTCTGGCATTGTAAAAGGCAGTTCGGATTGGAGCTTGAGAGGAGGTGCTAAAAGGAGAAATATTCTCCAGATTTATGCTATTGTAAGCCCGCAGGGCATGTTTTGAGTTTATTTTCTCTGCACTGTTTGTACCAGCTTATTTTCTCAGTTAATATAATTTCCCCTTTTCTATTGTGTCTATTCTGGTTGTTGGGTTGTGTCCCCATCATAAACAATGCATGGACAACATAATCAATAACCCTCATACAATGACATTATACATGTATCATCATTTTACAATGTTTCGTGAGGAAGTCTTTGAATTTTTTTTTTCGGTACAAAAAACTATTAGCATAGATCTAAATGTCAACATAGAGGATATGCACATGTCCATTGAGTTATCTAGATAAAAAATGCACCAGATATGAATAAACTCGATTAAAACAATGTTGCAGAACATGAAAGAGCATGACTCTTTTTTGACAAGTATGTTAGCACTTGGAACCCTCGTGAAGCTTTATGAAGAAATAACACACTCTTCCATAGTCCTCTAGATGATCCATACGTGCTTGAAACACATGAGATATTATCAAAAGAGCCTTCTCATGACTATGAAGAATTGATTAATTGGGTTCAAAGACATACAAAATGCAAACAAGGCACATGATTAAGAAAAAAGGGTGCAAAACTAGAGTGTCACTACAAAGCTCCATGAAAAGAAAAACTATATTCACTCTATTATGTGATAAAGATGACAAAAAAAAATGATCCTACCAGAAATGATGATAGACTTAGCATTCACAATTGATAAATGTCAACAATTTGGAGAGCAACCATTGATTTCTAACCACTCATCTCATGGGAGCTTGTTGTGAAATACATTGCTAAATATGCATCAAAGTTAGAAAGATCATCTGAGACATGTACTGATATGTTAAAACAAATATCTTTAACTCAACAGCCTAACAGCTAAACTGTTATGACATACCTAAAATTTAGGACAAAATTTATAGCTGAACATAACATAAGGGCACAATAAACATGCCACATGCCTCAAAATTGCCTATTACCATGTGTAATTATCCATTAACATCCTTGAATGTTGGATAAAAAATGTTTAAGTGGATAACAAGCACATCATGCACAATTCAAATATAATCTACATACTTTTAGGTGTACAATCAATGACCTCTAGAGCTTGAGATACTACCACTTCTTGAATATGCATGATCATACACTTATTCTGCAAACCGTAGAAATGACAAGTGGAATGAAAGAAAGGTGAAAGTCATTATCAATTTAAACCCAAATTAAAATAATATTCCACATGTCAAATCAAACCATTTTAAAATATTCTATTAGAGCGAGCTTCTCTTACACAACCATTTCTATATTATGCAAAATGACATTGGCTTGATAAGCAAAGGAATCATTACAAAATAACCTAACATGAATGCAAACAGATATCATGTTTGGCATGTCAATTGCATGCTCGAGCATGAACCAAAATTAGAAGAAGAAGAAGAATGATAGTGAATAGATTTGTCCTTTGAAAAGAATTGCAAAATATGACTCAAAATGCCCAAATGGAAGAATTAAAAAAGCTACTAAAAGTTGGATGAGTTATCGTTGATTGATAGCTCTCCATTGAATTGAGATGTACAACTCGCTCATGAAAAGATATTCAATGAATTAGATAAATTGATTATGTCTTTAACCTAAAGACATGAAGGTTACTAACATCCACCCATCAACATGGAATGAATGTGATTACGAGATTTAAGAATAAAATAAATAGAGAAAGGATAGAAAATAACCACACGACCATTCAATCTTTTTAACATCACAAAGAAATGGAGAAAATTTATTTTTGATTTTGTAACTATAAATAACCACAAGACTAGATTCAAAATATGAAGTGACCATACAATCAACAACGATCCAAGAATTACATCTTCAGACCTTGAGATTTGATAAACATAACCTATCTCTATTATGAGCACATAATGGAAAACCATATGATAACCTGGCCTTGCAATTACAAACATAGTATAGAAAATAAAGTAGAACTCCCCTTTCCCTATTATAATCAGCACTTAAAATATATCTTCCCTATAGTCTCAGGACTGCTGAAAAGAAGAACCCCGTTACTATTGCTCTGATACAACTTTAACACTTTCCAATTCTTGTAACATGTTAGTTACCCACATAACTGATTCTTGAAAAAACCCTAAATTGCCTTCCTCAATATTTTTTTTCTTGATCACATTTTACTTCGTGTCTTTTCAACATAAGCTTATTAGCAATTATTATACTATAGTATCGTAAATGTAGCATAAAAATAGTTTTGGTGGTAATTGATAAATTTAAATAGCTTTATGGGTCTTGATTTCAATACTCTTTACAAAATGAACTTTCATATTTAATCTTTTCCTCTTAAATTTATGGATAGACCTACACTCATATATTAATAACTTTTAAACCTAATCATATTATAGCAATCACTCCAGTGAGATTGTGTGCAACTTGCCTCATAACAACATATAAAAATTGGAGCAAAATCCAACAGTGGAATAATTACTTATGGTCCCCATACTAAGACCATTTTTTCTAATTCCTGAAACATCATTTTTACAAGTTGCATTAGAAACTATAAACAATATACCTACAAATATCCACACCTGGATCACCATGTTGAGTTGCTCTTGGTACCATGAGGGAATCCAAATTATAAGAATATTAGTATTCTCAATTACCATATATGGGATAACAGGCTTTTGGTTTACAACAACAAAGACACCCAAGCCAATAACAATATCAACAATACCCTAAACATTTCACTTTGAATTATCCAACTTCTCTATTTTGCAATATACTAGATTTGATTTATGATTATTGTGATTTTTTTATTTAACATGCACTTTAGATGGGCTGAAAAATATTGATGTGATGCATCTATGAAGTATTTCAGAGTAGTGAGCAAAACTGATGAAACCATGAATGATACTTCTAGCATATATGCATTCTATCGACACACTGCCAAGTTTATATTTACCAATAGAACATGACATAATACCCCAAATAGCTAACATTCAAGTGAAAGAGCCAAGGTAGATCCTTTTGAATCTTGAATCAAATCCTTTGAATGGTTCCTTTGAACTTTGCACTTTAAGAATCTTAAACTGCCCTTTTGATCCTATGAGCTTTAACTGTTGAACTCGAACTTCGAACATGAACTTTGAACTTGACTTGCACTTTGCACCTGCACTTTTGAACCAATGAACTTGAAGTTTGAACATGAACTTTGAGGTTCAAGATTCAAGCTCAACAACTCCTTGTTGCATCATCCTTTTACAAGGAATCATTTTACAAAAACATTGTTAACAAAATTACTGCAAAGTATGAGAAGTTTGGAAATATTTTTCATGGATTTTGTTTTAAAATTTCAAAACTCAGGTGCTGAAAGCAAGCTTACAAAGAATAATATGAGGAGGAAGAAACAATGCAGATGAATAAATGACATATGTTGTTACAAATAGGTACATCACATAATATTACCCTTGATGAAATTGACATGCTTGACATATGTGACTTTGATAACAACAATTAATGATCGAAGTATCATTCCCTAACATCTACATCAAATTGCAACACAATTCATAAATTAAAATAAAATAATTCCATAATGTGATAACGTCCTATCAAATTATTGTATACCAAGATATCCATTGTCAACAAATCAATAACCTGCACTCACAATAATTATGAAACATAACATATGTCCACCTAGAAAACCTCTTTACACGATCATTCAAGGAACAACTAGTACATGAAAATCATACATGATTGAGTGCATGAGAAATGCACTAAATAATAATGGTCAACAACATAAAGGATAACTATTGGTAGTGATTCCTACAAGTGTTGTTGTATTCAACATACATGGATCTACTATACATACGGTGCTCAAGATACCTATTAAATAGATACAACCACTAAAAGGGAAAACATTAACTACATTCCAAGAGGACTTAATAGAGATAAGATTCATTCTTACTAATGAATTAAGCTTCCTTGTCCCAAAGATACTACTAAAAATATATAGTAGATTATAACAAGCATTTCCACAAAATCAACACCTTTGCTTTGGTAGCCTTTCCATCATCCTAATTGGTGACCTCACCCTCAACTACTCCTCATGATGGACAACCCTCTATACACATCACATTCTACTACAAGAACATTGTGAGGGAAATTTGTCATGTCCCCTTTTCAAATAAAAAAAAATAATAATAATCTTTGCTAAGACAGGCAGGCCCAAGAAAGTGAAGTTTCGGAAAAAGGGAGTTAATCTTTGGAAACCGTTGGACTAATAAATGATAATTATTATTAAAATATGTTTCATTAACCTCTCTTGGACGTGAGTTACAGTTATGCCCTTTTTAAAGAGGTTTGGAGGCATTTTGGGGGGGATTCCAGAACTTGATTTTTGCTCATTCTTTGTTATTCTTCAGAGGCTGCCAAACCTGTGGAGAAGGAGACCCAAGAACGGGAGTTTGCAGGTTTCCAGGGAGACCCAAGAACGGGAGTTTGCAGGTTTCCAAGAAGGATAAGGACGGGAGTTTGAAGCCATTCCATGTGCATGCTCATACAGAGTTTGCCTTTGTGCTGAACAGTGCAGATTTGTGAGTTTCCGGGTGTATTTTTGTAAGAGTTTGGTGTTTCCGGTTGAGTATTTCATATCAGTTTTGGTTGCTGCTGTATTTTATACTTTAAGCTATTAAAATAGAGCTGAATATATATATTGGGATGTGATTAAACTTCTGAGATAGATTATTAGTGTTCTTGTGGTGTTTCCGGGCATATTTTGTGCTATTTCGGGAGCTCGATGAGCATAGTTTTGGTCCTACATTTTTGAGCTGTTATGTAAAGGCTATACGGATCTGGAAATGTCAATTTGTAGGCTGTTATGCTGCTGAAAGTTCTGTAAAAATTTCCATTTTCAGATTCATTAATAATTTGTGAAGTTGTGAAGCTTTTAGCACTATTTTCAACATACCCGATTTGGGGTTTCTTGAGGAATTTGGTGGATCTTTGGTATATTAGCTGTTTGATTTTAAAGATCTGATTAGAGGTTGGAAATATCATGAAAAATCAGAAAAGGGACATTTCAAAATTCAAGACAATCGTCTCATTAGATAGAATATTTTTCCAACAAGGTGCTGATTCAAAGAAAGCACAATTTTGTCAACTTCTGCAGAACATACAAAATACAAGGCCAACAAAAGAAGACTGGGAGCTCTTACTTACACCTACAGACTGAAAGATTACATCAAATGGAAATGATGAATTTAACAAATCAATACACCTATCTACTATGAATGATCTTGTCAAACCACACAATAAAAAAATATTGAAACTATTAAATTTTCAAGTTGTAATAAATATAGCAATAAACACTACAAACAACATGGAATATGTAGGTGCTTATGAACAACTTGAAAAGAAATCCTACTATGCAAAGGACAATGTATCATGCTTACAAAAAATATATGCATACAAGTAGGCCTTGTAGATGGAGCATTGGGTGGAATAACTAAGATTAGTTAAAGCCACAGTTCTAAACCCTGCAACTTCCACAATACATTACAATAAGAATTGATAATTACAATGGTCAACCATGGATAAAAATGATCCAATAGTAGTACTAATAATTCCTTTGAGCTTGGTGCACAAAGAAAAATAATCCTAACAATGGTGTGGGTTTAAGCATTCACAAATCCCAAGGGCTTACACTACACAAAGAAATAGTTGACATTGGTAAAACATAAAAGCAAGCTCAAATTCACAGTATCCATAGTAAGATCACTAACATATCTTCACATTCAATCAATTATCTCCCTTAAAAGGTACTCTAAAGTGGAAATCAATCCATACATAATTATGAGGAAAGAAGAAGAAGCTCGATTACATCAAATCGCCCTCTAAACAATTGAGGTATGCAACAATTTCGTAGAATCACACTTTCATTATGAAATACATGTACAATTATGTTCTTCTTAGTATTATAAAATAATTATATTTCCACCAATGAAATTCAATTATATATCCACATGATCCTAATTCAACATTTCAACAACTCAAAGTTGTACTTGTTGACCCTGTGGTAAGACATATTGTCAATTAGTGACAAACCACTTAAGCTATCCAGGAAGGTGAGTTAATATTGCAATTGAGCTTTCCATTAGAGAGAAAATTTTAGTGTAGCCTAGGCAGATGAAGGCAACTGTGTTAATCGGGCTCACAGTATAAGCCAAGTTAGTCTGTATCATTAGTGGAAAGCAAATTTTATGTATGAATCGAGTTCACAGTGTTAACCAAGTCCACTACGTGAACCAGGCTCCTATATCACCCAAGTGTCATAGTGTTAATCAAGCAATAATGTCACCCAAGTTCATTGTATTGCTCGAGCATCAACAAAAGATCAAGTGCACAATATTGCCCGAGCATTAGTATTTGGGCTGACTCAAAGATATAAATTGATTATTTTGAAGATATTTATTGTGGGAGCCGACTTGATTTGAAGATATTGATTGAGGGATATATAAGGAAGGAAAATTCATTTGTCTAAAATACAAAATGGAGAATACATGATTATTTTGAAGACAAGAAGCGAATATGAAGCAGTTTAAGTAATTAGGCTACAAGGAAGTATAAAGGTTAGATCAGAAACTCATCCATCACAGTCAGGTGATCATATTATTCAAAGGATCTACAACAACAAATAGAGTTGCGAATCAAAGATCAACTGACTGATTCATCCTAACAGGTGCATCAGATAAATCTTATAACCAGGTGGACCTAACAGTCCTTTACTAAATCTCTTAACATAACATATACTTCATTGTATTGTAAACTCCTTTCACAAGGTGGACCTAACAGTCCTTCATACTCCTAACAAAGTAGATCACCAAAAGTGATCAATTGTAAGCCCTAACAGGCCAACTTTATTAGTGTAATAGTGAAGCATTGTGGGTGTCATCCCCACCCCAGTTTTACCTTCTATTAGGAGGGTTTGTGGGTTGCCATATCTTGTGTCAAAGTGTTATGATATTGATTTCTTTATTGCTTTATGTTCATGAATGGAAGTGGACTAGATAATCTAAAGAAGTAACACTGAAGTGAATAAAGTTTAATTGATTCTTGATTCATCCCCCCTCTTAGTCACTTGCTTTTCATTGCATTTCTAACAGTACTAGTGGATGTTTCATAATTATTCAGTAAGGTCAATAGATCACTTATTATTTTATTACAATATCTTATACCCAATGTCACATTTGAGTAAGCATATATTCTTTGATATCTAGCAAGGAGCTGCTCATTTCTTTTCATAGAGAAAGAGGGAAAAGTGCCCCCACACTTATGCATTTATCACGTCTCCTTACTCACACCATTTATATTGCTTCATAGATGGTTTAAGTCAAGGATAATTTGACCAAGTTCTACTTTA
The DNA here is from genome assembly GCA_028749045.1 of Cupressus sempervirens. Lineage (NCBI taxonomy): Eukaryota > Viridiplantae > Streptophyta > Pinopsida > Cupressales > Cupressaceae > Cupressus > Cupressus sempervirens. The sequence goes on from CM053785.1 coordinate 1,100,194,298, forward strand.
CAAATTGGATGCTATAGTTGCGCTAAGAATACTATGCTTCACAATTTGCACAATTTTACCTAAGATGTATATGCACATTACTTTGGTTTTATTTCCTATTTTACTAATACTTCTTGTCATTTGAAACCAATTCATTTATGTTTAATTCGAACATTCCCTATTATGTTTTGCAGTCCACTTAAAAAATATAAGGAAGTCTTATAACAATTCTTTGAAGACAACAACACAATTTAACATACCTCGACACACATTTAAGAGACATGCACAAACAACCAAAGCTGAAACAAACAAGGCAATTTAGCCAAAACATATGGCACACACACACACACACACACACACACACACACGCACACACAAAGAGGGGTAAACGCTTTGACCTGGAGCTAAACCAGTGAGGCCACAAATGGGGGACCTCATCCCCATTAGTTTTGAACCTTAATGACAAGGGTAACGACTCAACAACTTAACCATCACAACATGCTACTATTGGCAAAACATATGAGAAATTAATTCTAAATGATACTGGTATTTACTTGCAATGAGTGTGGTATAATATAATTATATAGTTATATCAATTTGCTATTTATTTTTGGGCAATACTTACAAATAAAAAAAATGATACTTGACAAATACCCATCGTCATATGTTTATATCGATGTAAACATTATACCTGATTGATACGAGTACTAGTAATAACAACAATGACAACTTGAAATCTATATACGACTAAACTAATCATTATTTTACCTATATTTTACCTATATACAACTAAACTAATCATTATTTTTACATTTATAAATGTGTAAATTATTTCAAATTAAAGGTAACTGTTACCGTGTAAGTCATTTGTCTAAGAAAGCAAACTTCCATTACAAACATTCTTAAGCTTACTAGTAAGAGCACATGTTAGTGGCAATTTCATGTGCTTTCTGATCCTCTTTTAAATTTCCTAGCAAAGGGAATCTTGGCCTCACAAGGTGCTCAGAAAAGAAAGGCATAAGAAAGTAATTTACCACATCGGACAGTCTTCTTTTAAAAAGACTAACCTTCCAATATATTTAAATTAATTTCATTATTAGCTCTAATCATCAATACATCTTGCCATTTTGCTATTTCTCTCCTTTTAGGTCGCACGGAAAAACGAAGTACTGCCCTTCTTTCGGCTTCCGGCTCTCGCTATTCAACTCCAATGCACTGCAAACAAGATAAACTAGTGCAGATCGATATGTAACCCTAATCTTATCTGATATCTGGTCCTTTCTTCTTCAGTTGTTTGATCACGTTTGATGATTACCGTGTTCAATCCGAACTCACTTTATAAGACAGAAAACAAATCAGGATACAACAATTTACAAGCTCTGTAAGTTCCACATACGACTATTTTCTTTATTTCATTTTTTCCTTTCACTTATGTTGGTTCACTCATGTTTGTAAATATTTATATATAATGTTTATAGGTCATCTAAGGTTTTTCTGAAACAAACGCTACATCTATATTCTGCCGTAAATTTAGTATCTTTACCTGCAACATGAAACTGAGGTGCCTCAATATAAGGTTCGCAATTTTTTTTCAATGTTTACTGCTAAATTAACTACCAAATACATGTATTAAAGCAACGACTGATGGGAATTAAGAATTCTTATGTACTTTATCAAATACATGTGTATATTTTTGTGATAAATATCGAGAAATGCTAGGTTATTTGTTCAAATTGAGGACTTTTCATTGGTTTGTGCGGAAATAGGCTGGAACCGAGGTGGCTTTATTTGTTTACGACCATGCCAAATTATGACGAGTTAAACTCATATCCGTGTTAAACTAGTATTTTCTTGGAAATTGCCTCGAATGAACCCTAGTATCTGCCTTATCTTCTCTTCAAGACCAGACCGTTATGTTATTATCATGAACACTGTATCATCATGTTGCTGCCTGATACTTTCGAATAAATCAATATGTGGTGTATAATTTGGCTATCTCAGCTGAATAAATCAATGTGTGGTACATACTCATGATTTAGGTTTTTTTTTTTTCTATATTAAAGTAGCTGCACCAGCATTGAACAGTTGTCTGAATCTTTCTATTGAGTCCGTGTTGTTTAGTTCCTCCTGCCGTATGAGTGTCATTCTTACCTGATACCGTTACTCCATTGCATTCTGGGGTAGAATGCTCACAGTCTCTTGTTCAATCTTGCTGAGATATCTGGTGTCATCTCCATTTTCCCGTGAGTTGTATCTTGCAGCGCCCATATTGGGATTAGTTCCATTTGTGCGAAAATGTAACATTTGATATGTTTTTCTTCTACAATATGTTCGTTGCTATTAGTCTAATCTGTTATCTTATACACAGTATTTCATTTGCATTTTTAAATTGCCGCTGGATTCTCCATGTTCATGTACTTATTATTTCAATTAGGTATTGAATTGAAACAGTCTTACTTCGATACTTCCAAGGCTTTCTCCCATGGTTAAAATAATTAAAGATCTAAAATATTTTCAGTTCTGTCAATAGGCGGCACTATTGCTTTATTTCACATGAAAAATGGGAACTGTAAAGTATATCAGTATGTTAAACTGTGACATAGATTTAGTCTTGCTCCCAGAGAGGATGCTTCTGTTGGCTCTCATAATCACAATATGAGGTTCAACTGCTTGTTAATTGACAGCCTCATAAATGAGAGGCAATAAACAGTGTTATAAGACTGACAATTCTTGTGTTCTTGTTATTCATTATCATTTTCATGTACTATATACAGAGCTTATTGTAATCTTTGTTTACTTCACGTGTTATTACAGATCCTGAGTGCCTTATCTCTCTGAATTGACTTATAATACTTCAGAAAACCATAATAATAACAGTGTCAGGTCAGAACTTTAGCTTTGCATGGCCAGTCACTTCTAGCCGTCTTTCTTTGTTAACAGTAACCTGAATTATGGAAACATGTTAAAGCTCGAGAAATGTCAATTGCCAAAACTTTGAGAAACTTGGAAATGCTATGTGAAATTTGTAAACATCAGGTTTGCATTAATGCCTACATTTATGCTCCTGCATAGAAATCTCTATATATGCATGTGCAAAACAAGATAAAACATTGACAGTAATTGTCAAGCCCCCACGAAATCACTACCAATTGCAGCTTACATAACCACTCATTTCGAGCGACTCCGAAGATGCATTCCAGGGAAAAAGATTTGAAGTTCTAGGAAAGGAAGATTACATTGATCCTATTAAAAAATTATTGCACAAACTTGAGGGCCCCAAAATTATTAACAAGTACGAAAGGTTGTCAAAAGATTTTAAAGCTAGTTCTCTCATTGATAAGTACTCAGAGGCGCTCAGGGAACCATTATTCCCTCAAGAGAGATCTGTATGAATATAGAAGCAAAATGTCCGAAGAGGAGATCAAAGGGACAGATCAATATTGTGTGTCAGATAATTGCAAATGATGTCCAAGAAGTATCCGTCCAACTTCTTGGTGTAGAAGCAATTGATCCTTGTAAATATGATTTGCAAGGTATGGAAACGATTGGACCATGTGATGATGATGTACATGATATTAGTGATGCTGTTGTGAAAATTTATTTGTCAAAGATTAACCTCAATACAGAGGAGTTGCAAGTTTATGAAGGAAACTCAATGATGACACATATTGATCATATGGAAGTTGACCAATGGACATTTCAACTTCCTTGTTCAAGACTGATGAACTTGTTGATTGGTTGGTTTGTAGTCACGGGAAGGAGACTTTTGGTTTACATCTTGGACAGACCAACATGGATTTTGAAGATCAATGGACACCATGTTGTCATCCCACAATGCTTGAAGCTAAAAAGGATATAGCCACCTCGTGGAGCTTGATGCCAATTAAAGTAAAAGATACTATTGTAGTGAAGGACACCTAGATCCGTTTACTAAAATACAAAATTGACTTTGCACACAGGAGTGGAATCTTGGTATTCACAACACTCCTATTATAAGTTGTGATGGAGGATGCAACATTTTGCTATTATTTTTGATGTCAGAAGTGACAATCAAGAGTTCGTATTTATTATTTAGGATCCATGGTGAAAATGAAATAAGAGAAGAACTCTAATATTTTTGAAAACTCTCTAGTTGGATTAGTCACAACAGGTGTGAACCTTAAAAGTGGACAAAAAAAAATACAACATAATTTCAGAAGACATGTGTTTAAGGTCATAGATGTGTGTCATGCTTCTAAATCTCATCGTAGTATATTGGAACCTCCCCCTTTTGCTTTGACTCATAGAGATAGCTATGAAACTGTACAGATGTTGGGCTAACCAAATCAGTTCTTTGCAAATACAATTGTTGCCAAAAAGGGAATTGAACATCAGATTGACAAGTCTTCTATATGGTTTCCAACTATGCTAAACTTGTAAAGTATCTTTATATTTCTTCTTTTGAGGAGGAGAGAAAACTTGTCTTAAATTATGAACCTTCCAGTGACCAACTCTTGGTTTTGCTGGGAGAGTTATTGGGAAATGCTAGTACATAAGCCCAAAGAATATTGGACAACAAATTGTCCACACACTTAGATGAGGTTATCAATCTTATGACATGAAATGACTATACTGACAGTCTGGAATCACATCAAAACTCTTCAGGGATATCATTGTAGTACAGAGCTGGACATAACCTAAATAAAGAGAAAAACATCGCTTGAGAATTTCCAATTTCCAACTATCATGCCACTATATAATCTATTTATATCACAAGGAGGATCTAGGGACCACAAATCTCCATAGGTGATCTGGGCCCTTGGTATTAATGATTCAGTTTGACAGATTAAAATTGATATTGCTTGAGGGCAAAACTATCACGCCCTGACAAATTGCTACCAATCTTGGCCTACATAGCTTCCCATTTCTAGTGACTAGGCTATTAAGAAGAGATGCCAAATAAAATACTAAAGGAATATATACACATATATATACATACAATAATATATATATATATATATATATATATATATATATATATATATATATATTATTGTATATGTATATATATATTGGAGATCATTCCATGAGAAGAAGATATTAACTGGAAGAAATGTGAAATGACTTTGTAAGTAAATAATTAGAGCCAAAGAGTATGTAAACTCCCCAAGGAAAATTTATAGATTCAAGAATGGGAATCCTAAATATCTCCTATTAAATTACTGGATGAAATCCATGACTTGTCTAGTTATCAAGGACAAACATTCAAGGAAATAGCTGCAAACTGGAAGAAGAAATATCAGAAAACATCAAAATACGATTATTTTCAATATTTTTTGGACATTGTCATAAACTCCACGATTTTGATGCAAGTCATATTTATAAATATAAATGCAGTTATCATTTTAGAATTTAAAATATTGTTACATGGAAAAATTAAAATAACAAGTATTCTAGAAAGTGATCCTACAAATTACACTAATTCCAGATATGGAAACATAAATGCCAAACCTATAATAGATGTTACATTTATCACAAGCAAACCTTGTGCTAGGAAATAAATTTTTCTTTTAGTAAGTATGAGAATTTTTAAAGAACTCTCAGTTATATTGAGAGGAGGGAGGTGAAACTGTATAACAAGGATCTTTAGTTTTCAACAATTAATTAACCACAATATTAATATTTCAAAACTTAATCATTGGTAGTAATAATACACATTCAAGATCTTATGGACACTGATCTGCTTCATTAAGAAAGTTTTGTCCGAAGGCATAAATACACAGGAAACCCCAATTCCCACAATTGGGCACTAACCCAGCAAGAGACACAAATCTCTTTCAATGAGAGGCACCAACCTCTGTTCTTAGTTTTCAACAATTAATTAACCACAATATTAATATTTCAAAACTTAATCATTGGTAGTAATAACACACATTCAAGATCTTATGGGCACTGATCTGCTTCATTAAGAAAGTTTTGTCCGAAGGCATCAATACACAAGAAATCCCAATTCCCACAATTGAGCACTAACCCAGCAAGAGACACAAATCTCTTTCAATGAGAAGCACCGACCTCCTGTTCTCCTTAGTTAGAAGGCACCACTCCCCTAATAAACAATATAATAATATATTTGTTGCTTGTTCTTAGATCTGCCCAAAATCTCCTTCAAATTTGCTCTCTCGTTCATGAAATCATCCTTTAAATATCTGCTTACTAATCTGCAATATATTTTCTCACGGCAGCAGCTCTCCACTTCCAGCGGTTCTCAGTGGCGGCAGAGGCATTCCTCTCACCCTGGCCTTTATTCCTTGGTTCTGGATTTCTTCTCCGTGGCGGGCACGCCAGCTTGTGGGTGATGGCTGGCCCCGGTTCTTTGTTCTTGTTTGTTGTTGTTTCTGCTTTCCCCGGGCATTGTTCTGTTTTCCTGCTGTTGGCTGGCTTCTCTTGCTGTTTTCTGGCAGTCCTTTTGACCCTCTTTGTGGTCTCTTGTTGGACATTTGTAAAATAATCATATCTTATCTTATCTCACATATCTACACCATGATCTTAATAATTTGCTCATATTTCTGCACTATGATCTTAATAATTTGCTCATATTTCTGCACTATGTCTCTGCTCAAACCACTTTTAAATTTGTACCAATGTTCCACGGGATTTTGTTCCCCAAGAACCTCACAATCCCTGTACAGGGACTTGGGGGGAAACTTTCACCATCTTGGCCACCTTTGTCAAGATGTCACCAAGTTGTTTGCTAAAATGCATATACGATTACATGCTGATCGCAACCCTAACTTTGTGAAAACTAGTTTGCCTTTCATGGGGCACTTGTAGGGATGTTATATTATTGATTATGCCTTCAAAGATTTCGATTTACCTCAATTTGTATATCAAAGCCATCTCCCAACCCTTTTTGCCAATGTCCCCCTGCCATCTCCTTGCTATCCTTAAATTTGGGCCCTTGGCACCCTGTTGCCAAAGCCTGTCCTTGCATCCCCACGTACCATTCGAGGATAAATTCCATGGAACACTACTTTTACGGATATGCTATAGATAGGCTGATGAAGATATGCTTCTACTCTATCGTTCGCAGCCTGAGTGAATTTCCTTCAAATATCTGCTTATATAGTTTTAAGTCTGCTTACAAGGTTTGATTTAATTCCTTCACCATGCCCTTTTAAAGATCTGCTCTTGATTCTGAGTTTAATGTGCTTTTTTAGTCTGCAATAATTGGAAAGATATTTGTTAAATTGCTTAATCATTCACACTGCCAATTTACCTTCATATATGCCTAATAAAAAATGTCTCTTCACCTAAAAGTGACTCTTCCAAGAGTTTGTGTATATTTGTAAATAATAATTTTGTTTTATTAGCCCAAGAGATGGGCAATCGCTGAGGGGTCAGCCTGATTAAGTAGCTATAACTTAATTAATATTAATTTGCCAAAACGAGACAGTAAACACCAAGGGTTGGCCCTTATTATTTTATTTATTCAAAGGCCATCTAAAACTTAAATATTCGGTCCCACAAATAAAGGTGCAGCTCGGACAGAAACCAATATGTCTTGGATTCCAATTGGATTCCAATATAAAGTGGAGTTGGTCGTCATAAATTTAATTTGTCTTAGTTGATTTCTTTTTTGCCGTGTGTCTGCTGTTCTTTGATTTCTGCCTTCGGTCTGCTGTCCGTTGACATCAGTGGCAATAATCTATCTCCCTCTTTTGTGAATATATAATGCTCCACCTTACTCTATTGATCCCGGTCTTCATTTCTCCTTTTCTGACATCAATGATAAAGCAATCCTTAGAGCTGTAAGATAATGCATTATGACTCTTCATCAAAAGTGGTTTCTCTTCCAAGAGGCTGGCCATATTTGTAAATAATAATTTTTATTTTATTATCCCAAGAGATGGGCAATTTCTATGAGGGGTCAGCCTCTTTATGTAAATGTAACTTAATTATCATTAACTCACCACAAAGAGGCAGTCAACAACGAGGATTGGCCCGTATTATCTTTTTTATATAAAGGCTGTCCTAAACTTAAATGTGACTCTTCCAAGAGATTGGCCGTATTTGTAATAAATGATCTGTTTTATTATCCCAAGTGATGGTCAAACTCTAAGAGGGGTCAGCCTCATTAAGTAAATATAACTTATTTAATATTAATGTGCCAAAATGAGGCAGTAAACACCAAGGGTTGGCCCCTATTATTTTATTCATTTAAAGGCCACAAATAAAGGTGCAGGTTGGACAGCAATTAATATGTCTTGGATTCCAATATAAAGTGGAGTCAGCTGTCATAAATTTAATTTATTTTAACCAAATTTATTTTTTGTCTTGTCTCTGCTGTTCTTTGATTTCTGCCTTGGTCAGTTGTCCTTTGACATCAATGGTAATAATCTAACAATCTTCCTCTTTCTCATTGATAGAAATAATTTGTGAAAATATAATGCTCTTCCTTGCTCTAATGATTCCTGTGTTTATCTCCCCGGTTTGACATCAATGGCAAAGCGATCCTTAAAACTGTAAGATAATGCAAAATGAGCTCCACTTGCAGGATGTATCTTCCTAGTGATTGGATGTGGCTGAAGAAGATATCACCCTCAACATTTGTTAATATGCCCAAAGGTCTCTTTTGGAAGAGGCTTTATGAAGATTTTTGCAATCTATTCTTGTGTAGCAATATACTCCAGCTTCACCTGTTGATCTGCGACCTACTCCTTTCAGAAATGATGTTTGATTGGAATGTGTTTTGTTCAGGATTGCATAGATAGATTCTTTGAGATATTGATTGCTTTTGTATTGTCAGAATATGGAAATTGAATGCTCACACTCAACCTTAATATCCTTCAAAGACTATTTCATCTAGAGAAACTGGGTGCAACAGGCCGCTGCAACAATATATTCTGCCTTATCAGTAGAGTAAAAAATTGAAGCTTGTTTCTTAGTGAACTAAGATTATGATTGTTACCAAGGAAAAATGCTCTTCAACTAGTGCTTTTTGTCGTCAACACTGCTGGCCCAATCTGCATTTGTATATGCTTTAGGGGTGAAATCTTAACCTCTTGGATACCGCAACCCAAAGTCCATAGTGCCCTTTAGATAATATTCTTTTGACTGCTTGTACATTAGTTTCCTTTGTTGCTGCTGGAATTATTTCATCAAACAAACTGCTTGCACAATATCAGGTTTTCTAGACATGTCATACAATAGATTTCCACATTGACTCATAATTATTCTTATTTTATTTGGGAGATTCATCATCTTTACTCAATTTACATCTTGCTACCATGGGTGTGCTCATGGGATTGTAATCCTCCGTTCTGAACTTCTTCAACTTTTTCTTAATATACTTGTATTGTGAAATGAATATCTCTTGTAGCCCTAGTAAGAAAACTCACTGAGCATAAACATTTCAATTTTTTTGCATCTCCATGGAAACTCTCGATACATCTCGTCACTACTTCCTCCAAAACATGATGTCGATTACATAGACTACAACAATCAAAAGGTATTCTCCTTCATTCTTGATATAAAGATCACTGTCTGCAATTCCTCTTTTGAAGCCTTTCTGTTGAGGATACTTCTCTAGTCTTGCAATAGAGTGCCTTCTTTAGCCTGAAACAATAGTCCTCATTCTCCGAGATGACGAATCCTTCATGTCGTTCATTGTATACCTCTTCCTCTAGATTACCATTAAGAAAGGTGAACTTCATGTCCATTCGACAGACTTTGAAATTCTTAGAGCCTGCAAGAGCTAAAATTATCCTAATTGCCAATGTTCAATATCTATCCATTGTTCCCGAAAAACTCTATTATTCACATACAAATTAATGTTTCATTGCTATAGGAAAGTACAGAGAGAAAATTCGATAAATATAGGACTGATTATTACAGCATTCGGTGCACCTGGATATTTATGGACTGCTATGGATAAGTGCCACATTGCCCAAAATGTGGAGGCTGGGAAGATTTCTTGGTTCCATAGAGATCGATAGCATGAATAGGCTTAGACACGAAAATCTTGACAAAGACTATGTTGGAAGATATGGCAGAGATAGAGAAGCTTAATAATTAACAATATGGTACATGCTTCATGTCTTTTGGATCAAATACATCACAGTTATATAGGATTTTAGACTACTACATTATTTGAAACTCCCATAACAACTTATCCAAATATATTGAGTTGTTTTAACTTTTAACAACCCAGCACATTCGTACCTCATAGTCGCTAATTTAACAAACAATAACAAAGGTTTCAAATAGTTATATTAATTTGCCCTATATGAACACTAATTCCAACATCCCCCCCAGACATTGGGAGAGAGTACATCACGGGAACTAGAAACATAATTGCATGCCTATGCATTCTTTTAGGCCTGCATGATGCTATTTGGATCTTCTTGTACATGGACACCTACATACGAGAACATATACCATTTTCACTTCTAGTGAGCTTATCACTAGCCGGCTACACTTCCAAAAAGTCCGACAGTTATAGGATCTCTGTAGCCAGCTGCTCTGCTATACAACTGTTTACAATATTGACAATGTTGACATTATCCACCTTAGCACTTTCAACTGCAAGAAGCCAACTCTTTAGGCTCATGATCTTGATTCAAATGAAAGAATCACCTTTCATGGTTTTAAATAGGCTTACCCACAAACCTTGTGGTTTTGGGGATCATCCCACAAATCTTTTCAAGGTCCATGAACAAACTTACTCTAGTGCTATTGTTCGCCACCATGCTTGTACATCAGGGAAGAATGTAGAAATCAACATACATATCACCAAATGGGAGTGGAACTCACCTCACCCTCGCACAATGTGAAATTTCACTAATTCACACAACTAGGAGCATGCTACACAAGCTGATGAATGGCCTGTCATTGGTGATTGAGAAGACGACATTGATTGTTCACCAACCTTATTTTCCGCCAACCTCCAATTGATTTGCCACTTAGCAAATTTAACTTTAAGGCTCATTTTTATAATGCCTCCTATGAGATGGATGTCACATACAAGCAATATTGCATCCAAGTACAATCAAGAGTGACTATTTTTTTGATAATTTTTAATATATATATTATTAATTATGAATTTTGAAAAACATATATATGATGACTCTAAACTGCTAATAAATTATAATCCAACCTAAACATACCTTCTCTAACACCCTAAAAATTGACGTGGAACCACGTAACCTCAAGCAAACAAAAACAAACTTACAAACATAACCACCACGACCAATGCTCACTTGAACCGGAAGGTGGCGCTTCAATGAATCCCCTTCTGCACAATGAAGTTCTTCCAACGTTACACACACATGGATATGAGTAAAATAAAAAACAATGACAAAAAATTGCTACGCCAATTATCATCCCAGAATAGGAGAGCAAGGCAAATAGCCAAAGAAACTGTGACCAAGGAAATCGATGCTTCTGTGCGTCTGATAATTCTAAACACCATGTATGTGTAATTGAGTGTATAAAATGATAGATAGAGACTAGTTCTAAACCACCGTTGTTAAAGATAGAACCATAAATACAAACAAATTTCTCTGCACAACCAGTTATCCTGGGAAAAACCCTCTTCACAGAGGGAAACAACCCAGCCCCCAAAATCTGAACTTATATTGAAGAATTCAAAATGTTTTACAATGAAAGAATCAAAGTATTAGAATATCACTTATAATCAAGAGAGAAACCTTTAGGAATAACCACTAAGAACATCAATCAATTGATGTTAATGTATATAATCAGAAATACAAACAATATTGAACCAATGACCTCAGTGATCACAAAGAAATCAAACTCAGATGCTAATGGTTGCGTATCACACAAAACTGAATTCTATGAGCTTTTTGAACACGAATCTGGAAGCAATCGATAGTAGAAACAGACACAAAAATAAGTCCAACGAGAGGTCGTATTTACTTGCTTGACCAAGATACATATAAAACTGAGGTTCCATGATAAAAAAAGATTGATGACGGTAGACTTGTCGACGTAGAATGCATCGAATGGCCTCCCTTTTAGTAACGTCTTCCTTCCACGAATGACAAGGATGCAAAACCGATACGTAATCTTGCTCTAAGAATATACATGGCTTGAAAACAAAGCTCTATAGTTCTTAGCATTGAATGAGATCCAATCATATGTCACATTGCAGCCAGCAGGTATATGTAGAGACAAAACATATTCCAAGCAGTGCAGGAAAGAGATTGACTACAGAGGTGTCTTCAGACCACTGCTCGATTATACAAATGAGCAATATTCTTGAGCCCGTAAGGAGACATACAGCCTAGCAGTGGTGATAAATATTACTCTTTAAGAGACTCAAGCTGACAGGATGACATCTGCTGAAGAGAATGTTCATTTGAACAGAGTTCTAGACCAATTAAGAGGTTAGTGCAAATACTCAATTTATAAATCTCAGTAACAAAATAAGCAAAATCAATCACAGAGAATTTCATATGAAGCTATTAAATTTAACACTCCCTCTTAGCAAATATGAAAATTGTATGACTAGACATGTATCCATTCTTATGAAAATAAAGTAATTTATTCACAAGCAATTATCATAAAATCACTCAACATGAACAAAATTGTGTAAGACTTAGCTAAGTTTTTAATCACGAATGCTCTCAATGTGAACTGTCATGGAATCTCTCAACATGACATACAAAATCCATCACGGAATCTCTCAATGTGGTGACATGATTGACTTTCTCAACATGATGTTCACTATCGCATAGTGAAAGAGTTATTGTAACTGATCTTACAATATTATTAGTTCACACACCAACATGGACAATTAAATCTACAAACACAAGACTTATGTCCACTTAAGTCTCAAGATTGAACATACGTAGCGTATCTCTAAAATAAGCAAATTTCACCTTTGAAAGAGGCTTGGTGAGAATATCAGCTGTCTGTTCATCAGTGCTGATATATTTAAGCTCAATAGCCTATCGAAGTACCATGTCCCTTAAATAATGATACTTAATTTCTATATGCTTTGACCTATCATGAAAGATTGGATTAATATAAATCTTTGTGCATCTCTAATTATCACAGAAAATTGTAGTACATTCAGAAGATGTTCCAAATAATCCAATGAGAAGTTTTTGAAGCCATACAGCTTCTCGGGCTGCTGAGCAGGCTGCCACATATTCAGCTTCATCCGTGCTTTGAACTACACATTTTTGCTTCCTGCTGCACTAAGAAATCATAGCTGATCCAAGGGTGAAACTAAAACCCGAAGTACTTTTCCTGTCTATAATGCAACCACCCCAATCAGAATCTAAGAACCCACGAACCTGAAGATCATAGTTTCTATTGCTTGTCTCTCCTTTGAAGTGTGAACTAATTTTTTAGTTAAATTATTCAGCATTGCACAGAGACAGACGTCCTTGGAGACTCTGGAGACTGGCACCGGTACTAGTAGGAGGAGACAGGTTGTTGGAGATGCTGTTATTTTTTAACTATAGTTTTAATAATTGATATAAAATCTGGTAAATTTAGTGGACTGGAACTATAATTTAATGATACTTGGAGACTGTAACACTAAAATCCTGTACCAACATTGGAATCCCCATTCATTTTTGCTGTTACAGTTGCTCTTAAATTGTTAAACTTAAAAATGGCATACAAAACTAGTAGACCTTTCACCACTAAACCAGCAAAGTCTGTTGAAGTCTCCAGTATGGGAGACACGTCCCAGCCTCAGCTATGCGTCCCACAGGATAGGGGATGCATCTCCGTGCAACCATGATTTAATTATTTTATCAATCCCACAGAGATTTGTTGAAAATGTGTCAGTTTTATACTTGTGCAATGGCTGTCTCTTGCTAATCTGTCATTTTTTGATTGGTGGATGCACAATTAACCATTTGTTATCTATACCACTTTTGATGTAGGAAAATATGAAATGCCTATAGGCTTTATTACAGTTGTTTGATTGCTTATGTATTGGATTACAATAGTCTTTCTGAACATTTATTGTTTTGTTTTTGACCAGGTTTGTTAGTTCATAAAATTTGAAGTGGCATCTGGATAAATCTGTGATCAGTATTTGGAGGTTGAACCTTATTTGTTGTAGATGAGGAAATGAATTACCTCCAGTCATAGAACTTGATCATTTTTTTTGCCGATAGTAATTAATGGAGAGCTTAGCGCAACTGGAAGCCTTGTGCGAAAGGCTTTACAATTCACAGGATTCAGCAGAACGAGCTCATGCTGAGAGCACTTTGCAGTGTTTTTCAGTGAATACAGAATATATTTCACAATGCCAGTTCATTCTTGATAATGCTTTGTCTCCTTATGCATTGGTTCTGGCCAGTTCCAGCTTGTTGAAACAGGTCACAGAACATTCTCTTTCTCTGCAGCTGCGCCTGGATATTCGTAAGATCCTTTATCACAAACATATTTTGAATTATAATTTTATTTAATAGTATTCTAATTTCAATTTAAACCACATTTATGTGTTCTACAAAATCAAACAATATGCTTTTGTGACTAGGTTTTGTTAGTAAGATAACATACTTTAGGTTAAAAACATCAAGTTTTCACAGTCCATGAAATAGATTAGAACACATTTCGAAAAGACCGTAGAAGATTTTATGTCAATTAATATCAAATGATATACAATCTTGTACTCAGAATGGTAATTGAGATGGAATATTAATTGATGTAAAATCTTTTACACTGTCTTTTCCAAAAGCTTGTTAATCATATACTACATGTCGTTTACTATGCTTGAATTAGTTTAAGTGTCTCCTATCACACCTCCTCTGAAAGATCTTTGAGTTAGATCATGGTAGCAGGTTTTTAAAAATCTGGTTAACTCAGTTTACTATTCTTATAAATAGTATACCTACACTAAGTTGAAGTTTATTCATGCCAGATATTTAGTTTTTTGTGATTGTTACCGTGCATTTCCTTACTACATAAACTTGGTCTAATAAAAGGTGGTGCTTTTATGTTTGTTCCTCTAACATCTGAAATTATGTTGTTTCTGTGGCCTCCTCAGGCAACTATGTTGTTGGATACCTTGCTACCAGAGGGCCAGAATTACAACCATATGTGACTGGGTCTCTGATTCAACTTCTTTGCCGAGTCACAAAGTTGGGATGGTATGATGATGACAGATTTAGAGAGATTGTTAAGGAATCCATGGACTTCTTGAGCCAGGTTTGTAGGGCTAGTTTTTCTTTCATATGTGGCACTTACTGAGTTACTTGACCATTGGTTCTTGAATTCCTCTTAAATTTTTAATGCATACTCTCTTGTGGCTCTGTCACTTTTTTTGCATTGGGTTTGTGCTTCTATGGTTTTCTCTGGAACTTGGTTTGCATTTGCACTCAATTCCTAACACTAATATTGACAGGAGTAGCAAAGATTTTTTTCTTAGGAGCTTCACTTATTTCTATAGCTGATCTGTGGATTGAGCAGGAAACCTCCATGGGCAACACACCACATAATTGATAGTTTATTGAAACAATTTTAAGCTAAATGCTTGAGGTCCTGGAACTCCTTGTCATCTTAATATTAGTTTGTGTTCTTTTAGCTACATAAATCATAATCTTGTAGTTGCCATCAAATTTTGAGTTTCAAATTTCAAACTCAATCACTTTTAGCCTGTAGATCCCTATCCTCAGTAAGGGTATTCAAACAGACATTAGTTATCTCAGCAGGTTATGAGGTCTTGCTGCTTTTGTCTTGAAATATTCCACTGCAACTTTCTGCATCATTATATTCCACAGATCCACCTTCAAAGGTTTATTTTCAAGTATACTTGTACTTATTTAAACATAGAACTTGGACCATACTAATGTTCGCATGCCTGCTAGTGGGTTTGGTGATGTTCTTCCTAGGACTGAATTTACTATTGAAAGCTGGGTGTAGTATATAATGTCAGTTGTAAACAGGGTTCTTGAATGGTTTATTAAGCTCCATCCTAATATCCTTTGTACACTTTCAAGAGCCCTGTTAACGAATTCATGTTGCTTGCTAAGGGGTTTATCCCCTAGGATAAACTTCTGTTCAGATGCCTTGCACAGATCCCAGGAAAACAGTTTTGTTGTTATTAATCCTGAAACTGCCTTCCTTCTGTCGAGATTACCTTGCTACTTACTTTTTTGATGACATAAATTGCTATCTGGTTTGTTTAAGTTGTTTTTGGGGGAATCTTTTCTTTATTTGTTTTATGCTTGTTTGAAAATTGGGTTCCGATGAAGAGTTATAAATGGATGTTGTTTGTGAGTTTCTAGGTACAAACTGAAAAATAAAATTTACATAATAATTTGGAAGTTTATTTTTTTCTCATCTTTTTATTCTGCATTAATTCTATGAATCACCTTTGTTAAAATCATTATCCATCATAATGTTTTTTTGTGTCTGTTAACTGTCATTATTAACTGGACTTATTGCGGATAACATTTAGTACCTTCTACAACTAGTGCACCTTCCTATCATTATTTTCAGTTTGGCATTTGTGATGGATCTGCTACAAGTGTAGATTTATTAGTAATTTTGTTTAGAAGCTTGACTTATTTCATGAGGTGATCTGTAGCATTGAGTTGGAAACCTTCATGGACACAGATATCTTGTTTTATATGTTGCATGTGGAACTTTGGAATGTATCAAAAAGCATGGCCTATGATTATTGCATTGGTCACTTTAAAATGATATCCTTTAGAGCAATCTCAAAGGATTGTGAAAAAAGGGCTACAGTATGCTTATATTTCCAAGAAGAAAAGAAGGATAGAACTGAAGGAAGTTAGTGCGGACACTTGAGCAGAGTATGTTGGCGGCATTTGTAATTAAATTCACGGCTCACTGGGAACATAATGGTGTAGAAAGTATCCAAGACGTAGAAAAAATGACTAGGACTTGAGCTGGAAAGATTAAATCCAACAAGACAAAAAAGGAGGTCGATCTTAGCTATAAAGTACAAGCACAAATGTAAATACATAAACTTTCAGCCCCAAATCTCTAGTGTGGTTAGAACTTCGACAAAACATTACTCTTGTGTTTTTGGCCATTGGAGGCAAGCATCTTGTAGGATTATCACATGCATTTCGTTCCAAGGAATTAGACATTGTGTGACTGAGCTGTATCAGTTAATGGAGATTTTATACAATTGGAACTTTATACTTTTTAGTTTACTATAGGTGTGCATGTCTGTCCTGAGTTTAGTTGATAATTTTTTTCCTCTACTGAGGAGTAATAGTTTGTGCATGACTATTTTTCTCCCTGATTAGTTATGAGAATTGACTCTGTACAGGATGTGAAAAATACCTAACAGCCTACTGTCTTGGTTAATGAAACCTGTTAGTGGCTTGTCTTACTTGGAATCAGGGTTAATTTTGGTGGCTGCTAAATTATTGTTGTCAGCTGTGAGCTTGTTGGACATGTTTCTAATGGAAAGATTACTATTTTATTTCTTTACAGTCAACGACAGGTCACTATTTCATTGGGCTGAAAATTCTGAATCAAATTGTTGCAGAGATGAATCAGGTATGTGCTGTTTGCTAAAGTGATTGTGCAATATTTTGTATGTTGCTTTCCTTAGAGAGGATTATCATTGAAGATTTCAATGGACTGTTGTATCTTATCCACCAAGCAAATATGGCATGCATCTGGAACTGAAATGTGAGAAATATCTAGTACTTTCACTAGGCGTTTTATATGATTTTGTTTCTTCACTTCTAAATATCCCTGATCTATACTGTGTATATGACTATTCCTCGAGATGCAAATTTATATAAGCATTTTAGCTTTCTCATCTTTAGTTGGCGACATCTTATTACTTTGTGTCAGCCCATAAAAATATTCTGAATATATCTGCCTAGTTGCCATATGGTGCACATCCCCAACAAGGAAACTCAAAATAGATAGATAAGGCAAGAGAAAACATGTGGTATCATTCAGATTTTCATTTTCGATCTTTTCTGATTATTTTTCCGTATTATGACCATATCATTGTTCATCATTGCTTCTTGCATAAAGAAAAATGCAAGTTGGTTATGTTTACGATATTATAGGTTACTCTTAATATTTGTTGAAATACACGTTAGTATTGTTTATTTATTTTTACGATGATATAAACATTTGTCTGATCATGATGGTCTTTTCTTTGATGCTATTCTAATATTGTGATTTAATTTATATAGTGTATTTTTTTTGTTATTACAAATAGTATTGCTTAACGCAAGTATCATATCCAAGGGGAAGACATATAGTTGACTAAAAGGCTTTGCTTGTTCATGAAAAACAATTTGATTATTACAAACATTATAGTGATTTTATCATCGAACTAAATGGATGTTTGGATTATATCAAGAGAGGGAAATTGTACCCTAAGGCCCTTGCTCTAATCCTTACTCTAGTCTGAATTTTGTAAAAATGAAATGTCACATCTTGTTTGTATAGCATTGATAAAATACCATGGGCCAAATATATTGCATTGTGTTAGATATAAAATTAATTTTGTAATGGATATAGGACTAGTTTCAACTTTTAATATCTAGATTAATTAGGGATTTTGTATGGTATAATCGAAAGTTTTTTTGGTATTGACATGTTTGACAATGGCTTGCCCGATTATTCCTTCAACATTCTTGAAGGGAACTATTGCATAAACTCCTTAAGAGTAACTAATAGTTGAGAATAATGCAGTAGTTCAACTGTAATTTGTGGACTTAGATTTGACTTGAATTTGATATGCCAATTTTATTTGACTTAGCAAAAACTTGGCAACTAAAAAGGTACTTAAATTTCTTTAAAAAAGACTATTTTTTGGAAAAAAATGTATCAAATGAGTCTATAAAATCATAATGAAGTGTTTTCAATTAGAGTTGAGTACAAATAGAGTACAAAAGGGATCATCATGTGTATACAATAACTAGATAACTATTAAAAATTTGTGATCATCGTGCTTGAAATAATCTTCATAAATTTGATGTCCAGGATTTTTTCAACAGTTTCCTTTTCCTTGTTCCAATGAAACGTTCTAATCCTCCTAGTGAGTTGCAGCACCTTGCTTGGTCTAGAAGGTTACCTGTGCTGCCACCTTTATAAATGCAAATGCCACTGCTTCTGCAGTATTAATGTCATCTACTGACAATGCAATCTCTTGCTTTTGTCATTAGATGACATTAATACTGCAGAAGCAAGAGATTGAATTAAAGTTACCTTAATAATCTCAATATTCATCTTGTCAAGGACTCAATAAAAAATTGTGCTTACAATTCTCTTTCCATTGACCATCTTTGAATTTGTTAAGGCTAGTCCTGCTTGACTTATAACTATCTGCTTCAAGGATGCCAATTAACTATTTTCAATCCTTGTAACACTTTACTGCATACTCTCTTTCCTCATGATTCAATCTCTGATCAAGTTTAGACCCCAAGGGTCATTATAAATATTATGTTCTTTGTATCTAGTACATTTGTTCTCACCCAGTCAATTTTGTTTGTCCTCCAAAATAAGGTCAAGACAATGGGCTACGGGGCTCCAAAGAGTGTCATGTGCCTCCTTTGAAGCAATAATTTGATTTCTATATATGCTGCTGCATTGTTAGTGACAAAATGAACAACATTTTGTATTCATACCTCTAAAATACATCCTTGAACAAAAAGCTCAAATTGACTTGAGGAAAATCAGTTCACCATTTTAAAACAATTGAAATATTGACTATGAAGTTTCTTGCATCCATCCCACCTATTTCAAATACCGCAAGCAGTGGATGATGATGATTTTTTGAATATTGGTGCCTTGATTAGATTGTTTTCGACAAGTGTACTCATCCTACATCAACGGGTCCAAATTAGGGCAAATTTGATGAGCAGAATTGGGAAGCCATGATGGTCATAAAATTGTCAAATCATCGATGATGAGATGCCTCGGGTACCCTTAGGCAAGACAACTACTGAAATATGGGAATATTTAAAGGGCCATGAAATATATGATGAGCTGTGCGTTCTTCCTCAAGAACATGCTTTTCTAGATCATGCTGGATGAGAGGAGGAAGCTGTAGGAGCATCTCACAAAAATCAAGGACATCTCTAATCAATTGGAGGCAATTGGTTGGACAATGGAGGATGAAGACATGGTTGTAATCACTCAAAAAGTCTATCAAAGTGAGAGGCTCAACATTATCTCAACTATTTTTGACTTGAAGTTTCCAAAACTTTGCAGCAAATTTCTGTAGCAGGATCGATGAAGACAACAATTCGATAGTGGTGCTAGTTTGTCCTCCACAAGACCCTTCAAGTTTGTCCTCCATGTAAATGTGCTCATACAATTGTTTAACATGCTGCGACAAATATCAGTTTCGTATTCAACAACTACAATGCAAAAGTATAAAAATTTGACAGAGGAAACCTGAAATTAGTTGCTGTAGTATTTTTGCAGATGTAGTTGGCAGCCTTCCAAACCCCCAAATCAGCAAGAATAAACAATAAACATGTTACAAATACTGTTCACTATAGCAAATTCACTATTCATGCGCACTGTAGCAACCACTATTCACGCGCACTGTAGCAAAACACTATTCACGCGCACTATAGCAAAACACTAAATGAAACCCAGTGTGTTTGGAAACACCGTTAATCCTCCTGACTGTGTCTTTCAACAACGAAGAGAATGCTAGCAAAGAGGGATTCCGTCCTCCAAGCCCGATAATCAAATATCCAGCAACATAACATTAATCTTCATCCAAGCATACTAAAAAGAAGCTCTTCCATTTCTTTTATAGTGTTCTCACAAGAGCTCAATACTTCGTTTTCTTAATGTGGGATAAAACATAACTCCCTTTATGTAACTTATGTCTCCAATGTGTTATAAAATAAAGGGGACTATTTTAATTTAAATATTTCCCACAAACTATAGTCTATGCATTAGTAAAGTTAAATATTTAAATTTAACTTTATAAAATAGCTTTATCAATGCATAACAAATCTTATCAATGATAAACAAGTCTTCTTGTTGATTTTAAACAATTACCATCGACATACTGCTGCCACTGGATGTCTGACCACGTCCAAGATGACTTACTATAAATAGTAAGTATGCCCAAAGTTGCCTCGAAACCCCTCAAAAAGACGTGCAACTGAAACTATGTAGGCCAAATGGCCTCTAAGAACATTTAATGTTCTGGTTAGCCTACAGGACCGTGGGGAAATAGGCTAATGACAACATCATGCTATGAATGCTAAAAAGGGGACATTACAGTCCGCCCTTCCCAAAATTGAGGAGATGCTGTAATATTTGCTCATTTTCCCAAGTAGCATCCTCCACTAGTAGATTGCTCCACTTGACCAAGTACTCCTTGATGATCCGCCTGCGAAGCACCCTCTCCTTGGAGTCAAGTATAGCCTCAGGAACCAAGATAAGCTTTCCCTCATCATCAAGAGGTGGCAATACTACTGAAGGCACCACATTGTGGCCCAATGCCTTCTTAAGGCGTGACACATGGAACACATTATGCACTTTACTATCTGCAGGCAACTCCAACTCATAAGCTACTTCGCAAACTCTCCTGATTACTTTGAATGGTCCATAGTAGCGTGGTTTCAATTTCTCTGCTCCACTCTTTTTGAGAGAGGACTGTCTATATGGCTGTAACATGAGGTACACCATGTCTCCTACTTCAAAAGACCTCTCAATCCTATGCTGATCAGCATATTGCTTCTGCTGATTTTGTGCCTTTTGCAAATTTTCCTTCAAGGATCGCATAATGTCCTAACACTCTTGCAAAATATCCTTGGCCTTAGGCACCCTACTGTCCCCAAATAACAAATCCAGAAAATTAGGAGCATCATACCCGTATAGTGCCATGAAAGGGGACATTTGAGTAGACATATGGAAAGAGGTATTATAGCAGTACTCCCCTAGATGTAGCCACTTCACCCAAGCCTTCTGCTATCCTGCAATGTAGTTTCGAAGGTACCCCTCAACCCATTTATTCACTATCTCTGTCTGCCCATTAGTTTGGGGGTGGTAATTGGTACTCGGAGTTAGCTCTGTTCCACACAACCTGAACAACTCTTGCCAAAAGTGGCTCATAAACTTACTATCCCTATCGCTGACTATGCTTCGTGGCATCCCATGTAATTTAAATACCTCTCGAAAGAATAGCTCTATTGTCTGTACTGCTGAATATGTGGACGAAATCGCAAAGAAATGTGCAAATTTTGTCAATCTGTCTACCACAACAAAAAATACAATCCCAACCCTGTGCCTTTGGAAGGCCTGTGATAAAATCCATGGAAATGCTATCCCACTTCTTCTCTAGTATAGGTAGGGGCTGCAGTAAACCGCCTGGAAAGGAATGTTCTTGTTTGTTCTGCTGACACATTGGGCACTCCCTAACGAACTGTAGCACTTTTGACTTAAGCCCCTTCCAAGTGAATCGCTCTCTCACTTGTCGATATGTCTTAAAAAATCCTAGATGTCCTGCTAATGGTGAATCATGAAATGCTCTCAAGATCTTTTGCTTCATGGCAGACCTAGGTACCAAATAAATCCTTCCCTTGTAAATGATCAAATCATTTACAACAGTGTATCGACTATCCTGAATAGCTCCTTCAATAACACTACATGCCCAACTATCCTTGGCATACTCTGCCAAGATCAACTCTCTCCAATCACTATCCCAACAACAAGCAAATGAGGCCTTCTGGATAAAGCATCTGCGACAATATTTTTCTTCCTTTTGACATAGGCTATGTCAAAATCATAGGCCTGTAACTTACTCACCCATTTCTGTTGCTTGTCATTAAGATCCTTCTGTCCAAGGAAATGTTTCAAGCTGTTATGATCTGTTTTTACTGTGAATCGGCTCCCTGCTAAGTATTGCCTGAACTTAGCTAGCACGTGCATGATTGCTAGCATTTCTTTGTCATAGATGCTGTAAGTTCTCTCAACACTTTGTAATTTCTTGCTCTCATATGCGATGGGATGTTTGTCTTGCATAAGGACAACTCCTACGCCCTCTCCCGAGGCATCACAGTGCAGCTCAAAAGGCCTGGTGAAATCTGGAATGGCTAAAACAGGACATGTACTCATCAGCTCCTTGAACTTGTCAAAACAATCCTGAGCCCTCTCTAACCACTTGAAACTGTCTCTTCGTGTCAAATCTGTAAGTGGTGCTGCTATTTGTGAAAATCCCTTCACAAATCTGCGGTAGAACCGGCAAAGCCCAAAAAATCCCTTGAGTTGTGAAGTGTTCCTCGGCGGTGGCCAATCCGGAATGGCCCTGATCTTGTCTGGGTCAACGCGAACACTTCCTGCACTAATAATATGCCCTAGATAGAGCAACTCTGTCATCCCGAACTCGTATTTACTCATCTTGGCATAAAATGACTCCCTCTCTAGAATGCTGAGCACTGCATCAATATGCTTCAAATGTTCCTCCCAAGTACGACTGCATATCAGTATATCATAAAAAAAATCAACACAAACTTCCTCAACTGATCTCTGAATACTCTATTCATACAGGACTGGAAAGTGGCGGGGGCATTAGTCAACTCAAAGGGCATGACTAAGAACTCAAAATGTCCGTAGTGGCATCTAAAAGCTGTCTTCTCCACATCCACCTGTCTAACCCGTATCTGGTGGTAGCTAGATCTCAAATCAATCTTAGAGAAGTAGCATGCACCGTGCAATTCATCAATAAGCTCATCGATGCGTGGGATAGGGTATCGGTTCTTGATTGTCTTCTTGTTTAGCTCCTTATAATCAATGCACATCCTCATTGTACCATCCTTCTTCTTCACCAATATCGTTGAAGAAGTGAAAGGACTCTTGCTTGGTCGTATGTGCCCCATGTCAGTCAACTCCTTGATTGCCTTTTCTATTTCATCCTTATATCTCTTTGGATGGCGGTAGGGTGTGATGATGACTGGCTTAGCCCCTTCCTCTAACTCAATAACATGCTCGATTCCCCTATCCGGGGGTCTCCCTGGAGGTATCTCACCAAACACCTTAGTATGTTTGGTTATTAGTTCCTGTACATTAGGTGGATACTTTTGTTCATGCTGCTCTGTCATATCAGGCATTGCTCTGAACTCTGCTGCCCACTGTACCTGATCATGTCTAAAGAAACTCTGCATCCACTTGAGTGACATCACTCTAAGTCTCCCATCTGACAAACCTCTGAGCACTATCTTCTTACAATTTGCCTCAAATCTCATTTCCATTTTCTGGAGGTTAAATGTGAACTCTTTTAGAGACTTCATCCAGTTCATCCCAAGCACCATATCCTGATCACCAATGTTGACCACAAAGAAATCTCCTGTCATGTCATAATCTCCCAAATGAAGCTGCAAGTTGGAGATCTTCTTGGTACAGTCAATTTTGAAGCCATCGGCAACCATCACCTTAAATCCCCTATGCTCCTTTGTATGTAGCCCTCTGCGTGACACAAACTTCTCATCAATGAAGTTATGTGTTGCCCCTGTATCAATGAGTGCCACAAATCTCTGTCCATCCAAAGTTTCCCTAACTTTGAAAGTGCTGGCCTCCTGTATACTGGACAACTGAGCTATCGTGCTACCACTGCGTGCTTCCTCATGTGAAGAATTATCATCATCTCCATTTGATTTTGATGACTGCTCTGAATCTCCATCCACTTACTCTTCGGCTGAAAAGTAATTCATCTGCTTAGCTTTTTCTTTCAATGGACACTTATGTGACAAATCCCAAGGCTCCCTGCAATGAAAACAAATCTTCTTCTTCCTAAGATCATTAAGTGTCTCATTGTCCAACCTCTTACTTTCCTCCTTAGGTGGCTGAGCCTCTCTATTGAAAGGTTTCATGTCCTTATCTTTCCTCGAAGGGAAACTCTTTGCCTGAAATTTATTTTTAGAAGTTGAAGAGGAATCCATGTCACGAGCTTTCTTAATGGCTTCCTGCAAAGTGGGAGGGTTGAGAGCTTTAATCCACCCTCTCAATAGGTCAGCTAACCCATCCATAAATAGAACCAATATCCTTCGTTCAGATACATTTGTTACTAACACTGCAAGTTTCTGAAACTCTGAAATGTATGTTTCCAATGATCCCCACTGTTTAAGCTGGGCTAACTCCTTGAAATGGAGTTCTGGATCCTTCCTGTCAAAACGTTCAATCAATCTCTTCGTAAACTCCACATATGAGGTAATGTGTGCATGACCCATAGTGACCATACCATGATGCGACCACTCGTGTGCTAACCCATCTAGGTGAATTGCTGCATTCTTAATAGCTTCTTCCTCAGGCATAGGGTTCAATTGAGAGTATGTGTCAAGCTTTTGAACCCAAACTCTTGCTGTAGACTTCCCCGAGCCATCATAGTATGGTAACTGAAGTTTCCCTACTTTCTTTTAGCTCATAGCTCTGGTTCCTGTCATGTCCACGTGGCATATGCTTCATCCGCACATCCATATACTCCTTAAAGGTAATTGCAGCAGTAAAATTTGGACCTTCGACTTCCCAATCTCTCCTCAATTGGTCCTGTATATCAGTGATCTGGGGCTCTGGTACGGGCTGCTCTAGAGCTCTAGGAGGAAATGTGGGAATCATGGGCCTCGAACTCACTATCTTAGTTTGTTGGGTGCATGACTGAAATTGTTCCCAACTTGTTCGCCTCCATTATGTGTCCCATCCTGATTATTACCATTCTGATTATTTCCTCCACCCACGTTAGCATTCAACCCCATTTGATGAGCCATCATCTGCATCATAAGCTCCAATCTTTGACTCTGTTCCTGTGCTCTCTACTCTGCTAATCGCTGTCCCTGTGCCAAGGTGTCTAATAACTGTAAGAATCTTTCCTCTCCCTGATTTGGACTAGCATTCCCGCCTTTGCCTAATCCTGTATTCCTGTCATCTCGTTCACCCATATTGCTGTCTTGAACAAAGAATACCTCCTCTGTGTCTTTATGACTGGATTCTATGTCCACCTGCACGGATGAACTAGAGTGTTTGCTTTGCAGGTTTGAAATCCTATTTTGTCTCGCTCTGGTATTACGGAAATTGTAAGGCCCCTGGCGCATGCTCAAACATAAATGCTCGGATTTTAGTGTTTTAACATTTCGTCAAACACTTTCCCTTCTATTCGGCTGTTCCAAATTCCCTATAAGACCCTTACAGGATGGCAGACTTATAGCTCTGGTACTAGTGTAGTATCCTCCCCTATTTTTTTTCCCAAATAAAGAAACTTGCAAGCTACTTTATGATATCAATTAATTTGCTTAATAACTCAACATAGCATTTTTGTCAAACACTTGGCACACATACTACCATATATAGGAAAATCTGAAACTTCTTATTTGCTAATTAAATATTGATTTTTGCCATGTAAATGTGCTCATACAATTGTTTAACATGCTGTGACAAATATCAGTCTTGTATTCAACAACTACAATGCAAAAGTATAAAAATTTGACAGAAGAAACCTGGAATTAGTTGCTGTAGTATTTTTGCAGATGTAGTTGGCAACCTTTCAAACCCTCAAATCAGCAAGAATAAACAATAAACTTGTTGCAAATACTATTCACGCACTGTAGCAAATTCACTATTCATGCGCACTGTAGCAACCACTATTCACGCGCATTGTAGCAAAACACTATTCATCCGCACTGTAGCAAAACACTATTCACGCGCACTATAGCAAAACACTATTCATCCGTATTGTAGCAAAACACTAAATGAAACCTAGTGTGTTTGGAAACACTGTTAATCCTCCTGACTGTGTCTTTCAACAGCGAAGAGAATGCTAGCAAATAGGGATTCCGTTCTCCAATCCCGATAATCAGATATCCAGCAACATAACATTAATCTTCATCCAAGCATACTAAAAATAAGCTCTTCCATTTCTTTTATAGTGTTCTCACAAGAGCTCAATCCTTCGTTTTCTTAATGTGGGATAAAACATAACTCCTTTTATGTAACTTATGTCTACAATGTGTTATAAAATAAAGGGGACTCTTTTAATTTAAATATTTCCCACAAACTATAGTCTATGCATTAATAAAGTTAAATATTTAAATTTAACTTTATAAAATAGCTTTATCAATGCATAACAAATTTTATCAATGATAAACAAGTCTTCTTGTCGATTTTAAACAATTACCATCGACATACCGCTGCCGCTAGATGTCTGACCATGTCCAAGATGACTTACTATAAATAGTAAGTATGCCCAAAGTTGCCTGAAAACCCCTCAGAAAGACCTGCAACTGAAACTCTCTAGGCCAAATGGCCTCTAAGTCCCTTTAATGTCCTAGGTAGCCTACGGGACCGTGGGGAAATAGGCTAACGACAACATCATGCTATGAATGCTAAAAAGGGGACATTACAACCACAGTCAATGCTACCACAAACCAACGTTGCAGAAGATGTAGACCTCTTTGATCAACCCGAGGCTGCTTTTTACGCTTTTTGAGGACATGCAAATTTCTGTTTTTTGAAGAGAGATTGACTATTAAGGGAGGGTATTACAATATTAGATAGTTTCTATTGTCTCTCTCTTCCGTCTTCTTTTAATGGTCATTCTTTTTGTAATGTTTCCATAAACTCCTTTTGTTCGTTATGGAGACTTTCTTTTTCACTCTACAAGAATGTTTCTATTTCCTCTCTTGTTGGTTATAGAAACATTCTCTTGTATCTTGTATATATAGATCATTCATTGTTTTTGTTTAATAACACATTCATTATTTTACCATAATAGATTATAATGACCAAATGTAGATATATTTTCTTAAACCAAACCAAAGGTGTTTAACATGTTTCAAAAGTTTTAAGCCTTGGAAGAAAAAGAATTTGGTTAGCAAATAATAACTCTTAAGTCAGATAATGGGGGAATTTTGTTTTATTTTTATTTTTACAGCTTTTGTGCACATTATGACATCAAGCATCAACTTACAACACCTTATAGTACTTAGCAAAATGATGTTGTTGACTGAAGAAACTACACAATCACTGAGATGGCAGTCTATGTTGGTACATAAAATTTTTACTAGGAAATATTGGGCAGAAGCAGTTTGCATTGCTATCTATCTTTAGAAGATCTCCTATACAAGCTGTTAAGAAGACTAGAGAGTAAGATATGGAAGGAATCCCAAAATTGATCACTTGAAAGTCTTTGGTTCTGTAGATTTTGTTCCTTTTTTTCTAGCTTTTATGCACATTATGACATCAAG
This sequence comes from Cupressus sempervirens, assembly GCA_028749045.1. Taxonomy (NCBI): domain Eukaryota; kingdom Viridiplantae; phylum Streptophyta; class Pinopsida; order Cupressales; family Cupressaceae; genus Cupressus; species Cupressus sempervirens. The sequence goes on from CM053785.1 coordinate 1,100,222,446, forward strand.
CATCAACTTACACCACCTTCCACTACTTAGCAGAATGAGGTTGTTGATTGAAGAAACAACACGATCATCGAGATGGCTCAGTCTATGTTGGAACATAAATTTTTTACAAGGAAATATCGGGCAAAAGTAGTTTCCATTGCTATCTATCTTCATAAGATCTCCTATACTAGCTGTTAAGAAGACTGCAGAGGAAGCCTAATTTGGAAGGACTCACAAAATTGATCACTTGAAAGTCTTTGGTTCTATAGCTTATGTTTGGATTCTTGATGTGAAGCACTCAAAATTGGATTCTAACAGCCACAAGCTCATGTTCACTAGTAACAATGAAAACCACAAAGCTTATTTTTTGATTGATTTAGATATTGATCGTTTCATATTTAGTTGGGATGTCTTCTTTGATGAAGAACTAGGGCCTTTCCAATTTCCTTCTCCTGTTTTGAGCCCTTAGGATTAGCTACTAAAAGCTAAAGATTTGAGTGTCAGCCCTCCTTTAGGTCCACTTGTTGGGAGGGATTCAAATGACTCTAACTCTAAATTTGTGGAGTCTTCTAGGCGAAATGTTGCGCCACTCAAGTTTTCTCAAGAAAAATTTAATCCACATACATCTAGGTGATTTTGTTCCATCCATCCCAGGTCCTAGTGATGCGAGTTTTATTCCACTACAACATGCAAAATTGAATACTCAATATTTCAAGACAACGCACCAAATTGTTAGGATTATATTAGACAAAATTGACAATTACATGCAAATATAACCAATATCACAAAGGAATAAAGCACACATAAACAAACAAAAGACACAGATTTAACGTGGTTCACCCAATCCTTAGGCTACGTCAACCAAACAATGAGTCCAATATTATTATCTAGTGATTTCAACTTGATTACAATACGCAATTCCTTGCAACTCAATATTGCGGAAGAGGCTACGAAATCATCATACATAATAAAATCCTTAACCTTAAGCTATTTTATACAAGATTTACAACGGTTACAAAATTAGGGTTAGAATATGTTGTCTAATAGAAAAATACTTCCCAACACCTTTTATAATATTAAAATCATCTATAAAAAAACATTAAAGTCATTTTTGGCCTCAAGGCCATTGCCCCTCGACCTTGCCATTTATCGCAAAGATATTTGTTATCCTGAAGATTTACTCTTCATTGTTGATAGAGGCAATTTGGATAGTGAGCTCAGTTGGACTGTTTGAACCTTCTATCAAGGGTTCAAGGCCTCCTAAGAGGGATTGTTGTATTGATTGCATTGTAGTTGTCTCTGAATAGGGTCATATCCTTTCACAAGGAACATTTATATTAGTACACTATTTTGTGGGTGCCATCCCCACCGGGGTTTTCCCTCTGCTCAAGGGTTTCCGTAGTCAACAAATCACTGTGTTACTGTGCATGGTTTATGTCTTGTTATGCTTCATTGTTTTGGTTATTAAAGTTGGATATAATAAGTTGGATTCAAGTTACAACTGATTCACCCCACCCCCTTTTCAGTTGTGTGTGTGGACTTTAGTTTCTAACACTATCTATCTAAGGTTGCCCCTCCCCTTGTGCTCCCAAAGAGGCTCTCTTATAATTTTGAATAGTATGGGCCTCCCACCTACCCTCATCGCCTACCTAACCCCCCAAAAATTATATATGTTGTCAGGGTCCTTACTTATAATAGTAGGGGCCTCCCACCCCAATGTTGCCCTATTATTCTAAAGCTTGGGGGTGTCCCAATCATGTACGTAATTTGTATGACTTATTTGATGATGTGGCAATCACACTTGGTTCAAAAGCCCTGCCTTTCCCACCTGTCACACAAACAATTTAAGCAAAGTGATGAGATATATAGGGTGTTCAAAATGATGTCATGACACAACTATTCCTCCCCCTCTCCTATATCTATCTATGGGATCAGTGAATGTGAATGCACTGCTTGGGTCAAGGGTATGGATTGATGGATTTCCTGAGCAGGCTTAATCAAACCAGGCCCCATGCCCATTCGGGAAAAACTTATAATTGAAGAATGAAAGATTTGCTTGGTAAATGTGAAAATACATCCTTGAATGATTGTTTAAGGAAGATATGCTTTTAAAGTAAATAAATGTGTGCAGTTGGTCTCTTTTGCTATCTATAAAGAAGCTGATAATCAGGCTGCAAGTCTCTAAAATGAAGATAAGACAAGATTAATGGCCTATCCATTGAGTGGTTCTTAAATTTTGAGAATGAAGAATTGAATGACAAGAATTAAGACCGAAGATCATGTGACTGCAAATCTTACAATGATTACATACTGTGATGCCATTGAGTGTGGGAATGTTCATTTTGATGACTTGAAGAATAAGGAAATATCAACTTTGTTCATGTAGGTTGAAGATGCTGAAGAGACATCAATGACAGATACAGAAAGCACAAATAAGAGTAGCAATGGTATATGCTAGAATCAATAGGGTAGCTTAGTTTGATTTTTGTATGGCTAGGATAAGGGACTTACAATTTAGTGTAGAATGTGCAACAAATAGAGGTACTTTTGCACTTGACTTTCTGAACAAACATATTAAAAATAAAAATTGCTATGATGGTGCTGCGGATTGGGAAGTCTAAATGACATCATTTTGAAAAAGTAGATTTGGGCATGTGCCAATTTAATAGACCAATCACTTGGTTGCACGTAAAGAAAGCATAACATCTTGATCCAGTGGTTGCGAAGCAGAGATTGATATTTCATGTAGAATGGGAGAAGATGATGAAAAGTTTAAAATTTTATAATGTCCCTATTTTAGCAGGTTCTTGTAGCTTGGCAAAGTTAGTTCATCATTGCGACCCTCGTGAGATGACAGTGTGTTTTGAGGGTCTGCGTTAAGTGACTTGCTATAGATAGGAAGTCAATTTTGGGCAATTACTATTTTTAGCAGTGTAGTTGAGGCACATGGTGATTGTCATCTTCAGTGATTGATCAGTTCGTTTAATGGAGCTTCATATTATAAGTTGTTTATTAAGGCTATCTTGAAGAATAACTTTATCACTATATCATTTTAATTTGAAAGTGTGTGAGAGAAGCATCTTTAATGAAAAGTGTGAGGAAGAAGCCAAGTTCATTTTGTAATTATAAAAGGGCCTTTTGGAGATGATCGATTTATTCTATGTCATTAATTTTCATTTGTGATTTTTGTGCTGAGGGTTTCTACATGGAAATTCTGTGAGGATTGATTCCTCTTTTTGATTCACATTTTGAGCTATTGAAACACATAGAAAATGGTGTATGATTTCTGAATTCTGATCATCATTCCATCGTCACTCTTGTATGGCAATTGGAAAACTGTTAAAGTCTGAAAGGTAGTGTCGGAGTTGGGAGATTACTTTCATTGTTGGAGCTGAGAATTAATGGGAGATTCTGTTTTACTGCTGGGCATTTATTGTATGCACAATATAATACTGCTGGGGAATGTTGGTAGTTGGCATTTGGGCCGCTGCAATCGTCATATAGGGCCTGCGTTATTTACTTATTGGACTGTGATGAAGGTTAGAGGGTGGCCTCTTACCTGGTGACTGCCATTTACTGAGTTTAGTGTTTGCATTTAATTCTATCGGCTGCTATATACCAGACGCCATGACAGAATCAGGTTCTCTAAATTAATTGTATTGTTTATTGTAAATAGTTTGGAATTGAAATAAGGAGTTACAAGGTTGCACAACTACTGTTTGATGAAATGCCAATCTGTGGTTATGTGTTTCAGGTATATTGAATCAACTAGCATGCATGCCATGTGTTTCTAGAAATGCCTAGTGGTTGTCCGTACACATTTGGATTCGTGGTAAGTATTTGACTTAATGTCTATTAGCTGTAATAGTTAATTTCAGTCAGGTGTATGTTTGTCAAAGGTCTGGAGCAGCTAGTATACCTCGCATTGTTAGAAGTATTCAATAACTTCATTTGCAGCCTACAAACTTAAAGAAGACAAACAAAGAATTCATAACAGCAGTTACAACCATTGTATGCTAAACGTTTGACAATATTCCTTGAGATTCATAACAACAAATTTTGATTAGATTTACAAGGAATATTATAGAATTGAAGTTAGAACCGGTTGGGTTCTTTACAGTTGTATTAGAGCAGTTTCCTGTCATCTTGTGCAGTTGGGAATTTTTTTTTTTGGTCCCATTGTTGATATTTGAGTGACCAACACTCTTGAACTTATTTTAGTTATGTAAACCAATTAAATAACAGGGGTAATCTCAGGAAGCAAACAAATGCCTTGATGGAAAGTATGGAAAAGCTTAGACAAAATCAGAAAAGGATGGAAGCAAGTCTTTCATATTCGGCGATAGTTGAAAGGGCAGCTAGATATAAAGTTTCCATTTTTAAAAGGTTGTCTTCGCCGAGAAAGCAAGAGGAGAAATTGGAGCTTTTCACAGGTGAGACGTCCAAAGTCTTCACCATGAGTTTTCAACAGTTGGTGATCATGGTGAAGATGATCCTGTGCTTAGTGGGGCAACCACTTGTCCATCTAGGTACATGATGTTGGTGACTCTTCATAAGGACATGTAGATATGACCGAGTTGCTATAGGACAGCCGCACTGAGTCTCACCATCTTGATGAGATCAGACGCAGTAAACAGAAAAATAATGACATGTTCACTACCATTGATGGCAAGCATCACTCTAGTTAGTGGTTATAAAAATGTGAGTAACATAGGGTCTGATTCTTAGGAAATCAAACTCTTATTCGATCATGTTGATAGTGTTTCTGATAGGGTGAGTGCAAATGACCTCTTTAATAACACCATTAGTATAGACTCTCTTGTGAGAGTGTTGTTTTTGCTGTTTTTGAAGATTGTTAGGAGATGAGCACTAACAACTCTGATTTTTATGGCAGCTGTCACAGTGTTGTATCAATATAGGAGACAACAATCTTCTCAGGTGGGAAGGATGAGGGCATGGAGCTTCCTAGTGATGACACTCATGATTTGAGTGTTATAGAGGAGTTAGGTGATCTAGAGTTATGCCCTAATGTTGTCGGTTCACATGATCACATGGATTCATGAATGCAGTATGAGGCGACATCAAAGGGTCTCAGTTGGACGGTGTTGATACTAGTGTTTTGGGGACCTTTGATGTTTCATGTGTTGATGATTCATGTTGCAACAAGTCTGGCATATCATAGCAGATGCTCGGTGATGACTTCAAGGGAATAGTGGATGATGATGGGTCCTAGGATCGTGATTTATAGGGACTTATAAATGAGGAGCAAGTAGAGACTTGTGAGGATTTTGATACACCTGTGGCTTCCACTTCTTTAGAAGAGGTATTGGTAGAGGTACTTAGTAGCACTACCTCGTTGATGGGCATGTGTGGGGTTGTTACCACACATGATGTTAGTGATCATTTGGTGAGTAGTGGGGATACAACTTCCTATCATAGTGTCGTGTTACTTAGCATTTGATTGGGCAAGTGAAGGTTAGCGATAGCATGATTGCCACTACGTTAGAGCACTTTGATGTTGCCAGACAGATGTTGGCTATCTATGGTTGGAGCAATTCATTGACAAATCATAGTCTTTTTCTTGAGGAGTTCCATGCTCTCCGAGAGGCTATTAGGATCATGAGACATAATTATTTACAATTGTTTGCAGATTGAGATTTCTTGCTAGAGAGACGAGTATGCTATGATGCCTTGAGGGGAAAGGAGGAGGAGAAGGTTGATGAGTTCACCCATGAGCTTGAGGTGATTGTGGACTCTTTGTAGTGTACTAAGTTGGCCCTCTAGGAGTCACAGTCACGTTTGGATGAGGTTACCGTGTAATGGGGGTTGGTGGTGGGGGTTACAGTGTACGCCAACCCCAAATCTAGTTCAACTTCATATAGTGGGGGTTGGTGGTGAGTTGACTTCTACGGATAGGGATGATGGATGTGATGAGGATGCAATTACATCCATCCTTGCTATAATGCAATGGTTACGTATGAGATGAGTGCATTATGGAGGACAAAGGGAGCTTCATGTTGTACCAAATCCCCCAGTAGTTAGCATACTGATAGATGACATAGAACAAGACTAGGGTAAGGTATCATCTGAATTGGAGACGAGCTCTTATGGTGATTTGTTTCCTTTTGCCAAAAGCAAATCTATTACTTAATCTCATACAAATGATAGTGATAGACAATTGGTAGTGCCATAGTTCTAGAGGGATCAACTGTGGATTGCAGGGGAATATGTTGATGCTTTTTTATACAATTTCTACAGCACAGAGTCATTTATGGAGTATCTGCTTGAAAGTCTAGAATTACAGGAGGGATCAGACAGAGATTTTGAGGGTACTCTCATCCGGGGTTCTCACGGTATTTCAATGTTTTGTGGGAAAGACTGTAGAGACCTTGGCTACAATGCTTCCCCATAGGGATTTTGTGCTTGGGTTTGCTTAGAGGGTTACCTAGGATCTTGCCTGATCACTTGTTCAAGATCAGAGATTGGAGCCATCTCTTGATTCACATTTTGGTGTTGATGAGCCTGTGACAGAGATTGTAGCATTTTATCACAAGTACACAATGAGGAGTGCTCATCATTTCTCTCTTGACTCATAGGTAGAGGTTTCATGCATGTGTGGGTCGACATCAGGTTCATACCATCCTTTATGGGATGGGTTCACACCATCTGCAGTTGATGGGGTTAGTATTGCAAGTTAGTAGTAGGCTACTTGCAGAGTCAACATGTCTATGACAGTTTTGTAGAGGATGGATATTCGGGTTATGGTACAATTGCTTTCGGGAGTACTAGCTCCTTTTGCACATATAAACATCATACTTATGGGATATGTAGGGAGTTTTGATCTAGTAGATGATATGGGATATCCATTTTTCCTTATTATGAATGGTTGTGAGTTATGTCTCTAGTGGGATTTAGGGGGAGACAGATTTTGGACTGCGGATTGGTTGAGTTGCCATCGTTGGTATGGTGACAATATATTCAGGATAGTTCTATGGATAGAGTTATTATCACCGGAGTTTGTAGATGATGCTAGGCACATTACACATACTTTTCCTTGGGATTGGGGTGGATCATTGTGTGCTTTTAGTTTCGGTGATTGCTTGAGGACAAGCAATCTTGGGGAGGGAGGACTATAATGTCCCCATTTTAGTAGGTTCCTGTAGCTTGGGTGGAGTTAGTTCACCATTGTGACCCTCGTGAGCTGATTGTGTGTTTTGAGGGTCTTTGTTGAGCAACTTGCTATTTATAGTAAGTCAACATTGGGCGATTACTATTTTTTAGCAGTGCTGTTGAGGCACTTGGTAATTGGCATTTAAGGTGATTGATCCGGTAGTTTAATGGAACTTCATATTATAAGTTATTTATTATGGCTATCTTAATGAATAACTTTATCATTATATTGTTATAATTTGAAAATGTGAGATCTTATAGCCGCTGCGATCTTCATACACGGCCTGCTTTATTTGCTAATTGGACTTGAGACAAAGGTTAAGAAGGCAGCATCCTGGTGGCTGCCATTTACCGAGTTTGGCCTTTACATTTAATTCAATCTGCTGCTATATACCAGATGCAAAGACATAATCAGGTTCTCTAAATTAGTTGTATTGTTCATTGTAAACAGTTTGGAGTTGAAATAAGGAGTTACAAGGTTGCACAACAACTGTTTGATGAAATGCCAATCTGTGGTAATGTGTTTCAGTTATATTGAATCAACTAGTATGCATGCCAAGTGTTTGTAGAAATGCCTAGTGGCTGTGTTTGACCAAATGTCTATTAGCTGTAGTATTTAATTTCAGTCATGTATATGTTTGTCATATCATTTCTAGAACAACTTCACATTGTTAGAAGCATTCAGTAACTTCATTTGCAGCCTACAAACTCAAAGAAGACAAACAGAGAATTCATAACAGCAGTTACAAACATTGTCTGCAAAATGTTTGACAATATTCCCCAAGTTTCATAACAGCAGATTTTGATTAGATTTACAAGGGATATTATAGAAGCGAACTTAGAACTGGTTGGGTTCTTTACAAATATGTTGATAACTAAAAGTGAATGCTTGACAGACCCATATTGTTGTAGATTTTTTATAAGGTGAATTAGTTTTGATGTGTTTTTTTTGAAGGTGAATTAGTTTCTCAAAAATTTAAAGTTGTGGACTTAAGACATGAGGTTCATGTTTGCCAAGTTTTATGAGGAGGTGGCCCCCCTTGCATGTTGTGGCAATATTAATTGTTATGTAATTAAATTCACCATAACAACTGCAACATTGTTAGCTGAAGACAAATCCTGTCAAAGAATACTATTTTGCAACATGACAATAGTTCTAATTTCCCAAATATTGTAGCATATTAAGTATATTTAAATTTACTGCATATTATAAAATGATCATGTACTTTTAATTGTGTATCATGTTCCACATAATCCTAATAATCTACTTCTTTAAGGGCCGGTTTGGTTTGTGGAATTAGCAAAACTAGGTTTTGCTTCATATTCAGATTTTGTCAAAATCTTGATTTGAATTTCGAAATCGGGCTTTGAGAATATAGATGGTCCCATTTGGTTCACCTGGAAGATCAGTGGGAAGATACATCTTCTGCATTTGGTTCCCAATTTGAGAAAGATGGGGACTTGGTGCTAATTGATGCCAATGAAACTACTATATGGAGGATTGGCACCAGAAATGTCTCTATCAATGCTACTTTTCTTCTTGACACATGAAATCTTGCGCTATGCAGCTCTTTTGGGAAAATACAATGAAAAAGCTTTGATTCTCCTACTGATACACTCCTTCGAAGTCAGACATTCACCAAGGATTCATAGCTGGTCTCCAGAATGGATTATCTCGCCTACATGGGTATCATAGTTTTTTCTTCAATGACAACAACTATCTTTCCCTCGTTTATCAAAGTTCCATGTTTCTAGCAAGTATTGGCCAAGGCCTTGGATGAGTGCACCTCAGAATGACAAAATAACTTATAACTTCAGCTGATTAGTGTTTCTTGACACATTTGGAAGGTCCAATTCAAGAGATGGGTTCAGTTTTCATGCCTCAGACTATGGAGAGGGCCCCAAGAGAAGATTGACTATGGATGAAGATGGTAATTTGAGGCTGTACAGCTTTGACAGTAATCATAGAACATCGAATATTACTTGGATTGCAGTTGTGGAGTAGTGCGTGGTTCATGGTATGTGTGGGCTGAATAGGTTGTGCGTATATTCACAACATCGACCCACCTGTGTGTGCCCCTCCAGTTTCAGAATGGTTGATTCAACAGATTGGTTCAAAGGCTGCTTGGTGATCAACTGGCTTTCCTGCAACCCGAATTGAGTTTCTCACTTTGTTAGGCTCTGATACACAGATTACTAAAAAAAATATACGAAAATTTTCCAAGCTCTAAACACACAGACAATAAAATGGTAAAAACGTAGAGAGGTTCAAAATGGTAAAAAATAGGGTTCTCATCCGGCTTAAAAAATGTTGGAATTCCCAATCCTCGAAAAGTAAAACTGGTTTCAATTCCCAATTTCACCTATCTGGATGGAAGACCGGTAACCTGATTTTGGTGCAAAATTAGAATTTTGACATTCTAATTCCACTTTATTATTTTGGACACAAATGACGAATTTGACAAAAGAAGGTTACCACTATCCCAATTCCAGTCCAATTCCGCAAAACAAACGGGCCCTAATTGGTATGCTTTTTACCATGGAACTATTGTGCTCAAAGTTTATCAAATGAAAAATGATGATTGGTAGCTATATTTGCATTATTTTGTATTTTCATGTATTATAAGTTAAGCATTATGTTGTTAAATCTTCTTTCTTAACAAGGGAGTTTATTAGGCATTATTGTGTAATTTACTTTGATTTAGATATAAAAAATCTGGGCTTGTTTCTTTTTCATTATGTTCATTTCATTCCATGATAATTTTATGTTGGAGTAATATGAATGCCAGTTTCAGTTCTTATATCTGCCCATTTTTATCTAACTATGGTTGTTTACCCTTTGTTATGTCAGCCAAATCCAGGATTTCCCTTGACACATCATCGAAAAATTGCTTGCTCCTTCAGGGACTTGGCTCTTTTCCAAATTTTTCAAATCTCCATAACTTCATTACAACAATTAAAAAATGATAGTATGTTCCTTCCTTGTATTGTCATTTTTAGAATCTTAATATGTTAGCCTACATGTCTTACATTATTTTTGTAAAGCAAACCTTGTATAGTGATAAAGATACTATTTGTCTTTTGCTCCATTGAAAATTCTCTTTTGTAATCAACACTTTTCCTTTACTTGTTTTGTAGTTGATAAGAAGCTTAAGGAACAAGCACTTTCTCTTGCGTTGAAATGCTTATCATTTGATTTTGTTGGGACATCTTTGGATGAAAGTTCTGAAGATCTTGGCACTGTACAGGTACCAATTCTGAATTTATGAAAGAAATATTATTGTGTTTGGAAACTCTTTTCTGTAGAATTTGATATTAATTTTAGGCAAATTGTTTGTGGGTTGGAATCTCTAGTAAATGGTTGCTCTAAATTAGTAAATTGTTTTGCTTGTATTGAACCAGATTCCTTCCTCTTGGAGGCCAATTTTGGAGGACTCATCAACTCTGCAGCTATTTTTTGATTATTATGCCATTTCAAAGCCTCCTTTGTCAAAGGAGGTATGTGCTCTCAGGATATAAGTTGTTTTATTATTGAAGTAAATTTTTAATCTGTTCTTAATTCACAGCTTGATATATTTTCCAAATTTTGTGTTTACTTATTTCTTCAGCTTAAGCATCTACTTGTTTACTTTTCGTAGAATAGACTTCCACCTTGGGTGGGTTGGCCTACCATTACTTTTGTGTAAAGATATAGTGGATATGTGCTTCCTTTTTAAAGCAACATCCATATTAAACTTGCAAAATAGTTGGTAAACTCAAATTGATCTCAGGATTGACATTCTGTCTGTTTATGATATGTTAAGAAATACATGCCAGTAATGCCAAAAACTATTAGATCATATGCATAATTTTCTCTATGTGGTGCATAAGATATTATCTAGCAAACTTCTTTGCATGTTTGGAAACTTTGAAGTGGAAGCTAACAATCTGATGAAGATTTGCTAATTCAACTGATTAATAAATCTGATGACGTCTTTATTGATAACAATTTATACTTGCCTTGCAAGATAAATTTGAAAAGTATTGAGAGAGGCAAGGCATTGGATGTTAAAATCTATTTATTGTGAGAATATGCTGAATGTAACCCAAGACAGTGTTGCTTCTTGATGAAATAACTTACCCCAATAACAAATTACAATGAGTAATCACATTAGTCCATTGGACTAACTTGTTTGCAGGAAGACTGCAGCCAGTGCCCCTCTTCCATCAATTGTGCCAGCTGATTGTCACTCATTTTTAGTGGGAGGAAGAAAGAAACTAAGAGGAGTTTCCTCAGTCATCCCTTTTGTGCTATGCAATGTCCCCATTTTCAGGTGCTTTAGCAGTGCAGTTGTGGCTGATGTTCTAGCCTTTAGGTTTGTGTCAGTTTGTTCCAAGTAGTATTATTCCAATATTGCCAGTGAGTTCAGATGGTTTAATGGAGATGAATGGCATTTTTTTGTAGTGATTGTGGACAGGGGGCAGCCTACTAAGCATTTGTGACCAAAACACTGGTAGATTATATCTTCTGTAGGGTAGTTCAAAGTTCAAACGATGATCATTAAGGTAGGGTATGAAAATAATAATTTAATTTATCTATGATGGTCATCTTTGTTTAGAAAATTTCCTTTCCCACATTCTATTAACAAGCATCTTGGTTTAAGAAATTTCCTTTTCAGCATTCTATTGACGAGCATTTTGTTTAGAAACATCATCTTGTAATCTTCTATATATAAAGCCTTTCATCTCTATTATTTATATCAATTTACAATAATATATATTACACACAGTCCTTTCAAATCTTTTTGATAACCAACATTGCTCCTTATCCTCCTTTGGTTAGTGTTTTGCAAAGTCCGGAAAGTAAACCAAGGGACATAATAACAAATTGTTTCTGCACTGATTGCACACTGAGTTTGACACCATCTTGGAATTGACCCTATTTCTGAGCGATTAGACAATTTCACGTAGGAATTTTTCACTTTTATGCCAATTTTTAGAGATTTGAAATTTTGAACATGATTTTATTCTGCTTTAAATACAAAAAGTTATTGAAAATTGGGTCAACAACTGGTTAATGATTTTTTCACCAATGGAATTTTTTCAATGAGACTTTGGCTGGCTCAACGATCATGATTATCTGGGTATAATCACGACTTTTGTAGTATATTGCTTCTCTAACTGAATAACTATAAATCTGGATATTTACCAGCCAGATTGACCGAACACAAAATTTTATACCTAGTCAAGGAAATTCACAAAGGGTGCAACCCCAAGAAAACATAGATACATTTTTTTTGTACATTACAAATAAAGACGCGTCAAGATCCATCCTTGCCTTTGTTCAATATATGCGCCAGTCTTTCTTTTCCAAAATCTGCAAAATATCTTTGGCTAGGAATATCCTTATTCTATGCTTTTAATTGAGGTATAATTTTCTTAGCTTTGTTTTTTCTTTCAAATATAACACGACTTGCTTAATCTCTTAATATTTTACTTTATGAGGACCATTTTTCATTGTTCCACAAAGTTTTGGAATGAGGGATTGTGATGCAGAGGCAAATTCAATGGAAGCAAAAACAAAAGGAACCAGCACCAGAAAGAGATAGATAACAATAATTCTTCTAATTGATTTATCAAATGAGCAGTCTATACACTTGCTCTCCTAAAGATTTCTTCTTTTCGTAACTTCGTATCCAAAAACTTGACCTAAACCTAAACCTAAAAACTCTATTTATACTTCTCCCCATATCTTCGTATCCAAAAACTTGACTTAAACCTACATCTAAAATCTCTATTTATACTTGCTAGGACGGTCTACGAAATATTCTAGATTATTACAAAATAGGAAAGCCGACCCAAAGAGACTTCCTGCCAAAACGGCTTACAGAAGACTCTAGAGCAATATAGAATAGGGAAGAATGACCCCACAATGATCTAACAAATCCCAAGAAAAGATCTTATCCTAATGACAAAATCGGGATAAATTCTTCGTGCAGAAATCACATCCAAAATATTTTATGTGGGTGCTCTTGCACCATACTCCCCAGGAAATTTTATCTCAAGCCCACTTGAGATGAGCGCTTGTAGAGTGGTGCCCAGCTTCTTGATATCTTGTTCGGTCATCCACATAGCATCTACATCCGAATAACCTCTGAGTTTTACCAAATACTGCTTGGACTCCTTTCCTCTTGTCTGCTTTATGACTTTGGTGTCAACTATCCTTTCTAGCTGTGGTGTTTTCTTAAATGGTAGACGTTTAATGTCTTCTGTATCAGCAATCAGTCCTGTATCAATTTCTTCATTGGTTGCTTTGAATGGTGTGAGGTCTGCTATGTTGAAGATGGGAGAGATGCCAATCTCAGGTGGCAATCGAATCTCATAAGCATTGGTTCCAAACTTCTTCAATATTTGACAAGGACCTAGTTTTCTCATCATAAGCTTGGTAGATTTAACTTTTGGTAGCCTCTCTTTCTTGAGATTTGCCCATACTAAATCTCCCACTTCAAATTCTAAGTATCTCCGTTTCTGATCTGCATGCTTCTTATACTTATCAAAGGTTTGTTGGAGTTGTGCTTTGACTTCATCATGGATTTCTTTTATGGCTGTAGCAAATTCTTCTTCTTGGGCACTAACATGTTGCTGTGAACTCATATCTCTTAACTCGAAGATCCCTCTAGGATGAATTCCATACACCACTTGAAATGGTGACTTTCCTGTACTTCTATTGATGGAGTCATTATATGGAAATTCAGCTTGGGGTAGGATTACATCTCATTTTGCTGCATGTTGTCTTGTGAGCGTTCTTAACAAATTGCCCAATGTTCTATTAACTACCTCTGTTTGGCCATCAGTTTAAGGGAGGTAGGCTAATGAGAATGATAAATTGGTTCTAAGTTTCCTCCATAAAGTTCTCCAAAAGTGTCCTACAAACTTGACATCCCTGTCTGAAACTATGTTGAGAGGTAGCCTGTGAATCCTTATGACTTCCTTGAAAAAGAGATCTGCTATATGAGAAGCACCATAGGTCAACTTACATGGTAAGAAGTGAGCCATTTTGCTGAACCTATCTACTACAACAAATACACTATCATGCCCCTTTTGTGTCCGTAGCAACCCCATTATAAAATCCATCGTTATGCTTTCGCAGGGTCTAGATGGTATTGGCAAAGGTTGATGGAGCCTTGCATTTGTAGTCCTTTCTTTGGCCCTTTGACAAATCATACATGTTTCCACAAAGTTTCTAACATCAGTCTGAAGTTTAGGCCAATAGTAGTACTTTCTAACCAATTCTAAAGTTTTATCCAAATCAAAATGTCCACTTGTTATTGCACTATGCTTCTCTTTGATAATGTTTGTCCTCATAGAGCACCTAGGTACACATAGTTGTCCTCTTTTGAAAAGAAGTCTGTCTTGTATCAAAAAATCAGGAAAATCAGCATGTTATCTTTCACCAAACTCTATACATACCTTGTAGATGTTGCCAAAATCTGGATCTGCTACATACATGTCCTTGTGTGCTTCAATTCCCACACTTTCCAGCTGTATCTGGGAGACAGTCAGATTCCTTCTACTAAGAGCATCAGCAACCTTGTTTGATATACCCTTCTTATGCTTGATGGTGAAGGTATACGCTTGTAAATACTCTACCCATTTCAAGTGCCTATGACTTAATTTGTCTTGGCAAAAGAAAATTGAGTGCTTGGTAATCGGTATACACAACAAACTCCTTTGGCAACAAGTAATGTCTCCATCTTTTGAGAGCCTGAACCAATGCATACATTTCTAGGTCATATGAAGAGTATTTCTGCTTGGCTTCATTGAGCTTTTCAGTTGAGAAAGCCACCGGTTTTCCTTCTTGACTAAGAACTGCCCCTATAGCAACCTTGCTAGCATCACATTCTACTTGGAAAACTTTGTTAAAATCAGGTAAAGAAAGAATTGGCTGCTCACTAACCTTTTTCTTAAGCAATTCAAAAGCTTCATGTGCTGATTGACACCATGCAAACTTACACTTCCTTCCTCCTTTAATAGTTTCTAACATAGGAGCACATATATGACTGAAATTTTTAGTAAATTTTCTATAAAATGTAGCAAGACCATGAAAGCTTCTAACATCTCCAACTGTTTTGGGAGGTGGCCAGGATAGTATAGCACTTACCTTATCTTTATCCATCTTCAAACTACCTTGGGAGATCACAAAACCAAGATATGTCAGCTCCTCTTGCATGAACAAACACTTTTCCAAATTTATTACCCATTTCTCCTCATGAAGTCTTCTCAAAACCATGTCAATGTGTTCTAGGTGTTATTCGTTTGTCTTGCTAAAAATTAATATGTCATCTAAATATACTATGATGAACTTGCCATTGAAGTCTTTGAGTATTTCATTCATAAGTCTCATGAAGGTACTAGGAGCATTAGAGAGTCCAAATGCCATTACCTTCCATTCATATAATCCATCATTGGTTTTGAATGCTGTCTTCCACTCATCTCCAGCTCTTATCCTTATTTGCACCTCCCAAACAATTAAGCAAATCTTCGATTTTTGGCATTGGAAACCTATATCTGATTGTAATCTTATTAATGGCTCTAGAATCAACACACAACCTCTAGGTTCCTTCCTTCTTGGGTGCCAAAATAGAAGGTACAACACATGGGCTTAAGCTTTTCGCAATCAAGCCAGATTCGAGTAACTCTTTTACTTGTCTAGCAATCTCTTCATTTTGTTGAGGTGTCATCTTGTATGCAGTCTTATTGGGTAAAGTAGGCCGCGGAATGAAATCAATACAATGACTAATGTCTCATATAGGTGGTACAGACTTTGGCATACCTTCTGAAATCAAACCTTCATACTTATCCAAAAGTTCTTTCACTTCATTAGGAATTGCCTTCTTTGTTTCAGCCTCCTTTCTGTCATTTCCAACGGGTTCTTGTGGTTGTGGGTTAGGCATCAAAAGAAAACAAGGCTTAGGTTCATCCTTCATGTCCCGTAAGAATTCCTTTTTATCAACCATCGTAATTTTGGCTTCCCTCTCTTTATTTTCTTCCACTTCTTCATGATCAGCAAATGGAATCAATCTAATCACCTTCCATCCTTCTTGATGGTGTATATATTGAGCTTTCCGTCATGTTGTGCCTGCAAATCATACTGCCAGGGCCTACCAAATAATAGGTGGCATGCATCCATGTCAATTATATCACACAAAATTCTGTCCTTATACTTTCCAATTTGAAAATCGACCCATGCTTGCTCATTTACAAGAGTTTGTTGACCTTTTGTTAGCCCTGAAACCTTATAAGGAAAAGGATGAGGTATTCTCCTAAGTTTTAACTTCTCAACCATCTCAAGAGAAACTAAATTCTTAGTGGATCCTGAGTCAATAATGACTTTACATACCTTATTTCCGGATCTGCAACCAGTCCTAAAGATAGTTTTCCTTTGTGGTGGTTCCATGGTAGTAGGCACTTTCAACAGTGTTTTTTTCATCATTAAACTTTCTCCTCTTTTAGGTATACAATCTGAGTCAGCCATCTCCTTCTCTTGGTATTCATCATCTTGTACCAAATGTGTTCTTCTTTCAGCTCGTGAACTTGAACTAGCTCTATTTGGATACCTAGATGCATAACGTCCCTCCTTATTGCCTCTTCTACCTCTGAAATTACCTTTGAAATTTCCTTCGCTTTGATTGGTTTCTTGCTTTATCTCCTTATGATCTTCATGGTTTTGTCCTCTTCCTTGGAAATTTCCTCTTCCCCTTTGATTTCTTCCTCTTCCTCTACTATTTTGTTCTTGCCTTCTTTTCAATTTGGCTTCCACCTTCAATGCTAGTTGATAACATTTCTGTACTGTATCAGGGCACAATAAATTAAGTTCTTCTTGAATGTTCAACCTCAATCCATTGAGATATCTAGCAACTTTTACACTTTCACATTCACTCTGCTTTGCCCTTAGGCTTAATTTTTGGAATTCTTCAGTATAGGCTATAACATTTAGCTCCTTTTGTCTTAAACTTTGTCTCCTTTGATGAAGTTGGATTTCATAATCCTTAGGTAAGTATGTTTCTCTCACCTTGGCACACATCCTTTCCCATGAAGTTACCATGTTCTTACCTTCTTTGACCCTTTCTCCTTGTGTGAATTTCCACCAAGTGAGGGCTGGTCCCTTCAACTTTGACTTGGCAATTTTTACCTTGTCCTTTTCTGCTATATTTTCACATTCAAAATGGTTGTTCAAGGCTTCTATCCAATTCACACAACAGCATCAGCATCCATCTTTCTCGAGAAGATGGGTAGGTCACCTTTGGCATCCTTCTTGCCAACTCTTTCAAGGGCTTCTATGAAGTATCTTTGGTCTGCCTCCTGCTCAGCGGTATCCTCGTCTTCCCCTTCTTCCTCTTGCTTTGAGGAAACCTTTGCTCTCTTTTCCATCCGACCCTTTAGCTTCTCAAATTCATCTAATAACGACTTATTGGTTTTCTCTTGTTCTTACATCTTCTTCGCCAGTTCAGCATTGGTGACCATGTTTGATGTTTCAGCTTCTAACTCTGATCCAGACATAAAATCCAATTGCCTCAGGAGCTTTCCCCAAGCTCTGATACCAAGAATGATGCAGAGGCAAATTCAACGAAAGCAAAAACAAAAGGAACCAGCACCAGAAAGAGATAGATAACAATAATTCTTCTAATTGATTTATCAAATGAACAGTATATACACTTGCTCTCCTAAAGATTTCTTCTCCCCGTAACTTCGTATCCAAAAACTTGACCTAAACCTAAACCTAAAAACTCTATTTATACTTCTCCCCGTGACTTTGTATACAAAAACTTGACCTAAACTTAAACCTAAAAAACTCTATTTATACTTGCTAGGATGGTCTATGGAATATTCTAGATTATTACAAAATAGGAAAGCCAACCCAAAGAGACTTCCTGCCAAATCGGCTTATAGAAAACTCGATCAATATAGAATAGGGAAGAATGACCCTAAAATGATTTGAACGAATCCCAAGAAAAGATCTTATCCTAATGACGAAATCGGGATAAATTCTTCATGCATAAATCATGTCCAAAATATTTTATGTGGGTTCTCTTGCACTAGATTGGGTTTCAAGGATGGGGGGACTAAGGCCATAAGTTTGGGAATCATGGTGCAAATATGATATTGCACTTGAAAAGTTGGTTAAAATAATTGTAAGAAATAACGATTGAAATTGTAAACTACATAATAGTAATCTCCATACATCGATTAATGAACTTTTTGAATATCAGTGTATTATCATATTCCTAATGTCAATATGATGTTGAAATTCAAAGTTGAAATGCAATTGACCACTGGCCCAATGCCTCTTCTCATCTACCAAGTCCACACCAAACTAATCATCACTAGAATTGTTGGACTCATTGAACTCAAGTTTCTCCAAGCCAATAGCAACCAAGCTTGTTTGTTCAATGTTATCATAAACCTATGTTGACTTTTGGGCTGCACATCATGTTGGGTTTTGTACTCTCCTGTATGTGCGATGTGATCGATCAGGTGCAAGGTGATACATACATCTATCAGTATTTTTGCCATCCTAGATTCAAGCTTGTTCCTCTTAATTGAATGGATGAAGTTATAAATATACTAGTTCCTCTTAGTACTATAATAATTAGAAACTTGGGACAACAAAGTAATGGTTAGTGGGGTTGTTAAAGAATGATGCCCTTGCATAGTCCACCACAACATTGTGTCTTTTTGTGCCCTAACTAGATTTGTCTATTTTGGACATCCTCTATGACTAGAAAATTTTGTCCACTTAGGATGAATGATGGTCACATCCTCGTTGTTGTATATCTTTTAAATAGCCTTGATGAACACATGTTCTTGTCAACAACTAGTGTAGGAGTAACTTTGCAGGGCCTATACATGTAACATTTTAGGTTGAACTCTTCAATGCACAAGCCACCATGTGTAAGAGACTTTTGAACCTTTCCCACCTCAAGTGAATTTTCATTTAGTATGTTCATGATAGAATGACAATGTGGCGTCTAAAGGGATACTTATCGCATGTAGTACATTAAGATATAACACAGAACAATTACTTTATTCATATACCAAATATGCACTCCAATGCTTACAATATGATTCTGCTGATTACAATTATGTTCCAAAGTCCCTTTCGGACGATGTACATATACTTTCTCGAAGGGGTGACTCAACCGTCACACACCCTTTTGGATACAATTCTACTCATCGGCTACAATATATAATTTACCGACATCATCTCCCCCAAAAAGAAAAGTTGTCTCTAGACGACAATTACAAAATTACCGAGACAGATTAACAAAATGGAATACATTAACTGTGACTAACTATAACAGGATATATCTTTTTCCTTTACATCACATTCACATTCCTCCCGTGCCTGCACCAAATTGGTCTCCCAAAACACGTTGCATTTGTAGTCTCTGTTAACACAATACTGTCTCCCTAGCCAAGCTGACCTTGATAGCCACTCGTGCCGCCTTCTCTACTTCCAACTCCTGGGTACACTAAGCCAAGTGTTGCTCTTACTGTCTCCAATTGAATGGTCAGCTCCTCCCGAGCTCTCTATGCATCCACCAAGACAACCTCGTTTCCAACACCTACTCCGAGTGCCTTAAAGCGTAGCACCCCTCTCGAAAGGCTTGTTCTAGTGCCCTCTCCACCTCTAGAATACATACACTCCATGCCTGCAACAACTCTAGGTCTCATCAATTGCTCACACTTCTCAAGACTAATAACTGAACTGATCGGGGGTCTAAGGGGCAATGCCCCCAGTGGGGTCGAGGGGTAGTGCCCCTAAGGGGTGCTGGGGCAGAGCCCCAGGCATACCGCACAGTGTTATTGTTGTTCTCTCTGTACCTTTTTGTTGCCATACGACCGTATGGTCACTTCCTTCGGTCAACCTTCTTGATCGTACAGTACATCTAGCACATGTTCCCCTTCTGACTTACTATACTTTGCATTTCAATCGTACGGTTGTCTCCTTCTGGCTGAGGATTGTACAGTATCGATTCTTATGTGATGGTTGCTACTTCTTTACCGTACGGTGCTTCACTAATTTGAATGGGACTGTATTTTCTAATACCATAGGGTGTTTTAAGTGTTCGCTTCTCTGTGTGAGCTGTACAACTGTACGGTAGTCGTTCCTTCCAAAGCGCTATCCATACGGTAGTACTTCCTTCTAGTCGGTATGGTATTGTTTTAGTACTCTTTGACTCCAAAATCTTCACCTGCAGGCTGATAGTATCCATCATGCCTTCTCTTGTTCCGTATGGTGGTCTCTTCGACCTCTCCCTTTATTTTAGTGGCCGTACGGTGTCAGCTCTTGTACTATTAAACCGTACAGTAATAGTTCCTTCCTAGTCATGATTGTACGGTATGTTTATATCAAAGTAACAAGAATCGGAATCGGATCGGAATCGACAGGGTCGAATCGAATCGTGAATCGGAAATGAATCGGCGATGAATCGGCAAATTTGAAAAAACCCTTTAAATTTAAAGATTTTAACAATTTAAAACTTATTTCATGCACCCTTTATTGAATATAACTTAAACACACTATAACATCATCAAATAGAAGTTAAAACTTAACATACATAAACATGGAACATAAAATCGATCACATATGTAACTATGTTATCTAAAATGTAAATTGTAGGCTAGCTGAAGTAAATAGAAATCAAATGATCATAATGATTTAAATCATAGAATGTATGTAAGATGATTCATAAGACATCAAATCATAAATGTATGTAAGAATCTAAGATGAAGATCCATGAAAGTTTGAAACATATGTCTATCAATGATTTAGTATCAATATTTGTAAACAAAATATAAAAACAAGGCTTCAGCTCAAGCCTCAGACTCATAGTCATCATCATCATCCTCAATATCATCCTGAAGCTTGGCTGCAGCCTCAGCCTTTGAGTATCCAGTCTGCCTAGTAGCAAGGCCTCTAATGTAGGTCTTAGAGGACTGCCGAGCCATATCTCCCGCATGTAAGATGGGCTCACGAACGTCGCTAGGGCCTGTGCCCGTGCGTGCATGTGTGCGTCTACCAATGCCTGAAGAACGTGCTCTAGCTGCCTCAGCCTCTATATCCACTTGGCCAACCCACACACTGTCTTCTTCAGTGAAGACTGGATCCACAACCTCTGTGAGCCACTTTGATTCTGGATCAATCTCGTCCAGAATGATCGGAGAGGAGTCAGTGCCCAAAATCTGTTTGATCCTAAGACGGAGGTTGTAATGAACAAAGACAATATCATTCAACTTCTGCACCGTCAACCTGTTTCTCCTCTTCGAATGGATGTGCTCGAACATAGACCAACTGCGCTCACATCCAGAAGCGCTGCTTGGCTGACTCAGAATATGGATGACAATTTTTTGAAGTTTTGGGGTTGTGGCCCCAAACATTTGCCACCATCTATCTGCAATAAGGGAAAAATTGAAAATAGAAACAATTAGTCTCATTTACAAATTACAAGTTAACTCTAAAATTACATAATCAACTTTAAGTTTAGAATCTAGATTCATGAACATTGAATATATTATTTAATTTTTACCTGGCTGTAGTGTTGTCTGAGCATTTATGGCCACCCTGCCAGAGAAAAGTGGCCCCTCTTTATTGTTGAACTGGTCTAGCTCAACAATCGCAGCAACGCTATCTTCATCGCTACTCAACCTCTGAATCACTGTGTATAAGCCAGTGAGAACCTCCGCATCCGTCTTGAACTCAGGACAGAAACGATATGCCGGATTTAGAAAGTAAGCTGCTGCATGGATGGGTCGATGGAGCTGATTCTGCCATCTCCTATCGATGATGTCCCAAATAGGGCCATACCTCTCCTGCACTCCTGCATATTGGGCTTTGATGGCCTCCTTGGCCCTATCCATGCCCTTATAAATGTAGCCCATAGAGGGCTTCTCCCCATCAGCAGTTCGTAGCAAAGCTACAAGGGGCTCAGTGACCTACATATAAAGTAAAACAAAAAACTTGAGTCAAAACTTAAATATAAAATAATATAACTTAAAGTAAAAGTAAAATACTAAATGTTAAATTGCAATAAATTTACCTACAAGATTTCTCTAGCGGGTTTCCAAAAACCATCCTCATCAAATATGTAATCCGCCACATCTATCCCTGCAGTGGTTGTAGCATAGGAAGAGGAAATCCACTCCCGCCCAACAAACATGCTCCTCAATTCACCCCTTGATGTCAACAAGGACTGCAAGGTGATGAAATTCGAGGCAAACCTCGTGATACCTGGGCGAGCTAACTCCTTGCCTTCTGTGTACTTCCTCATTGTGCTAAGGACAAATGAATGATTATAAATGAATTTGCATTTGTTTTTTGCCCTTTCCACACATGATTTGACAAACTCAAGTTTGCCAATTTCCTCCAACATGAGGTCAATGCAGTGTGCCGCACAAGGGGACCAAAATATGGTGGGGTGCCTCTCCATCAAAAGTTTACCTACAACAATTTTAAGTCAATTAGAAATTCAAAATTCAAAATTCAAATAAATTTATTTTCAAAACTTGAAAAGTTAAAAGTTTACCTGCAGCAACATAACTTGCTGCATTATCCGTCACCACCTGGATCACATTTTGTTCTCCCACTTCTGCTATGACTTCCTCAATAGCCTCACATAAGTACGTGGCATTTTTTACATGTGCGGAAACATCGATGGATTTGATGAACATGGTATATCCTACAAGTAACAAAACAACGAATTAAAATATTACAATTAAATGGATCATCAACAAATTAGCATTCAACAAATCAAAATTTACAATTATGTATGTAGGAAAGTAGAATGATCAATCACCTCCACAGGATACAAGAAAATTGAGGAGTGTTCTATTCTTCCTATCTGTCCAACCATTAGTCATGATGGTGCAACCCTTTGCAATCCACTCCTTTCGGTTCTCCTCGAGCTCAGCCCTCATGTCCTCTACCATCTCATCCAAGAGGTATCCGCTCAACTTAGCCTTAGTTGGGGCTTTAAACCCCGGACCACAAATAACAACCGCATCTATCATGTTCTGCCAATAAGGAGCCCTGTCACAAATAAAAATTTAGAGGTCAAAGACTCAAATTATAAAACAAGTAGATATAATTAAAGTTTTACTTTTACTTTTAATTTTAACTTTAAAGAAAACAAAGAAAAAAGAATCAATTACTTGGCTGCAATAAATGGAATGTTGCAAAAGTACCAAAATTTGCATATCTCCTTTCTGGTAGCATCATGAATCTCCTTGTTCAAACCCATGCCCTCAAGCGTGGGTTGGGAACCAGGAGTAGTGCGGGGCACAAAGTAACTATCCATTCTGTTTTTCCACACTCTAGGCTGCAATAGGTTGGTGTGGGACTTTGTCTCAGTATGTGACCGACTAGCACTAGCTCTAGCACTAGCACTAGCACTAGCACGAGCAGAAGAACTAGGATAAAAAGGAGGCCTAGAAGAACCCTCTCCAACATAACCTACGGATGCAGAAGCTGATGCAGATGCAGATGTGGATGCGGCTGCGAGAACATGGGAGCCAATACCCCTTAACCCTTCAAGTTGCTTTTTCCTATTGGCTTTGTCTTTTTCAATTTTTTCTAATGCCATTAAGCAAGTGCGTTTTGCCTCAGGAGTTTGGTGAGTGCAAATTGTAACATCGTGTCTAAGTATAGCAACAATGTGGTATTTCAATCTATAAATACCCCCAGAAGTTATTTTTTCTTTACAAAAAATACATTTTGTTTGATATTTGGTTCTTCTAGGAAACTCTTCGTTATATTTCCAACATTCATCTTTTCTACCCATTGTGAATTTGCGAAAAATGAAAGCAAAGGCTGTTGCAATAAAATTTTATATGTAAAATATCAAAGTTTGAAGCTAATAAAAGCTACAAAACAACAAACCCTAGTTTGCAACTTAGTAAATACTAAAAATAAAGAACATTCAAGATCTAAACTAAAAATCTTGAAAACTATAAAAATTTAACAAAAAATGCATAATACACTAATATGCAAAAAAAGTTGAGCACTTGCCTCTTGCAAATGAGTTGAAGAGTGTTGAGATTGGCTTCTTAATGCTCCCAATGCAATTGATGGCCTCCCCAAATGGATTGCTGATCTCTTTTGTGCTCTTTCTTCTTGCCGGTTAGAAACCCATGGCTTTTCTTTTCTCTTCTTCTCTCTCACTTTTCCTCTCTTCTACTCATGCTAAACAAATAGAAGGCCCTTTAGGGTTATAACAAAGAGAATAGGTCAAAAACAAAGTAAAAAAAACAAGTAATTTTTTTTAATTTTACAAGTCTATACTTTACTGGACGCGGGCGATTCATGCTGATTTTATCAGACGATTCATGCAATTTTTTGGATGAATCGCCCAAATTGGCAATTCAGGCGATTTTCGACTCCAAAAAAATCGCCATTGATGAATCTAATTGCTGAATCGCCGATTCAGGCGATTTTTGGGCAATTCTCATTACTTTGGTTTATATGCTTCTAATTTGTGACCGTATGGCATAGTTTTTACTCCCTCGTTTTCCTTGATGTCGTATAGTATGAATTACACTCTTCCTTGATTGTTGCTCGTTATCCATACATTATGCTCATCTTGACTGCTTCCTATTGTACCTACTTATTATAATTACTTATATTTACATATGTACATCACTTATTATTATGTTTATACTCTTTCTAAGTTGTTCGAAGGCACGTTATTTCTTTGATGATAAACTTTCAACTTCGACCCATTCACTGCATCAGGTACTTCTTTCCTATCGAGTGTCCATAATTTTATTGCTCCATTATCGCCAACTTCGCGGATCTTGTATGGTTCTACCCATTTCATTGTGAACTTTCTTGGTTTGATCTCGTTATGGCCATTATACATTAAAACTAATTGGTCTGGTTGAAATTTGTTCAATTTTAAATGCTTGTCATGCCATGCCTTACGCTTATTTTGTGTAACCTCCGTGGCCCATTGTGCCTGTAATCGTCGCATGTCCAGTTTATTTAAATTGTATAATCTCTCCCGCAGACTTTCCATATCTCCCAGTTTGTTTTCGATCACGATCCTTAAACTTGGTACCATGAATTCCATTGGCTGCCACTCCTTGTCATCAATAACTGTATTCTTGGTTTTAGAACCTTCACTCTGTACTACAGAAGTTTTTATTAAGCCCTTCCTCTTTGTTTCCTATGCAGACCGTACAATGTGTTTTCCTTATTGCCGGTACATTTCTACTAAATCCGTGGTGCGGTGAAACCTTTTCTTTCCACATGGTCCGTTCACCGTGTATCCTATGGTGAAATCTTTCCTTTTTCTGGGTGTGTATGATATGTTCTTCCTCTTGTACTGGCTATACAGTATGTTCTTTCCTTCAGCTTCAACCATAACTGCCTTGCCTTCTTTCGCTTCTCTGTATTCCTTTATTACCTTCGTCGACCCTTAACATATTATAGCTCGAAAAGAGCTCGTAGTCTTCCATTTGCCAATGGAGTAGGCCATTCACTGAGTCCATGTCATCATCATTAGACCCTCCTTCCAGTCTCAATACTCTTTTTTCATCAAGTTCCATTCTCTTCTTCCCCTTGTCGTCCCCTCCACCTTTGCCTTCGGAATCTGACGACGTTGCCTCCTCACCTATCATCTGTGTGTAAGTCGATTACAAATCTTTGGCCTCCGCGTTCCATGGATAGGCTATTTCGTTTTCAATCATGTTTCACCTTCGCCTGTACCAGCCAACCTTGTCCAAGGATAGCATCATACCTTTTTCTTTTTAGTGGAATGACCACAAAATCTAATAGAAATGGTTGCGTTTTGATGGTTATTGGCTGCACCATCAGGGTCCCCAACGGCTTGATTTTGTGCTGATCCGCCATGAGTAACTGAAATGTAGGTGGCCACAACGTAGGTTGTCCCAACTTTTTCCATATATCCTTTGGTAACACGTTTATGCCTGATTCTCCGTCCATGATTGTGTCTGTAAGTACGGTTCCCAGGATACCCATCTTTACCACTGCCGGATGTCTTTTTATCGTGAGTGCCAGTAGCATTGGTCTATTGTAGTCGTTCTACTACCATTTTTTCCTGTTTCCTCCATTGCTTTTGGAAGTGGTGTCATATTCAGAATCACTGTCCGTGACTGAGGCATTGTAAGATCATTTAATTTTATAGGAACTTTTGTTTGCATTACCTGCCTTATCATGTTTTGCTCTCCTAGGTTCCTCTTCGAGGTGTTGGCAGTGTCTTTTGTTTGTAACTTTTCCGTTTTCAATTGTTTTTCCAACTCCATTCATGCTTGCTGCAACCTCTTCTTTTCTTCCTCTGCATTAGGGTACTTTGCTTTCTTTGCTTGCTCGTGCATAATGGCTAGTGTTTCCTCATCACATGTTTTGATGCTTAACAAGTTCACCCCCTGCATCAGGCATTTCAAATCCTCATGGTCTCCTAGACCACACCATCTGCATAATAGCTGCAGCGTCTCTTTCATGGTACAATCTTTGGCGAAGTGCCCCCAGAGGTTGCACGCACGACATTGTATCATTGATCGTCCACTCGAGTCATATTGTATCCGACTTCGGCCTCCATTGTTATTATTATTACCACCTCATCCGTGTCGGTTATTGTTCCAATAACCTCCTAAGGTTGCATCATTATTTGTGTTTGTTCCTGCTCCTATAGTGGACACTTGCTGCGTCAGGAATACTTGCTGGTGTCCCTTCGTCTTCATATTGAACGGGCATTCCTTTGTAGAATGTCTCGCAATCTAGCAGATATCGCAAAATTGTTTTTCGGGCAGGAGCCTTTTGTGTGGCCCTCCTCATAGTCCATACACCACAATTCCCCTTTCATCGAGTTAGGATTCTTTTTCAGATTTTTAAATTCCTTCATCATTTGTAGCATATCCTTCTGCAACGCTTGAACTTTCTTACTTGATTCTTCATTGCTACTGGTACTTTCGAATGATGGATCGTCAGAGTCCGACAATTTGTGCTCCTTCTTCTTGCTTGTTTTTTGCTCACTCTCCAGATCCATTGCCCGATTATACGCATCTGTGTACGATGCTGGAGGTAACATCTTCATTTTCTTCTTTAGTGCCTGTCGTAGCCCTTCAACAAACCATCGTTTCTTTAATCTGTCAGCCGGTGGGCTCTCCATCTTCCCCACCAACTCTTTCAGCCTTCTTGCATAGACACGGATCGTTTCATTCTTTCCCTGCTTGGTACTGTATATTTCTTCTACAATTTTGTTATTGTCCCTTAGCAGTCAGAGCTCTGCTATGAACTCCTTTCTAATATCTGCCAATGTAGTTAATTTCTGAGGTTCGACATCCACAAACCAATCAATTGCTACACCCCACAGGGTTGGTGGAAATTGTCGGACCCAATCATCCTCCTCTGTTACACCATTTGCCGTCCATATTGTTTCACATGTCTTGCAGTGTTTGATCAGATTTGCCATCCCATCACCATTGAACTTTGGCAATTTTTCCTCTGGTCTTGCCATTACTACTTTTTCCTTAAGTGGTGGTGTTTGCTGTGCACGCATGCTGTTTTGAGTACCCGTGTTGTTCTGAGTACTCGCATTTTTCTACGCACTCGCGTTGTTCTGCACAACCGTGCTGCTTCAGACAACCGTCCTACTTCCAACAACCATGTTACTTGGTGAGAAAAGATCTTCCTCAAGCAAAGTTGTTCGATTCTTTGCTTGTATCTATTCGTCGGGTGTATCGGGAACGAAGAGTTCACTCCATGCTTGTGCTCCTTCGACACTTCGAGCCATGCGAGTTGCTTCCTTTTTGTTCAGATTCTCTGCCCTCGGCGTATACAAGTTAAGGAACTCCTCCCTTGTCTCTTCCACCAAATTCAATCGTTGTCGAGTCTATTCTAGCATTTCTTCGACACTCCTCGGTCTGCTAGGTGAATGCACTCCCTTTGTCTGTGCTCCTTCACCCCTCGGTGTCCATCAGTAAGCTGCTAAAGCTTCTATTTGCGCTCCACCTGTTGTGCTAATATTAAAACTTTCTGTGCTGTGCGTATTTCATCCTTATCTTTTATCTTATTCCTATCCTTGTTAAGCAGATTCGGCATTAATCTTCATAACACTCCCTTCGTTCCTAGTTCGACTGGCAACGGTGCCAAATGTTTACCGTACTGGGTAAAAGGATACTTATCGCATGTAGTACAGTAAGATATAACACAGAACAAATACTTTATTCATATACGCAATATGCACTCCAATGCTTACAATATGATTATGTTGATTACAATTATGTTCCAAAGTCTCTTCTGGACGGTGTACATATACTTTTCCGAAGGGGTGACTCAACCGTCATGCGCCCTTTCAGATACAATTCTACTCGTCGGCTACAATATAGAATTTACCGACAACATTTCTCTTGTACAATGACCATTTCACCAAACATAGTCTGAATGCGTTCATAACTCTCTATGGCCTTTGGTTGCTGGAATTCTGCAATACAGGAATTAGCCAATTCAGCAAGTTCTAAATCTGGAAAATGGTTTTTGGCATATGGCTGAAATTATTTGGTTCACTTGGAATTGGAATAATATATTTTTTAAATGCTTATTGGAACTAATGCTTCATATTTAGTAGAAATGAACTTTACATCTGATGTGATCGTCCCAGATGACATTGTTTTAAGAAAAATGCAACAGGAGTGGAGGGATTCCTGGTGCCATTGAAGATGTTTCCCTAAATTTCTGTGAAAACCTGCATAATAATTTCATGGTGTTGGTGAATTGAGCAAGAGAAAACACTGCAGTAGCTGCTCTAGATCATTAGGTTGGAAAGTATGCTTCTTCATGATAACAGCTAGAGTAGCCAACATACAATGGAATGCTACAGGCAAAGGATAATTCATCAATAGTATCATTTCTCTTTCTTTCATTTGTACAATGAATATCTTGGCCACTGAGATTTGAAAAACATGCGTTACCCTATGTTTCCCCTAAGCAACTTCAAAACTAGACAAGAACAAGAGGAACTTGTGGCTCTTAGAAAGTATTAGTATCCCTCAACAGCATATTTTGAGCTATAGGTGGATTATTTCGATGAGATATTGTCATTGATGTCAATGTTATGGTATATACGACATATATATAAACAAAGAATACATTACATATACATTGATTGTGAATGCCATGATTCATGCATCTTATAAATATGGCACAGAATGGATAGAAGATATTAAAGTTTAAATTGAAGATATAAACTTTAATCATGATAAAAAAGAACAATGGAAATGTGTGTGTACAAAGTGAAGTATTTGTTGTGGTGCAACATTAAGACAACTTACAAAGAGTATATATGTTAAACTATATACAGATCTATTTGGAATGAAATAAAATGAGAATGTAATGCAGGCAAAGGACCAAGATCAAGTTATTGGATATTGTCTCCAAAATCATCTACAGCATCAGGAGCAGATTTACTTGCAATTAAAATAATTAAAATAATAATACATTGTCATCCTGGATTCGCAAGCAGCATTTGAGATGCATAAGACAAAGGATGCATTACACACATTGAGTAAAATATATGCAAGAGAGAATTGCGAACACATATAATGTCAATGGAAGGTACCATCATTTTGGAGGAAAGCTTAGAATAAAAAAAATAAGGAAACTGCACAATACGAGTCCTACCAAGTATGGTACGTGAGATGCATATATGGTCGGCATACAAAGTCAAATTATTCCTTGGAAAGTATTGATGTAGCTGTAATATTATCCAGTCTCAGCATTGAAGTCCTGCTATAAGAAATTCAACACCGAAGGCAATATTGTTGGGAGTTGTTTGAAAAACCATCGCACAAAGTCAAGTCAAGGCATTGATAATCAATATTAATATTGCAATGAGGAGAAGCAAGCGATATATGTCCTAAGGTGATATCCTTGATAATGACCTAATGTAATATACAAAATGAAACATTCTGAATAAGGATAAACATTAAAATGAAATAAGGATAAATGCTGAAGTCCATGGTTCCAACAAACAGGTTAGCGATCAGAGTCAGCATACAAAACAACAATGGGGATAAGACATGAAGCCCGATAAGAGAATTATTGATGATCATGCACAACTTTATTAAAAACAAAAGTGCGGTATAGTAATTACTAAATCTATTAAGATCCCATGCTTTATTGTTAAAAATAAACTATGATTATAATAGAAGGTTCATCTTAATTGAAATGGTGTGAATAGTTTGTAAGAGATGCATCTCTCACAAAGAGTCATAACTCTTAATTGAAAAATGAAGAGCATATGAAGAGAAGCGTAGGAAGTGATTGAAGTGATTTCAGCATTTGAAGTTACAGTTTGGATAAAGTTTTAAATTGACAAATTTGTTATTATACTGATTCACCCCCCCGCCCCACTCCACACCCCCCTTCTCAGTATAATCGTGTGCTCTTCAATACTCACTATTACCTCACAATTAGTTATGTCTACTCTTTGGTTGGGTTTGGTGTTTCCACATACCTACACACCTTTGCATCAGATCTGAAGGAATATCCATTAAATTGGATCTGAAGGAATGTGCATTAAAT
Source organism: Cupressus sempervirens (assembly GCA_028749045.1). Lineage (NCBI taxonomy): Eukaryota > Viridiplantae > Streptophyta > Pinopsida > Cupressales > Cupressaceae > Cupressus > Cupressus sempervirens. The sequence continues at coordinate 1,100,253,176 of CM053785.1, forward strand.
TCAATTATGCAGAAATAGTATTTTGATATCATGGTGCCAGCCCTTGATGTGTTAGCTAAGTACCACCTCTTGATGTCCTAGTTTGTATGTTGGCTGTGAAATGTTTCAAAGGTGTCCTCTTACTTGTTAATGATTGTAGCTTCGATTGGATGATTCATATCAGCCTTAAACATCTGATGTCTATCCTTCTCTATTATTATCATGGAGCATTATTATTATTGATAATAAATTATTAAGTATTTTATATATGTAATATATATATGAATATGATACACACACACACACACACGCACACACGCACACGCACATGCACACGCACACGCACGCATGCACGCATGCACGCACGCGCACGCGCATGCACACACGCACACACACACATGCACACACACATGCACACACACGGGCACGCACACGCGCACGCACACACGCACGCACACACGCACGCACGCACGCACACACGCACTTGCACACGCACGCACACACGCACGCACACACGCACACACACACATATTGTTGGTATGTTTTTTGTTGCGCCAAAAGCTCGAGCTATTAACGAATGTCACAAACACCAGACTTTTCCAAATCCATGAGAGGCGGGTAAGCCATGTCGTGAACCCCGAAGGAGGTGCTGACCACCAAGTCAACAATCTCCCCCTTAGCACCAATTGAGGGTTCCGCACTGACGGAATGAAGGAGACCTCCTAAGATTTGAACCCGTGACCCGAGGCTCTAATACCAATTGTTTGTATGTTTGCCGTTGTGCCAGAAGCTCAAGCTATCGACAAACGTCACAAACACTAGACTTACCCAAATCTACGCGAGGCGGTTAAGCCATGTCGCGAACCCCGAAGGAGGTGCTGACCACCAAGCCAACACATATATACATATATTATCTATATATAAAAATTATTATCATATATTATGATCTTGATAATACATCGAGAAAATATCATTTGTGATATATTTTAAAACAATAACTAATATGAGTTAAGATATTAACAAGAGACATGTCTCTACGGGAGACATGCCTCTTCATATCATATACATATTCAGTGAAAGAGTAACTTGAAACACACAGAAATCACTAAGTGTTATTACAAGGTACAGCAGAGATATATCATATCATCTTTAGTGGAAAGCATAACATTATGCATCTAGGAGATAGAAGTTAAATTAAAAATTCCTAGACCTAAATCTGATCAAACTTTACCATTGTGTCAGAGCAAGTTCCCTACCAGGTCTGTGAGACTTCTGAAATAATTCACAATAATCATCGTATGATCTGCACAAATAGTGGCATATATTATTTGGCAATTCCACAAAATGTCTGAGCCATGTTTAATTATTTAATGGTGACAGCAAGGAGTAGATTTTAATTAGAATCAGATTGAATTAATAACATCTTGAATGGAGGAACCAATGTATGAATGAAATTATTCAAGTTTTCTTTTCTTTCTGCTGAGTCTTATTAGTGAATTTGTGGATGTCCGTTGCTATATGAAGTGTTGATAGTTGAAAAATATAAGGCCATATTAATCTTCCAAACATGGAAACTATTCACATCTATCAGCTGGGCTTCATTTCAGATTCGGAAATTGCCATGGACAAAGTCATGGCTTGTTTGGGTGTATTTGAAACTGAGGGCTCCAACTATTATCGTGCTAAATATTATGTTGGGGCCTGAAAGCAGTTCTGTACATGCCATTGTACTGTGTGGAATAGACCTGGATAGAGTGATGCTTTGAGTGCTTGAATATATATATTCCTGGCCAATACAATTATATTTCTATTGTTACTACGATGTCTGGAGGAAGCTGCTCTGTGGGCCGAGAAAGTAACATCTGATGCGTATGGGACAGGGACCCACCAAATTGACGGGTGCAGCCTTAAGGGTTGAAGAAAAATCATTCCCTGTAGACACAACTTGATACAGGGACTGAGGTATGCGAATTAAGCAGTGCACTTTATTAATTGCAGGTTAAAACGCATCATAATTTCAGATCGCTTACAAAATGCTTCATTGTAAGCCACTTGGATCCTTTCCTGTCATTCTATCAATTGCTGCAAGGTTTAGGCCTGCTGTCACAGTTACCATCAATTGTGTATCTATTACTGACAGCTAAAATGGAGGAGGCAGAGGTCCCCTCACTAATTTGTAGGTTGAAGGTGCTCAATAAATTGAAATTTGGTAAATGTTTTTGTGAATAGTCACTGCAGAGAGCATGCACATTAAAAATAATGGGCAGATATTAATGAAGTGTCATAAATCTGGAGAAGATGCTTCGGTAATTAGTTTTGGTCTTTACCATGGTGCCATGAGCACTGCTACGATTAGTTGGGCTTTTGTTTAATAATAAATATCGAAGGTAAACAATAAGACTGGAGCCCAAATATTATTACCACAATTTGTTATTTCTAAAGAGTTTGCGGCTTAGTTTTAAGCCTAATAATGGCGTGAATGGTGAAGAGCTGGAGGAGTTGATTATTTCTTTGAAGCTTATTTGAGCATAGCCAGTTGAATATGGAAGAGATGCAGGAGACCTCCTCAGACAATTATTGTACACTCTAAATACAGATATTTAATTTGGACTTTAGAGAGTATTGCCATTGACATCCATAAGAATGGATTCAAATAAAGAATTGTAAATAAGTAATGGGGGCCTCAATCTATTATGGTATTGCTTGAACATTAGGGGATGGAGTTCAAAAGTGTGAAAAGGAATAAATATTTCCTTGGAACCTTTGCTTTTAAGTAAATATTAAGTTCTATTTTATAGGATTAATTATTTGAAGGTGCTGAGAAATAAGAATATCATTGAAATAATTGAAATCTGGCAAAAGTTTTTGAGTGGATGTGTAGCGAAAGGGAATATAGTTGCCAAAATTAACATTTATGAAGGGGAGAAAGCTTATTAAGTTTGGTATAATTTACAGCTTTGATTGGGTTGCCAGTGATATGAGAAGAGAAATATATTTGGCGGTTTTTTGTAAGTTTTTTACATTTCTGACATTACAAAAGAAATTAAATAGTTGTTAGAGACACGGGCTCTAATAATCATTGGTACACTATTGATTAATTTTTGCTGGCATTGATGGCTTATGATTTTGATTGAAATCAGTATGGGTTGTATCATGTATATTACTGATACTCCTTAGTACAATTAAGGAGTAAGAAAATGTATTAATTCATGCTTGTACACATGGATTTGGATATACAACTCGACCAATATATTTGGAGGAGGGCAGATGTAATGTGCTTCCTTATAACAAAAGTGATTGGATCTATTTTGGAGATCCACTAAAGAAGTATTGGATGTAAAGGTGACATTTTCCGTCATTAGATGAATACTAGGAGAATGTGGTGCTATCGATAGCACTAAGAGTGATTACCCTCTCCCCAGTTTTCTATATGAAAGATGTTCTTCCTGATTTCTGCACAGATTTTTCCAATCTCATGTCTCATGCGACATCTGATTTACAATGTCAAAACATTTATTGAGGAAAGAGATCATGAGGAATTAGCTTCATTTATAAAATGCTATAGAAAGGATTTAAAAAAATAAAATAACAATGTATGATGTGACATAAGTCAAAAATTGACCAAAGTATAATCAATGGAAAAGATCAATACCAATTATCATTGTAAAGCATCAAACATCGATAAACATTTGATATACCTTGAGTTGGAATTAGCATTCAAGGAGGAGCCTGGATCAACGCAACTTCCTCAAGTTGTCATTAAAGACATTAACTTGATGGTTGTTACCATTTCCTTCCAATATGACAATCTTACCAGGTTGAAAGGAAGGCCATAAGCATAGAGGCGCTGTGCAATGACTTCAACAATATGGTCTCTTGCCTGCATTTTAAATGCAAAGTGCAATATGCCTCTTTTTTGGGGCAATGCTATATTTTCTACTTCTTCCTCCTCTCCCAGTATAGGTACTTGCATGAATGGATGTTTGGAAGATACAATTGGTTCCATTTCAGTGAGTGGTTGCATTTTGTTCTTTTTTGAGAAAGGAGGTTGATAATAACTTTTTTTGATCTTCTAATGTAATGTTCAACAACTTCTTGTTCTTTTGATCATAATTACAACTCCAAATATAGGAGCGACCTCTTGAAACCTGCGATATTCTTGTAGTATGACTTCGTAGAGGAGACCTTAAATCAATTTTGAAATTATCCCCTCTTTGCCCTACCACTTTAACTACTGGTGGCAACCATTCTGGCACAATACAATGTAATTTCTTTCTATAATAAGAAATTAAATGAATTTAAATCACTAAAAAAACTATGAAGATCAAGCTTACAAGTAAAAAACAATGATACAAAACCATTCAAATAGATACCTAAACTTGTTTCTACATTTCTTTCAAAATATTAAAAAAACTTGATAAATTTCTTCATAAACTTGAAAAAATTCATTGAAATCTCTAAAAACTTCATTGAAACACAAAAGAATGGGATCAAATGCTTACCTCTTAGTGTTTTAATGAATTTGTGGAAGCCAACTTTCGCCCTATGATTGTTTGTCTTTGAAAATAATCAAGTTGCCTTTAAAATGCCAAAATGGAAGCCAAATGAGAAGAGCAAACCCAACAGAAAACAAAATGATGATTGAATGGTTGAAATGCCTTTATTTGGGCTGTTTTAGGGTTTGGCAAAAAAAAGTTTTAAAAGTGCAAAAACACACATGTTTTAAAGGTTTTTAAAAAAGTGAAATGACATTTTAATTGATTTTTTTTGGGCTTCAGCCCTTGGAGACGAGTGGAAGTGCCCGGATGCCTTGTTGGTGCCACCAAGATGCCACCCATAGGTATTTGGATGTGTTCGGATGCTTGAAAAAGGCTTCCGTCTGCTTCTGTCCATATCGAAGCCTTTGTTCATATCCCCCCCCGTTTCCAGTGTTTTGCAGCAAGTTTCGATATCCTAGGGTAGCAATATTACATTGTGTTGTTTATTTGGATAAAAATCATCCTCCCTAAATCCTATTCTAGGTTTGCAGTTAAACACAATTTAAATTAAATTTTAATTTGTAAACCTACTCAATACAACAATCAAACAATCCAATTTAAGAAAAAAGTAATGTGAAAATCCCACCAATAATTTACTATTTGTACATATAGACAATGTATTGAATATTTAAATTGCAAATTAAAAAAAATTGTCATTTGTAACATCGAAAATCATAAATTCAAATGCCTCAAACAAAATATGAAGTCTTACTTCAAAGGCTTGATGAAAGTGGTGAGTGATTGAGCACATACATATATTTCTTATCAATTTTTAGGGAGTGGGTGGAGCCCATTAGTCTTTTAGGGTTAGGGTTAGAGGATCAAATTTCCAAGAAAATTCCTTTTAAAAGAATTATTTTTTCATGTCCCCATGCCCATTAGTCTTGGGGATGGTAAATGAGTTCACGATGTCCCCATGGCAGCCTAGGAAGTCCTTGATGCTCCCCCAACATTGTCATCATGGGGAGGCATTGGAAATGTTCCATCTTTGAGTGAAATGCCTTGGGGATGTTTCCACCCTATTGAGGGTCTGTAGGTGGCTTATTCACTCTTGTTCTATAAACAATAGGATTTAGACAGAGGAAATGCATCCTTAGGAAACTTTGCATTTGTAGGGGAATCCATCCTTATACTCAAGATTTTAACTTACCTCCAAATTATGTGCCCTACTTTATTTAGAGATAGTAACTCTTGATTCATACACTGTTGGCCATTAAATCACAACTGTAATAAGATTTTAATTTTCCTTATAATTTCGTACATGGAAAACACCAAGATCGGGAATAATGAAACTAGTGAATTCAAATGGTCAATATCTAGGTAGTGATTGTTACAACAACAATGTGATCAGGCAATTTCAAACAGACAATCATGGACTGTAGATGATGGATAATGTTTCGTATGATTATTATCATGCTTGGGAGAACAGATGTCTAGTGAATCTTATAATTTGATTCATTAGAATGATCATAAAGAAAAATGATAAGTCCTTTCGGAATACTTGGTTATATGACATGAATATTTATAATAAATGTTTGATAAATCGGTTAACAAATGCAGGCTCTTCAATAGTGAGAATAATTTTGTAGCTTACGTGTTGACTGTGCTTATCACTATTGATGTCCATGTAGATTTTTTAGTCTAGGTTTTCATAGAAGCTCATTGATTTTCTTTTCTCAATTTTAATTAGGGAGACTTGAATAATATGAAAATTACTTGTTTTACTTTCACATTGCCTGTTTTTTTCAACTTTTTAGTTATCATTACATAAGAAATATCACCTTCTGTACTTTGAAGTTATATATCACTCTATTTGAATATACTGACATATGCAAACTGAATAATATAATTTGTTAATAATTGTCATTGTATATGGCATGTCATTGTAGCTGTATCTATTCTTTGAATTATTTCGAACATATAGCTGGAAACATGATTAGGCTTGTAAATTAGATAATGTAGTTGCTAATCAAGCGATGCTTTTCATTTACTAATCAGGTTCTTGAGTGTTTGGTGCGTCTTGCTTCTGTCAGAAGGTCTTTATTCTCAAATGATACAGAACGATCTAAGTTTCTTGCACACTTAATGACTGGAACCAAAGAAATATTGCAAACAGGACAAGGTACAGAGTATTTGGATTGGAGCTCTAGTGTGGGTTTTTTATCTTTTTGTTTCTTGTTTGGCATGTGCACTTTTGCTGCTTCGTTTCACAATTTTGCGTCCTCTACTGACTTAGTAACATGCAATATAGGTAAGAAAAACTCATAGTTCCAATTGGAAACTATTGAAAGTTCGATGCAACCATAGATGGAAACACAAACTATGCAAATGGTAGATCTGATTCAGAAGAAGAAAATGAAGAATTTTATCTGTAGGGTTCAGCTTGTTCTCCCTGAAGTGAAAATGTGTAAAAAAGCATTTAAATGACAAGGCCTTGGGTTTGAGATGGGGTGTAGATGTTTCTTTAGTTGCTATATAGCATATATCTCTCTTTGTGGTTGGCCACAAAATATATTCGTTCTTGGTGATTTAGAGTTATCCTTGATTTAAGCCATGGAAACATAAATAGGACCAATTATTTTGGGCCTTTGCAGATCCATATGCATTTGCTTAAATGACGATGAAGACAGTAATCAATTGGCAAGGCATGCATGACTCACTAAAGTAAGGCAAAAAGCTCTGTTGATTCAAAAAGACGGCTCAAACAAAATCAAGGTTCCTTATCACAGACGTTACTAAGGGTCTGATATTTGAATTGCCCCAATTGGATATTGACGGAGGGAGATGTTATAGGGCTGTCATGTTTATATCCAATGGGGTCATAAGATAGATAATATGGTTTCTTAGCATATGTAACTTGCAGATATGGGCAATTAAAATGCTTGGTTCTGTAGCATATAAGATTCCCACATGAAGGAAAAACTAGATGCTAGTGCATCTCTACATCTTTAGGTAATTTAGAATACACAGTAGGGAGAAGATTAGATGTTGATACTAAGCTAGCATCTATATGACTGCAGTATGACATTGTTTAGATCTCATACACTGTTTGGATAGAGGCGTAATGCTAATGAATGTGACACAAAATCTCTTTGAGTGTTTAAGAAGAATGCCTTAAAGACATGACACTGCAAGCTTCTTACACTACTTGAATCTGTGATCTGTCAAGATACTTGTTTACATTAGAGCTAAGATCTGTCAAGATACTTGTTTACATTGTCAATATGAGATTCATAATTGTGCATAAGCCAGTTAAATGTTATTGCAGAATGTGCTTTGTTATAGTTTTTATTTTTGTTTATTTGCTGGGTATGCAGTGCTGAAACCATAGGCTGAATGAGTGTAATGGACGTAGGTAGATGCCCTCTATACACACGTTCTACAAATTGATTCTTTTTTTTAGAACAGGTAGTTAGTTTGCATATGCCTGCAAAATGCAGGTCAATCTATTCGGAAGGGCTCTTTTGCAATAGACTGCTTTCTATGGTGGGCAGATGTTTTGAGGATGATCATTTTATTGGGGTTTTAAGCTTATATTACTTTGTTTAATGAGGGCTATTTTCCATTGTAGCTTTATGAGCTAGACATTTTAGAACTTGATGTGGTGATTTAAGTAGAAAGGATATCTTCAGGTTTTATTTACTTATTTCTTTATTTCTCCTTTTTGGTGAAAAATTGAAATTTTATATCATATGAAAGAAAGTTGCACATCAACAGAATAGCATCATACAAAGAAAGAATAAAGAACCAATAATATTGTCCACAAATGATCAAAGTTAGGTGAATTGGACTGTTAATAAAAGAAAGCTCTAGGAAGGGAGAATCCTGGAAGGAAAATAATAATTGTATACAACACAAAAGAATAGATTATGGTACTTGTTGCCTGGATTTTTGAAGGGCCAAAATTAAAAAATGTATTGAAAATCCCAACTTCCACACCTATCTGGCCCTAGACCTTTAATTTTATGTGTTTGGAGTCCCAAACCTTAACTTTTCGCATTCTTTAACCTCAAACCCCAACGCTCGTGACTTTTTATTCTGAAAATCCCAACTTTCGTGCTTTTAGGAACCACAAACGTTAACTTTAATGTCTTTTCACCCAAAATCTTTACTGTTGTGCGGATTTTTTTGAAACATTTCATTTTGCAGCTTTCAAAAAAATGCAGTTGACAGGTTTAAAGTCAAATCCTCCAACTTTTCCAATATTCAGTTGACTGTGCTTAAATGAAACTTCGAATTTGGTTAGATATATCTTTTTCAAGGGGGATAATGCACTACCAATCATAATGAAGAGGGGAAGGGTGTTTCAGTTTCTTAAAACTTCGAGAAGTTGCCAATGTCAAGCTATCACCTAAGATATGAGACAACAATGACTGGAAATTGAGCCTCTATATTGCAATAATTAACAATGAACGCACTGTATACCCGCACAGAATATCACATAAGGTTGTCTCTTTAGACACTGTCATGGCTATGTACTTCCCTCCAACAGTCAAAATTAGTGAGGGTAGCGACATTAAGAGATACCAAAGGGGCTTGTGGAAGGTTTAAGGTGGACTTGAAACAACTTTGTGAGAGAGTTCATGTGCAAACCAAATAGCTTCATGTCTATCTAAAACAACTTTTGCCATTATTCTCATAGCCTGTGTCAAGGTCGGAGCTTTAGAACAATATTCATAAAAGCATGTAAAAAGTTCATCGAAGACAGATACACACACAAAATGTGGAAACATAGATGAGGCATGTGAGTTGTTTAATGAATTTCCACTTGATTTGGTTGAAATTACTTTGGAAATTTTCAAGCAAATGCAGTCAGCCAATATAAAGCTGAACTTTGCAATCTTTGACAACTCCTTCACTGCTTATGCTAATATGAAGCTTTTAAACAGGAAATGGACATTCATTGAAGCACAAATGGGATTCTTCACATCTTATGATTGTAGGCATAGTTAGCGGAGGTGCTTGCCCAACTCTGGGATGCGGAAGCGGATGTGGGAGTGAATGCTCTGCAATGTGCATAGGGTGTGTTGCTATAGAATTTGTAGGGTATATGGATACGCAATAGAAGAAGACAAACAGGGCATGAGTTTCATTTTTTCTTGTCCTGTTAGTCGACTATATGTTTTGCTGGTGTCAGTCTTGCAGCTCCCACCTGCCTTTTCTTCCAGTTTCCACAGCCAAGATAACCTCAATTTTTTTAAAATTTCTTTTCTTATTTATTTATTTCTTAGGTTTTATTAAGCATTTTAATTTTTAACAGCATATGATCATAATGTCAAATATTATTTTGGTGAGATTAAATTGTTTAAATTTTATTATTATTTTAAACTCTAAATTAACATATATGATCTATTATTTTGTTTTTTTTTAACAATTTTCTTCATATATAAACATTAATGGTTTATTAAATATATTTTTTCTCAGTAATAGATATTGATTTTTTTAAAAGTAAAACATAAATTGTACAAAGAAGTTTTTAAAACAATAGATACCTTGGCTCCCCTAGGCCAAAATGCAGTCCATTAAACATCTGCAAATTTCACGAACCGTATCAACAACTAGCCCTTCCTTGAGAGTTCGAGCACACATGTGTTTGTTCTATGATGATTTTCTACTTCATTGAACACCTCTCACAGAATAATCATCACACTATTTGCTAATTTTTCCTGTTTAAACAAAAATATCTTCTCTAACCTCTTCTTTGTGATGTAGCCATGAAATGGGTTTTGTTGCTTTGGGGAGGTGAAAGTGAAAGTTGTTTCCATCCTTTCACACTCTAGCCAGAACACACATTTGAGATGACTTTGACTCCTGCAAGTTTAATTATCAAATGCCATGTTTTGAAGGTGAGAATTTTTGTCTTCCCCCACAATAAATGCTATGTCCATCAAAGGATTGCATGTCACTTCATTCCCCATCAACAATTACTCCACCATCCCTATACGCCACCACCAAAACATAGAACCTGTATTTCATAATGCTGGTTCATTCACGATGATGCTCTCTCATGCATTATATCTAGCTAGTTCTAGCTTGTTGAAATAGGCCACAAAATATATCGTCTTTCTTTGTAGCTATGTACGGATGTCACCATTATGTTGAAGGAGATTTTGTTGATAGGTCTAAATTATGACCGTATACAACTGGATCTACAATTCAGCTTATTGCACTTAAAGAGTTGAACTATCTGCACATATGCATAACACTTATGTAAAGTGGATGTCACTTGGCAACCAATCTAATGATACGAGTTAGTCCAAAGGTCATCAAGACCATTGGCTATCACAAAATATCCAATAGATGATATTGATTCAAGCATGTACAATATGATAAGCCAATTCACCTATTGTTGATCTGATAGGCATTGATCCAATCAAGTGACATAATACAAGGGTGGTGGAGAATTATAGTCCATTTCCATGATATCTCATTTCAATTGCATGAGGAATCTATGTATGTTTCTAGATGCACAATTACATGGAGTATGCATGAACTCAACTTCATTTGTTACATGTGAATGAAATGTTTTCCAAGAAATGCTTTGCATGTGATATTGTGAATAACATTTCATATAAGAGCACTTAAGGAATGGAAAGGTGCGAAGTTCTAGGTGAACAAAGATCCAAGTTTACAATGGTTGGGTGGTGAGATAGTTGTAGATGCAAACAAGCCTGAAAATGATGAAGAAGAACCTTAAAGTAACTCATAAGTTTCTAAATGCTATTCTGTAAATAGCAGTGTAATATCGGTGTTGGGGTATGCCGAGACGGGTGGACAAAGGGCCTCAATTTTAGGACAATGAGGACGAGGGGGTGGGGGTGGGGGTGGGGGTGGGGGTGTTGTATACTCTACATATAGAACTTGAAATGCTAGTGATGAAATGATGTTTCAGTATAATATTAAATGCTTGAACACAACAAAATTGCAACACAAACCAAAACCATTGAACATTCAACACAGTAACATAGTACATACCTAGTAGTAACATTCAAAAATCAAAAATCAAAAATCAAATAGAAAATCAAGAACTCATCCTAATGACAACATGATTGCAGAATGGTGGAGGTGGGGGTACTCGGGTACTTCAAGTACTCAGTGATGAGAGGTCCCAAGGACAAGTACTTCGAGGTTTGGGGGTGTGCAAGTCCTTGAGTCTCATTAGTAAATAGTGACTTTGGTCAATTTTAAGTTTTACTTAAGATTTTGACTTTCCGTCTATTAAAGTTAAGATTTTGGGTTTTATTTGGTAAAAAAGTTAGAGTTGGTTGGAAAAGCAAGAATAACTTCCATGCTCTAACTTGGTTATTAACTTGAAGTAGTTAGTTATGAAGGTTAGTCTAGAAATGACTTTAGGAGAACTTTAACGTTGACATTTTGTACCCAAGGGCTTTTGAAATTGTACATGTTAAAAAGGATAACGACGAGTGTGTTTGATTTGTCTGTCTTAAATGTATTTCTTTGTTATTACTGTCAATTTCTCGCATTTTTTATTGATAATACCTTTATGTATTTATGTGATATATTAGTCTTTTGTATAAATTATATATGTCAAAGTTGAAGCATGTTGACACCTTAGTTTCTTGGTTAGAAAGTCTTGAGGCTACTTGTTTTCTCATATGTGGTAATATGTTTCCTTTCTTTCATCATTTTGCATATCCAACTCAATCTTGTACTTAATCTTCTTTGTAGTTGTTATCGATCATGGTGTCTTACTTGGTATTTGTATGTTTACCAAGAGGGTTCTTGTTATCCTTTGATATGAGGGAGATTGCCCTCTTAAATTCAATCAAAGATTGCAATTTGATCGTGACAAGGTTGCAATCTCTCCAACTGTTTGGATAGTTGTCACTGCTCATAGGCAAACATGGTCAATTTTGAAGAATCTCTTGTAGTAACAAATATTGTTACCAACACTACTAACAAGTAGTAATGCAAATACCAGTGAAGGATGCACAAGATCCACAACAAAATTTGTGTATGAAGACTGCAAGAAAATCTAATTAGATATCTCTATGCGTGTTTGAAATGGTGGACATATCTAGGACCTCATTGTCATTAAGAAATATCTAATAATGCTAGCTAAGGAGTATCCTGACAGATCTTAAGAGGGAGCAAAGTGCTTTTGTTTGAAACTCTTTTAGCATCTAAGGCTAGTGTAGCTACTATAGTAGAGGAGAAATTTGTGAAAGGAGTTTGCCTCTATAATTTGGGGGTGGCCACTAAATAATAGATCGGTTTTGTTGGCTCTGCCACTATTAAATGGAGAGAAAAAAATGATGTAGAGTGAGAAGGGAAGCTAGGTTAGGGACCTTGAGTAATCTAAATAGTAATGGTACATTGAAAGAAGTCATTCCGATTTGCCTTGTTATTGACCTTGGCAATTTTAAAGTTTTTGTGCTCATTTAATTGATATGTCATGTCAAGTCGATATTTCTTATTAGATGTTGATAATAAATTGTGTTAGGGTCCTTTGTAATGACAACTTGTGGTGAAGTCAAGTCTAGGGATGAGCCCAGAAAACAACAAAATAGCAAACACGATACTCTACTTCAAACATAGAACAAAAGTTACTATTTAATGTAACGCCCCCTTCTAGATTTGCTCTAGAATTTGCCCACAAGATAGTTGTTAATGGAAAATGCTATTAATAGTTTTATCTAATAAGTTTAAATATGTTTCGTAATTAATAACCCACATCTCTGAGACTCTTTCTTCCTGTTGTTTGATGCCCCTTGCTATACTCTCCTTTCAATAAACAATATTAATTACTCTCTTTTCTCCTTTAAATTTTGATTGATGAGAGTAGGGCTAAGGCTGTGCCTATTTTGGTCTCTTCAAAACTTGCTTTCCCTTCCTTGGTCCATGAAAAGACCATATTCTTCTTAAGAATAGCTATAAGATGTTTTACCATGGTAGCTAAATTAGGAATGAATCTCCTCACAAAACTAATCTTACCAAGGAAACTTTGCAGCCCTTTCTTGTGATTAGGAAGAGAGAGAGCAAGTTTTGAACTTGTTGTTTGATGCCCCTTGCTATACTCTCCTTTCATAGCTTGCTATACTCTCCTTTCATAGTTTTATATCCTATTATCCTCTGTAAGTTGTGTGACATGTGACTTTTTGGAACACGTGTCCTTTTTTATGAGGGGTCAATTCTCCTCATGGATGTGTCTTTGTTAATTACTAGTCATCAAAAATGGTTTTCTTGTAGTTGCACCTCTTCAAAGATCACTATTAGCTGCATCTAATTGCGGTTTATCATCAAACTCGTCTAATTGCTGTCCATTTTTTATGTTTGTAATCACTCTTCTAGATAAATCATGAGGTCTTGAAGCAAGAAATTTTTTCTAAGGTGTCGATGTCCCCTTTATGGTGGGTGCCTAATAGTTTTTCCTTCTGGAGGTTGCTTTTTTGCAAGCAATGAAGGTGATAACCCAATCTCCATGGATTTTTACCTAATGTTTGGACAATACCATGGATACCTCCTTGCGTTAGAGCAAGGGTGATTTAAAGATAAGGATTAGAAACATGACACGTACCTATGATCTCAAGTGTAATTCATATCTTTTAGATTTACTCTAGTTGATCATATATCTAGAATATATTAGGAATGACCCAAACATGGTGTGTACACATAAAAACACAAAGTAATCACATGGATATAATGCAGACATGGAGCATACACATAAAGAATGGAGTATACTGACAATGAGTCCAATATTCTTATTATTTAGTGATTACAACTTGATTGCAATCTCCAATCCCTTGCAACTCAATATCGACGCAAGAAGTTACCAAGTCACCATCACACCTCAAAAAATCCGTAACCCAAAGCCATTTTATACAAGCATTTTACCACTTACAAATTTAGTGTAGAGTCGGTTACAACACGTCAGCCCCCGAAAAAATAGTTGGAAAGGATACATGACAAGTGTATAATACTTACCTGATCTCACGACAAGTTAACAAAAGCCACTTTTCATTATGGAGGACGTAAAGATGAAAGCTGGAACAATCATCCCATTGAGGAAAAATGGGCTTATCTAGAAGACTTGACAAACATCTACCTTTTTCATATGGCATCAAGTAGAGGATAGTCTTGATGTGAGTTTTATTCCATTATACATACTAAATCGAATGCTTAGTATTCTACTATGAAACACCAAATCTCCAACTTTCTCTTGAATAAGGATGCTCATATGCTAAATAATGTAGGTGAATTGTGTGATCAAATGAAACGACTCCTTCTTTATTGTGGACTTTTGATCAGTTTTTTGATGTGATATGGTGGTTAACAGAAAGGGACTTACGTTGTTCAATTAAGGGATATCAAATTGACTTTAACTTCTTCAATCACTTTCAACCAAATAAACTGCAAAGGAAAGGGTTTAGAAAGCTAATCTACTCGTAGAATGAAAGAAATTGTGGATGCTTTGGTAACTCTACTAGACTTAGTTTAGCCATCGATATTAACCAAGCTAGTGAAAGCTCCAAACGTAAATGTAAGATGCTCAAACTACCCCGATTCCATTAACACCATTCATCGATGCCTATCAATGTGCAAGCAATAATAAATGTTAAGTTCGTTAAAATGCCATTAGACCACGCAACGCAAACTTACTCTAATAAGCAACTAGTGGTTTGGTCTAAGCGAGTTCACCAAAGAAACATCCAAATTATCTTCCATTCAATTAAGCACTCTTGCTAATCTACTCTAATTAAGGGATTGAAGAAACCATGCAACCCTCCAAAGCAACACAAGTAATCCACCATAAAAAGCTCCTAAGGTAAATGTAAGATGCTTAAATTGCCACCATTCCATTATCACCATTCATTGATGCCTATCAATGTGCAAGCAATAATAAATGTTCAGTTCATTTAAATGCTATTAGGCCACACAACACAAACTTACTATCAATAAGCAACTAGTGGTTTGGTCTAAGCGAGTTCACCAGAAAAATCCAAAATATCTTCCATTCAAGTAAACACTATTTCTATTCTACTCTAAGTGAGGGATTGAAAAAACCATACAATGCTCCAGAGCAACACTCCAGAGCAACACAAGTAATCCACTATGAAGACCAACAATGAATCAACAATTACTTTGATAGCCTTATGGCAACAATTCCAACAAGTTTCCTCCTCACTCTCTAGAACTATCTCCTCTCTAATGAATCTAATCCTTACAAATGATAAGGCCTTGGCCTTTTGTAGTTGTTCAATATCAATGAAGGGAGAAGACCTATTAAAGAGCAAGGGCCAAGATTGATCCATTACAAAACCTAATTTGGGTTGCTACACTATCATTCAATTGCATGGAGGCACCAACATTGTGGGCTAATAAGAAAATTACAATGCGTTTGAGAGCCAATCATAAAATATGTACACTAGGCATAATATGATTGAATGATCTTGAACATGTATATTTTTTGATTGGTTGAAGACAAGTTGGCGCGTCTCAACATCCTTGCCTTATAGACTTGATAAATATCTTTTGATGACGAGAAAATATCTCTTGACGTTGAACATTGTCCAACCTCCAATTGTAATGGTATATTCCCAGATTTCATGTTCTCAAATTTCCTCCATCTTTGTTCTTGAAAATTTTGTCATTGCCATTTTGAACTTGCTTGTACTTGCAAACGTAATGTCTCATTCGATGCCTAGACCTTGATCTTCCTGAAGTGATGAAACTTTCATGCATTTGGTTCCTCCAAAATGAACTTGGATTTCCGTAGGAAATTTGAGTTGGCGATGATCTATCACTTGTAGACTGTGATGTTTTTTTTTTGGGTCAAATTTGTTCTTCAAATTCAATGTTGAAATCTGACCTTGAACCACCTTTTTGTTTTAAGTTTTGAGCCTGATCTTCTTTGATGGAGAGCTCACCATTTGTGAGTTCTTGCTTGATGTCCATGAGCTTGACCTTTGCCACCAACTTCGGTTCTCCAAGCATCTTCTTTAAAAATTCACCTTGCGAAACAAAGGAGAAAACAATTTGATGTTAAGGTTGCAAAATGGAAGACAAAATAGAATTAAGGGTACTTCTATGGCAAATTTAACTTGATTATTGTAGTTGTACCCATGTATGCTTTTTATGAAAATTTATTGACTCCACATTCAACATGATTTATATTGTGTTTTCTCTTGTTTCCTGGGTTTTTAAACCAATTTTGTATCTGATTTTCATTGGACAACAACTTAGGTTACAATTCGAAATGGCCAACTTTGTGAAGTATCTTGTAGTGCAAATCTCGCTAGGAACAAAGGGTGGAAATCAGGGGAGTGTCCAGATTGAAATGAAGCAGATTCTCCATGGCATGCAATCTGTTATTTGGGTAGGGTGACATCATGTTTTCAACATTCAAAACTCTCCATATCATAATGCCAAGGAGGAATTTTAAACATTGTCAAAACTCTTAAACTGCCTTTTACCCCTTTTCGATCCTCATTTCATGCCTTCAAATTTGTTTCGAGCTTGTTAATCATAGTTTCTTAAATAGAAATTTGTATTTGCAGCTGATTGAACCCAATTTTCTTTTAAGTTTAATTCATTTCTTGCTCTGAAAATCAATCTTTTTCCTTGATAATCTCATAGATTCTGCACCCCATTTTCATTTTTCGCCATTTTGTGCAACATTGGATTGGGAATTTTCGCTGAAATTTTTTCATACTTGGGCTGAATTTTGGGGCTGTCAATATTTTACACAGACAAGGGGTGGAAATCTGACGACTATTTCCAACAAAGCTAGAAAATCTTGATATATCACCCAAAGATGAACTTCAATCCATATATCAATATCAGCAATCTTAATGTTGTCATCAGGAGGAAGAGTTCATTTTATAGAGTAAGTTTCCCCAATCCAATCAAATGTTCTAGTTGCTTCTAGCGTAGATTGTGTGAGATTTTGTATTCTGTTTTCTCTTCAACTGTACTATTCTGAGCAATTTCCTACAGCAGTACTGATAAACACTGAATGTTCTGCCCTTAAAATTTGACAAATGCTGTTATGAATTTGTGGCGATAATTTTATCAAACAGTTCACAGACTCCTGTCGTGACTAAAGAATTTGCTAAACTGATCACTGTATTTGAAAATCCGGACAACTATGGAATAATGTAAAGGGACATTACGTCAAACAGTTGGCTAAAGTCATTAACTGCTCCTACCAGCAAGTTACAATATGGAGGTTAAATACTGTCAACGCTATTGCATACAGACTGAATCTAAAATATATTCTCAATATGCAAATATCAGTAAGGAAGCCAGTCGATGTCTCAAGGTAATTATATCTTAAAATCAAGTTCAGCAAATACAGAGGTTAATATTTTGATTGATGATTCCAGTAATAACAATGATTTCAGAATTAATATTCAATCAAAATATACCCAAATGTAAATTTATTACGGACCCGATAATACTGGTGATGTCGAATGGCTACTGGCTGCAGTTCGAACTGTTCTTAACTTCTTTATACACCAGGCTCACCTTCCTCCCAACTCGTCTCATTTAATGCATGCATACTCAAACAAATACCCTGCTGCCCGACGTGATGGAAATCCTTGCTTTAAACTCCTCCAGCGTAGATGCAGAAGCACACAAAGTATTCACGTCGACTAGGGCTCCACCCTGATTTTCTGTGCGAAATGCCTTGCTAATATAATCTGATAAATGCGGAGTAACAACGCCCAGCAACTCACGATTTTAACTGCCTGTCTTTCATACGAAAATATGACTCACCGTCCCAGAACTTCCTCTCTCTAGCAATCGCGTTGGACTGCAGTTAAAATGGAGGGAGAAGATTAAACGTTAGTCTGCCTCTGAAGCAATGACGAAAAATAGCCCAGTCTGCCCAGTCGGTTCCTTTCCACAGTTAGAAACAAGAAGGCGTTTATGTCAATATTAACTCCTCCTTATTACGTAGTCTGGAAACTGCCGGCTCTCCTCAAACCACTAACAAGAACTTGCTATCAATGGTCGACTGCCTGAAGAGAACAATGTACTCAAACTCAACTTCAAATGCAAAGCAACCAAGGAACTTGCTTCTGTCTGAACTGGAATCCCTATATTTGCCGATTTCTGCCCAAACTCATATCACTGCAAATTTAAAGAGAAGCATGGGGTAACGTCCAGCTCCTTAATTTTCAGACTTGAGGGCTTTCGTCCTCGAAGCCTCAGACCAGTCACATCAAAGCAACCAGAACTTTAGGATATTTGTCCTAATAAGTTTCTTCTGTGTGTTAATCCCAATGCAAACTCATAAATATATAGCCTCGGAATGAGGGGAAAGTACAAAGAGCAAGGAATGTGGGATTAAATGTCATTTTTGTCCTGTAGTCACTTGAAGCTATTTATAAAGTAAATAACTTTAAAACATTAAAGTGACTTAGCTCTGCTCATTTTAATAAAGTTCTGGGATAAATTAAATTAAATCCCCCCATTGTGATTGGAGAGCATCCTGCAATAAATTGTTATTAATCTATCGAGATGTGGAGATAGATTAATTCTGTCGCTCGGAACTAAAATTGAGAAGGGGACATGACATCAACATCCTCATGATGAATCAAGGAGTGTGATCCAGAACATTGATGTAAAAAAAATTACCACCATTTAGTATCAGATCTCATCTTCATCCTTCTTAAACAATTTGGAGTGTAGGGTGTGCTCCAAGCATCACCAAATCCACAATAGAATTTATTGGTAAGTCTAGATTTTACGAACATTTTGGGGCGGAATTTTGCCCCTTCCCGAGATTAAAAATCCTAGGAGGTGGTTGGATTCTTACCCCCTTGTAGGATTTTCCTTTCATATTTTACATTTGCAAACCTTCATGATCTAATCTAATATCTCAATGATTTAATTCCTTGCTTAGTTTTGGTTTAATTTACAATGTATTTTTGAAGTTAAAAATTTTCATTGTTGGGGCCTCATCTTCTCAAGTCATCCATCCCACATCTTAGACCATGAAATTGATTTATGCCTCCCTCTTTCTCATGAAACTCCCCTTAGCAAAGTGGTGAAATTCATCTACAAGACAAGGTTTTGTTAAATGCAAGGTGAAATAATGATACATGTTGGGATTAAGAATCCCAATAGGAGGGTGGATTCCACCTCTCCCCTAGGATTACTTCTTTGCCTTTCTACATTCACAAGTCTATGGGCTTAATGTAAACTTCAATTCCATTGTTCCTAGTTTGATTTCAATATGACGTTGTCATGGATTTGTAGCCCCTTGTTTTGCCTTTAAACACTAAGTCAACTCATGCTCATATTACCCCTTTTGGTTGCTCTAGATTAGGAGGTGAAAATCCCATGGGAGTCAAGACTACAAATCTTGACTGGGGGTGCATACTGCCCCTAAGTCAGGAATTTATCCATTTCAACTTAGTTTCATCCCTTGTTAATTCACCTCTTCACAACTTCATTAATTAATCGAATCATAATTTTTAGGGATAACTTCATGCTTAGTTCGATTTGGTCTGCATTGTGGTGGATTGGGACCTGATTTCGTTCATGCTTTGCTTCCAAAATTTTTCCTTTGCTCTAGTTTAAATTAGCTTTCACCATCTTCCTTTGATTCTTTGAATATGATTATCATACACCATCTAGAGTTGGAATTAAAGTATATTTGATTTATATGATTATTATATTTATTATTTATTTCGATAATATTATTATTCATCATTTATTTCATATGTGAATTTTATTTAGTTTTATTATCATTAATAAATCCTATCTTGGAAAGGGAACATCACAAATGGGTAGAAAATAAATTGGATCAAACTAATCTATATTGAGGTGGAAAAGAGTTCCAGATGTTAATCACAAACCATAATATGTCACTGTCCATTTTAAGATCATTTTCACAGTCGGAGTTGCTTAAGGTAATTGAGACATTTCAACTTCTAAATTCTACATTTCACTAGCAATTATTAATTTATTTTAAAAATTTGATCATGACTACTTTGTATTTTGATCTTAATTAATTAATTAATTATTAATTCTTGAATAGTTTGCTGAGACTTGATGTTCATGCTTTGCTTCCAAAATTTGTCCTTTTGCTCTAGTTTGAATTAGCTTTCACCATCTTCCTTTGATTCTTTGAATATGATTATCATACACCATCTAGAGTAAAGTATATTTGATTTATATGATTATTATATTTATTATTTATTTCGATAATATTATTATTCATCATTTATTTCATATGTGAATTTTATTTAGTTTTATTATCATTAATAAATCCTATCTTGGAAAGGGAACATCACAAATGGGTAGAAAATAAATTGGATCGAACTAATCTATATTGAGGTGGAAAAGAGTTCCAAATGTTAATCACAAACCATAATATGTCACTGTCCATTTTAAGATCATTTTCACAGTCAGAGTTGCTTAAGGTAATTGAGACATTTCAACTTTTAAATTCTACATTTCACTAGCAATTATTAATTTATTTTAAAAATTTGATCATGACTACTTTGTATTTTGATCTTAATTAATTAATTAATTATTAATTCTTGAATAGTTTGCTGAGACTTGATGCACATCTAACACAATCATTCTGAGGCAACTTGATGCGAGAACCACTTTTTAGCATGGTTATTGGTCAAAGTTGGTTTCTATATAGTCAATCCAATACAAAAAGGGCAACAAATGTATAAAACAAGTAATTCTAGATGACATTTGTTGGGAACAAGTGAAATATCTTTTAAGTTTCACCAAGCCCATCATTCACATGATCTGGTTTATTGACATGGATCATGCATGTTTGGGAATGATATAAGTCACATTGACTTGATGATTGAGGAAATGAGAGACACCATCAGTAAAAAAAAGCAAGATCTTGATGAAATTTTATTCAACGAAGTTCATTCAATTTGTGTTTAGCGACGGAACAATATGACCACCCCACTACATCGTGCACTTGCATTGACTCCAAAATTTTATTGTGATGAAATTCTTGCTCATTGAACAAGGGTACCACTATACAGAGATGGAGAAGTTAGTGAAGGGTGTCAAACAATGCTTACTAAACTCTTCCGTGATCGTGAAATGGAAGGACTTAGTCACAACTAAGTTCGTTTATTTTGTATCCTTAGATGGTCAAAGTGCTCCTGCTCTTCGTGACAAGCATAAGAAGGATGCTCATGCTTTTATTGCAAGTAAGTTTCTTTGCTCTCACTAAATTTATATTGTTTACTTAGTTTTAAATTAATTCTTTTTGTTAATTTCAGATTTAAAGTTAATTTTATAATTGTCTTCTGCCTTGTCAGGCTATTTGAGTGCTCGCCTAGGGCAAGACATAAAAAATATCAAACTTGTAGGGATGTTGGGCTTCTACACTCTGCTATTTCACCCATTCTTGATGCTAATTTTCTCATTCTTCTATTGGCTTTCTTACTGATTCCAAGAACTACTAATTTAAAGGGCCAAAAGACTTCTAGGTCCAATTAGGCCTCCAAACTTGGATTTTTGCGAATAGTTTGAAAATTTCAGAAAGAAGCCCCCAAACCAATTGTTGATCCTGATACCCTTTTGGATGCCGTAAAGGGTTTTTAGGGTTTAGGGTTCCCAAGGTTTACATACACCACCTTTTTCAATTTGAGCCTAATAAATAATGGCTAGAAATATTTGTTGATCCCATGGGCATATTTTGCTTTAATGGATTGATCAATTCTTACCACTCACTTGAGGGCTTCATTAGGCTCCTAACGACACTTCGATGACTCTTGATCAACTATGCCAATTGATCCCTCCACTTAAACATTGGCTATCAATGTCTTGCACTTGTTAGGTTGTCAGAGGGCTTGCCTAGGGCAAGACATTAAAAATAGAAAACTTTTTTTGCCAACCCCCAAATTTTTATGGTACATTGTACAATGAAGGCACTTTCATGTTCCAAAAGGTTGTGAGGAACTCAGAGTGGAAAATCAAGAAAATGCCATTTATTTGCACAAACCCTGGAATTGGCAGTGAACAACCCAGTAGGTTTGGATTTTTGATTTAATATGCAAAACTCCACACAAACTCAAACCAAAACACAAGAAGCAAGAAAACTAAGTATACTAACTATCTATAGTAAAAATTGCAAATTTCAAACCATCGAAGTGGAGATGTTCATGTTGCAACACAAAGTGTGGTGAATTTGCAAAAGGTTGTGAGGAACTCACAGTGGAAAATCAAGAAAATGCCATTTATTTGCACAAACCCTGGAATTGGCAGTGAACAAGCCAGTAGCTCTGGATTTTTGATTTAATATGCAAAACTCCACACAAATTCAAACCAAAACACAAGAAGCAAGAAAACTAAGTATACTAACTATCTATAGTAAAAATTGCAAATTTCAAACGATCGAAGTGGAGATGTTCATGTTGCAACACAAACTGTGGTGAATTCGCAAAGAAATGTTATCAATTGGCTACTGGATTCCACCAAAAACATCAACCAACCCCTATACAATGTTTTGGATGTCCTTAAATAACCTTCCATGACTTGTTCCAACTTTTGTAATTGACCCATAACTGTGTTTGGGCATTCTTGCATATTTTGCCCAAATGTTGTCATGACAACATTTCAACTTTTTGCATTTCTGTCCTTATGTAATAGACACCCAGGAATGCCCAAAAACTGAATCAATTGCTGAAATTATATTAATTCTAAAAATGCTGCAATCAAGTACAAAGAGATGTATTCCAAAGGCCAAACCCTAAGGGAATGACGTCTAGAATGTTACAAGAGAGGATGAACGTCCTCTAATGCCAAGAAAGATATGTGATTCACACATCCAAACTCTTATCAAATGCAATTCACAATCATCCGATACAATAATCCCATGCTCAACAATGAGACTTTCAGCCCTATTTATCCTTTTCTTCATCCTTCTGGAAGGAACTAAAACATTAATTAATTGCAAGAGCTAGAAGCTTCCTCCTTCCAATAATTTATGCATACCCTAGAAATTCCTCCCTAGCAATAATTAATTAAATGACGAGAGGCTTCCGTCCTTCCAATAATTAATACATACCCTAGAAACTACTCCCTTGTAATTAATAATTAAATTAATTAAATACAAAGTCACCTTTAAATTGAATGACTTTATAAGAAATTAATTTAATTTATTCTTATCCTCCACTTAGACTTTGGAGAACGTGAAGGCTAAAACATGGGATCATTACAAATCCGCCCTCCTTGAAATTGCTTGTCCTCAAGCAATTAACTAACATAATGGACTCCAACCTCCACCTGGATCCCAATATGTGATATCCATATGGAAAAACCAATTGCAAACCTGCATCATCAAGACCAACCCCTGTAGCCTAACATTCAAAACTTGTGCTGATGAAGTCAGAATGTCACCATAAGGCAACTCCATAAAAGATTTATGAAATGTCTTCTTCCCTGTATCCATCCACATAATATATATTGGATTGGAATTCATATTATCACTATCATGCATTGAAAAAGATGTAGCTGCAGGTGAACCATATGTACTCATGCTAATTGTATCAACAATAGGTGTTGCCGCATCGAAATATATGGACATAGGAACAACATTAACTGCTGCAACAGAAAACTGAACCGAATTTGTAGTTGATGAAAACTCATAATCAACAACTTGTGTGGCTTCATTAGAAAATACATCAATCACTGCATTTATATCATTAAACTCCTCATTGGATGGTTCAACTGACACAGAAGTGGCTGCTGATATGATAGTATCCTCATGTTCTCCTAATCCCACTATTACTACAACACCATCTCTCGACAAAACTTCATATGTGGTCTCTTGACTTTGCACACATGTTTCTACTGATTCTGCTGAAGCACCCATATCACCAACATCAAAGATGGGTGGCTTTATACATGTCCCGATCCCACCTGAGGAATCAACTACCTTCTACTCTGGAGCAACATACAAATCGTCAATGTTGATGCCCATCTTTCTAGCCATAAGTTGCAACATCATATCCATTCGCCTATTCTGCTCTTGTTGCATCATATCCATTTGCCTATTATGCTCCTCTAATGAACTCAGTAGCCTAAGCATTGCATTTTCTTGATCTGGACTGGTATACATTTTGTCAAACTCTTTCCCTTTATCTCGCTGTTCCAAATTCCCTATAAGACATCCACAGGATGGCAAGACTTATAGCTTTGATACCATTGTAATAGACACCCAGGAATGCCCAAAAACTGAATCAATTGCTGAAATTATATTAATTCTAAAAATGCTGCAATCAAGTACAAAGAGATGTATTCCAAAGGCCAAACCCTAAGGGAATGACGTCTAGAATGTTACAAGAGAGGATGAACGTCCTCTAATGCCAAGAAAGATATGTGATTCACACATCCAATAATTAATACATACCCTAGAAGCTACTCCCTTGTAATTAATAATTAAATTAATTAAATACAAAGTCACCTTTAAATTGAATGACTTTATAAGAAATTAATTTAATTTCTTCTTATCCTCCACTTAGACTTTGGAGAACGTGAAGGCTAAAACATGGGATCATTACACCTTATTAACACTCTATGACCTCCAATTGGTCTAGAATGACTTCTTAGTCATTATTAGACATCTCTGACCTCATTTCCACCCCATACAATTATTGTGGGGTCAATTGACACATTGTGCCCAAATAGGCCAACCTTGGCAATAATTTGGCAACATTTGACAACTTTGGAAACTTGTGCCCAAACTCACATATTGACTTACAAACTATCTAAACGTACCATTTGGACCGTCTTGGAGTCCTTACCTTCATGACCTTGCTAGGGTCACTACAAGCCAAAAATGCATTAGGTCACTACCACCGAGACTAAAGACATACATATAAGTAGACTTCCTATCATCAATTGAATTTGAGTGTGTAAAACCAATTAGTCAAGGATCTTAGATTCTGTTGTTCAAAATGCCAGAGTCATGTGTCCTTTCCACATATCTTAGTACACACTTTGTTGCAACCCAATGTTTTGACTTAGGGATTGTTATTTAATGAGATATGTAGCTCATTGCATAACTGAGGTCGGGTCTATTGGCAGTAAGATACATAAGGCTAACAACTAGTTGCTTGAATGTGTAATGCCCCCATTTTTGCAGATTCCTATAGCAGGCCATGGTCAGTTCATCATTGTGACCCTCGTGAGCTGACAGATTGATTTGAGGGTCTTTGTTGATAGACTTGCTAATTATAGTAAGCCAATAATGGGTGATAACCATTTTTAGAAGTGCATTGGAGGCACATGTGAGGTGTCATCTGTATTTGATTGGGTCATTTATTTGAGCTTCTTATTATAAGTTATTTATTGACTTTATCATTTAAATATTTTATAATTTGAAAGTGTGTGCACGAAGCATCTTAATTGAAAAGTGTATTGGAGAAGCCACACTTCATTTTATGTTACAAAAGAGACTTAATGGGGAAAATCGACCCATTCTCTTGCCTATTGATTTTATAACTTGGTGAATTTGCTGAAGGTTTTCTGCAAGGGTTTTGCGAGGATTGATTCTTTTCTGTTTGCACTTTGAATCAGTGAAAGATTGTGGTGTTGTGCTCTGAATATCTGAGAATTAATTCTGATTACATTGATTGTAATTTTGGTCTTGTTGTATACCAAATTTATCAAGTTTTTGCTGCTGTTTGATCAAGGCTTTCGGTGTCAAGTTTGCCTTCATTTCTGGGTGTGATACTGTTGCTTTGAAGGCCTATATTCCTAACAGCTGGACGTTAGAAGTCTACAGATTTATACATTAATTTTGGGCGGCCAAATTATTAGCACGTGTGTGGGTTTGTTAAGCCTGCAAACTCCTGTTATAAGGCAGCATTTGTGCATTCTGGGCGGTATTAGAGGCTGCTGTAGCATTGTTGCTACTGAAAGCAATGTTAGGGGACTATTTGGAGGGTGACGTGCAGTTTGTGACAGAGCTGTATGCTTGAATTTGGATGCCAACTCTTGAATTTGGATGCAAGCAGTAAGTCTGCAACAGTAAATTTGGATTGGCATTATTATAAATTATTTTTATTCATTTCAGCATTTCTTATATGTTTGAAAAAATCCCAAAAATTATGTATTGCAAAAAACCAAAAAACATCATCCGGCATTGCAGTAGTATGAACCAGCAGGGCTCTTACAGAATGTGGAATCATTAACCACAGGTGAATCTAATTTGGCTGATAGTTTCAATCCTTTCTTCATAGGTGTAGATGAAAGCTTGCAATCAACCATCATGATCGTATCTAGCAAACTCCTAGCATACTTCAATTGAGAGATAAAGATATTGCCACCTATTTGCCAAACCTCTACAGTGAGACAATAATACAAAAGTCTCAATCTGTCATAACAAATGACTGACACAAATTTTGATTGATTTGTTCAATCAAATGTGTCACAGACGATTAGATGATGACCATAGATGACGAGTTACAAGACTCAGACTCACATCTGATTCAGAAAGTCAAAATCGGGCTTGGACTCAGACTGGTCAAGGATCGGCAAGGACTCGAAAAATCAAAAACCCCATGAAATCCAAAGATTTTTAAGGATTTAAAGATTTTTTCATGCATCTTTTAGTCAGTTAACAGTAACACATACACACACAATTTTGCATAGATCACATAAGTACAAAAGCAGATTTTTGAAGGAAAAGAACTGAATAACATAATATAAAGTTAAACATAGTGTCACTATCAAATGTCTACAATATTCATGGATTATGAAATCCATAGAATCAAAAGCTGAAAACATATATCAAACTAACAGCTAGAGTGTAGAAGACTAAGGTTCATAGTAGCCTATGCCCTCCTATGAATATGCCTAAGATAAGTCATGGAAGACTCTAGAGCCATCCTCTCTCCCTGTGTCTGAGGATGAACGCTAAGGGCATCCTCATCTTCATCCTACCCACATAATCTTCATCATCAAACTCGGATCCATGACTCCTAGCCTTAGGGTCTTGCACTTGATCTCCTTGTGTTGTGGCCTCCTTGACTGCCATTGCTACTGCCTCTGCCTCCCAATCCACTTGATCAACCATCTCCATGTCTTCATTACTTAAGACATAATCAACAATCTCTTTGTTTCACTCTGCATGCAGATCAGCAATCTCTAATATAATCGTTGTTGTATTGGTGCTCTGGATCTGTCTATGGCGAATGCGAAGGTTGTAGTGAACAAAGACAAGATCTTCAATTTTGCACAAACAATGGAAATGGAAGTAAGTTTGTAGAAGCCTCCTCCAAATGCTTCATTTGGCCCCTCTCAATGCTTAAGTGCAACCTACAAAGGTGCACAAACAATCAACAATCGATATGGGAGAGCTAACTGGTTTGTTAACTTCTCTCTTGAAACCCCAATTCTCTTCTTTAACTCTTTTCTCTTTATCACAAGCATTGGCAAAGGATGGAATGACCTTTTTAGGTCAAATAGATGTTATACAAAGCACAAACAAATCACTTAACCCTTTTATTTTATTATTTTTTGCACTTTAGGGTCTTGTTGTCGGCGAGACTCCAGAGCTTGGGTCTCTGTGAGTCAAGAGGGTTGGACTTAGCGAGTCCATAGTGACTTTGCTAGGACTATGCCGAGTTTGAGCCCATAGGCAATTTGCCTCGTTTTGATGGACTCTGGCTCGGTGACTTGTAGAGTCTTGGAACTATGGGATTTATACCATTAATGTTCTTGACATATAAGTTGGGATTCAAAGGACTCCTTTGAAAGCTTTTCTCAACTAAGTATTTGTTAATTTTGATGTGCCATGCTCAAGGAGCTTGCTTGAGGGCATAAAGAGCATTCACCAGGCTACATTGCTGGTGTTCTTAAATGATAAACTTGAAACTTGAAGGATGTCATGTAGAACTCTTCCTTCAAATCATCATTTGAGGAAGGGGCGCTGGACATCCTTTTGAAGTACTATTCAACCACATTGTGTTGCAATGACTAGAACCAACCCGATGGTGCTTATCTTTGTTCTAGGAGCAAAGGTTTCCTCATAATCAATGCCTTCTCTTTGTTGGAAGACCTTAGCCACCAATCGAGTCTTGAAATTATCATGAGTTTCATTAGCCATATACTTTACTTTATATACCCATATGTAGCTAATGGATTTCTTCCAAGGTTGAAGATTTGACAGAACCCAAGTGTTTTTCTTTTGAAGACTACTTTACTTTGCTTCCATAGCCTTTTCCCATCTAGGTATTCCTTTGCCCTTTGAATAAGTTTAGTAAAATTAAGTGTGTTCTTATATGTGTTTGCATCTAGAAGATCTACCATCAACTAGTTCATCATCTTAGACAACAGCAATGGTTTTTTCCCTTTGCTTAGGCTGGAGAGTAGAAGCACTCGCATCCAAATCAAGATGATTGTTTGGATGTTGATCTTGGTTGTCTTGAGGAAATTCTTGTGGAGCAAGATCATGTTGAGGAGATTCAATAACATTTGGTTTAGAATCATTAGAATCCCTTCCTCTTGATGGAGCTAAGGGAAGTTGAACACACAAATTCTTAGCCTTTAGAGGCTGGTCTTAAAGACTCAAAACGGGAGAAGTGAGTTGAAAACCTATGCCTTCATCAAATATGACAACTTCTCTTAAAATGAGACTATTAGTATCCACATTTACCAATTGGTAAGCCTTCTCATTGTCACTAGAGCGTGTGAATATTTACTTCTGGCTCTTGGAATCTAATTTTGTTCTCCTAGTATCTGGAATCCAAACATAAGCTGTCAAGACAGAAACTTTCAAAAGGCTAATGTTGGGCTTCCTCTCAGCCCAAGCTTCCTTTGGGGTCATTCTCTTAATAACTTGTGTGGAGATTGGTTTAAAAGCTAAACTACTTCAACCCAAAATTTGTTAGGACTTGTCTATGTTCCAACATAGGACAGGCTATTTTGGTGATCATATGATTCCTCTGCTCAACATCATTGTTGTGTTGAGGTGTGTAGGGTGTAGTAAGCTGATGCTTAATGCTGTGTGTACCGCAGATGTTTGAGAAATTAGTAGAACAAAAATCCTTCTGTTATCTTACCTAAGAGTAATGCCTTAATCTTCTGAAATATACTAAACAACTAATTTTCTTGAAGGAAAAATATCCATTTTCCTACTATATTTTTTGACAAATAACAAAAACTATCTGGATGCAGTGACTGATGCGGTATTCATCGGTTCATGAAGATTTTCATGAACCACCTGCAAGACCTTGGTTGTCCTTGAAGAGTACCAGTTGGAGAAAGGAGTTTGATATTGCTTTTCTACCTAGCAACCTTTGCATTCACCATGACTCAGAGATTGAATCTTAAGTAATCCAATTACTAGGCTCTCTCAAAGTGTGCTGATTGAAGAACTCTTTGCTGCCATGGTATGCTCATGAGAATCGCTGGTGTTAACAGGTTTGTAAAGAACATTTTGCTGCCATGGTATCCTCAAGGCCAACGACAACCGTATCCTGAGTCTCCTTGTCAACAATGTTGCACTTGTGTGCATGAAAGACGATATCTAGCTACGTGTTGAGATAATGGGTGTTGCACACATTGCATAATATTGTTATTTTATTATTTTATTTTATTATGTAATGTTGTACCTAGATGGACGTGCAACATGTAAAGATTTCCATGGAATATTCTTGATGAGTTGTATTGTAACATTGTGAAAATATTTCATGTAATTATTTAATATTGGGAAAAAGAATTAAATGCCCAATATTAAATGTGGGGTCAGTGGGTTAGGTAGCACATGGTTTTAGCACATGGTTTATGTAATACCACTTGGTGGTTTTGTGGGACTTGCTACTATATAAGCAGCCACAAGGGTAATTGTTGTAGAGAGAGAAAGAATCACAAAGAGAAGACAAAAGGCAAGAGTCGAGTGGGACAAGGCTTGACAGGTTAGCCAAAGGAGCATTTGTGAAAGTTGAAAGCATGGCATGGGATGTGTGGATTTATGCTTGTTCACATAGTTTGCTCGGTTGTGGCTATGGCCATGAAGGCTTCCATGGTCGTATGGCAATGGTATTTTTGCTGAATAATACATGGTGATGGATGCTTTTGGAGGCTGGGTTTTTTCCCTCAATGAGGGTTTCCCAGGGTATATCTTGTGTCACATTTTGTGGGTATGTTATCTATTCTCTTGCATGTGGATTTTAATTTCGTGATTATTTCAGATTTATTATGGGTTATGTGGAAACGGTTATATTCTTTGTTGCCAAGTTTCCTTACAAGTGGTATCAGAGCTATGGTTTTATCATTGTAACCCTAGATTGAATCCATGGGAATGCATGAGAGGATAAAAGAAAGGGCAAGATATATGAATGTTTTATTGCAGATCTGAGGGTTTTGGATTTGCTGTTATGATGGGATGTTAAAAGATTTGGGCATGTGAAATTGTTGGACAAAAGATTTTTTCGGATGTTTCATTTAAATGAGGGTTTTGGGGGGTAGCATGCAAAAATGACCTCCTGGGTAAAAACAGACCTCACCATTGGATCCGGGTCAACATTTCCATAAATTTTGATATATAATATGCCCTAGTTTGGCCATGTTCAGAGGAAATGAAAGAGTTTTTTAGTTTCAGCCCATGATGGCCGTCAAATTTAATCTCGTCGGAATTTTCGTCACTGAAAAAAATAAAAAATGAAAAGTCGTACTGAAAATGGTAAAAAGACTGTCTTAGTAAAATGGCCATAACTTTCTCTCAGAATATCGGATTTCAGAGTTCTTACAGGCGTTGGAAAGCTAATTCAGAGCACTACAAGATGGTGTAGGTTTGGTTCTATGATTTTGAGATTTTGTCAGGTTTTAAGAGCCCTAAAGTCAGATGTTTTTTATTTTGAGCACGGATTAGGGCATAACTTGGGCATACGGAGTCGGATTTTGGACTTCGAGTAGTCAACGGAAAGCTCTTGGAGAGCTCTACACATTGGTTTAGATTTGTTGCAGGTTTGGCATGATTTATTTTGTTGATATATTGATCTGAACAGTTTATAGGTATATTTTGACTATGGTAACATGGTGAGTTTATGGCATTGGAGATTTAAGATTTGATGTCATTGTATACTCAGTTCATATTTTTGATTGGTCTCATGATGATATGGTTATCAGTGTTTGGTTTGGATATGCATGATGACTTATTGGGTCTACAAGTTGTGCAGTGTTGTAAGCGGTCTATACTTACAGGTTGCATTTATAGCTTGGTTATGGGTTGTCTTTGCCCATTGATCTTTCATTATTGATGCATATTCAGATTGGTGGCTTGGATTTGGGTTGTCTATGCCCTAAGTCACATGATTTGCTGATTTTATTCTTCATGTAGAAGGGATGAGATGTTGTTACCAGGTACAGTCATGGTGGAGGATTGTGGTTGACTATGCTGACAGGTTGGACATATTGAGAGCCAGATGCTCGGTTCATGGATGTGATCATAGTGTCATATATTTTGGCATGACATGATTGGTTATACAGGTACATCCTTGATGTTCATTAGCTTGGATTTCTGATTTGGTTATGGTGGTATATCTTCTTGGTTGAGGATCATGGTTATTTAGTTTCTTTTGAGGAGCTCATGATGTGCACTTTGAGTTCTTTGATGGTTTGATGCCTTGGTTGATTCTCATGGTTAGAGGATGGTTTTTCATCATTATGTCATGGATAGCTTGGATACACGGTTTAGTGGGAGCTTGTGACAGTGATGGGGTGACAGTGCAGGATTAGTTCCTAGTTTGGTTTATATCTTCTTGGTTTGGAGAGGATGGATTTTATGATGCCATAGGTGACTTGGTACCACAGTTGAGTGAGATTTGTTGGCATTGATATATTTATTGAGTGTTTGCAGATGTTGGAGGTTTGTCTTAGATCCTGTTGCTGCAGAAGCATCTTTGACATTTGCATGGTGCACTTGTTATCTTCATGGTGTGTGAAGATGGTTAGATCTTGAGGACTCATGGAGTTCTTGGTTATCTTCATGGTATGTGGAGATGGTTCTTCATGGTATGTGGAGATGGTTTTCTTCATGGTGTGTGGAGATGGTTGCATCTTGAGGACTCACAGGGTTCTTGGCAAAGGTGTGATTTATGCTTTTATTTGGCATGTTATCTTTGGTATGAGGATGGTTTCATTATTATGTCATGGTATACTCTTGATACGCGTTTAGAGTCGTGACATGTTATAGTATGTTCATGTGGAGCATGTTATCTCTTTGGTTGAGATGGTAAGATCATGTTGTCATGTTTATGTTCCTGAGGCCATGGTTGGAACTTTGACATTGATCTTGGTTTAGTTTCTTGGTATTGAGTACACTGATCATAAGCTGGATACTTCATGATATTTCTATGTTGCATTTGGAGTTGGCATGGATTGATTGGTTACAGGTGCTCATGGATACTTAGAGACGGTGGTGATGCTGGTTTCTCTTGGATTAGAGAAGTATTTGTTGGGACGGTTGATGGTTTCAGCAGGAAGTCCAAGGGGTAGTCACCTGATATGGACTTGAGAGGAGATTGTTCTTAGATGAGTCTTGGTTGGAGACTTGGGTATCTTGATGAGCATTCTCATTCCCCACTCTTAGTCTACTCGGTGGTTTGCTACTTAAGAGGTATAGCCCATTGTTTCTCTCAGTTGCATTATATTTATGCTTGTCTTTCATGGATATGGATCTTCAGCTATGGTACATGAGTTAGTTCTGGAGGGTTCATTTGAGAGATGGTTTTTAGCATTGGTTATCTCCATGTGCATATGTTGTTATGCTGGTTGAGTTTGGGAGATGGTTTTATATTGGGCATATTCCTTGGATTAGGAATGGTTATTCCTTGGTTTAGGAATGGTTTATTGAGTTTGATCTTCTTGTGAGAGGCTTACATCCATGATTAGTTATATGGTATGCTTTGGGTGTTGTTGAGGCTTCTTGTTGGGGTTTTATGGAGGAGATCATACTTGCACAGTTTACATCTAGAGGTGTGTGTAGAAGGACATGATACATGTTATGATTTGCATGGTTTCTCTGCTCTTGGTTATCTTCCTGGATGTTCAGTTTTTCCTACATTGGATTTGAGATTGGTTGGAGATTGTGATCACTGGTTTGTGCTCATGTTTGTCATGTGAGAGATGACATGGTTATTTCTTTATCTCTTTCCTCTGTTGGTTGTGGTGAACTTGGGAGAGCATTGGAGATTTGTTATGAGAGTTATTCTTGCAGGATATTGGATTATGTATTGTGGATGTCCTTGATACTACATGGATTCACTTCTTTGAGATGTGTTGAGTGGATTGGTTATAGAATTGACATTATCTTTTGCAGTGGGAGCTTCTTTGTATATATGTGGCAGGTATTGCTCTTGAGGCTTGTGATTGCAAGTTATAGATTGGATATGTCGGTGATATAAGATTCACTTGTTATACCTTCGAGGTATGGATAGTTGGATGGGTTTGGCACTTTGTTGTGGGTGCTATTTCAGCTATGGATATTTTGACAACTACGGATACATGTGATTACCTTTGGATCAGGTTATTTGTGCTTGGAATTTCAATTGGTACAGGATTTTATGATCTTCTAATGTGACAGGTTGGGCGGATTTCTCTTTGGATGGCTTCTATGTATGTCCAGTGGGAGTGGCATAATAGGAGGTGAGATCATTCATGTTCGAGATGCTAGATACTTTGATTTTGTTGCGGGTACCAGGATGGAGCACTTGGTGTATTTTTGATCCATGATGGTGGATGTGTTGGGAGCAATTATTCCCTTGTTCATTTTGTGTGGCTACAGATTGACCCTATGCAATGTATACAACAAGTGGGAGATTGTTGAGATAATGGGTGTTGCACACATTGCATAATATTGTTATTTTATTATTTTATTTTATTATGTAATGTTGTACCTAGATGGACGTGCAACATGTAAAGATTTCCATGGAATATTCTTGATGAGTTGTATTGTAACATTGTGAAAATATTTCATGTAATTATTTAATATTGGGAAAAAGAATTAAATGCCCAATATTAAATGTGGGGTCAGTGGGTTAGGTAGCACATGGTTTTAGCACATGGTTTATGTAATACCACTTGGTGGTTTTGTGGGACTTGCTACTATATAAGCAGCCACAAGGGTAGTTGTTGTAGAGAGAGAAAGAATCACAAAGAGAAGACAAAAGGCAAGAGTCGAGTGGGACAAGGCTTGACAGGTTAGCCAAGGGAGCATTTGTGAAGGTTGAAAGCATGGCATGGGATGTGTGGATTTATGCTTGTTCACATAGTTTGCTCGGTTGTGGCTATGGCCATGAAGGCTTCCATGGTTGTATGGCAATGGTATTTTTGCTGAATAATACATGGTGATGGATGCTTTTGGAGGCTGGGTTTTTTCCCTCAATGAGGGTTTCCCAGGGTATATTTTGTGTCACATTTTGTGGGTATGTTATCTATTCTCTTGCATGTGCATTTTAATTTCGTGATTATTTCAGATTTATTATGGGTTATGTGGAAACGGTTATATTCTTTGTTGCCAAGTTTCCTTACACTACGGAGAATGGTAAATTATTTGATTGATAGAGAGAAGGTTTAGTTCCATGCCTGGAACTATGCATTGAGAAATATCAAGTTTCTCTCAACATTATTAATCTGGACATTGCATTTGCCTATAATAGTATACTCTTCTCCTCATCACCAAATCTTTGAATGTCATGTATTCTATTAACCATTCCTGTCGATGAGTGAAATGTTGAGAAGCTCTAGAATTGATGTACAAGGAAGATGATTTGACATGGTCTACAGGTCCTTTGGCCATAAAAGCATAAACGACAGACTCTTGCTCAATATGCTCTGCATCATGGGTCTTCTATTCAAACCCTCCCTGCTTCGACTGTTAAGCATCTACAAATTTTTTGCGTTCTTTATTTTTGTGGCCACACTTGTGAAAGTACTTGCACTAAACATTCTGCGTTAAGTTCTCCTTCCTGAGATTTACCTTACGTTTTTCTTTGTTTGAGGCTTTGGGAGTAAAGGCTTGTTCAGTATAGGATGTTTTAGTACTACTTCCAAGCTGTTGTTTCCACTGATTTTGGTGTAGAAACTTAAGATCAATACTTGCAGAAGTGACTTTGAACATCTCATGGAAGTGCTTGTAGGACCACAGACTCTTCAAAATAATGACTACCATGTCCTCTTCCTCCATCATGCAACCAATAACCTCCAACTGGTTGTGAATATTCTCCTTCTTTGTTAGATGTCCCTGCAGGGACACTTTCTCATCAATCATAATAAAAAACTGCATGTTCTCGAGGAAGAACGCTTCGCTTTTATCTGAGATTTCATGGAGGTCATCATAGTGATTCCAGATCTCTGCAGCTGCCTTGCCAAATGACACTTGAGGCAACTAATCATCCATGGCCAATAATTTGATGAGCATCATTGGTTCAAGATTTTTCTCACCATATTTGTCCTGGTCTTTTTTCGCCGTCATGGGTTGAGACATAGTACCCAAAACCATTTGATTAATGCACCAATATTCAAATAATTGAAGCATCTTCTGTTTCCGTGTGTTGAATTTACTGCTGTTGAATTTCTGACCGCTCTCCAACATGATATTTGCTAGAAATGCTCTCTCTTGCTTTTTGATGATAATAAAATTAGGTAAAGCAAATGACACCAACTGAAAGTGATTTTTCTGGTAAAAGAACCAGTCAAAAACCTTGTTGGCACAAATCTTAAAGTTAATAAATTTGAAAGTTGGAATATGAGGTGGCAGATTGCAGAAAAATAACACTAATTATTCAAAAAACTCAGAAATCCTCAAGTCAAAAAAAATGGACAATCCCTAAGTCAACATCTGAAACTCTAACAGCTGGGGAAAAAACCTTTAGATGCTGAAAGCGCCGTAGGCATTGCCAGTGAATTTGATGGTTTTGATGAGCAGAAATACATTAAACGCGATTGCGACGGAAGCCGTGGAGAAAAGTTGTAGTAAACGTGAGTCACATAGGCTATCGTGAGAGATGGATTCGTGTATGAATCACTACTCATGAAACATGGGTCAAATCCTGATAGTAGTATCACAATTTGACTTGCTGTGGAAATATCTCCTACTTATCACTTGATGAGCTTAAGGGGCTTTCTAATGAATGGTTCACAAGGCACAACACTTGGTGAAGGTTTTGCAAGTGATGTTGCAAGCAGAGTGGGTTTAACCATGGTGACAACTCCGTAGTTAAGCATGCTCGAGCTGGAGTAGTATTGGGATGGGTGACGTCCCAGGAAGTCCTGGTGCTTCACCTTTGTGAGCATCACCTAGATCCAATGAGTGCTAATTGTTCCATTTATTCTCATGAGAGATGGAATTGTGTATGAATCACTACTCATGAAACATGGGTCAATGAGTTTGACTAAAAAACTGCACAGTTAAATCCTGATAGCAATATCACAATTTGACTTGCTGTGGAAATATCTCCTACTCATTACTCTGTTCTAGTTAGGGGTGTTGGTCACTTTGTGCTTAGGGTTGTAGTAAGCTGATACATGGGACGGCTCTTTGGTGGCCATCAACTTTTATAATCCTTTTTTTGATATTAATACAATTATCTCTATTACTGATAAAAATAAATAAATTTGCAGTCATGTTCACTCTATAATAATATATTTGAATGTGTCAC
Organism: Cupressus sempervirens; assembly: GCA_028749045.1. Classification (NCBI taxonomy): domain Eukaryota; kingdom Viridiplantae; phylum Streptophyta; class Pinopsida; order Cupressales; family Cupressaceae; genus Cupressus; species Cupressus sempervirens. The sequence continues at coordinate 1,100,290,317 of CM053785.1, forward strand.
TGTGTAGTTAAATAACATCTTATTAACATTACACATTGACACATTAAATGTTATAAATATAATATTATATAATAAAACTAATAATTATAGAATAAAATTTAGAAAAATACCATAGACTAATATATTTATATATCAATAAATAAAAGTAAATAACATAACAACACTTCTAAAATAATTATATATATTAAAGATTTTACGTTTATTTATCATTTAAAAGAATATATATAAATTTGGTGTATATGTCTGTTTTTAAGAACATTTTATGAAACTATATATTTTCAAATGTTTGATAAAAGTGCTGATTTATTACCCTTTTTTTTGCCAAATTTTTGGCAAGTCCGAGTTTCTGCAATTTTTTTGCCCAGCTGAGTTATTGCCGAGTCCAAGTTTTTCAGCTATGCTTCTTACAAATAGAAACTTGGGTGATTAATATTGAAGCTTTCAAACCCCATCAAGTCTATCAAAAGACAAGTAAAATGATCTCCTAAATTGAATTGCCAAACATGCAGTAATCATGCTGTTGTTAAAGAAAAAGTGCCAAAAATGTATATATCGTGCATTAAAATTTACAAGATTGACCTCCCAGAAAAGCTTGGGCTCAATTTTAAAATAATCTAGTCAATTAATAAATAAAATAATATAAAATGATCTCCTATAAATGGTTGCAGTAAAATTTCTAGTGGACTGTAGAGTAGATGACTTTGGCAGCATTTCTACTTCTTCAGCATTCCTTAGCTATGTCAGTGTTCTATTGATTCAGCATTAAATATTCCATCTATTGCAACTAATCACAATAAATTTGTCTGGTGGAAACACTGCTCAATTAAAATTCTCGAAACCTTCTACTAACATATACAATTAGTGCAATCTTTAAGAAAACTTCGTTCACTAAAAAATCCCTAATTTCATCTTAAATTGTGACCCATGTTAAAATTGTTGGTGGAAATCTTTCTAGCAACATTTTGATTTTTACCTATATTTTATGAATGTGTTGCTTGAGCTTTTTAAATTTCTTGGGTTTTTTCATATTCTGCAGTGAACTTTTCTTAGTTTATCAAAAGACAAGTAAAATGATCTCCTAAATTGAATTTCTGCACATGCATTAATCGTGCTGTTGTTAAAAAAATAAGTGCCAAAAATGTACATATTGTGCATTATAATTTACAAGATTGACCTCCCAGAAAAGCTTGGGCTCCATTTTAAAATAATCTACTCAATTAATAAATAAAATCGTATAAAATGATCTCCTACAAATGGTTGCAGTAAAATTTCTAGTGGAGTGTAGAGTAGATGACTTTGGCAGCAGCATTTCTACTTCTTTAGCATTCCTTAGCTATGTCAGCATTCTATTGATTCAGCATTAAATATTCCATCTATTGCAACTAATCACAATAAATTTGTCTGGTGGAAACACTGCTCAATTAAAATTATCGAAACCTTCTACTAACATATACAATTACTGCAATCTTTAAGCAAACTTCATTCACTAAAAAATCCCTAATTTCATCTTAAAAAATTGTGAACCGTGTTAAAATTGTTGGTGGAAATCTTTCTAGCAACATTTTGATTTTTACCTATATTTTATGAATGTGCTGGTTGAGCTTTTTAAAATTTCTTGGCTTTGTTCATCTTCTGCAGTAAACTTTTTCTTAGTATATTTTGCCACTGACCCGAGCTTTTCTCAATTAATTGGAAAAATCTTTTCCTTTTTTGGCTAACAGAAATGCTCTCTTTTTGGATCAATAACATTTGAATTGCTAATCTTAATAATAAATTTTATCATGTTTTTCTTTCAGGAGTCAACTGGCAAAGCTCTCTCTAAATTTCTTTATAGGGTTATGTCTGTTTAATAGTTTGCAAATGAAACAATTTTGTTCACGATATATGATATGTGTTTCAAGATTATATTAATGGAAGCAAGCAGTGCTGAAAGCAAGGCAGAAATCTGACTTTGAAATTTAATCCATCCAAGTTACCAGGGTATGAGTAATAGATATAAAATGACATGAATTTGCCTGTTCGAAAGCAAGGCAGAAATTTGAATTTGAAATTTAATCCATTCATGTTACCAGGATATGAGTAATAGATAAAAAATGACATAGATTTGCCTGTTCAATAATATAAGACGCATTTGACATGGGTACAAGCTTTCATAGTGGAGTAGCCAGTAGCATAAAATGGAGTAGCCGGTAGCATAAAATAACTGTCCATAAATTTACTGCGAGGAAGTTAGGGGGATATGCTTTTAATGTTAGAGCTTTTTACATTAAATATCTCTAAAATCATTATTTTTATGTATTTTGTGTTTCTATGCATGCCTTTTACTTGCTTATGTAAATTGGTTCATTCTATGGTAGATTCAGTAGTAATTTCTTTCTTTTCTTTTGGATATCTGATTATAGTTTTTCTCTATGGAATATTTGAAGTGGTTGATCTCTCCTGCAGGTCTTGCGGATCATGACAATTACCATGAGTATTGCCGCTTACTTGGACGCTTTAAAGTGAATTATCAGGTAACACGAGTGACCAATATAATCAGTGTAGTTCTGCACCTTTTTGATGTCATCAGTTTGGTTTCATTGGATCTTGTCTTCAATTTGATTGTCTATATCATGTTCACAATTTGTACTAGATTATCCTAGCTACTGTATACTGTTGATTCAATAATGTTTTGTTCTGCCTCCTTGTGTTTGATTCTTGATTTTTAACAAATAACCAAAAGAACTGTCATCTAAGAAGCAATTCTATGTCAGGGAAGGTATGCTGATTTGGGTTCTGAAGAGTTCTGTATGCCACAAAAAGATCTTATTTGGTATTCATTGTGTTCATGTGTTACCCGGGGACATGTTCCCGGCCTGAAGACCCCCGTCCTCATACAGGAAGCGTTTCTGGGACATCCCTACCCCATCCCCTTTTTCTGAAAATTCTCAGGAAACGTCCTGGAAACTTGGGGACTTCTGGATTTTTTTTGTGGTGCCGTCGCTACGCCCCAAGGATGGTACGCCCCAGGGATGGTTGGGGATGCCTTGGAAGTCCTTGGGACGGATGGGCACCCCTGATTTTATAGACAACATCAAAACTCATAAAATATTTTTCTTTTTTAATTTTAAAGTGGGTGTCTCTTTCCAAGTTCACCGTAACATGCTTATTACTATCTGGTAGTTAATTCCAGTTATTTGGGGCCCTTTGATTAGTATTTGACAACATTACTTTAAGAATCATGGAATTAATATTGCGGTTACAGTCACGATGCACACTCAGAATTATATACCAGATTGTTTGCAAGATGCTGGGAAAGTCTGAAAAGTGCATTATAGATTTAGAACATGCATCCTTATGTCATTTTTTGGCAATACATCAGTGCTTGGTTGGTCTTGGGTTGATTTGGGTCCTTTGTGGATGATATCGTGAATATTGGAAGTTGCATCAACAAATTGTCTTATTTTAAGAAACGTATATCATGATCATAACTGTATAGAGGACCTTTTTCTATTAATATCAGCCCACTTACAATGAATTGGAAGTGTAGTTTCAAAATTAAATGATAGTAGTGTGTTTCAATTTGGAAGGTGGGTTATTGTTCTTGTTGCTATTGAAAATGAATTCTAAATTATGTTCTTGGGTATTTTCAAATTTGTTTGTTATTATTTTAATATTACATGTACATTGACAATAATTTCAAATTATGAATGCATTATAGCATATTGAGCATTGAGTTTGATTATTGAAATGTTGTATGTTAAGGTTCTATGATGTTTAAATGGCATGATTTATCCATGTTTTCATATGAATGTAATGTATATATGCAAATATCCCTATATATTTTATATTTTCGCTATATTTATATAGCCGTCCCTCTATCCCCAAAATCGGTAATCTTTTTTGCTGTCCCTGGAACCTGTCTTACTGTCCCTTGTCGTCCCCCTCTCGGAAACTCGGGGGAACATAGTTGTGTTCCTTATTCCAATTTTCAGTTATATTTCTGCAATCTGGTAGTGTAGAATAAGTAGCAAACATTATGGCACTGTTGCTTTTGTAAACACTAGTCATCAAATATAGGTTAAAAGAAACATCAGCCAATAAATATTGACGAAGATGTTACAAAGATGGCAAAATAAATGGGTCAACTTATTGAAAAAGCCGTGCAAGTGAATCATGAATGTGAGGACATTAGTTCAAGAGATCTCAAGTATTTGTGGGTCCTTTCTTTATGATAATATGATCTTGAAGAAGCTTAAAGAAACTAGTTGCCTTAAGATGCCATTTGGAACAATATGGTAGTATTTGAAGGCATTAACTCTTTGATTGATTGCTTGCTCCACTCCTTGCTTGACATTATACCATGTTGCAAGATTTACGTGTTGAACGTGACCATAAGCATTAACAACAAAGCCTAAAAGGATATGAAGGAAAGGGTTCCCCCCAAGAAAGAGCAAAGATTACTGGGTCAATAAGAAACCTCAAGAAATTAAATGCCATTTACAAAGGCACAAAAAATAGTCAAACTATTCAATAAACATTCTAATTAATTAGACAACAAGAAAGAATACAATCATTGTAAGAGGCGGCCTCTTATAGGAGGCTAGGGCCATAAGTAGAGTATATAGAGAGAAAGATGTAGTAAATGCATAAGAGCCAAAGCCAAAACAAAGGAAGGGTTCAGCCAATACCAAATCACCATACATGAACCTGTAATGTCTCCTTTCTGAAATAAGATTTATTGATAGTTAAATAATAAAATTAAAAAATACATATAAACATCAGCTCTAGTTGAGCTGGAGTCCCTGCCTTCTCTCCAGAAAGGGAAATAGATATATGGTCAAAGTGTAGTGAATGTTGCTTCTTTAAAAGTTATGACATTTGATTTGTATTTTTTTTGTGTTATGAAATATTTTGATCAATTTTTGTTGTCTTGGGTGTATTTCGGTCTTAGTTGCATAAATATTTTGTCAGATCACATTAATACGTCCAAGACAGCAAAAACCTATGCAATTAAGTGTAGTGAATGTTGATTTTATAAAAAAGTTTTCTAATCTATAAGAGAACATCAGCAAGAGCCTCAGGCTCAAACACATGGATGAGTTTTTATTTTTACAAATACGCATGACATAGATTCTATTTTTTGTCCAAGAATATGGAGTAAAACTACACTTTGCATTTCAAACATTAAATCCCCTTAAAAAATTACATCCATAGGACAAATTGAATTTGCCTCAAGAGTAAATAATTGAGAAACCAAACTAAAAATTATCCACGTATAGTAACAATTTGCATCTATTTCAAAGACTTCAGGAAAAACAAGTTGGGAATCTCCAATTCGTTGTCTGATGATTTGGGCCAGAAGTCGGCATCATCAATTTGAGATGGGATACCCAATTTTATGACGTGTGGTGGGAAATGCAATGAAAAGCAGGAAGCTAACTATTCCAATGGCAACCGACAACATGCCCAGAATCTCCTCGATATCTTCTTTTGGGGTAGTGTAAAAGTAACCCACAATGTTTCTATTATAAAGAGCAATGGCCACAAATCCCTGTGTCGACAGAAAACCATGCATGAAATCAACCAGACACAATTTTTACTTTGTTAGATCGGCTGCTCCATTGCCCGAGCTCATGTAGTCGAAAGTGTAGAGCCCCTTCGACATAACAAAGCCGTAGTATACTTACCCATTAGAACCCTTGAAATTGTTTGTAAAACTGGCGAGGAAGTTGGAAATTTCACAGCAGGTGGGATTGTAGTCATGTAATCCCTGATATGGTCACAGTGGTCGTTGTTGAAGACGAGCAGGTAGAGCACTTGGAAAAGGAGGACAATGCTCGTCAAAAGAAGGTTTGCTAAATTGGCCGTGCCTACTACGCTGTGACAATGCAAAGGAATCTCATCTTGCAATGTCATTTCCAAGTTTGTTGGAACCAACGTAGACTGATAGAAGTGGGGTTTTCTGGTCATCCGCTTTCATGTGTGAAATTGCGGAACTAGATCTCTTCTTCACTGAGTTGGACATTGTGATTGCTATTTGTCTCTCTTTTCTTTTTGAGGATTGTCTGTGTTTGTACATGTATTTGGAATCAACACGTAATTAGAAGAGAAAAGTCTTGGCGACCTGTATGTTTCCAACAACTATGGTGGTGATTACGTGACAGATACGTTAGTTGGGTTACTGTGCATAATAGATCAATTGTTGGGATTTTGAACCATTTGAGAACCTTCTTATATATGCTACAGACAATTGTAATTTGACATGGTTTTGCATATGTCCATCTACATGTTATTACCAAAATCATTTTATAATTGTTGTTAATGCACCAATACGTCGCTATTTTTTTTTGCTTATGGTATTAAAATGCTATTATAGAAACCAAAGATATCCTTAAACTGTCGTGTCTATTGGTGGAGCACTGTGAAGCTTCCAAAAGATTGTAGTAGAACTACAAGAATCTTCCAGATAAACTTACAAGATTTTTGTTATTTTTTGTATTTAAAAATAGTAAAACCCCTAACAAAATTGTGATTAACCAATAGATAAAAAGAAACTAGTGTCACTAAAATATTTTAAAAACAAAATTGTTTCAAACTTTAGAACTTTAGTGTTTTTGAGTGGCACAATTAATTTGAAGTGGGCAACAAAAAACATTAGTTCCCTGGCTATATATAGGCAGTGACTAATAAATAAACATATACTAATAAAATATAATGTAATATAATAACAAGTTAATTAATATGTCACGGGTACAAGAACCCAATATGTGAATATGTGATTTATTTTTAGGGGCTTTTGGATGAATTTGGCTACATGTGTATATATATATGTATATATTATAAACATAGTGCCATGGAGACACATCCCCCCCCCCCCCCCTTTTTGCCCCACATCTTGGAGACTCTTGGAGATGAGGACACACTAAGGATTTGGGGACTTCGTTTCCTTGTCTCCTATGGGGCCTCCAGATTCTGCCACCATTGTAGAGCATGGGGCGACGTCCCAGTGTTGACTATTTGTGTTCAATGTTCGATGTTCGAAATCAATGCAATGTTCAAGCATTTACTCTTTTACATCTTTATATCATATATTGCAATACATTTTTTTGTAACTGGCATTTTAAGTACCATATGTATAGTATATACAACACCCCTTCCCCCCCGATCCTCGTACTGTCCCCAATTTAAGGCCCCTTTGTCCTCCCGTCCTAGAAACTTGGCCCCCCCATTCTGCCATCCCCGTGTCCCTAGGGCGGTGTATCTATGATTATGTATCATAAAATAATACTTTTAACACTTATTACAAAGTGTACTTTAAAAAGCATTTAAATCACCCCTTTAAAACAAAGTCTACTTAATTCAAGAATATGCACTTAATAATTAATTATTATTAAAGTATAATAATAATTATAATGTGTAATGTCTCCTTCTCCGCACTAGCCTTAATGGCACCTAGTTGGTCTATCTTTCCATCCGGATATGCTAACGGCATATTTTTTAGGATGCCCGCCAATCATAGGAGTTTGGGTTTCAGTTGAGGAGATTTAAATGGAAAATTCTAAGGTTTTAGTCACTTTATTTTATTGGATTGAAATGTAAAGTACTTTATTATTTAAAGTCACTTTAGGACAAATTGACGTAAGTGACTAAAAGACAAAATAGTGTTTTATCCCACATTGTTCAGTTTTTTGTATCTCCCCACACTTCGAGGTGATGGAAGGAAGCCTTTTGCATTGGGATTCAGACAATGAATATATGATATTATTCAAACACAAGGTTGCTTAAATGTGAGTGGTGAACTTTGAGGACGAAACCCCTCAAGTTACTTGAGGAAGTTGGACGTCACCCCAACCCCTCATATTGGGATTATCGTACAGTTCAGGCAGGAGTCAGCTAATGGACAGTGACTTCGTATCAAGCTGGGAGTAGATTATTTATCACAGAGAAATAGAGGCTGGTCGGTATTTAAGATCAACGTTTGCAGGTTCAGCAGTTAAGGTTGAACGGCAGTCAAGAAGTAGCTATTTCAAGGTCGAAGATAACAGTGGAGTCCTCCTGTGAGTATCTTTGTAACCACTTCAGAAATTATATATTGGCAATATCTGGCGTGCAGTGTAACTCACGGGAAGCAGTATTAGATATCCATTCTGTGCCTTTCAACAGCACTGTCTTATACGTGAAGACCATGGGTTCCAGAAGTAACCAGAAGATGTGGCTAATAAGAGAAGCAACGGGATTGGAAGGACTACAGAGCAGTAACTACCTTGTCAGGCGGGATGTAAGAATATCGGCTGGAAGTGAATACAGAGGAATATCTTAGAGGCTTCACGGCATCTGCAGTTGACAACAGTTTTGGTATTACTCCCCTCCACTGGTTGAGATGGCTCCCTCCCTCAGCACGAGTGGCAGTAGAGTATTGTAGCAGACAGCAGGTTGGTCGGATACCTGGAACTGGTGACAGGCTGAATGTTTAATGCATTCATAAAACTCTCTCAATGGTATTCATCACTGTCACGGGTCTGTCCTCCTTTAATCTTTCCTGCATTATTTACATTACACATTGCGAATACTGTAAAGACTGTCATCTTGTCTTCTGTGTATAGCTTAAGGATTATCGATTTCCTGTCATAAATTTAAGGCATGATTATTAAGTTCTAAGTTGAGTCTGATTCCGATTGGTTGAAGTTCAGATAACATTGGTTAACATTATCATCTCATAAGCAATTGTATCGGTAAGCAGTAATATGATATGTACAGTATGCATAACTGCTGAAGGACTGTAATTTCATGACAACTGTTTGACAAAATACCTTGAGTCAAGATTAGAACTCATCGATCAGAACTAGTAAAGATCATTACATAATGTTATAACTTCACTATTAATGATTCTAATCAATTCTGACTTCAGCTGGAGGTAGTCCACTGCATTCATTGCTAATGCCATGGTATATATGGTAAGGTTGGCCTCTATCAACACTCTTACTAACTACACACTAAATAATTGCCTCAAAATGCGCCAAGGATCTGGAGATGAAAACATTGCCAACTGCCAACTGAAATACCAGATATCTCCTAAACAGGGCCATCTAGGCTAAACTACTGAAAACTGATGCTCGCAAAAATGGGGACATTACAATAATTTAGCTGGTAATTGGTTATTTATCAAGCTCAATTTTGGAAATGGAAATTGCAATGTTATTGGCATTAATGATGAGAGAATCTTGGTTTGGGATGCCATGCTAATGTTCTATAGTGCTATTCTCTATTTACGAAGCTTCATAAATCAAGAATAGCATTTATTTTCATTGCCATTGTTGATAATGATTTGTCTTGTTCTGTCAACGCCATTTAATGTCTTATGCTGCCATAATCGATTTATGGAGCTTACTCTCTAAGAAATAACACTGAGTTTAACAATGATTTTTGATGATACTTTTCCTTGGCTTGTAGATGGCCTGTTAATGTCTTATGTGAGCTATGTTATTGGCAATGCAGTTTCTTGGATGGTTTGAGCTGTACCTCTTAGAAAGATTAAAGAAACTGTTGTTGGTACCTTTCTTATGTTACTTGTGATGTTAGCCATGCAATCTTAATAAGCTGTTTATTTGCCTATGAGTGTTGCTATTTTATTTTTATCTTTGGGTCAATTTGGATATGATTTTTTTTTTCACCATACGGTACGACCTTTGATGCCTTCTGTTCTTTTTAACATTCTTCAGTTTTTTTTTGTAGCTGTCTGAGCTTGTCAATGTGGAAGGTTATAGTGACTGGATACGATTGGTAGCAGAATTTACATTAAAATCTTTGCAATCATGGCAGGTTTGAACCACTTTTTTTCATATGTTTTAAGTTAACTGGCAACATTAATAAACATAATAAGAGTATGCTTACAAGATCTTGAATTTTGGATCATCCAATATAAGTTTCTTTTGTTGAATGCAGTGGGCTAGCAGCAGTGTTTATTATCTTTTAGGTCTTTGGTCCAGGTTAGTGACATCTGTTCCATATTTGAAGAGTGACATGCCAAGTCTTCTCGATGAATTTGTACCTAAAATAACTGAGGGATTCATTACTTCGAGATTTGATTGTGTCCAGGTATGATTATATTTGGTCATATATAATTGTAGGATTGATTTATAAAATGTGTTTGCTTGGGCATGTGTCTAAGTTCTTGCAGAATATATCACATAAACAACACACAGTATTAAATGCCAAAGTGTGTTTCAAACATTCAACATTTTTCATCTTTTAGGCCATACTGCCAGATGACCTTTCAGAAGATCCTTTGGACAACGTTGAACTTCTTCAAGATCAGCTTGACAATTTTCCATATATATGCCGATTTCAGGTGCTAATATACTTTTCCAGACCTCTTTTGCTGGTTATAATCTTGTGATTAGGAATTTCAATTGTCACAGAATCTCTAAGATTTATAGATATTGGTTATCTTATCTTTTCTTCTAATCTTTTTTTGTGTGCAGTATGAGGCAAGCAGTTTGTATATAATAAAACTCTTAGAGCCTATACTGCAGACATATACGGTACATGTTTTCAAATGATTAAACGGCTTATTAACCACATAAGATAATTGGTTACATCATTCTTATAGACTTAAGTATGTATGCGCAGTTTCAGATAATGATTTACATTATCCTCTATGCAGGAAGGAACGAGGCTACCAACAAGTGGAGACAGCAATGAGCTGTCTATAGTAGAAGGACAACTTGCTTGGATTGTTCATATCATCGCATCTATCATAAAATTCAAACCAAGTACAAGTTGCAGGTATCATTGGTTTGAAAATCATCAAATATTCACTCTGGATTTGCATTCAACACTAACAATATACAGTGCTATACAGTGCAGAGCCGCATGAAATTATTGATGCAGAACTTGCAGCACGTGTTTTTCAGCTGATCAACATCTCAGATACAGGATCGCATGTTCAGGTAAATATTATCTGGTTTGTTTTGATACAAATGTCTAAGAACTGAGTAGTTTCAGTGCTATGTTAGTAGGTTGTTTGTTGTTCCAGTGAGTTGTGCCCAGTCTATGTTACAGAAGTTATAAAGGTCAACTTATTCAAGGCCCTGGAGCAATTGATCCCTTTTCTTTCTTAGAGTTTAACTTCTTGACGGTCTGTTGCATTCTCCTCTCAGTTCACTCATGAGGAATACTCATTCTCTCACTTAAAACTGTTTCACTACATCCATTCTCTATTATAAAATTGTAGCTGGGGCCAGGAAAATCTTTTTGTATACAAAAAATGTGTGGAAGAATCAGTTAATGAACGATATTTTAAAATGTGATCAAGCTATTTAGCACCATGGACAACATGAAAAAAATCATTGGGGACAATTTTAGGATTTGTGGAAATAAGAATTTTCAACTGGATTATCACAAGACAGTCAACTCAAAAATAATTTATTTTGTTATTGTTAAACAAGGATATATAGGTTCAAATGTAAAGTACTAAATAATCTGTTCCAAAGGTCAATTGTGTGCTCTAAGAAGCTATATTAATTACTTAAAAGTTTGAAGATGACTGCTATGTAATAATAACCTAAATTTGAATAGGTATTGACAAACTAATGTTGCTGTTTTGCCCAGAATTAAAGATAAACAGCAATAAACAGAATGAAAAACAATTAGACACATAAGACACAGCAATTTATCTCAGGAAAATGCTCCAACTTGATGGGAAAACACCCAGCCACACCAAAAATATCTCTTTTATTAAATAATAGATGTCTGAGAACAATGCTTCTAACTGAATACAATACTTATCACACAATGCAATCATATATTTATTGAATTGAGAGAATCTTCATATCAAATAATCAAAAATCTCTTCATTTTTCAAATGCAAGTCTCTTCGTATTTCAAATGTTTGTCTTTTTGCATGTTGCATGTCTTTTCATATCCAAACACGTGTATGAAAGAGCACCATGTAAGTATTTAGGATATCTTCTGCAGCTACAAACATCAACACTCCCTCTTAGAAAATGACATATCATTTGCAGATTTCATGACATCTTGACAACACAATGGATACACCCATGTGTATCAATAACAAAGCTTTATCACATATTTTCTGAATATAATAAAGATATATCAGCATGATATTCACCATGGCTACCCCCAGAGTGTGAAGAAAATAAAAAACTAAGTCATGGGGTCTCACACATGACTTCCACCATGTTTACTCTCAGAGGGTGGATCCACCAGACCTTATTGCAGAGGGTGGAATAAGGGATTTCACCGTTAACTTCTCTCGCAAAAAAAAACTAATTAACAACATGTAGAAGAATGGCTGAGAGACTCTCTCAATTGAGATTCCCTCTCAGCAGGAGCAACATTTTCACTGCTTTGATTAACACAATAAGAGAGCTGATTCCTAATTGACCAAATAGGGAGCTTTAGCAGTCACACTGCCACACAAGCTTGCAAAGAATTAGGCATTCTCCCTCTGTCATAAAAGCTCCCTTTGAATCTGATTTAAGTAGCGGAATAGTCTCCCTCTGAATATCATTTCTTCCTCTTTAAAGAAACTAAACATAATAACAACTTGTATATGATCTTCCTCTTTAATGAAGATCTGCACTATCAATTCAACCCCGTGACTGCAAACAGCGTTCCCATCTTCATTTCTACAGTCTGCATGTCTTTGCATGTAATCTCTCATCATCCCATTTCTTCTCCATCCATCCTGCAATTAAGAGAGATTAATAATAATTCATAGAGTCAACCTATCACGAGGAGGAATATAGAGATCAATGCTAAAAGTATACACTATTCCCATTGATATAACAAAAATTCATGATCAATATTCAAAGTATAATCATAGAATACTTATCTCTTTGTAGTCTAATCTTCCTTGAAAATGGTCTCAACACACTTACAAATATGGATCAATACACAATAATCTCTTTTTAACAATATTGAACAAAAAACGCAGAATAGCATTCATATGATGATCATAGTATTTGCTAAATTGAATGTGGCTATAACATAGATATGCATGAAATAAAGAGAGAATCATTGTGTAGTGGGTAAAATAGCAATGATGATCTAATAGACAATTGATAAATCAAATGATAATGCTTATCAACAACTTCAGAAACATCCCACATACACTTACCTTTTATCAAGTTACAATGCACACAATACTAAATCTCTGAATACCACTCTTTTATGAGAAGAATATCGAGAATAAAAGCTGCCCATACATAAAGCTAAAAAAAACATTTACAATACCATCACCTTTTTGATTGCAAGAAGAGTTATATGCTTCATACGACAAACAACACCTAATAACAAAAAAATGTCGAGTTTTTTAAGTGAATCATCTCATATGAAAAGACACCAAATCAATAGACATCAATTACTCACGATACAGACAAAAGGTGAGTACGTTACAAGAGCAAAACTGTCTCTACATATGAATTGACTTTTTCAAAAAAGTGTCATTAAAAACAGAAACCCAACAGAGAAAGGAAAAACGACAGAAGGAAGAAGAAATAAAGCCAAACCAGCAACAAATACACCATATATGAAACATGTAGATTTCCACGTAGGCCCACTAGAGATGACAGCAAATCATCCTTAATGTGAAATCTTGGAAGGAAAAATAAATAAAGAGAATGAACCTGATGCCTAAAACACACAAGACCACATATATATGATGCCAATATATGACTTCTGAACATAATTGAAGGAGAATGAACGAGACTTCAAATGAAAATGAAACTATTTACAAAACTGATAGAAGAAAAGACTTCACTTGGCAGCATTATGGGGAACTCGGATAGAACACCAAAGACATCCCATGCAACCATAAAGCACAGCGAAGATCAACACAATAAGATCTATCTCGCTGCTACTGCTGAATTCAACACATACAAATTCCCTACAATATACTCATTTCAATCTGTAATAGATACACAAACTAATGAACAAGAGAAAAATCCCTTATTTTCCGTTATCTAAACCACTCTGACACCATGTTAATGTTTTACCTAAAAATAAAGATAAACAATAATATCTAGAATGAACACTTAGACACAAGAATTTATCCTGGAAAAACCCTCCAGCTTGAGGGGAAAAACCTAGCCACACCAAAAATATCTTTTTTATTAAATAATAGAGTCCTGAGTACAACGCTTCTAACTGAATACAATACTTATCACACAAAGAAATCATGTATGTATGTGTGTGTGTATGTATGTGTGTGTGTATGTATGTGTGTATGTATGTATGTATGTTATTGAGAGACTCTTCATATCAGAATCAAAAGTCTCTTCATTTTCCAAATGCAAGTGTTTTCATATTTCAAACACATATCTCTTTGCATGTTGCTTGTCATTTTGATATTTCCAAACGCGTGTATATGAAAGAGCACCATGCCAGCAATTAAGATATTGCTTGCAGCTACAAACATCAACACTAAATACATCTTTATCAAGTGTTACATACGTTGAATTTAATAGTGTTCTCAACTAGATCTTGTGATCCACAAGATAACTAGTACAAATCAGTTCAAGCTTCAAGCAAAAAGTCATGGTAATTTATTTGGTCATAATCCGTGGGCAAGGTCACCTCCGTACTTTTTAGATGTTTTGAGCTTTAATCTTCTATATTTCATTGGTGAAGTGCTCCACCTCTTTTATTAAAAGTGTGTCCTAAATTCTCAAGGTCATGGGTATGGGTATAACTCTTTTTCAAAATAGGGGATGTGGTTCCTTTGGGACATCAATTTTTCAATTTAATATAATATTTAAAAAAAATCTGAAAATATGAGTCATACAATGGGTTTCCTAAGCAAGAACAGTGATAAATTTTGTAGATGTAATGTATTGTTTTTAGTTTCAGATTGCAGTATGTTAGTAATAATAGTATATGCTACATATTTAGATGCATAACGATAAGTCAAACTTTAAACATGAACATTAAGATCATAAATAATATAACACTGGCATATTACAATTGATAAATTTTTGATGTCAACAGTGATAAGGTCTACTGTTAATCACTGTTTTATCAGAGTTTCAAATCACTTACATATTGAATTAAGCTTGATAAACAGAAAACTGATATGCCAAAAAAAAAAAAACTGAAACATAAATCAAAACTCTTAATCAAGGTCCTTAGCTATGATGCTCTCCACTAAGTACCCACTATCCGGTACTTGGGTATGTGTACCAGTACTTGGTGTGTCCCAGGAGTATGGGTATGAGTACTTGTGCAACATGGTAAATATACAAGTCTTGTATTTTTTGGTTTTTGTGTATTTATTTCAATCATAACAATTTATTATTTTTTTGTAAAGCTATTATTGTGATTCCTAATGAATAATAGGCCTTAGATTGGCGTGATGGAAGGTAACTAAATAACACAACTAGTAGATTTTATAGTTTAATAGGATGAACATGTGACAAAAACACATGCACATTAATTAACTAAAGCATTTGAGAATAATATATGCCACATTTGAGAAATGTTCATATCAGTAGAGGAACCGAGAATCAAAGGAACTGAACTAAAGATCCCAGGATGAAGGGAGTACATGATCGAGCCTGAATCTATCTGGAAAGGTAAGGGAAACTTAAGTAGGACATGTGGAGGATGCATATGTGGCTGTGAGTGTAAGGAAGGCACTAACACATGGAGATCAAGACAATCCATCTGTCCAGCGCACAACGACAGAATGAGGGGAGAGAACTACTAACTTCCCTATTAGGTTTGAACGTGGAAAGAGAGAGTCTTCCAAAATTTCTAAAAAATGGGGCTAAAGATCCTTTTCATGCATTGCAAGAAATTCAAAACCATTTAGATAGTGAGTGACCAATAAGACAAATTGTTTGCAGAGAGCATTTTTTAAAATGCTACAAGATATAGCCATTGATTGGGTCATGGAACTCGATGAAGAATCTATGGCATCATGGGATGTGCTGAAGATTAAACTATTAAGAGACAACAATGAGATTGTATTAGATACGTACAACTCTAAACAAGGAAAAAATAAGAATGTATGATCTTTTAATTTTAGGCTGACAAAGTTACTAGTGAAATTGGAGAACCAAGTGGCCAATGGATTGAGAAAGTGGTCGTTTATTGAGGGATTGATCCCCCTCACTTTTAAAGAAAATGAAATTAGTGTGTTGATCCTTGCATGTTGATGCTTAGAGTTGGATGATGGACATTGAGAGTGAAAATAGAAAATCAATTTGAGGGAAGAGGGAGAGAGATGACGACAAGAGCATCAAAGGTAGCAACAATGAGGAATTAAAGATATTCATGTTGCACGATGAGATATGACAAAATACTTGAAGGCAAAGAAATAAACCAATAGAGAACCTAATGAACTGTGGTGCGTTGAGTGTAAAAGTGAAGGGCACATGAAAACTAATTGTCCTAGAAAAATATTTTGTGAGATTTGCCAAGTGATGGGGCATTCAGTAGAGGAGTGCCCATACAATCAGAAGACCTAAATTATGGAAGTACTCTTCATATATGAAGAGTCCGCTCCATCAAAGCTACATAATGCATTGTTTGACGATTATCAACATCATTGTGAATGGTGAAATAAGGATGCCTTATTATATAGTGATGATCATGTAGTGAATGGGTATACCATGTGAGAGACTTCCTTAATTGGAAAAACTAAATACAATTATTGTGCAAATGTTGTGGACTAGTTGATTATAAAGACATCAATTGCTCAAAACAAAAGGATATTAATATGTTTGAAATGAACAAAATAATTCATTCTAGAAATCACAAGAGCACAAATGGAGGAGTCAATCTACTAAGACCCTTGTAAGAGAAGGAACAACTCTAAGAAGCCAAAGCAAAAGTAGAACACATGATGGCGAAGGAACAAAGAACCACCAGTAGACTTGCAAGAAGGTCATTGTGGTCGGAACTTGAGAAGAACATAGTACAATACGTGCTATAAACAGTCGTTCCAATCAAAGTTATTGACCACCTTCAACCCATGCCGCAACTAAGAATGGTTTCATGAAAATAGTCAATGACAAAAAGACCAAATTAAAGACATAATAGTAAAGCTGCTACTCATGGGTGAGTAAGTCATTGACCCATAGCTATTGCTAGCAAAAATTGGGAAGAAGCTGATTGCCATTTTGAATGAAACACGGGAAATATTTTGACAAACACCATCAATCACGTAGGCTATGGAGTAAGCATACTGTCAGAAGATACATAAAAGCACCTTGGGAAACCAAATTTCTGGTCGCCAACATTACACGTAGAAGGTGGTCACCAACATAGAACCAAGTCGATGAAGATGGTGATGGAACAAAAGGTGATGATTGGGACACAATGGTTTTTTCCCTTGAATTATGTGATCATGCCATTGAAGAAGAAAGCATACGATGCATTGCTTGGGAGAGAATGGCTTGTAGCTGTAAAAAATGTCACAACTAAAAATACAAGACAATCTCCATTAGAAACAATGGCCACAAGTATGTAATTTGTTTAAAAACCAAGTTGTCAGTGAGGAAGTGACTTCCTTGGATTCGTTAAAGTCAAACTCTATAGAAGAATGGACAAAGAGTCAAGGACACAGGATTCCTTGAATACAATAGTTCTTGGAGGATGGATTTTCTCTCTCTTAATGGCCTATTTCTGTAGCAAATGAAGCTCTATGAGGTATTTTCATCAACATATGATTTCCTTGGAGCTACTACATATTCATCCAATTGGGGCACGACCCCCAAACCCTTGCAATGAGTGCTGCCCCTTGATCCCGCTCGGTGCATTGCCCCCAAATGAGGGGCACTGATATAGGTTTTCAACTTTAGCTTGGAGAATTGTGAATTCATCTAGTTTTGAGCACTTTGAATCGGTGAAAAGTCCAATGAAATTGCGCATTGTGGCTATGGCTTCATCCAAGAGCTAGAATGGTGATAAATGCTTTGAATTTGGTGAAGTTTGGAATAAGTTTTCGACTAGTGATCAAGCAGAGGTCATAGAGATTAAACAGCAGATGGAAATTGTAGATATTAGATAAGAGAATGTGTCATTAATTGAAAAGCCTTCCCTTATATTGCAGCTGCGTGGGCTTCCTTACTTGATGTCAAGGTCTCTACATTGATTGTATGGCAATTGTGGTGTGATCTTTAGTTTCTGATATTGGCTCCGTAGATTATTCTTGAATCGTGTAGTGATTGTGATCATATTGGACAAATTATAAAGCTGCATCTGCAATCATGTTTTCTCAATCTTGTCTCATTTTTTCAATTTTCAATAATTGCAGAAGTATGCAAATACATTATGTATTGATAATTGTAGTAATGTTGCATCAAGTTGCAGTGGATAGTTAATTTTTTATGCATTGTTCTTTATATCTCAAAATCTACAAAAGTTTTAAACCTCAAATACATTGAAAATTCAAACACTTCACAAAAACCAAACAAACACAGTTAGTTGCCAGTTTGATCTGAGATTGAGCTAGTACGGCTCATTACAGTGGTATAAGATATGTTTCCTGCCATCCTATTGGGGCTGGAAATCTCGAGCTCCCACAGTTAATATTACAGTAATCAACACTCTTGCTTTTTGTTTCAGTATGGGTAAAATAAAGTCTATACAAGAACTTGTGCTAGAGTTCATGCAGGCATTTCAAAACTATGATGAGAATTTAACAAGGGTTCTACAACATCCGGAAATCTTGGATACTATGCTGCAAAAAAAAAGAAAGAAAACACTAATGCAAATAAACTTATCAGTAGTAAGGATTATGAAGAGGGCGAAATTCAAAGAGAATGTTGGTACTTTGAGCAATCAAGAAGTTGTTATCAGTCGTGGCAAGTTCAAAAAGTGTTGTGGGAGTGATCTTGATCTTGATTGTTGGTATTTTTGCATTGATGTGCACTTAGTATAGCTTGGGTTATTTTGAGCTGTATGTTCAATCTGTGTATTCTGGGCTTTGTGCTGAAGTATATTGTCTTTGTGGAGTTCGTGTGGCTGGTTGCAGTTCAGGGTGAGACAAGTGGTCTGCAGTTCAGTATGAGACAAAGTGCGTGTGCTGGCATGTTATGTTTGTTGTCTGCTTTTGATGTGTCATTATTTCCCTTCTTGAGGTTGGCGGACTACAACTCCCTTGGGTCCATTCATATTCATCATTCACAATGTAACTGCTACATCTGGTGATTCCCATTAGCTCTCAACTGTGTAACGCCAGCTTAGATTCTTTTGTTTTGAGGTGATGTCAGTAGCGTCAGAGGTAACTGAAATAACTTGCAGTATGCAGATTCCTGACGAGACTTGAAGAGGTTAGAGTTGCAGTTGGGAAACGGGATGACAATAGGTGTATGAGCCTTCAGAATTGACAAGTATAATAGTAGTTATTACAAACTGTTCTTAGCTGCCATTTCAACTGCTATATCAGTCTTGCAAAGCCGTTTTTGAAGAGAACATGATGAAGGTGTTTGTGTTGCCACTGTATCGTTGAATCATGGCAAGTCCAAGTGTGCCGAGATAAGGAAAGGGGAACGACTGTCTTGAGTGCATGATATCGCACAGTATTTTTTTTTGTTTAGAATACTTAAATTACATCATATGTACTGGTTTTACATGCAGAAAACCAATAGAGGAAAGGGGGAATTGGATTCTTCTTAATGCTGAAGCTGGGCACATGACAGGGAAAATAAATGACATTTAGCATAGAATCATTGTAACATTTGCAAGCATCTTTTGTTCAAGATAATGTGTCTGCTTTTTGGAGCATCTTTTTGATGATAAGCTTTTTCTTGTAGGGGATTGATGATGACAGAGATATACAGAAGGCATGATGTGAGACAAAAAGCTGAGACGTACAGGAGTTTAAAAATGCTCTGAGTGTAACTTGGTGTGTGTGGCTCACTGTATACTGTTAGCAAAATTATAACCTACTTTGACTATTTAACACTGCATAGGGTGTATATAAGTTGTCCGGTAACCAAGTGATGACAGGGTTAGCACTACAGATTTGGCAGGTTCTATTGATAGGATTCACCACTTTGGGCACAATGAAGTTGAGTTTAGAGTTGAGCAGCAAAAGCCTGAGGAAGTTCTTCTTGGCAAGCTTCTACTTAGAGTTTGGGATCCTTCTAGTGCATCGGGCTCTCAGACAGGGCTTGTGAAGGAGTTTTTGGATGTGTACGTGGTGTTGAGTACATACAGTCTTACTTTTGACCCTCATGTGCATGATCCTTTTTAGATGCACATTTTACTAGCACATGTGTTAGAAAATGTGTATGACAACTTACCCTGTGCAGTTTTGGAGAGCAAGCTTTGTCAGCCTTTAGAGTAGCTTCCTTATGAGATGTTTTTACTCCTATGACATCTACAGTCGGATTTGATTTAGTTTGTTAGTTTGTACAGTTGTACTGGTGATGGTTTTACAGGAGCTAGTTGGCATCAACAGGGATGTTACATAGTTCTAGCCTTAGGATCCAAATGGACTATTGTGTTATTTGTTTATGAGATTACTTGGGGACAAGCAATTTCAGTATTGTAGACTGTAATGTCTCCCTTTTAGCTCATCTTTGGCTGTAGTGTGGATTAGCCTATCAATGGCTCTTGTAGGCTAAGTCAGAGGCATAGAGGGTCTTGGTAGAACTAGAGCCAGGTTCCCAATTTGGCGGACCGTGGGTGTTCATGGTTCCTTGTTTGACTAATTTGGCACACTACTTATTGCAACTGTCTATTTCAGGATTATAAGGATTTCTATCTATAGTAGGAAACAATAGGTTGGTGACAATGTTTAGTTTGGTATTGTTAGTGGAAGCAATTATTCAGAGATTTACTATTTATAGTAAGTCATGTTGAGGAATTACTATATTTGGCAGGACACTCAAATTCATGGTCTACTGAGTGGTTGACTTATTTGTCGGTTTAGTGGAATGACTTTATTGAGCGCATTGATATTATTTAAGCATTATACAGTTATTTAATAAGAGGGGCCAATTGACTTGAGAGGTGCATCGAATGAATATTATAATACAAGGGCCCTATATATTATGTTTCCTAAGTAAACATGAGATATCAAAGGCAAATAAATTTAAAGTTTTAAAGAAATAAAAGTATTGGGTTTCAAAGTCAAGTATTTAAAAGGCTATTATAAATTCTATGAAGTGAATGGGGGTCGAAGGCATAATTAATGGTTATTAATTGTTTATTTTAATATTGGTACCCAAATCTAATGAGTATTGCAAAGTCAATGCATAACCATAAAAGAAAATATCAAAATCATTAAAATTGTCTTGTTGATGAAGGTTCATGGTTCGAACTTGATGGAGATCATATAAAGGCCAAAGACGAGAATCAAACCATTATGTTGAATGGATTTTCTTTTGGTTTGGAAAGTCTATGGAAGTCGTCCAAGGGTTTCAGCTTCAACTTGGAGAATTGTGAATTCTTCTAGTTTTGAGCACTTTGAATTGGTGAAAGATCCAATGAAATTGCGCATTGTGACAATGGCTTGATGCCGAATTCTCTACACTGCTTGTATGGCAATTGTGGTGTGATGTTTAGTTCGAGATATTAGTGCCTTAGATTATTCTTACATTGTTTAGAATTTTAGATCACATTGATCAAATTATAAAGCTGTGTCTGCAATCAGGTTTTCTCAATCTTAATAATTTCATTGTTTCAATTTTCAATACTTGCCAAAGTATTCAAAGACATTGTGTGTTGAAAATTGGAGTACTCCTGCATTTATTGAGTGTTTAAGGTGTGGGGCATGCATCCCTGTGGTTCATTGGTTTATAGCTTTTATTGAGTGTTTAAGGTGGAAGTTTGGTGCATAAGACGATTAGAATCATTCTTCGTGGCCCAAATTTAAAAAGTCCCTATATTTTGAATGTCACTTCTAAGTACCAGATGTGAGGGAACGATACAAGTTCGTGGGAAATGGCTGAGTTTCTTGCAGTGGGATTGGGGGAAGAGCAGGGATGGTTGGGTGGTGGTGGTGGGTTGATGAAAAACAATGTGCTGGTGGAGAGCATTAAACTTATCGCTAGACCAATCTATTTTTTCATATTGTGAGCAAAATTCTTTCCAGGTTTCCTAATATCAACATAGGATTTTAAAGATTTTATCGAATTTGGACTTTGATTGTTTTTGAAACTTCTAAGATGCCTACCTCTTCAATCCTATGAGATTCCTATGATGCAGTCGGTTTTCGTGAATCACTAATGTATTGAATACACCATGCCATCAATATTAAAAAATGTTTTAAAAATCTATGAACAATGTTATCTTGTTAAATTCACTAATGAAAAATGGACAAAATTATAACTGTTGTTAGTATGATAATAACCAGCTTGCACAGAGCTTGGATAAAAGCTTATTGTACCTTGCCTTCTTGATTTTCTCTGTCCAGAAATAATTGCTCTTAGTTCATGGCTGTTTTCCATGTTAGATCCAAACCCTTCCATGTGTGTATGAGCTAAGTTTTAATATTAATTTATTTGTTTTCTTCATGCATATGCTATATCATCGTCTTTTCATAGGATCCTCAAAAGAAATCCATATGATTATAATATATTAATGAGTGAGAAAGATTGAAAATGCAGGCATATTATTAGTTAGATATCTGCCCAGAATTGTCTAATACCATCATGCACACGGTTCTACTTCCCACCTTATTTCAGAATAGTTGATATAAATTGCAGACAAGTTGCCATTGGTAGAGGCTACGACACCCTTAACAGTTGGACCTAAGCAGTTTTGAAAATAGTAACATTTATGCTCAAACTTGCAATTCTGTATTTTAACTGTTACATTGAATAACTAATCCAGCAAAATTAGTAGATGCAGATGTTAGATTTTCCTGTTTGAGTTCCTGGATAAAAGATTTCTTCTTCAAATCGTTTCCTTTAACATCATTGGCTAGTATTTGAACCAAGTACTTCAACTTTGGTTACATTGTGAAGGCATGTTTTCTTTGTAGTGGGGGTTACATGTTCAAATGCTGAGGGGGTGAGTCTTGCATGTTTCAATATAAGATAATGTAAATGGAAACAACATCGGTCTTGTGGAATATATGCCCAGGGAGGATTTGATACATCAAACTGGTATCCTGCTTAGTATTGAACTAAAATTTTTCATTTACCTTTTAATAAAACTACTGATATCTGGAACTGAATAAGTAAGTTGGATGGAGAAAAAGAAATGACATCTCAATGCATCGGGAGGTTGTGAATGTTACATTTTTCATATGACACTGGATATGGGAGGTGGCTGAGCAAAAACATAATGCCTTTTGTCATCATGGGATTTGGGCAATGTTACATTGGCATATGATACTGGATATGGGAGGTGGCTGAGGCAAAACATAATGTCTTTCATCATTATGGGATTTGGCCATGTTGCCAAGGCTAACATTTGAGACTATTTTTTTTATTGGCTTACTGAGTACTTCTAAAACTTTCTAATGTGAGATAAAGATTTGCCATGGGTCTGATACTACCATCTTGTAATGCCCCTTTTTGGGATATTCCTAAATTCTAAAAGGACATTTCCAATAAAAATTAAGAAATGCAATACATTTAAGTGTATAAATTTTACCAATTTAGATACCATTTATAAGAGTATTCCTGTCTTAGTCACTCGTATTCAACCCTAAATCATAAGCCAAGATAACATCTATTTGACGAAGCATTAGGATACATCATGATATCATGCAAACATTATTCATATAAAAAATCTATTGAACTTGTGATGTGGAGCTTAATCAGATTTGGAGGTTAATTTTCCCCACTTCATTCGGTGTGATTTCCCCCTGGATTTTACTATGAGGGTTTGGGGGCAGCGCCTTCATGCTCTAGGGGTCAAGGGGAAACGTCCCTTGCAAGGTCCTGTGGTGAGGTGCCCCAGGCACGCTCCCTTTTGCGATACAGAGCAGGGTCGAGGGTCAACACCCTCGAAGCCAAAAATGAGTTTACTATTGTAAAAGGCACCAAGAATTATATTTTTCTATTGGTCGGCTTATTGTAGTCCTAATTTCTTCATCAAAATTAGTATTTATAGAAGATAATTGACTGGTAACCGTATTAATCTCATTTAAATGATCAGCAACTAACCCACCTTCTGCCATCTTCATATTAAATAAACGCTTCATGAGAAATACCTTGTTTGAAGTGGAGGGCTTTTCATACAACTTTGCTAGGGTTTGCATCAACTCTTCAATCGTCTTCGCTTTTCTAATATTAAACCATGGATTTTATTGTGAATCCTTGGATTTTATTGGACCTTGCATGACTTCCAATTGAGAAACATTGTTTATCCTATATTCGACAATGTTGATAATTACGAGTACTCTATAATGGCGATGTCCTCGTATAAACAAATCAAGTCATTCATTTCAATAGTGTAAGGGGGTCAATTTTTACTCATTAACAATACATATATTTAGCCAAATTCCTAGGTATCATATAGAAAGAATTTATACTGATTGGACTATCACAATGAAATCTTCATGTGTATACTATCATAGTATTGTTTAATACTTATTGGCAGATGATTGGAGAGTGTATCCGACTTATCTTATTTTGTCATGATGGGATCCTTTGATTCCTTGTCGATCTATATGGCATGATTGGATTACTATCTGACTTAGAGACAAAGATGTCTTGCTAGGAGAAGTGGTCCAGATTGCACTAGGAACCTTGTGCTACAAGAGTTTGGTAATGACCAATATTTTCCCTATTGTTGATGCTTGTATTCAATGCTTAATAGAAATAATTGTTTCCAGGCATAATCTTGCAAAGCTATGTAGTTAATTTTTGGGATGTAGGATCCGGGTAAGGTGGACTTTTGTGCAATATAATTCATTCGAGCACCTTGTAATCTTGTTTATATGACATGTTACTTCTGATGTGTCACCCTTCCGATGTATCTATTTAGAAGAGTATGCTGAATATTCATATTTTCCCATTTTTTGTCTTAATCCTTTATCCTTTCTTGGGTTTCATGTACTGCTTTCTCTCATCTCTGGGTCTGCAACTTATCATTTTTTGCATCCTTGAACTCTCTTATCCTGATGATGGATCATGGAATATGATCCGAAATGGTGATGTTAAAATTTTTATAACCAATTCCCAAAGCATTATGATGTGATTCCATGCATTTCAAAGTTTGATTAAAATGGAGAGTTACAATTAAGATATTAAGTAGTTGTAAAGAAATGATTTCTTCAGACATATGTTGCCCCTACTGCTGTAATCTGAAGATTTGTATGTACAGAAGGCACTTGTCCTGCCTCAATGTAATCTACTAAATTTCATTACGCCTCTTTACTTTGGTGGAGGATTTCCCATCAAACATGGTAACCACATTTCCCTAACTGTCAGGAGCTGGGAGCACCTTTGTCATAAATAACCATGGCCTTCTCAAACAACCTATTTTGCTTAGTTGTCCAGTTTGATCTATGATTTTTTCAAGATGAAGAACCTGGACCAAAATACTATTGATAAGGCTTGTAGGGTATTTCAAAATTTCCACAAGGAATTGTATATTATCAACCTTTTGGTTGATTCAGTTCCAATGGTAACCATCTTTTGCTTCAAGAATTGTGGAGATTAAAAAATGATTGCTCACACTTGTTCAACTATTTTTCTCGAGTAAATTATTATTTCTAATTGTTGAGACCACTAGTATCAGTGCCGTGACTCAACAAATTTAGATATCATTTACTGGACAAAAGTGGCTTCAGTCATTTTCAGGTAAGACTACAGATGGTACTGTGCAACCATGTAACACCTCGTTTTTTTACTCTTACAGATGTATATGTCAGCTGTGCAGCCATTCTGTTAGAGAGCATGCAAGAGGCATCACACCTGGTCAGCCAACATGTGGCAAACTATAGTTTTTAGTTTCTTTTGTGTTTGATCTTATCCACGGGCCTATGATGAGGTTACTCTAAGTTTTCCATTTCTTGCTTCAATAATGTAAATTGTGTGTTCTCACACGGAGCAAATTCACAATCATTGAGGTTTCACCCTATCTAGCCCCATAATTTGGTTAGTTTAGATATTGTTTTATGGTCTAAAACATGCACCCTATTTTAATTTGGATGCAAGATGTGGCTTTTTGAAGTAGGAAAACTATCAGGAAGTAGCATTCTCATAACTAATACACACGGAGTAAACGTGCTAAAAACACATCAACCATGAAGTAGACACATAATTATACATAAGTCACGAATCATACACTTAGTACATGCAGGATACAAAGCATACTAAGTTACCACATTTGTATGTTGAACTTGAACTTCGGTAGTTGGTTCGTTCAAAATTTGTATGTGGTTCAGATTTGTTACAAATTTTTATTTAGTGTGTGTAATTCACTGCCAAATCGTTTGACCCTGCTTGATTTTTGAACAATTTCTGTCGAATTTGGAAGTTCCAATTTGATTCCAAAACAAAATTCCAATTTGATTCTAAAACAAATGGCAGCGATTTTGGAGTGACTTTTCCTAGTTTTCAGGTCAAGTTTGACTTTTGAATAATGTTTTTTGCTTTTATAAAGTTTTGGCCTGTGATTTTTATAGTTTTTAAACTGTGTTTTGGATCCATCCAAACATTCTTCTCTTATTTTTGGGCCACGCATGAATACAACCCTAATCCATTTCAAGATGCGTCATTTTTTCTCTAGTTGAGTCATTCCAGTATTGTTTCATATCTTAGCAGGTCAAATACAACATTTTTTGCAGACTCCAGACTTAAAGGAACAGGACACTTGAACAAAGCTATTGAAGATTCACATTTGAATATTTTAATAAATGTGGGCAAATGGCCATCCACGATAGCCATTGTCCAGTATTCTCATTTTACACTTCTTCTACATATTCTATTCTGCATAGCTCTCTGTCATATTATTCAATCATATTACAAAGAAGCATATATTTTCCATGGCAGGTGATCCTCAACAACCCAGTGGAACTATTGAGAGAACTAACCTTAGAGAAGTTCTCAACGGTAGGTTTGTCCCTCATGCAGGCAGGAACTTAGCATTGATACCAATTGTATGGATATCCCAAAAGGGTTTATTACACATCTTTTGAACTATATTAATGCTGAACTTGTAAGCAGTTATAAAAATACAAAAGAATCTGTATATTTGCTGATAAAGTAAGATCATACTAGATCTTGCACAAAACAAACAAAACCTGTAGAGTTTAATGAAAATCTTAGGCGTGGATGATTTCTAAATAGATATATACTTTGATATGCTGTACCAACCAATTTGCGTAAAAGATGTCACATGCAGCTCATCTTATTTCATAGTTACAGAGTTGGAAGTTAAGATATTACTGTCAATAAAAATGATATGCATCTACTGTTTATATATCCCTAACAATTTTTTAACTAGTTTTTATTGGCTACCATTTTGCTCAAGTCTCATTTTGACTTCTCTCTGTTGCAAACATTTTCCCTTTTAAATAAATGCTTCTATTTCAAACTTCTGGGCATGAAGATGAGTCTTATTCTGCTCTTGAGCTGTGAAGTTCATCATTGATCTTTTCCTGTGCAGCGATATTCAACAACAAGTAAGCAAAGACTTGACCGGGCAATACTCACTTTTTTCCAGCATTTTCGGAAATCATATGTGGGTGACCAGGCCATGCATTCTTCAAAGGTAATGCGATCCTCGTGGGAGGAAGATACTATATTTTTGCTTGCACTTTTTCATCCAATTCTTAAATGTGGGACTAAATTACAGCAGCTTTATTCGCGTTTATCTGAGCTTCTGGGACTACAAGATCATCTTATGGTACTGAATGTCATTGTTAGCAAGATTGCCACTAATTTAAAATGCTATACACAGGTAAGGTTTCCTTTTACCTTATTGTATTTAGTTATCTGTCTTTTTGTTGTCAGTTCGGATTCAATTGCTCTATGACAGAGGATTTTCCTAATGCCGTGCCTTTGATTGCAGAGTGAAGATGTGATTGAGCATACATTAGCCCTCTTCCTGGAGTTAGCATCTGGGTAAGTTTACTTTTAGATTTGTTAAAATTTTTCTTTTCCAGTAAGGGAATACATACATCATTAATTCCTAAGCTTTGATGCAGCATTTGATTAGTAAAAGGTTCTTTGAAAAAATGATTTTCATCAGAATTTGTTGTAGCTGTATTTCCAAACCCATTTCTTCCCTGCCATCAATAGGACAGCGAAAACAAAGAAAAACATTAGTTATTTTCGCATTCATGAATGACGGTAAAAGTAAGGCCCCTCATGGAAGCTATCATAAGGGAGATGATAAAGACTAAAATAGGTGCTGATTCATAAGAAAGTGTGGATTGAAATTAGGACTAATGATTGTCATGCCTTAGATGAAGGACCTTTATGATATCCAATTATGTCCTTAAGAAATAATTGGGGCCAAGAGGATTTGGCAGACAATCCCAAGTGGAAACACAATATTCCCAATAGAATTCTTGAGAGAAACTGAAGGAATCAACTCTTGTATTCTGTATTTGTGTGCTTCCTTGTAATGTCCCCTCTTAGAGTGCCTTGAAAAATCAGGACAATAACTTCAATTTCTCATACTCATTGTCTAGCTACTTGTACTTAGGTTAAGTAATGCACAATGCCACCTTGCTAATTCTGATTTAATATGCATTTAAAGATTATTTGGCTCATTTATGTACATAGTCTATATAAGTATAATTCCAATTTCCATAGTATTTTTGATACATATATGTACATCAGTTAAGAATGATTCTTTTCGAAAAATATCAAATATTTATCTTAATCGCCTCTTAGTTCGTTCTTGTTCGGCAGTGGTGTTAGCCTATAATTGACCCTCATAGGCTGATTATTGTGGATAGAGGGACTTCTGAGGTAGAGGCTCAGTTATGGGAGGGTCTTGTCTTCTCTACAATAGAATATGTTCCAGTTAGGTCTCCATTTGAATCAGATTGGACTTAGTTTGGTTTTAGTTTCATGTACTTACTGTTTATGGTAAGTTTGGTGATGATTGAGAGTGATCCTTTCTGTTTTTGGAAAGTGTATTTGGTCACATGAGAAATAATAGGTGTCCCAAAGATGCAAGATGACACAGTATGAAAAGGGTCCTGATCCTGATCTATGCCTCTTCCATGGAAACGCTTGCGGAAGCTAAATGATACCAAACTCCCAAGAATGCATAGCACAACGATATGTGTTAAGAGTATGCTACCACAGAAAATACACAGGATGGAAATACAATGCAATGAACATGGACCGAGCATATATGGTGGGATGACATTCCCTTGAATCTCTTTATAACATGCTACCAAATACAAGTACAAAGAAGATCCAATGTTGTATTAAAAATACACACTGCCCCTGTGTAATTGCTAATCCAGCTTGGCCCTTACAGTTATTACAAAGAATGAGCATGTTGGGTCTTACAAAACTGGACAGGGATTAAAATGCCCGATATGGAATGTGCCACTAAGCTTGCACATTTATCTTCAATTACGCTGCTGGCATCCAAGAATGGATTGCCTATGATCCAAGGCTGCACCAATATCCCTTGATCGGATAAATTGTCTCAACCCAATACTGCATAAGGAAATTTGTCCAGTCTGCTACTTCTCCTTTGCTACCGATCTATGATGCGAACTTGTGCTTGCTGCCTCCAAGCGCAATTGCTACCAAAGCAGGATCACCGAATGATGCCAAGGAAATGAGCTAAGCCCTCCTTTTATAGAAGCGCCTCAAGCAACACCCAGTCCTAGCCATTGTGTAAAATAGGCCTGGACCCATTTTACACTGCCTCTGTGATTAATGCAACAACTATGTCGCTACATCAAATAAATGCTCCAAAGATTACCTTAGTCGGCTCTAAAACAATGCACAATGCAACAACAAGCTACACGACATGATGAGTCGGCTGCCCAGTGCATCCTCCAAGGCAAGACTTAAGACTACCCAACCTTGGGTCCTGTATTACCTGAGCTCAAATATTAACAAGGCTGTGTCGGCCCAGTCCAACGCTTAACCATATAAAACCATGTCAGCCCACTGGGAATAATATTAAATTCAGATCACTGCCATTAGTTAAGTCTGTGTTTGATGTTTAAGAAGCTGCCTTCCTTCTACAAAGAATGCCAACTATTTGGAGCCTGTGATTAATTTGTCAGGGACAGCGTTTGATAGGGCACGTTGTGAGTATAAAGTGCCTCAAATCAATGTTTCTCCAGTGTGGGAATCAATTTTTAAACATCTACGGAGAGCAGCATAAACAACTGAGACATTATTAATACATGCGATCAGCTACAGGTTCTTTGCTATAGTTTTCACATAGACTTCATATGCATTGAATTTGAGCATTTTAATCTTTTTTGTCAGAATTTGTTATCAATTAATTAAATAACAGTATGACAGTTTGAATGAGAATGATTGAAACTAGCTTGCATGCAAAATGCTTGTGAAAATGTCTATTGGCTGTAGATACACATTTACATATAGAAATCGTATGTATGCATTTGAATGGTCAAAAAAAGATTGCATTTGTGTTCTAGTTCTTTCCCTAGGTATCTAGTAATTATTTGCAAGCATCTAAATTAAATTTGAAACCATTTCAAGCAAGCGAACACAATCTGAAAATTAATGGCAAAAAGATAAAAGTTTCACCCAAAGTGTTTGACAAAATATCAAACATCCAAAATTGAAGCAATTTGGTGTTTTTTAGAGTTACAATCAGCAGGGTTCTTATAGTGGTATCAAAGCTGTTTCCTGCCATCTTGCAGGGGAGGGCTTTACATTAGAGGTGTTTTATTTATCATGGGTAAGACAAACATGGGTAAGATAATATCAACGAAATCCATATAGGGTTTTATGCCTGAGCTTTCGCATGCTATACAGGTCTATATTGATTCTTGTTAAAATTATAATAAAAAGATATAAGGGCTGCAACAACATCTAGAGATTTTGGATTCCAAGTTTGTGAAAAAAAGACAAAGAGACTGTAATGATTTCAATCATGGAAAAGTAGTAGAAGATAGGTTAGCTATGCGGGTTGGGCCTTGTCTTAGTGCGACAACCACTAGTTTGTTTTACACATAGGATGAGGGAGGTCCGTCAAAGGGTAACAACGATGACACGATAGCTGCCACTGGTGGCAGCGGTACATTGACAAACAATGTTGGAGTTATTAATGATGTAGGGTCAGATATTTTTTGACAATAGTCATATGTTTGAGCCTATTGAGGGTGTTGATGATAGGGCAAGTGTGGAGAATGTTGTGGATATCGTTTTGAGGTGTTACTCGCATGATGAGAGTGTTAGTTTTGAGGATTGCATGGAATGTGCAAGTTCTACTTCTAATTTCCATGATAGTAGTGAGTCATATTTACAACAACATGAGATATTACAAAGTGCACATGTAGAGGATGTTGGTACTCCTAATTTGGGTACTATTGATGTTATCTATAAGGATGACTCATGTTGCAGTGACTCTGACTTGTCATATCAGACTTCAGTAAATGAGTTACAACTCACAGGGACTTGTAGTTAGATGGGGAATGGAAGCATGTGAGTAGATTGACATAGCAACAACTTCTACTTATTTAGATGAGCCATTCGTCGAGTTAACCAACAACAGTACTTCGGTTGTTGATGTGTGTGAGGATGATAGCACACATGATATATGTGTCAGGAGGTGAGCGATGTAGATACAACTTCCTAACACAATTTAGTTTGTGGGCCAAAAAGCCTACATGAGAATCCAGTAGTTTAGAGACACCTTGTGGTCGGGTAACTGAGGGTGAGTGATAGTCAGATTGCTACAACCGTAGGGCATTATGACGTTGTTCGTCATATGTTAGCTACTTTTGGATGGGGTACTCTTGTTGCAGATGAGCATTGTGATAACAATCTTTCCCTTGCAAAGTTTCATACCCTTCGAGAGGCCATTAGGGTAATGAAACACAACTATTTGTAGCTATTGGTCAACATAGACTACCTCATGTTCATGCTTCTGGGTAAGATTGTGGATGATTTTATTAACATAAATGTTTCATATGATACAAAATGATCCACCATCAGGATGAGAGAGCTAAGAATGTGAAGAAATAATAGGATGCATAGCTAGACTTACTAAAAGTGTGAAAGGAGGGGCAAAGAGAAGCACAGAAACCAAGGGAATAATTTTTTCCCCTTGATTTGATTGCTTCTCTTTGCTACCCGTCCTTTCTTCTCATTACTAAGTCTGGGTTTGCATCTATTATTTCTTAACATTCTTATCTCGCTCATCTTGATGATGGATCATTGAGTATGTCTAAAACACTGATGCTAATAAAATCACACACAATCTTACCCAAAAGTATGAATATAATATCATGGATTAGAACTTTGTTATCGATGATAAACTACCTTCTTGATTGGGATTGCACTTGTTGGGAAAAGAAGAGGAGGTAGTTGAGCTCACTTATGAGTTGGAGGAAACTTCAAAGATATTGGAGAGCACCTAGTTGGCTCTTCAAGAGCTGTAGTGTCAATTGGATGAGGTTATCATGGAGTTAGAGTAGAGTACAATGTTCACTAGTTGCAGATTCAATATAGATGTCTACAGTGATAGTCGGTGATGACCATACATCCATAGATTGTGGCGATGGATGCATTGTGGATGTGGCTACATCTATCTTAGATACCGGTGGAGTAGAGACAATTGGGATAGGTACAGTGGGTGAGTGCATCAGAGAACCTCTTGTTGCACCATGTACTCTTGAGTTTAGTCCATTGACAGGCAATGTAAGGCAGATTTTTGATAGCCATTGTGATGTAGGGTGAATTTGGTTGTGAGTTGTGTGATAGTTCATGACACCATTCCCTTTTCTTCACTAGATAGATGTTGAGTATCATCTAGTTTGGAGGCCAACTATCATATTGATTTGTTTCCCTCTCCTGGAAGCAAATTAGTTACTTCATCTCATGTAGTTGATGGTGATAGAGGGTTGTGTTGCAGAGTTGGAGGGATCAAATGTGGATTGCAAGGGAACAAGTTGATTCTTCCACATATAATTTCTACTGCACAAAGACATTTATTGAGTACCTGCTTGAGAGTCCAAAGTTTCAGGAGGAACCCTTTAGAGTTATCGAGGCTACTTTCATGCAAGTTTTTCACGTTATTTGGCATTTAGTCGATCAATTGTTGATACTTTTGACTATAATGCTTCCTCATAGGAATTTTATGGCTGGGTTTACAAAGAGGTTTATTAGAGACCCTATCTTATCAACTCCTTAGGGTTAGAGCTTGAATCAATCTTGTGATAGTTGAGTTGCTAGTGATGAGCCACTAGTGAAGATCAAATTTTGTCACAGTAACAACACAGTTAGGAGTGCTCGTCATTTCTCTTTTGATCCTCATGTTGAGAATCTTGTTATGTGCTGATGTGGATGGGCTCCCTTGATCGGATTGGTTTACACCATCTTCAGTTGATTGAGTTAGTAGTTGCAAGTTGGCAAGAGATTACTTGCAGTGTCAATATGTACATGGTGGTTTAACACATGAGGGATAATTGCAAAGCCTCTAGATGCACGATATTCACGCTTTCTGCAATATATCGCAAAGATTTACAACAATGATGATACATACGCTTTTGGGAGTTTTTATTCCTATAGCACAATTGGATGTCACACCCATGGGGGATTGGTAGAGTGTAGAGGGAGATTTGTTGTAGCAAATGCTTTGAGATATCCTTACCTTCTTATGAAGGATGGATGTAAGTTTCATTTATATTGGTCTCCAGATGGTGTTGTGGTTAGCATTGCAGGTTGGTTGGGTCCCATTGCTTGACTTTATCATGGTCAACATGCTAACAATCTGATCATATTAGTGCAACATTGGTCTGAGGATCTACTTGGTAGGCTATTTGTTGGTTGCAAGAGGACTTGTGTCTTACTTTGTTCTTGAGATTGATTGGGGTAATTTCAGGGATGGCGCGCAGTAATGCCCCTATTTTAGTTTGTTCTTTTTCTGCGGTGGAGTTCACTTATAGTTGACCCTCATAGGCTAATAATTGTGGATAGAGGGACTTTTGAGGCAGAGGCTTGGTTATGCGAGGGTTGTCTTCTCTACAATGTGATATGTTCTCCTTTGGTCTTCATTTGGCTTAGATTGGACTTTGTTTGGGCGTAGTTTCGTGTACTTCCTATTTATGGTAAGTTTGGTGATGATTGAGAGGGACACTTTCTATTATTGGAAAGTGCATTTGGACACATGAGAAATAATAGTTGTGACTCTTATTTCAGAAGGTATATTAAAAAGATAAGTATTTTGGGAGATATTATTATTTTAATGCTCAAATTAATATTAAATCATTAAATGACATATTATAAAGTTATAATTTCACTTAAGCTGAGGGTTGAGTCATCATTGGAAGGGGCCACTTATTCATGGAAGCCTATGCCAAGGAGTCAATTAGAGTATTGGAGTAATGAGTTATTATTTATATTATTTCAAATTCAAAAGGCTGCAATAAAAAAGAAAATGCATTATTTAAGTGAAAAATGTCATGGAGAAGCTAGCCGCTAGTGTGTGGATAAAGCAGCCAGGTTTTCTACGTATGGAGTTCATTTGGATGAATTATGAATTCTATTGTGCATTTGTTTATTTTATGAATTTTTGATGAATGTTGCAGCCAAGGGTTTCAAAAGTTTCAGCTTGGAGAATTGGGAATTCTTCTAAGTATTTTGCACTTTGAATTGGTTGTGATGGAGTCCTAATTTTTTGCACAAACTAGGGCCTCCATTTGACAATTAATGTTGGGGATTGATGAAGCATTGGAGCTAACTTGTTACACAGCTAAGGTATCAAATTCACAAAAGAAATGCTTGGGCAGAAATAAGATGCCATTGGGAATATTGATAAACATAAGTGTGCATCTAATTATAGTAGTTGAAGTTATCATACTATAAACAAGCCAAAATTGATTAGATAGCAATAAAAATGTAAAACTGGTTGAATTATTTCTATCTCCATTCTGTTATCATTTATTTATTATCGGTACACCAACCAATAACACATTAAGGAGACAAGTATTTAACAAAGAAGCAACGATAGTCTACAATTCAGAAAATCTGTATATCACTCAGTTCATGGAATGATATAGCCAGCAAATATGAAGAGTGCTATTCAGACCACGAAGTCCGTTTTTTGAATATACATTCACACAAAAGAAGTCAATACACTAAGCACGTAAGCAAAGTGAATATACAGTTTTCACTCAGTACGACTTAAGCAACTAAAACGCTAAAGCAGCTATAAAAACATTGCTCTATTCAATATGTTTATGAAGGGTTATTCATGGCATATAAGGGCATAGTTTTTCACATCTCTAGAAGAAGCAGCCATGCTGTCAGAGGAGTCAAAGTCTAATACTCTTGCATTTCATAAAGACACCTTGAACAATTATAATATCGATAAATAGGAGATAATTTCTATAGCAAGTCAAATTGTGATATTGCTATCAGGATTTAATTGTGTGATTTTTGAGTCAAACTCATTGACCCATGTTTCATGAGTAGTGATTCAACATGAATCCATCTGTCATGAGAATAAATGAAACACTTAGTACTCATTGGATCTAGGTGATGCTCACAGGGGTGACTTTGGGTATCACACACTCCAGATGAGATGATGGTTTACATGCCTTGCATATATGGATACTGTGACAAATGGAGAGGTGTCTGTAGATGTACATATCGCAGGGTCGATAAAGTAATCTACCTTGCCGGTTGAAGGAAACAATGGAAATAAACTACAAACTGTTAGATTGAGTTAACATTAAAGAAGACTTTCATGACTTAGCAGTGAATATACGACGACATTCATGAGGTCTTCAAAGCGCGTCAATGATATGTCCTCCACACAGTATTATGTAGAGGAAACGATGAGTATAACTGTAGCGTAGTGTTGATGTCGGTTTTGTACTACTACATAACATTATAGCAATTGAACACTTGATATGGGATATCAAACACTCAATTCCTCTCTTGAAAAGTTAATACTCATGAAGACATGAGAAAAACTCCAATATTTCTTACACCTGTGGATACTAACTTAGTATATCGATGTGATTTGCTAGTAATCACGTAGGCGGCCTTACGTTGTTCATTCAAGGATAACTTGGACTTCTGATGTGATGGTGATGATATTGTATGAGTGCCAGATGATGTTGATGGTGGCGGTGATGGTGGAGGGTGTAGCGCCAGATAATGTTGAGGGTTGCGACAATGGGGGCAATAATGCTCTAATGACTTTTACCTTCCTAACTTTCTTAGAATGAAATCCGACTACTCAACTACTTGCTATTCTACTCCTACTCCTATGAATGGAAAGATTAGCAAATGGAGGGGGATTGAATCTAATGAAAGCTAACCAGCGGCTCTACCTCTATAGATGCAATGATTCAAGGGAAAATGACTAGAGTACCACACAAGGCTTCCCAGCAAGCCGCTAGGATGCTGGTGGCCTGGTTATAAGTCCCTATCAAACATCCACTAATTTCACCATGCAACTATCTATCTACTCTTACTCTTACTTAGCAACTTTCTGAAATGAAATCTACTTTAACAACTTCAAAGGAAATCTAATTCTAACTATTGGAATTAGAAACCATGTAACAACACCAAAAGTTCTTAATCACCATGCAAGTCACAACAATGATAAAGAAGCAATTTTGGTATTATCTTAAGCAACAATTTTCTCCAACCCTTTACAAATGAGAGCAAATGGCCTTATATAGAGGCCAAATTACAACCAACGGTAGAGATAAAGAGACAAAACCAACTATCTAGATTTGATCCTAGAAACCTTAATTAGGGTTGCCACCCCATCGGGCAATGAGAAGATGCCACCTCATCAATGGACCAATGAAAACAAGGAAAAGTGGCAACCAATGAGAAGGCACCAAAATGGTAGCCATTCAGAACCAGACACCTATCCTACCCAAGAAGGAGAATTTGCCACTTAGGCTTACATCAAATGATCTTCTAATATAGTTCTACCCTTGTCTTTCATCTTTTTAGCCAAAGTGATGAACTTGGCTAGCTTGTTATTGACTTCCTTCATGGGAGGGCAAGGTGTATGTTTCATCTTGAGCTCAGCTAAATTCATCATGTTGCTTGCTGCTTGCAGTGTTCTCTCATGATCCTTCTCATATTCTTTCGCGTATCCAATAAAGGCATTGAGGGAGGCAAGGGTGCCCAAATGTTTCTTCTTGATGGCAACCTTCTCGAACTTATCCAATCTTGATCAAAATTCTGTCTCATTGACGTGCTCCTCTTCGATATCTTCAAAATCAAGCGCACCCCCAACATCGCTCATCATGGTTGAAATGGAAGTGTCAATGCCTGGGCTATGCTGTGCAATCTTGTTATGTACCTCTTCAAGTATTCTCAATCTGATAGTCAAGGCAACAAACCAAGACTCCATCGTACTCAATCCTCCTTCATCTACCAACTTGGCTCTTTCCAAATATTTCTGCGGTAGCTCGATGAATGCCTATAGCCTAGGAATGGCTAAGTCCTTGACTGGAAGGAAATCCTTCCATTCACCTTCAAATATTTTGAATTTCTCTAATAGCCACTAATGACCTGAATGTCGGGACAAAGGAAGGCAAGAATTTCACCCATGTTGGATTGTATCATGGATCCAATCCTTGACTTCATGCAGCGGAGCCGATCTTCTATGTTGCTCCCGTTGTCTTGAGGAAGGGCTGCCTGATGCAACTGTTGGATAGGTTGGCAATCTCTCCAATACTTGTTCTCGGCCTCCAACTTTACAATCCTTTCGTTTGCCTTCCTCAACCTTTCTCTGATTGAAATGATGCCTTCCTGGATCTCCTCACATTCCATGTCATCCATGATTCTTCCCAAGTTATGTTCTACTATCTCATATTCCTGAGCTACAATCTCATCCAATGCCTTGCTAATCGTTGGTATAGCAATTTGAACTTTTCGGTGACCATCATTGTCACTCTTGATTACCTTTGCCACCGTTTTTGCAATTTGTTTCCGGTTCTTGCTCTTACCCTTTTCTACTAATCCTTGGATATCTTCAACTGTTCGGACAGTCACCACCTCGCCTCTTGGCATAAGCATTTGACTTAACCAGAGTGGTGTAGTGCATCTCCCAAAATTTGGATTCGGTTCGACTAGCAAACCATCACCAACAGCCTCGGGTGCCTGGCTTATTTCCTCAATATCAATTGGCCTATCCTCTTCTTCACTAGTGACTACCACATCTTCTCCATGTTGGCTCTCCCAGAGAAGAGAGTACTCGGTGCTGGCACTGTAACGACTTGATTATGAATTAGAGCTCACCTCTACCGCGACCCCTTGTCCACTTGTATTATCTTCTTGGCTTCTGGCCTCAATTATACTCTCCCTTGACGATGCTGCATTCTGTTTCTTTGTTGGAGGTTCCTGATGTTCTCTACTTTTCTCAACCTCCAAACCTCTCTTTTTGCTCTTAATTGTTCTTTGTTACTGGCTACTGCCCTCACCTTTTTGTCTGACTGATTTTGTTGGACCTTCCTTTGGTTTCATCTTCTCATAAGTAAGGTGTACCCTTTGAATTTTTAATTTCCTTAACTTCCTATTGTACCACGACTCGGTGTGCAGATCAATTGTCCTTGTAATTGCCTCTAAGGAAGGATCTTGATGATCATCCCAATCCACTGAATTCAACTCCGTTCCATCCATTGTATCATAATCTTCTCTCAACACATTTTCATCATGTTGCAGTTGATCAGGAATATCAAGGCCTCTCCATCTGATTGCCCTCATCATGTTTACTGACAATCTTGAGAAAGCTAGCTTTATCACGTGAAAGTCATCCCGTGCATTGGCCTAGAAATCCTCTATAGTAGGAACATGTTTGAATGTATTTCCATGAGATGCCTTGATAAGACCATTAGGATCAAATCCTTGCCTTGCTGTATACCATGCTAGAAGATACCATTCTAATTCTTTCTCCATAGCTGCAAAGGCGATAGGATTGGGGCAACTATCATTGCCAATTCCAAATGAGAAGGTAATCCTTGTCTCACCTTTAAGTTTCATCATTTTGTCATAATGCTAAAGTTGCCTAGCCAATTTTATCAAAACTACCTTGTCGGGTGGGTACCTTGGAAGACTGTTGGGACAAATTGTACTTCTTGCTACTCTAATGTATGTGAATTGTGGAAATTGAATGAACCAACTCCCATACTTCTTAACTTTTGCTTCTGCTTCTGATGAGAGCCTCTTAGTAAGTGTCCCTTGTAATATCCTTACCGTTTTCATGGCAAAGGCATCACAAAACATCTTATAATCTTTGGTGTTGTGCAAATGAAGCTGTGGGTAGCACTCATGCACCAAACATTGCCCCGACCCATTACCAATTACTCCCGAGGCCTTAAGTCTAGGATTTTCATACAATCTCACAATCAGATAGAAAAGATAGGACCCCATATAGAATTGCTTTTGATTTTTGTATGGTCCTAAGTTGCAATTCTAAATTTTTGCTTATGATCCTAGTCCAATCAAATCTTCTTTCCATATTCGATTCCATCAATAAAATAATACATCCAGTTCTTGAATTGCATACCTTGAGCTAAGACCATGATCCGGTTGAGAAGCACGACGATATCGTTGTACTCTGATTTGAAATCTAACACGGTGAACTTTGATGATCTGGTAACTCCCTTCTTGCCTTCGTGTAGCCAATTTTGCTTTAGGTGAATGAAGAAAACCTCATGATTATTTTGAAATGACTTGGCCGCTTGATCCATCATTACCATTTTCATGCCTTTGTACTGGGGGATATTAAATGTTTCTTTGACCACTTGTCTGTTGATGTTGGCCAAGACTCTCTTCACTTCATAAAAAATGATGGACTTACTAACCAAATCAAATCGAGATGCACACACCATAACCAATTCTGGACAAGGCAAGGTAGGAGGGAAGGCCACCGCGTGTACAATTTTTCTTTTGTAGATCTTCTTTGCCATGGGGGATTGTCCTTCCTTCAATTTGTCCTTTAAGTGGATCATGTTCACTGTGCCGATATTGGTGTCACTTATTCGCCTTACTTTCGAGAAGATGGTGGTCTTAGGCATCATGTCTTCCTTGTCTTTTTTTATCGTTCGTTCCCTTTGGGTTTTGCTTGCACTAACATCTACCATCCTAAACACTTATTTTTGCCCCTTCGTTCTAAGTGATATGGACTACCCTTATCGATCTCCAACCTTCTTTCTATTGATGGAATCTAGCTTAATTTTGCCTTGCCAAGTCCTATCTCTACACTTATCAATCTCCAACTTTTAACCTAGGGATGAGACCACTACTTATTTCTGCCTCATCGTTACCTTAGGATGGACTACACTTATATCTCCCAACTTCAACCTAGGGTGGTCTAGCTTATTTCTGCCTCGCCAAGTGTCCTATTATGAAGTCTACACTTATCTCTCCAAACTTCAACCTATCAATGGGATGATGAAGTGGTGGATGATGAATGCAAGAAGAACATGAGGGAAACGAAACCAAGCAAGAACAAATAGGAGAATTCGCCTTTGAACCAATCTTCACCTCTAGAATGAGTAGAATTTTACCTTAATTTTGTCTTTCACCAATAATTGGGCCCTCTTCAAGTTTAGATCAGATTTTGGAAATTTCAAGCCTCCTTCCAAATAATGATGCCCTAGCAAAAATCGGAATTTTGACTTCCTTGAAATTGCCCACATTTGCCAAAATCAAGACCTTGGATTACATAGCCTCCTCACCAACAAAATTGCCCAAATTTGGAAATTGAAATTGTAGCCTTTGCAAAGAAAATAAGACCTCAACAAAATTGTCCAAGCAAGAAAAAATTTCAGATCTGCCTCAAAAAATTGCCTAAGGGAGAAATTTGCCCAAGATGTAAGAAGAAAAATGCCACCAAGCAAGGAAATATAGGTGGTATGGTATGAATTTTTATGAGAAATGGAGGTAATAGGGTGGTAAACATCGAGTGCAAGCAGTTATAAAACAATAAGAAAGTATAGGTAAAGAGCTGAGGGAACTGGTCAACGTTAATAATTGTACAAACTATTTAAAAGTACGTGCATGTCAAAAAGAGAGATTATAAGATTCAAGTTACATGAAATAATGGAAAAACTAATGAGGGTGTATGGACATCAAATCCCACACATTAAGGGTAAATTAAGGTATGTGTTGTTGATAATGAACATTTCATAATTATTCATTCATATGTTTAATCTGATATTGATATTATAATTGGAAGTATAGTTGGTAACAAATTATATTTATATAATATATGAATGCATATATGTAGAATATTGTGAATTTCTTAACATAAATATGTTCTATAAATAATATTTAATTAAGAAATGATTGATATTTTATGAGATCAATTTAATATCTTAAGTATAAAGATGAAAGAAATTCAATATTTTTTGTATAATTACCACATCAATGATGACAAGGACAATTAGGGATATTTATGTACAAATAGGTATTTATTTCTTGAATATTACAATTATCTATCCATTGTAGTTTTTCTCTTATTTGTATTTCTATATGTACTATTAAGAGCTATGTGCCTTGATCTTTTCCTCCAAGAATGTTATTGCAAGAAAAAGAGGGAGATTGAGATTCAAAGGGATAATGACATTTCATTAGAGGGAACCTTGAAAGAGAGGGAGCAGATAGAGAATATGATTCATTCAATCTTTGGTGATCTTGACCATATTGATTCAAAGGGAGTAAACCATGTTGAGATGGATTCTACAGTGATCAACAAATTGTAGCAGTCAAGAGGATTGTAATTCATGAATATACCTCATGACTATGTGATTTTAATGGGTCTACCCCCTGTGTACATTGTGAGGAAGTGATGACTTCCAAATGATGTCACTTGTATTCGCAAAATTTGCTGTAAGGTGACAATCTTACGATAACTTGTATTGTGAGATCAAACAAATTGAGTATATGGTGAATGTCTTGCATCTCAACATTTAGGAAGGCTATTACTTAGAGTATTTGATGAATATCTTTGATATTTTGGGAGGCCGATACTCTTGATATCATAAGTTGTGATATCAAACTTTATTTTGAGTACTTGCTGAATATCATTGATATTCTGGGAGGCCAATACTCTTGATATCAAATGTGATATTAAACCTTATTGTGAGTACTTGGTGAATTTTATTGATATTCAGGGAGGCCGATACTCTTGATATCAGATGTGATATCAAATCTTTATTTGGGTACTTAGTGAATATCACATGTTGATATGCTGGAAGACCAATACTTATGATATCAAATGGTGAAAATCTTCTGAGATATCCTTAAAATTGTCATTTGTAATATTATGTTGAAGTAATATTTATTTTAATGTGGTTATCCTTCTAAACTAAGAGGGAGTGTTGATGTTGGTAGCTTTAGTGGGATAAACGTATTATATATAAGATATAATTTATATGTGTGTGTGTGTGTGTTCTTTATAGTTGTAAGGTTATTGTTATATGAGAAAAAATTATATTATATATATTATACATATATTTATATATATGATTAAAATAGCTATTATATTAATTATCTAATTAATGAATAGACATGTCCTATGAAGGGACATGTCTATTCATGGCTTATTCTCTATATATATAAATCTAAGATGATGTTGCATTTGGAACACACATACCTGATAAGGCAGTGCTTAATACATTTGCAGCCGATCCCGGAAAATCAACACTAACAATCTTCGAAAACAATAACTCTACCACCCTAGTCTTCTTGCAAGCAGTGGAATGAGTCATTTTGAGAATCTATGAACAATGACAAAAATGAAATCGTTAACTAGCTGTGTGTTTGGCAATCCGAATACAAAGTTCATGCTGAAATCTGTCCATGGTTCTGCTGGTACCAGCAATGGCATATACAACCTTTTATTCTATGAGTGTCCTTTAGCTACTAGATTGTGTTTCTTTCCTTGTACGGCTTCAGTTTTTATTTGGTAGAAGGGGCATTAATTTTGGTTGTGAGAGGTGCCGTGACTACTGGTGTCGTGTGGTTCTTCCTCCCTTCGGTTCCTTTCCTCGTACTGTTGAAGTATTTGTTTCCTGTGTTGTTCCCTTTCCCTTGCCTCACGTTGTTCTTGAACTTCCACCAGCATGCAATCCCACAATCTTGGAAGGTTACCCAGAAGATTGTACAACAGACCATCCACTGCGAGTTTGACATGTACGATGGAAGAGGAGACTGTTCTCTCTCTCTCTCTCTCTCTCTCTCTCTCTGCATGCACTCATCAACTGACACGTCTCACACCAGAACCAAATTCTGCATGAACTAGTCCTGTTGGGTCACTTTCTTATTGTCCTCGATGTCGCTGTCTGTTGGTCAAAGGTACAATCCATTATACCACCATCCTGTCTATCCTACTTCTTTAGACCTCTAGGTTTGGACTTGGGCAACAACACCAAAATGTTGGATGCCTAATTAGAAATGTATTGACCAGTTCAATCCAACTATAACTATTGAATAGTAATACCATACATGAATTATAGATGCCATCACATAAATAATCAGAGAGAATACAAAACATATAATACGAGATATGGGAGAAGGATATAACTTTTCATAGCACAATAATCTCTAATCCGCAACAACCCTACTTTGTTCCAGGGTGAATATAAATAGACTTGATGGTTGGTTAAGTCTACCAAGTGTCGCTGACTGACACTGCTTGAAAACAACTCTTTTATTGTTTTACCCTTTAATTAACAAAAGTTTTATTATGACATATATATACCTACCCTAAACTGCAACTTTGTTCCCATCTTCTTCCATAGATTCCTCGAAAAATGACTGAGGAACTTGGTATCTCAATTCAGAATTCAATTCTTACTCATCCTTAAGCTCTCTTTTGTCCTGATGATGGATCGCTGAGTGTGATTGGAAGTGTTGACACAAAAACTACAGCACAATCTCTTCCAGAAACTGTTTCTATAAAAGGCTATTGTTTGCAATACCACTGCTACGAAACTCTCTGATAATATTTCCCTCATTGAGCCAATGGGAATGAATAACTGTTTTCCTCTGAATAAATAGCCATCCTGCATAAGATATTCATCTTGAATGTTCTCCATTTGTTTGGGCACTGGATTTTTCAACTGGTCCACAATTTCCAAAAAATCACTGTCAAGACTCTTACAATTCTTTGATTGCATCAAATCCAATTATTTCAGTCTCCGTGGTTGTCAAAAATACTACACACTTAAGGCATTTGCAACCAGGTTTTGCTTCCCTATCTATGCTTCAAAACAAAAGTGAAACCTTACAAAAGAGACCCATTTTGCATCTCTACTATTCAATTTCTTTTGTGTGTTCAAATGTTTAAGGCCATATGGGTCTAATCTTTTGGATGGGAAGATGCTACTGCCATTCTATTTAATATGCTTTTAAGGAGTTTGGTTGATTGAGCTTTGCACTTG
Organism: Cupressus sempervirens; assembly: GCA_028749045.1. Classification (NCBI taxonomy): domain Eukaryota; kingdom Viridiplantae; phylum Streptophyta; class Pinopsida; order Cupressales; family Cupressaceae; genus Cupressus; species Cupressus sempervirens. The sequence continues at coordinate 1,100,334,775 of CM053785.1, forward strand.
GGAAGGTTCTCAAAGAGGGATGTTGTCTTAATCTGATGTAATTTTACTTGTTTTTCCTTTAAGGAAATTGATATTGCTGGTCCATTGTATCTTTGATCATAAATTTTTAATAAAGCATTATTTTAGGGCAATGAATTTGACAATACTTCATACAGAAAAAATAGTAATACACATTACTTGTACAATTTGAGTTGAGGAATGGCTTTTGTCATTCATTAGAAGATAGGGAGACGGAATAAGCATGGTTGTTTTCTCATTAGGTATACAATTTTCTTAGCAGATATGTTTCATGTGGATTTGACCTACAGGTATATGACTGGGAAGTTATTACTGAAGTTGGATACTGTCAAATATATCATTGGACATCATACGGTAATCTTATATTGAACATTTTTCCTTTATCTATGGGTTGTTATTTATTTTCAACCGAATGAGGGAAGTCTATGAACAGGAGTAGTTATGTGTTGAATGCCATTTTACAGAGGGAACACTTTCCATTTCTAGAAGAGTACCAAAGTTCACGAAATAGGACAACATTTTACTACACACTTGGATGGCTTATATTCATGGAAGATAGTCCAGTGAAATTTAAGGCATCTGTGGAACCATTACAGCAGGTAATCTATATTTTTGAAATTATTGATTATGCAAACCACATACATTATGCAAGAGCTGTGTCTTTTCAGCATCAACTTGTATTTTCTTATGCTGTTTATATGTATATTTAGTAAATTAGTTCTATGAGGACAATTTCATTTATGTGTAGGAGTTACTGTAAAAAAGTTCTGGTAGGATTTTTAAGTAATAAATGCAATAATTTGTGTCATTTGGTGATGACAAAGTGGCATCTATAATAGAAACTATTAGAAGATATTAACATTTTAACTTGCATCTTTTAGTGTGACATTTTAACTTGCATCTTTTAGTGTGACACAAAATGGAAGAGTTGTGTAAAGAATAGTTGGATACACCTCTACCCCTCCCAAGGTGTACATTTCCCATATTTGATACGGATATGGATATGATACACGACAGATACATGTCAGATAACATATTAATGTATGCCTAAAACATCTTGATTTTCCAACCTTGTTGGATACTATGTGATTTGATTTATATAGAATCTTAAGTGCATTTTCCTATGTTCCCAAACTTTAAAAAACCTAAATCATGCAATTTTAAAAAAGTGGGATAAACAAAACTTGAACCATATGAGGAAGATAAATGAAATGTTTCTTAATTTTAGTCTGTAGTGCACCCAACTTGGAAGGAACCTGTTTGTACACCAAAACAATGATTCCAACAGTAATATGCTAACGTGAACTCAATTAATTATTCATAATTTATGAAATAATGATCAAATACATCATGTATTGAATAAGAAGATTTTGGTAAGTGTTATGACTAGTTAGCTATCTTACGACTAATCATAACTTCTAGTAAATTTTCCCAACCAAACTAAGCCCAAGAGTGCACAATCATCCAATCATATCACTCCTGCCTTACTCACAAGTGGCAGGAACGTGCAGCTGTAAATGGTCACAACCCTTGGGGTAATCACTATTCGACAAGCGGTGGGAACATGCAAATATGACCAGTTCCATCACTTCGGGTAACCAACTCTCATCTTGGCCCACAAGAGGCAAGAAAATGCAACTATAACCAGTTCCATACCTTGGGGTGGTGTACTTAGTTCGGGGGAACCGGTAAACCGCATGTCCCTAATCCTCAAACTTTTCATTTGATTGATTATAGGATCAATACATGTATATATATGTAAAATTTATTATTTAACATAAGTATTGACCTTATTGAAATCATTTTTTTAATGCATATAAGAATATTGATTGTAATAAATGCTGAGAAATCAAAGTCTACAAATGTGTAGAACACAGATTTACTACTGAGGGGGAGGAGGAATCAGTAGTAAGTAAAACTTAAATTGTTATTCAAATTAATTCTTTGCTCAAATCCTTCTATCTCCATACTGAAATGAAATCACCAATCTGAAAATGAAAGAGAAGCATCACAAGATAAAAGGACACTGCACAAGAATATGGCATGGAAACCTACAGGGAAATAGGCTGCTAGGATCTGCTGTCCTAAACCAGCTTCACAATTTATATCCTGTTACAATATTTAAGGCCACCAACCCTAAGGAACCACCAAACTCCAATTCTTTCACATTTAGACAAAACTCAACTTGAGCACCGTCTCAGAATATTAGAAATTACAGAAAATTTCACTTTTGTTACTTATTTTGCAAAAATAACTGAACAAAGATATGGATATAAAAAAGAATTTCCTCTAGAATCAATTTTAATCTGATATGTAGATAATCACTCAAAGTTAACCAAAATACACTAAAGCTGCAGACTGAGTTATCAATTAACATTGATCTGAATATATCACATGCTTCATATATCTGCAAAATATCTATGGAAGAAACAATCGGTTCTGCCAATATTCTTCCTGCAAAGTAGACCCAAAGCCCTGCTACAGAATTAAGTTATCTTCACTTATGATTCCATTTTCAGATCTATCCTCATTCAAGAAATATGAGGTAATAATATCAAGATTGATATCTTATTTTACAATCAAACTGAAAAATAACGATATATAGTAATCAGGCTGAGTTAATATTCAAGATTCAGATTTATTCTAAGCCAAATTATTATCAGACAATGAAATATCAGTCCTTATCAAAAGTGTTAGTCCTCCAAATATTTCCCACTCTCAAGAAAACTCTTCCTTAGTTAAATAACAAACTGTTTACTCTTGTCTCATAATTTTCATCACTGTTTATCTTCTACACTATATTACTTGCAATCACAATTGAAAACATGATCTTCACATAGGACTCCACAATTCAAATCTTAATTGAGCGCGCTTTTATATTAGTCTCAAAATAGATTGAACAAATACACATGGCTGAGAAGTTTTGGCTGTTTCTAACCAATCTGTAACCATTGTGGGCCACTCAACTCCTTAACTGCTGCCAACTGTTCCAACTCTTTGTTGTGTCTTAGGATTTCTTTTTTAAAAGTTTATATAAATGAAGGACAAATTTACAATCTTCTGTTCGTATCTTTCCACAATTAATACATTACATTCCAAACTGTTTTAATATTTGGTTTTCCAAGTCATTCACAAATATATATATTGATGGACATGTCAAAGAACACTTCCATTTTTTATAAGCTTTAAGTTACTGCCTTTGGAAATCCAAGTCTGATGTGTGCCACCAAATACTTGAGTCAAATACAAATTACATCATGAAATTTGCCTTTATAGGTAGTGTGAAGGATTTTCACTACAAATATATTAATAAACTCCAGCGATTTACATCATGAAATATGTCTTTACAGGTAGCGCAAAAAGTTTATTTTCATAGATATATTATTAAATCCCAGAAAACATTTTATGTTGAATTTGAAACAAATTGTTACTCCTGAAGGCTTTTTAAATTTTTTTTATCACTGTTATTTTTAGAACAGCGTTTCATCAAATAGATGTGGCTCAATCATTGGGTGAAGATGATACTGTAATTTTTTTGTGTCTTGTAATCTTTAACTCTTAATATGAGTGATATCTGGAGTTGCTGCTTTACACTGTTGTTTTCCCCTATCTCTGTTATGTCCAGGAATGCCGTGTAGGCTGCTCCTATGCTGCCAGGAAATAATGATCCAACATATGTTTTCAAGAACACACACAGATATAGAATAGATCAGATAAAACAGTGATATCCATACTACATAATAATGTATTATCTTGACAATTGCTCTGATCACTGGAAACAATATTTCTAGGAGCGTGATTGTCTGCAAATACCGTTTGACATCAATGGCAAGTGGGGCTGACAAAATGTATATAGGCAGATTGATTACATAAAATACTTCATCCCTAATTATTAATGCAATTCACAATTGTTGTATGCCTAGATCTGATTCCCTTAAATCAGATTTGTCCTTGGATCAGTCATCCTTGATTGATGCCTACAGGAATGGGCAAGTGATGATTGATAAGTCCCCTTCAATACTTGGATTGAACTGTCCTATATACATTGTTGGTGAAAGGGTCACCACCTTTCATAAGAATTGACTCAAATTGAGTCAGCACTTTTCATTGTTGCATTGGAGTATTATATATTATTCCCCCAAATTGATTTTACTTGGATCCTCCTCAGATGAAACCTTCTCCCTTTCATACCTTCCAATGTGAGTGAGAAGTCACCCCTCTTCATCATGTTTGCCCTTTGCAAGAGTCATGACCTTTGACAACTGCTACTGTTCGAAAGAGTTAGAACCCTTACTAATTGCTGCCCTTTGAAAGAGTCACAACCTCTCATAACTTTTACCTTTTGGAGTCACAAATGAAATGTTTCTCAATTTTGGTGATCCAGTTTACTAGTTCTACTAATGCAAGACTACTATTTTCAGGCATTTTATTTTTTACTTATTTAGAAAATATAATTCATTGTGATTTTATATTTATTATGTTGTTCAAGTGTTAGAGATTTTGAAAAATTAAAAATTGTTCCTTAAATGTAGAGAACAAATTCAAACTAGAAGCTATTGCCCCTACCATAATCCCCTTTTGTTATACTAACATATTACAAATTTTAACCTTTAGACCAAGAGATATCATGTCATGCTATCAACCTCTCACAATTATAGAGCCGAAATGGGGGAGCTTGATAGACACCATTAACATACCCAACAACAACAAAAAGACTTCTAACCCTTTAGATAGTCACATTGGGCTCCTCTTGTAGGTACAATCTTTCTTCACAACAACCAGTTGAGCCTTACACACATGCAAAGACTTAAGTTTCAAATAAAGAGCCCCATGCTCTCGATTGACATTCTCCAACACATCATCCAATTCTCCAAGGGAATTGTTCCAAATCAACTTCTTGCACATTGCCCTTGATTAACTAGCATCCAATGGAATCGCTAGAAACAAGGATAAGATATCTATATTGACCGTATACCATTACTCAACCACAAAAGCATGCCACCAAGCACCATCTTCATTGCATGGATGATTAGGCTATAGTTTGCTTTAAAAATATGCTTCAACATTTTGCTAGATACTTCCTCGAAGAATGAATTGTCTTTATTAACTCACCAAATGCAATGGGGTATCTATAGTTGTCACCAATTGCACACTAAAGAATTTCAATAGTTTTGTCACCAATGCACTGCCAACTAACTAGTGAATCAGTGTAACAAGACTCAGACTCGGCTCGGACTCGGCTAGGGTAACTTGACTCGTGACCCGACTCGACAGTGACTCGGCAAAGTGAAAAAACCTCAAGATTTTGAGATTTTTTAGGATTTAAAGAACATTCTATGCACCCATTATTGAATAAAGCATAAAGACACAATAACATCATTAAATAGAAGATAATTTGATCATAATGCACATGCCACATACTTAAAGTTAAAAACTTAAAACTTAAAAGTCAAACATCGATTACATAAGTACAATACTACAAAGTTACAAACTTACAAAGGTAAATTGCTAAAAGTAAATACTATATTACTAGTAATTAAAGTCAAACTAAGATAAATCCATGCAAACCATAAAATGGTATATGTATCATCATTTATGCATTATGAAATCCAACACATCAAGATTCAATAATCATCATCAAATTCAAATGTTCCAAATGCTGATCATATATTAAGTTAAACTGTTAAACAAAAAGTTAAAACAAGACTATAAGTCTACAGCTATGGCTCCTAGTCGGAGTCCTCATCATCATCCTCATCCTTAGGCTCATCCTCATCGTCATCCTCATCATCATCGTCATCCTCATCCTCATCCCCAACCTCAGCCTCAACCTCAGGTTTAGGCTGAGTATAATCTATAAAATGCCTCTTAGTAAGGCGTCTAAGGTAGGTCCTAGATGTCTCAGTAGCCATAGCATCAGCTTGTGAGGTGCCTCTAGGATCAACTGTACTCTCTGCCTCTGGCTCTGCCAATGTCTGTGAGGTGCCACTAGGAACAATTGGAGCTCTCTGGTCCTCTGCTGCCATAGCCACAGTCTCAGCCTGGCCCTCTCTATTTGCCTGGTCAAGCCACTGTAGGTCCTCATCATCAAAGACAGGATCAGTAGCCTCAGTGATCCAATCAGACTCTGGATCAACCTCCTCTAGAGTAATCGGAGAGGTGTCACTATCCAAAATCTCTTTGATCCTAATGCGCAGGTTGTAGTGCACAAAGACTAGACTATTCATTTTTTGCACAGACAACCTGTTACGCCTCTTCGAGTGGATGTGCTCGAACATGCTCCGGTTGCGCTCACATCCAGAAGCGCTACTTGGTTGGTTCAAAATGCGGATGGCGATTTGCTGAAGATTTTGGGTTGAAGGCCCAAACATTTGCCACCATCTATCTGAATTTTGAAAAAAGGAAAACAAATAAATATTAGTCTCATTTCAAAATTTGAAGTTTAAGTTTAAAGCTAGAAATTTAGAAACTAGATTGTATAAGGCTTAAGCTGCAATCTTTACTTGGCTACAATTTTGTACGACCTTCTTTGCAAATTTGACTTGAAAAAATGGGCCCTGATGCATTATTATAGGCATCCATCTCAAGCAATATATCTGTGGGATTAGGGGACATCTTCGATATCACTGTGTATAGGCCACTAAGAACCTCCTCATCTGCCTTGAAATCATCACAGAAACGATATGCTGGATTGAGGTAATAGGCTACTGCGTGGATGGGCTTATGAAGCTGATTTTGTCATCTCCTATCAATTATGTCCCAAATAGGGCCATAGTTTTCCTCAACTCCTACATATTTGGCCTTAATAGTCTCCTTGACCCTATCCATGCCCTCATAAATGTAGCCCATAGAGGGCTTCTCGCCATCAGCAACTCGTAGGAGGGCTACAAGGGGCTTGGTGATCTACAAAACAATTAAACAAAAAAACAATTTAGTGAATGATGAAACTTTGCAAAGTTGCACAATGAAAATAAAACAAAAATATGTATGAGACAAATTAATTTATAAAATTTTAAGACTTAAGCTTTTAAAATGTCAAATTTAAATTTAAAATTACCTCCACAATCTTCGAACATGGCTCCCAAAAATCATCATCATCATAAATGCATTTTGTTGCATCTATCCCTGCAGGGCTGCTCGCAAAGGAGGAGGAACTCTATTATGGACCAACTAACATGCACCTCAACTCTAACCTTGAACTCAGCAAGGATTTTAGTGTGATAAAGTTAGAGGCAAATCTTGTGATACCAGGACGAGCCAACTCCTTGCCCTTCGTGTATTTCCTCATAGTGCTGAGGACCAAGGCATGATTATAGATGAACTTACAAAGATTTTTGGCCTTGGTAACACATGATTTCACCCATACAAGCTTGCCAATATCCTCTAACATGAGGTCAATGCAATGGGCTGCACATGGAGTTCAAAAGATTTTTGGGTGTCTCTCCATCAATAGTTTTCCTGCAACAATTTTAAATTAGTTAGTAAACAATGAAAATTTTTGATGTATTAAAAAACTTTTAATTTTCAAAATTTAATGAAAAACTAAAACAAATTTTTTAGAAGTAGAACTTAGAAAGTTAGAAGCTAAAATTTTACCTGTAGCAACATAATTAGCTGCATTATCTGTCACCACTTGGACAACATTGTCTTCCCCCACCTCCCTTATGAGCTCCTCAATAGTCTCACATAAGAATTTTGCATTTTTCACACATGAGGAAGCATATATGGACCTCAAAAATATGGTGGATCCTGAAAGTGAAAATTAAACAAAATAATTATCATTCAAGAATCAATACTCAATAAAACAAAATTTTCGTTATTCAATAATAGTATACATTAAATTTTAGACTTCAAGAAGTAGAGCATGATGAATTACCTCCGCTAGAAACAAGAAAATTTAGGAGGGTTTTGGACCTCCTATCTGTCCATCCATCTGTCATGATGGTACACCCGTTTTGGCTCCAAATCGTTTTGTGGTCCTCCAACTCAAGTTTTATCTCCTCAACCATATCTAGCAAGACGGGGCCACTCAACTCATCTTCAGTGGGGGCTTTGAACCCCACACCACAAATGGAAACTGCATCAATCATCCCTTGCCAATAAGGAGTCCTATTACATCTATAAAAACATTTTAATTAGCATATTTCAAATTTTCAACATCAAGTTAAAAGTATAAAATTGAATATAAATTTTAAAACTTAAAACATAAAACAATCAAATATAAATGAAGTTGAAAACTTGAAGTACCTGGCTGCTATAAATGGAATGTTGCAGAAAAACCAAAATTTGCAAATTGCTCTTACTCTAGCTTCATGTATCTCCCTATTCCAGCCCATGCTCTCAAGTGAGGGTTGTGCACCAGGAGTGGTATGCGATACAAAAAAGTGTTCAACTTACTAGATTTTTTGACTCTAGGACAAAGAATAGCAGCACTACTAGAAGGGGAAGCAGCAGTAGCATCACTAGAAGTGCAAGGAATAGATGTAGAAGAAGCACGAGCAATAGAAGCACTAGGACGATAAGGGCGATGGGAAGAACCTTGTCCAACACAGTCTACTGACTTAGAAACATTTGTAGATGAGCGTGGAAGGGAACTAGAACCAATCTGAGCTAACTCTTTTAATTGTTGTTTTTTGTAAATTCTTTTTTTTGTTCATATTTTTCCAAGGCTACATAACAAAAACGTTGAGCCTCAACAGTTGCAGCTCCACAAGGCTCAATATCATGACCACGTAAGCCAGCGATATGGTATTTTAATTTATTTATCCCCTCACTATTAATGGTTTTGCAAAATAGGCATTTTGTTTGAGTTCTCTTTCTACCCGAAAATTCTATGGTGAACTTCCAACACTCATCTTTTTTGTTGCCTTTAGAGAGCTTGGGTTTTTTACCTCCAGAAGCCATTATGACTTAATTAAGGAAAAATGTAAAGGTTGCTGCAATAAGACATTTTAGACCAAATATTACCATTTCAGCATTGCATTTTATGAAGATCTAAAGTTATAAAAAAACTCAAACAAACAAAAAAATTCATGCAAAAAACCCATAAGCATAGACAAAAAAATCAAAATCTAAACAATCAAGTCTTACCTCTTTCAAATGCTTTGGGAAGTGTTGAGAAGAGCTCCTGTAAACTCCTTGATGATCTAAATGCAAGCTCCAATGTCACAAATGCAAGCTTTTCTCCTCCTTTCAGCTGGTTGCAAAACAAGAAAACTCTATTTCTCTTCTACCTCTCTCTCTCTTTTTTCTTTTCACTATAGACTGTTATGGGAGCCCTTTTAGGGTTATATGAGTGAGAAATGTTAAAAAAAACATTAAAAAAAGTTGCAAAAAAATAATATTTTAATGGTCAAATTTTTGCCTGCCGCGGCTAGGTCAAGCTCAGCCGGGTCAGGCGAGTCACTTTGTGACTCGCGAGTCACGTGAGTCACAAGTCATTGTGACTCAGCGAGGTCAACGCGGCTCGCTGACTCGGGTGACTCGCGGCGAGTCACGTTTCCCTGAGTGAATGAATTTAAATTTCTCTACACTTCCCCTCACACATCTATCTAAAAAACTCCCTCTTTAGCAATAAATGTTTTGATAGCCCCATGAAACTCAATTATCATCACTCACCAATAGAATAGTCCTTCGGCACAGGGACTTTAAATTAGCATAATATCGCCACAAATTTCAAGCTTATGGAGTATTTAAGTTTTGATTTTGCCATAGACCCAACCTTCACATAGTAATTGTTGACCTTGTCCTTGTTTGCCTTCATGAGTGACTTTGGGTTGGAAGTGATGATAGGAGTAGCAAGTGTAAAAGTAGATCCCATGGGCCACCCTTTTCATGTCACACATTTTCCATATGATCAACATATCTAAACAATCTGTTTGATCTATACCAATTCAACATGTCTAATCAAAATAATCTATGAAGCCACCACTTGTTTATCCAACATCACCATAAAGCTGAGTCAGCCTTGCAACACTTTCATTCCACCATCTTTGCTAGTTGATTGGCCAATTCATCATCTTGAGGATACATATGATTATTTAAATTCCCTAAATTTAGCAATTAGGTCTCAAGTTGGTCTGAAACATTTTTTGAAGTTTCCAATTATGAGTGGATTTATGACAAATCACATTAGCTATAATTAATTAGTCACCTTCAAAATGTAATTTAATTACCTCAACTCAGCTTCATATTTTAATCCTAGATAAGCAACTGAAAATTCGGTATCATTATTTGTTGTAACACCCTAGGAATTCTCTCTTTTCATTCAACACCCTTCTTGAATTCCTTTTAGAGTTATAAGAAAGAGATGTGAAAAAAATCATTAAAAAAGTTTTATTTTACTATGTTTTTAAGTGCCTAGTTTTTCTAGCTGATTCATGGGGATTCATGTGATTCATGGCAATTCATGCCAAGAAATTGTCGATTCCATTTACCGATTCACAAAAAATAGCCTAGATTGAATTGAACCGCTGAATTGCGTGAATTGTTGCGATTATTGTTACTATGCTCTAACCACACAACTTGCTCCACTTGGGCCTAGATTGCCCTTTGAGGTGCCATCATAGTTAATTTTAACCCAACCTAGTAACAATGCTTTAATTTTGTTTTTGGTTAAATAATTGATGTTTAAATTTAAATATTATTTAAATTTATATTCACTAGTAAAAATAATCTATGAAGCCACCTATTTATCCAATATCACCCTAAAGCTGACTCAACCTTGCAACACTATCGTTCTACCATTTTAGCTAGTTGATCGGCCAATTCATCATGTGATAATTTAAATTCCCTAAACTTAGGAATTAGGTCTCAAATTGGTTTGAACCATTTTTTGAGGTCTCCAATTATGAGTGGATTAATGACAAATCATATTAACTATAATAAGTGAATCACCTTCAAAATGTAATTTGCTTACTTCAACTCAGCTTCATTTTTTAACCCTAGAAAAGCAACCCAATATTCGGTATGATTATTTGTTGTAACCCTAAGAATTCTCTCGTTTCATTCAACATCCTTCTTGAATGGTCTCTAACCACACAAATTGCTCCACTTGGGCCCAGAGTGCCCTTTGAGGTGCTACCATAGTTAATTTTAACCTAACCTAGTAACAAACGTTTAATTGTTTTTGGTTAAATAACTGATATTTATATTTAAATATTATTTAAATCTATATTCACTTATTTTAGTATAGTTTTTAAGTTCTATTATTAAGATTAAAAATTAGAAGTTTGTGAATTTCTATTTTTTAAGTTAAGATTAGTACTTTTAAATCTATATTGAATTTGACTTTATTTTAATTTAATTTAGGTTTTACAAACATTTTTGTTAAGTTAATTTTAAATTTGTTTTGTGTGCTTAATTAAATATTGTAAGTTGTTAAATCAATTTATAATTATGTGTACCGATTTTGTGTTAATATTGCTTTTAAATTAATGAGAAGCTTGATTTAAAAATTCAAAGGTGTGGTCTCCACTGCAAATGAGCAAGAAGAGGAAGTAGTAGAAATAACGGGGGAGACGATAGTAAGAGGAATGCCCAATGCTTTTATTGGAGTATGTGTAGATATTATGCGTAAGAATATGAAACTAAATGTAAACAAGGTGAAACAAAAAAGAAAAGTGCTCATAACACTATTGAAGATGAGCAAAATTTGTGCATTTCTTTCTTCAATACAAATGCGAGTAGGAATAATGTTTGATGTATAGACTTTGGATGTTCTTCACATATGACGTCTAATGAGCATCTACTTGTCAATTTGGATAAAAATCATCAAAGTACAATAGTACTAGGAGATATTAATTCCCATGAAAATAATGGTAAGGGTACTATTGTAGTTACAATAGAATATGGTCAAGTGAAGCATATCAATGAAAAACTACTGGTTCTTGCACTCAAAAAGAATTTGTTGTTAGTTGAACAAATGTTAGAGCAAAATTATCAAGTGATTTTTGATAAAAATGAGTGCATAATAAGAGAGAATCCTAAAAGAAATGCAATTGTTGCAAGAGCAAAAAAGAATAGGTGATAGGGTGTTTCCTATTCATTTCATTCATGCGACCAATCACTCAGGTGTAGTGAAATGATGAAAGTAAAATTTGGCACAAAAAAATGGTCACCTCAGTTTTAATGGGTTGATTTTATTCAAAAGTTTGAAAATGGTTGGAGGTCTACCTTTAATTGAATACACAAAAGAAGTATTGAAATGTGTATTGTTGACAAACAACACGGGATAAAATTCTTAGTTACCGGGTTTGGACCCTGCTGCCTGGATTCGGGTCCGGGTTTGCACAGATCCAGGCAGGGTCCTTCATTTGGACTGTAACGCATATATGTATATATATATGCACACACACACACACAGACACTCACAAACCCACCCATGAACCGAAATGGGAAAATTTTTTTTTGCTCGAACCCATGAACCCGAACCCCGTACTGGAATCTGTCCCCAAACCCAAATTGGCAACTTAGATAAAATTTCCTCTTTGAAACTCTAGTAAAGCTAAACAACATTTTGAGATAATCCATGCAGATTTGTGTGGTCTTATGGAAACACCTTTGAACAAGTCCAAATGTTTTCTTAACTTCATTGATAATTACCCAAGAAATACTTGTCTGTATTGTTTGGCTACAGAAGCAGAAATAGTTGTAAAAAATTGTAGAGTTCAAGAGTTTGATTGAAAAACAAAGAGGTGAGTACAAGTCCAATCATTTTATTATTTTTTCCAAAAATCATGGAAGCAAGAGAGAGTTCACTACTTCGTACACTCCAGAACAAAATGGAGTCACTGAAAGAAAGAATATGACAACTGTTGAAATGGCAAGAAGTATGCTAAAAGAGAAAAAAGTGAATAAAATTTATTGGGCAAAAGTAGTATGCAGAATGATGTGTCTTCTAAATAGAAATCCTACAAAAGCAGTGAAAGGAATGACTCCCCAACAAGCATGGTTTGTGTTTCCAAGTATTTATCTCTTATGAGTATTTGATGAGTTGCTTATGCACACATGCCAAAAGGAAAAAGTTTAAGTTAGACGATAAAGGCCTTAAATGCATTTTTATCAGTTAGGAAACTGAGAATAAAGCATAAGGGTGTATGATCTAGTAGGGAAAAAGCTTGCGATATGCAGAGATGTGGTATTCAACGAAACACCATAATACACCAAAGAAAATGAAACAAAAGAAAAGAGTTAGTAATTGATGATATTGAAGAGGATGAAGAAGATGTACTCATATCATCTAGTGTTGGAGAAATGAAATATCAAAAATGTTAAAGGACAAAAAAAAATAATCCATCAAACTGTATGTTGGGTTTAAATTTTGAAAAATTGTCAAGGTCACAAGCAGAAGTGTATTTTGCATTGATGACTCAAAATTTGGAAAATAATGAGCCACAAACATTTGAACAAATCTTAAGAAAAAAGAAGAGTGCATTGAGCAATGAATTGTGAAATAGAAATAATTGAAAGGAATGATGCATGGGATTTGGTTTAACCACCTTCCGGTGAGGAAATTTTAGGTACAAGATGAGTCTACAAAACTAAGTTTAAATCTGATTGAACCGTTGATATGTAAGGCTAGATTGGTAGCCAAATGGTATAATCATTAGGAAGGTATTAATTGTACGGAAACATAGTATTAAATTAGTTTGGGCATTTGACAACTCAGTAGAGTTGGATAGTTTATCAAATGGATGTGAAGAGTTCTTTCTTGAATGGATATATTGATGTATGTTTCACAATCCAAAGGTTTTGAAATGCCTACTAAAGAGCATTATGTTTGCAAATTGACGAAGGCCTTGCATGGTGTGAATCAGACACCAAGAGCATGGGATTCGAGAATAGGCACATACCTACAACAAAAAGGTTTTTCACGAAGTCAGTCAGATGCAAATCTCTATGACAAAAGCTTAGCTAAAGATATTTTTATCATAGTTCTCTATGTTGATGACCTTAAATATGCAAGGATTAATTCAACTATTTTTTTGCAGAGTTTAGAACAACCATGATAACTGAGTTTGAAATGGCAGATTTGGGAGAAATGCATTACTTTCTTCTAATAGAAGTATGATTAAACAAAGATGAAATATTAATGTCTCAGAAAAAATATGCTTCAGATTTCCTACAAAATGTTTAGATGATGAGTTGCTGTAATAATCTCTGCTAAGTTTGATCAGAAATATGGATTTGTTCTAATGAGAATTTTGTCAAACAGTTGTTATGTAAACAAGTCCTTAAGCAAAATTACTAGTGTCATGCCACTGTGCTGATTGCTAACATAAATGATATGAAATAGTTATGTTAAACTTATGTAATTGTGCCTTTCGACAAGTTTCAAGATGGTGTTTCGAAAACACAATGTCGCAATAATGAATTATAACCAGACTAATAAACCAACAGCAGATTTACAATATGTGAGTGACAAATTTCTGAGTTCATATATAAAAGGAACATACACTGATTAGACTGCGGACTGGGTAGTTAACATACAGACCCACTAGCAGTGTGAGTACCAATATGGGGGTCTGAATATACCCTGAATGTCCTCCCAGTCCCCAGGTCCAGTTATCTGACTTTAAATGCTGTTTGCCACCTGAAATGTACCAAACCTTACTGTACTTATTCATCTCTGTTCTCACTCCATTATTTACTGCAGCTTAAGTATTACTGGTATATGACCCAGCAGAATGGTGATGGTGTCTCCCAATATCACGTTACTGCCTCCGACTCACTGCCAATATATACTGACGTTCCTGTAGATTTCCCAAACTCTGTAAGTTATTGCTGCTGTGACCCGGACCTGCTACTTCTGTGTGAGATAATCACGTGTAGAAATTACTATGAAGAGAACCGATTGCTGTCCAGTCCCTCCTATCTGCTATGCATTCAGCTCTATAATCTGATGCTAGACAATACTGTTACAACCGACTGAAATGGATGATGTACTTACGTAGGGAGCTATTCTTCTGCCGTGGAATGACTGATGTCTCTCTTAGCCGTCCAAACTCCAACTATGCAGACAATGACCTGTGTGTGGTATTAGACTCTACAAACTTCAATCACCTTTCTGCCCTGGAGCTATAATCTCCTGATATCAATGTATCATTCCATTCCTTAATTCTGAAAGTACCATGTGAGTGCTAGGTTTGCATCCAACCTCACCTTTTCTCTTAAGGGATTTCATCCTTATAAAATATCTAGTCACATTTAAGCATCCTTTAGGATTTTGTAGAAATATCATATATTCGTGGTAACAACCCCAATGCAAATGCTTCCTCTTAAAACCTCAAAGTGAGGAGAGATACAAACAACTTAGCAAAGAGGGATAAAAGACTATTTTGTCTTTTAGTCACACTGATTCATAGTGGAGCAAGAGCAAGTTGATTTCTACAACAACTCATTTTACTGTGGCAGTACATGCACTAAAGCACCTCTACAGCTCTTCAATATCAAGGTGTCAAGAGAATACCATGCTAGATAAAGTGTGCCTTCATAAATGACTTCTCAATAAGTTGCTTGCAATTTTTCTCAATAACCAAACTGAAATTTCCAAAATACTTCAATAGGTGAGACTAATGTGAGCAAGCTGACTAATCTCCCCAAGAAACTGGCTATGAAATTTTAGTCGCACTACTAAATCTAGTTACCCTTAGGCTTTCCAGCTCCAAAGTAGAGCTCCAAAATCCAAAAGGAAGAAGATAATTGAAAAATGTGAAAATGAGCCGCAAATTGTTATTATAAACCTAGAAATCACTAGATCTTTTCAATTTCCCATTCTTTTAGTAATTCATTTAAAACCAAGAATGAAGTCATTATATTAATCTCCTTTAATAACTCACTTAGGTCACTTTATAGAACTTTATTAAATTAATTGAATAATATTTACCCATATTATATGCTTTGTTAGATTCCCCGCTAATGGGGCTAGGAAAGATAATCTTAATCAAAATCCCTGTATTGGCATAAAACAAATTATGATGGCACTTGAAAGGGTAAGTGAAAGCAAAAATAAGATCAAGAAAAATAAACCTAAGTAAGTATGTTGATTGAAGTAATGTTACCAAAACAAAGAGCAATTTGAGGGCAATCACCTAAAGCTTGAAGAGGAGACACAAGTAGCTTTTGAAAGGGAAAAGTGAAGAAAAACCCCTAATGTATTATGAATGAAGACAAAGCCTAAAGAGAACGAGAGACAGAAGGAGAGCAAGAAGCTCATTATAATGCCATATAAAAGTGAAGAATGAGAGGAGAATCATCTCTTTTATAGAGATGAGGAGAACAGTTACAGAGTAACTCCCATATCTATGAATGCCACTATTCACAATATGTGTGTGCAATGTGTCCACATCATCATTAGGAAAAATAAAAGAAATGACTAGTCACAGATTTACAAGAGGACAACTTACATGTGGGGATTCCAAAAGGAATATCCCAAACATGTTTTAGTAACAATTGCTGGGTGATATTGGGGATGTTTTTGGAATGGCGGCAAGGATGGGCAGATTACTGTCCCACAGGACTACTATGTTGTTCACTGTCGTGGGAGGGAGGTGAACAAATTTCCTTTATTCAAGACATTGGAATAGGTGCTCTTTGAAGACAAAAAACCCACTATTGCTAAAATTATTGTGTTTCTAAAGAAGATTTTGGGGTTATGCTTAATGAGGCTGAAGGTTGGACAAAGAGTTATCTATGAAGCAAAGGCCTTGACAATGACGAGGAGGAAGAGTTTGAGATGAGTGACATAATCAAAGAAAAATGACGTTGAACATATGACAAAGTAATTGGTAAAATAATGAAATTCTTTGAGATGTGCCCATGTCTCGACAACTGTCTTGTTAGATGGAATCTAAGAGAGCTGATCATCAGCTACGGATAATTGGAGAAGCATCACTGCCTCTCGATTATTAAGATCCCATGTATCCTGATCAGTACCAGAGGCAGTCGGACGCTGTGTAACACCTAGAACAATTTGATCGGTATTCTGACCATTGAATTTTGAATTGCTCTCGAGTAGAATATTAGTCAATGATACCATAGCATGTCTTTTAATGAAAAAGTGTGACAATTTGTGAAGGCATGTTCTTTAAGGCAAAAATAATAGAAGGCCCAAAAAATTTGATGGGATACCCAGAAGAGAGCTCAAAAAACCTAGAGAGAATATGTTCTCGATTTCTGAATTCATTGGCTCAAAAGTTGAGACACAAAAATTAAGGCATGCATAAAAATCGGACGAAAACCTAGTTGAGATCTCGAAAACCCTTCAAGAATCAGTAATTTTTTTTGATTTGGTACAAAAAATTAGGGTTTTGAACAAAAATGGCCCTGCTGCAAAAACAAAAACCACAAAAAATGGTGGAAATGTGCAGAAAAACAGATGGCAGTTGTAGAAAAATGCCCATAAGAAGCAGATATCACAGAAAATAATTGCAAAAAATATTGCTCTGATAACTTCAAACAAGAAATTATAATATTTTTCAAAAAAATTCAAAGAACTGTCTCTGATACCATATTACGAAGTAATTGGTAAAATACTTGCTTGTTATTAACAGAGGCCGAAAGGTTTATAAATGCAAAAGAATAAAGCGATGTTTCGTTAGGAAACACGATCATAAAGAATAGAAATATTCTATTCTACCTAAAAAAAAGTTAAAGAATGCTAATAGATAACTACAACTAACTAATATTAGAAACATTCTAATATTTGCAATAGATTACAAACAGATAACCATTAACTAATAATAGAAGCTTGTCTATTATCGTAGTAGAACACAGTCAAGGATGATCAGCCTAGCAGTGTGGAAATGGGTTCTCATGTGGATATTGACCTAGATTGTCCGAGTAGAGCTGGAGCTTTGGCAAGGAAGAAGGCAAGGGAAGTCTAGTGGCCTTAGGGTTTTTTTCCTCTCTGTTTAGTCTCTTGTAGTATGTATTCAGTAACATACTGTATGCATTCTCTCAAGAGTTGCTCAAAAGGTCATGTATTGTCACCTTTTTGGTTTTTGGTGACTATTTTGTTATATCTCTCTCTATTTTCTTGTTTCTTCCAGTTGGAGCCTATGGAATAGGTGGCTTGAGTACCCTAGGTGGACTCTAGAGGACTTGTTAGCAAATGTTATCTTTACTGTTACTAATAGAATGGATATTGCTTCTTAGTGGCTATCAACTTACCAAAAAAAGGTACATACTTTTGTTAGATATATTAAATAATTAAATTAAAATTATTCCATTTTTTCTAACCTCAGCGTATGGTAATTGAATAGGCTAATTAGTTGCTCTGGGCCACTCGAAAGAAAGGTACATTACACTCTAGCAACAATAGCTGTGATTCAAATGTTTTAGATATAATTTTAGATTATAACGATTTGCAATCATATAACGTAAATTATAGAAAAACTGAAAATCAGGACATCTAAGTCAATTCAGTGCTTTTCTTGATCTTGTTACCTTCCTGGGACAGACAGACAATAAAAGTTAAGCTTAAGTAAGAAAGAAAACATAGCTATCTTCAACTAATGTATCCTAGTTGCTGAAATTTGAGAAAAATGAGGTTTGATGAGAAAAAGCAATACAGAGAAATTTGAATTTGCATACAAACTGGATATTCTGACGTACTTTTCTAATATTGATGGACTTCTCTGAAATGAAAATAGAAGAGGACATCAAAAGTAATGATTTGGATGCAAATTAATTTGGTGTACATCAAGCTTCAGTTTGCGGTAAAATGCATTCAACATCATAAAGCAAACATGGCCATTTGCAAGTTTACTCTAAAGTTTTGTGCTTGATGCAAAACATTTCTACAGGTTCTCTACTGCTAAGAGGAATCATAACACATATTCCTTTGTTAGCTCAGTTAAGTACAGCTGATTGGGTGCAAAAGAAGTTGAGGATTTGGTTTTTGTGCACTCCAACTTACATATTTTATCATATAAGAAATTTGATAATAATTATGGAGTGTGCTGACTTAGATGCTATTGTTACATAAGTTTGCTGAAACCTCTTTAGATGATGTAACTTCTACGTATGAGATGGCTAATAGAAGTGGTATTGTATTTGATTATGGCTTAAATGAAATTATGAAACTAACCAAATGTTATTTTGATGGTCTTAGTGAAGACTAATATGACGATTAGTGAATATTAAAATTGTATTTTTCATTGTGTAACGACATTACAGATTACTATATTATGAAATTTGAATTAATGATAACTTATTTATTCTGCATATTTTGAGGCATTTAAACATTTTGTTTATTGGAAACTATGAGTATCACATTTTTTTGATTTTAATCTACATGCACAAAAATATTTGTACCCTTGTATGGGGGAAAGAATGGTATACAATTATAGCCTGTACCCATCCCTGTACCTATACCAGGGTCAACAACTTAGGTTAATACACTTTACCAGCCAAATATTATTCATTTATGGAATTTGTATGTATGATATGAGGTGCAATTTTTTTTCTTTTGATATCTTGTTTAGTCGCTATTACAGGTATTTCTAAGTTTGGAGTCCACTCCAGATGCTGCATTTCGTACTGATGCAGTGAAATATGCTTTGATTGGTTTGATGCGGGATCTCAGAGGCATTGCCATGGCAACAAATAGGTAAGTAGCAATGAAGTTTGCTAATTTGAAAATTATTTCTGTATCTGTGCTTTCACTGAAATTTAGAAAGTTAATATATTTCTCTTGTATTATAATTTATTTTATTTATTGCAGTCGTAGAACATATGGCCTACTGTTTGATTGGCTGTATCCGTCTCATATGCCCCTTCTCTTGAAAGGCATTGCACATTGGACAGACACTCCAGAGGTGAGTGATAACGAAGGCCAATTACATGTTTACCTTCAACTTTTTTAAATTTATTTTTGAATAAACTAGTGTTGCAATTGTTTCACCATCTGACAACAGACATTCCATTGTGTAGGTTACAACACCTCTTCTGAAATTTATGGCAGAGTTTGTTTTGAACAAAACTCAACGATTGACATTTGATTCTTCTTCTCCAAATGGTATTCTCTTATTTCGCGAAGTAAGCAAATTGATTGTGGCATATGGGACCAGAATTTTAACCCTTCCAATACCTGGTGATATATATTCTTTTAAGTACAAAGGAATTGCAATTTCCCTGACAATTCTAACAAGGGGTGAGTACAGCACATCTGATTGATTGATGCCTCCTAATGCTTTCACACTTAATTGATTTGATTAACATCAATTTTCTGTATCAGACAAGAAAGACAGTTGACCATTACTCTTGTGTGTGTGTGTTTGTTCAAGTACAAGTCATTTCAGTCTTCTTAATGATAGTGTGAATAGCATAATTGAACAGGTTATTAATTGTTGTTTATGTTGTTCTGATATGTATATGTTTTTCAATGAGCTTATGTAATGTCCCTTTTTCCTGCAATTCGCTGAGTTTTGCTCAAAAGTCAAAGTCCCAAAGACGTAGGAGATGGAATTTTGTTGCATACCAACTTGGATCACATTTATTCTTATATTCCAACTGCTTTTCTACATTAATATAATCACTGTTTTCAATTAATCCATGCACTGCCTGTTAACAATGTTTTCAGATTGTTCTTTCTGAAAATATCGTCTTGTTTCAAGACTAAGCAAATTTTCGAAGTATCTGATATCTCTTCATGGCAGGCATTTTAGTAATATCATCAGATACCAATTTGTAGAAGTATTATTAATACTGTTTACTGTATCATCTTGTAAATGTTTGAATGTATTGTATCTTCCTTCCATGCTGATTGATATCTTTCTTTCATCTCCATAACCTTTACTGATTAAAGGTTGGTTGTATAAAATCAAATTCTGCACTTCCCTGTTTTTATTATCTGATTTCAGATTGCTCATCTCTGCTGTTGCTGCCTTACTTCCTAAACCTGTTTTGGTGAGAAAATTTATTTTTGTTGATGGATGCGCAAAACAAACCCGACTGCCCTTTCACTGATTCGTTGCATTTATTAGTTTCTAGGATCACTGCAAATGTACTAACAATTGCCATTGTGAATGATTGTGTTCCAAATGCAATTGAAGGCTTATAAATAAGAAAGGATGAGACATGTCTCATTAAGAGACATGTCTCTACAATTAATCATCACTAGATAATATATTAACATATTAGTAATATAAATAACCATATATATAATATAATATGTATAATATATATAATATAATATATATATATATATATTACATACAATAATATATATGTATATTATACAATAATATATATTATTAATATGGATAAGTATATATATATATATATAGGAAATGATGATTACCAATAACAACAATGTATCTCAGATCGAATTAATCCGACTGCAGCTACAACTTTAACACTCCCTCTTAGCTAGGGAGGATTTGTAGAACACATTATGCTCTCAAGTATATGAAAAGATATCATCTCAATATGATATTCAATTCACTACAAGGCTAAATTTCTCAAGACACCCTCTTTAACAAAAAAAAATTAAAGCAATTAGGCAAGAGCCTACAACACAATGGTAAATTGTGAGCCTCTTATGTGAGAGGTCTTGGGGTTCAAGTCTACTCGAGCTTAATAAAATAATAATAATAATTAATCACAACACATAATAATAATGAATCTTGGCTTCGGTCTCTTATCGATCAAAAAAATAAAAATTGAAGCAATTATAATACAAGATTTGAACACCACTTTAAGTGTGGTCTATCACACTTAAGTTATGGTATCTCGCAAGATCCGGCCTGAAGAACTATAACAGTTGATTTTCATGGTGTCCGACAAAATCCTGCCCGGATAACCATGAAGAGTTGATTATCAAGGTGTCTGGCAAATCTGGCCCGGAAAACCATGATAAGTTGGTTATCAAGGTGTCCTGCAAAATCCGGCCCGAAGAACCATAATAACACTTGCTCCAACACATTTTGGTGTGAGGAGATAGATCAACTATTGATAAGATCGTCACCTTACAATGGTTACCTTTTGGTTGAGGAGATAGATCAACTATTGATAAGATCGTCACCTTACAATGGTTACCTTTTGGTTGATACGTTCGTTATCATAACTTCCAGCACTCTGGGACAACAACTTAATGAAGTTTGTCATGATAATAGGTCTACCATTTATAAGATTGTCACCTTACAATGGTTACCTTCTTTATATATATGTTAGTGAAAGATCATCAGCTTTCATTACATATCATATGTTAAATGGTAGCTACCATGAACCCAATCAGAGGGTGATACAAAGGCTTTCACCTTAATTTTCTCTCACAGAGAAGAATGCATCACAAGGAGCTTCACTTAGAACTTCTCCTCATAGAGAAGACATCATTCACAAAGGATTGCACCTCGAAAAATTCTCCCTCTGAAGAATGATCCTGGGAAGTCAGGTCCAATAGTTATTCCCTTAGAGACTCTCTTCCCCAAGGATTCTTGTTATATTCACTCTGAATCTGATAGCTAATTTATTGGCGATAAGTCATCACCTCCTCATGATATACATAGGAGTGTGCATCAAAATCATGCAGTCACACATATGTATTGCTAGACTCCCTCTGAGTATCAATCTTCTAAGCTCCTGCGTTGCCTTAGAAGAAATGTCATACTCCTGCTTAATGTAGGAGATCATTGTTATATTGTTGAACAATTTTGTATCAAATATGACAACTCCTTTCTAAGTTCCAACTTACTCTTTTTGTCCATTGAAGGTCCAAACATTCATTAGCTTAACAATAGAGGTGAAAATGTTGTTCCATTTTCTCAAACTCGCCCACAATATGCCAATATCTTGATTGAGTATGATTGTGCCACATGTACGAATCTTCAACTCATACGTCGAGTTTCATTCATCAAAGAGAGACTCATTAGATGGTTCAAATGAATTCTTAAAAGCTTTATTAATGTCTCACAACAACTCAAATTTCCTTTGTTCATGTAAAGGTATTTGTTTGATCTTTAGATTAAACCTATATTATGCACATCTTGCAATCTGTGTATTCGAAATTTATATCATTAGTGAATCCATGACAATGTGGCTTACTCCCTCTGAATTAATATGAACAAGATCACCAAAAGTTGATTGAATCATATCCTCTATATGCTCCCTCTCTTTTAAGGTTGCCTGAAACATCAGTCTCCCTCTAAATCTCGGTCTGACGCTTTTTTTTATATAAAAAATTATTCAATAACATTCTCAGAGGAAAAGATCAAGGCATATACCTCTTGTAGAAAATAAAAATCACATATAATAATTATTCTCAATAATAAGATTATTATTACAAGAATATTAGAAATGCTTAATTCATTATGAATTAATTCTATTGCAATTATCAATATAGTTATTATAATAGTTTAACCATCTTAAAGCTTGTTAATAAGGAAAAGAAACTCAAATTGGAACTTTAATGATGGTTGACCATTAAATCATATGAGGTTTAGAGTTCAATGAAAAGGGTAGATTTCATTTTCATTACTTATCATCTTCTTTTCAATATCTATTTTCTACTCCTTTTATTATGTCTTTCTGGCAAATTTTTCATAGGTGACATATCTCTTACCCTAGAAGACACTTAAAGCAATATATTTCTTAATAACATGAAATGTAATAAAATATATATGCTTACCTTTCAAGAATTGTGGCTTGCAAAGTCACTTCCACAACATCTACTAATGGTATGGGTTGTGTTTTTTTTGTTATGTTTAACACGCCAGCCGACATAACTCTTATGTTGCGGTTGATTTGACGTCATTTACCTTTATTCACGGTGGTACTAAGTCCTATTTTATTGACTTTCTCTATGATTTTGTATGGGGTTTTCCCTTCTATTTGGGATGCCACGTTATGTACGATCAGGTGTGTTTGGAATTTTCTGCATTGATATATCAGCAGGTCCCTCTGTCTCCATTTGGTGCATACAATTTTTTGAAGATGGAGCCTTTCCTTAAATCACTTTCTCTTTAACATTTGGTGGTGGGTCACCTTCCTATGTGGCTACCAACAGGAGGAGATTTCTGGCTCTTACGGTTTTGCTTATATTCAACGATTGCTCTCTATTATATAGGTGACTACATATATTGATCTCCCCCTATCCTCTTTGTTCTTTTCACTAACTAAATTACTTTTGTGCTCCTCATCTTGGTCTCTCCTCCCTCCGACTGTTATATTATAGTAGTTCCAAGGAGCTACACACTTTCATATATTTTATTATCTGAGTATGCGTCTAAAGTCAGTACTTAAACCAATTATGGCTGAACTTAATTACTTTCTCCCTCATCTTCATGAGGATTTATTCACACACATTGCGGAAAAGTCTTGGAAACAAAAAATTATTTTGATATTTTCACTTTAATCTTTAACACATGATATATCGAGACGATGCCATGTATTATCGATACGTTTGAGTATTGTCGATACTTTTGAATCTCTTGTGGCGTATATCATTTACTACATTAATTTTGACATCCTTTCCATGCGTAGCATATCAATGATGAAATGCTGAAGCATAGCGTTGAAATATTTGTTTCCTTTAACAAGTCCCAATTTGGGCTAGTGTAGACACTGCAGAATTGGCAATAATATCAGGTTATAATAATCTCCCAAGAAACTCAGTTGATCCTATCTCCTGCCGAGAAGGCATATAATTGATCTTGGTTCCTTTCAATGGTAATATAGCACTTTCGACAAGATATTATTGCTCCAGCAATAACCTTACATTGCAGACATACTATTACAATTAATGATCCCAAAATCTTTGTTGTTGGGCATCTATGCATGTTGGGTCAGTGATGAAATTTGTTTCTTTTAGCTTTTGACTGGACACTAACTATCAAAGTTGAAAGTGTCTGATGACTAACAAGACATCGACTGCTTACCTAATGACTCATTAATCGCCAAATTTCTTGACTATGTTAGATACTCAGGTGTCAATTGAATTTTTCGTTAATCAATGACTTGTGTATCATTTTCACATCAATTATCCTCCTTGCTGACTGTGATCATCCCCATGTTTTTTTTTATCGACCATTCTAAACTAATTAGTAGATTAGATTTCAAAACTTAATTCAAAGACATGAGTGGGCTCGCTGCTAGGCCTTTCTATGCACTCATCTCATAGAGAGAAATCACAAAACAAATAGCTGCCTCAACTTCATTATCATCTGTGCTCTCAAGAGTCCAACTAGACGTGGATAGGAATTTTTTAGAGCATAACTCAAACTCTCGATTCACATGGCAAGGGTCGATTGGTGGCGTACCCCAGGGATTTATGAAGGACATGAAAATATTTTGATGAGTTCGCACAACGTATTAACCAGTTTGACCCTTCCCTTACTATGGACAGCCTTGACCCTTCCCTTACTTTGGAAATCCTCGAGTAATATTCTTTCTCAACCTTTAAACACATTTTTTTTACATTTGCAGTTTGGCTTTGATACCATGTTAGTTTCTTGGATCGCTGTAAATGTACTAACAATTGCCATTATGATCGATTGTGTTCCAAATGCAAATGAAGGCTTATAAATAAGAGAGGATGAGACATGTACAATATATATAATATAATATGTATAATATATATAATATAATATGTATAATATATATAATATAATATATATATTACATACAATAATATATATCTATTATATACAACTATATATATAGGAAATGATGATTACCAATAACAACAATATATCTCATATTGAATTAATCCGACTGAAGCTACAACTTTAACAACATTTCCTTAAACAGGGCAGCCAATAATTACTCTATTCATTTAATTTAAATTCCTAAATAGTGGGTACCAATGCAAAAGGAGGCCGGCCCAACAATTAATCTTGTTTTACTTTGTTTCAGTTGCCTAGGTTAGGGAGGTAAGCCTTAGCCTTTAATACATTTTAACTGTAATTTATTGATTATCTTTTATTTTGTGTACCCAAAACCTAGGCAGGGCATGACAATCCTTGTTTCCCACAATTGCTTGTCCTCAAGCAGTGATTGTCTTGACACAATCCTTGGATCTCCTTGTGATATATTTGGCTTCTGCTGTGCAACTTTGATATTATCTACTGTGAGCATTGATACTATCCCAAGGCATAGATCTCAATCTTCAATTCAATGTGAGTTATCTCAACTAGTGATTGGAAATTTGGCAGGTTTGTAATCTTATGAGAAGTTTTCTATTGTCAATTTTTATCATGATAAATGTTTGGTTGGTCTTATAGATGTCCCTTAGAGACAGGGCAAGGGTAAACTTCCCATATATTGAGACAAGGATTAGAAGCATGACACACACCTACACACCATGTTCTAAATCAACCAAAAATAGAAATCTCCTAGTGACAGAAACACATTTATATTAATCACAGATATTTGTGGAGTGGACATGCCAAACTTGAAACATACACATAAAACACAACATACAAACGAGTATATGTAGACATAGTATGCAGACAAATTGCATCAAACATTATGAGTAGCTAATTAACCTATAACCAATCCTTGCTTAGTTCGAAAGGAAACGCAAAAGGGCACCCGTAAACTGCCCAACCGAAGTAAGCTCAATAGTGCCTCAAATCCAAAACATGACCTTTTGCCTTGTATCTCACAAATGGCGGGAACATCCAAATTTGACTAGTTCCATCCTTTGGGGTAATTAATCCATCACTTGGCCCACAAGAGGCGAGAATATTCAACTACGAACAAATCCTTCCCTTGGAGTAATTGATTCATCACTTGGCCCACAAGAGAGAGGAACATCCAACTAGGACTAGATCCATCCCTTGAGATAATCAATTCATCACTCGCCCACAAGAGGCAGGAATGCCCAACCAAGACTAGATCCATCCCTTGGGGTAATCAATTCATCACCTGGCTGTCAATTAGGACTAGATCCTCCCCTTGGGGTAATCAATTCATCGCATGGCCCACAAGAGACATGAATTGTCCCTTGGGGTAATCAATTTATCACTTGGCTTGCAAGAGGCAAGAATCTTTGACTGGGACCAAATTCGTCCCTTTGGGTAATCTAACTTCTTGTTTCAGTCATAGAATTGTCACTTCTCATTACCCTTCCATGTAGGGTTAAT
The DNA here is from genome assembly GCA_028749045.1 of Cupressus sempervirens. NCBI lineage: Eukaryota > Viridiplantae > Streptophyta > Pinopsida > Cupressales > Cupressaceae > Cupressus > Cupressus sempervirens. The sequence continues at coordinate 1,100,361,879 of CM053785.1, forward strand.
TCTCAAAACTCTTTTCTCTATTTTGTCCTCTTCTTAGTTTAGAATGTGATGACTATTTCTTTTTGGACTATCATACCCTCATCCATGCAACACAAGGTATGCCTGTCTCTATTATGTTCTATGGCTCAGGTCTCCTTTCATACGAGTCTACAACTACGTTCTTGAAGTTTTCCATATAGGCATGTTGTGAGGCTTTTACACCATCGCTCCATTACAAATGAGAAACCCTTTTTAGTTCGTAGTTTTTAGGTTAGTTAGGTTTTGGCAGTTCAAAGCTTAAAACATTGAGGGGTGGTTGAGAGATAAAGTGGCCAAGTTACGATCATAAAGTGAGAATGATAAAATTGAAGTTCCTTGGGGTCAAGTTATAGTGGATCTTAAAGCTTGAAGATGTAGGTTCCAGTGGTGGTGTGAGTAATGCCGGATGAACCCACAACTCATACACCTGTTGTGTCCTCAATTGTAGATCACAGTCTGCCACCAACTTCTGCTCTATGGTGGTCTTCATCAACATTTTTTCCGCTAAGAGCTTCTTTTCTTTGGCATCAACAATCTCCATGGAACAAGACTCCAACATAGCCTTCTCTTGAACATAGCTAGCCGAGACTCCAACATAGCCTTCTCTTTATGGACCTCCTCCAACTGAGCTACTAATGCGTCCCTCTTGGCCTGTGCTAGCTCGAGTTGAGTCATCATGGTAATTATCTCTGTTGCCCTTGCCTCTCTCATGAATCATATCTGTCTTGAGGTGGGCCACCTCTCCTTATACTGCCCCCAACAACTAGGTAGCCAACTCCTCCTGAGCCGACACAGTTGACACATAACGGCCGCATGTGAAGGAAATGTGCTTAGCCCTCCAAAGAGTATATAACCTTCTTGGAAAGCCTGCTCAATCTCATGAATTTGAGAATCCTCTCAACTCTCCCTTACACTCTCTCGGAGAGCCCAATCCTCCAACATAGACATGGTCTTTGTAGCTGGCCATTGGCAAGACTCATAAGACTGCAAATACTTGAGCAAAGCCACCGCGTACAAAAGCCAATAATTGCTCCCACTACTAGACAACTCCCTAGTGAGCCTAGTATTGAATAGAGGCTGTGACCCTCATGGCTCTTGTGACCATCTTCTGTAAATATTCCTCCAAGCCACTATCATCGAGCTCCCACAGAGGCTCTCGTTGACAGTTGTGCTAAAGAATTTCCATCAACTATCATTGTGATAACCTTGTTGACGCTATGGATGCTTAATTGATAATGAGCCTCTATCGAGGATGCTTTTGGAGTGTGGATATAGAAAAAGCTAATTACAATGGATCTAAGAAACTTTCAATGTTCTTGTCGGGTGAGAAATAAATGCACTTTCACATGTTCTTAGCTCAATTTGTGGCCTTTTTTTCCATTTTGATTTCATTTCCTAGTTGTTTGATAGGTGAAAAGGGAATCAATCAAAGGTTCTCGGTTCAAAGAAAGTTTTATCGTTAAAATGTTTAGGATTATTCATTTGTGTGGGTGCTTGATGTTATAGGTTTTCACACCATCGCTTCATTGCAAATGGGGACCCCCTCTTTCAGTTCAAAGTTATTATGTTGGCTATCTTTGACATTAAATTTGGCAGTTCAGGTCTTTAAATTGTTGAGGGGTGATTAAGAAAAAAAATGGCCAAGTTATGATCTTCAAGTGGGAATGTAATATCAAAGTTCCTCAGGGTCAAGTTCTAGGCTGAATGTTAAATCCTAGGTGTGTTTAAATTTTGGCTAGTCAGATAGTTTGAAATGCACTTTAAAGGCATATTTTATGCAGAAAGGCCTTAAACTCCTTATCTAAATTGATTTTCCATATTTAAAATTGCCAAAATCCTAAAGAGAATCAATTCTTTTGTAGAAAATTACACAATCTGTTCTTACCATGAATTTCTCGACTTATTTAGATTATAATCCGGACTTACTATGAATTTTCCCATTTACTATGAATCAAAATCCAGACTTACTTTGAATTTCCTCACTTATTTTGATTAATTTCTGGACATCGCATGATTTTCCCCACTTTAGTTGGCATTTTCTTGAAATTTCTTTGAGGTGTTGGGGATAAAGTCCAGATGTAGCATGCAATTCCCCACTTTAAGTGGCATGTCTTGAAGTTTCAGATAGCTTTTTTCTTCTGTTACTTTCTTACTTCATAAATCTGCTTTGATGAGAATAAAATATTCCTTGATGCATGCCCCGAATGAACCCCACTGACCTCTTATATATAGACTAATACACACCCTCCACTGATTGGTTGTATCTCCTTAAACAGGTCGGCCAGTAATTATTCTATTAATTACATTTAAATTCCTGAAAAGTGGGTGCAATGCAAAGGGAGGTCTGCCCAACAATTAATCTTGGTTAACTTTGTTTCAGTTGCCTAGGTTAGCGATGTTGGCTTTAGCTTTTGATGCCTTTTAAGTTTTTAACTGTTATCTAATGATCATTGTGCAGTCTGTATTGAAACCCTAGGTGGGACATGACAGTTTAAGAGCCAAATTTATAGTTTGGTTTGACAATATTCTGTGCGTAGTCTTTCTGCAAAGTAAATGAAAAAGATCAAAAGATCCTGTATGAACAAAAGCCTGTTTTTTGTTTCTTCTGATTTGTCGGGTCAAAGTTTAAGATATCATGTGTTAGCTAAGAGAGTTGTTATTTTATCCATTTTTTAAGAAATCAGAGATATGCAATCAGAACTAATTATATTGCAATATGATTCTAATTTAGTATTTCTCATCTGATACAGCATTGGCTGGAAACTATGTGAACTTTGGTGTATTTGAATTATATGGAGACAGAGCACTGGCAGATGCTTTGGATATTGCTCTTAAGATGACATTATCGATTCCATTGGCTGATATAATGGCTTTTCGAAAGGTAAAACAAGTTTCCATCTAAATACCTATATCATTTAAGAAAAGCTTAGAAACAAATGGGCAAAGGATGCAGACTTTATTTTATATTTTCTTGAAGGATCACAACATCAGTTTTAGAACAGGTGTCCTAGTATTTGTGTGTTGCTCTGTCAGTCAGTGCTGTGAATAATGCAACATAATTCAAAGTTCTCTACTTTTTGACATCTTCCACTGGATGTTCTTTTGTTATTTCCAGCTTACACGTTCGTATTTTGCTCTATTGGAAGTTCTGTGCAATAGTCACATAAATGTCATTGTCAATCTGGATACAAGTACCTTTGCTCACATTGTTGGCTCTTTAGAATCCGGTCTTAAAAGCTTGGATGTTAACATCTCTACACAGGTATAACCAAATATTTCTTACTATTCCTGTATTATTTCTTTATGTTCTTCTTTTCTAACAGAGATAAACGCAACAAAAACTGGAATTTTTTCTTCTCAGGTTTCGCAACTGCTAGGTTTTTTGCATGGTTTTCTACTGGCTGTTGTTTATTTCATACATTCAATTCAAGTTGCAATATCTTAACAATAACGCAGTCCCCGTACATTGAATGGATTGATTTGGACTGATATGTTTTGTTTACATTTTTATTGGATGCCAGAGCGCTTCAGCTGTAGACAATTTAGCAGCTTTCTATTTCAACAATATAACAGTGGGAGAAACACCAGCCTTGCCTGCTGCTGTCAATTTAGCTCGACATATTGCAGAATGTCCAAATTTGTTTCCCGAGGTATGCTCTAAAAACAATTCACCCTTGTATAAGCACAATGTTTTAATGATAGTATTGTGGGAGGCACACGTGACTCTAGTCTCAATTTTAATTCCCTTTTGGTCGAAAATTCTGTAGGAAATTTGCATGTAAAACTTTGGAATAATTCGAAATTTATTTATTGTGTTGAAGCAAGGATTTTTATTGCTTTTGAAATCTTGATACATAATTGGCTAGTCTTAAGTGTACTGGAACAGTATGTGACATTGATTTCATATAAATCCTTAGCTTATATGCTGAGGAACCATTATAACTCTTTTCTTGAAGCATCACTTGGAGATACATTTAATTGATAATATTTTGAATTATGATTTGGAATTGTTTGATGACCCTTCTATGTGATATAGAAATAGAAGTGTTTTTTCAAATCTGTTAGTTCTATTATGATTTATTCCACTGTATTGAGGACCTGCAACTTCTGCAAAAAGCTCTTTGAATGTCAATTGTATGTGTTAATCAAGGTCAATTATGTGCAAGGGTATGTGAGCTAGAAATCCATTGATTCCCTTGCACCTGATGATACAAACCTCCTACAACATAGGTGCTAAGAATATTAATGCTGATACCCAGAAATATTCAGCAGACAATGCTCAAAATTGTAGGAATTTATAGTTCCAAGGAACGTGATGCAGTTACAGCAGGAGGAACCTCATTGAGATCAGCCCCAACTGTGCAGCCTGTGTTAACACAGTGGAAATCAACACCACAAGATCAATAATAACTCAACAATGATCTGGGAATATGCAAGTCACACCTTCACATTATCACATATTCATAAATTTACAACAAACTGGCCAGCAACCTGTAAGCTTATGTGCTCAGTTACAAACAAATTCCAGATTTCTAAGTCCTTTGGTCCTTAAAGAGTCTGCTACCAAGAATGTTCTACAAACAATGATGAAATTCCCCAATATATAGAGGCTTCGCCACAAACAAGACAACCGAGATCAATTACATTTCCCAAGAACAAGAAAACATAGTACAAAAATATAGGTTAGGACCCAAATCGTGAAGATCTCGATGTCAAGTTGTTGAAATGAAGCAGGATCCAAGAGATATGTCAGCCAAAGATGAAGGAACATCATGGTACGAGCCAGTAAGCTTCGCCAATCAAGAAATTGTTTCGCAAGATTAGAAAACTGTTAAGAATAATGGAATAAGATCACTGAGAATTCTGATAAGATCTCAGAGAATTCTGATAATTCTGAATAATTCAGACAGTATATATGAGAGTGTAGCAGAGAGTACATGATTGTACTAAATATTATATTTACCAATGTGACTTATAATATATCTTGACTGATAAATATCGAATACCCTTTCTTGGATGACTGCTTGCCTTGAGATTCAGATTACCATTGTTATTGTCTCTCAAAACATAGCACGGGGGTTATTAATACTTTACTAAGGGATGTAGTCACGTAAGGGTATGACCCATATGTGGCTCATGCCACATAGGGTCACATCCCTATGTGGAGTTTGGTTTGCACGATAACTAAAATCACTATTACTAACAAGTAAAAGACTAAGTCATCGGGAGGATTATAAGGGAAATTCTTACTGCCGAATGCAGTCATAATATCCATGTAATTACATTTAGCTCATACAAGTATATATATATATAATTGGACACTTAGTTTCTACATATTATCAAATCAATTTTCTATCCGCTTCAATATGAATGAAGCTACTTCCTCAACAAAAACTTCAACTGACTGTTAGAACATGAAGAACACACATGCCCGAACAAGAATCTAGAATAACTCTACTATGAAAAATCCAAATGAGGTGTGAACCTAGACATAGCTGAAACATGATGTCCAGGACATACCTTGAGGTTTGTAGCAATCAACGATTCAAATCAAAGAAACACTATTAAAAACGCAGAAACTTTCTGACAAAACAAACTGAAAAGCCATGAACCCAAGGATTCTCCTGAATCAGACACCTTGGCAAGAAAAGATGTTTTATAAGGGGAACTTATGAACTATAACAAGATTCAAGATGTAAATCCCATGTTCATTCTTGATTGAAATACTGCCTTCATCTGCAACTTTCTTCTTCTGTACCTTTCTCTTCCTCTTGCTGAATCCTTTTAACTTCTTTTGTTCTGCTCCTTTTCCCTGCTTCACATCTGCATATAGTAGTGAGGGATGTTTACTACCAAATCCTTTCCTCTTCTCATCTGATTAACCTTTCCTGCAAGATCCCGCCTTATTGCAATCAAGGTCTCTTGCTGCATAACTTTGCTTTTACCCTTCTTCAAATTCATACCAACCTCTAGTATAACCTCTTCTTTCTACTCCTGAACACTGCAACTCTTTGTAAGACTTAAGCTTACCACTCCTTTGTTTTTCTCCTTCAAGTCAGACAAAGTAAATTTATGCCTATCCTTCTCTATGGTAACCAAGTTTCTTCTATAATCATATTTCTCCCTATTAAATTGCAAAGGTTTACCCAATATAACATGACAAGCTCTCATTGACAAGACATCACACAAGGCTTCATCTATGAAAGGGCCAACGTTAAAATTCACCTAACACTGTTGTTTCACATCTTGCAACCAACTTATCTTATAAGGACGTAGAATGTCTAAGCCTCTTCAAGCCAGGCTTCTCTACCATCTCTTTGGATACCAAGTTATCAATACTTCCACTATCAACAATAGGCTTACAACATTTACCTCCTAATTTGCATACAGTCTTGAAAAGATTCTTCCTTTAGGAAGGTTCACTCTCCTCCTTGCTGTACTCCATCAAAGCTCTCCTAAGCATAAGAGATTCTCTTATCTCTGGTTCTAGCATACTCTTTTCAGCTACCTCCTCCTCATGCACCATTGTGTTCCTTTTACCATTGCTTTTCCTAGACTCCCTCGAATATTCATAAGCTCTATGACCCTTTTCTCCACATTTGAAACATATTCCCAAGAATTCCTTGTTTTCATTACCTCTCCTTTGAACCCCATAATCAGGTTCTCTGTTCTATTTAGGTCTCGACTCTTACTCAATGCTCTACTTCTCCTTACTGCTATTCACTTACTTCTCCTACCCTCTAGGGTTAGTTTGTTGGTCTCTTCTTCACCTTGGATTCTGCCTTCAGGTAATATTGATAAGCATCCTCCACTGTAATAATCCTCAACATACTCATCCCGTCTTCGATATTGAATCTCAAGCCATTTATGTACTAGCCACTTTCTCCCCAGATACCTCGCAGTGTGTCATCTTGTAAAACTTGTCAATGTATTCCTTCACACTTATATCCCTCTGCTTCAAGTTTTGCAACCTCTAGAATGACTCTTAACTCATAGTCCTCTAGGGTGAATTAAGCCTTTAATCTAGCAATCATTCTCTTCGACCTAGTCATTGTTTGAAGAGGATCTTCAATGCAATTAAATCCATGAGCATCATGATGAAGATAATAGGCTTAATGATATTTGTGAAATTGATAAAACTCATGATATTTTTTTAGAAGGTGAGACTTCTTTTAGTTCATCCTATGAGCATGAGTTGTATCAAACATGTGAAGATGAGATTGAATCAACCAAACACAATGAGGAGAATAGGTTGAAGAATAGTTCTGAAATCTTCCAAGTGTCATATTTGATGGAATTCTTTATGAGAGAGAGGTAACATTTCTTGAATATGAACTGTCTTCAAAATCTTCTTGTGGAGAAAAACAATATCTTGAGTATGTAGATAAGGAAGATTGCGTGCAAGAAAACAACCAAGCAAAAAGCACTCATTCTGATGCTTGTATAACTGATAAAATTTTTGATTCAAGGGACCCTCCAAACAACAAAGATCATAGTGCACTTGATGACCTCTCAAACGATAAACAAAAGTCATATACCAAGTTTCATATTTGATGGAATTCTTGATACCAAACACAATGAGGAGAATTGGTTGAAGAATGGTTTTGAAATCTTCCAAGTGTCATATTTGATGGAATTCTTGATGAGAGAGAGGTAACATTTCCTGAATATGAACTGTCTTCGAAATCTTCTTGTGGAGAAAGACAATATCTTGAGTATGTAGATAAGGAATATTGTGCGCAAGAAAACAACCAAGCAAAAAGCACTCATTTCGATGCCTGTATGATTGATAAAAGTTTTGATTCGAGGGACCCTCCATTCAACAATGATCATAGTGCACTTGATGACCTCTCCAAGGATAAACAAAAGTCATATACAATACATTGCATTGATAAAGCAATAAGAATTGATCATAAAAATGATGACATCATATTCAAGAGATCCAAAATGTTACAAGATCAAAATCAAGTGTTTGATAGAGGAAAGGATTAAGGTTCATTGTAATGACCCATACCAGTAGTGTAATAAACCCAACCGGCACGGTACTATCTTGAACCCTATTTTTTTTTTTCCGTTTCCCCTTTAAATGTAAATCTTAGAGTACGAACCCACTTAACAAATAACTAGTGATATGAATAATAGATGATATTCTAGATAGATATTTGCTCAAACTCATTGTTAAATAACACATTCAGAAAAACATCCACATGCAGAGAAAAATACGAACAAGTAAAATCCAAACTCTCTCCAATAAATCTGTCTTTTCAAAATGATAATAAAGATTCAAGCATATGAAAATGCAGTACAAATCAAAAGCACTAAACTAGCAACCTTTCAACAATCCAGAAGCATGTTATTGTCTTATACATTAGCAGTATAATAACTAGCAACTTCCAAATAACTTCTAAAACGTTATTGTATTATACAACAACAATACAATAACCATCCAACCACAATCCAATCTTATACACAGATTTTACAGTCAGATTGGAAAATAGGAGAAGAACCTGTAAGCTCAATGAGACACCTCTGATGATATCTCCACGAACAATGGGTTTGCGTCCACTGCCTACCTGCCTACACGAGGGGCTATGTCCTCACATGGGCTAAAAGCTGAAGCTTTTTGAATGACTCTCACAAGAGAGAACTGAAAATCTAAATAATAAATCAAGCATATGCAACAATGAACCTCTTTCCTCTTTTAAGACGCAAACCAAGACTCTTCGGCTCCTCTCTGGTTTTCGTCTTATTCCCCAATGGCTCTTCAACTTCCGGAAGGCATCTCATCCTATTCCTCCTAACCCCTTTGTCCTTTGTATAACATTAAATCGACCCTTTTAATATTTTGAGCCTAAGTCTCAGAGTCAATTTAATATTGCATAAAATAAGACTTCAATACTTCTAATGTTCCAAAAAGGGGACATTACAAGTCTCCCCTTCTTAAAATTGCTTGTCCTCAAGTAATTAGTACCAGGATCCCAAACGAGTCTGCAGGCAGCCCTGTAATCCAAACTGGAAACAATTTCAGCCATACTGTGAAGCCAAATGTCTCTTTGCAATAAATCTCTCAACCGGATCCCTCGATCCTATATAACTCTTTGAAAAAACTCAGCACCTGCACCTGTAAACTGATCAACACTTGGATCCCAAACTCTGTTATGTTGCCTCGTTGCTAAGATGAGATGGAAATATATCCAAGGCCTATGTATAATCCAGTAGAATGTGATGACCTGACCTAAGTGGATGATGTAAGAAATGAACTGCTCAAAAGCTGAAACTATCATCCCATGGACATCAAAGTTCATAGTATCGACATAAACTTGGAGAATTCTCAAACGCATAGGTGCTATGAGTATGAAAGATGCCAAAAATCTACCCACAAGCCTCACATAAATACTCCACTGAAAATTGTTCAGAGGCTGATGAAGATAGTTCACGCAACTCCTGACTGGGGTGAAATCGGAAAATATGTTGGGGCTGATCCAATGATAAGCAACAAAAGTTGTTTCATCATTCCCATGCTGAGAACCGGATTCATTGCTAGAATCTGAGCCAGGATCCCAAAGTCTGAAATCAAACGCTTCCTCTTCATGGCAAACAAGAGATGATCCCTCATTTAACATAAACAGAGGATTGTTAGACGTCCAATCAGCAACAACTTCAAACAAAGGGTTGTCAACAAGCTGAAATTGTTCTGAAGTTTTGCTATTTAAATATTTGGGGCAGCTATCCAAGTCATACATCTGCTGAATGCTCTCAAGTTCGTCAATGACTTCCTGGAAGAACACCTGTCTCATTTTGTTCTCATGTTCTCGAGAGTGTTCCATGAGCTTGATTTGATTTTTTGCTCCTTGTAGAGAAAATTGAGTCTCACTCAGTGCGTCCTGAACATACTTGAGCGTCCTATTGAGATTCTCAATCTCATCCTTTTCTCTATTTGACTGTGTTGCATAAATCTCAGCAACCTTGAGAATGTAATCCCTATCGGACAACAGTTATAAGTAATCTGATTTCATAGTCTCTAGGGATGTTTTGACCTTACATAATTCGGCTACATGCAAGACATCTTCCCTTTCCCTTTGGATCTTCTTGCAGAGCTCCTCAACCAACTCGTGGGAACTGTCAAACTGCACCAAGGATGTCATGATCATGTCTTTACTAGCCTTCAATCGATTCTGTAAGGCATGAATTTCATTATCTCCTTGCTGAAACTGTTCATTGTCTTGCAGTGTCATCCTAGGTTGTTCCGCTAAATTCACGTTCTGAGTATTATGAATATATAGTTCACGATGCCAAGGTCCCAAACTGTTATTACCTTGTGTGCAATCTACTTCATTATTTTACTTGGCAAAGCTCACCTCCAAGTCACCAACGAAGAAACCTGTACCTCATGTAACATCTTCTGTGTGATCGCGAGAAGGCTGCTCATTTCTGGTAGTTGTCTGTTCTTCTATTTCAAGATCATCCAAATGATAATTCTGGTCTATCGGAGTTTCTTCGTACACCACTGTGTGCTGTTCGTTTGCAAAGAGATCTTGGGCCTACTCCAAATTCTTTCGTTTTTCCATATCAGTCATATTTTGGAGCTTTGGATGGAAATTCATGAAATCACTGAAGGCTAATTCTTTTTGAATGTTCGGAGGGAGTTTTTTGAACTCATCATACATATCAAGTACCTCTGTTATGAAATACCTTTTTTGATTTTCGATTTGCTAAACACTTGACATGACTAATGGAGCATCTTCATTCTTTTCCCAAATATTCTCCAAATTTAAGGAAGCTGCTCTCTTTTTTGGTTTTGTTTTAGAGTGTCACATTTTCTCTATGTTGCAAGCCTTGTGAGCATCAGGTTCTATTAGATTCTGAATTTCCTCCACAATTGAGGTTGTGAGCCATCGAACTGTACTTGCTACTTGATAGTTGTAAGATGACCTTCCCAATTTTCCATATTTATTGAAGCATTGATCCTCCAATATTATGCTAACATTTTGTAAATCAAGGTTTTCATTTCCTAGCCGTTTAAGGGCTTGCTTTACAGCTAATCCCAACCTTTGTCTTCTAGCATCCCTTGTATTTTCTGGAACTATCTTTTTGTTATTGAGTTCTTTCTTCGCTATGTGAAAACCTTGTTTAGCCTCATACCTTTTTGAATCATTAAAAAAGTTATTTTGTTGTATACTCGTTCCTATCATCATACTTTCTCACAAGCCTTGCAGCTGTGCATCTAGAATTTGATTATCTCCATTATCATCTATGGAAAGATTATCAATACTACCAATAATATCCCCAGTGAACTCAGATTTGCGGCAAGAATTTTCTTCTTCCAAAGCATCCTCATTATTAGAATTTGTCTGGTCATCATTATGTGCCTTGTCAAACACAAACGTTTCTAATTCATCCTATTCAGACTTATGCATTGGATGACAAAGCAGTTTTTGTTCAGTCTCATCTACTTCCTTTACAATCTTTACAAAATCAGGATCATCAATACCCATATCCTCAATAGGATCAAGCTTTGGGAGTCCTTTTGGAAATCTTTTCTCTAGCTCTTGAATTGCTATAAGGACACTTTGTCTAGCTTTCGGTGGTCGCAGATCTTGAGGGATAGCAATTCTCAAAGTATTAAGAGAGCAAATAAGCGGCAATTGAATAGGCACCACATGGATTTCACCTTTCTGTCCACTTGGCTTTGGACGGGGACCATCACTTGTCATGGCAAAAGTATAGTGTAGAAGAGTATCCACTATATAACTACTAGTTCGATTTGTCAATATTGTAGAAGGTAATGTACCAGACATTGGTGGCTTTTTCATTGTATTTACAATCATTCCCCGTCCCCATTCGGTGACACCATCTCTTACCTTCACCAATCTACCAGGAACCAAAAACAGAAGAACCCGTTCAGGCCTGGATATTTCCTGCATCATTTGCTTCTCTAGGTGATATATATGAAGCCTCAATTTATGATACTCTACAAGTGTGGCCTCCTCTGATGCATCAAGTATGGCAGCTTGCTGTGCTGACTTGGAGACCTTTGCTTCAACTTCAGGTAGTGCCAACTATAGTTGGTGCGATTCCCCAAATAATCACGCTTTGAGTTAGCGGCTTTGAATAATGCCAACCCAAACTAAGGCTCCAACCAACACTTCGTATCAATTGGTATTCGACAGTTCGTCTCTAGATTTCTTGCATTAAAGGCATGCACAGACCGATGCTTAGCATCATGTATATAAGACAAGGCTACGTCATTCAACGAAGACACATCCTCTCAAGCTTTCTGCCAAAATGCATTCGCAAAAGAGAACTGTCCAGGATAATTCTTTGTTAAGGTTAACACTCCGTTGAGCTGTTCTTGCTCTTAAAACGACATCTGTCCATAATGACACTTGTTCCCAGCAGATTTTGTTTCTTGCAGAATTCCCGACTTTTTGATTTTCACTGTATAATTGCCATCTGTAGAGGCCCAGATTAGTTAATCATTAACTGTTGGTTATGGGATTCTGTCGTTACTGAATAGCAATGCTACGTCTTCCTTCTCCTTACAGACTTCTTCGATTAATTTAATCAGGGCATTTCCTATAGTGATAGTTGATAATATAACTTCACGGCTTGTACCAACCATGTCGCTGTAACTTTCCATTGCACATGCCACCCGAAACCGCTATACCGTGTTTTCACTCCAGTCACCGTGAGGACGGTTACAATTGTATACTAATGTTGTTATAATGTTTAAAACCACGGTTTGCTTTTCCTCTGCAATCTTAATGACTCAGTTCCTTCTTATGACCGGTCAAGGCTCTCGTACAATTCACTACTCCCTTGATGAGTTGGTTTTGAGATATTCTGATATATCTCGGCCAGTACGTGTTATTGGTTTGTGCTGAATCCGTTCGTCATGATTTATAAATCTCCTTTCCTATTTTATCACTGCGGCTGGAATACTGAGGTATGACTTGCAGGTGACGTTGTTCCAAGTGCCGGCTGTCATTCAGCGTGAACAATATCTCTGGCATACACGATGTTTCTATCGGATAACCTGCTATTGTTCCCGTCCCCAATATTTTCTGTGTGCTCTTACTCATGTATGGGCCTTCAATATGGTACCAGAAATAACTGCTATTATAACCACCGCATTTTCATCTTGGCATTACCAAACTGACTCACACCGTCTTCAATCCGACTGAGTTCTGAAAGAGATACTCACAGGGTTATCAGTATTTTGTTGTAGATGGAGTCTTCAACTCTGCCTGTCGTCTACTTCATTCTGCCTGTTAACATAGTGCTCTGAGACGTCCTATCTTGCTTCTTAAAGGTTTATAAATGGCCGTATCCCTTACACGTTTCCTTGGATGGCTCAAAAACAATAACTTTAGATCATTGTGCAATGCATGGCCTACAAGAACACACCCTTTAATTAATTCTAAAACATTTTTCTGAACAGTCCCTAAGTCCTCAGCCTTCCTCAGGTTATGAGCTCGCACTCCACTGATATTTGAACGAAAGTTGGTCACAAACTGTAGCGGATGAACAAATTCATCATAAACAACATTTCCCCACATATTTACCTGTCGTCTTCATGCTTATAGTAGGTCTTTGCAATCTTGAAACTTGTTGAAATCTCCAAGAGGGCTGTCCAGTTTCTGAATTTTCTTTATTTTCCAATCGAACTTCCAGGATTGCAACTATTTATGATCCTTAATATTGCATAAACTTTAATACTCTCGGAACCAAAATTATCAAGATTCCGTAATATAAATCCCGCAGGCTGGCAGGAACTAGGTCTGATACCACTGTAATGACCCGTACTAGTACTGTAATAAACCCAACCAACACTGTACTATCCTGAATCCGATTTTTTTTTCTGTTTCCCCTTTAAATGTAAATCTTAGAGTACGAACCCACTTAACAAATAACCAGCAATATGAATAATAGATGATATTCCAAATAGATATTTGTTCAAACTCATTCTTAAATAACACATTCAGAAATACATCCACATGCAGATAAAAATACAAACAAGTAAAACCTGAACTCTCTCCAATAAATCTGTCTTTTCAAAATGATAATAAAGATTCAAAAATATGAAAATGCAGTACAAATCAAAAGCACTAAACCAGCAACCTTTCAACAATCCGGAAGTGTGCTATTGTCTTATACATCAGCAGTATAATAACTAGCAACATCCAAATAACTCCCAAAACATTATTGTATTATACAACAGCAATACAATAACCATCCAACCACAATCCAATCTTATACACAGATTTTACAGTCAGATTGGAAAACAAGAGAAGAACCTGTAAGCTCAATGAGACACTTGTGATGATATCTCCACGAACAATGGGTTTGCGTCCACCGCTTGCTTGCCTGCACGAGGGGCTATGTCCTCACACGGGCTAAAAGTTGAAGCTTTTTAAATTACTCACACAAGAGGGAATTGAAAATCAGAATAACAAATCAAGCATATCCAACAATGAACCTCTTTCCCCTTTTAAGACGCAAACCAAGACTCCTTGGCTCGTCTTTGGTTTTTGTCTTATTCCCCTGTGGCCCTTCAACTTCCCGAAGGCATCTCGACCTATTCCTCCTAATCCTTTTGTCCTTTGTATAACATTAAATCGACCCATTTAATATTTTGAGCCTAATTCTCAAAGGCAATTTAATATTGCATAAAATAAGACTTCAATACTTCTAATGTTCCAAAAAGGGGACATTACATTCACTAAAGGGGTGCCTAGGGCCACCCAATTTCGCTTTGCACCATGGTAGAGTATGGTTTGCTTCTCCAGAGATAGCTGGAATCTCATAATGCTCACAAGGAGTATAATCTCATTATGCTCACAAGGAGCTTATGTCCCGAACAAGAGCCATTGATCAAGCCCTAAATTTCAAAATTCTAGGCATCCATTTCAGTGTATTTTATATAGTCTCTACCACATTCCTATCATTTATACATACTCATTAAGATTAAATTTAATGCTTTTCTTTGTCCCTGAATCACATTTTCATTAAGATTCTCATACAAGTCACTATTCTTTGGGGCATTTAGAAGTATCAAGCTCCGTGATTTAAAGTGTGAAGATATGTATACTTGTTGCCTACTAATGTTAAAGACAAAAAGAGAGAAGTGAAAGTACTGCGAACCTTGAGTGGGCATGTGAATGCAGTCCATTTCTACAATACATTTGAAGATGATGATAATTATGTTTACATACTGATGGAATTGGAAAGGATAGCAGTGATATTCTTCAAAACGATATGCATTCAAGGGAATTGGAAACCTTAATAGTGATATATAACCTGATTATTGTAGACAAAAGACAATGACGGTTATTTGTATTGCATGAAAAGACCAAAATCGTTGGCCACATAGGAAATCATTAGGTCTTTAGCAATCAATTTATATACTTGTTTGCAGAAATCATCGATCAAGCAAGAAGTATTGAAAATTTATAAACTCATAACCAGTGCCAAAAGCCAGCCTAATGCACACATGTAGATTAAAGATATGCCAGCAATCTACTTCATATACAAGATGGAGAAAGAGTGTCACCTTTGTCATCCGACATCCTAGAGGTTTGAATTAAGAATATTTGATGAGTTATATTAGCGGAAAGGTACAAAGGGTCACGATTAAGGAGCAATCTGAATGATAGCGATAAACAAAAGGGTCAAACAGAACCATGCTAATCTTAGTTATGACCAAGGCAGCGATAATATGTATGGAATTATTGATGGTTGCGAACTAAGTCACTACAAACAACAATGGTGCACTTCAAATAGAATGGAGGAATACATGGAATGAATGAGGAAGTGAAACGTAAAAGAACCACATAAAGATTTAATAAAAGAGGTCCATTGAAGATTAATTTCTTCAGCAACGAGCAGGAGACAGGAGTATCGGGTTGCTGAAACCACGTTGAAGGGGTCATCGGGCGAGACATGAAATTATACACCATCACAAATGGAGCGATCAAAATAAATGAATTCATCTGTTGGAGTCCATGCAGGAAGATGACGCATATACAAAGCGGCAACTACAATGATATTTATAAAATAATTGAATTTTAAAACCATGGATTATGATTATTAGATGATTGTTTATAAAGATGCGACTACAATTAAAGAAAATGATCTATACAAAGGGTGCAATTATATGAAAGGTGCATTTATCTTGAGGAGTTGTGGCTAATGGAGATATGAAGGTATATAAGACAAATTCAATTTAATGTTTTAAAAAACAAGAGATATTTGAAAAGAAGAAATATTACAAGAAGTGTTAAAAAGGCATTCAAATTATTTGTAAGGAGAAATGAAGATGATGAGGCATGTTTTTATAATATAAATTCAAATATTATATTTCAAGTATAAATAAAATGCCCTTTTGATTATTTTTACCTGAGGCAAAGAGATTAAATTAGAATGTTCATTCGTCCTTTATGATCAATAAAGAGATTATTGAATTGTTCTGGCAAGGATTTCTTTTGCACTGGGTGTTTTCTGCATTTTGTGTTCAACATATAGGGATGGTGTGAAATATACATGTGTATCTATCTCTTGCAGAGCACATGATTAATTGATGATATTTTAAAATAAATATTTTCTCATAAAGTTGTATGTAATAATCTTCATTGTGGTTGACTCTGTTGCCTGAATAAGCGAAGGCACTAGTATTTTGAATCATTGAAGTACAATTGTTAGATTTTTATTTGAATTCAGCAATTTATATATTTCCTTTATGCAAGCATCGAATCAATTATTGATAACCTTACATAAACATTCAATCATATCAAAGCATTCATTTAACTTTATTTTGATTGAGTTCAAGGACCTTGCCAGCCTAAGAACCCATAAAGTTAAATTCACTATAGAAAAGCTTTGAGCTAAGCAATCAGGGTTTAACATGAAGGTATACCTGCCTAGGTGTAACGAAGTCTAAATTGCAAGAGAATTAGGATTATTCCCATTCGTTGGCCAAACTGATTGGGCAATCGTATTGGAGAATTGGCAAAGTTGATGGATTTCCCATCTGTGGTTTTGGGAACCAACATGCCATTTCCTAAGCACCCTATCTTCCCTCTCATTTGTAGGTCCCTTGGTCCCTTCACTCAAGTTCTTCAGCAACCTCTTCTCATTCATCCTCTCATTTCTGATTCCTCCTGTTATATGCCAAATACAGAAGTGCTATTGCCAACGTAATCATTTACTAATGCTATGCAACAAGATGTATTTATAACAGAAGAACAATATGGAAAGCACACCACACTAACCCCACAATGCATTCAAATGGTGGATTGGTACTTTATTGATTGTAAACAAAGTCTTACATTAACATCCATACCAACATTAACCGCACCTTTCACTTGTTCCAAACGCTATACAAATAGACTTGACAAGGTTGGATAGTCTCCAACCGTCACCAACTGACGACACAAATGAAACCCCTTTGGAATTTATTACATCAACTAACAAAAGTCTTAATTAACTATTCCTGACATAATTGTTGCATACAGATCCGTCTCTTCCCTCTCATCTATAGATCCCTTGGTCCCTTCACTCTTAGTTTTTTCAGCAACCTTTTCTCATTCATGCTCT
The DNA here is from genome assembly GCA_028749045.1 of Cupressus sempervirens. Classification (NCBI taxonomy): domain Eukaryota; kingdom Viridiplantae; phylum Streptophyta; class Pinopsida; order Cupressales; family Cupressaceae; genus Cupressus; species Cupressus sempervirens. The sequence continues at coordinate 1,100,379,492 of CM053785.1, forward strand.
CGTTTAGGATTCCTCTTGTTTTATGCTAAATACGGAAGTGCTATTACTAATGTTATGCAACAAGATGTATGTATAACAGAAGAACAAAATGGAAACCAATATCACTGCAACCACACAACACATTCAAATGGCAGAATTGATTGTACCAAAATCTTATGTGAACATCTATACCAACAGTAACCACACCTTTCACTTGTTCCAAACTCCATACAAATAAACTTGACAGGGATGGTTAAGTCTTCAATTGTCACCAACTGATGACGAAACTGACACTCTTTCAGAATTTATTACATTAACTAACAAAATTCTTATTTAACTATTCCTGGCATAATTGTTGCATACACCTCCCTCTCTTTTCTCTCATCTGTAGACCCCTTGGTCACTTCACTCTCAAGTTCTTCAGGACCCTCTTCTCAATAATCCTCTTGCTCAGGATTCCTCTTGTTAAATGCCAATACGGAAGAGCTATTACCAATGTAATCATTTTCTAATGTTATGCAACAAGATATATTTATAATAGAAGAACAATATGGAAAGCAATACCATAGTTACAACACAAAACATTCAAATGACAGAATGTTACTTGATTGGTTGTACCAAAGTCTTACATTAACATTCATACCGACATTAACCAAACCTTTCACTTGTTCCAGACTCCATACAAATAGACTTGACAAGGTTGGTGAAGGCTCCAACTGTCACCAACTGATGACACAAGTGACACCCCTTTGGAATTTATTACATTAACAAAGAAAAGTCTTCCTTAACTATTCCTGGCATAATTGTTGCATACACCTCTCTCTCTTCTCTCTCATCTATAGATCCCTTGGTCTCTTCTCTCTCAAGTTCTTCAGCAACCTCTTCTCATTCATCCTCCTATTTAGGATTCCTCCTGTTAAATGCCAAATATGGAAGTTCTTAATCATTTACTAATGTTATGCAACAAGATATATTTATAACATAAGAACAATGTGGAAAGTAATACTGCAGTAACCACACTACACATTCAAATGGAAGAATGTTACTTTATTAATTGTACCAAAGTCCTACTTTAACATCTATACCAACATTAACCACACCTTTCACTTGTTCCAAATTCCATACAAATTGACTTGACAAGGTTGGTGGTCTCCAACCATCACCAACTGACGACACAACTGACACCCCTTTGAAACGATACAACTGACACCCCTTTGGAATGATGTTTATTACATTAACTAAGAAAAGTCTTATTTTACTATTCCTGGCATAGTTGCTGCCTACACCTCCAATATCCAACCAATGCATTAATGATCTCATTACTTATAACATTTTAGAACTTTTCCATTATTTGTTCTACTCTCCTAGGGTTCACCCTTCTTGGCGGCATATCTCTGTCAATCTTGGTGCAATTGCCTCAATTTGGGGATCCAACTATAAAGTTTTAATTGCCTCTTCACTCGGCAATCTATGGAACACCCTTACAACCTGCCTCCAGTCAACGATCTGTTCTCCAATGGGATACCTTCAGTAACTCATTCAGGGGTGACAACCAACAACTAATCCTCTCCTAACCTTCTCGTACAAGTCCGCTGTTAGCGCAGACCAGATCCAGTCTCTTCCACCCCACAACCAACACATCTAGGGCTTTGCAAGCTCACGAACATGGATCTGCAATCACAGGAACGAATCTTTCTTTAATTACCATATGAAACAGTCATGGCAAGAGGAACGTCATTGAGAGCAGTCCAACCGTGCAGCCTGAGTCAATATGGCCGAAATCAAACTACACAAAATGAACAATAAATCCACAATGAACTAGGAACATGCAAATCACACCTTGGCATTATTTTAGATCCATGTATTTTCATCAAATTGGCCATCAACATATAGGCTTACATGGCCAATTACAAAGCAAATCCAGACTTATAAGTTGTTTGATCCTTCAAGAGTTTGCTACCAAGAAATTTCTACAAATGATGATCAAAGGCCCCAACATATAGAGCCTTTGCAAGAAACATGTTGGCCAAGATCAATCACATTTCCCAAGAACAAGATAATGTAATACAAAAATATAGGTCATTAGCCAAATCGTGAAGATCTCGATGTGAAGTTGTTGACATGAAGCAGGATCCCAGAGATACGTCAGCGAAAGATCAAGGAACGTCGTGATATGAGTCACCAAGCTTTGTCGATCGGGAAATATTTTGTGATAACCGAAAACTCCAGTTGACCTTTCAAACATGAAGAACACAATGCCTGAACTAGAATCCAAAATAACTCTACTGTGAAGAGACCCAATTATGTGCGGACCTATACATAGGTGAAACATAATGTCTAGAACATACACCGAGGTTCGCAGCAGCCAACAATCCAAATCGAAGGAACGTACTGAAAACACATAAACTGACTAACAGAACAAGCTGAAAAGGAAATATTTTTGGGGGATGCCAGAATGTCGAGAACCCAAGGATGCTTCTGCATCAGAACAATAGTAGAATTTGATTGAAGCGATTTATCTATGTTAAGTTTTAAAGAAGAATAATAAAACCAGAGAACAGATAACTTTTACTAGGCATAAGAACAAATAGACACAGAGATTAACCCTGGGAAAACCCTCCTACTTGAGGGAAAAACCCAGCCACACCGAAAAAATGGTTCCTTTATTGAATGATCAAAACCAATGCAATAATCTCAAGCATATGATTGATAACTCTTATCAGTCAATCAATAAATGCCTTCTTCACTGTTCAAATACACTAACTCTGCTATATACAACACATATATATTGATTTTAGTAACTCACAGATACCACTCACACTGAAATGATATTTACACCATAAAATTGTTTGTCCTCGAATCCTATATCAAATAGTTCTATATTCTTTATCACAGACACTTAGAGAAAATATGATATATTCTTCAGATACAGGACTCACTAACTCTGCATCACTAAAGCCCATCCAAATCAAAGCTTGGCAGCTAATCACACAGTTGTGAACAATAATCAACATCCACTATATTACCACCACCAAGAGCGATTATAATATCTTCTTCACACAAACTGACAGGAGAGATGCTTGAGTCTGCCGTTATGAATGCCAACCATTAATGTTAAACAGAGCATTCAACCCAGCAAAACCTCCATCATAGGGATTGAGCAAAGGAATCCAAGAAGCCTACGATGACATGACATAATAAATGCAGCAGTTACAAAACATTATGGTAGAATTAATGAGAGAATCAAATAGAGGATGACCCATGATGCTAGCATGGACCAACTCGTTGCCCAGACAACTTATGATAATAAAGTGAGTAACAGCAACAGTTTCCGAACACAGAGGCTTTTGAATGAAGCTAGTGGAGAAGATAAAACTATGAATGTAGAAGAAGCACCTTACAAACAATATAAAGAACAAGAACAATAGAGAAGAATCCATATTTCTGAGAACCTTACGTTAGGACATAACAGAGATTTCATCTCTCTCGCAGCTACATAACGTCAACAATCTGTACGGGAGATTAAATAAATTGGCATGACCTTTTCTGTCTAACTCTATGTTTTGACGTATTTATATTAGTGATTTATAAGGCCAAGAAATCTTGGTAGAAGATGAAATCATTGTTGCTCCATAAGTAAGGCTTTTCACTAAATCAAAATTTGGTCAAGCTTTATTTAATAATGACCGTCATTCCTGACAACATTCCCTCTCGACCAAGAAAGGAAGCAATTTAAGTTGACACTAGAACCCTGCACTATGGTATACATTATTTATGTGACAACCACCATAGGTTGAGTTTGGTGTTGCTGTTGGTGTTAGTGTTGATATTTGGTAGCTTTAGTTGGATAAACATATGGATATATATAATTACATATGAGATATAATTTATATATATGTGTGTTCATTATATATGAGATGTACGGTTTATTATTATATGAAAGAAATATATATATAAATTTGTTATTATTTTAATAATCTAATTAATGAATAGATATGTCTCATGAAGGGACATGTCTCTTCATAAGTCTATGCTCTTTATAAATATATTAGAGGTCACTGCCATTTGGAAAACACATACCATAAAAAAGCAGTGCCCATACATTTGCAGCAATCCCTGAAAATCAACATGGTATTAGAGCCAATTGCAAATGTAACAATAAAAAAAAGCACAGAAGCTTCCTCAGCGGGTGGATACATGCATTGCATAGCAGATGCAGCAGTCAGCGAATGAAGGAAACGAATTGAGAGGAAATTTCAAACTGCTCATGGTGCGAAGATACCATGGAGGCAGATAATAATAATCCAAATTTGAGCAAGGATGAGTGTTGGTTCCATGAGACATGGTAATTCTCGATGGCAGCTCAAGGCCCCCCAAATCATTCATGGACCCGACAATATTGGCAAAAGAAAAATGAACTTCCTTGGACCACGCTTTCAGTCTAATGGCCTCCCTGTGAACTCTACAAAGAGTGCTTAACGGAGTCATTTTCTAAACCATTGATCGAGCTAAATAAAGAATAAAATAAAGTTTCCCATGTCAGAAAACAAGTATCCAGAAATTGCAAGTGTACAGGCTACGTCCCACGACCTTGTTGGTGTCTTCCTTGTGTGCGTTAGCATCTTCCATGTTTGTACAATGATCGAAGCTCCCAAATAGGTATGGGTGGGAAAAAATGTATTTAGAGAAATAGAATACACCACGACAATATGGGTACATTTTCTATTTGACAAAATCACTCGACGAAATTGTCTCCAACTAGTAAAGAGGATTGGTGAGACTAATAGAAATTCTTAAAAAATCTTGACTACAAAGCAGTGACAAAGTCGTTAAAATTTCTTTAAAACTCTTGACCACAAAACAATGATTAAAGTTCCATACTTGAATTTATTGACCACCCATAGCATGTTGAGCCCCCCAGCAAACACCTGATGACAGAATATCCAGAATGGCACAACGTGTTTTGCCTCAAAGTTCACCATATTTGGTGAGATTTGCATCATTGTCGGAAATTGGGTTGAGGAATTTTGGAAGACCAAAATTAGACAAAGACAAAGAATGGAGATTATGGAGGAGGCTATGCAACACCTTTTGTGCAAAGGTCCTCATATCTGGTCCCCAAGATCTCAAGACTTAAAAGTGACAATGAGATGCTGGTAGGAATAAGATTTGTCACCTTGCATGATCTAGGAGAAGTTGAGATATGCAACCTGCCTAGCATTCCTGTTTACAAAAGCATGACATACGATTGGTGTAGCTGCTTTGGCATAGAATCGAGGCACCATTGAATTGATGAAAGAGGGCGATATGTAGCAGGGGCTCTAATGGAAGGAAGGGGCATCCAATCATTAATATTGCCCATTTCCGACTAAGTAGGGATCCACACGTGGTGGAGTTTTTAGTGCAGAGGCGCTATTGTTGAAGACATCAAATGATATAGGGGTAGACATTGAAGAGAGCGAGCCTTGAACGATGGGTATACTCTTGGCAGAAGCAACTAATACATAATATTTCAAATAAATTACATTAAGGATGCCACTAAATATAGAAGAAAAAAATATATCAAAGAGGATATTAAATAATATTGTTGTCCAAAGATTATAGTATCTACAATGTGAAGAACAAAGGGATTGGGCACCCACCGACCCTATAAGGTATGATAAACGTTATTTTGAGTTGTTTTCATTTATTATTATGTTTAAGATATTAGTATAATTATGGATGAACTCCAAGTAATGTATGGATGAATATGTTAAATAATTATTATTGTGAGTTTTCAATATTCTTATTATAAATATTGAATAAGAATGTCATCTTGCATAGAGTAATAATGTTATTCTAAAGGAATAATATTACACTATTATGATTATTACTAATATCTGATCATTCTTAAATATTGTTATTATCTTTGAGGATTATAGTATTCTCTCTCTTATTTTTATGTTCTATAAGAGTTAAGTGGCTTGATCGTTTCCTCCGAGGATGTTATTGTAGGATGGAATGTCCCTCGTATTAGCTTCAAGGATAAGTGCTGGAACTTGCAAAAAGACGTTAGTATAACATAAGAGATATAGATCTATTCTTAAATGAGTTAGAGAAATGATAAGATAATGGACTAGAAGACCATAAAACCTACCCTTAATTAGCCCTTCCTAATCCTTAAGAAAGAACTTCCCTCAAATCACATAACCCTCTAATGAGAATTGAATTCTCAATTAGGCGATCATCATATGAGAAATGCTTCCCTAAGGCCTCTGGGATCTTTGAATATTACTTGGTATAGATCCCACCTCTTAGCAAGTCCCTTGTCTGACATATGCATATGATTGACCACTACAATATATATATTGTCTCCAAGAGATTCTATAAATCTCTCTCTGGGACACTAATCCCGGCATTCATTTTTAAATGCCCTCTAATCTTTGAGTTCTCTCTAGGAAAAACTCAACATCCAAAATGGATGTCCTCTACCCAAGATCAACTAGGTCTCTATGAGAACTTATAGTTCTCATCTCTAATATGATTAATAATTCTTAACTGATGGTTTCTCAGGCATACCTCTTTGGTTCTAATTCTGCATTCTATCCTTCTTGTCTTAATTCACTAAATTCTCTTTCACTGTTTACTATGGTTGGTTTATCCCTCTTTTCTCTGCAACTATTTTATTTGGTTCTATTCTTAAATGAGAATCTTCTTATCATTCTTATGGATTACCATGCTCTTCCCTCTCTGTTTACGGTAGGTTATTTGATGCTTCTTTTACCATGTGATATTTGATCTGTTATAATTGGTTAATCTCTATCTATTGTAATTAATTATTACAGATCTGTGGATGCTAGTCTTTCACTGCTGTTCTCCCTATCCATCATGATGCAAATGTATTCTTTTAATTGTCTTGTGATATAGTTGCACCAGTCTGAATGTTCACAGCTACAGGAATCGTAGTCTTCACTGTCTACAAACTCTGATAAACCTTATCCAAGCACGATATGAGATTGAATTGTTGCCCGAAGGTTACTCCCATATATCACTATTGATATCCTCCTTTAAATCACTATCTCTATGGTTATCCTCTGTTATCACATTGCATGTCTTAGATACTATTAACATCAGCATTAGCTGAATGGTGGATGTTAATAATGGTTTGATTGCGTACAATTGGAATACATTCTCTCTATGTCCTCCATGTGGCTTTCCATCCGTATGTGATTCTTCATCAGAGACTTTTGTATCTATCTGAATCGATTCTTTTGATGTTATCTTAAATACTTTCTTGTACTCGTCTTTAATGTCAATCAAGTGGAAAGACTAGAGGGTGCTTGGGAGGAAGCAAGAACAATAATGTTTAGGGCAGTGGACGAGGTGTTTAAGAACATAGACCTCTAACATAGACATGATGGTGGTCACTTGCAGCATTTACAACACCACCCCATCCCTCTCCTTCGTGCTCATTAACTGCTACACTGTGAAAGAGGACGTCAAAATCCTCGACTTCACTGGCATGGACCTTGCGTTGGGCTATTCATGAGGCGGTGATTGCTATGTCCGTCCAACATTCGATTGTCTTTTCCACCCTCAAATTTTCCTGTGCACTCCACAGGTTGTAAATTTTGTCGTGCTTAATTCAATGCATTGCTTCACTTGATTCGTTTGTCAAAATGAAACGTACCGATTGGAGACAACCTGTCAATTTTATGGTGCCACAAAATAAAAAAGCCTATCAAATTTTTTGATGCCGCAAAATCAAAAGTCGGTATAAGACATCATGCTTGAGACCAAAGTCTCAAGTATAATAGCCTATTGGCTAATAAAGTGGAGTGTCATAATCAACAACCATCTTCACAATGATTTGATTTGATTAATCATACTAAATGCATCACTTTCGTTTCCATTTCCACTTCTCATTGAGATTTGTGTCTGTGATCATTTAAGAGATAGCATTCTCATGAAGCATATTTCCAAGTAGTTCATCTTCTATGTAAATTCTTTCTCATTTATCAACATGAGAATCTTCAAAATGAATCTCACTATCCCTCCTTTGAATACGTGGAATTCACATCGAAGCTCCTATTTTGTGTACATTAGGAGGATGCTGACAAGAATTATGAATTTTGGTTTTATTGCTTGTCATCTGCACTTCTGTGAGAGTTTCTAAAGCCTTTTTATCAATTTCATATGTCCTTATCTTGCACTTTGATTCTTTTTCTATGTTTTGGTGTTTTGTGTGCATGTCAACCATAGCAATAATAATCACAATACCATGTTAGTTTCCGAACTTGCATATGCATAAAGGAAAGTTGTCAAAGTTTGTCAATTTTAACTCGACCTTAGAAAATAGCATTGCTTGAAATTAATGTGGCCTTTGTAACAGACCAATTTTGGATATATTTTGCAATCAAGATACACTGAAAGAAGTCATTTTTTGAGTTCCATTTTGTGCACATCTTATAATCACTTATATGCATAAAGGAAAGTTGGCAAAGCTCACCGATTTTAACTCGACGTTAGAAAATAACATTGCTTGAAATTAATGTGGTCTTTGAAACAAACCAAATTTGGATATATTGTGCAATCAAGATACACTGAAAGAAGTCATTTTTTGACTTCCATTTTGTGCACATCTTATAATCACTTATTTACGAGGACATCTCTTGAGGTATCCATCAAACATTTTAGCTTCCACTATCAGTGATTCCACATTTTGCATGCATGTTTGCGGGCACATTTCCCTGAGTTTATAAAGCTATGTTGATAAAGTCATTTTGTGCATAACTGCAATCACTACATTCTTTGAGATGACATCTCTTTGAGGTGCTCCATGAGGAAAACTGCGATTTGCCTTATAATTGCATTTTCTTGAAGTTTCAAAACACTCCGAGACCCATTCTTTGAGGCAACTTCTTTTTCCAGCTTTCTGTTCAATGCTGAGTTTGCTGGAACTCCATTTTTTGGTAGGCGCATTTATCAAAATATTGAAAATGCTCATCAACTTTGACTCAACACTTAGTTTTGTTACTTGAAGTATCTAAAATGCAAACAATTACTTGAAGTATCTAAAATGCAAACAATTACTTGAAGTATCTAAATCCATGCAAACAAATTTATTGATCATCGTGTTCCATGAGATTCCATCTCCATAAAGTATTCTATCACACTGTTCGGTTGTACTGTTTGACTATAATTTCTTATTCACACAAATACGCATTTGTTGGGTGTTGTGATGATTTGAAATCATTCCTTGAGGTGATATCTCATCAAGGAATTTGACCGACCAAATGCATTGTGTTGTGTGCACTTTTTATGCTTGCATATCTATTTTTTCTTCTTCAGCATCCATAACGTTCGACACTTTGTGGCTTGACCTGTCAAGCATCTTTGACATGTCTTTGCTTCTTGAATTGCATTTGTTTGGACGTTTTCTAAATGCCATTTCACCAAATTCGCTCTGTTCATATCCTGCAACAATCGTGTTGCCCCAAGGTCGCACTCTTTCACAAGGAAGTATGTCTACAACCTGTAGCAACTGTAACTGGAATCCTCAAAAAGGTTGGCATGATTATAGAAAGGAGTCATGTATAAGTCACAAGGCTTGTATTTGTGCTTGCTCCTTGCAAAGTCTAATACTTTTTCAAAAGATTCATTTTGTGCCTTAGCTGTAATATTTTTACTTCATTTGGTGAAAAGACAACTTTCTTTTCGGCAGTATGAAGTTTATCACATCTACAAAACTACCTGAATGATAAATCTAACAGTTTTAATCTCATTCTTCTTTGCTTATTGACAGCTTGCATTTGCTTGGAAGTTTTCAAATCATCATCATAAATATCCCATTGCATGTGTATGGAGGATGCTGGTAAGGGTTTTGAGATGGGATATTTATTAGTGATAGTGCCACCAACATAGGGGTTTATGCAATGTCTCCATAGCTAGTGTGACCAACGAGTATGTTGGAAAGGTGGTGAGCTTGCCTTTAGATCTGCCAGTCACATTATCATGCATCTTCTTATTGTTGTGCTCTTTGAAGTGTTACCTCTTTGATGCCTTCCAAAATAGAATTTGGATTTACTGTTGATCACTCAATATCCTTTAATGCATGTTAATAGATTCTTGTGGTTCGATGGATCTCCACAAACTACTATGAGGCGGCCACTTTAGTGATTCCATGTTCTTTAGAGCCAATCAACTATAGTATCTGCAATTGTAATATCTGTAAAGGCTTCTCCTTTTTCTGCATGTTTCTGCATGAGTAAAGAAGACTCATTTACACTATTGGATGGTTATAATAACTATCTTACACATTTTGGTCCTTCAGAAGATTATGTGACAACCGCTTGCAATAACTATCACTTTTGGGATAAAATAACCAATTCAACTTAGCTTGTCAGCTTCTTTAGCAACATTTGTAACTTGGCTAAGTAGCTGATAACACCTTTACCACTGAAGGCTTTAACACTTCATTAATTCAGTTATTTTTATCCTTTTGACATGTTCATAGTGGTCTTTGAAACGATTTCTACTACTTTCTTTAGAAGACCGACAAGTATTAAGAATGAATGTTATTGCTGCTAATCGGCTTTGAAAGAAACTTTTGAAACTTCTCTAATCTCTTGACAAGTGTATTTTAATGCTAATAGCTTCTTCAAGCATTGTTTTTTCGGCCTTTCGAAGTTTGGATGTTAATTTTTTTAACAACATTGCAAGCTATCAAAAACCATCGAAAATGCTTATTTCAAAACTTTGTTAATTCTCTGGTAAAAATATTTGCATTGAGTTTTGACAGAACTTGGCCAACTTTTGAAACATGCCGATGACTAAATTAGAATATTTTATTCTCTTCAAATGTATCTTCCTCTTCATTTTTCTATATGCACTAAGAATGCACATCCAAATGACCTTCATAATGGAGCATGAAAAATCTGGCTTCATATGTATGCAAAAGAAAGTCAAGGACGTGATGCACAAGGTGTCTAAAAAAGAGTGGGGTGCCTCTCTTGGAAGATTCTACCTAGCATATTAGTAAAAATTTAATAATTAGTTTTCAACTTTACATATTTTACATCAAAGCTAAATTAAATAATAAATATCACGTATTAATATTTAATAATGATCACATGCGGCATCAAAAATTCAAATTACTTGCTGCCACATATGGTACTGCATTCTCTGTGATGATTTGCACCACATTCTCTAATCCCACCTCCTTGACAACATTCTCCAACATTAATGTCAATGTTTGTGCATTTTTCACCTTGTTGGAGGCACCAACAGATTTTCAGAACACCACACTATTTGCAAGCAACCGAAAAATTAATAATTGTTCTATTCTTCCCATTTGTCTACCCAAGAGAGAGAATGGTGCAGCCATATTTATTCCACTCTATTTTATCTTCCCCCACCACTACTCTTGCCCTATCAACCACATTTATGAGAAACTTACAAAATCTAAGTGAAATCAAGTCTTAGTACACAATTTTGATTTAATAAACAAGAAATAACAATTAAAATTTAAAAAGTGGATTTCGATTACTTACTAACCTTCCACTCAAGTTCTTGCAAGGAGCCTTGTACCCTTTTCCCAAAATTGTCACTGTGGTCATCAAATTCAGGCAATAGGACTCTCAGCCACACTAAATTGGAGATTGTAGAAATACCAAAAATCAGCACATGCAATATCAGTTTTCTCATGTGCCTCCTTGTTCCATCCAATGGCCTTTAATCATCCTTGTGCTCCAAGTGTGTTCCTGTGCACATAATAACTTCCTATCCCTAATGCTGATGGTGTTAAAGAACCAGACACTCTAATAGAAGAAGCGGGAGCAGTGAAAGAGGAAGCACTTTGTTTGCGGATCCACGGGCCATGAAGAGAGCCCCTTATGTTTTTAAGTGACGCTGCTTCTTCAATTTCAATAGGAGCACATTGAGTTTCATCTGTGGCTGCCCTCATAGCTAATCTTCTCCTCTCCCTGTGCAGTTTTTTCTCTTCCTCAGCTGCAAGTAGTGCATTAATAAATATTTTAATTTCTTCTATATTTTTCTCACAAGAATTTGTATCATACTTCCTAATGCATGCAAGGTGGTATTTGAAGCGGTTTATGCTTCCGGAAATCACTCTCACATTTTTTGCATCACCTTCTTAGGCTCATCTAGCTCTTCACAAGCATACCTCCATGCCTTAGCTCGAGTATATTTAGGCTTGGTGCCTATATATCCAGAAGGGCATCGTGTTAGTGGCCTCACTTCATCTGAATTTATCATGCTGATTTAATGGTTAACTACTACCCTACACATAGTAATTCAAAACATGAAGTAAAAATTTTAGAAAAAAAATTTAACAATGTTAGAAACTATCTAAACTAGTTTGAATATTTTTAGACATCATCTAAGTAAAAAAAACTTAAATAACTGCTAAGGTTTGTTATTTAAAAATAAAAAAACCAGTTATTCTTCAAAAAAATGGTGATAGATTGATAAAAAAACTTGTCAAAAATAGTGTTGAATCTTCTTCTAATAATCATTTCTAACTACTTAGGAATGATTTTGAATCCATTTAAATGCAACATAAAGGAATAGAATCGTTTTAAAATAACAACAAAATCAGCAAACCTACCTGGGAACGTGATTTTTCTTGCAAAACTGGTTGAAATCCACCTTAAATCCACTCGAATCCACCTTCAATAGTTTGCAATTAGCTAGGAAGGGCTTGGAAGCCTCTTTTCCTCCTCTACTCAAAGACCAAATTCCTGCAAATGGAAAACTGGCATAAAAAATGTCATGTTTTTTCATTTTAAGCCTGGCATTGACACATGGGCGATTCGCTGAGTACTTGGGTAGTTATTCCAAAACACTCAGCACCCAGTCTGTGCAAGAAAATGTTTGGAAAACTTGCAAGCATAAAAAACTCGGTGAGTGTTCCATCTATGAGTCTGTAAGAACCCCAATAGGTTATAACTTCTTCAAACACCAAAAATCTTTATACTTCAGTTGTTTGACATTTTGTCAAACACTTTGCAAGCAAGCTCTGATACCACTGTAATGACCCTCCTCAAATCTGCCCTCAAAAATGCTGATGAAAGCTCAAGGAATTTTGTCAAACACTTTGCATACAAGGGGTCATATGACTGATATAACTTTTCAGGTTGCTGCAATAACTCTTCTTTCGATTTGCATCAAAGAGAATGCTTACAAAGACTCCAGATTTGTCTAAACAATGACCTAACATGAATGTGCAACTAATTTTGACAATATTCAATACAAATATGTGACTTAAACTACTTACAATATGCAGCTATAGAAACTAGTGATTATGACAAATACTTTGGATGCAACCTAAGATGGCATTATGCACTTACAACCAAGTGGCATTAATATAAACAATTAGTATGCAAAATTATGACATTGTTTATGCCAAAAAGAGAACTTACAGCTAATTGACATTTTGTCAAACAATTGGCATGCAAACTAATAAGTTGATCATCAAACTCTAGGTTTGCAATATAGATAGTCTAAAAATTACAACGCTCTTTCAATTGCAAAATCCTTGCCTTTCTTTGATACCAATAATGCCAAATGGCAAACAAAGACAAGTACAATATGAAAATAGTGAAGTGCTGATGCTATATTTTGTACTCAGTTGAAAACTTACATTTCTCAGAAAATATGCCAAATGAGAAGTGAAGAACCTGATTGTAGATGGCTGTAATAATTTTCTACAATGCTGCCCCTTCTGCTTTGATTTTTCCGATTTGCTTTTTCGACTGCTTTTTTGGATTCGCTTTTTTGAACTGCTTTTTCCGCCTGCTTTTTTGGTTCCGCTTTTTTCGGGCTGCTTTTTCGGCCTGCTTTTTCAATTCCGCTTTTTCGGGCTGCTTTTTCATATTTACTTTTTTTAGACTGCTACCCTGTTGAATCTCAAGACCATATCTTTCAATGGCGTCAAGATTTTCAACTTGAAGAGATTTCGTCCTTCAAACTATTGAGACATGATCTCCAGAAAATTTTCCAATTTCTTTGATTTTCCCAAGCATGCTAAAATAGAAGCTCTTCCATTTCTTTTATAGTGTTCTCACAAGAGCTCCATCTTTCGTTTTCTCAATGTGGGATAAAAGATAACTCCCTTTATATAACTTATGTCTCCAATGTGTTATAAAATAAAAGAGACTCTTTTAATTTAAATATTTCCCACAAACTATAGTTTATGCATTAATAAAGTTAAATATTTAAATTTAACTTTATAAAATAGCTTTATCAATGCATAAAAAATCTTATCAATGATAGACAAGTCTTCTTGCCGATTTTAAACAATTACCATCGACATACCGCTGCCATTGGATGTCCGACCATATCCAAGATGATTTACTATAAATAGTAAGTATGCCCAAAGTTGCCTCAAAACCCCACAGAAAGATCTGCAACTGAAACTATCTAGGCCAAATGGCCTCTAAGTCCCTTTAATGTCTTGGTTAGCCTACGAGACCGTGGGGAAATAGGCTAACAACAACGTCATGCTATAAATGCTAAAAAAAAGGGATATTACAGAATCACATACCTAAACCAACATATCTAAGGGCAAGAATTTTTTGCCCATACAACCAAGGTCCATGGCACTTTTTTATCATACAATATACTTTGTATGAAGTCAACCGTCACAGAGCACTGAAAAATTAGATGTAGATGCCAGCTTCTATGAAGAGAGCTATACTAGAGTGGTGTAGTCCCTCATGACGAAGCTCGTAGGTCAAAGCCGTGCTCAAATTGTTCAACCAAGTTACTAGGCATGGTTGCACTTGAAAAGATCATAAAAATATCCTATCAAGGGAATCATCATTTGCAATCCATTTACTGTCTATCAATGGCTTCAGCAATGTTGACATTAAACCAGAAAGTTGACATGCATGACTGATGCAACTGTTGAACATGTACACTAGTAAAACTTATGCTATAAAAGGTATTTTATCTTTGAGTTATCTTGGAGTATGATTGATTACCCATTGTATGTTGATTATTATTCCCCCTTTGCTAGAGGAAAGTTCATTTTTAGAGGTCAAAGAAAACTGTAACTATTGAGCATGCCAAAACAAAAGAGGAATAAAGATCATTGAATTAAGATGAGATTGGCCACTTCAAAATTATCTCCATTGTGAAAATCCCTGTTGGGAAGATATTGTTTCCAATTACATGAATCTACATTTGTCCAATTCACTAAGTATGATTCTGGGTCTACAAACAATTAGAAGATGAGCTAAATCCAATTATAGAAGTTTGTCTACGTGTAGTAGCAATGGGACCAAATCAAGCAGGCACAAAAACTCTTCAGAACCTTATTTTTTAGCAAGAGTCCATTTGGCTAAATTCTTCTGACCAGATTCTTCTGCTGCGAGCATTGTCTTCTTTCTTAGGTAGGAATCAACTTACTGTACATGCATGCAGCCTTAAAGACATTCCATTCAAATCAGACTACACCAAGATGTCCCTTCTTTCTCTCAGCTTATCTAAGTGAACTCGCAATTCAAACAGAACAGACTAGTTATTACTGCCTTTTAGGGTTTTTAATAAATTTTTATTACCATCACGGGAAGCAATCTGCTGAGTATTTTGTGTCATCCTAGGTAGTACATATTTTCTTCTAAGTTGGTTAGGCTTGCATTTCTGGTTAAGCAATTGCTTCAGTTTTTCTGTCTGCTGAAAATCGTAATTACTCAAGGTCACATTGCCAATTTGATGCAATGACAATTGAGTTAAATTTTACTAAATGAACTGAGTATTAATTTATCTGATATTTCCAGCAGTGAATTTTATCGCTTTACTGTATCTGCTTCATTTTTTTTCTTGTTGAAATGTGCATGTAGTATCTCATGTGGTAACTGATGTTTTCAACAGATTTTGAAGACACTTTTCGAAATTGTTCTATTTGAAGATTGCGCTAACCAATGGAGTCTTAGCAGACCAATGCTCAGTTTGATACTTATAAATGAACAGGTAAGTCTGCAAATTGCATTATAGATTTTAAGTTATTTGAACATCTGGTATGCTCATTTAGAGAAAAATATTTCTTGGTGGAGCATTTTTTATATTTAACATGGGTGACAACTTTAAGAATGTCTATAACATCAATGGCAATCTTTGTGTACAAGGAAAAATGTTCTAAGTATAAAAATGGAGTGAACCAATGTTTTAATTAGTGCAGAAACTTGTGAAAATCTTAGGAGGAAATTCTCCATCGTAATTGCAAGATGCTAGCAGGAAGAAGAGCAAGGGGAAAGCAAAGTATATTGAGAAACATCTATTATATGAAAGTTGAAACATTGTATTATTTCAACTCCAAATTTAATAGTAGTCTTCAATAAATAGCAGGCATGCCTATTATTTTGGTGTTAATTTCACTAAAAATATCCTAGTGTTCATATATTAAGGTGGTTTAAGAACTGTTACCATCTTTATGCTGGTATTTTTCTGAAAAAGTTTTCTACATTAAAGGTGAAATTGCTGATTGTCTGTCTGTCTGTTTTCAGATTTTCAGCGATCTGAAAGCCCAGATTTTAGCTTCACAAGTGAGTTTTAACTTGTTCAAATAATTTGTTCAGATCATTTTTTGGCAATACGATTGTAGCTACATCTTTAAATTTAACATCTTTGCAGCTCGTTTTGAAGTTATTTCTTATGACTCCATAGGTAGCTTAGTATTCAGTCATAATTAATAACTGAAGTTTCTCTCAACTCTTGCAGTCACTTGATCAGCAACCACGACTAGCCCAATGTTTCGACAAATTGATGGCTGATGTAACTCGTAGTTTGGAAGCAAGGAATCGTGACAAATTTACTCAAAATTTAACAATTTTCAGGCATGAATTTCGTGTCAAATAGCTTGTAAAATTCTTTTTATGCTAGGAAATTTTTTGATAAGGTGTGGTTGGTATATAATTTGAAGATTGATTCTCTGCAAGTCAATCATCAAACTTCATCCATTTTTCATAGTGGGAAGCTTGTATATCCATCAGTTGAGATAGTAATTATTTTTCTCAGTTCTTCCATAGTTTGTGCAGCACATGTTCTCCACGCTTGCATTAATCTATGGTACACATAACCATGCCTAATTGGGCAGTGAACAAGGACACGAGGAATGCCTGAGTGCATTATTTGTATTCCAATTTTTGTGAGTTGCTATTGATATGTATCAAGCGAGTTGTGGAATATAATACAAATTAATTATTCTTTGTAGATATTTCTATAAGCATGAGTTGCAACTACTACAGCCTTTCAAGTTGTGCTTCCAACTTTTATGTAATTTGCTCCAAAACTTAATCTTTATTGTACAGGTGTTTAAATATGACATATAGAGCATCGATATAGACTGAAATGACTCAGCACGGTCGATGAACCTCGGGAAAATCCTAATAAAGGTTATCAGAAATATAAATAGTTTGGTGCTACCGCATATTTTAAGATTCTTAACCATTATCGCATTTTATTTACGTCGCATTTAAATGGAATTCAATTACGTGGTTTAAATGGGAAAGACCCTTCAGACTAAAATTTATTAAAATACTTTGTAAAAATATAGAAATATATTAACCTGGTTTCGTAATTTGGCGCGCATGGGACAAAGTTCAAAACAATAAAAATTAAGATTTGATGTTGTTGCTTTCAAATTTTCACGATTAAATTCTTACGATGGATATGGCTATAAATGATATTTATAGAAAATATAAATATAAAAATAAAGATTTGATGTTGCTTTCAGTTTTTTCACGAGTGAAATCTTAGGATGGATATGGCTATAAATGATATTTATATAAATATAAAAACATAATATTGTAAGTTATATGAAGAGATTTTCATTTACTTGAAAATAATAGATACATAATTATTACATAAATAATTACAAGCTTATATATATTAAATATATATAAAATAAGTCGAGAGATATCCTTCTCGAGACCTCTATTTTCATAATTTCATAATTTCCATCATCGCATATTTATGTGAGTCTAAGAAGTGTGAGCAAATGATTCAAGACTCTTGACCTGTCTCATTTTTACTTCCATTTCCTCTGTAATTTTCACGATTTTAATTATATTTAGTCTATTTCTATATTGTTTTTCTGAGATGTAAATGAATGTCAATTTTTTTTCAAAATAGAAAATGTTTACATTGAAGATTGCTGCCATTGTAGAAAGCCTCTCGGCTTAATAAGTTATTTAATAATCTATAATATACCAAATAATTTTTAATTAAATTGATAATAAATATTAGTTGAATTTTTTTATTTTAAAATAATATATTTCTTATTTAAAATTTAAAATCTATTTAAATTAGTTTAAAATTATCAACAAATTTTAAAAATTAAGTATATATTAATGGCTGTATATATATTTGAAGAATAAAATTTAATGATTTTAAAATCTCATATAAATTTAAAACTATAAATTTTTAATTTTTAAATATCTGATAAATCTTTTTAAATTACATGATTCAAGTTTTAAAAAGATTAAGTTTAGGAGGGAGGGGTAGATGTGTATTTGATTATGCTATTATCTATGGGTTATTTAAATCAAGGTGAACATTTAGTGTAAATTTAGTAGCTATACAACATTTGATTAAACCATCCAAATTTACAGATCATACATTATGGTTGCTTAATTTCTTAAAATGAAATCGCTAAAGTTGTAGTTTGTGGCTATTAATGTAGTTTTCTTGTGGTGGTTGTGTAAATGTAAATTAGATTTTTGTCATTTTTAAACAAGTCTATTAAAGTGAAAATGCTTGGGTCCTATGTTAAATCCTCATAGCACACTTGAAGAACATGAAAGAAAATCATGAAAGTGTGGAAAGTTAGTATAACTAAGAAAGTGAAGATAACACATCCTTAGAAAACTAATAGACGTTTTGAGAAAACCACAACACACCCTATGTATCTGCTAATTCTAGAAGCTCAAAGCTCTCCTAAAAATGTGAAAGCAAACTCAAAAGTTGCAACTGTCCAAACTAGTAATTGCCATGGAAGGAGCAAGCTAAGAATAGCAAATAACAAAAAGAAAGTGGAAGCGAACAATTGCTTACCCCCGACATTAGCTTGAAAGTTTGAGTAGTTATATAGTCTCATCTTTGAAAAGCTATAAAGCTTTAGGTTTAGAAGGATTAAACTATGTTGCCATCTACATGAAAATGCAAACATTTTACCGTGATATGGAATGAGCAATACACACCCTATGTATTTGCTAATTCTAGAAGCTCAAAACTCCCCTTAAAAAATGAAAGCAAACCCAAAAATTATAATTGTCCAAACTAACAATTGCTAGGGAAGGAGCAAACTAAGAATAGCAAATAACAAAAGGAAAGTGGAAGCAAACAATTGCTTACCCCCAACATTATCTTGAAAATTTGAATAGTTATATAGTCTCATCTTTGAAAAGCTATAAAATTTAGGTTTAGAAGGATTAAACTATGTTGTCATTCACGTGATAAAGAAAACATTTCACTGTGCATGCTATCAAGTCTCTCTCTTAGAATTTGATAAAATTATGGGTCATTAAAAAAATTTATACTCTTAATGTTGCAGAGAGGAGTCTAGTGTTGATCCCATCATTCAATTTGACCAATAAAACTATACAAAGTTCCTAGAACATAATGTTTAGAAAAATTACTAATCAACTTGAAATAAATTCTTTCATTCTAATCACACTTCACATCTCTATTGTGATACTAACTTATATAGTTACCTTTTCACCAAATTTATTATCACATCTGAAAAAAGATTTATTTATGATTATGTTCATGTCTCAACAATTCACTATTTCCTTCAATTAGACTATAATCAATTGAAAATTTAGCATCTATCTCATGAGGTTTACCAATCATCACATTGGTTGAATTTTGTGGAAGCTTTGCATCTAGTTTTTATTTAGCTTCACTTTCAAAATGATTTCTCTTTTGCTTTGAAAATTTTCTTCACTTCCTTTATTCCAATTACACTTCCTATCACTAGTGCCATACTAGGTTAGATAGTTGGTTTTTACCAAATTTATAATTCCATCCAATATATATTGTTTATGATTACACTCATCCCCCCACGTTTCACTATCCCCTTCAACCATAATGTAATCAACTAAAATTTGAGTGTCTTACTAGGTTCACAGATGATTGTGTTGGTTGAAATTCAATATAGCTCTCTCAAAATTTTCCTTCAATTCCCCTTTTGTTGATTTTCACCTTTTTATTCAAGCTCAGAACTAGTTTCTACCATAAAAGGCAAAATTTTAACATCAAATGCTCTTCTTTCTCCTTTCTTCTTGTTGAACCTCATATTTTCTCTCTCTTAGTGAATCATATTTTGGTCATATTGTCATGGTCTACCCGATAAAAAATGACAATGCATATCAACACATCACAAAATAATTCATCCTCATATGAACAAGTTCTAAAAGAAAAAAGACAACATTTGTCCACAAGCACACATTGATTTTTTTTAACTAGGAAAACTTGTAGGGGTTACCTTTTGGGACGCCAATGAGTCATAGGTTGTCTTTTTCTTTTATAGGTAATCGGTCAAAGCCTAGAGCATTTATTATTATTGTTAAGATTAATTATTATTATGTGTCAATCTCGAGTAGATTCAAACCCAAGATCTCCCTAATGAGAGGCTCACCATTTACCGATACATTGTAGGCTCTTGCCTATGAGTCATAGGTTGTTTTACATTTGCATGTTGTTTAGAAAAGATTTCCTTTACCAATTAAAATTATTAGTTTCGTCATCCTTAGATACTAAGGTTGTTCTAACTTCTAACCATTAGGTTCTCTCAAGATTCAACACCGTCTTCTAAACAACATTATTCTTCATCTTGGGATACCATCAATCTGTAAGGTTTTGATGAAATCTATAGTATTTAAAATAAAAGATGCGAATCTTTCACTTACTCTATTTTGGTAATGCTTCAATAAGTCTCTCCATAAGATCTAATATCTTAATTTAACATTCACCAAGTTCTCCAATTACTCTTCAAATTGGTATAATTGTGATCTTGCCTCAAGGGTCTCTACTCTTTAAATCAATTCTTCGGTGTTCCCTTGAGGCCCTACATTCCTCCTACTCCTTCTCCCACAATTGATGTGGACTTTTCTATGGGATATCAAAAATTACTTTGATTTCGAAACCAATGCAAATAATATCATAGTGCATACAAGCTTTTATAACAAAACAATAATAGAGGACTTTGCAAAAAAGATAATTATTTAGCCCTTAAATACAAATATTAAAACTCGCCACCATATCTCCATCAATAACTAAAAATTAGTGTAAAACAAAAGCCACAAAAACAAAGAAGATACACTAACAAATATGCACTCTGCCAAAACCTTCCAATGGCTCAATAATACTTATGAAAGAAATATTCATGTCAAATTCATCCATTATATTAACATTCTATATCTCTAAAGATTCAATTTTCTCTCAACCTCCATATTCTTGCCTTCCTCTTAACTTACAATTTTTTCTTCTAGATTATTTTCTACTCTACCTTCAAGGCATATTCATATTCATATGCCTCATCTATAATTTGAATTATCTGCTATGCAAGAACATCTTGTATTTAAAATTTGAGCCCATTCACGTATCTAATCATTACTTGTCCTTCACTCTCTTGAATATCTATTAAAAATATAATTCACAATGGCAAGTCCAAGGAAAGGTGTGACATACTCTTAGATTTAATCGTTAGTTTTCTTTCTTACCATTGCAACTATTGTAGGGCTCTAACAGGTATATTTGTAATAAGTCTTTGAAATCCCCAACCAGATATCTCTTAGAAAGAGATCAAAATCCTCACACAAGGTAGCCTTAGCAAGCTTTTTAAATTCTAATAGGTCATCTCCATTCCTAACAGGATGAATTCTCATAAAGGATAGATGTAATCCTTTAACATGACACCCTTTTACTTGCATGGAAAGGCTACTGGGTATATTACTCCTATCGTGGTTTTCACCCTCACATAGGGGGTTTCTATATAAAAATATCTATGTAATTAATTCTTATGTGATCCACTTTGATGTAGGAGCATTATGGGGTAGTTGGTGATCTTGTATGTTGGAGTGTTTTGACCTTGGAGTTAGTGAACTTGATTGAAAGATGGTGATGTTCAGTCACTACTAGGGAGTTATTGGTTGTAATTTTTCTCGATGGGATTGGTGACTAAAGGAACTTGATGATGCTTAAGGTACTCAATTAATGATATGCTTGGTGGAACCTATGCTCGATAATGCTTGTAGGAGCTCGGTGAATGTGATTTCTTGGTATAGTTAGTGTTGTTTGGCTTTCTCAGTGATATTGTTGACGCTTGATGTTTTGGCTCATTGAATGATGTTCTTGGGAGATTCAATCAGTTGTCTTGGTACATTTAATTCATGGTACATGTGATTGTGATGTGGATCAATCTTGGGATGTGTGAGGACCTATTTGGGGTCTTGGTTATTTATATAGATATGTGTATTTAATGATTGTTCTAAGGTGAATAAGGCATGTTATGTTTCTTTGGGTTCTAGATGATTCTATTTACATGTTGATTTTTGGGTGTGCAAGTATATAAGGAGGGTTTGGGTAGAGTTAAAAGGGAAATAAGAGAGATATTCAAGTTAGGAATTTGGATTTTCAAAGTTTAGCAGAGCTAGCAACTGAGTTTGGACTAGTTGGGATTGTGTTGGATATTGCAAGGTCTTATAGAACTATTACTTGCTTTATATTTGGTCGTAACTAGGAAGGCCTTACACTTTGGCACATTGCATGTAATCAATTTTTATATGAATAAAGAGTTGAGTTTGTGTTAGGTGGAAGCTTGTAATCTAACTTGCAAGCAACTTGGATTTGTCACAAGACACTTGGGTGGGATTTGTTGTAGATGGTTTACGAACAGCTTGGAAGATTCCTCCAAGAAGATTACATCTTTGGGTGATTTCAGATCTTTGTGATTATGTAGAGACTAAGATTTCAAAGAAGGTCAGATTATATTTTAGATCTGAGATGGAGTTGATGAAGAATGATACGGTTATTGAGATTATGAGAGCTATGTATGGTGTACCAAGGAAATTGGCTATGGAACATGGTTATGGGGAAGTTATTAAACACTTTGAGGTTCCTAGATCTTGTGGTTAAAATAGAACCGATTACATGGAAAGATCAGTGGAAGATAGAGCTCGTTGGTTGGATAGATTTGAAGTTGGGTTGAAGCTGAAGCATAAGATGTATATTTCTAATTTCTTGGGTACTTTGAATCCTGAAGACCTAATTGATTGGGTTGGTGAGTTGGAAGACTACTTTGAGTTAGAGGATATTGGTGATCTTCTCAAAGTGATATTGACATAAATTAAGTTGAAAGGACATGGTTCTTTATGGTGGAAAGAATTTCAAAGAGTTAAAGAAGAGGAAGGTGAAATGAAGATCACTCATTGGAGATTGATGGTGACAAAACTAAAGGCTAAGTGCATTCATTTAGATTATGAACTTGAGTTGTCTAAGAGGTTATAGAATTTGAAACAAAAGGATATGTCTATGAAGGATTATGCCAAGGATTTTTAAAAGTTGACTATTCAATTTGGACATAGAGAACTTTCTAAAGAAAAGGTGGCCAGGTATGTTAATGGTTTGAGATTAAATATTCAGGATGAGATTGGTATGTTGAAGATTGATTCAATTGAGAATGCTTATCAATATGCTCTAGATACAGAAAATAAGTTGAAGAGAAGACATCAAGGTAGTTCCCAAGGGAAAGAAAAACACGACCACTCAGTGAAGGATAAATAGATTGTTGAGGATAAATTAAAACCTTTTGAAGAGAGGAGAAGAATGGGTAAAGTTGGACTTAAGGGTACTTTCTTTAGGTGTGGTGAAGAAGGTTATATATCTTTTGAATATTACTAGAAGGTTGGTCATAAAAGAACAGTTGTGGTGAATGAGGTTGATCACTTAGTGAATGAGACCAAGTGGGAGGAGGAGAACTTGTTGGTTCAGTGAGGGTTATTTGGTAAGAAGGTACTCAAACCTTAGTAAAGGAGAAATTTTTTCAGGACTCATTGTAAGTCTACTAGTAAATGTTGGAATGTAATTGTGTATAGTATTAGTACTAATAACCTAGTTTCTTAGGAGATGCTTCATAAACTTGGTTTGAAGAGGGTAAGACATCCTAGTCCCTATAGGATTGGTTGGTTGCAATATGAATATGCTTTGGAAGTGAGGGAGCAATGTCTTGTTGACTTTCGAATTGGGCAATATGTTGATCAAGTGTTGTGTGATATTGTGGACATGAGTAGTTGTTACATATTACTTGGTAGACCTTCGCAGCATGATTGCGGGGTAGTGCATGATTGTAGCTAGAATGTGTTTACTGTAAAGGGTAGCAAGAAGTTTTCACTAATTCCTTTGTAGGATGTAGAACTCGGTAGGAGGAACCTAAGTTTTGGTAGGCAAGTTGAATTGAAGGATTCTGAAAGGGTTAGAGATTAGCGTGGGAAATAGATCCATTGTTTACTTGGGATGGATGTAAAGAAGAGTAAGCAATTATTTGTTGTTGGAATGAATTTGTAGAAGTGGAACAAGGGGTAAGAATGTACAAGTTGAAGGCTTAGAAGACATCTATGTTAAGAACTAATTCAGGGTTTACGTGTTGAATCCTAAAAGATGTTCTACTATCTACTAAGGACATCTTTTCGCACCTGGAGTGTCTAATGTAGGAGCATCCTAGGGTAGTTGGAAATCTTGTATATTGGAGTGTTTTGACCTTGGATTTGGTGGACTCAGTTGAAAGATGGTGATGATTAGTCACCATAGGGGAGTTCTTGGTTGTAGTTTTTCTTGGTGGGCTTGGTGACTAAAGGAACTTAGTGATTCTTAAGGTGCTCAGTTGATGATCTAATTTTTAGAACCTATACTTGGTGATTCTTGTAGTATCTATGTCAATGTTATTTCTTGGTATAATCAATATTTATTGGGTTTCTCATTGGTTTGGGTCACCAAATGATGTTCTTGGGAGATTTGATCGGATTGCTTGGTGCATTTAATTTTTAATACATGTGATCATGATGTGAATCAATCTTGGGATGCATAAAGACCTATTTGGGGTCGTGGTTATTTATCCTATGTTCATTTAATAATTATTGTAAGTCAACTAAGGCATGCTATGTTTCTTTGGGTTCTAGATGATTCTATTTGCAACAGGTTGACTTGTGGTTGTGCAAGTATATAAGGAAGGTATGGGTAGAGTCAAAATGGGGAGAAGAGAGAAAATATATTCAAATTAGGAATATGGAGTTATGAAGTTTAGTAGAGCTAGTGGCTAAGGGTGGGTTAGTTGGGATTGGGTTGGATCTTGCAAGGTCTTGTAGTTTTATTACTTTCTTTGTGTTTGACCACAATTGAGAAGGCCTTACAGCTCGACACATTGTATGTAATCAATTTTTATATGACTAAAGAGTTGATTTTGGTATCAAATCTTGTGTTTGTTTTGTTTTTCCAATGTCTAGTTGTTAGCTAGGGACTTGGTCATTTCCTTTGGGGACTCACTAGGCCTTGCATGAAATTGAATTTCTCCTTATTGTGCTTATGCACTAGTGTGATGTTCTACTCACTATTCTTCCTTTATGATCTCTTCTTTTTTTTTGTAAATACTCAAGAAATAACCAAAAAATTCAATAATGAATTTTGAGTTTCCTTAAATACACTCGTTCAATCTAGGTTTCAAAGCCCTAAATTTATCCCACTCAAAACTTGTATTCAAAATTTGAACTTCACAAGTAAGCATAGTCACAAAATACTCATAAATACCTATACATGGGTGCCTATCCCTGTAGGCCTATTTTTCCTCATGTAAGTCTACATCTAGTCTTGTGTTCTTCCATTCTCCTATCACTTCCACCACCTCTCTCTGCATGCATGTCAAATTTGTTTCAAACTATCACATAGTTTTGTCAGTTCAGTGGTGTCTCACCTTCGATGAACCATGATTAACTCTAGTCTACACATTTCCACTGGTCATAGGATTTTTGTATCTTATCTCTTATTTAGATTTGTATGCCAGTCTACCAATGATTTCACTATCTTTAAATTCTTCTTACTCTTATTAATCGGTTGCCAAATAATGACAACACTTTACAACTCATACAATGCTTGATTTCTCATAATGCTACAACTTAGCCATCACCATTTTTTTGGTTAATCATGTCACTATTACTACTTAGGTAAAATAGGGGGAGAGGGATAGACAAAGGGATAGATTGAGATAGGGGGAGGGAGATAATGGGATAGGGAGAGAGTTTAGGAGAAGGAGGAGATGGTGAAAGACGACATAGAGAGAAGAGGGAGGGGGAGAGAGATGAGATAGAGATCAACAAGTGTAATTAGGGCTCAGAATAGAAAAATAAAATACAACACCTTATCAATAGAAACCAACATCTTGTCAACTAATCATGTGTCCAAATGTGTTTGAGGTAATGGGTCAAGTATGAGACATGTTAAACAAGTAACACAACTAGAAGATGCCAATTAAAAATGTGAATTAAAATCCTTAGACTAGTATAATTAATAGGTCATCATAGAAAACTCAAAATTACATAATATGATGGCTTTCAAAGATTTAACTAGTCAACTGCAGAAGGGTAGGAGATAGAGTAAGTTACCAGGACGATGTAATACACTTAATTCTTAAGTGATCATTGATTGGTTATAAATATGAAACCTAAAGAAAGAATGGTAAAGAAACATAATAATAACTTCAAAACATATATTTTTCTTACATATATTTGACACATATCTCTATTCCCAGGATTTTTTTATAGAGCTTGTGTCCATCACTAGTTCCTCTCAAAATAAAGCAATGTCAAATAAAATCAATGTATCAATGGTCATAAATAATAAATATATAATAAATTATAATTAATAATTAATTTTAAATTAGAATAAAAAAGAATTCTAAATTATAATTAATTAATAATTAGAATAAATGTTTCTCTTTGGGTGATGTATATACGAAATGTTGAATTGATGGTTGGTAGTTATGTGTGCATGTGGATATGATTATTGATGACTGTTGGATACAATTGTTCAATTGTGTATTGTCTTTGATGTCACACAAATGTCATATCAGTCATCAGATAATGTCCACCGAGCTTAGAACGTCAGCAAGGCAAAGGACAGTGTCTATTGAGCTCAGAAGGTCAGCAAGGCAAAGGACAGTGTCTACCGAGCTCAGAAGGTCAGCAAAGCAAAGGAAAAAGTCTACTGAACTCAGAAGGTCAGCAAGGCAAAATGATAGAATCTACCGAGCCCAGAAGGTTAGTGAAGAAAACTTGCAGTATCTACCAAGTAAACAGTTCTTACCAAGCTAACTCAGTCATCAAAGGAAATGTGGCAGAAACAATTCTTACTGAGCTCACTCGATCATCAAAGGAAATGTAGCAGAAATAGTTCTTATCGAGCTCACTTGGTCATCAAAGAAAATGTGGTAGAAGCAGTTCTTACTGAGCTCTCATGAAGGAATTTAGTTCTTACTGAGTAAACTCGGCAGTCAAAGGATTTTACGGATATTACAATGTTAACCGAGTCAAGAAGGTTAACTTAGGAAAATTTTGGAAGCAGTATTTACCGAGCAGGGTCGGCCAGTAAAGGATTTCATTGTTTTATGAAATAACGTTTATTTATTTAGAGTAATATTTGTAGCTGATTGATGTATGGTTTATTGGTAAATGTAACATGTAAATGGGCCGACTTGACAATCTGAATGGTATAATTAAGAGATCAAGTTGTGAATTCTAAGTGTGAAGAAGAAGTGTGTGTGGAATTGATGTGATATGAAGATTGATTATTGTGGAAGCAAATTTAAAGGATGATTAGAGATCATTGAGGAGCAACAACGCCATATTTGATCAAGGAGGATCTAATGATGCTGAACAGAGACCTGTAGTCAGCAAATTAAGTTGCATCTTGTTCAAGTCAATTCATTCTTGCTTTCTAACCATTGTAGTAGCGATTTCAAATCTCTTAACAGATTTGGTTTAACAGCCATTTTGTAAATCCTCTAACAAGGTGACAGTTCAATTGAATTGTTCTAAAGACCTCTAGCAAGGCCACTCCTAACAGGTTGATTAAATCCTCTAATAGGGTCACACCTAACAATGTGTATTGTAACCTTTAACAAGGTTGGCTCCTAATAGGGCTCACTTCAGAAGAGTGAAAAATTGGTGACTAGTTACTTGGTGGTTTTTCTCATATTGGGTTTCCACGTTAAATGTGGTGTCTCTTGTGTTTATTTTGTTTTCAATTGCATGCATGTTTGCTTGAAGATAAGTAACAGTTTAATTTATCGAGTTACAACATTTTTGTTATGTTTACTGAGTATCAGCAGTAACTAGATCTTTAAGACATCTAAGGGATTTGTGGATTAATTTTTTAAGTAACTGATTCACCCCCCCCCCCCTCTCAGTTACACTACCTTTAATTCCAACAATTGGTATCAGAGCTTTTGGTGCTTACAGGAAAAGATTTCAAAGATCTAAGCTAAAGATTAGGATATCTTGCAAAAGAAAAATTCCAAGACTTAACAGGGACAACTTCTCAGCATGGCAAGGATTGATGAGGCTTCATCTAGCTTCTATGGGTGGTACAGGGCTAAAGTACCTTGATGAAAAATATGAAGAACCTTTTGGTACATTATCTGTCAATGATATTGCTGAAAAGAAGACTCACAACAACATGATGATAGATATATCATCTTCTTTGAGTTATGAAGAATTTGATGACATCAAGGATTGCAAAACTACCTTTGAAATGTGGAACAAGCTGAAAGAGATCTATGGAGGAGATGATAATGTGAGAAGAGCCAAAGTAGAAAGCTTGAGAGGACAATTTGATCAAATGAGGATGAAAACATTGCAAAAGTATGTTGAAAGAGTTAAAGCATGTGTTAGTGCAATCAAAGCATCTGGAGGAGATATCAATGAAGAGACAATTATAAGTAAAGTTCTTAGAACTCTACTTCCCATTTATGCAATTAGAGTCTCTGCAATTCAAGAAAGAAGATGTGAGGCAAATCATAAAATAAATTTAGAGGCCATAGTTGGAAGATTGATTGCATTTGAGCTAGAAAACTATGACAATTATGTTCCAGCTATCAAGAATGTTGAAACAGCATTTGAAGCCAAGCTTTCACTCCAAGAAAGAGGGAAAAAGATGAAGGATCCACAATCAGATAATGATGAAGAATCAGAACTAAGTTTAGACAATGATCTTGAGGTGGTTGAAGCCCTACTAGCAAGAAAATATTCAAGAGGCAAAGGGAAATACAAAGGTAAGGTTCTTCTAATCTACTTTTCTTGTGAAGAAATTGGACATATTGCAGCTAGGTGCCCAAATAAGCAGAACAAAGATGAGAAGAAAGGTCACAAGTAAAATGGCAAGAAAGACTTCAAATCATTCAAGGATAAATGTAAGAAAATATGTTTCATGGCTAAAGATTCTAATGATTTTGATGATGAAGAAGAAGATGAAATTGTCAACATTGCTGTGAAAGATGAATCTGATAATGATGAAGAAATGGCACTCATTTCTCATATGAGCAGAAATGATATATGGATCATAGATAGTGGTTGTTTTCATCACATGATTGGTGATAAAACTAAGTTTGAATACTTTCAAGACTATGATGGTGGCAGTGTAAGATTTGGTAACAATGAACCTTGTTGTATAAGAGGAAAAGGAAGAATCTCACTAACCAAGGAACTTGTATGTGATAATGCATATTGGGTAGAAGGACTAAAGCATAATTTTTTGAGTGTGGTACAGCTACTCAATAATGGACTCAAAGTAGAATTTATGCATGGAAAAGCAAGATTGATGGATGGCAAAGGAAAGCTGATTGGATCAGGCACTCAAACAAAAGGTAACTTATTTTATGTTGAACTTAGTGAATGTTCATGTTTCATTGCTCAAATTCAAGAAAGTTGGTTATGGCATAAAAGGTTATGTCATGTAAACTTTGAAAACTTGATAAAGATTAGTAAATTTAGGAAAGTAAGAGGTATTTCTAACATAAAGAAACCTGAGGTTGGTCTATGCAAGAATTGTCAAATTGGTAAAATGGGAAAGACTAGTTTTAGAAGCAAGAACTATCAGACTGAATAAGTTCTAGAAATTGTGCATACTGATTTGTGTGTACCTATTGGCATTGAAAGTTATATTGGTGAAAAATTCTTCATTCTGTTTGTTGATGATTATTCAAGAATGATGACTGTCATGTACCTAAGAGAGAAATTAGAAGCATTTAAGAAGTTCAAATGGTATTTGGCTAGAGTATAAAAGGAAACAGGCAAAAGACTAAAATGCTTAAGATCTGATAGAGGTGGTGAATTCATTTCACATGAGTTCAATAATTTTTGCATTGAAAGGGGAATCAAAAGACAGGTTTCAGCACCTAGACCTCCTGAACAAAATGGAATAGCAGAAAGAAGGAAGATATCTATCATGGATTGTGCAAGAACCTTAATGATTGAGAAAGGCATTGCTATAAAATACTAGAAGGAAGCTATCAGCACTGCAATTCATACCTTGAACCGAGTACAGCTAAAAAAAGACTCATTCAAAACACCCTATTAGTTGTGCTATGGCTACAAACCCAATGTAAGTTATCTAAAAGTATTTGGAAGCAAATGTTACATTTTGAAAGAATCTAGAAAAGGTAAATTTGATGTAAAAAGTGATGAAGGAATATTTTTGGGATACTCTTGCAAAAGCAAAGCATATAGATGTTTGAACTTATCTACTCACAAAGTCATAGAAAGTGCACATGTGAAAGTTGATAAGTTTGCAGAAAGAATAGAAGAAGAAAGCAAAAAGGAACTTGAAGACTACAGAAGATTTATTTATATGGAACCTGATTCAATGCCAAGTATACCTATTAATCTGGAATCCTCAACTCTAGAGTCTTCATTAACCGAGTCACAAGAAGTTCAAACTGAGTCAATACCTATCGAGCTGCAAGAACTTGAGTTGCAAACAGAAGCTACTGAGTTAGCATCTACCGAGCCTGAGCAACTAGAATCATAACCAGAAGTTGAGACATAGAAGGATAACAATGTAAGTCATTGAAAAGGAAAGGAGCTCGTGTTAGCCAAGTATGTCAGAAAGCATCATGCACCAGATCAGATCATTGGAGATAAATCAGAAGAAACAATGACAAGAAGTACATTGAAAGGAACTTTTTTACTTGTTGATTTTGAACCTAGAAATGTCAAAGATGCACTAGACAATGAGAGTTGGATTGAAGCTATGAATGAAGAGATAGAAAAGATAGAGAAAAACAAAACATGGACTCTTGTACCTAGACCCAAAGACAAAAATGTGATTGGAACAAAGTGGGTATTAAAAAATGAAGATGGTAAGGTATCAAGGAACAAAGTTAGACTGGTATGCAAAGGATACTCTCAAGGAGAAGGTGTAGACTATGGAGAAAATTTTTCTCCTGTGAGAGTTGGGTCCAAACATACATTAACAGGAAGGTTTTACAGTTTGATATTGCAGGTGAGAGGGAGGAAAATAAAGGTTTGGGTCTTGGTCAAAATTAGGTGGAGAATGAAGCTAGAGGTATTAAGGAGATGGTGGAGAGTCATTCCCACCATGTGTGTGGTTGTGAGTGTCTAGTGGTAAAAGCAAGGTTGGACCTGAGTAGATTCTAACTAAAAAAACTCTAGTGTTGGGAGTAGAGGGTTATTTTTTTATTTTTAAAATTTTATATTTAATAAATATATCTTGAAATAGAAAATTAAAATAGGTATGATAAAAAATAATGAGTTAGGTGATAGGCCATTTTGGCATGATATACATATGAATATATCAAAAACAAATATATGGCCATAGGTTATTTTAGGCAAGTATATTTACAAGGAAGTCAGATGATATATGATTACCATTTTTAATGTATATTTTAATATTAATTTTTTTCCCTTTTTATGCTTTATTCTATGCATGGTTCCTATTAATATTTATTTTTCTTCTTTCGTTGATATCCATACCCTTTTTAGATTGATGAAGGGTGGTCCCCTTAATACCATGAACACGCAACAAAAAATAGAGATACAATAGCAATTTGCAAGAATAAAATATGGGCTTCTTATTATCTCCACAAGTGTAGAATTAAAAAATTTAGACATACAATATGCAAAGCCACATGGGAGCCTTCTTTACAATATTCATCAAGATAAAGTTGTGACCCACCACTCAGAACTACCCTAGACAACCTATGGGGCTTCCTTATATAGGCAATTTCCACTACCCAAGAAGGTTCTAAACACATAGCCCTAACTATTGAGGCCACCCAACCTTAAACTATAATATTTTATTACACTTTATTACATAGAACTGTCTGAAGATAATTTGCAAATTATATTTTGGATGGTCCAATGTCTGGAGACCACAACTTAGAAACCATTGTCTCGATTGACTATTGTAACCCATTTTTGGAATAACAACTCTAGTTCTACAATGGACGATTGTGTAAGTATCCATCTGTCATGGTTTGACCTCATTTTAGAGCCATTTAGGCCTTTATCATTGAACCTAAAGTTTTATACCTAAAATTCGTACAAAAAATCTACAATAACTTCACTAATACATATGATATGGAAATGAAAGTTTTTTGGAAAAATGATATATCTAAGATGAACCTCCACCTATGAAATTAGAACATTTTGAGCTCACATGATCAACTTACTAAAAATAGAAAGATTCCACAAACATAAACTCTACGCTAAAATTTCCCTTATTAAAAAGACAAAAATAGGAATAGAAACATTTTTGGGTGATGCAAGATTTCTCTTACAACCAGGATACTCTTTTATTAGACACTCATAGTAATTTGATAAGTGACCTTATCACATATTAGGTGTTCAAACAAAAATCAAGATGGTTTACCTCCTCCCTTTTCCACCATGATGAATCTTCTATTGGACATCCTCTCCATTTGACTAGATATTCTTCATATACCCTAGTCATTGTGCTTCTACAACACAAATGTCCAGTACACCCTCAATCAATTTTGAAGTTGAAGTAGTTATCAGAATACTCCATTGCACTTTTGTGACCTCATCTTCAACACCTCCTTCATGATATTTTATCAAATCTAAAATGTTAAATACTGGTGAAATGTTATGTTCAATGGGTAACTCTACTAAATCATGAACTCATCAACACCTTCTTCCCGAATTATGATTTTTTTAGTATCTTGCATTGTCTAAAATTATTCATTTTCAACTTGTTATGTGTACCTACTAAAATTTTGTATGCCTTATTTTCTCATCTACCTTAATCTTGTATTGTGTATTCATCTTTGTGATATGCTTTGTCAGCTTTTCATGGATGTTCTTCAAGTATTCTGCATAATCATCTTCTTTAGCACTACTTATCTCTCCTTTATCCAACTTTCTCAATTCATAAGCATTAATGAGACTAATTTTTTGGAATTCTTTAGAATAACTAAGAGGGGGGGTGAATCAATTATCCAAGGTCCAGATGTACTATTAAAACTTTTCACAGCTTAGTGAACTCATAAAACATTTATCATCATGCATGCATCCATAAGATTATGCAATCATGTAAAACTTGTAGGTTACTATCAAATCAATTTGTAGAAATGTAAACATGAAACATAACATATTCAATAACACACTTGACACAATGATTTACGTGGAAACCAATTTGGGAAAACCCACCAGTAACATGCTACTCTTTCTCACTCTTTTGAGGTGATGCTCTGTGAAAGGCCAACCTTGTTAAAGGTTACAATACACACTGTTAAATGTGACCATGTTAAAGGATTTCAATCACCTTGTTAGGAGTGAGCCTTATTAGAGGACTTTAGACCATTCACTTGGAAAGTCATCCGGTTAAAAGATTTACAAATGACTGTTAGGTCAACATTAATCCAAAGGGTTTACCCTAGAGTGATGCAATTATTAGAGAGTAACAGTAAGGCTTGATCTAATGAAAACTTACAAATCCATTTGTAGATTAAAAATCTCTATTTTAGTCCTTCATTCTACTTGGCTTTCACACACTTCAGCTCTGATAGCTTGTTCACCCTTCAAGCATCCATACTCTTAAGTCTTCTTGCTTAACTTGCCAATGCAGACTCTTCACTTAGGTCACAGAATTAGTCTAGGATATCACTAACTCTTTTGAAGTGATGCCCTTTGAAAGGCCAACCTTTTTAAAGGTTACAATGTACACTAGTTAAGATACCTAGAAAAGTTACAAGACTTCTTGCTTCCTCTTCAGCAATATAGCAAGACTTCTTGCCTTTGTCTTTGTAATCTTTGTTGTCTTCATCTCTTCTACTTTTTCACTTTTCACCACCTCTATAGTTCTTCTCTGGACATCTAACAACAATATGACCAACCTCATTACAACTAAAAAAAATGATAGGTAGTTTAACTTTAAACTTGCCTTTACGTTTGTGAAATATCCTTGCCAGCAGTGCTTCAAGTTGATCTACATTCTCCTCATTTGTCTCATTGTCAGTGGACACATATTTTTTCTTTTTCTTCTTCTTCACATTAGGTCCTTTCAATGATAGCTTAGCTTTGAAAGAAGATTCAATATTTTTAGGTGTATAATTATCAAAGTTAGATATCTCAAAAGCAGTGAGTCTACCCACCGAACCTTCAAGAATTAGAACATTCCCTAGTACACATCTTAGTTCTTGTATTGTAAACTCTAATAGCATATATAGGTAGCAGTGTTCTCAAAACTTTTCTTAGTATTGTATCATCATCTATTGTACCAGTGGCTCCTCTTATTACATTAACAAGATCTTTTATCCTTGAGCAATATTTTCACATTCTTGAGTTCTCATATCAACGAACTTACCTCTGAGACTTTCAACTTTGGCTCTTTGAACATTCTTGTCTCCTCCATAGATGGTGTG
Source organism: Cupressus sempervirens (assembly GCA_028749045.1). NCBI lineage: Eukaryota > Viridiplantae > Streptophyta > Pinopsida > Cupressales > Cupressaceae > Cupressus > Cupressus sempervirens. The sequence goes on from CM053785.1 coordinate 1,100,414,419, forward strand.
TAAAGCATCCCATCTTTTCTTTTCACTGTCAAGACTTTTTATATCATCAAACTCAACATAGCTTAGGGTAGCCACAATCTCCAACATTGCCTAGTTGTGTTCTTTCTTCTTTTTCAAATCTTCAATAGTTAGGGCTCTAGGAGGATCAACATTCTCAATAATAATGGTAGATTGTACATGATCTCCAAGTCCTCCAAGGTGTAGCTTCATCAAACTTTTCTATGCAGGAAAGTTATTTTTATTAAGCTTGGGTACTTCTCTTTTTGACATCTTTATCTTTGTGCTTCTAGTACCTTCAAACTTTTCCTCTTAAGAAGATGGCTCTGATATGAATTGTTGGAATTCTTTAGAATGACTGGGGGGGGGGGGTGAATCAGTTATCCAAGATTGAGATGTACTATTAAAACTTTTCACAGTTTGTTGAACTCATAAAATATTTATCATCATGCATGCATCCATAAGATTATGCAATCACTTAAAACTTGTAAGTTACTATCAAATCAATTTGCAAAAAACTAAACATAAAATATAACAGATTTAATAACACACTTGACACAATGATTTATGTGGAAACCCAATTTGGGAAAAACCACTAGTAACATACTACTCTTTCTCACTCTTCTAAAGTGATGCCCTATGAAAGGCCAACCCTGTTAAAGGTTACAATACACACTGTGAAATGTGACCATGTTAAAGGGTTTCAATCACCCTGTTAGGAGTGAGCCTTATTAGAGGACTTTAGACCATTCACTTGGAATGCCATTTAGTTAAAGGATTTACAAATGAATGCTAGGTCAACCTTAATCCAAATGATTTACCCTAGACTAATACAATTATTAGAGAGTAATAGTAAGGCTTGATCTGATAACAACTTACAACTCCATTTGTAGGTTATAGATCTTTGTTTTAGTCCTCCATTTTGCTTGGCTTTCACACACTTCAGCTCTAATAGCTTGTTCACCCTTCAAGCATCCATACCCTTAAGCCTTCATGCTTAATTTTCCAATGTAGACTCTTCACTTAGGTCACTAAATTAAGCTAGGGTAGACAAGGAGTCTAGGCTTGCACTAACTTTTCTTGGCACCTACTGTCCACTAAGTCAAGCTTGGTAGACAAACTTTGTTTAACTTGTTCTTCTAAACTTGCTTAGTGTAACCAACCTTTGCAACCTTAAGTAGATTATCAATGCACTATGATATCATTGTCTTAGCTAATTCTTGTACTCCTTTTCATATCATAACTAAACCTTTTCTCTAGGTGCTATTGTTACATCATTTGATCAAATCCTCTTCATCAATCAAATAAGTGATAGTACTTAAATCATATAAGCAATTGTCTTACTAGAAAATAGCAAGTTTGACATCAGTGACAAAACAATGATTGAAATACATTTATCATACTTGTATCGATCTATTTTCAATAATCTCCCTCTTTGGCATTGATGGAAAATCAAACTGATCAACCAAACTAACTAGGTTTAAATAGTAAGACCAACAAAATACCAAAAAGAAAATAATTTCTTGTACTGAATTCTCTCCCTCCATCAACAACTTTCATCTTTTGAGTAGGTTACAAAATCTATTCTGTTATGATCAATAGACAATCAACTCATCCTTGTGACTCCCTCTACATTACATCTTATATCTCCCTCTACATTATCTCCCTCTTACTAGGTAGATGTAATCAACAGATACACTTTCTCTCTTAGCAATCAGAATTTCTCCCTCATATTGTGTGTTAGGATTTATCACTCTTTGTTCAGTTCCTTTATGTGCTGGTAACAATGTCTTTCTTCAATATCCCTCAAGATCCTTGTATATCTTCCTCTCACAAGTTTTCATTGTTGGATTATATCTCCCTCTTCTTGTATATATTTCCCTCTTGGAAAACAATGCCAAAGACTTGTCATCTTAATATACAGATATGAACTTCTTTAGTTTCTCCCTCTGTCACCTTTCTTGTGACTGATTTGTAGTTCCAACTTTTTGATTACTTTAGGTAGCTCTTAAAGTAAGAGCCACTGCATCAATGTGTAACATATGCCAATCAACTTTTTTGATCTGGGGCACTTCTCTTGTTTCTTAGATAGCCTTTGATAGGGGTATCATCCCTAATTTACCTCTTAGATACTCATGAGCATCCTTGGGTAATGCTTTTGTGAAGATATCAACAATTTTCTCTTTTGTGTTAACATATTCCATTGTCACCTCTTTATCCTAAACTAATTCTAGGAGCATATGTGGAGGGGTTCTATGAGCATATGTCTGTCTTTTGATTTCTTTATCATTACAGAACATCTCAAACTCATTTGATGTAAATTCTCCTCCTCTATCAGATCTCAAACATTTCATACATTTACCCGTTTCCTTCTCAACTCTTGCTAAGTACCACTTAAACATTTGCAAAGCATTAGATTTCTATTTTAGAAACATAACTGTCATCATTCTAGAATATAATCATCAATAAGCAACATAATGTACTTATCTCTTTTGTAGATTTGCACTTCAATTCGTCCACACAAGTCAGTACAAACAATCTCTAGTATTCCTTTAGAGGTATGAGTTTTGCTCTTAAAACTTGACTTTGTCATTTTTCCTAACTGACTTTGTTTGCACATTATATTTTTAGGTTTCTTCAACTTAGGAAAACCTCTACATTTTCTCATGTTATTGATACTAACCAAGTTATTAAAATTAATATGACATAACCTCTTGCGCCATAGTCATACATCATCAAATTCTACAACTAAACAAGTAGCATCCCCTATATCAAGGTAGAATAGATCACTCCTAGTTTGATCACCCTTTCCAATTAGTTTTTCATCAGTATAATATATCTTAGCAATATTGTTTTCAAACTCAACCTTACATCTTAAATTATTTAGTTGTGACACAATGAATAGACTATAGTTAAGTCCTTCCGCATAGTAAGCATTGTCACATGAAATCTTTTTTGTGAGTTTGATGGAACATTTTCCTTTTATCAAACATGGTGCATAATTACCAAATCTTACACTATTTCCACCATAACAATTCAAGGTAATGTACTTACTTTTATCTCTAGTCGTATGATGTGAACGCCCATTGTCAATGATCCATCTATCAGTCTTGTTTACACAAGACACAAGTGTAGTTGCCTCATCTTCATCATATTTGTCCTTCATTGCAACATACACCACTTCATCATCATGTTCATCATATTCATCTCTTGTTTAATCTTCGACAATATAGCAAGACTTCTTGCCTTTGTCTTTGTAATCTTTGTTGTCTCCATCTCTTCTACTTTTGTACTTGTCACCACCTCTGTAGTTCTTCTCTGGACATCTAGCAACAATATGACCAACCTCATTGCAACTGAAACAAATGGTAGGTAGTTTACCTTTAAACTTGCCTTTACCTCTATGAAATCTCCTTACCAATAGTGCTTCAAGTTGATCTACATCCTCCTCATCTATCTCAATGTTAGTGGATCAATATTTTTTCTTTTTCTTCTTCTTCACATTAGGTTCTTTCAATGACAACTTAGCTTTGAAAGAAGATTCAATATTTTTAGGTTTATAATTATCAAAGTTAGATATCTTAAAAGTAGTGAGTCTACCTACAAGACCTTCAAGAGTTAGAACATTCTCGGGTACACATCTTAGTTCTTGTATTGTAGAAACTCTAATAGTATATATAGGTAGTAGTGTTCTCAAAACTTTTCTTAGTATTGTATCATCATCTATTGTACCAGTGGCTCTTCTTATTGCATTAACATCTTTTATCCTTGAGTAATATTTTCACATTCTTGCATTTTCATATCATCGGAATTACCTCCAAGACTTTCAACTTTGGCTCATAGAACATTCTTGTCTCCTCCATAAATGCCATCTAAAGCATCCCACATTTTATTTTCACTATCAAGACTTTTTATATCATCAAACTTAGCATAGCTTAGGGAAGCTACAATCTCCAACATTGCATGGTTGTGTTCTTTCTTCTTTTTCAGATCTTCAATAGTTAGGGCTCTAGGACGATCAACATGCTCAATAGTAATGTTAGATTGTGCATGATTGCTAAGTCCTCCAAGGTGTAGCTTCATCAAATTTTTCCATGCAGGAAAGTTATCTCTATTAAGCTTGGGTACTTCTCTTTATAACATCTTGATCTTTGTGCTTCTAGTACTTTCAAACTAGTCCTCTTAGGAAGATGACTCTAATACCAATTATTGGAAATCTTTAGAATAACTGTGGGGGGGGGGGGGTTGAATCAGTTATCTAAGGTCAAGATGTACTATTAAAACTTTTCATAGCTTAGTGAACCCATAAAATATTTATCATCATCCATGCATCCATAATATTATGCAATCACTTAAAACTTGTAGGTTATTGTCAAATCAATTTGTAGAAATGTAAACATGAAATATAATAGATTCATAACACACTTGATGCAATGATTTATGTGGAAACCCAATTTGGGAAAAACCACTAGTAACATGTTACTCTTTCTCACTCTTTTGAAGTGATGCCCTGTGAAAGGCCCACCCTGTTAAAGGTTACAATACACACTTTTAAATGTAACCATGTTAAAGGATTTCAATCACCTTGTTAGAGGACTTTAGAACATTCACTTGGAATGTCACTTAGTTAAAGGATTTACAAATGAATGTTAGATCAACCTTAATCCAAAGGATTTACCCTAGACTGATACAATTATTAGAGAGTAACAGTAAGGCTTGATTTGATAACAACTTACAACTCTATTTGTAGAATACAAATCTTTGTTTCGGTCCTCCATTCTACTTGGCTTTCACACACTTCAGCTCTAATAGCTTGTTCACCCTTCAAGCATTCATACCCTTAAACCTTCTTGCTTAACTTGCCAATGTAGACTCTTCACTTAGGTCACTTAATGAAGCAATACCCTAGACTCCTTGTCTACCTTACGTTCTCACACATGAAAACCTTTTCTTCTAACCATCCATCCCTATAAATAGAAAATTAAGATATTTTTTGGTTCATTCTCCATCGTCCAATTTAGGGTTAGGATTGATGAGGTAGGATTCGATGAATCTACCCCCTATTTCATTTCATTCCCTTCCAAAAACTTCTACTTCAATCCTCTTTGAATTCACCTAAAAATAGTTTATCATGATTATGTGCCACCAATTCATCAATCTTATCTTCCACATTATTCACACAATCCAAGAAAATAAACTTGTCAGCTCAGATCCATCAAATTCATGATCTTTCTAATAATGTTGACACATGACATTAACTTGCTTCTGATGCTTGACACATGCTATGTTGCTTAGCATCCATTGTAAAATCACTTGGCATGAAGTAAAGTTTATTGGTGCTTAGCATCAACTAAACTTTACTTGACATCAATTGTTTTACTCAGTTTACACTAGAATAGACTTTTACTCGGCTCCAACTAATTTTCTGCTCAACTTTCAATAGCTTTTCTCAATACCTACTATCCACTCAGTCAATCTTGTCAGACAAAATTTGTTTAACTTGTTATTTTGAAACTTTCTTAGTGCAACCAACCTTTGTAACCATAGTAGGATATCAATGCACTATGATATCACTGTCTTAGCTGATTATTGTACTCCTTTCATATCATAACTCAACCTTTCCTCTAGGTGTTATTGTTACATCTTTTTTGATCAAATCCTCTTCATCAATCAAATAAGTGATAGTACTAAAATTATATAAGTAGTTTTCTTACTAGAAAATAATAGGTTTGACATTAGTGACAAATCAATGATTAAAATACATTTATCATTCTTGTATCAATCTATTTTCAACAAGTAGAACTTAAAATGCAATGGAGGAAAACACATGTAAGAGTTGTGAAGAAGATTCTTTTTGGGCCAATAACATGGAGACCAAAAAGAATCAATGCTATCATAGCATAAGAAACCAAGAAGACTATACAAGATCATCAATATGAAGAATAACACATGCACAGAATCATAGTTAACAACATATAGAAGAAGCAAGATACAGATTGAAGAATATATATGATAGGTTCAATTACTTTATCCTCTTGCACAAATAGGGCAACAAGGATCACCTAAAGAAATATAAGAAAAACATATAACAAAAGGAAAAACATAGGGGTAACATGATTAATTAAGTTCACTTCAAGAATCCTACGTACACCCCCCCCCCAGTTTGGTCTAAAATGTTAGGGGAAGGATGGCGACTTGTTAGAGGAATGACATCCAACACGATAGGAATAAAAACCATCTCCAAGCAAGGATTCTTGTGGGAGTCACTATGCTTGTCACTAGAAGTGATTATAATCTACATAGAAAGAATTTTAGTAAAATCATAATCTATATCAATTATATTCATCATCACTACTAACATGTTCATCATCAAGAGTAGCTTCCATATCAAAATTATTAGAATCTAAAATTATCATGTTTATCCATTTGCATGCTATTATGTTGATTAGCTTCTTCCAAAGAATCATGCATGGTTTGATCAAAGGAAGATAGAGGTTAACATGAAGAAAAGGGTTGAGAATCAAGAGAATGAGTCTTTGCCTTTACTTTATCTTGATGATTTTTGGAAAATTGACTGCCATGCTAGTTACAAACAATTTTGCTAGATATAATAGAAGGACTAGGATCAAAAACCATAGGTTCCAAAGATCGAACAACTCTAGGGTAAGTAATAGTAGTTGAAGGAATAGATGCAAGAGGTAAATTAGGTTTGACATTGGTGGTTGAAGAGATAGATACAGTAGGCAAGATATGTGTAGGAGGATCATCCTTAGGAAGGCTCGACTCAAGAATCTTTTCTACGTTGTCTTGTTGATAGGAACGAAAAAGATGATTAAGGTGAGTAGGTATTTTTTTCAAGAAAATATGACCACTAAAAATTAATCTTGTTTTAATCTCAAGGATGTGAAGGTTTATAAAGGTAATGATTGAAATTGAAATTTTCTCCATTACAAGGAAATTTAATGCACTTATGAATGGGATAAGATACAAATTTCATGGAAGAAAGACATGAAATATCAAGATTAACTTGAAACTAATTAGAAATAGGAATAAAAACAAAGGTAGTATTAACAACCTTTTCTATGAGAGTAACAAAGAGAATGATAGAACCTTGAGGAAAATAAGGAAAACTATTACAAGATTGAAGATGTTTTTTAGTTATCACATTCATAGTAGACCAATGATCAATCAAAATACCATGAGAAGGAATATGAGAAACCCTAGTAGTAATATATAGTGGAACATTAGATGCTTTAAATTTATTAGACTGACTAAAGGTGATAGGAGGTGTTTGTTTAGGTTCAGGCAGAGACAAAATCAGAGGTTGAGGTTGAGACTCAACATGATTGTCAAATAAAGAAAGTTGATTAATGACATTTTTTGAATGTGGAGGAAAATGATTAGTGTAAATTTTTAAATTATTATTAGGAGGTGAAACATACTTATTCATACTATTAACTTGATCCTTAATAGATATAGCATTAGAATCAATAAGGTCTTGATTAACATTCTTGAAAGAATAATACCTTTAAATATCATGACCTAGTTTATGATGGTATTGACAAAAAGAATTTGAATCAAATGACTTGGTTATTGGTTTGCTAGTGCCAATAGGGAATATAGGAAGAATTTTAAGAATTCAAATATGAATTAATTTAGTCATCACCTTGAATAAAGGTTTAAATAATTGAGTGTACTTATGATTAGGATGATACATCAAGGAAAAAGTAGTTGTACCTTTAGATGTAATAGCCACTTGATCAACAACTATATTAGTTGACTTGATTTTGATGAAGTTGTTAGGCTTATAAGACTTTTTTCAATGACTAAAAATGTGACTCTTATCGCTAGTAACATGATCTACTAGAGTAGACCTCTCGATTTGACTCACTTGTAATTGGTAATAGTGAATCATTGCACATAGATGAGAAACGGAGGTATACTGATTAAGGAGAATCTTATCTCCAATGTCTTGTTGTAAATTAGAAATAAAGATGTGTTGAATATCATGATCAAGTATAGGGTAAGATATTTAAGCATACAAGTGTTTAAGTCTACCAATAAAATCAATAGCTTTTTATTTAATGGTTTGTGTGGAATGCATCAAATCATTAAAAGAAACTTGTGGACCAATATTGTTCTAAAATTGTTGAATGATATAATTTGCAAGAGTTTGGAAAGATTCAATAGAATAAGGAGGTAGAGATAAATACCACTACAAGGCTCTATCCCTAAAATTGCACAAAAATAATTTAGCCATAATCCTATAGTCATGAGAAAAATCACTACATATAGTCTATAAAGTCATAACATGAATCACAAGATATCCCTTACCATTATAAGTCTCAAGATAAGGTACCTCCACATGTTTTGGTATAAAAACATGAAGGATTTCTAAGGAAAGAGGATTCTCAATATCACATGTACGGATGTTATACTTAGACTGAGTGAATTGAGTCACTTGTTGTTGCAACATAGTGAAGGTTTGAACTAAGCTACTAACACTAGGATCAAAATATGCAACAGTACGCATAGATATATTAGATATGTTAGGAAAATTGTAAGAAGGGGAAGGAAGATGCAAAGATGTTGATGGAGGATTAGACAAAATGGGTAAAGGATTAGAATATGTGAAAGGAACCACATTATAAAAAGATAAAGATAAAGGTATAAAAATAAGAGAATCACTCATGGGAAATGAAAGGTTAGGAAGACCAACACTTATAGAGTAAAGACTTGTGTAGAAGTCATCATAAGAGGTGGATCATATGTAGGAATGCTAGAAAGAGTAATTAAAATTGGACTAGAAGGGTCAATGATTGTAGAAGGAAGGGGATATCCTAACACTTGAGAACATTCAATCAAATGTTTGGAATGATTATTAGTAAGGAAAGATATACCGTGCAAGATAGAAATTTTATTATCATCATTATTAACAAGTTTCTTAATAGCCTCAATAGCAACAAAACTATCATGATTTTGATGTTCTTACACAAGTCAAGTTTCCAGTTTATCAAATTCATGAGATATCTTATCAACTTGTGAAGGAGAAACTCTTGAGGGTTCATATTAATCATGGGATAAGTGAGAAGTTTTAAGATCCATTAAAGGATTAAGATATTGAGGAAATATATTAGCATAATCATGAGTCCTAGAAGGAAATTTATGATTAAAAGAGCCCATGAGTCTATAGTTGCTCCTAATGGGAATGTTATAGCTTGGATTTACTATAATTAATCTCATAAAAAGGAAGATCGCAAATAGAAAATATAATGAGATTTAACTACAAAAATGTAAGAAAGGGCATAAAAGAAGAGATATAATTAACCAAATGATTTAGCTAAATATAAATTTAAGACCAAAGAGAATGAAAGAGTTCACCCAAAAGAAGGTAAAACACCTAAAATAAAACAATCTAACTATAAAAAGATAGCAGGACAAGTTGAGTTCACCAAAATATTTAGTGGTGAAATGAAAGTCCTTTAACCACTTCATATGCTAAACCATTCAAATATGTATGTGTGTAGGGATATAGAGAATCTCCAAATATGATTCCTCTTTGAAATAAAATTATTTTAGCAAGACACAAAAGGAAGGGATTCCAATACTAAATTTGAATTATGAAAATAAATGCAATATAGGGAAACACTCTATTGGATCGTGTTTGATAATGTGTATACAAAATTGAACTAATTGACTATGTAATGTAAATATAGATGCTAAGTGTATATAATTAGCCCAATTAAGACACATATCTATGTTAAAATTATGAATAGAAATAGAAGATAGAAGACTCGCCTTAAAATGTGTAGAGGAAGTTTTGTTTTAGCTTTGAAAAGTGTGGATCTAGATTTGTAACTACAAATATGATTATAGATCCCTGAACATAATGAAAAAACTAGGAACTAATTTTCTAGCTGAGGAGAAAGGAAAAGGTCAACTTGGTCATAAATCTTCCAAAATGATTCCCACAAGGTCACTGTGTTTCTAGGGCACTGTAACAAATTTGGCCCAAATTCTTCAAAAAGATCTCAAAATATGCAATCACAATTTTACTATCCTACTCCTGCACACATTAAATAATGGTTTTTGTTGTTAAGTGAATGAGGACTTGCGTTGGTCAAGAGTAAAATTGAGGAATCAAACTTAAATTGGAAATATAAATATATTTAACTAAAACAAGATGAATGTAAGTATTCACCTTTCTTTTAAAACCACTTGTCAATGAGGATTTTATCATATTATATGTTGTGGATGTTTAATTTGGTACGAAAATGTATGATATATCCACAAGTTGCAATGGAACCATAACCAAATCATGGAGCCATGGATGTAAATATGCATAAGTAAAGAAAATGGTTAATGCCTCAATGGAGGTCTCCTCCCTTTATGTACAACAATATGCTAGATCTTGAAGAGTAAATAGTCACAAAGAATCCTTCAATACTTGATGAAAACTCCTTTGCTTGAATTTTTGAAATAATTGAATGCTTGAATGCCTTGATTTCAAAGAGTAAGTGTATTTTTCATGTATGTGCTATATGAAAAATGAATCCTTCAAGTCTTCTTATATACTAGTTCATGGGTTGGAAAATAATATAGGCTAACTAGAGAACAATAGTTAACAAATTTAAATCCTGAGACCTTTCAAACCTCTAGCCCCATAATCCCTAGGGAAGAAGTCAAATTGGCTTAACCTCTTCTAGAATAGGTCAACTTGGGTTAACCTATTCCCAGAGAAGGGAGAAGACACTCCATGGAAAGCTCATGTGGAATGCAAAAAGATTCGGGAAAAGGTGGAAGTAGATAGGAGAAAAAGGGTACCAAGTACAAATTCATCTTTGGAATAGGAAGTCACTATGAAATGGGTCCTAAAAGGTTTGTAATGTAAAGTGCTTTAATTTTAAGATGTAACAATAGGACTTCTCCTCTTTTAGCATCTTTATAATGTGATGATTTGACATCTTCATCCACATGTTAGAAATGTAATGACAAATTATTGACTAAGAGCGGGGGGGGGGGGGGGGGGGGGGGTGGTTGAATCAGGAACCACTTTAAACTTTTCTCACTTAGAATACTTTTTCTTTTACTTCATTAGATTATCTAATCTATTGTCATGCATGAAAATAAAGAAAGAAAGAAATTAAAATCATTAACACTTTGGCACAATATTTGGTAACTCGGAAACCCTCCAAGGAGAAGGTAAAAATAGGGTGGGGATGACACCCACAATGCTTCACTATTGCAGTAATAAATTCTATTGGATACAATTATCTAACTGTGTGTTGTCTTTGATGTTACACAAATGTCATATCAGTTGTTAGTCAGTGCTTACTGAGCTCACTTGGTCAGCAAGATAGTTTTCCTTGTCTACCGAGCATTCCTAAAAATCACTTTGTGAAGATAGTGTTAACCAGGTTCACTCAATTGCCAAAGGATTTTGCAAGTTTGCAGTGTTAACCAAGCTTCTATTGGTTAAGATAGGAAATTGTCTCAGAACTAGTATTTACGAAGTAGGGTCAGCCAATGAAGGATTTTGTTGTTTTGGCATAAGAAGCTTAATTATTTTAAGTATTGTTTCTAGCCAACTATGGTGATGATTATTTTTCATTGTAAGTTGTAATTGAGTCGACTTGACAATTTGGATGGTATAAATGAAAGGTCAAGTTGAGATTTTTGTGTGTGCGTGCAAGTGTGCTGATTGAATTTAGAAAGTAAGAGTGAGAGCGAACTTGAAGGATAAGTAGGTATCCTTGTGGAGTAGAAAAGCTTTATTCGATCAAAAAAGATCTAGTATGAAATAGAATAGAGATCTGTAATTAGGATTTAGTTGCATCACAATCAGGTCATTTCATTGTTACTTTCTTACCATTGTAGCAATGATCTAAAATCTCTTAACATAGTTGGTTTAATAGCCAGTTGTAAATCCTCTAACAAGGTGACAATTCCATTAAATTATTTTAAGACCTCTTGCAAGGCCACTCCTTATAGGGTGATTAAATTCTCTAACAAGGTCATACCTAATAGTGTGTTTTGTAACCTTTAATCAGGTTGGCTCCTAATAGGGCTCACTTAAGAAGAGTGAAAATAGTAACTAGTTATATTGCTAATTTTTCCCATATTAGGTTTCCACGTTAAATCTTGGTGTCTCATGTGTTCATGTTATTTCTCTTATGTTTGAAAATTAATCACTGTTAATGCTTTAAGATAAGTTAGAAGTAAATCACACTTTGCATTTACCGAGATACAACATTTTCTATGTGTTTATCGAATAACAACAAAAATCAATTTTATTGTTAACATCCAAGGGATCTGGGAAATATTTTAGTGGTAACTGATTCACCCCCCCTCTCATTTACTCCTTCTATATTTCCAACAATTGGTATTAGAGCTTTTGGTGCTTGTAGGAAAGGTTTCAAGGACATAAGCTAAAGATCAGGATGTCTTACAAGAGAGAGATTCCAAAACTTAACAGAGGCAACTTTTTAGCATGGCAAAGACTCATGAGACTTCATCTGGCTTCCATTAGTGATTCGGGCTTGAAATACCTTGATGAAGAATACACAACTCCTACTAGTACATTATCTTTTGGAGATATTACTGAGAAAAAGAACCATAACACCATGATGATTGATATTGCATATGCTCTTAGCTATGATGAATTTGATGAGATCAAGGACTACAAAATTGCTTTTGATATGTGGAACAAGCTAAAATACATCTATGGTGGTGATGACAATGTGAGGAGAGCCAAAGTAGAAAGCCTTTGAGGACAATTTGATCAAATCAGAATGAGAGAAGATAAAAATGTTGCCAAGTATGTGGAAAGAATCAAAGAAAGTGTCAATGCAATCAAAGCTTCTAGAGGAGAAATCAAGGAAGAAGCTATTGTAAGTAAAGTTCTCAGAACATTGCTTCCTATCTATGCAATTAGAGTATCTTCTATTCAATAAAAGAGGTGTGAGCTAAATCACAAGATAACTTTGGATATCCTAGTAGGAATATTGATAGCTTTTGAGCCAGACAACTATGACAATTATGTTCTAGCTTCCAAGAATATTGAATCTGCATTTGAGGCCAAACTTTCACTTAAAGAGAAAGGCAAGAAAATAAAGGACATTCAGTTAGAAAGTGAAGAAGAATCAGAAGAAAGTTCTGATAGTGATCTTGAAGTTGTTGAAGCTTTACTTGGAAGGAAATATTCTAGAGGCAAAGGAAAATACAAAGGTAAAGTTTACCTAATCTATTTTTCATGTAAAGAAATTGGTCATATTACTACCAGGTGCCCAAACAAAGAAAGCAAGGATAAGAAGAAAAGTCACAAGTGCAATGGCAAGAAGGATTTCAAAAATCACAAATCATTCAAGGACAAAGGTAAGGAGACTTATTTTATGGCTAAAGATTCTAATAAAAATGAAGATGAAATAGTATACATTGTTGTGAAAGATGAATTTGATGAAGAAGAAGATAATATGACACTTATCTCTCATATCAATAAGAATGACACATGGATCGTAGATAGTGGATGTTCACATCATATGACTGGAGACAAAAAAAAGTTTGAACACGTTGAAGACTATGATGGTGGTAGTGTAAGGTTTGGAAACAATGAACCTTGTTGCATAAAAAGGAAAGGACGAATCTCAAAAACCAAAGAACTTGTATGTGACAATGCCTATTGGGTTGAAAGACTAAAACATAATCTACTGAGTGTGGCACAACTAATCAACATTGGATTCAAGGTAGAATTCATGCATGCCAAGGCAAGACTGCTGGATGACAAAGGCAATATGATTGGATTAGGCAAAAAAATAAGAGGTAACCTATTTTATCTTGATCTTGTGATTATTCATGTTGTATTGCCCAAATGGAAGAAATTTGGTTATGGCACAAAAGATTATTTCATGTAAACTTTGATAATATGGTCAAGATAAGAAAATTTAGAAAAGTAAGAGGTATTCCTAGTTTGAAGAAACCAAACATTGGTTTATGCAAAAATTGTCAAATTGGCAAAATGGGAAAGGTTAGTTTTAAGAGAAAAAACTATCAGTCTGAAGATGTCTTGGAAATTGTGCATACTGGCCTATGTTTACCCATTGGAATAGAAAGCTATAGTGGCTAAATTTTTTTTCTCCTTTTTGTTGATGACTATTCAAGAATGATGACTGTTATGTATCTTAGAGAAAAGTCAGAAGCATTTGAGAAATTCAAAGGGTACATAGAAAGAATAGAAAAGGAAATAGGGAAAAGATTGAAATGCTTAAGATCAGACAGAGGTGGTGCATTCATCTCCAATGAATTCAATAATTTTTGCATTGAAAGAGGAATTAAAAGATAGGTATTAGCCCTTGGTACTCCTGAGCAGAATGGAATAGCTGAAAGAAGAAACAGATCTATCATGGATTGTGCAAGGACTCTAATGATTGAAAAGAATGTTGCTATCAAATACTGGAAGGAAGCCATTAGCACTACAGTTCATACTTTTAACCAAGTATAGTTGAAGAAGGACTCATATAAAACTCCCTATGAATTATGGTATGGCTATAAACCCAATTTAAGCTACATGAAAGTATTTGGAAGTAAATGTTATATCTTGAAAGAATCTAGAAAAGGCAAGTTTGATGTGAAAGGTGATGAAGGTATATTCTTAGGATATTCTTATAGAATTAAGGCATATAGATGTTTGAATTTGTCTACTCATAAAATCATAAAAAGTGCACATGTGAGAATTGATGATTTTGCAGAAAGGACTGAAGAAGAAAGCAAAAAGGAACCAAAAGATTATATAAGATTTGTTTACATCGAACCTGATACATTGCCAGACACATCTATCAATAAGGAGACTTCTACTCCTAAGTATTCCTTAGTTACCAAGTTGCAAGAAGTTCAAACAGAGTCACAAGGACTCGAGTCACATTTTGAAGCTACTAAGCCAATGCCTACCAAGTCTAAGCAACTAGAGCCAGAAGTTGAAATTCAAAATGAAGACAGTGGAATTCATTCAGAAGGCAAAGAATTTGTATTGGCTAAGTATGTCAGAAGGCATCATGCACCTGATCAAATTATTGGAGATAAATTAGAAGGTACTATGACAAGAAGTAAGCTAAAAGGTACATATTTACTTGCTGATTTTAAACCTAGAAATGTTAAAGATGCATTGGAAAATGAAAATTGGACTGAGGCTATGAATGAAGAAATAGAGGAAATAGAGAAGAACAAAACTTGGACCCTTGTTCCTAGGCCTAAAGAAAAAAATTTGATTGAAAAAAAATGGGTATTCAGAAATAAGCTAAATGAAGATGGACAAGTATCAAGAAACAAAGCAAGATTGTGTGTAAAGTGTTGGAGTTCTTTCTTGTAAAGAACATATCAGGTAGATTTAAACCTGATACCAAGAAACAAAGACCAAGGACAAGCCTAAGGATGAGTTAAATCCTATGTTTAGCAAGGCTACATCTTAGCTCTAGACTAATTAATAGAGTCATCAGGACTCACTTCACTTTAGGCTCTGCTAAGCCAAGGTGGGAAAACCTAAGGGATACCATCTTATTAACTTGATACTCTTCTATGCAAGACTATCCCCTATAGTAGAAATGGTCAATATTCTTCTTCAATTTGCTGACAATTTTTCTAATTATAGAAGCCAACTACAATCAAAGAAAGAAACAACAAATAAGCCATGACCCACAATTCTAGCTCTTCAATACATAAAATGGGAAATTGATATTCATTTAAAGATTTGATTTTCTCAGCATAACCCAGGTATGCAACAACAGAGAACATGTATCCTTCAAGTTGACCAATCCCTTATCCATTGGGCACCAACTAAACCTTCACATACAGATGGATACCTAAAGTATAATCATATATTCAGATATCTAATCTATCTATTTGACTTGCAAACAGACATCAATCTTCATGACAACTCTCATACTTATGGTAATATCCTCTTGGTGTAACCCACAACCCTATCGATATAAACAAGCATTTACTTGGCTTCTTTGTTACAACAACAAGTTTATCCTAACATACAATCTGAAAGGATTGCAGCTGAGTTCAAGCTCTTGGTTCTTAAACACAAAAGATTGCAAATAACAGAAGAAGGAGACAAGAATCATAATGAAACTAAAGAAATGAAGCTCTTGCATTAATTTCCTTGAAACCAACACATCATCAACATATCAAAATTTAGAAAATACACAACGAATTGACTATGACATATGAATGCTTCAAAAGAAATATAATATTGATTTTCATATCAGAGGAACATTGGGAAATTTGGTATCACAACTATCAGGAAACTCTCTAACTCTGGAACCAGATTAGTTTCGCAATCCTTAGAAAATCTCCAAAAAATTGGAACCTTTTACAATGAGCAGACAAGGAAGATATATAGGAGAGAAGATATTCAGGAAATATAATTTGGAAATGACATCTGTCCCACTGAGAATGTCTTCAATCTGAAGTTGCTAAAACTGATCATCCTTCAACTATCTAAAATTGAACTCATAAATGATGCCAAAATATCTGATATAATTCCACTTAAAAATATGCAAATATCTCATGAATGAATATCAAGAAATCATCACAATCTATACTAAGGCTCCAAAATATGATCTCAACATGCCACATTTGCTTTGCCATGAAATTCACCTGTGTTGTTGGCAAGAGTACAATTGCTTCCACCACATTCAAAAACATTCAATTCATCCTTCAAATTGCTGGAGAAGTCAAATAAGATGAAAATATATCTATATTTGATTGCAATTTCATTTGCAACATTAGATTTGCACTTCTTCTTTGTATAATTCTTACTGCAACTCTCCGGATTGCTGGATAAAATTTTTGTGTCGTGGCTCTGAAACTTCTTTATGCTTTGTTAATTTCTTGCAATTCTACAGTTCAAATAGTGGCGAGATTGCAGATTATATTCGAGCACTGAAATCACACAAATGAGCTCTGCACCATATTTAACTCTTAGTAACCATTACCTCCAAATTGCAATCAGCTTTAAATTTTATCCATAGATTTTCACCACATTGGGCAATTTCGCATTCCTTAAATTTTTTGCATCTTAAAATAACGGGTAAGTGCCAATCATTGATCAAAACAAGATCAATGATTACAGAATGAAAACTGGGCTAACTCACATTTCCTCTTAACATGCTAGTAGTCAACCCAATAAAATAACTTCATTTGTACCTTTCCTCTAATGCTAGTGTTTCAAATTGGGCCTATGGATGACTGAGGACATGTGTCATCAACTCACTACCTCACTATACATAACTTTCGAGCACCTTTCCATAGCAAGCTAGCGATAACCATTGATTTTACTTTGATCCTATGGCAAACATTTGATACAACCCTTAAGAGAACAATGGTGGGTCCCTCACTTGCTACCTCGCTATACATAACTTTTGCACATCTTTCCATAGTGAGTTAGCAAGTATCGTCGATCTGAGATCAAATCAAAGGGTAAAGAAACTGAACAAAGTACCTTGAAGAAGTGGTGGGTCCCATACTCGCTATGTCACATAGACTAAACATTGCACAACTTTTCATAGCAAGATGGCAAGGATCATCGATTTAAGCTGATCTAATGATCGGGATCCCTTATATGCTTTATGAATGGGGCGTGGGTCTAGGGCATTGATGACATAGGAAATTTTTGCACTATTGGCACCTAACAAGACCTTACATTTAATCTTAGTCACCCTTCCACATTGCTTGAGGTCCCATCAACTTTTCTTTTCACGGCACCTCGCTACTTCACTAATGACGAGATGTCAAATTTTTTTGATAGCGAGGTAGCGAGGGATCAGAAAGACCTTTATTTTGGCGCCAACTTCTGGCTGCTTCTACTAGGTCCTTTTTTCTATTCTGATGGTACTTACAAGGTGAACGTGACTAAAAATTTGGCCAAAAAATAAATCCCCAACCACCGTACCTTCATTTTACAGTCCCATTTTATAAACTTTTTGGCACTCACTACCTCGCTATGTATAAAAAGTGCTCATCCTTTTATAGTGAGGTAGTGACAATGGTAGATCTATTCAAATTGGATAGTGAGGAACTTGAGAGGAAAGGTTACTTGAGGGCGCAATTTTTTTTAAAAAGAAAATAGAATATTCACCCAAAAAAAAATTTTTTAAAAAGGTTTCGCACCCAAAAATTACAAAAGGAATGAGACAAAGGGTTTTAACAAAATTTTCAAATGTTAACAAATCTGGATGACCAAAGACCATAAACCCTATTCACCATTAATGGATACAATCTGAATTTTATACCTGGACAAAGGAATTTTATCATGCAAAAATTTAGACCAACATAAAGGATATTCTCAAGAAGAAGGAATTGATTATGGTGAGACTTTTTCTCCTATTGCAAGAGTAGAAGGTGTTAGGACTCTACTTGCATATGCTACTCACAGAGGATTCAAAGTATATCAGATGGATGTTAAATCTACATTTCTCAATGGTATTCTTGATGAAGTCTACATTGAGCAACTGGAAGGTTTTGTTGATCCAAACAAAAGGGACATGATCTACAAATTACACAAACTGTTATATGGTCTAAAACAAGCTCCTAGAGCATGCTATGAGAGGTTGCACAACTACCTTATACAAATTGGTTTTCAAAAAACTAATGATAATAGTAGTTTGTATAGGACCAGATAACAAGATTGTATTGGCATAGATATTTGTGGATGGCACTCTATTTATAGGGAATGATGATCTATGTAAAGACTTTTTAGAACAAATGAACAAAGAGTTTGAAATGTCCATGTTTGGTGAGATAAAATTCTTTGTTGGACTATAGATACAACAGAGCAAGAATGGTATCTACATTACTCAATCTAAGTATATCAAAGAGATACTCAAAAAATTTGGAATGGAAGATTCTAAACTAGTTGGAACCCCCATTTGTATTGGACTAAAGCTTACCAAAGATGATGATTCAAAAGAGGTAGATCAGGCCTTATACAAATCAATAATTGAAAAATTACAATATGTAGTTCATACAAGGCCTAATTTTACTTTAGCATTTGGGATAGTGGCAAGATTCTTAGCTAAACCCAAAGAAAATCATATGATGGAAATCAAAATAATTTTGAGATATTTGAAAGGTATTGAAGACTATGGCTTATGGTACAAACTTGGAGGAAACTTAGACCTAAAGGTATTCATTGATGCTAATTGGGTAGGAAATCTTGATGACAAAAAGAGTACAAGTGGTGGAGTATTCTTACCTAAGGATGCATTCCTATATCTAAGTGGTAAGTTAGGGATCATTCCCCTATCTAAAGCTCACTAAATAAAGTTTTAGTGATGCATCAATAGGAACCAAGTTGAAGATCAGTCAGTTGATGCAACATAGTCAAAAGGGAATATTGCATATGAATCAGTTCTCAAGGTACATTGATACTAATTTGGTATGTGTTGTCAAAGAGGGAGAATTTTATTGTCATATCTTTCTAAAAAATTTTTTGAGAGAGAAGTATAAGTTATGTAATTCCTTCATAGAAGGATATTACTGCATGTAAGAAAAGAAGTTTTTGGCAAAAATCTAAGAGGGAGAAACTTTCTATCAGAGAAAGTGTTGTTCTCAAATTTCATTTTTCTATAACATGTTGTGTAGCTATCAATGCCAAAGAGGGAGATTGTTGGATAAAATTATCTAATTGTCTGTTGTCTTTGATGTTATACAAATGTCATATCAGTTGTCAGTCAATACTTACTGAGCTCACTTGGTCAGCAAGATAGTTTTCCTTGTCTATCGAGCATTCCTAAAGATTACCCTTTGAAGACAGTGTTAACCGAGTTCACTCAATTACCAAAGGATTTTGCAAGTTCACAGTGTTAACAAAGCTTGTGTTGGTTAACACAGGAAATCATCTCAGAACCAGTGTTTACCAAGTAGGGTCATCCAATGAAGGATTTTGTTTTTTTGGCATAAGAAGCTTAATTATTTTAAGTATTGTTTCTAGCTAAGTATGGTGATGATTTTTGGTTATTTTAATTTGTAATTGAGCCAACTTGACAATCTAGATGGTATAAATGAAAGGTCAAGTTGAGATTTTTGTGTGTGTGTGTGTGCAAGTGTGTCGATTGAATTTAGAAAGTAAGAGTGAGAGCGAACTTGAAGGATAAGTAGGCATCCTTGTGGAGAAAAAAGCTTTATTCAATAAAAAAGGATCTAGTATGAAGTAGAATAGATATCTATAATCAGCAATTCAAGTGCATCACAATCAGGTCACTTTCATTGTTACTTTCTTACCATTGTAGCAGTGATCTAAAATCTCTTAATAGAGTTGGTTTAACAATCAGTTGTAAATCCTCTAACAAGGTGATGGTTCCATTGAA
Source organism: Cupressus sempervirens (assembly GCA_028749045.1). Classification (NCBI taxonomy): domain Eukaryota; kingdom Viridiplantae; phylum Streptophyta; class Pinopsida; order Cupressales; family Cupressaceae; genus Cupressus; species Cupressus sempervirens. Next base: position 1,100,434,779 of record CM053785.1, read on the forward strand.
TTGTTTTAAGACATCTTTCAAGGGCACTCCTTACAGGGTGATTAAATCCTCTAACAAGGTCACACCTAACCGTTTATTTTGTAAACTTTTACTAGGTTGGCTCCTAACAGGACTCACTTTAGAAGAGTGAAAATAGTAACTAGTTACATTGCTGGTTTTTTCCATAGTAGGTTTCCATGTTAAATCCTGGTGTCTCATGTCTTCATTTTATTTCTCTTATGTTTGAAAATTAATCACTGTTAATGCTTTAGGATCAGTTAAAAGTAAATCACACTTTGCATTTACCGAGTTACAATATTTTTTGTGTGTTTACCAAATAATAATATTAATTAGTTTTATTGTTAACATCCAAGGGATTTGGGAAATATTTTAGTGGTAATTGATTCGCCCCCCCTCTTAGTTACTCCTATATTTCCAACAAAAGTCAGCCTTTTAGGGCTTGCAATTGATCACTTGTGGTGATCTACTTTGTTAGGAGTATGAAGGATTGTTAGGTCCACCTTGTAAAAGGATTTTACAATACAATGAAGTATGAACTCTGTTAAGAGATTTAGAAAAGGACTATTAGGTCCACCTGGTTAAAGGATTTGATTGATGCACCTATTAGGATGAATGAATACATTTATTTTTTCTTTGCAACTTTGTTTTTTGATGTAGATCCTTTGAATATTGTAATCACCAAACTATGATAGATAAGCCTCTTCTATATCCTTTATACTACTTTGTATCCTGCTTACTCAATTTTCTTTATCTGCCTTTTTGTATTCCATCTTCGCTTCTTTCATTTTTAGACAAACTAATTTTCCTTCCTTATATATCCATCATACAATAACTTCATACTAAATCAGCTCACACAAGAGATAACAATAACCAAATTATACCTTCAAGTCATACAAATGTTGATGCTTGAGAAACACTATGCATTTTGGTGTTATATTGGTGCTCGGGCAACATAGTGAGCTCAGGCGATACTTTGGTACTCAGGTGGACTAGATGCTTGAGTAACACTTTAGCACTTGAGTGACACTAGAGAATACTAACCTGAACTAGTAGCTCAGTTCATATTATGAACTCAGCAAGAACTGTGAACTCATTTCACACTAAGAACTTGGTTTCCATTGATATTGATAACTCGATTTATACTATGAGCTCGATTAACACAGTATATCCTTGAACTACTTGAACTACACTAAAATATGTTGTTTGATGGAAAGTTTGGTTGTAGTATTAACCAACCTTCCTAGATAACTTAAGTATTTTGATACTAATTAACAATATAGCTTTTCGTAGGGTCAAAAATCTCTCCCTTTGGAATTAGTGACAAAAACACTTATCTTGTGTAGTTTTGTCATCAATCAAAAATCTCTTAATCAAATTTGTTTTTTCAAACTCCCCCTTTCCATGTGCTTGGTTCTACAATTTGGTTTGAACTAAAAAATCTGTGGCTTGGTCACAACTGAATGGATTTTGATTTTTTTTTAAACAATTGTTTATCTATACATCTGATCATTTTCTTTACTTTACATATACATATGCATTTCCCTCTATATTTCCCCTCTTGTATCTTATCTACTATATTTCTCCTCTTATTTTTGTTACAAATTCCATTAACATATCTTTACAAGGTTATAAAAAAATGAGTGAGGAAATCATAATGCACTTTAAAAATTAAAGACAAAGTTTTATCCCAATTTTCCTTCAATACCTTCAAAATGTACAATTCAATCTGAAGTTCAGTTGATAACTCCATTATGAGATCTACAATTGAGAATTTTTTGCAATGAATTAGTCTCTTCACATGTGTGAGGTGTTTATGCATCACTTCCATGTGAGGAAGTATCATACTTTGAATTTTTGATACTATTGCCCTAATTTTGGCTTCCTCCATCAATAATTTTTCCTAAAAATCTATCAAAAATATGACACTTACAAAATGATTGGAGCTGGAACTAGGGTCAAGTGCTAACTAACTAGCATTGTTCTTCAAGTCTTCGTCAATATTTATTAGTTTATCCTTTATTTCCTTGGTTAAAATTGAAGTATCACATATTTTTCTGAATAAGGAAAAAACATTATTTTCAAATTTTCTTTTTTTCCCTTTGTAGAAGTTTATCCTAGACATCTATATCTTTATTAAATTTATATACAATATAAATCAATTGTTCAATAATAGGGGCCTCTTTATTTACGTCAACTTTCATTATGTCCCAAAATATGTCCTTGATGTCTATAAGAACCTTTCCTATGTCCCTTTTTGCTTTCAATTTTCTCTATTGTGCTCTTTTCCTACATAGTTCACTCAGAATTTCCATTTGCTTAGTAGGGAGATTGGATTGATCCCAATTTAGAATCACAATCTTTGTATCAAGGTCAATCTCATCATAAATATTTTCATTTTAGTTTCCCTTGGCACTAGGAGAAACTATGATTTCTTTTCCTTTATCTTTATCCTTCTTGTCTTCTTGACTCGGTTGGATCTTAGATTCTTCTTTACTTTCTTTGTCAACCTTGTGCTCTTCCTTTTCTAATTTCTTTTTGGTTAAGCCTTTCCCAAAAGTAGTCAAAGATTTTTTTTTGGTTACTACTTGGGTGGATGCAGGACTTTGTATTTGACTCTTCTATAGTCTGTACATTTGGCACTTCATCTTTTCCTATCTTATTGTCTTCCTCAAAAATAGTTTTCCACAACTTTCTTGTGGATTGAACAAACTCTTCAATATTATTAGAAAAAAATTGAAATGCCTTGAATCAAGGAGTCTTCTTATTTTCATGTTTTGTCATGGCCTCCTTAACTTCATCTTTTTTAAAGTTAGGCATGATTCTCTTCAAAGTTTATTATGTTATCTTATGTCCCTCTCTGTTTTCACAATATTCATCCATATTTGTGTTACTACCTTAAATAAGACATCAAGAGCTTGGTTCTTTAGCTCATTTCGATCATATTTCCATTTAGCCATCTTTTCCACCAAACCATCTTCTATTTGTTGTTGTTCCTCCTTGGCTCTAGATTTATATTTTATATACTTGAATCCTTCCATGCCACATCCTCCCTTTAACCTTTTCAATTGTTTCTCAAAGGATAGTGGGGGCTTCTTTAGTTGAATGATAGGAGTGGTTTCTTCCTCTTCTTCATCATCCTAAAGCTTCAATTTCCTTTTTGACTTTCTTGCAGTGGTGATAACAGGGGTCTCTACTTTCTTAGGGGTAGCTTTCTTTTGTATTGTCATGATCACTTTCCCCTTCTTCTTTGGGGGTTCTTCTTCCTCTTCTTCATCTTCAACTTTTTCCTTAGTAAGCATAAGAGGATCATTCAAAGGAAGAAGTGACCCTGAGAAAACCCTTTAGAGAAGAAATTGACCAAATTACTACTAATATGGTGGCTCAGGTTCAAACTAGAAGTATGGTTCAAGGAAATGAGGGGAATAAGATAACTAGTATTTTCATAAAGGGGATTGACCATAAGAAAGGGTAAATTGCAAAACCTAAAGAGTCCCCTACTATAAAGGTTAAATTTGCAAATAAAAAATGGGAACCAAGGAAAGGGGGCAACCCTAAGGATATAGAGTGCTCAAATAATATCTCCAAGAAAAGAGGTGGGAAGATATCACAGAATGTCACTAAGCAAGATAAGAGTCATCATAATCCCTTGAACACTTTGGGTAAGCATGATGAGAAAGGAAATGTGAATAATGATAACCTTTCTGATTCTTCTATAGATATGTTTGTTGTTTTGTCTTAGATTAATAATAAGGTTCCTCTGTCTGAGTTACTGAGAATCCTAGACCATTGAGATAAATCCATAGCATGGTTGGGGAATACTGATGTAAAGGTAAGTCAAGAATGTAATGAAAATCATGTTCCTAAAAGAGTGAAAAAGGAAAAGGTGAAGGAACAGGACACTGAAGTGGTTGTGTCTCAGATTCCTCAGATGTTTTTGGATAACTCTACCAATGAATGTTTTGGAAATGTTGAACAATTTTTCTTAAGCATCTTAGTGAATGGTAAGACATTAAAGAATTGTATGATTGATTCTGGTGCTTCTAGTATTGTTGTGCCTTTTGAGATAATGAAAGAATTAAGTCTGAAGGTAGACACTACTCAAGGAAGATGTTGTGCTATGGATAAAAGGGACGTTACAGTCATACGAACTATTAGTGCCTTGCCATATAGATTGACAGCCTGTCCAAATAAAGAACTCACTATGAGTGTATTAATTGTTGACATACCACCTCAATATGGTATGTTATTATCTAGAAAATGGAGTGCTACCATGGGAGGAAGTTTACAATGTGACCTATCATTTGCTACTTTTAATATTGATGAAAATTTTGTAAAGATCAATAGAGAGCCAAAAAGCATATATATGATAGTAGAGGAAGTTAAAGATGATATGAAAATTTTTGTGGATATAGATGTCAATGCATTCAAAGCTGAGGTCCTAACTCTAAAGAAAAGCAAGCAAAAATCTCAGATAGAAATGGAAGTTGATACAAAGATAGATAAAGGTGACTTATGGGCCATGTCCTTTGACGGTGCTTATTGCAAAGATGGAGCAGGTGCAAGTATTTTATTTATTTCTCCTGCTGGGGTAACTTACAAATTTTCTTTCACATTGAATTTCCCCTGTACTAATAACATAGCAGAATATGAGGCTTTGTTGTTAGGACTTACACTAGCTCACCAGCATGGGATAAAGTGTTTAAATTTAATAGGGGATTTTGAGTTAATTGTATCCTAGGTGAGAAATGTTTATGTGTCAAAGAATAAAAGGTCAAAATAGTATAGAAATGTAGTATGGGATATGATTGAGGGCTTTGATGCAATTGGGATAATTTGGAAGGATAGATCTAACAATAAGATGGTAGATTTGCTGTCAAATATAGCAATAAAACTTGATGATATTACATTTTTTGGTATATCTAAAATTGAAACTCAAATCAAGCCTTTTGTTCCTGACAATTTCCAAAATTGGCAAGTATTTGAAGACGACAAGGACATTTTGAGATTTCTGAACTGTGAAAGTATGTTTTTAGGACAAGAAATTGATTGTGTAGCATGTATATAAAACATGGATGGAAAAGATACTATTTTTGGACAAGAAGTTGTGCAATTGAAAATAAATAAAATACCAAAGGGTTTGGTTGTCCTAGAAACTATTTTTGATAATCATGATAGAGCTCAAATGGATACTAGTGAATACAATGCTAAGGATTTGGAGGAGATAAATTAGGGAACTAAAGAAACCCCTAAGAAGGTATATATTGGTAAAAAATTGTCTCCTAAGATAAGACAGGGTTTGATAGGTCTGCTAAGGAAATATAGACATGTGTTTGCATGGTCGTATGATGATATAAAGGCTTATAGGGAAGATCTTTTTCAACATGAAATCCCTTTGAAACCAAATGCTAAGCCTTTTAGACAAAAACAAAGACCAATAAATCCAACCTTGGCTCCCAAAATGCAGGAAGAATTCATCAAGCTAAGAGATGCAGGGATCACAAAACCTATTAGACATTCATCCTGGGTATCCAATTTAGTCCCTTTTAGGAAGAAAAATGGAGATATAAGGTTGTGTGTTGATTTCAAAAATCTTAACATATCTTCTTGAAAAGATAATTATGGATTGCCAAATATGGAAGCCATGTTGCAAAGGGTCACTGGTTCAGAGCTTATGTCAATGATGGATGGATTTTCAGGTTACAAAATAGTGGTTGTTAAAGAATTAGAACAATTTAAAACTACTTTCACTACTCCATGGGGTACTTATGTTTATGTCAGAATGCCATTTGGGCTTACCAATGTTGGGGCAACTTTTCAATGAGCAATGGATGTGGCTTTTGCTGATATCATTAATAAATTCTTGGCTATATATCAAGATGATTTAATTGCTTATTCTAAGGATGAAAATGATCATTGCATTCATTTAGAAAAGGTGTTTATCAGAGCCCTTAAGTATGGTGTCTCTTTAAATCCTAGAAAGTGTCAGTTTGGTGTCACTGAAGGAAAGTTGGTAGGACATTTAGTTGGCAACCATGGAGTAAGGATTGATCCTAAAAGGGTAGAAGCAATAGACAAGATTCAGAAGCCTAAAAGTGTTAAAGGAACTCAATCATTTTTTGAGAAAATTAATTTTCTCAGAAGATTTGTGACTAACTTTGTAGAGATTACCAGGCCTATATCAAGAATGCTAAAGAAAGGATATGAGATAAAATGGGATGGTGAACCTAATATTGTATTTCCAAAAATTAAGCAAGCTATTAAAGATGCCCCTATTCTTAGAGCTCCAGATTATGATAAACCAATGCATATATTTTCTTTTGCCTCATTTCACACTGTTGTTGCAGTATTGTTACAGAAAAATGAGGAGGGTTATGAGCAGCCTATTGCATTCTTTAGCAAGTCATTGCAAGTAGCTGAGCTAAAGTATGACATCAATGAAAAAGAGGCATATGCACTAGTAAAAGGGGTGAAAGCTTTTAGATGTTACTTAATGGGAGCTATTGTCATTGCTTTTGTTCCTATTGCTACTGTGAAGGACATCTTCTCACAACAAGAGGTATCTAGTAGGAGGTGTAGGTGGATCAATAGAATACAAGAATTCAATATTGACATCCAAATTACTAAATTGGTCAGAGGACAAGTTTTGTCCAAGTTGATGGCAAAAGAAAATCTAGAGGAAAACCAAATGAATCAATTGGATGATAATTGTAGAGAAGATCTCTGTGATATGGACAACTCCGATTGGTACAAGGATGTAATCTATTATTTGCGAACTATGAAGTCTCCATCAGAGTTAACTGATAATCAAAAGAGATCCCTTAAGTTGCATGCTATAAGATATGTTATAGTCCGAGGACAATTGTAGTGGAGAAGCATGAAAGGAATCCTTTTCAAATGTGTGGATGAAATTGAGTCTAGAAGGATTTTGAAAGATATGCATGAAGGTGTATGTGGTGGTCACTATATGGCTAAAACTACTGCTCACAAGATTCTGAGGGTTGGGTTTTGGTGGCCAACACTTTTTAAAGATGCTCATAAATTTGTGAAATTATGTGATACTTGTCAAAGATTCAATGGGAAGTTGAATTTTTTTGGAAATCTACCCTTAAGACCTATTGAGATGCAAGCACCTTTCCAACAATGGGGAATTGATTTTATAGAAAAAATCACAAACATGTCCAGTGGAGGTCATTCTTGGATCTTGGTGGCTACTGATTATTTCACCAAGTGGGTTGAGGAAATCCCTACTAGGAATGCAACAAGAAAGGTGGTGATTAATTTCATCCTAAATAATATTATAATTAGGTTTGGATGTTCTTAGAAGATTGTAACTGATAATGCCATGTGTTTCAAATCAAAGGAATATAAAGATTTTTGTAAAAAGTATGGCATTGCAGAATACACATCATCACCTTACCTCCCTCAAGGTAACGGTCAGGTTGAATCTAGTAATAAGAGTATATTGAAAATCATCAAGAGGATTTTGGGGGAAAACAAGAGGACTTGGGACTCAAAGTTTCCATTAGCTCTGTGGGTTGATAGGGTTACTATAAAAAAGGCCATTGGATGTGCCCCATTTGACTTGGTCTATGGTATACAAGCTAGACTTCCACAAAATAGATGAGATGCAACTCAGAATAGATGATATATTGCAGCTAGAGGAAACAAGGAGAGAATTTGTTGTTCAAAATGCCAAGTTGCAATCACAAATGAAACATTTGTATGACAAAAAAGCTAGTAACAAGAAATTTGAAATAGGTGACATGGTACTAATGTGGAATGCTAGATTGGAAGATAAAGGAAAGCATGGTAAATTTGACCCAATCTGGCTTGGTCCATATAACATTTGTGATAGAAATGGAGAAGATTCATATTTTCTGAAGGATTTAATTGGAGGTATTCTTGAATTGTCAGTTCATGGACAATCCTTGAAGAGGTAATTTTCTTAAAGGTATCTATTTTCCATAAATAGTAGTTTTAGGGTTCTTGGTTTTCTTGTACATTCTGTATACTTTGTAAATCCTTGTAAATTGTCTCTCTGTATAGTTTGGTTTCTTGTTTCTTGTTTTTGTGTGTTGCTCTGTGCTCTCTGAAAAAGTTGTCATCCCTATACCAAGTATGTGGTCTACTCTCCCAAAGATTCTGAATTCTTGCATAGACTCAGGTAGTCTATCATCCCTAGATAGAGCCACTATTGGTTTGATTTTTCACAATGCAGAAATTATGGAAAATTTTAGTGAAAAATCATTTGAGTCTTAAAATCTTGCAAATTAGGGTTTTGTTCCTTGTATTTTTCAAACTCTTAGATTGCCCTAGTTTAAAAAACCCTCAAATTTTTTTATTGCTTTTACCCCAAGGAAGGGCTTGTGCAAGCATGAATTCATTATAATTTTGTCTAAACTTTACATGGTCGTGCTTGACCTATAAATTTTTTGATCGTTCTATTAGGAAATACTTTTGATGACACAAAGTCTTTATAATCGTTGATCTTTCAGATCAACAGGTGTTGCATTCCCGCAATTTTGAGATGCAAGGTTTTCAAATAATGTGGGCATGTGACTCGGTGACACATAGCCCTTTCCTTTTTAAATTTTTAGTGAACCGTAAAGTTTTTGGGGAGTCATAAGTTGTCAAAAACTTTTGCAGGTTTGTCAGTACTTTTCATGCACATTCTGGATTTCCTACGATATCATTGGTTGAGTTACTAATAGAGATATGCCTTTATCACCAAGAAGTGTCAACCATTGGTTTCATTTGAATCAAGGGCTAGCACTTTCTCGCAAGAAGGAGATGCTCATGAAATAAATAATACAGGGAAGTGTCAATAGGACAAGTGACACAGTCTAACAAGATGGGCCCACCGTTCTCAAGGATGATGTTGAGATGTTTTCCATGGAAAGTATCAGACAAGTTGGGATGGTTGGAAATTTTCATTCATCACTTCAACCAACGTGGTGTTTAAGATACTTGATTCTATAACCGTAGATCTGTCAAAGATCAAAGGCCAGTGCATGTCCACATTTTGAAGCTGCACAAGAGATAAATAATGTGGGCAAGTGATTTTTTGACATATGGAAAGGTAGGGTTGAGAATTGTCAGTGTGTGTTGTGGTGTGCCAAGCTGTAAAACAATTGTTGATATGTACTGCCAGTTATGAAAATAAAGTGTTAAGTTTTCCAAATCAACTGAAGTTTTTTTAGACTATAGATCCTTCAAAGATTGAGGGCTAGTGCATGCCCACATTATGAAGCTACTAGTCAAATAAGGAATGTGGGTATGTTCCTTTGTGATGCATGTCATAATGGGGCCAAATTATGGAAGAACATTGAGTCACATCATGTGGTCTGCCACTTGTGCTTAGCTGGAGATACTTATGATGTTGGCATGGAAAGGTTTAGAAATTAATGCAATAGTTAGATGAGTCAGAGCACATGGATTGAAAGTAGTCATTTCATTGGCCCAAATGGATGATGCGAGCATAAAATGCAGAATTATTTCACACTGCTGATCTTGTCCTGAACAACGAAGGGCACTTGCCCACATTAAGAACTTGAATGAAGTAAAGTGGGTATGCACCATGCGGACACGTGTCCATGGTGATGTCTAAAATTTTAACTCAGAAGCTTTGTAGGGTGTAATCAGTGTCACCGTTGATCTTTTGAAAATCAACGATTGGCGCAATCCCACAATAAGGAAATGCTTGATCAATAAGGAAAGTGAGAATGCGCCAGCTTGACACGTGGAATAATGATGTCAAGCACCTACTCGCTCAGAAGAAGACATGGGACCCGCTGGCATGGAAGTTGTCAGAAGGCATAAACTCATATAAAGGCTTCCTATTGGTTAGTATAGCTGACTGGATTTTGTTCAAATGTGAATTGATCTGATTGTTGATCTTGTCTTGATCAATGAGCGACGCTTTCTTGCAATTATAAGGTGCAAGAAATTTAAGAAATGCAGGCAAGCGATATTGCGACACATAGCCTTGTTTTTAAAGCCATAAATCTTGTTGCCTTTAAAATCAAAGCCATCAGATTTGGTGAAAATCTATGGATAGGATTCAAATTTGGTTGCAATTTGGAGGTAATGGTTACTAAGAGTAAATATGGTTCAGATTTTGTTCATGCGATTTCAATGTAAAGAACTCATGATCTCACCATTAATGAATCACCAAAGCGTAGAAAGAACATCAAGGCATACAAAATTCTCAGAGCTAGGGCACAAAATTTTTAGCTAGCGATCCAGTAAAATTGCAGAAGAAATCACACAATGTAGAAGTGCAAATTCTAGCAGGTAAGTACTTTGTAACTCTTGTAAAATTTCATGTATCTGTTGTTATAAAATTTCTAGGGTTTAATTCAAAATGCTTCCCCAAAAAGAGTTCATTGGACAAATGGATTATTTGAAGCATTCTGTGCACGATGATTTTCTTGAATAATTCCCCTTATCGGTACATGAAATAACTAAGGGGAGGGAACTCATTCCAAAACACCTGAGAGTAGCTATAGCAAAAGGTTTTTATGATAGAGAAAATTGGGTAAGAGATGCCCAGGTTTCCATGGGGGTCTAGAGTTGTTTAAGAAATTTCAAAGAAAAAACTAGACACTCCTATGAGCAATGTATGTGAGTTTGACATTGGTAAATTAACAGTCCCCACAGTTTTCTTTGATAGTGATTTTTTGATGGATTTGGCCAAGAAATATGATTCGATTATAGGGTGGGTAAAGAACCATGCTGGAGTGAATCTCTTTAGGGTTTTCCCTAAATTAATTAGTGAGGTTTTAAACCTCAATCCTAACCATGTTGTGCATGAAACTATTGATATGGATGACCTTCAAGCAAGGTATGATGCACAAAGGATTTACCCAAGAATAGGGCCATTGCAGGAGCATGCTGGTAAACTTCGCACCTTGCCTGTGATTACAGCCAACACCCCAGAGCCATTGCTGAGAAGGCATTTCAACCTAAGAGTTCAAGCATTGTATTTTTCTCTTTGCAAGATTTTTGGGATGGATGAAGTTAATTAACTCCCAGGCTCTTTTGTCCTTATCATGGCTCAAACTCTTCAATTAGGGATGAGCACTATTCTGGATTTTGCTACTTTTCTTGTGAAAGAAATTCACAATGGCCTAGTGGGGATAGCATAGGGAAAAGTGGAAAAACCATTCTATTGGTATTAATTGCTTATGCATGTATGCTTGTACAAGGGATTTACCTTCTTCTCTAAGGGTATGGAGCTGGAAATGACCAGGGATGGAGAGAGGAATCTAGTGAAGCTGTGGAGTCTAGATATGACTTCAGAAGCTACAGATGCCAGTTATGTGAGATTTGATAGATACTTTGCATCAAAGCTTAGGTTGCTTTTGAAAGGGGAGAGCCCCAAAATTCCATAAGCATTGTTAGAATTGGTCAAACCAAAGGACCATGCACAAGGACTATTGGTTAGTCATAATTGGGGGGATATAGTCCCTTATAATGTTTCAACTGTAATAAGAATATATGGTTTTTTGGGAAAGCCACATGTGTTTCCTTTTCATGTGCCCTTAAAGATAGGGATAGTTGAGCTCCTATGGCAAATAGGCACTATAGATGAGAGGGAATTGTCTAAGAAGGGTACCTTTTTTCCAATTGTTACTATGGTACATGATTTTGTCTTTGTCAAGAAGGGGTGGAAGCACCTGAATTTGTTTTTAGGTCGATATAACATGGCAGAATCTCATGCTAGATTTATTGATCCTAAAGGATTCTATGACCTCTTAAGAGAGAGGGTGAAAGCTATTAGAGTAAATAATTAATTATTAATTATTTATTCTATTTACTTAAGCTTACTTAGGTAAATGCATTTATTTAATATTTTATATTTAATGCATGTAGTGGTTAGTTGATGAGAACACGGGAGTTTGTTCCCTTCTAGCATGTTCCACCTTTTGTGGATATGTGCTGAGTTGTCAAGCTTATCTTCTACCACCTTCTAGCTTGTTCTACAAGCTTCCATGAGCTCTTTAGAAGCGGGCTCTCTCATGGTATTTTCATAAGGCATTATAAATACATTTCTTCTTGTGTTTGCATATTTGTCTCTCATGTCCGTTTAGGGTTTTTCTCTTGCTCCATGCTCTTCCTCTCCTTGGCTTCTCTTTGACAGGTTATCGCATGTAGGTGATCTTGGGCATCTTCGGAGTTGGCTTTTCTCAACTCCAACATGGTATCAGAGCCTTCCTGTTGCTGCTTGGTTGAAGAAATTTTGAAGCCGTGATTTGAAGTCATAAACCCTAGTTTGTTTGTACATTTTTTTTTCAAATCAGGGGATCAACAATTTTTTGGAGTACTTTGAGCCCAAACGGACATGACCATTGGGTCCAAAAGGCCGTTTGCAGTCAGGATTCATATAAAACTTTTTATTTTTGGAGATAGAGCTCTGGGAGGCAAATTTCTTTTATTCCAGGCACTTCTGTATGGACAGTATGAACGATTTTGGCATTTGAAAAAAAAATTTAAAAAAATTGTTATAATATCTGACCACCGAGCGGCCATCGCGGCTCTGCCCCTGCATCGTCCACCGCCAGCAGACAGGCAGTGCAACCTCCGCTCAGTGAAGACCTGCAGTGCCTGATCTCCGCTTCGACCAGGCAGAACCATAGTTCACCGCTGCCAATGTCTGCCGCTCAGCTCCTTTTCGCCGCCTCCATCGACTAGAGATCCACCTGCCAGCTTAGCGCTTTGTCCGCTGCTCCAGCTAATCAATCACTGATGCGTGGAGTACTGTTCGCCCAGTCATAGCGAACCTAAAGGTGACACGTGGCACGGGCACCACGTGGCACATTGCCACGTGGCCCCTGCCACGTCATCCGCCCGCCATGTGGCACTGCCATGTGGTTGCCATGTGGCCTTCTTTTTTGCAGTGACTACCACGTGGCCGTCAATTTTAATGCATTAGTTTGCTGACATCAGCATGACATCATCTGCATCATGCCCTTTGCACTTGTCTTGATTCACTTTTGGACCTACCTTTAGTTTTTTGGCCATAACTTTTGCATACGGAGGTATTTTTCCGATTCAAAAGAAGCATTAGAGAGCTGGTTCCAAGACGAAGACTGTGGTGCAAGTATTTTTAAGTTTTGATACTTTTTCATTTCCCTTTTTTTTGTTGAAGTTCGAAGTCCTATTTTTGACTCCAGCAAGCATATCTTTTGCGTCCCATGCCCATTTTTTGAAAACTTTATATTTTTGGAAACCTGCTTCTTTGTATTTTTCAAAAATGTAGTCATTTTTATGTGTTTTTGGCCCTTGCTCTTTCTAGCATAGTTTTGGCATTTTTGCTATATGGTGGATATTTTGAGTGTTTTAGGCTCGAGGATCATTTTCCTGGCATGGTTTCTCTTATTTTCAGTTGTATTTTCTTTTTTTCAGCTCATTTTTAGTTTTGATCATTGTAGCTATCATTTTGAAGCACTTTTTTTTTATTGCACTGAGATAAAGTGCCACTTTTGCATTCCGGGAGTCATGAATGTTGTTTTGAGTCAGTTGTACATGCACTATTTTTCATAAAGCACCATGGGGGGGATAGCTGTTTGTTTTTTTAGGCCTTCTCCCTTTGTCAAGTGAGTGTCCCTTCCATGACATTAGCCCAATGTAGAGTTAGTTTGACCGTGTCTTTATAGGTGTCTGTACCTCTTTTCCTCTCTCCTTGTTCTTGGTTCGTTTGCAGGAGACTTTGGCCCACCTTCTCAGTTGCCTGTCATCATACCCCGTCTGCATTAAGGGGGGGTTATGTTGTTGTTCTAATGCATTCGTGGTTTGGTGGTTCGATAGTGTGAACTATGTATTCAGTGGTTGATCCTATATACAAGGCGATTGCAGTGGTTGGCTACCTATGCATTTATATGAGATGGATCATCTACCATATAGACATGCTCGGTTCGTACCTTCTTCTTCCATGGAGGTTCTTCAGATCAGCAGTTTGGTAGATTTGTAGCTTCTTCATGTTTTAGTGATGCTCTTCATGATCACTCCTTCCTGTTTTAGGGGATATTTCCCTAGTTGGAGACTTCTTCGGTTCTTCACTAGGTTACCTCTTTTTGGGGGAGGGTTTTTCCCACGTGGTTTTGTCTCTTTCCCCATTTTTAGAGGTTGCATCTTTTCTTGCATTGTACTTGGGTACCTAACATGGCCTCGTTGCCGAGACCCATTCTGCATTTCATCTTAGTTTTGTGAGCTTAAGGCATTTCCCTAAGTTGCACTTAAGGGGGGGTGTTAGAGTAAATAATTAATTATTAATTATTTATTCTATTTACTTAAGCTTACTTAGGTAAATGCATTTATTTAATATTTTATATTTAATGCATGTAGTGGTTAGTTGATGAGAACATGGGAGTTTGTTCCCTTCTAGCATGTTCCACCTTTTGTGGATATGTGCTGAGTTGTCAAGCTTATCTTCTACCACCTTCTAGCTTGTTCTACAAGCTTCCATGAGCTCTTTATAAGCGGGCTCTCTCATTGTATTTTCATAAGGCATTGTAAATACATTTCTTCTTGTGTTTGCATATTTGTCTCTCATGTCCGTTTAGGGTTTTTCCCTTGCTCCATGCTCTTCCTCTCCTTGGCTTCTCTTTGACAGGTTCTCGCATGCAGGTGATCTTGGGCATCTTCAGAGTTGGCTTTCCTCATCTCCAACAAAAGCTTCTTGCATGGTACAACAAGTTTATTATCTAGAGGATATAATTAGAAATATTTTCACTTTGCAAGAACAAGAATTGAGGAAAGAAAAATGGATAGTATTCAGCAATACCCTAGAATTTATTAATGTTTTTGAACCCTAGTATGACCCATTGAAAGAAAAAAAATATTGGGGAGCCAAAATGCAAGCATTAATGAATAATTTTGCTGTGATCATCCAAACTATGAATGAAAAGAAAGCCATGTATATTGAGACATATCCAAACAAGGTTATAGAAGTACAAAGGAAGATAAGTAGCAAAAATATAGTGGCTCTTGGCCAATATACATTGCAGAGAAGGGCAACTTATGTCATGGTTCAGAGTGTGCAACAAGCACCCCTTCATCAGAGGCCAAGGTCAAGAAGTCCATCTGCAGCCAACTCTCCAAAAAGGAAAAAATTAGAGTAGGGGTCTTCTTCTTCTCAAAAAGAACAATACTCCCCAAGCCAATCCCCAATCTAGATAGATGATGAAGCATCTCTAAAGGAGCAGCTTAGAAAAATTGGTGGAGAAGGGGATGTAATTTTTACATCCACAGATTTGGAGATTGGAGAACGATAAGAACCTCCTATGCCTTCCTTGGATTTAACTATTGCTGATTATCGAGGTAAGAAAATCGATCTAATAGTTGCCCAAGCCTCTGAATGTTTTATTAATGATGAGAACTTTGTAAAATCTAGGGCTTTTTCTCATTTTTTTTGGAGATTAAGCATGGGAAATTTGGAAAAAACCTGTGAGAAGATCAAGGCTGAGCAACCAGAAAAACTTGATTCAGATATTAAGGAAGAGGTGAAATCTAAAATTTTGAATGATTTTGCTCAATTTACTCCTAAAGCTAGGAGGCAGATAGCTAGACAGTCAAGAGTCCTCCTTCTACCAGAATGGGATATAGAAAATGCCATTGTTTTTGATTCAGTAAGAAAACAGAGAGATGTTCAACTAAGGACTGCTGAAGAAATACTACAGGCTCATAGAGGAGTCAAATTTAGTAATGACCACCAAGCCCTTGTTATATGGTCAATGGAAAAAAGGGAAAATACCAAAATGCATGAGATTCCCATTGCAGTGCATACTGGTGCACTGACAGTGTTCAGGGCCGAAGATATAGGTAGTAAACAAATAATTGGGATGGCATCAGAGATGCTAAAATTTGGTAGCATGGTGTTTGGCCAAGAGGAAGATAAATTTGCCCAACTCAATGCTAGGTTTGAAGAACTTTTGAAAACATATGAGGAGAGGATTATGAAAATACAATCATTAGAAAATAAAGTAACTTAGATGAAGAAGATTCTTGGGAAAAGAAAATTAGGAGAGACTAGTAAACCCAGGATTGCATACCCCCCATGGCCACCTGTTGAGCCTTTTAAATCAACATCAATTATTGAGATACCTGATACTCCAGAAAGGCCTCAGTTCTATACTGCAGAGGATTTTGAAGAGGAGAAAAATAAGTTATATGCAATGCATGTAGAACTTAATAATCAGTATGAAGAAAAATTGAGGCAGGGTATCATGTATTTAATAGACAAAATAGAATGGCCCACATTTTTTGATCAATTAGCAAGGATTTTAGCTATCAGGGATGAATTGAAAAGAAATGAATCTGTATTCAAACCCATTATATAGAAATGGATAGAGAGAAATGAAGATATCACTGCTATGCATATATCTATTATTCAGCAAACATATCATCAGATAGAAGAAATTTTTGATTTACTAAATAAGTTGCAAGGTTTTGATGATAAGCAAGATTCTTTCTATAGAAGATTAACTATTTTTTTTTCCAAGTATTTTGCAGAAAAAATTGATTTATTCCCTTGTGCTCTAAAAACAATTGATAAAATAAAGGAAAAGGAAGAATGGAAGAGGGAGCTAGATGAAGACTTTTGTGAAAGAATAAATAAGGTTATAAATGAAATGGGCCATTTTTTATGGGAAATGACAAATGAGGAATTGGTGAAAGTACATTTATTCTATAATATCATCAGAAAAGATTTTGTTGATTTAGAGGCAAATGCAAATTCTTTAGTAACTATAAAAAGAGAAGTTCTAAATTTTGACAGGCCAGAGGACACTACCTACAATAAGTGGAAGGAAGAGTTTTTCTACAAAACAAAGAGAAGAAGATGATGAGGTGGAGGATGATGATAAAGAAGAGGGTACAAAAGAAGAAGCCACCTCTGCTACTAATGATAAAGACAAAGAGGACCCTCAGGTAGCAGGAGATGACTCATCACTATCACATTTGATGGCCACGTATCCTGAGGAACCAGAATGCTAAAGGAATCCGGTCAAAGTATTTTTGCCTTTCCAAAGGAAATAACAGAAGTGGACCCACAAAGGAATGTTCAATGTATTAGCCTTTCTGTTATTTGCATTTTGTCTTTTTGTTACAGGTGTATGTAAAAAATCTTTTTGAAGGACACCTGTAAATCACATCTGCCCTTTGCTTGTTGCGACTCATGCCTATATAAATGAGTTTTCAAGGGAATGTGAGGGTTCAAATTTTGTATAAATTTTAGTCTTTTGAGAGAATATAGTCGGTCCAATAGTGTGTAGTTGTTTTGAGTTTATTTCTAGTTGTACTTTCTGATGATATATAGAAATGACAAAATCAGCAAGGTATTCTGGGGTTCCCATTCTATTAGTCATTGTATTAGTCATCTAAAAGGATAATACAAAAGGGTATTTACGCTATATCTCTGTCATCAATTTTTGTCTCCATCTTATGGGTTTATCTACTTTGAAGTCATTTAAATAAGGTTTAAATTGACTGAATGCAATCTTGATGGGTTGTAACTAATTTCATTGTTGCTTTTAATTCAAGGAATTATAGAAATGCTTCAGTGAATCAATAGGGTTTATGAGTTTATGAGAGGGATACTTCATAAGAATGGGAATGGGTGATTACAATTGATTAATTTCTCGCATTGATTCCTAAGAAATCAGGGCCGAAGACTCTAGGAGACCATAGGCCTATCGTGCTTTGTAACACCATCTACAAAATATTCTCTAAGATTTTAGCCAATAGGTTTAAGTCAATCCTTCCAAAGATTATCTCTACGGAACAAATAGGTTTCATTCCAAGTAGATCAATTTTGGATGGCATTCTTATTATTCAAGAAACCATCCACTCGGTGCAAAAAAAATAAAGAGGCAGGTATGTTCATGAAGTTGGATATACAAAAAGCCTATGATATGGTGGATTGGTGATTCCTTTGTAAAATGCTCAAAGCATTTGGCATTTCACAGCGATGGATCCACCTAATTTACAAATGTAGCTCCACCACCAAAATTTTAGTTCTTTTCAATGGGTCCCCTATAGGCTTTTTCAAGATCTCAAGGGATATTAGACAAGGCAATCCTTTATCACCCCTTTTATACATTATTATGGTAGAAGCCTTTGGGAGATCGCTGACTAGAGATCATAATGAGAAAAATATCTAAGGTATTACTATTACTAAGAATATTCCTAATATTACCCATCAGAAATATGTTGATGACACAATTCTTCTAGGTGAAAGCTCAACAAAGAAGCAAAGGTTCTAAAATCTATCATAAACAAATATATGAAGGCATCTGGTCAGAAAGTGTATGTTTCAAAATCGAAAATATTCTTCATTAATACAGATCCTAAGGTGGAAAAATAGACTTTCCATATCATGGGATACCAAAAAGGTTCTTTCCCGTGCAAGTACCTTAGTATTGAATTAGAGAAAGGGGAACAGTCAAACAAGGTTTGGTATGACATTACAAAAAAATTAGAAACCTGGATTGGCTGTTGGAAAGACAAGTGGATCATTAAAGCTAGTAAAAGTACCAAGATCACATTGGTGTTATCAGCCATTCCCACGTATCTTCTCTCCTATCTATCTCTTCCCAAGTCTCAGTCCTATAAGATAGAAGCTAATCTTAGAAATTTCTTATGGAACGATTGCAAGGAGTCCAAAAGATGGCCCTTATAAAATGGGATAATATTTGTAGACTTAAAGAGTACGATGGTTTAGGTACAAAAAATTTACAATGGAAAAATGAAGCTCTTGGAGCTAAATTAATATGGCGTCTCTATACAGAAAGGGAGTACAAATGGGCTAAGATCATGTATAACAAATACTTAAAGGTTAAAGATCTAATTTTGATTTTTAGGATGAAATGCCTTGCTAAAGGGTCAGAAAGTTGAAATTTCATGGTTAAATGTCAAATTTTGGTAGGTAAATACCTTATGTGGGACGTTGGTAAAGGAGATGAAGCCCTTTTTTGGGAAGATTACTGGGATGGACATCCCTCAATAGATAATAGTCAAATTCCAGGAGGTGTTAAAGAAAAATTAATCAATTTGTGGGGAAGCCGAGTTTGTGATTACAAAATTAAGGTCTCTTTAGATGAATTTTCAAGATGGATTTGAAAACCATTAAAAGAGGTGGATTTGGATCCAGCATCTATAAAAGCTTATGAAGAAATAATTTAGAAAAGGAAACTCAAATAGCTTGAAAGGAGAGATAAGCTCATTTGGGCAGCATCAAATGATGGAAGATATAATGTGGAAAATGGGTACAAAACACTGATCAAGTCTAAGTGGTGGGAGGAAGTAGAAATCCCCCTAAAACTCTTTTGTAATCCCGTTTGTCTACCTAAGGTTAGATTCTTTTTGTGGTTGACTTCTCAAAATAGGATAATAATGGTAGATAGAATCTGTAAAATAGGATTTGAAGGCCCATCAAGTTGTGAATTATGCAAACATGATAGTAAAAATGTGGACCACCTTCTCTATAGATGGTCATTCTCTCAAGATTGTTGGGATTGGTTGAGACAGAGTCTAGGTTGGTATGTGCTTATTCCCAGATCCTTTTTTGACTTGCTCTTGGGATGGCCCACTAATCTATGTAATGGTATATATAGTAAACTTTGGAATATTTGTCCTTCCATTCTTGTATGGGAAATTTGGAAAGAGTGAAACAGAAGAATCTTTTGCGGTATAGAGCTAAACTCGATAGATTTAGTACATAAAATAGAAGCAATTATAGTGGAAACAGCTAATGCATATCTCAGAAAATTGAGAATAGTAGAAGGTTCCTTCTCTTTTTGGGACAACCAAGTTAAGAAGGTATGGCCTAATTTGATCAATCCACCTCAACTCTATCTAAAGAATAGCAAGGAGGCTAGAGAGCAATGCCGTTGGACTCCTCCCCCGAAGGAATGGTTTAAGCTTAATTTTGATGGGGAGGCTAGAGGAAATTCAGGGATTGTGGGTATTGGATGTATTATAAATGATCACACTGATCATTGGATAGTTAAAAAAGCCAAATCCATTAGCCCTACTTCTAACAATTTGGCAGAGCTCGAAGCACTCGAAGAAGGTCTGAAGCTTTATCGTTTCCTAGGAATATCTAAACTCGTAATTGAAGGTGATTCTCAGATTGTTTTAAATGCAATAAGAAGAAGATGCACACCAAACTAGGTTCTAAATTTCAAATTAGAAGAAGTCATTAACATTTTGGACGGGTTCAAAGAAGTAAGGATATGTCATATTTTTAGAGAAGGCAATCAGAAGGCTGACCTTTTGGAAAACAAAGGAGAGGATGGAGTAAACCTCCTATTATTTAGGGATGATCTCTAATATCTATCATTTCAATAGTTTTTTTAGGAAATTCTTTATGATTGGTTAACAATATTTAATTCTCTTCTTAACAAAATCATAAAGTTAGGCATTTTCAATTAGGACAGACTATTAGAAGGCTTTTATTTTTATTATTTTATAAGCTTGATTTTTAGAGTATTTTGATGGTTAGGGTTGCATCTTTAATTTTTCATTATTCCTTGTGGCATCCCTCATTATATTGGGGACTCTCTGTCATCATGTCTTATAGTTGAAGTTACATCTCATCATGAAGTTGAGAAGTCACTTAGATATGTCCCCTCTGTCTTTAGTCAAGTCTTGTTTGGTAAGTTGGATTATTGATTTTCTTATGATGTTAGGCACAGAAGTGTGTATGGAAATTTTGGGTATCTTTGAGAGTCTTCTCGACCTTTTTCCCTCCTTATTAAAACTTTTTGCCTTTGTCTCTAGTCCTGCCTCTACACTAATGGATACGAATATTTGTGTTTTCTGTTTAGTTAAAGCTCAGACTATGGCCTTTTGTGGTAACATTAAACTTGAAAGGTGGAACTGCATTCTGAGGAAAGTCAACGACATGACCAAAATTGCAATTAGCAGAGAAACAAGGGAAGATTATTTTGATTATGAATATACCTGGAGGACGAACAATGATATAATCAGCATCTTCATTGGTTGCATGGCTAAAATGGGGGTCTCCAAATGGGCATGGTAAGGCTCTGTTTAAATCTATTTGATTCCACTTGGTGTAAAGGCATCATAGAAGTCATTTCAAGTTTGGATGAAAACCTATGTGTGCTACTAATAGAAATTTATATGAACCATCCCCCTGGTAGTTTGATTATTGCTAACATTCCCAAGAGGTTGACATTAGTCGTTAGGGATTCTATTGCTTTCAATCAGAACTGGCCCAAGATGGAATCATGCTTTTATTTCTTTCTTGGTTGGAGAAAGATTCGGATAGGTCCTAACATTTCATTCTTAAGAAATTATTTGGGTATGTTCAATGCATATATTCACCCGAGAGTTGATTTTGAGAATCTTGACCTAGTCAATTTTTGCACTCCCAACATAGAGACAAATCCACTTTTTGATTTCTGCCACATTTTTGGTTAGAGACTCTGAATGGAATCTCAAAAATCATTATGGTATATTGAAAAAAGTAAATGTGGTGAGGTTTTTTGGCCTGGTTTTATGCTTGGACTATCACTCAGTTTGCGGGATCATTTTGGATCATCGCCCATTTTGTAGGAAGGGGCAATCTTTAATATGTATATAGGTTACAAATATAAGTTCTTCATATTTCTATAATACTCGCTTTAGATACCTCAAAGAGGGGTTTTTTTTCAACATTTATGAATATATAGACTATTAGAGGCAAAATTGTCAATAGTTATGTACACTGGTGCTTTGTTTGATTTGTTCATTAACTAGTTCAAACTTCATTTGGTCCTTAGGATTTGATGTAATTATGTACTAGTTTCAAGATCTTAATATTATAAAGGATGCTTGTGTTTTGGTCATTTTGATATTGAAATGTCTCAAATTTGCTTCTTGTTTCACTACTTTTTAATTTGACTTTGTATATCTCATTCGTAATTTTAGTATTTTACTCAAGACATCCTTGTTGGTTCTCTGTATTCATTAACTTATATATAATGATTATGGATTTGGTGGACTCTGTTCTGCTTCTTTATGATAGGCTAGGCAGTTGAGGAATTATCCAAACTTTAGTTGGTTTTATGGTTTACCATATAGTTTAGGTGTTCGTTATCCTCCCTTATGTAAATTTTAGAATACAACTACACTATTCAGATGATTTACACTATATTAGGTTCTAGGTAAGTTGCTGGATACAACTTTGATTCAAGTAAGGTTAAGCGTATATTTCTAGCTTTTCATTTTCTTCCTTCTAGTTTTCTAGTTATAAATCAGGAATTTGCGAAGATAACAATCTCTTCTACTAGATTTATTTAATCTATTTTGATTTGATTAATCTAAGGGTTGGTGGAACTTAGGTTATTTAAGTAGGGTTTATTAATCTTGGTAAAAAAAAGATTTAATCAAGTCCTATTAAGTCTTAGATTCTAGGAGGATAATTATTGGTATTATATTCTCTTAACAGGGTTATATGGAGCACAACTAAGAATTTGTGTTAATACATTATCTATGCTGAAGTTGATGCACGATCAACCCCACAGCTCCCAAAAATCACCTACATGCAAACACCTATTACAGAAGAGAGAGGCAAAAATCTATGGAGGCAAGAATTGACAGAGCCATAGATGAGACATTCTTGATGAGCAAAAAAGAGATTGCTATTATCAAAATAGAATTATCTCAAGTTAATGTTTACAATGAGAGACTGTCCTTATAAAGGAGACTGAAACCCTAAAAAGGTGTAACCTAGGTTGCATCATAATAATTAATAAAAGAAATTAATTATTAGATGCTTAAAGTTTAGCTTAAGCAACTAGAGTTAATTAGGAAATATCTAATTACTCTAACACCCCCCCTTAAGATAAACTTAGGGACTAGCTAAAAACCTAGAAACTACTGCTAAAAGTAGAAATGGGTCCCAGCAAACAAAGCTTGATGAGGTATCCAAGCACAACCAAATCTCTGTAAAGAGGAGAAATAGAGAAAACCACATGGGAAAAACTCTACTCCAAAAAGAGATGGAAACCATGCTGAAAGAAACTAGTGAAGGACTGAAGAAGCCTCCAAACTAATAAATGTTCCAGAAGATAGGAACAAAGGTTATCATGTAGAACACCACTAAAGCATGTAGAAGTTGCAAAGCTCTATCAAAAGTAACAACATGAAGATTTGGAGAACTGATACCATGTTTTGTTCATGAAAGATTTGGCATCGGATCTGATATTGGTTTTTAGATCTAAGCTTTTAGCATTTTTTATATTGGATCTATGGGGTCACTGATTTTTGAGGCACTTTGAGCAAAAATAGACATCACAGTTGAGCTCAAAGCGCTCAAAAACCCCCATTTTCCATATAAAATGCATCTAGTTTGGATGCTGTTGAAATTTGGGGCAAAATTTTTTTACACCCAAACCGTTTTGATTTGGCCACACAACTGAAGGCAACGACTTTTGTTCTAAATTTTTTTTTTTGTGGTAGTCCAAGTTCTCGGGTGTGCAATTTTATAGTTTCAACGTTGGGAAGTATTTGGGCTCCATGCCTTTTCTCTACATTATGTTGTGTAATGGGCATGGCCATGGAACTCCAGAAGGGGCTCATGCTTTTCTCTACCTTACGGGCCTTGGCTCCTTCTTTATTGTGTGGGGTTTGGCACAACATCCATGCTAGATGAAAGCATGCATGGAGATTGCAATTTGAGTGATGCCCCTGACCAGTCTTGGCGCTGATGTATTTGGTCTCTTTGTTGCAACAAAATAGTAGATGAGTTTTTTTGGAGGATGCTTGTTTGTTGTAGGAGACTGACCCAACCTCTGATTGCAGATTTTCTTGGGAATCCCATGCCTCTACTCTATATCATGACTTGCCCTATTAGTGGCCTCATTCCATGCGATCTTTGTAGGATACCCATTAATTTTTGGGACTGCATACCTCGTCTGCGACCATCAAGCGAGATTGGTAATTGGCACGTAATATTTTTGGGGATTGACGAGATTTTTTTTAAGATGTGGTCTTTATGAGGTCAGATGTAGTGGTTTTTATGAGGTCAGATGTAGCCATCGATGATTACACAGACTTGTGCACTAGTCATGGGCCCTTCTTTTGTCAACACTGGCATTTTAAAAGGAAAGACTTTAGTTCCCTCACCTAAGGTGGTTGTTTGGAGGACACACTTTTGAGCGCTTTGAATGTGGCTTTGGTTCTGACCTTGACGCTTGCCGCCATTTTTGGCCTAATCAATGGTTGTTTAAAATAATATGCCCTTTTTCCAATGCAGTAGCTGATGCACATCATTTGCATAGAGGTGGTGATTAAATGTTTTTTTTGGTTTGGGCCTTTTTTGATGGTCCTGCTTTTTAGTGGTGGTGATTAGGCAGGGATAGCATTTTTTTGGTGGCTACAGGTAGTCTTCAACACTGTGAGGTGGATGAGATGATTCTAGTGAAAGCCTTAAATGTGGGTTCCTTTATGCAGCTTGAGACCTGTACAAGAGAAGTGTGCCCCTCAATGCAGTTTACTTCCTTTGATTAGTGGTTTCTAGTTTTGAAAGACGCCTCAAATTTTTGGTAAAGGATGTGAAAGGGTCCTCGACTACTCACCTTGTACCATTAGTAGGCACTTTGGTGGTTCTGGCTCGAGTCCCACCTCTTTCCCTCACCTTGGACTCGACAACTCTGGAGACTACGAATTTTTTTTATGGAGTTGTGGATTTTATCACGTTTTGTTTTGAAATTGATTCTCCCACAACTCACATGATACTTGCAGGCTAAGCACGTTTTGTGATTTTCAATCCATGGATTAGCCATATTTGCTCCATGTTGGTGTTGACTAAGGTTAGATTTGGTGCCCTCATTTACATTGCAGTTGTGATGGAATACTTGGCAGCTAAAGTTCCTTGAGCTTTATATTCAGTGATAGGCATGAGAGTACATTTATCTCAAGTTGTATGCTCAATCAGTGACCCACCTCAGCAAGTGCACTCTTAAGTCTTTTGATTATGGCATTTGCATGCCAACCTTGTTTCTTGGTGGTATTTTCACATGGCATCTTCATATGGCCACTGGTTATTTTTTACCAGCTCCGGCTCTTTTCTACTGGGTGATTTTTCCATCAATGAAATTTTTTGACATGTGGCACATGGCCTTTTTTCAAACATGTATCTTGGCCACCGATTTTTAATCTAGCACCGGCCCTTTGTTCGACTTTTGTTTCCAACGGTTGAATTTTTGTTTCAACAGGGGTCATTTTATGGCATTTTTTTGCCTTGATAGCCATTTGACCATCAACTTTGGGCTTGTCACCTACTAATATCAACACTACATCACTACTCTTGTCACCTCCTTGGCCTCTATTTGGACCTACCTTCGCTTTTTTGCTCATATCTTGGGCAGATGGACTTCATTTTTTGCAAATGAGATATTGTCGAAAAGCTAGTTCTGAGCCCGTCATAGTAGTATAGTTTGTTTTCAATTTTGATGTTGTTTTGATAGCTTTTTCTACTGTCAAAGTTAGGGGTATAATTTTACACTCCGGGAGGCATATCTTGATCATCCGATCTCTAATTTGGGAATTCTTTATATCATTGGAAAGATCTTTTCGAGCTCTTTCCTGTGATGCTAGTTATTTTTCCAAATTTTGCTCCAAGTACATTCTATTTAGTCTTCTACATTTTTGCATTCTAGTGGATAACTTGGTTGTTTCAGGTCTGGGGATCGATTTCTTTACTTTAGATGATTCATCATGACTATACTATCTTTTGTATTAGTCATATGGCTTTTTTGATCTTTGTAGACATCATTTGTATGCATTCTTGCAAATGCACTGAGATAAACTGCCATACTACATATGTATTTTTGTTTCAATTGTTTGGCTTTGTTTGCCTTCTGATTTGAGTAGTGTCATCTGTGGACACTCATACAAATTACTGTATTCTTGGGATTCATTATATCTTGTGCATTATTGTACATGCACTACTCTGATAAAGTGCCATGGGGGTTTGATGTTTTGCCTTTGTTTACCATCTTCTTTTGTCTAGTGATGTGTTTGAGATTGATCACCTCAGTACACACTTATGTCCTCTTTTGAGAATCTTGATTGTGGTTCCTTGACATGCAACTCTTTTGGCCTACTTTTCTAGTTTCCTGTCTCCTCACCCTTGTCTACATTAGGGGGGATTCTATTGTTGTTTCTCATGCTTCCTTGGTTCGATTGATTAGCTCTTCAAGCTTTGGTGTTTGATGCCATCTGTATCTTTGAGTTTAGTTGTTTGCCTTTGTGTGCCTCCTGATTCGAATGCAGATTATAGTCTTCTCTACCTAGTCAGGTTCTATTTCAGTGGAGGTCTTCCAGATCAGCTGTTACTTTTGACAGAGCTTCGCAGCTTCTACATGCTTCAGTGGTGTTCTACATGATCATCTTTGTTCCTATCTTCTGGGACATTCCCTAGTTTGGAGGCTTCTTCAGTACTTCACTAGTTTCTTTCAGCATGTTTTCCATCTCTTTTTGGAGTAGAGTTTTTCCCATGTGGTTTTCTCTATTTCTCCTCTTTAGAAAGATTTGGTTGTGCTTGGGTACCTCATCAGACTTTGTTTGTCGGGACCCATTTCTACTTTCAGTAGTAGTTTCTAGGTTTTTGGCTACTCCTTAAGTTTATCTTAATGTAGAACAAAAGCCACTACCTTGATTTGTGTGACCAGATCAAAATAGCTTGGGTGTAAAAAAAATTTGCCCCAAATTTCAACAACATCCAAACTAGATGTATTTTATATGGAAATGGGGGTTTTGGAGTGCTCTGAGCTCAACTGTGATGTCTATTTTTGCTCAAAGTGCCTCAAAAATCAGTGACCCCACATATCCAATATAAAAAAATGCTGAAAGCTTAGATCTGAAAACCAATGTCAGATCCGATGCCAAATCTTTCATGAACAGAACAGGGGCATGAAGATTTGGAGCTCTGATACCATGTTGAAGTTGATGTACGATCAACCCCACAGCTCCCAAGAATCACCTGCATGCAAACACCTATTACAAAAGAGAGAGGCAAAAATCTATGGAGGCAGGAATTGCCAAAGCCATAGATGAGACATTCGTAATGAGCGAAAAAGAGATTGCTATTATAAAAATAGAATTATCTCAAGTTAATGTTTACAATGAGAGATCGTCCTTATAAAGGAGATCGAAACCCTAAAAAGGTGTAACCTAGGTTGCATCATAATAATTAATAAAAGAAATTAATTATTAGATGCCTAAAGTTTAGCTTAAGCAACTAGAGTTAATTAGGAAATATCTAATTACTCTAATAGTCTTATGCCCAAGATAGGTTATTAGGATTTGACACTAAGCAATTCTTAGCTAGTATTTTCTATTTTGAAGTTCCTTTTGGAGTTGAGTTTAGACGTAGGCAGTCCGTTGTAAAGATAGTATGATGTTGTTTCAAAATTAGATTAATATAGGATATTCATTAATCTTTACTAAGTTTAGCCAATAAAAAAAAGGATTGATATTAACTATTTGAATTAGGTATTTTAACAATATAACACACATAAACTAAGGTAAGAGGGTAATCATTTTTAAAGTTTCCAATATATCTATGAAGTTTTATCACTAACGATTCTAATGGTTAAGTCAAAGAAGGCAGGGTTGTGTTCTTTGCACAAATATGAAGGGAAGCAAAGCACAGAGGCTAAATAGCGACTATTTTTCTAAAGTGATAATTGTAGTCAAGGATTAATGTCAATTGTATTTATGAGATTTGTAATAAACTGGGGTATGCCCCTTTTATGTTGTAATAATAAAAGACATTTATCATGGGCAAAATTGGAGGTTTTCTTCTCCATTCTTTCCTACCAGTGCCCATTTGAACGGAGATACGTTGATGTAAATTTTAATTTGTATTAATAAATATAATCAAGGCCTTGGTAATTTACCGATCAAATAAATAAATACACACACACACACACAACTTTCTATCTTTAATAAATTTATTTTCACATGCATGTATAAGTTTAGTTACAACATGCTTTCCTCTCAATTAATCCTTTGGTTTTTCCAATAAATTTTGCAACCAAATTATTTTAGATGCAAGAAGAATATTTATCTTTATTTAGAAAATTCATGATTATCACATGGTTCTAATGAGAAATTTAAAGTTGAAACCCTAGTTGTTGAATTTGTTGTTTTCTTCCAATTTTCTATAATTGAATTTTCATTATATTAGAAAGGGTTTTGAAAACATACAGTCATAATAATTTTCTAGATTTTTCTACAATCTTTGTAATTCTATTTTTTCTTGATTAATAAGTTATCATTTTTAAAATCTACAACTTAATTCTTTATCCAAAAATTAATACAATAAATTAATAAGCATTATGCAAGCACCCAGGAAGACACAAAGTATACAGATCTTTCAAAAAAAAGTTTACAATGGATTTTCAAACCCTACCTCAAAACCACAACTAAAATCTGAGACAATATGTGAATGCATGCAAATCCAAACCCTCTAAACCTTTCAACAATTCTTTTGATCCAATTCTGAATTTTGCTCCCAGAAACCTGTGTTGCTCCAATGAACTACCAACCCCCTCATAAAGAACTTTTTAATTAAAGCCACTAACTTTATTAAATAACTATTTACTTTAATTATTTAATCATTTAATGCACACTTAAAGAACTTTTTAATTAAAATATTCTTTTATTTTCTTTTCCTCCACTTTATTAATTAGTACAAGCACTATTTAAAGTGTAGTTTATTATTTAAATTAATAACAAAAATTAAAACTCGTTATTTAAATGCAACTCTAGTTTTATTATTATTAATTAAATAAATATAATAAAGCAATATTAAATATTTTAATATTTTAATTCTGTTTTCATCCAATTTCTTAAATTAGACATTTAAAATTAAATATTTTAAACCAAAGCACATATTATTTTAGTTTCTCTTTAACGAATTTTCCAAATTAGACTTCCAAATTAAGTCTTGTTGCCTTGATAATTTACCCAAGAAGTTAAAAGAAATTTTAGTTTAGGAATGCGAGTAATTTTAATATGCCAAAACCTTCTCTCTCCTCATGCTAAAACATCCTCTTTCCATGTACTAAAACCTTCTCTCTCTCTCTCTCTCTCTCTCTCTCTCTCTCTCTCTCTCTCTCTCTCTCTCTCTCTCTATGTACTAAAACTTTTCTCTCTCTACGTACTAAATTTTACTCTCTTTCTATCAACCTTAACTTTTTTAGAGTTAAGGTTAGAAAATTAGAGTTTGAGAGGTAGATAATTTTTTGAAAGTTAAGGTTAGAAAGTTAGAGTTTGAGAGTTAGATAACTTTTTGAAAGTTAAGGTTAGAAAGTTAGAGTCTGAGAGTTAGAGTTGGTTACGAACTATCTTTCGAGTAGTCCAAACTCTAACTTTTTGAGTAGTTATGAATGCAAAAAGGTGGTTATGCTAGAATAGATTATAAATTCATGAATAACACATGTAATAAGGGACTTTTTTTGAATTTGGAATAAGAGAACACTTATGTTTCAGTGATAAGATAATTTTTTGGAAAGTATGTACAGAGGCTGTCTTTGTAATCGAAGTTTTTGCTTATGTTCTTGGTCCAAGGAAATAAAAAAATGTGCATTTGGGTTCTTTTTCCATACTTCTGAAAGTGTTGATTCTTTGCAATGAGTGTTTCCATGGTATCGTGAAAATGTTCATGAATTATTGAATTAGCATTGTGTTAATGATAGCCTTCAAGCATAGTTCTTTGTTATTTTAATTAGTAGTTTATGTTAATCTAGGGAATCTTTGAAGTTGTATAGGGCATTTGCCATCAGTAGCTTTCTTTTGATCTTCTAAGTTTGAATACATATTCATTGAAAAATCACAAATACACATATCTTACAAGGGGGATGCCCCTCTCAAACACAAAGGAAAATTGTAATATGATAGTGATCAGTTGTAATCTCTTCAACTGTCGGCACACTTGTCACTATTCACAGGGTGAACAAGGTCATTTTCAGAAGTAACTTCATAGTGACAAATCTGTTTACCAATAGATTTTTGGCAACTCTACTATGGATTGAAACAAGAAAGATTAATCAGTCGCCTATAATGAAGCAAGATGGTATTGCCGCATGAGAATATGTTTCTAGTTCTCCAATAGAATCTTAGTTTCTAGGACACAAAAGAAGACATTATTTTATATTTGAACACTCTAGCCTGGAGGTGTAGATAAAATGCTCAGCAATATCATCAAGTGAATCGAGTTTTAGAAGAAGAATGAGAAGAATTCAAGGAAATCTTGTGAAGGGCTCCTATTGGTCAAAACATTGTGGTCATTAAAAGAATAGTTGCCATTCCAAGAAGGAACAAGAAAAATCTTGGTCACATCCAAGATCAAGAAAACAATAATTAATAAAAGGGCTAATAAAAGGTACCTTCCTTGGAATGAAGCTTGATAACTCTATTTTAAAGATTGAATATTGGTGACTCTATCTGAAAGTGTGAATTTGGAATCATGGTTTGGTACAAAGGAAAAGTGGAAAGTGATAGCAATACTAAAAGTGATGATGAATATTTTGCATATCCAAAGAAGCAGACACCTAATGAACCCATATAGGTTGATTTCTTGAAGATTTTTTATGGTGGCTTACGGCTTGATCTAGAAAAGATTTGCTCATCTTTACTTCAAAATCTACAAAAGAGAGATAAAGAAGATTGTAAAGATAATCAATTTTTCTCTCGCAAACCAAGATCATTGTTAGAAATAAGTTCTACATGCAAGGAAAAGGAAGAATTTGTTCAAAACTATGATTCATGTTAATCAAAGTTAATTGGTGGTGATCAAGAAAGTAGTTCAACACTTGCACTAGTTTCTCAACAGAATCATACTTCTAGCGATCCTAATCAAGTTTAGTTTTTGAAAAACTTCTATGGTAATCAAATATTTGATCCTTCCAAACTGCACCCTTCATTGCTTTAAAATTGTAGAAAATTGAACAAGAAGATGAAGGGGAAAATCATTTTCTTGTTGGTGGAATACTTTACAAAAAGAATATTGAAATATATTTCTCAAAAGATGTGTGCCTAGAAGATGATCAAGAAAAAGTAAGTGAAAAAGGAAAAGAATTATGTATTGAGCCTTGTGATGAGGATTGCAAAGATCTTGAGAAGGTAATATAAGTCATTCATGAATCTGAAAATAAGGATCTCGATGAAGACGCATCAAAATCTTTACAATATACATGCTTGCACACACAATTTGAAAAGAATGACGAAGAGAGAGTGTCAAAAGATGAATCATATGTGGTCATTTTTCCAAGTTGATGTCTTGATTCTTTAGATGATGACTTCCTATGCGTACAAGATCTTCCCCATCCTCTATTACTAGTTTTCGAAGAGGAGACAAATATTGATAAAAGTCAAGGTATGAACTCTTGTATTTCTTCCTCTAACATTTTGCTGAGGGATGGAAATCATGATGATCTTGTGAAAATCAAGGAAAATAATCTTCCATTACTTTTATTTCAAATTATAGATCATGGCATTAAAAATTTATCTCTAGGTATGAATGATGTTGATATCAAGAATGAGGAAATTTTGGAAAGAATCCACTCTATGTCTATGAGTAAAGATATTGAATACCATCTTAAGGAATGTGATCAAGAAAGTGTGAGTGTTGATAAACTCAAGGAGGTTTATGATAATGTCCAAAGCTATTCAAAATTCCCTCATGATCAAGGTCCCAATGCTTTAGGAAGAGACTCCCTTTGTAAGCCCTCTCAAGTTGTTGATCATGATTATGATTCATCATTTATGAAGGTACATACATCCAAAGAGGCTTTCACTCCTTGGGGTACTATACAAATTGAAAAGGATCATGTTGTAAATAGTGACATGAAGTCCCTAGATAAACTTGTAAAGGGATCAAAAGTTCATGAGATGTTCAAATTGAGAAATATGAAGAGGAAGTAGAAGCGAGCCCTACCCTACTTAGCCCACAATCAAAATGCAAAGGGATCTTATCCCCGATTCACATGATCATGCATCTCAAATAATGTGCATCATATGCAAGGAGGATGCATTTTCAAATCCAAATCAATTCTTAGAAGGTCCAACCAGGACTATGACAATTGAGAAAGGAAGCCTACGTATATCATAAAAGAGTCAAGGGCTTCATGATGACCGATCATGAGAAATTCAAGCCAAGGTCTTTCCATATGGAAGGAAAAGGTTAGAATTGCTTTGAGAAGCTTGAAAATCTAGAGCTTCAATGCACTCAAAATGAAGTCGTCAATAACATGCGACAAGAAGCAAGCTTGATTCTAAACTCAAATATTTTTGATGAGGCATGGTTCTTCGGATCCATTCCATTATCCAAAGGTATGGAACATGTTAAGAATCTCAAGCTTGGTATTCAAGAAGAAAGCCAACCTTTGGGATCATGAAGACTTGGGAGTTTCCACATGTTAGCTCACCATGGCATTTATTTTCCTTGGCCTGTCAATGGATTTGTATGAGTCATCTAAAGATGAATCTATCAAAGGTATGGGTGTCTCACCTTGTACATATGTTAGTTAGGAATTTTTTGTTGTGCCTCATCCCTTTTCATGTATTTATTTCCTTTTTGGGTGACTCTATGGCCTTGTGATAAAGAACTAGTCTTGTTTAACTTTGGGTTCATTTAGCATCTTGCACAATCCTTGCCCCTAGATAGAGTCGGTTGTTGCCTTGATAATTTACCCAAGAAGTTAAAAGAAAGTTTAGTTTGGGGATGAGAGTAATTTTAATATTAAAAAACCTTCTCTCTCCCCATACTAAAACATTCTCTCTCTGCAAACCTTCTCTCTCCCTATACTAAAACCTTTTCTCCCTCTACATACTAAAACTTTTCTCTCTCCATGTACTAAAACTTCTCTCTCTAGGTACTAAAACTTTTCTCTCTCTACGTACTAAAACTTTTCTCTCTCTATGTACTAAAACTTACTCTCTTTCTATCAACCTTAACTTTTTGAGAGTTAAGGTTAGAAAGTAATTAGATAACTTTTTGAAAGTTAAGGTTAGAAAGTTAGAGTTTGAGAGTTAGATAACTTTTTGAAAGTTAAGGTTAGAAAGTTTGAGTTTGAGTTAGATAACTTTTTGAAAGTTAAGGTTAGAAAGTTTTAGACAACTTTTTGAAAGTTAAGGTTAGAAAGTTAGAGTTTGAGAGTCAAAGTTGGTTACGAACTATCTTTAGAGTAGTCCAAACTCTAACTTTTTGAGTAGTTACAAAACCAAAAAGGTGGTTATGCTAGAATAGATTATAAATTCATGAATAACACATTTAATAAGGGACTTTTTTAGAATTTGGAATAAGGGAACACTTATTTTTTAGTGATAAGACAATTTTTTTGAAAGTACATACAAAGATTTTTTTGTAATCAAAGTTTCTTCTTATGTTCTTGGTGCAAGGAAATAAAGGAATGTGCATTTGGGTTCTTTTTCCATACTTTTGAATTGTTGAAGTGTTGATTCTTTGTAATGATTATTTTCATGGTATCGTGCAAATGTTCATCAATTATTGAATTAGAATTGTGTTAATGACAACCTTCAAGCATAGTTCATGGTTATTTTCATTAGCAATTTATGTTAATCTAGGGAAGCTTTGAAGTCATGTGGTGCATTTGTCATCAATAGCTTTCTTTTGATCTTCTAAGTTTGAATACATTTTCTTTGAAAAATCACAAATACCCATATCTTATGAGGGAGTTGCCCCTCTCAAACACAAAGGAAGATTGTAATATGATAGTGATCACTTGCGATCTCTCCAACTATTGGCACACTTATCACTATTCACAGGGCAAACAGGGTCATTTTCAAGAGTAACTTCACAAAGACAAATCTATTTACTGACAAGTCTTTTAAATCAAAGAACATATTTAATTAGTTTTTAAAAACTTAAATTTTTTTTTAAAATCAAATAATATTTAATAATTCTCAATATTATATGATTAACCCAAATATTATAATTAAATAATTTACCAAATAAATCACATAGTCAAATCCACATAAAAGCAACATTACCAAAACAGACCAAAACTCAAAATGAAACAACACAAGCAAAGATAAACTCGTGGGTTTAAAAAGGGTAGAAAGTTAAATGCATGTCCTCCTTCTTAGGAAAAGTAATTAGTCTATGGTTGGGATTGGAACTAAACATTATCTCCACATTCGTACCATTGAGTTATTGCAATAGAGCATGCTCATTTTGGCAATTCAAGGAAATCAATGTCTGATACCTGCAAATCTATATAAAATATGAGCATGTACATGTGCATATATATCTAAGATAAACAGATAATGGCGAGAGTGCTACATCGTGTAGATCCTGACTAGCAGATGACAATAGCTCCCTCCATCAACCATATCAGGTATGTCAAACATAAATGTAAATCAGACACAGACACACACACACACACACACGCACGCACGCACGCGCGCGCGCGCGCAAGTATGGGGTAAGTATAATAGTAAATCTTAAATATAAATAACATCATATTCTAACATGAATATCTCATCATCGTGAGGACATAATAAACATCTTTCTAAGAAACACCATATGATGTCATCATAAAAGTAATTTCATTAATTAACTAAGAGCAATTAAAGCATCATCACTGCAACTAAAAAATTGTTACAACCTAACATAATCAATTACTCAACATATCAAAGTATTGCATTTCAAATATCAAGTAAGGTCTAACACATCTATAGAAGAGTCATATAGAACTTTAACAACTAAGTCTACAATGATAGTAAAGGAGGGGTATTACATCCTCCTCCCCTTAAAATTGGTGTATGCCTGGAAGCCGACTATCACTAATCAGATAACAAAGATGAAATATACAGTAAAAAATAGCATTTGAAACACCAAATGTTGTGAATCCAAGATTTAGTTTCATAGTTCTATTGTTTTCAATCTTGTTATTTATATTTTTTGTTGATAAGTCTTGGTGTTTAATCTTGTTGCAACTTTAACTACTTGTTAACTAATAGTGCACAATATGCCTAGAATTCCTAATGTTGAAACTCAAGCTCTAATACCAGATGTAATGCCCCACTCAAGAACTCAAGAGAAATAACCTAACATGATTCAATGTTTACAATGCATTTAAAAGTACTATTTTTTTGAAATTTAAACAACACAAGATAACAATGCATAAGCAACATACACATACACATCAAGTACACATAAGCAATTACAAATACAATTTTCCATTCTTCAAGGGTTCCTTCACAATGAATCACATTTAAGAAGTTTATAATAATTAGTTTAAGTCTTCAATACATGTTCATGAATCATAAAGAAATAATAGATACATCATCTCATAAGCATAACCATGAATACAACTAATACAATGAGAACACATCAAATGAATAACATCCACTACACATATCGTAGGGTATGCGAGAATAGATATAAATAAATTAATATACAATATAATATACCGTAGGATCTCAAAATACATGATACATAGATATATCAAATGAATGGAAGTCTCCAAGATAAGAATAAGAATGATAAAGGGTACATTGCACCAATGAGCATCTAACATCCACAAATATAACGAGGGTCCAAATGGTAAGAAGACACTACCTCCCGACCACGTGGTCACCTAATCAGGGTTCCACTCCCACCATGCAGGGAAGATAATGAATGATCCACAAATAACTAATAATAAAAAAACATTCCTGGGAAAGGAATCCTAATAGCCAAAACTACCTCAAGGGTAATATAGACTACTCAAGAAGAAGACATAATCAAAATCGAAAGGACATTCATTCTAATACCAAAATCACACACCAAGTCAACATCTAGATAACAAATACAATATAGTATCAAATCAAGATAAAGTCAATGAAAGGTATCCACCTTAAGTCAAAGGCCACATGTCCAAGAACAATAATCAATAGATAACAACTGTCATCAATAAAAGCAAATCACCAAGAATAAGTGCACCACTAATAAATAATTGACACTCATAAATAAAAGTCAACTATCAACAATAAATGACATATGATCAATAAGTAACAAGTCACAATAAATATACCATCAAAAGTAATATCCAACAAGTACACCACTAGAGGCAAATATTTTAAAAACCCATGGAGAAGACTCAAGCTACATACTAGGAAGTGTCGTCACATGGTCAAACTACTTGAGTTACCCTAGACTAGTCTCTCATTAGACCTCGGACCCTCAAGCATTGAGTTACGCTAGACTGGTCACTCTAGACCCCAGACCTTCAACGTAATGAGTGGAACTAGAATACCCTCACATGAACATGATGCAAACCAGTCATACCTCTCACTAGGTATCATCTCATTTCCATCCTTAGCCTGTACAAATGCTCAAAGTATTGGTGAGACAAAATCTTTAACTTATCTTTTTAATGTTTTTAAAATATTTTAATTACTATATTATCACTTACTACACAACTTATAATGAGTTACCTTGCCAGCCACTTTGGGTCCCGATCCCCATTGTAAGTCACTCACATATACATGCACCTAGACTACCTTCTCAAAAACACCTTTGGTGCACATCCTAACTTGGCTAGCTAAAAAACTCACAAAGAAAAATCATTACAAAAATAAATGTCACAAGAAAATACATAGTTTTCAACCATATGATTTAATTGCATCATTTTCTATTGTTTAATTTGCATCATAAGGATGTGTTTATAAATAAAGTAAGAATATACATGTTTACATAGATAGTTAGACTAATATATTTATTTAAATAGACAAGTATTTAAATGTCAAATCTCTTTATGCATATAAAATATCATAAAATGTTATTATGTTAATAGTTTAAATATTAAATCATAAATGATTTAATTAATAACATAAATGTATATTATTAGATTCAATATTAATATCGATTTCATTTTTAAAATATCAATTTGACTTTTATTTATGTCCAATATTAATATTTATTTCACTTACATTAATAAATATATAATAAGTTATATTCTACTAAGAGTTTTAAAAGTAATTGATATTAGAAAACCACTTATAAGAAAATAAATAGTATTTATTTATTTATTTCTAAAAATAAATAATTTTTAAATTTTCAAAATTAATAATTGACCATTATTTTTTATTTTATTTTATTTTAAGTTTTTTAATTTAATATATAAATAAATTCAAAAAGTAAGTTATATTTTTATAAAATAAAAATAAACATGCCATTAGTATTTAGCATATTTTTGATCTCTCAAATCATGCACCCATAATATACTTAGTTTTCTATCTTTAATATATTTGTTTTCACATGCATGTATAAGTTTAGTTATAACATGCGTTCCTCTCAATTAATCCTTTATTTTTTGCAATGAATTTTGCAACCAAATTATTTTTTATATAAGAAGAATATTTATCTTTTTTTAGAAAGTTTATGATAATTACATAGTTCTAATGGAAAATTTAAAGTTGAAACCTTAGTTGTTCAATTTCTTTTTTTTTTCCAATTTTTTATAATCAAATTTTTCCTATATTAGAAAGGGTTTTAAAAGCGTACAATATAATAATTTTCTAATTTTTTCTACAATCTTCCTCAGTCCCTTTTTTCTTGATTAAGAAGTTTTCCTTTTAAAAATCTACAACATAATTATTTATCCAAGAATAAATACAGTAAATTAATAAACATTATGCAAGCACCCAAGAAGACACAAAGTATACAAATCTTTCAATAAAATTCTACAATAAGTTTCAAACCCTACCACAAAACCATAGCTAAAATCTAAGACAGTCTATGAATGCATGCAAATCCAAACACTTTGAAACTTTCAACAATTCTTTTGATCTAATTCTAAAGTTTCCTCCCAAAAACTGTCGCTCCAATAAACTACAAACCCCTCATAAAGAACCATAACCCTAACTAGGGTTTCTAATCCTAAATTACTAAAGCCACTAACTTTATTAAATAATAATTTACTTTAATTATTTAATCCTTTTACTTAAAATATTCTTTTGTTTTATTTTCATCCACTTTATGAATTATTGCAAGCACTATTTAAAGTATAGTTTATTATTTAAATTAATGATAATATTTAAAGGTCATTATTTAAATGCAACTCTAATTTAATTGTTATTAATTAAATAAATATAATAAAGAAGTATTAAATCTTTAATTTTTTTAATAGTTTAATTCTTTTTTCATCCAACTTCTTAAATTAGACGTTTAAAATTAAATCTTTTAAATGAAGCACATATTTAATTAATTTATAATGAATTAAATATCATCATATTTTAGTCTCTTTAACCAATTTTTCAAAATAGACTTCCATAATTAACTCTTTTAAAGCAAAGCACATATTTAATTAGTTTTTAAATAATTAAATATTCTCGTATTTAAATATTTTTATTTTTTAATCAAATAATATTTAATAAATCTCAATATTATATGATTAACTCAAATATTATAATTAAATAATTTACCAAATAAATCACATTGTCAAATCCACATAAAAGCAACATTACCAAAACTGACCAAAACTCAAAATTAAACAACACAGGCAAAGATAAACTCATGGGTTTAAAAAAGATGGAAAGTCAAATACATGTCATCCTCAGGACAACTAATTAGGTTATGGCTATGATTGGACTTGAACATTATCTTCCCATTCTTACAATTAAGTTATTGTAATAGGCGCGTTCATCCTGACAATTCAGGGAAGTCGACATTTGGTACCTACAAATCTATATAAAATATGAGCATGTACATGTGCCTATATATCTAAGCTAAACAGAAAATGGCGGGGAGTGGTAAATCATGTAGATCTTAACTAACACATGACTATGACTCCCTCCATCAACCATATCAGGCATGTCAAACATAAATGTAAAACACACACACACACATGTGTATGGAGTAAGTATAATAGTAAATCCTGAATATAAATAACATCATATTCTAACATGAATATCTCATCATTGTGGGGACATAATAAACATCTTTCTAAGACACCATATGGCATCATCATAAAAGTAATTTCATTAAGTAACTAAAAGCAATTAAAGCATCATCACTACAAGTAGAAAATTGTTACAACCTAACATAATCAATTACTCAATATATTAATGTAACTCATTTCAAATATCAAATAAGGGCTAACACATCTATGGAAGAGTCATTTAGAACTTTAACAACTAAGTGTACAATGATAGCAAAGGAGGGGTATTACATAGAAACTTTCCAAATTCACATTTGGGCATTCCTCATATACTAGCAATTGTACCTACAAGAGGTACAATGTTTAGTTGATAGAAAAATATATTTAGTATTATATTATTTTTGTAAAAGAAGTTAACAATAAATAGGAATGTGCATTGCTCTCTCTTTTTTTACCTTTGTCTAAGTGAAGGATTACCAATACGAAGATATATATTGCATTCTAATTCACTCAAGTAGAATCAACTATCGATACTACTTTTTCTTCATCTTCTTTGTCTTCTCATCTTCCTCTTCCTCTTCTTTTTCTTCCTTGTATTCTCCTCCTCCTCCTCTCCTTCTTCTGAGTTCTCATCTTCCTACTTCTCCTTCTTCTTTTCCTCCTTGTTTTTCTTCTTCTCCTCGTTCTCCATCTCCTATTTCCCCTTTTCCTTTATCATTGTTTGTGGAAATTTTTCAGAAATTATTAGAAAATTTTCAAGAAAATTTGTCATTTTTGTATGGTTTACAAGACTAATTATTTATTTAAAATATCTTTATTTGAAGTATATTTGTAATTTTTAATTTAATTTTTTAATTTCTATAATGATAGAAAAATATTAAAATTAATAATTGATTTTATTTGTCATTTAAAGTTGTAATAATGCTAATATTTGTTAGTTTTTATTTGACTTTAAAGGTTAAGTTTTGCTTGTTTTAAAGTTAAAAATTAAATACATAACATGTAGGTACATTAAATTGGCAAATGCTTATTTTTCTTCTATATAGAATTTTCAATCTTCCTCATCAAATTATAAGCTCTCCTTTTTTTTAAAAAAAAACTTTACTATAATTCAAATAATCAACTCCTCATTTCACATTCCCTAATTAAATAATAAATAATAATAAAAAGATAAACAATCTTTGCGAATAGATAAAAGTTGCGATGAAGGGAGGATAGAAGCTGGAAGCGGCCGTGTGTGAGGGTTTCGAGAGCTTGTTTTGCTGCCACTGGGTTGTGCATGCATAGGGAGATCGCCCCATTTCTCTTCAATCTGGTGTGACCTTTTGTAGATTCAATATTCTGGATGATTATTGTTGTGCAAGGTTTGCATTTATTGTGAAAAATAGATTTTAAGAGTTTTTTCTACATCTATATTTCAAAGTTTGTTTGCCTAGCTCTTATGGCTACGAGTGGGGTTTCCACAAGTCTCATTCTTGCTGCAGCCTCTGGTTGTGATGGATCTTCTCCCAGGGCGAGGTCATAGGGGAAGGAGCTATTTTATGTTACTGAGCACTAGAAGTTAAATAAAGTTAATGGTTTTTTTCCATGTAGTTAGGATCGGCTTGTGCTGGTTATTCCTCCAAAAGCAGTAATGGAGGATGTGGACTATTTGGCCACACATGCATTGATATGCAAGTTTCTTGGTATTTGAATTTCTCTGGCAGCTTTGGAAGCCTGGATTCGTCGTTCATGGCAGGTGGAAGGTGATATGGATATTATGTTGGCTAGGAACAACTACTTTTTGGTGAATTTCTCTTGCATGTCAGATCAGAACTAGGTCTTTGAGGGAGGCCCATATTTTTATGACAGTGTAGGTCTTTTTGGCAAACCCTGGCATCCAGGGTTCAATTCTGCTGAGGATCTTCCTTCAAGAGTTCCTGTTTGGGTCCGCCTACCGCAACTTCCTTTGGAGTTCTGGCATGAGGATATCTTGCGACTAATTGCCGCTGTACTTGGAAAGCCGACTGCTATAAACCATCAATCTCTGGACAAAAAGGTTATTTCCTATGCTTGTAATTGTGTTGAAATTGATTTAAATAATCCTTTGCCAGATTCTCTAGAAATTTGTCTTAGCTCTTCTTCTTGGATCCAAAAGCTAGACTATGAATCTATTCCCTTCCGTTGCCACATTTTTCATGTGTATGGTCATTTACAGTGTCAATGCCCTCAAGCCTCCAAAGGCAATGGTACCCCTATTGGGTTTTCTAGCCCAAGGATAGCTAATGATGGTAAGGGGAATGGTCAAAATGTTAGTTCTAGAAAGGGAAATGTTCAGACTGATAGTGCAGGTAAAGGGAAAGCTCAAATGAACACTTCAAGTCAGGGGCCAAGGCCATCCAGTACTTCTGGTCCTGATAAGGATGGTTTTATCCCAGCTCAAAATCGTGCTAAGGGGCGAGGTCAGAAGCGATCTCATCTAGATCGGAAAGTGGACTCAGGGTTCAATCATTTTGAGGTTCTTGACAACATGGTTATAGAAGAAGGTATTTCTGTAGAGGCTCAGTGTACAGCTACTGGTTCAGAGGGGAGGAGTTCTACTCTTAGTGGCAACCAGGATGTTGTAGCTCAGCAGATGTCAAAGACTTCTATTGGGCCCAAGTCTAGTGGCCTTGTGGTTTCTCTTGCTCCAAAGGAAAAGGATGTTCTTCTGGCAGATTTGGTTAAAGATGTGTTTGCTTCTGGTAAAGGAAATGAATCTTCTCTTGCTTTGGGCCTGATGCAAAGACCATTTAAGAAAGTCTCTTTTGCTACTCCCTCAAGAGTTGGGTGAAAGAAGGATCAGGAAAAAATTAAATTTACAAGAGATTTATTGGTATAGTCTGGGGTTGTTAAGACCTTGGATAAGAATTTTCCCCACTCTACTCAATGATTATTCTCTCATGGAATGTGAGGGGGTTGAATAGCATCCCCAGACAAAAAGCTATTCACGAGCTAGTGGTTGAGCATTCTCTGGATATCCTTTGTATCCAGGAGACCAAGCTTTCAGTGGACTCCATGTTTAGATGTGCTCCTAACATTTGGTTTCTAGGCCAATGTCAGTGCGTTGGTGCTTTGGGGAGCTCTTGTGGTCTTGCCATCTGCTAGGATCCAAGGAAAGTTACACCACTTTATTGGGTCTCTTGCCTCTCAGCTCTCTCAATGGTTGTTTCCCCTCTAGACACTGGAGAGATGATTCTTGTTACTAATGTGTATGCTCCTATTGATCTCCCTGGAAAGTCTAAGCTCTGGGATCATATTAGGCATGTCAGAAGCTATCATCCCTTCTTGCCTTGGGTTGTGCCTAGAGACTTCAACTCTGTTCTCAGTTTAGAGGAGAAGAGGGGTGGGTTGGCTCGCTTGGGTCCTTCTTCTGAGCTTCTTCGACAAAATATTGATCTTTTACATCTCTCTGATGTCAAACCTCTCAATGGGCTCTTTACTTGGAACAATCAAAGAGTTGGAAATGATGCTATCTTAGAACACTTGGACAAGTTCCTTGTTTCTTGCTTTTGGAATTCTGGCTCTCTTTCGCTCTCTTCTGAAATTCTTGATTGGAGAGGTTCTAACCACTAGCCTATTAAGCTCACAGCTAGTTATGTTGTTGTCCCAAAGAAGCCTCCCTTTAAGTTCCAACTGATGTGGCTTCCAGACTCTTCTCTTCATGATTTAATGGCTCACTGGTGGAGATAGGGAGGCCCTGCCTATGGCACTGCTATGTTCTCCTTCTCTAAAAAATTTCAATATGTTAAAAGGAAGTTGAAGCATTGGAACAGGAATTGTTTTGGTAATCTCCATATTATGAAGAAGAGGGCTCAAGATTGTCTTGATGTTATTACCAGGTAGATTCAGGATTTGGGTTTTTTAGAAGCTCTTGGCATTGTAGAATCCAGAGCTTCTGCTGATTTAGTTGAGTGGGATCTTAGAGAAGATATTTATTGGAAACAGAATGCTCGAGTTGACTGGCTTCAAGAAGGGGACAAGAACACCACATTTTTCTATAAATCTGTGCAGGCTCGATGTAACAGGAGTTACATTTCTTCTCTTTTTACTTTTGATGGGACGTGTTTGACTTCTTCTCAAGCTGTTTCTAGGGAAGCTTATTCAGTTTTACTCTACTCTCTTTTTAGATGATTTACCTCCAATAGCGATTGAGGAGAATACTATCTTGTCCTGTATTCCCTCTATTGTGACCAGGGAGATGAATGATTATCTTATGAGGCCAATTAGTATGTTTGACTTGGAGGGGGTGATCTTCAACTTGCGAAAGGGCAAAGCTTTGGGGCCTGATGGCTTCCCTGTTGAATTCTTTCAAGAATTTTGGGATATTATCAATCATGATCTTTTGGATGTGGTTCAAGAGTCCTATTCCAACAAAGAAATGCTTTGGGCCTTGAATGCTACTTTCTTAGTCCTTATTCCGAAAAAGGAAGAGGCTAATCAGCTAGACTTTTTTAGGCCCATTGCTCTTTGTAATGTGGTTTGTAAAATCATCACTAAGCTCCTAGTAGAGAGGCTTAAAGTTTTCCTTCCCATGGTTATCTTTGAGGAACAAGGGGGTTTTGTGGTAGGAAAACAAATTTTGGATGGGGTGGTTATTGCTTCTAAAGCTATTCACTCTATGTGTACTTCTAGGGAATGTGCTATGTTTATTAAGCTTGATATGGCTAAGGCTTATGACAAAGTCAATTGGGATTTCTTGCAGAAAGTTCTTCTAGCTTTTGGCTTCAATCAAGAATGGGTTAGATGGGTTCTTAGCTATGTTACTACTCTTTCCTTCTCGGTCCTTCTTAATGGTGAACCGACGGAGCTTTTTGGGGCTTCTAGAGGACTTCGTCAAGGAGATCCCATCTCTCCTTATTTTTTTATCATTATGGCTGTGGGACTTGGTAGACTTATCAA
Source organism: Cupressus sempervirens (assembly GCA_028749045.1). Classification (NCBI taxonomy): domain Eukaryota; kingdom Viridiplantae; phylum Streptophyta; class Pinopsida; order Cupressales; family Cupressaceae; genus Cupressus; species Cupressus sempervirens. Next base: position 1,100,478,602 of record CM053785.1, read on the forward strand.
GTTTCATGTTTCCCAAAATTTGATTCAAGGATGGCAATGGGGAAATGGTTTGCCCACTCTTTCTCACCTCCAGTTTGTTGATGATACTGCCCTTGCTGGGAGAGCTCAGATTCGGGAAGCTAAAGCCTTTCGGCTCACCTTGGATACTTATTTGGCTATCTTTGGGCAGAAAATTAATGACCACAAGTCCTCTATTTTTTTCTTCAACACTCCTGAGCTGATCCAATGGAGGATTGCTAATATCCTAAGATTTTAGATTGCATCTCTCCCTCTAACTTACTTGGGGGTTCCTATTGTGGTGGATAGACAACCTAGGCTTTTCTGGCAAAGCTTGCTTGACAAACTTCGACAAAGGGTCAATCATTGGACTCACAGGTGGCTCTCTACTGTTGGTAGGGTGACACTCCTTCAATCTATAATTTAGGCTCTTCCCATATACAAAAGCATGGTTCAGGCTGCCCCGGTGTATTTTCTTAAGGAATTTGATGCCCTCTCCTGCCAATTTCTTTGGAGTGGCAATTTGCAACATACCAAATGGAGCCTCATCAATTGGGATACTATTTGCAGGCCAAAAAAGGAAGGAGGCCTTGGCCTTCAGTCTGCTATCTTGTGCAGTCAAGCTCTTGCTGCCAAGCTCTATTGGCATTGGTGTACTAGTCAGTCTCAGCTTTGGGCTCGTATCCTGTCACACAAGTATTTACCTGGTGTTGAACCTTCAAATATTTCCAGGCTTTCTCTTGAGGGAAGAGCCTCTATGGTGTGTGAAATACCCTCAATGTTGGTGCTCACCTGGTGAAGAGAAGTTTATTTTGGATTTGCAATAGAGGCATTGAGGCTCTATTTTGGAGTGATTCTTGGAATGAGCATCCTCCTCTCCTATCCTCTCATCCTCACTTGCAAGTTCTTTGTGATTCTTTCCTTTCTGCTGGATGGAATAAGGTGGCTCATTATAAGGAGGTTTTTAACTTGGGCCTTGTTGTGGGTTATAGATGGAAGAATTCTTCTGATTGGCCGTTGGGTGGCTCACTTGGAGATCGGTTGGAACTATCTCAAATATTCGCTTCTAGGGAGTGCAACTCATTGCAGGAACCTGATGTTTTGGCTTGGGGAGGTGCTTCTTCTAGCAAGTATTATGTTTCTTTTGGGTACCTTGTGCTAACGAAGCGGCTTTTTGGTGAGGTGGTCTCTTGGTGGAAGAAAGTTTGGAATAGTTTTTCATGGCCTAAGTGTAACTTTTTCCTTTGAATTTTGGTTTACAATCGTTATCTTACTTGGGATAATCTCTGCAAGCAAGGCTTCCAGGGGCCTTCCATCTATGTTCTCTGCTACAATAGTGAAGAGACTATATCTCACCTTTTTTTCCAGTGTCCCTTTGCCAAACAGATTTGGCAGTTCTAGTGGAGTGTGTGGGGATGCACGTACTGGCATGTTTCCTCTTTGTCTGAATTTTGGGACCATTTGGGCCATTCCCCTTCCAAGACTTCTTTTCTTCAGGTTGCTTGGACTATTGGCCCTTCCCTTATTTTATGACATGTTTGGCTTGAGACGAATAGGAGGATCTTTCATGATTTACAGTTTGAGATCAGGCACCTGTGGGGGAAAATTGTTAATTCTCTTCAACAAACACTCCTAGCTAAATGTGACATCGGTGGGGGTTTGAATTCTATCGATGCTGGTATCTACTCTCACCTCTCATTTCCTCTTCAGGGTTGCACTCCCTTGATCCCCCACACCTGGTCTAGGAATAGAGCTAAGCAACACTCTCGTGTGTTAATTGTCAGGGACATTGGTCTCCTCCTGAGGCAAGCACTCTTAAAATCAACACTGATGGTTCTTCTCGAGGAAATCCTGGTCCGGCTGGTATTGGGGGAGTTGGGCTTAATAGTTCTGGTGATATTCAGTTTCTGTTTTCTTTATACAAGGGTTACCATACTAATAACCTCATGGAAGCCCTGACTATCTTGGTTGCAGTGGAACAATGTTGTCAACGTGGCTGGAAAAGAATCATCTGTGAGACTGACTCGCAAGTGGTTGTAAACTTATTGCATAATAGGAACCTTGTGCATGTGGATTGGCATTTGGCTTTGGTTATCCAGCAGATCATTCAGTTATGCAATTCTCTAGATTCTATGTCTTTTATGCATATCCCTTGTGAGTGGAACGGTGTGGCTGATTGTCTGGCTGAATGGGCCTCTGAGTAGGGGTCGGCTTGGAATATTCTTGATGATAGGATGCTTCCCCTTGATTTATCTCAGATCCTGGTTCAATTTGTGGACCAGGATAAAGCTATGTAGTTCTCTTTGTTTCTTGTGTTGTTTAGTTCTCTTTGATATTCAATAAAAATTTTACCCCTTTTTTAGTGTAAACAATCTTTGCCAAGTAATGACCCTCAAAAAGACTACACGAATTGCAATAAGAATAAACTAAGGACATCTTCATTCACATATATGTTTAATGTTTTGTAATATATTATTTTCCTAATATAATCATTTTCAAAAGACTTTATGAATACACAGGTAAATAAATAAATAATAATAAATATTCTATGTTAAGGAATGCCCCCCGGCATAAACAAGTAATACATCACCATAACGATGGCTATTTTAGCAGAGTTGAACATAAGCTAATTGTGCCCAAATTTTAACGCTTTCTTTCCTTCATTGTTATTTTTAGAATATTAAAAAATGCTTGAATTGATGTTTACTCGTGTAGGGTTCTGCTGTTGTTGTCTCGCATGCAATTCCACTGACCAAGCTCATTTTATAATTTATTTTCGACTATATATAAAAACTTGGAATTTATTTTCGACTATATAAATATGCGGCATTAGATGTACATATACAAATCCAATGTCTACAGCTATGTTCTTCGGCGGTTTCGTTCCTTACCCTTTCTGCCAAGTGGCTATACTGCCGACAGTTGCCTATTTCCCATAATTTATTAATCAAAATAAAATTTGTAAAACAATTGTATTATAATTTTAAATTAATATTAAATAATAAATAGATATTTAATCGTGGCCATTTTGTCTGCTGCGTAGACGCTTCCCCCTTCCTGCACTGGAAACGGCTCCGCTGGCTTTGTTGGGTGCGTAGATGTTGTGCATTTAATGCAGCAGTAGTTGTTGTAGTTCTTCTTGGCCGCCTTTGACATTGACAGCGGACAGCCAGTTAACAGCTGTGGAAGACATCAAATATCCCAAGGACGTATTTACATTTTAATTTCCCCTTCTAACCGCCATGTCTAGTCTCCGGGTGAGACGTCACAGTTTTCCATGGGTATGTTGCCACATTAAATAAATTTACTTTGCTAATATAAACTCACTATAAAACAAGGGCTCGGAGGGAGCTAGAGTCCCTGCCTAATTTGTATTTGAATACCAAAAAAGATTTCATATATTTGCAAGAGCAGAGTGCAATAAGGAAGCTTAGTTTTTGTTTGAAAAAGTGGCTCATCAAATTAATGATAGCTGAATGTCTTGTCCAAGTGCGATTCCATGTAGGCAAACTTCTGACTTGGTCATTTGTTCATTGGTTAAGGTGATTTAAAATTGTAAAATTGGTCATTGTCATAAGCACAAGTCCTCTATTCTTTTCTTCAACACTCCTGAGCTGATCCAATGGAGGATTGCTAATATCCTGAGATTTTAGATTGCATCTTTCCCTCTGACTTACTTGGGGTTTCCTATTGTGGTGGATAGACAACCTAGGCTTTTCTGGCAAAGCTTGCTTGACAAACTTCGACAAAGGGTCAATCATTGGACTCATAGGTGGCTCTCTACTATTGGTAGGGTGACACTCCTTCAATCTATAATTTAGGCTCTTCCCATATACAAAAGCATGGTTCAGGCTGCCCCGGTGTATTTTCTTAAGGAATTTGATGCCCACTCCTGCCAATTTCTTTGGAGTGGCAATTTGCAACATACCAAATGGAGCCTCATCAATTGGGATACTATTTGCAGGCCAAAAAAGGAAGGAGGCCTTGGCCTTCAGTCTGCTATCTTGTGCAGTCAAGCTCTTGCTGCCAAGCTCTATTGGCATTGGTGTACCAGTCAGTCTCAGCTTTGGGCTCGTATCCTGTCACACAAGTATTTACCTGGTGTTGAACCTTCAGATATTTTCAGGCTTTCTCTTGAGGGAAGAGCCTCTATGGTGTGTGAAATACCCTCAAGGTTGGTGCTCACCTGATGAAGAGAAGTTTATTTTGGATTTGCAATAGAGGCATTGAGGCTCTATTTTGGAGTGATTCTTGGAATGAGCATCCTCCTCTCCTATCCTCTCATCCTCACTTGCAAGTTTTTTGTGATTCTTTCCTTTTTGCTGGATGGAATAAGGTGGCTCATTATAAGGAGGTTTTTAACTTGGGCCTTGTTGTGGGTTATAGATGGAAGAATTCTTCTGATTGGTCGTTGGGTGGCTCACTTGGAGATCGGTTGGAACTATCTCAAATATTCGCTTCTAGGGAGTGCAACTCATTGCAGGAACCTGATGTTTTGGCTTGGGGAGGTGCTTCTTCTAGCAAGTATTATGTTTCTTTTGGGTACCTTGCGCTAACGAAGCAGCTTTTTGGTGAGGTGGTCTCTTGGTGGAAGAAAGTTTGGAATAGTTTTTCATGGCCTAAGTGTAACTTTTTCCTTTGGATTCTGGTTTACAATCGTTATCTTACTTGGGATAATCTCTGCAAGCAAGGCTTCCAGGGGCCTTCCATCTATGTTCTCTGCTACAATAGTGAAGAGACTATATCTCACCTTTTTTTCCAGTGTCCCTTTGCCAAACAGATTTGGCAGTTCTAGTGGAGTGTGTGGGGATGCACGTACTGGCATGTTTCCTCTTTGTCTAAATTCTGGGACCATTTGGGCCATTCCCCTTCCAAGACTTCTTTTCTTCAGGTTGCTTGGACTATTGGCCCTTCCCTTATTTTATGACATGTTTGGCTTGAGACGAATAGGAGGATCTTTCATGATTTACAGTTTGAGATCAGGCACCTGTGGGGGAAAGATGTTAATTCTCTTCAGCAAACACTCTTAGCTAAATGTGACATCGGTGGGGGTTTGAATCCTATCGATGCTGGTATCTACTCTCACCTCTCATTTCCTCTTCAGGGTTGCACTCCCTTGATCCCCCACACCTGGTCTAGGAATAGAGCTAAGCAACACTCTCGTGTGTTAATTGTCAAGGACATTAGTCTCCTCCTGAGGCGAGCACTCTTAAAATCAACACTGATGGTTTTTCTCGAGGAAATCCTGGTCCGGCTGATATTGGGGGAGTTGGGCTTAATAGTTTTGGTGATATTCAGTTTCTGTTTTCTTTATACAAGGGTTACCATACTAATAACCTCATGGAAGCCCTGACTATATTGGTTGCAGTGGAACAATGTTGTCAACGTGGCTGGAAAAGAATCATCTGTGAGACTGACTCGCAAGTGGTTGTGAACTTATTGCATAATAGGAACCTTGTGCATGTGGATTGGCATTTGGCTCTGGTTATCCAGCAGATCATTCAGTTATGCAATTCTCTAGATTCTATGTCTTTTATGCATATCCCTTGTGAGTGAAACGGTGTGGCTGATTGTCTGGCTGAATGGGCCTCTGAGTAGGGGTCGGCTTGAAATATTCTTGATGATAGGATGCTTCCCCTTGATTTATCTTAGATCCTGGTTCAACTTGTGGACCAGGATAAAGCTATGTAGTTCTCTTTGTTTCTTGTGTTGTTTAGTTCTCTTTGATATTCAATAAAAATTTTACCCCTTTTTTAGTGTAAACAATCTTTGCCAAGTAATGACCCTCAAAAAGACTACACGAATTGCAATAAGAATAAACTAAGGACATCTTCATTCACATATATGTTTAATGTTTTGTAATATATTATTTTCCTAATATAATCATTTTCAAAAGACTTTATGAATACACAGGTAAATAAATAAATAATAATAAATATTCTATGTTAAGGAATGCCCCCCGGCATAAACAAGTAATACATCACCATAACGATGGCTATTTTAGCAGAGTTGAACATAAGCTAATTGTGCCCAAATTTTAACGCTTTCTTTCCTTCATTGTTATTTTTAGAATATTAAAAAATGCTTGAATTGATGTTTACTCGTGTAGGGTTCTGCTGTTATTGTCTCGTATGCAATTCCACTGACCAAGCTCATTTTAGAATTTAGTTTCGACTATATAAAACTTGGAATTTATTTTCGACTATATAAATATGCGGCATTAGATGTACATATACAAATCCAATGTCTACAGCTATGTTCTTGGGCGGTTTCGTTCCTTACCCTTTCTGCCAAGTGGCTATACTGCCGACAGTTGCCTATTTCCCATAATTTATTAATCAAAATAAAATTTGTAAAACAATTGTATTATAATTTTAAATTAATATTAAATAATAAATAGATATTTAATCGTGGCCATTTTGTCTGCTGCGTAGACGCTTCCCCCTTCCTGCACTGGAAACGGCTCCGCTGGCTTTGTTGGGTGCGTAGATGTTGTGCATTTAATGCAGCAGTAGTTGTTGTAGTTCTTCTTGGCCGCCTTTCACATTGACAGCGGACAGCCAGTTAACAGCTGTGGAAGACATCAAATATCCCAAGGACGTATTTACATTTTAATTTCCCCTTCTAACCGCCATGTCTAGTCTCCGGGTGAGACGTCACAGTTTTCCATGGGTATGTTGCCACATTAAATAAATTTACTTTGCTAATATAAACTCACTATAAAACAAGGGCTCGGAGGGAGCTAGAGTCCCTGCCTAATTTGTATTTGAATACCAAAAAAGATTTCATATATTTGCAAGAGCAGAGTGCAATAAGGAAGCTTAGTTTTTGTTTGAAAAAGTGGCTCATCAAATTAATGATAGCTGAATGTCTTGTCCAAGTGCGATTCCATGTAGGCAAACTTCTGACTTGGTCATTTGTTCATTGGTTAAGGTGATTTAAAATTGTAAAATTGGTCATTGTCATAAGCAACACCTAATAATTATATCAAAAGATGCTTATTTCTGAATAGTCTATAGTTGTGCATGGAAATAGATTTTTAGAATGAACCTCCTTCTTCATCAAAATTTTTATAAAATCTTAACTACATTAACTATTAGTTTTCTTTCGAATTTGAAAGCTAAATTGCACTTCAAGAAATTGTGAAGAAATTAGAAAAGATGATTAATTTAATTAGTAAAAGTAGAAATTTACATTTACTATGTAGTTGGTCATAGTAGTAGAAATTGAAGTGATTGATATGAATCCATCTTTTATATTTAATGTATATCGTTAATAAATTTCATCATATTAAATTATTGAATTTAAATTTGATTAATTGATTTAATTGTTATGTTAATAATTTGATGGAGAAATATTTTTTGTTTGAATATATTTAATTATCTTATTATTATATAAATATTATAATGATTGTTAATGACTTCAAAAAAAAAATTCACAAATGTTGACTATGAAGTTGTTAAAATTATTAACAATATGATATATTTTACATTCATGTATGTCTAGATTGCGTCAACAAATATTTTTTGATGAGAAGAAATTATATTAGTAATTTAGTAAAAAAAAATAATTTTTTATGAATATATATTTTTATCTATGTTAATCTATTTTTGGATTTATATATTTGAAAAGAATTATTAATTGTGGGGAGGTTTTATATTTCTTAAATAACAAAGTTCTTTTAAAATTCAAAAGCAATATTGAAAACCAATTTACTTTTTATAATTTATCAGACCGCTAGTCTAAAAATAAAATATGATAAAATATGAACATGTAATCCTCCTTCATTTCCTTTTTTTTGAAAACCAATTCTTAACACAAATTCCAATGACAAATTTTGGAAAGCTGCAGTTGTTGACAGGAGTTGTGGCCATCTTAGATAGCTATATCTACATGATGATTGGAAAATTGAAAAGCTTGGCAAGCTCTATCTTCGTCAACTTTCAAGTGCATGTAGTTCATATAGCCCTCACTTCAAAGTCATATTAGTCTCAATAAGCTTCAACATCATAACCACACAAAGTCTATGAGAGTTGAACTCTTTAAGAATTTCTCCAGTGGGAAGATACCATAGTAGCTTGTAAAAGTGCAGCAATACACTCCAAATTCAGCGATCCAAAATCAGCACCTATGAGAGGTAAAGTTTTGCATTGCATCACACCAATTAATTGAATTGAGATTATGAGGAAATGACTAAGGCTATATTCTTCAGTATGTGACTAGAGATAAACAAATATCGCATACTAGGGTAAGAATTAGGTTTAGCAAAATGTGATTTTTAAGCCGGAACGGGATGCTATTAGGATGAAGAATAAGGACCGAGTTCTCGTTGTCCTTGATATTATAGGGGCTTCGTCTTGGAGCCATGGAAAACATTCTTCCCTCTACTTACTCATTGCAACTTGATTTGTTATTGTATGGCATCCATACAAACCCTAGCGATTTGAATGCCATCGAGAAGTAATGAATTTTTGTGATACATCAATGAGAAGAGCAGGATCCTCATTCGCAACAGCGCTTGTCATCTTCGTATTTGTTAACAATACATGGATCAGTAGACATGTAACTTGCATTTAGCAGGCAATTTTCTCCCGCTGGAGAGATCTGATACGTGCTAATTCTGTTGCATTATAAAACAATACAAACATAAACATTTCATTGTTATGGTTCTTTTTTTCTAGTTTTTAAATAACTGATTAGATCTATTTTATTTTTTGTTACTCCTTCAATAGGGCTAGGACAGTAACATTTCATTGTTATGGTTCTTATTGTCTAATTTTTTGATATTACATGAAATGCTCACTTTATCAGCACTTAAATCTTTACGTAATTTGATTAGCACACTTGTATGCTAGGTTTACAGTCTGCATAAATCAATTTAAATATTTAGATATAAATTGAAGTAGCAACCTAAAATTGTATAGATTAACTACAAGAAGATTTGAACTAAATTTAGAAATAGAAATGTCTTGAAAGCTAAGCGGCAATAAGAGATATGTCATTAGTTTGCTATATTTTCAAATTCTGAAAATAATGAAAATCACATTGAGGCCTCTTTCAATTGTATTAGACTTGCTTTAAAATTCGTGAGAAGGTTGTGAATCCTATTAGCTATATTTTTTCTGGTGGTTTTGTTTGAGTTTAAAATATTTCTGAACTTATTTTAGAAGTTGAATAGTGATAAAATATATGTGATGGTTTTGCCATGTCTTTATAAACTAACAATAATCAAAATATGATCCTACTAGCTATGTTATACCTGAGTGTCTTTTTAAGATTTATGAATTTACAGCAGCCTTGTTTGAAATAATAGTGTAATTTGGATAAGTTAGACAAAAAATATATATATATATAATAAATTATAAATAATGAGAGGGATTAAGACATCATGTAGATTTGACTAGCTGAGGGAATAGAATTGTGTCCCTATCCATACTTAAAAAGAATATGTACAATTATATATGTAAACATCCAATATATAAGGCACTATGGGTCAAGTACAGAGCAAGGGTTAGGTTAAATCCATAAAATAATGCATCATCTAGTTTTGGTTAGTTTCATTATTCATATTAATAACCAATAAGACACTACTAATCATACATCCAAATGAACAATAATCATGATAATTTACAATATAATAATAACATATAAAAAATTAAATCATTAATAAGATCTTTAAATTAAAAAAATTAAACAAGTAATAGGAACATGAATATTAATAAAAATACTCATATAAGAGAAACTAGAAGACATATTTTTCAATCTACAAAAATGCCAACTCGAAATATCAGTTAAAATCCCCTCCTTAATTGACAAACTTTTCTCTGGTCTCGTTCAATCTCTAAGAATATAGTTCATAGGGCTACCAATATGAGAAAGACCTAAATTGATGTGACCTTATTGTGTTATGTTTGAATCCCTAATAATAAAAAAATCCTTTGCTCTATCTATATGCCAGAAGAAATGGACCTCTCTGATTGAGATAAAGAGAGGTTAAGATAAGAGTAATGAAGTGAAAAGAACAGTAGGATTGTAGTTGCAGGGCATGGCCATTAAGCCTGGCCAAGGCTAAATCAAACAATCTAGCCATTACGAAATTTTTTTGGACGATGACCTTTGATTTTTGCTGGTGTTCCAAAATTGTGGATATGAAGTAATCATTTCTTTTTGTTGTTGCTACTTCTTATGCTTTCATTCTGAGCGAAATAATTGTCTGTTTGTCTTGGGTCAAAGCGTCGAACCATCTAGATGGTCTTCCTCCACCATTAGATCTTGTCTTATCTGATGGCCGACATTATTTCTGTGGAATCATTTAAGATTTTATCATTCAGAATACAAATTATATTGGTCTAGGATAGATGAGAGATATGGATGTATGCAGGAGAATGCTAAATTTGCATATTTCATCCCATCTCTTCTACGGTCTTCAAAATTTAGGAAAAAGCATTTGTGGCAAGTGAATTCTAAAGCATTTTTTTGAACGACAGAAAGTCCAGGTGTTGCTTACAATGCTCAAGCTACATGGAGGAGACTCTCGCTGATTTGTTGCTAGAAGGGTCCTACATTTTTACCTATAAATAGGATTGCTTGTGGAGTAAGCTTGGCTTTTTTGCGATCATATCTTGCCCCCCGAATCTTGCCTCTGATAATTGGGCAAGCTTGGTGGGCATGTAATAAGTTTGCTGAATCAGAAGACTCTTAGAAATTTTTCTACAAATGGTGAAGCAGTCAATAGACATGGCACTATTGCTACAAGTTTTTGGTCAGTTGTGGAGGGAATTGTTTTGATAGTAAGGGCTTTTTATTTGGTAATTTTATTCAGTCCAGGCAACTGGAATGTATTTTGAATGGAGCTAGATGGTTACAACAATTGCCAAGTTGAGACAAAGATAGTGTTTGTCTACGCCAAATGGTTCAACAACTAAAAAATCCCTAAAATCAATAAGGCATCAAATTTATTTTTGCTTCTAATCATCAATTAAATAGAATTGTTTAGCTAGCAAACGTTGTTGTGTACTCTATACAAAGCCCATAACAATTTGTCAAATTTACAATCATATGAATTTAATGTCAAAAAAAGTGAACAGATCACTTAGTGTTCACCTAAATGATAATATTTGCATTGACTATATCCGATCAATCTGTGCATGAAGAAATCTTGAGCATGCCCTGAAATTAAAGAATTCTATGATACTTCAGTTCGTTGAGGAACATATGGTTTTTAGATCAGTCATGGTATTAGAGCAGCCTTTCCCTAGAACTAGATGAGAACAGTATGAAGGGATGGTGGTCGGTCGCCAATAATTCAGATTGTAAGCATCGCAAAAAATTAATTTTCCTATGGCATAAAGCAAGATAATGAAACCATAAATACCCATCTATGCTATATCCTATAGTCAGTGGCCTCTACGGAACAAGCAATTGTTTCATTAAATGCATGTCTATTCTCTGCTAATGCTTACGTCAGTGAGCCAGACAAATGGGATGAGAAATTGAACACCAAAAACAATGTAAAGAATTGTAACAAACATAATAACATCTCAAAACTGAGTTCAAATACTAGTTTTCATTAAATAGAAAAATATTAGACATAATGTTGTTCATAACATGTTTTTTTGTTTGTTCACCAAGAGAGGAGACAAATTTCTAGTCATTGTACACAGTTTTGTCAAAAACATAAACACAAGATCTATGTGTTCGGAATGGCGAAGAGCAAAAAATATTGTTCATTATATAGTTCTAGGCGAGTAGATAAATCGAGGCTAATATTATTCATCATAACGTGTGTATATATGACAAAATCTGATAGTATATGTCATATGGAGGAAAAATATTCTTGTTGTTACATCTGTAAGGGCTGCAATATGTTGAACATGCTGAGGTGGATTGAAGCCTTCAAGCGACAAAAAGAAGTTAACTTCAGTGTGGTAGGTTCAATGGATCTGCAACACATTGGAATATGGAGCTATTAAGTGCAAAGAGTTGGAAGAAGAATCAAAATTTGATAAAAGCAAAGGAAGAGAAAAACGAATTAAGTTTATCTTACATTGCTAGTTTCTCCCATTATGGAGATGATATTGGCATTCATTGCAATAGAGAAAGTTTCATGTATCTCAAATGTTCGAAGCAAGTAGACAATTGTTGACATATTTTGTTTGTAGGTGTCAAAAGGTATGTTTGCAAGCTGCGGTAAGTACTATTGAAGAATCTTCCCACTCATGGTACAGTCAACAATTTTATCTTCAGTTTCTATAGTACATTGTAGAAAGGGTCCATAAGCAAAATCTGTGTTTTTTCCACATGCAATACATTGGCAATTTCTAGTGGTTGAGGATGGCGCCAATGAAGTTGGCTGGTTGCATGTTACGCACAGTAGCTGGTAAGGTTGCAAATAAGCATTTTTTGTTGTCAAGGTACCGGTAACCTAGTATGTGAAAGAAGATTCAGTTATGAGTTTGGAATGTCTATTATGTAGACTATGATTGCATTTGTATTTGAGAGGTGGTATTGTTGTGTTACTTACCTGGGTACTGGAGGAGAGAATGTTTTTTAGTGCTTTTATTGTACTTTCATCATTGAGGCGAGCAACATATGTTGATGGTGTTGTTTTTATGCTATTTGTTCCTCTTGGCCCACTACGGACTACATTTTTGAGAAGCAGAAGCGATGTTGTGGTGGAATGTAAGATTTCATCTAGTGTTGTATAAGCTTGAGCATGGAATTCAAGCACGGTCTCCTGCAAAGAAGATGAATGTGACAGTTAGTATAATAAGTGATTGTATTTTGATAAAAGCATCAAGTTTGGAGTTAGATAAAGAATGAGAAGATTACAATGGATGTGTCTGAAATAGATTCCCCATCCTTGACGTGGAGCTCATACTCCTTTGGTGTCTGCTTATGTGCTATTACTATAACACCCAATGTGCCAATTGAGTAGTTATTAGGTGAGTGGATAAGTTGGAATATTCTTGTATTAGGCATCAATTTTTGGTGGTGACAGACCTGGTCAATGGTTTCAATGGATGTCTGAGCTGTGAACTGGATGCAAAAATCTGCATCGCCTCTTTCATATTGTGTTTTCTTCTTTAGGGAGAAGTCTTTAATGCAGACACTTGCTCCAGGTAAAACCTTTGTCATGAACCTGTTGATTAATTGGTTGGTAATGTTTATTGTTATGGTCATGTGTCCATTGTTGTCAATGAGATCAGCATGAACTATAGGTGTTTTTGTTGGGCTTGTCAGATTTTTGGCATAAGCAGGACCATAAGTGACAAGGACGTCACCTTCAAAAAGAGTAGCTATTTGTGTAGTACAGATGTCTGCGATACTAGATACATTGTTTTCTTCTATTATGTGCCTGTGAAAAGAATCAAATATTGTTTAAGGCTATGCAATGAGATTAAAATGAACTGAAAAGTCTAAGAACTAAAAAATATTTTATACCTTTTGTTGGTTGTTTGTCATCAGAGCCAATGCTATCGCCCGCAACGTTTTGCTGGTGAGACAAGGAGGTGAATAGAGATCTAGACAATGTATTAAAAGTTGAAATTAGTGAAGAAACAAAATCTATAAAAAATAGCAATGGATGTATGGAAAAGTATGTAATATTAAGTATATAATGTGAATACCTTTTTGTGGGTGTTGAACTTTGCATTTGCAGCTGGTTTGTATCAGCGCTGCTTTTAGGTTCATTCTGTTTTTTTTTCAGATGAGTCCATAGTAAATCTATTGATAGGAAAATTGGACAGATTTTTTTTTTTTGCCAGAAGATAAATACGCAAATGAGTTTGACAAAAAAGACAATTAACCAAGTTGGTTATGTTTCTTATGCAATGCAAAGGCAGAAAACTTATATATATGTACTTTAGTCCCTGCAAACATATGTATCCTTTTATTAATTTTGAGGAAAAATGCAACATACTTATCCTTTTATTAATAAAAATAATATAAAATTACCAATCAATAAAAAAAGGACTATGCATTGCAACTAAATAAATACTAGAGACATTTTGGCTTTGTAAGAATGGATTCAATCTCTCTTCTCTACTTCTATGCCTTCCTAAATTAAGTTATGTTTATAATTATCAGACTTCTGGACTATCTGCTATAAAAAACTGTTCAAATCCTATGAAACTAATCAATTTTTTTTTGAGACTAATCAAATTCATTTATGTCCCTTTCTTATCTGTACAAATATCTCTAGATAGAACTAGGTCTTACATCTTCTTTCGTTTGTGATAATTGAGGTCAATCTTCTAGAATCCTAACCGCAGTAGAGAAAAATGGTTGAGCATCTTGCTTTCCAGTGTTTGTTGTTCAACTTCTCCCTAAAGGGTAGCTCAATGCAGAAGTTTCTATAAATATTTAATTAAAAAGTTGCTATATATATTTTAATTCAATCTCAAGAAGATATAAAAAAATGGCCTCACATAGAGTAAAGTTATTTAGCACTAAATCCCATTTTGGCCAATCACAGTTCACTATAAGTTGCACAAAAACTATGAAGAGGATGATGTGCATAATAATTGAATTCCTTAATCCTTGATCATTCATAGACAAGGTTAAAGATAGTTGTTAAAGTTATCGAGTTCAAAATTCAAACTACAATTTGAAGATTTGAAAACAATGGCCAAGCTGAAGTTGTTATGGCACAATGTCAATGAATATCTCCTTGAGTGATGGACCGAGTTTACTGTAGTGAGATATATCGAAACTTGGATAGGGCTCTTGAGAGTGCTCCTCATTGCGACTCTAATAGAAACTTTCAACCAAACTAAAACAAATTCATAACAGATTGAAAATGGAAGACATTTGCAGAATTTGATGGTTGTCTTCTAGTGTTTTCATTCCTATGCCACTAGAATATAAATCTTCAACCAAAATAAATCCAATTGAAAACATGTTGACAACGAAAGACATTTGAAAAATTTGGATATGGATGGCGAAAATCATTCAGACCATAGGATTAAGAGTTAGAGTTGTCAAGCTACCTATAGGCTTAGTTCTGGCAAAAGCTTGAACATGTTTTTAAAATATATCTACAATTTATTTTCAATGATTGTTAAAAGGTTGTATTTTTATATAGTGTCAAGGTGGTAAAGGGTTTAATGGACAATTTAGCGATCAAAGAAGAAAATCAATTGCAGCTACATAAACGTCATAGAGATTTTGGCATGGTAAGAGTGAATTCAGTGCCTCTTCTTTACTTCTACCCCTTCCTAGATTAAGTTAATCTTATAATTGTCAGACTTCTAGACTAGCTGCTGTAAAAGAATCTTCAAATCCTACCCAACTACTTAGTCCACTTTGAGATTAGTCAAATTCATTTATGTCCTATTTTTTTTCTGGATATATATATCTAGATAGAACTAGGTTTTATGTCCTCTTTCTTTTTTGAGCATGTTTCTTTCGATGGTTTTGTTCAGCTTCTCGATAAAGCATAAGTCAATTCACAACTTCCTACAGAACTTAAAGGAAAAAGTTGAGGTATATATTTTAATTGATCCTCAAACAAAGAAAAAAATATGACCTTACATAGAATAAAATTATTTAGCTCTGAATCCCATTTTGGCCAATTACAGTATACTATAAGGTGCACAAAAACTATGAGGAAGATGTTGTGCATAATAATTGAAATCCTTGTGCCTTGATAATTGCAAGAAAAGGTTATGAAACACTTTTTAAAGTAATCAGATACAGAATTGAGCAACATTCTCAAGATTTGAAAACAAGTGTGAAGTTGAAGTCATTATGGCACAATGTCAATGAATATGTGCTAGACCGATGGACCAACTTTACTGTAGTGAGATAAATCCAAATTTGGATCAGGCTCTTGCAAATCCTACCCATTACCAATGTATGGAAACTTTGAACTAAAATAAATCAAATTCAGAACAGATTGAAAATGGAAGACATTTGCACAATTTGAATGTGGATGATGATAAGTGTTGAGGCCATACGATTGAAAGTTGGAGTTGCCAGGCTGATCAATACCAACAGGCAAGAAAGAGAGTGTATATATATATACACACATGAGCTTATCAGTGGAAAATCCAAAGAACTGCATATAGTGTTAAATTACCTGTAAAGTGGCTACTACCATATAGATGACAACCAAAGAAGAGGTAATTAATGTGCAACAAGTGTTCAATTACGAAGACAGAGTAGGTTAATGAAGTAGACATAGTTGGAGACAAGAAGCACGCATTGTTTAGCACACCATTACATGCATAGAAAATTAAGCAATGAACTGAGCAGCATGAAGAAACAGATCATTCCAAAGACGAAAAATAATTTATCTATGAAAACATATGCTTTTTCTGTACAAGGATAATTTGAAACATTTGTAAATATTTCTCTCAAGTGTGTAGAAAGCA
Source organism: Cupressus sempervirens (assembly GCA_028749045.1). Classification (NCBI taxonomy): domain Eukaryota; kingdom Viridiplantae; phylum Streptophyta; class Pinopsida; order Cupressales; family Cupressaceae; genus Cupressus; species Cupressus sempervirens. Next base: position 1,100,494,975 of record CM053785.1, read on the forward strand.
TAAATCGAAACAAAGATAATTAACAAAACATAAAACGATGAAGAAGAATAAGAATAATGGAAAACTTATGATAGAAAGTGCAAATCTTAGAAAAAACTAATAGTTACCTGAATAGGTAGAAGTCAAAGATGTATGCTTTTCTGAAAGCATCCTTCATAACAGTATTCTAGAGTGGCATGTGGATCTAACTTGCTGAGATGTTGTCATTCTGTCAAGCTATAGATGTGGAATTTAGAATTGGAGTTGTAGAGATATTGTCAAATGATTTGACCAATATGTATCTAATATTAAGAATTTTGCAAATTCGTGATTAATATTGTGTATCCAAAAACGATCTAATAAAGTGCCTGCAAATGTTGTTGCTTTGTCAACTATTAAAGAAAAGTTGTATTGTTGCATGAGTTCTACAAGCATTCTTTGTTTTTTACTAGCATGTAGCATGTCAATGTTGAAGTCCCCAGTAATTATGATTTTGGAATTTGTTGGCAATGATGTGAAGATGTTTAATATCAGAAGAGAAATGTGATTGATTGTTGCTGTTGGTGTGATATAAACATTAGTGATTCATATAGTATGGCCAAAATGCAATATATCGATGGTGGTTGATTCTAGATAATTTGTTGCAAAAGAATTCGTATTTAATACTGCAGTTGTTTTTGAACAGCAAGTCAATATACCATGAATTGCAAGTGAAGAATAGCAATTGTATATTTCATTTAGCAGTCGAAGATGTACATGTGTCTTGTCTCTTGTTTCTTGGAAGCATAGCACAGTTGCTTTGAGCAAGTCATGGTCATGGATAATTTCCTCTGCATGCAATGGAAGACTTCGAGTATTCAAAGAGCATAGAATAAAATCTATTGGTGATGGGAAAGGAAGGCTATGTTGAAGTTTCCACTGTGCTTGATTACGGAGTCAATCCATTTCCTTGTTCACTTTATGTGAGACTGTGAAATTATGATGTTGTACTTTGTGCATTAAATATAATGTTTCAATGGCTTTGACATGAGATAGAGCTGTATAGGCAAGACCATGTTGGTATACTAGATGAGGATCAAAAGCAAGTCCATCCATTGTCAGACCTTGTGCTCTATGGATAGTTCTTGTAGATGCTAGTTGAAGAGGAAATTGTTTACGTGTAATATATTTAGTAGCAGCTTTCATTTTCCTAGCTATTTTCGTTATTGGGGTCCAAGAAGGTGGAATAGAACTTGTGTAGAAGCTTTGCATTTTTGTGTGTCGTGACATGCCAATTGTAGGGTCATTGAATTCAATCCATACAATGTCTTCATCATGAGTTGTATGAAGTTGGAAGACTCCATCAACACCATTGACTAGTCCATCATGCATGTCAAGGTTGCTTGCTATTAGCTCTACTAGAATTCCTAGATTTAGATAGAGTACAATAGGCAATGATGTTTTTTGCACTTGGTATTGGACATTGTCAATGTGTGAATCTGTTTCATCAAGAGCTTCAAATATATAAAGCTTAGTAGGCAACAAGTCTAACATTCTTTTGTTGTGGTCGGCAACAACTGCATTTCTATGGAACAAGTATGGGAATTTTGGATCAGCAGGAGGTGTCCGGTAACACGTTGTGTTCAAGTAGCTAAGATCTACATCATTTTGGTGACCAGTTCTTGCACGGTTTAGAACAGAAATGAAGTTTTTGTTTGTTTGTCTAACAACATTATGTAATTCAAAACACAAGACATGTTCTAGCCAAAATGTGTAGGGGATTTTCTGACTATTTATCGTTGGCTCTTCAAATATCCAATTGTCGCAAACAGGTTGTGCTTGGTATAAGTCACCACAAAATATGATGTCAACATTGCCAAATGGTTTTGTTGGTGTATGTTTGATTTTTCGAAGCCTTCTGTCAATGTAATATAGCATTCTTGAACCTATTAAGGAGACTTCATCAATAAGCAAGACTTGTAGTTGATCCATTCTCTTGCTTATATTGTCAAGAGTGTTTGAGTCCAATGGCAACATCTTCAAAGAGTTACATGGCAATTGGAAAATAGAATGTGCAGTGACACCACCTGCATTGAATGCAACTTTTCCTTTGGAAGCCACAATAATGCCTTTTGGCTTGTACGGGTCACTATTTAGTTCCCTATCATAGCTTCAAATCATAGCTTGGAACAAGACTTTTGTTGTAAAGGTCTTGCCAGTGCCAGCACCTCCTGTCAAGAACAAGTATAGCAGTCTATCAAGTGCAGCTCTTTTTTTTACGAGGAAATCTTTAACTATAGATTGTTGCTCTCATTTAGTCGTCGGCGCAAGGTAAAGTATTCTTCGTTTGTAAGAAGGAATGGATGGGCAAGTTCTAAGAAGAGTGATGATGTAGTATCACGTATTTTTTTTGAGTTTTTTATATGTTTGATATCGGTTATAATGTCATATTTCTCTATTTGATCCGTTGCTTTTGTAGATCCATGTTCAGTATCAAGGTCTATTGTTGGTTGGTTATTGTTCATAGTTTCTGTTGTGGCTTTGTCATTGTCACCCCATCTACTATTTGTTTCTGAGGTGAACATTTTTTCAATCTGCAAAATTTGTACTTTGTATGCTTGAAATGCTGCACTCCATGTTTCATGCCCTACCATTAATGAATTCTCATTATCTCTGAAAGGTACATAAAGAATGAGTTGTTCCCTACAATAATTTTCGTGATCAATATGTGGATTATATCTGACATAACGTATGATTTGTGGTTTCCTTCTTTTCGGAAGCTTCGATGAGTTGTTTGAGTAAGAAGATATGTATTCTGCCAATGACATTTTCTCAAAGAATTTTGGTCATTCTATATACTTGTCTATTGCTGTTGCATACATGATATTCTCGGAGTCATCTTTTTCTTTCTCTAATAGCTTAGGGCTCTTTAGCATAACAATTCTACTTTCAGGAAGTGAGGTATTGATGAAGATGGCGCTTCTTGAACTTTTGCGTAATGGTAGAGATAGGGCAATATGTACTGCTTGACGACTGGACATTTGTTGGTAGTTTAGCAATGCATTGCCTATTTTTCATATGAAATGTGTCTTTTCATTGCAAGCATAAGTGCATTGTTTTTGTACTTCATTGAATGCATGTGACAAGGTTCTATCTTCTTTTGTCATGTATGAACTATAGTATGATGCAGTAGCATATGCATCTAGGATAAATTGTGTATCTGTATTTGCATACCATAGCGCGGAAACCTTTTTAGCGAATGCATTTATCAATATGTCAGCCGGTTCTCTTTTTAGGAAGACAATTTTTTGGGTCAATGTTGCTTGCAACATGGAAATGTAATCAGCTTCTTCAAGTTCAAATTCATACAAGAAATTGTCAAATGTGAAATCCTTCATGTAAGATTTGGCTTGTAATTGTGTGAAAAAAACTTTTACTTTGTCCTTGATTCCAGGATTAGCATTTATCAATGGCTCCAATATTGTTGTTTGTCTCATAGGAGGTAACAGAAAATTAAATTTGCAATTGGATGTTTTATACTTTTTGCATGTTTTTGTATGGTGGTGTGTTTGCATTTTGACAAGATTTTGATCTAGCAGTGTAGAGTCACACGAAATGTACTTGTCAATGAACACCTTTATGTCACTATTTTTGCAATGTCCGAAGACAGGTGCATCCATGATCCATAGCATGAAGTGGACATGTTCATTACCTCGGTTTTGAAATTCTGTAACATAAAAATAATCAGATACTTTTCCAAAGAGGGTATCATTTTTTAGCATCATCTTCCTAAATGTGTTGAGTCTATGATTGAAATAGCGATTGCAAAGGACTGGATTTTCCCTAATTTCAAAGTCTAGCTCTCTATCCTGTAAACTTTCACTTTGTCTATGTTGTTGCATGTTTGAAATATGTTGAATTGCATTGCACAATGGCTGCCATAAGTGTTCAGCACTTGTCAGTGTAACGAAAAAAGTTGGAGGACCAAGTTGACGAATCATTGCAAATATGTTTTTCCTCGTATTCTGCAAATAATCTGGAGATGTTCAAATACTCTTTAAAGATCTAAAACCTATTGGAGATTTCAATATTTGTTCAAGGTTTCTAGGGTTGCACACATCCTTAACATATAGTTTTGCACCTTTTACTTCAACTTTCCTTATACAAACCCATGCTATTGACGATATTTGTTGAATAATTATTTTAATGGCTTTAAAAAATATGTCTGTTAAATGTCTTGAAAAGTCATTGTCTTGATGCATGAGCTCCCACTTAACAATTTTTTGGAATGTAAATTTCTTTGTGATGTCTTATGCTCGTGGGGATCCAAAAAAAAATGTTGGAAAGTTCATTTCTTCTGAATAAGTATCTTGGAAAAAGCCAAGAGGTTTGAAGCCTTCAGCTGGTGCAATTTCAAGAATTGATGTACGAAGATCATTGACTGAATGTGATTCGTTAAACCAATGTATTAGTGATTCTTGTTCAGGTTCGTTGTCATCTTCATTGCCAATGTCTTTTGCATCTAGCTTGGCATCTATGGTGGTATCTGTTTCATTTTCTGCTCTTTTATTTGCAAATAGTAACTGCCACTCTTCATTTATCAAGACCTTTTCCTTTGTGTATAGTGGTGTCCTAGACAAGATTGATAAAGCATTCATAACATGGGCAGGTCTAACATTTCCTTGTGCATACGCATTTTCATATTGAAGTTTTCATTTTAGTCTAACTGCAATAGTATTTGTCTCATCTATGTCTCTAGGCAATGCATGTTGCACTTTATCGAAATCGACAGGAACATTTATAATTGTACCATTCAATCCATATTGTGCTTTTTTGTATCCCAATTGTCTGATTTGTGCAAAAGCAATATGCAAAGACACAAGTCTTTCTTCTAGGCTAGTCAAGTTTTGAACAATAGGGATTTGTTTATTTCGCCTGATGTTCCATGGAGTAGTATAATCAGGGAGATTGGCATGTACAATGGCATTTATACAGTGTTTGCAAATCATATGGTTTGCGGCAATTATTTTGTCATTCATTTGAATAGAGAGCGAAGAGAAAGCATTGACAAATGCATTAGTAACTTTGCAGATGTGTTTTTTGAAGCATAACATTTCAAAGAGTGTACATGCTTCAGTTGGTGTATTGTTGATTTCTTGTAGATAAAGCCTGATTGATTTTTGTTGTCTTTTGTTCAATGTAGATTGATATGGATAACTTGCCACTTGTTGTATTGTATGTGGTTTTTGAAAGACATATCTTTTCTTATCAAATGTAGATTTGTGTTCGTTTTTGGCTCTATTGTTGGTAGCAATTTTTTGATTAATGGGCATGTTTGGTGAAGTTCTTTCCCTATTATGAATCATTGCTTTCAAGTGTCTCAAAGATGAACACAGCTTTAAAGTCTGGGTAGGCACAGTTTCAAGGTTTGCAATGTTTGAGACTTCTACAAGAGATGGTCTTGTTTCATTCGGTGTTGTTGCAATATTTGCAGCTTGAAAAAAATTGTGGCCATTTATTGTGGGTTGAATCAAGCTTTGTTCTATTGCTTGTAGCGGTGTATAGTGGCAATGACTTGTGCCATCTTTGTAACAAAGAAAATTAATACTTGTTCTTGGTTGGATGCAATTGCAATGGAAGTGAACTTTAGATAATGGATTTGGTTGCCAAATGTGTATAGCTATATGGAAGATGTATGAAAGCCATAAGAAGCAAAATTCAGTGCCTTGCAAGTGGCTATCAGTGTATTGTATTCCAATTTTGTTGATTAGTGCATGTGCTTGTAAAAGCAATTCAGCATCTAACATTGCAAATTGTTTGTACATATGGAAGCAATCCAATGCAAATTTGTTATTTGTTTTTAATGCATTGGCCAATGACTGGGCCATGAACAAGTGCAAAGCAATAGCATCGAACCGATCGTCAACCAAGAAGGCAATAGCTGCAAACATGCTTTCACCATATGGCGAAGTAAATGTAGGGACTTGTTTTAGACCAAGACAGGCAAATTCTTCTTCAATTATATGTGGGACATCTATTGTAGGAGATGATAAAGGGGGCATTAGTTGATCCATAATTTGCATCATATTGTAGGTACTGTTTCTTGAAAGAATAGTTCATAGTGCCCAGCCAATGGGTTAGCATCATGGAAAAGAATTGATATTGTAGGATGTGTTACATCTCTATTAAAGTGGAGGTATGGTTTTTTGCATGTGAATGACCAAATAAATATGGGTATGTTTAGCCAAAGAGACAGCCAATGAATACAAAATGTGTCACCCCAAAGACCTGTTTCACCTTGAGTATTGGTTTCAATTGCAGAGAGTCGCATTCTTCGCAAGTATGTGGCTTGGTCGGTGACTTTATGCAAATCATAAAGCAAGGTAGGATGTAGCTCATGTTGCAAAGAAGTTGAAGCTACATCAGATCCATGATGTAGAGAGTGCAAGAAGTAGTCAACAAGTCCATTACGAAGTTCAGTAGATGTATAACGACAATGAAGCAAGACTTGTATAGTGTCAAACAAACAATCACCAATGTTGAAGTTAAAAGAGTTCATTTGAAAGTAATGGACATTGTCAAGATCATCATCAATTGATCCAGTTTGAAATAGGTCATTTGATTTGTATGTCTCTACTATTATTGGGTTTTTTGATGACTGCCTTGATGTATGTGGTGTGGCTATGTATGTGTCCATTGTTTTAGTCAGAAAGGAAAAATGAATTGGTAATTTGTTCAAGATAAGTAAAGGGTGTGTTCCAGTATTTGATAATAATAATAATGAGTTGGCAAGTGCAAAATGTTTTTGAACCAGGATAGCAACAAAATCTAAGATCTAGATCAAAATAATGACAAGAAATTGCTTAGGTCTAGTCCTCCCAAAGTAGCCCCTGCAAGATAATTGGCAAAAGAGGCTATGAATGCTAAGAATGGAAAGACAGGATATGAAGCAATGAAGAACAGATCTTGTTTAATATAAAAATACTGAATATAAAAAAAATCTTTAAATCTAGACTATTTAGGTGTTATTTTTTCCAGAGTCCATTATTGAAGATGCATAACCTACTATAGTTGACAAGTATTGTGCCTTATGGACCATTCATTGTATAAGTGCTAGATTCATCCATTTTCATCTTCATGTCAAAGTGGAGATACTTTATGCCATGTTCTCTATTTGCTTCTCGACTTGAATGTTATGTGAAACATCATCCATAATATTACCTTTTTATTGGGAATGAAGTTAGAAACTACACTATGTTTCAAAAATTGTAATCGTTCGAATTAAGAGCTTTCTCTAACATAACTGGAGGAATCAAATTTTTAAAGTAAGTGTTAAAGTATGTTACATTTAGTTGTGATTCAAGGTAATGGATCTTGTAATTATGATAGATAAGTTGAAAGATACTTATGTTGTAAATAAATGCTCATTTAGCATATTATACGGATGGACTGATTTATATGCAAGTTAGTTATACTCATTTATATGTATCTTAATTATATCCATAAGAAAATTAAAATAAGAAGAAGACAGTAATTAAAATCTAATGTTTCCTTATAACTTTGATTAAGCTTCTTTAACATATTGACCACAGAACAAGTTCTTCAATTTTTTTCCTAGATTTGTCTAAGCCAAACTCTAATTTTTGTAGTATATAGATGTCAAACATTTCCATTTGGAAAAGAATACTAATAAATATACTTCTTTAAAAGAAAATCCTTTAGCTATGCTGTACTTCAATCATGTAATAGACAAGCTGCAAAAAAATCAATGCAAGCACAATAATTGCTTTTAATATATGTGTCTACAAAGTTGTCTAGTGCTTGATTCCTAATGACTATCCTTGAGTGTATCTTGTTCTATGGTAGTTGTTGCACCCAATGAAATTCATTGTTTGAGCTTATCTTATTCTTGCTTCTTCTTAAATTGATTGTTGCTCATGGTCAGCTTCAAGGTTGTCATGTGATGATTTCCACAAGTCCAATTAAGAATGATGATGACGCTTTACTTTATGGATGTGACTATAGATTATTGGGAGACTATTGAAATAATCAAGGTGAGAGAAAAAGTTTCTTTTACAAAGCTCAAAAGAGATAAGAAAGATGTATCAATCTCTTGTTGCAAATTTCTCGGAATCATGGTTGCGGAAGATAACTTATGGACATCCATAGTCTTTCATTGTTTAAAACGAAGTTAAAAAATTCGCTCCTGTGAATGAAGGTAGTACTGGTAACCATAAAGTATACATACAGATAGTCAACATTTAGTTCCAGCTACATATATGAGGTGATCAATCTATTTTGACAATACATCAGGCAAACTACTCAATTACAAAACAAGAAAAATAAATAGAAAAGACACCAAGAGAGAGACAAGAGCAAATGTTGATCCATTTGAACCTGAATAGCAAACAACATAAACTGTATTAAGCATCTACTTCATTTAATTTGTGGAGGTATCTATCAAAGACATTCACTAGTTTGTATGGAAATTGAATATATATAAACATCTTACAAATCAAACCTTAATACATATCCATCGATAAGAAGAAGGTATGACAATGAATTTACCTTATCAGACGCCAATTTGAGGTCGCAAGCGATATAGGAGGCAACAATATCAAGTGTAAGTAGGACCTAATAATTTTATATTACATAAGAGTGTCAAATACAGTATCAAACAATGAATAAAATATTATGAAATACATTGAACAATGTTAAAATTTCAACTTCTAGAGTTAGAATTAGAAAGCATTGAAAAATGTTTGTTCATGTACTCATCAAATTAAATTAAATGTTTATACTCAGACTTAAACTAAGATTTTTTACATGGAGTTGATTCTTTTGATTTATCTATCCAAATTAAAAAGAGGCTTTTTGGAAAATCCTTTAGCTATGGCGTGCTTTCAATCCTGGTGCTAAAAATATGAAAGCCATTCTAGAACTGACATTGGACAGCAGGCGTACATTTTCTTGATAAAAACATATTCTAGAACTGATATACTTTGGTTTTTAGATCTAAGTTTCTATTCAATTTTTGAACTGGCATGTAATTTTTGAAAACAATTAGCACTTGGGAATTTTTATATGTACAAGGTATTCAGCTTTTGAGTGAGTGAACTTTCTTCAACAATCTTATCCTTATGCTGTAGCTTTTTTGATAATCCTATGAACTTATAAAGCCTTGACTCTTTAATACTTTGAACTCTATCGCTTTATCCCAATTTAGTCTCTTTGAAGGATTTTATAACCATTCATGAGTTTGTTTTCTGATTTAGAATAGGAACATGAGTGCTAGCTAATACTACTTTAGGTATAAGTCCAAGGACTGAAAAAATATTCATTCCATGGAAGTTGCTTGAGGTACTTTGGTCAATCTTTACATATTAAATGTTTCATATCAGCATAAGGTTCTTTCACCAGTATGATGTAGTTTAAGTAATGAAATCTGGTAAACTTGGCTTTTGTTATAAGACAATTCACAACTTTTCCAAAGAAAAAACTAAACTAAGTGTTCTCCTAGCTATGATTCATGGATTTTGTGGCTGCATAGTTGCTACCATGAAGATTTAGTTGTGTCATTGGTTGCCTGTATTAGATAGCTATGGTCTGCTAGGGGTGGGGATCCAAGACATATGACTGATGGAGCAGCATATAGAATTTTACACTAATAGTGTAAACATCTTACAAATCAAACCTTAATACATATCCATGGATAAGAAGAAGGTATGACAATGAATTTACCTTATCAGACACCAATTTGAGATCGGAAGTGATATAGGAGGTAGCAATATCAAGTGGTTTCAATGCTGGTGCTAAAAATATGAAAGTCATTCTAGAACTAACATCGAACAGTAGGGGTACATTTTCTTGATAAAAACATATTCTAGAACTGACATACTTTGGTTTTTAGATCTAAGTTTCTATTCAGTTTTTGAATTGGCATGTAATTTTTGAAAACAATTAGCACTTGGGAATTTTTGTATGTACAAAGTATTCAGCTTTTGAGTGAGTGAACTTTCTTCAACAATCTTATCCTTATGTTGTAGCTTTTTTGATAATCCTATGAACTTATAAATGCTTGACTCTTTATTACTTTGAACACTATCACCTTATCCCAATTCAGTCCCTTTTAAGGATTTTATAACTATTCATGAGTTTGTTTTCCCATTTAGAATAGGAGCATGAGTGCTAGCTAACACTGCTTCAGGTACAAGTCCAAGGACTGAAAAAATATTCATTCCATGGAAGTTGTTTGAGGTACTTTGGTCAATCTTTACATATTAAATGTTGCATATGAGCATAAGATTCTTTCACTAGTATGACGTAGTTTAAGCAATGAAATATGATAAACTTGGCTTTTGTTATAAGACAATTCACAACTTTTCCAAAGAAAAAACTAAGCTAAGTGTTCTACTAGATATGATTCATGGATTTCGTGGCTGCATAGCTGCTGCGATGAAGATTTAGTTGTGTCATTGGTAGCCTGTATCAGATGGCTATGGTCTACCAGGGGTGGGGATCCAAGACATATGACTGATGGAGCAGCATATAGAATTTTAAACTAATAGTTTGCCTGGAGCAACAATTCTTTCATGTTACAGTTAACAAATAGAATTTATAATGGTCTATGGACTAAATTTTTCTATTCCCAAACTGATCACAATTATAACTCTTCATAATAGTGTTCTCATTCAGTTACAATAGTAGAGTACTATAATTGAAATAAGATATCAGATAACAAGAATATAATAGTAATTAAGTTCTCTCAAATAATAGAAGATCAGTAGCCTTTATAGCACTAACATCAACAAAGTTGTCTTCCTTCATTTTGGAATAATGTAAATCCATGTCAATTTCTAGCACTAGAGGAGAATGTTTTGGAGGAATCTGAACTCCAATTAAATTGGGACTGACTCATATTTAACACCATCAACAGTTATGCCTACAATGATAGAAATAAATGATTTATATGAATATGATTCTTTTGTCCAGCACAAAAAACCCATGCCAACCAACATTGTTGTTTAAAATCATAAAAAGAAGGCATAAAAACACAAATATTACACAATCAAATCCAAGGACCTTAACATTTTAAAAAAATTGAAAATTAAATAAAATGTTTACCACAAATTGAATGAGCATTCCAATCCAAAATTTTATTGAAAATCTATTAATAAGAAAACCAAAACTATTAATAATCTATATAGAAAACCACAAAATATGTGGGGATCCAAGACATATGACCGATGGATTTTGTGACTGCATAGTCACTGTCATCAAGATTTGGGTGTGGTTGGGCATCGATATCAGATGACCATGGTCTAAGCCATGAACATATCTCTGATTCAGGAACAGTATTATGTAATTTAGGGGGGCTCTCAATTGGGGGGCTAATAGTTTCATCAGATTATGTATTGGGACTAATATTAAGGCTAACTGTTTCATCAGATTGTGTATCAGCACTAATACTAATAGGAGAAGAAGAGTTAGAGGTACTAGTACTAGGAGATTGAGTGTTAATGGCAGAAGGAGAGGAAGAGTATCTTCCACTAGCTACAACAGCTACAAATCTCTGGATGGAGCTAGGGGATATAACAACATTAAACTCTTGCTTGTTGCTATTTTTGTTGAAGATGGTGTAAACAACAATGGAGAACTATAAATGCACATTATTAAGATACACAAATTCTTCATAAAGCTAGATACTGCACTATTGTATATGTTTCAGGGTTTAAAACCATAGTAAGATAGCCAAATAAAAGCAATGTAAGTAGATCCAAGTAAAACATAAACTTCATATTTTTCTTTCAATAATCAAAGACAATAGCATGAAATCCTTATACAATACAAGCATGCAAATAAAAATGTACATAACTGATTATTTATTTTATTTATACATGTAATATGCTTATATGGAGATCGCAAAACACATTTACATCATTTTTCTTTTAGATGTAAGAAAATCTATTCACAGTGGCTTCCATAATGCAATATTAAATGTGTAATTCCTCCTCGCTTTTTCCTTATTCTATCACTATCTCCAGCTAGAAATTAAAGATGGCTTTCTTACTATATTTTCCTTGTCGCAATATTTGTAAGTCTAAAATAGGGTGTCCTCGTTTTATAATCAAAGACAAAGACTATAATTTCACAATTGTCAAGTATCTCTATATTTCATTTGTTTCAACAAATCTAGGTTTTCATGTATGGTTATCTATTCTATGTTATGAGTAAAATGTACTCTTGGAGCGAATATTGAAGCTTTTAAAAGCAGGAATGTAGCTTGCAAAAAACAATGCCAAAACATCCATAGATCAAGAAAGAAGATAAGGTCTCTATATTAAGTGGAAGTAATCAGTTTCCTGAGAACCAATAAAGAATGACAAAGCTACGTTTACTAACATTTGAAATTTTCATGGAGAATGCCAGAAGCAACAGAGAACAACTACAAAGTTGAAAAGAAGCCTATTGCACAAGAAAATTTTAAATAATCAAACACATTAGCATCACATCTAACAAGATTTTGAAGATAATTAACATGTTTATCTCCATCTTAAAATAGTTTGACCCACAAAACACGATACACCAATTGAATTTACTTCATATATCCATTATATGCTACTAATTATTTTTGAACTTTGATTTTTCTCCTTGTCTTTAATATCCTTTAGTCATGAAAGCATTGTGCTCTTTTAATATATTTTATTTAGCTTATAAACCATCAAACAACTTTACTATTTATTTTAAATCCTCATTCCTCCCAGTCCTTATAATCTTATTAAATAACATTACTTTCTCTTTTCAAACTCTAAAATTTTCATCTTTAAATATACGTTTTTCGTTTACTTTTTCTAAAATGGTTTTCACTTGAACTTAATTTTCTTCATCTCTATGAATTCATTTTTTAAAAGATCTACTTATTCCTTTGTTTTGAGTGAACAATCCCTCTAACTACTAAAACAAACTAAAATAATAAGTTCTTCAAATGGTGAGCCTCCTTGTCCATCTACAACATCCTTGTCCAGCTACAGTAGGACCTTCAATCCTTTTAAAAACTTTTAAAAACTCACATCATTATAGATTGTAGAAATGTCTTCAGCTTATTAATGTTATTAAATAACTAATATTTAATATTATTCATCTCTTTCTCGTAACTAATATTTAATATTTATTCTTTATCTATATCTTTATTCTAAAACAATCTAGAATCTATTGAATTAAATGATTGAAATACTAAACAAACTGAACTGAACTACTGCAGAAGAATTTTATATATCTGAACTAAACTGCTGCAGAAGAGTTTGTTTTTTGATATATAAAAAACTTTATAAGATGGAGTTAAAAATCAATGAAAATAATATAGCAGGATCTGTTTAGATCAAAATAAGGTGAATCAAAAGGCTACTAGGAGGACTAGTACATTAAATCCAACAAATGGCTTCAACCGGTCACTCCAATTACTCTCTTTAGTGTTCGTGGTTTGAGAAGGAGATGATGCTGCAAAATCAATTGTTTTAATCACAAGTGCTATTAACCAAAATAAAGTATGGTAATTGAATGCATTACACAGTGCAACCATGGGATCAAATAACATAGATAATCATGGAATAATAATATTACGAGACAAACATAATGATCCTTGAATTAGATAACATATAAACATGATAAATGATCATAATCAGGAAGCCACTGACACATAAGTCAGCGAAACCATCAAATCACGTCTTCATAAGACAAATGTCACCATGAACATGGTAGTAATCTTGGAAGAAGCACAAGACTAAATTGAACTAGTGCATCTCATAGTGCTAGTATAATCACATAACATGAAGAATAATCACCAAATCAGCAAATCATATGATCAGCTCAACTGATCATGTAGGAGAAACAAAAAGCATCCAAACTGAAAGCAAGATGTCACAAATCTGGTATACAACTAGCCACAACATAATGGTTCTCACAATTAGGAATAAGGGATTAAACAACTTACCAATGGAGGCACATAAATAAGATCAACCTGAAGGTGCAAACCTCATACAGGTCCGACATGATCACACAATACAAACCAAGTCAAAGCAAGACATAACAGGATGTCATACAAAACAAAAATTTCTGCATGCAGGTGAATGAAACTAAGAGCCTAGTACTTTGAAAAATTGGAAAATGAAAAATAAAAGGCGAATAACAAATCAGAAAGATTATAAAGTAATTTGACATATCAGGCTGCAATGGCAATAATACAATAGTACAACATTTAAATTTTTTTAATTTTTTTTTTTAAAGAAACTTAGAAGTAGCTATTGAATTTTTAGAATTTACTAATATGTTATAATTTATATATTATTCTTATATGTTATAATTTATATATTATTCTTATATGTTATAATTTATATATTGACACATTTTAGAAGCTAGATAGTAATTTCAAATAAATGGATATAAATTGTTAGTAGAAAATGCATTTAAGAAAATATTAATAAATAGTACATTTAAGAGTTTCAGAATTCCTTGTTTATAAAATTTTTAAACCAAGAACAAATCAGAATAAAAAAACCAATTAGAATTGACTTGAACAAACTTATGAACGGCAAAAATTTAATAATGTTCATGTTTTTATTTGGGTGATCAATTAAGATTTCTATTTCACATTGCAACATAACATTTATTTATCAGTATAACTGCATGTAAGACACTAGTTGATATATTGTGCCTAAATTTGGATGAGCAGACTACAATGATGAATATAAACTAAAACACATTAAAGTGAAATCGAAAAACACACCAAAGAAAAAATTCGGTGAATCTGATTCAAGCGTGGCATTAGAGCTGTATCTACTGTTATCTGAAACCCCAAATAGAATCAAATAGAGAACCCACATATATTTTAAGATAAAACAACCAATTAGAAAAGTGTTGATTGAGAGCATAAATCAATTTGATAAATAGCTTACTTCAAGAAAGAAGACACTAGAATCCTGGATTTAAAAAACTGGCACATAAAATGTGATCACTGTATGGGTTGTTGACAACATTCTTTAGCAGCTTCTTGCCTATTCTGAATTGATATTTTATGGTAGAAGAAGCCACTTATGTAGTGCGAGTGTTTAATAGTTATGCATTCATGTAAAATGTCGTTCTTTTTCTTGAATTTTCTAACTGTTGTTTTGCTCAAATTGTGAAGGTTGTTGGATTGCAAACTTTAAACATGGAAAATTTGGGATTGGACATAAACAGTTTTCTTGAAGGCTACAGGCAAGGAAACACTGTTAAAAAAACCATCAAGGAATCTTTCTTTCTTGACTTCTTAAAATGAATTTTTGACATTAGATCTCTGTACATTCTTCTCTTTTGTGATTGCCATACTAATAGTGATGTGGAATATGAGTACACTCGAGAAAGAGAAGATATCGGAGGGAGAATTTAGGATAGGAGAAGTTAGTTGAAGTGAGGCAGTTTAATGATGCCACTGAAAGCAGCATAGAAAAATATTGAAAATAGTGAATCTAAAATTAAAGAAAAAGAAAATGTTACTTAAGATGATAAAAGAACCAGAGAAGAGATCAAGTTAACTATAAAAACCATAGACTTCAGTTTGAAATTAGAAAACCTAAGTTGCGCATATAGAGAAGGAAAGCAGTATTTTCTATTTATTTTCAACCTCAGCTATTGTTAACGCTACTGAAATTAAAGCAAAAAGCCTCTAGCCCAGAATAATTCTGATGTCTGTTTAAACATTTTTGGCATGTCATTTCAATAGTTATGGTGATTTACAAGCCATGTTGGCTATCCATCGTCATTGAATGCAATAATTTTTTTACCTTTGACAGATCTTGGTAGGGCTTAAGCCTTAAATGCCTCGACTCCAGCTAGCAGCAGTGTTGCGGTATTGAGGAGTGATTGCTACAATAATGGCCTAGTTTCACCCCTAACATTGCTAGGTTGATGCCTCCTACTAGTAGAATCCCTATCATTAGAGGGGCTTACTTTTAGATGACGGTCATTGTTTATGTGGCAACCAACCATAAGCGAAGTGTTATATAAAAAGCCAAATAGATAACTTCCTAGATATTATTACATTTACCCAACAACTCAAAGTAACCAAACATATAGTCAAAATCAGAAAGTAAAATAGACATAGAGACAACTGGTAAAGAATTTTCAAGAGGTTTTGCTAAAATCCAAATGTTAAACTATCTACAGGGACACTGTCAAATTTGGCATAACTAGAGTTTCAGGGATGAAGCTAGCAAGGGATGAGAGGTTATTTTAGCTATTTTATAGTAAATAAATCTTATAACCTATCTAACTAACAGTCTGAGACTACAGATAGTAAACATTGCAACAAGAAGAGTGTGCGTAAGTCTTTGGGTGGTAGTCGTACATACCCAGTTGATAGAATACAGACTTGTGGCTAAAAACACATTATATAATATCATGAGAAAGCCGCGCCATGGAGTACAGATAGGATAACGCATCTCATTGTTTACAAGTGGACTAATGAGTATCGTAGGAGACCCTTTTGGTTTTACAGGGATTTCTAAGGATGGGAGTTAAGTCCAGTATTCATAAAAGCATTGGTCAAGGTAAGCATTTGCTTGTCTAATGTAATTGTAAAATGCCCTGGAGTGTTCTTCTTTGTGGCAGGTCTAAATAATTGAAAAGCTTTATTTTCAAAGGAACAGTATATGCTTTAGAAGAAACCCATGAGCACACATGGGCTTTCCATGGTTGTTTTGTTTGGGTCATCTGACAAGAAACCCTAGCTGCACAGAATGAACCAAACGACTTAGCACAAATGACATCGACACTAGGAAAGAATCAGAAACCAAATCAGTAAACCTGGTAACTAAAAAAACCCAAATCGCAATAAGTCGCAATGACCACAAAGTTTTAAAAACCCAAATCAAAGACATAAATCCCCATGTTTAACAAAGAGTTGGCCAAATCTTACAGACCGCCACAACAAATGTCGTTAGCGCTAAATAGATCACCATGCTCGCTAACAATTGCGAGAAAACCAGTCAATAAGAGCAATACCTGAAGAAAAAAAATTTAATTCAGCCACACAAGCCTTGCTGCGAAATCTTTGAGACGATGAAAACCAAAGGCCCAGCCTAGATTGCAGGAAAACAACAATCTTGCTTAGATGAAACAAGGTAATGGTTAAAGCTTGGCCTGAATTAAATAAACCCATTTCTACACGATTTGAAGGAAGCCAGGTTGACGATTTAATGCACCATTTAATCGTCATTATGAAAATAGTGAATGTTGAAGAGTGTAACGCTGTCCTTAAAACCTCGACAGTTGTTTTGCACAGCGCCTACTTTTTTATTATTAAAAATTTTAATATACAAAAATTAATTAATCCACTAGGAAAATTTGGCTGACCAATAGGAAAAATCAAAAAATCAAATATAAATCAAAATTATACTTCAGACCATAGGATATGCGATTCTTTTCTAAAATTTGCATCCACCATTAATGTCTATATTTCATATGAAAACTATAGTCTCTGCCTTTTTAAAGGCAAGGACTAATAAATATTCAAACATTGAGTCCTCTTATCCTGACTCGGTAGTTTACATATCTTGCAAAGAGTTGACAAAGGACACATCACCAAAGCGCACTTTTGAGAGTATTTTGCAATCTCCTCTCCAAAAGACCACCTAAGTGATAACCGGTACATTTTTTTGTACTTTGCACATGTAGGAAGCCAACACTCCAATGAGTCCCACAAAGTGAAATAACACCCTATAAATTAAACTCTTTGGTCATAATGAATAAAATATGCAACCTATGTTTAAATAACTACTTAAATTTTGAAACATTTGAAGGTTGAGACATCTTAATCCCAATAGTTAACACAATCGCAAAGCATGTTTCTTGGGAAGTTCTTCCGATAAGATATTCTATCAAATTAAAATGTTCTAACCATGTACATACATTATCAAATACAAGGATTGGTAAAACCATATTTGTTAGATGTTAAGAATGTTTACCTCATTAAATAACCTTCAACAAATATTCTTTGAAGATGCTTATCTAGTGGTGCCATTGCTCAAAGCCACCAAACTGTGAACATCAACATGAATTGCTAGATTGAAATAGTTTTGAGGTCATAAAAAGGCAGTATAACCCGAAGACTTGCACCCCCCTCCCAAACCTTGAAGTACCCATCCTCGAGACATTCCTACACCAAGTTCTTGAGTACCCAAGTGTCATGCCGAAACTACGAGGGCAAAAACACACAAATATATATATATATATATATATATATATATATATATATATATATATATATATATATTTTAATAATAATTAAATTGCTCTAAGTTTTGAAATGATTGATTACAGTTTAAGTAAAGGTTCTGTACATCATCTTTAGTTTAAAACTCTTGTGGAGGAATACATCGTCGGGATTTTGAAGCTCTTCGTTATTAGATTGATATCAATATTTATTTGATTCGTTATTACATTGCTTAAACAATCATGTGAAAATTATTTTAATAACAATCTAAATGAAATTGGGTTTATATTAATCGTAAAATCCAATCAAATAAACCCGAGTTTAATCCTATATCAAATAGCCAATTAACCTTTCATACTTTATCTACTTAGAATGAACTAAAACAATTATAACAATTAAAAACAAACATTAATCCCAAACTTAAATTAAAGATTATTAATGTGAAATATACACTTAGTCATAAATTTAATTTACTAACAACTAACTTATTTAACTTAAACTAACTAACTGAATCTAAAATTGATCTAACCATATACAAAATGAGTGTCTAATCTTTAAATAGAACTTAACTTTACAATTTAAATAAAATTAAAACTATCTAATTAAAACATGAAATCAAACTAATATTACTAAAGAAATATATATAAAATTTAAACAAATAACTTAACAATTTACAATTTAAACTAAATAAAACTAACTACTAAAACAACTAACTAAATAAAACTATTAATAATAAATCTATCAAACTAACTAACTAACATCATAATCTAACCTAACTATTACTAACCTACACTCTACTCTACCCTAAACCTAACCATCCCACTTGGCCACTAATCAAGTTGATTTGACCCCCAACACCCCTCCCTAGGCCCCACGCAATCCCAAGCCTTCACATCAAAAAAGAGTACACTGATATCATGGAGGAGATGAAGTTTTTAAAGCAGATTTCTTTATGCAAAATTTACTACAACCCAAAACTTATATCAAAGACCTCAACTTATGTCATGTTACTGACATGGCATCATTCACACTCCTTCCCACACAGCCCAAGAAGGAGGAAAACGCATCCCAAGCTGTGGCAAGTGAGCAGAGACAAGGGAAAAGGAATAAGAAAGGAAAAGACCACCCATTTCAAACTTAAGACAACAAGCAAACTTTCCCCCTAACATAAATGTTTTACCATCCAAACTGAGCACTAGATAAGGAGGAAGATGGGAATGGGACAGGGTGGCAGGGTGACGTCACCCTCCCATCAAGACAACCTAGATCTTGATTGGACATAATTACCTTTCTAAATCCAATCTAAACTGACGTCCAAGGCCAATGGGAAACAATTAACTCATAAAGTTTTATAAGTGAGGAGATAATTAGGAGGAGATGTTATATATATATATATATATATATATATATATATATATATATATATATATATATATATATATATATATATATATATATATATATATATATTTTAAATTTCCTTTGTAAATTTAACAAGTATATCAATGTTTCTATTTTATTTTGTTTAATTCCAAAATTTTAAATTAAAAAATTCATTTAAGGAATATTCCCTGTTGCTCAAACCCATTTAATTTCTTCTCCCATACAAAAGGCAGAGAGTTTTACTCTTTGCAACACACATTATTTTTTTGATGCAAAATTTTCTAAGTATAGAAATTACAAGGCAAGCAAAAAAAAAAAAAATTCAAGGTGTATTTTTTTTTCTTTGGAATAGTTTTAAGACATTTATACCAAAATCATTTGATCTCCTATAAATCTTAAATTGGAATAATTCGACCTTTGTCAATAATTTCTTTTTAAATGAAAATCCATAAAGCCTAATTACAACCTTAACATACCAAGAATATGAATTATCCATTTTATTCAATAATGCAATACTTGTTGATTCAAATAATCATGCAACCTGAATCTACATCCATGATCATAATTTTCATTTTCAACATAAAAGAAAACTTGAAATTTTACCAAATTGAACATCATCAATTCCATCCTATTTTTGAGATTCATCCATTTAAATTTAAATCACGATTAAGTCACATGATGACCAATTATATTCAAAACACCAATTTTATTGGCAAACTTGATTCAAAAGCTCAGCCGGGAAAGAACCAGGAAGAAAACCCGACTTCGTTGCCATTTACAACAAAGTTTGAAATACAATTTACAATAGGATATCAATCCCAAATTTCAACAATTTAATTGAATTTTCTTCATGACCTTCATTAAGGGATTTATAATGTTTTTTGCAACACATTTTTAGAACCATGGAGGGAACAAAATTCTGATCAGGTGACAACAAGCATGACCAAGAACAATTCGACCATGCATATTCACACAAGGTTATCACTATATGATTCACAATGAATCAACACTAGAGAAAGGTGGATTCTTCCAACCAGGAGAAGTCAAAGCACAACACCAACAGATGCCCAATCGGGGCTATAACCAAGAACTTCCGTTCTTCCATTTAAACATGCCATACTCATACGAAGTTTGTGCTGACGGGTAGGGGC
This sequence comes from Cupressus sempervirens, assembly GCA_028749045.1. Lineage (NCBI taxonomy): Eukaryota > Viridiplantae > Streptophyta > Pinopsida > Cupressales > Cupressaceae > Cupressus > Cupressus sempervirens. The sequence goes on from CM053785.1 coordinate 1,100,515,714, forward strand.
CCATAACACCCTACCCTCTCTCTCTCTTTTCATCCTGAGAAGAAACTCTACACTGGTTGGAGTCCAACAAAACAGACCTTTCCCAAAATGGTCACTTCTGCCCTCTCCAAGGGTGAGTAATATCAAAACACCCATGCAAGAAAAATCTCAAAATTGCAAACATAAACATGAAAGGAAATCATCCAAAAAATATATGGTTTTCAAATCTTCCCAACATACCCACAAACATACAAACATTGAAACAACAACAAGGTAGCATAAGCATGAAACAACATGAAAGCTGAACAAGGGAGATGAGAATTCCTACCTTCACAAAGAGGTAATGGCAATGAACAAGTTTGAGTAGAGTTTCCACTTCCTTCCTTCAATCTTCAAAAACTCCTCTCTAAATGTAGAGATTGGGTAACAAACTCTACTAGTCCAAGAAGGGCATCTAAATAAGCCTCAAACTCAACCACCAAAGAGATCAATAACTTCTCCCACCCACTTGCAATTCTAGAAACTCCTAACTCAACCCACACTATGGTTAAACCCTAAGTGGAGGTGAGGTGAGGTAACTCAAGATAACCACTTGCAATTTTCGCACAAAGGTAAAATGAGACTTTTTGAGTGGCCTCAAAAGTCAATAAAAGGGGCTTAGGGGTTGGAAAAGACCCCTAACCCATACCCATACCCATACCCTTTGGGTATAATAATTTCATGTTTTAAGCCTTAGGAAAAAAGTTTAGAGCCAAACAAAATCTAGGAAAAAAATAGGACCATCTAACTACTCTAACATTGCAGATTAAGCACTAATCCGGATTAAGGGATGACTAACTTCGATTAAGAACCCAATTAGCAAACTGACACTAACTTAAACCAACTTGGGTCCAAAGGTTACACAACTAACCCTAATCTGCATACTGAAGAACATAACCAATTTACAAGTGTCACACGACACTAAAAGAACATAATTATGAACAATAACATTCACTGAGCATAGGAAGATACATACATACATCTCACAATACAATACATGAATTACGAACAACAAGGTTTCCAAAATTAGCACACAGAGATCAGTTATGTTCCTCTGTAGGGTTTCTTGGCTAAAATATCTGCACACTCATTGCACACATCAGTAGTCCCGTAAAATCACATGTACATATATGTATACGTATCAAAAATTCACAAAAATTGAAACATACATCAATAAGGGTTTCTTCATCCTGCTTAATTCTTACCCATTTAAAATCTCTTAAATCAAAGTCTCAATCCTACATTTACTGATTTCATCAACATACATATACATGAAACATTAAATGGCAAACATCAAATATATTTGAAAGTAACATCACACAACATGAAATAGTATAGTATGTTCTGAGCATCATATAATGTCTCGACATCTCGAGTCGTGAATATCAAAATAATAGTAAAGTATCACTATGCTACGATGGGTCAGGGCGAGGCCTCACACCAAGCACCCCCACCTCTGACATTCCACAACCATGCCGTCGTTGGGATGTGTACTTGAATTTCTATTTGATTTTTGATTTTTGAATGTTACTATTGGGTATGTAATACGTTACTATGTTGAATGTCAATGGTTCTAATTTATGTTGCAATTTCGCTATGTTCAACTATTTTAATTTGGTATGTTCTAGTGAACTGCTGAAACATCATTTCATAACTAGCATTTCAAGTTCTATATGTATACTAATACCCCTCTTTGGTCTGTCCTCCCATTGTTGCCGTCCCCTAGCCATCCCCCTGTCATCCTGAAAATGAAGCCCATTTTCCCTACGTCCCGAACACTTGCCCTGGCATCCCGTCTTCTCGAAGTACCCACGTACTAGTGTATCACTATAAAAAAGACTATGAAAAAAACTACAATAAATGCAAAAGAGTAAGATATCTCATACACCAAAGAGATGGAGTCACATAGGGATGTTGACAAGTAGTCAAAGATGACACAACCCTTAATCCAAGCCTTCCTCAATTATTATTATTTATTTTTCTCTTTCCATTTTTGTTCAATGCCATGTCAAAATAATACCAAAATTGAAGAAAATTGTTTAAATAACTAAAGTTAAATTCTTAAAAAAAAAATTATAAAAATTTGACAAAAATGAAAATTTATCAAAGATAACCTATACAAAACTAAAACCAAATGACTCTAATTAATTTTTTAATAAACAATGTCCTACCAAATCTTTTTAACCCTAAAATTTTTTAGAGATGAAGATTATTCATGCTTTGTTTATGAATTATTTCTTCTAACCATATGAAATTATTTTACGAGACAAATCAAAGTGCCCCCTCCATCACATAAGATGTCAATGAGAGTTAAGAAGGATCGAATCATTTAACATAATAAATCATTCAGTAGATTGGATATGATAAGGCAAAACAAAATGCCTAGAGCATAATCCTTCTCATACTGGACAATCACTATAACGACATAGTCACAGTCCTAAAAGGTTAGAGAAGACAATCGCTAAAAAAAATGATACTTCCTACTACTACTCTTTTGTGATTATATGTATGATTTGTGAATCATTGAATATTTGCCAGACTATCACATTTACAGTGATAGTACTATGATATTTGTGTCATCTCAATATAAAAACACCAAACGAGGGAAACACCAAATCATTTCTAGATTGTATTGCACTTTGACTAGAATGTACCCTAACAAACTTATAGCTCACATGTAAAAAAATAAATGCTCCTTGTTAATAATAAGACGTTTGAAGATGTAACTTTTTTAACCATTCCATTTTGTATTTACAATGTCACTGGAATCTATGAAGTACAATTTACCGCTATCATGCACCTCTCAGTAGCATACAAAAGAAATGAACCCTGAAGAGCATGTGGATAACAAATGCCACCTGGCAGCCATAGAGACAGGCCCTTGAGCTCTCTGTGTTCTCCTTGCAGCTCCCAACAAACAAAGCAAGAAAATCATGAGCTAAACGCAAAGCAAACCTGCATACATCGTGGAGAAGGAGAACATTTAAATTAGATTTCATCACTCAAATATATTGGCTTTAGGAAAACCTATAAAAAAAGAATTAAGATATTAAGTAATGTTCATCAATTTTGGGTTTGAGTATAGCACTAACAGGCAGTTACAACAGCAATGAAGTGCATCAGATTTGGGCCCGGCATGTAGTGGTGTCGCACTGCCCTAATAATAGTGAGGGCCAAGAGAGACGTGTGCCTGACAAAAAGAAAAAAAACCTACATGCTCATTGATTTACATCATGATTCATCCTTCAATAAGTCACACAAATATATCGTACAGATAATTGCAACATGTGCCGAAGAATGGAATGAATTTCAAATTATGTTCAATAAGGTTTTTTTTTTTCAATTGAGGGTTCAAACCTGCAAGGCAATCTAGCGAAGCATGAGGCCTGCGAGCTACCAACCAGCAAAGGCCACCATTGAAAGATTTAGGAACCTGCTATGGGCCCACACATGCCTGAAACCTCTTCAGCTTAGAGCCAAGGACTCAGAGGCATCCACACTATCGAAATCATCCAAGGCACAATCCCGGCCTCATCCTTTATGGTATTGGAACCTTGCACTCAACAAGACTTGATCTCTGGTGGGCTCTTTGTGAGCCATTCAATTTCACTAGTAGACCGAGGACCCATTAAGTTTGTAGCAACCAAAACAGCAAAATCTACATCAAGACCAAGACCTAAAAGAAATGAAGAATCGTAAAACTGAACTCTAAGCTCTTCCATGCATCAATTTTGTTAATGAGATTTGTGTCTGCCACTGAAAAACGACAGTAGTTGATTTTGTAAATGCACTTCTCATCAAAGTTGTCATTAAAATTACCAAATAACAAACCAAGAAAATAGAAGAGCCCCAAATTCTACTGGAGAAACACATCAGTACAAATCATTCCGACAAACATACATAGTAAATTCAACATCTTCCTCACCATGTGCATATAACCAATGCAAAGTGCAAAATCTTCGTCTCTCCAATGAAAAGCTAGGGCTTAGTCATTATACAGTTTGATTGTATTAAATTAATCAAAGGATAAAAAATACATACAAGGCTTTTAGCAATGTAAAAGAGCATTAAAACATTCCTTGTCCAGATAACATGAAAAAGTAAAAGTAATACTAAATGAAAACAAGTGGAACCAAATAAAAGAGTTTTTCTAGATAAATTACAGTCAAATGATCAGCAGTTTTGGAAGGTATAAAGCAAATTCCACCATCTCTCTTGATTTCTCACACCCTAGTGAGCAGTCAGAAAAAACAAAGTTTTCATTGCCTTTGGTAGCATTCCTCCCTATTTCTGCTAAAATGGGTACTTTGGAACAGGGCAAAGTGAGTCGCAAACACATCCATTATCAGAGCATAACTCACAGAAGGGAGAATTGTTGTTAGAAAATTGAGTTGGAAATTATAATCCCTAGCTTCACATGTAGGAAATCTGTCTTTGAAATGCCACGATACGGTAAAATATAATAAAAACCTCTAGCACTATAACACCCAAGCTACCATGCTCATAATTGCATTTTTCCTAACACTGCCACCACACCTAGATAATTCTGCATTCTGTCTCTTCTAGCACTGAAAACAAGCCTACAACCACAAATGAAAGACAATAACAGAATGGAAAAAACAATTCTATAAATACATTGCATAAAAAGCTTGCATTTTAACCCTCTCAACTTGAAACAGAAAATAGATTTACAAGAAAATTTAACTCTGATTGGCTTGTCATATAATTGTTTAGTCACTGTTTAATGACATCACCTCCACTATAGTCCCACACAGGAAGCAATAATGTAACTAAACAGAAGTTCCCAAAGCAGAACCTTAAAAGCAGTGGTCCTCTCCATGACACAAAAGCATATTCACAAATTGAGCTCAAACTACATGATGTCTTATAGCTTAATCTAATATGCAATTCACTAAAACATTGCTATTAGCCTCGGGATATTTGGTAAAAAAAATTAACTGGACCAAAGTCTACAAATATGATCACACAGCATGTTTTCCTATTGTAGTGCTATTTAATGCTTTCCCAAATTCAACAGAGCCAATCAAACCCAAATCCAAAAGTTATTTCTCTGTTCAGCAATAGTCCTAATATAATTAAAACACCCAACACTAATTCAATCCTGATCATACTCAGAGTTACAAATCTTGAAATCGCCGAATTGTATGAAATCCCATCGACCCCCTCATATACCATGTTATGGTAAATCAATGTTGTTGTAGTTTTATTAAATAGAGGAGGTGAAAGCTCCTTATATAGATTTACAAAGACGATGTTTCTAAAAGAAACAATCGTGAACTAAAGATGAAAATAGGAATCCCTAATAAACTAAAGAAACATTATAATATTCTAATAAAATTAACAACTATATGATTGTGTAGAGTAAATAGTGGGGTATTGTAAACTACCTACCAATGTGAAATTCATGCGGTTATCGTCTAGGAATTACAAAGAATACAAAAACATCAACATTTATTTATTTGTACTTGAAGCTAATTATAAAAGAGTCTCCTCTCCCAACTTGACTAAAACATAACCTATCACAATCAAGGATGCAGACATCTAACATCCAATAGATGCCTGTATAGCAACTTTTTATAAGTAATTTCAATGGTTTACAGCAAGTTATAACTTGCTCAGAAGAATCATTCAAGTGAAACCTTAACTTGAATCCACATTTTTATACACATGCAGCTTCAGACAAACTTCAACACTATTGTGAAAATTATAGCTCCCCACACAAGACTAAGAAACACTACAGTACTTTGTTGACATCCTGCAAAGGTTAGCTAAAGGTTTTCTTAATAGTGTACTACCTGCTATATGCTTAGTCTAGCACATCGTATGGGGATTGAGCCTTCCATATTTTAATGGTGACTGTAGTGCATCAGTCCGCCTATGAAAAGATTAATATTGAAAATTTGAAGAAAATAGCCTACAAAATTCAAATAATGAACTGTGATGACAAAAACATGATCAATTTCATTTGTTCTGCAAGTTTAGAGAATTCCCATGTCCTGAAACTAATTTAATGGCACTACTTGTAGTTATAAATCTACAATGCGAACAAAAATACTTTGTCAAAAAGAAGACTCAATGCTAATAATAAATCCTAAAACAAATCAACATATACCATGTCCAGACTTCAACATGATAATGAAAGATAACTAACTAGATGCACAGATAATAGATATTAATTTATATATCCATATCTAGGACACTCTATAAGGACCAATTATGCAAACTGTAGACAACAACACCATTCATGTGAAAATGTAACCTAAAGGGGAGTAGAAAAATTAGGTCACCCAAATAATAGAACCTAATTGAGAGGACTAGAAATTGCTAAATACAATACATATAACAAGCATTACCAATCATAAAACATCATAAGTAGATTCTTTGTTGCTAATGGTATCCCATATCATGCAGCCCATTCCACTTATTTTAAACAATGGTGAAAGATATATTGAGCATGAATCCCTCATTTGTACCCCTTGGTGAGCATAAGCTACGAACCACCATCTTAGATGAAGAGTACTCAAAGGTTGCTTTGTTATTTGAGGATATGAAACGCACTTGGGTTAGGGTGGGCTGCTCTATTGTGATGGATGGGTGGACCTGATGTTAGACATCGATCACTCATCAATATCATTGTCACATCCTCTATTGGCTCTTATTTTTTGAAAGCCATAGATTGCTCAGGAAAGAATGATGCAGAATTCCAGTTCACCATTTTGAGAGATGCCATAGAGGAGTTTGGGTCATCTAGTGTTGCACAGGTTATCACAAATTCTGCACCTGTGTGCAAATCAGCTGGTATGATGATAGAGGGTGCTTATAGGCACATCTTTTGGAAACCTTGTTGTGTTCATTTCTTGAAAAATGCATTGAAGGACATAGGGAAGATTGAATGGGTGAAACAAGCGATGCTAGAAGCTAGAGAAGTGCAAATGTTTACTTGCAACCACCACTCTTCACTTGCTCTATTCAGATCCTTCTCATAGAGTTCCTCAAACCAATTGAGACAAAGTATGTCAATTTTAATTATACTTTACTTTTAGTTTGTTTTAAGTTTAAGTTATTTGATAAAATTATTTATAAGTGTTATAAACTTACATTTGATGTTTTTAATCATTAATGTTTAACTTTATTAATATTTTAATTTATAATTTGTTGCTATAGGTATTTCACATATTTCACCTTGATGGAAAGGATGATTGAGGTGTATGAAGCCCTTCAATTGATGGTGGTGAATCGAAAATGGGGACAATGGTCTAATTCTAAGCCCTCTAAAGGAAAAGCAGTTAAGAAAAGGATCCTTGATGAGAGTTGGTGGTTCACAATGAGGTAAGTTGTTGGGTATTAAATTTAATGTTAGTCTTTTGCTTGCTGATTTTCCTACTAGCAAATCTTAAAATTCTTAAATTTCTAATTCTGATTTTAATTTTTGTTTGCATCTTGCAGATATATTTTCTCTATCATAGCACCCATTATAGATGTCATTAGATATGCTAATATTGATGCTCCTAGTTTGGGAGAGATCTATGAGACTATTGACAGCACATTGGGGAAGATGAAGAGAATTGTTGCAGCAAAGATCCTACATTGGGGTTTTATGAGGAGCATATTAGGCCTATTGTGAGGCAGAAGTGGAACATGATGAATACCCCGCTTCATATGGGAGCCTTTGGTCTAAATCCCAAATGGTATGCACAGTTGGGTGGAAGGGGCCTCCCATGTGATGATCCTGAGGTATTGGATGGCTTCACAAGAGCAATTGATAAGATGTATTCAGCTTAATATGCATCTACTCTTCGTGCACAGTTCCTTGACTTCACCAACTTTCGTGGTCCAAACTTGGGTAGCCACAAGCAAGGTTGGACAAATTTGTTTTGGCATAGAGAGATCCTATTGGATGGTGGACCTAGCATGGGAGAGATACACCTAAGTTAAAAATACTTGCCACTCACCTCCTTGCACAAGTTGCTAGTTCCTCAACTACAGAGAGGAATTGGTTCACATATTCATATATCTACTCTATCAAGAGGAACAAACTTACCTCTAAAAGAGCGGAGAAGCTAGTGACAATGCATCATGCTCTTCGGCTTGCGGATCGTCAGACTCCAAAGTAAAGGCAAACACTAGCTTTGCAATGGGATGTTGAGCCTGAGGATGTGGCCCAAATAGATGAGAATGACACAGCACCAGGATTGGTTGGGGTTCCATTAGATGAGACTGCTTCTTGTGGAGGATGATAGTGAGGACTCTAATTTTGATGCCATGGCGGTAGAGGCAGAATAGGAACAACAGTCTTCTTTATTTTTCTATGTTTTGTTTTTTATGTTGAACATGAACATGATTATGATACATTGATACTTATTACTTTATGGCAGCCCTCTAGCCTTTGGGCCTATAGCTTTGGGCATATTTAGATCTAGATTTTCAGATTTATCATGTTTATTATTATGACATTATGATATTGTTCACTGATATTGATATGCATTTTAACAATTGGATAATGAAATCGGATATTATTTCCTAGATGGCATTCAAATGTTGTATGTTATGGTTCTATAATGTTTAAATGACATGTTGTGTGCTTAGTTTCATATGAATGAAATGTATATTCACTAATTTCAGTGTATATTTTAAAATTTTCCTATATATATAGCCATCCCCATTTTCCTTCCCCTCCCCTCCCCCCCCCATCCTTAAAATCGCTAAAAAAAATTGTCGTCCCGAAAACCCGTCTCGCCGTCCCCTGTACCGAAAACTCGAGGGAACATAGCAAAATTTCTATTAATAAAATTATTATTGACGACTTCTCATAATAATGCTACTCTCCTAGATCCACAAATATACAAATTTTTCAAAAGACTCACCAAATAGTGTTCAAGTTATTATTTGGCCTTAAACAAACTATCCCTTTTATGGAGGTTACACAATAAATGTAAAAAATTCAGGAGTCTCTACAAAAACAAATGAAAGTAATGGCTCTCAACATGCTACATGATTGAAACAAGAAAGTCACCTAGCAATAGATATACCATAATTCTATACCAACCAACATCCTTCTACATATTCATTAGTCTAAAGACTTAAAATCTAAATAACATAGCAAGAATTTCACTAAACTCGTAAGATAAAAAATAAATGACGCTACCATATTGTGTCAAAAAATTAATCCCACATCTTGTAGTCTAAGAAAAATCTCCTTTGGAGTCTCTGTTTGCTTCCTCAATTTTCGCTGCAGAGGTTGTGTTGAAATGTGCAAATCAGAGGCCAGAGTTTTCTTGTTACTAAACAAGATGTGATTTGGAACACATTCTTGTAAACCAATTAAGAATAGCTTATCCATATGCAGATAGAGACTGTATAACTAAGTGAATTTTTTAATGAAGGAAAATCTAGAGACTGTATAACCAAGTGAATTTTTTAATGAAGGAAAATCTAGAGACAATGAGTAGTAAAAATCAAGATTTTCATTCAAAAAATGGTAGGCAAAATATTCTTATATGTGTGATAAAGTCTACCCATTATAAATCTGTAACATTAAAGCTGCACTATTGAAAGTGGCTAGGGTTTCAACTTGATAAAAAAATGCAGAAGGAAGTGCAAATATTGTGAAGGCACAGTGTTGTGAAGGAAAAATGGATGGCATAAAAACATTCCTACTACATTACAATTATCTCTATGAAATCCAATTACTAGTAGACTTCATTTTAATGAGTGGCTTATATTTTTATCAATGACGTAGCAATTTCCTATTTCCTACATGAGAAAATACTTCATCTTAAAATTCAAAATTAGAGTGCCGAAAACAAAAAAGACGTGTAAAAAACCTTTAAAAGGTCAACAAAAGCCCTGCATTTTAAAAACAAATATTTCCTATGAAAAAAAATGCATGAATTAATCAAATCATTGAGAGGCTTCTTCACTCCCCTGTAGCAAGGAAACTCTTCCTTTTAGCCTTTGTTGCCAATTGCTTGTGAGAGCTAATAAAAAATCGAAACCACCTTTTATTAAGCCATGTATCATCTTGGATTGTTGCTGGTTACAGGCACATGTAAATGACATATGTCATATTTAATTGTGATGCAAGAGCATCCCTAGTTGGCTTGCAATCTTGCATGTTGGAGGGGTTTTGGCTTGAAAATGTGGACTCGGTCACCAAAGGAGTGGTGCTCAGTCGTTATTGGGCATAGTTTTGGCCTGGGAGCTCGGTAGACAATGGGAGCTCAGCATACTCTTTGGAGCTCAGCATGCTTTGGGAGCTTGACATTGCTTATGGTTTGGACGATGCTTGACTTGGTTTTCTCTAGCACTCGGCTTGGTCTTGGTTCTTGTTCGTGCCAAATTGTTTGTGAGCCGACTTTTGATACTTAATTTGTGTTGTTGCCAACTTGTGGCTCAACATATATTTAACGTAAGTGATTTAATTTAATCTGTAATAAACTAGGCCAACTTGTGGCTTAGTTGGGTATAAGTAGGGGGTTTGTGGAGTCTTTATGCATTATGATCATCCAACTTAGAGAAGAGGATGAAGGGTAGATGCAAACTTTGAAGAGCTAGTAGTTACGGCTTGAGAACCAAAGGATTGCTCAGTGGACCTGAGGGTACAAGTGTGGATTCTTCTTGGTGTTCTTATCCAATTGTGGTTCCGAACTAGTTGGGATTGGGATTGTGAGTTGGATCTTGTGGGATCTTGCAGAACTGATATTGTAATTATTGTTTGTATTTGGCCCTAACCCAGAAGGCCTTACAGCTGGACATATTGCATGTAATCAGTTATTTATGAATAAATTATTTGTGATTTGGTATCAGATCTTGCATTATTGTTGCTTGTTGTGTTTCTACTGTGTGGTTACTTGCTGGGGGTTTGGACATCTCCTTTGGGGATTCTCCCACCTTGCACTGCATCAGGTGGTATCAAAGCGATGGTGTTCTTGAGTGTGTAGACAGATCGCCGAAGTTGAGGCAGTTTACACCGGACTTGGGTGAAGGTTGGAAGAGGAGGTTGATCTTGTGAAGCTAATTGATCTTTTGGAGCTGTGGATTTGTTGCAGAGGGTTTGCAAAAATTTTGGAAGATGCCTCCAAGAAGATTGGAGCCTAGGGCAATTGATGATCTTTGTGATGTTGTGGAGGAAAGGATCTCAAAGAAGATTAGAACAGAATTCAGATCTGAGATTGCATTGATGAAGAGTGACATGATTGTTAAAATTGTGAGTGCTTTAGTGGTATACCTAGGCATGTGGGTATGAAGATGGCTATGAGGAAATTGTTGAAGACTTTGAAGTTGTTGGATCTAGTGGTGAGGACAAAGCTAATCATGTGGAGAGACCTATTGGAACTAGGGCTAGTCAGTTTGCTAGACCTGGATCTTAGTTGAAGCTGAAGAATAAGATGGAGGTTTTCAATTTCTCAAGTATTTTGACTCCTGAAGACCTGATTAATTGGATTGGTGAATTGGAAGACTACTTTGAGCTTGAGGATATTGAGGATCTGCACAGAGTGAGGTTGGCACAAACTAAGTTGAAAGGACATGCTTCTCTTTGGTGGAAAGAATTACAAAGAGACAAGGAGGAAGGTGAGATGAAGATCACTAGATGGAGGTTAATGGTAATTAAGTTGAAGGCTAAGTTCATTTGTGCTGATTATGAACTTGAGTTGTTTAAGAGGTTGCAGAATCTGAAGCAGAAAGATATGACTATGAAAGATTATACCGAGGAGTTCTAAAAGTTGACTATTCGGTCTAGGCACAAAGAATTGTCAAAGGAGAAGGTAGCTCAGTACATTAATGGTTTGAGATTCAATCTTTATGATGAGGGTGGTATGTTGAATGTTTCTTCAATTGAGGATGCTTATCAGTATGCTCTAAAGGCAGGAGATAAGTTGAAGAGGAAAAGTCAAGGTAATGGTAGAGGGAAAGAGAAGCAGGATAACTCAACAAATGCTAAACTGAGTGCAAAAGGTGAACAAAACCTGTTGATTAGCAGAGGATAGGTGGAGGTGGGTTTAGTGGTAATTGTTTCAGATGTGATAAAGAAGGGCATAGATCTTTTGAATGTCATTATGGTAGGAAAGCTTCTATTATGAATGAGGTTGCAGTCCAAGAAAGTCAACCTAAGCAAGGAGAGAGTTTGCTAGCTCAACAAGTACTAGTTGGTCGAAGGAGATTGGATTATTGTCAGAGGACTAGTTTGTTCAAGACTCGTTATAAGTCTAGTGGTAAAGTTTGTAATCTGATTGTGGATGGTGGTAGTATTGATAACCTTGTTGTTGAGGAGATGGTTCAGAAACTTGGTTTGAAGAAAGAAAGACACCCTTATCCTTATAGGATTGGCTAGTTGCAAGGTGAGCATGCTTTGGAAGTAAGAGAGTAATGCCTTGTTGATTTTCAGACTGGGCAATATAAGGATCAAGTGTTGCGTGATATTTTGGACATGAACAATTGTCATATGTTGCTTGGTAGACCTCGGTAGTATGATTGCAAGGTTGTGTATGATTGTGTCAATAATGTGTTTACTGTTGAGAAAGGTGGCAGGAAGTATTCTCTAATTCCTTTGCAGAATGAAGAGCTTAGTAGGAGGAACTTGAGTATTGGTAGTCGAGTTGAGTTGAGGAATTCTGAGAAGGTCGGAAATCAGCATGGAAAATAGACCTATAGCACATTGAGGATGGATGTGAAGAAGCAGAAGAAGAGCAAGGGAAAGAGTATAGAAGTTGAAGACTTAAAGATATGTATGTGAAGAACCAATTTCGGATTTATGTGTTGATTCCTAGAAGATGTTTTTCCAGCTATTAAGAATATCTTTTTGAACTTGGAGTGTCTAATGCAAGAGCATCCTTGGTTGGCTTGCAATCTTGCATGTTGGAGAGGTTTTGGCTTGAAGATGTGGACTCGGTCACCAAAGGAGTGGTGCTTGGTCATTATTGGGCATAGTTTTGGCCTGGGAGCTCGGCAAACACCGGCAACTCGGCATACTCTATGGAGCTCGGCAAACACTAGGAGCTTGGCATACTATGTAAGCTCGGTGTTGCTTATGGTTTGGCTGATGCTCGGCTTGGTTTTCTCTAGCACTTGGCTTGGTCTTGGTTCTTGTTGGTGTCAAGTTGTCTACGAGCCGACTTTTGGCATTTAATATATGTATGGGTATTTAATTTGTGTTGTAGCCAGCTTGTGGCTCAACATATATTTAATGTAAGAGATTTAATTTAATTTGTAATGAATTGGGCCAACTTGTGGCTTAGTTGGGTATAAGTAGGGGGTTTTGTGAAGTCTTTAGGCATTATGATCATCCAGCTTGGAGAAAAGGATGAAGGGAAAATGCAAACTTTGAAGAGCTAGTAGTTGCGGCTTCAGAACCAAAGGATTCCTTGGTGGACCTAAGGGTACAAGTGTGGATTCTTCTTGGTGTTCTTATTCAGTTGTGGTTTCAGACTAGTTGGGATTGGGATTGTAAGTTGGATCTTGTGGGATCTTGCAGAACTGATATTGTAATTATTGTTTGTATTTGGCCCTAACCCGAAACACCTTACAGCCCGGCATATTCCATGTAATCAGTTATTTATGAATAAAGAGTTGTAATTTGGTATCTGATCTTGCATTATTGTTGCTTGTGTTTCCGTTGTGTGGTTATTTGTTGGAGGTTTGGATCTCCTTTGTGGATTCTCCTGCCTTGCACTGCATCAAATTGTTATCTAGTTACAAGCACATGGCAGCCATATTGATCATTTGAAAAATAGCACTTGTTCAATTTTGAAATTGCCCAATCTATAAATACAGTGGTATATTAGAATGAAGAAAATGAAAAGACTACCTTGAAAAATCAGCACAGCCAATAGAGAAAGAGAAAATAAAAATTAAAAATTCAAATTTAATAAGGATTTTTTTTGAGAATAGGCTTTTTAATTCAGTCTCCTTTAATAAAGTTTTTTTTTGAGAACAAACTTTTTAATTCAGTCTCCTCTAAATGAAACTAAAAACATTAGTCTAAATAAGGATTTTGCATTAATGATTAATGTGATACTCGAAAACTTTAGTCCCTGTAGTCTCCTATGTCACTACAGGGACTAAAAATTTCAACTTCAAATTTTCAAAAAATACCATACAACAATTTCAAAAGTACCATTTTCAATTGGGGTTTTACAATCTCAAATAAAACAACAACTGGTATGCCTCAATAGTGGCATGTAAAACTAATTTTTTTTAAATTAATGATTCAAGAAAGGAAACTGAGAAGGAGAAACTATGATGCCCCACCTGGAGATCCTTGGAACAAGGATTCGATACAAGCCAAGATATTTTTTTTTACAAGTATGAATGCACATGATAACATCATACAAGGATCACAAAGATCACAATGGAAGACTTTACCAACAATCCAAGCAACCAACGACCCTCCAAATGCCACAACCAAACAAAACAACAAACTAGGAAAGACGCACAACCGAATTCGAATCAAAACATCCTGAATTCAAAATGCGATGCCAAAGAATTGAAGAGCACCGAAGAGGGCAGCCAAATCACTTTTTGAAAAGTTCGGGTCAAACCGAAAAGTACCCGTTGTCCACCCAGATAGGTTTTTTTCAATTACCAGGTGATACTTTAAATCAGCAGTGAGCAATACCTTTTAGTATTCTACGACCTTTCTCAAGAAGGGGTGCGACACTTTCAAGGATTAGGTGATCCTTCTCTCAAGGGCATGCGATACTATACAAGTATCGTACGACACTTCTTCAATGGGGATGCGATACTGGAAAGTATCGCACGATATTTCTCTAAGAGATGTGCGATAAAATGAGGGATTGTACCACAAATCTCTATTGGGCGTATCACACTAAATTTTATCGCCCCATACTAACACATGGTCGCCCAGGAAAGCAAGAAAAACTCTAAGGACAAACTAAAGAGATAAATATAATTCAGAACCTCCACTCCGGGGAGTATCGGATCCACAATTCGAGGCGTAAACACTCGAACACAATACTAAAAGACAAAAACACAATCTAACCATCTAACAATCAGTAAAGGGAAAGCACAGAAGGAAACATCACAGTGTACTAAAACAACATCGCAATAAACAAAACAACCAAGTACGTGGTTCCTCCCAACTGTCAATGGGCTACTAAGTAGGGGCTAACATCATGGAGAGTCGCTTGGCATCGACAAGCCTAAGCTCGGAACGTGTAGATTCAACTCCCTCAATAGAAAGGCTCTAGCACAGATTATTAGCTTAAGTTTTATTACCACCCAATGTGTTATTTAGTTATCACTTATTTAAAACTTCATTTGCCAACCCTCTAGGCACAATGATCACTAGGCTGCAAGGTAGAAGCCCCCTCCATATGCTACCCTACCCTACCCATGCTCATCCAACGATGAGTGCCCATAGGCATGCAAATTCCCAACCCAACCCCAATAATCATAACTCCTATAAGTACCATAGGAAATCGGGCCTCGCAAGTCACCCTACAAAGGTATGCGCACGTACTCATGTGTGGCGCACCACCGTCATGAAGATCATAACACAAGGACTGGATGAGAACACAAACAAAATATCACTCAACTGAAAACAAACTTGGGAGGATAGATTCTACACAAATCCCAACGAACAATAAAACCATACATCATGAACTCACTCAATCAACCTCAATCTGAGAGTATGGATTCTACACGAATTCCAATGATGTAACAAGACCTATCATCATGAACTCACTCAACCGGCCTCAATCCGGGAGTATGGATTCTACATGAATCCTAGCGTCCACGAAATAACAACAAAGGTCCAAAAGAAACCATAACACTAGGTATAAAATCACTCAACCGAACACAAAGTTGAGAGTACGAATGCGGCATGCATCCCAATGCAAACATAACAGTGCAACAATGGTTTGACTAACATCCTACAGATAATCCAAGTCCATGACCAACATCATGTCAAGAAAACCTAAGAAAATTGGGTGGCACATAAACCAAGGCGGAAGACCTCAAAACTCAAAATGTCGAAATTAAAACTCATTTGGTCTTAGGGCACAAAAGCCTCAAATATCAAATAAAATCTGTGTTTGGAGTCCGTATGCAAAAACGGCTAGCATAATGGTGCAAAACCCCAAACCCTCATCTAGAAAAATAGGGAAATGCTCATACCCACCCAACCAGTTAGAGCTAGCATGCAGAAACGGAGGGGAACACTAGTTCTCAACCTCCTAACAAACGGCTACCAAAAACAGAAGCTGAAACAAAGCAGAAACAATAAAATGGGAGAGCCCTACCTCACAACCAAAAAGGGCAAAACGGGAATCTAAAGCATAAAATAAAAACCCCGCTGAAGTAGCCAGAAATCTCGGCAATCGAAAGTCTCCAAGAGCTGGATCCAACTAGATCAACCTCACAACGATCCCACGCCCGTAGCTCCCACAACGAACAAAATAGTAAATCCTTCTAAATAAGATTTTGGGTTTTACTCTCAAACTTTCTAATTCAAAAGTGAGAAGTGATGAATTAAATTCTTTTTTGAATACTTAATTCACTTTTCGAGTGAATAATCAATTAGGGCAAATAACCAACCAACCTAGTTAAACTCCGAATTGACCCAAACAAAAATAGGTATTCCTAGAAATAGGAATTCATCTATGGAAAAGCTGCCAGAAATTAAATTCAATAAAATTAAAAGTCTGAAAATTCTAAAACACAGAAATTTTCTTAACAACTTTCGTGACAATGTGAACCTCTAAATGCACAAACATCCTCACTGGTCCAATCACATAATGCAAATGAGTTTGGATTTAATAATCACCAAAAAGTTTAATTAAACAATAAAAATAAGGATACGTCGACCATACAGGGACAACATTGGTAAAATATGAACAACTGAATCACTAACTCCATGTGCCACTACTAGAGATACAAATCTTGCACACTAAAATACACGATCAAGTGCAATTGCATATAATAACAAAGCCAAAGCAATAAATGCATTAAATCACCTAATTTAACCATTTATTCAATTATACTGAAATAATCTATTTACATCACTAACCATTCGCATAAAGCATAACAACGCAGGAATGAAGTAAATAACCATAGCATTAAATCCATCACATAACATAATCAGAGATATGTCCAAATACCAAATAACCAAATATCATCATAAAACACACTATCATCTCAAAATGGCATCATCATGCAATATGATCAACTGAATAGCATAGAAGTCTAACATCTATGATACTGAAATCAGGGTATAACATTTGACCCATAGGTCATCTCAAATGTAAAACATAACATTAGTATCAAGTATCTCTCAAATCAAAATATAACAAGGTAAATATCCATGGCACATAACCAATGAATCCAACATGGGCAATCAATTTCTAAACATTTAACCATTTAATAATAGTTGTTTTAAAAACATGAAAAGACTCTTAAAACATGTAAGTGAACATAGTTATAAACATGACTAAGCACTGCTACAGGAACCTAATCCAGTGTAGCACGGTTATAGTACATCGTACAATCTCTGCACACATCTCAAGGTAATCACAAAACAACATCATGATACCACATTGATCCTCGTAACCACTAGTAAAAACCTCAATGAACCATAAATCACATCATAATCTCATAAATCAGCTATAAGCATAATCAAAATAACTGATACAATAACATAAATCAAATCACCTCAAGGGTGTAGACCACTCATGGTCCCAATTATGATTCATCACCAAGCAAGATCATCAAGGTTGCATCCATCGAGATGACTTACAGAAGTCAAATGGGAGAGGACTACAAAAACTTACAGCAAAACAGGATGGTTACCCGAAAAACTCATATTTCACTGCATGTTTGAAGCATTAGATAAAGAACACTTCTAAATGTTTGTATATTTTAAGCAACTGCTCTCACATCGATCTATGCACCAAAGGGCTCAAATAATCTCCACCTCAATACATATAAACAAACCCCAATTAAAAAATTTCTTCAAATACAGCAACAAGCGGATGAGTGGAGGCCTGCCTGGAAAAGCACATTGGGAATACCCATACCATGCAACAAGAAAACACCACTTATGCCATGTAGCACTCTGTCAAAATGCCACTTGCAATGTCCATCAAATTTTCTTCAACTTTTCCATGAATAAGAAAAAATAGGACTGTCAGGAAAATTTCCAGCACCAATAGGAAGAAAGCAATTTACATTTTTGATGTCAGATTAATTTCAGAAATTTTGGAGGACTATAGTTTTGTACAAGATTTTGTTCATTTCCCAGTTTTCAAGAAGGAGACTAATGCTAAAAGGACTCTTGAAAACATTAGTCTCCTGCCTTAAAGGCATGGACCAAAAGAGGCATCATGGGCCACTACCAAGAAGAGGAAAGATACGGCTTTTGGCTGGAAAGCAGATGAAATCGATAGTAATTGTGTAGATAGAAAGGCTGGTGAGAGGACATGGCTGCAAAAGTGGTATTTGCAGATTTAATGGGAATAAGATAATATTTGTTGTTACAATCTGAGCGCTCAATTAAAAGCAGTCCCTGTCCTTTTTCTGTTATGTCTTTTGAGATTTTAAATTGGCAGGCAAAAGTAAGCAAATTCTGCACCAAATGGTATCAAAATATTCCTCAGCGTGTGGGCCAAGTGTCCAAATAAGGCAGTTTGGCAACAAGAACTGGGGATGGAGTTCAAGCAGTAGAGTTGTCTGAGAGGCTCAAGAGGATTTTTGCAGGCGTATGAGGAATCCTGAGCAATTTAGAGCTGAGGGTCTGAAGATGCAAAGAGAGAGATGACCATGTTTGTGTGTTGCACATTGGAAGCATGTGAATTGTTTGATAAAATTTCAAAGAGGAAAGTATGAGGTTGGCAATGGGAAATCCTTTGGGAATTTCAGCCTTTTTTAAAAGAGAAAGAATGTACGCAAATGAAATGAGGGGCATGATTAGAGGCTTGAGATAGACCAAAGTGGCAATGTTAACGAACAAAAGAAATGAGGTAGTGGAAGAGGAAGAAGTCAGAAGGTAGACTTGGAGGTTGCAGCAGAGGTTTATGAAGGCCATATACTTGATAAAGAACCTGATAAAGATGGTGCATTGCTTGGAGTCAAGATCCAAAAGGATTGAAGAGTTGTTCATTTCAATTGGAGAATGAGAAAAAAGATATGACGGTTGCAGTGAACAATGGGGAAGAAGATACTGTAGCAATAGATGTTGAACAGTATGTTGCACAGCTGAAATCAGAGACGAAAGAAGAATTAGTGCATGTAGAAAAAATGCAAGTGGATTTTGTAGATCAGTGTGAGAAGATTGCATGCTCTTATATGGAAGCAATAGAGGATAGCACGGAAGGATTGGGTGAAGGTGGTTGGTTCATGGTGGGTCAAAACCAAGGAAAGAGGATAAGAGTGGATATATTTTTTTGTGGAAGAGACTGGATGATGGTGGGTTGGATCCTACGAAGTGAAAGGGTAGAGGAGGAATACCTTTGCAGAAGGGGACGCAAATGGTGGATACGAATTCACAAGAGGGCAGAACAGAAGTCAGCAGAGTTGCTTATAGGTTGTTTACAGCATGCAAGGAATCGGTAATTTGGACTGTTGTCTATTAAAATCAAGTGCAGCTTATGAAATGGAAGACAAGTTAGCCAAGAGGAGCATCATGGGTTACAGCCAAAAACAGGAAAGCTTTGGTTTTTGGCTACTGAAGCACAGATGAGATGGCTAGTAATCGTGTAGATAGAAAGGCCATTGAGGCCATTACCGTAAAAGTGGTGCTTGCAGATTTAACGGGAAAAAGATAATATTTCTTGTCACAATCTATGTGTTCAATTAAAAAAAAGTCTCTGTTTCTTTTTGTGTTATGTGTTTTAGTTAACAAACAGAGCCTGTCTTTTTTGTGTTCTTGAATTGTTAGACATAAGTGAGCAGTTTCTGCTCCACATTTCAAGCATGGCATTTCAAGTGTGAGAGGCCATGCATATTGCACTCAATATACATATACATATATACATATAGACACACAAATATACATACAACATATGTATATATAAGCTCACATTTCTAACATATTTTCAGTAGAGCTCAATGGAGAACTAATGCAGAATTTTGGTTTCTTGGTTCTTCTATAAAAATAACACTAGTTAAGAAGTTCAGAAAGATACTTTCTAAAAGTGGAGGAAGCCAATCTCTCCATTCCATGAATTCTGTAGATAAGAAGTTTTCTTTGTTCCTCTGACCACATATAGACACACAAATATACATACAATATATGTATATAGAAGCCCGCATTCCAACATATTTTCAGTAGAGCTCAATGGAGAACTAATGTAGATTTTTGATTTCCTAGGAGAAATAACACTAATTAAGAAGTTCAAAAAGATACTCTCTAAAAGTGGAGGAAGCCAATCTCTCCATTCCATGAGTTCTGTAGATAAAAAGTTTTCTTTGTTCCTCTGACCACATATAAAATATTTATTGCCTCCTCTTCAAAACCCTCAATTATTTTGCAACATTATATTATAGGAACTCTCCCACCTCTGTCAGTGACCCATATTTATGCTACCCTCAATTATTTTGCAACATTATATTATAGGAACTCTCCCACCTCTGTCAGTAACCCATATTTATGCTACACTTGCGAGCAGTTATTAGAAGAAAAATGTAGGCAAAGTCAAAAGGTTGTTCATGATCTAAAGAGAGAAACAATTAACTTCTATTTTTTGGAAATCCATCTCACCATCAAATTCCAATTATGCAGAGTTTAGTGGTGTTCAGCTTCAGCTGAAGTGGAAAATCACCTCTCAAGAAAAATGATTATTAAGAAAAATGATTATTAAGACCAAAAACAAATAAAGTTGGATAAAGTTTCACCCATCCCAATTGAGTCAACCAATGTTTGCTCTCTAGGTAAATGACAAACCTAGACAATCAAACTCGGAAATTAAGGATTTCTATTAAATGTCGAACTCAAACTGCAGAATGCAGGGATAGAGGAATCTTTTTAATATATAACTTTCATGATGTAAGGGACCATTTCCAAGATTCTTTCCAATATGCATCTGCTCTTGCAATCAGGCAGTACTGCTCAAAGGCAAAATATGGGATTAGAAAATCGGTATATGAGGTGAGAAAATGTAGAGTGGTGTAAATTGCGTGTGCTTATAAGGCAAAGAATTAAAATATTACACATTTTTTGAATCAAGCCAAAAGGCAATGAATTCAATCGTATTGAGCAAACAAGCCTATTTGCTAACTCAGTTTGATTTTAAGCTCAAGCTATCTGATTTTAAACTCAAGCTAACAGGTATGCAACACGGAAAATTATTATTTATTGTCAATCCAAGCAAATCCCTTTTAACGCAAACAGCCATGAGTCCCGGGGTGAATTTACTAAGCTACTTTATGAATGCACATGATTTGTGGGATAAACAGAAAATTGATTCTATGCAAACTCGTTGAATTCTGATAATAGATGTCGATCTGTTCAATGAATTCAACAATGTATTGTAAAACTTTACACATTTTGAACAGTTGCCAGTGATAACTTTTTGGCAAAATGCACATCATGTCATCACAAAAAACTCAAACACATCGCAAAACAAATAAAAACATTATGGGTTTATAGAAATGATGTTAAACAAAATAGCCAACATGTTAAACAACCATGCAACATCTGTCTGCCACAAACCTTGATGCAATTACATTTAAAATAAGAAGACTAAGACGAACCTGGTCACAACATCAAGTTACTGTCATTCTCAACAGTAAGTAACGGTTATAATGTATTTAAACTAGAATATGCATCTACTAAAATGCTGTTTTTAAGTGCTGCAGGAGCAGCTACAGGAATAATATTTTGTTTATTAGGGGCACTTTAATATTTTAGGGCTATTTTAATATTTTGTTATCACTTAGTAAATGATTCATGTTTGAGGGTATATTTTAATGTTTTAGGGTATATTTTGATGTTTTGTTAAAGGATTGAACAAAACATTTACGGGTCTGGTGGTTGCCAAAAACAGTTTTTAACTGTTTATCATTGATTATATATTCTCTTCAAAGTCGATCATTGAGAAGAGAGATTTTATTTTATTTTTTTTCTGTGGGAAGAAGGCTGAGATATTGTGAAGATTATTTGTACCCTGCCCTGAACAGATGAAATAAATAACACTGTAGTGGTTTCTTGTTAGTTTATATTTTTTTTTCACACTGCAAATTGATTAGGGATGCATATCATATTTATTGGTTTCTGAATAAAGTAGTAGTAGGATTTTTTTTTTGTGTAGAAGTTATTGTTGTAGGAAGTCAGACTCACACAAGAATCTCTGGAAGTTAATTTGGGCAGCAATGCCTTTTGCTTGCATGAACACTATGTGAAGTGGCTTGAGTGTGGTGTAGAGCGGGTAGGAGGAATGTACAGTATTTTCTATATGGTCATTTGTAAAAATGGGCTACAATTTGAAGAAACACGTGTTTGGTAAGGCATTCCTATGTGCTTGCCGTGAATGACTAGACATAATGGGTAAGGTGCTGTTCGTATTTGATGTTTCTCTAGTTTCTTCTTTCCATTCCATTGTGAAGCTATTATAGGCTTTATTATTGTTATCTCCTCATCACTAAGATTACATTCGCCAAACTGCGGGCTCTAAAGGATTAGTAATCCAAAAGAACCTTTAAGCCAAAGAAATAAAACTATTCATCTAGAGCATGCAATTGAATATATCTGTCTCCTAAATTTTAGGGCAAAAATTTAAGAACAAATAAAAATAAAATCAGAAGAACGTTTAAAAGATCTTCTAACAGAAGAGAGAAGCTATACTGAAAGGGATACAAGACCAACGAAAAAACAGTAGGGGAAGTCGAATTGGCCATATAAAGGACTGAAAAGGTCACCACCATTTAAAATATATATATATATATATATATATATATATATATGTTTCATTTTTAAAAAAATATATATATATATACATATATGTTTCATCAGTAAATAAATCTTACAGTAGCTAGAAAGGAAACATGCCAGTTGTCAACAAAATATGAAAAATCATATTCCAACATACACTTTCAATTTGAAAGGAACGCGTACTGTCAATTTCTCAACTGAGAGGCCTGGGAGGCCGTGGAGCATTAGGATTCCCCTTCTCATAGAAATTTTTAAATAGATGAACCGCCTCATCGGCCATTAATCCCCCAACACATGTCAATCCTCCACCCTTCTCCTCGGCTTGATTGTCCCCGCATGGGCCGCATCCATCCTTGTGCACATCCATGACAGACCCGCATCCCCCAAACCTGTCATTCGCACAGCCATAGAAAATGCGTGTGATCCTAGTTAGGGAGAGTGCAGCAGCACACATGATGCAGGGCTCACAGGTGACATAGAGCTCACATGCTGCAAAGCGCTGAGCGACTTGCTGTTGCGTGAGATTGGCAGCACGGTAAAGCTGAAGAAGATTATCAATGGCTTCCATCTCGGCGTGCCTCGTTGCATTTCTGGTGTGATTGGTGGCGTTGCTCCCTCGTGCAATGATTTGACCCTTTTCAACAATTACGCACCCCACGGGAACTTCCAGTTGGGAAAACGTCCGCCTCGCTTCCTCCATAGCCGCCTTCATATATGCCATCTTATCCTTTCATGTACAGCCAAATCTCTGCTCTTTTTTTGTTGAAATTGTAGCGTAGCCCTAATGCTACTGAAGTGGAGGCGACTGATATACTGTTATCTCTTCAACGTGTTTATCCAAAGTGGGACTCAAATTGAACCCAGTCGAAAAAGAAAACTCCAAATGTGAACAGCTTCTCCCTTTTTGTTGGTTCTGCCTCGAAAATCCCCGACACCTGCCAAAACTGGGCAATGGCTAATCGTAAACGTTATACCCCGTGTTGCATGGGCTGGGTTTAACCAGCACACGTGAAGCGCTGACCGCTTCGGCGACTTGTATGGACCCCTTTACTCCGTCCAGTTCGCTGCTACAGTTTTTTATGGTTAGTCGTCAGTCATCGGCGGTCAGCAGTTGTAGCGCGTGAAAAAACCAGGGTCATCAAATTCAAGTGTTGTTTCCGCGCTTCTCCATTTCAAACGCTATTCCCGGCCTGGCTTATGTGAATGTGTCCTCATAAGACAGTCATTGTTTTACAGGTCTCCAAGCCGATCAGATTAAATTCGCCAAAGTTATTTGCAGCCAGTGCGAAAATGGGAGTGTCGAAATTGGTTTTAGAGGATCTGTAAAGCAAAAATGATGGGCGCCTTTCATCTGATGAAGAAACATAGACAATGCTCCTCAACTATTTGACTGAATGTCTCAAAGTGCTTGAATAGAATGCCATGATTCTGGGATATGCCCAAATGGATTTTTTTAAAGCAAGTGCAATCGAAGTCGGCCTCTCAGCATCCTTCCAGCCTGGGACTAACGAGAGCTTTGGAGCAGCCAGTGGTCATTAAGGATAGAGTAAGTGTATTTGATGTTTTAGCAATTGCTAGCATCTCTAGCGAGGATTTGCGATATGGTGTAACATTGTTCCAGTAGAATGCCTCGTAGAAATGCGGCCCAGTAAAATGCACTAAATGAATTTTTCAAGGATTTCATTGAAAATTTGCAAATATCTTTGGGAAAAAAAAACAGTTCATCATTCCTGAAGCATTTCTTTGGGAAAAATAACAGGTCGTCATTTAGATTGATGATATTTGGATTCGTACATTAAAAAAAACCATTACAATTGAGATTTTAAAATAAAATAAAAATCATGTAATTGAAATTTCTTGAGAGTAGTTTAAAGTGGTTCTGTTCATAAATTTAGTAGTATATTTAAATTTAAAAAATTAATTATATTTAGTATAATGATATAAAATAATATAAAAATTAATAAGAAGAAATTTGAAACCTTCCAATAATAAATAAATATTTGATATTTTAATTTTTGTGTAGTTAATGTTTTAAAATTTTAATCTTGAAAATTTATGGGCATGTTTGGTTGGAGGAATTGGATGTGAATAAGAAAATGTGATTGCTTGAATTTGACAATTCAATGTTTGGTTGCAAAAATGAAAAGTAGAATTAGAAATAGAATTTATTTATTCTAATTTTAGTCCCAAATAGGCATGGCAGAATTCCCACTTAATAGGTGGAATAGGAATAAGCTATTCTTATTCCATTCTTTTGTGAACCAAATTTAATATGTGGTCAAGTCCAGCAGCATGCATTATTTTTTGGTGGAAACAAAATAGGGTTTGTTCAAATGTAAAACCACCCTTGTACGTGGAGTCAGTCATTGTTATCATTGAAGCAAAGAATTCTTGAGGTGGGCCATGGTTTCCTAACCTATTGTGTGTCTTGTAACAATTTATATTTATTGTGTTGTCTTCATTTTTAGGCTTTACTCATCTTCTTTTGCTATAGACAGCTTTGAAGAAGCCAACAAGAAATCCTACGTACAGTTTTTGAAGGTTTTATTTCTACTTTGCACAAGGTACGACATTGGTAGGGTTTCTTAAGACCACGTCATAATAATTGTATTGTAGTGCTATTTCTTTACTCTTAATGCAAGTTTTCTTCTAGTCTAAAGCACACATTGTCTGAACATAAGTTTTGTTCCAATCTTAAAGTCTTAAACTGGGGTTAGATTATTTGAGTAAGCATTACATGTAACATGAGTTTTTGTAGACTTTTAGCCTTGAGTATGAATGATTTATTTTCTTATACTAAGCAGATGTAGATGAATGACATTTTGTTTGTATTCTTTTGGTTTTGTCTTATGTTTAATTTGAACACTTTGGTATTGTCATGAAAGAAATCTAGTGCAAATTTTTAGGTATTGAGTCATATACTCATTTTGGATTGAAGTCTTAAACAAGGGTTAGATTTGTTTGAACGAACACTATGTTGCATCTATGAGTTTTTGGAGACTTTTTGGCCAAGTATTAATGATTTATTTTGTTGTATTGAGCAGATGCACACCAATACCATTTTGTTTGTATTCTACTAGTTTTGGGTTCATTTTTCTTTGAATGCTCTGGTTTGTTATGAAGAAAGGTAGATTTGTAGATTTTAAGTTGTATAGTGCATTTTGGAGTTAAACTAGGTTAGTTTTTTTGAACGAACATTGTGTTTTTGGGACGATGGTGGTATGGATTTCTTTAAATCAGTAGTTTATTGTACATTGATGTTATTGTTGGCCATTTTTGCCCCCCATTTAGCCCATCATTGATAACCAATCAGAGAGATCGTCAATGGGTTGGATTCTTTCTTTTGGGTTAACACACTAAAGTTGGTGGCTAATATTTCGAGTTGGCTCAATTTCTTCATTGACTAAGTTGGCTCAGTTTATTCATTGACCGAGTGAACTTTGTTTCCTCTTTTACCGAGTTGCAAGCTTCATATGCATGCAGACAAGATCAATGGTTGTTGTGTCTTCATGTTTGGCTCAGAGAGGTTTCACGAGATGCTGCCATGCATCTCCATTCTAGTATTTCTTCATGCTGCAATGTTTCTTTGATGCTCTGAAACCATAATTCCACCACGTGATAGAGGGTCCCACTTCCTGCGTTATCTTTGTCATGTCCTCTTGCTTGTGTGGGTGGTTGACTCAACACATCATTCGACATCATGGTGCCACGTGCCTACATTATGGTGTTTCTTCATACTGTAGTGTTTTTGAAGCCTAAAATTATGCCACATGGTAGAGGGTCCCACTTTTCGTGCTATCTATTTCCCTCTTTGTTGAGATCCTAAGATTTGACGACTCTCGTGTTTTCACCTGACATCTGTCATTCTTGCAAGAACACGAGATGCTACCACGCATCTTCATTCTGACGTTTCTTTATGTTTTGGTGCTTCTTCAATGCTCAAGAACCTAGAATTGTGCCACATGGCAGAGGGTCCCATTTCTCATGACATCTCAGTCATCCATTTCAAAAGGAAGGATCTTGATTGATGGTTGCGATTTCATCCTTCATTGGGAGGAGTTTCCTCACTACATCTCAGTCGTTCATTTTGAAGGGAAGATCTACATCGACGACCAGTATTCATTTTTGGGAAAACCAGATCCCCCCTGTAGTCAACCCTGCATTTGTGGGCTGATAACATGTTGTGTTATCCCTCCCTGCAGTTTTTTTCTACAATGGTGTGAATCATCTTCTTGCGGCCATGACACACTACCAAGCCCAGCTCTTCAATGCTAAGTGACTTCTTGGGCCTTGTTTACATGATGCCATTGCCCTCCATGCCTCTTTAATGCATGTAATGATCAAATCTTTGATGATTTGATCCCTTTTACGGTTGGGTGTATTTTTTTTGTTATTGCTTGTCACTTCCAGCAGCAAATTGCACTTCATGATTAGATTTTATTCCAACTCTTCAGTTATTGCTTCCTCTACAACTCAAGTCCACTTGGTTGGGGTTTGAACTCCAAGTTAAATTTGAGTTATGCCCAATCTATAAAGGCAAGTTGTAAATACTTTTTGTGGGTTCTTCTCTTCTTGTATTTTGCAACACCATTATGCTCTACAACTTTTGCCTTCCATTAATGAAATAGCTTTATTTCTTACCTCTTCTATATGTTGCCTTGTTTTGAATGTTTCTTTCCTACTTCTTAGAGTTATATGTTGTGTTTAATCAATTAATAATTGTTGTATTGTGAAAATATCCTTCCTTTCAGCATTTAATCAATTCCAAACTTGCATGTGAATTCTTTGGATGTAGATTAGATTTTAGATATGTGTATTGGAGTGTTTCATTGATATTTTGTGCAATTGTGGGCAGAGTTGTAACTGCAGTTTTGTCTTGGTGGATCACCCCCCTTTCCCTTTCAGTATTTTACTTTCTACAATCTCTCTCCCTTTTCCTCTCAAGTGGTAGTGTAGATGCATCGTGATTGTAAGGAAGCATGTCTTCTCCAAAGATTCAACCTCAAAGTGAAAGTCTTACACTTGGAGGTCATTTCCATGTTACACAAGGTCGCTTGAGGGTCATACCTCAGCAAGGGTGCAATCTTTTGTTTCACATTTTTTGGCACACTAGGTAGGACACAAATTTCAGCTTCATAAGTTCGATGGTCAGCCAATTTGTGACCTATTCATTGAGAAATTGGGTGTTTTTTTTCTTTAGTACAATCAACCTTTGGAGGCACTCATCTAACACCATGGCGACTTGTGAGGCCTCACTCAATCCGCCATAGCAGAGATGACATATTTTCATTATGATACTTCTAATTTTATGTTTTATACACTTTTGAGACTCTAGGATAATGTTATTTTAATATCTACATTTTGACGATTTGCACTTATGTTTGCACATTTGGACCTAAATGATATATTTAATGATTGCATTCATGTTCTAATCTATTACAATTGCTTTGATAGAAATTGAACTATACAAATGCTTAAAATGTCAAATTGTAATGTTTAAGTGGAAATTAGGGTTAAAGGATAGATTGTGATATGCACTGGACCTAATTCACATGCCTGTGGACTCAATAGTCATGGATTCAATATTTCATCACTATGATAGAAAATAGATTATGAAGTTATTCAAAATATTAATTTGATCATGTTAAGTAAAGTTTAATGCTAATAAGCACAATTTGATATTATAATGTTTTGAATGTTTTATGTGAAAATGATTAGAAAAAAGTAAGTTAATTGGAAATGATGAAGTATGAAACTATAATGATGAATGTGATAATGATTTGTCGCACATATTTACATATTACTTACATGATTTTCTTGGACTATTGATGCTCGAGTTTAGTTTGTAGGAATTTAACCATGGGATTTACTAGGGAATCAAAGCTCAAACCCATGAGAACAAGACATAGCTAAGGTTGAACTTGTGGAAAGATTCAGACCTCATTGTAATGTGTTTTATTTTGTAATGTGAATGGTATGTGTGTAATAGTTGAATTCAGGTATTATTGGAGGCAGGTCACTTTAAATGTAATGTGTTGCTCTTGTGTCATTGACACTTGTGTTTTCGACATGGAGATAACTTGGCATTTAGGATTTTTGGGAAAAGTAACCTAACCTAAACCTAACCCTGGCCAAGTTAACCTCACATTGAAAGATGTTAGGATAAGTCCCTATCCATTTGAAATTCGAATTCTAACTTTCTATTATTTTTTAAGGATCAAAAAGTGGTCCAAGGGGGTCATTTTGGTGAAAAATAAGTGCCCACATGATAGTAGTATGGGTTGGGAGTCTAAATTTAACCATTAGTGGATCTAGGTGACCTTGGAGACCTTCTTGACTAGTCACTTTCATAGAATTTCGAAATTTAAGAGTTCATATGTTCTCCCCCACTTGGTCAATGTTGTAATTTTAGAAAGGGGCAAGGGTACTAGAAAATTGAGGCTTCTTGTTAGGGCTGTATTTAGCTAAGTGAGAAGTTAGAGGCTTTTTAAGGTGCTTGGAGAAAATTAGTGGGTTGTCTACCCACTCTCTAACTTTAGAGACTCTAAGGGTATGGAAGCTTGGAGGGAGCTCTTCTACAACTTTTCATTCTCATTTTGCAAGGATTGAAGGTTGGTGTCTTTGCCCCATGTAGTTGCCTCTTTTCATTAATTTAAAGTTGGATCATGGTATTGTCCTCTTAAACATTTAGAAAGTGAGGATTTCATTGTAAGTAAAATGTGTGGTATCATCTTGTATCATGTTGTGTTGTGTTGTGATGAGCATGTAGTTGATTTTTTTTCATTGTTATCTTGCTTTTGGTTTTTCCATGTTTCTGTGCATGGGTGTTGTTATGGGTGTGAGGGCTTCACTCACCCTTTGGGAAGGGAAGAGAAGTCCAGGGTAAAGGGGTTAGTTAGGCTCGACAATGGAGTTGAGAGCCTCTTCCTTGGAGGGAGAGTGATTTCATGGAGTAAGGGCTCCATTGAAGCCATTGTCTTGTAATTGTGATATGGGGGAGATAAGTAAAAATTGTGGAAATAAGAATGTGTTGTACAAGCCTTGAAGAGGCATGATGAAATTTTCAATGTATGTGATTATTATTGACATGGCTCCATTGGTGAACCATAGTGAAATATCCTTGGGATGGAATTGTTCAAGTGTTGTAATGTGATGTATATGCATTTGTAAGATTGGAATGAAACTTGGTTTGAGCCTTATTCCCCTAGCTCTGGGGTGGTCTCTTTGGAGGCCTATGGTTGGGAGGAGAGTATGCATGGTTCTTGTTGTTATTTTTTGATGAATTTGCAAGTTTTGTGCTCAATGGGTCATTGGGAAAAGCTTGGATTGCTTAGTGCATTGGTGTGGCATCTTGTAGATATGTGATGCATTACATAAAAAAAATCTATCTATGTTGTTGTGTATCATAGCTGTGAGGATGGAATATCCCTCTTATGAACATTATTGCGAAGTGTAACTTCTTGAAAGGATGATGAACTTAGGAGACGAATGTAGGAAGTTGCATTGTTTGTATTATGTTCATTTGAAATCATGAATCAATATTATTCAAAAGATTGTCCATAATAAGGAAATTCATGAAGCATTAGTTCAATAAGAAATTTCCTATCATATTGACAATATTGAAATGCACGAGTCTCATGGTAGAGTGAAGAAATTGTGAAGGAACTCTATGTAATTATATTAATCTTTCATTGATATGCCATGTATGTAATAAAATTGAAGATTGGGTTATCATTGTAGGAATAATGAAAGGTTGCAAGAAAGTTGGTCAAGGAGACATTCTAATGTACTCAATGTTCCTTTGGAAAGATTAAAATAGGTTGATTTATGTTTATTGGCCTTAAGAATTATTGTGAGAAAACTTGTGTTCATCCAAATTAATCTTGTAAATGATTGTCATAATGTAATTAGTAATTTTATTCATAGTCTTATTGTAGTCTTGTAAGAATGTACTAGGTTGAGTTCATAGTTGATCTTGCCCAAGAGTTTTACAAGATTCAAATTGATTGTTTTACAAGTGATTAGTATGTCATGATTTCCTTAAGTTTCAAGTTTCAATATTCTAATAGTCTTCAATAGAATATTTGCATTGCTACATTAAATAGAATTTTATATTGACATTTAACTCAATCCTATAACTACATCTCATGTCAAAAATACATTGAGTAGAGAAAATAGTCTAGAGGAAGTCACGGCATAAACATACAGGGCAAATAAGAGCTAGAAGTATACGTTTTAGCTCTCTCGATTTTATATGGGGATGAAAAATATACCCCACTGCCTATTATAGATCATTAAAATATTTAGAGAAGATTATTCCATAGAATCTCCTAAATAGAAAACCCATAGAAGGAACTGATTGCTAGACTAGACTTAACCATATCACGAGGATCTTGTGATTTGACATTGACTATTGTAGCAACTCAAAAACATATATATGTACATGATCCAAATCTAAAACGATGCATGGGAGAGCTCAAAATAAAATTCATGTGACCTTAAAATCTCATAATGTATATTCTCTTTAAAACAAAACCAAAAATAAATAAAAGCATAAACAATATACCTTACATCCCAAGTGTGCAAGATATTTGGAAAAACCATTCACGTGGCTCAGAAGGGACTTGTCACAACTTAAATTAAATTAAATTAAAACCTAGCAGTTGCATGCTTTTGTGCTTGCAACGATAAGCCAATAGGTGCTCGATAATAAAATTATTATTTTTAAATATAATCTTATGTTAACATATTAGATTATTAATAATTTTCAATTTAAATAACATAATATTCACTAAAATCTTTTAAATAGATTAATAAATATTATTTATTTAAATTCAATTTATCAAATATGAAAAAGAAATTATTTGTAAAAATCTCATCAAAAAATCTATTATGAAAAAATAATAAGAGAAATACAAAAAAAATATGAAAAAATAATGTCTCAAATATTCTATTGACTAAATAAATTATAGAAAATCAAAAATAATATTTAAAGAAAAAACTAAACTAATATAAAAAACAATTTAAAAACTAAAACCTAAATCAATTTTAAAAATCAAAAGTTAAATAAATAGAAATCACAACATGAGCTAATGTGGAGATCATAAGTAATTTTTTTTTAAAATAAATACAAAAAGAAAAACAATAGTTAAAGCTGGAGATAACAACTAATAAATATCAAAACAAGAGTTAAAAGTGGAATGAGATAAAAAAT
This sequence comes from Cupressus sempervirens, assembly GCA_028749045.1. NCBI lineage: Eukaryota > Viridiplantae > Streptophyta > Pinopsida > Cupressales > Cupressaceae > Cupressus > Cupressus sempervirens. The sequence goes on from CM053785.1 coordinate 1,100,547,849, forward strand.
GGTCGGTAAATAATTAATGGGAAGAATTTATAATTTTCTAACCAAATTGACAACTTTTCCATCAAAATTTCAATTTTGGAAACTTTTTTCCCACAAATAGCTTATAGGCTAAACTATATGCTAAATAAATAAAAAACATAAATGCATCTTAACTAAACTTATTTGGGTGAACAACCCTTTGGGTTGGGTCCACTCCCCAAACATGCCACTGTACCACATGCTCAGACTGGAAGTTGTTGATGCCTTTTGGCAGGCCCTTATCCCCTTAATGTGAGTTAAGGTAGGTAAGGCACATGGGATAATGGGAGACTACACTTGGGGTTAGCACTTAGATTGGGTGCTTGGGAAGGGGACCACGTGGGATTACGTGGATAAGAATTTGGGACTTGGAAAAAGTTGGGTAAGGGCATAGAGATTAGGAATTAGGGGGGAAAGTATAGCTAGGCAAGTAAGTAATTAAATTAGGATGTAAGTTGGTTAGTAGTTAGTAGGTAATAGCAATAGTTAGTCATTAATTAATGTCAATAATTTAGTTAGTAAATAAAAGTAATAACTTATTTAGTAAGTAATTGTTGTAGATTAAATAGTAGTTAGTGTAGATTGTTAGTCAATTCATACGTAGTGGCATAAACTATGTAAGGAGTTAGTAGGGTTATGTGATAATAAATTGTTAGAGAGAATTAAAGGTTAGAATATAAGCTATACAATTATAATAGTAGATTATTTGGTATGAAACTATTTACTGATTTATAAATATAAAAGTAAATTTAATGTTTGTAAATAGATATGATTAATTGGTAATAACCTTGATAGTGGATAAATGGAAGAGCAAGTTGTTGACTAATCAGTAATTAGAACTAATGGATTAGTAAGATAGTAAGGTTAATAGGACAGTGATTAGTTGATTGGGAAATTAATAATTAATTTAAGTTACTTAGAGATTAGTAGACTAAGGATTTGTTTATTTAATTGTTTAGACATTCAATTGTTAAACTCTATCATTGACACACATTCTATACAGTAATAATACTTAATCTATATACATGCAATGTGATGAAGAGCCAATGCTACACATGTACTATGTATATGATAGAATTCAAGAGGTGGAACAAATGTGTAGGAATTATTCTTAAGAGTTGTGATCCAAATGTGTGTGTTGAATGTTAGGATTACATTACATAGTGTGAAAGAAACCATATAGAGTTTGAAGGCAATATGGATAAATACTTTTTTAGGTTACCCATTTTAATACAATTCAATTATAAAACTATGTTTAGAAAAGATCTTATAGATGCCATATCCACCCACAAGGATAGGTCGCTAAATTAAAATGATAATAGACTTGTATGACAAGGTCTCATAGGCAAGCGTACCCTTATGGAATCCACTAATAACTAGCCCATGTGTTATAACTCAAACACTAGAATAAATGTTAATAGATCTTCCATTAAATTATTATGTTGTGATACTAGATTATTGGATGAAATGAATCTTCAAACTTGCTCGCCAACTAGAATTATACATCCAAGCAAACCACATCCTATAGGTATATGCATCACAATTATCAACCACATTATAACTAAGACCTAGTTGGAAATGTCGCCCAACATGGATAAAGGCAGTATGTGATTCCTAATTTTACCTTTTTCCTTCAAAAAAATGAATTAGTTGTGTTTTTTTGACCTAAATTTTTGGCACAAGACAACTCTATGCATCTACTAGTTTCGACAAACCAAGTGTTGGTTTGTGTAAAGATCATTTGATCTTTTTGTTCTTCAGGTTTATATGAAGTCTCTTTCAACACTAGAAGAGACAATGATTTCTTTATCTTTATCCCTGTCTTGCTTCTCCTCTCCACTTGGTTGACTCTTAGTCAACCTTGTCTTCATCCTTTAGATTCTGCTTAGTTAAATATGTCCCAAAGGTAGATTGAGTTTGTAACTTGGTTCCTACTTGGGTGGATGGAAGAATTTGTTCCTTCTTCTCTGATTGTTCTACACTAGGTATAGCAATGTCTTGGCTTGGAATGGAAGGTAGAGATACATTCACAACTATTATCTCTATATCAGACTCTTCTATAGTCTGTACCTCTTGCTCTTCATCCTTCTTCATTTTACCCTCTTGCTCAAAAATGGTTTTCCACAACTTTTTTGTGGGATGCACAAAATCCTCAATATTTTTTGTCAAAATTTGAAAAGCCTTGAATCTTGGAGTCAGCATGTTCTCATGCCTTTTCATGGCCTCTTTCATTTCTTCATTTGATAAACTAGTCATGACACTCTTCAAGGTTTTCTCTCTAATGTCTTTTTCTATTTTAACAACATTAGTCCACCTATGTTTGACTGCCTTTAGTAGGACAAAAGGGGCTTGTCCTTTTAACTCATTTGGGTCATATTTTCATTTGGCCATTTTCTCCACTAGAGCATCTTCAATCTATTGTTTCTCTTCTTTGCCTCTGGTTTCATACTTGATGCATTTGAAACCTGTCATACCACTACCTTCCCTTAATCTCTACAATTTATAATCAAAGGTCTTCAACTGGATGATAGGAGTGTTATCCTCTTCATCATCTTCATCTTAAAGTTTTAGCTTCCTCTCAGATTTCTTGGTAGTTGTGATTATAGGGGTAGTTGCATTTTTCGGTGTAGCCTTCTTAGGTGCCTTTGTAATCACTTTTCCTTTCTTCTTGGGAGGCTCTTTCTCTTCTTCTTTGTCTTCCTCTTCTTCTTCTTCCTCTTCTTCTTCTTCCTCTTCATCTTCACATTTACCCTCAGTTAGCATGAAGGGGCCACCTTTCATCTTCTTCTTCAAGGTCTCCATCATCTTCTTCCCTCTTTTCAAGACTTGAGGAATCTCTATCTATAGAGATATCCTAGTCTTTGCTTCATCATAGGTGCCAAAATATGTTTCCTTGGGGTTATTAGGAACATTTAGAAGAGCTTCTATTATATCCCTTGTATCATCTATGTTGACTTCATATCTCAAAGGTTTCACCCATGCAATCCTAGGAATGATTGCTTGAATGTGAGTATTATCACAATCAACTAAGAAACAAATATCTTAAGCATATTGCTCACCAACTATTGAGGTATCCTATACTTGTTCTACAATTTCTCCTTGAAATTCTCAAAATATGCTTCCATTATGCCATCAAAATTCTCTCCCAACTCTTGAATGTAATCATTGATTTGATAAATTATTGGCCTATCCTTACTCCATACCATACTATCTTTGGATGGAAAGAATTTTTGAACATAGAAGAATAAACAAACTAGGAGGGACCCAAAATTACATATGTTCTTCTTTGAAGATTAGATGCTCTCCATGTTTTTGCTAAGCTAACTAAGTTGCAACTTGGCAGGGTCAAATGATGGGTTGTTCTTCACTACTTTGTAAGCCAATTCAATAGCTTCATAGGGGACATTGTTCAATTTACTCAAGCTATAATTTTTTTGAGAAATGAAATGGATCCCCAATTTGATCTCCATGTTAGTGAAATTTTTTAGCTTCATTCCCTACCATCCCATTCTACTAGGGTGTACTTTTCCAATTTACAACAAGCTAGAGTCCTTGTCGTTTTGGGTCTATCCAACATAGGGTAACTCATAACTCGGTGAATCATCTTCTTTGTAATGTTCACAAGTTGCTCAAGCTAGAAGGACATGTCATGCACTCTTCTCAACATGAACCTAATCTACTTTATTTTTAAATCCTTGGCATGTATAAGGCATGAGCTAAACCCTTGATCTCCAGATGTCTACGATCTGGCTTTAATACTTCATTATCACATAAGCATTATGTGCTTTGTTCATTTAAAATGTCCCTAACGCTTAAATAGTGCAGTGGTAGACTGACCTAATATTGTTAATCAATAGTACCTTTGGTGGTAAAATTGAGTATGTTTCGATTTGATCTTTTTTCTTGGCAATTGTTGGACAAAGCTTGAATTTGGGTGCCTCACAAACCACATTCTTCACTAACATTTATGAACCCTTATTTACCTTTGAGCTAGAGTTGGACACTACAACTCCACTCTTCAACACTAACTTTCCTATAGATCACTTGGGGCTCAAAATCGCTTTGAAAACTTAATGCAAGATAAAAATAAAAAACCTCAATTTTTCCTTTTATCAAAAATAAAATAAAAGTTAAGGCCTCTTTGATGCATTGTACAATAGTAGGTAGAATAGCTCAGTTAGGGCATTCAAGATCGGCACAAGCTAATCCTTTCACAACTCGATTAGAACTAGATTCTAACTTGACTTGCTCGTGACAACGTGTAACTCAGTTACAACTAAGATGCAACTCAATTAAAACATAAATATGTACATCTTTCTATCCTAATTTGAATTACTCCCTTTTTCATATCTAGAACTAATGTAATATTTTCTTGATTTCCTAGTTCCAGTCATCTCCATGGATGCCTAGTTGGATGTGTATGCTTCACCCAACTCAATAGATTGCATGATGGTAGCTTCTTGCCTTGGGCTTTCCTCTAATTTTCTTACCCATTTCTGATTCCTTCGAGTTCTAATTTCCTCAATCTTTGACTTGCCTTTGTTTTCTTCACCATTATTTTTTGTATCTCTATTCATATAGTTTCTTGCCAAGTGACCTATCTTCTTGCATACATAGCATATTATATTGGTATTTCTTTTTCTGATGTGAGTTTCTACGTAGTCTATACCAATGTGCCTATATTTGCCTCAATAATGACATCTTCCCCATGTATTGTAGTCCTAATAAATAAATGATTTTTGTCTGGTTCCATTGTGTTAAGTGTTTAGATTTTATTTACACTTTGGAGATTTTTTACCTTGTTTATGACATGTCAAACAATTTCCTTCAAACTTTGATTTGGTTCTGCATTCATTTTCCTTCTGACCATATTTTTTGCAATTGTAGCACTGACCTTTGAACTTGGGTTGTATGGAATTGCTCCAAAAAACATTAGAGTATGACCTATTTTTTCACAAATGTTGCAAGTAGGCCTTTTGTTCTTCTCTGTTCCTTACTAAGATGATTCCCCTTGATTGGTGTATCCTAAGCTAGTAGAGCCTCTAGGTCTATACAGAGTTTTCTCATATAATTGCTCAATCTTTTTCATTCAATTCCTTTTCAACTCTTAGTTCATTTTGGAGTCTTTCATTTTTTGCTCTTAGATTGGTGATTCCTTGATTTGCATCATCTAGTTGATCTCCTACTTATCAGTTGAGATAACTGTTGAACTTCATTGGTCTTTTCCTCTATCCTTGTAGCAAGTAGTCTTCTATCTTCACCTTCCAATTCTTTGTCATTTATTTATTTGTTCTTTTGCTTGATGACTTCACATAGCCAAACTAAGTGACTTTCTTGTTCTCCTTTCAATTTTCTTTCTTCTTGTAGAGTAGCATTTCTTAACAGTAGATATTCTATGAATGCATCTGCTTCTTCTAAACTCATTTCTTTGTATAGATCTCCTATTGTTTCTTCTATGTATATTTTTCATTCATTTGTAAAGCCAATTATTTTCTTCTTTTCAGAGAGTGAGTAAGTTGTTCCTTGAGTTTCTTGATTTTCTCCATAGCCATGTGTAGATCCAATTTTTCATTGTCAATAACTTTCTCTAACTTGTAAATTTTCATTTCCTCATATCTTTACTCTCAATCCGTTCACCCTCTAATAGGAGAACCTAATTATGATACCAATTGTTGGAAATGTAACGACAAGCAAGTGACTAGGAGAGGGGGGGGGTGGGTGGGTGTGAATTAGGAACCAATAAAAATTTTACCACTCATTTTACTTCAACTTTACTTCTTTAGATTATCTAATCTACTTCCATAAACATAAAGAAATAAAGAAATCAATACCATAACACTTTGACACAAGATATGGTAACCCATAAACCTTCCAAGTAGAGGGTAAAACTAGGGCAGGAATGACACCCACAAGCTTCACTACTGTAGTAGTAAAGTTGGCCTGTTAGGGCTTACAATTGATCACTTCTGCTGATCTACTTTGTTAGGAGTATGAAGGACTATTAGGTCCACCTTGTAGAAGGATTCTATAATACAAGGAAATATCTTCTCTATTAAGAGACTTAGCAAAGGACTGTTAGGTCCACCTAGTTAGAGGATTTGGCTGATGCACCTGTTAGGATGAATCAGTTGAATGATCTCTACTTTGCAACTTGATTTGTTGAATAAGATCCTTTGAATAATATGATCACCTGACTATGAGAGATGTGTCTATGTTATGCCATATATATTATCTTGTATCCTTCTTACTTACTCTTCTCCATATTCATTTCTTGTACCTTCAAATATTCATATATCTTATATACTATTTATTAGACAAACAATTTTTTCTTCCTTATATATCCTCCAAACAATAAGTTGGCTTCCACAATAGATATCTTTGTAAAAACCAAATATACCTTTAAGTCAGCTTAAGTGTTCATGCTTAGGAAATACAATGTTTTTAATATTTTGTTGTCATTCAAGCAATACAATGAGCTCATGTGACATTGTTACTTGGTTAGCATTGGAAGTTGGGATAACATGACTATGAAACTTGGGTGATATAGGAGCTCCGTTTACATAGAGAGCTCGGTTAACTCTCTGAACTCAATTCACACATGGAACTTGTTTCCCACTGATAACACTAAATAGCTCAGGACATAGTATGAGCTTGGTTAACATAGTATACCTTCATCTACTCGGGCTACACTAAATTATGCTCCCTGGCTGAAAGCTCGGTTGTAGTATTAACCAAACTTCTTGGATAGCTTAAGTGGTTTGTCACTAATTGACAATATGTCTTACCATAGGGTCAACATAATGAACTTCTTAGATTTGCATAAAAATTGCATCCCTAGCTAATTTTGATGTCATGGATACATTTTGGGATCAAAATTGAAATTTGAGTTCATCTTGATGGTCTAAATCATGTTTATAAAATTATTCCTTCTTCTATGTAGTTGGTTGACTATTTGAGGCTTAATCTTCAAATTTAGTTGGCGAAACCACCTTTCTTCATTCCTTCATCATTTCTACTCTCTTCCACTCTTCTTATTCATTCTAGTTCACTTGTTCTCTTGCTTTGACATAATTCTCATGCTTTATCCTTCTTGGTCAAATCTAATTACACTGGGGCATAATATCACTACTTGGTGGTCTCTCTTTGGTTTTAATTGCTTCATCATGACCTATATGTTACAAGCTAAAGTTGTCATTTCACCAAAAGATTGACATATTAATGCCTAATACAACCAGTAGACTTATAGAACATAGGAGGCAGTTAATCCATGTCACAAATCCTGAAGGGGAAGGTTGGCGGTTAGTCCAACAATTCCCCCCCTTAGCGTTACCCAAGGAGATTCAAACCTATGATCAAGCTCTGATACCACTTGTTACAAGCTAGGGTTGTCATTGCACCAAAACATTAACCTGTTAATGCCTGATACAACCACTAGACTTATAGAACACATGAGGCAGTTAAGCCATGTCACGAATTCCAAAGGGGAAGGCTGGCGATTAGTACAATACTATATCTTATCTTAATTTGATCACATCTTTCTTATTTATGCATCTCCTCTATCTTATTTTGATTTCGATCCTAAGGGGGCATGAATATTCTATCTATTCTATTGTTACTGCAAATAGCTTTTTTGTTATGGTTATTTATTGTTTAGGAGCATATGCTTTACCTTTACATTTTCTATTGATTCATCTTCTTTCTTTGGCTACTTGAATTGACATATTGGTGCTCATCTTGAGTATTGATATTGTTTATCTCTCTCTTGATGTTTAGTTCTACCACTAATAGGTTGAGTGTTTAGGATTTGTTATCTCTCTACACTTCATTCTTCATAGTTAGTTTCTATTGTTTGCTTGGCTTCTTTATTCTTTAACGTAATGTGTTCCCAGATTGATCACATATTATTTAAAGACAAGAAATATAATTAGCCAAAAATGGTCATCTAGACTATAAGCCCCCTTTCTAGCATTTTTGTATAATTTATCCATTGCTTATTCTTGATCAAATCATCAAAAATCTATTTATTTGATTATAACATATGATTTGACCACTTTATCTTAAGCCTCTTATTTAGTTAAACAAAAAATCCCACTTCCCACTTGTCCTAAGTGTGCACAAATAGCACATTATTCCTATTTTAAAAATAAAATAAAAGCTTTTCATCTCACATGAGGTGCACACTTTCCAAGGTGGGTAGAATGTTTATTCTCCTCCACACATCTCTCACATTTTTGAACTCCACCATTGATCTTGATTAGGTGAGATCCTTGTGCACAAGGATCACTCAAATTGCATCCTACACCCTTGGTTAACCCTCTCTTGGATTTTGATCTCAACCGTCCATTTTTCTTTAAAAGAGAGGGCTCTCTCCCCACTCTCATATCTTTTGTGTTCATGCTAATGCTATACTTCAGGATTTCTAGGTTCCTTGGAGATTTTGAAGATTTGGAGCATTTTCATTCTCATATTGGCATACTCATTTTAGCTTCTTCACACTTTCATTATGATATTTTAGTTTAGAGTTCCTTTTATTCTCTAGCTTAGATCACCTAGTCTAAATATGGGGTTTTGTAATCTTTCATACTTGTTAGCTTGTATCTTGCATCTCATTTAGTTTAGCTCTCATCTTGCATTTCATCACATAGTGATTCTTGGATGCTGTCATTCTTGCTCTCATTTTTGAATCTTCTATTCTATGGTGCACCTTTCAAGGATTGCATAAGATAGGTTCATTTGAGAGCCACCATTTCACTACTTGCACCTTTTTATGTCATAGACATGAAGCTATAAGCCACTTCTTGAGACTCCCTCTTCAATGGCTTCTCTCAAGTGTAATGGTTTATAGAAATGTGACATTTTTAGCACACACTAACATGGTTGGAATCTCCTAATAGGGATTCAAAGTGTCCTAAGAGGGGCTGATGTGTACTTAATGTATCTCATTGACTCCGAATAGGGTTCACTCTCTTACAAGGAACTCATATATTAGTACATCATTTTGTGGGTAGCATCCCCACTAGGGTTTTTGCTCTGATCAAGGGTTTCCCTAGTTAAAAAATATAGTTTAATTGTGTATGGTGACCTTTCTATGGTTGTTGTTTCTACTATTTACATGTTTTGAAATTAATAAGGATATTGAGAGTTATTATAATTACATAATTGATTTACTCACCCCTAGTTATCATAGTGGACTTTACTTTCTAACAAAACTTTCCAATATCATCATCTCTCTTGTTGTAACATTTAATTCCAAATATTTTAAAGTATTTAACAGTTTGTGTAAGAATTTGCTTAAGGGAAAAATTCACCCAAGAACCAAGAACTCAAACACAAGCACACAGTAGACCAAAGAAGGATATGATCAATTAATCAGAGTATGTCCGAATACATTGCTCTGTTCAGAATGTGATATGCTATGCATGATGCAGAGTACACTAGGAGTGCCTGATTATAAAGGCTACAGGAGAGCTTCTAGAATGCCTAGAAGTTAGCATCATGAAGTGTCAAACAACCTAGCACATGTCCACCAGATATGGATTATCCTCCATTAAGCACGTAAGTAAGTGCGGTGATGAGAGGATAAGCCTAGAAGAGTGGAATACGCAAAACAGTGTTGTAGACACCATGTGCTCAAATAAAAGTGCAGACTCCTGTGTTGTCAACATGAAAAATCACAAGGTGGCACAAAATCCTAAGTGTCTCATAATAAAAATAATAAAAATAATGCAAAGTAATTAACTAATGCATTAACCTAAGTAAACTTAAGTAAGTGTAAATAGTGAAGTACTAATTTACACCAACACCCCCCCTTAAGTGCAAGTTAGGGGAATGCGCTTAAGCTTACAAGCTAGGATGAAGATGCAGAATGGGTCCCGGCTACTAGGCCATGTTAGGTACCCATGTACATAATGAAATGTGAATCTCCCATAAAGCGGGGAAAGAGGGAAAACCTCATGGGAAAAACCCTCCCCCAAAAAGAGAGATAAAGATGGATGCAACGATGGATGGAGTAATCAAGACCCCCTCATTACGACATACATCCAATATATACAAAAGAAAATGGAGAAAGACAAAACCTCCTATGAGGAAAAAGTCCCCCCCAAAAAGAGAAGAAGGAGACGAGATAGTCCCCCCCCCCCCCCCTTAAAAGTAGTGTGCCAATCAGTGAGAAGTGCTCCGATGAAGAAGCTGATCCACGACCTCTGAACAATGTTCCTCCCCTTTGGAAGAAACATCAGCAAGGGTACAGGCGAGAAGTGTCCCCTGGATGGAGAAGGAATCTCAATGATGATTGGTATCTCTGAAACCTGTGTCATAACACCAACAGTCTTCTCGAATGTGAGAGAGATCACCTGCAAAGGTTGGACATAAGTATCCACAATCACACCAACCTGAAATGATTGATCATGTAGAGAATGTACAATAACTATAGAAGAATCAGTCTCAGCAAAGAGAAGCAAGAAATCATCATAAAAATCTCCCATATCAACTGTGTGTGACTCCAAGAACAAAGCTGAAATGTCTGGCAAGAAATCAGCACCTGGAAGACCATGTGTACCCTGTAATGCTAAAGTGCATGAATCTATCACTGCGGCAAAAGATGAAGTGTCTGCCTCAAAAAGTAGACGAATGTCATCAAGAATGTCTCCCACATCTTCAATGTGAGACTCCACGAACAAATGTGCAATGTCTGAAAGGAAGTCTTCGCATGAAGGTAGAGTAGGAAGACATAAAGTATCTTGTTGCACTGAATCCGAAGCATCTGTGGTTGGAATAGGATCAGTAGGAGCAACAGGAGCTGGAGGTGTGATCTCATTTGAAGAGGTGTCAGCTGCAACTGGAGGAATGAGTTCCTTTGGGAAGGGAGGAATAGATGGATCTCCATAAGTCTCCCAAAGAAACATCCAAACATCATAGGGATCAGTGAACTTAACTTCATCCGTGACGAAGTCAATAACGTCATATTCCATATGTAACTAGAGAGTACGCAAAATGATGTTATGCTAATCAAAAGTAAACTCAAGACCTAGTGCATAGGGTAGTACATTGTGCTGACTAAGATATCTGATAGCAAGTTGACTCCATTCTTGATAGTTGTCTGTGGTCAATTGAATCAAATCATCCTCTTGCATGATGGATCAATCAAAAGAACCTCCAAAAAATCAAATAACCCCCCCTAAAAAAATGCTTTTGGCATGTGAAATGTGGTGTGTCCACTAGTCAAAAAAGAACAAAGTAGACTACTGATTTTGTGAGATGCAACTGCCGCTTGAGGCCAAAGACTCAGATCTCCTAATTCTGAAAGTGACAAATATGTCCACACAACCCTAGAATCTGAATGCAGATCTAGAAAGTAGACAAAAAATAATGCACTTTCAAAAAAAACAGAACTTGAAAAGGAGTCCGGATGTGCCTATACGGAGCGTTTCAAGTTGCAAAATGCAGGATGAAGCAGGTACAGTCGCCAAAAGACACAAATTCTAACCAATCCATGCACTAAAAATAGAAAATAATACCACCACTAAAAAATTCAGGAAATTCTACCTGATTTCAAAAAAAATTGCACCTGAATCGGAGGTCGGATGCCCGAGTTATGACCTCGTGAAGACAGGCTGCCAAATTGAAAAGCAATATGGAGAGGGGTCTGGAGCAGGAACTGCGAGGTTAAATTTGACGGTCAAACGGTCGTCAACGCAGTTGTAAAAATACCCTGGGATGACGTCCAGACGGGCGTCAATTTTAACCCATTGAAATAATGACGTCAGCAAAAAATTGCGCCCTTGCTGACGTGGAACGTTGAGTCAATAATCAATTTCCACAGGGGAAATGTGGCAGTACCGAATTGCTTACGTGTCAAAGTTTACACGGGGCAACGGGTTTGTGGAGGGTCTAGTTGGCGAGCACTTTGGAACAGTGCTTCCGTATGTTACTTTGAAACAGTGGGCGGGGGTTTGACTATCGCCGAAAAACCAAGGATGCCAAAAATCGTGCAGAAAAGAAAATCTCACATCGTTGGAACTGAGCTCGGGGCCAAATACCAAGTCTGTGGGCGGGAGTATTAAGTAGCGCTGGAATCTCTGATCATAGGGGCCGGATAACACCAATGTCACCGAAAAATCGAAGATCGTGTGTCAAAAATTGGGATTAAACCCTGCCAAAAATTTGGGCAGTCGCCAGGAATCTCAGACACGACGAGAATAGTCGTCGGACTGTCTACCAGTCATGAAAAACCCTCGCCATGGAAGGAGAGATCGACGTCGGGAAACACTACAACAGCTACCAACCACTGAGACTTAATGCCGGGAAATGAATGCTATCCGAGCCACTGTCACGCGGGCGGGAAAGATGTGCCGGATTTGGAGAGGGTTTCTGCAGTACGACACAAAGAAAAATACCCTGCGAAAATAATAAAATATCCTCCAAATTGGTAGATCCGGGGTGTGACTGTCCGGATCTATCAAAAAATTTTCCTCTGTACTGTGCCCAAAAAGGGCCAAATAAATTCTAAAAATTTTACGAAAATATGATGGACATTACAGAGAAAAATTGCAGATCTGAAATTAATCATAAATCTACAAAAAAGACCATACCCATACCGCAAATCGGGCCTTCGGGTGCCAATTTGCAAAAAAAATTTGCCTCACGGTCGACTAGGGGCCAAAGTAAGCGTGCTTATAGTCGATTTTCACCGATTCAGCGTTCCAGATGCAATGGAGAGGTCAGATCTGATGCTGGACGCTCCCAATTTTTGTAGCACTCCGGATTCGGCCTGAGGTGATGAAGCAAGAGGTCTCGAATAGCTTGTGATGAGAAAGTCTCCAAGCTCTGATACCATGTAAGAATTTGCTTAAGGGAAAAATTCACCCAAGAACCAAGAACTCAAACACAAGCACACAGTAGACCAAAGAAGGATATGATCAATTAATCAGAGTATGTCCGAATACATTGCTCTGTTCAGAATGTGATATGCTATGCATGATGCAGAGTACACTAGGAGTGCCTGATTATAAAGGCTACAGGAGAGCTTCTAGAATGCCTAGAAGTTAGCATCATGAAGTGTCAAACAACCTAGCACATGTCCACCAGATATGGATTATCCTCCATTAAGCACGGAAGTAAGTGCGGTGATGAGAGGATAAGCCTAGAAGAGTGGAATACGCAAAACAGTGTTGTAGACACCATGTGCTCAAATAAAGGTGCAGACTCCTATGTTGTCAACATGACAAATCACAAGGTGGCACAAAATCCTAAGTGTCTCATAATAAAAATAATAAAAATAATGCAAAGTAATTAACTAATGCATTAACCTAAGTAAACTTAAGTAAGTGTAAATAGTGAAGTACTAATTTACACCAATAGTTTGTGCATGTCCAAATCAAAGTTCATAAGGTGTCTCACTAGTGCCTTGTCTAATCTCCACTATGTTTATATTGTATACTATTATGTTCACTACTTCTCTCCAAAAGATATGTGATACTTAGTTCTCAAATGTCATTTATTTGGATTCTTCTATCACTGATATGCTCCTTCTTTCTACTATTACATTCTATTACAGAGTTATAGGGACTAAAATTTGTCCCTTTATACCATCATCCTCACAAAATTTTTTAAACTCATTTGAAATAAATTATCCTCTTGTATCAGATCTCAAACATTTAATCTTCAAACTAGATTCATTCTCAACTCTATTCTCAAACATCCTAAATTTATCAAAGGCTTCAAATTTATCTCTAAGAAATGTAATTCATGTGGTTCTAGTGAAATAATCACTAAGAAGAATGAAATAGTTACCTTTCACCATAAAAATCTCATGTTCTTGTAGGACCACTTAGATTTGTATGCACAATTTAAAAGTTTGCTGAAGTAGTAAATGTCTTATTTGGAAATGAAATTTTCTTCCATTTTTCCAGTATACATTCTTTGGAAATGATTTTAGTAGGTTTCATAATCTTAGGAAAATATCTAACTAAAAATTTAGTACTACCCTTCACAATGTTATCTAGTTGATATGGAAAATTTTTATATGGCACAACCAATTATCATCCACTTTAGCAACTAATTTCAATAGAGTTCAATTGAAATACATTACCTCTTATCCTTGTACCAATACCTATCAATGTACCATTATTATCCTTGATAATGCAAGTCTCAACTATAAACTACAACTAATATCCCTTGTGAAAAAGTTGTCTAACACTCAAAGTATTATGTCTCAAACCATTCACAAAGTAAACATTCTCAGTGTTAGTCTTTCCTTCAAGTGTAGTAGATCCTTTTCCTTTTATATGACATGCTACATTATTTATAAATTTTACTATTCCTCCATTATAACCATTTAATTTAATGAATTTATTCATATCTTGAGTCATATAATGGGAACAACCACTATTATTTCATCATCCTCATTATCACTATCATCTAAGCAATTTACCATCTTAAGACCAAATTCACCATCCTCATCAACATAGAAGCAATTCTCAGGTATTCTTGACTTGTAAGGCTTACTAAGTTTAAACTTATTTTCTCATTTAGGACATTTAGAAGAATAATAACCACATTCTTTACATATTACACAAAAAATAATATTGTTACTCTTCATAAGTAGGACAAGTCCTTCAATCATCTTGCCTTTTGCCTCTTTTTCTCAACTACTATTAGCATAATCTCCACTTATACCCTCACTTGTTGTTTATATAGGCCTGGCCTTCTATAAACTAAAAATGTTTCCATGCTAGTTAGTGTTAATCTCATTGTGGTTTTGACATTGTAGTGAGAAAACACTTAGTCATTATCTAACAAAGAATAGTGTGAGTTGAATGCATAGTGCATGCCCAGTGAATAGAGCAAGCTGAGTGATCACTGCGAGCTAAGCAAACAAAGCACTATGGCAATACGTGCCAAGTAATATGAAAGTTAGTTCCAAGCACTAGTATGTGTTGAATAGTCAATGCATGTTGAGTCACTTAGGTTCCAAGGAAACAAAAGGAGCCAAGAAAATAGAGTGTGTCGAGTGATTTAGGTACTGAGAAAGAGTGAGTCTCAAGCCATTCAAAAGCAGAGTATCAATATATAGAGTAAAGTGAAGGTTAACCATTAGAGCCTATTGACATTGAGTGAATAGTCTAGGTCATAAATGTTTTTACTGACACAAAATTCTATGTAAACCATTTTTGGGCAACATGAACATGAATTTTTTATTATAAGAAATATGGAGGGAGTCATATTATGCATCCCTATGTTATGCATGAAACCAATCAAATTGAGGGAAGCATTAGGTGACAATATGAATCAACCACAGTCATTGATTTTAACCTAATTTCATTTTTGTGGTGTTTATAAAAGGAGTAAACCCTAAGGGTAACATATAATGTGAAGGAGGATACTAAGGAGAGGATTTGGTGTGAAATAAATATGGAGAAGGTGGCTAAGATAGAGTTATGTAATGAAGAATCAGTCTAAGAAGAACAAAGACAAGAAGTGAAAGGTTAAAAAGATAGATCTTATCAGGAGGATCAAGAGATAACCAGTAAAGAGGAGATCTGACATCAAGTAGTAAGGTGCTAACCAAAGAATCAGGTGTTGAATCATTCTAATAGGTGATACAGAGTAAATCTCTTAACATAGTAGTCTTAACAAGCTTTTATAAATCTCTTAACCGAGTGCTTACTTCATTGTGAATTTAAATCCTTTAGTAAGGTGAGACCTAACAATATTTATAAGCCTTTAATAGGTTAGACCTTTAACAAAGTAGATAATAGTTTATAATCAAAACTTTGTAGCCATAATAGGCCACACTTTACAAATGCAGTAGTGAATATTTGTGGGTGTCATCCCCATCCCAATTTTACCTTTTCCTTGGAGGGTTTCTAGGTAGCCAAAATATTACGTGTTATGTGTTGATTTATTTCATGCTTTGGATGTGATGAATGGTTACATACTTTAGTTTACATGTTAAGTTATGCAATGAATGTATGGTGAAATATTTTAGAGGTAAAAGTTTTAAGTGTTAATTCACCCCCACCCCCCTCTTAGAACTTACTTTCCCATTGTTAATTCCAACAATTGGTATTGGGGATTTTTTCTCTAGATAGGAAAGTTTGACAACTTTGGAGGTAAGATATTGAAGATGGAAGTCTAAAAATTGAGAAATACTATTGAGAACTAGAAGATTGAAATACAACTTTCCTTACATTAACTCAAGGAAGCAAGAGATGAGCTGCAACAATCATTGAAGAAAAGAAAGGAATTGGCCATTCAACAAAATGACACTCAATATCAAGAAGTAGACACTACTAGATTATTTGAGGATAGAAACTCAAATGAATTTGATGCAACTATAGAAAATCTGATGGAAAAGAATAGTGCCCTAAATGAAGAAGTTAGGAATCTAAAGAGGGAACAATAAACTTAGTTAGTATTGTTATGTGAGACAATTGAACTAAAAAAGAAAGTTGAAGAAGATAGAGTCATGATTGAAGAAACAAAAGACTACTAGCTAATAGACTTGAGGATAAATCATCACATGTGAAAAAGTTATTAAGCATTCAATTGGATCTAATGAATTAGCTGATGATTACAAATCAAGAACTGAATAGGAAAGACATTGAGATTACAACTTTGGAAACATAGAATACCCTACTATAGAATGAATTGAAGACTAAGAAAGAAAAGCTTAACAAGCCTAGTGAAGTCATAAATGACTTTGAAAAATTGATGGAAGCACCAAGGTCAAACAATGACATTATTTGTTTGGGCTATTTTGCCACTAAGAAAGGAGAATCATCTAGAAGTGGTGAACAAAAAAAATATAAGGGAAGGATCAACAAGCCCACTTTTCATCATTGTGGAAAATTGGGTCACACAACAAATGTCTACAGAAGCAACACTAGAAATCAAAACCCTAAGTAGAAATTCAAGGGACATTGTCATAATTGCAAGAAGCAAGGATATCAGTCACATGAATGCAAGACCAAGACCATCAACACTCAGAGATTTGAAGGATACTATTAAAACTTTTAGAAGTATGGACATGGGGGATATGAATGCAGATCTAAATCCAAGTGGACATCAAATAAGCAAACCAAGTTGCATCATCATGGGAATACTTATGATTGGGATTACAATACAAGGTACAATTGTCATTATTATGGTGAGTATGGTCATGTTGTTGTAAATTGATTAAGACAAATTTCAAAGTTAATTAAAAAATATAGTTAAATGAGGTTGTATCATTTTAGTTGTCTTAAGATTGGTCATGTGAGCAAAAATTATCCAACTTGATCACCTACACTGAGCAATGAATTCAGCAAAGGAAAAGAAAAGGTAGATGTTGAAAAGACAAAGATGCAGATGAATGAAACATGGAAAAAGAAAGAATATTGCAACACATCAAGACAAGATGAGGTCACTTCATCGAATGGATTAGATGATTACATCACCCCCAACTAGGAAATCAAAGGTATGTGCAGAACTAACATCTGAAATGATATAGTTTGCATTAGTACCAAGTATTTAAGCAATGAAAAGGATCTATCAACATATATTAAGATGTAATTAAGTGATTAGAACAAAGAGAAAATCTATCATTTTTATTAATTTCTTTGTTGTTGCCAAGCATTAAATTTTTTGTAGTTATTGTCAAGTAATAAAGGTATGATAGTGATAGGCGAGCTCACTATGATAACCGGACATACTAGAAAACCCTATAGCAACTAAGTGAACAGTTGTAAATGCACTAAGCATTAAATGCAAGGTTTTGAAGTCTATATGCCTAATTTTTTGAGTCATTTGCACTTACCAAAGCTTAAAGAGCACGAAGGTGATTTGTGAAAGGAGATTCAAGCATTTGCAAACTAGATTCTATTGCAACTTGACATCATATAGTAGATTTGAAAGGTATTTTACTTGTATCAAGTTACACTATTTCGTGTTTTGTAAACCCTAGAGAGTTAAGATGGCAGCAAGTTCTTCAACACCTATGAAAGAGGGGAAGGAAGTTTTTAATGTCCAATTGATTAGCAATGATTTGAGACAACCTCCATTCCGTGTCATTCTTGAGATCACGTATAAAGGAGATTCATCTAGCATTCTATCAATGATACCACCGAAGGTTTTAATGATCCAAGATGTATGATGTTGTTATACTTGCAAGGTAGGTGAGGTTGAAGATTTGGAAATTAGAGAAACTTATCAGAAGTTGTGTGAGAATGATGTTTTGAAATAAGAGAATAGAATATAGAGCAAAAAGGGTTAACACATGCCCTAGATTCCCTATAATCTAAGCGTATCATTCACAAAGCGATAAGGTATCCTATCCTAGACAGGCCAAAGTCATTAAGGAGCGATGCAAAAGAGATTATTGAGACGAATATTAGAGCTATGTGGAACAAATGTGAAATGTCAATTGACACCATCACAAACCCTATTATAGCATTTTCAATAAGAGGGATTGCACACAAATTCTACTAGTCAAGCTGAATCAACAATGTGTTGTGCATTGTTGTTGACCTAAGCTATAAGATTGTGAAGAGAGATCACAACTATGACTTAGCCAAGCTACAACTTTAGCAACTATCAAAAAATCTAGAAGCTAAAAGAAAAGCAAAGAGTGCCTCGTGTAAGTTTGGATCACTTATCATTTGCATATTATTTTGTGTGCAAAATACATTTCCTACATTTGACAAGGTTCCATGGAAGACAAATAGATTTGTTACACAACATATAGGAGAGCTCATTGAGCAATTAGGTGATAATTTTGAATTATTAATGACAAGTTATTTTGAAGACTTTAAGAAGTCTGTGAAACAGAGGTCAATAATTCCTATGTCACTAGTTGAACAACATTATAATGATGTTTATTTTCTAGTTGATTTCGACTACACATTGTTGGAAATATAAGAGGAGTAACTAAGAGGGGAAGGGTGAATTAGTTACCACAAAAATAAATCTGGATCCCTTAGATGTCAATACAAATCAAAATATATCTTCTCCTGAAACTGTATTACTATTGTAACTCGATTAACACACAAGAACTTGGTTAACAATACCAATTTATTATCACTCAACAAGTACTGAAATACCAAATATAACTTGATAAATACTAAACATGAAGATCTTAAGATATTACATGTGATTAATCTTAATTAACTTATTTGCATACACATAATAGAAATAGCATGAACACAAGTGACACCAGGATTTAACATGGAAAGCCAATTTGGGAAAAACCACCAACTGCAACTAGTTACTATTTTCCACTCTTCTGAAGTGAGCTTTGTAATGAGCCAACCTTTTAAAGGTTACAAAACACACTATTAGGTGTGACCCTATTAAATGGTTTAATCACCCTATTAGGAGTGGCCTTGTTAGAGGTCTTTAGACACTTCAATCTAGAAATGCAACTTTGTTAGGGGATTTGGAAAATAATTGTTAAGCTAACTTTGTTAAGAGATTTGATACACTACTACAATTATTAAAGAGTAACAATGATACAACCTAATTGCTAATGCAAATGTATTGCTGATTTCATATCTCTATTATGGCTTGAATACTTGATCCTCCTAATTAGATAAAACTTTACAACTCAGTCAATGCAGGATACTTTGCTATCCTTCCAATTCACTTCCTTGATTTATCTTTTAAATCCCATGCTTCTCTACAATTCAATACTCAACTTGACCTTATACTTATATCTTTTACTTTGTCAATTCATCTTGAATATACTTACAAATATTCAATATTCATCCCTTAAGTTAGCTAGACTTAACAAATAAATTTATAAAACTAAATATGTTGATTTAAGAAAATCCTTAGTTAGCCGACCCAACTTGGTAGACACTAAATTTGAAATGATTTTCCTATGTTAACCAAGTGAACTTGGTTAACACTGCAACTTCATCAACTTTCTTTGGTAACTGAGTGAGTTTAGTTAACATTCGTTCCATGCCAACTTTCCTTTGTTAACCAAGTGAGCTCAGTTAACACCAAACTTTTGCAAACTTCTCGTTGGTGCTTGAGTGAAATCAATAGACATTGTCTTCCTACAAACTTGGTTTGCTTTGGAATGTTCAACAAACACTAGAAACTATATTCATTGCTAGAATGAGCTTGACAAATACTGAATCGTAAAGATATGACATTTTGTGTAACATTAAAGATAATATACAATTGATCAATTATTTTCAACAATCTCCCTCTTTGGCATTGATGACAACACAACATGTCATAATACAATGACATTTTAGAAAAAAATAAAAATTAGGATAATATCCTTAGTTTCATTTTGATTCTCATCCCTGAGAACACCCTATATTAGTGTGAACTCCTAACATCAATCTCTCCCTTTGGAATGATTTTCTGATTAATCTGATTAAAGTGTCTGCAATATCAAACTCTCCCTCTTTGATATCAACTCAAGTTCATCCTCCCTCTTTGACATCTCTTCTCCATCTTTGACATCTCATAAATATCTCTGATATATGACATAGAAACTCTATCTACTAGACATAAAATTTCTCTGATGTATGATAGAACTCACCCTCTTTGACATTTTATGCCAAAGATAGCATTCAATGAACTTCCATGTACTTGATGTACTGATTCATATGTAATCTACCCTTTACAATACTACATTAACTTGACTGGTCTTTAACATGCTTGGTTGATGCATCACTAAAATTTGATTAATGAGCTTCAGATAGAGGAATGAACCCTAGCTTACCTCTTAGATACAAAAATGTATCCTTAGGTAATGGCTTGGTGAATATGTTTACAATATGTTATTTTGTATTCATAAATTCCAATATTATCTCCTTATCTTGCACCAATTCTCTTAAGAAATGATACTTAATTACAATGTGATCGGTTTTGGAATGCATCATAGGATTCTTGGAAATGTTAATTGCATGAGTGTTATCACAGAAAACAACAATCAGATCCTTGATTTGTTCCTTCATACCTTTCAACAATTGTTTGAACCAAACAATATTTCAACAATTGACTGTTGCAACAACATATTCTGCTTCTGTTGTTGACTAAGAGATATAGTTTTTCTTCTTTCTTGTCCAAGATACTAGCCTCTTTTCAAGAAAGAATGCTCCACCACTAGTCCTCTTCCTATTATCAATGCTCCGTGCCCAATCAGCATCAATGAATACTTTCAACTTAAACTTGCCTCCTTTCTTATACCACAAACCAGTCTTTAGTACCCTTTAGATACCTCATGATTCTTTTGATTGCCATCATATGATTTTCTTTTGGATCAATAGAGAATTTTTCCACCATTTCAACTGCTAATGTTATACCAGGTCTTCTATGTACCAAATATTGAAGTTTTCCAATCATTGATCTATATGTAGTCTGATATATTTCTTTTGATTCATTATCTTTGGAAAGCTTATGTTCAATAGACATAGGTGTTCCAACTGGTCTAGAGTCTTCCATTCCAAACTTCTTTAGTATCTCCTTGATGTATTTTGATTGAGTAATATAGGTACCATCCTTCTTTTGTTGAATCTACAAGCCAACAAAGAATTTGACCTATCTAAACATTGACATCTTAAATTATTTACTCATTTCCTTAGATAAAATTTTACATAAATCATCATTTCCAGTAAACAATGTATCACCCATAAATATTTTGTAGGTTCTTCTCACTGATCGGGGATGATTCCTTGGTACACCTATGATACCATTTCTTCCTAAAAGGAGAAACATCATTCAATTTACTTGATGTAGCTTCCACATTCATCTAGGAGCATCTATCATGGGTGTAGTACATTCTACATTGGAGGGGGGCTTCTTTTCTTCTCTTCCCACTTCTTCTTTTGAGGATACCTATTTTCTTTGGAGATTGATCCACATTCCTACATGGAGCAATTACCCTTGCTTCCTTGTTGTCACCTTCTTCTTTTGGGCTTGATCTTGATTGGTTTTAGGAATCTTCATCATTTAAGGATACGGTGATAAATCATCAGATTTCAAAGGCATCATACTTCATATGGATTCCCCTTATTTCTTCTTATCCATAATGAGAAGCCTTCTTACCCTTGTACTTTTCCTATCTTCTTCCTAAGGGGAGAAATGTTATTTGTAGACATTGGATTCACTTTTGTCTTCAAGCACTCATATTCCCAGTACATTACTTGTTATGGGGGGAATATCATGTCTTCTTCTTTCCTTCCTATAGAGGGACTCTTTATTGTATATGCATGATGTATGTCATAATAAGGGGGTCTTTATTACTCCATCCATACTGTTGGAATTATTTAGAATAATTGAGAGGAGGGTTGAATTAGTTATCCAAGGTCCAGAAGTATAAATAAAACTTTTCACAGCTTAGTGAACCCATATCCATAAAACATTTTCATCATGCATTCATCCATTAGATTATCCAATCACTCAAACTTGTAGGTTATTATCAAATCAATTTGTAGAAATCTAAACATGAAACATAACAAATTCAATAACACATTTGACATAATGATTTAACGTGGAAACCCAATTTGGAAAAAACCACCAGTAACATGCTACTCATTCTCACTCTTCTAAAGTGATGCCTTGTGAAAGGCCAACCCTATTAAAGATTACAATACACATTGTTAAATGTGACCCAGTTAAAGTACTTCAATCACCCTATTAGGAGTGATCCTTGTTAGAGGACTTTAGATCATTCACTTGGAATGTCACTGGGTTAAAGGATTTATAAATGACTATTAGGTCAACCTTAATCCAAAGGATTTACCCTAGACTGATACAATGATTAGAGAGTAACAGTAAGACTTGATTTGATAACAACTTACAACTTCATTTGCAAATTATAGATCTTTGTTTCAGTCCTCCATTCTGCTCGGGTTTCATACACTTCAGCTCTAATAGCTTGTTCACCCTTCAAGAATTCATATCCTTAATCCTTCTTGCTTTGTTTGCCAATGCAATCTCTTCTCTTAGGTCACTGAATGAAGAAAATACCCTAGACTCCTTGTCTTCCTTAGGTTTTTGCACATCAACTCTTTCTTCTGACTAGCCATCTCTATAAATAGAGAATTAAGATATTTTTCTATTCATCCTCCATCATCTATTTTAGGGTTAGGTTAGATTAGATAGGAATCAATGAACCTACCTGTCATTTCATTTCATTCCCTACTAGAAAATTCTCCTTCAATCCTTTTTAAATTCACCTCAAAATGATTTCTCTTGAATTTTGTGTCACTAAATCATCAAACTCATCTTCCACATGGTTCACATAATCCAATAAATCAAACTTGTTGGCTCATATTTATCAAGTTCTTGATCTTTTTCATAATGTTGACTCTTGACATTAACTAGCTTCTAATGTTCGACACATACTACATTGCTCAACATCCACTATCAAAACACTCAGCACAAACTAAAGTTTACTAGTGCTCAACATCAACTAAAATTTACTCAAATTACACTATTTTACTTGGCTTACACTAAAATTTACTTTATATAGCTCCAATTGATTTTCTGCTTGGCTTGCACTAATTTTGCTTGAAAATTACTGTCCACTTGGTCAATCTTGGCAAACAAACTTTTTTCAACTTGTTCTTCTAAACTCACTCAGTGTAACCAACCTTAGCAACCTTAAGTAGATTATCAATGCACTATAATATCACCATCTTAACTGATTCTTGTACTCCTTTTCATATCATAACTTAACCTTTCCTCTAGGTGCTATTTTTACCTCATTTGATCAAATCATCTTCATCAATCAAAAAAATGATAATACTTAAATCATATAAGCAATTGTCTTAGCAAAAAGTAGTAGGTTTGACATTAGTGACAAAACAATGATTGAAACACATTTATCATACTTATATCAATATGTTTTCAACAATCTCCCTCTTTGGCATTGGTGGCAAACCAAACTAACTAGACTTAATCAGCAAGACCGACAACATATAAAAAAAGAAAATAATTCCTTGTATTGAAATCTCTCCCACTATCAGCAACTTCCATCTTCTAAATAGGTTACAAAATTCTATTATGATCAACAGACAATCAACATATCCTTATGATTCCCTCTTGATCACTTCTTATATCTCCCTCTTACTAGGTAGATGTAATCAGCAGGTACACTTGTACACTTTCTCCCTCAATAGTCAAGATTAGCGGGATTAGGACTTCTCCTTCATCTCCCCTAGCTTTCATGAAACTTGGTACACTTTATTGACAACCAAAACTATTTCTCCTTCTTTGACAACAATGTCAAAGATGAGTCATCTTCATATGTAGATATGGATATTTTTTAGTTTCTCCCTTTGTCACCTTGCTTTTGACTTATTTATAGCTCTAGCTCTTTGATTACTTTAGGTAGCTCCTAATGTAATATCTATGCTACATAAATGTGTAACATATGTCAATCAACTTTTTTTATGTAGGGCACTCCTCATGCTTCTTAGATAGCCTTTGATAGGGGTATCACCCCTAGTTTACCTCGTAGATACTCATGAGTATCTTTAGGTAATTCTTTTGTGAAGATATCAATGATTTGTTCTTTGGTGTTGACATATTCCATCTTCACCTCTTTACCTTGAACTAATTCTCTCAAGTAATGATACTTGATTTCAATGTGCTTAGTCTTTGTATGCATCACATGATTCTTTAAAATATTTATAGCACCTGTATTATCAAAATAAAGTATCAAAGGTTCATTTATTTCCTCCTTCATACCTTTGAGTAGTTGTTTGATCCATACAATGTTTGTACAATTCACCACAACAACAACATATTCATCTTCAATAGTAGATTGAGAAATGCAATTTTATTTCTTACTAGTCCATGCAACCAGCCTTTTGCCTAAGAGAAATGCTCCTCCACTAGTGCTCTTTCTGTCATCAATATTGCTAGCCCAATCAACATCAGTATAGGCTCTCAATTCAAATTTCTCATTTTTCTTGTAGTATAGACCATACTCATCTATTCCTTTCAGATGTCTCATTATTCTCTTTACTACCATCAAGTGATTCTCTCTGGGATTAGTAGAGAATCTTGCAACTATCCCTACAGATAATATAATATCAAGTCTACTATGTACTACATATTTTAATTTTCCAATCATAGACCTATATAATGTTTGATTCACCTCAGTTGAATCATCATTCTTTGACAATGTATTTCTTGTCACCATAGGTGTACTTACTAGTTTGGAATCTTCCAATACAAAAGTTTTCAGTATCTCCTTTACATACTTTGACTAAGTGATGTATATACCATATTTCATCTAATGTACTTGCAAACCCACAAATAAATTGATCTCTCCAAACATAGACATCTCAAATTCTTGTTTCATTTCATTTGCAAAGGCCTTACATAAAGTATCTTGACCTCCAAATATGATATCATCAATAAAAATTTCAGATAACAAAATACCTTTGCCTTTCTCTATTTTCAAGTACAGATTGTTGTTATCATCAGTCCTCTTAAATCCAATCTTCACTAGATAATTGTGTAGTCTCTCATACCATGCTCTTGGTGCTTGCTTGAAACCATATAAAGCTTTGTGTAGCCTACATACCATGTTTTTTTTGTTAGCATCAACAAATCCTTCTAGTTGTTCTATAAAAACCTCTTCCTCCAATATACCATTTAGAAATGCAAACTTAACATCCATTTGATAAAATTTGAAGCCTTTGTTCACAAAGTAGGCAAGCAGGGTTTTTACTCCTTCCAATCTTGCAACAAGACCAAATGTCTCTCCATAGTCTACCCCTTCTTCTTGTGCACATCCTTTACAGACTAATCTTGCCTTGTTCCTTGCAACTTTACTATTTTCATCTAACTTGTTTATGTATATTGACTTGGTACCAATCACATTTTTGTTTTCTAGTCTAGGAACTAGAGTCCATGTCTTATTTTTCTCAATTTGTTTAATCTCTTCTTCCATGGCTTTACTCGAGTCCACATGTTCTAAGGCATCTTTCACTGACTTCAATTCTTGCGTGCTCAACAAACATATATAATTTCTCAACTTGTTCCCTAACATTGGTTTAAAATCTTTATCTCCAATTATTTATGTAGCAAGATGATGTCTCTTGACATATTTAGACAATATTGGTTCAACTCTAGCTTATACATTTGGTCTCTCAACTTCTAAATCACTATGTACCTCTCTATTAGGTAGTTCAACATCTCTTTCATGTACACTAATTTCAAAATCATAATGTGCCTCAACTTCATTCTGTAACTCAGAAATGTAGCTCAGTTCCTGAATGCAACTTGACATTCATAGTATGTGACTCGACAGTCACTGAAACTTGTTGTTGGCTTGCAACTTGATTTATAACATCTTCATCAATAGGCATACCTTCATAAAAGTACACAAATGATTTGTATTCTTCTTGTTCCTTCATAGGTTCATCCTCATATACTTTTTTATATTCATCAAATTTCACATTTCCACTTTCCACAACTTTGTTAGTGTTAGTATTTAAACACTTATAAGCTTCACTTCTTTTGGAATAACCAAGAAATATACTTTCTTCACTTTTTGCATCTAGTTTACCATTCCTAAAATCTTTGAGAAGATAACACTTGCTTCCAAATACCTTAAATTATTTTACATTTGGTGAGTATCTATACCATAGTTCAAAAGGGGTTGAATGAGTACCTTTCTTGAATTGTACATGGTTCAAAATATAGACAACTATACTTACAACTTCTCTTCAGTATTTCAAAGAATCATTTTTCTCCATCATGAGTGTTCTAGCACAGTCCATTACAAACCCGTTACTTCTTTTAGAAATTCCATTTTGTGGAGGGGTTCTAGGAGAAGATGTTTTTCTTTTGATTCCTCTCTCATTACAAAACATCTCAAACTCATTTGATGTAAATTCTCCTCCTTTGCCAAATCTCAAACATTTTAGACTTCTACCTATTTCTTTCGCTACTCTTTCTAAGTACCACTTGAACATTTGGAAAGCATCAAATTTTTGTTTCAAAAACATAACAATCACCATTCTAGAATAATTATTAAAAAAAAACATAATATACTTATCTCCTTTGTAGCTTTTAAATTCAATTGGTCCACACAAGTTAGTATGAAAAATTTCTAATATTTTTTTAGAGGTATGAGTCTTACTCTTAAAACTTGACTTTGTCATTTTGCCTAATTGACATTGTTTACAAATTATATTGTCAGGATTTTTCAACTTAGAAAAACCTTTGACTCTTCTCATGTTACTGATACTAACCAAGTTATCAAAATTAACATGACATAACCTCTTGTGCGATAGCCACACATCATCAAATTCTACAACTAAACAAGTAGCATCCTTTATATCAAGGTAGAATAGATTACATCTAGTTTGATCACCTTTTCCAATCAATTTTCCATTAGTATCATATATCTTAGTAATTTTTTCTCAAACTCAACCTTACAACCCAAATTATTTAGTTGTAACACACTCAACAAGTTATAGTTAAGTCCTTCAACATAGTAAACATTGTCACATGAAATCTTTTCTGTCAGCTTGATAGAACCTTTTCCTTTTATCAAACATGGTGCATCATTACCAAATCTTACACTATTTTGATCATAATAATTCAAGGTAATGAACTTAATTCTATCTCTAGTCATGTGATGTGAACATCCATTGTCAATGATCCATCTATCATTCTTGTTCACACAAGACACTAGTGTAGTTGCCTTGTCTTCATCAAATTCATCCTTCATTGCAACATACACCACTTCATCATCATGATATTCAAATCCATGTTTTGTTTCCTCTTCAACAATGTAGCAAGACTTCTTTCCTTTGTCTTTGTATGCTTTGTTGTCTTCGTCTCTTCTACTTTTGTACTTGTCACCACCTCTATAATTCTTCTTCTCTCAACATCTAGCAGTAATATGACCAACCTCATTGCGATTGAAACACATGATAGGTAACTTACCTTTAAACTTGCATTTAGCTCTATTAAATCTCCTTGCTAGTAGTGATTCAATTTGATCTACTTCTTCCTCATCTATATCACTATCATTGGACACATATTTTAACTTTTTCTTCTTCTTCTTATTGGGTTCCTTCAATGACAACTTAGCTTTGAAAGCAGATTCAATATTTTTAGATTAGTAATTATCAAAATTAGATAGCTCAAAAGTAGTAAGCCTACCTACCAGACCTTCAAGAGTAAGATCATTCCCTAGTATACATATTAGTTCTTGTATTGCAACAAATCTAATAGCATAGATGGGAAATAGTATTCTCAAAACTTTGATTAGTATAATATCATCATCTATTTTACCAATAGCTCCTTTTATTGCATTAACATATTTTATCCTAGAGCAATATTGACCAATATTCTCACCTTCTTGCATTCTCATATCATTGAACTTACCTCTAAGACTTTTAGCTTTGGTTCTTAGAACATTCTTGTCACCTCCATAAGTAGTGTGTAGAGCATCCCACAATTTCTTTGCACTATCACAACCTTTGATATCATCAAACTCGACATAGCTTAGGGAAAAAGCAATCTCCAACATTGCATGGTTGTGTTCTTTCTTCTTTTTCAAATCTTCAACAGTTAAGGCTCCAATAGGATCAGTATGCTCAACAACAATGGTAGATTTTGCATGATCTCCTAGACCTCCTAGGTGTAGCTTCATCAGACTTTTTTGTGTAGAAAAGTTATCTCTATTAAGATTTAATACTTCTCTTTTTGACATCTTGATCTTTGTGCTTCTAGTACCTTCAAACTAGTACTCTTAAGAAGATGACTCTAATACCAATTTTTGGAATTGTTTAGAATATTTGAGGAGGGGGGGCGGGGAGTGAATTAGTTATTCAAGGTCCAGATGTACAAATAAAACTTTTCACAGCTTAGTGAACCCATATTTATAAAACATTTTCATCATGCATGCATCCATTAGATTATGCAATCACTCAAACTTGTAGGTTACTGTCAAATAAATCTGCATAAATGTAAACATGAAAATAACATATTCAATAAAACATTTGACATAATGATTTAACATGGAAACCCAATTTGGGAAAAACCACTAGTAGCATGCTATTCATTCTCACTCTTTTGAAGTGATGTCCTGTGGAAGGCCAACCCTAGTAAAGGTTACAATACACACTGTTAAATGTGACTTGGTTAAAGGATTTCAATTACCCTGTTAGGAGTAAGTCTTGTTACAGGAGTTTAAATCATTCACTTGGAATGTCACCTAGTTAAAGGATTTACAAATGACTATTAGGTCAACCTTAATCCAAAGGATTTACCCTAGACCAAGACAATGATTAGAGAGTAATTGTAAGGCTTGATTTGATAACAACTTACAACTTCATTTTTAGATTTATAGATCTCTATTCAATCCTCCATTCTGCTTGACTTTCATACACTTCAGCTCTAATAGCTTGTTCATCCTTCAAGTATTCATATACTTAAGCCTTTTTGCTTTATTTTCCAATGTAGTCTCTTCTCTTAGTTCACTGAATGAAGAAAATACCCTAAACTCCTTGTAATCATTAGGTTCTCGCACATCAAATCTTGCTTCTAACCAACCATCTCTATAAATAGAGAATTAAAATATTTTTTTATTCATCCTCCATCGTCCATTTTAGGGTTATCTTAGATTAGATAGGATTCATCTACCCCTCATTTCATTTCATTTCCTTCTAGAAACTTCTTCAATCCTCTTTGAATTCACCTCAAAATGCTTTATCTTGACTTCCATACCACCAGCTCATCAAAATTATCTTCCACATGGTTCACATAATCCAAGAAATCAAACTTATTAGCTCAGATTCATTGAATTCTTGATCTTTCTCATAATGCTGACACTTGGCATTATTTGGGCACTCAGCATGAACTAAAGTTTACTGGTGCTCAACATCAACTAAACTTTACTTGGTGTACACTGTTTCACTTGGCTTACACTGAGATTGACTTATCTTGGCTCCAACTAATTTTCTACTCGGCTTACACTAAATTTTCATGGCACCTACTATCCAATCGGTCAATCTTGGTAGACAAACTTCATTTAACTTGTTCTTCTAAACTTACTCAATGTAACCAACCTTTGCAACCTCAAGTAGATTATCAATGCATTATAATGTCACTATCTTAACTAACTCTTGTACTCCTTTTCATAACATAACTCAACCTTTCATCTAGGTGCTATTGTTACCTCATTTGATCAAATCCTCTTCAATAGTCAAAAAAATAATAGTACTTAAATCATATAAGCAATTGTCTTACCAACAAGTAGCAGGTTTGACATCAATGACAAAACAATGATTGAAACACATTTATCATACTTATATCAATCTATTTTCAACAGCATACATGCATCTTTATTTTCATTTTCATCTCTCTTTTTAGGGGAGGGTTTTTCCATATGGGTTTCCTTCTTTCTTTGCTTTATGAGACATTATATTTCATATATTCTGAGCTTTCAAAATATACATGGGTACCTAATATGACCTAGTAGTCAATCCCCATCTTGCATGGTCATCTAGATTTTGTAAGCTTTAGTACATTCCCCTGAGTTTTACTTAAGGGGAGTGTTGGTGTAATGAAATATTATTAATTACACTTCACTTATGTTTACTTAGGATAATGTATTTTCATATTAGTTTTCATGTAGACACCTAGGAGTTTGCATATTCATATTAGTCAT